>CM057454.1:326208750-329015000 GCA_016271365.2 Neoceratodus forsteri | reverse complement strand
GAAGCGAACAGTGACGCAAATGGACACGTAAGCACGTATGAAAACACAACTGGTAATGTGCACAGTGATGGCAGCAGTATTTTAAAGGCAAATTTTAAGTGTCACACAGCAAAAGGCATGGGACGAAGCGGAAAGCAAACGATAGCGCGCACGTGAACGCAAACAGTAACACGCATGGGCACGGTACCACAATTGTAAATGCAAATGGTAAAGTTAACATGAATAATAACACCAAAGGATACAGAAACGGAAATGGGAACAGAATTGCGTACGGAAATGCAAACCGTAACACGCACGAGCACAGTACCGCAACTGTAAATGCAAATAGTAACAATAACAGCAAAGGAAACAGAAACGCAAAAGGAAATGCAAGCGCATATGGAAATGCAAACCATAATGCGCACGGGCACAGTAATGCAGTTGCAAATGCAAGTGGTAACAGTAACAGCAAGAAAGAGGCAAAACGAAAGAGAAACGGAAACGCAAATGGCAGTGCACATGGTGACGCAACCCAAAATGCAAACACAAACTGTAGTGGAAACGCAAATGGTAACCGTAATGCAAATGCAAGCGCAAATGAGAACGCAAAGGGTAATGCACACGGTGGCGTACACGAGAGCGGTAACGCAAACGGGGACATAAACGCAAGTGGAAACAGTAACTGTAACGGTAGTGGAAGAGCACACCCAGTTTTTGCTGAACAGGTGCATAGATAAACACAATGTGTACAAAGAATGTATGTATTATAATGGGCATTGAAGCTTAAAAAGAAGTACTTAATTGCTGATATCTCAGCAACCGCACGACGTAGAAAAAAAAATTTAAATTTCACAGAAAACATGATTTTCCTGGCTAGGTTTTTATTATTACATAGCCCATTGGGCTATGCAACTCACAACAAAAAATCTGTATCTCACATCGTTTTCGAGATACGAGCCCCAAAAGGCACGGCATACGCCACCGTGTTAGTCTATGGGGAAAAATGCCAAATTCAGAGTACCGTAACTTGGCAGCTGTGCAATATTTTTTCACTAAACCTCCAAAAGGCACATCTGTAAGATTTTGGCTGCCTTCCCTCCAAATTTCAGCTCAAACGACCAAACCGTTCTTTTGCAGCAGGGTGGCAAAGAACTCTTGACATTTTGGCTATAGTCTGTAAAAGTAGTGTCGCAATTTGCGACAACTTTTGCAAATTTTGTGAAAGTGTCGTGAGTGCGACACTACTTTTTCCAGAAGTTTGAAAAACATATTTCTGGGGTGTTTAACCCCAAAATAAAGACATGGCTAGCATCCTGAGGGTGAACACAGAAAGATTTGTGTCTCTAGAGGGTCCCAAATTTAAATGCCAAGCATTTCTGTGATCACTAACTGAAAAAAAAATGGCTGACTCAGGACACTACTGGGGTCATTTGCGACACTAAAAACTGCATTTGCGACAATGTCAAACTTTTTGTTAACTTTTCCCATTGACTTATAATGGGAATTTGTTTTTTGAATAACTTTTGAACCGTATAATATTTTTTCACAAAATCTTCAAAAGGCACTTTGGGGACCCCGGCCTCACATTCCCTGAAGTTTTTGAACCAGTCGCACAAATCGTGTGACCTGTAGGTGCGAGCAAATAATTCACCAAAAAGCGTAAACATGCTTCGTTGTCGCTTAATAACTCCACAGCTGTATATCCGACCGGTACGAAACTTGGCAGATCCCAAAATCTACCATGCCCAATGATGCCTGCCAAATTTCAGGCAAGTCTGTTGAATGTTGGCAAAGTTATTAAGGTGCAAACTTTGACCCTTTAACCTTAAAAGGGCTCCTCAACCCTAACTACGGTAGCACTACTGTGCTACCGTAATATACACACATATATATATGGGATGTGCAGTGGAAACAAGTGGAATACAAGATTTATCTGCACAAGAGCAGTTTGACCTCGGGTAACCTCAGGAGTGGTGTAAGCCACAAGTGAGGTGTCCAAGGTTAAACTACTTGAGTGCAGATAAACCATGTATTCCACTCATTTTCCATTGCATATCTGATTTATGCAACAGGAAAGAAGGTTTTCTGATGCTATTTTATTTATTTTTAAAAACATTTGAGTTTTATTTCTTATAAAATTAAGTGGGATTATTTTGTGTATTCCTCATCAAGATTGCGCTGGTTTCTATGGTTGCCGACATTGCTGTGTGCAGGCAACATCCCTACATTAAATGTAAGGTTTTTATTGGTTGCTTTTTTGCATGTGGGAGTTCCAGAGACTTTTAAAAACATGACTGCTGTTGTTATCACTTAATGAGTTGGAGAGACTCGCTTTCTTGTTTTTCCCTCTGTTTCTGTGGGTTTTTTGGATATACAGTATATATAGGAGATCATTTATCTTGTTGAGCCTGCCTTTTTTCCACTTTTTTTATGGGACTGAGCAGGTGTTGGTTGGGGAACGGGCCAGTGGGACTGGTATGATGGACTGCTACTTGCGATTCGTGGTAAGAAAAAGTTTTTTTAATCATGCAGTCCTATGGTTTGGAAGAGTCCAGAAGAGGAGAAAAATTACATTGCTTTAAATTCAGAGAAGTTTTGTGAATGAGTCAGTGTCTCCGTGACAGGTGGTAAGGTGGTCGTGGTGACAGGTAATGAGAATATGGTAGCAGACTGTGATTGTTAAGAGAGCAGATTGTGAGAGCCTGGAGTGACTTGGGAGCACTCCCTTTTCTTGTGGTTGTGCCATTATATTTTGGATGCAGAGGTGTTTTTGAGCTATTTTATCTTCATATGAAGGACTGTCAGGGGAATGGGAGCAGTTTTTTGGGTGACCGCTGACTGGGAGGTGTGTACAGAGGCTCTTTGATGTGGTAATTTGATGGGGGCAAGGAAACCATCGAAAGAAAGAAAAAAAATGAGTCTGGAACTGTGGCGAGGGTGCAGATTCTGTGTGTGTGTGTGTGTGTGTGTGTGTTGAAAAATTACATGCTGGTGCTTTTGGAGGGTATTCTTTCTGGCAAGGTGGATGGAGTGTACAAAACAAAGTAGCTTCATGAATGGATATAGAAAATGAAAGTGACAATGAATGATCTAGTTCCATTAGGAGGGGGTTATGATTGATGGCAGGGTGTTGAATAAACAGTGGTTGATTGATGGCAAGGTGTTGTATAAATCTTAGAATCACCATTTATTCAACACCAGTGAGAATAAATGGATTTATTTCACTGCTTTGGAGCCCACTCCTATTGCATAAAAAAAAAAAAATATATATATGCATGCATGCATACAGTCCTGTATAATATTAGTATATCCTGGTGGCATTGGTGCCGGAACGGTTTGAAAAGTGGTAGGGCCAAGGCTGTAAGGGATAAATTCTCCCCTATTAAATACATTAACATTATTGCAAAAAGTGATAGGGCCACTTATGAAAGTGGTAAGGCCATGGCCCTAGCGGCCCCCCCCGTTCCGGCACCTATTCCTGGTGGTCCAGTGGTTCTCCACCTCCCCGATGGCCTGTTCACACACACACACACACACACATTTCCTGGTGGTCCTGTGGCTCCCTCAGCCCTTGATCACCCGTTCATATACTGATATGCATCAGGGCTGGTGTCAGCACCCGAGCAAATGCTCAAGGGCCCAACACCAGAGGGGGGGCCCACCAGGGGCTCAAAAAAAGTGTCAAGTTTAATTTCTGTAAGCTTTGGCAGGCGCAGTGCAGCATGCTTTAGTTTCTATTCCAACCACTAGATACTGCTGAACCCTACGTGAGTGGCAGGGTCCTGATCCACTACAGTGTTCTGTGGGGTGGGTGAGGGGTATGGGATTTGCTGCAGGTGGCCAGTGGCTGGAGGAGAATGTGGTAGAACAGTGTGGGCCTGAGCAGCTCGACTGGCATTACGAAGGCGGGAGTATTGGGTAACTCAAAATTGGGTGCGGGTGTCAGGCGAAGTTATGGCAGTCAGAGGTGGCTGGCCGGCCCTGGGCAGAGTGAGTAGAGCTGAGCCAGTGACTGATTGTGTGTCCATGCATTGGGCCTATGGAGTCGAGCTTAACAGCACTATTAAGCAATGAAAATGACAGTTGACCGCAAAATGGACTACCAGCAAAACATGGATGAAGCTGTGAATCATGACCTTCCAGCTCCGGCAGCACACCAGGTAGGTAGTAGAGCCCTGGGAGGGAGGGGAGGCTCAGGCTATCACACAGATGTACCAAAATCTGCTTTCCCCCCTCAGCTCCCCAATGGCACTGTGCCGACCAGTTAACCCTATCACACCATGGTTCATTCTGCTGAGGCTCCAGTGTCTAAGTCTCAACCTCGCCATGCTCTGTGCTTCCATCACTGCAGTCAAAAAAGTGCAAGTGTTAATGATGGCTATCTATAATCAGTCAAGTCAGCTCAGTTGCCTTTCCTGCTGTAATTACACAGCATGGCTGATGGCTGCTTCTCACCAGTGGTGAGAAGCTGGCAGTGTGTGTCTGGACCCCATCAAATGTTTCGGCTGATGGCCGCTAAGACTGCTTATTTATTTGCCATGCAGGTAGAGTACTGCGTATAAATAGTCCATCTTCTTGGCGCAGCTCTGATGAATACTTCTGGTTGTTATATAATGTTTGTTGGGGAGGAGGTGCAGGACATTGAAAGTACTTGTAGCCCCTAGGTGGTGCTATCCCAAGGGCTACTACCCCTGCCTGCTTGGCTAGTAGCAGGTTAAGGGGCCGGAGTTCTGAAACGGGTGCCTGCATCCAGAGATCAGGGTTGGTAGTGGTCAAATTAACCTGGGCACAGCCCTCTGGGACACTGTAACCCCCCTCTTTCCCCTCTAGTAGTCTGAACACTGTACAATAATCACTTTCACAATACCCCTGGTACACCACACAAGTACCCACACTGTTTGCACTTACCACCAGGGCTGGTTCCTCTGGCTCGACCCAGGGGACCTCCTGTAAAACAAGGTTATGCACAGCAAATAGCAACAGTACAGTACTTTGAGCACAAACTGGAACCACAGTCAGATTACATGCAGAAAGTTAGATCTGATTTATTCAGTGGACTTGAACAAGGATGGGGAAAAATCAGGTTAATTAGCTTAAAGGTTATATCAATCAAGCAGTTATGCATGTGCTTTGAGTCCCCCCACACAGTCCACCTCTGGGTACCCAGATGGAGAAGACATGGGCTAGCCAGGACCGATGCCCTGGGTTGCAGCTGGTTGGGGCCCTGTGATGGAAAACACAACATGCACAGTACACAATATTTGTAATCTGGAACCAGAGAGCTCAGTTCGTAAAGGAAACTAAACAACAAGACAATCAGATGACACACTCAGATTAAGCTGTTGTTGCAGGGAGCTACCCTGGTATTTACTCACGATACCCAAGACTGGACGCAGGCTGGACGAAAATCGAGACTGCAGGTGGTTGATCTGGAATGCCAGGAGAAGAATGGCCCACATGACTCGCAGAGGCATCATTCCTGTTCAAGTGTGGAGCAGGGGGCTGATCCCCAGGCAGGTCTCTCGTCGATGGCTTCTCTGTGCAGTGGGTAGTCTGGCTGGGCCAGTCTGGCAAGGCCCAGACCTCAAGGAGACAAATTCGGATGCAGTCCATTTTGGGCTGGATACAGCTTCCAGCAAGCAGAACACAGTTCACACAGTGGGGGACTAACTCAAAACCCACTAGCAACTCATAGGACATTTACATGTACGGGAATTCTACTGTACCAGGCAAAGCGCTCCCCGGTCACAATCGCAAAGTCTCTGCACACACCGGTAGCTTAGGGGTAGCTGTAACTCCTGACAGGCTGATCGCATTCTGCAAAATCTTTGGACTTCTTCTGGTTGAGCGTGGCCCACTTCAGTAGCGTACTTTAGTCACACAAACTTGGATTTAGTCCACAATAATTCTCTTTTCTCCCTCTCAGGAGCAGCAGGCAGATTTGTAAGACAAAACTCAGCCCTTTCATAGTTTTCCCATGCAAATCCACTCAGGATTGCTGCCCAAAATTACTTCAGCTCCTTTTTGTTCAGCTTCCAGCTTAGATGTAACTTAAAACTGCAAGCTGCCCGGGACTTCCTCAAGATACAAAAGATTTGGTTGGCTGATTTGGCTCTCAGTCAAAGCAAGAGCTCCACCTTCAGATACAAAAAAGGCACAAAAAGTTCAAACTACACTTCCTACAGATTTTGAATTCAGATAACTCCTGTAGTCTGGCTACATTTTAGGTGCCACCAGTACTGATAGGTCCAATTTGCAGTCTAGGACCAAGATAGTGGAGACAAACAAAACAGCCATTGCTACAAAGAAAGCAGGTTAGACCAACTACATTATCACTCTAAATGATATTCAGCAAATAGTTACAGCTTTCAACAGAGCTCCATCTCAGATTACTTATGCTGCAATAGGCAGCTCTTAAAGACACAGTACACAGAGGCTATATAGGCTCTGGTAATTACATTTAAACTGCTAAAACGGAGGACACCAGCCTGGCAGTGAGCATTTAGGCAAGCTCAAGGAAGGCTTTTTGGGAACCCTCATTTGTAAGGGGGTTATACCCTCATACTTTTTCATTCATAATCTGGTTAGAAGACAGTAAGAGTAGCTCTCCTTTTATTCTCGGTACAGTGAGAGTGTACCGTGTCAGTAAAAGTGTTTGGACATATTTTTAGTAATCCTTCCCCTCCGAAGTGAGAGTATTTTGGGGGTTGGGGAAATCATCGAGACTCTTTACATCTATTGGTCTCCACTGGTGGTGTGAGGATCATTGGGGGCTAGAAAATGTTGAGTTTCCCTGCAATTTGACTTGCATGTGTTTTGTAATTTTCAGCTACAATTGAAGGCTCTTTGGCTGTTTATGCTTGTCTTTTGATCAATCTAAACCTGCTGGCCTGGACTGAGTGACTGTGACATTTTATTTATTTTATTATTAATTTTATAGTTTTTAGGGGTTGGGTTTAGAGTTTGTTTTGTTGCTTGTATACTTTTTGTCTTAAGTTTATGTTAATTTATTTGGTTATAAATCTTGTTTTATCTCCCCCCCCCCCCCAAGTCAGAGTTGAGGGATTTATATTTTATTTTTAATTTAAATATTGTTAATTTTATTTTTGTTTTATGAGTATATTTAGCTGGGATAAGGGTTGTTTTGTTAGGTTGTTATATTTTCAATTTTGCAGATTGGTAGCCTTATTATGGTCATCAAAGTGTGCTGGAGGCCTGCCTCCATGGTCATGCATTATTCATACTCCGCCTTTCGCGCCCTCTGCCACTTTATCTCCCCTTTGCAGTTTACAACTTACCAGCACTGTAGAGCGCTGGGTATTGCTCTACTTGGGGAGGGGGGTCGGGGGAAATGGTGGAGGGTGAATGAACAGGGCCACTGCACTGGGGTTGTAAAATCCAGAAGATGCCCTGGGGTGAAATGGAACCCAGATCGTGGCCCATAATGTCTGGTTTCCATACCCAAGGGCACTACCAGTTTTGGGGGTCAGGTTGTTCGGGTGGCCCTGGAAGCTCATCCAGCTTGAGCAGTGTTATGCAATGCCAGGTCCATTAAAAACAAGACTGCAATTATTGCAGATCTTGTCGGAACAGTGGACCTGGCTTGTATCACCAAGACCTGGCTGGATGAGAACTCTGGTCCTATATTGGAGGCTGCAGCTCCAACCGGGCACTCTGTAATCCACCGCCGAGATTGGATCATGGGGGGGGGGGGGGTTGCTGTCTGTTTCAAGACTGAACTGGGCCTCACGAGTGTACCAGTTGAGGAGACTGAGTCATCAGAGTGTACTGTGGTAGCAGGTGTAGGCTGTCAGGTCAGCCTCATCTTCCGTCCACCCAGTGATGAGAAGTGGTTCCTTCAGGAAGTGGCGGACTTTGTGATCAACATGGTGTTTGAATCACCGAGGCTGATGGTCCTGGGTGACTTTAATGCCTGGGTTGATGACGAACTCTCGCAATTTAAACAGCCCTTCCTCCAGTTGGTGACATCTCTGGGCCTCACACAGGTTGTTACCACTGCTACCCATAAACACGGTCACTCTCTTGACCTAGTCTTCCTCCTGGGGATTGAAGCCTCAGATCTGGGGGTGGAACCAGTCAGATAGTCTGATCACTACCCCGTGGGGTTCAGTTTCCGCACCCCCCCTTCATAGGCCTACCCCTGTGGAGATGGTCAGGTACCGCCCTTCACGAGATGTAAGCTCCATAGGCCTGGCATCAGTTCTTGACCTATCAGTCCTTCCATCGGCAAACAATGACATAGAGGCCCTAGTGGTGGCCTATAGTAAGGACATTTCTGTGGCCCTGGACGTCGTTGCTCGTGTCCGAGTTCATCGTCTCTCCTTTCGCCCTCGGTCCCCCTGGTTTGATGGGACTTTGAGGGAGATATGGTGATTAGGGCAAAGGTTAGAGTCTTGCTGGCGGAAATCCGCCCTGTATGCCATCCACCTTAGATGATGGACCATTATCAAGTCTATCAATCTGCAGTCACCCGTAAGAAAGCAGAGTTCCTGTCTGGGGAGATTGCGGCCACTCAGAATCGACCAGCTCAGCTCTTTTGAACTGTGGACAGACTGTGCAACCCAGCCTGTCTACAGGTTTGAAAAGCTTATTCTCAAGTAGAGCACGATGAGCTTGCTCAATTCTTTGCGACTAAGGTGGCTGACATCAGGGCGGTGCTCCAACAAGCACATTTCTATAGGCGTTGCCTTGGTTTGGCGCTTGGTTGCTGCCCCTCAGCTTTCCTGGAGTACCTTCAACCGGCCAGAGTTTTTGGATGTCATGCGGATTTTCCAGGGTATGGACCCTACACGCTGTAGTTTGGACCCAGAACCAACTACCCTGATTATGGGTTGCAGTGACATCATTGATCTGGTCCTAGCATGGATAGTCTGGTGCTCCTTGGAAGCAGGCGAGTTTCCTAGCTCCTTGAAGGAGGCGGTAGTAACACCCCTTCTGAAGAAAGCTTCTTTGGACCCAGACTGCCATGTGAACTACAGACAAATCTCACACCTTCCCTTTATAGGGAAGGTGATTGAGAAAGTAGTGGCCGTACAATTGGACAACCATTTGACCATCCATGACATCTACAAACCTCTCCAGTCCAGTTTTTGAAAGAGGCACAGTACTGAGATGGTGCTTGTCCAGGTGCTCAATGATCTCCTGATGGCAAGAGATGGGAAAAACTGCTCCATCTTGGTTCTTCTAAATCTCTCATCAGCATTAGACACCATGGACCATGGTGTTCTGCTTGGTGACCTGAGGTTCATATGTAGCCTGTCAGGTACAGTCCTCAGATGGTTTACATCTTTCATCATCAGAAGATCTCAGTGGGTGGTGTCGGGGATTCATTCCTTTGGCCCAGTTCCTCTGTTATGTGAGGTTCCTCAGGGATCGGTGTTGTCCCCCATGTAGTTAGCAGTGTATATGCTACCCCTCGGAGACATTGTAAGGAGACATGAGCTGAGTTTTCACTGCTATTCTAATGATACCAGCTCTACCTTTCTTTCACACCTGACCAGGATAGAGTTCTCTCAGTTTTTAACAGCTGCCTCACAGAAATCCAGGACTAAATGAATTTGAACTGGTTGAGGTTGAACTTGGAAAAGACAGATGCTGGTTGTAGATCCGGGGTGCCTGATAGTGGGGACGGGGGTAGGTTCGCCTTTAGGACTTTTTCTTGGGGGCTTATCACTCCCGATCTCTGAACAGGTGCGAAACCTGGGGGTAATTTTTGACAAAGGGCTGACACTTCTTCGCAGGTGTCGGCCATCATCAATTCCTCTTTCTACCATCTGAGGAATATCTCCAGGGTTAAGCATCTTGTTCTGTCTGGCAATCTCCCCATGTTGGACAATGCCTTTGTGTTCTCGCGCCTGGATTATTGCAATTCCCTCTACCTAGGGCTACCTGAGGTGGATATCCACTGCTTGCAGCTGGTGCAGAACTCAGCAGCCCAGCTATTGACAGGAACCCCTGGTCCTGTCATATTTTCCTGGTACTGCGCGAACTGCACTGGCTATCGGTACAATGGCGGATCACCTTTAAAGTCAGACTTCTGACTTATAAAGCCCTACATGGACAGGGCCCTGACTACCTGAAAGAGCTTCTGGTTCCTTACTGCCCTGGGCGATCGCTCTGCTCGGCTGACGAGGGGTTACTAGAGATTCCAATGGTGTGTTTAAAATCTTCTGGGGCCTGGGCATTTATGCATGTGGCCCCTACCCTTTGGAATTCTCTACCCCATCAGTTACGGGAGCACGTGACTGTTGAGGGATTTAAACAGGATCTTAAAACTTATTTGTGGAACCAAGCATATGGTGAATGATTCAAATTTCATTTTATCCGCTATCTGCATTTTATACTATTTATGATGATGTGAATTTATAACTTATTTTGTTTTAACTGTTTGTTATGCGCCTTGGTTGTTGAAAGGCTCCATATAAATAAAGAATTATTATTATTGTTATGATTGCATCTCGAGTCTCTGCCAAGTTGGGGCTGCTTTGATTTCTTTTAACATGGACAGATGGGTCTGAGGGGGCCCCACTGGAGGTCTATTGCCTGAGACCCACAAAAACCTGACGCCGGCCCATTCCTGGTGGCCCAGTGGTTCCCCTGGTGCACATTAATATAGCACTTTCTGGTATTCCAGTTGCCCCCCCAAGAGCCCCCCACCTAACCTGCCTCTGCCATGTTTTCACTTGCTACCACATCGACTGGCAATTCATCCCAAATCTTAACCACCGTAACACTGAACCAGTACTTTCTTCTAATGGTGTTAAATTTCTCACTATATAATTGTAACAGGTGCACCCTTGTACAGTGTGATGTATCCCTTAAAGACAGACCTAGTTGCTCCCATAGTATGTCATCTGTTAGTGCCCTAAAACAAGACACATATCCTCCCTGAGTCTCTGATATTCCAGTGAGTACAAGTCTAGAATCTATAATCTGTCCCGATATGATTTGCCTGATGCTTCTTCAATACCCCATGTTGCCTTCCTCTGAATTTTTTCAATGGCATTTATGCCCCCTTTTGCCCCTGGACCCCCAAACTGTGAACAGTACTCAACGTGGGGTCTAACTAACACTGTGTATAATGGGAGTCATACTTCCCTAGCCATACTGTTAATGTTAACGCACTGCAAAATGCCACTGGCTTTTTTAATGACTTGATTACAATGAAGCCTAAAATCAAGGTTGATACTTACCCTGATGCCGAAATCCCTCTCATCCAAAACTGATTTTAATTCAGCCCCTCCCAGTTTATACCTAAATGACTGATTATTCTTTCCCAGGTGCATTACTGTGCACGTGTACACATTAAATATCAACCTTTTTGTTATTGCCCAATTTTCGAGGTCCCACAGTGCTGCCTGCAAGAATATTGCATCATCAGTTGTATTAACCACCAGACCCAGTCTAGTGTCATCAGCAAACTTAGATAGCCAAGCTCCTGTTTTTGATCCCATTGATGATATATATTTTAAACAAGCAGGGTCCCAGTACAGAACCCTAGGGAACCCCACTTTTCACTTCCACCCAATCCAAATGTTCCTCTTTGATGCAGACCCTCTGGATCCTGTTGGACAACCATGCCTCAGTCCATTGTGAGAGGTTCCCTGGTATCCCTTGATCTATTATTGCATCCTCAAGTTCTCCATGAGACGCTTTGTCGAAGGCCTTAGCGAACTCTAGTAAGATCACGTCCACCGAGTTTCTATTGTCCAATGCCTTGCTAACCCTATCGTAGAAATCTAAGAGGTTTGTCTGACAAGAATGTCCCCTAGTAAACCCTTGTTGTAAGTGATCTATGATGCCTGTTTTGAGAAATTATTCTATAATATGGTCCTTGATTACACCTTCCAGGACCTTACCTAGTATGGTAGTCATTTACTGGCCTGTAATTTACAACCTCATGTCTTGAACCCTTTTTGTAAATTGGGACACCATCAGCTTGTCTCCAAGCCTGTACAATTTCACTCTGGTTAATAGATTCCTGAAATAAAAAAGTCAAGGGGGATGCCAGAGTTATTGCAAGCTCCTTAATAACTGTATGGTGTAGTCCATCTGGGCTGGGAGACTCATTCTGCTCAAACTTCTGTAATCTAACTCTTATGTCAGATTTATAAAATGGCAAGAAGGAATTCTCACCTCTGATTGGCTGACTCTGCCTCCAAGTTGGGCATTTATTTCTCAATAGATGCCCAGCTAAAAACAAGTGCCACCAAAATCCACTTTACAATGCACCCTGCTGCCTAGCCTACTTCCTCATTGGCTGAAGGCAGCTAAGAAATTTAAAATTCCCGCCATGTTTTTCTCTCGCTTAGCGAGAGACAACTACCACCCCCCCCACTTTCCCTCAACAGCACGCAATAAATAAATAAAAAGGAAGACTGCAGTCCTGTCATTTTGCGGTCAGAAGACTGAAAACACACAATGACACCAGTCTCCTGACCGCCGTTCTCGCAATCCGTACTCCCGAAGCTGACATTCGCGTCAGCTTCATCCAGCACGTGGCATTTTTAAAAAAAACAAGAAAGACATTACCGCTTTGGTCAAAGCTCGTCCGGCTGCCGCTCTCCATTCCCTTTCCATTACTCGTTGCTTAACAAGTCCAACTTTTCCACAAGCTGCAGAAACAACCTCTACCCATACCACAAATTACTATGAAAAGGCGGCAGCATTCACTTCCACTAAGGTCAAAGGTCGTGAATAATCTGCCTGTGTGTGTGTGTGGGGGGGGTCAGGAAACCAGAACAGCACTGCAGGGAGGAGTAACAGCACCTAGAACAGCTGGTGCACTACTTTGTCAATGAACACTGTTTTTAACTGTGTTTTGAACAGTTTTCACACTCATTTCCTCTTTATTTTCACATTTCACAAAGATGTAGTTGCAGGGCCATTTTATTAGCGCAATAATACCCTCCAGGGTGGGCATTATGGAAATACAGGACCTTCCAGGGGCTATAAGGCCCTCCGCCTGCGGCGTTGGGCCTCTTTACGCCCTGGGCGGTCTGGTATTTCCCAATAATGCCCACCCTATCGGGTATTATTGCTTACACATCTAACTGTATACTATTCTCATCACAGCTGACTAGGTGCTTGTTAGTACTTTTTGTTTTTATATTGAAAACGGGAAAAGTAAGTATTAAAATGTTCTGTCATACCTTTGTTATCTGAGATAAGAGACCCATCCCCATTCTTAAGAGGCCCTAGTTCCTTGCTACTACCTTTTTTCTTGTTGACATAAGAATAGAATTTATAGTTGTCTTTTACTTTAGTGGCTAACTTAAGTTACATAGAAACATAGAAGTTGATGGCAGATAAGGACCACAAGGCCCATCCAGTCGGCCCATTTCCTTTTCTACCTTATGAATGCTCAATTTTATTTATTTATTTATTTTATTATTTAGTTTTTGTTGACCGGGTAAGTGCACTAGACAAATCCTGCCTATTTTCAGGCACGACCCGGGGGAGGGGGATACAGATGAATGCAAACTGTCTTTGAACCAGATTAAGCTGTTGGTGGTATTTTTAGTGAATTGGCATGTACTCTGTCAATGGCCTATCTATTCATATTCATCTGTATTGCTCTATTATGCCTATCTCATACCTGTTTGAAGTCCTGCACTGTATTCATATCCACCACTTCCTAAGATAGGCTGTTCCATGCATTCACCACCCTTTCTGTGAAAAAGAACTTCCTCACATTACCGCTTAATTGGCCTCCCTCTAATCTCATGCTGTGTTCTCTTGTCCTGCTGTTTTTCTTATATTAAAACATGTTAGGCTCTTTTACCTTGTTAATGCCCTTAAGGTGTTTGAATGTTTCACTCATATCACCTCTCTTCCTCCTTTGTGCTAAGGTATACATATTGAGTTCAGTTAATCTGTCCTCATATGTTTTCTGATGCAGTCCCTGCACCATTTTGGTTGCCCTTCGCTGGACTGCCTCAATTTGGTTAATGTCCTTGTGAAGGTGTGGCCTCCAGTACTGCATGCAGTACTCCAGATGGGGCCTAACCAGTGTCTTGTAAAGATGGATCATTACCTCCCTCTGCCGACTTGTGATACCCCTACTAATACACCCCAACATCCCTCTAGCCTTATCTACTGCTTTAGTGGTCTGTTTGGATGATTTCAGGTCATCAGTATGGACGTGTGGGTTCTGACAACAGCCAACACTTTATAGTGCATAAAAAATGCTTACTTCAGCATTTATCATTTTATTTGTCCAAAATGATGTAAAAGTCCAGATATTTTCAGAAAAGAAAAATAATGAGGTGTTAAAATTCTTCACACCAACGAAAATACAAAGTTCACAAATTAGGCAAGTCCTCTTCTTGACTTCCTCTGTCTTCTCTGTATATACAGTATCCTTACTTCAGCATTTAGATGTGTAAGCACTCGCACCTCCTCATTCCTTGCTAGTCAGGAGATACTGACCAGCCTCCAACTCTCCCTAATCTGAAGCCCTCTAGTGGGAAGGTTTTATAGCTTTGTACTGATGACCTCATCAACATGTGACCTACCAATTTATACTATTATCCTAATATTATCATCAGGAGAAGGTGTACCATGCTATGGGTCCCTCAATAATATGTCACATTTCACCCACGTTTTATATAACAGAAGGAAAAGAAACAAAACATTGTTTTTCAGTGGTAATAACCTTAGTTATATGGGCATCATAAAGGGTCCTTTAAGCTCCTCCCTTATTTGTGACCTCACACATCTCTCCCATAAAGACAGCCATTTACTGGGGTGCCTTGCCTATAGGAGGACCGTCCCAAAATTACCCAGGCTATTACCAGTAAAAAATTAAAAAATAAAAAAAATACAATAATTGTAATTCTCTCAAAACGTGAAAAGTCTCCAGCCTTCTCAGAGTTAACAGACTGGGGTGCACTTCCCCATCTATTTGCCCTGTTAAGTAGGAGAATTTTGTTAATGGTTCAATGTTTAGAAAAAAAATAAACTTTTTATTCCTTCCATAAACATTTACTTTATTACACTGAGACATTTGTCTATATCTACAATATATGCAGTATTAACAGGACTGTACAGCTTAGAACACATTTTCTCTTCTTTAATACTGTTTTAGTATTCTTTCCATGTTTGACATTTCAACCCGATGGCTTTTCTTGCAGCCGTCAGCATGAATTTATCTCCCTTTGCCAAAGAAGGCTATTCCTTTGAGAGATGCCTCTGTACCTTCAATTACAACTCCCAAGTCTCCTCACAAGCTTATAACTTCCCTGTTGTGAAGGCTGGTTTTAAAGAAAAAAATACAACATTTACTTAAATCTGTCTCGGCAAGAGCGAGCGGCTAGAAGGAGAGTTTGCTGTTTCCCTAGTAACAGCCCACTCGCTTCTTGCTGCATCTATTTTAGGACCGCGCTTACCCTTAACATGATTTCTAGCAAGCGGTCCCTTTTTGCAAGCTCCGTGTCTCTCTTTTTGTTAACTTTTGGGCTTACTATGATCACACAGTTCCTACATGACTGTGCGATCGTACGCACATCTCTCTTGATTGTGCGATCATGCACACATCTCCCGAATAGTGAATGACTGCAGGACCAAATAGCGCTACCTCCAATGTCTGCATCTGGGGTAGGGAAGTAATCTAAACATAAACTCTGTAATTTAATAACACATAGCAAATCCTTCCAGGAGAGGTTACTGAATGGGCAGTTATTACATACAACTTATACAAGAAGTATTTTAATTTAAAGGGATAGTACAGACTAAGAAGATGTCAGGTTGGCCACCCTGGCATGAATTTTAAGGATAGTCAGAAAAGAAGATAGTGTAAGTATAGAGTGAAAAACGAAATATAGGGCTGAGTTCTGGGGTAATTATTTCATTCTACCACAATCGGTGATGATGCCCAAGTCTCTTTCTTCCCCTGTGACTGCCAGCAACTCCTCTCCCAGCCTATAGGTGGCTTCAGGGTTTCTCTTCTGTATGTGCATGATCTTGCACTTTTTTGTGTTAAACCCCAGTTGCCACTCTTCCGACTATTTTGCTAGTTTATCCATATCTCTTCTCATTCTGCCCATCCCATCTGGATCATCTACTCTGTTGCAGATCTTAGTGTCATCTGCAAACAGACAAACCTTACCCTTCAGTCCATCTGCAAAGTCACTGATGAAGATATTGAAGAGGACTGCCCCAGGACTAATCCCTGAGGTACCCCACTTGCGACTTGCATTTCTTCTGACTGTATACCATTTACCACCACTCTCTGTTTTCTGCCTGTCAACCAGTTTGCCACCCAGTTGACCAACTTCTGACCCACCCTGAGCCTACCAAGTTATTAATCAATCTTCTATGTGGAACAGGATCGAAAGCTTTGCTAAAGTCACGGTAGGCGACATCAGATGCTCCCCCATGGTCCACCACTCTGGTTACCCAGTCAAAGAAATCTATGGGATTAGTTTGACAGGACCTTCCTTTTGTAAACACATGCTGTCTTGGATCCTGTGCTCCTATGGATTCCAGCTGTTACACTATCCTTTCCTTAAGGAGTGTCTCCATAATCTTGCCCACTACTGAGGTAAGACTGACTGGTCTGTAGTTCCCTGCCTCCTTCCTGCTACCACTCTTGTGGAGTGGGATCACATGAGCCCTTCTCCAGTCTTCTGGGACCTCTCCTGTGCTCAGAGACTCACTAAACACTTCTGATAATGGCTCTGCTAGTTCCACCCTTAGCTCCTTTAGTACCCTGGGATGTATGCCATCAGATCCCATTGCCTTGTCCACCCTGAGCTTATCGAGCTCTTGTAGAACCCTTTCATTTGTGAAGGGAGTGGTGCACACCTCCCCTGCCCATGGTGCTGAGCTGTGGGTGGGCCCTGCCCTACCTTCTTTTCAGTAAATACTGAGCAGAAGTATCTATTTAGGATAAATGCTTTTATATGGTCCTCCTCCTCACATGCCCTTTATCCCCTTTGATTTTAGCAAGTTCATATGTTTTTTTTTTTTCATTCTTAATTCATTTTTTGGACTCATTGAGGACGTTTTTATAAGCTTCCCAACAACCCCCTGCTTACTTTTCATAGCCTTTATAAAAAGTTTGTTTTTTAACTTAATGACTTTTCTGACCCTAAAAGATATCCAGGGTGGAGACTTTTTCCTATTTGTGGTGTATTTCATGCAGGAGGGAACTTATCGTTTTGTTACATCAGTGATTTTGTTTATTAAGAGATCCCACATATGTTGAACTGATAAGCCAGGAAATTCGTCCTCCCATTTCCAATGAGATGGCTCATTTCTCATGCCTTTAATGTTAGCTTTATTGAAGTTATAAATGAAAGTTTTACCGTCAGGTTTGCCTAGGTTCCCCATGTACTGGAAGCTGACCACCGAGTGATCACTGGATCCTAGGGGTGCTAACACTCAACAGTCCCAGATATTATTTGTCATATTACTTAAAACTAGGTCCAGTACACTCTGTCCTCTAGTACCATGCATTACAAATGATCCAATCTGGCTAAATTAAATGAATCCAGATAGTTTTGTTCTATTTTAGTTTTTACTGTTTGGTTGCACCAATTAATGCCTGGCAGGTTAAAATCGCCCAATAGAATAGTTTTGTCTAAAGAATACAGTTTCTTTAAGAAATCCAGAAGTTGGCTATCCTCGTTGTAAGAGTAAGACGGTGGCCTGTATACAATGACTATATTGATACTGGATTCATGTGGTGGTGTAATTTTTAGCCAAATTATCTCTACTGGATCCCGCTGGGAGCAATCCATAGCAAATGATGTAATGTCTGATGTAGAAATGGTGTTGGCTGTATGGTGATTATGTTCAATGACAAACATAACAAGAAAAAAATCAGTTGCATTGGGGCTGAGTCATTGAAATAATACAAAGTTTATGAAATTACACATGGGTCTTGTGTTGCGAATTTGTTCTGGACCACTTTTTTGCAAGTTCAAGACAAACTTTATTATGAAGAATGTTAGGCAAGATAATGAAAAAGGGGGGAGGAGATGGGAGGCATTAGCTGAGAGATTGTGGTGGACAGAAATAAAAATTGAAATATACTCCATTTACAGAAGGGAGAGTCCAAGAAGAACTCACAAACTAGGGGTGGACAAATCAATGGGACCAGATGGTATACACCTGATGTTAAAGGAACTATGGGTGATGCTAGCAGTAACACTGGTGTCCCTGTTTAGTGAGTCAGTCAATACAGGAGTGTTCCAGAGGACTGGAAGAGGGCACATGTAGTCCTCACATGAGAGGAAGCAGGAAAGTATAGGCCAGTCAGCCTCACCTCAGTAGTGGGCAGAATTATAGAGGCGCTGCTTAAGGAAAGGATTGTGGAACACTTGGAATCCAGTGGAGCACAGGATCCAAAGCAGCATGGATTCACAGCAGGAAGGTCATGTCAAAGAAATCTGATAGATGTTTTTGACTGGGTGACTAAGGAGGTGGTTCGGGGGGAGCAATGGATACTTCAATTTTAGCATGATCTTCAGTACCATTCCACACAGAAGATTGGTTAACAAGTTGGGTAGCCAGGGGGTGGGCTACAAAGTGGAAAACTGGGTTAGAAATTGTTTGGGGAACAGAAGGCAGAGGGGTGGTGGTTAATGGAATCTAATCTGAGGAAAGGGAGTAACCAGTGAGGTGCCTCAAGGATCAGTCCCGGGGCCAGTCCTTTTTAATGTCTACATTAGTGACATTGCTGAAGGACTGGAGGGGAAGGTTCGCCTATTTGCAGATGATACGAAGATGTGCAAAAGGGTAGACACTGGGGGAATAAGGACGAACCTAGCAATGCTGGAAAATTGGTCCAATGTATGGCTATTAAAATTTAATGCAAAGAAGTGCAAAATGATGCACCTGGGGTGCAGAATCCCTGTGGACAGTTACAGGATTGGGGGTTGCTGATGGTTCCAGGGAAGAAAGAGATTTAGGGTTAATCATCTCAGATGACCTAAAGGTGTCCAAACAGCATATCAAGGCTGTGGTGAGGGCCAGTAGCATGTTGGGGTGCATAGGAAGGGGTATCACTAGCAGAAGAAAGGAGGTGGTGATGCCACTGTACAAAACGCTGGTGAGGCCTCAACTGGAGTACAGTGTACAGTTCTGGAGGCCGCATCTTCATAAGGACATGGACAGGGCAGAGGCAATTCAAAGAAGGTGCAGGGCTTGCATCAGGAGACATATGAGAAGAGAGATTAAAAGATCTCAATATGTATGCATTGGAAGAGAGGCGAGAATGGGGAGCTGTGATAGAAACCTTAAAGTAACTTAAGGGCATACAAAAAGTACAAGTGGGTGACATCTTTCAGTATAGGAGATGTACAAGGACAAGGGGGCATGATATGAGATTGGAGGGAGGGAGGATAAAGGGGAATGTGAGGAAGTTTTTCTTCACAGAAAGGGTGGTAAATGCATAGAACAGCCTAGCCCTGGAAGTGGTTGGAGCTTGCACAGTGGTGGGACTCAAACATGCATGGGATAGACACAAATGGAACCCTAGGGTTGGGTAGGAAAGTCTAAAGCCAATGACCAAGTAGGGTCAGCGATCACTGATTCAGGCATGGAATATGGGAAGGCGGGTGGGCCTAGCAGTCCTTATCTGCCATTATATACTATGTTACTATGTACCTCTTACTAATTTTTTCTTTGTTTATTGAAATTTATAGTGGGCTGGATTAAGTTGCAGGCAGAGTAATGAGTAAGATTAGTTTAGCATTATTCATAAGATAAAAGAAGTGTAGGGTATGCACTCTGTTACATAAACAGAAAAAGAATAATTAAATAGAGTAAATGAAGACTGGAAATGGAAATGTACCAAATGAGAACAAGTTAAAGATCATGTGCAAATGTGTCCTGTGAATGAGTGACATGACGCTGTTTCCTGTATTAAAAAACATTATTGTAAACATTCTACAATGGTACCAGTTAGAATAAAAGCTACTTTTTCACTTCAGATGACTGTATTCTCAAAACCATGCACAGAAATGGCAGTAACCCGAGATATGTGAGAGATGGCTGATATTTCCACGTGCATGAATGGCGCTATACTGCTGTACTGAATTGACCACTAGATGGCGCCAAAGCATTTTCTATGCAGTTCATTCACAAAACCACATATGACAATTTCTGCAGCTCACTCTGCCCCTTGCTATAAAGCCCATTATCAGATTTGCTTTGGCTGCTGATCTCCTGCAGTATGCTGAGTGCTTTCTGGCCACTCGTGATGAGCACACCCAAGTCTTTCTCCCCTTCTGGCCTGGTAATTTCCACATCTTCCAGACAGTATTTGATCAATGGATTGTTTGCCTCCAAGTTCATTACCTTACACTTTATGGTGTTGAACCCCAATTGCCAAATATCTGACCATCTCTTTAATTTGACCAGGTCTTCACTGAAGTCTTGTCTTAACCTCTTCCATGTCTACTCTCCCAGAGGGCTTTGTGTCATCTGTAGCCAGGTATATTTTATCTTTTATCCTGTCTGTGATGTCACTGATGAAGATGGAATAACACTGGACCGAGCACTGAGCCGTGTGGGAACCTGCTGTTAGTGGCCTAGCCTCTGAGAACTCCGATCCGACCACCACCCTCTGACTTCTGTCTTGCAGCCAGTTTCTAACCCACATAACCAGTTTTGCCTCTACCGCCAGGTGTTCCAACTTCCTGATTAATCTTCTGTGGGGAACAGAGTCAAAGACCTTACTGAAATCCAGATACAAGATGTCCACTGCTCAGCCCTTGTCCACTGTCCTGGTTATACAATCAAAGAAGTCCATCAGGTTAATCTGGCAGGACTGCTGTGACGTAAACCCATGCTGCGTTTCATCCTGGAACCTATATTTTCTAAAAAAGCTTACCAGTCTTAATTTTGGTGTGGTTTCCATGAATTCACCACTATTAAAAATCAGAATATCCAGCTGGTAGTTACCAGGGTCATCCCTTGGCCTGCTTTTGTGTAGTGGCAGTACATATTTCATTTAATTGTATTAAAGGTTAAACCATCGAGTAGGAACTCATTTAATGGTGACCCATGTTCTCAAAAACAGTTATATTACACATAGTTCCACACATATACACACAATAACATAATAAAACAATATAATATTATTTACATTTGTATTCTCATCGTACTGTTATCTAATTTTAACAGCACAACAATCTTTGACTATACTTGCTATTCTATCCAGAAACCATTGCACTATGACATGGACAGATAGAAAGTTTGTGCTCAACAATCAAAATTCAGAAGGTAGACTGTTTCAATATCAGGGGACTAAGTGGCTAAAAAAATAATGCAATCTTTTTTAACCTTGTCCTTGGGACAATAAGTTCACAATAGGCTCATTTTCTAACAGAAGCATTTGCTTTCCTGACCTGCAGTTTTTCTGTCAAATAAATGGGAATTTTTGCTTAAAACACTTTTATATGCCAATACATATTTATGTAATTGACGTTTCTCTGACAGAGACATCCATCCTAAACTATTGTACATTTGCCAATGATGCGCGTCCTTAGGAAATTGTAAAATCAGCCTGACCAGTCGGTTATACAAAATTGTCCAATTTATGTAATTTATCATAATTAGAATAATCGTGTAGGACATCTCCATAATCCAATAGTGGAAAATATCTGGGATTCCACAATCTTTTTAATCACACTTCCACCCAAACAGTTTTTGTTTCTATATAATATCCTACTCTTTCTCCAGCTGCTTTAATAAGGTTATCCACTTGCACATTGCCCAAGCCCGAGGAGTCCATCCAGTAGCCCAGATATTTATAAGGTGTTACAGATTCCAGTCTCTGTCCCCTTGCATCAACAATTTCAAAGTCTGGATAATCTTTTAACTTAGAATTTGTACCAAATGCCATACATTTTATTTTACCTATATTTATTTTAAGCTTGGATCTTAAGAAGAAGTCTTGTAAGTGTCAAAGGGTGTGGGTGCAATGATGGACACTAAGACCACAGTAAGGTGGCAAGGCTTAATGTTACCAAGCCAAATCTTTTATTAAGTAGAGACAAGTACATAACCAAATAAAACTTGTGAACTTGCAACGTCAAAAGAAATACAAAAGATACAAAAAAACAAAACAATGTTCCAGTCTTCCAAGGACTATTCCAGCAATGTGCTGTCCTGGATTCAAAGAGAGTCTTAGTCTGAAGAGGTGCAGACTAACGCTTTGGACCAGCACCTACTGATCCTCCAACGAAATCTGAATGTTCCACAGAATGAGTTGCCTTTTTTATACTAGGAACCCATCAGGTGACCACATCAGACTCCGCCCCTTTTAAACCCTAAACATATTTTTTTTAAATATACCTTACTTTTGTTAGGTCAAAAGTGTTCACACATTACCTTACATATTTATACATCTAACATATTCCTAGAATCAAAAAGAAGCAAGCCTGAACAATTTTAACATCATTATCTCTGGACTAGCCCCTCCCTCCACTTACGCACAGCATAAAAATGGAGTGGAGAGGGCCGGCTGGCTCCTAGCAGAACATAGCAGGGATCTGAACAGGTCTCAAACAGACCCACCTCTGTTACTAAGCTTGGATTTCTCATTATTTGGGTAAGAACTGCTTACTTCGTGTATTAGAAATGAGACCAAACACTTGTTACTAAGGCAGGACACGTTTACACATTTTCTCTGCATGTTTGAACTTCTGTTTACAATTGTCTGAATTTCTAACTTGAACTAGTAAAGAGGGCAGGGCAAGGCTAGCAAGTAGCACACACAGCAGTTGTTACATGGCTCACCTCACTTAGCCTCAGTCACAATATATTCATTTACATTATTAAAGAAAATACTTAATGCTGCATTTGTTTGTTTATAGCATTGCTATGAAAAGCACTGGACTGAGCAGCAAAACCTTTTTGGATTGGACAACCAACCTAGTATGTTACTAAACTGTTAGTGCACTACATCTTTTACCTTTTTTCTTTATAGAAACAAGAAGGAATATAAACAAACAGGAAAACAAAACAAAATAGCAGCAGACATTCCTGTGCCTCAATAAATAAATGTTTTAATGCTGCAGACTGCTGCACCAGCATTATTTATGTTTGTTGCTTTGGGGGGGGGGAGGGGGGTCGAGCACCACAGTTCCACATCTGCAGAAAGACAGTGAAGGATTTAGCAAGAAAGGAGATGTCCCATTCCAGGTGGCCAGTCTGTATTAAGGAACGAGGGATAGAACAGAAAGAAAAAGAATAGCATGGTCACGCACATATGCAACTGCTGTAGGCTTCATACATACAAAGAGAGCAGAATTATGGAAGGGTACTAGTGCTCTCTCACAGTAAGCCACCAAAGCTTACCTGTGAACTAGTTTGAATTTCAACCAGTGTCGAAGCTGAGGCATATAGTTGTAACCCCTTACTAAAGGGGTTCCCGAAAAGTCTTCCTTGAGTTTGCATAAATGCTCACTGCCAGGCTGGTGTCCTGTGTTTTAGCAGTTTAAATGTGATTGCCAGAGAGTGCCTGTATAGCCTCTGTGTACTGTCTCTTTAAGAGCTGCCTGGATTGCAGTCATAATTAATCTGAGAGGGAGCTCTGTTAGAAGATGTAACTTTTTGCTGATTATTTATTAGAGTGTTAGTAATATTGTAGTTTGTTCTAACTTGCCTTCTTTGCAGCATGGACAGTTCTGTTTGTTTCCATCATCTTGGTCCTGGACTGCAGAATGGGCCAATCAGTACATTTGGGACTCTAAAATGGAGCCTGCCTACAGGGGCTTGGTGGGACCAAAACGTGTAGGAATTGTAGTTTTGGGGTTTTGGCACCTAAAATAACCTGGAGAGGAGCCCTTGTTGTGACTGACAGACAGATCAGCCAACTGAACCTTTTGGATCTTGGGGAAAGTCCCACACTGCTTGTAGTTTCAATCTGAGTTGGGAAGTGAAGTAGCAGCTTGAGATAGTTCGAGGAGCAATCCATAGTGGATTTGTGCGGGAGAACTGTGGAAAGGTCTGTGTTTGGCCTGCATGCCTGCCTGCTGTCCTGAGAGGGAACCTGTGTTTTTTTCTGGACTGAATCCAAACTTGGAGAGTGAATTAAGCCACTCAATTGTGACCAGGCTTTAACCTGAAGAACACCAAAGATTTGCTGAATGCGATCGGCCTGTCAGGACTTCCAGCTACCTCTGAACTCCCGGATTGTGCAGAGGCTCTGTAATTGCAACTAGAGAGCCATTTGCCTGGTACAGTGGAATTTTCTTACATGTGAATGCTCTATGCTTATAGTGGGTTGTGGTTTGGTTCCCCACTGTGTGTCTGAACTGTGTTTTGCTTGCTGGAGGCTGTATCCAGTGCCACGGACTGAATCCATATCCATTTCTATTTGCCTGGGCCCTGCTACACTGGCCCAGCCAGAATACCTGCTACGCAGAGAAAGTCATCGAAGAGAGACCAGCCTGGGGATCAGCCCCTGCTCAATGCCTTGAACAGGAATGACACCGGTAATTCGTGTGGGCCCTTCTTCTCTGGCCAGTCCAGCTCAACAGCCTGCAGTCTCGATTCTGTCCTGCCTGTGTCCAGTATTAGGTATCGTGAGTAAACGTCAGGGTAGCTCCCTGCAACAACAGCCAAATCTAAAAGTGTTGTCATCTGATTGTCTTGTTGCCTTTTCTTTTACGAACTGAGCCCTCCGGCTCCGGATTACAAATAGTGTGTATTGTGCATGTTGCTTTCTTCCATCACAGGGCCGCAACCAGCTGCAATGTTCCTGGCTAGCCCATTTTCCTACTTGGGTACCCAGAGTGTGTGACTGTGTAGGGACTCTGAACTGCATGCATAACTATCTGATTAATATTGCTTTTAAGCAAATCAACCTGATTACGCCCCTCCCTTGTTCAAGTCCCCTGAATAAATCAGATTTAACTTTATTTGCATTTAACCTGACTGCGGTTCCAGTTTGTGTCAAGAGTATTGTGCTGCTGTTATTTGCTGTGCTTAACCTTGTTTTACATGGGGTCCCCAGGGTCAAGCTAGAGGAACCAGCCCTGATGGTAAGTGCAAACAGTGTGGGCAATTGCCTGGTGAATAAGGGTCGTTGTGAAAGTAATTATTGTATATTGTTCAGGCCACTAGAAGGGAAAGAGGGGGGTTACAGTGTCCTGGAGGATGTGCCCAGGTTTTTGACTACTAACACCCTGACCTCCAGGTGGAGGCACCTGATTCATTACCCAGGCCCCTTAACCTGCTACTAGCCAAGCAGGCAGAGGTAGTAGCCCTTGGGATAGCGCCACCTAGGGGTTACATCTTGGAGGCTCACCACTGGGATTTTGTGCCTTCTAGTGGCCGAAATTAGGAATTATTGTCAAACATAAATGGCTATCCTAATAGAAATAGCTGTGCACCAGTTGGTGGGATGGTGTACGGGGCAGGAGATTGACCGCCAAAATGCTCTGCTTATACTGGATAACCCTCTGGGTACCAGTACGGATACTGTAGAGGGAGCACTCTCCAAAGTTGAGTGTTTTAATGACCCTGCGGTGGTGGGTCGACAGGCTGATTTGATCGCCTAAACTTTCCTGGCCCTAGTAGAGCGTAGTGACCCTGTGGATAGCTCCAAAGTGCTGCAGACTGTTGCCTCAGAAGGGGTCCCAGCCACCTGGAGGGTAATAACCAAGGACAGTAAAGACCCTGGGGGGGATGACCCCACTCTTACATGAAACTTTTGAGGGGAAGTTAAGCAAGTTGTTACTGGAGGAGGGGAAGACAATAGAGGACTTCAAGAAGTTCTTTCTGCCACCTGGCAGTGTTCCTTCTCCAACACCCCTGCCATTTCCCGTGCCTGTTCCTTTGCCAGCTCCTGTGTTCACCTCCATGCCTGCAGTTAGCCATGACTCATATCGCCGGCTGAGGATGATTTCAGGCACCCTTCCCACACCCCAGGAGGAGGACAATTGGGAGACTTGGATAGACTATGTTGCTCCTTAAATCCGAGAATGGCAATGCCCCAAACCAGAGAAGAGGAGAAGGGTGGTTGGAAGCCTCAGAGGTCCCACTCAACTTAAAATTCATGCTACACAGGCTAGTAATCCAGAAGCAACTGCCAAGATTTTTTAAATGCATTGGAAAATGTGTATGAGAGTCCTGATTCGGATGAGGACCTGTGGGCTAGGGTCAAAAACACTCAGCAATACCCAGGGGGGCCCTCATCTGTGTATGTGCCTCAAGACAGCCTGGAACCCAAGTTACTCAGCCTGGGGGCACCTCTCCTCGCCCGACCCGTTGCCCACATCAACACCTCACTTATCTCAGGGATAATCCCTGACATATGGACGGTTGCTAAGGTTGTGCCTGTCCTTAAGCATGGGGACCCCAAAGATACTGGTAACTACCGTCCCATTGCCATACTATCGGCTGCCTGCAAGCTGTTAGAAAAGGCCATTGCCACGCAACTTTCCCACTACCTCCAGGGATATGATGTCCTTTCCCCATCCAATCATGGTTTCAGAAAAGGCCATAGCACTGGGACAGCGATAGCCGTGGTCACCTCCATGATTAGGTCCGCTACCGACCAGGACAAGCTGACTGGGGCTATATTTGTTGATCTTTCTAAAGCCTTCGATCGCGTGGACCACCCCCTCCTCCTCTCCTCCCTGCAGAATCATGGATTCTCCCTCCGTGCCCTCGAGTGGTTTTCCAACTACCTTGGGGGTAGGCAACAACTCACCTGTTTAAATCGAACCCTATCTGCCCTCTCATCCGTGAACAGTGGGATACTCCAAGGGTCTGTCCTTGGACCCATCCTGTTCTCTCTGTTCATCAACGAGTTACCCTCTGCCACTACAAAAGGGCACCTTACCCTTTACGCGGATGACCTGGTCATCTTAGCCAGTTCACATGATGCCACCAGCATCAATACCCAACTCAATTCAGACTTCTCCCTTATCAGGAAATGGCTTGTTGACCATAAACTGACTGTCAACTTGAAGAAAACTCAGGCCATGCTATTCGGCTCCATGGCCAAAACTTCCTCCTGCTCGATGCTCCTCAAAATTTTTGATCTGTGACTCCTCCTACTGACAACTGACTCTGTCAGGTACCTAGGAGTTACCTCGATCCACAATTGGATCTCTCCTGTCACATCAGGAACATTTGTAACATGACTAACGGCAAGCTTGGCCTAGCCTACAGCGCTAAAGACTGCCTTACCCCTGCTGCCTGGTTAGCCATAGCCAGGGGGATACTGCTTCCCACACTCTCCTATGGGCTCATCGCCTTTGCTTCTGTCCCATCTTCAAGCCTCATGAAGTGGGACACTACGTACAATAACATATGCCGCTTCGCTCTCTCGGCCCCTCGACTCACACATCGCTGTACACTCTACTCCCGCCTTGAATGGCTTCCCCCTGAAAAACACCACACCTCCATCCTAGGAAATTTCATTGACAACATAGTTTGCACGGCCACTCCCGCCTCGCTCGCCCTACCCCTGAAACACGCCTCCCCCGTCTACCACCTCAGTTCATGTGTGTCCCAGGCTCGCCTGGTCCCCAAGACCCGCACCCTCACTGGTGACTGGGCATTCACTGTCCACGCACCAAAATTGTGGAACTCCCTTCCGGCCCTGTTTCATGCCTTCCCCCTCCTATACCTCCTTCAAAACATGCCTCTGAAACTTCCTAAAAGCTGGGGCCACCTGCCAGTGTGCCTCATGATGCTCAGTCTCATAGCCCTATTGCCTTCACTGGTACCCCTACTAGGCACTTACCGCCCCTCTGTTAGTGCTATTTTTTTATTCTAACTCTAGGCTATTGTCTTGCTTTTCTTAACTCCTATGTAATGACTTGATGATTGTCCGCCTCCCCGTGGTGTTCTATGAGCCTGTATGTACCTCATGCTGTTTTACCCACTGTTGGAGCATGTTGCTCCGGTTTTGTAACCACGATTCTGTAGTTGTTTCATGTATACCTTTGTAACTCTCCCGGGTCGCACCTGAAAATAGGCACTTGGCTGTCTAGTGTGCTTATCTGGTTAACAAAAGCAAACAAAAAAATAAATAAACTTGAAGCGGTGCACCAGGAATGCCTAAAGAAAGGTGGCATGGCCCCAGCTAAGTTAGACTGGAACAGGGTGGACCAACTTCTCAAGTCAGCCCCATTCTCTGAATTATTGCTGCTCCAACTATGCCTTGCTGCCTGGTTGGATGCGCCTCCTACCTATGACGGACTCATGAGGGAAATTCGGAGGATTGAGTGGAGGCAGCCATGTGGGGGGCCCCTCCTGTATTTGCTGTTGCTGCTGCCCAGGTGACCAAGGATGCATATGTAAGTGATGCTCAGGGGTGAAATACAGTGTCAGTTGAACAACGAGAGGCTAGCAAGGACGCTCCACCCTGGGGCAAGATACTGCGGGAGGTCCGAGAAATGAGGGATACCGTTTTCCTACAAGCCCATTCCAGAGATACCATGGGCCCAAATCCCTCTCAGAGTGTGTCCGCTATGGGGTGGGGGTACACTCCCAGGCATCCCCTGTTGACAGCAGCTCAAAGATTGATGAATTGACTATGGAAGTGAAGGAATTACTGAGGCATCTCCCCAAGCTCACCACACACCAGACAGAGGTTGAATCACAATTTTCTGGTAGTGGTACCCCTGCATCAGCCCCAAATGTGATGCCCCAGCCATGCCAGACTCTAGAAAGCATACTCTGTCATAATTGTGGGAAGGAGGGGAATATGAAGAAAGAATGCCAGTCCCCAAAAGACTTAGATAAGGTTGTACACAAACTTCAAGGGGAGCTCCAGAAAGTGAAACCATGGACGAGGGGTGCTGGAAATGACCGCAGTGAAGGCTCAGGAAGTCCCAACTCCAACTTCTTTGTGGCTAAGTCATCCATACCGCCCCTGTGATTGTACCCCCAGAATGGTCCAAGGTAGTGGGCCCTTCAGTAGAAACTACAGTGATAGTGAATGGTGTGTCTGCCCAGGCCGTGCTTGACACCTGTTTATGCCATTATACAGCTTACCGGCATTTCCTCAGTTCGCGGTCGGTTTTGAAGAGTGCAGACGTGTTCCCAGTCCACCGAAGATCGTCACACCGGACTCCGGAGGTAAGTATGGGGGGGTGGTGTGGGGAGGCAGGGTGTGCAGTGGGTGGGTGCAGGTGGTGGGTAGGGAGACAGAGACTACGAGGGACCTTTTTGTGTTTACAGGTTGCTTTTTTTTTTTTTTTAAAAGACGATGTGGGACGTTTGTCACGCTGAGTTGGGCTCTCAGCGTGGCAGCTGGAAAGGCTGTTTGGGGGGGGGGCTGGAGCCGACGGAGGATTGGGCACCCCTGTCGGCCATAACAAGCTTTGCTATGCTGGGGTGGACTCTCAGCGTGGCACTTGGAAAGCTTTTGGGGTGGGGGGGCGTGCAACCGTGGAGCCGACGGGGGATTGGGCACCCTGTCAGCCATAACAGTTTTTGCCACGCTGAGGTGGGCTTTCAGCGTGACAGCTGGAAAGGCTGTGTCGGGAAGGGCTGGAGCCGATGGAGGATTGGGCACCCCTGTCAGCCATAACAAGCTTTGCTACGCTGGGGTGGACTCTCAGCGTGGCACTTGGAAAGCTTTTGGGGTGGGGGGGGCGTGCAGCCGTGGAGCCGACGGGGGATTGGGCACCCTGTCGGCCATAACAGTTTTTGCCACACTGGGGTGGGCTCCCAGTGTGGCACCTGGATAGCTTTTGTTGGGGAGAGGCGTGGAGCTGATGGGGGATTGGGCACCCCTGTCGGCCATACAGTGTGTGTGTGTGGGGGAGAAAGCACATCAGCACGCCATATGTGTGCTTGCGTGCATGTGGGGGGGGAGCTCTGCTTACAGAAGTGGAGCTCTCCCTTTCAACTGTATGGCACTGCATTTTTCAACTGCTGTCATAGACAGCTGCATCAGTCATTGGAGAACTGCGGCCGTGCCTGCAAACACACTGACTGAATTGGAAGACAGGTGCCACACCTCAGAAAACTCTGATGATGGCACTATGTTTCTTGCACATGCGTGCAAGCAACATAATGATATCCAAAGCCTGGAGGCATGGTGACTCAGCATCCAGCAACCCTGGAGAAATGGAGCACAACAGAAAGGCATCAACAATGTGAATTTGTCAACTTTGTTACAAAACCTGAAACTCACACACAGTAGTTTTTATAGCAATGTTTTTTTGAATGGTGCTGCCTGTTTTGCTTGTGAAAACCATTGCACATGATCTTTAAACTTTAGAGAAACTGTTGCTGTAAGCTTGCTGACAGGGAGGACTATACTGTGAGTTTGGGAGATGACATCAGCATCAGCTCTTCACTGAAACTGGCTTTTTTGAACAGGCAGCTAAATCAGGGTTACAAAATAGCTCATAACTTTCAAATGAAGTAACGTAGAAACCCAGTTTATTTTTATTTTATTTTTTTCGCTTCTTATTTTCTCCCCCACCCTGGCCAGCTCTCATCCAGCCACCGTCCAATGCCTCCATTCCGTCAGGCCCTCACCCTGTAATCCCCATGGCTTACGACCCATGGTGGGGCAGCGGGGACCCCCACCCACCGACAGGTTTCCAGTTTCGGGGCATTACCTTGGGAACGGAGCACGACGGAGATGGCCATCAAGCCGCAATAACCAGCCACCAGGATCTTTTCCTTTTTTTGGTTTTTCCACCTGTGGGAGCCAGGCATGCAGTGACACCTGCGGCGGGCTTTTGCATACACCCACGCACAGCCGGGCCAAGCATCTGCCTGCTCCTGCCCCACTAGTGTATCAGCAGTGTAGTGCTGAGCACCAGCCTCTTCCAGGAGTCAGGCGTGCACTGACTGACAATATCCCCTCCTCCCCGGAGATGGAGAGCTGTTCATCGGATGCTCACTCCATCTCCTCCCTGCCGACCCCCTGGTGGCCTGTGCTCATTCCCGAATGGAGATCTCTGGTGTGGCATCCAGCGCCTCAACCCTCAGCACCACTGGGCCAGCATAGAAACCTAATTTTTGGTATGATATTTATTGGGGGATAAGTTTATTCTGATTCTGTAATGTAGTACTTTTGGCAGGAGTCCCTCTTTAAAGATACTGGACAGTTGGGCACAAAAGTGGCAGCTGGGGTTCAGTGCACACAAATGCTGTGTGCTGCACCTGGAAGAGAGGAACCTAAGGTTCACATACCACTTGGTGGGGGGGGGGGGTTGAGCTGTCTGTCATGCAGGTGGCAAAGGACCTAGGGGCGCTAGTGGATGATAAGGGGAAGAACTCAGAGCAGTGTAGAAAGGTGGCGGTGAAAGCTAATAAGATGCTGGGTTGCATAGCTAGGGATATTACGTCCAGAAGAGGGGAGGGTATTCTGCCACTGTACAATGTACTGGCGAAGCCACACCTGGAGTATTGTGTCCAGTTCTGGAGACCCCTGCTTAAAAGGATGTAGCACAGCTGGAGAGAGTCCAGAGAAGGACAACCAAAATGTTTCAGGGAATGGAGGGGGTGATGTATGTGGACAGGCTCAGAAAACTGAACATGTACACGTTGGAGGACAGAAGTGATGGGGGGGACATGTTAGAGACTTTCAAAAACCTCAAGGGGTTCAATAAGGGAAACGTTGATGAGCTTTTCCAACTAAAGGAAGGGGGAAATCACAAGAGGCCATAATTTAAAACTCTCAGGGGGGAACTTCAGAGGGAAGGCAAGAAGGAATTTTTTCACTGAGAGGGTTGTAACACCCTGGAATGCACTTCCTACAGAGTTAATGACACTGGAAACAGTTGAAGGGTTCAAGAAGGACTGGGACAGACATAGGTGCAGGGTAAAGTTAAGGGGTAAGACGAACACCACCGTGGAGGGGGAGGTGAGAAAACTACAGGGGAGGGATAGCGCAGTCACTGTGCACAGTGAACTGTATCGGGTAGAAGTGAGAGACTAATGGGACTAATCTGTCAGCAACAATGTATGTATGTATTTAGACACTGGACTAGGCACAAACTCACTCCAAGGCTTCCTGTGTTGCCAGTCTGAGAAGCTGAATTAGTCAGTATACGAAAACTGCGCTTGTCTGCAAATGAGATGAGTGGCTGCTGAATGGTGCTGCCCCACACCCCAGAAACAGTAGTTGGATGATGTGATATAAGGAATGGAGCTGTAGGCACACAATATACAGATACTAAGGATCAGGAAGGGGACAGCATAAAGATCAAACTTGCAACTTTGCTGGCTAGCCTACAAAGTACTGTATGTTGTGCATGTTACTTTCCTTGAGGGTGTCAGCTGCTGTTTAAGTGTTCTGCTGTTTTACAAATCATCTTAGCTGGCCATTTATCATGGCTGCTTCTTACATGAAGGTATGAAAATCCTAGCCGTGCTGGCCCAGAGATGCAGTGTCACGACTCTTGTTTTGCTGCTCGAGAGACTTTTGTTGGGTGAAGACCCTGTTTTCTTGCCCTGGGACCACTGAAGAGTGTGTGCCTTAAGGAGGAAGTCACTCTGCTCCTGGGGGAAGGTATGGGATGTTTGTGTAGTCCATGCTGCTGTCACTGAGTGGCACTGATGCTGGTTTCAGAGGCATAGTAGCAGCATGCCTGCCTTCCTGGATGGACTAACAGGTGCAGCCTTTGCACACCCGACGATTACAAATGGGAACCATACCTCTCAACTGTACCACATTACAAGGAACGTTCCTCATTTTACTTCACAAAAGCTCCCTGTTCCACATTGTGAGGACTTGTTCCACATTCAAAGTCAACATTCTAAAGCAAAAATCCATAGTATATGATGCAAAAAATATATTATTCAATTAATAACAGACTTTCTGAACATAAATGCAACATCTTAACAGTGTTTTGAGCTTCTTAGGTAAAGATTTGATTAAGTGTTCCACATTTTGCCCATTTGTTCCACATTTTGACATGCAATGTTCCACATTTGGGAGACAAAAGGTTGAGAGGTATGATGGGAACTGCTGGACAAATGGGGGTGCGGAAAGTGTTTGATCCATGATAAAAAATCACAACCATGTAAAACATGTATTTTTATCGTGTTGTAGTTTGTCCATGTAAACACACACTTGAAGATACGCATACACTAACTGTTGTACATTTTTTCTGCCAGTTGGTGACCTGGACCCGCAGATGTCCTTGAATCAGTACCTGCGCTCTGTTCTGCAGCTCCGTGGGACTAAGTTCATGTGCTATGAGGGTGGCTGTGGAGTCTGTGTTGTAGTGGTGGAATATGACGATCCTGTAAATGTTGGGAAAAGAATCGCCAAATCTGTCAATTCGGTAAGTCGATTCAGCAATACTGAAGCTGACATTCGAAAAAAGAATAAACATTAATGTGCATGCTGAATATATAGTCCTAAGGTATATTCTTGTACTGGGTTCATATTCAGTCTCATCCACATATTTTGATTATATATTTCGGTTTCTTCAGTGTATATAGTGTGTGGTGTGGACTTGTTTAGCATGGATTTCCATGCCATGACAAAAGTTGTTCTGCGGTAGTAGTGACATTCACACTGCATTAGAACAACTTTTCATTCTGCTGCAGTACTGACGTCCTACAACACTGCCTCCGATCAGCTAATTGTCACTTGTGCTACCACTGGTAGCATTGTAGCCAAGTGCGCCGTTTGTAAATAAAAAAACAAATACAAAATACCAGGCTGCCCTGATCAGGTTCACAAATGACTTGTGCCTGAATGTGTAAAGGGGTTGTCTGACATGAGTGGTCTTCGTGGACCTGACCAAGGCATTCGACCTGGTGGACTCGTCCTTTCTGCTAACCAAGCTGGATAGCACAGGAGTAGGAGAATCGGCAAAAAAAATGTTCAGCGATTATTTGAGAGATTGCAAATAGCCTGTGAAGCTTGAAGGTCACTTGTCTTCTCCATGCCCAGTAAAATATGGCATTCCACAAGGTTTAATATTGGGACCTCTATTCTTTACCATCTTTGTTAATAATATGCCAATCATATGTCAAAACTCGGACATAATTTTGTATGCGGATGACACAGTAATTTATAGGGCTGACCCAAATATAACATCACTAAATGAAAAATTATCACTGGAGTTTCTAAAACTACAGGACTTCTTCAAATCTAATAAGCTGTTGCTAAACAAGAAGACGAAGGCCATGCTTTATTGCACGCAATTACGCATTTCTGCATAAGAATGTCAGATCACACTGCACTTGAACAAGTGGAACACTTCAAATACCTGGGAGTCGCACTGGACACAGGCTTAAACTTTGACAGATACATATGGAAGCGTAGTTTGGGGATCAGCTTCTGTTGGGATTTTAAACAAATGAGAAGTTCTTTATAATGCCATCTGTCACTTTGCCACTGATAGTCCATATAGAGAGAGCATCACTGTAAACTGTATGAAAGAATTAAATGGTTACCACTAATGCAGAGAGATCATTTTCAGTTAATGCAACTTAATATATAAAAAAATTAAACTGGGTGACATAAACCCCCTATTAGACTTGTTAATTGCCGGCAGAGGAGTAAACAGAGGCCTGAGATCAGCTGAACAGGCCTGGCTGGAACTGCCGTTGTGCAAAACAGCCATGGGCCAAAAAGCCTTTTCTTTATTATGCAGTGAAAAAATTCAGAGATACAGGGCAGTCAGAAACAAATGCACACATCTCATCAGGAATGCTAAGGCTAATTTCTCCAAGGATCAACTGAAAAGAGCCTGGGGTGATGGGAGGCAGTTTTTGGGATACTATAAATGCACTCACAAGGAAGGACGACAGAACACAGCCATCACTGCTTAACATTAATGGCACAAATACCATGGATCCCCACAACATTGCTGAAGAGTTCAACTCCACCTTCAAGGATCTTAGCTCTGTTCTACTGGCTAAATACCTCAAGCCTATCAAAGCTGATAATAGGTGCCCACTGGACATCAACTCGCACCCTCAATTTTACTTCAGGAGAGTCACTGTCAAAGAAGCATTGGGTTATGATAAAAAGGTCCTGGGGGAAAACCAGATGGGGTCTGACAACATTGACATGAAACTGCTGGCACAGGCAATCGATGAAGTCATCGCTTCCATCACTATGATTTTCAATGAATCCCTCCAGCTCGCTAAATTCCCTTTTCCTTGGAAACAAGCGCTGATGACCCTGGTGCATAAGGGAGGCGATGAGGTCACTGACCGCAAACTACAGGCCCATCTCTATCCTCTACCCCCCTCTAAAGCACTGGAAAAGATTGTGGCAGACCAATTTACTGACTATATTCACAAATACCAGCTGCAATGTCCCCAGCAGCACAGCTTTAGGAAGCTCCACAGCACGGACACTGCACTGGTGAATTTCACTGAGTATTTCCATAAGACATTGGATGAGGGAAAATTGGTTGGGGCCATCTTCATTGACCTAACAACAGCATTCAACACAGTCTGCCACCCACCCCTCTTGTCTCCACTGCATGCCCTTAGTGTTTCCCCAAATGTTGCTCTGTGGTTCCAGAACTACATAACCTTCCGGTCTCAAAGGGTCAGGATAGGTCACTCCATATCTGCATCCAAGGAAGTCTCACTAGGGGTGCCTCATGGGTCCATCCTGGGTCCACTGCTCTTCAGCATGTTCCTGAATTACCTACCCGATGCCTGCACTAGCAAAGTCATTCTATGCACCGATGATGCTGTCCTACTTAGCTGTCACTCTCGCACAGAGCACCAACAGGCCGAGCTACAATCATCCTTCCAGCAACTGGAGACCTGATTCTACTCCCAAAGGTAGCTACTAAACTACAAAAACCCAAAACGATGCTCCTCTTTAGCCCCCAACTAAAAAGGAGATGCCCAGAACTAACAATCACAAATCACCTGACTGCCCCACTGGAACAGGTTCACTCCTTCAAGTACCTGGGTGTTATTGTGAATGATACCCTCTCGTATGTTGAGCACATTGACATGGTGCTGAAAGCTGTGAACACTAAGTTAGGGATTCTGTTTAGGCACAAGAAAAACCTAACTGCTGAAGACCTCCAGCTCTCAGTCTCCAGCTTTGTCCTCTCCCTGGTCAACTATGGGCTTGTGGTTTACGCCGCAGCCACTGATATGGCCCTCAAAAGGGTTGCCACTGCCCTTCGCAAGGCTTGCAGACTATTGCTAAATGCTGACTGCTTCACGCAAAATTAGAATAAATACAAGTAAAAAAATTGTGCATCTAGAGAATAAAGTGTGGTACAGCTCAATAACAGCGCCTTACAAACAAATATGCAGAAATGGCAGCAGCACCTAGTGAGAAAAAACAATATTGCCAAAAAGGTTGCTGGACCTGTAGAATGAGTTATTGTCTGAAATGGTGTGGAAGTGAAACCAAGGCAGGTGTAGGGACCCAGTCAGCTGCTTACCCGGAAGAGTTGAGGCTTGGCCAGAGAGGTGTCAGGAGGAAGGGTAACAGGAAAAGATGGGGAGGGGCTGGAGTTTCAACTGGTGCCTGAGGGAGCCAGGGTACAGAAAGAGGTTGCAGGAGGAGGGGAGTTGGTTCCAGAGTGAGGGAAGTCAATAAGAGAAGGCAGATTGCCCAGCAGAGGAGTGAGAGTGAGGAGTGGCAAAAGTGCAGTGGTCTCTACAACGGAGGGAGCAGGAAGCCGGGGGGGAGTTGGGAAAGGAGAGACAAGTGGAAAGGGAGCCAAACCAGTATTTGATATGAAGGCAGTATAATGAGCCTGGCGATGTGAAGGCAGAGGAAGGATGGATGAGGATGAATACAGTGAACAATGGTGGGTGCAAGGGGTGAGTTTGTAGCAAAGTGGCAGAAGGAGTTGCAGAGGGTGTCCAGTCTGGTGAGGGAGGTGGAAGGGTTGGTGCCATAGACAACATCCATGTTGTCGAAGACTGGGAACAAGCTCCTTGCATACATGTGTTGATAAGCAGCCTTTGTTGTGGTAGAGGCACTGAACTGGGGAGGGAGTTTTGAATGGATAGTATCGATGAGGGCTGAGAAGTCAGCTAACCATCCAGCTGCACACCAAAGTTCTTGATGGCTTGAACTGTTTCAAGAAGTATGCTATCCAGAGTGGTGAAAACAAGGGGGTGAGGGTTGGTGATTGGTACCAAAGGTCATGGACATCATTTTATTAGTGTTGACTTTGAGTTGGTTGGATTGGAACCGGTTCAGAAGGTTGCTGAAGTCCTGCTGCAGCAGGTCTTCCACAGCTACAGTGGAGGGACCAGAGGTAAAGATGACTGTCATCTGCATACATGTGGATATATCTAGTTGACACAGGCAAAGGGGAGGTCATTCAGAAAAATGGGGAAAAGGATGGGACCCAGGATGGAGACCTGTGGGACCCCAGTCTGGACAGAAAGGGGAAGTGACAGGATAACTCCATTCTGTGTCAAATGTTGTCGGCTTGTTAGGTAGGAGCGGAACCAAGCAACAGCAGGAGCTGAGAGGCCAGCAGAGCTCAGCTTGTCCAGGAGGAGTGGTTGGAAAACTGATTTGAAGGCTCTGGCCAAATCAATGAATATAGTGGCCATAATGTGCCCCTGATCCATCCTGGAGAAGACAGAATCAGTGACACACAGCAGGGAAGAAGTGATGGAATGGTGCTTCCAGAAAACAGACTGGAAGGGTGAGAGGAAGTTGGAGGATGAAAGGAAGTTAAGGAATCTGGAGTGAACCTGTTTATCTAGCACCTTAGAGAGGGAGGGGAGGAGGGAGATGAGATGGAAGTTGACAGGAGAGGAGGGGTCACCCCCTTTGTGAAGTGGAATAAGTTTAGCCAACTTCAAGAATCGAGGAACAGCACTGAGGGAGAAGGAAAGATTGAGCAGGTGAGCTGCACTGGCGGGGGCTGGGGGGTGGAGGAGCTTGGGGTCCCGACTGTCAGGGCTGGACTTTGACAGGTTGAGGGACGAAAGGATAAGTCAGGTTTCCTGGATGGTGATTGGTTGGAAGTGGAAACCTGTTGAGGGGTGGAGGAGAGCAGGAGGGGAAGGAGAGGAGCCAGGAGACGGAGAGGAAGGGAGGGCACAGGTTACAAAGAACTAATTGAAATGAGTAGCAGCAAAGGTAAGGTCAGACCAGTGGCGTAGATTAAGGGGGCAAGTTGCCCTCCCTCAGAATTCAGAGTGAGACATTTGAAGCTCTGAGCCTCTGAGTTTTTTTTTTTTTAAACTCCGTATTGGTCACAGGCCCATATGCTGGGGGGGCTCAGGCCCTTCGCAAGACAGATAGAGTTTGCTTTTGGAAGGCTTTTCTTTCTTTTTTTTTTTTTGTTAGGCTGGAGCTGGGCACTTTTGAGCTGGAGGTCACTGGGGCACTCCGGGGCATTTATGGAATGGACCACCACCGTCGACTCAGCAGGGTGGATGTGACCTCGGGGAAAAGGCTTCACACTTAAACCAGTGTTGCTGCCACAGAAGAGAGTGAGAAGTACTGCCACTGCTGGCCTACTTAAAAAAGCCGCCCTGTATGGGGGTTGATCCTCCCTAACTTAGTCCTGCTGCTCAGACCGGGTGCCGCAGTTTACAGTCATCAGGGAAGTAGGAAACACCTGAAAAAAACACCTTTTTTTTGTTGCACTTCTGTTGAGACCTGCAGAGTCGGCTATGGGGCAATGAGGCAGCTGCAGTTTTTGGTTTGTGGTCTGCTTTATAGTAGTTTTGGCATAGTACTGTTTCAAGCAGGCTGGATCATCCGTCTTTTGGAGTGGTTATTGGTATCTACAGTAGTAGAGCTTTTTACGCTAATTATTTTTTGATCTCTTAAGTTCAGATCACGTAGGCTGGAGACAGTGCAGTCGATGGAGCTAATGGTGATTTATGCATGAAAAAAAATCATCATTTATTTTGGGAGAGTGCAGCTGCCCTGAGGAGCAAACCTGCTAAAACAAATATTGCTTGCCTAGTTGGTTTGGTGCTGGCTCTTTTGGCGGCAGGCAACAAAGAGGTGGTGGCTCTGGTGGGTAGACGGGCGGTGTTCTGACTGCCCATCAACCATATGGTCTTTCAGCATCTGAAAGAGGGAGCATGAAGCAGAAATGAAGCTGGCCTTAGCTTCAGGCCAGACAGACACAGCAGCACTACATGAACAAGGCAGCAGCAGCAAGGTCTGCCTATGGTGGGTTCTGTTTGTGGAGTAAGGGAGGGAAGGAGTTATTCCATTGATTAGTCACCAGTCAGCCCAGGTTCAGTCAGATAGATTGATAAAAAGTGACAGGGATGCTGTGTGTTTGAGCCAAGGGACAGATGGGTTGAGAGAGGTAAGCAGAACAGCCAGAGTGGACTGTATTACTGTGACCTTGTGATAAAACGTGTGATAAAAGCATTTTCACTCATTCTATCACAAGAAAACAGTAATACAGTTGACTCTGAAAGTGTGTGACATGACACCTCAAATCACTTGATAACCAAGCTGCCGCCACTGCTGGAAATCTCAACCCCCCAGGGTCGAGTTACCCCCCCCCCATAGGTGTGCAGCCTCCAGTGATGGAGATCATTAATGGTTAAATATCAACAGGAAAACCAGCATTTGTCAATGCCAAATGTTTGCTTGCTGGCATTGGTAGTGTAGAAGTTACAGAGCTGCATAATAGGAATGGCAGCGAAGTATTGAACTGAAGCCAACCCCACCACCACCCTGCAGGGAGTGACAGGCATTGGGGTGTGCCTTTGGGTCGTCAGGCATAACGACCATGCCATTTCACCACACCCTACCCTGCAGACACTGACAAGTGTCACAGTGTGCTTTAGGGTCTTTGGCCCTTATGCGCACCCCATTCCATCAGGAAATACGGTGAGATGGGTGTGGTATTGGAGAATGGGGTAATGTTTGGGCCCAAAGAGTCCGAGGCACACCTTGTTGCTTCTCACTGGCTGCAGGGTGTGGTTGGGGGTGGACTGGTATGAGGATTACAGGCAAGAATCCTAAGTCACACCCTTGATGCCTGTCATTCTCTACAGGGTGGGGCGTTATGGTCGGAAACCCTAACGCCTTAGGCATTCGTTAGTATTTTCACTCCAAATTTTCAACGTAGATTTTTTGTGATCCCCACCTCATGAACAGTGGCAATATCAGTTTGTTAGCCAAAAACTGCTTTTGCACAGTGACTACGACATTTGGCACCACAGGTGCAAAAACACATTCCGAATAGGATGTGAAAAATGACAGCGGTACTGTTCATGGGGAGGTGTAAAAAATGGCAATGTTGAAAATCTGGTGTGAAAATCTTAAAAAAACTGGTGAAGTCACGAGCATGCACAGAAACTGTGCAACGCACACCCGTAATGTAACTAGTTTGGGAATTTTTTTACAGCAGATTGGTAACAGGCATTTTGGGACCTCCGATCATGAACAGTGTTAGTGTGATTTTCTTTACCTGTCCCAAACATTGTTTTCGCACACCGACTGTACCATTGTGCGCTACATGTGCGGAAACAAATTTTGGGCGAGATGTGAAAAATGGTAGCTGTACTGCTCTTAAGGAAGTGCGGTAAAATGGCACTGTTGAAAATCTGGTGTGCAAACATTAACAAATTCGCAAACTTGCTAGCGTGCGTAGGAACTGCGCAACATGCGCTCTTAAAAACAGGCATTTTTGGGAATTTTTTCACCAAATTTTCAACTTAGCCATTTTAACACCTCTGCTCATGACCAGTGTCACTGTGATTTTCTTAATGTGTCCCATACATTGATTTCGCACACTGACTGCGCCACTGTGCGGAAACACGTTGTGGGCGAGATGTGAAAAATGACAGCTGTACTGCTCATAAGGAGGTGTGATAAAATGGCAATGTTGAAAATCTGGTCTGAAAATATTGAAAATTTGCGAACTTACGAGCGTGCATAGGAACTCTGCAACGCATGCTCGTAAAACAGTAATTTTTAGGAATTTTTTCACCAAATTTCCAACATAGCCATTTTAAGACCTCTGCTCATGAACAGTGTCACTGTGATTTTCATAATTTGTCCCGTACATTGATTTTGCATACCGACTGTGCCATTGTGTGCTACATGAGCGGAAACACATTTTGGGTGAGATGTGAAAAATGACAGCTGTACTACTCATAAGAAGGTGTGGTAAAATGGCAATGTTGAAAATCTAGAGTGAAAATATTGAAAATTCGTGAACTTATGAGTGTGCGTAGGAACTGCACAACGCACGCCCGTAGAACAGTCATTTTTTAGAATTTTTCCACCACATTTTCAAAATAGGTTTCTTGAGAGCCCTCCTTATGAACACTGGCAGTGTTGTTGCGTTAATCCATCCCGAAAGGTGATTTTGCGCAGTGACTGCGAAATCACCCTTCGGGCCCAAATAACGCCATGACAGTAACAGCATTCATGAGAAGTTGTCCCAAAAACCCCATGTTGAAAATTTGGTGCAAAAATTCCAAAAAATGCCCGAGATATGCAGCAAAGTTGAAAAAACCCTATCTATTACATTATACAGCTAACCAGCATTTCCTCAGTTTGCGGTCGGCTTTGAAGAGTGCAGACGTGTTCCCGGTCCACTGAGGATCGTCGCGCCGGACTCCGGAGGTAAGTATGGGGTGAGGAGGGGGTGTGGGGAGGCAGGGTGCACAGTGGGTGGGTGTGGGTGGGGCAGGGAGACTGCGAGGACCGCTTTTTTATTTACAGGTTGTTTTTTTTTTTAACGATTAAGATGACGCAGGACGCTTGCCACGCTGGGGTGGGCTGCTAGCGGCAGCTGGAAAGGATGTTTGGGGAGCTGGAGCAGGCGGGATTGGGCACCCCTGTCCGGCCATAGAGCTAGTGCTACACTGGGGTTGGCTCCCAGCGTGCAGTGGGCTGTTCGGGGGCTGGAGCCTCACGAGGATTGGGCACCCTGTCGGCCAATCCGACGTGTGCCACGCTGGGGTGGGCCTCAGCATGGCAGCTGTGGAGGCGATAGGGATTGGCACCTATGGCTATACTGTATGTGCATGGGGAGGCCACACGCAATATGTGTGCGCAAGGCAGTTGGGGGGGGGGGAGCTCTGCTCACTAAAGCGGAGCTCTCCCTTTTAACTGTATGCCACTGCATTTTCAGCTGTCATAGACAGCTGGTGCAGTGATTGGCGAACTGCGACCGCGCCTTCAAACACACTGACTGAATTGGAAGAGGCTGACACACCTCTGGAAAACTCGGATGATGGCACTATGTTTCTTGCACATGCGTGCAAGCAAACATAATAAATAGAATTGTGTTGCATTGCACTGAATAAATGTATACTTTGTGAGGGATTTGGAGTTTTAAAAAGTTTATGTATTTGTTTATGTGGTAATCCCTGGGCAAATTGTTATGAAGTTTCATATTTCATTTGGTGGATGATCTGCATAACACAATAAATATATAATCATAATAAAGGCCAAAGGTCACTGATAGCCTTTACCTGGAGTGGCCTCTGACCTTCATTATGAATATGTATTATTTATACTGCAAGATTATTTTTTTAGCCTAACAGCTGTGGTCACTGGTAAGGGACTGTTTGGTTGCTGCTGCTTTATAGGGCTCTCTTTTACTCTGACTAGCCAGTAGCCACAATTTTACTTGAGACAAGAGAGACAGTGATAGACAAAAAAATTCATAAATGGTGGTAGCCTGTGTCATCTCCAAAATGGCCTTCTCTGTTCCCTTATCCTTGTGTAAACCCTATGTACAATATGATTGCCAATGTGAACATTTTATGGCTGAATTTTCTGAGTAAGAGACATATGTGCTTTCCACTCCTTGATACTGATCAAGAAGTTGCTTTAGGTTTGACAATTTTTTAAAGAAAATAAAAAGCTAGTTATTTTGATAGGGATATTGGTTGCTTGTAACAGGTCAAAGAAGGTTTTAAAAGCAGCCAAATAGTGTCAAAATGACCCACAAAATACACCAGAATGCATCAAAAGCCTGATAGCTTCTGAGGGCCTATGTGGTTCCCAGACACCTGGCCTATTGATTTCACATTTACTAGGAAAAGCAAAACTTTTAGCAGTCTTTGCCCCCTTGTCAAAAAAGCTACCTACGCCCATGGGTCAGACACAAGTGAACCATTAACCATGAAGATTGGGGGAGCAGACTGAGCATGGGGGTCGAAAATGGAGTGGATAACCTTCCAGAATTTAGTTGGGGAGTTAAGGTTTTTCTGGAGGTTGGCCTTGAAATAATGCAATTTCATGGCCCAGACAGCCTTTGTATAGCTGTTCCTCAGTGCCCTGTAAAAGAGGAAGTCAGGAAAGGAGTGGGATGGTTTGTAATGATTCCATGTGATGTCTAGTGACTTGTACAGATCAATGATTCTGGTGGTAATCCCGGTTGGTGGTATGTTTTTATTCTGGATTGCCTGAGGGGGACATGTTTGTCCCAGAAGGAGGAGAATTTAGTGTGGAATAGTGCAAGGGTCACATTAATATCGGAGGCAGAGAGGATGGCTGGCCAGTCTAGTGCCAAAGTTGTTCTGTAAAGCATTCATATTTAGTGGCCGGAGAGACCTAGACCTAGACCAGATGTATTTTGGTGAACAGGAGGGACCCAGCTTTTGTTGTCACAGAATGTCATGCAATGGTCACCAAATGAATCTGGCACATGTTGCATTTTAATGTTATTTATTCAGTTTTATGTCTTTTGGTGAGTAAATGTTACACAGGAGCAGTCCTTCTGAATTTTACTTCTGGAACCGAGTCAGGCTCTTAAAATTTTACTCCTGGAACGGAGTTTGCACGGTCCCCTTCCCTCATTTCCACAACCGTGTGTGAAGAGGTTAACGGCACTGGTAGCCAAGTCCTTTTGGCCAAAATTTGTCGGGGACAAAAGTGTGAGAGTGGAGTGTGCTAAAAGTAGCTGTTTAGAAATCATCTATCTGAAAAATATGCCATTTTCTTTTTAAAAAAAGTGTACAATTTCAGTAAATTGAGCATCTTTTGTAGGGTGTGTATTCAAGACCATTTTGCACGTGATTCCTGGTTGTTTTTCACTGATCATGTGTCTCCTGGGACAGCAGACAGTCTGTACAGTGAAAGAAAGCTGTCAGTGGAGTCAGACATTGATCAGTGCAACTGTTATTAGAATAAAGACGGCTGGACAGCCTGATAGCCTAACACCGATGCTGCTACTTAGAAAATAAATATATGGTTTACACCACAGCTGCTACAGTACTACGGCTTTTCCTGCTGTCTAAAATGAATTGATGATGTAATCTTAGTCATCATGCACACCACAAGACAATCTAATACAGCACATGTACATTGATCCTACAACATTGGAAACTGATTTACTGTTTACTTAGTTTTTATTTACCAGGTAGGTGTACTAGACAAAACATTTGCCTATTTTCAGGTACAACCTGGAAAATTACAACATAGGAGGTCATCTCAACAGTATACAAATAACAAAAGAGCAGGTTTTAATACATATAGTCAGGTATAGTACAGGGAAATAAACAGAGCAAGGGAAACCGTACACAAGGTATAATATGTGGAGGGCATTGTGTAAGATGCTTAGAAACATAGATTTTGATGGTAGATTTATGTCTGTCCCATGCATGCTTGGATTCCCTCACTGTTTTTGACCCCACTACCTCCTCAGGAAGGCCACTCAATGCATCCACCACCCTCTCTGTGAAAAAATACTTCCTCATGTTGCCCCTGAGCCGTCCCTCCTCTGTCTTCAAATTGTGCCCCCTTGTTCTTGCACATCTTTTTTTGAAAGATGCTACCCTCTTGGACTCTGTTGATTCCATTGAGGTACTTGAACATTTCTATCATGTCCCCCCTCTCCCTCCTTTCCTCAAGGGTATACATATTAAGCTCCTTTAGTCTGTCTTCGTATGGCTTCTGGTGCAGACCCTGCACCATTCTAGTTGCCCTCCTCCGGACTGTCTCCATCCTGTCTATGTCCTTGCAGAGATGGGGTCTCCAGAACTGCACGCAGTACTGCAGATGGGGTCTCACCAACTGTTTGTACAGAGGGAGAACAACTTCTTGTTTTCTATTGGTGATGCCTCTCCCTATTCATCCCAGTATTCCCCCAGCCCTCCTTACTGCCTTCTCACATTGCTTGCCTGCCTTTAAGTCATCTGATATGACTACACCCAGGTCCCTTTTCATTTTTGTTGTTGTTAATCCCCCCATTGTGTGCTCTGCCCCTGGGTTTTTGTTTCCCAGGTGCATTCATTTGCACTTCTTTGCACTGAATCTACACTACCATACATTTGACCATTCCTCCAACCTTGCCAAGTCCCTTCTCATCCTTTCCACCCCCCATTGTGTATCAACCCTGTTGCAGATATTTGTGTCGTCTGCAAAGAGGCATACTTTTTCTTCCAGCCCCTCCACAATGTCACTTATAAAGACATTAAAGAGGGCCGGTCCCAGTACTGAACCCTGCAGTACCCTGCTAGTAACCTCCCTTTCTTCAGAGTGGACTCCATTTACTATTAGCCTCTGCATCCTGTTCTCCGGCCAGTTTTTTGCCCAGGCTGCCACCCTAGGACCCACTCCCAAGCTGGCCAACTTGTTTATTAATCTTTTGTGTGGGACTGTGTCAAATGTTGTGTTAAAGTCTAGGTATGCCATGTCCACAGCCCCTCTATGCTCTACTACTTTGGTCACCCAGTCAAAGAAATCTATTAGATTTGTCTGACATGACCTTCCCACTGTGAATCCATGTGGCCTTGTGTTCTGAGCCCCACTGGCCTCCAGGTGCTCAACAATTCTTTCTTTCAGAAGTGATTCCATCATTTTCCCTACCACTGAGGTCAAATTAACAGGTCTGTAGTTTCCTGCCACTGCCTTGCTCCCACTTTTGTGAAGGGGAATCACATCTGCCCTCCTCCAGTCCTCAGGTACCACACCACCCTTCCATGATTTGTTAACAAGAGTAGTGAGTGGTGTCACTAGTTCTCCCCTTAGTTCTTTTAGAATTCTTTTTTAGAATTCGGGGTGAATCCCATCAGGCCCCATTGCTTTGTCCACCTTCAGTTTTAGGAGTTCTTTCAGGACCCTTTCTTCTGTGAATGGATTGGTATTGGCCCCCCTATCCAGAGTGCTTCTATTGTTTGGTTTAGGTAAGTCCCCCTCCTCTTCCTTTGTAAATACTGAGCAAACATATTCATTCAGTATCTCTGCCTTTTCACTTTCACCTTCTGCTCACCCTCCTCCCCTTTATTAAGCCTCACTATCCCTCCCTTGGTCTTTCTTCTACAGTAGTACAGTATGTACAACAGTGTACATACAATCAAGATGCAGGGATACACTGGTTACATTCACTGCTATGGTGTTCAGCCAAATAGGCAAGGTGCTAAAATTCCTAGTAAACTTAAGGGCAAGTACACAGTTTAAGTTCAAGTTTATTGACAGGAAAACTCCACTGAGCAGGCTCATTTACAAGGACATCCTGGTCCTGGAAGGACAAATACTGTACTTATAGCCATTTGAAATACAGAGCTTCAGTGATAGTGTAACCCCCCTACAAATGGAGGTTCCTGAAAAGTCTTCCTTGAGCTTGTCAAAATGCTCACTGCCAGGCTGGTGTCCTGTGTTTTTGCAGTTTAAATGTGATTGCCAGAGAGTACCTATAGAGCCTCTGCGTACTGTTTCTTTAAGAGCTGCCTGGATTGCAGTCATAATTAATCTAAAAGGGAGCTCTGTTAGATGTGCTTGTTTGCTGATCATTTGTTAGAGTAGTAATAATATTGCAGTTTGTTCTAACCTGCCTTCTTTGCAGCATGGATAGTTCTGTTTGTTTCCATCATCTTGGTATTGCACTGCTGAAATGGGCAAATCAGTACATTTGGTATTCTAAAATGGAGCCTGCCTACAGGGGCTTGGTGGGGTCAAAACTTGTAGGAATCGTAGTTTTTGCATTTTGGCACCTAAAATAACCTGGAGGAGGAGTCCTTGTTGTGACTGACGGACAGATCAGCCAACTGAACCTTTTGGATCTTGGGGAAATTCCCAAGCTGCTTGCAGCTAGTTTCAGTTCTGAGTTGGGAAGTGAAGAGATAACTGCTTGAATGATTCAAGCAGCAGCCCTGTTAGAGATTCGTGTGCGATAACTGTGGAAAGGCCTGACTTTTGGCCTCCATGCCTGTCTGCTGTCCCTGAGAGGGAACTTGTGCCTTTTTTGGACCGAATCCAAACTTGGAGAGCGAAGCAAGCCACTAAATTGTGACCAGGCTGCTACCTGAAGAAGACCGAACATTTTCTGAATGCAATCGGTTTGTCTGAATTTCCAGCCACCTCTGAACTCCCGGATTGTGCAGAGACTCTGTAATTGCGACAGGAGAGCCTTTTGCCTGGTACAGTGGAGTTTCCTTACATGTGAATGTGTTGTGTGCTTATAGTGGGTCGTGATTTGGTTCCCCACTGTGGTTTGAATTGTATTCTGCTTGCTGGAAGCTGCATTTGAATTTCCTTACGTGTAAATGTGCTGTGTGCTGCTAGTGGGTCGCAGTTTGGTCCTCCACTGTGGTTTGAACTGTATTCTGCTTGCTGGAAGCTGCATTTGGCCCCACAGACTGAATCCAAAATCATCTCCATCGGGCCTGGGCCTTGCCACACTGGCCCAGTCCGACTACCCACTGCACAGAGAAATCCATCGACGAGAGACCTGCCTGGAGATCAGCCCCCTGCTCAACACTTGAACAAGAACTACGCCTTGGTGATTCGTGTGGGCCCCACTTCTCCGGGCACTCCAGCTCAACAATCTGCAGTCTCGATTTCATCCTGCCTGTGTCCAGTATTGGGTATCATGAGTAAACACCAGGGTAGCTCCCTGCAACAACAGCTAAATCTAAAGTGTTGTCATCTGATTGTCTTGTTGCTTTTTCTTTCATGAACTCAGCCCTCCGGTTCCAGATTACTAGTAGTGTGTATTGTGCATGTTGCTTTCTTACATCACAGGGCCTCAATCAGCTGCAACATTCCTGGCTAGCCCACCGTTTTCCTACCTGTGTTCCCAGAGGGTGTGACTGTGTAGGGACTCAAACTGCATGCATAACTGTCTGATTAATATTGCAGTTTAAATGTATTGCCAGAGAGTGCCTGTATAGCTTCTGTGTACTGTCTCTTTAAGAGCTGCATGGATTGCAGTCATAATTAATCTGAGAGGGAGCTCTGTTAGAAGATGTACTTGTTTGCTGATCATTTGTTAGAGTAGTAATAATATTGCAGTTTGTTCTAACCTGCCTTCTTTGCAGCATGGACAGTTCTGTTTGTTTCTATCATCTTGGTCCTGGACTGCTGAAATGGGCCAATCAGTACATCTGTGACTCTAAAATGGATCCTGCCTACAGGGGCTTGGTGGGGCCAAAACTTGTAGGAATTGTAGTTTTGGGCTTTTGGCACCTAAAATAACCTGGGGGGGAGCCCTTGTTGTGACTGACATATAGGACAGCCAACCGAACCTTTTGGATCTTGGGGAAAGTCCCACACTGCTTGCAGTTTCAGTTAGATCTGAGTTGGGAAGTGAAGAAGTAACAGCTCAAGATAGTTCAAGCAACAATCCATAGTGGATTCGCGCGGGAGAACTGTGGAAAGGCCTGTGTTTGGCCTGCATGCCTGCCTGCCTGCTGTTCCTGAGAGGGAACTTGTGCTTTTTTCGGACTGACTCTGAATTTGGAGAGTGAATTAAGCCACTGAATTGTGACCAGGCTTTAACCTGAAGAAGACCAAAGATTTGCTGAATGCGATTGGCCTGTCAGGACTTCCAGCTATCTCTGAACTCCTGGATTGTGCAGAGACTCTGTAATTGCAACCGGAGAACCATTTGCCTGGTACAGTGGAATTTCCTTACATGTGAATATGCTGTGTGCTTATAGTGGGTCGTGATTTGGTTCCCCATTGTGTGTCTGAACTATGTTTTGCTTGCTGGAGGCTGTATACAGCTCAACGGACTGAATCTGTATCCATTTCCATTTGCCTGGGCCCCTGCTACACTGGCCCAGCCAGACTACCTGCTATGCAGAGAAAGTCATCGACAAGAGACCGGCCTGGGGATCAGCTCCCTGCTCAACGCCTTGAACAGGAATGATGCTTTGGTGATCTATGTGGGCCCTGCTTCTCCAGGCACTCCAGCTCAACAGCCTGCAGTCTTGATTTCTTCCTGCCTGTGTCCAGTATTGGGTATCGTGAGTAAACATCAGGGTAGCTCCCTGCAACAACAGCTAAATGTAAAAGTGTTGTCATCTGATTGTCTTGTTGCCTTTTCTTTCACGAACTGAGCCTTCCGGCTCTGGATTACAAATAGTGTGTATTGTGCATGTTGCTTTCTTTCACCACAGAGCCCCAACCAACTGCAACGTTCCTGGCTAGCCCACCTTTTCCTACCTGGGTACCCAGAGTGTGTGACTGTGTAGGGACTCTGAACTGCATGCATAGCTGTCTGATTAATATAGCATTTAAGCAAATCAACCTGGTTATGCCCCTCCCTTGTTCAAGTCCCCTGAATAAATCAGATTTAACTTTATTTGCATTTAACCTGACTGCGGTTCCAGTTTGTGCCAAGAATATTGTACTGTTGCTATTTGCTGTGCTTAACCTTGTTTTAGAGGTGGTCCCCAGGGTCAAGCTAGAGGAACCAGCCCTGGTGGTAAGTGCAAACAGTGTGGGTAATTTCCTGGTGAATAAGGGTCATTGTGAAAGTAATTATTGTATATTGTTCAGGACACTAAAAGGGAAAGGGGGGATTACAGTGTCCCAGAGGGCTGTGCCCAGGTTAGCTTGACCGCTAACAACCCTAACCACAGTGTGGAGGCACCAGTTTCATTACCCAGGCCCCTTAACCTGCTACTAGCCAAGCAGGTAGAGATAATAGCCCTTGGGATAGTACCACCTAGGGGTAACATGTAGAACAGTTTTGGAGGCTGAGCAGTAGACTGCAAGGGAGCAGATGCCCCTGGCAATGGCAATACAAGTTTTAGGTATAAGGTTGCCCCTAATTTTATATGAGAGCCCCAGTCTGGTAGTCACAGCCTTGCAAGCAGCAGAGATGTACACAGAAATTCAGCAAAGTTTGAAATGTAACTCCAAGGTAGTTAAAGGAGGAGGCAGTAGTAAGAGAGGATCCATCCATACATGCTACTACCAGAGGGGTATGGGTATGGCCCATCTTTATACTCATGGCTGAGCCAAAAAGCATGGTTTGAGTCTTTATAGTGTTCATAAGGATCTTGTTACAGTGGAGCCATGCTTGTATTGACTGAAGGTCAGAAGAGAGTTGACAATTTAAATACAGGATGATGCAAGAGCTTGTGAAGATGACAAAGTTATCAGTGTGTAGGATTGGAGTGCAGTGTCTAACACTAGTCTGGACTGAGTTTATGTGTAGAGAGAAAAGGAGGAGCCCCAGTATGGAGTCTTGAGGGGCCCCAACTGTGGCAGCAGATGGGTCAGACAGGGCATGACCAAATTAATCCACTAATACGTAGTACCCAGGTAGCTTTTGAATCATTACAGGACCTGGGAAGAAATGCCTAATGCACCTGGTTTCCTACTGAGTAGGGTGTGGTTGACCAAATCAAAGGCCTTAGTAAGGTCAATGAAGATCACACCAGTGAACCCACTCTTGTCTGTTTTGGTGGAGATGGAGGAGTTTAGCAATAGGAGTGCAGTAGTAGTCCTGGGGTCTTTCCTAGAACTGTGCTGTGCAGGAGACCGAGGTTATGATTGGTGAGATACTCAATCAGTTGCAGGGTTGGAATTTTGGGATACAATAACTAGGCAGACAACAGCTATAGTGCATAAAAAATTTCAGGTCACATTTATCATTTTATTTTCAACGCATAAAATGATTAGCAGTTTGAACAGAATTTAAGAAAATAATGGTTAGTCCGGCAAATTCCAACAAAGAACACTGTTGTACCCAGCAGCACACATGCAGTACAGCTCAGTTCAGTGTATAGGCACACACGCTTACATCTGAGGTCTTACACCTCTCACTGTCAGCTCTCCACTGACACCCTATCTAACTTTCTACTTCTAGTGGTAGGTTGTTGTATCTTTTTGTTGATGACATCACAGTCATGTGACGTCAATTTATTTTATACTTAATGCATTTATAGTTTGTGAGGCTTCTGAGGCTCACAACCTGCATCTATACAGAATAAAAAGGTTGCTTCTAAGCCTTGTTATTAGTATGAGCATTCTGTTTCAACAGTAGCATCCTTCCCCTTACTCCTGGTCAGAAAAATGCCCTTTTATACTTAATTAGCTTCAATTATTTCAGACTCCTCCCTCTGTAACAATTAGAAGGCATCCACGGCAGTATAAATATAGGCCACTAGGGGCCGCTGCTTCCCTATGGCCTTCAATCATTCTGAACGAGTCTTCCTGCAAACAGGTCAGTCCACAGTACAACACGTAAGCAATAAGGCACAAAGGGGTGTGTGTAACCCATATTTTACAGCACGGCCAGGGGAGTAGTAATGCACAAGGCCAATGGCCGAATGACTTCAGCTGCTGGCCATGCTGCAAAATATGGTTTACGCACACACACACACACCCCCCCCGAGTACCTTATTGAGCTTATAAAATTGACTGGGTTTTTTTTTTTTTTTTTACTTTTGACTATTGGGAAAAGCATGTTTATATGTAGAAAAATAGATTTACTTTGTGCATTTGTGATAAAATAATCCTTCTACCCACTGCAAGTGATGTCATTGTGTTGTTGCCTACTTTCTTCTTCCTGTTTTTTTTTTTTCTCTGTTTTTCTCCACGTTCAAGATATGGAATGTTTACCATGGAATACGTGGATTCAAAATTCTGCTCAGTTCCACTGGTAAAATGTCTCTCTCTCCCAACACACTGTACACACAGACAACAAAGGTCTTTGTTTCAGCCAGAGACTTAATTATCTCACTGTCAGGGCAAGAAGAAAAGAGTTCCCTGATGAACAGGTAAAGACAGAAGGGGGATTTTTCACTGTCAGCAAAGAAACAGATGTAGTGAAAACTATAAATAATAGTTATTGTTTCCAATGTGCTTATGTGTGAAAGGAGTGTGTGATAATCAGGGAAACAGCATTTAATTCATTTGTTTCATTTTTTGTTTAAAGTAGTTTTATTTTTAGGGCCCAGTTGAAGTTTGTTTACAGTGTAAAGGAAGCAGCCATGTTTGTGGTGGAAGATCGGTTCTGGCAGTAGAGGGCTATCTGAAATGCCTGTGTTCCAAATGCCCATTGATCTGTGTTGCAGACTCTTCACTGCTGAGCAGTCCTTTTTTTAACTATGTGGAAATCATATTTTTCACATAAATAAGAGCCAATCAGATTACACAATTTTACCCTGCCATTTTATAATAAGCATTTTCAGAATTAATGAATAACCCTGTGTTTTATTCCTCACAGGGTTATATACAGGTTATATAGGTTGACAGAATCGAAGGAGGTGACAAGGGCAGTAAGGGGAGCCAAAGCATCTACGGAACTTAGGCTGGCACAAGGCATTAAAAAGGGGGAGAAGGACTTCTTTAAGTACATCAGGGAGAAAAGGAGCTGTAAGGACCAAATAGTAAGGATTAGGAAGGAGGGGGGTTGGGTGGAAGCAGGGTGTGATAAGGCGGAAGCACTAAATGAGTACTTCTGCTCAGTATTTACTAAAGAGAAGAGGGGGGTGACACCCAAGGTGGGAGAAATGGCAGAAGCAGGGTGGTAAGTGGTGCCAGATGGGGAAATCATGGAGAGCAGAGTTCGAGAGGGTTTGCGGCACTGAGGGTGGACAAGGCGCCAGGTCCAGATGGCATCCATCCCAGGGTACTGAAGGAGCTGGCAGAGGTCCTTGCAGGACCTTTGGCAGACCTATTTAATGCCTCACTACATTCGGGGTGTGTACCTCAGGACTGGAGGATGGCTCATGTGGTGCCCCTCCACAAGAGTGGCCCCAAGGATGAACCTGGAAACTACAGACCAGTGAGCCTCACATCCATCATGGGTAAGCAAATGGAGACTATCCTGAAGGAGAGGCTGGTGGCCCTCCTAGAGGCCAGAGGACTACAGGGCAGAAGACAGCATGGCTTCATACGTGGCAGATCCTGCCAAACCAACCTGGTCGAGTTCTATGACTGAGTAACTAGGCAACTGGACAGGGACCATGCAGTGGATGTCCTGTATCTGGACTTCAGTAAGGCATTCGACTCAGTGCCACATGGAAGGCTGGGAAGGAAGTTAGTAGGCACAGGGCCGGGTGCAAAGCTGGTGAGATGGGTAGGAAACTGGCTGAAGGGAAGGCAACAGAGGGTGGTGGTGACTGGGGAGCTCTCACACCCAAGGGCAGTGACAAGCGGTGTTCCACAGGGCTCGGTGTTGGGACCAGTGTTGTTTGGGATATTCATTACAGACATATCATGGGACATCAAGAGCAAGATCAGTCTGTTTGCTGATGATACCAAGGTAGGCACGGTGGTGGATGACCTAGGGGGATGGCAGGAGTTGTAGGATGATCTGGCAAAGCTTGAAACCTGGTCAGACACCTGGCAACTGGGCTTTAATGCCAAAAAGTGCAAGGTGCTGCAGTTTGGGATGAAGAACCCAAGGAGGAGTTACCAGCTAGGGGGAGTGCAGCTAGCCCAGACAGAGGAGGAGAAGGATCTGGGTGTGCTCATTACAGGGTTAATGAACAACTCGGCACAATGTAGGAAGGCAGCTGCAAAGGCCAGCAAAATGCTGGGTTGTATTGCAAGGGGTATATCCTCGAGGAGGGAGGAGGTGATTCTGCCACTGTATAAGTCATTAGTTAGACCACACCTGGAGTACTGCATGCAGTACTGGCGTCTGTATCTGAAGAGGGACGTTAAGTTACTGGAGGGGGTGCAGCGCAGAGCGACAGAGATGATCAAGGGGCTGGGGGACTTATCATATGAGAGGAGGTTGAAGGAATTGAACATGTACTCACTGGAGGAGAGGAGAGACAGGGGTGACATGATTGAAACCTTTACATACATGAAAGGAATAAACAAGACTGGTACAGAGGGGCTGTTCAAAGTAAGGAAGGGGAGGGTCACCAGGGGCCATGATATGAGACTGGAGCGAGGAAGGTTCAGGAGGGAGATGAGGAGACACTTTTTTACAGAGAGGGTGGTGGCTGGGTGGAATGCGTTACCTGCTGAAGTGGTATGCAGTAGAACAGTGGACTGCTTCAAACGAGGATGGGACAGGACAAGGGGGAGGGTTAATGAAGGGAAAGGGTGGAAGGGAGGGGCAGCTGCAGAATAAGGGGTGCTAGCTGCACATTCGAGCAGACTTGATAGACCTCTAGGCCTTTATCTGCTGGCAAATTTCGTATGTTCATATACAGAAGGGGGGGAGGGCATACCTTCAAAACACACTCTGTGTCCCCAAACTTTTATTTAAAGCAGGCTGTATTGTTTCATGTTTCCCTTTTATTTCCTCTGTCTTCTCCAGTAATAATAAGTTACTTTATTTTCTTGTGCTTCCAGCACATTATGTGTTTTCACATTTAAATTATCCCTTGGAGGCTCCTATCTCTAAGGAATGCTTTCCTTAATTCTCCCGATGGCTGAAATTTCAGCCCGTTGGCTTTACTTTTCAAATGGGCCCTCCTGGCTTATATAGCCATAAAGTGCATTTCAACCACCTTGTGTATTTCTACTGCATTTCATTCAGGCAGCTCTCGTTTCCAACATTTTATTACTTTCTAATTTCAGTCCTGCCCTCGTTTACTTTCATGCCATACTGTGCGGCGGTCTGGGAGGCTGAGGAGCATGCCTTTGCTCTTTAAACAATATTCAACGTTCTGCCTTCTGTTTTCATTTAAACCGCAGACCATGGCATTTCCTGGTGCTGTGGAGCATGATTGTGCTCTGAAGTGGTCACGGAGCTATTCCTGCTCCAAATAAGAAAGAGGTGCCACATTGTGCACCATGCGCATCTCTCGGGGCACAATTTACTTTGTTTTTTTATTTTTTTTTTCTTGGGTGGTTATTTCCCTGGCATCCTGTCAGCTGCCTGCTCCGCTTAGAGTACTCCAACGAAACAAAGAGAGAGAGAGCTCAAGGAGTGAGCGCTCCTAATTTAAAACTATTCCCCTCTCTCTCTTTTCTCAAAACATTTTGTTTCCTTTTGGGGTACCAGCATTATTATTATTATAAAAGTGCTACCTGGACTTTCTTTACATGCACTCCTGCTGAAGCGCTGCTGTACACAGCACAACATGTGCTTTTTCTTCTAAATCAGGGGCATATTGAAAATCAAAGCGACAAGAGCTGCTGAATACATTCCTCAATGGCTTTCCCTTTTCTTTCAGAGCCACTGCACAGGATAGGACATGCAGGAAAAGGGGCGCAGAAGCAAAGATGGGGTTGCTGCTCCTGACCTGCATTCCTTAACTAAACATAGCAGCCTCTTTTCTAAGCATCTTTTCTAAATTTGGGGGGGGCAGAAAAACATCAGGGCACCCTTCCTTGACAGGGGCCACCTTGTCACATTCCTCCCCACCTAAGAGGGCAACCATCCGTTTGTTGTCTGATACACATGTACCAACCCAAGATCTGCCAGAACTAGACACTTGGTGGATTCCCAGCAGGGGGAGGGTCTCAAACAACTGGTACAACAACACACAAGAGACGGGGCTATCCTAGATCTAGTATTGACTCACAGGGAAAAGATCACAGATCTCCAGGTAGAAGATCACCTGGGGGCCAGTGACCATCACATGGTATGGTTCAGTTTGGCCACTAGAACTAAATCATCCCATTCCAAGGCAAAAATATGGGACTTCAGAGGAGCTGACTTTGATAAGATGGCAAACAGAGTTAAGCTAGCCCTGGCAAAAAGAAATATAGCTAAGGGGGTATAGGCAAAGTGGGCACACATTAAGGATGCAATACTTGAAGCAACATCCCAATGTGTTAGAGAGAAAAGGAAGTGCAAAAGAAGAAGGAAACCACTTTGGTTCTCAAAAACAGTAGGAGAAAAGGTCAGAACCAAAAAGCTGGCCTTCAGGAAATATAAGGGAACGCGCAGCAGGATGAAGATAGGGAGGCATACCAAACTTCCCTAAGGGAAGCAGGGAAGGCAGTAAGGCAGACACAGGCCCAAACTGAGGAAACAGTAGCACAAACAGTAAAAGAAGGTGACAAGACTTTCTATAGATACATTAGTGAAAGGAGAAAGTCCAGAGGGGTATTGCTAAAATCAGAGGAGATAAGGGGGCATGTGAGGATGAGGACCATGTAAAAGAATCCATCCTATCTAGATACTTCTGCTCAGTATTTACTGAAGAGAAGGTAGGGCAGGGCCCACAGCTCAGCATCATGGACACGGGGGGGGGGAGGTGTGTGCTGGTGTCTTTACAAAAGAAAGGGTCCTACAAGAGCTCGCTAAGCTCAGGGTGGACAAGGCAATGGGACCTGATGGCATACATCCCAGGGTACGAAAGGAGCTAAGGCTGGAACTAACAGAGCCCGTTATCGGAACTGTTTAGTGAGCCTCTGAGCACAGGAGAGGTTCCAGAAGACTGGAGAAGAGCTCATGTGATCCCACTCCACAAGAGTGGTAGCAGGGAGGAGGCAGAGAATTACAGACCAGTCAGTCTTACCTCAGTAGTGGGCAATATTATGGAGCACTCCTTAAGGAAAGGATCGTGCAACACCTGGAATCCACAGGAGCACAGGATCCAAGACAGCATGGGTTTACAAAAGGAAGGTCCTGTCATACTAATCTCATAGATTTCTTTGACTGGGTAACCAGAGTGGTGGACCAAGGGGGAGCAGTTGATGTCACCTACCTTGACTTCAGCAAAACTTTTGATGCTGTTCCACACAGAAGATTGATTAATAAGCTGAGTAGGATAGGGGTGGGTCAGAAGTTGGTTAACTGGGTAGCAAACTGGTTGACGGGCAGAAAACAGAGAATGGTGGTAAATGGTATACAGTCAGAAGAGATGCAAGTCACAAGTGGTGTACATCAGGGATCAGTCTTGGGGCCAATCCTCTTCAATATCTTCATCAGTAACATTGCAAATGGAATGGAGGGTAAGGTTTGTCTGTTTGCAGATGACACCAAAATCTGCAACAGAGTAGATGATCCAGATGGGGTGGGCAGAATGAGAAGAGATCTGGATAAACTAACAAAATGGTTGGAACAGTGGCAACTGAGGTTTAGTGCAAAGAAGTGCAAGATCATGCACATAGGGAAGAGAAACCCTGAAGCTGCCTTTAGGCTGGGAGGGGAGTTGCTGGCAGTCACAAGGTAAGAAAGAGACTTGGGCATCATCATCACCAATGACCTGAAATCATCCAAGCAGACCACTAAAGCAGTAGGTAAGGCTAGGGGGATGTTGGGGTGTATTAGTAGAGGTATCACAAGTCGGAAGAGGGAGGTAATAATCCCTCTTTACATGACACTCGTTAGACCCCATCTGGAGTACTGCATGCAGTACTGGAGGCCACACCTTGACAAGGACATTAACCAAATTGAGGCAGTCCAGAGAAGGGCAACCAAAATGGTGCAGGGACTGCATCTGAAAATGTATGAGGACAGATTAACAGAGCTCAATATGTATACCCTAGAGCAAAGGAGGGAGAGAGATGATATGATCAAAACATTCAAGCACCTTAAGGGCATTAACAAGGTGAAACGGTCTAACATGTTTCAATGTAAGAAAAATAGCAGGACAAGAGGACACAGCATGTAATTAGAAGGAGGCCGATTAAGGGGTAATGTGAGGAAGTTCTTTTTCACAGAAAGGATGGTGGATGCATGGAACGGCGTACCTCAGGAAGTGGTGGGTATGAATACAGTGCAGGGCTTGAAACAGGCATGGGATAGGCATAAGGGAGCAATACAGATAAGTATGACTAGATAGGCCATTGACAGAGCAAAGGCCAACGGCACATTTACAAGGTAGAAAAAGACATGGACAGACTGGATGGGCCTTGCGGTCATTATCTGCCGTCAACTTCTATGTTTCTAAAGGATAATGTGGAGCGCTGGCCTACCCTCACTGTGAAGCTCCACCACAGGGTCCCATAAATCAGAATGCGTAATGTTGAACATCCTACACAACAATACTGACCCAACATTTACCCTGGGGCTATCTATCATCCTGTTAAACATAGTAAACGTCTATGTTAACAGACCCATATTCCATATAGTTTTAAACAGTACCAGTCATCACTGATGGTGAAAATTCCTGAATTCTTTTTCATCACATAGAATCCATATTCCCATTTTACATTTAGTACTAGCAGGCACCCATATTCAAAAATGCACCTGCTAATATACCCTTGGAGGTTATATCCTGAACCTCCCTTATTTGAACAAGCAGAAAGATTTATATAGATCAGCACGTATTGGAGAAATCAAAAGAAAGAGGGGGAATCGCCCTAAGGTAGCCAACCATTCAGACTTCTGAAGATATACAAAAATAGAATAGGAGAAGAGACTGTTGCAACAGCAGTTTTTTTTGTAGTTGTAGAGAACAGATGGTTCACATTGTTATCCATCTTCCCTCACTCGGGAAGGGGATGGAGTCATGGCCCACCCTCATCCATTGGCTCAGTCTCAGGGTCCCTTATAATGACAGTAAATTCTCACATGGAATCTAAATCATTGTCATATATTTACCCTGAGACTTATTTCTTGTTGATCACTCTTGAATACCAGACAATGTATTATACAGCAGTTTTATGCTGACTACGGCTGCCTCCATCAAGTGGACATTTCAAACAGATGCATACTACATATATTTAATGAAACCTTTGTTACTAGGTGCTCAGAACTAAGTGTTGACACATCTCACATGGTCCCTAGTTCCAATAGGCCTCCTAGGAGAATTCTCAAGTACAACTTGCCCCTTTACAGAAACAACCATTCTGGGAAGTCACCTGACAAGATGGTCAGAAATTTTAAACTGAAAGGGATTACATGGGCTACCACTCTGATCTGGTTGCTCTGTGTTGGAATCATCTCTTCCCTGGATGACACATACCTTGGTCTTCGACCCTTGAGGTGATTCCACCCCTTCACTGTTCTGGTACCCTTCTCTGCTTGTATTCGGCACAGACTTTCAGATAGTTGGCCACCTGCCGATACATGCCAGGCCAATAATACACGGGGGTGATGCGGGACAGTACCTCCCCATGGCTTAAAGTCCTCAACTGGCTGCTTCCTGCAGTTTCCAGCACCTTCTGTCACAAGCTTATGAGTACCACAACTCTACCATCCAGCTGCTTTGTCCAGGGTTTAGACCTCATATGATAGAGAACCTCATCTCTCTTCTCATACCCCCATAACTGATTTTTCCTTACTCCCCCCATTGATCTGCTTTCCATCCTGGACTTTAACATATGCCCTTAACCTAGTGACTTCTGGATCTTCCACCTGTACTTTTTCCCAATTTACAGTATATAAATCATCACATTTCAAGGGACGGGGTACAGTACATTTCCAAGTCCCTTCGGCTACTATAGCCTCTTCTGTGTTGCTTGTAGTCTTCACCCCAGACTCTACAAGAACTGTCTTACCTGGGGACTCGTCCTGTTTAGGCCATCTTCCTCCAGGTAGCATCCGGGAAATATTGGTAGTTTAGGAAGCAATGGCCACCAAGGTTCCTTCGGAGGGGTCCTCCTCCAGATAACATCCTGGTAATATTGGCAACATTGGCAGGTTACTCCAGCTGGGGTCCTCTTTTTTCTAATGCCCGTATATCCTCCTCTGTCAAGCCTTCTTCGACTTGCTCTGGTTCCCTCGACAGCATCCAACAGACGTGTTCCACATCCTTCTAGCATCGCTTCACATCCAGCCAGCGCACGTTCATCCAGTGCAGCAGTCGCATCAATTCTTCCATCCGATCTCCAGGTGTGGCCTCGCCCAGGTACCAACTCCAAACATCCTCATCTCCTCTTGATACCATGCACTTCCTACCTTACCCTGAGGTGCCAGATCTAGCACCCCCAAATGAACTCCCCTGGGATAACTTGGACATTCAGCCGGGAATCCCACTCATGACACTAATGTAGCGGGGTTAGGATTTTGGCATACAATAACCAGGCAGACAGCAGCTATAGTGTATAAAAAATGCCAGGTCGCATTTATCATTTTGTTTTCAGCGCATACAATGATTAGCAGTTTGAACAGAATTTAAGAAAATAATGGTTAGTCCAGCAAATTCCAACAAAAAACACTGTTGTGCCCAGCAGCACACATACAGTACAGCTCAGTTCAGTGTATAGGCACACACGCTTACATTTGAGGTCCTACACCTCTCACTGTCAGCTCTCCACTGATACCCTATCTAACATTCTACCTCTAGTGGTAAGTTTTTATATCTCTTTGTCATGTGACATCAATTTATTTCATACTTAATGCATTTATAGGTTCTGAGGCTTCTGAGGCTCACAACCTGCACCTATACAGAATAACAAGTTTGCTTCTAAGCCTTGTTATTAGTATGAGCATTCTGTTTCAACAATAGCATCCTTCCCCATACTTCTGGTCAGAAAAATACCCTTTTATATTGAATTAGCTTCAGTTATTTCAGACTCCTCCTTCTATAATTATTAGAAGGCATCCAGGGTAGTATACATACAGGCCACCAGGGGCCACTGCTTCCCTATATCCTTCAGTCATTCTGAATGAGTCTTCCTGCAAATAGGTCAGTCCACAGTACAGCGCTAGGCATTTTCATAATTAATGAATAACCCTGTGTTTTATTCCTCACAGGGCTCTATACAGAAGGGGGGCATACCTTCAAAACACACTCGATGTCCCCAAACTCTTTTATTTAAAGCAGGTTGTATTGTTTCATGTTTCCCTTTTATTTCCTCTGTCTTCCCCAGTATAACTTGGTATAAAAGAACAGAAGAAGGCAGAAGCCCAACGAGACTGTTCCCCACACATTGTAGGACTTGTAGAAGTGTTAATAATTGTCCCTAATCCAGTCATCAAGTTTGCTTTTAAAAGAGGTGATATTTTCTAGGTCAATCAAATCCTGTGGTAAGGTATTCCATATTCTTGGGGCTCTGATTGTGAAACAATCGCCCCTTTTATTAGTTTTAAATAATTTCACCATGAGTTCTTTAGTATGTAGCCTTGGAACTAATCTTCTATTAGAATATGATAACCCACAATGCTTCATAAGATCAGGTGATTGAAGTAATTTATAAACTAGGAGCAAATCACCTCTTATTCTCCTATTTTGTAGTGAGTGGAGTCCGGTAGTTTTAAGTGTTATGGGGTAATCAAGCCGTGCCAGCCTAGGTACCATTCTGGTGGCTCTCCTTTGGACCTGCTCCAGCTGAGCCTTATCACCTTTGAGACTGGGGTTCCAAAAGGGAGAGCCATAGTCCAAATAAGGCCTAATGTAGGTTCTATACGGAGGTATAAGACATTGCTCAGAACGATTTATAAATGTTCACCTGATTTGCCTCAAGAGTCTATTTGCCATGTTGGTGGTATTAGTACAGTGATCCCTTGGTGTGAGTTTGTTATTAATACATATGCCCAAGTCTTTCTCACCTACAGATGTTTTGAGTGGTAATTTGTTCAGATAATAAACATTGTTAGGATTATTTTTACCAAAGTGTATGACAGCACACTTGTCCTGAATGAAATACATATCATTATGTGTGGACCATTGCTCAATTTTCTCCAGATCAGAAGCTAAAGATACTAGATTGTCATGATTGTTAACCCTGCCTCCCAGTTTTGTGTTGTCAGCAAACTTTGACATATAAATATTAGGCCCTGGCTGTAGATCGCTTATGAAAAGGTTGAATAGTGTAGTCCCCAAAATGGATCCCTGAGGGACTCCGCTTGATACAGTCCCCAGTCAGAGAGTACATCATTAATTCTAACCCTTTGTGTTCTGTTGGCCAGCCAGTCAGAAGTCCACCTAACTAAACCAGGGGACAACCCTTAATTATACTTTTTCATTATAGGTTTATTGTGTGGGACTTTGTTGAATGCCTGACTAAAATCAAGAAGTATCATGTTGGTAGGAATACCTTTATCCAGCTGCGTACTAAGGTCATAAAAGGATATCAAATTTGTAGTACGAGTGATTCTGTGTGAACCCATGTTACATCATGTCTAGGATATTTAATCTTATGCATTCCTGTTTAATTTTAGTCTTGACAACCCTTTCCATCAGCTTACCGACGATAGAGGTTAAGCAGATGGAGCGGTAGCTCTGAACGTTGCCTCTGTTAACCTTCTTAAATATGGGGATAACGATTGCTGTACGCCACTCGTTGGGTATTGAGCTTTCTCGCAGGGATTTGTTAAAGATTATTGATAAAGGTTGAGAAATTATCTGGGGGGTTCAGTCAAAAACTAAGGGTGGATGTTATCAAGTCCTGGGCTGGTAGTTTTTTTTCAGTTTTTTTAATAGTTTGTAAGTTATTAGAGTTTGTAATTTTGAAGGAGGTGTATGATTTGGGATGAACTGGGGCAGTTTTATTCTGTTTAGAGAATACTGAACAAAAATAATTGTTAAAATGGTTAGCAGTATCAATGTCTGATGATAGTCTTAACTCTATTATTAATTATAGGCCCTATGGCCCTAGAATTACCCTTTTTTAATTTAAATATGAAAAGAGGGACTTATAGCAGTCTTTAGTATGCACCAATTTGAATTTGAGTTTAGTTTTAGCAAGTTTAACGGCATGTTTTAAGGTTTTAACTGCTAACCTATATTTATAAAACAATATATTTTTAGATGGTTGTGTATTGTTTTTGAGTTTCTTGAAAAGTCTGATTTTCTGGTTAATTTGAGTTTTGATAATTTTGTTGAACCATAGGGGAATTTTACCTTTATTATTGTATTTCTTTTTAGTCGGAATATAAAGTGTTTCTAAACTATAAATTATGTTTTTAAAGGTTGTCCAAGCTAGCTCAGTTGATAAATTCCTGAGGAGTAATTCCCAGTTAATATCTGTTAGTTGTTTATTAATGTCTAAAAAGTTAGCTTTCTTATAATTTTTGATATTTAAAGGTTTCCTTGGGTTTATGGTATCCTGGGGAATTTCAAAAATAATAGAACAACAATCACTTGCACCCAATGGATCCCAAATATGAAGGTCACTAATTTGTGTTTCAATATTTGTAAGTAATAATAAGTTACTTTATTTTCTTCTGCTTCCAGCACATTATGTGTTTTGACATTTAAATTATCCCCTGGAGACTCCTATCTCTAGAGAGTGCTTTTCTTAATTCTCACAACGGCTGAAATTTCAGCCCATCGGCTTTACTTTTCAAATGGGCCCTCCTGGCTTATACAGCCGTAAAATGCATTTCAACCACCTTGTGTATTTCTACTGCATTTTATTTAGGCAGCTATCATTTCTAACATTTTGTTACTTTCTAATTTCAGTCCTGCCCTTGTTTACTTTCGTGCCGTACTGTGCGGCGGTCTGGGAGGCTGAGGAGCATGCCTTTGCTCTTTAAACAATATTCAACGTTCTGCCTTCTGTCTTCATTTAAACCGCAGACCATGGCATTTCCTGGTGCTGTGGAGCATGATTGTGCTCTGAAGCAGAGACAGAGCTATTATTGCTTCGAATAAGGAAGAGGTGCCGCATTATGCGCCATGTGTACCTTTCAAGGCACGGTTTCCTTCGTTTTTTTCTTTCTTTTTTTTCTCCGGCGGCTATGTCACTGGCATCCTGCCAGCTGCCTGCTCCACTCCGACTGTTGCAAAGAAAGAGAGAGCTCAAGGAGTGAACGCTCCTAATTTAAACCTATTCTTCACCCCCCCCCCCCCTTCTCTGAAGACATTTATTTTTCGTTTGGGGCACCAACATTATTATTATAAAAGCATTGCCTGCACTTTCTTTTCATGTACTCCTGCTTGAGTGCTCCTCTACACAGCGTGACATGCGTTTTTTCTCCTAAATCAGGGGCATATTGAAAATCAAAGCAACAAGAGCCACTGAAAATATTCCCCTGAGGCTTTCCCTTTTCTTTTAGAACCACTGGACAGGATAGGACATGCAGGGAAAGGGGCACAAAAGCAAAGAAGGGATTGCTGCTCCTCTCCTGCATTCCTTAACTAAACATAGCAGCCTGTTTTCTAAATCTTGGGGGGGCAGAAAGACATTAGGGCACCTGTCCTTGACAGGGGCCACCCTGTTACAGGAAGCAACCAATTTTTCAAGCAATTTATTGAGTACTTGTAGTATCATGAATGGCCTAAAGTTGCCAGTGTTTCTACTGTCACCTTTTTTGTAAACTGGAACATGTGAGATTTTCCAGATATCAGGAACCATGTGTGTTGTAAGAGACAAATACAATATTCTTGCGACAGGAAGGGCAAGTTCTGTAGCAGCAATCTTCAGTATTTTAGGCTCTAATTTATCAGAGATAGCAGACTTTCATTTATGGATCTGCATAAGGAGTCTATGAATCTCACCAAAAGTGAAAGCTTTGAGGTAAAAGGGGGTGACAGGGGCAGGCAACAGTGATGGAAAGGGCAGAGATGGGGAGAGGAGAAGGCCCCAGTGTAGACAAGAGGTCAGTAAAACTTTTATTGAAGGCATTAGCTATGGTGACAGGATTATTGCAGTTAACTCCATCGATATTTAGGAACTTGGGTGTAAAGTTATGAGACTGTCCTAGTACTTGGCTTGATATTTTTTCAGCAGTGTCTTGGTTACCAGCTGAGGCATCAAACAGGGATTTATTGAAGACTTTTACTATGCTGGACAACCCTCTTATATTAATTTCAAAGCATTCTGTAGTTAGCCCAGTTAGTGGCGTGGTAGCTTTGTATGTTGACCAGCTGGTTTCCCTTTGTTGATAAGGGCCAGCAGGGGAGATCTAGCTATTTAGTGATGGGGCAGTGTACTCACCTGGAGATCATGGGGGCATATTTATTTTGGATTTCTATTGAGACCTCATTGAAGACGAGAGCATGGTTTAAGTCTTTTGTTGCCCACAGTTGTGACCAATCTGCACTTTCAACCTACTGTTTCAGGTGTGAGGGGTCCAGTTTTAAGAGGTCTCTGAAGCCTATAATTCTGTTGGAGGGGGGCCTTAGTGGCCTTTGTCCTCCAGATACAATAAATGGGGGCGTGGTCACTTACAGCATTGGGGAGGACACCAGTCTAGGGTTGAGTATCCATTGAATTAGATTTATAAGATATTTAAAAGGTCTTGTAGCGTTAACCATATATGACCTGGGTGCAAAACCTAAACCCTGAATTCAAATGGCTGATTTTTAGAACACTTATCAAGAACTTTTTTTTTTTTAATTCATTGGTAGTAGTGCTTGTTACAACTGTATCCGACAACCCTTACAGAAATGATTATATGAAAAGTTTTCACGCTGCGCACATAAAACTACCGGTGTGATATGCATGCTGCAAGCATGATTTAAATGTTAAATTGGAACTGATTGCATGCACGTGGCATGCGTGCAGCAAGCAAGTGTGGAAAGCATGATTTTATGTTAAATTGGAACAGACTGTGTGCATGTGGCATGTGTGCAAAAAGCAAGTGGTCACTGATAACTGCACACATAAAAGTTAAGTGACTTGCTCAGGATCCCACCATATATTGTACAATTGGGGGTTGATGAGATTCAAACCCAGGTCTTCAGGTCTCCAAATCTCCTAGTTTACAATTCAGTGCCTTTAACCACTAAGCCATACTGCCTGCACACACATGACTTGCTTGTACTTCAATGCAAATCTGAATTCAACTGCACGCATGTGGCATGCTTATAGCCACTGTTATACTTTTTAGTTTTTTTGATTCCCCTTGTCTCAGCTGCACAGCTGAACTGTAGTACGCATACCAATGGAGACGCATGTGATTCTTTCCATCCCCAATACACATACTTACCCACAAAACTGCTTAACTATTTCTGCCTGGCCCATACTCCTACTATTTTATTTCCATAGTTTTGAATGATTCCATGCAAGCAGATATTAAGGGGCAAACAGAAAAGTAGCAATAACTCGACACCCACCCACATGGGCAGTCCCCCCCCCCCGCATCCCCATGCACACACACTGTAGCAAGTGTGGCCGTGCTGCTGCAGACAACCCAACAAGTAGCGATATAAGTCAAGAGTCAGTTACTTGAGTACTAGGGAGCCAGAAGCAGGAGTCTTTAAGAGATGATGTTCATGTGACAGAGTGCTGGGGAGTACCCTCTTGAAATGAATGGATATTTTTTACTACTGGTATGCATTATGATTGTGAGCTGTAGAATAATGAAGGTCACTGTTCTACTAACAAGGTCCTTGTTGTTAGTTGAGCAGTGGCCTTCATTAATCTCCAGCTCTTCTTCAGTAATGTATAAAATAGTAATAAAAAATACCCCTATTCATTTCAATGGTGCATGCCCCTGCAGTCTCCCTTGCCCTATGTCATAATGTGCCCAAGCATGGGGATGTGGAGGTCAGCTTCACTGGAGGAGATGGGCATAAGCCTGACTACAGCAGTTCACCCGAGGCATTAGGAAGTCACGATGGCCCCAGGAGCTGCCTTCCCCCAAAATTGGAGCTGAATTTCTGCAGCAGCTCACCTGAGGCATTAGGAGGTCGCAAGGGCCCCTGGATCTGCCCTCCCCCAAATCTGGAGCTGAATTCAGAGCTATGAACTCAGAGCTGAATTTCTGCAGGCACAGTGCCACATACAATATCATGGAGGCACTTGAAATAGCAGCCACTTGCTCCTCACTAAAGTATAGACTGTTGGACAAAGGCTGCTGTTTGGTGCCCTTTTTTTCAAATCTGGAATAAGTGTCGGCGCATGAGTGGAGATAGTTTTCTCTACTTAGAGTTTTTTACTGTTGCCAACAAATGTGCTTATTTGGGAAGCTACTTTAAATTAATTCAGTTTAGTCCTCTTATTCTCCTGACTTAATGGATACTTTAAATTAACCCAGTTAAGTCAGGCTTTATGAACTGCTACCGTAGATGTGCTGACCTGGGAAGCTACTTAATATACTCTAGCTAAGTAACGCAGTCATTTGTTTCTGAATTCTGTAACCTTATATTGCATTTGGAGAGCTCACGTTAACGTACTGAAAAGTATAGTCCAGCATTTCTCCGATTACCACATCCTAATTCTATGTCTCTGGAATTTCAGGTTTACTTAAATTAATTTAGTCAGACACCAGTTCAGCAATTGCTCCAATTTCTAACCTGCAGTAGCTTTTAGCAAGGCCCTCCCCCAGGCTGCCCCCTCCTCTTACCTTATTTATTCTGTGTCCTCTCCCTCTCCTTTCTCCACAGCAGCTCACCCGAGGCATTAGAAGGTCACAAGGGCCCCTGAAGCTGCACTCCCCCAAAATTGGAGCTGAATTTCTGCAGGTACGGTGCCGCTTACAATGTAGTGGAGGCACTTGAAATTTCAGCCACTTGCTCCTCACTAAAGTATAGACTGTTGGCCCCACCACCACTCTTGGTGAGCATTTCATTTTGTAAGGCTTAAGGCAGCCCTTCTGATCAGCTAAAACCTAACAGACCAGTTCCTCACTAGCAGCTTATACTCTTCCACCACTTGTGGCCACTAACCTAAACAATTCATCTAAAACCAATACAGAAATAACATGGAACTCCACTTCCTGGTGCTTGTCATAATCGCCTCCCTGCTTCCCCCAGCGTCTCTACCACCATCCATCCTCCCTGAGGAATGGTCACATAATTTGTTTACCAATGCCAGGCACCCTCCATGCTCCCACAAAGTGACCCTCCCCTGGGGCTACCAAATGTTTGATGGACTACTACCCGCCCTTGCTGCTCCATCATGTTCACCAACACTTCCCCCCTGAGCTAGTGGTCATCCCTTATGTCCATAACTTCTGCAGTACCTCTATCCTGACCACGTCTGAATCCTACTGACTCAGACCTTATCTTCCCTTGTCATCTTTGCTGTTAGCCCACCTCATACACGCCCTTCCCATACTGGTCACGACCACTAAAAACCTCCCTGCATCACAGTCCTTCCACACCAAACCTAAATTGCTCAGGTTAGCACTGCTCTTGCATGCACTCCTCCTCCTCCTTCTATCAGGAAATGTGCATCCCAACCCTGAGCCATCTGCTTTTGGTGTCACCCTAGTGGGCAGACCTGGTAGCCTGCTACTGGCCTACCTCAGCATCTGCGGCCTACAGAGAAAGTTCACACCCCTCCAAGACTGGATCACTCAACACTCTCCAGTACCATCCTAGCCTTATCTGAGACCTGGCTGTTGAAAATTATCCTGGATGGATCTGTTGCCCTTAGTGAATACCCCATTTTCTGTGATGACAGGCTAAGCAAACGTCGTGGTGGATGTGCCGTCTACATGTGAAACTCCCTACATGCCCTCCTGGTCTCCTTCCCCCTCCCTGTACATGGTGCCCAAACTCTAGCCATTAAGCTAAGCCTTGGCAATCCAGGTAAAACGTTTTACATCATAGGTGTCTACATCCCCCACATAACCAAAAGCCCATCTTTGAACCAATACTGACCAGCATCGCACATCTCCCTTCCAAGAGTGAAGTCATTATAATGGGAGATTTCAATGTGAATTGGTTATCCCCTGCATCCTCCTCCTACAAGGAATCTGTTCTAGCTTATGACCTCACCCAGGTTGTCCAGTCCCCTACCATACTTGACCCCAAAACTGGGACCTCCACACTTATCGACCTTATCTTCACTAACCACCCTAATAACCTCTCCCATGTCAAAAGTGCTCCCAGACTTGCTGAGTGACCACTCCCCAGTTACCTGCTGGTGGTCAAATAAACTTCCCCCGATCCCACCTAAAGTCTCCGTCCAAAGGCACCTCAAAAAAGGATTCCTGTCCCGCTTCAAATCATACCTCACTTCCTGCGATTGGTCCCCCATCCACACTCCCCAATCCGTAGATACTGCCCTCATCTATTTTATCTCTACCTTTAATTCTGCCCGTGACATCTTTGTTCCCTCCTCCAAGCTTATTGTAAAACACTGGGACACACCCTGGATCTCCCAGACTCTGCTTGACCAAATGCAGTTTAGAAATAACCTCTGGTATAGGGCCCTGGACTCACAACTCCCTCAATACAGACAGCTTTACCGTGCGCCTAGAAAGAAATGCATCCGGGCTATCCAGCAAGCCAAAGCTACTTACTGTAAGCAAGCCCTCACCTCCTTCTGGGGCTCTGGGCATTATTCTGGAGCAATATTAAAGAACTCTGTGGGGAAACTGTATCCCCTGCCCTGCCTCTGCCCAGCTACTAGTTGATGGGGTCATCTCCCGGACCCCACTACTATCTCTAACACCCTCAATACCTCCTTCTCAGACCTCAGACATATCCTCCCCGCGAATTTCTTCGACCCAATTCCAAACCGCCTTACAGACAGTTCAGCCACCACTGACTCCCCCCCCCTTTCTGGCTGCAAATCATCTCCTGCAGTGAAGCAAAACACTACCTTACCAAAGTACTGGTGAATTCACGCTATAGCAGTGACTCCCTGGACCTCAAACTCCTCTGACTTATGCTGGATGTGACCCTGCCCCAGCTCACCAAAATTCTTAGCCTGTCCTTATGCCTCAGCCAATTCCTCATGCCCTGGAAAAGAGCAGTAATAACCCCTATCCTGAAGAGTGGTGGCTGCAGTTCCACCAGTAATTGTCATCCCATTTCGATTCTACACCCCATCTCTAAGGCACTCAAAAAAAATAGTTTCGGACCAGCTCGCAGATTACCTGGCCAAGCATAACCTGCTCTGTCACAAACAACACAGCTTCCAGAGAGGTCACAGCACTACCACTGCCCTCCTCGAATTTACATCATGTATACATAAGGCTCTAGAACAGAGCTACCTGGCTGGGGCAGTCTACGTCGATTTGACCAAAGCGTTTGATACCGTCAGTCACGCGCTGCTTCCCCACTGCCTTCCATCCCTGGGTATCTCCCGTGGTTCAAAGATTATCTCTCTAGCCGAACACAACAGGTCAAAATTAACCCCACACTCTTCTCCAGTAGACCAGTCCTAACTGGGGTCCCTCAAGGGTCCATACTTGGCTCATTGCTCTTCATCCTTTTCCTGACCTCCTTCCCTAAATCCTGCAGTGGGAAGCTACCATTCCATGCAGATGACACTGTAGGTTTTTGGAAACACCCCCATCCTAACTCCCTCCAAATTGTCCTACAGGGTTTCTTTGGGGAACTCGAAACTTGATTCTCTGTGCAGTGCTTAATACTGAACTACAAAAAGACAAAGTCTGTGATCTTTGCCCACTGCCAGAACCCACACAGTAGCTCCCCATTAAATAATCACAAACTCCCTAGGCACCCCGCTTGAACAGGTCTTCTCCTTCTAGTACCTGGGTGTCACGTTGAACACCTCTCTCACCTACCACACACACATTCAACACATCTCCTCCATTAACACCAGGCTGGGGATTCTACACAGACATAAGCACTGCCTACCCCCAGAGGCCATCCGACTTGCTGTGTCTTCCTCAGTCCTATCCTTGATGGATTACGGCATTGTGATCTACGGGACTGCAGATCAAACTGCCCTATGCTGCGTCAATCTAGCCCTCAATAAAGCCTGCCGCCTGGTCTCTGGATGTGACCAATTAACTCACACATGCAAGCTTTACAAGCTTATGAACTGGCTGAACTTTGAAGGTAGGCTTAAGTATCACACTTGCCTCCTTGCAAAAAAGATATTTCAGAAGCAAGCCCTCTATGGCCTCCACCCCCTCATCCAAATAGTCCCACACTGGAGGGCCCCCAGATGCTCTGCCAAAACCTCCCTCCTAGTCACCCATTGTACGACCTCCCTTGGTCAAAAGTCCTCACGCTATCATGCCCCCCTATGGCTAAACAGCCTACCATCCACCATCTCCCTGGAACCCAGTCTTGGCCGATTTAAAGCTGGTCTTATGACCCTCCTCCTTGACTCTGCAGCCTGTGGCTGTACTTAACCACAACATCTCCAGGTGGATATGTTTCGCACCCCCACCAAGGCTCATTATGCTGTTCTCTGGCTAGCCTAATTACCTCCCTCTACCTGCTTTGGCTTGACCTGCACACTGTTTCTCCCTGCAGCTATCCCTCTGATGTCTAAACCACTGTATTTACTTCTTGCTTTAACGACAGTTTTGTATTACCTGACGCTGGGTCACTGGCCCTAAACTGTATGCATCTTCTAAGACTTGCCACTGTTTATATTCCTGCACTGTTTGTATTCTTTTATTCCTGACATGGAGCCTTTCCAAAAGAGTCCTTGACTCAAAGGGTTGTAATTCTGATTGCTTAATAAATAAATATAGTGGGGCTCCAATAGTCTGTGCATACCATACCACTCAACTGTCCCTGAATGCAAGGCACAGCCCTGATTTTACCCCAGAAAACTGCTCTGCTCCTCCTCCATCCTCATGGGAAACATGCTGCTCACACAGAGGACGTCCTGTAAATTTAGACTTTATGGCAGGGGCGCCATTTCAGATTTCAGCAGGGGAGAGCCAACAACCAGTGGAGGCCAGGTGCTAGTTAGCCCCTAGGTGGCAAGCTCTAGAATGTCTGGAACATCTCTAAAAGGTAAAACTTATTTGTCGAGACTGAAAAGTGATATGCCAATCAGGAAAAAATGTAAATGTATAAGATTCAGCTGTCTACACCCCGGAGCAGTGCATCAGATTTGGACTTAAACCCACCCAGTTACTAACCAATTGTTTTTCCTGGCTGACATTCTGAACCCCCTCAAAAAAAGAGTCATCCCGATTTCTCTCCTTGACTCCATTCCATTCAGTGCCCATCTGATATGAGTCATGAAGCTGCCCAAAGGTGCAGAAATGTGAAAAACACATCAATATTTCAGTCCTTCCTCCTTCCCCAATCCTCCTGTCAAAAACACGTATTTACTTTTACTTACCCAGCCATCTGGCCAGAACCTGCAGCTTGGCCCAGTATGCCACCAGTCCAGTTTTCAGTCCTCTCCTTCTCCGTCCTTCTGCCAGAAGCTGGATGCTAGAACCAACCGTCCCTGGTCCCTAACGTGGTCCATAACCAAGTCACTTCACCAACCAAACCCACCCATCCTGTGTTGCTTGCTTCTTGCTTGGCTGCTGCTGCCCTGCACTGATCAAGGCCTGTGAAGGCTGCCCACACTGTTGTCACCACTGCTGCTAAGCCTAGCTTGCTACCATAGGGGTCTGTGCTTTTTTTTTTTTTTTTGTGAAGCAAGCCTAGTACAGTGAGTAGGTAGCCTAGTCTCGAGTTAGCTTCTAGCTCACTCTGCTCTTTCAGCCATCGGGGAGACAGAGACTCACTAGTAGTAGACCAATAAAAATATGCTGCCACAACACTGCTATTGAGAGTTCAGTGCTCACTGAGTCCTCCAAGCTGTAGTGTGTAGCCTGGCTGCTCTGTGGCAGGAAAGACAGTGTCGCACTCACATGACACATGTGCTCCTGCTTGGCTGGAGCTCCTCCATGTCTTGTGTGGTGGTGCCACCATTAATAGGTTGGGAGAATGGACAACACAATACAGACACAGCTGAGTCAGGAGTGCAGCTGCAGCGTGAGCGCACACAGTCCAGGGGGGGGGAGGCACTTATTGTGCAAAAGATTAAATCCAAGTCTGCCATCAACATCTACGAATCAAATGTAATGCCATTATTGCCACACCATAAGAACAACCTAGGCACAAATGTGGAGGGGGGACAACTGCCTCCCTCTGCCCTACCTCTCGAAGGCGGCTTAGGCCTGGGGGACTCATAGGCCTTAAGCGCTTCCTTGCCCACACTGATTGGTCCCCTCTGACGAGGGCAACCAACATTGACTTGGTCCTGGCCTTCTTTGTAAGCACTTTCAACTTTGCCTGTGATATCTTTGCTCCCATAACTGCTAGGAGGTCCAAAGTGAAACATGCCCCTTGGATCACCCCTGCCCCTACTGTGGCGGCTTAAGCAACGCGACAATCTTGGCACCTTGCTGTTGCTACTGGCCGCTCAGCTGAGTCAGGCAGTCCCATGCTGCTGTCGCAACCAATGCACCTGGGCCATCCGCAAAGCAAAGGCGGAATACTACCAAGCCTCTCTTACCTCCTCCTGGGGGAACCCCAGGTGCTTCTGGGACAACATCAAGCAACTGAATGGTCACTCCCAGTCCCCCCTCCTTCTCTTCTCAACATCAATGGTACTGTCTCCTCTGACCCTACCCTCATTGCCACCCACCTCAATAACTCGTTTACCGACCTTAGCTCAGTACTTCCTGGTAACTTTTTCAGTCCACCTCCTCCATCTGTACCACCACCCATTGCCCGCCCCTCTTTCCACCTGCGTCATGTCACCATGCAAGAAGCTAGGCCTTACTTGCTAAAAGCCCTAAAAGGTAACACCATCGGTAATGACTCACTTGATCCCTGCCTTTTACGTCAGGTCCTGGATCAGGTCCTCTCACCTATTACGTGCATTTTCAACAAATCACTCTGTCTTGGACAATTCCCCTCTGCCTGGAAGATTGCCACAGTTACCCCTGTCGATAAAGGTGGTGACAGGACTCTTCCTGGTAACTACCGACCCATCTCAATCCTCTCCCCCCTCTCTAAGGCGTTAGAGAAAATTGTGGCGTCCCAAGTCTCTGACTACCTCTGTAAGTACAATGTTCTCTGCCCTGAACAACACGGGTTTAGAGCAGGTCATAGTACCAATACAGCACTCCTGGAATTTTCCAACTTCCTCCCATGCCTCCTTGGACTTCTTGGTGCCCTGGCTGGTGCTATATTCATTGACCTGTCTAAAGCATTCGATACCGTTTCACATCCTCTTTTGCTCTCCACACTCAACCTAATAGGCTTTGCCTCAGGACCTGTTTCCTGGTGCACCAGCTATCTCTCACGCCTCCCAAGTAAGAGTCCAAGGTACTCTCTCTGAAACATGCCCCATTCGCTCTGGGGTGCCATGAGGCTCAATTCTTGGACCCCTACTATTCTCATTCTTTCTTAACTCCCTACCCAGCAGTTGTAACGGGTAAGATGCTTCTCTATGCTGATGATGCTGTTCTCGTTGCCTCCACAATGACCCCATGCTGCTACAGAACTCCCTCCAACTAGTCTTTGACTCTGCAGCTACCTGGTTCACTGAGCACCGACTTGTTATCAACCTTAAGAAACAAAAGCGATGCTCTTCTCCCACCCCAAAATAAATTACAGCAAGTTCCTTAGCTGTCCACTCCACACCCAATCTCGTCATTGACCAGGTGCAGTCCTATAAATATCTTGGTATAACCTTTGACCCTGCACTTTCATTCCATGGACATATATCTGCCCTAAATTCTGTCACCAACTCACGGCTAGGCATTCTTTACCGGCACAAGAAATGCCTCCTCCTGATGCCCTCCACCTGGCTGTCACCTCCTCTGTCATGTCTCTCATTGACTATGGTCTTCCGGTCTATGGCTCAGCAGATCAGACTGCCCTCAACAAGGTTAAGCCTCACAGTTAATAAGGCCTGCAGACTTATCACTGGTGCTCCCAGACTCCACTCACACATGTGAGCTGTACACCCTGGCCCTACTCAACCTGGAAGGAGGCGACTCGTGTATCAGACATGCCAGCTCACCTTTAAAGCCCTCGTGCCTCTATCCCCATAGGCCTATCCAGCTCCATTGCGCCTGCCGGCCCTGATCACGCGCAGCTCGTCAGAGCTACCCTAGTTATTCGAGAGCCAGGACCTCTCAAGGTCAGAGGCATTCCCCACGTGCACCCCACTGGTATAACTCCCTCCCTGCCAGTGTCTCAAACTCACTAACCTTAGCTTGCTTTAAGCCCAGGCTTAGAAACTTCCTGCTTAGCTCTCGCAAATGCAACTGCCGCTAGCCTAGTGTAAAAAAAATAAATAAATAAATAAATATATACTCTGTTTGACAATGCTCACTGAGCGGCTCCCCCTTCCTTTCCCTACTAATTCCTCCTCCCCTATCTCCCTCCCTTCTACCCCGACCAACTCTCCCCCGACCATAAGTTTTGCACCTTTTGTTATCTTTTGCTTCGTTGGAGATTGTATTCTATTGTGATAAAATTGTAATTGAACTGTAACTTTTTTATTTGTAAGTACTGTGTCCCTTGTACTACTGTTCTGATGTCCTCTTTGTGTCGAGGTACCTTTGTAAATGAGCCTCTGGCTCAAAGGTTTCTAAACTGATGTTTAACTAAATAAATAAATAAATAAATAAATGGCACCCCTGCTTTATGGCAGAAATTCATTCTCAGGTGCTAATATCCGTAAAAGTAAATACAATGGTTTCCATTGTGTTCTGAGGTAGCTGTATCTCCATATTTCAGGATGTGTCCTGATCATCTTGAGGGTTAGTGTTCCTCATTATGAGTGTCCGTGTCCCTCATTTCCTTGACAAAATGTGAGGTATGGTGCATGCTTCCAAGACCATGCTTAGCACAAAGAGTGCTTGGCCATAGTGTATATGTTCCATACAGAATGACAAAGGGAAAGTAAGTGAGCTGAAACAGCCATGGAGAAACACATTTGTAGCACTAAATATGCATAAGGGTATTTGCATGGTCCAAAATAAAACTGTCAGACTTCACAACACAGAGGCCCCTCTTCGCACATCTGAAATGGGGGATATTAACTGAGTATATGCTAGGCATTTAATGCAGTAAACAAATAATACTTTACAAATTAATGGTGATTTAATGACAAAAATCACTAGACCTTAACTTGCAAAAAGATCAGAATTAACGAGTTTACCTAGTTTTAATGGGAACTTAATGAAAATGTATTTTAATGGCTCTAATTGCTAGCAGTAGTATAAGAAATAGAAACGCATCTGTTTTCTTAGATGAGATATGCACCAGCTTAGCTGCTGCACACATGGCAAGTGTGCAACATGCGAACCTGATGTAATTTTTAGATGTTCACACCAGCTTACCTGCTGCACACATATCAAGCTTGCAGCATGCAAACCTGATTTGCTATGTGAACTGTATGCAAACATTGCACAATTAAGCATGTTGCATGCATTTTGCATGTACTGTATACTGCATACTTATATTTCTGTAAGGGAAGGTGTTCCAGGTTGACACCACTCTCTGTGAGAACCATTACCCTCTTGGATTTTTTTATACATGCCTCCCTTGAGCATCATTTTGTTTCCCCTTATTGATTTTATCTCAGGCCTTTTTTTTAAGTCCTGCACATTCACAGAGATCACTTTCCTTAAAAGCCCTGAGAACCATACAAGTCTTCCCGAAACCTTCTATGTTGTAGAGAGTACAGGCCCAGTTCCTTCAGTATCTCCTCGTACGGCTTGTTTTACGTCAGATATGAATATGGTAGCCCGTCTCTGGACACCCTCTGATCTTTTCAAATCGTTCTTCAAAGATGAGGCCCACACCTGGCAACAGTACTCCAGATGAGCTCAAACCAGAGACTCATACAGCGGCAACACAACCTCCCTATCCCTACTCCTGATGTTATGCCTTATGGCAGCTATTATTTTGTAGCACTTTCTTACTACATTGGTACAGTGGTTGTTAAAGCTTAGATTGTCAGTTACTGTGACTCCCAGGTCTTTTCCAATATTTGTTTGTTGCAATTCTTCCCCAGTTATATAATATTTAAATTTCTAGTTCCTGTTACCAAAATGCATCATCTTGCACTTGTTTAGGTTAAATCTTAGTTTCTTGTCCCGTGCTGTGTCGGCTAATGTGTCTACAGTATATCAGTTTGGAATAGGGCCGCATCTTCAGAGTTTGTCACCAGGTCTCCCAACTTTATATCCTCTGCAAATTTCATTAACCACAATTTGTTTTTCCTTGTTATTGATGTCACAAAAATGTTAAATAATACTGGCCCCAACACAGAACATAAGAACATAAGAATTTGATGGCAGATGGGGACCGAGTGGCCCATCTAGTCTGCCCATGAACCTACCCCCACCCTGTTTTTTGCTGTTTTTGTTTACACTGTAGTGCCAGTCCCATGTGTGTTTAAGTGCATTCACTGTCTTTGCTACAACCACCTCTGGGTGCAGGCTGTTCCATGTGTCTATTACCCTCTCCGTAAAAAAAGTACTTCCTGTTATTGCCTCTGAGCCTTCCCCTCTCAGGCGTAGGTTGTGCCCCCTTGTATGCAGTTCTCCGTTTGCATGGAAGAGATTGCCTACCCGAACAGTGTTTATACTCTTGATGAATTTGAACATTTCTATCATATCCCCTCTGTCCTTTCTCTGTTCCAGGGAGAACAAGTTTAGGTCTTGGAGTCTAGACTCATATGGCTTGTGATGGAGGCTGTGCATCATCTTTGTGGCCCTTCTCTGAATTAATTCCAAATGCGCGATGTCCTTCTTCGGGTGGGGTCTCCAGAACTGGACGTAGTACTCCAGGTGTGGCCTCACCAGGGATCTATAGAGTGAAATGATCACTTCTTGTTTTCTGCTAGCTATTCCCCTGCCTATGCATCCGAGGATACTGCTTGCTTTTTGTGCCGCTTTTTCACATTGATTCCCTACTTTAAGGTTGTCTGATATGATTATGCCAAAGTCCTGTTCAGCCCTGGTCTCTTCAAGTCGATGCCCATTTAGGAAGTATTGGGTTCTTGGGTTCTGTTTTCCCAGGTGCATCACTTTTAATTTTTTAGCAATAAATGTAAGTTGCCAGTCGTTGGACCACTGTTCAAGTTTCTTGAGATCCTCCTTCATACTGGAGGCTCCCTCCTGATTGTCCACCCTATTACATAGTTTTGTATCATCTGTGAACAGGCAGACTTTACCCTCAAAACCATCAGCAATGTTGCTGATGAATATGTTGAAGAGGACTGGACCTAGCGCCGATCCCTGAGGGACTCCACTGGTCACAAAACCCTCTTTGAACATGGTGCTGTTTATTGTGACTTTCTGAGTTCTATCCTGCAGCCAGTGTGCTATCTATCTTCCTGTCTTATGACCCCACCTGTGTGTTCGAGTTTTTTGATCAGCCTCCTATGTGGGACCTTGTCCACTGCCCCCCCGGTCCACTGCAAAGAAAAGGGAGAGCCAATTGACCTTAAACTCCCCTAGAAGAAGCAAGTTCCCTGAAAAGGAAAGAGAGGCCAGTAAGGTTATTGCATCAGATAGAAAAGCAATGCAGCAGTGAAAAGATTCACTAGAGAGAAAAATATGATCAATGTCTTAAGAGTAAACTGATTATAATGGAAGGCAGGAACTCAGGGCATGTTGAGGAATGCTGGAATACCCTAAAGACTGCTCTGCACTCAGTAACAACAACTTGTGCAAGAGGCCTCTCTGGTACTCAAATGATGTAGCGACCAAAATCAAAGAGAAAAAAAAGGCTTTTATACAATTTAAACAAAATGCGAAGCAGACAGGGAAGAATACAGGAATAAACTGAAAGAGGCAGGAAAAATAATCAGAAGGGCAAAGGCGCAGACTGAAGAAAAAATATCTCAGGGTGTTAAGAAGGGTGACAAAACCTTCTACAGATACACAAGGGGGAAAAAGAAAAAGCAAGGGCAGAATAGTCTGAATAGCAACCAAGGAGGGTAACATAGCAGAGAAAGATGAGGAAAAGGCCCAAGTCCTGAATTACTTCTTTTGCTCCGTCTTCACCATAGAAGACAGCAGCATGGGTCCCACACTAGGCCAGACAGGGCACACTGTCCAGGGAGTGGACACCAGCCCCTTCACAAGGGAAAGAATCCTAAAAGAGCTGAGTAGACTCAATGTGGACAAGGCCATGGGGCCTGATAGCATACACCCTAGGGTATTGAAAGAGCTTAGAGAGGAACTAGCTGCACCACTGGCTGAGCTCTTCAACAAGTCACTAGACAGCGGGACAGTTCCTCAGGACTGGAAGACAGCAACAGTTGTACCCTTGCACAACAGTGAAAGCAGGGAGGAGGCAGGAAATTACTGCCCAGTCAGTTTGACATCCATCATAGGGAAAATTATGGAGTCATTACTAAAAGAGATGTTAGTGGCATATCTGAAAGATACCGGAAAAGTAGACCCAAGGCAACACTGCTTCACAGCAGGACGATCTTGTCAAACCAGTGTGATTGACTTCTTCGACTGGGCCACCAGAATAGTGGATCAGGGAGGGGCAATGGACATGGTGTACCTGGATTTCAGCAAGGCCTTTGACACCGTACCACACGGAAGGCTAACCATCAAGCTGGAACATGCAGGAGTTGGACAAAGGTAGTTAATTGAATTGGCAACTGGCTACATGATAGGACCCGGAGAGTACTAGCGAATGTATCTCTGTCGGGGAAGGGGAGAGTAACCAGTGGAGTCCCGCAGGGGTCAGTGCTGGTATGTGTTCTTTCATCATCTTCGTAGGAGACACCGCAGATGGACTAAGGGGTAAATTCTGCCTGTTTGCAGATGATACAAAGCTCTGCAACAGAAGGGACTCGCAGGAAGGGGCAGACAACATGGAAGCTGACCTGAAAAAGTTAGAAGAATGGTCCAGGGATTGGCAGTTAAAATTTAATGCCAAAAAATGTAAGGTAATGCACCTGGGTAAAAGGAACCCATGTAGAAAGTACACTCTTGGGAGGACACCAACTAGAAGAAACAAAGAGTGAGCGAGACCTAGGTATGGTAATCACTGACAACTTAAAGGTAGGAAAACAGTGTGAGAAGGCAGCACAGAAAGCAAACGGCATCCTAGGCTGTATTAGTAGAGGCATTACTAGTGGGAAGTGATCCTGCCTCTCTACAGGTCCTTGATGAGGCCACAGTTGGAATACTGCGGTCAGTTCTGGAGACCTCACCTCAGAAGGGACATCGACCATTTAGAGACGGTACAAAGAAGAGCCACCAAAATGGTACAAGGTCTACACCATGAGACATACGAGGCACAACTCAGGGAGTTAAATTTATACTCTCTTGAGCACAGAAGAGACATGATCGAAAAATTTAAGTACATGAAGGATCTGAACACAGCTCAGTCAGGACATCTCCTTCAGCAGAACACGACGACACGTGCAACGGGCCATGATCTGAGATTGGTGAGAGGAAGGTTCAAAAGCAACCTTAGAAAGTACTTATTCACAGAGAGAGTGGTGGACCCATGAAACAGCCTATCTCAGGAGGTGGTGGCATGAAAGACGATTAGAGAATTCATACTAGCATGGGACAGGCATAGCGGACAGGTTAGGATGGAGGCTACATTGGGGGGTAGTTGTATTGGGAAGACTAGATGGACCATGCCGTCCCCGTCTGCTGACACTTTTCTTATGTTCTTATAATTTGCAGAGGAATTATATTATGGAATGAATAATAATATCTAAGCTTTTGCCACTGTATCGCTCACTGGTGAGACACCACTTAGAGTATTGTGTCCAGTCCTGGAGACCACACCTTAGAAAGGACATAGGGTGGAGGCAGTCCAGAAGTGGGCAACTGAAATGGTACAGGGTTGCAGCAAACGTTCTAGAAGTGAGACTGTGGGATCTCAACATGTACACCTGGGGAGACAGGAGAGTGAACGGGGACATGATAGAGACCTATAGGTACCTCATGAAGGTGAATGGGGTGCAGTAGGGGAGTCTCTCTTAAATGAGAAAGAGCACCAGGACCAGAGGGCATGTGATGAAGTTGGAGGGGGGAGTTTAAGTGGGATGTGAGGAAGTAATTCTTAAGTGAAAGTGTGGTTGATGCCTGAAATAGACTGCCAGCAGAAGTCGTGGAGGCAGAAACAGTAGGGGGTTTAAGCATGCATGGGACACAAATAGGGGACTTTTAGTGAACAAGCAGGGTGGAGTGAGGGTCGCCAGAGACCTGTTAGAGTCTGCAGATACAGACTAGGCAGGGACCATCTTGGCAGAAGGAGTGGCCCAAATTCTACATTTCTACAATAGGCATCCTTGCACAGTCAATGTTTTTATTTCTTTATCAACACTGACAAATGTACACACGGCAGCCAACTGCCGCAGTCTGGAATGATATTCATCCATACATTCATTCATCTCTCTGTTGTGTTTGTCTGAATATATAGATCTTGTATGCAGTGTGTCTCCATTGCTTAAAATACTCTGTTTATGCAATTTTAACAATGACATAATTTTTGGTTTACCTGTATCAAACAGTGTATAACAATTTTGTACACTTGTTCGGCTGTATAGTGAAGCCATAATGTATGTTTTCTAGTAGCATCATGATTGTCAAAAGCAAGCAGTACATTTTCAGAATGCTTGCTCCTGTCTTCCCTTAGCTGGCACCTGATCTAGACTGTTTTCCTCTGCTAGTGCCAACCAATATACTGCAATAATACTGTATATATGAGTTGCTGCCACTCCATTGGCCATTACTTTGAAATCTTATTGTATTTATTACTTGTTGCCCTTCCACTGTTGTCATTTGGTAGCTTTCCGCTACCGTGTTGTGTTTGTATATACTGTCATTGTTTTGTAGTCTCAACTGCTGGAGCTGTTTTCTCCCCGTTTCCCCTCCCCCAGGTTGCACCTAGAAACAAGCTCCAGCTCAGTGTGCCTTTCCCAGTTACCAAGTTTCAGATAAAATACTTTTTAAAATTTTATATTGTACTTTATTTTATAATTTTTGGCCAGGAAAGGCACACTAAGCCAAGGTGTGTTTCCAGGTGCGTCCTGGGAGCACAGGGAAGTGAAGGGACATGCTCATGGTCACACAGTTTGCAAGTGGTGGCTGTGGGATTCAAACTCAGTTATCCAGGTTTGCAGCTCAGTTCTTTTAACCACTACAACTCTACTATCTCCCAATAAATATTTTAACTGTTTCTTCCAGTGAACATCTATGGTAGCTGTTGTGTCCTACACTTCAAATGCTGGAAAATTGGGTAACCCTAAGGCCCTCATGCTGGCTTTACTTAGCAAAGTCTATTCTGGCCTAGTGCTTTCTCTGTGCCTAAGCAGGCAGAGTGGAAATATTTAGCTGCACAGAGTCTGAGCCACTAACTGAAGAAAGACTAATATAATAAAAGTCACTAAAAGTACTTGCAGTATTTACTATGGGAACAGCATTTACATCACCAGATGTAGGGTTTGCCTATGGAATTGATTGTAGAAAATGTACAGAAAGTAATCCATAATGCTGCTCAACAAGAATCAGTGTCATTGGCTCAGCAGATAGCACACTCACCTCTGAGGCTGGGAGATCAGAAGGCTGTGGGTTCTATCCCCACACCAGGCACTTGGGTTAAATCCCAATACTGACACTGTAGTGGAGCATGAGGGAGATGCTGCACTCCTGAGGTGCCTTCTTTTGGATGAAGATGTTAAACCAAGGTCCCATCTGCCTGTTCTGGTGGTAGTTCAGGTGGATGATAAAGATCCTATGGCTCTTCTTGAAAAGAGTAGAGGAATTTTTTTTTTTTTATTTAGTAAGGAATATAAACAAAAATCAAATCAAAAACACAAAATACAGCAAAGAAAACAGACATAAAATTCCAGTATATCCCCATATATCTCATCATGTACAAAAACTATTCACTATATACTGTATATTCAACACTATACAGTACGTATGAAACGTGTTTCACTGTGATTTCCAAGTGTGTTCAGAAAAATGGGTTTTATCACATTCATACAAAGAAATTAATTAATGTTCAATTTTCAAAATAACAACTAGAGGTGTACTACCTATTTGTCTCAAAACATATTTACAACAAATTTGCCAAGTAAATTTAATACAAGTCAATATCAAACGTAGAGTCCCATCATGAAACAGTGACAAAGAAGTTGAAAAATCTCCCATTAGTTCTTCATATGTCAGTGATTTTCATTCTGCATGGTCTGACCATCACTCCATAAGGTTCAATTTTGCACCTCCCCCCCTTGTGAGACCTATCCCTTTGGAGATGGTCCAGTACCACCCTTTAAGGAGAGTTACCCTTGGGGGTCTGATGGCAGTGCTGGACCTATCAAGTTGGCCTATGGAGTGCATGGAACCAGATGCCTTAGTGGTGCACTATAATAATATGGTGCTGAGGGCACTGGATTCCATAGCACCTGTCTGTGTTCACCCTCTCTCCCTTTGCCCTTGGTCCCCTTGGTTTGATGGGATACTGAGGGAGTCAAGGAGAGTGGGGCGAAGATTGGAATGCTGTTGGCAGAAATCCGGGCCTGGAAGGTGGCAGGCTTAGATTGATGGCCCATTACGTGGACTGTCAATCAGAAATCTCCTGTAAGAAGGCAGAGTTCCTGTCCAGGGAGATAGCTGCATCAAGAAATCGACCAGCCCAGCTCTTCCAGACTGTGAACAGACTGTGCAATCCAGCCTGTCTGTGGGGCCAGAGAGCTTTTTCACAAATACAGTGTGATGAGTTTGCTCGGTTTTTTGAAGATATGGTGTTGTCGATCAGGTCAGAGATCTGCAGTACACATTCTAATGAGCGTTGCAGGGATCGATGTGGGGGTTACAGGCCCTTGGTCTGCCTGGACAGATTTTGACCAGCCAGTGATCATGGATATCATGAAGATTGTCCAGGGCTTGCGACCGACTTGCTGTAGTTTGGATCCTGGTCCTGCATGCCTCCTTGTGGGGTGCATGGATGTTATCAGACCAGTCCTTGCTGAGATAGTCTGGTGCGCTTTGGACCAAGGGGTTTTTCCGGAGTCCTTAAAAGAGGCTGTTGTGACACTCCTTTTGAAGAAATCTTCCCTTGACCCAGACCATCTCGTTAACTACAGACCAGTCTCTAACCTGCTCTTTTTGGGCAAGGTTATTGAGAAAGTAGTTGTATTGCAGCTCAATGACTTTCTTACCACCCATGAGGTCTATGATCCTCTCCACTCCAGTTTCAGGAAGAGGCATAGTACCGAGACGGCATTGGTCCGGGTACTTAATGATCTCCTAATACCGAGAGATCAGAAGAGCTGTTCGATCTTGGTCCTCCTTAATCTCTCTGCAGCGTTTGATACCGTGGACCATGGGATGTTGCTAGATCGCCTGCGGCTATTCTGTGGACTGTCAGGGACAGTCCTCAGATGGTTCCACTCTTTCCTCACAGGCAGAAGTCAGAGGGTAGTTTCAGGAGTTTTTTCCTCTGCTCCCTTTGCTCTGTCCTGTGGGGTGCAGCAGGACTCTGTGCTTTCCCCCATGTTGTTCACAGTGTATATGCTGCCGTTGGGAGACATTATAAGGCATTATGGGCTGAGTTTTCACTGCTATGCAGATGATACTCAGCTTTATATGTCCTTTGTACCTGAACAGAATGACGCATTATCGGTCTTTAATAACTGCCTCGCTGAGATCCAGGACTGGATGAGTGCTAACTGGTTGAAACTGAATCCGGATAAGACTGAGGTGTTGGTTGTGGACCCGGGTCATCATGCAGAGAAGTTGACTCCTGGGTCTCCCTCTGGCTTTGTACTAGGGGGTAACCAGTTGAGACCTTCTGAACAGATGCGGAATCTGGGTGTAATTCTTGACAGCGAGCTGACACTGAAGGCACAGGTGTCGGCCGCTGTCAAGTCTTCCTTTTACCATCTGAGGAATGTCACTCAGATAAAACACTTTGTTCCACATGATGACGTTCCTGTGCTGGTCCATGCCTTTGTTTCCTCACATCTTGATTACTGTAATGCTCTATATCTAGGGTTGCCGGGAGTGGATCTCCGTCGCCTGCAGCTGGTGCAGAATGCTACAGCCAGGTTGTTGACTGGATTACCAAGAATTTACCACATCACACCTGTGCTGCATGAAGTGCACTGGCTGCCGGTGTGTTGGAGAATCACTTTCAAGGTCGCATTGCTGACCTATAAGACCCTACACGGTCAGGGACTGGGCTACTTGCAAGGTCTCCTTCGACCTTACCGCCCTCTTCGCCCACTCCGCTCCGTTGATGAGGAATTGCTAGAGATTCCCAGGGTTTGTCTTCAGTCATCTGGGGCCAGAGCTTTTTCTTTTATGGTCCCAACTCTGTGGAATTCTCAACCTTGTCAGATTAGAGAGTGTCTGTCCACAGAGTCATTTAAAGCGTCTCTGAAAATGTATCTGTTTGAATTAGCATTTGAATAGGTCTGCTGCTGCTTTTATTGTTTTTATGCTGTTATTTATTATGTTTGATGTTATTTTGATATGTAATCATGCTTTGATATGTAGAAAAGCACATTATAAATACATTTTGATTTGATTTGATCTTATTGCCAAAAGCGACCAAAAGGCCTGGACATATGGATATGTGATTTAAAAAAAAAAAAATGCTCCATAGTTTCTTCTTGGGCAGTACAGGTCTGTCTAGGGCAGCATCTCACAGCTATAATTTATGTTTTGCATTTACCTTTACACCTAGTCTACCATAACAACTTAACCATTGTACATCCCACATTCTGTGAGGGGTCCGGACATCTGTCAATAATTGCTTAATTCTAGGAATATTTACAGCTGTAATGCCTTTAAACATGGGGGACAAACAACCTTGAGCTTGTATTTTGCTAAAAAAAGTACTGTTTCTTTTGATTTAAGATTTGATCTGGCGCTAATTTCCATTTTTTTAGTTTAATAATAATAGGTTTTCAAAAGGATGGTATCTTATGATAGGTAGAAGGCAGAACTTTATTGATGCACCAGCAGTCCAGTAGTAGGTTAAGCCAATAATCTGCAAAAAAAAAAGACCAGACTGCCATTGAGGGTGTACCTAAAGGAGAAATATTTAAGCAGTAAGCCACAAGGGGTGTGGGTTATCAGGGAATTTACCATGGTTGGAGTGGTTTACCCACGAGGTACAGTGGGTAAATCCTGGCCAGCCATGGTAAATCTCCTGATAACCCACATCTTCAGAGTGGCTTATTGTGATTATACCAAGGTTATTTTTTTTTTTTTACTATAATAAAATACAAATATTAAAGAGGTTGCTTTGTTTTTTTATTTTTATTGTATTTATTCCTATGCTACAAATGATAAAATGGATAGTCTCATCAACAGCCGTTGGTTATCAGACGATTTACACCGATGGTAAACTGCCAGTCTGATGATTTCATTGGCTGTTCACTAATGTCCATGGTATAATTGAGCAGTATACCATGGCAGGGAGTGGGTATATTGGTGTATTTACCACGCCTGGTGTGGTTCGGTCATGAGGCGCAGCCAAGTGACTTAACCACACCAGACGTGGTAAATCCACCCATATACCCACTTCCTGTCATGGTATATTGCTATTATACAATATTCAACTTGTTTTTTTGTTTTTATAGTGATATAAAACTTTTACAGTGGGTATACTGGAGGATTTATCATGGTCATGTGATGTTTTGACCAATGAGGTTACTGGATGTTCATACCCCATTGTATAATTTGGGATAAAAAACATGCTGTGATAATAAGCAATCGGGTTTACAAAATCTAGGCCTCCATCCTTTATAGATAAATACAGAGCCTCTCTTTTAATAGGATTTAGGCGTCTTTCCCCCATATGACCTGAAAAAATAAACTTAAGATAGTTGTTTGTAATTGAAAAGGAATGGGGTAGACTATGCTTAAAGAAAGTAAATAAAGGTACCAACAAATTTTTACTAGGGCAACTTTTTTTTTCTTAGTCTGTTGCCAACTCTTCTATTGTAATACTTTTTGTTTACCTACCTCTAGTTCCTTTTCCCCGATTCCTGAAGCCTATATCCCTGCGTTCAAAAGTAATCCCTAATATCATTATAGGGTCTTCTGTCACCTGTATCCCTTCTGTATCTGCAACCTGTGGAGTAGATACACAGGCTGTACCCTCTACTCTTGGTTTTATTAATACTTGATCCTGATACTGCTGAATAGTGTTCCATTTTACAAAGGGCCTGTTTTCCTGAACTAACAGCTACCAACAGGCAGACATCGTCTGCATAAGCAGAAGTTTTAATTTCAAAGGCCAGGTGTTGTGGTTTGAGACCTTTAATGTCACCATCTTGTTCCAAAGAGCATAATAAGGGGTCAAAACAAAAAATATATAACAAGGGACTCAAGGGCACTCTTGTCTAACGCTTCTGCTAAAAGATACAGAGCGTCCAAAATATCCATTAATTAAAGGTACTGCAGTGGCACACTTATAATACACATAAGCCAGGTGACAAATAAATGTGGAATGCCATAGGACAGTAAAGTGTGTTTGAGAAAACCATGTGAAATTTTGTCAAAAGCTTTCTCTTGATCAATTGACAATACATATCCATGTAAAACATCCTGGTTCCCTAATTCAGTCATTTCCCTCAAAATAATTCAGTTGTCTGAAATTGATCTATTTTTAACAGCACATGCTTGTGAAGAGGCAATGAGACTGGGTGCCACAGTTGCTAGCCTAGAAGTTAAATTTTTTGTCAATATCTTCATATCTGTATTGATCAAACTTAAAGGCCTCCAATTTCTTATATCCTTTCTATCACTTTTTTTTAAATAAAAAAATCTGTATGGCAGTTCCCAATCTAGTATCCATCATTTGATAGACTAGTAGTTATACACACCTTCTAAAATATCAAGTCAGATCACAGATATACCTTATATAAAATTCTGAAGTGAGTCCATCAAGACCAGGAGCTGTGTCATTTTTAAGTACCATAATAGCCTGTTCTATTTCAGACTGTTGAGTGGACAGTATTGAAGGGTCTGAAAGGTCAGGAGAGACAGAGGGGTCTGTTCATGGATAATAGATAATCCTGCATTTGTAATGGGCATGTGGGTACCTCCGAATACAGACAAGTTACATGTGTATCAATAACCTGTAGTATTTGTTGATTAGTATGAACTTCAACTCCAGTAGACGTGTATAAAGTGCCCATGAGTCTAGAATGTAGCTTAGCTTTCAAATATGTCACTAAAATCACCTTTTCCTGGTGTACACACCCTGTGTTCCTTCAGAAGGGAGTGGGCCCTAGAATGTTGTAGTGACTCTATTTCCCATTTTAAATTCTTTATTCGAGTAGTGTAATTGCCACACCTTCATTTTGCAAAGACATCACTGTGGCCAATTTGTGACTTCAAAGTCTAATATTTCTTATATTGTGTAGTATGTACCTGGGAAGCTTGGGACTGAAAAACATGTTTGAGCTCTAATTTTGTGTCAGCTCGACAAGTGCTAATATCAGTTTCCATATATGCCAATGTTTTCCCGGCAAAAAAATAGTCAATAATAGAGTTATGGATGTCCTGATTATCCATTAAAATGTTATGTTTCCAATAACTCTTACCATAAGGATGTTTATCCTGTAAACCTATTACCATGGTTAACGCTACATGGTCAGAAGTTTCAATGGGGCTTACTTCAGCTGTCTGAATCCTAATGTGCTTGGATGAAAAAAAAAAAAAATCAATATAAGTAGAGAGGTGAAATGTGTGACCCCCCACCCGTGGATGTAGACTGCTGTAAGAGTCCACAAGTTCAGACATCAGTAATGTATTTTTCAAACAGATAGTGTCACAGTAATCTTTAGTAGTGTTCCTGCCTTTATCCCCAATTAAAATACCCACCCAAAGCACATGTTGTCATGTCAAGAGAAAAGGTTTAATGAGAAGAAAAAGATCAACCCGATCTTTTTTTTTCCCTTGGGGGGCATAAATATTGACTAGCCACCATAACGAGTTATGAAATGAAAAGTCGGTCAACTGTGCCCTACCTGAAAAAATGTCTAATACTCTCGTAATAGTAAAACCCATCCCTCGAAATAGAATCCCCCACCCCATCACAAGTGTGCCTTCCAAATGAAAAGAAAGATAGACCCCAACACCACAATTTCTGTGCTGCAGTCGCTAAGGATTTAGAATTTAGCCTTGTATCTTGTAAAAAACAGATATTGAACTGTGAGTCCTTCAGTATAGAGAGAGAGTCACAAGCCATCTTCTAGCTGCTTTTAAACTGTTTGTATTCAATAACCGATAAGCAATTCATTTCTTCCTAGAACCTCCTCTAGGTTGCACTCCTAATTTTTTTCCTTTGCCACCCGGGGGGAGGGGGGAGATCTGAATTTTTAACAGTTTCATCTTCACAATCCGAAGTGATCATATGCTGCGAGGAAATTGTGGAAGAGGATTCAGAATCCTCCCCTAGGTCCGAGTCTTGAGAGTCTGTCCTCGAAGCTTCATATCTGTTAGAAGTGTTAAGGACTGGTGATGTCTTGGAAGTCTTCATAGGTTTAGAAGCAGAATGAGCTGCCCGAATAGGTCATTTGCTTGTAACCACAGGTTGCTCAGGAGGTGGCATAACAGTATATGCTGGGACAGTATCAGAGGCCACCACAACTGAAGTGTCCATTGGTACTGTTGATTCTGTTGTAGGGCTGTCAGTAGAGATCCCCCAGAGGGGCCATGGACTTTCGTACTAGTCTGATCTGCTAGGGTTTGTGGGTGAGGGGCAACAGTAGTATCAGAGGTTGCCTCCAAGGCCCTTAGGTCAGAGTCTGCAGTGGGGGTTAGTATCCTGTGCACTGGATTGTTTTTGCCTGGATCTATAAATGTCTGTTCTTTGGTCATTAATGATAATATCATCTTGGTTCGTCTAGTCAGACCTGTTGTGTGGCCCATGGGCAGGCCCTATATGTACAGTCAGTATCTTCACATAGATTACACTTCTTGTCTTCAGTGCATTATGGGTTGATATGTCCAAAACCTAAACAAAGATAACATTTTAATTTATCACAGGCTGAACTAAGATGCTGGAATGAGCCACAGTTATAACAAGTCTTGGGCTGGTCTGGATAGAAGCAATGCCCCCTGTCCGGTCTCAAAAATAAACTGCTAGGTAGATGGATAGGGCCTGTCGCCACCATTTTATGCTTTACTTTGCATTTCTACCCCCAGTCTATATACGTTCTACATCACAAATCAGTTGAGGCACCCTCAGAACATCACAGTGTTGAGTAAGCTAGTGTGTAATATCATGAACAGACACTCCTTCATTCCCAAACAGGATGGTAACAGTTTTAAAGGCAGGTTTAATTAGAGGAATAGCCCTGAATGGCAGCCAGAGTGCAGAGTACCGCAATTTATCAAATTTAACCCAGAATCTGTCCAGGCCTTGAGGCGTTTTAAAACTAATGTCAGATTGTCACCTGAGATATGGATGAGTGCATATATTTCATTAGAAAAAAAAAACATTGATCATTTAATCAAAGTCCTGCCCAGATATTCTCTGTCAGGAGGATCCTCCAACTCTCCAATATAGTGAAGTCTCACAGCATTTTTTCATTGGGCAGGCAGACTGTGCATGAAAATGATCTCTCCTTTGAAAACTTGCCCAAGTTAGCCGTGCTTTGTCAGTCGCTATTTGTAAGGGCTGTTCTTGATCCATCTGTTCCCCCCAAGAGTGTTCTGCTTTAGCTAAGATTGAGCTATCAGAAAGCCCCAAATCCATAGGTTGAGCTGGAACCCTGGGCTGGGTCCAGGGTTGGGGCGAGTGCACCACATCTTCAGAGTGGAGACATGTCAAACTCATCCACAAAGGCTGAATTTGCAGCCTGATTGTGTCCTGCACCTTTTACTGTGGAGGAAGTGTGTATAGAGGAGGGGCGGTCTGTTATGTTCAGAGAAGGAGGAACCGGCCTTTGTAAAGGAGTACTGAGAATTGGCAAAACCTGAGGGTTAAGAATCCATTGCCCTCTGCCAACTGCTTTCCACCCGGCACTTTTGAGAGAGTTCTCGATACACCAAGCAGTCCTTTTGTCCCCAGACCCTGGAGGTTTATTTACTGTCCCTGAATGGCCCTTTCGTAAAAAAGGCTGAGTTTCAGATGAATGTGGAGCAGAAAAAAATTTTAACACTCACTGTTTCATCCTCTCGCCAAATGCAGGCATGCTCTGAAATGGAAGGCAAATCACACTGAAGTATGTCCAGATCGGTAGTGTTCTGTAGTCCTGAGTCATCCGCCCTAGGAGTCTGAATCTTGTCAGTTTCCAGCTGACTCGGGCTTTGACAGGCGGGCAGTTCCCCTTATGAAGTTTCTGCATCACATGCAGCATCTGCTCCAGGTCTTGCAGCACAAGAAATTACTAGTACCTCCTGGAAAATGTTTTTATATACAGTATCAGCATTACCGGTCATCTGCACAGGTAAGTCATTTGAAGAGGCAATTATTGACATCACAAAATTTCTCTTGCGCCAGAGCATATTTCATATCCTTTCTTCCTCCATTTTCCCTTGCAAAACAGACTCAGGCAAAGCAACAGTGTGGTCCGCTATAATGTCAGTTTCTGACACCATCTCTGGAAATTCCACTTCAGTAGTGTCGACGATCTCCATTGCTGGACCTGCAGGGAGGGAGATCAGCTGCCGTGCAGGTACACAAACCACCATCCGCTCCACCATCTTGGATGTGTGGCACCTCCTTCTGTAAAAGATGGGGAATTTTTTTATTTAAAACTTTAAAACAAAATATACAAATTGTGTATTACTTCATGCAAAACAAAATAACAGCACTACATACAATAATATAAATGAAAGTTGAAAATAAAAGAAGTATTACATCATACTCAAACCACTCTCGATAAAGATCCCAATATCATACCAAAGCCCCCTCTCCCTCTATATTTAGTAGTGAAAAATTGTATACAAAACTGCAAAACAATGTGTGCATAATTGTAGTTCATCATACTGATAATAGGAAAAAAAAAAAAAAAAATACTAGACTAGGACAAGACAAAATAGGAAGCAAATCCGACAAAAGACAATGAAACTATTTTCATAGAAAACTCAGTCAATAACCAAAACACCCCACCATCCCCCCCCCCCCCAAATATTGCAGGAGGAGCAACAACTCTTTTCACAGGCAATTTGTTCATTGTGCAAAAAAGAACATTAGGGAAAAAAACAAAAAAATATGAGAATTTCAGCTTAACTTCACATACAACATTATGCTCACAAAAGCCAAAATTAAACTTAGAACGCATCATAAAAGGGGGGAAAAAAGTCATGCCGGTGACCCGGGTTCGGGAACGAGCCTAGGTCATCAGGGGTCGGCAGGGGAAGGAGAGAACTGAGCATCCGAGGGACAGCTCTCCTGTCCTGGGAGGGAGGGGGGCATTTGCCCTGTGCATGGCTAGCCTCTGGCGGAGGCCAGAGGAACAACAAGTGCAGGAGCATGTACATGAGAGGGCTGGTAGTGGCGGTCATCGGCGAAACGCCTTGACGTTAGGGTGCTGGCCACTTCCTCAGAAAGGGGAAAAAAAACACCACCGGAACACAGGTAGACGGACCACGAAAATTCCGACCCTAATGGAGACTGCCTGCCTGACCGCTGGGGGACCCAACCAGACATTGAAGCATCTGGACATCCGGGTCCCATCCAGTGCCACACAGTAGTAGCCACAGCTCCATGGGGAACTCCTGGGAATCAGGTAAGTCAAAGTCGCAGTGTGGTGGCTGGTATCTCCCGAAGAAGTGTAGCTTTAGGTTTGAAGGTGGATAAATAGGAAAAGTAAAAAAAAAAGGGGGATAAACACAGTAAAAAACAAACTTGTCAGTGAAAACTTATAAAAGTATACACGAACTATACGAAAAAATAAAAACAGGAAAAAATATTGTGTATATCAGCAATGTCAACTAAAAAAATACCAATATCTTTCTCACATCCCTCTCTTCGATGAGACATATTCAGAGGCTTTTAAGTGGCATATACTATCCCATACTAAAAAAAAAAATTCCATTGGAGAATCCTTCTTTTGTTGAAAAATAAATCTGCATCTTATTTGCCATGCCCAGTGTAAAATAAAAATGGAAATTATATTTAATGTACTAGCATCATGTCTGTTCCAGTGAGTAGGGACAAGACCTATATTTCCCACATGATCCAAAAATCTTGAATAAACTGACAGTCAAAATATGAATGATCTAACGTTTCAGTCTGGGTGACACAAGTTTGACATAAACAATATCTGTCCTAAAGCTGTTTGTGTTTATGTTTACTCCATGTATTAATACGGCCATGAACACCCAACCATGTTATATCCCACATTAAATTGGGAATTCTAAAGTCCAAAAGTCTATTCTTAATCTGTTTTTTTTCCAAATTCGAAAATTGTAAAAACAGATACTCATAAAAATTATTAGCCAATATACTTTGATAAAGTGCTTTTCTAGAAACTACTTCAAAGTCAGAACAAGAAACATTCTAATGCCGAATCAAATCAAAAATAACATTCCAGTCAGAAGACCATTGATACCGACGTTTATTCTTAGAATGAACCAATTCTGTCTCCATTCCATCAGAATTTCCTTCAGTTCCCCAAAAACCAATCCAACCCATGGTTTAGCCACTTGTTGGATTACTAGTTTCAAATTAGTATTTAAGAATACAGTAAAGAAAAAAACTATAGGGCTAATTAGCTGTACTCCCCCTTCAGAAAAAACAAAATATAAAATATTGCATTTTATAAGGTTTAACCTGCTTCCCCAAAAGAGTAGATATCAGATGTTTCAGTAGGGGAAAAATAGGACTGACAAACAAAAAAGTAGGTAATAAAAAAGAGTTGATTAAATACTGTTATTTTCTTTTTCTTATCTTGCAATTTGTCCGTCTGCTAACCTTCCCCATACCCTTATTTATATACAATTTAAGTTGTAAGCCGCCATCTGGTCAGAACCAAAGTATATGCCTAATAATTTTTTCGGGGCATCAGAAACCAGTATTCCTCCTATAATCATATCGGTCACTGTAACCCCTGTCAAATTTAAACAAACACTTTTATCAGTATTAATGTTAGAACCAATACAGCGTAATAAAGGCAATAATACGCTACAAACCAAAATCTCCAGTCTCAGTATCAGGAACCAGAAAACATAAGTCATCCTCAAACTCAATAGTTTTTACAATCCTCGCCCCGGGCAGTGTATTCCCCTCAGTAAAGGTGACCTGTGAAGTATTCTAATTATAGAATCTACAGCCATGATAAACAAAACACAGCATTGATCTACAGAAGCACAACACGGACCCCAGCACATGCACACCACACGTACAGGCACTGGACCACTGCAGCATGGCTCCTCACACCACCTGCAAAGCAGACACAGACACAGGCAGGTAAGTCAAAAGTAATATATTGTGCAAAACAACTATGTACAAGAGAAGAGTGTGGGGGAGGGTAGGAAAGCGAGGGGAAGGGGTAAAGAACAAGGACTGTATGGTGGGAAGAGGAACTGGAAGGGGAGGCATGGCTGAGGAAAAAGGAGAAATCAGGGCCCGACTAGCGGCGGCCATGGCCTGCTGCCCCCTGCATACGTTGCTGCCTCCTGTCCATGAACATCATTCTCTGGACCTGCAGCACCACCTTCATCATTCTTGATGTAATGAGGATCAACTGCCTCAGGAGCAGGCAGTAGAGGGGCCTTCTGCGCCGCTGCCGGACACCTAGGACAAGGGACAGGACAGGTGATCAGTACAATGTCTGAAGGAACCATGCCCATCCACAGCATGCACTGGGCAGTGGGAACACCCCCCCCCGGAGGGCCCCGTACAGGCCACCCACAGGGGTGTGGTCTAATGCCCACCAGCAACGCGGCACACCACATCAGTGCACAGCGGTAGTCCCCGCTGCACATTGGCCATCCTACTGCACCATGGCAGTCACATGGCACAGTGCTCCAGCTGCACCACAGCAACATCAGTGGCAACTGGGCGCACTCCCTCCCCACCAGCAGCCGGCACACATGTTCAATGGATGTACCACAGTGGCAGGCACCACTCACAGAGTGACACACATAGCTGCCACAGCACAGGTGGTCATGCCCACACCCACACCCCTGCCACCCCCCAGTGACAGTGTGAAGGACAATGTCAGTGCCTACCTTCCCTCTGTGGCCACACTGGTGCCGGAGCCACTCCTCCACCCTACGCGCTGCAGCCTGGCTTCCTGCCAGCGCTGCCTATCTTCAGTCTTCAGGTCCTGGGAATGGAACATTAACAGGTACGCATCAGGAACCAACCACAGTAGCTGCCCACCACTCCTACCCCTGTGCACAAGGTGAGCTCCTGCCCGACATGTCACACACAGTGGCATCGCAACGCAAGTGGTGGAGGGTGATGCCACCCCACAGTGCACACGATGGTAGTACATCACCCTGCAGGACATGCCAGGCAGCCTAGCCAACACCACAGCACATCACCAGGGCACACATACATGATGGGCCTACTCAACTGGCTGTGGCACAGCCCCACGCCCGACGCACGCCTCCAGCCTCCTGAGGTGCTCTGGATCCCTCCGAGCTAGGGCCCCATAGTGGTGGTGACACTGTTCACCCCCGTCCTGCCATAGTGAGGCAGTAATGACCTGCCACACAGCCACCTGGGGCTGCTGCAGTGCCGCCTGCCCACAGTTTTGGGGTGCATGGGGCTGGACGCAGGCCATGAGGTTGACAAGCTCGAGCTGCATCCAGTTGGCCACTCATCCTTCTCGCTGCTGCTGCGTCATTTCTCAGGTGTGAGCTGCGGAGCAAAATGGTGTTGGTAGGCAGACGTAGCCACCGCATGCACCAGCTGCACAGACAGAGGGGACATGCGCTGTGTCCGCCCATCATGCAGTCTCGGAGATGCGCGGCATGGGTGTGGCTAGGCGAGGTCATGGGTGCGGGGGTCACCCAGGGACAGAGGTCACAGCAGGGGTCAAAGGTCGTCTGCCGTACAGTGCACAAGTGCGCAATAGTAGGCATGGCCCCTATTGCGCCGTGGGCGCACAGTGCACAAAAGGTGACAGTACACCGCCCGGTACATGCGCACTATGGTCCTGCGCACCGCGACTTGCTCTGGAGCAGTCTCATTGTGCATGGAGCACATTCGCAATATTCAGCTGCCACATGCAGATGAGCTCATCTGCCAATGCATGGTGTACTGGGGGAATTAGCATGTCATTACAGTTGTGCCAAAGCTCATTTGCATCGATGCACTATAAAAGCGCCACGGATCGACACAGACCCTGGACCGGTATTGCATCCTTTTGAGGTAAGTTGCACATGCTGCTGGAGCACACTGAGCCCAGCCAGCACAGTAGGGGGGATGGAATAGGGTGCTGCTGCTACTGACGCACTGTGCTGTCCATGTCCACAGGAAGCGACATGTCGGAACATGAGGTGGGTGAGAAGCGTGGACCTACTCGCAAGCGCAGACCCAACTTCATGAAGGCAGAATCAGAGGCTCTATTCGAGGCATACCTCGACAGAGAGCTGCTGTTGAGTGGTGTCACGGGCACACCACACGCCAGGGCTGGGGCCTGGGAGGAGGTGGCAACAAGTGTGAACCAGCAGAGCAGCCACCAGCGGTCAGTGCAGGAGTGCCGCTGGAAGGTGGGCATGTACAAAGAGGCACATTAAGGAGAAGGTGGAGTTCATCTGTGTGGCCCAGAATGCCAATGGAGGGTGGCCTGCAGATTCGCCACAGCTCACAATGCAGGAGGAGTTGGTGGCAGCCACCATGCGCCGCAGCACCATGGCGGGTGTGCCTAGAGGAGGATTCCAGACAGATGGCAGCCCATCACTGCAAGGTACATATGTCGGCCGTGCACAGCATGCTGTGGCTATGTTGAGGGGGCACTTGTAGGCATTGCATCACTGACACACCTGTTTTCTCTTTCAGCACTGGCATGCCTGCGTGAGGAGGATGGGGCACCGGCAGTGGCCATGGAAGCAGGACCAGCCCTGGTGGACCAGCCATTCACCTCCACAGGTATCCGGGGGGTCTGATAGGCTTCAGCACACCACCACTGTCTGGCCGGATGTCCTGGGCATGGGGTCGGACGAGGCCCTGGATGTGTTTCTACAGGATGCCAGTCTCGATGTCATCTGCGTGGAGACACAACTTGGGGCAGGGTCTGATGCAGATGACGACCTCACCTTAATTCTGGACAGCATGGGCGGTGTTGTGGGGGAGACGCCCATACCAGACACCAAAAAAAGGCAGCGCACCCAGTGATCTGACAGCAGAGGAACAGCTAGCTGCCTGCCTGCCTCCTCTGCAGGTGCAGCTGTGCTGTGTGGTGTTGGTGCTGGTGTGGCCGTGCAGGCGCTGGGCAGTGTTCAGCAGCTGGACGGGCAATGGCAGCAGGCTGTGGGTGCCACAGGGCAGCCTGACACAGGGTCCATGGCCGGGGCGCCAGCTAGGGACATACCTCATGAGGACCTCACTGTGCAGTGTCCACTGGAGAGGGGGGTTGTGCAGCTTGACCGATCACCACAGGAGGGTCAGCGTCCACCCGGGAACCCCAGGATGCCAACCCGCTGGCTGAGCACACAGGTTTGCTGTGGACTTCCGTGGAGCAACAGGTGCAGCTTGCAGCTGGCATGCGTGCACTGCACACAGAGGTGTGTCAGGTGGCCGAGTAGCACCAGAGGGGCACTGCCCAGCTCCTGGCGGCAATACAGGGCATGCAGGAGGCCATGACTGCATTCCAGGATCGGATTGCCACTGCAGTTATGGATGGCCTTGCACTGCTGGCTGCCACAGGGTGTGTCTGGCCACCATGGACCCCACACAATGCACTGTCCACCCCACAATCCCAGTGTTGGGCAACACCCACACTGTCGACGGTGGGCTCTGATGTAGGCATCCCAGGCACGCCTGGGGCAGGCCTGTTTGGGTGCCTATGCATCCCCGTGTGGACCCGGTTGCAGTCCCACAGTTCAACCCCTTGGAGACTGTTGCAAACATCCCCTGTGGCTGATGAGCAGCCTGTGGCTGCCAATCAACCCCATCGCAGCCGCTACCCTTAGCAACAGTGGCCATGGCTCCACGCGGCAGCCCTAATGTGCATGCCGCCTTGCCGGTAGTCTGCAGCTGCTACCCCGTGCATGCATGGGTGGCGTGTGTGTGTGTGTGTGTGTGTGTGTGTGTGTGTGTGTATATGTATATATACCACTGGTGTGGCACCTGTGTCACACGCACACTGCCCATGTGCATGCCTGCCCAGCCACTGGACCATGTAGCGTGGGTGTGATGAGGACAGTTCAGCACTGGTTGCACCTGTGCACCAGTGCAATGCATCTGATCCCCGCCACGTGCCAGCACCTGAGTGTGTGGGTGCATGGGTGCATATGTGTGTGTGTTGCTGTGTTATGCTGTGTGCAGTTGTGTGTGGTTGCGTGCCACTGACTCCCCTACACCATGCTTCTGTGTGTGCATACCCATTGCCATGCATGCCTCTGCTTGTGTGCTGTACCTGTGTGTGTGGCTCATGCATGGGTTTCGTGCCACCTACTTGCATGCACTATAGTGTTCCTGTGCAATGGTGTCACGATGCTGGCGTGCCAGCCGTTGCATCCGGGGATCCCTCCGCTTGGGGGGGGCTGTCCACCACCCTCCGGCCCATTGCCTCCATCGTCCCCACTACTGTCGCCCTCATCAGCCTCGACAGCTATCCCACAGTCAGTGGCCATGTTGTGCAGTATACAGCAGGCCAGCAGTAGGCCACAGGCTTTCAAGGGGCTATACTATAGGGCACTGCCAGATCTGTCTAGGCAATGGAAATGTGCCTTCAGCATGCCAAATACATGCTCAATGATGTGCATGCTGGCATGTGCCTCGTTGTAGCGTTCCACTTCTGGGGACGATGAGCGCCGGTAGGGGGTGAGTAGCCAGGGCCTCAGTGGATAGGTACTGTCTCCTGTATAGATAATGACATGGTTAGCCCTCTGCCATCCTTTGCTGTGCCCCTTGCCTGTCCCTGTTGCCCTTGCTAGTATGCCCACCGTGCCCTCCCCCATCTCATGGCCTGCTCTGCCCGTCATCCCTTGACCGTCCCATACTCACCCACTAGGTGGCTCCTGTGTCCCCACACTCAAACTTGTGTCACAGCGCAGAGCTGTGCCAGATGAATGCATTATGTGCACTTCCAGGGTGTGTGGCACAGACATTGGTGATGCGCCCTGTGGCATCGCACACTACCTGACAGTGACACTCGGGTAACCTCTACCTATTGATGTAGGCCACACCCTTGGGGGCAGGTGGTGTGCGGATGTCAGCATGGGTGCAGTCAGTGGCCCCAAGCATGCCAGACATACGTGCTACCCTGTGGAAGTCCTGCATGGTTGCTGTACGGTCCGCCTGTGTGCTGGGGAAATGGATATATTCTGAAGCACATGGCAGCAGAGCATTGAGGAACTGAGTGGAGAGGCATGATGTGGCCAACTGGGTTATGCCTGTGGTGTCCTCTGTTGGTCTCTGGAAGGTGCCTGTGGTGAGCAGGCACATGACAGCTGTCACCTTGGTCTCCACAGATATTTCGTGGCTCCGACTTGTGGGTGCCTGCATCTCCTCACTGCACAGCTCGCAGAGCTGCCTCAGAATGGCCCTGTTCGGGCGGTACTGTCCCACAATCTCCATGTCAGAGTAGTTCTCAAAGGTGGTGCGGGCACGGTACCACCTGTTCCTGGCATACCGCCGACTGGCCCTTCCTTGGCCACGTCGCTGTGCCTGCTGCCCCTTCACACCCCTCATTAGGGCCTCCAACAAGAAGGGTGCACTATCCATGGCCCCTGATGTTCTGTATCTCTCTGGGTGGTCAGCTGCTGCGGGCTCTGTGCCACCCTGGTGCATTGTGTGGCACTGTGCTTGCCTGTTACTCTCACTCTCTCTGCCCCTGTGTCTCTCTCTCTCCACTGCCACCTCTGTCCCTCTTCTTCTGTGGCTGCCTTTGTCTGTCTGTCTGTCTCTCACTCGCTCTGTCTTTCTGTCCTTCCTTCTTTCGTTTGTTCTGTCACTCTCTCTCTCTCTCTCTCTCTCTCTCTCTCTCTCGCTCTCGCCTGGTGCAAGTGCTGTCTGTGTGCGTACACCCTGTATTTATAGGCTCAAGTCTGCTAGGCGCATCTCGGATTTGCTCTGCACTTGTGCCACGGTTCCACGGTTGAATATCGCACTGCGTCATATATTTATGGGCACGACCCCTGCACTTACACCTGCATTCATTATAGTTAGACATTGGTGCAATGGGATTTGCGCAGTGCAGTGGCTCCCACTGAGTATTGCTCCTTAGCGCAGTTGCGCACTTGCACCGGCACAACTGCTTTGAATATCCCGAACTTAGTATATCAATGCCAAGTATAAGACATACCTGATTGGATCCAGCAGATATCTAAAGTATAACTAGAAAAATACACGGATAACAGAAATATGTGATCTATTTAGGCATATTCAGATTGTCAATTATCAAAATACAGTGTAGTTCTTTTCTATATGGGTATAATTTAAACCTGTGTTATGAATATATTTTTCTTTTTTATATATTTAGCATCTTACAGGGGAAACCAAAAATGGAAAGGTATAAGTAACTCAGAATATATACAGTATGTTTGATAGATTCAAAAATATGGTTACCTAAAATGCAAAATATGTAGCAACTGCAATAATGTGTGTTTAGAAGTAAGTGTTTTTGATTTTATTCAAGGACATAACATTAAAGAACAAAAATTTAAATTTTGAAATAGTATAGCAAAAATATATTTAAAAAAATATATATACATATATATATATATACACACAAATATATATATATATATGTTTATAATCTCAAAGATGTTTCCCAAATATAATACATCTTGGATCATTCTGCGAATATCTGGAATATATCTCAAGATATATCTAAAAAGTGTGAATGTATCTGACACATATTTGAAACATATTTGGGGATAGAAGGACATATTTCAGATATTAAAAAATGTGGATATTTTTCAAGGTTCATTGTAAATAGAAAACGTATATTGTCACAAAGCAACGTTTTACTGTGAGCCTTATTTGTTTGTTAAAATGTCTGAATTATCTTTGTTACCCTGTTTCTAGTAAGTGTTAATGCAAGAGGTGTAGAGCTGTCAGTGGCCTTGAGTGAGAGAATGTTTTGTTGGAGAAGTATGATGGTTGGGGCACTGTTGATCTAATGGGACCAGTAGTTGACTGTATCGAGGGTTAGTATGGGGACATTGCAGGAGCAGTACCAGTAATTAAAATTATATGGGGGGGGACTATGAAAGCAGGTATTTCAAATGCACTGTCGGTATGTGTTCATACAGTATGCTAGTGGTCCAGCATACTGCATTTAAAAAATGAGATGAAGAACTGATGTTAAAAAGTGAAAAAAAAGTAGCAGTAAAAACGTTTATTTTGAAGTGTCTAAAAGTAGTTTCGGCACTTGGGATTGGTATTGAAGCAGCTGGGTTGTGGAGTGGAGGTTAGAAGAAAAAAATGTGTGACAGTGTGTTTTTCTGTTAGAGGTCTTGGACTGATATTTTTATGTTACTTGGTTGGTAGCTACAGCTGTGTGATGGGGGAATAATTACACATGTTTCAGTGGTTCTCAGCCACTGCCACTGGCAATGGTGCATGGGGAGAAGTCTATTAAAAGGTTTTTCACATGCTGCCTGAGGAGTGTGATGACACATGCAGTGCCACCCACCAGGATCAGGTGCTCTGTGTGTGCATTCATAGTTTACTGCATCACAAACTAAGGTAATTGACACTGGATTACGTAAGTAATAATACCTGACAGGGTGGGTGTTATTGGGATATAATGGACTGCCCAGAGGCGTAATGATGCCCGATGCCACAGGCGGAGGGCCTTATAGCTGCTGAAAGGTCTGTTATATCCCATAACGCCCACCCTGGAGGGTATTATTACACTTAGATAATGGACTATAGGTGTAACTTTTGGAAAAAAAATATAAAAATAAAGATTTATGTATAGGAAATAGAAAAAAAAAGGTACATTTTATAGTAAAATAATCCCTGTTACTGGAATCATTACAGGAGGGTGCTGTCATGTTTGTGTGTGCCTTGAGTTTGTCCATTTGCTTTGTTTCTTCGCGTAGTGCCTCACAGACGAGAACTGTTTTTTTCAGCTTGTTATCTTGCTCTGTCTCTTGTTTGTTGCTCAGTGAGGCATGGAAACAGAGAGAGGAAAGACGTTTATGAACTTGTCTGGACAGTTAGAACTGTGGAATGTTGCCTGAACATTTATATTTGTGTAACCCCCCTACAAATGGGGGTTCCCAAAAAGTCTTCCTCAAGCTTGCCTAAATGCTCACTGCCAGGCTGGTGTCCTGTGTTTTAGCAGCACAAATGTGATTGCCAGAGAGTGCTTGTATAGCCTCTGTGTACTGTCTCTTTAAAAGCTGCCTGGATTGCAGTCATAAATAGCCTGAGAGGGAGCTCTGTTGAAAGATGCAACTATTTGCTGAAATCAATTAGAGTGACAATGATAATGTAGTTGGTCTAACCTGCCTTCTTTGCAGCCAGGACTGTTTTGTTTATCTCCACTATCTTGGTCCTGGGCTGCCCAATTGGACCAATCAGTACTGGTGGGACCTAAAATGGAGCTGGACTACAGGAGCTGCCTGGAGTCAAAATCTGTAGGAATTGTAGTCTGGGGCTTTTTGCACCTAAAGTAGGAACCTTTGTTGTGACTGACAGGAGGATCAGCCAAGCAAACATTTTAAATCTTGGGGAAATTTCCCAGGCTGCTGCAGCTAGTTTGTTTTGAGCTGAGAAGTGAAAAAGTAATAGCTCAAGTGATTTTGAGCAGCAGTTCTGTGTAGTTTTGCATTAGAGAACTGTGAAAGGGCTGAGTTTTGGCCCGTCTGCCTGCCGTCCCTGAGAGGGAAAATAGAGTTTATTCAGACTGAATCTGAGTTGTGAGGACTATTTAAGCCACTGGTCTGTGACCAGGCTTTAACCTGAAGAAGACAGAAGATTTGCTGAATGCGATCAGCCTGTCAGGATTTTCAGCTGCTTTTGAATCCCCGGTATGTGCAGAGACTATGTGATCGTGACCGGAGAGCGGTTTGCCTGGTACAGTAGAATTTCCTTACATGTAAATGTGCTGTGTATTGAAAGTGGGTCGTGATTTGGTTCCCCACTGTGTGAACTGTGTTCTGCTTGCTGGTACCGTAGAATCCTTTACATGTAAATGTGCTGTGTATTGAAAGTGGGTCATGATTTCGTTCCCCACTGTGTGAACTGTGTTCTGCTTGCTGAAAGCTTTATCCAGACTAATCGGACTGAATCCGCGTCCATCTCCATTCGGCCTGAGCCATACCATGCTGGACCTGCCAGACTACCCCACTGCACAGAGAAAGCTACTGACAAGAGACCTGCTTGTGGTTCAGCCCCCTGCTCCACGCTTGAACAGGCACGACACCTCGGCGAATCGTGTGGGCCCCGCTTCTCCTGGCACTCCAGATTAACCACCTGCTGTCTCGATTTTTGTCCAGCCTGTGTCCAGTCTTAGGTATCGAGAGTAATCATCAGGGTAGCTCCCTGCAAAAACAGTCTAATCTAAAAGTGTGTCATCTGATTGTCTTGTTTTCTTTTCACAAACTGAGCCCTCTGGCTCCAGATTACAAATAGTGTGTGTTGTGCATGTTGTTTTTTTTCCATCACAGGGCCCCAACCAGCTGCAATGTTCCTGGCTAGCCCACCATTCTCCATCTGGGTACCCAGAGTGTGTGACTGTTTATGGACCCCGAAGTGCATGCATAACTATTTGATTGCTAGAGCCTTTTAGCAAATTAACTTGATTATGCCCCTCCCTTGTTCAAGCCCCTTAAATAAATCAGATCTAACTCTTTTTTGCATTTACCCTGACTGTGGTTCCAGTTTGTGCAAGAGTACTGTACTACTGTTATTTGCTGTGTATAACCTTGTTTTACAGGGGGTCCCCAGTGCCGGGCCAGAGGAAAGCCCTGGTGGTAAGTGCAAACAGTGTGGGTACTTGTGTGGTGTATCGGGGTATTGTGAAAGTGATTATTGTGTATTGTTCCGGCCACTAGTAAGGAAAGAGGGGGTTACAGTGTCCTGGAGGGCTGTGCCCAGGTTAGCTTGACCACTACCAACCCTGACCTCTGGGTGGAGGCACCCTTTTCAGAACTCAGGCTCCTTAACCTGCTATTAGCCAAGCAGGCATGGGTAGGAGCCCTTGGGATAGCGTCACCTAGGGCTTACATTTAAAAAGAGGTACTTTTTTTGTTGGAAGCTGTGGCATTGCACGAGTATGCAGGTTACTGTAAAATTCTGAAAACAACCAAATAGCACGCTCAAAACCTTTGCATTGCTCAAAATGCAATTCACATTTCTGGAGAAGGGTGCTGCTGGTGTGTGGTTTCCAGTGCACCCCCCCCCCCCAAAAAAAAACATGGCATCTATTCAACATTCAAACATTTTAACTGCCTAATGGCTTTTCTTACTTTAAACTCCATGAAAAAAGGGGGTCCTCTTAGTTTTCAAATTTGAATTCTAAATTGAGCAAGCTATACCACCCCTTCACAGTGGGACCCTTTCGGTATAGTCCCTACACTAGCTTCTCAGCTCTGAAATGCCTGCAGTGGCTACTCATAAATATAGACTACTAACTAAATTGGCTTAAGTCACATGGCCTTATTGGCTCCTTAAATTGATTCCACCCAGGAATTTCCAAAAGTGGTGGCAGGGAGCATGCTAAGGGGAGTAACATTCTGCTGTGTGTTGACACGGAGCGCAATCACTCTCAGTAAGAAAAGTTAAAAGAAAAAATAGTGTTGTAGGCATTTTCTTTTACTGTTCTGTGACAGTGTTTACGAAAGTCGATGTCACTAAGCAAGTGGGGCAAAAATTGTAGCTGGATGGTTTCGAAATTCAGGGTGCCCAAGGATAGTGTTAGTAATAGGGCACACCAAAATGGAACTTGGTTTTCACCAGGCTGTTAAGAAATAACAGCCTGGGTGACAGGCTGTTTCAGCCAATCAGAATGTGAGTTTCAGTTCACTCATTATCTAAATTGAGTTCTGCAGTAGCCTGCAAGATATTGTAGTAAAAACTGTGGTAAGAGTGCATGATCCTGACAAACAGCACTGTAAAGTTTACAAAGTCATCACAAACTGAAGGTGTTAAAAAAACAAACAAACAAACAAACCCAACAGATACAATGCTCTTGAGGCATTATTTTTCATAATCACCATATTTTGTATTTTTGTGAGAAATTGTTGAAAAAAGTGTGTTTTTTCCAGCTCTGAGATTTGTCTTCTTTTAGAAGTTGCTCAAAACACAGAAGACATGAGGAGATTGTGTAATGTATGCTCCCAACAGAAAAATTACAGCAGGCAAGACTTTTTGTGTGCCTTCCAGGACTCCCTCACTTTTGAGGAGATGGTGGAGAGCAGTCCTGCTGCTGCAGCTGGTGAAGAGCTTGTACTGAAAGTTTACATGGACAAAGTAAGAGCTACTGTTGGCGCTTGGAGCTGTGCTTCGCCCCGGAGGAACTGCCGTAATATATGGATATGATGTGATTCCTCTATATTATGGCATTTTCTTGATCTTAAAGGGTACCTAAACAAGCAGTTTTTTTTTAAAACTTCAAACTCCAAAATCTGGCTTCATAGCAAGGTAAAGTAAAGACTGCAGTTTACATTTATGCTAAAACTGTATTTATGTAAATAACATAAATGCAGTTTCATAGCTTTTGAAAAATTTAAACATCAGCCTTTCACTTTTCAAAAACAGCCTTGGTTTCTCCCTAAGATGTCTGCCAAGTGTGTTAAGTGATGAGTCATGATGACATCATCTGAGCCAGAGACAGAGATCCACATATATTTCTATAGTGCTAACTAGTTCTTCTTTCCCTCTTTATTTTGAATTGTTGTACCAGAATGATCAACACCATGTATTAACTTGTGGATTGTTTTTATCAGTACACGTGTTAGGCTATGATTTTGTTCATTTTGTTAACTTTAACTTGTGGAAAATGTTTTGCAATCCAGCTGACTTTTTCTTTGGCAAACTGCATTACAGTACAACACTTCAAATACCTGATGATCTACCGGTTATATGATGCACTGAATTTTGCTTTTTGTTAACCAGGAGAGACGCACTAAGCTGAAAGCTTGTTTACAGGTGTGGCCTGGGAGCACAAGGAAGTTTAGTGACTTGCTCTGGGTCACACAGCAAAGTACCTGTCTTGTTCAGTTCCAAAAACGTGTGCTCTCTTGTTAATACACAAATAAGGCTTTCTTTTTCCATGAGAACCCCCACACCTAGCCTGCCTTCTGTTGCACACTCCATCATCCATACCCTGTCCTTAGTACTGCCTGGGGTCGCATATGAGCCTGCGGTCTCATGAAGAGAATTATCACACCACAGATTGTAGTCTTGCACCTCAGAGAGTTGTGCACACCTATACTGATATGCATCATCAGCTGGCACTGTTACAAAATGTCTCCCAAATCACTCTCCAGTCCACATTCTCAGTGTTTGACTTCTGCTCCCACAGTAAACAGTGAATGAATCACCACCCTTCTGCACAGTGAAGGTAGTATGTACAGTTCCCTGTTGTGTTTTTTTTCCACTTCATTAACCAACAACTAGGTCTTCCTGAAGGGCCAAGCAATAAGCATCATGACCCACCAGAAAAACTGCTGTTTATGCCCTCATAAGGGCTGCACTTACAATGGATAACAATATTATTAGCAGGAGAGGCATACTAATACCCTGAGCGAATCCACTTGACTTCCAGTGTCAGTCTACTCTTTTACCTGTGATCTGCAGAATCCCACAGGACAGTTCCCAGCAAGTCTTCTCCAGGACTTTTCTGTGCTCTACTCCATAATGTGTGTTGGCTGGCTACCACCCTTCCAAATCTTGAATAAGCTATACAGCTCCCTCAATACTGTCCCAACAAACATCAACAGCACCCCCCCCGAGGGTAATCTCCCTACTCTAAATTCAAGTAACAGTTTAGGTGGAGCCCTGCCTCTCTGAGTATTTGTCATTGCTGGCTATTCTCGTCCACAGTCAGGTAGTGATCACGATGCTAGCAGCCCCACATTTCAGATCTCAGTGATCTGCTCAGCGTCCTTCTTCATGTCTTCAACTAACCTGAATATAGCTGTACCCTGCTGGAATGGCCTCTTCAGTCCCTCTCTGTCATTCATTCTTCTCACCTGCTCCCCACACCTAAAACTAGTGAGTTCACTACCCTTTCACTTCATGAATGTGTTTAGTACAGTCTCCCGTGTTATAGTTACATATTAATAATAAACATGATCTTCTGGTAAGCCAGGCTGATAGCTGCATGGCACAAGTGGTAAAATAGGCATTCCTACCCATATAAGATCTAAGCCACCTATGATTAGGCACTATTATATGACTTACATAATGATGTGCACACCCTTCATTTAATAATGTCTAATTAAAGGTAGCCTAGATCTTTCAAGGTTAGGAAAGCCCATCATTCCCCTTGTTCCCTGCTGCTATGAGCCTTACTGGAAAGATATGTTCATATCTGATGTGTCAAAATAAATCTGGGACTGTGCTACTTGCATTCATGATGCAGAAGGGTGATGAGCTCACCAGTTTTTGGTGTGAGGAGTAATAGTGAAGAATGAATATCAGAGGGGGACTGAGAAGGCCACTCTTGCAAGGTACTGCTATATTCAGGGAAGGGGGAAGACAGAAGAAGAGAAATTTGAGCAGATTACTGTGAGAAATAAATTGTTGGGGTGCCAGCACCTTGATCACTACCTGACCCCGTTATCCTGGCCAACATTCTCCTTCCCATAAAACCAGTTCATGCAATTGTCCAAGTCTGTCTGTGGATATTAATGTATGAAATGGCTGCCACTACACGTTCAGTCACTTCACTACCAGTCTAGTTTTGCTTATAAAGCACTTTGGGATACAATATGTATGAAAACCACTATATAAATGCTAATTCTTATTATTTCCCATGGAAAAAGAAGACAAGACAAGCATATATTTGAGTTTTGAGAAAGTATGAACTCTAACATTAAACTGCACAAGAGCTTTACTACAAAAAAAAAGTGGTGAAGGGTGTGGCTGCACCCCCCTCCATATAGTAACATACTTGCTTGCTGTTGCATTTCACTTTGTTGAAGAAGTCTGATTTATTGTTTGTATAAATATTTACATTCAAACTATGGATTACATTTGTAGGTTCTGTTAAAAACGTATTAGAAAAGAATAGCAGAAAATATAAAGGTTTAATAAAAATGTTAAAAAGTGCATATTAAGCATGCACACCACCCCAGCACCCCCATTGTAGCATCCTGGATCCACCATAACTACTTAACCACCAGGTTATTCAAGATTCGTACTGCACTTTGTTTGCCACAGAGAAAGTCTGTTGGATTAAAACACATTTTCAGCACGTTAAACAAAATGAACAGAACCATAGCCTGACATGTGCATTATACAAAATAATGCACATGGTTTTGACCACTTAGGTGAAACAATTCTATACAAAGGGAAAAGAGAACTAGTTTGCACTATAGAGAGCCATATATCTCACTGACTTTGGCTCAAATGATGTCATCATCACATGACATATTTGGCGGCCATTTTAGGAAGCAGGTAAAACAGTTTTTTTTTAAATTGGAAGGCTGATTTTACAATTTTCAAATGCTCTGGAACAACATTTAGGTCAATTATGTAAATGTAGTTTTAGCATTAGTGAATACAACAGCATTTCCTTTAGTCACTTACAGATTCAGATTTTTGAATAGTGTTGTCAAAATGTGGTTTAAGTATCCAAGTATCCTTTAAAGCAACAGTACAATGAAATTCAGTGCAAAATTTGCCCTTTTTTTTTTAATTGTAAAAGATTCCAGACATCTTCCAGTTTTATTTGGGGGTAAAATGTTCTAGTTCCACAAACATTTAAGTGTTTTATAAATGTTTTAATTAAATGTTTTTCTCAAGAAAAAATACTGACTCCATATTTGGCTTAGAAATAGTATTATAGACCTGGAACCTAATATTCAGAAGTTTGCATGGGCGCTAACTGGTGTTTGTCCATGCAGACTGGGCTTTGTGCTGGAGTCAGATATAGAAAGGCACGTCACCGTGTCCTATAAATGAGAGGCACGCTTCCTGCCTGTACATACAGTGGCCAGCCAAGGAGGTGTGAGGAGGGCTATGCCAGTTGCCGTATGCTCCCATGGCACTGCATATAATGCTATGGTGAGTAGGGGGTGGGTATGCCTGTTGCCATGGGGGGAGGTGACTGCTGGATGCCAGGGAGGTTTCTGTTTCTCTGTACTTTCTGGCTGGCGATTGGCAGGAGGGGGAACCTATCATCAGAGAACTTTAATTTTAATGCAGGTCTGGGGATCAGAGGAAGGGGGACCACTAGCAGCAGAGATGTTTGTTTTAATACAGGGATGGGGACTGGAGGGAGGGGGAACCACTAGTACCAGGGATGTTTATTTTTAACATGGGGCTGGGGATCAGAAGAGGAGGATAACTAGCAGCAGGGATGTTTCTTTTTATTACGGGGCTAGCGATCAGAGGAAGGGGGAACCACTACCACTAGGGATGTTTCCTTTTATTATGGGGCTGGCGAGCAGAGGAAGGAGGGACCACTACAACCAGGGGGAGTGGCGCTGCACTGTCTGCCTCCGTCACCCATGCAAATGGGCCCATAATGGCCATGCAGCTAGCTCCTTAGTGCATTGCAGGCCCAATGGGCTCTTTGGCATGGGTACCTTTGAATATTGCTGATAGCGCTCCAGTGCTATCAACACCCGAGGCCAACCTTGGGACCCATGTTGGGGCGTTGCTACCTGTCTTAGCGCTGCACCAATGTGGCTCTATTTTCAGTCTGGTAGTTCCCCACTGAATATAGCATCCTCAGCCCCCTGGGCAATTGCAAAGCACAGGGCAAACATTTGCGCTGCCATTTGCACCAAACCAAATGTCAGGCCTATGGTGTACAGCATAGGAGATTCCTAGAAAAGTAGATTTGACAGGGTTTGGTAATATTTTTATTAGTTGTAGATGAAACTAGCATTCTAGAAAAACTTTTTTGTTGCAATGCTGCTTTCATTTTAGGTTGATAATGGGGTCAACAGTAACTACAGTATTTATTGAATAATGCATGGGAGGTGGTGTGTAATAAGGGTTCTTTTACACAACCAAGGTGTGTGATGCCACTTAAACCATGTACACGAAGCTTGAGTGGTTCAACAAGGCAACGCACAGTGAGGGTATGTAAAACAAGTTTCCATACTCCATGTTTTAGTTTTTTTTTTATAATTGCTGATTTTAGACATGGCAGAACTGCAGAATCTGTTAACATTTTTCAAGCCAATGCTCGCTCACCTGCTACGCTTTGTGGACTAAATTAATTTTTTTTTTTGTTGCTTGGCTGCAGCTGTTTGTTGCTCTATTATACATATTAGAGTTACTCAGAATCCATTGAGTGCAATTGGATTAGTCGGATTCCAATCCAGTTTTCAGAATTCCTGTCTGAAAGCCCGATTTCCTAACAGAAATCCTAAAACCTATACCTAAATTACTGTATCTGTCTGGAGATCACCAGGCAGTTTGATAGCCATTACTGTTGTGATAGAGAAACGTGTGGAACTGTAGGTGCATATGTAACCCCTAGGTGGCGCTATCCCAAGGGCTACTACCCCTGCCTGTTTGACTATGGACAGGTTGAGGGGCCTAGGTCCTATGGCGGGTGCCTCCACCCAGAAGTCAGGGTTTGTAGTGGTTAGACTAGCTTGGTCACAGCCCTCTGGGACACTGAGACCCCCTTTTATTCCCTCTAGTGGCTCACACAGTATCGCGGGGTTACAGCCCCAATACCCCACGTATACACACTGTTCACTCATATAGATACCACTTACCCTCGAGACTGATTCTGCAGCATGTCTCTGAGGACCCCTCCTGTAAAATAAGGTTAAACAACATACACAGCAAAACACAATATTGTTTCCATAAGTACCAACACAGATAGACAGTATATAGTAAACAACAACAAATCTGATTTATTTAGGGGGCAGTAACACGGGAAGGGGAAATCAGGTTAATTGGTGGCATTAAATCACAGTACTGGGCACACATATGGGGTCTGAAAAGTCACACTCTGGGCACCCAGGTTGGGGGGCGGGCTAGCCAGGTCCGTTGCCCGGGGTTGGCTGGCAGGTGCAGATGGATGGGGCCCTGTAGAAGAAAATATACGCACAACACCCAATTGTAATCTGGGGCCTGATGGCTCAGTCCATGAAGCAGGGAAACGGCAAGAATTAGATGACACACTTGTGATTGAAAACAGACTGCAGGGGAATACCCTGATTTGTACTCACAATACACAAGCTGAGGACCAGATGGTAGATGTTCTTCTGGATTGCCAGAACAGGGCATGGGGTTACTAGTGGGGTACCGCATGGTTCAGTATTGGGACCGGTCCTCTTCAATGTCTTTATAAGCGACACTGCAGAGGGACTGGAAGGAAAAGTATGTCTCTTTGCAGATGACACAAAGATCTGCACAGAGTTGATGCACAAAGTGGGGTGGAAAGGATGAGAAGGGACTTGGCAAGGTTAGAGGAATGGTCAAATGTATAGCAGCTTAGATTGAGTGCTAAGAAGTACAAGGTAATGCACCTGGGAAACAAAAACCCAGGGGAAGAGTACACAATGGGGGGTGAGATACTAACAACACCAAAAATGGAAAGGGACCTGGGGTAGTCATATCAGATGACCTAAAGGTGGGCAAGCAATGTGAGAGGGCAGCAAAGAGGGCTGGGGGGATACTGGGATGCATAGGGAGAGGCATCACCAGTAGAAAACAGGAAGTTATTATCCTCTGTACAGACAGTTGGTGAGACCCCATCTGGAGTACTCGTGCAGTTCTGGAGACCCAATCTCCGAAAGACATAGACAGGATGGAAGCTGTCCAGAGGAGGGCAACTAAATGGTGCAGGGTCTGCACTGGAAGACATATGAAGAGACTTAAGGAGCTTAATATGTATAACCTCGAGGAAAGGAGGGAGGGGACATGATAGAAACTTTCAAGTACCTCAAGGGAATCAACTAAGTCCAAGAGGTAGCATCTTTCAAAAAAAGGTGTGCAAGAACAAGGAGGCACAATTTGAAGATAGAAAGGGGGCTCAGAGGTAATTTAAGGAAGTATTTTTTCACAGAGAGGGTGGGGTTGTGGATGCATGGAACAGCCTTCCGGAGGAGGTTGTGGAGTCAAAAACAGTGGTGGAATTCAAGCATGCATGGGACAGTCATAAGGCAATTCTAGGGGGTGGGGGCAGGAAGAAGTAGGCTGCTGGTTAACTAGGATCTGCAGCTTATCCATTAGGTAGGGAAATGGGGAGACTGGGTGGGCCAAGCGGTCCTTATCTGTCGTCAAAATCTATGTTTCTATGGAGACAAGGTCCTTGTGACTGGACCCCACTGCAGCTGATAGCAAACGTATTTAGTCCAAGCTAAGCTGGGGTTTGCTTCCAGCTTCAGCACACATCATGGGGGATTGGAAATAGCGATTCCCCACAAGCACTATGCACATTCATATATAAAAGGAAAGTACTATACCAGGCAGGCTGCTCCTCAAACCCGATCACAATTACTGCAAAATACCCGGGAGCACACACAGCAGCTTCAGTTCCTGACAGACCGAGCACGATTCAGCAATTTCTCCAGTCTTCTACAGGGTGAGCCTGGTTTCCACTCTTCAGACTTCCTTCTTTCTCCTCACAATCAAATTCAGTCTGAACTGGCACATGCAACGGCTGCAGGCCGAACCTCAGGGCCTCGCACGTGCTTCCCGCGCAAAACTATTCACCGCAGAAGCACAGAGCTCCTTCTATCTTTACTGTCACAACTGATCTGAGCTTTCCAGTCACAGAGCAGGGCATTTCCTTTAGCTCCACACCATTCTGTTGGTTGGTTCGACGGTCACTCACAATAAGACTCCCTCTGTTGGTGGAAAAAGGTGTCAAGGTCAAAACTACATTTCCCAGAGTCACTGCCCATACAATCCCCTCGTGGCTGGCTCAAAATTAAAGAGTCCAAGTTCTGATTTGTCCACAGGCTCCATTTAAGGGCTCCCTTAACCCAACTGGCCCAGCACAGCAGTTCAGGACAAAAATGAAAGCGCTACACTGAAACAGTTCTTGCTAAAATAGACAGGTTAGACAAACTACATTTTCTCAGTCACTCTAAATGATTTCTGGCAAACAGTTATATCTTTCTACAAGGCTCCCTCTGCACCTGTAGCGCCGGCAGAAACTGAGTGAATTGGCAGCAGCTTGGGCAAGATTCGAGCAATAAATACACAGTCCCCCCATTCAAACTAATTAAGTCTGCAAGCAGACAGCTCTTAAAGAGACAGTACGTGGAGGTTCAAATAGTACTCACTTGGAACCACATTTGAACACCACCCAGACTTGGAGCATTCAGGCAAGCTCCTGGAAAGCTTTTTGGGAACCCCCATTTGCAGGTGGGGTTACACATATATAAAGTACTGTAGGTCTACAGGAAAACACAATAGTTTTCCTGTTTTTCTCTGATACTTACATTTCTATTATGATTTGTATATTTTTTATGGTCCATTACTACAGTGTATGTTTCAGAACTGAAATTACATCTTTTCTATAATGTACAATTTTAGTAGCAGTGATTGAAACAACTTGGCAAGGGAAAAAGTCTAGCAGAAATTTTTTATTATTACAGTTTAGAAAATGAACATAGAAAATTCTGGCTTCTGATTGGCCAGTTCCCCAGTCTGAGCCCTGATCTATCAGACAGTAGATCCCTGTAGAAAATAAGTGCCAGTCCTTTCACCCGCTCACATAGCATTGTGCCCAGTTTGCTTTCTCATTGGCTGAGAGCAGCTGATTGAATTTCAAATATCTGCCATTTCTAGGGACATGGATATGTTGTTCATCTACACTGTCTGGCAGGTTCCTTGCCACTTTAAATCTTGCTGGAAGGTCTTCAAGCTGGCTCCTCCCACCCACCCGGGTGGTAAGACTCTCGGCTCCGCCCCATGACACCAGATCTTCCTTACCGCTTGGAAGCTCAGGTTCCCTCCTTAGCGCTCTGCATTTTAGACTGGATCCTAACTCTTCGGTTCGTCCGAAACTAGTTTTTAAGTTTTCCAAACTTTGGTCTTCATTATCCCTCACAGCTGCGATGGACAAATCGATCCTCGGCTTTCGGAGGTGCCCTCACGGGCAGATGATGTCCAGGACGGATCCTCACTCCATGTGCGTCTACTGCCTCGGCCTAGACCACGACCCGTAGGCCTGCAAGTTGTGCCGCTCATTTTTGGCCATCGTCCTGGAGGATCACGCTGCCCAATTGAAGCTCAGGCACCCCGAGAAGCATTACCCACCAGTAAAATCCAAAGAGGCTTGTTGGGCGGTGTCCGCGGCAGCTGGCTCGGATGAGCAGCTCGAGCACATGATCGCCCTCGAGGAGGAGGTGGCCCAGGCTGCATCTTCCTCCTTCTCGGTCATGGCGTTTATCCCACTCTGAGTTCCTCTTACTCGGCTTCGTTCAAGGAGCTTCGCCAGTCCCTTTCCACGAAGGGAGAGGGGCCATCGGGACATTCCTCTCGGTCCAAGAAGAGGGATTCAAAGGGTAAGTCCCACCGTCGGCATTCGTGGGAGTGGGAGAGGTGTCCTTCCCCGGACAGCCTACTATCGACTTCGGTTCGAGGTTGCGGCTCAGGCCGCTGGCTTCACAGCGTCCCTGTCAGGCCAGCCTGCCAAGACACCCGTCGACACAGTCAAGATATTCCTCGACCCCTCAGGTGGGTTGTCGACTGGTGAAGCTGACAACCCCTCTTTGCCAGTTCCCTTGGTGGAGACCGAGGATCTGCCCACGCGTTCGGGGCAGCAGTCCCCTGTTAAAGTGTCCGAGTCGAGGAAAGAGCGGGTATCCCCCGCCTCTTCCCAGGCCCGCCCTCGGTTGCACCGAGGGTCTCGGTCTTGGTCTCGGACTTCATCTCGGTCAAGCCGTTCCCGCCGACATCGGCAGTCTCGGTCTCGGCACCGAAGTACGCGGTGACACTGCTCCTCCTCGTCCTCCTCCTCGGAAGAGGAGAGGCTTCGACGCAAATTGCGTTGGTGTTACGAGGAGCTTATGTGGCAGCAGTTACTGTTGTCCAGGAGTAAGTCGACACCGATTCATCCCCCAGCCATCAAGTGGCTGTTGCCCGAACGGCCGAAGCAACCGCTCGCCGCAGTTGAGATGCCCATTTTTGGGCCGGTTGTTCGACCAAAACTAGCTGCCCCACTGATTGTGGTGGAACTTCCGCCTCCACAACCAAAGTCTGGGGCACCGACCAGAGATTCTCGGTCGGGTCACGGCTTGCCCCACAGGTTGTTGGTCACCCTCACTCCCGACTGTCCTCGGCAGGTGGAGGATGGCTCAGGCCCAAGGCAGCTCTTCGCAGACTCTTCAGAGTCTGATGACGACTCCTCCCTGTTCTCCAGGCAGGTCGTCCTGGAGTCCTCCGGGGGCCAGTCACTGGACGATAGCCCATCGTCCTTCATGGGTCTGCTTCGGCTCATCTCTGAGTCTACCGGGATGCAGCTCGAGCCCGTGTCCAAACTGGTCAAGTATCCCCTGACGGAGATACTGGACCGAAGGGATTCACCTACGGAGGCCTTCCCTGTGGCTGAGGCCATTGTCGACCCAGCCTTGGAGCTTTGGCAGCAGCCTGCTTCCTGTCCTGCGCCCTCGGCCAGGATGGCCAGGAAGTATGCGTTCCCTATCGGCTCTTTGCCCGTTTCTCGGAGCACCCCTCTACCGAGGGGTTAGTCACCAACAGCGTTTTCCGGCGTTCCGGAAATGCTCGGGACGTGGATAAGCCCCCCGACAAAGAGTCCAAAAAGCTGGACTGTGCCTGGCACAAGGTACACGCTGCTGTCCTCTTTCAGCCTCTGACAGGCCAGATCGGCCATGCTGATGGCACACTTCTCCCACGCCCTCATGGGCTCCCTGGATGAGGTAATCCCTAATCTCCCGGCCGACCTGCAGACCATGGTCCGTCAGGTGCGGGACCAGGGTAGGGTGGTGGTGAAGCAGCAGCTTCAGACTGCCCTGGACATAGGTGATTCCTGTGCCAGGTCAGTAGTGGCCGCGCGCCACAGGGCATGGCTGGGGATATCCACCTTCGTGGCAGATACCCAACACAAGTTGGCGGACGTCCCCTTCTTGGGGCCTGACCTCTTCGGCCCTGGAGTAGAGGGACACCTCCAGCGGATCGAAAAGTCCAGTGCCACCCTGGACTCGGTCACCTCCACCCAGAGGGACAAAGGCCACCGGCAACAGCAGCATAAGTCCTTTCGTCCTCCGGCCCCTGCATCACGACCAGCCCAACAGCACCAGCACCAGGGCCAGCACGCTCGTGCTTTGCATCCCAAACCCAAGCCAGCAGCTTCCTCCAATAGGAAGCAAGGAGGTAAAGGCCCAGGAGGTCCTTCGGCCGGTTCCTCCTCCAAGCCTGCCCAGTAACGGGTTGAGGGGTGCCACCCCCAACCTAGTCACCCTTCCTGGGTTCCCCATTGAAGGCAGCTCCTCACTTCCTTTCCGCTGGTCCTCTATCACCACGGACCGTTGGGTGTTGGAGGTGGTAGGAAAGGGCCTGCCTCTGGAATTTGAGCAGACCCCTCCCTTTTGAGCCGTCCCCACCAGGGGGTCACAGGGTCTGAAGCCTCGCTTTCAGCCCGCCGAGCCGATATTGCCCTGCTCCTCAAGAAAGAGGTGATCAGGAAGGTGGTGGATCCTCCTCCAGGCCCGGGGTTTGTGTCCAGGTATTTCCTGGTCCCAAAATGGTTGGGGGACTGGTGCCCCATTCTCGACCTGCACAACCTGAACAGGTTCCTAAGGTCTCAGACCTTCAGGATGGTCACTCTGGCTCAGATAATCCCATCCTTGAATGAGGCATGTGGTTCTGTTCCCTGGACCTCCAGGATGTGTTCTTTCATGTCCCAACCCGTCCGTCTCATCAGAGATTCCTCCACTTCAGAGCAGAGGGATCCCTTTTCGAGTTCCAGGCCATGCCCTTTGGCCTCTCTCTAGCTCCCAGGGTCTTCACCAAATGCATGGCAGTGGTGACAGCATTCCTGTGGCACCAAAGGGTCCGGGTGTACCCCTACTTGGATGACTGGCTGATTGCAGCCCCCTCCCAAGTGGAGGTGGAGCGGTCCAGAGATCTGGCCCTCCAGGTCTGCTCTCAGATTGGCCTCCTCATCAATGAGGCCAAGTCGGAACTCATGCCAAAGCAGGTAATTCACTTCATCGGGGTGGAGCTCGACTTCTCGGCTCCCGGCGGACAGGGCCGAGGTACTTTCCTCCTTTGCCCAATCATTTCTGGTTGGGCAATTGTGCCCTGCCTGGGACTTCCTTCGCCTCCTGGGCCTCATGGCGACCTGCACCAGCGTGGTCCATTGGGCACGCTGGTACATGCGTCCCCTTCAATGGGGTCTGGCCAGCCAGTGGTCACAACGCTGCGTTCTGTTGGACCAGCCCATGACAGTGACCCAGGAGATGTGGAAAGCTCTCCAGTAGTGGACTGTTCCAGCACATCTGCAGGAGGGCATCCCATTCATCCGCCCCGAGCCGACGGTCTCTCTATCGACTGACGCATCTCTGATGGTTTGGGGTGCCCATCTGGGGGAGCACAGAGCGCACGGCCTCTGGTCCCCTCAGGAGTCCCGATGCCATATCAACCTGCTGGAGCTCCGAGTGGTCTGCCTAGGTCTCTCTCTGCTGGGCAGACTGGGTGGGCCAAGCGGTCCTTATCTGCCATCAAATTCTATGTTTCTATGTATGTTTCTCACCGCCTTCGCTCCATTTCTAGGGGGTCAAGTGGTTCGGGTCCAGACGGACAATACCACGACCATGTACTACCTAAACCGCCAGGGTGGGACGTGCTCCATGCTGTTATGCAAGGAAGGTCTCCGCATATGGTCTCTCGTGCGCAGCCTGGAGGCGGATCTCCTTGCCATTCATGTGGCAGGAGCCTCCAACACCCTAGCCGATGCCCTAAGCCAGATAGGGGCTGCGTCTCAAGAGTGGTCTCTCCTGCTGGAGGTAGTACAAGATCTGTTCTCCCACTGGGGCATGCCTCAGGTGGACCTGTTTGCCTCCAGGGAGAATGCGAAGCTGGGACTGTTTCCTGCCCTCCCCCCTCAGCAGGGCTTGCTGCAGGGGGATGCCTTCTCGAGGCTGTGGCCCCGGGCCTCCTCTACGCCTTTCCCCCATTTCCCTTGATCCACAAGGTGCTTCTCAAGGCGAGGACGGACAAGGTGCAGGTGATTCTGGTAGCCCCAGACTGGCCCTGCCAGTTCTTGTATCCAGATCTTCTCAGTCTCAGCTCCAGGCTCCCGAGGTGGCTTCCCGCCCGGACCTGATCTCAGTCAATCAGGGGAAGGTATTCCATCCAGACCTTCAATCCCTGCACCTGACGGCCTGGTTTCTGAGTAGCTAGAGTTCCAGGCCTTGGGTCTTTCCGACGAGGTCCTCGTCGTTGAGGCGTCCCTTAAGGAGTCGACCAGAAAATGCTCTGCCTTCAAATGGAAGAGATTCTCCATTTGGTGTCAGGGAAGGGCCTGGACCCTTCCTCCTGTTCCTTGGCAAGCATCCTGGACTACCTGTGGTCCCTTTCTCAGCAAGGGCTTCGGTTGATGACCCTTAAGGTACACCTGGCAGTCATCTCTGCTTACCGGGCGCGGGATGGAAAGCAGTTGGTGGTGCAGGAGAAGGTGGTCGGGTGCTTTTTCAAAGGCCTTGATCACATTTCCCCTCCGGTTCGAGAAACTCCACCTCCGTGGGATCTACTGCTGGTATTGGCCAAGCTCGTGGACAAGCCATTCGAACCAATGCACAGGTGCGATGTCTCCCACCCGTCGTGGAAGTCCGCCTTCTTGGTGGCTATAACGTCAGCCAGAAGGATGGGAGAGCTCCAGGCACTTTCCATCGAGTCTCCTTACCGGGTCTTCCACAGGGACAAGGTTGTCCTGCGCCCCCACCTGAAGTTCCTTCCGAAGGTGGTGTTGGAGTTTCACCTTAACCAGGTGTTGACTCTGCCGGTGTTCTACCCCAATCACACCTCGGAGGCTGAATATAAGCTCCATACTTTGGACCCTAGAAGAGTGTTTGCTTACTATAAGGAGCGGACAGCTGAAGTTCAGGGAGAGGTTCACCAGCTGTTTGTCACCTACACTGAAGCCGCACCTGGCAGACCGGCAGCCAAGTGGACGATAGGCAGATGGGTTACCTCCTGCTTAGATCTCTGCTATAGGTTGGTGGGCATGGAGCCTCCCAGGGGGATAAGAACTCATTCTACCCACCATACCACTGCATCAGTAGCTGCTTCCAGGGACATCCCTATCCAGGATATCTGCAGGGCTGCTACCTGGAAGTCAGCACATACCTTCATTACCCACTACCACATCGACCTTGAGTCACGCTGGGATGCTGGTTTTGGGGCCTCAGTTCTCCAGTCTCTATTCCCTAAGTAGGGGGTGTCCTTGCCTCCCTCCTCCTGGATAACTGCTGGAGTCTGCCAGACAGTGTGGATGAACAACATATCCATGTCCCTAAAATACAGGTTACTCACCTATAACTGGAGGTTCTAGGAATGGTATATGTTGTTCATCCACACCACCCACCTGACCTCCCCAGCTTCAACGCACAACCTGGCTTCCAGCGGGCTAGAGCTAGCGTCATCGGGCGGAGCCGAGAGTTTTATCACCTGGGTGGGTGGGAGGAGCCAGCTTGAAGACCTTCCAGCAAGATTTAAAGTGGCAAGAAACCTGCCAGACAGTGTGGATGAACAACATATACCATTCCTAGAACTCCTGTTACAGGTGAGTAACCTGTATTTTTTTTTCTCTCGCTTAGCGAGAACTACTGCCCCCCCATGCTCATTAGTTCAGTGGCAACTGCCTGTTGCTTACATTTGTTTTTTTTTATTTCAATAATTTTATTTTTATTTGAAGCAACATCTTGTTCCATGGCCCTGATTACCGATAGTACGATTCTCTGAGAGCGAGAGCCGACCACGCTCTCGATCCTCCAGCCGGGTGCCTGTCAGCTCCCGAAAATAAAACAGCTTCTAATGTGCAGCACTGCAGAGATAAGTGTCTCACCCTCGTCTTTACCAGCAAGAAACACTAAATATTTTGTTACATCGTCAGGAGAGGGAGAGAGAGAGAGAGAGAGACCGAGCTTTTCTCCCAACCACAGTGCTGTTAACTAAAATCACAGTTACTCCTCATGTCTGAACCACAGTGAACGTTCCTTTCAAACCACGTTCACAGAGAGAATTTCTCAGTTGTGACCCCCTCAACATTACAGCATTGCCTAAACTGTCCAGATCAGAAAACATGAGCTTAAACATTCAAAGGGACAGACCATGCCATTAATAAGAATCATCAAGTGAACACGGGAGTCTACCTGTTAAACTAATGGCATTATTTACAGTCTCACCATAGTTCTGCCATTCATCCCAATGCAGTCAGGCGGAGGAACTATTTTATTCCAAAAGTTATTTCAAAGTAATGTTTAATAATTTTTTTTTAAAAAACATAGTTTGCTTTACAGTGCCCATTTTCTAAGCGCAATAATACCCTCCAGGGTGAGCGGTACTGTGCTATACCGGACCTTCCAGGGGCTATAAGGCCCTCTGCCTGTGGCATTGGGCCTCATTACACCCCTGAGTGGCCCGGTATAGCACAATTCCGCCCACTCTGTTGGGTATTATTGCTTGCATACTAACCCAGGACAGCCCAGCTGTGATACAGCATCTCATTTTTAGTTGCTTCCTACTTCTGGCCATTTCTGCTGGTGGATAGACTGGAACCATGGGAGGTTAAGTGACAAGTTTACTGTCACATAGAAGCCTATACACTTAAGTTCTGCCTGGTACATGCGATTAGCATGTACCTGGCCAACATAGCTGTGCATCCAGAAGAAAGTCATAGGATGTGTGGTACGCACATCCACGCGCACCCGCAGTGCACCGGTCTGTGGCTCCACCCCCCAGGCATGCATAATCACCGGGAGCAGTTTGGAGGATACAGGTGAGCACCCATTCAGATGCTCGTCCCCTTCTGGATCTCCTGCTGTGCATGAGCAGAGGATTCTGGATAGGTGCAGGCCCCATTTTCATAAATGTCTGAAAGAGTGCCTGACTGGATGCCCCTGTCCCTCCCAGTCAGCCCAGTGGGTGGGGCATACCGGTGGGGGAAATCCCTGTCCTACCACAGCCAGTAGATGTCATGGGGCAGCATGTAAAAGATACAGCAGGAAGATTCCTGCTGCCATATCCTGCACTCCCTTGCCTGTCACTCCACGCCTTTGTGAAAAATGCAGAATGCAACATTCACATAGACATACCCCCAGACCACCAGTGGGTGCAGCTGCAAGATCGTCTGGGGAATCATGTGCACAAGGCATGCGTGCCCCTTACTTGAATTCTGTCAGGGGTCCACTGGACCTCTGGTTTGCGGCATTTTGACTTAGGGTTGCCCTTGTGCCAGAGGTATGTGGCACGTAGGTAACTCACACCTTAACACATGTCCCATAGTGCGTGTGTGGCTCTGGAGGAATTTGAACCTGCTAATCTACACCCCACCCCTGATTGACACCCTGATATGAATATATACCCTAGATATCATTTCTGGCAGTCTAATGACCTCCCCACACCCCTAATCACTGTACTGATGCTGATACATACTGTAGATATTATCCTGTCGGTCTAGTGGCCCCTCACCCCCTGATTGCTGCACTGAGCTGTTATGTAAAACTAACTCATTTCCTGGTAGTCTATACCAACCCGCTCACTTTAAAACCCTGCTTTCCCAGCCAACCCACTCAGCACCCCCCACCCCATTGGCACCTGACTCATTCCTCTCAACAGTAAACAGCTATACCATTCAGAGCACCAGACTGACTGATGCAGCCTCTCCATGCACCACCTGAGCCATACACTATCTGAGTGACAGGGAGTGAGTGCATACTGTAAAAACAGCTATTATCCTTGTTACTTAGATGGCCAAGGTGGGGTGTGTAAGGTCTATGATGGTCACTGTCTGGGGTAATGAATGGTATCACTGTTTATTTCCTGCAGGGGAGAGCAGGAGAGTGAGGAGTTCAGTGGGTGGTTAAAAGGGTGGTGTTAGGAACAGGGGTACCACTTTGTGGAGGTGGGGGGGGACTTCTGGGACAGGAAGCTCTTCAAAGGGAGAACCAAAAAGTACTGCACTCATTGAGGAACAAAAACACCACCCTCTCAGGTGCTGCAAATGAAAGTGCTGTTTATTACAGGTTCAGACTTCGATAAAGGCAGGTGTCACACAGTGGGTGAGGAGCAAGCTAGCTCACCCAGTTTCCTGGCTCTTCGCTAACTTGAGCTTTGTCAGCACCCGAGTTGGTGGTGTTTTTGTTCCTCAATGAGTGCAGCATTTCTTGGTTCCTGCTTGGATGTTTACACAGTACCAGCCAGCCCATACGTGCACCGCTATCCCCACATCACCTGAACATGGGCATCTCCTGTCCTGGATTTTGGCTCTTCAAAGAGGGTGGCTTGCACCTGACAGGGGTGGAGAGTCATCTCATCTAGGCTGTGCTATGTTGCAGATTCACTCTTTTGGCCGGCGTGTTCAATTGCCAGTCTGCTCACTAATCTACGTAGCCTTGCTAGCCAACTACCTATGTGAACCTGCAGTAGCTTGTTCATTTTCCTTTTTTTTCCTGCTGTCTTGTAATTGCATACCTTTCGGCTTGCACTCTGATTATTGCTTTGTATTGTCCTCATTCATTTGTTCCCATTACTTAGCTTTGTATGATAATCATACCAATTGTCAGTACTTAGCACTGCTTAAACCCAACCATTTTATTGTGTGGTCTTACTGTAGCCGTAGCGCATTGTCCTAGTTAAAGCAGCTGTCTAATTTTTTTATCACTGCTTAGCTATTGTCATTGTAAGCTCCTACACACAGTTTAGACCTGTTACTCAGTGGAGCTCTTATATGCTCACTGTAAACTACTGTAGTTCATCAACTGTACTGTTCTGTATTGCTATTAATTGGCTGCTGCACATCTTTCCATGCTTGCAATGTGTATTACTCTCCTCTTCTTCATTCCCTGCCCTCTCCTACTATCACCAGCATCTCATCCTCCCACATTTCCCTCTCTGTACCCTCTGTTCTCTCAGTACTCTCCACTTACCCCATCCACCCTGATCTGCTACCCTCTCCCTCCCTTAATTATAAGTTTCTCCATAGTATTCTCCTGTCCCTCCCACACTGCTCTGCTCCACCCCCCACCACACTGTAAGGGACAGAAATCACATTCTATCCTGTTGCTCCTCCTCCTCCTGTCTGGCAACGCTGAGCTTAACCCAAGCCCCACCCTCTAGCCTTCTTTAACTCACCACCTACCAAAGGCTTGAGCATTTTTCATCTCAGTGCTCAGATCCTGCCACAAAAACTCGATCTGCTGTTTCCAATGGTATTGCAGTATTCTCCTGATAGCCTATGTACAGTATCTCAGAATCATGGCTATCATCCAGGATCCCAAACTCTAGCCTGGCACTCCCAGACTGTCAACTGTTTGCACAGCATGGGGTTAAAACTGTGCGGTGGTTTTGCTGTTTATACCCATCAAAGTATCTACTATATCATGACTGCCAGAGAGGCTGTATTCTCTTCTCATGGGTTTCTCCTAATATGGCTGTCATTTCCTTTCTCTGTGCCCAATTTCATTGGTGTACTGTGTGCCTCACCCAAGATCTCATCCTCCTTATCATTGACACTATCTCTACTACAACATCCCTCTCCTCTGCAGGTGAACTCATTGTTTTAGGGGATTTTATTGTCAATTGCCTCTTCCCATTCTCTAGGACAATCACCCACAAGATTATGAACATACAAACATACAAAGAAGTCAACAGAAGAAGGCCATTTGGTCTATCAAGTCTGCTCGTGTTGCAGGGTACACAGCTTGAGCTACTGTCCCTGCCTCTCTCCCCATCCATTCCTCCCATCCTCCCTACCCATGACCCTTACCCTCCCCCTATACCTGTCCCAACCTCTCTTAAAGCTGCCCACTGTCTTCAATGAGATTACCTCTTCTGGCAGCACATTCCAAGTGTCCACCATCCTCTCTGAGAAGAAGCGCGCCCTGACCTCTCTCCTAATCCTCCCATCCTCCATCTTAAGACTATGCCTCCTTTTGTTATGTTTGCCACTCAGCTTAAAGAGACTCTCCTTATCAACCTTATTTATTCCTTTCAAGAACTTAAAGGTCCCAGTCATGTCCCCTGTCTCTCTCCTGTCTTCCAGGGAGTACATGTTAAGTGCCCTCAACCTCTGCTCGTGTGCCTTACCCTGCTGATCAGCTGTCATCTTAGTAGCCCTCCTCTGGACCTTTTCCAGCAGGTTAGTGTCCTTTTGAGGTGTGGGCACCAGTACTGAGCTCCATACTCTAGATGCGGCCTTACCACTGACTAGTACAAGGGCATTGAGACCATCAGTCTAACACACATCATCTCTGATTCTACTCGGCTCAATCCACACTTCCCAAAACCACACCCTTTTATAATGAGTTAATCTCTTTCCATCCACATTGTATTGTTTCAGCTGGCAGTTTACCTAATGCTTTTAGTGACCACTGCATGCCATTCTGTGTCAGGAAGATCAGACACCCGTCCTGTGACAAAATGCATCTGGAGCAGGTCCTTCAGGTCATTGAGCACTCATGCCCTTCTGGGTGACCTTGCCTCATCAGAATGGACAGCCTTTTTCACCATGTCAGCTATTGAGATGTAGGCATCTCCATGTTCTACTCCCAAATTCTTCTCAATCCGGGATAAGCATGTATAACCCCTAGGTGGCACTATCCCAAGGGCTACTACCCCTGCCTGCTTGGCAAGTAGCAGGTTAAGGGGCCTGAGTTCTGAAATGGGTGCCTCCACCCGGAAGTCAGGGTTGATAGTGGTCAAGCTAAACTGGGCACAGCCCTCCGGGACACTGTAACCCCCCTCTTTCCTTACTAGTGGCCGGAATACAATAATCACTTTCACAATACCCCTGATACACCACACAAGTACCCACACTGTTTTCACCAGGCTTTCCTCTGGCTCGACCCTGGGGATCCCCTGTAAAACAAGGTTATACACAGCAAATAACAGCAGTACAGTACTCTTGCACAAACTGGAACCACAGTCAGGGTAAATGCAAAAAAGTTAGATCTGATTTATTTAAGGGACTTAAACAAGGGAGGGGCGTAATCAGGTTAATTTGCTTAAAGGCTGTATTAATCAAAAAGTTACGCATGCAGTTTAAGTCCATGAACAGTCACACACTCTAGGTACCCAGATGGAGAATGGTGGGATAGCCAGGAACATTGCAGCTGGTTGGAGCCCTGTGATGGAAGAAAACAACATGCACCACACACACACTAATTGTAATCTGGAGCCGGAGGGCTCAGTTCATGAAAAGAAAACAAGACAGTCAGATGACACAGTTTTAGATTAGGCTGTTGTTGCAGGGAGCTACCCTGATAATTACTCATGATACCCAAGACTGGACACAGGCTGGACGAAAATTGAGACTGCAGATGGTTGATCTGGAGTGCCAGGAGAATCAGGGCCCACACAATTCGCTGAGGCATTGTTCCTGTTCAGGCGTTTAGCAAGGGGCTGATCCCCAGGCAGGTCTCTCGTCAATGGCTGTCTCTGTGCAGTGGGTAGTCTGGCTGGGCCAGTGTGGCAAGGCCCAGGCCAAATGGAGACAAATTCAGATAGAGTCCGTTTTGGGCTGGACACAGCTTCCAGCAAGCAGAACACAGTTCACACAGTGGGGAACCAAATCACGACCTACTAACAACTCACAGCACATTTACATGTAAGGAAATTCTACTGTACCAGGTAAACTGCTCTCTGGTCACGATCACAAAGCCTCTGCACAAACTGGGGATTCGAAAGCAGCTAGAAATCCCGACAGGCTGATCGCATTCAACAAAATCTTCGGTCTTCTTCAGGTATGATCCTAGTAAAAAAAATTGGTGGCTTACTTTGTTCTCACAAACTTGGATTTAGTCCAAAATAATTATCTTCTCTCCCTCTCAGGGGCAGCAGGCAGACATGCAGGCCACAACTCAGGTCTTTCCACAGTTCTCCTGTGCAAAACTACTCTTACAGCTGCTTGACAGTCTCAAGCTATTGCTTCTTCAGCTCCCAACTTAGATCTGACTCAACTGCCAACGAGCCTGGGACTTTCCCCAGAATCGGAAAGGATCAGTTGGCTGATTTGTCTGTCAGTCACAACAAAAGCTCCCCCTTCAGGTGCAAAAAGGCACCAAAAGCCCAAAACTACAGTTCCTACAGATTTTGACTCCAGACAGCTCCTGTAGTCCGGCTGCATTTTAGGTCAAACCAGTACTGATTGGTCCAATTCGGCAGTCCAGGACCAAGATAGTGGAGATAAACAAAACAGTCCTTGCCGCAAATAAGGCAGGTTAGACAAACTACATTATCATTATCATGCTAAATGATTTTCAGCAAATAGTTACATCTTTCAACAGAGCTCCCTCGCAGATTACTTATGACTGCAATCCAGGCAGCTCTTAAAGAGACAGTACACAGAGGCTATACAGGCACTCTCTGGCAATCACATTTGTGCTGCTAAAACACAGGACACCAGCCTGGCAGTGAGCATTTAGGCAAGCTCAAGGAAGACTTTTCAGGAACCCCTATTTGTAGGGGGGGTTACACATGCCCTGCTCAGAAAATCCAGGGTTAGAGCTTACCATCACCCCTGGATTACCCCAGAAATTATTGTTCAGTTGAAGTCCTAGGATCTCACCTGGTCACGCTAGAAACTGTCCCACTCCCTCCCTGACCTTCTCAGGTACAGGTCTTGCAGGAATTCCTGCACAAAGGCTATCAGGACTGCGAAATCACAGTACTTCAAAACAAACTTTCAGCAAAACCTTAATCCTTTTAAGGTTTGAAAGGTAATGCACTCCATTTTTGACGCTCTCACCCACGCTAGCAGCTCAGTTCTCGTGGTTAATGGTCCATCTGTATCTGACCCTTCTTTTATAGCTTCTCACTTTAATGAGTACTTCATCACTTGTGCTCTCCCCTCCTCTCCCTCACCTGCTACAACTCCATGATTCAACTCTTCTCCTTCCCTTCCTAAGCAGGGTTTCTACTTCTCTGCTGTTACCACCAGGAGACAATGACAGCCCTTTACTCTCTAATCTGAGTAAACCTAGCCCTGACGGACTTGATCCCAGACTTCTTCATATCTCTGCTTCTGCCATTGCATCTCCGTTGACTCACCTTTTCAACCTCTTCTTCTTTTTCATTGTGGTTCTATTCTCCTGGATGTTGGCTAAAGTCATACCAGTCCACAAAGGGGGGTCACCCTTCGTCTTCCAGTAACTACTGGCCTATCTCCCTCCTACTCTTTCTTGCCAAACTGTCTACAGTAAACTTTCTAATTTCATCTCCCCTTTCCAGTCTGGTTTCAGGAAAGATCACTCCACCATCTCCTTCCCACTCCATTTAACTGATTCTGTTCTCTCTGGGATGGATTGGGCCACATTATGGCAACTATCTTCATCGATCTGGCCAAATGCTTTGACTTGGTGTCTGACTCTCTCCTTCTGAATAAGCTGGGCTCTGTTGGGCTATCATCTCCTGCTGTCAACTGGTTCCATTCCTACCTCACGGGCTGTCTGCAGTCAATTCAGGTTGGTAGCGCCATGTCACTTCTTCTTCCCATCCAGACGGGGGTCCCACAGGGTTCCATCCTGGGCCCCATACTCTTCCCTATTTTCCTCAGTGACCTCCCTTCAACCTGTGCCAACTTGCATGTTCATACAGTCATCTACTCTTCTGGTCCCTACACCACAGAATTGGAGAGTCTGCTACAGCATGACTTCAACAACGTCTACATTGGTTCCAGTCAAACCTGCTCCTTGTCAACACTAAACAAAAAAAAAAAAAAAGGTGTCAATGACCTTTGGCACTAGCCAGAAACTGACTCCCATCTGTGCCCATCTTCTCCACCTTGGATGGAACCCCACTGGAAGTGGAATTCCCTCAAGTACCTTGGTGTGTGGCTTGACAACAGGCTTGACTTCACTGCCCACATAGATGCCATCCATGCCAAACTTCACTCTAAGTTTTGTGCCTTGTACCAAATTAAAGACCGTCTTTCCATTCAGGTTCACTGTAAGCTTGTTATCAAAATGGTTCTCCCAGTCTTTGACTGTTTAGACATAGTCTATGGTTCTTCCCGCTGCACATCCCTGGCCAGACTGGATACCCTCTGTAATTTCTTCTGTTGCTTTGCAACTAACATACCCTATTGAACCCATCACTGCTCTCTGTACACATCATTATCCATTCTCCCCCTTTCATTACATTGCCAGATGCACTGTACTTCCTTTGTATCTAAAGTCTGGATTAGTCCCTTCCCTCCTACCTTCCTTCGCTCCTCTCCATTGTTCCCACTGCTTCCTGTTCCCTGTGCTCCAGGGACCATTACACCCCATACCTCGACTGGCCAATCAGCATTCATCTATCACCTCCCCTTACTATAAAAACCAGCGCCCATCTACCCTCCACTTCATTTCCTCCCCTACCTCCCTCAGATATCAGCTGAGACTCCTTCCTTCTCCCATTTGTTCCTGTCCCCCCACCCATAGTCCCTTATACTCTCACTGTACTGTTCATCTCCCTGCTTATGAAGTGTTTGCTCATTGTGCTTGTTCAGTGGCCTTTGTGCGTTCTGGTCTTGCACTTTTGTAATATTGAAATTGTATGTGCTCTGTATTGTTTTATTATTTTTCCCTTCCTTGGGCCACACCCAGAAATCAGCCTCCGCACAGTGTGCCTTTCCCGGTCATCACTTTTCAACCAAATGAATGATAAATAAATACATAGTGCACTACAGCAAATGTTTGATGTCTACATTGGTAGACACACTAACTGCTGGAGGGCTGGGGCTAGGAATTCCATGGTTGAGGTAGGTAAAGTGGGGAGTCTTCGGGGTTAAAGGTGTACAAGAAGTAGTAGTAGAGTGGAATGAGTTCAGGGAACCAGGGAGTATAGACCAGCAAAAAAGAAAAACACAAGACACCTGGGCTATCAAGGAACTGTGATAGAAGTCATTCAAGAACCAAGATGGGTGGAAATGTAAGATGGAGAGTGGTGTTGCCTCAGTGCTTGGAGTCTGAGTAATAAAATTAGTAAACTCCAGGCAATGATGGCAGACTCTGGGCTAGATCTAGTGCCCATTACAGAAACTTGGGGACTAACAAGAAGATACAAACATACGAACATACAAATTTGCCAGCAGAAATGGGCCTCATGATCTGTCAAGTTTGCTTGAATGCGTAACTAGCTCCTTACATTGCAGTTGACCCCTCACAGTTACTCCCCCTCACTCTGTCCCATCCCCTTTTAAAACTGCCCACCATCTTACAGGATACCACCTCCTAAGGCAGAGTGTTCTATTTAGCCACAACCCTTTCCATGATAAAATGTTTCCTCATCTCTTATATCTTCCCCCTTCCAATCTGAGACCATGCCCTCTCGTGTCCCTCCCCCTTTTCAGCTTAAAGACCCTTCTGTATTTGTCTTGTTTATCCCCTTCATGTATTTAAAAGCCTCGATCATGTCCCCCAGTCCTGCCTCTCCTCAGGGGTGTACATATTTAACTCACTCAGCCTGTCCATGTAGGATTTATCCTCCAATCCCTGGATTATCCTAGTTTCCTTGCACTGTAACATGTCTAGTAATCTATCCCTCTTCAGGGACGGACACCAGTACTGCACGCAGTACTCCAAGTGTGGCCTGACTAGTGATCTGTACAGAGGCAGGATCACCTCCCCTTCTTCTGGATGAGATTCCTCTCGCAATATACACCAACATCTAGTTGGCTTTAGCCGCCACCTTCCTGCACTGAGCTGAGTTATTCATATTCCCCGTTATAACTACCCCCAGATCTTTTTCCTCCTCGGTGGTACCTAACTGAACCCCTCTCAACTGGTAACTCCTTCCCGGGTTCCTTGCTCCGAAGTGCAGATCCTTGCACTTCTTCGCATTGAAACCCAACTACCACGTTTCTGACCACTCCACCAGTTTAGTCCGGTCATCGTGTAGCCCCTGCCACCCTACTATGTGGTTCACCACCCCCCTATCTTAGTAGCATCAGAAAACAGACTGATCTTACTCTTGATGCCATGTGAGATATCCGCAATGATTATCCCAAACAGCACCAGGCCTAGTACCAAGCCCTGTGGAACCCTGCTTGTTACAGCCCTTAGGGATGATAGTTTCCCCATCACCACTACCACCCGTTGCTGCCTCCTCTTCAGCCAGTTCACAATCCACTTTACCGCCTTTGTCCCAACCTCCACATATTCCAACTTCCCCCCAACTGCCCATGAGGCACAGATTCAAAGGCCTTGCTGAAGTCCAAATACAGGACATCCACTGCATGGTCCTTATCCAGTTCCCTCATCACCCAGCCGTAATATTCAACAAGGTTGGCCTGGCAGGATCTTCCTGAGATGAATTCATATTGCTGACCATCCTGGAGTCCATTGTCTTCCAAAAAGTTCACTAGCCTCTCTCTCAAGATTGTCTCCATTAGTTTTCCTTCAATGGATGTGAGGCTTACTGGTCTGTAACTGCATGGTTCATCCTTTGGGCCACTTTTGTGGATGGGCACCACATGAGCCATCCTCCAATCTTGTGGTATGCATCCTGTGTCCGGGGAAGTATTAGCAGGTCCACCAGCAGCTCTGCCAAGACCTCTGGCAGCTCTTTCAGCACTCTTGGGTGAATGCCGTCTGGTCCCAGTGCTTTATCCACCCTCAGTGCTGTCAGACCCTCCAGCACCTTGCTCTCTGTAATTACCTCATCTATCACCCTCCCCCACCACCTTCCCCATCCCCTGAGGTTGCTGCCCACCTTCTCCTTTATGAACACAGAAGTACTCATTTAGTGCCTCTGCCTACACTGCCCCTTTCTCCACCCTCCCTCACCATCCTTCCTAATCCTCACTATCTAGTCCTTGCAGCTCCTTCTCTCCTTTATGTGCCTGAAGAAGTCCTTTTCCCTGTCCTTGATGCTCTGTGTCAGTCTCGGTTCTCTGGAAGCCTTGGTCATCCTGACTAGTCTGGTTACCTCCTCGGACTTCTTCAAATACATTTCCCTATCCTCCCCTCTCCTGGATTTCTTGGACCTCCTAAATACTGCTTTTTTTGCCCTCACCCTTTCCAAGACCTCCCAATTCAACCAGCTTGGCTTCTTAGCCCTTCTCTTCTTGCTCTGTGTCCTGGTGCATGACCCAGTAGCCTCCATCAGCCCTAATTTGATAATTTCCCATTTTTGGCTTGCATTCAAGTGTAGATTAATTCCTGCCAGGTGTCTTTCCAAAATTTCACCCATCTTGTCAGTCAGCTTGTCTGAAGTCAGCCACCCTGGTTCCTATACTTACAGCTTCCTTGCCCATGCTGAACGTGACCCACACCGAGTGGTGGTCACTCCCAGTCAGTGTGTCCTTCACCCCCAGCTCCCTTACAGTTTTCCCGTTAAATAGTACTAGGTCCAGAGTTTTATCCAACCAAGTCGGCTTGATAACCATCTGTGTCAGGAAGCTATCCTGGAATGCTTCCAGGAGTACTTGCTCCCTTGCACTCAAGGAGGCTGGGGTGCTCCAATCCACTCCTGGTAGATTGAAGTCCCCCATGATCACAGTGTTTCCCTTCCTGCAGGCCCTCCTTATCTGCTCCACTAACTCCCTGTCCAAGTCCTCTGCTTGAGCTGGTGGCCTGTACGCCACTCCCATCCTCAGTGTCCTACTTTTTGAATGCTGGAATTGCAACCATAATGCCTCTGTTCTACCCTCCTCCCCCTCTTCCCTTGCACATCTTATCCCCTCACTTACATAAATTGCCACCCATCCCCCTTCCCCTTGCCCCTATGTAACCCCCCCTGCAAATGGGGGTTCCCAAAAGACTTCCAGGAGCTTGCTTGAATGCTCCAAGACTGAATGGTGTTTGGCATTTGCCATTTATCAGTGAGTGTTTTAGACTCTGGTACTGTCTCTTTAAGAGCTGTCTGCTTGCAGACATAATTAGTTTGTATGGGGACTGTGTGCTTCTCTGAGTACCACCAGCTGCCGCCAATTCGCTTCATTTTGCAGTCACTAGGAGTGCAAAGGAACCTATCTGAAAGATGTAACTGTTTGCCAGAAATTATTTAGAGTAATAATGAAATTACAGTTTGTCTAACCTGCTTTCTTTGCAGTCAGAACTGTGTCTGCTAGTTCCCATTCTAGTTTTGAACTGCTGAACTGGACCAATCAGTGTGGGTGCTAGCTCTAAAATGGTGCCTTAGAGGCAGATCAGAACTTGGACTCATAATCTGAGCCAATCACAAGAGGATTGTATGGGCAGTGACTCTGGGAGATGTAGTTTAGACTTCAGTGCCTTTTTGGAACAACAGCAGCAGTCTATTGTGAGTGACAGCCAATCCAGTCAAGAACTGGGAGGAACTCAAAGGAAGTGCCCGGTTTTGTCGGTTGGAGTGTCAGTTGAGCTTTGGCAGTGAAGAAGGAAGGAGCCCTGTGCTTTTTCAGTGTGCAGTTTAGTCAAAACGGTGTAAGGCCCAGAGTTCCGTCTGCAGCTTGTGTAACAGCTTGTTAGGACTGAATCCGTCCTGTGAAAAGAATCAAAGGATCTCTGAAGAGTAGAAACCAGGCTCACCCTGTAGAAGACTGGAGGAATTGCTGAAAATTGCACTCGGTCTGTCAGGAACTGAATCTGCTGTGTGTTCTCCGGTATTGTGCAGTAATTGATCGGGATACAGATGCAGCCTGCCTGGTATAGTGCTTTTTTTATATGGATGTGTGAAGAGGTTTGTGTACCTCAAGTGAGCCCGCTGACATTGAAGGACCCTATCTTATTTGGAGGTCGTGAGTACTAATTCAGGGTCGCCTCCTGTTGAATTGCCACATTAAATCCAAATGGAATTACTGTACTGCTGACTGTTTAATTCTCCTTTTCTCTGTGTGAAAGGGCCCCTACCAGCTGCCACTGCTTGGACTCAGCCAGTAGGGCTTGGGTACCCAGGACAGTAACTGATAGGAGCAGGCTCATGCACAGTGCCATAGGTAGATTATTAGAGTGATAAGCTAATTAACCTGATTTCCCTGTCCTTGTTATATCTCAAATAAATCAGAGCTGCTTGTTTCAGCAAAGTTATACTGCCTGAGGTATTTGTCATGTTAAAGTACTGTACTGTGATTGTTGCACTGTATCTCATTTCACAGGAGGTCCCAGTGCCGGAAACCAGACCTGGGGTAAGTGTATACTGTGAAGGTAATTCTGATATATTGTGTGGGCCACTAGTGGGAAGAAAGGGGTTGCAGTGTCCCAGAGGGCTGTGACCAAGTTAGTTTAACTATTGCAAACCCTGACCTCTGGGTGGAGGCACCCGCCATTGGATCCAGGCCCCTCAACCTGTTAGTGGCAAATCAGGCAGGGGTAGTAGCCCCTGGGATAGCGCCATCTAGGGGTTACACCTATCTTTGTGTATATTCTATACCCTGGGATCATCAAATCCCAGTATTGGTATTGGGTGGCTCAAGTCTCCGTGATGGCCACAATGTGTACCATCCCTACTGCCAAGAGAGCCTATAATTCAGCTGTTTCGTTTCTCAGGCTTCTTGCATTTAGGGAGACAACCCTCCAACTAGTTCCTTTCCCTTCCTTAACCCGTTTCTCTCAATCCTTAACTCCCCCCCCCCCCCAGTGAATCTACCCTGGTGCCATCCTTGCTAGCTTGGGGTGGGGGGCGCTAAGCTAATTCAGCTTCCCTCTCCGGCAGCCCTGCTTACTTGCTGCACTCTCGCCTCCCCCCCACACCTAGTTTAAATCCACTTTAGTTGCTATGTATTCCCCCAACCTTTGTTTCAAAACCCCTGTCCCACCTTACTCAAATGTAATCTGTCCTCTGCAAATAGGTCACTGTTGTCCCAGATTTGACCCCAGCCTACCACTAGCCCATGCCTTTTGGTTTGACACCATGCTCCCAGCCAAAAGTTGAACTCCCCTATCCTTTCTTTCTTCACCATGCTTGTCCTGGGTACTGGGAGCACTTCCAAGAAGACCACTGATCCCCCTGCCTCCTCACACAACTTCCCCAGTTCCTCGAACCTCTCCCTTACCAACTTGACTGTATTACCCTCCAAGTCATTAAAGTGCACCACTACATGCAGCTTCTCCCTTCCTCTCTTTGCACACTTGAGAATAGTATGTCCCGCCCTACCTACTGTCAATCCAGGTACTGATTCCACCCATACTCGACTATGCCACACTCCTTCACTTTTTCATCTGACCCCTTTATGGTTTGAGTCCCCCTGGCACTAGGACTCCGCCCCCTTCTTACATGCAATGCCCCCTGCCCCTGCTTGCTGAACTCTCCTTTCTGCTATGCCCCAGCCTCTACCCTAGTCCTGCCCTTTCCCCTAGTCCCTACCCCCACCCCCCAGTCCACTCCCAACATCGTCACCCTCCTTCCCTTCCTTGCTGGGCCCATTCTTCCCTCCTGTCTCTGCTGTCTTACTCCCCTCTACCCCTATCCCTTTTCCCTTTACTACCTCTACCACTGTCCCCTCCTCTGCTTAACTGTTGCCTCCTGGGCTTTCACTACTCCCTTCTCCTCCTGCCTGTTCCCGGAGAGCCTGTCCCTCATCATCCACCATTGAAGCCAGTATCACAAACCTATTATCTGACCTTGGACTTTTACTGTTTTCTTCTACCCTCATGCTGTCCCAAGGTTCCCTCTTACTGTTTCTAAACTTTTTTACATTGTTCCCGATGCCCTTCCTTTTCACTGGTTCTGTACCCTTGGATCCCTGAGGACGTGGCTGTCCTGTTCCAATGATCACACCAACTCCCCTGATCCTCGTTAACTCCCTTCCTAACCACTGTACCTCTGCCTCTAGTTCCCTCAACCTGTGACAAATGGGACACTCCCCCTTGCTTCCACAGTGTGTCCATCCAGATAGCTCTCCAACCACTGCAACTCTCTATTCTGCCCATCCTCATTTGTCTGCTGTCGTCCTGTACCAATCCCCCATCCCATGTTGCCAACCTCTCTCCTGCAACCCTATCTCCCCCCCCCCCCACTGCCACCTTCACTGGTATGCCACATTGTTGTTCTGTCAGCCTGTAGTGCTTCCTTCAGCACCCCTTTCTACAGTCCACACACAAACCCTCCCCTGTTATGTACCAAGTTCTACTTCCGCTTCTGATCACATGATACAGTCTATCTTGCAATTGCCTAAAGAAGCAACAGCACTATAAAAACACTTGGTTATGAGATAAACGGTAGACCATAAAAGTCACCTCACCCATCTCCCACACATTCCCCTCCCCTTTTTTGTTGTCATCCGTGTGCAGCGCAAACAACATTTTGTGGTAGCTTGCTGGAGTAGCAGGTTGTGGAGGTGCAGCAGTGTTGTGGCCAATGGTGCCACTGCTTTCTTTGGTTGGTCTCTGTGGCACCAGTCAATCAGTATGCTGTTTATGACAGCAGTTCAGAAGCATGCCACCAACTTGAAATAATTTACTGCAATGAGGGAGTGCCCCGTCATTGAAGGGCATGCCTTGTCTACTGAAGCATTTCAATAAACATGGCGGTGGCTGTCACCATCTGCTTTTCACAGTCCCTAGAAAGCCCTCAGCATCATGCTCCCGCCAGACATAGACACGCTTTCTTTGCTGACGGGGGGCCCAATCCCCATTGGCTTCAGTTCCCTGTCCTCAGAAAACACAGGTGGCACACTGGGAGCCCACCCCAGTGTGCCCAAAGCAAACCTGTGAAAAAAAAACTTCCTGCAAGATCCTCCCCCCCCCCCGCTGTAACACAGAAAATGGTCCTCATGGTCACAATGTCCCCTTCCTCAGCCCGCACTCCACCCCTGCACACCCCACCTCCTCGCACCCCCTTCCCCATACTTACCTCCGGAGCCTGGCACAATGATCTTCGGTGGAGCGGGAGACGTCTAAACTCTTCAAAAGCTGACCACGAATTGAAGAAAATCACAGTAAGCTGTATAATGGCATCAGTGTGGTGGGGGGGTTCAACTTCGATGGATATCTCGGCCATTTTTCTGACTTTTGACTCCAAATTTTTAACACGGGGTTCTTTTGACCCCACCTCATGAACTTAGTCACTGTTATTTCGTTATTCTGTCCCAAAAGGTGATTTCATGGTCACTGTGCAGAATCACCTTTCGGGACTGATTAATGAAACTACAGTGTCACTGTTCATGACGTGGGCTCCCAAAAAGCCTATGTTGCAAATTTGGTGGAAAAGTTCCAAAAAATGACTGTTACGAGTGTACATTGTGCAGTTTCCATGCACGCTTGTAAGTTCAAGAATTTTAATATTTTCACTCCAGATTTTCAACACTGTAATTTTTTCACACCTCCTTATGAACAGTACAGCTGTCATTTTTCATATCCTGCCCGAAATGTGTTTTCACATATCTGGCGCACAATGACGTGATTGCTGTGGGAAATCAATGTTCAGGACAAATTAAGAAAATCACAGTGACACTGTTCATGAGCAGAGGTCCCAAAATGTCTATGTTGAAAATTTGTTGAATAAATTCCACAAAATGACTTGGTTACAAGCATGTGTTGCGCAGTTTCCATATACACTCGTACGTTTGAGTCGTTTTTAATACTTTCTCTCCAGATTCTCAACATTGTCATTTCTTCACACCTCCTTATGAATGGTACAGCTGTCATTTTTCACATCTTGCCTGAAATGTGTTTTTGCACGTCTGGCGCAGAATGTCATGGTCGCTGTGGGAAATCAATGTTCGGGACAGATAAAATCACAGTGCCACTGTTCATGAGCAGAGGTCCCAAATGCTTTAATGAGGTGGGGACACAAAAAGCCCATATTAAAAATTTGGAGTGCAAATACCGACAAACACCTGAGTCGTTAGGGTTCTAGCCATAATGTTCCACCCTGTAGAGGCTGACAGACGTCAGGGGTGTGACTTTGGATTATCGGCTGTAATGCTCACACCCTCCACCCCTACCCTGCAGCCAGTGACAGGCATCAAGGTTTGCCCTGGACTCTTTGGCCCCAAAGTTCACCCCATTCTCCTACACTGCACCCATCTTAACATATTTCCCTATGGAATGGGTTGAGCATAAGGTTCGACGACCTCAAGGCACAATGCAACACTTGTTAGAGTCTGCAGGGTAGGGTGATGTGAAATGGCATGAGCGTTATGCCCGGCAACCCAAAGGCACATGTCAATGCCTGTCAGTCTTTGCAGGGTGGGGTGGACTTGGCATCAGCTCCATACTTCACTACCATTCCTATTATACATCTCTCTATATCCTTCACTACCAATGCCAGCAAGACAACATCTGGCATTGACAAATGCTTGTTATTTACCAAGTTCTACTTCCCTCTTCTGATCACATAATACAGCCTATCTTGTAATATCCTAAAGAATTATAGACTATGAAATAAGATAAACAATAAAATATAAGAAGTCCGTTCAAAAAGTCAAAAATTTTTTTCCTGATACTCCCCTCCTTTGCCCAAAATAAATTCCTCCCAATTGTCTTTATAAAGTCACTTGGTTAGATGGTAAAGCCAATGTCACGTCAAAAAGTCAGTTTTTCTCTGATCCCACCCTCCTGTGTCCGATGTAAATTCCTTCCCGTGATCAATCCCCTTTCTGTAAGAAACTCCACTCCTCTTCCTCCTCTGGTGTTGGTAGCCTTCTCTTGGAGTGGCCCATGGGACTTATTTAATTAATGGAGGAGGTGGGGTGGGAAAGTGGAAATTAAGAGCCCTCTCTGTTTGAATCTTCCCTCCGTCTGGCAGTTTCTAGCAGCCTTCCCTGTTTAAATCCTCCCTCCTTCTGGCAGTTTCTAGCAGCCCTCTCTGTTTAAATCCTCCCTCTTTCTGGAAGAAGAAGAACTGGGACCTAGCAATCCCTGGATACACCTTATATAGCTCTGATAGAGGGATGGGTAGAGAAGGGGTGCCCATTTATATCAGGAAGGAAATGAGCCAGTAGAGGATGCATCTATTGGAGGGAAAAAGGAGGTGGAATCACTATGTATGCAGCTCACAATCATCAGATAGAAAACGTCACTTTGGGGTGAATTACAGGTCACCAGAGCAGGAAGTGGAGAGAGATGAGGAAAAGGGGAGCAGCAAAAGGGGAGGTTGAAGTAGTAGGAGATCTCAACCTGCCAGACTTCGACTGGGTCATCCCAGCAGCCAGGAGCGTCAAAAGCTGGGCCCTGCTTGATATATTGCAGGACTGTATGCTGGTGCAGCACGTCAGGGAACCCACTAGATAATCAACCATTATCAATGTAGTACTCACCAACTCAGAAAGAGTAGATGGAATATTGGTTGGTGAACCACTGGGGTCCAGCGACCATAATACTAGATAGTTTGAGTTGGCCCTGGGTAGCAGTAAGCCCCAATCTAAGGCCGAGGTGCTAGACTTCAGAAAGGCAGATTTAAACCAAAGAGGACTAGTCCTTGGCAAGTTAGTTGGGGTAGACAGCATTGGGGGAGTAGAAGAAATATGGGGGGGGGGGTCATAAAAGGTGCCATTTTTGTAGCAATTAAAATATGCCCATGCCAGCTATCAAGAGAAACAAATATAAGAGACCAGTTTGGTCAGGGAGGCAGTGAGGGCCCAAAAGAAAGCCTTTATAAGGTACAAGGAAAAGCAGGGAGATAAGGAATGTGGCGAGTATCAGGAAAAAACTAGAGAGGGCCAAAAAGAGCAGTCAAGATCTCAAAGGCAGACAAAGAATTACGTACAGTATTGCGGATGGAGACAAGTAAGAGGAAAAACAGTTCCTTATGCATAAGAGAAAAAAGAAAGATGGGAGGGGGGATTTTCAGGCTAAAGGAGGAGGGCGTGGTAATAGAAGATGATCAGCAGAAAGAAGCTGCGCTAAACAATTAAGGCAGCTGATAGAAGGGTCCCAAGAATGCTGCTGCAGATCTATGTAACCCCTAGGTGGCGCTACCTCAAGGCGTACTACCCCTGCCTTCATGACTGAGAGCAGGGTGAGGGGCCTGAATTCTAGGAATGGGTGCCTCCACCCAGAGGACAGGATTATTGGTAGCATAGCTGCTCTGGGTACAGTTACCCCACTCTTTTCCCTCTAGGGGCAAAGACTGTTCACTGAATACACAATTGCAATTAACACCTGAATACAGATTCAGCCCCACACTTGTTGGACTTACCACCAGGGCTGGTTCAGCTGTCTCTGCTCTGGAGACCCCCTGTAAAATAAGGTTTGGCAGAATAACAAACAGTATTACAATGCTGTCTATACAGAGGTACACCACAACCAGTTTAAGCACAAAAAGATTCAGATCTGATTTATTTGTGGTCTTGAACAAGGAAGGGGGTGTAATGTGGTGCTTGATTCTAGTACTGATTGAATTAGGTTAAGCATGCATACCTCTAAGAGTCCCTCTATCACAGTGACACACACACACACACACTGGGTACCCAGTTGGAGTACAGGCTAGCCTAAAGCGTTGCCAGGGGTAGGCTGGCATTGCAGCTGTTGTTGGAGCCCTTAGGGAAAAGAAACACAACTTACACTTTAACCCAATATTTGTATTCCGGAGCCAGAGGGCTCAGTTTGTGAAAATCAAACAAACAATTAAATCAGATGACACAATTGGATTAGATTTTTTTTTGTTGCAGGGAGATACCCTGTGATTTACTCACAATACCCAGGTTGCAGGTTGCAGGATGGAGGAAATGGAGACCTTGAGAAGAAATACTGGTTTGCCAGGAGAAGCAGGGCTCAAGCGATGTTCCTGTTCGATGGTGTTGAGCAGGGAGCCGAATCCCCGGGCGGGTCTCTCATCGATCGAAACTCTGCAGAGTGAGTGGAAATCAGGGCTGTGATGTTGAGGCCCAGACAAGTTAGGGAAAATGGATTCAGTCCGGTTAGAGTCACTGGATACTGCTTCCAGCAAGCATGACACATATAAAGCAGTGGGGAACCAAATTGCGACCCACTATCCGCGTTCAGCACACTTATAGTGAAAGTAGGGCAATACCACAGTTCGGATGACAGTCCGGTTGCAATACACAGGATCTTCTATGCAAACCATATGCTCTGCGGACGTAGTGAAAGTCCTGAAAGATAGCACAAAAGCAAGTATTCGGTCCTCTTCAGCTGAAATTTGTCAAAAATCCAGGAGGAAAGTCACAAGTTCGGATAAAGTCAGATTCTATGCTTAAGGTTCCTTCACTTAGGAAGATGGTAACAGGCTGGCCAGACACAGCCTTCCCGCCGATTTCCCTTGTGCACTTCACAGGAGCAGCTGCTTGAATCCCTCGAGCTCCTCTCACTCTCAATCCCAACTCTACACAGACATTGCTGCAGGCAGCTTGGGACATTCCCAGTGATCCAAACGGTTCAATTCGTTGATCCATCTGTCTGTTTGTCACGGCAAGGACTCCCCCTCCAGGTTCATTTTGGTGCCAAAGGGAGAAAACTACAATTCCTACAGAAATTCACTCCCACAAGACCCCTGGGGGCAGGCTCCATTTTAGGGCCGTCAGAGGTACTGATTGGTGCATACTGGCAGTCCAGAACCAAGATGGTGGTGATTAGCAGAAAAGTCCACTATGAAAAAAAGGCAGGTTAGGCAAACTACAATATCATTATCATTAAAACAGATGAAGAGCAAACAATTACAGTTCTTCTTAGGGCTTCCTCTGCACAACTAGTGATGGCAGAATGGAGTGCTCTGTCTAGCAGCCCAGGTGGGACTTGAGCTTAGGAACACTCAGCCCCCACCCAGAATAATTATAAACTAAAAGGAGGCAGTATAGCGCAGTGGTCTAAGGCTCTGAGCTGCAAATCTGGTGACATCCAGCAGACCAGACCTGGGTTTGAATCCCACAGCTTCCACGTGCATACTGTGTGACCCTGAGCAAGTCATTTAACCTCCTTGTGCTCCCAGATCGCTCCTGTAAAAAAGCTTTCAGCTTAGTGTGCTATACCTGGTTAAACAACTAAATAAAATAAATAAATAAATAAAAGATAGGTGGCTCTTAAAGAGACATGCATGGAGGCTAACAGGGCACTCACATGCTAACACTTTTAAATCTGTAAAGACACAGAATACCAGCCCTGGCAGTGGGCATTAAGGTACACCCAAGGAAGACTTTTGGGAACCCCCATTTATAGGGGGGGTTACATATATACGAGCAAAACAGTCAGAAAAGGGTTAACATCCTTGAAGGTAAATAAAGCCCTGGGGTTGGATGGGATGCATTTGAGGATACGAAGGGAACTGGTATTGGTGTTAGCTGAACCCCTGGTGGGGCTGTTCAATAGCTCTTTGCAACAAGGGTTGATTTTCAGGGCTGGAGGATGCAAGACATAGTTCTTCTACACAAGGGAGGGGACAAGGAGTAGCCAAGAAACTACAGACCCATCACTTTGTGGTAGGGGAACTGATGGAAACACTAGTCAGAGTGGACCTTGTGGAAAACCTGGAGAACAGTGGACTTCAGGATAGTAAGCAGCATAGGTTTGTGGCAGGGAGGTCTTGTCAGACCAACCTGATAGTATTCTTTGACTGGGTAACTAAGGGGCGTGCAGTAGACTTACTATACTGTGTCTTCAGCAAGGCATTCAACTCCATGCCACACCAAAGGCTGTTGAAGAAGATGGGGGAATCTGGGTATAAGAGATCACCAGCAGAGTACAGCAAGGATCTGTCCTGGGTCCAGTTCTCTTCAGTATGTTCATCAGCGACAAAGGAGAGAGAATTCAGAGCAGGTGGTGTGTAAACCCCAGGTGGCGCTATCCCAAGGGCTACTGCCCCTGCCTGCTTGACGACTGACAGGTTGAGGGGCCTAGGTTCTATGGCGGGTACCTCCACCCAGAGGTCAGGGTTTATAATGGTTGGTCTAGTTTGGTCACAGCCCTCTGGGACACTGAGACCCCCTTCTAATCCTTCTAATGGCCCACACAATGCACAGGAGTTACGGTACCAATACCCTACATGTACACACTTTTCATTCATAAGGTACCACTTACCCTCGAGACCGATTCGCAGGTTCGTCTCTGAGGACCCCCTGAAAAAAATGGTTAAGCAGCATACACAAACCAATACAGTGCTTGGCATAAAGCTACTGACACTTCAGACAGTTTAAAGTTTAACAACAACAACAACAAATCTGATTTATTTAGGGAACAGTAACACGGGAGGGGGAAATCAGGTTAAATAGTGGCATTAAATCACTGTACTGTGCACACATACAGGGTCTGAAAAGTCACACTCTGGGTACCCAGGTTGGGGGGGGGGTTAGCCAGGTCCGTTGCCTGGGGTTGGCCGGCAGGTGCAGATGGATAGGGCCCTGTAGAAGAAAATATATGCACAACACCCAATTGTAATCCGGAGCCAGAGGGCTCAGTCCATGAAACAGTGAAACAACTAGAATTAGGCGACACACTTGTGACTGAAAACAAGCTGCAGGGGAACACCATGATTTGTACTCACAACACCCAAGCTGAGGATCGGATGGAGAGTGTCCTTTTGGATTGCCAGAAGAGCAAGGCATGAGGACAAGGTCCTTGTGACTGGACCCCACTGCAGTTGATAGCAAACAGATGTAGTCCGAATTAAGCTGGGGGTTTAGTTCTAGCTTCAGCACACAATTCACTGTACAGGGGATTTGAAATAGCGATTCCCCACAAGCACTTACGCACATTTATATATAATAGGAAAGTACTATACCAGGCAGGTTGCTCCTCGATCCTGATTGCAATTACTGCAAAATACCCGGGAGCACACACAGCTGCTTCAGTTCCTGACGGACCGAGCGCGATTCAGCAATTTCTCCAGTCTTCTACAATGTGAGCCTAATTTCCACACTTCTAGTGCTTCTTTCTCCTCACAACTCGGATTCAGTCCAGACTGGCACTCACAAAGGCTGCAGACCGAAACTCAGGGCCTCACATGCGCTTTCCGCATGAAACTATACACCGCAGAAGCACACAGCTCCTTCTCGCTTCACTGCCACAACTGATCTGATCTTTCCAGTCACAGAGCAGGGCATTTCCTTTAGCTCCACACTATTCTGTTGTCTGATTCAGCTGTCACTCACAATAAGACTCCCTCTGTTGGTAGAAAAAGGTGCCAAGGTCAAAACTACATTTCCCAGAGTCACTGCCCATACAATCCCCTTGTGGCAGGCTCAAAATTAAGAGTCCCAGTTCTGATTCGTCCACAGGCTCCATTTTAGGGAACCCTTAACCCAATTGGCCCAGCACAGCAGTTTAGGTCCAAAATGGAGGGGTAACACACACAGAGTCCCAGCTGCAAGAAAATCAAGTTAGACAAACTGCATTTTACTTAACACTCTAACTGGTTTCAAGCAAACAGTTACATCTTTCATTTAGGCTCCCTCTGCACTCTTATCGACTGCAAAAATGGAGCGATTTCTCCGCAGCTCGGGCGGGATTTGAGCATTAAATACACAGTCCCCCCATACAAACTAATGAAGTCTGCAAGTAGACATATCTTAAAGAGACAGTACGTGGAGGCTCACATAGCACTCACTTGGAACCACATTTAAACAGCTCAGACGCCGAACACCACCCAGACTTGGAGCATTCAGGCAAGCTTCTGGAAGACTTTTGGGAACTCCCATTTGCAGGGGGGTTATACTCTTCCTGGCCTGGAAAACTTGTCATCTGCATCAAGTAAGTACCCACATAAGTTTCAATACAATCATATACATTTACATCAGTATCACATTAGGCTTATACATGTAGTCATCAGTCAACATATCACCTTACCAGAAACACATTTCTGAAACTTTTCAGTACATCACTTTGTACACAGTATTATAGACACATTGTACCATAACTCAGGTTATTACCTCCTGTACATGAAACCTGAAGAGAGGGGCTCTTCCCTATCAGCTACCTTGGGGCTGGATGGGGCAGGGGCACCATACCTAGAGGGCAACACCAATAACTTGGAGTTAGCACTGATGTTCAGTTTGGGCAGTGAGCTTGGGGACACACACTCCTTTATGGACAACATTGAGAGGCAAGTCCACAGGCCTCCCAAGAGAATCATAACTGAGGTGCACCACAGGCTTTACAGCTGGACTAGTCTTTCCAGGGGGAACTGTTACAGTCTCTGCACTCTGAGCCTCATTTTCAGCATTGTCCTCACTTGTCAGGGGAGTCTCCATTGGGGTACAGAGGCTAGAATTTGGGGCACTTTCAGCTCCAGGAGTTACAATCTCTGAGTCCACAACACGTGGCTCACATGGAGAGCTTTCGGACACTGGCAGTGGACCATCAGGGCACTCAGAATACTCTTCTTGTTCTGGTTTATCACCAGTCTGTTCCAGTCCATCATTTTCCTCCTTTGAAAGCTCAAACAGTTCAACCATACACAATGATTCCATATCATCTGACTTGATGCTTTGCACTTCACTTTCTGGGAGCATTGGCTCCAGAGACAAAGCTGGGGGCTTAGACAGTCCAGAAGGCCCAGCTTCATCTCCAGGATTGACTAGGGGATTGCCCTGAAACAACTGACTCAGTTCGTAAGAAGGGTAGTATTCAAAGCCAGATTCACTTTCCTCTGACATGGACTGACAGTCATGTTCAACAGGGACTTGTGGAGGAGAACACTTTAACTCAGCTTCTGCATGTGCAGACTTTCTTGACTTTTTTCTTAGCAGCAGCTGCTCTAGTCACTGGTCCAGAGGGGGCATTTTCTGGGGGCTCAGACTCAATCAAGATTTGTCCAATGGCCAGTAAATGATTTCTATACATTGTTTTAACATCTTTCGAATTATTCTCGGGCCTTACTTTGTACACGGGCAGATCATCTAGTTTGCCCAGTACGATGTGAGGGGGATGGTGCCATCTGTTAGCAATCTTGTGTTTGCCATGCAGTTCCAGATTTGTTAGCAATACCCGATCTCCCTCCTAGAGTTCCTTTGCTTTCACCTTTTTATCATACCTTTCTTTGTTGGCCAGATTTCTTTTGGCAACCATGGTTTGAGCCAGTTGGTACGCATGATTTAGCTGGGCCTTTAATTTTTGCACGTACTGTAAATAGTTGTCAGCTTGAACCCCATCAGGAGAGACTACAAAACACACATCTATCAGCAGTTGAGCTTCTCTTCCAAACATCAAGCGGTAGGGTGAGAACCCAGTGGCATCACTTTTGGTGCAGTTGTAGGCATGTACCAGGGTGCTAATTTGTTGGCTCCATCTAGGCTTGTCCTTTGGGTGGAGGATGCCTAGCATATCTAGCAATGTGCAGTTGAAAAGTTCAGGCTGTGGGTCCCCTTGGGGGTGGTAAGGGGTGGTTCTTGACTTTTGCACTTCCCACAGAGAAAGCATCTCTTTAATCAGACGACTCTCAAAGTCTCTCCCTTGAACAGAATGGGTTCTTTGTGGAGCCCTATAGTGAACAAAAAAGTTTTCTACAAGTACTTTTGCCACGGTGGATGCCTTCTGGTCCTTGGTGGGGAAAGCTTGGGCATATCTTGTAAAATAGTCAGTGACCAACAACACATTACTAATGTTTCTTTGATCTGATTCCAAACTCAGAAAATCAATACAGACCAGCTCCATGGGTGCACTGGTGGTGATGTTAACAAGGGGGGGCAGCCCTCTGGGGCAGAGCTTTCCTCTGTAAGCAGTGACTACATGTTTGAATGTGTTGCTCAACATCAGCCCCCATCTTAGCCCAATAGAATCTGAATCTCAGCAAGTCAAGTGTTCTGTCTATACCAAGGTGCCCCATGTGGTTGTGTAAGGACCTTATTACTGAGTCTCGAAAGGCAGTGGGCAGCACTAGTTGTTGCTTGTCTATTTGTCCCCCTCTGTCTACTGTTTGTCTATATAACAGTCTATTGATCAGTTTCAACTTAGGACCTTCCTTGAATAACAGTGCAGTTCTCAGATCAGTGGAGCGTAATTTGGACACATTTTTCCCTGCATAGAGGGCTTCTAAAGCTGATTTGATCATGGGATCTCGGGATTGAGCCCGCTGAATTCTCAACAAAGTCCAAGAGAGTAGCATCTTTCAAAAAAAGAGGTGTGCAAGAACAAGGGGGCACAATTTGAAGATAGAAGGGGGGCGGCTCAGAGGTAATTTAAGGAAGTATTTTTTCACAGAGAGGGTTGTGGATGCATGGAACAGCCTTCCAGAGGAGGTTGTGGAGTCAAAAACAATGGTGGAATTCAAGCATGCATGGGACAGTCATAAGGCAATTCTAGGGGGTGGGGGTAGGAAGAAGTAGGCTGCTGGTTAACTAGGATCTGCAGCTTATCCATCAGGTAGGGAAATGGGCAGACTGGGTGGGCCAAGCGGTCCTTATCTGCCGTCAAATTCTATGTTTCTATGTTTCTATGTCCAGCTGAGGCAGTGCACCAATGTCTATTGCAGAAAAGTGGCAGTAAGCAGCAGGTATGCAATTCTCAGAGGGTCCCAAACAATTCACCATACAGTCCACTGCGTCCGTGGACATTTGTTCCTCCCTGTCAGACTTCTGGCAGAGTGCTTGAATATCAGGTTCTGACAGTCTGACCCAGTCATTCTGGGGAACAGGGCTCCGGGAGAGAGCATCAGCATCTATGTGGTTCAGGTCTGCTCTGTATTCAACAGCATAGTCATATGTAGATAATGCAGAAAGCCACCTATGACCAGTGGCATCCAACTTAGCTGAAGTCTGCACATAGGTCAAAGGATTATTGTCAGTTTTTACTAGCATCTTAGCACCATACAAGTACTCATGGAACTGGTCAACAATAGCCCACTTCAAAGCTAGGAACTCTAACTTATGTACAGGATAGTTCTTTTCGGATGGGGTCAGGCTTCAACTGGCAAAGGCCACTGGTCTTAGGCCATTCTCATGCTCTTGGTACAATACAGCCCCCAAGCCTTGCAGGCTAGCATCAGTGTGCAAGACATAGGGCTTCGGCTGAAGGGGTGGGGTTTTCAGACTAGAACTCTGAGTGACGCGCCGGCTACTAGCCCCATCGGACGTGATTGAGAAATGTGTTGCTACCTCTCAATCAGGTCCCCTTGAAGAAAAGAGGTGTGGCAGTGCTTAGTAAGGGGTAGGTCTGAGTCAGGCGGGCTCTTTAAATGCCCTTTGAATAAGTAACACAGCCTGTTTGTCGGGACTGGAGTTGGAGAAGACAGGAGAGTCGGGACTCATCGGGAGCGCATTGTTTGGGATCCAGGATTAGGATTTTTCAAAATTTTGGGACAGAGCTGCACTTCCAGTGTGTGCTGCCTTCATTGAGAGGTCAACCACTGAGTGAATTTCTGAATTGGAGCAAGGAGTCAACGAGAGAGCCAAGCCGCGCTAGCTGCTACGCATAACAATCGGAGTGGAAAGAAGACTAGATTGAGAAGGCAGACTATCCTGAGTTCTGACACTGAGTCATTGCTAGTGCACTCCAGAGGAGTCCATTTAATCCACCTTCAGACAGGGTCACAGGCACTGTGAGGTAAGAGTCAGGCAGAGAGTAGTGCGGACTGTGGTTATTTATTCGTAATTACGTATCCCCCTCCAGATGCCAGGCTTTGCCAGTGTGTGATTGTTATTTGTTGTGACTGAGCGGGCACTTAGTCATTGATTTGAAACATTTTTTTTTCACAAGTTTTAGTTTGTCCTGCTTTTCCACCTTCCCTAGACTAGGTACCCTATGCGAGATGGAGAAAATGAGTGGTTATGACTATACTAGAGATGTATCATGTCGGTGCGGGGGCGGGATGCGATTGCGAATCCAAGCTGGAAGGTTGTTATTTTAATCTGCTTACTGCTTTGATTGTCCTGACCTGCTTCACTGCACTGTAAGTTGCACCTGAGGATGGATCATGGAGAGAAGGGGCTCAGCTCAGCTTCAGCTTCAGCCTTTATTTTGCCTTGAATTCAGTTTCCTGACTGAGGGATGAGTAGAGGCTCCGCTCAGCTCAGCTTCAGCTTTTTTGCGCAATTCAGTTTCCTGACTGAGGGGATGAGTCGGGGGCTCCGCTCAGCTCAGCTTCAGCCTTTATTTTGCCTTGAATTCAGTTTCCTGACTGAGGGGATGAGTCGGGGAGGGGGGCGCTTAGCTCAGCTTCAGACTTTATTTTGCCTTGAATTCTCTTTCCTGACTAAGGGGATCAGTCTGAGAACGGGGGGGTCAACTGCCTCAGTCCGACTTTGCCTAATACAGGCAATGTGTACATACAGACAGTATTTGAAAATTAGGAAGACTCCCTGTAGAAATGGGAAACCTTTATCTTTAGATTAAAACAGTAGTAAAGTAGTTTTTTACTCGTATTGTAAACTTGATACAAGTCTCTAATTCAGCCTAAATGTTAACCAGTAAGGTTTGGCCGACAAATGCTGTCATTTTAATTTACAATTCTGAGCTGTACAGAACTGAGTGGGCATTCCAAGGACCAAAACGAATGGCTGTCAACTAGGAAAGCATTTTTTTTTCCCATGATAACCATGGAACTTTGTGTTCTGAAAAGTGACTTTACTGAGCAGTTGAAGGAAATCATAATGTATCTATGATATGTTCCCTTGGAAAGGCTAAGTCCTTGAACAAGGGATAAACTTAGAATGAACTGCCCCTGGCTGTATACAGTACAGGTTTTGTTAAGTTTAACCTAATAGGATTTACAGAGAGCTGTCTGGTAGAAAAAGAACTTGCTAATTTTTTTTTGTGTTAAATTATAAAACCACTGATCACTTACTACAAAAATGCACTGAAATATATAAATTAAAATGCACATGTATTTTTCGTTAAAACTGTAATACAATTTTTGTCAACTTTTTGTTTTCATTTTAAATATTTATGCTACAGAATGACTTATTTGTATTGCATATTTTTGGATGATTATTAACTTAGGTTAAACTAGCTGAGATGTAATTTTCTGCTATTATCCATTTATGAAGATGGGCTGGGCTAACACCAACTGCTGAGCTCAGAAACACCCCCCACCCCCTTGTGTATTGACTGTGGGGCGTTTTGGGTTTTTATTTGGCTCATTCTGTGCAGAGCTGTGTTTTAACAGACTGCTTGCTCTTTAAAATTACAGGTGGTAGGTTTACCATTCCAAGTATCACAACATTGGCTCTTTCTAGTAAATCCCAGTGTGGTTAGCAGTGCCATAATAAGCTCACACATCCCAGCACTGCCTTTAGATTGCTACTATACCGTGCAGTACATTTGTGTAGGCATCAAATACTTTCTGGGCAGAACCTATTCATTAATTCATTGTTCCTATTTGTGTCCATTTAAGAACTGGTGGAGTGGAAACCATATAAAAACTGTACTAAAAAGATACTTGATAGACTAGTGAAATGCCTGACTGACTTGCACAATAAAATAGAGATCTTGTTCACCCCCCTTAGTGTAGTGTTATAATATCCACTGCCCTTTATTTTCCCCTCTGGGTTGTGGTAAAAAGTTTGATTTCTTGCATAAAATCCTTAAAATAGCAATGCCTGTTAAACTGTCCACATTTAAAACATTATTCCAGGCCATTACAGAATCCTGTAAATGCAGACTTGATACTATGTACAGTGGTACAGATGCTTGTCACAATGCAACATTGTAACTTGGCCAATCTGGTACAGAGGCTTGTCACAATGCAGTATTGTAACCAAAAGCCAATCTGTTAGTCTGACACTTGGTGGTGGTGGGATGGTGGTGTGCTGGCACACAACACAGAAAATGACACTAGCGTCCGAGGGCATAGGCGGTGGGGGAAGGGTAGCTCACCCTAAGGAGGAGGGGTGGGTAGTGGTGAGTCCACTTGGTGTGCAGCTCAGAAATTTCTGGCTACACCGAGCATGGGTAAGTTGATATATAATCTCATGAAAAGCAGCTTCACACTTAGGTGTCCATCTGGCTCCAAATACTTAATTGGGATGGAAATGCACTCTCTCAGACTCAGAAGAAACTGACCTCTTTTATTTTTTGTGGGTAGGAGGGTAACCTTGAGTAAGATTAAGTAAAGGACGGATCACTCTTGAGTAGTCCTTGATGAAATGGTGATAGTAGCCACAGAATCCCAGGAATCTTTGCAGTTCTTTTAGATTGTGGGGCTGTGGCCAGGTGGTCAAGGCCTCAACTTTATTTGGTTCGGTCTCTATTCCCTCGGTGGAGACTGCGTGTCCCACATACTTTACAGATATTTGAAAGAATTGACATTTACTGATGGACAGTTTTAGGCCAAAGTCTTCCAGTCAGTCCAACACCTTGAACAATCTGCTCTCATGTTCCTCCAGTGAGCTGCCAAACACGATAACATCATCCAGGTACACCAGCCACTCTAATCAGTTCATGTCCCCCACTGCACACTCCATCAGTCGTTGAAAAGTGGCTGGGGCACATGAAATCCCTTGAGGCATCCTCATGAATTCATAGAAGCAAAGCGGACAGATAAAGGCTGTCTTCTCACGGTCTTCTGGGGCCATCGGGATCTGTTAGTACCCACTGCAAAGATCCAGCACAGAGAACCACTTGCTACCATTCAGGCAGTCTAAAGCATCCTGGATGCGGTGCACTTTATACTCATCAGGAATAGTCCGCTGGTTCAAGGTGCAATAATCCATGCACATCCTTACTGTCCCATTCTTTTTTCTCACTACCACAATAGGTGAAGCATATGGGCTTCTGGATTCTTGTATTACACCAGCAGCAAGCATCTTTTGCAGATGCCATCTCACATCACCTATGTCAGCAGGTGCCAGGCGTCGAGACCTCTCACAAAATGGCCTTTCATCATGCATCCGGATGTGGTGCTCAGCTTCTTGCACACATCCTACGTCCCATTCTTTGAAAGACAACACCTGGTCTCTCTGGGCAAGCTTTCTACTGATGCTCATCTTCCATTCGGCTGGCAATGGGGAGTCACCAAAATCAAACAAATCGGGTGTCACTCTGTCATTCTACTCCGAACACTTGTTACTAGGCAACACTGCAGTATACACACAATGCACATTAGCCAGGGTGCAACCTCTATTTACTTGAATCTATCAGACACATTATGAACTTGGACCATTACCCATCTGGCATAAGCATGAACTCTCTCAGGCAAAATACCTGGCTTGACCAGCAGTCCTTCTGGCAATTTCCCACTGCTTGGAGCATCCAGCATGAGGATTTTATTCTTGACATCCTTTCTGATACGGACCTCTCCCTGTAAGGTACACTGGGCATTTGCCGCCAGGATCAGAGACTCAGGATCCTTTTTCCAGACAATTCCAACTGGTTCCTCTGGTTCCACTTTGTCAGCATCTCTCAGGGCATCATAGGCCTTCTTGATCAATGTCAGAATTCTTAAAGCTCTACCAGTTTGTGACCCGTTTCTCATAACACAACTGCACCAACTGTCCAAACATATGCGCATCTGTCCCAATTAGTGGAGGAACCCCAACATACAGTCCAGTAGGGGGACACACTAAGGCCATGGTCTCTACTTGCTCTGCCACTCCAGCCATGGAGGTGGGGAAAGATGGCCAAATTCAGATATAGCCGGAGTGGGGGTAGGCTTTCTAACTTAACCCTCATACATGCAGTCCTTCCTGTGGTTGTAAGGGTATGTCTGACAAAAGCTTCTGATACCAGACCTGGAACATAATTGTCATTTGGGAGCCACTGTCTTATACAGCTCTTGTAGACACTCCATTCACCTTTACAGTGGTCTCCATGGAGGGACCCACTATTCTGGACCAGTCTGGAGAGGCGGTAGCAGGGGCCTGGGCAACTGACCTTGCCACAAAGGGACGTAAGTTAGCATTTTTGGGACCCTCACTGGGATCATTTTGTGCACCTCTTAACCCCTGATTTGTTCTCGGAAGCTCTCCTTATCACCTATATACAACTTTGTCTGTGTCTTTTAGGGACCGGCAGTCCCTCTTCATGTGCCCATCCTTCCCACACTTATAGCAAAACATACTTTCTGGAGTTTGAGCTGGCCAAGATATCACACTGGGAGCCAGGATGGGGGTACTACTAACTGGACACCTTGATGCCATCTCTGTCTGCGGCATGATAAGCATTTGGAGGCATCTCTTCAATTTCCCCACTTCCATGGTCAAGACATCAAGCTTTGAGCTGTTGTCAGCAGGAGATGCCTGGGTGGGTACCCCCACCCCCATAGCAGGTGCAGTCGGATATAGGTCGGGGCTTGTACTTGCAGGCGTGGCCTACATGAAGAGACTGTTTTTGGATTCCCTGATCTCTCTCAGCAGTTCACCCCATGGTGGCACACCCTCATTGGTCCCCACTTCACAAGGACCTTCCAATGCTGTGATCACTTGGGCTGCGCTCACCCCAGAATTAATCCCCCTCCTCATCTTCATCCTCCTGAAGTTCTTTTATTAAGTCACAATAGTCTGGTGGGTTACCCTTCTGTCTGGGAGCCTTAATTGAAGGAGCTGCAATTTAGAATGCTTTGCATGCTGTAGTAGGTGCTCCAGCCTTACACAGTTTAAGTCACTGGCGGCTACGCCACCTTTTTGGTAAGCCTTCTGCAGAGCTCTTTCCAGACGAGTAATATATGCAGAAAAAATTTCCCCTGGCCACTGTTTTGTACTTTGAAATTTCCACATCAAGCTCTCCCTGACTCAGTGCTCCCAAAATTGCCTTCCAGCGCAGATAGGTACTTTTGGGCAGATGCATCAGGATTTGTGGACCTCAAAAAATTTAATGGCCTCCAGGGCAGGACCCCTCAGACTCTCTATGATTCTTTTTCATTTCTCAGCCTCCACACACTGCCATTCAGGTATCAGGGAGGCAACACAGTCTATCCAGGTGTCCCTATCATCCTCCCCCTGGGGGTAGGGAGAGTGCCAGAGAAGATCCTCAACCTTCGGTAAGAGTTGTGACTAATGGCAGATGCAGAAATAAGAGCCTGTACTGGTTCAGCCAACATAACGGGAACTGGAGCGGGAGAGGGTGTTGGGGGAGGAACACCCCCAGGTAGCAAGAATAGTTTCTTCAAGTAGTCCACAGTTTTCCCTTCCTCCAGCAACAATTTAGCAAATTTCTCCTCAAAAGTTTCAGATAGTGGAGGGGCTCATCCCCGGGTCTCTACTGTCCTTAATTATCACTCTCCAGGCAGTGAGGGCTCCCTCTGGGGTAATAGTCTGTGGCACTTTGGAGCTATTTGTGGGGTCCTTATACTCTACTAGTGCCATGAAAGTATGGGTGAATAGATCAGCATGTCAACCCACCACCACAGGGTTTTGTAAACCTTCCACCTTGGAAAGTACTCCCTGTACAGTGTCCGTATTGATACCCAGGGGGATGTCCAGGATAAGCATAGCATTTTGGGGGTTGATCTCCTCCCCAGTACACCACTCCACCAGCCACTTCTGTCGGGGTACCCATTTTTTTGTTTTTTTAACAGTGGTTCGTAAATGTGCCCACTAGAGGACACAAAATCCCAGCGGTGAACCTCCAAGATGTAACCTCCAGGTGGTGCTGTCCCAAGGGCTACTACCCGTGCCTGCTTGACTACTGACAGGTTAAGGGGCCTAGGTTCTATGGCGGGTGCCTCCACCCAGAGGTCAGGGTTTGTAATGGTTGGTCTAGTTTGGTCACAGCCCTCTGGGACACTGAGACCCCCTTCTGATCCCTCTAATGGCCCACACAATGCACAGGAGTTAACGGTACCAATACCCCACATGTACACACTGTTCATTCATAAGGTACCACTTACCCTAGAGACTGATTCACAGGTTCGTCTCTGAGGAACCCCTGAAAAATAAGGTTAAGCAGCATACACAAACCAATACAGTGCTTGGCATGAGGGTACTGACACTTCAGACAGTTTAAAGTTTAACAACAACAACAAACCTGATTTATTTAGGGAGCAGTAACATGGGAGGGGGAAATCGGGTTAATTAGTGGCATTAAATCACAGTACTGTGCACATATACAGGGTCTGAAAATTCACACTCTGGGTTCCCAGATTGGGGGGGCGCTAGCCAGGTCCGTTGCCCGGGGTTGGCCGGCAGGTGTAGATGGATAGGGCCCTGTAGAAGAAAATATATGCACAACACCCAATTGTAATCCAGAGCCAGAGGGCTCAGTCCATGAAACAGTGAAACAACAAGAATTAGGTGACACACTTGTGATTGAAAACAAGCTGCAGGGAATACCCTGATTTGTACTCATAACACCCAAGCTGAGGATCGGATGGAGAATGTCCCTCTGGATTGCCAGAAGAGCAGGGCATGAGGACAAGGTCCTTGTGACTGGACCCCACTGCAGTTGATAGTAAGCGGATGTGAGTCGAATTAAGCTGGGGGTTTATTTCCAGCTTCAGCACACAATTCACTGTACAGGGGATTTGAAATGGCAATTCCCCACAAGCACTTATGCACATTTATATGTAAAACGAAAGTAGTATACCAGGCAGGCTGCTCCTCGATCCCGATCGCAATTACTGCAAAATACCTGGGAGCACACACAGCAGCTTCAATTCCTAACAGACCGAGCGCGATTCAGCAATTTCTCCAGTCTTCTACGGGGTGAGCCTGGTTTCCACACTTCTAGTGCTTCTTTCTCCTCACAACTCTGATTCAGTCCAAACTGGCACTCACAAACGCTGCAGACTGAAACTCGGGGCCTCACACGCGCTTCCCACATGAAACTATACACCGCAGAAGCACGCAGCTCATTCTCTCTTCACTGCCACAACTGATCTGATCTTTCCAGTCACAGAGCAGGGCATTTCCTTTAGCTCCACACTATTCTGTTGCTGATTCAGCTGTCACTCACAATAAGACTCCCTCTGTTGGTAGAAAAAGGTGCCTAGGTCAAAACTACATTTCCCAGGGTCACCTCCCATACAATCCCCTTGTGGCTGGCTCAAAATTAAGAGTCCCAGTTATGATTCGTTCACGGGCTCCATTTTAGGGAACCCTTAGCCCAATTGGCCCAGCATAGCAGTTTAGGTCCAAAATGGAGGGGTAACAGACACAGAGTACCAGCTGCAAGATAGTCAGGTTAGACAAACTGCATTTTACTTAACACTCTTAACTGGTTTCAGGCAAACAGTTACATCTTTCATTTAGGCTCCCTCTGCGCTCTTAGCGACTGCAGAAATGGAGCGATTTCTCCATAGCTCGAGTGGGATTTGAGCATTAAATACACAGTCCCCCTCCGTACAAACTAATTAATTCTGCAAGCAGTCATATCTTAAAGAGACAGTACTCGGAGGCTCAAATAGCACTCACTTGGAACCACATTTAAACAGCTCAGACAATGAACACCGACCAGACTTGGAGCATTCAGGCAAGCTCCTGGAAGACTTTTGGGAACCCCCATTTGCAGGGGGGTTACATCCTTCCTGGCCTGGAAAACTTGGCTTCCACATCAAGTAAGTACCCCAATAAGTTTCAATACAACCATGTACATTTACATCAGTATCACATTAGGCTTATACATGTAGTCATCAGTCAGCATATCACCTTACCAGAAACACATTTCTGAAACTTTTCAGTACATCACTTTGTACACGGTATTATACTTACATTGTAGCATAACTCAAGTTATTACCTCCTGTACATGAAACCTGAAGAGAGGGGGCCCTTCCCTTTCAGCTACCCTGGGGCTGGATGGGGCAGGGGCACCATACCTAGAGGGCAACACAATTAACTTGGAGTTAGCACTGATGTTCAGTTTGGGCAATGAGCTTGGGTACACACACTCCTTTATGGACAACATTGAGAGGCAAGTCCACAGGCCTCCCAAGGGAATCATAACTGAGGTGCACCACAAGCTTTACAGCTGGACCAGTCTTTCCAGGGGGAACTGTTACAGTCTCTGCACTCTGAGCCTCATTTTCAGCATTGTCCTCACTTGTCAGGGGAGTCTCCATTGGGGTACAGAGGCTAGTACTTGGGGCACTTTCTGCTCCAGGAGTTAGTCTCTGAGTCCACTACAGCTGGCTCACGTGGAGAGCTTTCGAACACTGGCAGTGGACCGTCAGGGCACTCAAAATACTCTTCTTGTTCTGGTTTATCACCAGTCTGTTCCAGTCCATCATTTTCCTCCTCTGAAAGCTCAAACAGTTCAACCACACGCAATGATTCCATATCATCTGATTTGATGCTTTGCACTTCACTTTGTGGGAGCATTGGCTCCAGGGACAAAGCTGGGGGCTTAGACAGTCCAGAAGGCCCAGCTTCATCTCCAGGATTGACCAGGGGATTGCCCTGAAACAATTGACTCAGTTCGTAAGAAGGGTAGTATTCAAAGCCAAACTCAATTTCCTCTGACATGGAATGACAGTCATGTTCAACTGGGACTTGTGGAGGAGAACACTTTAACTCAGTTTCTGTACGTGCAGACTTTCTTGATTTTTTCTTCACAGCAGCTCTAGTCATTGGTCCACAGGGGACATTTTCTGGGAGCTAAGACTCAATTAAGATTTGTCCAGTGGCCAGTAAATGATTTCTATGCATTATTTTAACATCTTTTGAATTATTCTCAGGCCTTACTTTGTACACAGCAGATCATCTAGTTTGCCCAGTACAATGTGAGGGAGATGGTGCCATCTGTCAGCAATCTTACGTTTGCCATGCAGTCCCAGATTACTTAGCAATACCTGATCTCCCTCCTGGAGTTCCTCTGCTTTCACCTTTTTATCATACCTTTCTTTGTTGGCCAGATTTCTTTTGGCAGCCATGGTTTGAGCCAGTTGGTACGCATGATTTAGCTAGGTCTAACTTTTGCACATACTGTAAATAGTTGTCAGCTTTAACCCCATCAGGAGAGACTCCAAAACACACATCTACCGGCAGTCGAGCTTCTCTTCCAAACATCAGGTGGTAGAGGGAGAACCCAGTGGCATCACTTTTGGTGCAGTTGTAGGCATATACCAGGGTGCTAATTTGTTGGCTTCATCTAGGCTTGTCGTTTGGGTGGAGGATGCCTCGCATATCTAGCAAAGTGCAGTTGAAATGTTCAGACTGTGGGTCCCCCTGGGAGTGGTAAGGAGTGGTTCTGGACTTTCGCACTCCCCACAGAGAAAGCATCTCTTTGATCAGACGACTCTCAAAGTCTCTTTCTTGATCAGAATGAGTTCTTTGTGGAGACCCATAGTGAGCAAAAAAGTTTTCTACAAGTACTTTTGCCACAGTGGATGCCTTCTGGTCCTTGATGGGGAAAGCTTGGGCATATCTCGTAAAATGGTCAGTGACCAGCAACACATTACTAATGTTTCTTTGATCTGACTCCAAACTCAGAAAATCAATACAGACCAGCTCCATGGGTGCACTGGTGATGATGTTAATAAGGGGGGCAGCCCTCTGGGGCAAAGCTTTCCTTTGTAAGCAGCAACTACAAGTTCGAATGTGTTGCTCAACATCAGCCCCCATCTTAGCCCAATAGAATCTGAATCTCAGCAAGTCAAGTGTTCTATGTATGCCAAGGTGCCCCATGTGGTTGTGTAAGGACCTCGGTACTGAGTCTCGAAAGGCAGTGGGCAGCACTAGTTGTTGTCTATTTGTCCCCCTCTGTCTGCTGTTTGTCTGTATAGCAGTCTATTGATCAGTTTCAACTTAGGATCTTCCTTGTATAACAATGTAGTTCTCAAATCAGTGGAGCGCAATTTGGACACATCTTTCCCTGCATAGTGGGCTTCTAAAGCTGATTTGATCATGGGATCTCGGGATTGAGCCCGCTGAATTCTGTTATTGTCCAGCTGAGGCAGTGCACCAATGTCTGTTGCAGAAAATTGGCAATAAGCAGCAGGTATGCAATTCTCAGAGGGTCCCAAACAATCCACCATACAGTCCACTGCGTCCATGGACATTTGTTCCTCACTGTCAGACTTCTGGCAGAGTGCTCGAATATCAGGTTCTGACAGTCTGACCCAGTCATTCTGGGGAACAGGCCTCTGGGAAAGAGCTTTAGCATCTATGTGGTTCAGGCCTGCTCCGTATTCAACAGCATAGTCATATGTAGATAATGCAGAAAGCCACCTATGGCCAGTGGCATCCAACTTAGCTGGTCTGCACATAGATCAAAGGATTATTGTCAGTTTTTACTAGTATCCTAGCCCCATACATGTGCTCGTGGAACTGGTCAACAATAGCCCACTTCAAAGCTAGGAGCTCTAACTTATATACAGGATAGTTCTTTTCGGATGGGGTCAGACTGCTGCTGGCAAAGGCCTCTGGTCTCAGGCCATTCTCGTGCTCTTGGTACAGTACAGCCCCGACGCCTTGCAGGCTAGCATCAGTGTACAAGACATAGGGCTTCGCTGGATCTGCATAGGCAAGGACAGGAGTGTGGGCAAGGGCGTAGCTACCGATACGCCCGACACGCCATGGCGTGCTGCAGAGATCAGCGGGGTAGCAGGAGAGCATGCTAGTCTCACGGCGTTCTTTTGTTCTATTTTTTTTCCATGGGCTTTCCCAGCTGATCTTTGTCCTCTAGGTTTAAGGCAGAAGGGTTGGGGGTGGGGTATTCAGACTAGAACTATGAGTGATCGCTGGCTACTAGCCCCATTGGACGTGATTGAGAAATGTGTTGCTACCTCTCATTCAGGTCCCCCTTGAAGAAAAGAGGTGTGGCAGTGCTTAGTAAGGGGCAGGTCTGAGCCACGTGGGCTCTTTAAATGCCCTTTAAATAAGTAACACGGTCTGTTTGTGTGGACTGGAGTTGGAGAAGACAGGAGAGTCGGGAGTCATCGGGAGCGCATTGTTTGGGAGCCAGGACTAGGATTTTTCAAAATTTCGGGACAGAGCTGCACTTCCAGCGTGTGCTGCCTTCATTGAGAGGTCGACCGCTGAGTGAATTTCTGAATTGGAGTGAGGAGTCAATAAGAGAGCCAAGCCACGCTAGCCGCTACGCACAACAGTCGAAGTGGAGAGAGGACTAGATTGAGGAGGTAGACTATCCTGAGTCCTGAAACTGAGTCATTGCTAGTGCACTGCAGAGGAGTAACCATTTAAGCCATCTTCAGACAGGGTCACAAGCACAGTGAGGTAAGAGCCAGGCAGAGAGTAGTGTGGTCTGTGCGTGCACAGTGATTATTTATTCATAATTTCGTATCCCCTTCCAGATGCCAGGCTTTGCCAGTGTGTGATTACTTGTTGTGACTGAGCGGGCGCTTAGTCGTTGATTTGAATCAGTTTTTTTCACTAGTTTTAGTTTGTCCTGCTTTTCCACCTTCCCTAGCCTAGGTACCCTATGCGAGATGGAGAAAATGAGTGGTTATGACTATACTAGAGACGTATCATGTCAGTGCGGGGGCGGGATGCGATTGTGAATCTGAGCTGGGAGGTTGTTATTTTAATCTGCTTACTGCTTTGATTGTCCTGACCTGCTTCACTGCACTGTAAGTTCCACCTGAGGATGGATCATGGAGAGAAGTGGGGGGGCACGTTCAGCAAGGCCTTTATTTTGCCTTGAATTCAGTTTCCTGACTGAGGGATGAGTCGGGGGGCTCAGCTCAGCTTGTATTTTGCCTTGAATTCCCTTTCCTGACTGAGGGATGAGTCTGAGTCTGACTTTGCCTAATACAGCCAATGTGTACATACAGACAGTATTTGAAAATGGGGAAGACTCCCTGTAGAAATGGGGAGACCTTTATCTTTATATTAAAACAGTAGTAAAGTAGTTTTTTACTCATTTTGTATACTTGATACAAGTCTCTGATTCAGCCTAACGGTTAACCAGTAAGGTCTGGCCGACAAATGCTGTCATTTTAATTTACAATTCAGAGCTGTGCAGAACTGAGTGGGCATTCCAAGGACCAAAACGAATGGCTCTCAACTAGGGAAGCATTTTTTTTCCCATGATAACCATGGAACTTTGTGTTCTGGAAAGTGACTTTACTGAGCAGTTGAAGGAAATCATTATGTATCTATGATATGTTCCCTTGGAAAGGCTAAGTCCTTGAACAAGGGATAAACTTAGAATGATTTGAAATGCCCCGGCTATATACAGTACAGGTTAGAAAAATAACTTGCTAATTTTTTTTGTGTTAAATTATAAAACCACTGATCACTTACTACAAAATTGCATTGAAATATATAAATTAAAATGCACGTGTATTTTTCTTTAAAACTGTAATATCATTTTTATCAACTTTTTGTTTTCATTTTTAATATTTATGCTACAGAATGACTTATTTGTATTGCATATTTTTGTATGTATTGTAATTTTCTGCTATTATCCATTTATGAAGATGGGCTGGGCTAACACCAACTGCTGAGCTCAGAAACACCCCCAACCCCCTTGTGTATTGACTGTGGGATGTTTTGGGTTTTTATTTGGCTCAGTCTGTGCAGAGCTGTGTTTTAACAAACTGCTTGCTCTTTAAAAGTACAGGTGGCAGGTTTACCATTCCAAGTATCACAACCTTGGCTCTTTCTAGTAAATCCCAGTGTGGTTAGTAATGCTATAATTAAGCATTATACAATGGCAAGAACATTTCCTGGACTCTGATTGGTCAATGTGTGCCTGAGACAGTGATGTTATTACACAGTAACATCACTGTATTGATTTTATGGATGATTGTTTGGAGCTACTGGATTTTTTTTTTCAGAAACAAAGATGCACTGCCTCACTAAAATGTACTAATAACATTTTTATTGTTATTTTTTGTTTTCTATAACATCAAGCCATTATATAATTGCAACAAGGCACTCCAAGGTGTGTGTTATCGTGTAATAACATCACTCCTGGGGTGGTAGAAGCACTCGGCCGCCTTGTGCTTGACCCACCCAGGGTGGCGTTATTACACAATAACACACACCTTGTTATGCCTTATTGCTTAAATAAGATGATGATAGGTGTGTGTTATTGTAATAACGCCACACCTGGGGTGGATCGAAGCACGAGGCGAAGCAGAGTGCTTCCACCACCCCAGGAGTGACATTATTACACAATAACACACATCCCTGGAGTGCCTTATTGCTATTATACAGTGGCTCATTTGTTAATTTTAAATGAACAAAGAAAAAAAGATTTATATGAATATTTTGTTTTATTTTTGTGGGTGTAGGTGTATGTTTTGAAAAAAAAGTTCAGAATATATTTTTTCGACCATAGGGTGGAGCTGCTGCAGGAATGATATTGCTGCCTGACTCCTCTGAGATTTCTTTTGTTTCTGTTTCTTTATCAGCCTCTTCTTTGGTCGTAAACCTAGTAGTGGACAGTGGGTTGGAGGGGACTATGTATGATGCTTTGGTTTTTTTTTTTCTATTGATGTCAGTTTTTTTGAGAGTTGTGATCGATTCAGTTTCTGTACAGCATGACTTGAATAGTGGGGCGCTGTGGTGCACGCGCTCACAGGATTTCAGCACTGAGCGTGAACGGTCATTTTTCTGTATCACTCTTTTTTTTTTTTTATACTGTGTTCAGTTTGGTTCTGTATTTCTTTTTCTGAATGTGTTTTCTGACGAATGGGCAGTGGAGTGGGAGCATTCTTGAAGCCTGTTATGTGAAGGACAGCGCCGCATGGAGCAGCACTTTCAGGTACAAGTTGCAGTTTCAGGAAGTTGCAGGCAGTGCTGTTTTAGGGAACAATGAAAAAAAGAAATGAGCTGTACAGCAGTTATTTTTCTGACTGCAGGACCGGTGAATGAAATGGGGTGGACACACGCTGGGTGGGGTAAAGCCGTGAGCTTGACATGATGGGACAAGTGATTCCTTGTGGTTATGCGGTCGTTTTCATGCCTGCCCTAGATACAGTGATGTTATTGTGTAATAACATCACTGTGTCTTGGGCTCAACAGCCAATCTGATTACTGGAATTATCTTTGCCGTTGTATAATAAGCTCACACATCCCAGCACTGCCTTTAGATTGCTACTATACTGTAATGCCCCAAAGGTGGTCATTCCAGAAAAATAAAATAGAATTAAATGAAGCAGAATACATAGGTGCTTAGAGTACCTGCTGCAGGGGTAGGCAGCAGGTTAATGTACAAAGGGGCCCCTAGACATAAAAAGTCAACCTCCCTACACACACAAAACACTGTAAATAATAGAAAAAGTGCCCCTGTGCACTTACAGCTGGTCAAAAGATAGATTTTGTAAGCATTCCATGTCATAATGGTCTGGATGGAATGCTGTGCTGAGTGGCTCATGCACAGCATTCCAATCCAGCCATTCTAGAACCCAGTCAGTTTGATCTTTTAAAATAATTTTATGATTATTCAGTTAGTCAGTTCCTGGGCAGCTGTTGAGGAGAGAGGACGCAGTAAGTCAGAGGGACAAGGAAAGGGCTTACCTGGAGGGTTGAAGCCGTCCCTGAGGACTTACTTGTGTGCCTGCTCTGTCTCCACTGCCTGAAGAAGCCTGCTGGTGGTGAAGTTATCGGTGGTGCCATCGGGGCACCCCGAAGAAAAACGCCGCTCCCGACACGTTGTATGGGCTTAAAAGCCCTCCGTTTATTTGTTTTGCCCTCTGGTGTAATTGTTTAAGCCCTGAGGTATTTTTAAAGGTTTTTATTCGGTCCCACGCTGGGGAGCAAGCAAGCCGCATCTTTCTTGGCCATCGGAGGCCCCCCGAGTCGTCCCTCTTGCCGCCTGCATGATTCCTTCCCACTGCAGCTCACCTCCCGCCTCCCAGAGCAGCCAAGAACTCCCTGCAGACTGCAGAGCGGTGAGTCGGCGGCAGCACACGCTGTGCTGACCGCCTGTATCCTAAGGGGGACTGAATTTGTTTTAAAAGTGCATTAGGTGCTTAAGAAAGATGGCCGAGTGCTGCAGGGAGCATCGAGTCATTAGGACCCGCGATTTTAATATTCAACAGGGAGGCGGGGCTAGGGACACCCATGGGGAGGGGCCAGTGTATTAAGGCCATTTTGAAGGCCTATGAATATTTATTAAGGGGCGGGACTAAGGCGGGATTTGCCTAGATAAGTAACAGCAAGCATTGGGAGCCTGCAGAATTTAAAGGGGCAACAGGATTTAAAAGGGCAATTCTGGCCCAAATATAAAGTAGGGCATTAGACCCATTATAAAGTGGGGCATTTGGCCCAAAGTGTTGAGGGGCATCAGACCCATTGTAAATTGGGGCACCAGGCCCAATCTAAGGTGGGGCATCAGGCCCAAGGTAACGAGGGGCACCAGGCCCATTACAAAGTGGGGCACCAGGCCCAATCTAAGGAGGGGCACGAGGCCCAAGCTAACGTAGGGCTTCAGGCCCGAGGTAAAGGTAGGGCATTAGGCCCGAGGTAAAGCCTGGTCTAAGGGGAGGCCCCGGTCTAGCGGAATAGAGCAAGCCAGCCTAGTGGTACTATAGGGAGGCCCCGGCCTAGCGGAATAGGGCAAGCCAGCCTAGTGGTACTATAGGGAGGCCCCGGCCTAGCGGAATAGGGCAAACCAGTCTAGTGGTAATATAGGGAGGCCCCGGCCTAGCGGAATAGGGCAAGCCAGTTTAGTGGTACTAAAGGGAGGCCCCGGCCTAGCGGAATAGGGCAGGCTCAAGCTAACATAGGGCTTCAGGCCCGAGGTAATGGTAGGGCATTAGGCCCGAGGTAAAGCCTGGTCTAAAGGGAGGCCCCGGCCTAGCAGAGTAGGGCAAGCCAGTTTAGTGGTACTAAAGGGAGGCCCTGGCCTAGTGGAATAGGGCAAGCCAGCCTAGTGGTACTAAAGGATTCCCTAGCCACAACGTACAGTAAGGGATCCTATTCCAGAATACCCTACCTACAGAAACAGGGGTTTATTTGAGAGTGCTTGATTTGCCTATACTGTGAAATTACTGTGATTTCTGCACTGCTTATGCTGAACTATTGCCCTAAGTACCTGAACTATTGTCCTAAGTACCTGAACTATTGTCCTAAGTACCTGAACTATTGTCCTAAGTACCTGAACTATTACCCTAAGTACCTGAACTATTGTCCGAGGTACCTGAACTATTGCCCTAAGTACCTGAACTATTGCCCTAAGTACCTGAATTATTGTCCAAGGTACCTGAACTGTTGCCCTAAGTACCTGAACTGTTGCCCTAAGTACCTGAACTATTGTCCGAGGTACCTGAACTATTAGTCCAAGTACCTGAACTATTGCTGTAAGCACCTGGACATTGGCCCTTATCAGTAACAATTACCCCTGAAGTTATAATTTGCTTTCCTCTGACAAATTATTGTACTATTCCACAGTTCTTTGGGCATTCTTCAGTTATATGTTTACTACTGTACGAAGACAGTCTCAATCTTCTACCACACTGCAGTCTCCTAGTATGGGCTGTTACTCCACGTGCTCAGAATCAGTCTCTGCTCAGAAGAAGACATCCTTCCAACATTCTTCACTTCAGGAAGATCATCCATCAACTCATCCCATCCGTTTGTGTCGTCCGCTGAAGTCGAAGTCCGTCATCAGTCGTACCAGTCGTACCCGTTGTTTTCTTGTTTTCACAGCTTGAAAGTACGTCCACCGAAACACATCACGACAGCCGTGCCAGTTCATTCCATATGGTTCCTGTTCCAGATGTCCCGAAGTTGGTTGCCCTCTACAGAAGAGAGAGAGAGCTCATCTTGGAGAACCTGTTCTGCGCCCCATCCTGGTCGTTCGCTGAAAGTCGAGTCCGTCGAAGCCCAGTCCGGGACGCGTCCGCCGTTTCTTTGTTTTGTGTTAGTTCCTGATCCTAGGATTGCAGAGTCAGCCATCATCTCTTCAGATTCTCATGGTTCCTGGTCCTGTCAGAGTTCCTTCCGAGTCCAGCTGGCCCTTGGAGTGCTGCAGCATCAGTAAGATCGTGGTAGTCCTCCATCGGATTCATCGCCACACAGATCTTGGTCTTTCTTCATCCTTGGCAACCCTAGAAGTGGGTTTTGGCCGAGGAACCTCTTGCGTCAGTGTGTTATTTCAGGAACCAGTTGCTTTGGTTCTACATTCCGGCAGCCTCAGAGAGAGTGGGCTTTTGCCGAAGATATATGGTCTGTTTACCAAACCTCTCACCACCCCAGTGGCCTTATCTAGGTCCTTACTGGGAATTGAGATTAGGGTTCTACAGTTCTGTTTTATTTCCCTTGTAGTTACCAATGAAGAACGACGGTGTACACGAAGACGCCGGATCTCTGGACTCTTGTAAAATCTGGACTCTTTTGTAGATGTGTGATGCTGATCACCCTAATGTAGTGCTGAGTTGCCTATGTAACTGGATTCTTGTTTAGAGTACAGAAGTACAGTATAAACTAGTATCAGAATAAGACTGGATTCTTGTTTAGAGTATAGAAGTACAGTATAAACTAGTATTAGAATAAGAGTGGCAGTAGGCCTAAAGTTTATGCTTGTAGTGGTAACCGTAAAAGTAGTAGATAAAAAGTATTTCAGTATTTCCCTGTTCCATTGCCCTATTTTTGATCGGGCAACCCTTCCTCCTTCTTGTGACTGTGTCTGTCTACCCCTTGGTACCAAATAAATGCCCACCCTGCGGGCATCGAAATACTAAGTTGACTCTTGCCTCTCCTTGTCCGGATAGCAGTTATCCTATCCACATTTTAATTCGGACCGTGGCTGCTCTCTTCTCATAACATCATCTTCTCTAGAGCATCACAAACAAAATTTCTGGCGTAGTCGGCAGGATAGAGATAATTTATCCAAGGAGTCCAAAGTTGGAGTGGCTTAGTAGAAAGTACCAATGGAGCCAGGGGGAAGTAGTGAATTGTCCGGAGGAGACCGAGATGGATTTAGAGGGAGTATCCCACCATCTCCCCTAACCATGCCATACTACTTTGGAGCACCATGGCTTCCACAGTTTTCTGGAGAGAAAGATGGGGACGGAACCAGCAACCTGGGAGAATTCCATTTGAAAATGCAAGCCATGTTCTGTTTGTATCAAATCCCAGAGCCACAAAAAAGTTGAAATTTTGATCGGGCAATTGAAGGGAGCTGCCCACCGTGAAGTGCAATCATGGCCGAGTGGAGCAAAAGCCACAGCAGACCAAATACTCCAGAGGTTGCAGCAGATTTTCGATGCTAGGACCGTGTCCGACCTCAAGATGAAGTTCTTTTCACGTACCCAGAAGTCTCAAGAGACCCCGAGGGAGTTTGCACTGAGTCTACAAGAGCTGTTAAGAGCAATAGAGAGAGTAGACGCGGCAGAGGTCCAGGATGCAGACAGAGTTCTAGTCGAGAAATTTGTGGAAGGAGTACAAAGCGAGGCCTTGAAAAGAGAACTACGGATGCTGCATTTGCAGAACCCTGAAGTTGACTTTCTGGATTTTAAAGAGGAAAGCCATCCGAATATTTGGTTCAGGGCATCCTAGAGAGGAAGCTCCAGCATATCCCCAAATCTCTATGGGAACTCAATGGCCGACCTACACTCACAAGGGTTGGAAAGAAGATCATTCTTGGCAATTAGGCCTCCAACCAGAAGTGTCCTTATGAAGACGAGAGCCAGGACGAGAAGCTGTTGCATACCCGAGCCGGCGTTCCGAACATGATCATATATCTGACCCAAGGTCACAGACCCTGATATGCTCTGTACAGACGGGCGCTCAACAACATTGAGAGCTGACAGAACAGATTGCTATGCTGACCAATCAGATGGCAGAAATGCATAAAGAGATGCAGAGTTGGATGGCTGGGTGGAAGAACGAGAAAAGCTTCGGTCCATCGGAGAAAGAGAGGAAGCATGATCGAATGAACCACTCGCGGAGGAGTGAAGGGGAGACGCTCCACAGATCGATTTGATGGCCAAGGAATGCCCATATGTCGCCAGTGCGGTGTGAGTGGTCATGTCGAACGGAGATGTGGTCAGCAAGTCAATACCACCTTAAGTTTAAACGGGAATTCTTCGGAGATGAGGACCGACCCCCGAAGAATAGCTGAGCAGGTCCAGCAGTCCCGCTAGAACAGTCGTGTTTTGTTGGCGACAGCCCCATGATTCCAGTTAAGGTCGATGGCATCGAACTAATGGCGCTATTGGACACCGGATCGCAAGTCACCACCCTGCAAGGAAGAGAGTTCTGAAGGTACTGGACCCCCAATGATCTGAAGCCACCTCCTAGATCTTGGGTAAAGTAGATCTCAAGCAATGGGGATGAAGTCCCATATTTAGGTTACCTGGAAGCTGATGTACAGCTAGGGACGAACGTTCAACATAACACAGGCATCACTGTGAGTGACACTGAGAGTGATCAGCTACCACCACTCATTCTCGGGATGAACGTTCTACAGAATTGTTTCGGTGAACTAGTGAGCATCCTCCAGCAGCAAGCCAAACATCTGCCTCGAGTGGAGAAGCATGCCCTGCAACAGACCATACACAATTTGCAATGCCACCAAAGATTCGCCAGTGCCGAGGGTGAAATCGGTAAGGTACGGGTGACGGATGCTAGACCTGTAACCTTAAACCTGGGCACCGAAACAACTTTGTGGTGCAAAGCAAAGGTGGGCCCGTGGGGTCAAGACTATGATGCCCTAGTAGAACCCTACCCAATGAATAAGGAAGAGCCCATAATAGTGGTTAGAAGTGTGGCCACGGTGATCTGAGGTAGGATACCAGTCCGAGTGCTAAATTACGGGACTCATGACGTACAGCTGTACCGGAACCAGCCAGTTGCGCAGATCCACACAGTATGTTTGCAGGATATTGTTGAAGCTGGGGAAGAAATGGAGAAAGTGCTGGAAGATGGGATGGAAAGCAATCAGAGACCAGAGTGGACCAAGGAGATCAAAGTTGGCAATGCAAAGACCAGCATGAAGCAAAAAGCCGATATTTTGGAGGTGGTTTTGCACCGAAAAGAAGCTTTCAGCCAACACCCCTTGGATTTTGGGTCAGCTCGTGGGGTGCAACATCACATCAGTACCCATGGACATCCACCTATCTGAGAGAGATTTAGGCCGATTCCACCAGCTATGTACCAGCAGGTCAAAGAGATGATCAAGGAGATGAAAGAGGTGAATGCGATAAGAGAAAGTCACAGCCCTTGGGCAGCGCCAATTGTTCTGGTCAAGAAGAAGGATGGTAAGATCCGATTCTGTGTGGATTACCACAAGTTGAATGCTATCACTCACAAAGACGCATACCCTCTGCCTAGGATCGGGATTCCCTCACGGATCTTCAGTCACGCCGTATTCTCCACTCTAGATCTGACCAGCGGATACTGGCAGGTTCCTATGGTGCCCCAGGATCAGGAGAAGACAGCTTTCATTACTCCCATGGGTTTATTGAATTCACTAGGATGCCTTTTGGCTTGTTAATGCACCTGGAACTTTCCAAAGGCTAGTGGAACATTGTCTTGGGAGCCGAAATTTCGACACCCTGCTGTTGTATTTGGACAATATTATCGTATATTCCAAAACGCATGAAGATCATCTACGCCACCTGGACAAAGTATTCCAAAAGTTGATCCAGTATGGGCTGAAAGTTAAACCATCCAAATGTCACCTGCTGCAGACCAAAGTAAGTTACCTGGGACATATAGTCTCCGCAGATGGAGTGACGCCAGACCCAGAGAAGATCAAAGCTGTTAAGAAATGGCCTGTTCCTACTACCATAAGAGAGGTCCGGAAATTCTTGGGATTTGTTGGATACTACTGAAGGTTTATTAAGAATTTCTCAAAGATTGCTGTGCCTTTGCATGAACTCCTGAGAGGATCAGCAGAAGGTAGAGTCCCGAAGTATCGCCTGGTTACATGGAGTACCGAGCAACAACAGGCCTTTGATCAACTAAAGACAATACTTACTGAAGCTCCCATACTGGCGTATTCCGACTATGCGAAACCATTTCTATTGTATACAGATGCCAGCAACAGAGGATTGGGTGCGGTACTCGCTCAAGAAAAGAATGGTGTGGAAAGGGTAATAGCCTATGCCAGTAGAGGATTAAGAGGCTCCGAGCGGAACAACGCCCGCTATAGCTCTTTTAAATTGGAGTTTTTGGCGCTAGTCTGGGCCATCACTGAAAAATTTAGACAATATTTGGCTGCCACCCCTTTCACAGTCTTCACTAACAATAATCCTCTAGCACACCTGAATACTGCAAAGCTAGAAGCCCTTGAGCAAAGGTGGGCTTCTCGACTTGCAAATTACAGATTTTCCATCAAGTATCGCTCAGGTAAATTGAATGTGAATGCTGATGCCTTGTCCCAGATGCCTGAACACGGAGAGGTAGAAATAGAGGACACCCCGCTGGAAAATATTGAAATGCCACCTTTTCTACAAGTACCAGCTGAGATTGTGCAGGCATGCTGTCTACTTGCTCCTGAGGTTAAAGAGGAAGATCAACCGGAAGTAGATGACATGATTGCTAATCCAAAGAACCTATGGGCGAAACTACAAAGCCAAGACCCCGTAGTGCACCAAGTGAAAGATCTAGTTGCGCAACAGAAGCGCATGAACAGAAAAGAAAGAAGGAAATTGACCACAGAGATGATGAAACTGTGGAGGCACAGGACTCGCTTGACAATAGAAGATGATCGTCTGGTGAAGAAGAGTAGAGATCCCACCACCCACACAGAAATAACTCAAATCGTAGTTCCAAAGACCAGTGCTTCAGTAGTGTTGGAAGCATACCATGACAACTCAGGACATTTCGGTCACAAGAAAATGGAGCCTATCATCAGAAGGCGATTCTATTGGGTAGGAATACGCAATGATATAGCAAAATGGTGTGAAGAATGTCTAGCATGCAACTTAAAGCGCAAGGAAAAGGAGAATCAGAGAGCTCCTCTCCATCCAATAGTCAGTAGCACACCATTGGAACTAGTTGCTCTTGATCACTTGAAACTGGATCCTAGTTCAAATGGACACGTTTACATCCTTACTATGGTGGATCACTTTTCCAAGTTCGTAGTTGCAAGTGCAGTGAAAGATCTATCTGCTCGAACTACTGCTGAAACCTTTGAGATATTTTGTATGACCTTATGGATACCCCACTAAAATCCTAACAGACCAAGGAACATCTTTCGAATCTCATCTCTTTCACGAACGGTATGCTCTATATGGGAGTCATAAGTTAAAGACTACTGCGTACCATCCCCAAGGAAATGGACTTTGTGAAAGAACAAACCAAATTCTCTTAGAAATGTTGCGAGATCTACCAGAGTATAAACATCCTTTCTGGCCAGCTTTACTCCCTGAACTCACGTATCTGTACAATAATACGATTCATTGCTCCACAGGTTATACCCCTCACTATTTGATGTTTGGATGACACTGAAGACTTCCAATGGACTTAGTATTGGAAGTACCACCAGAAGAAGTTAAAGGAAAGAAGCCAGTGACAAATTGGGTCCAAGAACATAATGAAAGGTTACAAGAAGCCGGAAGAATCGTTGGAAAACACATGGAACAAGCACGGCAGGCATGAAAACCAACTACGATATCAAGGCCAAAGCTACACCTTTACTTATTGGAGAAAGGGTAATGTTGAAAAAGACCCAGAAATGCAGTAAACTTTCTTCAAAGTGGGAATCAGAACCTTATTACATCATCGAGATACCTTACCCTGAACTGCCGGTCTACAAGATCCAACAAGAATTTGGACATGGCACCAAAATTGTCCATCGCAACCTACTAAAAGCGTGCACTTTCAGAGACACTGTGATTGTTAAAGAACAGGACAGTCCTATGCCGAAAGAGAGGCAGGAGTCCACCAAAGACAAAATATGGAAACTAGAATCACCAACAAATTGGTGTACAGAACCTTGGACTCATACGTCGCATATGCATTCCCTTGACCGTTCGAACTGTGTACCAGTACTAGCTCCAGAAATACCGGATTTCCTGGAAGGAGAATGTATTGTTCCAGAACCTACTGACTTCCATCCCTGCAGATCTCAAAGATCGAACGCAGGTATCCCTCCTAGAAGGTATATCACAGAAGCTTCTCAACTCGTACCTTGGTACAACAGGTAGATCTAATCCCCAAAAAAATTTCCCAGACACAGTCACTTTAGGGTAAATCTTTAAAACAAAAATTTACAGTATAGTAGATGTTTCAAGAATATTTTGGAGCTTTTAAGAGTGTTTTATTAACGTAAGATTTTCATAGAGTATTAAGTAAGTTTTTCATAGAGTATTAAGTAAGATTTTAGAGGTTGATAAGATGATAGATTGTGTAGAATGTTAAGGGAATACATGGGGACATGTATTTTTAGGCGGGCCCGAATCTGTAATGCCCCAAAGGTGGTCATTCCAGAAAAATAAAATTAAATGAAGCAGAATACATAGGTGCTTAGAGTACCTGCTGCAGGGCTAGGCCGCAGGGTACTGTACAAAGGGGCCCCTAGACATAAAAAGTCAACCTCCCTACACCCACAAAACACTGTAAATAATAGAAAAAGTGCCCCTGTGCACTTATAGCTGGTCAAAAGATAGATTTTGTAAGCATTCCATGTCATAATGGTCTGGATGGAATGCTGTGCTGAGTGGCTCATGCACAGCATTCCAATCCAGCCATTCTAGAACCCAGTCAGTTTGATCTTTTAAAAATAATTCTATAGTTGTTCAGTTAGTCAGTTCCTGGGCAGCTGCTGAGGAGAGAGGACACAGTAAGTCAGAGGGACAGGGGAAAGGGCTTACCTGGAGGGTTGAAGCCATCCCTGAGGACTTACCTGTGTGCCTGCTCTGCCTCCACTGCCTGAAGAAGCCTGCTGGTGGTGAAGTTGTCGGTGGTGCCATTGGGGCACCACGAAGAAAAAAGCCGCTCCCGAAGCGTTGTATGGGCTTAAAAGCCCTCCGTTTATTTGTTTTGCCCTCCGGTGTAATTGTTTAAGCCCTGAGGTATTTTTAAAAGTTTTTATTCGGTCCCACGTCGGCAGCAAGCAAGCTGCATCTTTCTTGGCCATCGGAGGCCCCCCCGAGTCGTCCCTCTTGCCGCCTGCGTGATTCCCTCCCACAGCAGCTCACCTCCCGCCTCCCAGAGCAGCCAAGAACTCCCTGCAGACTGCAGAGCGGTGAGTCGGCGGCAGCACACATTGTGCTGACCGCCTGTATCCTAAGGGGGACTGAATTTGTTTTAAAAGCACATTAGGTGCTTAAGAAAGACGTCTGAGTGCTGCAGGGAGCATCGAGTCATTAGGACCCGTGATTTTAATATTCAACAGGGAGGCAGGGCTAGCGACGCCCACGGGAAGGGGCCAGTGTATTAAGGCCATTTTGAAGGCCTATGAATATTTATTAAGGGGCGGGAGTAAGGCGGGATTTGCCTAGATAAGTGACAGCAGGCATTGGGAGCCTGCAGAATTTAAAGGGGCAACAGGATTTAAAAGGGCAATTCTGGCCCAAATATAAAGTAGGGCATTAGACCCATTATAAAGTGGGGCATCAGGCCCATTGTAGATTGGGGCACCAGGCCCAATCTAAGGTGGGGCACCAGGCCCAAGCTAACGTAGGGCTTCAGGCCCAAGGTAAAGGTAGGGCATTAGGCCCGAGGTAAAGCCTGGTCTAAGGGGAGGTCACGGCCTAGCGGAATAGGGCAAGCCAGCCTAGTGGTACTATAGGGAGGCCCCGGTCTAGCGGAATAGGGCAAGCCAGCCTAGTGGTACTAAAGGGAGGCCCCGGCCTAGCGGAATAGGGCAAGCCAGCCTAGTGGTACTAAAGGGAGGCCCCGGCCTAGCGGAATAGGGCAAGCCAGCCTAGTGGTACTAAAGGGAGACCCCGGCCTAGCATAATAGGGCAAGCCAGCCTAGTGGTACTAAAGGGATGCCTCGGCCTAGCGGAATAGGGCAGGCTCAAGTTAACGTAGGGCTTCAGGCCCGAGGTAATGGTAGGGCATTAGGCCCGAGGTAAAGCCTGGTCTAAAGGGAGGCCTCGGCCTAGCAGAATAGGGCAAGCCAGCCTAGTGGTACTAAAGGGAGGCCCTGGCCTAGCGGAATAGGGCAAGCCAGCCTAGTGGTACTAAAGGATTCCCTAGCCACATCGTACAGTGAGGGATCCTATTCCAGCATACCCTACCTATAGAAACAGGGGTTCATTTGAGAGTGCTTGATTTGCCTATACTGTGAAATTACTGTGATTTCTGTACTGCTTATGCTGAACTATTGCCCTAAGTACCTGAACTATTGTCCAAGGTACCTGAACTATTACTCTAAGTACCTGAACTATTGCCCGAGGTACCTGAATTATTGCCCTAAGTACCTGAACTATTGTCCGAGGTACCTGAACTATTGCCCTAAGTACCTGAACTATTGTCCGAGGTACCTGAACTATTGCCCTAAGTACCTGAACTATTGTCCGAAGTACCTGAACTATTAGTCCAAGTACCTGAACTATTGCTCTAAGCACCTGGACATTGGCCCTTATCAGTAACAGTTACCCCTGAAGTTATAATTTGCCTTCCTCTGACAAATTATTGTACTATTCCACAGTTCTTTGGGCATTCTTCAGTTATATGTTTACTACTGTACGAAGACAGTCTCAATCTTCTACCACACTGCAGTCTCCTAGTGTGGTCTGTTACACCACGTGCTCAGAATCAGTCTCTACTCAGAAGAAGACATCCTTCACTTCAGGAAGACCATCCATCAACTCATCCTGTCCGTTTGTGTCATCCGCCAAAGTAGAAGTCCGTCATCAGTCGTACCAGTCGAACCCATCGTTTTCTTGTTTTCACAGCTTGAAAGTACGTCCGTCGAAATGCATCATGACAGCCGTGCCAGTGTCGTTCCGTATGGTTCCTGTTCCAGATGTCCCAAAGTTGGTCACCCTCTACAGAAGAGAGAGAGAGAGAGCTCATCTTGGAGAACCTGTTCTGCTCCCCATCCTGGTCGTTCACCGAAAGTCGAGTCCGTCGAAGCCCAGTCCGGGATGCGTCCGCTGTTTCTTTGTTTTGTGTTAGTTCCTGATCCTAGGATTGCAGAGTCAACCATCATCTCTTCAGTTTCTTATGGTTCCTGGTCCTGTCAGAGTTCCTTCTGAGTCCAGCTGGCCCTTGGAGTGCTGCAGCTTCAGTAGGATCATGGTAGTCCTCCATCGGATTCGTCGCCACGCAGATCTTGGTCTTTCTTCATCCCTGGCAACCCTAGAAGTGGGTTTTGGCCGAAGAACCTCTTGCTTCAGTGTGTTATTTCAGGAACCAGTTGCTTTGGTTCTACATTCCAGCAGCCTCGGAGAGAGTGGGCTTTTGCCGAAGATATATGGTCTGTTTACCAAACCTCTCACCACCCCAGTGGCCTTATCTAGGTCCTTGCTGGGAATTGAGATTAGGGTTCTACAGTTCTGTTTTATTTCCCTTGTAGCTACCAACGAAGAACGACAGTTTACACGAAGACACCGGATCTCTGGACTCTTGTAAAATCTGGACTCTTTTGTAGCTGTGTGGTGCTGATCATCATAATGCAGTGCTGAGTAGCCTATGTAACTGGATTCTTGTTTAGAGTACAGAAGTACAGTATAAACTAGTATCAGAATAAGACTGGATTCTTGTTTAGAGTATAGAAGTACAGTATAAACTAGTATTAGAATAAGAGTGGCAGTAGGCCTAAAGTTTATGCTTGTAGTGGTAACCGTAAAAGTGGTAGATAAAAAGTATTTCCCTGTTCCATTGCCCTATTTTTGATCGGGCAACCCTTCCTCCTTCTTGTGACTGTGTCTGTCTACCCCTTGGTACCAAATAAACACCCACCCTGCGGGCATCGAAATACTAAGATGACTCCTGCCTCTACTTGTCCGGATAGCAGTTATCCTATCCGCATTTTAATTCGGACCTTGGCTGCTCTCTTCTCATAACATCATCTTCTCTAGAGCATCACAGTACCGTGCAGTACTTCTGTCTAGGTATCAAATACTTTCTGGGCAGAACCTATTCTCTAATTCATTGTTCCTATTTGTGTCCATTTAAGAAGTGATGGAGTGGAAACCATATAAAAACTGTACTAATAAGATAATTGATAGGCTAGTGAAATGCCTGACTGACTTGCACAATAAAATAGAGATCCTGTTCACCTCCCTTAGTGTAGTGTTATAATATCCACTGCTCTTTATTTTCCCGTCTGGGTAGTAGTAAAAAGTTTGATTCCTTGCATAAAATCCTTAAAATAGCAATGCCTGTTAAACTGTCCACATTTAAAACCTTATTCCAGGCCATTACAGAATCCTGTAAATGCAGACTTGACACTATGTACAGTGGTAGAGATGCTTGTCACAATGCAACATTGTAACTTGGCCAATCTGGTACAGAGGCTTGTCACAATGCAGTATTGTAACCAAAAGCCAGTCTGTTAGTCTGACACTTGGTGGTGGGATGGTGGTGTGCTGGCACACAACACAGAAAATGACACTAGCGTCCAAGGGCATGGACGGTGGGGAAGGGGTAGCTCACCCGAAGGGGGGGGGTGGGTAGTGGTGAGTCCACTTGGTGTGCAGCTCAGAAGTTCCTGGCTACACCCCTGAGCATGGGTAAGTTGATATATAATCTCATGAAAAGCAGCTTCACACTCAGGTGTCCATCTGGCCCCAAATACTTCATTGGGTTAGAAATGCACTGTCTCAGGCTCAGAAGAATCCGACCTCTTGTATTTTTTGTGGGTAGGAGGGTAACCTTGAGTAAGATTAAGTAAAGGACAGATCACTCTTGAATTGTCGTTGATGAAACGGTGATAGTAGCCACAGAATCCCAGGAATCTTTGCAGTTCTTTTAGATTGTGGGGCTGTGGCCAGGTGGTCAAGGCCTCAACTTTACTTGGGTCGGTCTCTATTCCCTCGGTGAAGACTGTGTATCCCACATACTTTACAGATGTTTGGAAGAATTGACATTTATCGATGGACAGTTTTAGGCAAAAGTCTTAGTCGGTCCAACACCTTGAACAATCTGCTCTCATGTTCCTCCAGTGAGCTGCCAAACACAATAACATCATCCAGGTACACCAGGCACTCTAATAGAAACATAGAATTTGATGGCAGACAAGGACTGCATGGCCCACCCAGTCTACCCATTTCCCTACCTAATGGATAAGCTGTCGATCCTAGTTAACCAGCAGCCTATTTCTTTCTACCCCCACCACCTAGAATTGCTTTATGGCTGTCCCATGCATGCTTGAATTCAACCACTGTTTCTGACTCCACAACCTCCTCCGGAAGGCCGTTCCATGCATACCCTCTCTGTGAAAAAAATACTTCCTTACATTACCTCTGAGCCCCCCCATCTTCAAATTGTGCCCCCTTGTTCTTGCAGACCTCTTCTTTGAAAGATGCTACCCTCTTGGACTTGTTGATTCCTTGAGGTACTTGAAAGTTTCTATCATGTCCCCCTCTCCTCCTTTCCTCGAGGCTATACATATTAAGCTCCTTTAGTCTCTCTTCATATGTCTTCTGGTGCAGACCCTGCACCATTTTAGTGCCCTCCTCTGGACAGCTTCCATCTTGTCTATGTCCTTACGGAGATTGGGTCTCCAGAACTGCACACAGTACTCCAGATGGGGTCTCACCAGCTGTCTGTACAGAGGGATAACAACTTCCTGTTTTCTACTGGTGATGCCTCTCCCTATGCATCCCAGTATCCCCCCAGCCCTCCTTACTGCCTTCTCACATAGCTTGCCCAATTTTAAGTCATCTGATATGACTATCCCCAGCTCCCTTTCCATTTTTGTTGTTGTTAGTGTCTCACTCCCCATTGTGTACTCTTCCCCTGGGTTTTTGTTTCCCAGGTGCATTACCTTGCATAAATGTAAGCTGCCATACATTTGACCATTCCTCTAACCATGCCAAGTCCCTTCTCATCCTTTCCACCCCACCTTGTGCATCAACTGTGTTGCAGACCTTTGTGTCATCTGCAAAGAGACATACTTTTCCTTCCAGTCCCTCTGCAATGTCACTTATAAAAACACTGAAGAGGACCAGTCCTAATACTGAACCCTGCAGAACCCCACTAGTAACCCCCATTTCTTCAGAGTGGAGTCCATTTACTATTAGCCTCTGTGTCCTATTCTCCAGCCAATTCTTTACCCAGGCTATCATCTTGGGACCCACTCCCAGGCTGGCTAACTTGTATATTAATCTTTTGTGGGACTGAGTCAAATGCCTTGCTAAAGTCTAGGTAGGCCATGTCCACAGCCCCTCCTGATCTACTACTTTGGTCACCCAGTCAAAGAAATCTATTAAATTCATCTGGCATGACAGTCCTGCTGTGAATCCATGCTGCTTTGGGTCCTGTGCCCTCTGCCTCTAGGTACTCAACAATTCTGTCCTTCAGAAGTGATTCCATCATTTTCCCTATCACTGAGGTTAAACTAACAGGTCTGTAGTTTCCTGCTTCTGCCCTGCTCCCACTTTTGTGAAGAGGAATCACATCTGCCCTCCTCCAGTCCTCAGGTACCACCCCATCCTCCCATGATTTGTTAAAGAGGGTAGTCAGTGGTGTCACTAGTTCTACCCTTAGTTCTTTTAGAATTCTGGAATGAATCCCGTCAGGCCCCATTGCTTTGTCCACCTTCAGTTTTAAGAGTTCTTTCAGAACCCTTTCTTGTGCCCCACTGCACATTCCATCAGTCATTGAAAAGTGGCTGGGGCACCTGAAATCCCTTGAGGCATCCTCATGAATTCATAGAAGCCAAGCAGACAGATAAAGGCTGTCTTCTCACAGTCTTCCGGGGCCATCGGGATCTGGTAGTGCCCACTTCAAAGATCCAGCATGGAGAACCACTTGCTACCATTCAGTCAGTCTAAAGCATCCTGGATGCGGGGCACTGTATATTCATCAGGGATAGTCCGCCAGTTCAAGGTGCAATAATCCATGCACATCCTTACTGTCCCATTCTTTTTTCTCACTACCACAATAGGTGAAGCATATGGGCTTCTGGATTCTTGTATTACACCAGCAGCAAGCATCTTTTGCAGATGCCATCTCACATCACCTATGTCAGCAGGTGCCAGGTGTCGAGACCTCTCACAAAATGGCCTTTCATCATGCAGCCGGATGTGGTGCTCAGCTTCTTGCACACATCCTACGTCCCATTCTTTGAAAGAAAACACCTGGTCTCTCTGGGCAAGCTTTCTACTGATGCTCATCTTCCATTCAGCTGGCAACGGGAAGTCACCAAAATCAAACGAGTTGGGCATCACTCTGTCATTCTCCCCAAACACTTGTTACTAGGCAACACTGCAGTATACGCATAATGCACATTAACCAGGGTGCAACCTCTATTTACTCGAATCTCTCTATCAGACACATTATGAACTTGGACCATTACCCGTCTGGCGTAAGCTTGGGCTTTGGCAGGCAAAATACTTGGCTTGACCAGCAGTCCCTCTGGCAATTTCCCACTGCTTGGAGCATCCAGCATGAGGATTTTATTCCTGACATCCTTTCGGATACGGACCTCTCCCTGTAAGGTACACTGGGCATTTGGCACCAGGATCAGAGACTCAGGATCCTTTTTCCAGACAATTCCAACTGGTTCCTCTGGTTCCACTTTGTCAGCATCTCTCAGGGCATCATAGGCCTTCTTGATCAATGCCAGAATTCTTAAAGCTCTACCAGTCTGTGACCTGTTTCTCATAACACAACTGCACCAACTGTCCAAACATATGCGCATCTGTCCCAGTTAGTGGAGGAACCCCAACATACAGTCCAGTAGGGGGACACACTAAGGCCATGGTCTCTACTTGCTCTGCCACTCCAGCCATGGAGGTGGGGAAAGATGGCCAAATTCAGATATAGCCGGAGTAGGGGTAGGCTTTCTAACTTAACCCCCATACATGCAGTCCTTCCAATGGTTGTAAGGGTATGTCTGACAAAAGCTTCTGATACCAGACCTGGAACATAATTGTCACTTGGGAGCCACTGTCTAATACAGCTCTTGTAGGCACTCCATTCACCTTTACAGTGGTCTCCATGGAGGGACCCACTGTTCTGGACCAGTCTGGAGAGGCAGTAGCAGGGGCCTGGGCAACTGACCTTGCCACAAAGGGACGTGAGTTAGCATTTTTGGGACCCTCACTGGGATCATTTTGTGCACCTCTTAACCCCTGATTTGTTCTCCGAAGCTCTCCTTGTAGCCTATATACTATTTTGTCTGTGTATTTTAGGGACCGGCAGTCTCTCTTCATGTGCCCATCCTTCCCACAATTATAGGAAAACATACTTTCTGGAGTTTGAGCTGGCTGAGACATCACACCGGGAGCCAGGATGGGGGTACTACTAACTGGACACCTTGATGCTATTTCTGTCTGCGGCATGATAAGCATTTGGAGGCATCTCTTCAATTTCCCCACTTCCACGGTAAAGATATCAAACTTTGAGCTGTTGTCAGCAGGAGATGACTGGGTGGGTACCCCCACCCCCGTAGCAGGTGCAGTCGGATATAGGTCGGGGCCTGTACTTGCAGGCGCGGCCTACATGAAGAGACTGTTTTTGGATTCCCTGATCTCTCTCAGCAGTTCACCCCATGATGGCACACCCTTATTGGTCCCCACTTCACAAGGACCTTCCGATGCTGTGATCACTTGGGCTGCGCTCACCCCAGAATTAGAATCCCCCTCCTCATCTTCATCCTCCTGAAGTTCTTTTATTAAGTCACAATAGTCTGGTGGGTTACCCCTTCTGTCTGGGAGCCTTAATTGAAGGAGCTGCAATTTAGAATGCTTTGCATGCTGTAGTAGGTGCTCCCAACCTTACACAGTTTAAGTCACTGGCGGCTACCCCACCTTTTCGGTAAGCCTTCTGCAGAGCTCTTTCCAGATGAGTAATATATGCAGAAGAATTTTCCCTTGGCCACTGTTTTATACCTTGAAATTTCCACATCAAGCTCTCCCCTGACTCAACGCTCCCAAAATTGCCTTCCAGCACAGATAGGTACTTTTGGGCAGATGCATCAGGATTTGTGGACCTCAAAAAATGTAATGGCCTCTAGGGCATGACTCCTCAGACTTTCTATAATTCTTTTTTGTTTCTCAGCCTCCACACACTACCATTCAGGTATCGGGGACACAGTCTATCCAGGTGTCCCTATCATCCTCCCCTTGGGGGGTGGGGAGAGTGCCAGAGAAGATCCTCAACCTTTGGTAAGAGTTGTGACTAATGGCAGATGCAGAAATAGGATCCTGTACTGGTTCAGCCACCATAACAGGTACTGGAGTGGGAGAGGGTGTTGGGGAAGGAACACCCCCAGGTGGCAAGAATAGTTTCTTCAAGTCCTCCACAGTTTTCCTCTTCTCCAGCAACAATTAGCAAATTTCTCCTCAAAAGTTTCAGATAGTGGGGGCTCATCCCCCGGTCTCTACTGTCCTTAATTATCACCTCCAGGCAGTGAGGGCTCTGGGGTAATAGTCTGTGGCACTTTGGAGCTATCTATGGGGTCCTTATACTCTACTAGTGCCATGAAAGTATGGGTGAATAGATCAGCATGTCGACCCACCACCACAGGGTTTTGTAAACCTTCCACCTTGGAAAGTACTCCCTGTACAGTGTCCGTATTGATACCCAGGGGGATGTCCAGGATAAGCATAGCATTTTGGGGGTCGATCTCCTCCCCAGTACACCACTCCACCAACCGGTGCACAGCCACTTCTGTCGGGGTACCCATTTATTTTTTTTTAACAGTGGTTCGTAAATGTGGCCACTAGAGGACACAAAATCCCAGCGGTGAGCCTCCAAGATGTAACCCCAGGTGGTGCTATCCCAAGGGCTACTACCCCTGCCTGCTTGACTTCTGACAGGTTGAGGGGCCTAGGTTCTATGGCGGGTGCCTCCACCCAGAGGTCAGGGTTTGCAATGGTTGGTCTAGTTTGGTCACAGCCCTCTGGGACACTGAGACCCCCTTCTAATCCCTCTAATGGCCCACACAATGCACAGGAGTTACTGTACCAATATCCCACATGTACACACTGTTCATTCATAAGGTACCACTTACCCTAGAGACTGATTCACAGGTTCGTCTCTGAGGACCCCCTGAAAAATATGGTTAAGCAGCATACACAAACCAATACAGTGCTTGGCATGAGGGTACTGACACTTCAGACAGTTTAAAGTTTAACAACAGCAGCAAATCTGATTTATTTAGGAAACAGTAACATGGGAGGGGGAAATCGGGTTAATTAGTGGCATTAAATAACAGTACTGTGCACATATACAGAGTCTGAAAATTCACACTCTGGGTACCCAGATTGGGGGGGGTTGCTAGCCAGGTGCGTTGCCCAGGGTTGGCTGGCAGGTGTAGATGGATAGGGCCCTGTAGAAGAAAATATATGCACAACACCCAATTGTAATCCGGGGCCGGAGGGCTCAGTCCATGAAACAGTGAAACAACAAGAATTAGGTGACACTCTTGTGATTGAGAACAAGCTGCAGGCTAATACCCCGATTTGTACTTGCAACACCCAAGCTGAGAATCGGATGGAGAATGTCCCTCCGGATTGCCAGAAGAGCAGGGCATGAGGACAAGGTCCTTGTGACTGGACCCCACTGCAGTTGATAGCAAGCGGATGTAGTCCGAATTAAGCTGGGGGTTTACTTCCAGCTTCAGCACACAATTCACTGTACAGGGGATTTGAAATAGCGATTCCCCACAAGCACTTGTGCATGTTTATATGTAAAACGAAAGTAGTATACCAGGCAGGCTGCTCCTCGATCCCGATCGCAATTACTGCAAAATACCTGGGAGCACACACAGCAGCTTCAATTTCTAACAGACCGAGCGCGATTCAGCAATTTCTTCAGTCTTCTACAGGGTGAGCCTGGTTTCCACACTTGTAGTGCTTTTTTCTCCTCACAACTCGGATTCAGTCCAAACTGGCACTCACAAAGGCTACAGACTGAAACTCAGGGCCTCACACGCGCTTCCCACACGAAACTATACACCGCAGAAGCACACAGCTCATTCTCTCTTCACTGCCACAACTGATCTGATCTTTCCAGTCACAGAGCAGGGCATTTCCTTTAGCTCCACGCTATTCTGTTGCTGATTCAGCTGTCACTCACAATAAGACTCCCTCTGTTGGTAGAAAAAGGCGCCAAGGTCAAAACTACATTTCCCAGCGTCACTGCCCATATAATCCCCTTGTGGCTGGCTCAAAATTAAGAGTCCCAGTTCTGATTCATTCACGGGCTCCATTTTTGGGAACCCTTAGCCCAGTTGGCCCAGCATAGCTGTTTAGGTCCAAAATGGAGGGGTATCACACACAGAGTCCCAGCTGCAAGAAAGTCAGGTTAGACAAACTGCATTTTACTTAACACTCTTAACTGGTTTCAGGCAAACAGTTACATCTTTCATTTAGGCTCCCTCTGCACTCTTAGCGACTGCAGAAATGGAGCGATTTCTCTGCAGCTCGGGCGGAATTCGAGCATTAAATACACAGTCCCCCCCATACAAACTAATAAAGTCTGCAAGCAGACATATCTTAAAGAGACAGTACGCAGAGGCTCAAATAGCATTCACTTGGAACCACATTTAAACAGCTCAGACAACGAACACCGACCAGACTTGGAGCATTTAGGCAAGCTCCTGGAAGACTTTTGGGAACCCTCATTTGCGTGGGGGGGGGTCACACCCTTCCTGGCCTGGAAAGCTTGGCTTCCACGTCAAGTAAGTACCCCCATAAGTTTCAATACAACCATGTACATTTACATCAGTATCACATTAGGCTTATACATGTAGTCATCAATCAACATATCACCTTACCAGAAACACATTTCTGAAACTTTTCAGTACATCACTTTGTACACAGTATTATACACACATTGTACCATACCTCAAGTTATTGCCTCCTGTACATGAAACCTGAAGAGAGGGGGCCCTTCCCTATCAGCTACCTTGGGGCTGGATGGGGCAGGGGCATCATACCTAGAGGGCAACACAATTAACTTGGAGTTAGCACTGATGTTCAGTTTGGGCAATGAGCTTGGGGACACATACACTCCTTTATGGACAACATTGAGAGGCAAGTCCACAGGCCTCCCAAGGGAATCGTAACCAAGGTGCACCACAGGCTTTACAGCTGGACCAGTCTTTCCAGGGGGAACTGTTACAGTCTCTGCACTCTGAGCCTCATTTTCAGCAATGTCCTCACTTGTCAGGGGAGTCTCCATTGGGGTACAGAGGCTAGACCTTGGGGCACTTTCAGCTCCAGGAGTTACAGTCTCTGAGTCCACAACAGCTGGCTCACGTGGAGAGCTTTCAAACACTGGCAGTGGACCGTCAGGGCACTCAAAATACTCTTCTTGTTCTGGTTTATCACCAGTCTGTTCCAGTCCATCATTTTCCTCCTCTGAAAGCTCAAACAGTTCAACCATACACAATGATTCCATATCATCTGACTTGATGCTTTGCACTTCACTTTCTGGGAGCTTTGGCTCCAGGGACAAAGCTGGGGGCTTAGACAGTCCAGAAGGCCCAGCTTCATCTCCAGGATTGACTAGGGGATTGCCCCAAAACAATTGACTCAGTTCGTAAGAAGGGTAGTATTCAAAGCCAAACTCAATTTCCTCTGACATGGAATGACAGTCATGTTCAACTGGGACTTGTGGAGGAGAACACTTTAACTCAGTTTCTGTACGTGCAGACTTTCTTGATTTTTTCTTAGCAGCAACTCTAGTCACTGGTCCAGAGGGGACATTTTCTAGGGGCTAAGACTCAATTAAGATTTGTCCAATGGCCAGTAAATGATTTCTATGCATTGTTTTAACATCTTTTGAATTATTCTCAGGCCTTACTTTGTACACGGGCAGATCATCTAGTTTGCCCACTACAATGTGAGGGAGATGGTGCCATCTGTCAGCAATCTTATGTTTGCCATGCAGTCCCAGATTACTTAGCAATACCTGATCTCCCTCCTAGAGTTCCTGTGCTTTCACCTTTTTATCATACCTTTCTTTGTTGGCCAGATTTTTTTTGGCAGCCATGGTTTGAGCCAGAGGCATCATGCAGTCACAAATTATGGAGGAGCAGAAAATCTCAACCTCTCTAGGGGGGTCTGGGGGCATGCCCCCCCCGGAAAAATTTTGAAAAACTGAGCCCAAATGGTGCATTTTGGTGACTTTTAGTAGTCCAGAAAGCTGTTCCCCAACCAGCCAAGTGCCATAATACTGATATTGGTTAGATGAATGATCAGTTGTTTTTGTACCTTGTTCGTTCTACTAATAGTGTTACCTTTTGTATTAATTTTTATTAAGAATTAATAAGAACTTGTGCATGTTGCAAGTCTTTTATCATGAAAGACTCACAAAATGCACAAGTTCAGTTTTACCATATATTAATCACATAACCACTTTAGTTTATATGTTAAAACAAACAGCAATGATGAGATATAATGCAGCCTTGCATTCGCTGCTACCCCAGTCCCATTACCAAAGTACCCAGAGTTTGAACTTATGATGTCTGCATAATTAGTAACGCCATTTCAGCTATCAGTTCAGCAAATAAAATTTTAGAGACAGGCTTGGAAAAAGAGGAATGGAATGAAGCTGTAAGGAAGGACGGAAGAAGTGTCACAAGAATAGCAAGCTACATTATTCTGCAGCTCTTTAAATGACAAGTACTTTCAAACTGTGATGAATTGGAATGTCAGGATCACTACTAGAAGTAGGCAGCACTGAAGCTTCATTCAGTTAAGAGTTCATTTTAACACAAAAACGGATTGCATCATCGGCAACAGCCACTGCAATGATTTTATGTTCCTACATTAGCTATTCTCTTTTATGTGTGGGGGTTACTGCTATATTTCAGTATCTACCGATCTGGCTTTTCTCTAAGTGTCCAATCAAGTTTTTGACGTTTACGACTGAAGCTGCATGCTTTGATGGTGATTTCAGATAAACGCACTGAACCTGAAACCTTGACTTACACACAGTAAAGAAAGGCACTAAAAAATGGAACCTTCCCTTACATAAAGTACCTGAACTCTGGAATGAAGTTTGACCTCAGTCTATAAAAAGCTGCTGAGATTGTCAATAGCCAGTTAGTGGGGGTTGGAATTTCCATTTTCACATTCCAGGTAGCGCAGGAACCACCTAGCTGCATCTTTTACTGGATGACTGGGATACTTAAAATAGTAACAAACTAAAAGACAGTATTTTGCCTGTTCTTTTTACTATGGGTAAACATAATTAAATAAAACAATGCCTGTAGTGAATACTCTATAACCAACAGTTTAGTGCTGGGAATACAAGCTACAGTCTTGATCTGAGCAACCCACAACCCATCTCAGAGATTATAGTTAGACTGCTAATGTCTCCGTCCCCCGTTCACTGTTTTACATCACTTTCATTGAGATACGTTTAAAGAAGTGTATGTAAATGCGTAGTTGCTGGAAACAGACACATTCCCACTCCAAATTGTCAGTTCTTCATTCACTGCAATTCCACTCAACTTAAGAATTTCTGCAGAATGAAAAAAAAAAAAAAAATGCACAGAGGATTACTCAGTATGACACTGGGGGACTGGGCCACCCAGTGTCACTGCTATGTTTCTTTGGGAGGGGGGTTATATATATATGTGTGTGTGTGTGTGTATTACTGGATGTTTGGGACACTTAAAATAGTAGCTGCAAAGTAAAATAAAGTTTGTACCTGGTTCTTTACTATGGGCAACAATAATTAAATGAAACAACCCCTGTACAAATTGGGACCGCATAAGTTGAGATGCCTTCAGCAAGCACTCATACTACCAGTTCCGCAACGTGTTTTCTTGCTGATGCTAAATTAATGTCCCACAAAACAACACACCACCCCAACAAGTAATAGTATGTGCTGTGCTTAAATACGGTCTTAATCTTGCGGCATGAAAGGAGTGGAAGGTGGCGGCTTCAGGTCCCACGGCTGCGCTCCAAGGTGCTCCGAGATCTCGGGTGGCTACCGCTGCACAGGGAATGAACACTAATTCATTAATTAAATTATCTACTTACTTGAGAGTGGGTTGTAACTTGTGCACCCTTAGAAGAGCTTTCGAAGCAGCCTGAGTTTCTCCTTTTCTCTCCCCGTGTAGCTGACGATTAACTTGGGTTGCACTACCTGACAGATGTGGGAGCTGCTGCTGCTCAATGAGTTTAATTTATTGCTTATTTATTAGGCTACGAGGTATGTATGTACGTGTGCCTGTACAAAAAACATAAGATGTGTTGTATATCATTTGCCTAACGACTGGCTTTGTACTGTGCATTTTTTAAATTAAAAAAAAGTAAACATTTAAATGAAAGTCAAACAAAACACGTAAATTTCATGTTGCGTTCTTTTTATTTCCTTATTGCTACACCTACGTGGTTTCTAGTGGCACCAAACTGAATTTCAAATTACGGGCTGCATTTCGCAACTTTATGAGAGGCATGACTGAATGCTCAGTATATTTTAAATGCTACCATAATTTATTACTTGTTCAAAAACCATTTTTGTATAGATATTTAGTCAAATATGTGTCTTTTTTTACTTACTAAACCAGGCAAGTAAACGGAAAACCCCGTTCCTATTTCAGTAGTATTTGTGGGGTGTTTTTTTTTTTGGGGGGGGGGGCGAATTCTGGAAATTATATTGCTGCTTCCTGCAAAGGTAGAAGAAGTGGCACTAATGACTCAGTGTTAACCAGTCTGGAAAGCGATGTTCAAGCTCAACTACAAATAGCATCAGTTAAGGATCTTGAAACTTTAGCCTTGCGCTTTATAACAGCAGCTTGCAGTGCAGAACTGGTAAGAAAGAACCGCCAAACATAGGGGCAATTGGCCATACCTCTCAGCTGTCACACATTATCTGATGATCACTCATTTTACACCTCAGAAACTCTGTGCTCCACAAGAAAAAGGCAATATCCCATATTACCTACCTTAATGACATTTTTTTAATAACAAACTGGTAATAGTCTATGATGCTTAGTTACCATTAAACATTAGGGCACGGATAGCCATAGAGCCTTGTTCTCTCTCTATCGTACTGTAAGCCCCAAATCTCCCGGCTGTCTTCAGGGGTATTATAAGCATCTTTATAAACCTTGCCCACATCTATATGTCAGGGTGACACTGATAAGATATAAGAACCTCTCCCATGGCTACACGAGCTGTTTGGAGGACTCGCTGCTGGTAATGACTGACGCTATAAATGTAAGCGCTGTTTAGTGACAGGCTATTTAACACTAAGCTATTTTGATGGCGCTAATATTGAACCCGCGGTTTTGGTTGAGCTATTTTAACCAGATCCCATTTTCACTTGCATTCTATGTTGATGTAGCTGTGGCTATAATCGGATCGGAGGCATCGGCGGGTGTACCAGTACCCTAGGGTTACTTTAATTACTTACCGTCTGTCCAGATTTCCAAGCCTGGTTTGAAGTTGAACACACCCTGCTGGACCGACTGAGTTCTGTCTATTTTTTACTGAATACTGAGTGACTGACAATCACTGTCTCTGGTGGTCTGCGACTTTGGTAATGGAAGCTAGTAAAGTTGATGCCTCGTTGCCTCTTGTTTTGTTTTTAGGACCCCAGGACCTTAAAAAAGTGTATGTGCAGAATGAAAGTATTTGGGGGGGGGGGCACATGCCCCCTCAGGCCCCATGGGCATGACGCCACTGGTTTGAGCCAGTTGGTACGCATGATTTAGCTGGACCTTTAACTTTTGCACATACTGTAAATAGTTGTCAGCTTGAACCCCAGCAGGAGAGACTCCAAAACACACATCTACCAGCAGTCGAACTTCTCTTCCAAACATCAGGTGGTAGAGGGAGAACCCAGTGACATCACTTTTGGTGCAGTTTTTGTACCAGGGTGCTAATTTGTGGGCTCCATCTAGGCTTGTCCTTCGGTTGGAGGATGCCTTGCATATCTCGCAAAGTGCAGTTGTAACGTTCCGACTGTGGTTCCCCCTGGGGGTGGTAAGGGGTGGTTCTGGACTTTTGCACTCCCCACAGAGAAAGCATCTCTTTGATCAGACGACTCTCAAAGTCTCTTCCTTGATCAGAATGAGTTCTTTGTGGAGACCCATAGTGAACAAAAAAGTTTTCTACAAGTACTTTTGCCACAGTGGATGCCTTCTGGTCCTTGGTGGGGAAAGCTTGGGCATATCTTGTAAAATGGTCAGTGACCACCAACACATTACTAATGTTTCTTTGATCTGACTCCAAACTTAGAAAATCAATACAGACCAGCTCCATGGGTGCACTAGTGGTGATGTTAACAAGGGGGGCAGCCCTCTGGGCCAAAGCTTTCCTCTGTAAGTGGCAACTACAAGTTTGAATGTGTTGCTCAACATCAGCCCCCATCTTAGCCCAACAGAATCTGGATCTCAGCAAGTCAAGTGTTCTATATATACCAAGGTGCCCCATGTGGTTGTGTAAGGACCTCAGTACTGAGTCACGAAAGGCAGTGGGCAGCACTAGTTGTTGTCTATTTGTCCCCCTCTGTCTACATAACAGGCTATTGATCAGTTTCAACTTAGGATCTTCCTTGTATAACAAATCAGTGGAGCGCAATTTGGACTCATCTTTCCCTGCATAGAGGGCTTCTAAAGCTGATTTGATAATGGAATCTTGGGATTGAGCCCGCTGAATTCTGTTATTGTCCAGCTGAGGCAGTGCACCAATGTCTATTGCAGAAAACTGGCAATAAGCAGCAGGTATGCAATTCTTAGAGGGTCCCAAGCAATCCACCATACAGTCCACTGTGTCCATGGACATTTGTTCCTCCCTGTCAGACTTCTGGCAGAGTGCTCGAATATCAGGTTCTGACAGTCTGACCCAGTCATTCTGGGGAACAGGCATCTGGGAAAGAGCTGTAGCATCTATGTGGTTCAGGCCTGCTCCGTATTCAACAGCATAGTCATATGTAGATAATGCAGAAAGCCACCTATGGCCAGTGGCATCCATCTTAGCTGGTCTGCACATAGGTCAAAGGATTATTGTCAGTTTTTACTAGTATCTTAGCCCCATGCAGGTGCTCGTGGAACTGGTCAACAATAGCCCACTTCAAAGCTAGGAGCTCTAACTTATGTACAGGATAGTTCTTTTCGGATGGGGTCAGGTTGCTACTGGCAAAGGCCACTGGTCTCAGGCCATTCTCGTGCTCTTGGTACAACACAACCCCCAAGCCTTGCAGGCTAGCATCAGTGTGCAAGACATAGGGCTTCGCTGGATCTGCATAGGCAAGGACAGGAGCGTGGGCAAGGGCATAGCTACCGATATGCCCGACACGCCATGGCATGCTGCAGAGATCAGCGGGGTAGTAGGAGAGCATGCTAGTCTCAGCATTCTTTTGTTCTGTTTTTTTTTCCGTGGGCTTTCCCAGCTGATCTTTGTCCTCTAGGTTTAAGGCAGAAGGAGTGGGGTTGGGGTGGGGTATTCAGACTAGAACTATGAGTGACGCGCTGGCCACTAGCCCCATCGGACGTGATTCAGAAATGTGTTGCTACCTCTCATTCAGGTCCCCCTTGAAGAAAAGAGGTGTGGCAGTGCTTAGTAAGGGCAGGTCTAAGTCAGGCGGGCTCTTTAAATGCCCTTTAAATAAGTAACGCGGTCTGCTGTCTGGACTGGAGTTGGAGAAGACTGGAGAGTCGGGAGTCATCGGGAGCGCATTGTTTGGGAGCCAGGACTATGATTTTTCAAAATTTCTGGACAGAGCTGCGCTGCCAGTGTGTGCTGCCTTCATTGAGAGGTCGACTGCTGAATGAATTTCTGAATAGGAGTGAGGAGTCAACAAGAGAGCCAAGCCACGCTAGCCGCTACGCACAACAGTCGAAGTGGAGAGAGGACTAGATTGAGGAGGCAGACTATCCTGAGTCCTGAAACTGAGTCATTGCTATTGCACTGCAGAGGAGTATCCATTTAATCCATCTTCAGACAGGGTCACAAGCACAGTGAGGTAAGAGCCAGGCAGAGAGTAGTGTGGTCTGTGTGTGGGCAGTGGTTATTTATTCGTAATTTCGTATCCCCCTCCAGATGCCAGGCTTTGCCAGTGTGTGATTATTTGTTGTGACAGAGCAGGCACTTAGTCGTTGATTTGAATCAGGTTTTTTTCACTAGTTTTAGTTTGTCCTGCTTTTCCACCTTCCCTAGACTAGGTATCCTATGCGAGATGGAGAAAATGAGTGGTTGTGACTATACTAGAGACGTATCATGTCAGTGCGGGGGCGGGATGCGATTGTGAATCTGAGCTGGGCGGTTGTTATTTTAATCTGCTTACTGCTTTGATTGTCCTGACCTGCTTCACTGCACTGTAAGTTCCACCTGAGGATGGATCATGGAGAAGTGGGGGGCACGTTCAGCTTCAGCCTTTTTTTTGCCTTGAATTCAGTTTCCTGACTGAGGGATGAGTCCGGGGGCTCAGCTTCAGTCTTTATTTTGCTGAATTCTTTCCTGACTGAGGGGATGAGTCTGAGTCCGACTTTGCCTAATACAGCCGATGTGTACATACAGACAGTATTTGAAATTGGGGAAGACTCCCTGTAGAAATGGGGAGATCTTTATAGTAAAACAGTAGTAGAGTAGTTTTTTACTCATATTGTATACTTGATACAAGTCTCTGATTCAGCCTAATGGTTAAACAGTAAGGTCTGGCCGACAAATGCTGTCATTTTAATTTACAATTCTGAGCTGTGCAGAACTGAGTGGGCATTCCAAGGACCAAAACGAATGGCTCTCAACTAGGGAAGCATTTTTTTTCCCATGTTAACCATGGAACTTTGTGTTCTGAAAAGTGACTTTACTGAGCAGTTGAAGGAAATCATAATGTATCTATGATATGTTCCCTTGGAAAGGCTAAGTCTTTGAACAAGGGATAAACTTAGAATGAACTGCCCCTGGCTATATACAGTACAGGTTAGAAAAATAACTTGCTAATTTTTTTTGTGTTAAATTATAAAACCACTGATCACTTACTACAAAATTGCATTGAAATATATAAATTAAAATGCACGTGTATTTTTCTTTAAAACTGTAATATAATTTGTATCAACTTTTTGTTTTCATTTTAAATATTTATGCTACAGAATGACTTATTTGTATTGCATATTTTTGTATGTAATGTAATTCTCTGCTATTATCCATTTATGAAGATGGGCTGGGCTAACACCAACTGCTGAGCTCAAAAACACCCCCAACCCCCTTGTGTATTGACTGTGGGGTGTTTTGGGTTTTTATTTGGCTCATTCTGTGCAGAGCTGTGTTTTAACAAACGGCTTGCTCTTTAAAAGTACAGGTGGCAGGTTTACCATTCCAAGTATCACAACCTTGGCTCTTTCTAGTAAATCCCAGTGTGGTTAGTAGTGCTATAATTAAGCATTATACAATGGCAAGAACATTTCCTGGACTCTGATTGGTCAATGTATGCCTGAGACAGTGATGTTATTACACAATAACATCACTGTATTGATTTTATGGATGATTGTTTGGAGCTACTGGATTTTTTTTTTTTCAGAAACAAAGATACACTGCCTCACTAAAAATCTACTAATAACATTTTATTGTTATTTTTGTTTTCTATAACATCAAGCCATTATATAATTGCAACAAGGCACTCCAAGGTGTGTGTTATCGTGTAATAACATCTCCTGGGGTGGTAGAAGCACTCGGCCGCCTTGTGCTTGACCCACCCAGGGTGGCGTTGTTACACAATAACACACACCTTGTTATGCCTTATTGCTTAAATAAGGGCATGACAGTTGTTATTGTGGGACATCGTTGCCACCTGGGGTGGTCAAGCACAAGGTGAAGCTGAGTGCTTCACCACCCCAGGAGTGACATTATTACACAATAACACACATCCCTGGAGTGCCTTATTGCTATTATACAATGGCTCATTTGTTAATTTTAAATGAACAAAGAAAAAAAAGATTTATATGAATATTTTGTTTTATTTTTGTGGGTGTAGGTGTATGTTTTGAAGAAAAAGTTCCGAATATTTTTTTCGACCACAGGGTGGAGCTGCTGTAGGAATGATATTGCTGCCTGACTCCGAGGAGATTTCTCTTGTTTCTGTTTCTTTATCAGCCTCTTCTTTGGTCGTAAACCTAGTAGTGGACAGTGGGTTGGAGGGGACTATGTATGATGCTTTTGTTTTTTTTTTATATTGATGTCAGTTTGTTTGAGAGTTGTGATCGATTCAGTTTCTGTACAGCATGACTTGAATAGTGGGGCGCTGTGGTGCACGCTCTCACAGGATGTCAGCACCGAGCGTGAACGGTCATTTTTCTGTATCACTCTTTTTGTTTCTTTTTTTTTTTACTGTGTTCAGTTTGGTTCTGTATTTCTTTTTCTGAGTGTGTTTTCTGATGAATGGCAGTGGAGCGGGAGCATTCTTGAAGCCCGTTATGTGAAGGACAGCGCCACATGGAGCAGCACTTTCAGGTACAAGTTGCAGTTTCAGGAAGTTGCAGGCAATGCTGTTTTAAGGAACAATGAAAAAAAGAAATGAGCTGTACAGCAGTTATTTTTCTGACTGCAGGACCTATGGATGAAATGGGGGGTGGGCACATGCTGGGTGGGATAAAGCCGTGAACTTGACGCGTCATGATGGGGCAAGTGATTCCTTGTGGTTATGTGGTCGTTTTCGTGCCTGCCCTAGATACAGTGATGTTATTGTGTAATAAAATCACTGTGTCTTAGGCTCAACAGCCAATCAGATTACTGGAATTATCCTTGCCATTGTATAATAAGCTCACACATCCCAGCACTGCTTTTAGATTGCTACTATACCGTGCAGTACTTTTGTCTAGGTATCAAAATACTTTATGGGCAGAACCTATTCTCTAATTCTTTGTTCCTCTTTGTGTCCATTTAAGAAGTGATGGAGTGGAAACCATATAAAACTGTACTAATAAGATACTTGATAGACTGGTGAAATGCCTGACTGACAATAAAATAGAGATCCTGTTCACCTCCCTTAGTGTAGTGTTATAATATCCACTGCCCTTTATTTTCCCCTCTGGGTTGTAGTAAAAAGTTTGATTCCTTGCATAAAATCCTTAAAATAGCAATGCCTGTTAAACTGTCCACATTTAAAACCTTATTCCAGGCCATTATAGAATCCTGTAAATGCAGACTTGACACTATGTACAGTGGTACAGATGCTTGTCACAATGCAACATTGTAACTTGGCCAATCTGGTACAGAGACTTGTCACAATGCAGTATTGTAACCAAAAGCCAGTCTGTTAGTCTGACACTTGGTGGTGGGATGGTGGTGTGCTGGCACACAACACAGAAAATGACACTAGCATCAGAGGGCATGGACGGTGGGGGAGGGGTAGCTCACCTGAAGTGGGGGGTGGGTAGTGGTGAGTCCACTTGGTGTGCAGCTCAGAAGTTCCTGGCTACACCCCTGAGCATGGGTAAGTTGATACATAATCTCATGAAAAGCAGCTTCACACTCAGGTGTCCAGCTGTCTCCAAATACTTCATTGGGTTAGAAATACACTCTCTCAGGCTCAGAAGAAGCCGACCTCTTGTATTTTTTTGTGGGTAGGAGGGTAACCTTGAGTAAGATTAAGTAAAGGACGGATCACTCTTGAATAGTCCTTGATGAAACGGTGATAGTAGCCACAGAATCCCAGGAATCTTTGTAGCTCTTTTAGATTGTGGGGCTGTGGCCAGGTGGTCAAGGCCTCAACTTTACTTGGGTCGGTCTCTATTCCCTCGGTGAAGACTGTGTATCTCACATACTGTACTTTACAGATGTTTGGAAGAATTACAAACATACGAAATTTGCCAGCAGATAAAGGCCTAGAGGTCTATCAAGTCTGCTCGAATGTGCAACTAGCACCCCATACCCCCATATAATTGACATTTATCGATGGACAGTTTTAGGCCAAAGTCTTCCAGTCGGTATAACACCTTGAACAATCTGCTCTCATGTTCCTCCAGTGAGCTGCCAAACACAATAACATCATCCAGGTACACCAGGCACTCTAATAGAAACATAGAATTTGACGGCAGATAAGGACCACTTTGCCCACCCAGTCTGCCCATTTTCCTACCTAATGGATAAGCTGCAGATCCTAGTTAACCAGCAGCCTATTTCTTTCTACCCCCACCACCTAGAATTGCCTTATGGCTGCCCCATGCATGCTTGAATTCAACCACTGTTTCTGACTCCACAACCTCCTCCGGAAGGCTGTTCCATGCATCCACAACCCTCTCTGTGAAAAAAATACTTCCTTACATTACCTCTGAGCCACCCCCCATCTTCAAATTGTGCCCCCTTGTTCTTGCACAGCTCTTTTTTTGAAAGATGCTACCCTCTTGGACTTTGTTGATTTCCTTGAGGTACCTTAAGTTTCTATCTTGTCCCCCCCTTCCTCAAGGCTATACATATTAAGCTCCTTTGGTCTCTCTTCATATGTCTTCTGGTGCAGACCCTGCACCATTTTAGTTACCCTCCTTTGGACAGCTTCCATCTTGTCTATGTCCTTGCAGAGATTGGGTCTCCAGAACTGCACACAGTACTCCAGATGGGGTCTCACCAGCTGTCTTTACAGAGGGATAACAACTTCCTGTTTTCTACTGGTGATGCCTCTCCCTATGCATCCCAGTATCCCCCCAGCCCTCCTTACTGCCTTCTCACATAGCTTGCCCAACTTTAAGTCATCTGATATGACTACCCCCAGCTCCCTTTCCATTTTTGTTGTTGTTAGTATCTCACTCCCCATTGTGTACTCTTCCCCTGGGTTTTTGTTTCCCAGGTGCATTACCTTGCATAAATGTAAGTTGCCATACATTTGACCATTCCTCTAACCTTGCCAAGTCCCTTCTCATCCTTTCCACCCCACCTTGTGCATCAACTCTGTTGCAGATCTTTGTGTCATCTGCAAAGAGACATACTTTTCCTTCCAGTCCCTCTGCAAAGTCACTTATAAAGACACTGAAGAGGACCGGTCCTAATACTGAACCCTGCAGCACCCCACTAGTAACCCCCCTTTCTTCAGAGTGGACTCCATTTACTATTACCCTCTGTGTCCTATTCTCCAGCCAATTCTTTACCCAGGCTATCTTCTTGGGACCCACTCCCAGGCTGGCTAACTTGTATATTAATCTTTTGTGTGGGACTGAGTCAAATGCCTTGCTAAAGTCTAGGTAGGCCATGTCCACAGCCCCTCCCTGGTCTACTACTTTGGTCACCCAGTCAAAGAAATCTATTAAATTCATCTGGCATGACATGACCTTCCTGCTGTGACTCCATTCTGCCTTGGATCCTGTGCCCCCTCTGGCCTCTAGGTACTCAACAATTCTGTCCTTCAGAAGTGATTCCATCATTTTCCCTATCACTGAGGTTAAACTAACAGGTCTGTAGTTTCCTGCTTCTGCCCTGCTCCCACTTTTGTGAAGAGGAATCACATCTGCCCTCCTCCAGTCCTTAGGTACCACCCCATCCTCCCATGATTTGTTAAAGAGAGTAGTCAGTGGTGTCACTAGTTCTACCCTTAGTTCTTTTAGAATTCTGGGATGAATCCCATCAGGTTCCATTGCTTTGTCCACCTTCAGTTTTAAGAGTTCTTTCAGAACCCTTTCTTGTGCCCCACTGCACATTCCATCAGTCATTGAAAAGTTGCTGGGGCACCTGAAATCCCTTGAGGCATCCTCATGAATTCATAGAAGCCAAGCAGACAGATAAAGGCCGTCTTCTCACAGTCTTCCGGGGCCATCGGGATCTGGTAGTACCCACTTCGAAGATCCAGCATGGAGAACCACTTGCTACCATTCAGTCAGTCTAAAGCATCCTTGATGTGGGGCACTGTATACTAATCAGGGATAGTCCGCTGGTTCAAGATGCGATAATCCATGCACATCCATACTGTCCCATTCTTTTTTCCTTACTACCACAATAGATGAAGCATATGGGCTTCTGGATTCTTGTATTACACCAGCAGCAAGCATCTCTTGCAGATGCCGTCTTACATCATCTGTGTCAGCAGGTACCAGGCGTCGAGACCTCTCACGAAATGGCCTTTCATCATGAAGCCGGATGTGGTGCTCAGCTCCTTGCACACATTCTACATCCCATTCTTTGAAAGAAAACACCTGGTCTCTCTGGGCAAGCTTTCTACTGATTCTCATCTTCCATTCGGCTGGCAGTGGGGAGTTACCAAAATCAAACAAATCGGGTGTCACTCTGTCATTCTACCCTGAACACTTGTTACTAGGCAACACTGCAGTATATGCACAATGCACATTAGCCAGGGTGCAACCTCTATTTACTCGAATCTCTCTATCAGACACATTATGAACTTGGACCGTTACCCGTCTGGCATAAGCATGGGCTCTGGCAGGCAAAATACTTGGCTTGACCAGCAGTCCTTCTGGCAATTTCCCACTGCTTGGAGCATCCAGCATGAGGATTTTATTCTTGACATCCTTCCTGATACGGACCTCTCCCTGTAAGGTACACTGGGCATTTGCCGCCAGGATCAGAGACTCAGGATCCTTTTTCCAGACAATTCCAACCAGTTCCTCTGATTCCACTTTGTCAGCATCTCTCTGGGCATCATAGGCCTTCTTGATCAGTGCCAGAATTCTTAAAGCTCTACCAGTCTGTGACCCCTGTTTCTCATAACACAACTGCGCCAACCATCCAAACACATGCGCATTTGTCCCAGTTAGTAGCGGAACCCCATTATACAGTCCAGTAGGGGGGCACACTAAGGCCATGGTCTTTACTTGCTCTGCCACTCCAGCCACAGAGGTGGGGAAAGACAGCCAAATTTGGATATAGTCGGAGCAGGGGTAGGGCTTCTCACTTAACCCCCATACATGCAATTCTTCCAATGGTTGTAAGGGTACGTCTGACAAAAGCTTCTGATACCAATCCTGGAACATAACTGTCACTTGGGAGCCACTGTCTAATACAACTCTTGCAGACACTCCATTCACCTTTACAGTGGTCTCCATGCAGGGACCCACTATTCTGGACCAGTCTGGAGAGGCGGTAGCGGGGGCCTGGGCAACTGACCTTGCCACAAAGGGACATAAGCTAGCATTTTTGGGACCCTCACTGGGATCATTTCGTGCACCTCTTAACCACTGATTTGTTCTCTGAAGCTCGCCTTGTAGCCTATATACAACATTGTGTGTGTCGTTTGGGGACCGGCATTCTCTCTTCATGTGCCCATCCTTCCCACAATTATAGCAAAACATACTTTCTGGAATTTGAGCTGGCCGAGGTGTCACACTGGGAGCCAGGATGGGGGTACTACTAACTGGACACCTTGGTGCCATCTCTGTCTGTGGCATGATAAGCATTTGGAGGCATCTCGTCAATTTCCCCACTTCCATGGTCAAGTCATCGAGCTTTGAGCTGTTGTCAGCAGGAGATGCCTGGGTGGGTACCCCCACCCCCATAGCAGATGGAGTCAGATGTAGGTTGGGGCCTGTACTTGCAGGCACGGCCTTCATAAAGAGAGACTGTTTTTGAATTCCCTGATCTCTCTCAGCAGTTCACCCCATGGTGGCACACCCTCATTGGTCCCCACTTCACAAGGACCTTCCAATGCTGTGATCACTTGGGCTGCGCTCACCCCAGAATTAGAATCCCCCTCCTCATCTTCATCCTTCCGAAGTTCTTTTATTAAGTCACAATAGTCCGGTGGGTTACCTCTTCTATCTGGGAGCCTTAATTGAAGGAGCTGCAATTTAGAATGCTTTGCATGCTGTAGTAGGTGCTCCAACTTTCACAGTTTAAGTCACTGGCGGCTACCCCACCTTTTCGGTAAGCCTTCTGCACAGCTCATTCCAGATGAGTAATATATGCAGAAAAACTTTCCCCTGGCCACTGTTTTGTACCATGAAATTTCCACATCAAGCTCTCCCCTGACTCGGTGCTCCCAAAATTGCCTTCCAGCGCAGATAGGTACTTTTGGGCAGATGCATCAGGATTTGTGGACCTCAAAAATTTGATGGCCTCTAGGGCAGGACCCCTCAGACTTCCTATGATTCTTTTTTGTTTCTCAGCCTCCACACACTGCCATTCATATATTGGGGGGGGCAACACAATCTATCCAGGTGTCCCTATCATCTTCTCCCCTGGGGGGTGGGGAGGGTGCCAGAGAAGATCCTCAACCTTCAGTAAGAGTTGTGACTAATGGCAGGTGCAGAAATAGGAGCCTGCATTTGTTCAGCCACCATAACGGGTACTGGAGCTGGAGAGGGTGTTGGGGGAGGAACACCCCCAGGTGGCAAGAATAGTTTCTTCAAGTCCTCCACAGTTTTCCCTTCCTGGAGCAACAATTTAGCAAATTTCTCCTCAGAAGGTTCAGATAGTGGGGAAGGCTCATCCCCCAGGTCTCTACTGTACTTAATTATCACTCTCCAGGCAGTGAGGGCTCCCTCTGGGGTAATAGTCTGTGGCACTTTGGAGCTATCTATGGGGTCCTTATACTCTACTAGGGCCATGAAAGTGTGGGTGAGCAGATTAGCATGTCGATCCACCACCACAGGGTTTTGTAAATCTTCCACCTTGGAAAGTACTCCCTGTACAGTGTCCGTATTGATACCCAGGGGGATGTCCAGGATAAGCATAGCATTTTGGGGGTCGATCTCCTCCCCAGTACAGTACTCCACCAACCAAATGGGTACCTCTACAGCCACTTCTGTCGAGGTACCCATTTAATTTTTTTAACAGTGGTTCGTAAATGTGGACACTAGAGGACACAAAATCCCAGCATTGAGCCTCCAAGATGTAACCCCCAGGTGGCGCTATCCCAAGGGCTACTACCCCTGCCTGCTTGACTACTGACAGGTTGAGAGGCCTAGGTTCTATGGCGGGTGCCTCCACCCAGAGGTCAGGGTTTGTAATGGTTGGTCTAGTTTGGTCACAGCCCTCTGGGACATTGAGACCCCTTTGTAATCCCTCTAATGGCCCACACGATGCACAGGTGTTACGGTAGCAATGCTCCACGTGTACATACTGTTCATTCATAAGGTACCACTTACCCTCGAGACTGATTCGCAGGTTCGTTTCTGAGGACCCCTTGAAAAATAAGGTTAAGCAGCATACACAAACCAATACAGTGCTTGGCATGAAGGTACTGACACTTCAGACAGTTTAAAGTTTAACAACAAATAATTTGATTTATTTAGGGAACAGTAACAGGGGAGGGGGGAAATCAGGTTAATTAGTGGCATTAAATTACAGTTCTGTGCACACATACAGGGTCTAAAAAGTCACACTCTGGGTACCCAGGTTGAAGGGGGGCTAGCCAGGGCTGTTGCCCAGGGTTGGCCGGCAGGTATAGATGGATAGGGCCCTGTAGAAGAAAATATATGCACAACACCCAGTTGTAATCCGGAGCTGGAGTGCTCAGTCCATGAAACAGTGAAACAACAAGAATTAGGTGACACACTTGTGACTGAAAACGAGCTGCAGGGGAATACCCTGATTTGTACTCACAACACCCAAGCTGAGGATCGGATGGAGAATGTCCCTTCGGATTGCCAGAAGAGCAGGGCATGAGGACAAGGTTCTTGTGACTGGATCCCACTGCAGTTGATTGCAAACGGACGTAGTCTGAATTAAGCTGGGGGTTTACTTCCAGCTTCAGCACGCAATTCACTGTACAGGGGATTTGAAATAGCGATTCCCCACAGGCACTTATGCACATTTATATGTAAAAGGAAAGTGCTATACCAGGCAGACTGCTCCTTGATCCCAATCACAATTACTGCAAAATACCCTGGAGCACACACAGCAGCTTCAGTTCCTAACAGACCGAGCGCGATTCAGCAATTTCTTCAGTCTTCTACAGGGTGAACCTGGTTTCCACACTTCTAGTGCTTCTTTCTCCTCACAACTTGGATTCAGTCCAAGCTGGCAGTCGCAAAGGCTGCAGACCGAAACTCAGGGCCTCACACATGCTTCCCTCGCGAAACTATACACCGCAGAAGCACACAGCTCCTTCTCTCTTCACTGCCACTACTGATCTGATCTTTCCAGTCACAGAGCAGGGCATTTCCTTTAGTTCCACACTATTCTGTTGGCTGATTCAGCTATCACTCACAATAAGACTCCCTCTGTTGGTAGAAAAAGGCGCCAAGGTCAAAACTACATTTCCCAGAGTCACTGCCCATATAATCCCCTTGTGGCCGGCTCAGAATTAAGAGTCCAAGTTCTGATTCGTCCACAGGCTGCATTTTAGGAACTCTTAACCCAGTTGGCCCAGCACAGCAGTTTAGGTCCAAAATGGAGGGGTAACACACACAGAGAGTATCAGCTGCAAGAAAGGCAGGTTAGACAAACTGCTTTCTACTTAACACTCTAACTGGTTTCAGGCAAACAGTTATATATTTCATTTAGGCTCCCTCTGCACTCTTAGCGACTGCAGAAACGGAGCGATTTCTTCGCAGCTCGGCCGGGATTTGAGCATTAAATACACAGTCCCCCCCATACAAACTAATTAAGTCTGTAAGCAGACAGCTCTTAAGAGACGGTACGTGGAGGCTCAAATAGCACTCCCATGGAACCACATTTTAACAGCTCAGACGCAGAACACCGCCCAGAGTTGGAGCATTCAGGCAAGCTTCTGGAAAACTTTTGGGAACCCCCATTTGCAAGGGGGTTATATGTGTCTCTTCACAGATGACACAAAACTCTGTGGTAGAGTTGACAACATGGAGGGGATAAAGGAATTGCAGAGAGACTGCAAAGTTTAGAAAATTAGTCAGAGGCTGGCAACTGAAATTTAGTGGCAAGAAGTTTAATGCACTTAGGTAACAAAAAACGCAGAACAGAGTATTGTATGGGAGGGGTTCAGTTGGACACAATATCAGAGTAAAGGGACCTAGTAATCATCATCGGTGACTTCCTTAAACAATCCAGCCAGAGTAACGAAACCTTCAGCAAGGCTAACAACATTCTAGGCTGTCTTGGGAGTGGGTTTGGCAGTTGGAAGCCAGAGGTACTGTTACCTCTGTATACAGTAGGTCACTGGTAAGGTCATACCTGGAGTACTATGCCCAATTACAGAGTCCCAACCTAAAAAAAGGACAGGGAACAGGACAGAGACAGTAAAATGCAGGGTGCCCAAGATAATTTAGGGAGAGGAAGGCAGATCCTGTGAGGACTGGCTAAAGGTGATGAATACGTATTCACTCAAAACCACACCGGGGTGGGAGGGGGAGGTATGACTGAGACCTTCAAGTTCTTGAAAGGAATGAACAAGGTGAACTATGAAGAGCCATTTACCACAAATAGAAGAACTAGGTCATGGCATCATGAGTGGAGATTTATGGGGAAAGATTTTAAAAAGGATGTGAGAAAGTATTATTTTGCAAAACGAGTAGCTGAGCCATGGAATGGTCTTCCCACAGAGGTGGTGGGGGTCTGAATCATAAACGACTTCAAACCCAGATGAGGTAGTGCTAACTGTATAGTAGTTACTCAGCAGGATGAGGGAGGTGGACACAAAAACAACAGAAGGGTAAATAGGGTAGGTGTAGACCTCACGGAGACAGTGGGTCCCTAGTATGTTAGGGTAATATGTGCAGACTAGATGGACTATCTGTCTTTTTCTGCCTTTACTGTCTGTGCTTCTATATGAGTCGGGAGCCTGTAGGGTCTGGCAGTGGTGGATGCTAAATGGATAGGCATGGGGGGGGGGGTTCTAGCAACGTTTGGGTGGAGGGGTCCACTAGACTACCAGGGAATGAGTTGGCCTTACATGACAGGTTCGTAATGGAATCGGGGGTTGGGGCCTGTAAACTGCCAAGGAGGGTATTTACAGTATATATCAGCATCAGGCTGGCAATCTGGACTGCTACACTACCAGAGATGTGACATGGCGATATCAGTACTACAGTGGGATGTAGACTTTGGTAGGAACTGACAGCTCATGCTGTTGGTCCACTTACACAGTGCTCAGCCGGGGGGGCGGGATCTGGGCTTCACACAACACTGTGCTTTGATGACAGTAGGGTTTTAAAATTCTTAAACAACACTGTGACAGTGGCTGTTTAGTGCTTTCAAAGCCTCTGGATATACCACTGCACCCTGTATGCAAGAGGGATTCCTTATTTGCATGGGTACAGCAGTACATTCTGCACATCTGCACCATCTTGTTAATGCTGTGCACTGGGGGGGCAGCTGAATATGGCCTCTGCCCCATCTGAATATGCAAAACCTGGTTAGCATGTCAACATGTTTAGCAAAACTCTAACTCTCTGAAAATGAAGCCCATGGTGCACTGTGTCTGGGAACAGGGACTATACATGGAAATAAAGGCAGAAAATTTAAAAAATGAAGCCATGTCCACAAACGTGTCAAACAGCAGGCAGTGTGTGGTTTTGTGGTTAAAATACTAACTTGGGATGCTCTTATCTCCCTTTGCTTCCGTGAGGCACTTTCCTGTAGGGGCTGTACTGTGCACATCACTAACACAGCCCCATATTCAGACAGGTAGCCCACACTGGCTGGGGTGTGCTGTCTGAATATGACCTCCAGGCTGACCATGCACTGTTCTAGGCACAGTACTTAAGGGAGCATTTTACGAAGGGCTGGCTTTGAAAATCGGGCCTGCATCTTTTCTAGTTTTAAACTTAAAAATGTATTTTACATAGCAAAAATGGTTCTAGAAATCTCGACATTAACATTTAAGCTCAGAACCACATCAAGGCAGCTTTCAGAATTTAAGACCTATGTGGAACTGTATTCAGGACACCAGGGAAATTCCCTAATCTTCTGACAGAGGGCGCGGTGGTATGGAGAAGTTGGAGAGCATGGCGGACGATGGTCAGTGGAATGTGGATGCCTGAGTGAAGAGGTCTGCTCCTCTCCTCACCTGGAGTAATGATGGAGCTATGGGTTTGGCGCAGTCACCATCTTTGGTGGAAGCTGTGGAGCCATTTCAACAAAGTCTGATATAGTGTGTGGAGCCTGCAGTGAATGTGGTAGAACTATCTTGAGAGAGAGATTCACTGGAACGGATTCATCTACATTAGCCAGATCAACTGATGCAGCAGCTTGTGGCCGAAGAGTGTAGATTAGAATGGAAACTTGCACGCAGATACTGGGATGTGGAGCTGTGGTGATGTGCAGCACATCAGTTCCTGGAGCCGACTCTTCAGCCACTGGAGTTGGGGTGGCATTGCCAACACTGCCGGTGTTTGCTTGTAACGAGCTGATAACTGTAACTACAGACCTGAAACCAATGCCGGATTTGCTGGTGAAATACACACCGTCTGAGTTCACCCCAAGTGCGTATGATGTTCAGCACATATGCACTGACTCTGTTACTGTTGTTAATGGTGCATTACCCTGTGCTGCTACAGTTACTCCTTCTTTGTCTTGAGAAGGATCACAAACCCCCCCATAAATACTCCCCCCCCCCACCCGTTTCCTCGGTGTCAGCGGTCTGTGAGTCACAGTCTCCGGGGAAGCCCTACTCATTCTGCTCAGGCCTGGACTGTGAACAGGGCTGTGACCGAGGCTGGCTGGATCAGGGACTCTGCCAACAGCCCCTGGTGCTCCCCAGGCCCTGTTCCGGCTGTGGACCTGGGTAAGGATATGTCAGACTACTCAATTAACTTGGAGTTCAGTGTGGTGGATATCCTTAAGTGACTGCAGCCTAAGTGTACTGTCATGGGGAACCCAGAGCCCATCATCGACTCGGGAAAACATCTGGACTGGGGGCTGGAGTGTAAGAGTGAAATTGTTTTATACCGGCTCTGGGATACATCTTCAGAACTGCTTCTACCTGGGGAGTGATAGGGGGATTCTGTTTTACAAAGGACAACCTAAGGCGTGCTACAAATGTGGTGCCCATTCTTATCTCAGTAGCATGTGTGATGCTGTTTGCTGTAACCAGTGCATGGAACTTGGTCACCGCAGTTCTCAGTGCGCCAAGGAAATGCGGTGCAATCTCTGTGTGGAATCGGGGCTCCTGTTTTGTGCCTATCTGTAGGCATCTCACAGTAGAGGGGATGTGATGGACGAGGCTGAGTATAAAATTTATGTCAGCACAGTGCAGAAAACCTTTATTCAGTGAAAATGGCAGCGGCAGTCCCAGCCTGCTCCCCCGGGTGGCCACCCAGGAAAAACTGTTCGGCTCCTGATATCTCTGAGCTCTGTTCTCCTGCCATGGGGACCCCTGTCATACCTGGTGACCATGTATTGGTGGAATTGCAACTAGGTCCTCCTCCCATTGACCCTAAGCTGGCAGTGCCTGCTCCCCGATTGGCTTCTGTGGAGTTACCTTCCCTCTCCACATCAAGCCCTGCTCCATTGCCCATGGAAGTTACTCTTCTGCCCATTACTCAAGGCATCAGCCCCGCGAGGGAGTGTGGCTTCTCTGCCAGGTCAGCACTTGGATTTGCTACAGGGGGAACCTAGGACTTGGATTGTACCAAGTCAGACATCTGTACAAGAAGATGTGATGCCTCTTCCCACCAGCCTTGAAACGTCAACCTTTCAAATGGTCACCAGATGTGGCAGGAAAAAAGAAGTTCAACCCCTTAAGCAGCTGCCCGCTGCTCCTGATGGATCTATTGACTTGCAGAATACATTTGAGGTGCTTTCCATGTCTTCAGGAGATACTGAGGATGGCTCGGATACGGCCTCCCTTGCGTCTTCTCAGCTGAACCTGCTTTCTGGTCCAGATGATGAAGCCTTAGTACAAGGGATGGCTAAAAAGCAGAAATATGCTAAATCTTTCCGCAGTAAAAGAAAATGTGGTGCTGGGTTGACTTCGACACCTAAGGTTTAGATTCTCCCCCTCCCTTTCCCTCCAACACTCCTCCCATCTCTGTTACAACTATTAATGTTTATTAATCCCCCTCCTCTGCAATTGCTCTAAATAACCCTTATAGTGTCATTAATGCCTAGTCTATGTACTTTGATAGATGTATCTTGTAAGCTACCCGCTCTCCTGTTCCCGCTATGTATATATTGTATAATATTAGTTATCCTATTTATCGATATATGCTTAATGCCTGATCTGTTTAAGTTACTTACCTGGCTTTCCATTGTAATAATTTTTGCAACATTGTTAAATCTCTCTGTATCCTGTATATTATTATTGTATTTATCTATTGTACTATGTTCACCATTGTCACTGGGGTCGTCACTGAAAAAAGGACTGCATGGTCTCAGTGGACTTACCCGGTTACCAAAATTCTAATAAATAAATGTTAATAGTATTTGTAATGTTAAAAAATGGTAACCACTTTGGCAGCCTTACAGACCTTGAATTCTGACATCTAGTTTCTACAAGACATGAGAATTCACACCCTGGAGGGGGTTAAATTGGCCAAACAATTGTGGCAAAAGGGATTGTCCTTTTGGTCACTGGGGAAGGACCACTGTTTGGGGGTAAGTATTCTGTTTTCTGCCTATAATGTAAAGGTCCACAGGGTCCTGGATCTCATTCCCGGGAGATCTTACTTTTAGACATTCTTTTCCATGACTTGGAACTGTGACTGATTAATGATTATTGTCCACAGGTCAAAACTGCTAGGATCGATCTGTTTAAAGTTATCAGACCCTTTCTTTACATTATGAAAGTTGTGATTTTTGGGTGGAACTTGAATTGTGGCTTTTCCCCCATCTACTGCCAGGAATAAACCCACTGTGATTCTGCTTATTTATGGCACATAGTAACCTCCGCTCGTCTGGTGGACGCTGTAGCTGCTTCTGGTTCATCTCTCCTGGATACATTTTTTAAGGGATCTCTTTCCTCTCACTATGATATGCTTTTTGTGATACCCTGGCTCCAGATTTCTGGGGTGCATATGTCGCTTCTCCAAACCTTGAATCATTTAGCTGTTGTGATCATCCTTTACTCAGGTGCTACTCTGAGACCTCACCCACCTGACTAGAGGCTTAACGCTTCCATTTTTTCTGAAGACACTGGGATGGGCAAGGACAGATCCTTCTTTCAAACTATGCTGACTGTGGTTGATATGTTTGACTATGTGACTGGTAAGAAAATTGACTTCAAGGAGCTTTGTCTACTTCTCTCTAAGAAGCAGAAAATTGCTGCTTACCTACACTATTTGACTTTATGGCATCAGCTTCAGAGGCTGCTCTCCCTGCCGGTAGAATTAGATCAGGATTATTTCAGTTTCATAGCACAGGTCAAACAAATCATGAAACAGATACAGTATGATAGGATGGCTTCTTTGCTGGCAGAACAGAAATATTGCACCCAGGTTTCTGAACTATAAACTAACCCCATTGATGACTGTGCGACCAGGATATATAAGCAGGTGATGTGTCAGCTATGGGATGACCTGGATCATCCTCAAACTGCTCCAGAAGAAGTTCAGCAGATAGTTGATAACCGAGGGCATGAGATTTTTGGGGTGGATAAGGGAACTGGCCTCAACTAGGATGGCTTGTTGCGGACTCTTCTACGTCCTGCACTGCCGGAGGACATACAGTCCTCCCTCACTGCAGAGATCATTCTTCCTAGAGGTAGAAGCTGCTGTGTCCTCTCTCCACTCCAAAACTGCTCCAGACAGTGATGGGATTCCCGGTGAAGTTTATAAACTTTTTTAGTGGGATTTTGACTGGCCCCCTGTCAGCCTTATTTAATTAATAGTTGGGGCTCGTAAGGTGGGTGGCTCCTTATTTCAAGGCCTTTTGTTCTTCATTCATAAATCCGGGGATAAATCTGATTTCAACACATGGAGACCTTTAAGTCTCTTGAATACGGACTTTAAGATATTGATGAAGATCTTAGGAAAATGCCTGGTGGCTGCAGCATCCATCTTGATTATTCCTACACAAACTTACACTGTAGTGGATCAACAAATTCAGGACAATCTGTTCTTATTTAGATATCTGTTCACCCACAGTACTGTGGGCCAAGCTCAGGGTGTCTTGTTAGCTCTGGACCAGGAGAAAGCCTATGACAGGGTCAACCACGCCTTTTTGTGGCTTGTGTTGAAAATCTGTGGTGTCCCTTGATTATTTATTGATTGGATAAAATTTCTGTACAACAGCAGTACCATGATTCCTCTGGTCAAAGTTGTGCAGGGTGTTGAATTTCACGTAAAATCAGGTGTGTGGCCGGGTTGTCCCATGAGCCCTCTGCTGTACTTATTTGTTCTGGACCCAGTCCTTTGTGCCTTGATTCAGGATCACCATATTCAGGGGTCCCTTATAAATTCTCCAGCAGTATGGTTCAAATTGGTTTCCTGTGTGGACAATTTCTGCTTACTCCTGCAGGATGCAGCTTTCAGGAAAAGAGCTTTGCAGTATTTTGAAAATTTTTCTCGCTTGTCTGAAACTAAGATTAACCTAGCCAAAAGTTTAGGAATGATGCTGGCTCTGTCTGCGACTGATCCCATGATGAGCATTGAGAGCATTCCTAGAACTAAGGACAAGGGGCCCCATATTCAAAAGTGGCAGTTTGCATTACACAAGTGCTTGTGCCGTGCAGCTCAGCTGCGCTGGCACAAAATAATGGTATATTCAGACATTGCGTCGTAATGTGATCGCACTTGTGTGGCTGAATATTCTGAACATGCATGATCGCGCAGTGGGAGATACATGGTGCAGCAGGTGCCCAGAGTCCAGTGCAGAGCATACGGAAGTGTGCAATGCAGAGTCACGTGTGGCATGCAGATTTGCAATATTCAGCCAGGATATGCAAATGACCTCATTGCACAGTCAGCCAGTGCCCAAACAGCACATTTGCATCTCATTACTGGAATGTATTCAGACTATTTGCTTACCATTGGTATGCGCAGTTCTATCATTACAGGGCAGCACCGCCACTCCACAGAGATGATCAGGAGATACTGCAGCCTAGCAGGCAGGTGAAAATCCATGTTTGTTTATGGGTGGACTGCATTAGCCTGAGTACAGTGCTACATACCACTCAATCCTTTAGCCCTCAAATTTGTACCAAGGTGTGTGACAACTGGTCAGAATGTGTGACACAGTAGCAAACATGACAGTGCAAGCTTGGAAGACTGTGGAAATAAGTGCACCAATGTTGCTTCTGTGTGCTTGATACCTAGCATCTCATAGTATCATACAGTTCTGCACAACAGTCCCAGTGGTCGGTGTGTAATGTCACACACTCTATGTGGGTCGGAGGGTGTCTGATTGATAACATGAATGCCATACCCTGTACTGTGTGACAGTTGAGAGGTCTGCAGTGACATTACCCATGGCCATGTCCATGCCCTAGGTAGCCACACACACAACACTGGAAGGGTCCAGTGTCCTTGGGCATACCCCTGCTGCCTCCAGGTTGCAGGTGGTACCACTTCCGCCCTCTGCTGTTGACAGTTGTTCACTGCGCACCACCAGTATACCACAGTGACCCAAACCCAAGGCCCCTGTGGCATTGTCACATTGCAGGGATGGCATCGGTGACGTGAGTGGTTCCTGGTGGTGTGGGTTTGGCACAGGCATGCTTTGTGTACCTATGGTGTTCCACCGTGGGTTTTCCACGGGGCTGTCCCTGACCCATGCCATGCAGTCACCATTACCGCCATGCATATCCTGGTTACCATTGTCCCAGATACCACCTTGGGCGCATGCCTCTACTGGGTGGCACTTTTGATGGCCACATGGGTGCAGGCCATGGCACCTGGTACATGTGCCACATTGTAGCTGTTGGCTCTGCTGGTGTGCCTGACTGACATGTGGCAGCTGGGCATCCCCAACTTGGGTGTAGTGGGGAGGGTGGCTGACTGGCGGTGCTGGTGGTGTCACCCAATAGGTGCCCAGGATGCTGGCACAGTGCAGCTGTGACTTTGGGTACTACCGTCCTGGCATGACTGCTGTGTGTGGGTGGCTGGAGCACATCATGATGTACCTCTGAGGGCTGTCTCAGGATCACCTGTCTGTAGTTCTGCAGCCTGCCTGTGGGTGGCTGGCCGATTTAGGCCATCCCCTTACACACCTAACTTTGCGTGGCACAGTTTTTTGGTGCGTGACTCATGCGCCACACATTTTGGCTGAATATTCACTTGTGCGGCATATTCAGGTGCCCGCCCCCTTTTTTCTGCATCACATACATTATTTCTGTGCTATTGCGCATTCAGAAATCTGCAACGCGTCTCTCCCTTTTGAATATTGTGCTTATGTGCATTTTTTGGGTTGTGCAGCGCATCTCCATTTTGGGCCGTGCATCTCCTTTCAATATGTGGGCTCAGTTGAAGATTGAGGGCCCCAAATTCAGAAAGGGCAGGTTGCATCATACAAGTGCTTGTACTGTGCAACTCAACTGAGCTGGCACAAAATAATGGTATATTCAAAAGCTGCACTCTAAGATGTGATCACGCATGTGCAGCTGAATATCCCGAACATGCGTGATCGCGCAGTGGGAGATGGGCAGCACAGCAGGTTCCCAGAGCCCAGTGTAGAGCATTTGGAAGTGTGCGATGCAAAGCCACTTGCACGTCACTCAGATTTGCAATATTCATTTTCATTTTTTTATTTTTAACCAGAAGATGGATTGGGCACTGCCCTTTTTCAGCCATGCCTGACAATGAACATCACAATACAATTTCTCATAAAGACAATTATTCACATTTACATACATTGTCACAGTACAAAATATCTAACAATAAACATTTAAAGTGCAATACAGATTGTGCTTTCTGACTCAACTCTCCATATTCATTTAAAATAGGATCATACCCAGTAAATGCTTTCCTACTTATTTGAAGTTTAAAAGTAGGAACGGTATATGGAGTCAGGCCATTTCATCTTGTGTTTCGGTGATATTCATTAATAACTATTGAATTTGATAGAACTAGAAGAACTCCAGAATTTGTAATATGGAGAGAAAAATTTGCTACCAAGCAATTTAGGCACCTCTCTGGAGAGAGTACCCCTAAATTTACTGGCAGTGATGGGTTCTAGACTGGGCACGGAGAGCAAACCTGTAAATGCTATAGAGAATTTTGTATTTGAACTCAATAAATGATTACTATGCACAAACACAGTACTGCCATAGTCCATAGTTGGAAATAGGACTTGCTTGGCTATGATGTGCCTGACCTCACCTGTCAGAGTCTTGATGTTTCCATAAAGGAAACCAAGTTTTTGATTTAACTCAACTGCTGTATATGAGGAACCGTACTGAGGTTTGGATCTAAATAAATACCTAAATATTCAAATGATGTAACCAAAGGGAGGGGAAGACCACCAAGTCCTACTATCTGAATGGGATCTAATTTCTGAAGCCTCTGTGAGGAAACCAAATAACATTACATTTGTTTTTGTTTCATTTCTCACCATTTTATTTGACCGAATCCAATTTGCAAAAACATATTTACTTTGAAGGGAAACCTGAGTATCATGACTGTTTGTTCCTGAGTCCCAGATAACAGTATCATCAGCATATAATAAACTGTTTTTAATAGTGAAAGGATGGGGCAAGTCGTTTACAAAAATTGAAAACAAAAGAGGACTGAGCACAGGCCCTTGAGGGACCCCTGCCTTAACCTTCCTTGGTTGTGATATAAAACAATCAGTTCTTGTTCTCTGAATGCGATTTGATAAATAACTCCTAAACCAGTCATGTTGAACATCGATTATTCCCAGATTCCCTAACTTATAAAGTAATATTTCATGATTCACTGTATCGAAGGCAACAGCTAGATTCCCAAAGACTGCACGGTTGCATAGTTGTTTGTTGGTGGACTGCACTGGCCTGAGTACAGTGCTACATACCCCCCAACCCCTTTACATCCAAATGTATACCAAGGTATGTGACAACTGGTCAGAGTGTGTCACACAGCAGCAAACATGGCAATGCAAGCTCGAAAGACTGTAGAAATGAGTGCACCAGTGTTGCTTCTGTGTGCTGATACCTAGCTTCTCGTGTTATCCTATAATTCTGCAAAACAGTCCCAGTGGTCGGTATGTATTGTCACCCACTTTGTGTGGGTCAGAAGGTGTCTGGGTGATAACATGAGTTCTGTACCTCATACTGTGTGACAATTGAGAGGTTTGCAGTGCTACTACCCATGGCCATGTCCGTGCCCTAGGTGGCTGCATGCACAACACTGGAAGGGTCCATTGTCCTTGGGGCATGTTCCTGCCACTTCCAAGCCACAGGTAGTGCCACCCCTGCCCCGCACTGCTGACAGTTGTGCATTTTCTACCACCAGTACACCACATTGACCCAAACCCAAGGCCCCTGTGGCATTATCACAGTGCAGGGATGGCATCGGTGACGTGCTACATTGTAGCTGTATGCTCTGCTGATGTGCTGGGGGATGCTTATCTAGCATGTGGCAGCTGGGCATCCTCAATCTGGGAGTGGTGAGGGGGTGGCTGACAGGGCAGTACCGGAGGTGTCACCCGGCAGGTGCCCTGCGAGCTTGCACAGCATGGCTGTGGCTTTGGGTACTGCTGTCCTGGCATGACTTCTGTATGTGGCTGCCTGGAGCACATCCTGGTGCACCTCCGAAGGGCTGTCTCGGGGCCACCTGTCTGCAGTTCTGCAGCGTACCTGTGTGTGGCTGGCCGATTTTGGGCCATCTTCTTACATACCTAACTTTGCACAGGGCAGTTTTGTGATGCGCGGCACATGCACCGCACATTTTGGCTGAATATACACTTGTGTGGCATATTCAGGTGCCCCTTTGTTTTGCACTCCGTGCATTATTTCTGTGCTAGTGTGCATTCGGAAATGTGCAGTGCATCTCTCCCTTTTGAATATTGTGCTTCCACACATTTTCTGGGATGCGCCGCACATCTCCATTTTTTCGGCTGTGCATCTCCTTTGAATATGTGTGCCACTGGGTGTTTGGTTTGGTAACATGGATATGGCGTACTATAACTGGAAACTGAAACTGGATTTTGCTGAGTTCAGAATGCTTCAGCAGAATCAATGGGTGATGTCAAAGAAAAAGAGGGTTTTTATGATTAAAACATTTTTGATCCCCATTTTCTTGTTTATGTGTTCCCGATTCCCATGGAGCTGGAAGTGAAACTGTATAGCACTTTTTTTAGAGTTCTGTGGGGTAGTAGACTTAATCCCATAAAAAGGAATATTACCTATTATGCCTTATGGGAAGGGGGTATTGGTACAATTAACCCCTTTGCTTTTTTCTTTTTTTTTTTACTTGCTTTTCCTTTTACCATAACCTCCAACCCATTCTCCTGTCCCACGGGTAGATGGGTCTTTTTTTTTTCCCCTGTTCATCTTCAACACTATGTGCCCTTTTGGTAACTGGGAAAGTTGGGTTCTCTCACTAGAATGAACTCTGGTGGTGTTACCTTTCCTTCAGTGTTGCTTTCAGAGGCTTAAAATATGGAAGATTATTACAGTTCGGGTCCGTACTGACTCACAGAAACAATTGTATTACCACATTTTGTTTCAATTTTTCAGATGTGTTGGTGTTTCCACTCTAGCAGGAAATTCCCACCCTATGGCAGTCTGACCGCAGGATTCTGATCAAAATGTGGGATCTGCTATGGTTATGTGTCCATGGCAGACTTAGCATAAAAGGCAATGCCAAACACAACTGTCTTTAGGAACGTATGTGCATTAGATAGGACTGTGTTAGTGAAGTAGAAACAATGTCACATCTCTTCTTCCAGTGTTCCTACATTGCCCCTGTGTGGCGTCTTTAAGCCACTGCTTGAAATGAACCTCTGCTTTGGACAACGACTTATGGCCAGTTGATCCTGGGGGATGTGGCGTCCTGGTCTCACTGGACCCTAGTACTGCATTAGTGATTTTTGCTTGTAGTAAATGGTGCATTTGGCAAGCCCAATGTCAGTTTGTTTTGCAAAAGAAAGATGTACCTCTATCTGTTTCATTGCAGGCCTATCACCCATGAAGTATGTCTGATCCGGGACAGGGAAGTGGCCTGGACGGACAGAGCCACATTTCAGACTTACTGGCAGGGATCGCATGGTTGACTTAGTTTAAGTGTGGAGGTTACCTGAGCATAGCGTGTTGCTGGGTGTAATGTATTATTTTTGCTTGTTTTCCGTACTTCTGTTATAATGTGATTTTGCTGCATGCCAGTGTTTGTTTCTATTTTGTTTCATTTTGTTATTCATTGTTTCAGCATTCCCTGTAATGTTTGTTAATAGATCTCCTCCAGTAAAAATTCCCCATCTCTTGCCAGTAGGGGGAACTGCTGGCCATCAGCAAAGATTGCCATCCTGGTTTTTGGAGACACTGGAGAAGCACAGCAGTTTGCAGCCTCTCCCATGGATATTTCCTTACCTGATCAAGTGGATGACTCCATTGTGGGCGATTTTTACCACTCCTTGATCTCTGATTCTGCACCTTTGGATCAGCTGTTTCCCTCAGTGGCACTTCAGATTGCACAAGCTGCCTGTTGAGCCTGTAATGGACGACACTGCTGCTTTCCTGTTAGCTGATCCCCTGCTCCAGCGTTGTACACAAGGCCAAACAGACTGCCTTTTACTTATCCTGGATGATTCGGAGACTCCTATGGTTTACACTGCAATGCATGCTGACACTGGCATGCCACTGGTATGGACTACACCCCCTCCAGAGATTTCTGTACAGCCTGCCATACACGCTAAACACTGTCAGCATTTACCTGCCTTCCGGGACTCAGTTGGGACTTCATCAGATAACTTGTCTCTTCTTGAACCGACTGGCTGACTACCTGACAAGTCTGCTCTGCCTGTGATTTGGAACATTGAGTATCCTTGCATGAATCCCTTGTGGTTGACACACTGGCTCTTTTGTTCTCTCTGGTTTATGGGCAGGCTGTTTTTCTGGATGTTCCAGTTTCGTTTGTCAAGCCATAGCTGGTGCTGCCCATGTTGGCTCCACATGTTTCAAGAAGTTTAACGTATGCCTTGCAGCCAAACACATATTCTCCTGGGTTGGGGTCCTGGTTAGATGTCCCGGCACTGGGTATTCCTTCACAGTGTGCACCCTCTTCTGGAGGACTGACTGATTGCATCCCTATACCGCAGTTTATTTCAGCAGACTTGACACCCACTGTTGTCGCTGAATCTTCTGATTTCAATGAGAATTCTCCACTGACTAAACTTGCACCTGTAACCTCTGATTTTGTCCAACCCGCTCCTTGTCTTCAGCCAGATCTTTCACCTCAGCCTCGAAGGCAGGACCTGGCACTCCACCCACCCTTTCAGGATGATGTTTTACTTAGTAAGGAGAAGCCACAGGCAATGCTTTCTGAGCTGCTCAGTACAGACTGTGTTGCGGACTTGAAGTCATTGCCCACTGATCGTGTGGCAGGATACTGCCCAGCCACTTTACTGTTTCAGACAGTTGCTAGCCATGAGACCTCTGGAGCAGGTTAGAGCCTGGATAGAGCTCTCCAGCGGGCTGGCTGGACGATTGGGCCAGATGGCAAGTCCTGGATCTCGGCATCAGCTTAACTCCTGATTTGTCGGAGTGATGCTTGTGAGGGATCTAACCCATGGAACCCCTTAGGTACTTGGGCTCCTTCACAGTCCCAGCATCAGCCACCCTCACATCCCAGGCTTGTGACTGTGGCTCCTCCATTTCTGCCACCTGGTACGGCTTCCCAGGCAGCCACCTCATGGCCAGAGAGCCCAGTTTTGGCCTCCACAACAACTGTACTGGCACCTTGGAGCCTCTCGGAGGCTTTCCTTGAGACTCCATTTAAGCTGTCCGACCTCTTTCATGCTCAGCCAGTTCCTACTCATCAACAGAATGCAGTCCGTCTTAAATGTATTGGGATGGAAGACCTTCCCCAGATCGCTCTTTTTGGTTGAGAAACTTCTAATGGACTCCCTAGGGTTTGTGTCGCAGACATCTTCGCCATCATCTGTTTCTGGTTTACTCTTCTATGATATCAGCTTTCAGCTTCAGTCCTCACTTGATAGATTCTGGACCAAGTGTAGCCCCCTACAAATGGGGGTTCCTGAAAAGTCTTCCTTGAGCTTGCCTAAATGCTCACTGCCAGGCTGGTGTCCTGCATTTTAGCAGTTTAAATGTGATTGCCAGAGAGTGCCTGTATAGCCTCTGTGCACTGTCTCTTTAAGAGCTGCCTGGATTGCAGTCATAAGTGATCTGAGAGGGAACTCTGTTGAAAGATGTAGCTATTTGCTGAAAATCATTTAGAGTGATAATGATAATGTAGTTTGTCTAACCTGCCTTCTTTGCAGCAAGGACTGTTTTGTTTATCTTGACTATCTTGGTCCTGAACTGCCAAATTGAACCAATCAGTACTGGTGGTACCTAAAATGGAGCCGGACTACAGGAGCTGTCTGGAGTCAAAATCTGTAGGAATTGTAGTTTTGGCTTTTTGCGCCTTTTTGCACCTGAAAGGGGAGTCTTTCTTGTGACTGACAGGAGGATCAGCCAACCAGACCTTTTGGATCTTGGGGAATTTCCCAGGCTGCTGCAGCTAGTTTCAGTTTTGAGCTGAGAAGGAAGAAGTAACTGCTCAAGTGATTTTGAGCAGCAGTTCTGTGTAGTTTTGCATGGGAGAACTGTGAAAGGGTTGTGTTTTGGCCTGCCTGTCTATCTGCTGTCCCTGAGTGGGAAAATAGAGTATTCAGACTGAATCTGAGTTGTGAGGACTATTTAAGCCACTGGACTGTGACCAGGCATTAACCTACAGAAGACTGAAGATTTGCTGAATGCGATTGGCCTGCCAGGATTTCCTGCTGCTTTTGAATCCCCGGTTTGTGTAGAGACTTTGCAATTGTGACCGGAGAGCGGTTTGCCTGGTACAGTAGAATTTCCTTACATGTAAATGTGCTATGTATTGAAAGTGGGTCATGATTTGGTTCCCCACTGTGTGAACTGTGTTCTGCTTGCTGGAAGCTTTATCCAGCCTAATTGGACTGAATCCGCGTTCATCTCCATTCAGCCTGGGCCATGCCACGCTGGCTCTGCCTGACTACGCCACTGCACAGAGAAAGCCCCCTGCTCCACGCTGGAACAGGAAAAATGCCTCGGCAAATCGTATGGGCCCTGCTTCTTCTGGCACTCCAGATTAACCACCTGCTGTCTCGATTTTCGTCCAGCCTATGTCCAGTCTTGGGTATTGTGAGTAATCATCAGGGTAGCTCTCTACAACAACAGCCTAATCTAAAAGTGTGTCATCTGATTGTCTTGTTGTTTTCTTTTCACGAACTGAGTCCTTCGGCTCCGAATTACAAATAGTTTGTGTTGTGCATATTGTTTTCTTCCATCATAGGGCCGCAACCAGCTGCAGCGTTCCTGGCTAGCCCACCATTCTCCATTAGGGTACCCAGAGTGTGTGACTGTTTATGGACCCTGACGTGCATGCATAACTGTTTGATTGATAGAGCCTTTAAGCAAATTAACCTCATTACACCCCTCCCTTGTTCAAGCCCCTTAAATAAATCGGATCTAACTCTTTTTTGCATTTACCCTGACTGTGGTTCCAGTTTGTGCAAGAGTACTGTACTGCTGTTATTTGCTGTGTATAACCTTGTTTTATAGGGGGTCCCCAGGGCTGGGCCAGAGGAAAGCCCTGGTGGTAAGTGCCAACAGTGTGGGTACTTGAGTGGTGTTGTGAAAGTGATTATTATGTATTGTTCTGGCCACTAGTAAGGAAAGGGGGGGTTACAGTGTTCCGGAGGGCTGTGCCCAGGTTAGGTTGACCACTACCAGTCCTGACCTCTGGGTGGAGGCACCCATTTCAGAACTCAGGCCCCTTAACCTGCTACTAGCCAAGCAGGCAAGGGTAGTAGCTTTAGAGGTTACATTTTGGAGGCTCACCGCTGGGATTTTGTGCCTTCTAGTGGCCACAAATTATGAATTATTATTAAAGATTAATGGCTACCCCAGTAGAAATGGCTGTACAGCAGTTGGTGGGGTGGTGTACTGGGCAGGAGATTGACCCCCAAAATGCTCTGCTTATATTGGATATTCCCCTGGGTACCAGAAACTGTAGAGCAAGCACTCTCCAAAGTTGAATGTTTAAAAAAGTCTGTGGTGGTGGGTCGACAGGCGGATTTGATCGCCCAAATTTTCATAGCCTTGGTAGAGTGCAGAGACCTCATGGACAGCTCTAAAGTGCCACAGACTGTTGCCCCAGAAGGGGTTCCAGCTGCCTGGAGAGTGATAACAAAAGACAGTAAAGACCCCAGGGAGGATGAGCTCCCACCATTATCTGAGACTTTTTAGGAGAAATTTTCTAAGTTGTTGCTGGAGGAAGGGAAAACTGTAGAGGACTTTAAGACAGTATTCCTGCCACCTAGGGGTGTTCCTTCCCCAACACCCCCTCCCACTCTAGCACCTGTTACTGCCCTGCCTTCTGTGCCTGTGACAATGCTAGCCCCTCTATCTGTACCTACCATTAGTCACGACTCCTACCGAAGGCTGAGAATCTTCTCGGGCACCCTCCCCACCCCCCAGGGGGAGGATGACTGGGAGACCTGAATAGACTATGTTGCCCCTCTAGTCCTTGAATGGCAGTGCTCAGAAGCAGGGAAATGAAAGAGGTTGAGTGAGAGCCTCCGAGGTCCTGCCCTGGCTACCATCCGTGCGAAGTGGGCCAATAACCCCGAAGTAACTGCACAGGACTATCTTGATGCATTGGAAAATGTGTATGGGAGCCCGGATTATGAGGAGGATCTGTGGTGGAGAGTAAGAAACTCTCAGCAGTACCCAGGGGGAGCCATTGTCTGTGTATGTACCTCAGCTTGGAAAGCTGCTACCAGAGTGGCTCAGAAAGGGTAGTTTGCCATCAAATGAATTAGATTGAATTAGCCTGGACTGGATCCTTAAGTCTGCTTCGTTTTCAAAATTGTTACTGCTTCAGTTGCGCCTTGTCACCCGACTTAAATCGCCCCTCCTATGATGAGCTAATGAAAGAAATTCGGGGGGTTGAGCAAAGGTGACCCAGTGGGGGAATTGCACCCATATCTGCTAGTGCTGCACAAGTGACCGAGAGTGATCAGCCAAGTGAGGTTCAGTGGCAAAAGTCGGCACTTAATGAGCACTCTGAGAATGCAAAGGACTTCCCGCACTGGGCCCAACATTGGAAAGACAAACTACTAAAGGAGGTCCGAGAGTTGAAAACAGGTGCCTCTGTAAGGGTTTCCCACAAGGTACGAGAGTCTGGTCCCTTTCAGGATGTGACTGCCATGGGGGTGGGGGTGCACCCTCAGGCATCCGCCACCGAGGGTGGCTCCAAGGCTGAGATCACCGGATTGACTGCCACTCTAAAGGAACTGTTAAGACACGTTGCACCACTCTCATCACTGCAAGCAGATACTAGACCCCAGTCTCTTACTACTGCTTCAGTTCCTCATACGATGTTCTCTCCCAGGATGACCCAGGAGTCTATCATTTGTCACAACTGTGGAAAGGATGGCCATATGAAAAGAGAATGCCGGTCTCAGAAGGACCTAGAAAGAGTAATAAACAGACTCCAAGGGGAGCTCCGAAAAGCAACTCAGTGGCCAAAGGGTGCCCGAAATGACCACAGTGAGGGTTCGAGAAACCCTAACTCAAATTTCTTTGTGGCTAACTCGTCTGTCCAGGCCTCTGCTACTGCCTCTCCAGACTGGTCCAAAATAGTGAACCCTTCAATGGGGACTACAGTGACTGTGAATGGTATTCATACTCAGGTTGTGCTTGACAGTGGGTCGCAAGTGACCATTGTATTCCAGGACTGGTATGACAAACACTTATCTGCTATGCCTTTGCAATCCCTGGAAGACTCACGTGTGTGGGGCCTGAACAACAAGTTTTATCCCTACCTAGAGTATGTCCACCTCTGGTTGTCTTTTCCTGCAACTGTAACGGGTGTAGAGGAGCAAGTAGAGACATTGTCCCTAGTGTGCCCCCCCAGTGGACTGTATGATGGGGTCCCCCTGTTAATTGGGACAAACACCCATATGTTTGGGAGACTGGCGCAACTCTGTCACGAGAAACAAGGGTGACGGACTGGGAGGGCCCTGAGAATTCCTGCTCTAATCAAGAGGGCCTATGATTTGCAACAGAAACCTGAGGAAGTAGACCAGGATGTACCGGTTGGGATCATGTGGAAGAAGGATCTCAATTCAATGGTACTGGCCCCTAACGCCCAGTGTACCATTCAGGGGGCGGTCTGCCTCCGGAAAGATGTCAAGAACAAAATACTGATTTTGGATGTGCCAGGTGATGGAAAATTGCCAGAAGGATTATTGGTCAAGCCCAGCATCTTGCCTGCTCGTGCCTATGCATGATGAATGATGGTCCAGATTCACAATGTGTAAGATCGGGAGATCCGGGTGAACAGAGGGTGCACTCTAGCTACGGTACGCTGCGCAGACACTGCAGTATTGCCCAGCAACAAGCACCCTGGTGAGAAGGAGAGAGTGACCCCAGACTTGTTTGACTTTGGTAACTCCCCATTGCCAGCTGAATGGAAGGCTAGAATTAGCAAAAGACTTGCTCAGAGAGATCAAGTGTTTTCGTTAAAGGAATGGGATGTGGGATGTGTCCAGGGTGAGGAGCATCACCTACATCTGCACAATGAATGGCCATTTCGAGAGAGGTCCTGATGCCTAGCTCCAGCTGACATAGATGATGTGAGAAGACACCTGCAGGAAATGCTTGCTGCTGGCATGATACAAGAATCCAAGAGCCCATACGGCTCTCCCATTGTGGTTGTGTGTAAGAAGAATGGGTCTGTGAGGATGTGTGTTGATTATCGAACCCTGAACCGGTGGACCATCCCAGACCAATACACTGTGCCTCATATACACAATGCTCTGGACTGCTTGAATTGGAGCCAATGGTTCTCGGTGTTGGATCTTCGCAGCGGATTCTACCAGATCCCAATGGCCCCGGAAGATCATGAGAAAACAGCCTTCATCTGTCCTTTGGGGTTCTATGAGTTTCTGAGGATGCCACAGGGGATATCGGGCGCCTCGACCACCTTTCAGCGACTGATGGAACCTGCGGTGGGAGATATGAATTTGCTGGAATGCCTGGTGTACTTGGATGATGTCATTGTGTTTGGGAGCTCCTTAGAGGAGCATGAGAATCAACTGCTTAAAGTCCTAGAATGACTGGAAGACTTCGGCTTCAAGCTGTCCATTGACAAGTGCCAATTTTTCCAAACCTCCGTGAAGTATGTGGGACACATAGTATCTACAAAAGGGATAGAGACTGATCCCAGCAAGGTTGAAGCACTGACTGCTTGGCCTCAGCCCCATAGTCTGAAAGAACTACAATGTTTCTTGGGGTTCTGTGGCCACTACCGCAGGTTCATAAAAGACTATTCCACGGTGATTCACCCACTCTTGAACCTTACCCAGGGTTACCCTCCTTCCAATCGTAAATACAAAAAAGGGGCCATTAAAGAACCAGAAAAAGTATACATCCATCCAGGTGAACTCTTTGGGCCCTGCTAGATGCCCGACTGTGAAGCAGCCTTCCATGAGATCATATACCAGCTCACCCACGCCTCTATCCTCGCCTGTGCTGACCCGACCAAACCCTGTGTGCTGCATAAGGATGCTAGTCTGCAGGGTCTAGGAGCGGTGCTGTATCAAGACCATGAGGATGGCCTGAGACCAGTAGCTTTCGCCAGTAGGAGCTTGACCCCTTCTAAACGAAACTACCCTGTGCATAAGTTGGAGTTTCTTGGGCAAAAATGGGCCATTGTTGACCAGTTTCATGAATACCTCTATGGGGCAAAGATATTGGTGAAGACTAACAATAGCCCGTTGACTTATGTACAGACTTCAGCTAAGTTAGATGCCACTGGGCACCGGTGACTTTCTGCATCATCAACCTATGATTATGCTGTTGAATACAGACCGGGCCTGAACCATATTGATGCTGAAGCCCTATCATGAAGGCCCACTTCCAAGAATGATTGGGTCAGGCTGTCTGAACCTGACATTTGAGCTTTGTGCCAAAAGTTTGATAGAGATGAGCAGATGTCTGCGGACACAGCGGACTGTTTAGTAGATTGCTTGGGCCCTTCTGACACCTGCATACCAGCTGCTTATTGCCACTTCTTTGCTGTAGATATTAGTGCCCTACTTCAATTTGACAATGACAGCATTCAGTGGGCTCAATCCCAAGATCCTATGATTCAGTCAGCACTTGATGCCCTGCGTGTGGGGAAAGATGTGTCTAAGTTACGTTGCATTGACTTGCAAACTGCTTTATTGTTTAAAGAAGTCCCCAGATTGAAGTTGCTCAATCAGCTGTTGTATAGAGAGACAGTAGATCATCGTGACAAAGTAGACAAGCAACAATTGGTCCTGCCCATGACCTTTAAAGATTTGGTACTACAATCACATGGGGCACCTCGGTATTGACAGAACCCTTGACCTGGTACGATCTTGCTTCTACTGGCCCAAAATGGGGGCCAATGTTAAGCACCATGTAAAGACTTGTAGTCGCTGCCTGTAAAGAAAAGGCCTGTCTCAGAGGGCTGCCCCCACTTGTTAATATATATATTTTTTTTATTTAGTTGTTTAACCAGGTATAGCACACTAAGCTGAAAGCTTTTTTACAGGAACGACCTGGGAGCACAAGGAGGTTAAGTGACTTGCTCAGGGTCACACAGTATGCAAGTGGAAGCTGTGGGATTCAAACTCCAGGTCTGGTCTGTTGGATGTCATCAGATTTGCAGCTCACAGCCTTAGACCACTGCGCTATACTGCCTCCCTGGCTATATTACTACCAGTGCCCCCGTGGAACTAGTCTGCATAGACTTCTTGTGTTTAGAACCTGATCAGTGGAACATTGGCAATGTGTTAGTGGTTATGGATCTTTTCACACGGTATGCACAAGCTTTTCCCACCAAAGATGAAAAGGCATCTACCGTGGCCAAGGTGCTAGTGGAAAATTTATTCAGCCACTATGGTGCCCCCCAGTGGATTCATTCTGATCAAGGCTGAAACTTTGAGAGTCGGCTAATCAAAGAAATGCTCTCTCTATTGGGAGTGTGAAAGTCAAGAACCACCCCTTATCATCCGTAGAGAGACCCTCAACCAGAACGTTTTAACCACACCCTTCTAGACATCCTGGGCACCCTCCACCCAAAAGACAAGCATAAATGGAGCCAGCAGATTAGCACCTTGGATCATGCATACAATTGCACGAAAAATGATGCTACTGGGTTCTCCCCCTACTGCCTCATGTTCGGGAGAGAGGCCCGGCTGCCAGTTGATGTCTGTTTTGGGGTCTCTCCAGATGGAGTCTGAGCCGAAAACTACTTGCAATATGTTCAGAAACTGAAAGCTCAGTTGAACCATGCCTATCAACTGGCCCAGACAATGGCATCCAAGAGAAATCTAGCCAACAAAGACAGGCATGATAAAAAAGTAAAGGTTCAAGAGCTTCGACCTGGAGATCGCGTGTTGTTACGCAATTTTGGACAGCATGGTAAACACAAAATTGCTAATCGGTGGCACCATCTTCCCCATGTAGTAGTTGGAAAATTGAATGATTTACCTGTGTACAAGTTGTGCCCAGAGAACAACTCCAAGCTGTCAAGACCATGCACTGTAACCATTTGCTACCGATCGGCCAAGTCATGATTGAGGCTGAACCCCAAGAAATTGAGCACCCTGGGCTAGTCACTCGTGCTTGTGCAAGAAAGAGACAGAGTCAACCTACCCCAGTGGTCACAGATTTAAGGTTTCCTCTGCAGCAGGCCCAGAATAATAGTGACTGTCAGTCCACTTCTGATGAAAGTGAGTGTGACTATGGCTATTACCCTTCTTATGAACTGAGTCAGCAGTTTCAAGGTAACCCCGTGATTAATTGTGGGGATGAAGCTGGGCCTTCTGGACTGCCTAACCCCCCAGCTTTGTCCTTGGAGCCAGTGCTTCCTGAAAGTGAAGTGCCAAGTATCACGTCTGAAGATGCTGAGTTGTGAGGACTATTTAAGCCACTGGACTGTGACCAGGCTTTAACCTGAAGAAGACCAAAAATTTGCTGAATGCGATCGGCCTGTCAGGATTTCCAGCTGCTTTTGAATCCCTGGGGTTTGTGCAGAGACTTTGCGATCATGAAGGGAGAGAGGTTTGCCTGGTATAGTAGAATTTCCTTACATGTAAATGTGCTGTGTATTGAAAGTGGGTCGTGATTTGGTTCCCCACTGTGTGAACTGTGTTCTGCTTGCTGGAAGCTTTATCCAGCCTAATCAGACTGAATCCACGTTCATCTCCATTCGGCCTGGGTCATGACATGCTGGCCCTGCCAGACTACCCCACTGCACAGAGAAAGCCACCAATGAGATACCTGCCTGGGGATCAGCCCCCTGCTCCACACCTGAACAGGAACGACGCCTCAGTGAATCGTGTTGGCCCTGCTTCTCCTGGCACTCCAGACTGACCACCTGCTGTCTCGATTTTCATCCAGCCTGTGTCCATTCTTGGGTATCGTGAATAATCATCAGGGTAGCTCCCTGCAACAGCAACCTAATCTAAAAGTGTGTCATCTGATTGTCTTGTTGTTTTCTTTTCACAAACTGAGCTCTTCAGCACCAGATTACAAACAGTGTGTGTTGTGCATGCTGTTTTCTTCCATCACAGGGCCCCAGCCAGCTGCAACGTTCCTGGCTAGCCCACCATTCTCCATCTGGGTACCCAGTGTGTGTGACTGTTTATGGACCCTGACGTGCATGCATAACTGTTTCATTGATAGAGCATTTAAGCAAATTAACCTGATTACACCCCTTCCTTGTTCATGCCCTTTAAATAAATCAGATCTAACTCTTTTTTTGCATTTACCCTGACTGTGGTTCCAGTTTGTGCAGGAGTACTGTACTGCTGTTATTTGCTGTGTATAACCTTGTTTTACATATAACTTTTTAAGTCCGCACACTCTTTCTACTGTTGAGCTGTTTTCCTGTTTCATTATTTTTACAGGGGTATCCACGGCCGGGCCAGATGAAAGCCCTGGTAGTAAGTGCAAACAGTATGGGTACTTCTGTGGTGTATTAGGAATATTGTGAAAGTGATTATTGTGTATTGTTCTGGCCACTAGTAAGGAAAGGGGGGGGGGGGTTATAGTGTCCCAGAGGGCTGTGCCTAGGTTAGCTTGACCACTACCAACCCTGACCTCCAGGTGGAGGCACCCATTTCAGAACTCGGGCCCCTTAACCTGCTACTAGCCAAGCAGGCAGGGGTAGTAGCCCTTGGGATAACACCACCTAGGGGTTCTATGAACTTGAGCAGTTGGTACCGTCCCTGTTTGCTCTGATAAGCACCTTTGCATTTAATACTGTCTTGGGTTGTATGCCCCTTTCAGGATCTATCACTGAAGTATTTCAGTTTTTTTTTTATTTAAGTTCAGTGATAGGTGGCTCCTTACAAACTGGAGATCGATTTGCCTCCTTAATGCGGATGCCAAATTTCTTATTAAGGTCTTTTGTACACATCTAGTGCATATTTTTGCCTTAATTATTCACCCCCTTCAGTCCTGCTCCATTTTTGATTGTACAATTCAGGATAACCTCTGGCTGATTCGGGATTTGATTGCCACCTGTCATTCCCACCAGAAGGGACATTTTCTTTTTGTGTTGGATCAGGCTAAGGCTTTTGATGTGGTTTCTCATGACTGTCTGTTTTTGGTATTCTAAAAGTATGATTTCTCTCTGACTTTTTTTTTACCCTTACTTCTTTTCCTCCTTGGCTCCCAGTTGCACCTACTTTTCTGGCATTCCCTCTTTCTCTGGCCATCTGTGCCCATCTCCCAATCTTGCCACCACCCTGCTATGCCCATGGCTTGGTGGTGGGAAGCCCCCAACTCCTCACCAGGACTGGATCCAGTATGGGTGGCGCCCTCTGAGATGGGGCATTAGGTAGACAGCCATCAAGCCGCATGACCATGGCTGCCATTTCCTTTTTTTTAAGCGGCAGAGCATGCAGTGCTGAGACTGGGTGTGCCACGCATGCATCCACATGTAGCGCACCCACCAGCTGCTACACCTCCATGTCTCCAATGTATTGGCCTGGCAAGCCAACACCTAGCCTTAGCTAGGTGTCAGGCAAATGCCGGCCACTGTTCCCCACCCTCCCCGGGACAGGAGAGCAGTCCTCTGGATGCTTGATCCTCTCCCACCCTGGCTGTCCCCCGATGACCTGCTTGCACCATGAACAGGGGTCACCAGCATGGCAGAAAGTAAGGCATCGCTGCCTCAGTTCTCCATGCCACCGAGCCATTTCTCACACTTTTAATAATTGAGTCCATTTGTTATATTCCCGTTCCTCCATATTCCCCACCATTAATGGTTGGCAGGGACCTTGTGTTTACCCATACTGGGGTGTCTGCCAAGGATGCCCATTGATCCCTTTACTTTATATTCTCCCCTTGCATCCACTGTTGTGGGCAGTGATGAAGCCCCACCCATTTTGTGTATTCCTCATCTTCTTGCCTCAAGGCCTGTTAAGCTGTTCGCCTATGCTGCTGATGTTTATTTATTCATCGGGGATATCCCCTCCAGTGAGCATGCTATAAAGCTACTAATGCACATTGCCTCACTTACTGGATCCAGGTTTAATTATTCTAAATGTAGAGCATTTCCCATTGGGATACATGAATCATTCCCTTGACTATTGGGGACATTACTGTGACCCAGGAGCCAGTTAAGATTCTGGGTATTTATTTTGGGAGCTCAAATTTGCCACAATTGAATTGGACTAAAGCAACAGAAACGGGGGCAGACCATGTGGCGATTTGGAAATCTTGGCAACTGTCCAAGAAAAAGAGGATAGGCTGGTTAAACCTTTTCTACTCGCAATCTTCTTTTATGTCAGTACCATTTTTCCTCTCCTTCTTTGTTTGGACACCAGAATATATAGCATTTTTTTTGTTATGATTTGGGAAAGTCAGCTTAACCCTGTTAAAAGGGGCATTCTTTATCTCCCTATCAAAAATGGCTGTTTACACTTGGTGCATCCAGTGTATTTTTTTCTATAGCGTGTTTTTTCAGTGTAATATTGTTCTCTGGGTAAAGGGATCTCCTTCCCAATGGAAAGAATGGGCACTAGTCTGGATGACACCCCTCCAATTGGAATGGAGTAAACCAGAGTAAACAAACCCCTTATTCTGGCGGCTAGACGCTTTCCTAAGTTTTTAGCACTCTTTTTGACCTTTATCAAATGGTGACATTTGTCATAAGATTTAATACGTATCCAGCACAGAAAAGCTTTTTATAAGGCATTGCTTCCCATGGAAGTGAAGGTCATGCCAAGGGTCACACCCGCCATTAGACGACAGGCTTTGCTTTACTTAACAGAATCCTTTTCCTCTCCTCAATTTTGGGATTTAACATGGCTATGTTACCATGGCAAGCTTAATGTCAAAGGCAATAATAAGTATAAGAACATCACAGAGTGACATTGCCCCAGGCACTGTTGCCAAGATACGACTGAATCGATTCAGCATTTCTGTTTTGACTTTCCGTTTAATGTTCCTTTTTTCGTCCCAGTTGGGAACTTCTTGGGCTGACCCTTTTTAGCATTCCTTTACTTTTGACATCCTTATTTATGGCTTCATAACAGGCAGGTCTTCCAAGCATGATCCTTCTCTGTTGCTCGCAGTTGTTTCCTGCCTAAAAGTGGTGATCTAGAGAGTTTGCTGTAAATTTGTGTTGCACCAGCAGCTCTTAGATCATGCAGCAATGTTGCAGATGGTGGAATCAGACCTACGCAGACTGTGCAGATGAATGAACCAGGCTCCCCCAGTCGGTATGGATCTGCTGCTGGAAACACTGCCCATGGGCAATTTTTTGATTTTGTTATTCTACTTGTGATCTTCTCTTTAGGGCTGTGGGTTATAGTTGAATCTTATTTGCAACATTGCTTTTGCAGGTTTCTTTCCTTTTCTTTTTTTAATCTACTATGGTTTTCTTATTTTTTTCAGTATATTATTTCTGTTATTATTAGTTACATTTATTTTTTTCCCTCCTGTGTACCATTTTATGTATATTTTCTTAGATGCATAATTCCCCTATTTTTGTTTTGTAACTTTGCGTGAGTTAATGCAACAGTTCTGGTTTTCTTTGTCTTCCTTATGATTTGTATGTATTTGTACTATTATTAATTGATTTTATTTCGGTAAACAGTTCCCCTACTGTTTTTTAAAAAGTACCATAAGTTCTTTAACGCCAACCAGAACATCCACTAGGACAGGCAGATGTCACCTCAGTTTACCTTTAAGTAGCATGATTAAAAATAATCAAATTAAAATAACCTGTCCCCAGTTAAAGGGTATTTTTCAGAAAAGGGACAAACATAAGGATTTGCTTACCCACCTGCTTGGGGCGTAGTGAGTCCTGACTCCACAGATGGAGGACCTTATAGCCCTGGAAGGGTCATATTGTGCTTGAAAAATGGGCTGTGTTGGCCCAACACAACACATTTTCTAACTGATATGATCAGTGTGTTGTTTGAGAAATGTCCTACTAATACGCTGCAAGCAGCTACAAGTGGTGGGTTTCAGTCTCCATGCCAACTGCGAATACAGAAGTGTTAGACATGTGCCGGCTCTTCTTTTGTTGTAGCTGTCCCAGTAGCAAAGAATGCTGAGGCACTGCATGTGTGTCTTACCTTTTCTCATGCCGGCAACTTGGGTATGGGAACAGACTCTGGTCACTGTGGATCAGCTGGGGTAGGAGAGGATTGAGCTTCTGAGGAACTGCTCTCCTCTCCTGGGGGAGGGTGGTTGCCAACTCTACCATGTGACTGCTGCCATCTGGAGGCATGACGACCAGGAGCGACAATCAAAGGGGGGTGCTGTGGGACTTCTATAGAGCATGCGTGCCTCCACACACATGCTCCAACGTGTGTGACCCAGCATGGGGGGAGGAGAGACTGAAAATGGGAGAATGGGTTAATGAAGCCCTGCTCATCTCCATGTAGCCTGCTCAACCAAGCTGTGGACCAGAACCTCTAGATTTGACTGTCGGGGAGGGAGGATGGCTCTCCCACCTCCTAGCCCTGCCGCAGGGGGAAATCCATGGGAGACTGTTACTGGGAACCTGTTGGTGGTGTTGAAGCTGGCTGCAGGAGACTGGGACAGGGCAGAAGAGCCACCCAACAAAGTAGAGGAGGGAGAAGGCTTCTATGGCAAAAAAGAGGCCTATGTTGCCTGATACATGTGCCCCTTGTGACTGCTATCAGCAAATGAGGTTTCAGGATTTTTTCAACACATTTTTTAAATGACATTTGCCAATGTTGTGCTTGTTTGTTTGTAACAACTGCAGTGGTTAACAACACTGTAAAAAATGTAGTAAGTCTGACTGCTTTTTGTTTCCCTATGCCCCACTCATGTGCAGAACAGATGCCATGTTTCAAGTGTGTAAATAGATTTTTCTTTGCCCCCTACAGTGTTTATTTCCTATTGGCTCCCTGCTGTCTATGAAAAACCATCAGGTGATAACTGTGGAGGCTCTTGGCAGTGTGAAGAAGGGTTTACATCCCATCCAGGAGCGCTTAGCAAGCTATAATGGAAGTCAATGTGGATTTTGCAGCCCTGGGTTTGTTATGCAGATGTATGGGTAAGTACCTTCTTATTTAATTTTATTTGGACCTGATTATTTTCAGTACTTCATTTTTTCTTAAATAATAATCTTATATATATTTTTAGTATATATTAAGAACAGAATCAATTTTGAAGGAACAGTTGAATGTACACACTGTATCAGGACTAATCTGTCCCTAAAGCATCCAAATAACAGTATATACTGTGTGTATAAAGTGTGTGTGACTGTTTTGTTTTGGCTCCACTGCTTCCTAATGTATGAATGTTCCTCCTAATATGCAGTGGTGTTGGTGAACAGGTTTACAAATGGGGTTCATGATTCGAATGAGTATGTGTGAGGAATTGTGCTAATGCCAACAGCTAGATGAGCTGCTGAACACCGAGCTCCATCTGCCCCGGAATTAAAACACATCAAATTGGGCAGTGTTCATTTTCAAATCACCTCAAATAGCCTGCAGGAGTGAGAGAGGAGTTCACTGGACATGATCCAAAACCCAGAAGTACATAGCAAAGGCGGATGGATAGAGATTCAGTTCTGATGGTAGTATGCACAGTAGGAGCCCTTCCTCAACCAGTACCATGGTCCCTGAATGCCGAGATGGAACGCCTAACTCATTCCCATTTCAAAACTCTGCTGGCTGAAATCCAGAGCTTTCGTACTGAAAACGAGAAGGATGTCAAAAGTCTGAATTCCAACCTGACCACAGAAAGTAGGTAGGGGATGTGGAAGAAGGGTGAACCAGGTAGGAGATGGTGCTCTGCAACTCTACACCACCATTGAAGTTCTGCTGGATCAGAATGCTGAGAGACATAGTCAGGACTTGCAAGTGAGGTCCTGGAGGGATAGCCTGAGAATGCATTGGCTCCCAGAGAATTTGGGGATGGGAAAGATGACAGAATGTTTAGAAGAGTTGTTAAGAGAGATCCTGGCCCTCCCTGCCACCTTACATTTCTAAATTGTAAACTGTTCATCATACTTTAACTCCCAAACCTTCAGACTCTATGGCAGGCCACATTCGGGGTCATGATATTTTCAAGCTATCTAGACAAAGAGATACTCAGAACACCCTGGTGTCGTTGGGATGTCTCTTATAATGTATCGGAGCTGTTTTTTTTTTATCGGGACTACCCACCAGAGCTTTTGAAATGCAGACTGGCCTATGCTGGAAAACTGAGAAATCTAAAGGCTCATCAGATGCATTTTCATACCCTTTGTCCACCTAAATTGAGGGCATTTTGGGAGACTGGAACTGTGTTATACACTACACCAGAGGAGGCACTCCAGGCATTCATGAACAAGGGCTGGTCGGTACAACACAAGAAGAAGCAACACATGACCCACATCCAGATTAGACTGGTGCACTGGCCATCTTCACAGTCATTACAATACTGGAAAATAGGCTGCTCCCACTACTATGCAGTAAAGTCACTCTATTGTGTTGTCTTTTGGCACAGCATGAGCAACAGGACCCCAGCAGCCCTCCTCGCTGACCTTAAAGACTTGTGGTAAGACTGTTCCAATTCTTCAGATGTGTTTAATTGCCTTACTGGATTTGTGCCTGGCCCCATCATTCTTGGACTTTATCCTGCCTGCATTAGGTAGGATCAGGACTTTTTGTAGTTCAAATTTATTTTGATGCCTGTTGTTCTTTACAGGTTTGTTTACTATTATCTGATAGTATTAAGCTTGGCAGGTGCCTTCGTATTCAATTCACTCCTCCTAAATGGGGATGGGAGAAGATGGCCCTCAGGGGCAGGGGGTTGTCGAGAGTCCTTTCCCTTGGGGTCATGGGAGACCACAGCAACTGGGGGGGGGCTCTTGGGGATCCTTCCCTTGGGAGGTGCCTTCCTGGCCCTCCTTGCCTCCTGGGGCCTGCAGTATTTTGCTAATACAGCCTACAGTATTATAGTCATACCGATGTTGACAGGGCCCAGAGAGGCTACTGTGCTATTCCTTTCATTAAAATATATTTAGTGTTTGACCTGATGCTTCTGTACAGCCATAGGATAACTTCCAGACTAATATATGGTTTTCACCTATTCCATCTTACCCCTTACACCTCTGGACATTTCTGCAGGGCCCATTATTCCACTATATATCCCCCCCCCCCTTTTTTTATTGCTGCGGAAGACTGGTAGCTAAAATTGTCCTCTATCCTACTCCCACACTAGGGTGGGATATCATTTACCAACTATGCAGTTTGGGATCTGCACAGCACCTGATTAATGCCCTGGGGCTAGAGGCTGTGCCTTCTTTTTGCCTTCTGCATGTGTCATCCTAAAATTACCCTTCTTAACTGTTGTTTTTACTTCTAATGACTTTCTTGTCCCGTATCCCAATCCCTTTACTGCCCAGACTCTTCTGGAACCTAGGAGGCCTAACGACCATTTTGGTGTCACACTTAGTATGAGCTGGATGGAAATGCTATCCAGTTCTTCATGCCCAGCTTCTTTGAGGATCCCTAGTTTGAGCCTCCTACCATGGAAGCCCACTCTACTTGCAGGTTAATTGTTGTTTGCTGTTCAGACATGTTTGTTATGCTGGTGCCTGTTTTTTTTCTCTCTGCTTGTCTTTTATTAGCTGCTCACAGATATTGGTCAAATGTCTTGCTTTGGTATCAATACACTTTGTCTGGGGCAGATGCCACACAATTATGGTATGTCCCACTCCTTCCATGAATGCTAGTCATACTGCGGTCACCCTATGGATCACCTCCCATGGCCACACAAGGTCACTGCCTGAGCACTGTTGTTATTTTCCTGTTTATCACTTTGCATATTCACTACTGAACTCTGTCTTTGTATGAACTTTTAATATGGTTCCCTGTCAAGTTCTAACAGTAAATTCTCATAATATAAAAACACTGTCAAACGGTCAAAGGTCTTAGCATCAATTCGTAAATTTTGACCCACTTTTGTGTTCTTCTGGAAACACATCTTAGTAAGGAGGAACACATGAAATTAGAAAAATGTGGCTATTCTGTGGTGATTGCTTCTTTGTTTCAGAAAAGGAAGAGAAGGGAGGCAGCAGTCCTTATCCCTAAACACATTCTGTTTCAGCCAGTCACAACCCTTGTAGACCCCAAGAGTAGAATGGCACTGGCAGCAGGCACCTATTTAGGCACTGATATCATCCTGGTGAGCCCCCCCTTCTTCCCAGAAGGAGCTGAGCAGCTCTCTGTTGTGGAAAAATCAAAGCGTTTACTCCAGGTATTGCTCGTGGGAGGGGATTACAATTAGATTTTTGACAAGAGGTACTACCACCCCATGATCCCCTAGAGACATGGTCGCTCAGAAGACAGGATGGCCTTTTTTGAAGGAGGTGGGCTGGGTTGATGCCTGGAAAGTTTTAAACCCCAATGTGAGGGGTTATTCACATTATTCTGCCCCACGTCAGATTTACACCTGCATAGATCTTCATATTTATTTATTTATTTATTAAGCATCAGTTTACAACCTTTGAGCCAGAGGCTCATTTACAAAGGTACCTCGTCAGAGAGAGGACAAGTAAGCATTAAGCCACGAAAGCGGAGGTGGGCTCCAATGCTGGATTGATCCATGGGAGCGGTGGGTGGGCCGAGGGGCTACCCACCGCTCTACGCATCAATCGCATAGAGCCACCGCGGAGTGGCTTAACGCGCTTTGTAACATGGGCCACAGGTCGGTGGAGGCATCTGGAGGGTCCCAGTGTGCGAGGCCTAACAGTGGCACACGAAGGGCTGCGTGACCTGTCACCCTGTGTTGTGCTCTCACAGTGCGGTGCACATGCCTGGATAGGTACCGACGTGGTCCTTACCTGCTGTCCCTGGAGTCGCGCAGTTGTCTGCAGCCAACTTCTGTCGCACTCCTGATCTGCCTACGGTTGTTGCCGTGATGAGCTCGAGGTCTCCAGTGAGGACTGTAGCCGACTTTCGCTGTGCATGCTGGGGGCTTCCTTCCTCTCCCTCCCGCACACTGCTCTGGTGGTGCCCTGCTCCAGGTCGGCTCTCGCTGCTGCTCCTGGGTCTGGTTGGCTGCCTGTCGCGGATGTCTGCCCCGAGTACTGCTCCCCCATGCCCGTTTCTGCCGGCGGATGACTCGCGGTGTTGGTGCTCCTCTCTCTGCTGAGCTTGATCTCAGTGCTGCTAGGCAGGGGTCCTGGGCGGTGGCGGTACTGCAGGCAGGCACGGCATGCTCACGCTTGGTTAATGCCCACTTCGGCTGCCGTCTCGTGACCCTCCTACGCCTATCGCAGCGCGAGATCACAGGCACACTATTGATGCCATGTTACAATACAGTGATAACAACTTGGTACAGAGAAACAGTGTACAGTTTTTTTGAGGATACAGGAGGACAAATGAGATCAACAGTTTACAACATACAGGATTGGTGAAGTTAACATTGTTCAGGGAAATAACATCAGAAAAACATAGGATATCAATACAGTGTGTTTTAGCGGAGTTAACAGGGAGGTAACAGGAAACAAGGGTAAAGAAGGTAAGGATTTGAGCAGCCAACAGGGGGCTTTGTCAGAGAGTGAGCAAGATAGCTTAGAAACAGCAACAGCTGTGAGTAGTGAAAAGGTGGTTCCGGAGGGTAGTTTTAAAGCAAGAGATTGTGGGGGTGTCTGAGCTACTGGCAGGGAGGGAATTGTACCAAGAAGGGGCACGGCAGAGGAAGGCCCGTTGTCCATGAGAGGTCCTTGCCCTAGGTATCTTCAGCTTGGTTTTACAGGAGGACCGTATTGAAGCTAGTGAGTTTACATGGTGGATAACGCCAGTCAAACCAGGAGGAGAGAGCCCAAGGAGAGTTTTTTTTGTAAGGATGCAGGCTTGATACCTAAGACGTTCATCAAGATTAAGCAGATTTGCCTGGGAATAAAGATGGCAGGTATGTGTAAGTCTGAGAGCACCTAAGATTAGTCGACAGGCCTTATTTAAGGTGAGGCGGATTTTGTCTAGCGAGGTCTGGTCAGATCTGTCATGTTACTAAAGAGCGTGAACACCTGCTGTCTAGCTAAGAAATGTTATCTATTCTACTTTCTTTTTTTCTTATATAAGGTTTTTCGTCCCGCATCCGGAGGAGTGGCTCGTCGGCCCTGTCCTCAGCTCCCCATGCTTTCCTAGTCGACTACCTGGTCCTTAGGGTTCCCCATGAGCTTCCTCATTGTAGTAGGGTCAGGAAAGGAGAGCCATCCTCCCCTGCCGTGCAACAAATCTAAGGCTGGCCATGTAAGGTGGCCAAGCAGTGATGCATTCCCTGGATCGGCTGTGCTCAGCCTCATTTCACATTTTTCTCCTCGCCCTACTGCAGAGCATCGTACTCATGCATGGAGGTGCACTCTTTGACCTTACAAATTCAAACAAGGTTCAGACCGCGAACACTTAGAATGGTGGGGTACAGTTGAAGGCTTGCTAAGCTGAAGTGAAAATCCATGTCCAAAGTCTTGCACTCCCAATGAAAAAAATGACTGCCCACAATAAATTCAATTTAAGTGCTGTAATGCAATTTTATGGAATTCAGGACAACAGAACACACAGACGTCCACTCAAGGGCCCGGTGCTTCAGGTCCTGAAAACCCTTTGTCAGGGGGTGTGGCTGAGTCAAGGAAACACATTTAAATTTATACACCACTCATTAATTAATTAAACTGGTGATAACCAAAAATACAATAAAACTAGCCTACAGGATTCTTTAAAAGTGCAAATTTAAATACATTAAGTACACAAAGATCTGCAACAGGGTTGATACACAGGATGGAGTGGAAAGGATGAGAAGGGACTTGACAAGGTTGGAGGAATGGTCAGATGTATGGCAGCTTAGATTCAACGCAAAGAAGTGCAAGGTAATGCACCTGGAAAACAAAAACCCAGGGGAAGAGTACACTCTGGGGGGTAAGATACTGACAACAACAAAAATGGAAAGGGACCTGGGGGTAATTATATCAGATGACCTAAAAGTGGGCAAGCAGTGTAAGAAGGCAGTAAGGAAGGCTGAGGGGATACTGGGATGCATAGAAAGAGGCATCAGCAGTAGAAAACAGTTGTTATCCCTCTGTATAGACAGTGGGCGAAACCCCACCAGGAGTACTGTGTGCAGTTCTGGAGACCCCATCTCAGCAAAGACGTAGACAGAGTGGAGAATGTCCAGAGGAGGGCAACCAAAATGGTGCAGAGTATGCATCAGAAGACAAACGAAGAGAGACTAAAGGAGCTAAATATGTATACCCTTGAGGAAAGAAGGGAGAAGGGGGACATGATAGAAACTTTTAAGTACCTCAAGGGAATCAACAAAGTCCAAGAGGGTAGTATATTTCATAAAAAGAGATGTGCAAGAACAAGGGGGCACAATTTGAAGATGGGGGGCGTCTCAGAGGTAATGTGAGGAAGTATTTTTTTCATGGAGAGGGTTGTGGATGCATGGAACAGCCTTCCTGAGGAGGTTGTGGAGTCAAGAACAGTGGGGGAATTCAAGAATGCATGGGACAGACATAAGGCAGTCCTAGTGGAGGGTAGGAGGAAGCAGGCTATTGGTTAACTAAGATCTGTAGGAAAATAAGTAGGAAAATGGACAGACTATGTGGACCAAGCGGTCCTTATCTGCTGTCAAATTGTATGTTTCTGTGTTTAAAAAGAAAAATGAAATGTTAGGCATTTTCAGTAATCAAGTAATGTTTAAACAACCTTTAATCTCATTTACTATGTACAATACATTTCTAAATTGCTCTAATAAACATATTTGTGTTAGAAACATTCTAAGAGGAAGTCAAGTAAAAAGAGAGATGGTGGGGGGGAGGGGAGACAAAAATGAGAAAAGTTGGGAAGGAGAAGTGAAGCTCTGTCATATATTCACGGCAGTTTCTTATGTGCAGAAAAATGAAGAATGCTGCAGTTTCCCAAGGCTCGGCATCTGTGCAGACTTGTTTAGTCAGATAGTCACAGCAGAATCAAACTCTGCAAGTCCTTTGAAATGACTATGTCTCTCAGCATTGATGTCAGTCATTTCATGGTTTGTAGTTTGCTATGTATTAGTCATCTCAAGTACTTTCTCCAGTAGCTAACGCAGTGAGGTATCAGAAATCAAATCTTGGTCAGTTTCACCTATTTCAGGTGAAGAATGTCCAATGTCCCCAGTTTCATTAATCAAAAAATCTAAATCAAGATTTTCCTCGACATTGCAGCCGTCGCAAAAGCCAAATCTTCAGTAAATCCCATTTTATTAGCTTGTGTTGTTTTGTTCTTGTTAGCAAAAAAAATCTGAGATAAATTTTTATAAATAATTTTCTAGTGTCTAACATAATCTGGAATTTTTTAAGCCTGGGTGTTGGTACCAAAGACAAGCCCTTTTTAAGCACAGCAACTTGTAACTCAGTTAGGTCTTCCCTGATACATTTGTCACCTGTAACTTTTTTTTTTTTGTTCCTTCCACCCCGTGTCTTGTGCGTCTTTTCCTTTTTGTTTTGGACAAACTGATTCCATTTCTCTTCAGAAAAACAACAAAAGCAAAAATTTGAGCATCTTCATTGGTTCCTGGTTTCAGTTTGGGATTGGGACTCTCCTGGCACTTCCGTGTTAGTCTGGTCACGTGATGTACTGTGGCTTAGCATTTTTCTACTTTTAGTTTTGCTGCTGAATCTGACCTGATTTTTAGTTCTGCCTCTGCTTTGTGGCCTGGGTTTGGATCATTTAAGGATGTCACTCTAAGTGTAATCTTTCTGATCCCTTAGAAGTTTTTTTTCTGTTTGCGAGCTATAATCTCTTGATCTTACTTTGAGAGGGTTCCTTCAGTAGGTCATAGTATATAGGACTAGCACCACCTGTTGTCTGGACCGAACGGCAGACTTTTCCAGCAATACCTGATGGGGGACCACCCACCCAACGTCACGTGGCTGACGTCAGCGTGACCCTATATAGTGGGTGGTCCCCACACCTGGCCTCCAGTTCTGTTCTGCCATCACCTCACGGTAGACTTACTCAGCGATCGCCGTTGAAAGTTTCATCGATAGACAATATCTACCTTTTTTCTTCCAAAATCTCTGCAAAGGTCTATGTCTTTACCAAAGAAGGAGTGTCAATCCTGTGGCATGCAAATTCCACACAACGATGGCCACGTGAAGTGCATCATCTGTTTGGGCCTGGACCACCCACCATCGTCCTGCCCTGACTGCAAACCATTTAACCAGGCAAAGTGCAAAAGGAGGCAGCAGGATCTGCAGGCCCATCTTTTGAAGACCCAGCTGGTGTCCCTAGAAAAACAGATGGAACGCTTTCATGAATCTTCTTCTTCTTCTCCCTCTCCTACTAAACACCATAAGGAGAAGCATAAGAAGTGAGAGCACTCCTCGGATGATACTCTGGCTGAGTCCACTAGGCCCTCCACCAGCAAGGCCTCTCCCAGCCGCCACCGCCTAAGCACCAATCAGCAGCAGGGGATCCGGGTAGGACGACCGCTGGCCCTTCCAACAGTCACACCGCAACTGTCGCTAAGTTGGCCCCTGGTTCCTCCCGGGACAGCGCAGCCACTGGTAAGTCAGCTCCTCAAAATATGGGGACCCACCCAGCTAAGCCATTAAGTTGGCAGGGGGTTCTTCCCCCTTCTGCCTGGCTACATCTGGTCAGTTGGTCACCCCCGCTGACCGCACAGACACGGCTCTCCCATCTGGGCCTAACAGCAGCCTACTTGATGTCCGGATGAGCCAGGGGGAGACTGCCTCTCTCTCCCCCCTCCCCCACTGGTGGCAAGTCCCTCTGCATCCGCTACCCCAGGAGAAGATAGCTCGGGGTTCCTTGAGGTAGAACACTCATCCTGGTCTAATCGCTGCTCACCCTTTGGGGTTCCAGGGATGGAGGTCCCTCCTCCGCTGTCTGGCCCTTCACCAGAGGTGCCTCCTGTCCTCTCAGCAAGGATTGATTCTGTCCCGGTGAATCTTCTGATGCCATATGCCCATCCTCCATTGGAGCCGGCGAGACCCGTTTCTATGCCGGACCCTCCGATGATGGTCTCCATGCTGGGGCCCTCACATCCGCCTCTGCTGTCAGTCCCCCTGGCAGACAGGGTCCCCCCGTCGGATCCCTTTTGTCAGGTCCCAATGCTGACCTTTCCGACAGCAGGCCCTTTTCCGATGCCGGACCCGGTGGCGGAGTGGTGCAGGACACTTCTACCCAGGTTTCTCCTCGTACCCAGGTTTTGGTTTTTTCGGGATATGAGGGATACCATTACCTCCCCCCCATGCTATTCTGCCTCCTCTCCCTCCTCTCCATCCTCCTTCTCCTTCTCCTCTACCTCCGCAACCAGATTTCAAGACTCTTATTCAATCTTGGTGGCAGGAGGCATGCACGGAGCTGGGTACGGACCTAGACAGCAGACTTCCGTTTCCCCGCTCTAATAGGTCCCCGTCCCTGGTGAGCTCGACCCTGTCCACCCCTCACATCAGGGGGACTACCCATCAAGATATCTCACTTCCAGACCATAGAGACCTTCCGGATTCTGGAGATGATTCGTTGGAGCAGCTCTCGAGCCACGAGTCCCGGGCCCCTAAGGGTAAGGATTCTCCCAAGTGCCCCCGAGGATCCTTCCTTCCTTTTCGGACCTGCTGAGGTCCATACAGCAACATTTCAGCTGGGAGTTTGAGGAGCAAGATACCATGTGTCAGAGACTCGCTGAACACCCTGACCTGGACCTCACCAAGACCTCACCACTGCGGTCTGGCAGATGCCTCATTCAATCCCAACAGGACACACTGGGTGCCCAAGGATGCCCCCTTTCTTAAAACGCATCTGAAGGCTGACTCCGTGGTAATCTCGGCTGCTCTTGATCGCTTCCTTGGCACCCAAGCACATGAGCACTTCTCCTCCCGATAAAGAGTTGAATCGGATGGACCATTACGGAAGAAATGTTTTTCATCGGCCACATGTGTTTTGGTCTCTCAGTTATGTGGCCCAAATGGTGTCCCACCAGAACTCCATCTTGGCCAGACTAGAGGCCCAAGCGCTGGCTATGGACCCTTCAAACCTTAAGGAGGAGCTTGCCAAGGACATCTGCCTGTCCAAAATCTCTTGCAGGCATGCGTTGTGAGTTACCTACGACACTGTCGACCCTGTAGCTCGCGCCTTAGTGACTGCCGTCTCCCTTAGACGGCAGGCCTGGCTTCACATTTCTGGCCTCGCTAATGAGGTTTAGACCGCAATTCAAGATGTCCCCTTCAGGGGTTTGGTGCTTTTTGGTGGGGACACCAAAGACATCATCATGGGCCTTTAGGACCAAGGTCAAGCCCTGAAATCTGTGTGGTCCATGTGCCGATGTGGCTTCCAACAGCAGCCCTTTCAGAAAAGGACCTGGAGATAGAGGAAGCAAACCTGGGCCTGGCGCAAGGGCAAGCACAAGACTATGGGTACCTCTACCCCTCCACCTGCAAAACTCAGTGACATTCAGGGGGCCCTCCCCCTGCCCACCCTGCCACGTCCTGACTCACTCACCCCACCTCCTCATCAGCCTCAGTGCGAGGAGCCAGTGGAGGGGGAGGTTTGCTCTTCACCTGCAGGAGTGTCAGAGCATCACCTCCGATGCATGGGTCCTGCAGTTAGTGTCCTGAGGACACACCCTAGAGCTTCTGGAGCTACCCTCAGATTCTCCACCCAGAAGGTTGTCCTACCCTCGAGACCAGGCTATTCTCATAGGAGAAGATATTCAGTCTCTGTTGCTCAAAAAAGCTATAGAGGTCATTCCCCCGTCAAAGGAGAAGGGAGTTTTGCTTCCATTTCTTCCTGGTTACAAAAAAGACAGGAGACCTGAGACCCATTCTCGACTTAAGCAGTCTTAATCTGTTTGTTGAGTACAAAAAATTTCGGATGTTAACCCTCCTGGAAAATCATTATCTTTGTGCTCTGGACATGTAGGATGCTTACCTGCACATCCCAATCTTTCCCAGCTACTGCCGCTCCTTGCGGTTTACCTTCCAAGGGGAGCATTTCCAGTTTTGGGCTTTCCCCTTTGGCCTTTCTTCGGCATCTCGAGTTTTCACCAAGTGCTTAGCAGTAGTGGTGGCAGTCCTTCATCGTCCTGGCATAGCATTTTTCCCCTACCTGAACGACTGGCTGATTTCAGTCCAGTCCAGAGAGTCTCTCTTGGAAGCCTTAGCCTTTACTCTGGATCTATTCCACAGATTGGGAATTACTGTCAGTATCCCCAAGTCATCCCTTACTCCCTCACAGAGGTTGTAGTTTATTGGGGTGGTTTTGGACACTGTACAGAGCAGAGCTTTCCTTCCTCTACACAGGATGGAGGCTCTGATTTCACAGATGGCTTTCGTAGCCTCCTCCAGAATCCTCCCGGCCCGTCTAGTTATCAGGTTACTGGGACTGATGGCAGCCTCCATCTTCACAGTTCCCCTGGCAAGGCTACACAAGAGGGTCCCTCAGTGGTCCTCGTGGGTCCAGTGGGGCCAGCTTCAGGATGATCTAGACCATCCGGTCCTAGTGTCGTCCGCTCTACAGAGAGACTTGATTTGGTGGAGAGATCCCTCCAATCTGTCTATAGGTCTCCCCCTTCAGGAGCCCAGCCCCTCAGGCATCCTTGACAATGGATGCCTCCAACCTCGTTGGGGGAACATCAAGCCCAGGGAGTCTGGACCAGCTTGGAGATGTCATTACCCATCAATGTTTTGGAGATGAGAGCGGTCTTGTATGCATGTCAAGTGTTTCAGACACTTCTTCTCCAAGAATTACTGCTCATCCAGACAGACAACATGTTAATTTTCTGGTACATCAACAAAGAAAGGAGGAATTTGATCTTACCCCCTTTGCAGGGAAGCGATGACAATGTGGAACTGGGCAGTCCAGCACAGTCTGTCTCTGACAGTGGTGCATGTTCCAGGCATGCAAAACATCCTGGCAAACAGTCTCAGCAGGTTTCAGACCCTCAGTCACTAATGGGAGCTAAATCAGGAAGTGGCAGATTCTCTATTTCAAAGATGGGGGCGTCTAGAACTCAACCTTTTCATCTCTCCTTCCAACGCAAAACTTCACAGCTTTTGCTTGCTCATTCCAGGGCATGGTGCTTTCTGGCATGACATGCTGTCTCTCTCTTGGACAAGGAGATTTTTATATGCCTTCCCTCCTTAACCCATTCTGCAGAGGGTACTTCTCAAATTCCAGGCAGAGCAGGCATGAATGATTCTCATTGCCCCTCTCTGGCAGAGACAGATTTGGTTTCTGCTTCTGCAACAGTTGTCAAAGGAACCTCCACTTCCCCTTCCATTGATGCACGACCTCTTGACACAGAATCAAGGCAGGCTCATGCATCAAGGGCTCTGGACCCTGCACCTGCATGCGTGGCTTCTACAGACATAGTGATTTCTCTCTTTGGAGTCTCCAAAAGGGTTGCCCAAGTCTTGATAGAGGCTAGAAAGCCTTCTACCTGATCCACTTATGCCATGCAGTGGAAACGTTTTTCCATTGGGGCGACTTCTTAAAGTTGGGACCCCTTTTCTTGTTCTGCCCCGGAGATCATGGAATACCTCCTTTTTCTGTCAGATTCGGGTTTTTCATATTCCTCTCTAAAGGTTCACTTATCGACCATTTCGGCGTACTATGAGCTAGTGGATGGCAAACCCGTGGCTCAGCTGGAGGTCTCCAAAACCTTTCTGAAAGGGATTCTCCATCTGAAACTCCCCATCCGCAGCCCTGTACCACCTTGGGATTTAAATTTTGTGTTGGAGAAGCTCACTCTTCCTCCTTTTGAACCAGCGATGAGCTGTGATTAGTGCTATCTTTCTTGGAAAGTGCTATTTTTAGTTGCAGTCACTTCTGCTCAAAGAATTTCTGAGCTTCAGGCTGTGGTGTGAAGGAGCGTTATTTGATTTTGCATAGGGACTGGGCGGTCCTCAGAACAAATCCTAAGTTTCTATCTAAGGTGATGTCAGAGTTCACACTGAATCAGACAGTGAAACTTCCTGTATACTATTCACCTCCAGTGAATAGAGGTGAGGAACTCCTACATGCCCTGGATGTGCACTGTATTCCTCGGTGCTATACCCACAGATCCAAAGATTTCCGGAAGGATGATCAACTCTTTGTTTTGTTTGCCCCCAAATCCTTGGGGCAAGCTGTCTCCAAGCAGTGCCTGTCCAAGTGGTTAGCCAATTGCATTCGCTTCTGTTATCAGAAGTATGACAAACCTCTGCCGGGGTCCATAAGAGGTAATTCCACTAGGGGCATGGCTGCATCCGTAGCTTTTCCGTGCACTGTTTCTGCAGCTGTTACTTGCATAGCAGCAACCTGGAGTTCTTTCCACACCTTCATGAAGCATTACAGTCTGGACATTGCTTCTAGGTGGAGGGAGGGTTTTGGCCTAGCTGTTCTGCAGGGCCTTCTGTCCTAGGCTGGTTCCATTCATTTTTCTCTTTTTTTTTCTTTGGAGTTTCTCCTCCTCCTCCCATGTTTCTCTCAGTCTCTTTTTAGAGGGACTGCTTGGGATTCAGTCCTGTAAGTGATGACCTTCTGAATTAACCCTCTCAAAGTAAGATAGTACAGTTATGTAAGAACTTACCATAACAGTAGATCTTAGATTGAGATTCCTTCAGTAGGTCATATTTTTCACTCCCTCCTTCCCCTTCTTTCTTTTGGGACTCCAGAGTCTGTTTCCCTCTCCTGTCCCCTCATCGGGTATCCGGGAAAGAACTGGAGGGCGGGAGTGGGGACTGACCACTATATAGGGTCATGCTGATGTCGGCCATGTGATGTTGGGTGGACAGTCCCCCATCAAGTATTGCTGGGAACGTCTGCTGTGTGGTCCAGACGCGAGGTGGTACTAGTCCTACTGTATATGCAATGACCTACTGAAGGAACCTCTCTCTTGAAGATCTACTGTTATGGTAAGTTCTTATGTAACTGTACTTTTGTATTTTTTAATGTTTTTAGATAAAGCCCAGTTGCAGACACTATATTCTGATCGCTCTTTGGAGGCAGTGTTCCCATTTATCCACATTTGTACTTGATTCAAGTACAGATTATGAAATTCAAGTACATTTTTGTGTGAAGGGGGTGCACTGTACCCCATAATTATGTTTGAAGTATATGTACCCAACAAAAAATGTTGTACAAATGCTAGAATGAACCCTTATAATTTATTTTGTACCCCTGAAAATTTGTGGAGGGGGTGCAGTGCACCCCCAGATCTGCAGCCTTAATGGGAGCACTGTTTGGAGGTAAGAATTTCTGCTGTCACTTCCTCAATCTCTGTATTCAAGCTATTCAGTTTTGAATTTTCATACTTGATAATTAGTTCAGTTAATATTTTAGAGCATTGCTGAGCGGCCTTCAGCCATTCGGTTTTAAATGGAAATTCCTCAAGATCACTTGCAGACATGATAGTAACATGCAGCCCCCTCAGTGCTTGTTCTTTGCTTAAATATTTTTCAAGGGTTATAGCTGTAAAAGTTATTTCAATGTCTTTCTGTAACAGTTTTTCAAATTTAGCAAAACATTGTTTGATATCTCCTGATGTGTGTTGGTCTTTGGCTTCAGTAAGTAGCTGTAGGGCTCTCTTCTGTCTCTCGGCTAAACTTCCTCACCTGAATTAAGTGAAACTGACCTAAATTTGATTTCTGATACCTCACTGCATATGCTACTAGAGGAAGTACCTGAGATGACTAATACACAGCAAACTACAAACCATGAAATGACTGACATCAATGCTGAGAGACGCAGTCGTTTCAAAGGACTTGCAGATTCTGATTCTACTGTGACTATCTGACTAAATAAATCTATGCAGATGCCGAGCCTTGGGAGATTGCTGCATTCTTGATGTTCCTGCACATAAGAAACTGCCATGAATTTGTGACAGAGATTCACTTCTCCTTCCCAACTTCTCACATTCTTGTCTCATCACCCCGGCCCCATCTCTCTCTTTTTTACTTTGGTTTCCTCTTAAATAGAGTGTTTCTATAACAAGTATGTTTATTAGAGCACTTTAGAAATGTATTGTGCATAGTAAATGAGATTAAAAGTTGCTTAAACATTACTTGATTACTGAAAATACCTAACATTTCATTTTTCTCTTTTTACTTAATATATTTAAATGTGCACCTTTAAAAAAATCCTGTAGACATGTTTTAATTTATTTTTGGTTACCACCAATTTAATTAATTCATTAATGAGTGGTGTATAAATTGAAATGTCTTTCCTTGACTCAACCACGCCTCCCCGATGAAGGGTTTTCAGAACCCGAAGTGCTGGGGCCTTGACTGGATGTCTGTATATTATTTTGTCTACGATTCCATAAATTTGTATTAAAGCACTTAAATTGAATTTATTGTGGACAGTCATTTTTTCCATTGGGAGTGCAAGTCTTTGGACATGTTGAATTTTCACTCTTTGACGTTCCCCACAGTTCCCTACAGTATGTGCCACCCTGGCGCCACTATGCCTCCAGGCCTTTCCTGGTGGCAGCCTAGGCTGGCCAAACATGCCTTCCCACTCTGGGAGGGAAGTGCATTCGATTGGATGCTCAATCCTCTCCTTCCCCGGCCAACCCCCAGTGACCAGAGTCCATTCCTCAGTGCTCCCAGATCTACAGGGATTCCTGTAATTTAAGGGATTTTTACTACAAAAACGGGATACGGGAAGAAAATCTTTTATTTTTAAAATAGCAAGGGAAATGGACAAACACTACGGGAAAATGCCCACTATGAATCTCATGGCTGCCAAGATCCAGACAGAGCCCTCCAACTGGTACTTAGTTTGCTGACTTTGCTACACTAAGCAGTTCTGTTGGTCCATTTGCAGCCTGTGTTTCTCTGGGGTAGTAAGGTAATGTGTTGGCAGTGCATCTTTCTGAGGATGAATTCAGATCTTCTGATCAAGAACCAGTGAGCTGCTGCATGATCCAAATACTTGCCATGTGGCTTCACTCAAAACAGCAACACTGTTGAGTCAGCCGAGCTGCATCTCAAATGCCACTGTTCTGGACTGGCAGAGAGCCTAAGCCATTGAATGTAAACTAGCCTTCTTGTGGGCAGCCTCAGGTTAGTCTATTATAAACTCATTTTAAGTGCAAAATGAGTCACACAAAAGACTGACCACTTGATGACGATATGCTTTTTGGGGGGGGGGGGGTGCAAGAAAGAGTGCTTAAGTGTTGCTTGAGGGAAGCAGCGCCTCAAGCCACCAAGGCAAACAAACTTTCTGTTTTGCAAATTTGTCTATTTTAAACATGTGAAGTGCAAAAAGTGAGCCAGACAAGACACTCGATGATGGTGGGCTTTAAAGAGTCATGGGGACACAAAGAGTGCTTAAGTGCTACTTGGCTTGTTTGGTGCACAGAGCAGAGTTGTGTTTTTAAAAAGATCACCAAGGTAGCACTTCTTCTGACCAGCCTAGAGGTTAAGGTTATTTGAAAAAAAATTAGACAGTGTTTCTATTTAATTGTGAGCCTGGGAAAGGTATGGGGGTGTCTTCATCAAGATAAGCAGGAGTTATGAATTATATACAAGATCAGAAGGGACTCATAGATCCTGGTCTGGCCTAAGATTAGTAAGATAAATGAAAAAAAGGGAATGTTTGTTTTTACCTCTGAGAGTTCAGTGCACAAAGCTGTGTGTGTGTGCTTAAGCATGCCAATGAAAAACACAACAATACACTGAAACAATGTTTATTAATGGAGCACTACAGGTACACAGAGCTGTAGGCCCAATGCACAATTGGTGTGCAGTTGCTATGCACGCATATCTGGGGCGAGTAGCTATTCCACACCCACTGTGGCCCTCGCAAGGCATGCACAAAGGGGGCACATGCAGACCCACCGCACCCAATCCCCCATGTCTGCGGACAGCTCCACGATGGGGACGTTCTGCGGGTGTGCCAGCACTACATGTATTCACTAACCCATGTAGTGCTGGCCACATGGGTGCAGAGGGTGGTGCAGGGTACACCAGGGAGACCCTGCCATAACCCATAGCATGCCCCCATGAACACAGGTATTCTGTCACTGGGGAACCAGGACAGTGCACGCTGTGCTGTTCCTGACTGCTGGGCAGCAGGAGGCAGCAGGGGCAGCTGGATAGGTGAACGCCCAGAAAGTTTATGTGAGGCAGCACTGGGACTGGAGGGTGCTGCGCTGGTCTGGGTGCATGCTATCGGCATGCACAGCCCCAGACCCATGCCACCATATGTGTGAGATCCACTATGGGTCCCGGGGGGCATCCCATTGGATGTCTGCCTGGGACAACTCCTCCCCCAGCCACCCTGCAGAGTCCTGTGTGTTGGGGGAGGAGCCGTGGATAGGTGGTCAGCATTGGTGAATGCCAGTATGGGCGGACCTGTCCGTGGGGTGCAGGGACAAGGGTGAGGTATGCACATTTTGTGCATCCCTATGGCCCTTTCATGCATTGTGAGCAGAACAAAAATGTATCGGTCTGTGATGAAGGGGTAAGTTTGAAGTTAAGCATTTCATACTGTAAATAGAATACTGTATAAGGGACTGTATTATTACAAGGAGGTTCTGGAGACATATGAACCATGAAAACTGAGCTTTACACATTCCAGCATGTCCCCAGAACCACAAGATGGTATTATATTGTTACATATAAAGTTCTTATAGTTGTAGAGTAGTTATGTGAAACGTTGTAAGTAATTTTTTATATTTAAAATAAATAAGAACACATAAAAGAGCCTGAACATTTGTCCTAGTGATTTTATTGACTGGCATAATGACACCAATTGCATACTTACATTGATTTGTGCATACTGGAAAATCTACAGGAATTTAATCTCTGTTTTACGGGGAAAATGCAGGGAAAATTAGGGTGCACTACAGGAAAATGCTTTGCCTGATCTGGGAGCATTGATTCCTGAACCCAGGTGGCCCATCTTCACTCCACTGATTCAGTAGACTGCAATAGGATTCCTTTTCCCTATGTATGTTTACCTTGCATTTCATTGTGTGGAACTTCAACTTCATGATTCATGACCATTTTTCTAATTTTTCCACATCCTTTTGCTTATTGGTATTCCATTCTAAAGTATCTACACTCCCACAAAGTTTTAGTATCATCTGCAAAGGGACACACCTTACCCTTTACTTATCACTGATGTACCTATTGAAGAGTGTGGGTCCCAGAGCTAACCCTTGAGGAATAAGAACACATAAAAGAGCCTGAACATTTGTCCTAGTGATTTTATTGACTGGCATAATGACACCAATTGCATACTTACATTCATTTGTGCATACTGGAAAATCTACAGGAATTTAATCCCTGTTTTATAGGGAAAATGCAGGGAAAATTAAGGTGCACTACAGGAAAATGCTTTGCCTGATCTGGGAGCATTGATTCCTGAACCCAGGTGGGGTCAGGAATTCCAGACATTCCTGACTTCAGAGAATTTGCCTTTTAAGACCACCCTCTGAGTCTTCCAATATATCCAGCTGCCTGTCTACCTAGTCAGGCATTCACCCATCTTCATATCCCCCACCTTTTTGACTAGTCTCCCATGTGGCACAGAGTCAAAAACCATGCTGACGTAGTGTACAGGTAAAGGACATTAATCGTCTGCCCCATTTGCTGATTTTGTTACAGAATCAAAATAATCTATTGTATTTGTCAGACACAACCTTCCTCTCATGAATCCATGTTTGTTGCCTATAATAAGGCTGTTGTGGAAGCTCTGGTTTCTAGCGCCCCAGTCCGTGTTCACCCTCTCTCTCTGCCCTCAGTCCCCTTGGTTTGATGGGACCTTGAGGGAGTTAAGACAAGTTGGACGAAGGCTAGAGTGTTGCTGGTGAAAATCGGCTCTTGAAGTTGACCACCTTAGATTGATGGACCATTATCAAAGCTATCAATCAGCAATCTCACATAAGAAGGCAGAGTTCCTGTCCTGTGAGATTGCTGCTGCTCAGAATCGGCCATCTCGGCTATTTCAAACCGTAGACAGGTTGTGCAACCCAACCTGTCTACAGGTTCGAGGTGCTTTTTCATAAGTTAAGTGTGTTGAGTTTGCTCAATTCTTTTCGGATAAGGTGGCCAACATCAGGGCCGAGATCCATGCTGCACTCTCTATGGGGGTTGATGGTGGTCGGTCACTTCTCCTCGTTTTTTTTTGGATATCTTTCAACTGGCTGGAGATCATGGGCATTGTGCGGATTGTCCAGAATTTGTGGCCAATGTACCGTAGTTTGGATCCGGGCCTAACACGCCTACTTTTGAGGTGTACTGAGTCCATCGGCCTGGTCCTTTTCAAAGATTGTGTGGTGCTTCTTAGTCGGGTGAGTTTCCCAACTCCCTGGAAGAGGCAGTGGTGACACTGCTCCTTAAGAAGGCTGCTTTGGATCCTAACTGCTTTGCTAACTACAGACCTATCTCTAACCTTCCCTTTGTGGGGAAGATGATTGACAAAGTAGTTGTGCTACAACTGGATAACCATCTTATCTTCCACGATGTCTATGATCCTCTCCAGTATGGTTTCCGGAAAAGACACAGTACCAAGACCGCTCTGGTTTAGGTGCTCAATGATCTCCTGATGGCGAGAGATCAGAAGCGCTGTTCCATGTTGATCTCTCCTCAGCATTTGACACTCTGGACCATGGGGTGCTGCTTGAGTGCCTGAGGGTTATCTGTGGCCTGGCTGGTCCAGTTTTCAGATGGTTTCAATCTTTCCTTGCTCGCAGATCTCAGAGGGTGGTGGTGTTTTTTTTTTCTCTCTGATCCATTCTTTCTGCCATGTGGGGTCCCTTGGGGCTCAGTGTGTCCCCTATGTCGTTTGCAGTGTACATGCTGCCCTTCAGAGACATTGTAAGATGATATGGGCTGAGGTTTCACTGCTATGCTGATGATACACAGCTCTATCTGTCTTTTGCAGCCAACCAGAATAGTGTGGTCTCGATGTTTAACAGCTGTCTAGCGGAAATCCATGACTGGATGAAATCCAGCTGGCTGAAATAGAGTTCTGGGAAGACTGAGGTGTTGGTGGTGGATCCGGGTTGCCAGATAGAGAGGATGGTAGTGGGTTTACCCTCTGGTCTTTTACTTGAGGGTGCACAGCTGTCTTCCTCTGAACAGGTGCGTGATCTGGGCGTGGTTCTTGATGGTGGGCTGACACTGCGTTCGCAGGTGTTGGCAGTCATCAAGTCTTCCTTTTATCATCTTAGAAGCATTGCCAGAATTGGGCACCTTGTTCCGTCTGGTGACCTGCCTACGCCGATCTACGCCTTTGTGACTTTGCACCTGGACTACTGCAACTCCCTCTACCTGTGGCTTATGGGAGCTGATATTCATCGCTTGCAGCTGGTGCAGAACACTGCAGCACAGTTGTTGACTGGGACCTCTCGTTCCAGTCAAATAACTCCAGTGCTGCACAAACTGCACCGGCTGCCTGTACAGTGGTGGATCACCATCATGGTTGGTCTTCTGACGTACAAAGCCCTGCACGGACTGGCTCAGAGTTATCTGCAAGAGCTCCTGACTCCCTACAGCCCTGGCTGTCCTCTCCGCTCAACTGACGAGGGGTTGTTAGAGGTTCCCAGGGTGCAGCTGAAAACCTCTAGGGCCCGGGCTTTTATATTTGGTGCCCTGTCCCTGGGGAATTCTCTAGTCTACCTCAACAGATTTGAGTGTGCAGGACCGTGGAGAGCTTTAAAACAGGCCTCAAAACCTATTTGTTTATGCAAGCATTCAGTATTTAGTATGGTATCTTGTGATAATTTTAACTGATTTTTTAAATTATATTGTAATACTTTTTAAGCTGTGTTGTTTTGTTTTATGATGCTATTTATGATGCTTTTAATTATGTACAGCACTTTGATTTCTAGAATTGTGCTAAATAAATAAAGCATATTATTATTATTTTGTCTGTAACCCCTGCATTTATAGGAAATCTACCGCCTTTTCTGCAATTATGATCTCTAGGAGGTTGCTCCCTCTGGAGCTCAGACTGTCTGGCCTGTGATTTCTGGGATTATCCCTAATCCTTTTCTTATGTGGTGGAACCACATGTGCAACCCCTCCCCCCCCCAAGTTTGCTGGTACTGCCCCTGTATTCAAGGAGCAGTTGAACAGTTCTACTAGTGGTTCCACCAGGGCCATCTTATTTTTTGTAAGAATCCTGGGGTCAATACTATCAGGGCTAGGATGTTTCTTTACCTTCAGTTCATTTAGTCCCTTGTACCATTACTACTGTAATTTCCCCGATCTTCAGCCTCTGCCCTTGGAGGCCCTTGAAGTGTACCCTGCTCTCTGGCAATACCACCTCACCCACCCAATCTGTGAAGACTGAATTAAAGTACTCATGCAGAATGTTAGCCTCTTCCGCATCCTTTTCTGGACTTAGCCTATCCTTTTTAATCTTTCAGTTCCTTCCCTAGTTTTTCTTACACACACATATACGCATACATACATACTAACATACACACACACACACACACACACACACAGAATTTATCTTCCTAACACATGAGGCAGCCAGGGGTGAAAAAGCACCTTTGTTTAACAACAGAAGGGGATCCGCCGAGGTGAGGAAAGAGTAAATGTTAGGTGTCTGGGAAACAAAATGGACCAGCTCTAGGCAATTATGGTAGACAAAGAATGAGCCATAGGTTCAGTAACAGAAACTTGTGTAAACCAACATGACAGCTGGGATCTTCAGATCCCAGGTTATGTTTTATTTAGGAAAGACAGAAAGAAGCCTGGGAGGTGGCAGTGTATGTAAAGAAGTCTGTAATGGTGTCAGCTAAAATGTCTATAGCTGAGGGGGATGGAGATGTGTGTGTCACTTCTGGTGACTTATGTAGGGAGTAGAAAACTCAGGATGAGAGCAACAGATCTATAGTCCACCATGCCAGACAGCAGGGATAGGAAAAATACTTGAGAGGGAACTATAAAAAGCAGCAGGTCTTGGTAGAGTTATACTACTGTGAGATTTAAATTTCCCCTGACATTAACTATGACATTCCTGAAGCCAGGAGACTAAGGAGTCAGTGGTTTTTGGAGGCTACACAGGACTGCCTTCTCAGCCAATAAGTGAGGAAGGCTATTAGGGGACAACATCTTGGACTTCATTATGTCCAGTCAGGACATTATCAGTGAAGTCATGGTAGAGGATCCAATAGATCAGAGTGACCATAGCTCTGTGAGATTTAGCAATGTGCTGGAGGCCCAGTGGCTTAACTTCAACACCATGGTCACTGATTTTAAAATAATGGACTTTACTAGAATGGGAGAGTTAATTTCTGTTACACCGCTGGTCATACCATATATGATATAAAGGGGGAGGACAACAAATGGGCAGCCATAAAAAGGGCATTACTAGGGGCTTACAGTAGTAAGACAAAACAAACACAAGATGTCACTCTGGTTTGAGGGTCAGGTAATGGAATTGGTCAGGGATAAAAAGAGGAATTCTTGGACCTACAGCAAAGTCAGCCACGATGCAGTGTTTTAGTAGAAACATAGAAGTTGATGGCAGATAAGGACCGCAAGGCCCATCCACTCTGCCCATTTCTTTTCCCACCTTATAAATGTGCCATCGGCCTTTGCTCTGTCAGTGGCCTATCTATTCATACTCATCTGTATTGATCCCTTATGCCTATCCCATGCCTGTTTGAAGCCCTGCACTGTATTCATAGCCACCACGTCCTGAGGTAGGCCATTCCATGCATTCACCACCCTTTCTGTGAAAAATAACTTCCTCACATTCCCCCTTAATCGGCCTCCCTCTAATCTCATGCTGTGTCCTCTTGTCCTGCTGTTTTTCTTATATTTAAACATGTTAGACTCTTTCACCTTGTTAATGCCCTTAAGGTATTTGAATGTCTCGATCATATCACCTTTCTCCCTCCTTTGCTCAAGGGTATACATATTGAGCTCTGTTAATCTGTCCTCATATGTCTTATGATGCAGTCCCTGCACCATTTTGGTTGCCTTTCTCTGGACTGCCTCAATTTGGTTAATGTACATTACATGTCACAAAATACTGCATGACAGAAAGTCTTAATTGCCATTGAATTACTCTGTTCCATGCAGTATACTGCAACACTTTGTGCTAGATTGCAGCATTACTGCAGTGCATCCTGGCTGGCTCCGCTGTATAATGGTGAGCAATCGGAGGCCAGTAGAGAAGGTAATAAAGAAAGGCTGGAGATGAGCAAGCAACCCATTGGGAAGGCAAATGCTAACACTGAATTATTTAGTGTGGATAGCAGATGAGGGTAAAGAAAATAAGTCCTTCGGGTATGTCAGAGAAAAGAGACAGACGAGGGACAACATAGAAACAATGCTGAAGAACGGAGTGAAGGTGGAGGACTATATGGGGAAAACAGATGTCCTAAATAAGTGCTGTAGCTCAGTGTTCATGGTGGAGGTTTCAAGCCCAATACTCAAGAGTGGGACTAGATCTGAGGAACCTGAGAGTGACAAACTGGAGACTGGCAGCGTATCCAAGGACAGGGTAATCCAGAGAGCTGCAAAATCTTAATGTTAATAAAGGCCCAGGGCCAGCTGGGATGCATCCCAGGGTGCTCAGGGAGATGGGTCATGCAATGGCAGCATCTGTGACAGCCCTTTTCAGTGAGCCCCTGACAGCCAGTGAGGTACCAATTGACTGGAGCATAGAAAATGTAGAACCCCTGCAAAAAGGTGGGAACAAAGAGGAACCTGGAAATCACAGGCTGGTGAGTCTTGCATCCATTAAGGGTAAGATCCTGGATACAATAATTTATGAACAGTGTTGAAATCCTAGAGTAAAAGGGGATGATGCACAAACGTTAGCATAGGTAACGAGGGGAAGATTCTGATGGACAAACTTGGTAGAGTTTTTCAACTCGGTAACGCTGTCTGCTGACTGCAGCCAGGCAGTTGATATCCTATATCTGGATTTCAGTAAAACCTTTTACTTAATACCACATGGGAGACTGGTAAAGAAGGTGGGCTACCTGGATTTAAGGGACATACTCATTAAATGGATTGAAAGCTGGTTGTTGGAAGGGACACAGATAGTGGTCCTCAATGGCAAATTCTTAAGTGAGAATTGGGGTACTGCAGGGCTCAGTCTTGGGGCCAAATCTTTTCAATCTGTACATTAGTGACTTTTATTTTGGGCTTTGGGGAAGAGTAAGTCTACTTGCGATGATACTAAGCTCAGTGGGAGAATTGACAGTGTGGAAAGGCTTCATAATTTAAAGAGGGACATGGAGAGACTGGAAAGGTAGTCTGGCATTTGACAACTAAAGTTCAGTGCCATAAAATGCAAAGTGCTGTGCATTGGGTTAAGAAATCCACAGAGTACTGGATCAAAGGGGAAAAGTTGACTTGGGTACAGTAATTAATAGTAGCCTAAAATCCTCTTCTCAGTATAGAAAAACATGGGAAGGCAAACTGGATGTTGGGTTACATCAGGCGTGGTATCTATGGTCATAGGAGGGATGTGATTCTGCCATTGTACAGGCCACTGTTTAAACAGCAACTGGGTTACAGTGTGCTGTTCTGGTGCCCACATCAGAAGAAGGACCAGGATAAGCTAGGGAAGGACGACAAAAATGATCGATGGTCAGCAGGATAGGGCCTATGAGGAGAGACTAGAGGAACCTCATCATGTACTTAGTGGAAGCCAGGAGGGTGAGGGGATATGATACAGATGCACATACATTTGTAGATACATTTGTAGATAAATAGGCTGTTGGTTAACTAGGATTTGCAGCTTATCCAGTAGGTGGGGATGTGGGCAGACTTGGTGGGCCAAGCTGTCCTTATCTGCCGTCAAAGTCTATGTTTCTATGTAGATACAGTAGGATGGACTATACCAAACTTGTCACAATCTCAGGCTGGAAAGGGGAGTTTAGAAATGACATCAGGAAACACTTTTTACAGAGAGGTTGGTGGACAAATTGAACAGTCTGCCCTGCAATGTGATTAATGCAGAGACCATAAATATTTTCAAATTACGGTGAGACAGCTTCAAAGGCATCATCAGAAAGAGGAAGGTAAACACTGAAGGAAAGCTACTGGGTGGAGACAAGACAAGGGTTGAAAGTTAGTGTAAGACAGGGCCTCAGGATAGACTTGATGGATCTGAAGTCCTCTATCCTTACTTTCTATGTTTCTATCTTAGCTGAGCATTCCTCGGCAACATTTTTCTGTAAAGGTAATTCTGTATTAGAAACACAGAAACATAAATTTTGCCGGCAGAAAAGGACCTTCAGGCCCATCCAGTCTGCCCCTTGTCCCTGCCCATTCCATCACCACTGACCCTAGTTGGTTGTAGGTGTCACTCCCCACCCCTGCTCCTCTACCCAATATACCCCTGTGCCTACCCCATGCATGCTTGAAGCTCCACACAGTCTTCACCCCTACTACCTCCTCTGGCGCTCCCAACGCACACCAGCTGCAAACTGCGGCAAGGGACTGGTGCGAAATCCAACAAGTAGCCTACCAGTAAAGCATGCACATCAAACAAAAAGAGTCGTACTCATGGATAAAGAAGTGAACAGTCACCAAATATGCTCAAAAGTGCACTGAAGTTTTATTTGAAGCTGGCATATGTCTCAGTGTGCCACACCATCTAACAAAGAGACTTGGTCTCAAAGTGATGGGGCAAAAGCAATCAGCCTGTTTTGTTCTGTGATTTTCACCATAAGAAGACTCATTCAAAATATAGTTTCAGTGCACTTTTGAGCTTATTTAGTGACTGTTCACTTTCTTTATCCGTGAGTGCAGCTCCTTTTGTTTGATGTACCTCCCCTGACAGGCTGAACCAGTCATTCACCACCTTTCTGTGAAGAAGTATTTCCACACATCTCTCCTAAACTTTCCCCTCTTAGCATCATTGCATGGCCCCATGTTCTAGTACCTTCCTTTCTCTGAAATAGACCCTCCACTTGCACCTTGTTCATACCTGTGAGGTATCTGTAGGTTTCAACCTTGTCCTCTCTTGTTAGAAATCTAATAAAATGTATTTTCTAATAAAATATTTATTTAAAAATTCTGATTATTCAGCGTCTATATATAATTAAGAAAAATAAACATCCTCTAAAAAATCTGTGTATTATTATGGAGGGTTACTTGATATGAGCTGAAAGAAAGAGTTGCTGTATCTTTTTACCTTGGTGCAGAAATCTTTTTTGCCTCAAGGTGGAGACAAACTATTTCTTACTTGAATTAATATAACGTAATGTACTTCATTTCCCTGTCTTTTTCTGGTATATTAAGAAACGTGCCACATAGGTTGGAAGCTTTTTAAAATCACTATAAAACCTGTAATGATTTTCTGTTTACCCTCTATAGTTGTAATTACGTTGTAACTGAGCAATGCAATTACTAAACTGCTTGTCTTACACACTTGCTAGAATGAAACTCTTTGCAACTAGACCACAGTGTTTAGTTGTAAAATTAATATTTTAAATTGAATGATTTATAAACAGTTTAGTCCTGATATTTCTTCTATGTTAAAAAAATGGATTCATTAATTAGTGATGATAAGGTTTTCTGTTTTGACTGTTTGTTTCTCCTGTATTGTACAGACTTACAGTACTGTGCAGCGCACAGGGCCTCCAGGATTGGACACCTTACAAGTGAATTTGCCTTGCCTTGCCCAAGTACTAGTGCTAAGGATTTACAGCGTTTCCTCTGTCTGTGTCACTTGGCATTATTTAGTTCATTCTCTTATTCACTTAGCAGCAGTAGTAGTATCTTTTTTCTTAAGGCACCCTTCCCCGTAGTCTCAGGCCACTGTCCGTAACAGATCAGAACATTCAAATTTAAAAATAGGAGGAACAGTAGTATAAATAATCAGCTTTCGGAAAAAGATTTCAATAAATTCCTATCTAAAAATATAAATAAAGTTCAAATAAAATAGATAAAAATAGCAGCATCATTAGGTGGAAACAAAATCACACGAGACTTCACTGATCTCCGAATGCCTGACTCAAAAGGTAGGGTTTTAACCCCCTCTTGAAGGCCTCCGCTGAAGGGACCTCCCTCAGTACTCTGGATAGTGTGTTCCATATCAGAGGGCTAGCTACCTCGAATGCTCAGTCTCCTGAGGATTTAAGCCTGGCCCTAGGAACAGAAAAGAGACAGCGGAGAGGGTGTAAGGGTTCAGGAGTTCTGGCAGGTAGCTAGGACCTAACCCAAGTAGGGCCTTGTAAATTAGCAAGCCAACCTTGAAAGTAACATGCCACTTCATTGGCAACCCATGCAGTTCATGCAGGGCCAGGGTTACATGACATGACCTCAGAAGACCAATCATCAACCTGGCCACTGCATTCTGCACAAGCTGCAAACACCATTGACCCTGAGATAGAGCATGTTACAGTAATCCAGCATAGATGTCAAAACGCATGTACCAGTGTCAGCAGATCCTCAGGAGGATAAAGGACGTAATCCAACTGAAGTTACTAAAGTGGTAAAAGCTACTCCAGACAACAGCTAACACCAGAGCCTCAAATGTGTGCCTTTTATCCAGAATGACCCCCAGATTCTTCCATTTAGTGGAGACCAACAGCCTAGATGGCCCTGGCCAAAGCACAGTTACATCATCAGCTACTTCAGCAACCCCTCTATGACCCAGCTGAGTCACCAATACCTCAGTTGTGTCCAGATTAAGGCTCCATCCAGCTAGATGCCATCCAGTTCTTAATTTCAGTCAGGCAAAAATTAAGCACCTCAGCAATGGCTGGTGTTCTGGGTGCATATGAGAGATACAGCCTGGGCTTCATCAGCAGATAAATGAAAAAACAGACTAACAACTGATAAGCTTTCTTGAGAAAGTACTTATTACCACTCTCAGTGTCTTATCCCTGAGGTAGGACTTAAACCAGCAGATAACTGTACCAGTGAGTCCTCCATACTCAGTGAGATGGTCCACCAACAACCCAACAATCAAAGGCCAACAGTGTCCAACACTGAGGAGGGATCAAGGAGAATGAGAGTTGACCATTTGCCTCTATCCCTTTCCCTGAGAATATCATTATGCACTCTGACCGTTGCTGTTTCAGTGCTATGCCTAGATCAGATACCAGACAAGAGGGACTCATAGATGTCACTGGCTGTCAGGTGTGCCTCATGATACAGCACCACAACCTTCTCAGTAACCTTATCTAAAATGGGTAGTTTAGAGACAGGATGATAATTCGTCAGGACGTCAGGGTCCAACAATGATTTCTTCAGTAGAAGCCAAACCAGTGCATTTTTCAATGCTGCCAGAGAGATACCCTCCGATAAAGAGCACTGAACAATCCCCACTAACACTGGAATCAGTAAGCCTACACAACTCACTAGTAGTCTTGTCGGGCCTGGATCTAGTTCACAAAATGTGGGCTGTGGCTCCAAGATAACCTGTCAGATCTCTTCTATCATGACTGACCTTAAAACCCCCAAGACAGCTGAGAGTGTCATAGAGATGAAGGCTTCACCCCACCAGGTTGCAGTGAAATCCCAGCCCAAATAGAGGAGACATTATCCAGAAAGAATTGAACAAACTCCTCGCAGTTTGCTGATTGTCCCGCTCTAACTGGCTGCAAGCAGGTCAGGTTTAGTAACTTTTCTGCAATATGGAAGAGGTGAATCAGCCGATTCCTTCCAGCCTCAATCACCTTGGACAAGAATGCTACCGTCTTATGGGTGATTGCCCTTTGATATTCATCTTTATTAATCTTCAAAGACGGTTTCTCTTCTTGGGCCCTGGATTTCCTGTAGCAGCGCTCTAACCTCTGATCCCTAGTCTTCAACTCCCTGAACTCCCCATTAAACCGTGGGGAACCCAATTGTGAGACCACTGCTCATACACGAGTGGGTGCTAAGGAGTCAAAGGCCCTTGTGATGACCTGTGCTAGGCAGCCACCACCTTATGTCTTAGAATGTATTTCAGAAACTGCCAACATCTCTGAGAGGTCCATCACTGCCTGCGCCCCTTCCAGCAGAAGCCCTCAAAGGGCATTCATGAACCATCTCTACAGAGAATGGACTAAGGGGGTAAGGCCCTAAAAGAGAACTTCACCATGCAGTGATCTGACTAACTGACTGGCTCAATCTTGAGTTTGTTAAACTCGAGTGCCAGGGAAAAAAAACAAGTCCAAGGTGGGTATCTGTTGGTGGGTCACAGAAGTAACTACTTGTTCGAAGCACACTGAGTCCATCAGCAGGAGGAGATCTTGTCCAAAGTTAGAGAATTCTTTATTGACACAGGCATTCAAATCACAGAGAATAATTAATTTGGATGACTCCAACACCTTGTCAATGGCAAAGTCCTTGATTTCCTGTAGGAACTCCGCCTGTATGCCTTGGAGGCCAGTACCCAAGGAGGGTCCTGCAACCTGCACCTGGAACCCCACGCATGTCCACACATTCAAACAATGAGATGTCCCCCACTGGGTGCAGGATGAGGTTAAACTCAGATCTGAAACAGATGCCCACCACCCCACTATGATCGCTTTTTGGGGGCAGTGTACCAGGGAGAATCCATCTGGGACCGCGGTCGCCAAGACTGGACCAGCATCATCACACAGCCTGGTCTCTGTGATGCAAGCCAGATTAACCGGGGAACTGGAAATTAAATCTGCTGTAATGGCAGTCTTGCTACTCATTGATTTTGCATTGCAAATTACTGCCTGCAGGGGACAAAGTGAAGCATCCTACTCCTCAGCTTAGGGACTCACTCCAGCTGCAGTACGCCAAAACTAAAGCTGGCCAGCCTGACTGCTCGTTTGGGTACCGGGTTATAATAGTGCCATAAGAAAAGTGCTAAGCAAAAGACCATGGAGAAAACAGCGAGTACCATCACAGCGATGGTTCCGAACAACCTAAGTGGCAGGTGTAAAGCGTGGGGGCTTTGCCCTCCGCACCTCCCTACAGAAATATAATCACACTCCAAGTCACACTTAGAATGGAGACAGCAGCTAAAGTTGGAACTGACGCCGTTTCTGACCCGTGCTGTCCTGCCACATCTGTTATTTTTCTCCATGCTAGTATGCCCGCGGCATTATTCTTTACGGTGCTATTTTTACCAGACATCCCTGGTTGCATGACAATGGAGCCCACCAGTATGCAGCACAGTGTCATAGACTCCTGCATGGCAAAAGGGCTTAACTTCCTTTGAAATTTCAACTTTTTCTGCCGTAACTCTGCAGAATTCTGCAGTGTTCTGCTTTACATTCTGGTAGGCTCCACTGTAGCAGCAGTGGGACTCTGTGGGATGGGTATCCTATCAGTGGGTACTTTCTTGCAAGGAGGAAGGCTTGGAGTCTCAGGGTGTGCTTTAGGTGCTTTACAGCATGCTAAAAGGCAACAAAATGCACACTTGTACTTCAATTTTTCAAACCTATTACAGGGTGGGGGCATTATCCTGTACCCCCTGAGTTTTACATGGTTTTTGCCTCCCTAAAATTTGTCTTTGCATAATGCCCCTCATTTTCTTTTCTTGGTGCAAGGTGAATTCTGTTTGCAGAAGATTTCAGACTGAAGTTCAGTATATGGATGCAACACAAAAAAAAAAAAAAAAAAGTGTTGTATTTAAGTAGTGCCATACCCATATTCCTAGAGTAGGAGATCCCTGTGATTCAAACCAGCTTACTGCTATTTTGAGTTTGGCTATGGATATATCAAATGAAGTATTTTCAACTTTTTCATTCAATAAATGATTTCAATAATATGATTGAATGGCTTTGAACCACTACATATCCAATCAACTACAGCATATACTTTACACTGGGAAGTCCATATTCCCAAAAGGTAAAATTGACTTACAATAATGGAACTTGGATACAGCATTTACTGTGTTATAAGAGACCAGTAGGAGACCAGCCTAGTGGTGCTGAGGGCTGAGGCACTGGTCGCCTTATCTCATGTCATGCTGGCGACCCGTGTGCAGGAACAAGCATGGGCCACCGGGGGTTGGCAGGGGTGGAGAGGGATTGAGTGTTCGAGGGACTGTTCTCCCTCTCTGGGGAGGTGGGATCTCCGTGGTCGGTGCGCTTCTGATCCATGGTGGTGGCTGGGGACCAGAACACCAATACTGCAAGAAGGAACTGAGTGGGACAGGCACCAGGAGGAGCGCGTGTGCGCCACCTCCACTGGTGTCATTGCATGCCCTGCTCTCATGGGAGAAACAGGAGAAAGGTCCCAGGTCGCGCCGGATGAACAGCCATCCACCATAGGCCCTGACTCGAATGGTGCCCCCCTGACAATTTGGAGCCTATTTGAGGTGAGTAGAGTTGGGGGCTTCTCACCACCCTGCCACAGAGGGAAAACCATGGGGGATGTCGGGGACAGTGGCCTGATCTCAGGTGTGGGGCTGGGAGGATGGCTGAGAAGGCATGCCGACTGTTGGGGGCCAGGGAGAGCAAGGTACATTAAAAAAAAAATAAAATAAAATAAGAGACCAGTAGGTGCAATAATTGAAGATTCCACCCCAGTATATAAAACCTCACAATTTTACCTTAAACTGTAAACCAAATACTTCATATCAGACAGTTATGCCAGCCCACACTCTTCACAACTGGAAAAGGTCACTGATTACTTACATTACTGTACATCATCGCCATCTTTATTAGCAAGTTTCGTTTTTGGGTGCCCTTTCCCTGGAGCTCAGGGTACCTGACAAAGATACAGCTTTATAAATTAGCACAACAGAAGTAAAATAAATCAATAAAAGTAACTAGTAACTGAAGCAAAATAAAAGAATGAAATAAATTAACCCTTGCTGTGCTGTTGACTGATCTATCAGTCCATAATTAACTCCTCTCTACTTCCCCATCTTTCAATAACCCTCCTGCTCTGACTATTATAGTACTACAGTCATCATTGTATTATCCTACCAGTTTTTGTCCTTGAATGTTTGCCTTTTGGCCCTGTTTATTGTATTGCTTTTTCACATCTTCTTTACACATTGCTATGCACTCAAATTGTACCTGTTGTTCAGCTCTGTTTTTTTGTATTGGTGTATTACATCTTCTTTATTCATTGCTATGCACTCACATTGTACCTGTTGCTTTTTCTCCTGCTTGCACTGTATTCCTGTTGTACAATTATGGATTGTTTAAATGACTACACTGCTGTTTCTTGTTTCTAATGTATTGTTTCTGTAACCTCACGGGTCGTGCCTGAAAATAGTCATTGCCATGGCTAGTGCACCCTACCCAGTGAACAAAAACTAAATAAATAAAATAAATAATTTTATTATGTTCTTATTGTGTTGGCAGCCCAAGGGTAAATATATATATAAATAGCTCAAATATATAAAACATTCTGCTAGCAGTATACTGTATTTATTTATTTATTTGAATCATCAGAAAAAAACTTTGAGCTTGTAACTCGTTTACAAAGGTTCCACGTCAAATAGCAAGAAAAACAGTTTACAATTTACAACAGACCACTTCAGAGGCAATAAACATAAATTACATGGGCAACCAGAATACTTCAACACGGTAACAGGTGATGAGCATCAGGAAAATGCAGGCTGTACAATACAGTTGAGAAGCAACTGGGTTCCAATCTTCGTTTCATCAGAAGAACACCTATATGTTATCAAAGCAGCCCAGGAAACTGGGCTTTGTCTCGGAAGTTAGGTACAAAAACTTTCTTTAGGTTGCAAGAGAGGGAGGGAAGAGTGGGGTGAGGTGGTGACAGAATAACTGGTGTACGAGAGGAGGACGAGACAAATTGGAGAATGGGAGAGATTATGGATTGGGATAGGGAGGTTGGTTTAAGTAAAGGAGGGAGTAAGGAGATGGGTCTGGCTAGGGTAGCAGGACGATTGGGGGTGGAGGGAGAGGGTGACAGCTGAGGGTAGGAAAATAATGTATAATTGGGATTGGAGTGAACTTGTTTTTGTACTGCTGCAGAGGGAGCATGCATAAGACTTTGTACAAGTTCTCAGTGGGGTGTTGACTCTTGGGGAGGCATTTGGGAGTCAAGTGAAATTCTTCAAGGAGTGTTACTTCAAAGATAGTCACGCACTCACCACCACATATAATGTAAGATGCTGCTCTCTGAGAATTATTTAAATGTCCAAAATATTTATTTAGAGTGCCACACACAACACCTTGACGTGTTTCAGATCTCAGTCCTTTATCAAAAAGCGTGCTTATAGGGGCAGCGATTATCTAGCAACAGGGTATTAACACTGGTTTGTGCCTTTAGTCTCAGGTTCTGGTGTTGAGAAAATGTAGCTTCTGCTCACACTTAAAGGTAGGGAAGTCCTTGGTGCTGTTTGGGAGCTCATTTAGCCAGTGTGGAGCCCTGAATGCGAACGAGCGCTGTCCAAAAGTGGTCCTCATGAAAGGGACCTTCCCCTTGTGTTCTGCTGGGAATGAGCGGGTTGAAGGATTTGGCATGTGCTTCAATAAGTTACTTGCACACTATTTAAAATAATAAACATGTGAACCACTGCCACCATGTGCTTTAGCCATCATTGTATGGGAATGGGGGGTGCATGTTGAAATCACCATGCTATATAAAGTATTTGATCTAAAATTGTACTTCTAGAATGCCCTTTTTTATTTTCATTTATTTATTTATTCAGAAATACATCTTTGAGCACAACTGCTCTTTTGCAATGGTTCGGTATCATTGAGTAGTTACAGAGATTGCAGCAAAACATACAGGAGATACAGTTCCATCACAGCATCGTCGGAAGCAATTAATTCTTAGGAGCATTGTCATAAGCCATGCAAGCAGTATAAGTGTATTCAGGTATTGACATTACAGAGGAGTGTAAGCAAGAGCAATTCCAGAGGAACACTGGAACATTGTCACGTACAGAACAAGAGGAAAAGTGTACTTTTTTTTTTTCATAAGGTTACAAGTTGTCAGAAAATACAGTGTTCATATATATTCCTGTATGATATTTTAAACTTTAATTATATTTCATGTGCTTTTGTTGTCTTCAAATTGAATGGGGTTAAAAAGAAGCCAGGCGGGTTGTGCTAGTGCTGTTTCCATATTAATTATTCTCATGTGCCTTTGGATGCTAATCTCAGAGGACAATGAAAAGAATCGGTATGCAAATTGTGTGCATGGTTGCCATCAGCTTCATATTTTAATGAGGATATGTGTCTCCTCTTGCAGCCTTTTGAAAATCAATCCCACTCCCACTCTGCAGGAGGTAGAGGATAACTTTGATGGCAACATCTGCAGATGCACAGGTAAGTAGTAACCACTGAATAAATTAGGAGCAGAAGGGATGACAAGGAGTTCAAAGAAACGTATTGTACTAAGTAGATTATAGTTATTTTTCTATCTTTTTCTTTTTCTCTTTGCTCCAGGCACATTACTCCTTTGGTCTACGTATGCCCTCTCCTGCCCACACGAAGAACACTTTACAGGTCCACCACTGTGCTACCCTCTAGATGAAAAGCAAACCAATAAATCTTGCACTCACAGTGTCATTGCAGTAATATGAGACCCACAACAAAGGCAGTCAGTAAAAAAAATGTTTATTGTACTCACATAAAACTGATGCTAAGGTGCTGGGCATACTGCCAAAAGGTGCAGACCCAGAATGTACTGCAAGTAAACCACTGGCGTTTTGTGCTTTTACGGTACTTTATCAAGGGTAACTAGATAAAATCATGTGCTGCATTTATATGCTTCAAGGGGGTGATGTCATCACTGTCTCCCACCTTGCTTAAGTTAAAGTGACCCCATACAAAATTACTTTATGTGTACAAGTATAAATAAGTACTGATAAATGCATTGCAAGCACCAGAAAATATAAATTAAAAAGTCCATGGTTTAGATATAAGTCCTTCAAGGGTCCTTTTATTGCTGTCTTCAAATTCCTATGGTGGAATTCAAACTTCCTCATCATATCTTTTTCACTGATCTTGAGATTTCAGTTGGGACCATCACTCTCAAAGGGACCATGGACGATATTGCACACATCGAGGGGTCCTATAATATATAACCAAATATAACAATATTAAATCAAGTTTATGTTATGCATATATTAACCCCCCTTTGCTATTCATAACTGTACATAATGAAATGGTCATTTTAAGTGAGTACAATAAACATTTTTTTTTGCTGACTGCCTTTGTTGTGGGTCTCATTTTACTGCAATGGCACTCTGAGTGTAAGGTTTCTTGGTTTACTTTGGGTTGATATTACCTTGTGCACCACTTATCTGTGGATGACCCATACCTGTTCCTACCCTGTAGTTACCCCAGTGAGCTCAACCTTCATGTGCATCTGGTCTATCCTTGATGGGGTTACAGGAGGAATGTAGGGTAAGTTGAGTGGTGGCTGGCGGGGAGGGAGGAAAAGTTTTGGTCTAGTGAAGTTGGGGGGTGAGTGCCCATCATACACCATGTCAAATGGTTCCTGTTTTCCTCCTGAAGTCGCCTCTACCTCTTGTGGTAGACAGCACTGTCAGCACCACACAATATAGGTGAGGTCCTTGGCCAAGATATGTCCAACCATACTGTAGTACCATTTTGCCAGCCATCATAGGAGGTGCTGAAGTGGTGAGCACTACCTCAACCCTCCCCCTTAGTCTAGCGTGCTACCTTCATAATGTGACCCAGAATCCACCAGCCTCATGGTGGAGAGATGGGCTCAAGCCATCATCCAGGTTCTCCCACATAGTACAGTATGGCAGTGTGATACCTTTAGTGCCAGTGGGTCTGATTAAAGTACAGTAGAAGGTGGTTTTATCATCTAGCATTGAGTGCAGTCGTGGAGCAGATAGAATATGTTGCTCCTTGTTGTTGATTCAATGCAAAGAAGTGCAAAATAATGCACCTGGGAAACAAGAACCCAGGGGAAGAATGCACAATGGGGGGGAGGTAGTAACAGCAAAAAAGGAAAGGGACCTGGGGGTAATCATATCAGATGACCTTAAGGTTAGTGAGCAATGTGAGAAGGCAGTAGGGAGGGCTGAGGGTATACTGGGATGCATAGGGAGAGGCATCAGCAGCAGAAAACAGGAAGTTGTTATCCCTTTGTAAGACAGTTGATGAGACCCCATCTGGAGTACTGTGTTCAGTTCTGGAGACCCTGTCTCTGCAAGGACATAGACAGGATAGAGGCAGTCCCGAGGAGGGCAGCTAAAATGGTGCGGGTCTGCAAGAGAAGTCGTATGAGGAGAGACTAAAGGAGCTTAATATGTATACCCTTGAGGAAAGAAGGGAGAGGGGGGACATGATAGAAACTTTTGAGTACCTCAGTGGAATCAACAAAGTCCAAGAGGGTAGCATCTTTCAGAAAAGAGGCGATGCAAGAACAAAGGGGACACAATTTAAAGATGAGCGGTTCAGGGCAATGTGAGTATTATTTACAGAGAGGGTAGTGGATGCATGGAACAGCCTTCCTGAGGAGGTTGTAGGGTCTAAAACTGTGGGAGAATTCAAGAATGCATGGGACAGACATAAGGCAATTCTTGTGGGGGATAGGAAGAAATAGGCTATAGGTTAACTAGGATCTGCAGCCTATCCTGTAGGTAGGGAAATGGGCAGACTAGATGGGCCAAGCGGTCCTTATCTGCCGTCAAAGTCTATGCTTCTATGTTTCTCCTTTTAGGGAACACAAATAGAGCCTACAGGCCAGCAAGGGTAACTTTACTTGTATTACGGAATGAGGTTAAAATATCTGTAGAATTAAACTGTGTGCATTCACCTTGCTTTGAAAGACATCCTACAGTATTTTATCACTTCATGACTTCAGACTTTTGTTTAATAAATAAAAATAATTAGCAGCAAGCATAGTATTCACAAAGGTAAAGGAAAGTCAGGAAGAATCACTGTTAATAATCCTATGCAGTTTACAGAATCCCTTAGGAACACATAGTGTCTGTATTTTGTTTCAGTCTTCATTTTGAATAAATGGGCTTCCAGGGCTCCAGGAAAAAAGAGCTGTTGTGTCTTTGAGGTACAAGTAAACTGTAGAGTTAGGTAACTGAAACACTAAAATGTCACTCTCACATAGGAATTCCATAATTTCTTCCTAAGAAGAGCATCTTTCAACATTCATAATACAGCTAAACAATTTTAATATTGAAAGTACAAGTAAAACAAAGTGTACTGAGCTGCAGCATACAGTGGAGAACCTGAAACATCTCCCCTTTGTGCTTTACAAACATCACTATCTTCTAGTTTGATGTCACTGATAAGACGATAGGTAATTGTGACTGAAATCTCAAATAAAATAAGCAAAGAACTCTGGTGGCGTGGAGTTGAGATGTGAAATTATTCATCTGGTGGTGGTTTGCTTTGTTAAAACTGGCTGTATGGAGTTTTATGAAAAGGCCAACACAAGTCGTGGTGCTCACATAGTATTCACCAAGGTCGGATATTAGCGGATACCACCATTTCGGCTGAATGTTGAGTGCCATTGGATATTAATGGCATCTGACTATGGATCCAGTCCCTTTGGATCCCATGATTGGATCAGATCAGAACCATAGGACCATTCAGATCTGAGGAACTCAATGGTAGAATCCCAGAAGATCATGGCTATCCGAGGATTGGCTCCAAAAAGTCAGACCACCAGATCCACATATCCGACTTGTCCAGCCTCAGAACCCCAAAATCTGACTGGGGATCTGAAATACTGTCTTGGTCAAATAGAGGTCAGATCTGGAAGACAAATAGGAGGGCTATCCTACTAAGGATGCTTTGATCGCTCAGGGCACTGCTCAAGCACCACTACACACAACGTCTGGTAGGAGAGTACAGCATGGTTAGGTGTGAATTTAAGAACTGTACATGAGTAAAATTGCTGCTCATTTATGATTAGCTTTACTCCTGAGTGAGAAGAATGTCAATTTTGTGCAGGAAGTGTTTAAAGTTTTTTTTATAAAATGTGTAGGGAATTTAGAGTCTCCTGATTGGCTGAAACAATTTCTTTCCCATTGGCTTACCAGAGTAAAACCATGGTTTAAAACTAGTTCAGCCATCCTGGATGCTTAACCAAGTGAAAACAGTTTGTCATTCTGACAGAATTTCCAGATTCAGTTGACAGCCATTTGTGACAGTCCTTCGAAAACCACCTCTTCCATGCCCAGGAGCGACTCCCATGTTTGGGGATATTCAGATGGTCATTTCTTGTTAGGATTGCCAGGGGGCACCCCTTGCCAGCAGTTCTAAATCAGGCCGCATCACACCCAATGGGCATGAGCAGCGGGGCACCATCTATAAAAGTCTGTGTGCCACCCCAGTGGAGCTGCTCTTCAATCAGAGATCATGGCCCTCATGGGGAGGTACCAATCACATTCTTGCCACTTCCTCTTCACCAGTTTTTATCTCCACCTCATGTGTAAGGGTGCCCACCCCGATCATTATTTTTCCCTTCATGCCATGGACAATTGGCATCACCCTTGTTTAGTTAAAAAAAAAAAAAATAGACTTAATTTACTATGATATACATTGATCCTGGCGAGGCAACCTGGAAGAATGACAGTTTATGTAACTCTAAATAGCAGCCCCTTTTTTAGGTTTGGTTAAAACTCTTGCCTCCCTTTCCCCATATTTACAGCAATAACATGGGACACAAGGCATTACACTTGAGACATAAACTTTCTTGCATAACAACATTTATTTGCAGGGTGCAGTGCTTATCACCAGTTGTAGTGACCCAAAGTTTGGGAGCACAACAGAAAATTAATTAAATATTTAAAATGCCCCTCAGGGCCCTGTTTAGTGTGGGCAGTGCAGGGGTGGTGTGGAGGACCCCTCCTTCAGTGTGTTCTCCTTCCCCCAACCATTGTCAGCAAAGAAGCAAAAAGCAGGTTAAACAAGAGAAAAAAATGTTTCCATGGCTACCTGCTTCTTGCAGACTCCCCCAACCGAGTAGGCAGCATGAGTCAAGGGCACCCACGTGCTTGGACTGTTGTCCCAGCCCAGCACGTGGGGCTTGTTTGTTGTTTTGTTTTTTTTAAAGTCTGTGGCTTTAGCAGGAGCTCGAGGTTTCAGACCCAGAACCCCAAGTGTCCTTTATATAAAATAAATATATATATATATATATATATATTATCGTTTTCTGGAGTTGAAGCTGGCAGGTGGAGAGAGAGGACATGGACAGTGAGTGGGGACACTTTGGGCTTACCTGAGGAGGTTGAAGCCATCCTAAGGGCTGTGCTGTGTGCCTCTGCTCCCCTGATCTGCAGCTATGGTGTGTCCGTCCTATTTCCTGCAGTCATGCAGCAAAATGTGCAGTCATCGCTGAAGAAAAAGAGGAGGAGCAGTCCGTTGCACAGTGTGGGCTCTGTTCTGCCCCAGTTTTTGTTTTAAATTAATTTAAGAAGTTAACCGGTCCCTCTGTGGTGGCAGTTCCCAGGAGCCACATCTAGAGAGTGAGAGAGAGAGCACATCATCTGTCCAAGGTCCCCAGTCGCCAGAGTCGTGCCTGCATCAAGACATCCCTCACTCTGCCAGATACCACCCGCCTCCCTAACCTCTATCTTCACCCTGGGCTGTGGCGGTGAGTCGGTGGCAGCACCATCTGTTTGTTGCTGACTGCCTGAAACTTTTAAAGAAATAAAATAAAAGTTTAAAAGCACCAGTAGGGGGCAAGGAGGAATGGCCGAGAGCCATCGGGGGTGGGCCAGAGGGCCAAATCGAAATAAATTAACATTAATCAGGCATAGTGACGCCCAGGGGCGGGATGTCCGGCTTACAGGCCCTAAGAAGGAAATGAATATTCATGCGTAGGCGTTTCCAGGAGAGGAGATGAGGGTAACAGGCCCTAGTCAAAGCAAATTGTTACTTAAAAGGGGCAGCCTCTGGAGGATTAAAGGGGTGAGGCAAGCCTCAGTCACATTAATGTGCCCAGTTTGGCTTGGGAGGAGTAAGTGGGACAGTGTAAAGCTCCAGTTCTAACCAGGTGAGCAAGTGGAAAAAGGGCTAGTGTGCCCAGAAGCTGTCTCCTTTAATTTATTATAATGGTTGGAGTCACAGGTGTGTCAGCTATAGGCAGGATCCAGCTATTTCCATTGAGCCCTGCAGAATTTGCCCCAGTCCGGCTAGAGTGTGGAAGGGCTGGCAAGCCCAGGTGCCCGGCACATTTCTGATGACACCCTAGTTCCCAAAACTCAGGTGAGGGGGTTCAGCATCCCAGGGAGGAGTGTTTTGCTCTGGGGAACCCCTGTTGGCTTATAGAGTATTGGGACAGCGACTAAGGTCAGATTGGTGGGATGGGAATATTAGGGTTTTCCCACCTCAGACCGTACATAGAGGTGGCCGAGTGGTAGTGTCAGCTTGCAAAAACCCGTGTCAGGGTTAAGTATAAAGGGAAAAGGGCAAGTTAGCAGGGCAATAATTCTGTACTGTAACTGAATTTGTGAAGTGTGCAATTGCCCCAACTTTGTTCTACTGCCTACAATTGCCCCGCACTGTTATGTTGCCTGCAACTGCCCTGAACTGTGTTCTGATGTCTGCAGTCACCCCAAACTGTGTTCTGTTGCTTGCAGTTGCTCCAAACTGTGTTCTTTTGCCTGAAATTGCCCCGAACTGTGTTCCTTTGCCTGCAATTGCCCTAAACTGTGTTCTGTTGCCTGCAATTAGCTAAACTGTGTTCTACTGCCTGCAAGTGCCCTGAACTGTGTTCTATTGCCTACAATTGCCCTGAACTGTGTTCTACTGCCTGCAATTGCCCCAAATTGGCTGTTGCACACAGTCTCTGGCCAAGCCTGCTGTGATTATGGGGTCTGTGACTTTCTTGGACCTGGTCACATGGATTTGCTTCACTTACTGTTTCATGTTCAGTCAGCACCCAACTTTGTCTTAGTGGTTTTCTTTGTTGTTGGGTTTCTTGTCAGCATTGTGGTTTGTTCATGGGGCCTGGTCCCATCATCATCTTTTGTTTATACCTGGTCTTCTTGTCTGTACATTGACCACTGTGTGTGCCTGCCATTGATGGTATTTTTGCAACATCAGCTGTTGCTTCCAGGTGTCTTGATCCCATACCCTGTACCTTGTTGTGGTCACCCTATTGTGGTTCCCTTCTTCTTGGCCTATGGGACATTGACCTGCCTGTTGGTTGGCTCGTATGCCTTCCTGCTAGCCTTCCCCCCAATTGTCTGGGGTACTGCTTGGAAAACATTCCATAGGTGTGACTCTAGGTCTTTTCTCTTTATCTCTACATCTTCTGGAGGGGTGGACTGATCGCTCTGGAAGACAGATCACATTTATCTCCTGCTCTTGCTTTTTTGGTCAAGACATATTATTAGTAAACTGCATTTTTGAGCATTAGCTGAGATATTTAAGTGTTTTAAAAAACTGAATTGAAAACTTTTTAACAACTTGTTTAATGCAGTTAATATTGTCTTTGCTCTAATTCTTTGACTTCATTTCATTCATTAATTTTTTTTGATATTTTCTTAATTGCTTTGTAATTGATTAATTGTTCATGAGGTCTCATATATGATGATATAAAAAGATGACATGGTTTTCCCATTACCACACCCTCTGACGAAGGGTGAAGACCGGAAGCGCCGTTGCAAGGTGGTGTGCGATGAAATGCCAGAGCACATTCTTACTTGAGCAATAAAGCTTTGACATACACATATTTGATCTGTGGCAGTATGCTTTGTGGCTTTGGAGTGCAGAAAATCCTTGCTGTTGTCTATGTGTTTGGGCAGGCTGCCCTGGTCTGCACCCACCCAAATTGAGAGTGACTTGCAGTCCTTTTCCTGGGATTTAGCAGAGAAGATTGCAAGGAGAGTATAAAGGAGTTGCAGAAGGATCTGCAATGATTAGGGAGGTGGGCCAAGGTATAGCTGTTGAACTTCAATGCCAAAAAGTGCCGGGAGAGGCATATAGGGAACAAGAACCCCGGTAAGGAATACTGGATGGGAGGGGGTTAACCTGGCCACTGCTTCAGAGAGAGGGACCTGGAGGTCATTAGAAATGACTCCCTAAAATAAACTAGTCAATGTAACAAGACCTACAGCAAGGCAACCAGAATGTTGGAGTGTATTGGAAGGGTTTTTGCTGTCAGGAGGAAAGATGTAATATTACAGTACCTCTCTATAGATCAATGGTGAGACCCTATCTGGAGTACTATGCCCAGTACTGAAGTCCTCACCTGAGGAAAGACAGAAAATGGCTGGAGGCACTGCAACGTAGAGCAGCCAAAATGATTTTAGGCTAGTAGATGCATTACACTATCCACACTCTGGCAGTTCTACTAGAAATGCTGATTCATCTGACGTCTTGAGGCTATGCCTCTCCCACAACCTTGGCGACATATCCCCCAATTCTGCCCTGTGACATCAGAGCTTTCTTTCTGCTGGAAGAACAGGTCACCTCCTTCGCAGCTCTTGCTTAGGATTTAGTGTTCCATTAGCAAACCTGTATTTTCAAAGTTTTCAGTACTATTTCAATTCCTTTTTTGGGCCCTTCAACTATGTTTAGTGATCGACGACCGAGTAATGGAAACTGGGCTTCAGATTTTGCATAAGGTACCAGTAGAAGATGTCAGTCACTGACCCACATGACATGTGTCTGTACTGCCTGGGAGAGCAGCATAACATGATTGTGTGCCAACTGTGTATCTTGATGCTTCTGTGGTCACTTGAGGATTGGAGCACAATCTCACTCTTGGCCGTCCTTAAGACTAGGATCCGAAGGACTGACCTAGGAGCCATAAGAAGGCCTTGGTGGCTGCTGGATCTGCATTGCAGCTTGTGGCCTTTGAAGAAGATATGACATCCACTGTTGTGGCCACCTCCCAAGTCTTGGGGCTGCACCTTGCTGCAGCCAGAATTGAAGGGTCCTTCACTGAGGGGGTTTCATGACATTTGCTTTACCATCCAGAGCTTGAGGAGAGTCCTGCCATCATGGTAAGAAACACAAGTGCTGCTGGCATTGGTAGTGGGACTGGGAGAGATTAAGGTCCTTCCGATTTCTCTACTCCCCTTATGGCTTGAATTTAGTCAAGATCTATTTGGTTGATGGGAAGAGTGAGAGGTTCTCAGTACTCCATCAGGCTTGTCTTCCTTGACTCCAGTCATGCAGTCCATGGAAATCTTTCTTGAGCTTGTAGATCACCTGTTGAATGAGACTGAGGGCTCCTTCTACCAGACCTGGGTGCTCCCAGTCCTCATACAAGAGAATGTGAACTGGTCAGTGTCCCTGACTGGTTTTCCTCTGGAGCTGCCTCCATCAGTCATTCAACCTTCCAAGCCTGTCGTGCTTAATGTTGACAGGTGCGTTATTTACCACAAACCACCAGAAGGCTTCCCTTGACGTTGACTCTCTGGTCGATGGTAGAGGTCTTGCTTGAGGTGCTTGTGTTCTTGATCTGCCAGTCCACACCTTGTAGGTGATTTTGGCAACTGTTTCCCCACCCTTACAGTTGGAGCTACCACCACTGCAGCCAAAAGTGGGCACTCTGACTAAGGAGGCCTGGTCAGTAACCTGCTTGCCAGGTCAGTTGTTGGTGGAGATCACCCAAGCTGAAGATACTCAAGTGGTCTACAGTGAGAAATGATCAGCTGACATTTCTAAAGAGTCCTCAGATTACTTGGACCTTTCATCTATGGCCTCCACAGGGACTCACACTCTTGATGAGGGTTGGTTGAGGAACTGACCACTAATCATGGACAGATGTCCTTTGGGGCTCTTATCCAATTTATTTCAGAGTCCATGTCAATCCTACTAGAGACAGTCCAGAAAATGGCTAAGTACCCTTTCTCTGATATTCTGTAAAGGGACAAATCCCCAGGGGTTGTCTTTCCCATGGCTAAGGTCATCTTGGAACCAGCTCTGAAGCTTTGGCAGCATCCTGCTTGGCACCCTCCAACCACATGATTCTCAAGTATGTGGTCCCCAATGAGTCCCCTTCTGGGTTCTCGGATCACTCTTTGGCCAAAGTGCTGGTTTATGACTTTGTCTTCCATAAATTTGGGGGCCAAGGTGATATGGACAAGTTTTCAGGCAAGCAGCGTAGAAAAACTGACTATGCCACTAAAAAGGTTTATGCTGTGGCATCTTTGGATCTCTACATGAGCTATGCTGTCATGGTGGCCAACTTTGGGTACTCCCTGATGTGAGTCTGTAATGAAATCCTGCTGACCAGTGGTTGCCGGTGAAGATGGTCCGAGACCAACGTCAGTCACTGGCTGAACACCAGATCCAGATGGCCTTAGAAATGGGCAATGCCTGTGCTCATGGTACGGCAGCAGCCATCTCCGTGCATCACAGGCCCTGCCTGCATCTGTCCACCTTCACGGCAGACACCAAATATAAGCTGACCAGTGTCCCCTTCCTGGACATTGACCTCTTTGACGCTAGGGTTTAGGGACATCTCACACACATCAAGAAGTGTATTACCACCCTTGACTCTGTGGTGTTGTCCTATAAGAGGGACTCTGTGATGTTGTCCTACAAGAACCAGAAGCAAAAGCCTAATACAAAGGCTTTTCATTATTGGCCCTTTCAAGCCACAGCCACCTCAACAGCAGCCGCAGAAGGGGCAGTACCTTATTTGGTGCCTAAAACCCAAGGCTGGTGGTCAGGCCCTCAAGAGAGATGGGGGCAGGGGTGGTGGTGCTGTTCTGGCCACAGTGCCCCAGGAAAAGCTGCACAGCGATGGATTGGGGGTGTAATACCTCCACCCATCCTGTCCCTGTCTGTGCTCTCAATTGGGGGTCAGTTAAGTCACTTTTTGCTACTTTGGTCTGCTGTCATAATGCAAAAGTGGGTGTTAGAAGTGGTAGGCAGAGGGCTTCTTCTGGACTTTGATGCTGTCACTCCTTACTAACTCTTTGCTCCTTGGGAGTCCAGGGTATCACAGGACATGCTGTCTGCCCTTTGGGAGGACATCACTCAGCTCCTTAAAAAAGGAGCCATAGTCCATGTCCTGGAGGCCCTGGCCAGTCAGGGGTACTTGTCCGGGTACTTACTGGATCTGCACTATATGAACCGTTTCATGGGCAAGCACATGTTCTGTATCATCATCCTGAATCAGATCATCCTGTCTGTGGAGCAGAACAGGTGGTTTTGCTCCCTGGACTTCTAGGTGGATGCATTCTTCCACATCCCAGTCCATCTGTCCCACTGCTGGTACCTCTGGTTCCAATCGAAAGGGGTCCTGTACCAGTTCTAGGTCATGCCCCTTGGTCTCGCTTTGGTACTCAGGGTCTTCACCAAGTGCAAGGCTCTGGGGTTGGCCTTCTTTCAGCACAAGGTATCAGGGTGTATCCCTACCTCGATGATTGGCTGCTGGCTGGGCCATCCAAAGAGACCATCAAGAGGTCCAGAGATTGATAAATGTGTAAGTTATATCTTGAGTGCCTTTCAGCTTCTCCAATATAACTTCCCTTATTTTCTGCTCAGTCTTGTGTACACGGCTTTCACCGAGACCTGCGGAGACTAGCAGTTTTTTCAAGTTGTCAACTGATTTGGCCAGGAAAGGGATGACAGCACAGACTGTTGAAAGAGATACTACCTGCCACAATCATCTCACATGACACTTGACTGACCAAGACTATGTGATCTCAGTCCAGGAAGGCTGCTGTGTTCATTAAAATCTAAAGTTTCTTTAAGGGCATGTTTACTTGTCAATGGAAGAGTCCTTTTTAGTTCTACGAATATCATTATATTTATGTTAAAACCATCTGTCTATGCCTGGGACAGTCATATATCTTACACCAGTGTATTTTACTAGAATTATTGATACACCAACCCAAATATGTACGTAGTACTTTTGGGCATAAGAAATTTGTACATTTACTTATGTGAATATAACCTGGAACTGTTATCATAAAACTATTGACTTATTTCTTAGGTTATCATTTTCCAAATTAAATGCTCTAAGTTTCATAATATTAAATTGAGAAGTATTACCCAAGTCAGGATTCATGATTAAAAGTATTTACTTTTGATTTTGTTGTTTTAAAAAGTTCACAAAGTAGTTTTGAGAACAAAATGAATAAGCAGTTATGACTTTAAAATTCCTGTCACAATTCTGAACTGTTTTACCAGTATAATATCTGTAAGGCAGCTTTTTGGCATTGCATATATAGGCAAACACAGTTTTCAAATTTCAAAACTCTTTAACTGCAATTACAATTATTCTGAACAGCAGTACAAACAGAACTTAATAATATTCCCTGTGTTGACTAAGGTAGTCACGGACAGAAATAAAATAGAAGCCAGGTTTGTCAGTCCTAGTTCCGATGCCTAGGATTTAGGTAACTAGACTCACCAGACCAGCAACAAATGTTCCCATGAGGTCCTAAGAGTAGAGGTGATCCTTGCTTCTCCCTCTAGCGCTCTTTCCTTGCTGGGGCTGTTGAAGACTTAAATACTTTTTGCCAAGGCAGAAAATAGGAGGGCCAGATGCTTTGATAGTTTTAGGTATTAGCAGCTTTTACAAGCCAGCTGGTCACTAATCGATGATCAGATGCTGAGAGTTGTCAATAACCCAGGTGCCCAGGGGACTTTCCCAGGGGTTAAAAATAAGACCATGAGATGGGTCACCCCTTTGTCAAAGGTGTGAACAGCTTATCTCTCATTGTGGTTGAGATGCGAATAGCTGGCCCTCATTGTGGTTGAGGTGTGAACAGCTGAGCTGTCATTGTGGTTTAGGTGCGAACAGCTGATACCACATTGTGGTTAGTTCTTTACTTGGTGGGACACAGCTGGACGCTCATATGGCCAATTGTTTGTTTAATGGGACGGGATTGACTAGTTGTGGTTGCTAATGTGGTTACTAGTAGAAAGTCCCCAACAGATGTCAAGAAAAGTTCAAGGGGTTATGCTCAGTGCACATGAGGCTGTAGCATGTCTGGAAAATTACAAGGCTTTCTTTTACACTTACATTTGCCTGAAGTCACAAAAGAGAAAATAAAGAATACAAAATAAAAACTAAGTATCTAGATTGCTGAAGTAAATATGAATAATCTATCAGTTATAAATTTCTAATCAATTGGTACAGGATCAATATAACGTCAAGACTGTTAGCAAGCAACAAATTATAAATGTTAATTAACTACTGCAGTCTATTATTAATTATAAATATTAGCAAGCTAATGCCCCAGCCTTGCTGGCTTGACTTGTATTTTTAGCCTTAACTTCAATGTCTGTTGGAAACATCTGCAGCAATCCATCTGGTCACTATCCCTTCGGACTTTGGGTCCATTTCTTCAATTATTGGGGGGTAAAGGGGCAGATTGAGACTGTAGATCAAGTAGTCTAAGCAATGGAACAGTTCAATGGCACAGGTAAATTTAATGGGGCAAGCAGGGCCAGGTGACAGAGGCAGACCTGGTGGGGTTTGCAAGATGGGACTGCATGCAGAGCAGGATCTGGCTGTCTAGACCTGCTGAGTCTTGGGACTGCTGGTCAACCTGGAAATGTTCACGCTGGTACCCTCACTATTGATCAGATTCATCAGGACAGAACTAGACTTCTTGCAGGCCAAGTTCCAGCTCCCTGCGGACTGTGAACTGAATCTTTCCTCCTTTGCCCGATTACTTCAGGTTGGGCTCTCACACCCTGCCTGGGATTTCCTACAACTGTTGGGGTACATGGCATCCTACACCAGCATGGCCTATTGGGCTCACTGGGAGATGCGCCACCTGCAGTGGGAGTTGGGCCATCAGTGTCCCTAGAATCTAGGCCACTTGGACCAGACAGTCACAGTGATCCAGCTGATGTAGGACACCATTCACTGGTGGCTGATCCCAGAACATCTGGAGGTAACAATCCTGTTTGTCTGCCCAGAACCCACCAACGCGTTCATGGCAGGTGCTTGTCTGGTAGGTTGGGGAGCACACCTGGGAGACCACAGAGCCCATGGGCTCTGGTCACCCAGGCCTTTCTGTCACGAGATAAACCTGCTGAAGCTCTGTGCAGTGCAGCTAGCCTTGACAGAATTTGCTTCTCTAGCCCGGAGTCAGGTCATGCAGATCCAGATTGACAACAACACAACCATGTTCTACCTGAACAGACAGGGTGGAACACATTCCATTCCATCGTGTTGGGAGGCCTTCCATACCTGGACCCTTTTGCACAGCCTGGGTGCTGATCTCCTAGCGATCCATGTCACAGGAGTGAAAAATCAGCTGACAGATGTTCTCTGCCAAGTAGGAGAGACATTACACGAGTGGTCCCACCATCAGTAGGTGTTGAGCCACATGTTCTCCCTGTGGGGCATCCTTCTGATGGATCTGTTTGCCTCCTGGGAGAATGCCAAACTGAGTTATTTTGTGCCCTCCCACCATAGTTCAGGACAGTGTTGTGGGATGCCTTGGTGAGGCCCTGGACCCCAGGGCTTGTGTGCACCTTCCTTCCCTTCCCCTTGATTCACAAGGTGGTGATCAAGGCTGGGAAGGACAAGACACAGATAATCCCGATAGCTCAAAACTGACCAAGGCAGTTCTGGTACCAGATCTCCTCATCTTCAGCAGCAGACCTCCGTTGTGGCTATCTCTTCACCTGGATCAGCTGACCAGATGAATGGGGCAGGTCCTTCACCCAGACCTTTAATCCATGACCTGGTTCCTGAGTGGCTACAGTTCTAGGCTTCAGCTTGTCAGAAGCAGTGCTCCACATTGTGGATGCTTACTGAAAGAGTAGACTAACAAATACCATGCATTTAAATGGAAGATGTTCTTCATTGAGTGCCAAGGCAAGGAGCTTGATCCCTTTGGCTGCCCTGTGGTGAGCATCTTGGAATATCTATGGTCCCTCTCTCACTTGGGACAGCGAGTGACACCCTTAAGGTGCACCTGGCAGCCATCTGTGCCTACTGGGCATGGGCAGGTAAGCTGATGGTGGTCCAAGAGAAGGTGCTTGCTTTTTCGAGGGCTGTGACCACTTGTCCACTCTGGTATGTGAACCACCACCATGGGACCCACTGCTGGTGCTGGATATGCTCATGAGCTTGCCATATGAGCCCATGCACAGGTGTGAGATGTAACACCTGTCGTGGAAGATTGCTTTCTTGGTGGCCATTATATCAGTCAGAAGGATCAGTGAGCTGCAGGTGCTTTCAATGGAGTCTCTGTATCTGGTCTTCCACAAGGACAAGGTCATCCTTTGCCCCCACCTGAAGTTCTTCCCAAAGATTGTATCAGAGTTCCACCTTAACAAGGTGATGAACCTTTTAGGATGTTTTACCAACCCATCTTTGAAGGCAGATCACAGGCCCCATACTTTGGACCTATGGAGGATGCTCTCTTATTATAAGGGATGCACAGCTGGAGTTCAAAGTAAGGTTCGCCAGCTGTTCATAATATACGCTGATGGTGGCCAGTATGTGGATCTAGATCCACTGGTGGATCTCAGGAGTTTTTTGATGGATCTTGGAGCAAAGCTAAACGAGCATCAAGCAGGGCTGATTTTGTGTTAAAAAAGTAATTATTGTACTTTTTGTTCACTTTATTGATGGTGGATCTAGAAGCTTCTTGAGATCCACCAAAATGAATCCCAGTACAAGGTCTATTGGCAACTACTGGAGTAAAGTACCCTCCTTATGGCTTGTGGAACTGGGGGGGGGGGGAGTGGTGCCATCCACAGGTGACAAGCTGTAGGTTACATAGAATTGTAGAAATCTGATGGCAAATAAGGACTACTTGGCCCACCCAGTCTGCCTATTTTTCCCTACCTACAGTATCACTGCAGACCCCAATTGATCACCAGTTCTTTCTTGCTCCCCTTCTTCCTTTCCACTAAGATTCTGTTATACTTATTCCATGCATTCTTGAACCCCACAACTGCTTTTGCCCCCACCTCCTCCGCAGGAAGGTGTTCCAGGAATCCACCACTCTTTCTGTAAAGAAGTACTTTCTCACACGTCTCCTTAATCTACCCCCATCCAGCTTCATATTATGTCCCGTTGTTCTTGAGTTCTTTTTTTCTGAAACATACTTTTCTCCTCTATCTTATTTACCCTGTGATATATTTAAAGGTCTCTTCCATATTATCATATCCTCCTCTCCCTCCTCTCTTCCAGGGTTATGGTCAGAGGTTTCCGGAGAGGATGTCGAGCAGAGGCTGGTGGCGAGTTGTTATATCAGAGTACTCCTACAGTGGGCAGAAGGGCTTGGGCAGGTGGAAAGAGGACTTGGCAGTTGGCAAGAAGAAATGGGGGCAGAAATGGGGGGAGGCAGTTTTCTTGCCCTGCTGCTTCTGAAAACCCATGATGCCATAACACTCTATCTTAAAAGACAGCCTCTGATATAAAGCTATGATACTGAAAAATAAAGCCTCGGGTACTGTAGGTGATTATCGTGTTTGGTTTGCTCAGTCAAGCAGAGTTAATTGAGAGGGTTTCAGTTATGTATTACTTTCCATGGTCTTGATGTCTGTTCATGATATGTAATGTGGCATTCCAATTATGTCTTTCCTTCACAACTTTCTGTATTCTCTTAACAGTCAGTGCGTGGGTTCAGTTTCCTGTTAGCTGGCATTATCTTTTTCTCAGTAAATTTGTAATTTGTGTGCCTAGAGCAGATGGATGCAATAACCACATCCTTCAGTCTATATGATTAATACTTAATCTTAGCTATGCAGCTTTACTGAGACAGACTATTGCACTTTACACATGGCCTGATCCTCTTGTTATCTTATTTCTTCATGCAGACAGTTCTGTAATGATTTGTACTAGGAAAAAATATGTAGGACAGTTAAATGTGGAATCTGCTTGCTTAGTGAGGCAAATAGGTTTAAAGACAGTGTCAGACTGGGTGACCTGGCTACCTGGACGGTATCTTGACATAATTATATGATGATAAACAGGGTTTTTCTAATAATGACTGGCCTTTGTTGCAGCTGCGAGTAGCTAATCTATACAAAATCTGTGTAAGAACATACTATGCTGGTCTGCCCAACTGTATTTTTGGCTGCATTCTATATTTTTTGCCATATGTATTTGGACCGTGTTACTGTCTGATACCACTATGGTGTCTGAAGACAAGAATATTGTGTTCATGTCCCTCTGTGCCCTTGTTCTGACCATTTACTTTTGTTATATGAGCTTAAATGTTTTGCCCTACATTCTCACGTTTGTCATTTCTGCCACCAAAACTTGTTGTGATTACACTGCATGAACACTTGCAACTCTGTTAATAATGTTATCAGAGCCAGATCCATGGTTCTAAGCTTGAGGTGCCCACTTGGCAGGCTAGTGACCCAGGTTCATGCTCCGAGTCCAGGGTGACTGGAGTAGAGGTTAGCAGGAGGGTGACAATGCATCCTTGTGGACACTGTTCTCCTGGGAGGGTGGGCTGCACAAGCACTGCTCCTGGAGGAGGTGTGCCTCTTGGAGTTGGTGACCACTCACTGCAGTGCATCCCCCATGACTGCGATGTCCTCATCCTTGTGAGTGGAGTGAGTGGTATGGGAGGGGACATAAACAGAAATAACGCCCAACCTAGCATGCCACATAACAGTCTCTGCATCTTCCACTGTGCCAGTCCAAACTCCTAGCAGACTGCTGTTGCCTCCCCAGTGAGCAACTCTGGCCTTGAGTAGCAACTCCTGGAAGTAGGTGGGCCCCTTCTGCTAGGGCTTACACAGGACCACAGAGGATGTAGAGAGGATATGGGAAAGTCTGGATGCAATGGAAAGCAGCAGATAGTGGGTCCAGCAGGCAGCAAAGGACACTAGGGGAACCTGAAGAAGGGGGATTTGGGTGGGCAATGGGAGGAGCAAAATTATACTTTCATCCTATCTTTTTTCACCACATTACACCAGTGCTTGCAGGTGGACTGGTTTTCAGTCCTTTACATGGAAACAGAATTTGTTGTGTCCATCCACAGGGGACAAGCTGTAGGCTATGTAGAATTGTAAAAATCTGATGGCAAATAAGGACTGGTTGGCACACCCAGTCTGGCCATTTTTCCTTTCTATAGTATCACTGCAGATCCTACTTGATCTCCGGCCCATTCACCCACCCCACCTTTCATTTCCCCAAGATTCCCTTATGCCTGTTTCATGTATTCTTGAACCCCACCACTGTTTTCACCCTCATCACCTTCGCTGAAGGACAGTTTCAGGAATCCACTAATCTTTCTGTGAAGAAGTACATCCTCACATCTCTCCTGAACCTACCCCCAGCTTCTTATCATGCCCCTTCATCCTTGAGCACCTTTTTCTTTGAAAAATACCTTTCTCCTGTACTTTATTTACACCCATGAGGTATTTAAATGTCTTTATCATATCCACCCTCTCCCTCCTCTCTTCCAGAGTGTACTTATTTAGTTCCTTAACTGTCTCCTTGTAGGGCTTCTGATGCAGGCCCTGCATCATTTTAGTTGCCCTCCTCTGGATTGCCTGTACTCTTTCTAAAGGTAAAGGTAATATTGTTTAACAAAGAAAGGCAAGGCTTGTTTCCAGGTGTGACCTGGGAGCGCAAGGAAGTTAAGGGACTTGCTCAGAGTCACACAATATGCACATGGGGGCTGTGGAATTCAAACCCAAGTCTCCAGGTTTGTAGCTCAGTGCCCTAAACCACAGTGCCTTACTGCCTGCAGTAAAGGAGATGTGCTCTCCAGAACTGGATACAGTACTCTAGGTGGGGTCTTACTAGTGATCTATACAGAGGCAACACCACCTCCCTTGTTCTGCTGGTGATGCCCCTCCCTGTGCACCGCAGTATCCCATTATCCCTCCTAACTGCCTTATCATACTTCTTGGCCAGCTTTAGGTCATCCAGCAGGATTAATCCCAGGTCTCTTTCCAGTTAGGTGGTCGTTGGTACCACTCCTCCCATTACGTACTCTGCCCCTGGATTTTTGTGGCCCAAGGGCTTTCCTTTGCACTTTTTCACATTGAAATCCAGCTGCCATACCCTTAACCTGTCCTTGAGTTTTCCCAGGTTTCTGCTCATCCTTTCCACCACCCCCAAGTGTCCAACCAGTTGCAGATTTTGGTGTCATTTACAAAGATGTAGACCTTTCATTCTAACTCCTCTGCAAAGTCACTTATAAAGAAAGACATTAAAGCAGGGCCGTAGCTACAAGGGTGCAGTGGCACCGGAGCCCATGAGATTTGAGGGGCCCAAATTATAATTTTGATGTTTATTCACAACTGAGGAGGGGCCCTCTAACATCGCCTTACACCCAGGCCCTCTGGAAATTTGCTACACTACTGCATTAAAGAGAACTGATCTCAGCACTGATCGCTGAGGCACCCCGTTGGTCACCCTTCCTTCGTCTGAGTGAACTCCATTGACCACCACCTATCCACTAACCAATTTCTTATCCAGTTTTCCACCTTTGGACCCACTACTAAGTTACTCAGCATTCTTACTAGCCTCTTATTTGGAATGGTGTTGAAAACCTTACTAAAAATCTAAGTAGGCCACATCCACTGCTCCACCCTGTTTTAACTCCTTTGTCACACATGACCTCCCACTGTGAAACTATGCTGTCTTGGCTCTTGTAATTCAAGACCCAACTATTAAATGGGATACATTTCAGGAGGCAGTATAGCGCAGTGGTTTAAGGCTCTGAGCTGCAAATCTGGTGATATCCAGCAGACCAGACCTGGGTTTGAATCCCACAGCTTCCACTTGCATACTGTGTGACCCTGAGCAAGTTACTTAACTTCCTTGGGCTCCCAGATCGCTCCTGTAAAAAAGCTTTCGGCTTAGTGTGTTACTCCTGGTTAAACAACTCATAAAAAAAAAAAAAAAAAATACAGCTTGTCAGATATACAGTGCCACTATAGCCAAGTAGCATTTGCTCAAGGTGCTGAACCGCCAGTTCTACATGCTACAGATTGAAATTCCATGTTTTTAAATGTCCTGCCAAGATGCTTTTCATTCCATTTTGTTAAAACATTCTGGTGACAGTAAGTCCAACTGATATGCTTTTAGAGTTCTAGCTTAACTGATTAAAAGCAGAGAACAGTAACAAGCAGGTAAATAACCAGGGCATTAACAGTCACGGTCACAATAAGGGTGGGGGCTTGGTGACACAAGGGTGAGGAACTTTGTTGCAGGAGATCTAAAACAGCTTTAACTATTGTGCAACCTGTTGCTAATTTTAATATGTTGAGGTGGATCAGGGTCCTCTTGTTGCTGGGGTCATTACCATAATTGAGATTTGTTGGTGCTTGTATAGCAGGTCCAGGATCAGCACTGGACTCACTGACCTTATAACAAAAATAAAAACAGCTGTTCCAGTCAGGAGATGGCAGGACCAGGATGAGCACCACTGACTTTAATAAAAACAATTGTGTCGGTTCAAAGATGGCAGGTTCAGGACTTCCATACCATATGTGCTTATCATCATGCCAGTGGCTGAATATAGCTCACCCTCACAGGGGCTAGGGCACCACCCCGTTTGGGAGACTCTATCACCCTTGCCCATGTAAGCCACTATCCAGCAAGGGTCTATGACAGTGCAGCACGTAATCACTATGTCATGCAGGCAGCATGTTTTGGTTGCAGCATGTTGCCTGTCTGAATATCATCAAGGCTGCCCAGGCACTATCTGACATGCACTGCTAGGGTGTGTGTGATGCTAACAGCCAGTGCTGATGAGGGGGACCATAGAGTTGTGTGCAGGAAATGTAAGTTACAAAAAATCTGGATAAAATGGGTAAATATGTTTGTTAGATATTCAAAATTTAAATACACATCTGAAATCCATGGAGGAAGGGAGATATGTACTAAAAGTCAGACTGGGCTTGTATGAGTGGGGTGGTGCCAAACCATGAGAAAGCAGGGAGGAGGGCAGAAGGGGGGGGGTTAGTAGAGAATTGAGAGAGGGAGAAGTGATTGGAGGGTGGTCAGAAGCAGGTGCAGACATAAGTATTGTTGCCGCAGAGGAGAAGCTTCGAAGCAGTAGGGGATGAGGAGAAGGGAGATTTGACCACAGACTAGTAGAAAGCCTGTAAGAGAAAGTAGCCTACCTAGCAGGGGTTTGGGGGCAGAGGGATATGGAAGGTGCAGAAGTCTGAGTTTCTCAGTGAATGACAGTCGAAGAAGACATTTGAGGAAAATACAGTAATTGAAGTAACGAGGAAGGGGAGCCAAGCAAAAACATAGTAATGAGGGTAAAAGAGACATCTGCTGTCATGGCAGGGAGGAGTACAGGAGTATGGGAGGGGGTTAGCTTACAGCAAAATGGAAGAAAGCATTAAAGAGATGGTCTCGTCTGGCCAGGGTAGTTTTAGAAGAGGTCATTTGCACCACTTCCCTGCAGTAGAATACTAGAAGGATCATTTTCACAATAATCTTGTGGTGTACAACAAAGGAGAGACGTGATTTATTCAATAAACAGTTTATTCAGTATGTAAAGATTTACATTTCTTGTCAGGATACCGACCCATTCTGGATGCAATGAAGTCTTTTGCTGTGGGATGGAGATTCAAAGCAGAAAGGATCTTTAATTGACATTGAGGTACAACATTTAAAAAATTGTTATTTTTATTCTATGAAGTACTGCATTGTCACGATGCTGCTGTAGGTTTTAATTACTTGCATTATTGTTATTGTGTTATTTACTTTTATTGTGCCATCTCATCCTAGCTGTCAGTTATGGAAGTGTAGGTCCCCTCCCTCTAGGTGTAGGTTCCCTCCCACACGACATGGCTCAGCAGCTGTTAACTTTTCTCTGCCCTCCCTCTGCAATGCTGTACAAAGGTCACTTAGGATTTCTTTCCTCCCAGGGCCTCACACTTTCAGGAGGCTGCTCGCTCTCAATCTGAGGGTCTCATGTGCTTGCGCAGTTGACCACATTCCATCTCTCTCCTGTGGCTCCCGAAACACTAGACACTTACAGGTACTCCCTTAACACTTCGCCTTGTTCATGTCTACTATCTGTTTAACTGTCCACATCTCCCCTCTGCCAGTTTTGTCCATACTCGTAATCACATTCTTACCTACCCCCTTCAGTTATTGTAATGATGTGATGGTTGTTATCTAAAGTACCTCCACTGTTGTAGTTTTGTATACCCAGTCTTATATTTATTTGTGAATAGTTGTGCATTGCATGTATTCCCCAGCCCCGAAACCTCTTGTTATATTGTATCTGGCGATTTTCTTTTTTTGTCGTGTGCAATGTAAGTATTCTGCAACTCTGTTAGTGCTTAGTAGCTGTGTGTGTCCTAATTGTCCAGGATCATCTTGTAAATGAGCTAGCTCAAGGGTGATTTTGGCTGGTTAAATAAAGTTTGATTGATTGCTTGATTAATGTGGCTTATTTAGAATTTGGATTACTGCCTATTATACCTTTTGGGGACATGCTGTATCGAGCACATTTTAAAATCATTAAACAATGAATAAAAACAATCTCTTTTTACATATGCGATTAATATCAATAACATGTCATGCAAGTAAATCACGTTTTTATTTGTATTAATTACAGTTGTGAGAATATGTGTGCCCATTTTCCTGGTGTGAACCGATATGTTGTGACTGACTGAATGTATTTGCCTTATTAGTAGAACCATACTTATAAAAAGAGCATATTTGGGACTGGCAAAACTGCACATAACCTAGAGGGCAATCAACATCCTTATTATCTTTGACGCTTTTGCAGGCAAAGCCTGCAAAATGAGGAGGATTTGATACTGCTGGGGAGGAGACTGAAATGTTTGCCATGCAATTTAAGGCATAAGATGAATGCTAATGTGTATTACTTTATATAGGTACTAATTAAATGACAATGGATAATACCAAAACTCAGAAAAAGTGCAAAAATGTTTGACTGGGTGGACTAAGCAGTCCTTTTCAGCTGACAAATTCTCTGTTTCTGTGTTTTACATTTTTTTTAAAACTATCATGAAATATTTCATGTTGATATTTAAAAAATATGTTGACACACTTTGTCATTATAGAAAATGTATATCAACATGTATTTTATGATAACACACAATTCTGTCATGATGTAAATATATATAGCAACATAACTAGAGAAAACCACCTGTTTCTATACCAAGAATATAATTACTGCTGTTATATGATAACGCTATGACGACAACATTTCTCAACAGCTAGACTCTTAGCTTTCCTTTAAAGGAACACTGTCAACTCCCTTAGGCCTCAGTGTATCTCTAGTTTAAAAGAAAGTGCATTTTATAATTGATTACATTCTGTAGTGATTGCTGATATAGTTGGTAGTTTAATTATGATTTTTTTTTCTTTTTAAAAGTGAAAAACAAACTGCCTACCATTCTGGTGTTATCACACAAAAACATGTTTTATTATGGTCCTTTATTAACTCCCACTGCATCTTTCCTGGACTTGGGAACACTCCCATCACAGTCTAACTACTCATAGTGCAGTGGGAGGAGAGCAGACTATTGCACCACGAGTAACTGTACTGTTAGGGGGGTGTTCCTCAGGAAGTGTGCAGTAAGAGTAGTGCAAGGATCTTAAACAGAAAAATGTTGGGTATAATCACACCATTAGCATGCATTTCAGTTCTACTAAGAAAAGAGGCAGATAAAACAAGCAGCCACATTAATGACGTTAAGAAAAGGTAAGCAATCATAAAATGTATATTTTCAAATAGTAGTGATGTGATGCAAAAAGGGTTGACAGTACCTCTTAAACAAAATTAAGTTTCTAGTCCCAATCCCAATACTTATGTAACCCCCCTACAAATGGGGGTTCCCGAAAAGTCTTCCTTGAGCTTGCCTAAATGCTCACTGCCAGGCTGGTGTCCTGTGTTTTAGCAGTTTAAATGTGATTGCCAGAGAGTGCCTGTGTAGCCTCTGTGCACTGTCTCTTTAAGAACTGCCTGGATTGCAGTTATAAGTAATCTGAGAGGGAGCTCTGTTGAAAGATGTAACTATTTGCTGAAAATCATTTAGAGTGATAATGATGATGTAGTTTGTCTAACCTGCCTTCTTTGCAGCAAGGACCATTTTGTTTATCTCCACTATCTTGGTCCTAGACTGCCGAATTGGACCAATAAGTACTGGTGGGACCTAAAATGGAGCCGGATTACAGGAGCTGTCTGGAGTCAAAATCTGTAGGAATTGTGGTTTTGGGCTTTTGGCACCTTTTTGCACCTGAAGGGGGGAGCCTTTGTTGTAACTGACAGACAGATCAGGCAATCAAACCTTTCGGATTCTGGGGAAAGTCCCAGGCTTGCTGGCAGTTGAGTCAGATCTAAGTTGGGAGCCGAAGAAGCAACAGCTTGAGACAGTCAGGCAGTTGTCTGAGTAGTTTCATGCAGGAGAACTGTGGAAAGGCCTGAGTTGTGGCCTGCATGTCTGCCTGCTGCCCCTGAGAGGGAGAGAAGAGAATTATTTCGGACTAAATCCAAGTTTGTGAGAACAAAGTAAGCCACTGAGTTTTTTACCAAGCTCATACCTGAAGAAGACTGAAGATTTTGCTGAATGCGACCAGCCTGTCAGAATTTCCAGCTGCTTTTGAATCCCCAGTTTGTGCAGAAACTCTGTGATCATGAACAGAGAGTGGTTTGCCTGGTACAGTAGCATTTCCTTACATGTAAATGTGCTGTGAGTTGTTAGTGGGTCGTGATTTGGTTCCCCACTGTGTGAACTGTGTTCTGCTTGCTGGAAGCTGTATTCAGCCCAAAACGGACTGTATCTGAATTCGTCTCAGTTTGGCCGGGACCTTGCCACACTGGCCCAGCCAGACTATACCCGCTACACCGAGAAAGCCAATGATGAGAGACCTGCCTGGGGATCAGCCCCCTGTTCCACACTTGAACAGGAATGACGCCTTGGCGATTTGTGTGGGCCCTGCTTCTCCTGGCATGCCAGATTAACCACCTGCTGTCTCGATTTTCATCCAGCCTGTGTCCAGTCTTGGGTATTGTGAATAATCATCAGGGTAGCTCTCTGCAACAACAGCCTAATCTAAAAGTGTGTCATTTGATTGTCTTGTTGTTGTCTTTTCATGAACTGAGCCCTCTGGCTCCAGATTACAAATAGTGTGTGTTGTGCATGTTGTTTTTCCTCCATCACAGGGCCCCAACCAGCTGCAACGTTACTGGCTAGCCCACCATTCTCCATCTGGGTACCCAGGGTGTGTGACTGTTTATGGACCCCAAAGTGCATGCATAACTGTTTGATTGATACAGCCTGTAAGCAAATTAACCTGATTAAGCCCCTCCCTTGTTCAAGTCCCTTAAATAATTCAGATCTAACTCTTTTTTGCATTTACCCTGACTGTGGTTCCAGTTTGTGCAAGAGTACTGTACTGCTGTTATTTGCTGTGTAGAACCTTGTTTTACATGGGGTCCACAGGGTTGAGCCAGAGGAAAGCCCTGGTGGTAAGTGCAAACAGTGTGGGTACTTGTGTGGTGTATCAGGGGTATTGTGAAAGTGATTATCGTGTATTGTTCTGGTCACTAGTAAGGAAAGAGGGGGGGGTTACAGTGTCCCGGAGGGCTGTGCCCAAGTTAGCTTGACCACTACCAACCCTGACCTCTAGGTGGAGGCACCCATTTTAGAACTCAGGCCCCTTAACCTGCTTCTAGCCAGGTCGGCAGGATTAGTTGCTTTTGGGATAACGCCACCTAGGGGTTACACTTACAGAGTTAGACTCTTCAAAAGATATTTTCTTTAAAATGTGATAACTTTGGAAACATTAGAGCTAGAGACTTAGTTTTTTTAATGAGTGCCTGGAGTCAGCTAAGTAGCTACATCGATAAGATATCTGAATAGTGACCATACCTCAATATTAAAAAAACAAAAATTAAATGTTTCATATTCGTTTATAACCCCCCTATAAATGGGGGTTCCCAAAAGTCTTCCATGGGTGTGCTTAAATGCCCACTGCCAGGCGGGCGTTGTGTCTTTACAGGTGTAAAAGTGCTTGCATGCGAGTGCACTGTTAGCCTCTGTGCCTGTCCCTTTAAGAGACATTATTTTTGTAGTGTATAATTAATCTGTGTAGGGGCCGAGTGTTTCCAGGCTCGAGTCCCAACCGAGCTGCAATAATATTGCTCTGTTCTGCCATTGCTAATGGTGCAGAGGGAGTTCTGTTAGAACTGGTAATTGTTTGCTAATTAGCTGCTCTAATAATAATGGTATTATAGTTTGTCTAATCTGCCTTTCTTTGCAGCATGGACATTTCTGTATTGCACCAATCAGTACCTTTTGGAGGCCTTAAAATGGAGTCTGTCCCCAGGGGTCTTGTGGGAGTGAATTTCTGTAGGAATTGTAGTTTTTTCATTTTGGCGCCTAAATAGATCTGGAGGGGAGCCCTTGCTTTGGCAGACAGATGAATCAACCAACCAAACCCTTTTTGGATCCAAAGGAAGTCCTGGTGCTGCCTGCAGCAGAGAGTCAGTCTGAGTTTGGAGTTGAGAGAGTGAACTGCTCAAGAGATTTGAGCAGCTGCTCCTGCGTAGTAGTGCAGGAAACTGATGGGAAGACTGTGACTGGCCTGCCTGCTTCTTCTTCCTTTCTGAGGGATCTGCTAGTGAAATGAATCAGACTAAATCCAAACCAGCTTGTGACCAGAAATACTGAATTGTGACTCCCTTGTTACCTGAAGAAGACAGAAGATTTGCTGTAAGCAGTCGGCTTGTCAGGACATCTGAATCACCACAGAGATCACGGTTTTGCTCAGGAAAACTGAAATTGCAACTGGATTGTCATCCGACCTGTGGTATTGTGTTTTGCTTTACTGTAAATGTGCTGTAAGCTGTCAGTGGGTCATGATTTGGTTCCCCACTACTTAAGTATTTGTCACGCTTGCTGGAAGCTGTTCCTAGCACCTGTCGAACTGAATCCGAGCTGTTCACCCGGCCCAGTTCCTGCAATGCAGAGATCTCCATCGATGAGAGACTTGCCTGGGGATCAGCCCCCTGCTCAACATCTCAAACAGGAATGACACCTTGGTGAATCGTGTGGGCCCTGCTTCTCCTGGAATACCAACTTGTTGACCTGCAGTCTCCATTTCGTACCTCCTGTGTTTTGTATTGGTAGTGTGAGTAAACGCCAGGGTAGCTCCCTGCAACATCAGCTAAATCGAAAGTGCTATCATCTGATTCAATTGTTGTTTTCTTGTCACGAACTGAGCCTCCAGGCTCCGGATTACAAATTGTGTGTGGTTGTGCATGCTCCTTTTTTCCATAACTGGACACTGACCAGCTGCAATGCCAGCCTACCCCGGGCAACATGTAAGGTTAGCCCACCTTTTTTTCCAGCTGGGTACCCAGAGTGTGTGACTGTGAAGGGACTCTAAAGTGCATGCATGATTGCCTGATTAAATCAGTTACAGAACTAATCACCCAAATTACGCTCCTTCTTTGCTCATTCCCCCTGAATAAATCAGATCTAGTTCTTTTTGCATTTAACTTGACTGTGGTTCCGTTTTGTACAAGAAGCACTGTACTGTTGTTACCTGCTGTGTCTAACCTTATTTTTCAGGGGGTCTTCAGGGTCGAATTAGTGGAATCGGCCCTGGCGGTAAGTGCAAACAGAGTGGGGATTTGTATGCTGAATAGGAGTTGTTGTAACTGTGTCTGTTGTTCATTGCTTAGGCCACTAGAGGGGAAAGAGGGGGGTTACAGTGTCCCAGAGGGCTGTACCCAGGTCAGCTACACTACCAATAACCCTGTCCTCGAGGTGGAGGCACCTGTTTTCAGTACCTAGGCCCCTTAACCTGCACCTACTCACACAGGCAGGGGAGGTAGCATTTGGGATAGTGCCACCTAGAGGTTTCACGTCTATTGTCCAAAGTGTTTTTTACCACTTAAGGAACGTCACACTGATTAAACCTCTAGTTTCACTCGAGGACCTGCCCTCACTAGTGCATGCCTTTGTTACATCCAGGTTGGACTACTGCAATGCTCTGTACTTTGGGGTCAGTGGGGGGAACCTCCACTGACTGCATCTAGTGCAGAATGCAGCGGCCAGGTTCCTGACAAGCCTATCTAGATCTTGTCATGTGATCCTGGTCCTGCAGGATGTGCACTGGCTGCCTTTCATGTGAAGGATCATCTTCAAGGTGGCCTTGCTCACCTATAAGTCCCTATATATCTCAGGGCCCTGGCTATCTGACTGACTTCCTTACACCTGCCATTGCAGTGCATTCCCTCTGCTCCTCCACTGAGGGCCTGTAGCGGTTCCAAGGGCCAGGCTGAAAACCTTGGATGACTGTGCATTTGAGGTGGCTGGCTCAGTCCTCTGGAACTCACATTCCAGATCTCTGAGGGAGGCTCCGTCGGTTGAGGCATTTAAGAGGGGTCTGAAAACTTATCTGAAGACATATATTTTTAAAGAAGCATATCCTGATTAATTGCAGCTGGGTTTAATGTTATTTATTTATTTATTTATTTATTTATTATTATTACTTACTAAGGATTTAATTTATTTGTATAATCATAGACCCTGTAAGTTACTGTTTGTATAACCCTGTCTGTTTGACTCTTTGTAAGGCACCCAGTGCCCCTGGGATTGGGTGCCATATAAATAAAAGTTTACTTACTTACTATATTCAATCAAAGTCTTTATTTAACCAGGCAATCACCGTTGAGCAAGCTCATTTTCGAGGTGGACTTGGGTTTAACAAGGAACAAGGGACAGTATACATGGGATGCAACACACAAGAAAATAGTAATAATACAAATAAAGTGAGATAAAATAATACAGTATATACAAAGTATCAGCAGGTAGCATTGGCAGTAGTATATGTTTGGAACAGAAGATACAGCTAGTTTTGGGTAGGACACAAGTTTGCATAAAAGTAAAGAAATATACATATCAGGTGCACTGAACACATATAAAACTTAATATAAAAAGATATATAGTGATATAGTATTGAGAATTTAGAGCTGGAACCAGGGTCAAAGGAATGTGGGTGGGACAGATATGGGGGTAGAAAAAGGGGAGAGGGAAGAGTCGATTATAGATGTGATCAGTCTTTTAACAGTAGTAATTAGAGTGTGCTTGGACTTATAGGAGTCACTATTTAAGGTAGACAGGCACAGGACTCCTTATTATGATGTATATACAGAGATTTAAAAGCTGCTAGGCTGGTGGGGTGAGTTAATTTCAAAGTTTTTTGCAAGCTTGTTCCACAGTTAAGGGAGCACAAAGCTGATGGTTGCTCTGCCAATGCGAGATTTTGCTTTGTAAACATAAAGGTAGATATACGAGGTGCTTCTCCGGGCATACTTCCCCAGAGTGCACAAAGGAAAACAGACAGAGATATACTTGGGCAGTTTATTTGAGATAGCTTTGTTATGTCCAAACCGCAACATTTTTTGCTGTCTTTACGCAAGGGATGACCATTTCACTGCCGTGTACAATGCACAGTGGTGGGCTGAGTATTGAAGACCCATGATAAATCTTATGGCTCTGTGATAAAGCGTATCGAATTTGGCTAGGGTACCTGCAGGTCCCTGACTATACAGAAAGTCTGCGTAATCCAATAGGGAAAGAAAGGTAGTTTGAACCAGTTTCAGTTTAGCGTTTCTTGTGAGGAGATTATTAATCCTAAAGAACAGACTAAGTCTTTGTCTAAGTTTCTTTACCAGTTCTTCTAAGTGATCTACGAAAGTAAGTCTATGGTCTAACCAGACCCCTAGGTACTTGAACTTTAGTACGTAGTCCAACCGCTCACCTAGAATGGTGGTGATCTGCGGGAGTGTCCCTGCAATTGCAGGATTTATTGCATTTTGAAGGGGTGAGAGGAACATTGTTTTGTTGTTTTTTTTGCATTTAAGAGCAGTTTCTGGTTTATAAGCTGATGTTGCAGCAGATTAAATTCATTTTGAAAGGCTTTACAGGCCGCTTCAGGTGTGGGGCTACTAGCATAGAGCACTGTATCATCCGTGAATAGGTGTATTTGTGCTTCTTTGATGGGGCATCTGTGTTGTTAATATAAATGGTGAAGAGCAAGGGACCAAGGATGGAACCTTGCGGTACACCCCTCAATAGGGGTTTTGGTGGAGAAACTTCACCTTCTGCCTTTACTTGTTGAAGTCGTCCTGAGAGGTAATTGGAGAACCATTTAAGGGATAGGGAATCCTAATCAATGTCCTGGAGGGACGACAGAAGCAGTCTGTGATCAACGGAATTGAACGCCTTGCTTAGGTCCAAGAAAACTGCGCAAAGTTTTTTTTGTCTAATTCAAGCTGCCAGTCATTTGTCACCTTGGCTAGAGCAGAGATTGTACTGTGCTGTGCTCTAAAACTGGATTGTAATGGGTTGAGCAATTTTTCTGATTCCAGGTACTTCTGAAGCTGGGAGTTCACTATTTTCTCCAGCATCTTTGACAGGACTGGAAGTAGGGAGATTGGCCTGTAGTTATTGAGGTCACTAGGATCTCCTGACTTAAACAAAGAGACCACAAGTGCATTTTTCCAAACGGGTGGTAGGTCACCCTGGGACAAGGATAAGTTGAAGAGATGAGTAATCGAGACTGCAAGGACACGCTGATCTTTAAGAAGTACATATCAATGAGGTCAGCCCCAGCACTTTTCCCTAGTGTCCAGCTGAAGAAGATCTTCAACTTCTTTCAGGGAGGTAGGCTGCAGAGAGAAGGGTGCACTGGGGATGGGCTTTTCTTGTGTATCCAATCTAAGTTGCTAGCGGAGGATATTCGCGGGAGAGGAGTCGAAGGCTAGCCCTGCAGTGACAAAATGATTATTGAGAGCATCGAGGATAAACGGTCTGTCAGAGACGACAGTATTGTCGATCAATAATTTAGTAGGTAGGGAATTTACAGTGGTGTGACCTTCAGTGTCTTTAATAGTCCTCCAGAATTTGGAGGCATTTCTTGAGGAGCTCTCCAGCTGAGAGCAGTAGAAATTAGCTTTGGCTTCTCTGACCATTTTGGTGCAAAGTTTCCCTGCCCTCCGGAAAGAATTCCAGACATATTGATATAAAAAACATAAAATGGTTCACTAAATTTTTAAAGTCCTGTAATTTTTAACAGCATGTTTTACTGACATGTATAGATATGTAGCAACATAGGAGAACTGTATCAGTAGGGTATATATATATATATATATATATATGTTGATCAGACTCCAATCTTTTATTAAAACAAAAAAAAAAAAACATTTTTTATGATTAACAGTCCAAATATTATGGCTTTCAAAATATAATTTCAGGCATTGTAAAATGTCTTAGGTTATTTTTTGAAATGGTCAGAAGATACTAGTGGTTTGTTCTGTCTAAGAATAACCCCATTCTTTTCAAGTTTGTTTGGTGTATTCTTTTGCTTCTTTGGGATGGATAACCCCATGTGATGCTTATGTCTTGAGTCTGGTTCAGAGGCTAGCATTTTGGTTATGGGTTCTGTCAAACATCTCACCACAGTTTTTTATTTATAGTGAAATGACAACACAAAAAGACAGCAGAAGCTCATTTGAAAATATACTTGAAGGCCCCTGACCAGCTTTAAATAATATAAACAAGGTGAGGAATGAATTAGAGTAAGGGCTAGGCATGGTTTAGTTTGGGTGTAGGGGCCAGCTTGAGACTTGAAAAGAACTTTGTATCACAAGGTCAGAGTCCGTACAAGTCATCAACATGACTTCTAAAATTACTATAATTCATCGTTACTGAGTGTGGGTTGAGACTTATAACAATTAACAATAAACAATTGCTGCTATAAAAATAAATAGATCCCTACCATAACACAATGCTGCTTTCCAGAACTCCAACTGTTCAGGCTAATCTGTCTTGGTCAGAAATCAATGATATGCTGTCAAGTTTTTTAAATAACTGTTCCTCTCCCTTCCTTATTTCCCATTCATGTTAATGGAGGATAAACGTAACAATAACAGCTGTAGCGCATATGAGAGCCTCCTCCATCAATTATTGTTTGAAACGCCAAGGCAGAGCTCTGTCTTGCTTAGTGAAACAGGAACACCAACTTTCTTTGACTGGTAGGTTGGTGCCTGCACATAGGAGCAAAATATTTCATTATGGTCCCTGCACCTGCCTTTACAAACACCTATGAGATACAGAAACAAAGCTACCAACATCCATGTAGCATCCAGTATGGCATGAGAACACCCTCAATAAAACCCTTCAGTTTCACTACGTCTCTGGAGCAGTTTTGTTTCACTGCACATCAGTTTGTTCACACCCCATGTGATGTGTCTTTTATTTCTTCAGTTATATAGCCAACTTGCAATGAGTAATACAACAGATTCATAAGGTCATTATATTTGAAAATATTTTTACATTTTATTAAGCTAAAATCCATAATCCATCTGATTCAAGTTTTTTTTATTATATAGGTTTGTGTCCCTCTCCCCAGCCATTGCCTCAGGAATATGCCCTTCTGTTTAAGTGGTCAGCCATCCTTTTGGGCTACTGGTGGGGTCTTCTCTGGTTTTCCCCAAACTCCATCCCTCCACACTGTGATATGTTCTGTGCATTGTTTAGCTTCAACTCTACAGTGGACGTGTCTCTCTAACTGCAAAGAACTATATGATTGCCTCCTCCAAGCTTTTGGAGAAAAGTTCTATCTGTTCCATTTTCTCTTCAAACTTTCCCATCAAATTCTCTTACACAATGTAATTCTAATCTCCTTCATATCTGTGATGCCTTCAAAGGTGCTACTACTTAGGGCTGCCCCATGAAGCCCAACACTGCTGTGCAGGAGACCAGACCTGGTTCAGGAGTGAGCCTGGGAAGCATGCATGTTAGGGTCCATAATCCAGGAGGGAGCCTGGGAAGCATGCATGTGCGCGTCCAAAATGGAGGAAGGCTGCTAGTGGCAGCACATCCTCGATCAGGGAGAGGAAACTCACATCCACAAGGATTCCTACGGTGGAGCCATGGAGGGTTTCCCCACCTGTTACTGGGTTAATTGTGTGTTTGTGAGGCCAGTAGCCAGCTAGTGCAATACTGCAGGAGGAAGTTGATGATGGGAGCTACAGGAGGAAACCAGGGGTGAAAGACATTCAGGTATGTCAGGATGTTGACTGCCCGGCACTCTAGGGCTCCACATCACTTGGAGTGGTCCCAGTTGGACCTGTGGATAGGGACCTGGATCTAAGTGCTGGAACAGGACAGTCTGAAATCAAGATGAAAATATCTGTACTGAAAAAAACATGCTATGACCTTTGTCATGAAACTTTTGATTTTTGCAGGTACTGATTCTTTCCCTTGCTTTAATCTTTTTCTTTTCCTGTGGAAGAATTGTTCTTTAGTATATTCAGTACTGATTACCCTCCAAATCAGATTTCTCAACCTCCATTGCACACATATGCCAGTTTTCTTTGCTATACATTTTAAAATGATGTATACTGTATTTTAAATTCTATGCAGTATAGTCTAAACTTCTTAAACATTAGTTTCTATATCTACAGCTTAATTTTCCATATTTTCACACTAGCCATTTTGTTTTTAGGTCTGATATTTACATGCCAACAAAATAGAGGATGTAAAACAGTATTAGAGTATCTGCAAAGGACATGAGAGGTTTCTCATCTCTTCACTGCATTGCATTTCTGTATGTATCCTTGATGTATCCCACTTCCATGCTACTTTGTCACTGTTGCCAGCCAAAAACTTACTTTTGATAAATTCTGCAGTATTCTAGACCTTTCTGCACTTTATTTGGTGCAGGAACACAGAAAATTGCAATTAGTTATGGCCTAAAAACAATGAGATGTGTTTGGCATGTTTTCTATTGCTTCAAACGGTTCAGGCCTTTACATAGTCTTTCTGATATCATTCAACCTTTTCTACCCAAGTAGAATTATACAAGTAATTTTTTTCATTTTTTTACATCAGTGTTGGTGTCATAGGAAATGAATCTGAGATGAACTGTTTCCTCTTTTTATTGTCTCTGGCCCAATCCTGGTACCAAGGACTTCTACAGGTGTTCTTCACTCTGGCTGTGCCTCACAGTTCCAAGTAGACTTTAGCACCTAGCTTAAATAGGGTTGTTTGCACCTCAGAACTTTTGCCAATTTAAACTAACTTGGCACTTTATCAGATTTCTTAACTTTCACTAAGAAGTCATAATAAAGTTATCCACAGACTTTTTGTATCTCATTCAGCAATTTTATATGTACACAGTGGTTCCAAGGGGCAGGAAAGAAGAATTCCAAGCATGGATGGAAGGGAACTCTCACACCCCTCTGGTGATACAACAGAAAGTTCATTGAAATATTTTAATAAGGTTGTAACTCAACATTGATGTTCTTTGGCTAGATAAAATTAGATCACAGATTGGTTATTATGTCCTCCTTTTCTTGTGTTTCTTCATATTTTGTTCCCTGATCTGATCTCTGCCCTATTCTTCCAGTTTGAGCCTTACATTGGCTCCTTTTATTGATTGATGCCAGGTTGCTCCTTGATCGTGTCCATCTGCCTACTTTTGGCCCAGTATATTCATGGTCAGCAACTGCTACATAATCCAGGCACATGGGCTGAAATTACACCTCTCGCTCTAACATACCCATACCTGTGTGACACTAACTTCATGCTCTCCTACAAAGTTCTGCTCTGCATCCAGCATTTGAGGAAGGCACTGAGCAGAGTGTTTTGGCAACACCGCACCCTCTCCTTTCATAGCTGGGGGCTGTCATGCAACAGTAACCCAAGTGTGACTTTTGCTTCCACCTTTTTTCTAGTCTAATCCCAAGCTCAGGAATAGAATCTGTATGCCTCCCCTACATGGAAATCATTGTCACTAGTCACTAGACCATCTGGTAGCCCCCTCCCCCACCACAATTTTTTTAAAGCATTACTGTCCAATGTAGAAGAACCTTTATTCTGTTGTGATGGAGACATTAATATTCTACTATAGATTGGTGATGAGTTGTAAAACTAATCAAGGATCCAATTAAAGTTGCAGCGCAGCAGCAGGGATTCTTAATGTTAAATGATTGGATTCACAGAGCCTATTTGTAGTGCAGCCTGCCAGCTATTAATACGTTTTAAAGTACAGTACTTCTTTTTTATTTTCTTCAAGCAAAACAAATGTGGCTATGAGCTGTAGATTCTGCTGCCATGGCTCTTTCATTGAGATGTTCCATCTTGCTCACAGAGTGCTGTATATATTGCAGTATAATTAAACATAGAAACATAGACTTTGACAGCAGATAAGGACCGCTTGGCCCACCTAGTCTGCCCATTTCCCTACCTAGAGGATAAGTTGCAGATCCTATTTAACCAACAGCCTATTTCTTCCTACCCCCTCACAAAAATTGCCATATGTCTGTCCCATGCATTCTTGAATTCTCCCACAGTTTTAGACCCCACAACCTCCTCATGAAGGCTGTTCCATGCATCTACCACCTCTCTGTGAAAAAGTACTTCCTCACATTGCCCCTGAGCTGTCCCCCCTCTATCTTCAAATTGTGTCCTCTTGTTCTTGCACATCTCTTTTTCTGAAAGATGCTGCCCTCTTGGACTTTGTTGATTCCACTGAGGTACTTAAAAGTTTCTATCATGTTCCCCCCCCCTTTCCTCAAGGGTATACATATTAAGTTCCTGTAGCCTCTCCTCGTATGCCTTCTCTTGCAGACTCTTCACCAATTTAGTTGCCCTCCTCTGAACTGCCTCCATCCTGTCTATGTCCTTGTGGAGATGGGGTCTCCAGAACTGGATGCAGTACTCCAGATGGGGTCTCACTAACTGTCTGTACATGGGATAATAACGTCCTGTTTTCTGCTGGTGATGCCTCTTCCTGTACATCCCAATATCCCCCAGCCCTCCCTACCACCTTCTCACATTGCTTGCCAACCTTAATGTCATCTGATATGCTTACCCCCAGGTTCCTTTCCATTTTTGTTGTTGTTACTACCTCCCCCCCCATTGTGTAATCTTCCCCTGGGTTTTTGTTTCCCAGGTGCATTATTTTGTACTTCTTTGCATTGAATCCAAGTTACCATACTTCTGACCATTCCTCCAACCTTGCCAAGTCCCTTCTCATCCTTTCCATGTCTCCTTGTGTATCAACCCTGTTGCAGATCTTTGTGTCATCTGCAAAGAGGCATACTTTTCCTTCCAGTCCCTCTGCAATGTCACTTATAAAGACATTGAAAAGGACTGGACCCAGTACTGAACCCTGCGGTACCCCACTAGTAACCCCTCTTTCTTCAGAGTGAACTCCATTTACAATTACCTTCTGTGTCCTGTTGTCAGCCAATGTTTTACCCAGGCTACCACCCTGGGACCCACTCTCATGCTGGTTAATTTGACTATTAATCTTTTGTGTGTGGGACTGTGTCAGATGCCTTGCTAAAGTCTAGGTAGGCCATGCCCACAGCCCCTCCCTGGTCTACTACTTTGGTCACCCAGTCAAAAAAATCAATTAGATTTGTCTGACATGACCTTCCCACTGTGAACCCATGCTGTCTTGGGTTCTGTGCCCCACTGGCCTCTAGGTACTCAACAGTTCTTTCCTTCAAAAGTGATTCCATCACTTTCCCTACCACAGAGGTCAAACTGACAGGTCTGTAGTTTCCTGCCTCTGTCTTAGTCCCACTTTTGTGAAGGGGAATCACATGTGACTTCCTTCAGTCCTCATGTACCACACCATCCTCCCATGATGTGTTAAAAAGGGTAGTCAGTGTTGTCACTAGTTCTCTGCTTAATTCTTTTAGAATTCTGTGGTGAATTCCATCTAGCCCCATTGCTTTGTTCACCTTCAGTTTTAGAAGTTCTTTCAGAACCCTTTCTTCTGTGAAAGGTCTGGGATCCACCCCCCTATCCAGGGTACTTCTGTTAATTGGATTAGGCACCTCTCCCACCTCCTCTTTTGTGAATACTGAAAAGAAGTATTCATTCAGTATCCCTGCTTTTTCACTGTCCCTCTCTGCCCACCCATCATCCATTCTATTCAGCCTCACTATCCCTCCCTTTGTCTTTCTATGCTCCCTGATATACCTATAAAAGGTTTTATCCCTCTTCATAACTGAGTTGGCTGTCTCAGTTTGGGCCTTTGCTATTCTGACTACCCTCCCTGCTTCCTTCTGCCTTAACTGGTACAGTTTTCTGTCCTGCTCCTTCTGTGTTTCCTAATACTTGCTAAATGTTATTTTTGTCCTCCCTAACCTTCATATTCACCTCTTTTGAGAACCATAGTGGCTTTTTCTTTCATTTTGATTTATTTGCTTCACACAAAAGATTGTTGCCTCTGTGATGGCAGTTTTGATATTTCCCCATTGTTGCTCCACCCCTCCTTCTAGCCTGTTTACTAGTGCTTTTCTAAGGCACTCTCCTATCTTGCCAAAGTTAGCCCTCCTGAAGTCCAGAACCCTCACTTTTGTATGGCTTGACTCTGTAGCTGAGTTTATCATGAACCACACTGTTTGGTGGTCACTTGTTCCCAAATGGCTACCCACTTCTAGATCTGAGATCCTCTCACTGTCCCCATTTGAGAGTACAAGGTCTAAGATTGCTCCCTCATGAGTAGGTTCTAAAACTAGCTGTCTGGGGCATGCCACCTGAAGGGCATCGAGAATGGCCGCGCTTTTGGATGTGGCTGCAGCAAAGGTGCTCCGGTTAACATCTGGCTTATTAAGGTCCTCCATCAACAGTATCTTCTCCTTCTCTGCCATCCTAAGTATGCCTTCTATCATATCCTTGTACATTCTCTCCCCCTGGCATGAGGGTCTGTATATCACCCCTGTGCGGATTGTGGTGCCATTTCCAGTTTCTAAGGTCACCCACAGTGCCTCCTCTCCTCCCTGTTTACTCTTTTGTTCAGTTGCTTTTATCCCTTCCCTTATATAGAGTCCTACTCCACCCCCTCTTCTCCCCTCCCCATCTCTCTTGTAGGTTGTGTACCCTGGTATGTTAACATCCCAGTCATGGTTCTTTGTGTATCATGTTTCTGTGACTGCTACGATATCCAGGCATCCTTCTTCCATCAAGACCACCAGTTCAGGGAGCTTGTTGCCCAGACTATGGGTGTTGGTACTCATTGCCCTCCATTTCTTGATGGCCTAACCCCTTTTTGCCCCATCCCTGTCCTTATTGCATTTGTCACTTTCTCCATTTACCCCTGCACTTCTCCCTATCAACATCTCTATGTTGGTGTCTACCTCACTTAGTACCCTGATTTTTTTTTGGGGGGGGGCTAGGATTTCCCTGCTCCTCTCCAGTGCCTTCCCCCTTGGCTAGTTTAAATGCTTGCCAATGAAGCATTTATAGGATCCTGGTTCCTCTCCTGGACAGATGCAGACCACCACACCAGTATAGGCCTGCATCCCTCCAGGTGGACCCCCAGTCCCCAGTGAAGCCAAATCCCTGAGCTCTGCACCAGTTTTTCAACCACTGATTGAATCTCATGGTGTGGAGCACCCTATCCTCACATGTGCCATAGACAGGCAGCACCTCAGAGAAGGTTACCATGTGTGCTATTTGTCTAAGGCCCCTCCCCATCTCCACAAACACTTCTTGTACTGTTCTGATCCCTTTCTTAGCCAGGTCGTTTCTCCCTAGGTGGACAGTGACATCCAGCTCCCTCCCCTTTGCAGCTGCTGCTGCAATCCTAAGGATTCACTCCCTGTCCCTCCAAGCCATGGCGCCAGGCAGGCACCATACCACCCTCTCCCCTTCCTCCCCCAGTTCTACCTTCCTAACAATGGAGTGCCCGACAAGGAGTTGTTTCCTTCCCCTGTGAGGTCCCATGCCACCCTCCTGTGGGTCTCCTTTGTGGAGATTCCCAGCATTCTCCGTGGTCTCCACTGTGGTTGCCTCCATAGAGGAACCACACTTTTCCAGAATGGCATAGAAATTGTGGAGAGGTACAACTGGAGGGATGAGCCTCTGTTCCACCACCCTCACCCTCCCTGAGCCCACTGTGGTCCAACTGCTTCTCTTTCTTGGCAACCTCTGAGGCAATGGCAGTGACCCTGGTGGTCCCTGGGTGGGAGAGGAGGTCCCAGAAATCCTGGCCAACTCAGCATGGAGATGAGCAACCTCCTCCCTCAGCCCAGAGAGTTGCCTGCAGATTGGACAACACCGCATCCTCCAGAACATCTTCTGGAAGACTGCTGCTCCACATCCACTGCACTGCACCACACCACTCCCATCATGTCTTATTTCTGGCCCCCTAACTGTTGTTTGGAATACTTACTCTTTCCTCTGTTTGTTTAATTCATTTTTTTCTCTTCCTACTTACTTACTGCCTCTGTGCCCTTTTAGCTCCTGATGTTCCTGTTCTGAGACGAGAAGTTTCTATATTTCTCAGTAGTCTTTTTACTTGCTCGGAGTCAGACCTTCAGCAGTTGGGGGGGGGGGGACGGAGAGCTACTCTTGCCCTTCTAGGATGGTGAGTCTTCAGTAGCTCTGTGATCATTCACTTCCTGCTCCCAAACAGGAAGTTCCTGTTGTCAGTCAAATCCTGTGCTTATAAAAGTAGAACTGCCTTTGGGTGGGGGGGTTGCAGGGGAGGGAAGGAGGGCAATATAGTCCCAGTAGAGAAGTTTAGTTATACCAGCAGCTCCTTCCTCCTCGTGCTCTGCCAGAAGCTATCTAGGGCAATGTTTAAATCTGGTTTTAACCTGACTCCTTCTAGCTAAGCCACTCCCCCTACTTTGCAAATCTTTCTACACTTAGTTAATTTCACAGATAACAACTCCCTTCAGCCACCTGTGACAGGCACCTAGATAACTACACAGATAACAGATACACAGATAACAATTCACTTCAACTAACTCTGACAAACACATTTTTTTTACCCTTAATTGAAGGTCCCTGTACAAGAGTTCTAGTTCTTAGTCCCAGTAGAGAAGTAAGCATTAATCCATGACGAGGTGGCATCTAATGGGAAATTATTGCATGGTTGGGACCGTTGTGGCCCGATGCCACAGGCCGAGTGCCTACAATGGACCAACCCTGCATTAATTCCCCATTAAATATCACCTTCGGAGTGGATTAATGCGCTTATAACATGGCTTCTACCACAAAGTGTGTAATGTAACTCTTGTTTTGATTCTGTCAATAAGAGAACACAGACACATTTTGCACTGTTTGCTTTTCTATCTTGCACTTTGTGAACATTGAAGATTCACCTTTTTCTATACTCACGTTGTGAAAACTTCAGCAAAGATAAGTATCGGGAAACTATCTGTCAACATATCTTTCATGAGATTTCTCACATCTGAGCAGCTTTTATTTTATTAGCGACTCTAGGAGGTCTGTTATATCTTTCTTTCTCTGTGTCGCTATGTGCCCGTCAGTCTGCTTAACATAATATCTGACCTGCTGTGTGTTTGTCTCCCTGTGACTCCGATGTCGGTAGATTTGCACTTTTTTGCCTGCCGTTTCCTGCTTTCCTCACTGCCTTGGACATCTTTACACTGCCCTACATGCGTTTCCCATACCTACCATTTCACTTTAGTCTCTCCTGCACTGTGCTTGGCTGAAGATTTACAGTACAGTATCTTTTCATTCTGATGCCTCTGAGGGTGCATTACGCTCCGGATATTCCTCCCCATTGCTCCAGTCTCCTCATCCGCGTCAGTGATGCCTCCTCGTCTACATTCCCACATATTGCGAGTGCCTCTTCTGGACTGTGTGAATTTTACCACAGTGCTGCTGTGTCCTCCATGGTTGTAGCAGGTACTTCATTAGCAACACGGCATTATCGTGCCATAATGCCGTGTTGCTCTTGTACCAGCTGATCCGTTTTAACCAATTGTTTTGCTAGTTTTATCTAGTGTTCCCTTTGCCATGTTACAAGTTTAGTTATACCAGCTGCTCCTTCCTCCTGGTGCTCTGCTAGAAGCTATATAGAGCAGTGTTTAAATCTGGTTTTAACCTGTCTCCTTCAAGCTAAGCCACTCCCTCTACTTTGCAAATCTTTCTACACTTACTTAATTTCACAGATAACAATTCCCTTCAGCCACCTGTGACAAGCAACTAGATAACTCCCCCTACTTTGCAAATCTTTCTACACTTAATTTCACAGATAATAATAATAATAAAACTTTATTTATTAAACGCCTTTCAAGCACCAAGGCACTGTACAAATGAATATTGGAATCAGAAATATACATATAAAATCAACATTCACAACAGCATCAATTTATAAAGGCCTTACTCCACAAAAAAGTCTTAAAATCCCGCTTAAAGGATTCTACGGTCGTGCATTCCCTAAGCCGGCGAGGCAGAGAGTTCAGAGGGTTGGGGCCATAACACAAAAGCCCTGGCCCCAGAAGACTTCAATATAACCCTCGGAACCTCTAGCAACCCCTCGTCAGCTGAACGGAGCTGTCGTACAGGGTGGTAAGGAATCAGAAGCTCTTTCAAGTAGTCGGGGCCGAGTCTGTGCAGGGCTTTGAAGGTCAAAAGACCTACTTTAAAGGTGATCCGCCACTGTGTAGGCAGCCAGTGCAGATCACGTAGCACAGGGGTAATATGTGTCCTTCTAGTTACCCCTGTCAATAACCTTGCAGCAGCGTTCTGCACTAGCTGCAAGCGGCGGATGTCAACCCCAGGAAGCCCCAAGTACAGCGAGTTGCAGTAGTCAAGGCGTGAGGTCACAAAGGCATGGACCAACATGGGTAAATCGCTGGACGGAACAAGGTGTTTCACCCTGGCAAGGTTCCTAAGATGGTAGCATGCAGACTTAACGACTGCTGACACCTGATGACGAAGAGTCAGTCTATCGTCAAGTACCACTCCCAGGTTACGCACTCGTTCAGAGGTAAGGATCTGATCCCCCTCCCCAGCAATAAGCCAGAGGGCTGGCCAGACTCCAACCCCCCTGTCCCATGACCCGGGTCAACAACCATGACCTCAGTCTTACCGGCGTTCAACTTTAACCAGCTCACATTCATCCAGTTATGGATTTCAGCGAGGCAGCTATTAAATACCGAGAGAGCACTAACCTGGTCGGGGGCAAAAGACAGGGAGAGCTGGGTATTATCAGCATAACAGTGAAACCTCAGCCCATACTTTCTTACAATGTCTCCGAGGGGCAGCATGTACACTGCAGACAACATGGGGGAAAGCACCGAGCCTTGGGGGACACCACACTGCAGAGGAAAAAGACATAACTCTCTGCGTTATCCCAAATAGAAAAGATGAAAACCATCTGAGCACTGTACTGGACAGTCCACAGATGGACTCCAGATGCTAGAGCAAAACCCCATGGTCTACAGTGTCAAAGGCTGAAGAGAGATCAAGGAGAACCAAGATAGACCGGTTCCTCTGATCTCTCGCCATCAAGAGATCATTGAGCCCCCGAACCAGAGCGGTCTCGGTGCTATGCCTCTTACGAAAACCAGACTGGAGAGGTTTGTAGATACAATGGATGGTCAAATGGTCCTCCAGCTGGTTTGCCACTACCTTCTCAATAACCTTCCCAATAAAGGGAAGGTTAGAGATAGGTCTGTAGTTGGAAAAAATATCTGGGTCCAAAGAAGCCTTCTTCAAAAGGTAGTCACCACAGCTTCCTTTAGGGAACTAGGAAATTCACCCAGTTCTAAGGAACATCAGATTATCTGAGCCAGAAATGGGCCCATGATCTCGACACAACCCAAAATCAGGGAGGTTGGACCCGGATCTAAACTACAGCACATAGGGAGCATCCCATGGATGATCCGCATAATATTACTGAACATCGTCAGGTCAAAGGAACACCAGGAAGCAGAAGATTCCGTGGCCAAATGCTGACCAATAGCTTCCCCCTTCGAGTGTGTCAGACGGATCTCGGATCTGATGTTGGCAACCTTATTCGCAAAGAATTGAGCGATCTCATCACACTCCTTTTGTGAAAAAGCTTGACGGAGCTGGAGACAGGCTGGGTTGCACAGCCTGTCCACAGTTCTGAAGAGCTGAGCCGGTCGATTCTGAGCAACAGAGATCTCCCTGGACAGGAATTCTGGCTTCTTATGGGAGATCTCTGATTGGTAGAGCCGATAATGCTCCTCCAAACTAAGGTGGTCGACATCTAGAGCAGATTTCCTCCAACAGCGCTCTAACCATCGTCCCACACGTCGCAACTCCCTCAAGGACCCATCAAACCATGGGGCCCGAGGGCGGAGAGAGGGGGGACAACACGGAGACAGGAGCATTGGAGTCCAGGGCCAAGGAAATGGCCTGATTATAAGCCAAGACCATAGCCTCTGGACCCAAGCTGGCAATCGGAAACTCTGAGAGGTTCAGTACCGCCATCAGGTCTTCAGGGCGCACATCCCGTAAAGGGTGGTATCGAACCATCTCCACAGGGGCAGACCTATGAAGGGGAGCACAAAAATTGAAGCCCACGGTGTAGTGATCAGACCAACTGACAGGTTCCACCACCAAATCAGAGGCCTCAATCCCCAGGAGAAAAACTAAATCCAAGGAGTGACCGTGATTATGAGTGGCTGAAGAAACAATCTGCGTAAGGCCCAGTGATGTCATCAACTGGAGGAAGTGCTGACCAAAGGCTGAGAGTTCATCGTCGACCCAGGCATTGAAGTTGCCCAGAACCATCAATCTGGGCGACTCCAACGCCATATCGGTGACGAAGTCTGCCACTTCCTGCAGGAATTGTCTCTTGTCTCCTGGTGGACGGTAGAAGAGGGCTATCCTGCAACCCACACCAGCCACTACGGTGCACTCAAAGGATTCAGCGTCCTCAACTGGTACACCCGTGAGCCCCAACCTGGTCTTAAAACAGACCACTACTCCCCCCCCTATCCAGTCTCGGGCGGTGAATCACCGAGTACCCAGCTGGAACGGTCGCTTCCAGAATGGGGCCAGCATTTCCATCCAGCCAGGTCTCAGTGATGCAAGCCAGATCTGCTGTCCCAATAAAATCAGAAATAACAGCTGATTTGTTTTTAATAGATCTGGCATTGCACAACACCGCCCGAGTTGGACAGGGCTCCAGAGCCGTCCCAACTACTTGCCCATCCAAATAGGTGGAGCCCTTGGGTATGGAGACTAGACATGGGTCACCATGTTCCAGGCTCCATTTCGCCACAGAGCGTCTTCTGGACTTAACCAACCCTATACGAAAGGTCCGTTCATTTACCCTACTGAGTCCACAACCCCCGCCACGCCCACCCTCCCTCCTATGAGCAATACCAAGTGCCTGATAGTGCTGGTAGATGGAAAATGGGAGGGGAGAAGGGCAAAAAGGGCGAAGGGTGTGGAGATCGGAAGACGAATAATGAACAACCGGGGTAACTAAACAACACATAACAAAAGCAGGAAACAAACTAGCTGCAAACAGCTAAATAAAAGTCCTTATTACCTCTTAGATAAAATACCCACAATTACAATTAAACTAAAAACCCGCCTAATAACATAATCCAAAAACAAATAAACAAAACTAATAAAAACTACCCAACCCAATAAACCTTCTCACAGCTCCAGGGAGGGGAAAAACAAAATTAGAACTACACGACCATAAATAATCTGTAGACAATTATTAAAGAATCCAAATATATAAGGACAGGGAGGCCCTCTCACTGCACACACTGTCCTTCATATGATGAAACAGGATCCAATAGAGAATGAAATTACAGTTCTTTTAGGCACTCTCACTGCCAGTGAATATAATGTTGAAAAGTCCAAATATATAAGGACAGTGAGGCCCTCTCACTGCATGCACTGTCCTTCGTATAATGTAAACAGATTACTCCAATAAAAATCCAGTAGTGTTACGATGATCCAGGTCAGAGTCCAAAATATTATAAATGTACATTCAAAAGACAGCAGTATGCAGACTCAGTGCAAGTTCATAGATGGAAGAAAAATGTCTCCTATAAAGTTGGGGATGTCTACCGACTAAACTCCAATATAACAATCCCCTTCAGCCACATAATTGTTACAAGATAGTACCGTTACATCCCTAGACATTCCACTACATAGCATAAAAACATAGAATTTGCTGGCAGATGAGGACTGCTTGGCCCACCCAGTCTGTCCATTTTTCCCTTCCTTTTTTTTTTTAAACCTGTTTATTAATTTTTATTGAAAATTGACAAAGAATAAACATACGCACACTTATACCGGGGAGTGACTCTGGCTCCCTAGCCCCAAACTGGCTGTGGATACTATGTACAACAAGAACTATGTACATACACAGCTGTGATGCACATTCCACTACATAAGGGAGTTACATATCTCTTGAACAACAAATAATATAGGGTAGGCAAAGATCAAACCAGAAGTGTCAAAATAAAACAGGTACTTGCCCCCTCAGAGTATACCCCTTTAAAATAACATATCTATCACAGATAGGGAAAAGGGTAGCATGCAGCTGTGTCCGCTGGAAAAGAGAGAGAGTCCCCCACCTCCTGATGCTCAGCAGATCATTATATTCCGATGTTATCTACCAACCTTCGGAGCGGTTGAAAGTATATGTACACTCTCAAAAAAAATAAACATATAGATAATCAGTTAATCAAATCATTAATCATCAGCTAGTCTCGACCTAACAGACAGACCTGTGCTCTGGGCATTTTCATGTTGTATTGAATAAACTGCTTCTATGGGCATCCACCTTTTATTATATAAACCTTTCATACCCTCTTCAATCATCTGTTTCCGCACTCTTCCCAGCACCCACATGAGGTCTCCCACCCACTGGCCATATCTATAAGTGAGCTCATCTTTCCAATGCTTCAGGACAAAGGATTTGACCAGGGCTGATAATAGAGAGAGAGAGGTGGTATTTAGCAGTAACCCCTGTAACCTGAGTCAAGTCACCCAACACACAGGTCACTGGCAGTATGACTTCCGAATAGTCTAAGATAGGGTCCATGTTTTGTTTAACTGCAACCCATAGGGGCTGGATTTTGGAACAATCCCACATCACATGCAAGAGGTCCCCTCGCTTCTGTCCACATCTAAAGCATAGGTCTGTATGTCTTAGGTGTCTGTCACAAAGCTTAGCAGGAGTATAGTACATATTAGAAGAGATGAATACCTGCATGTTCATAAGTTTAGGTATAGGTATGTATTTACAGCTCTTCCAGACATTTTGCCAGTTAGGCCTTAGGGGAGCCATACTCTTATCCCAGTATGGAATCTGTACTGGGGAGCCTGGGCCCTTGAAGTCCAGTAACACCCTATAAACCTGCAAAATGGGCTTAAATATAAGATCCATCTCATTTAACTTCTCCCAAGTGAACAGGTTCTCTGAAGGGCCCTCCATCCCTCTCATCACCCTATCAAGCAGGCTAGTAAGCTGCATCTTCTTAAAAAAGTGCAATCCCTCACACTAGGGTGGGAGAACTGTCTAATCCCCTTTTATAAAGTCAGAGTTTGAGACCTACCAACTGGTTGGCCCATTGTTTTGAAATAATTTACCCTCCAAGACGTAAATTAGGGTTATGCAACATGGGTTGATCTCGAGCTTTCACTTGCTCTTTTCTCTGTGCCGGCATTAAGAATGACCACCAAGCACTTACTGCTTTGCCTATTGGAGTCGTCTTACATTTTTTTAGGGAGCCCCTCTGGGTTAGAGAAGAGTAGCACTTCTGGGGAAACCCCTAATTCTTGTAAGATTTGTCTCTCTATTTGGAGCCATGTTGGCACATATTCCTCTCCATCTCTGTGTCCACCCCATTGTCCCATTAGGCCCAGTTGCTCTGCCACATAATATAGCTGAAGGTCCGGAAACTTAAAACCCACTGTGTCATGTGGAAGACGTAGTACAGTATGTTTTTTCCTAGGGACTTGGGGTTCCATAGAAATTATGATAAGAGCTTTCTGATTTTGATAAACCATGAATTGGGGATAATATATGGTGTTAGATGAATCGGGTACAATAGTCTAGGCAGTAGGTTCATTTTGACCAATCCTAACCTTGCTGTAATATTTAAGAGAAGTTTATTCCATCTGAGTATGTCCCCTCTGATTATTGACAGAAATTGTTCTAGATTTGCCTCCGCTTCCTCCTCTAAATTTGCAGTAATCCATATACCCAGATATTTAATTAATTTCGGAGCCCAGTGGATCTGGAGTGGTTCAAAGTATGCCCTACAAGTGTACGGGGTGAGGGGGAGAATTTGTGTTTTGTTCAGGTTCACTTTATAATTCGAAACTGTAGAGTATTGCTGTATGATTACTAGTGCCTGCCTAAAACTCTCAGTTGGATCCTGTAGATGCAGAAGTATGTCGTCTGCGAAAACAGAGAATTTAAGTCCACCCCCCACCCTTATCCCCTGGATCATTGGCTCTATGTTGATTGCCCTTAGGAGGGGTTCCAAGTAGATGTTAAACAAAATAGGGGATGGGGGCATCCTTGCCTAGTCCCATTTTCTAATTTAATTTCTTGTGATAAGAATCCATTACATAAAACCCTGGCTGTGGGGGCTGCGTATAGGTTTTTAATTTCCCTAAGTAGGCCCTCTGGGAAAGCTATCCTCTTCATGGTGGCAAATAAAAAGGTATGGGAGACCCTATCAAAGGCCTTCTCGGCATCTAAGAAAATCAGTGCCATGGGTAACTGAGAATCAGGTGCACAGTTAAGGATATGGTAAAGCTTCCTTAGTGCATCATGTGCCCCCCTACCTGGCATAAACCCTACCTGTTCCTGACTAATTAGAACTGGAGTAACTTTCAGAATTCTATTAGCCAAGATCCTCGGCAGTATCCTAATATCCTGATTCATCAACGCTATGGGTCTGTAGCTCTCCGGCAGTTCTTTTGGTTTGTCCGGTTTTGGAATAAGGGTAATATATGCCTGGTAGAGTAGGGGATGCGACACTCCTTCCTGCATTATCGTATTGAAGGTTTCTTTTAGCAGGGGAAGTTTAGTTGAAATGTGTGTTTTGTAAAACTTGGCAGTGAGGCCATCAGGTCCAGGAGTTTTACCACTCAGTAATAATGTAACAGCCCCCAGAATTTCCCCATCCCTTAATGGAGCAGCCTGCTCCATTGCTTGTACTGCATCTAAAACAGGAAGGGGTATGCTATCGAGAAATGTCCGGATATCAGCCTCTTTACCAGCCACTCCCCCTTGGTAAATCGCTTTGTAGTAGGACACAAAGGCATCAGCCATTTACTGGGGGTCGATTATTATTTCCCTCTCCACCCTGATTAAAGTTACAGTTCGTGCTGCCTCCCATTCTTTCACTCTAGCCGCTAGGAGGCGGCCAGACATATCCCCTTGCATTAAATATTTGGCCTGAATCTTTTCCAACCAGTAGTCCACTTTACCATAAACAATATCAGCCATCTCCTTCCTAAGGTCTTTGAGCTCCACATCTAATTCTACCGATGACCCTTCCAAAGGAGCAAGGCAGTCTATTGCCCCTAGGATAAACTCTTCATGGACTCATCTCAGCCTAGTTCTTCTTGCTGCATATCTGTGGGCTATTCCCACATATAGAACTTTACAGGTTGGCCAAGCTAACTTTTTATCCTGCAATGTTGGTAATTGACACAGGATGATCTCTTTAAGAGCATCCTCTAGCTTTCCTTGCATTTTAGTGTCAGTCAGGAGGGATTCATCCAGTCTCCATCTATATGGCTTAGGTGGAGAAGCTTCAGTCTCCCACCTCAGCTGAATTGGGGAGTGATCAGATAGGATTCTACTATGGATAATTGTCTCCTTTACTTCCACCAGCGCTTTCCTATTGACCAGGAAGAAATCAATCCTGGAGTGGGTTTTGTGAGCCCCTGAAAAGAAAGTCATAATTGTGGGTCCCGGGTTATGAATCCTAGAGGGGTCCACTAGCGCTGTAGCCTCTAAAAATCTACTCATCGCCTCCTGCGCCCTAGATAGTGTTTTTTTTAAAAGGTGTTTTCCTGTCCTCCCAATTGTTCAAACACAGGTTCCAATCCCCTGCTAATATAAGGGGGTGTGCTGGTAACTTAGCTATGTCTACCTCTAATGAGGCAAAAAAGTCAGGATTAGAGAGTGTGGGGCCATAAATGGAGGCAATTGAAAGATCTGTGCCTAAGATAGTGCCTGAAATAAAAATCCCTCCATTATACTCCCTTGTCACTACCTGTCTAACTGTATAGGGACAAACTTTCCCCAGAAGAATAGCTACACCCCCCGAGGCTGTTTTGCTTCCCACTCCTAACACCTGGCCCACCCACAACTTTTTCAAAAGGCCAAGCTCATCAGTCAATAGGTGGGCCATAGGCCCTTATCTGCCGACACTGTCTATGTATCTATGTATGTATCTATGAGTCTCCTGTAATGTCACTACCTGGACCCCCATTTGTTGGATATGTCTCAGAATCGCCAATCTTTTTCGTCTTCCCCTAAGGCCTGTAACATTCCAAGAAATAATTTTAACATTTAACTTTGTAAATGATCATACCCCTGCCTGTCACCCACACAAGATCTGCACCCGTTATTATTTGAACCATTGGACTCTCTCTCTTCCCAGCCACCTCCCTCCCCCCACACAAACCCCCGATCCATTGATTGCCCTCCTAAAAAATATCGATCCATGAATGAGCGTTTCCCTGAGTACTCCCCCTGGTCCCTCGATCCCTGCATGAAGCTCCTGGAACACATAATTTGTATTTGCCCTGCACTTACATTGAGGCGCCTCTCTTAAGGGCTGCTTCCCCATCCGGATCGCTTGACAAAGTGGAAAAGCATCTAGCTGATGCAGAATCCCTGTCTTCCATCTCTCTCCTTGGATACTCGTAGGTGAAGCCATGACCCCCCCCCGTCGGTCATGTGATGATACCAGGTTCCCCAAAAAAAAAAAAAATTATGCTGTTTCATCTGTCAGGAGAAGGCACTCACCTAGGTTGGAGAGGGCACCTGCCATCTGCCTGATCCGGAAGGAGACAAGTCGCTAGCTTCTCTTCCCCCTTTAGGTTGACAAGTGGAAACCTGGAATCCTCCCAATGGCAACATATTCTTGTACACCAATTTCTCCAACAGCCATTGGGATGCTGAGAATGTCGGATGAGAGGGCAGCTATGACTGGGTTGCAAGTATCCTCCAAAGTGATTGGAGCAAAAACAAACCAACTCACACAACCCAGCCGTTCTCACTGAACCAAACTATCCAGGTGCATGGGACCTATGCTACCGCCCCCCCCCCAGGCCAAGACCATCAGAAAGCCCACGAAGAGCTTCAGTCTATGTCTCTGTCGGGAGTTATTAACTACCATACAGATGCTTCTTACCCCTAGTGGCTCAGCCTGTTGATCCCCTTGTCTCGACCCAAAAGTTACCCAGAAGGGCAGCATTGCCCACACCATTTCCCTCAACCAGCATTAACCAAACATTTCTCTTCAGGAGACAATTTCCCCTTCCTCCCACTTAATCCCATGCTTATCTAGAATAACACAACTATACAACACATAACAAGTACATTTAAACCTTTCGTTGAATTGTGAATATCAGAGAAAAAGTTTGTCTAGTTCAGACCATGCAAGATATTCCAATTTTTCACATCGCCTGTTCCAAAAGCAAGTTAGAATTCCCATTTTCGGCAGAGAGTCAGGTTGGAGACTTGAATAAGGATGGAAGCTCGACCCGCAAACCGTCCGGAACGTCCTTTGCTCTCAAGTATTTTTTATCTCCTGATTGAAGTTTCACTATTGGTGTCGCCGAATACTGCATCCTAAACTTAATCCCAGCTAGATACAGTTTCTTTTTGATTTCCTGGTATTCGTTCTGGCGATCTTGCACAGATGGAGTCTGGTCTTGAAACAGCCAGGTAGTCACCCCATTCCAGTGCAGATTTTTCAATTGCTTGACTTTACTGAGGACATGAGCCTTTTCCTTGTAGTTTAAAAATCTCATGATTAATACCTGTGGCCGCGCTCCCGGGGGGGGAATCTGACTGAGAGCTCGATGTGTCCTTTCTAAATTGTATGCGTCCCAGAATGGTGTTGGGCTGAGCAGCTTGAAAACCATATCTTGTATGAAGGATACACAGTCTGTCCACTCCACCCTCTCAGGGAGCCCAGTCATTATTAGATTATTTCTCTGGCTGCGCGATTCTTGGTCCTTGATGCGATCTTCTAACTTTTTAACTTGTTTACGCAAGGCAACCACCTCCTGGGCGAGTGTTGAAGTTTTCCTTTCTTGGGAAGAAACCCAGGCCTCTACATCTCCCATCCTCCGTGCCAAAAATCTGCCACAAACCCCTGAAGCATCTGTTTAATTTCCAATATGTCATCCGAAGATGATTTGCCTCTCTCATCCACTTGCACTTCATCCTCTTGGTCGTCCGGCATGGGTGAGGGGGGTTTCGGACGCTTCCCTGCCGGGACGTGAGTAGACAGGGGCTTTGGATTTCCACATTCCATCTGGGGCATGCAGTCCGGCCTATGGAATATGCCGCAGAATCAAAGAAAAAACTGCATTCTGCACCAATCAACAAGATGAAACATAGAAACATAGAATTTGACGGCAGATAAGGACCACTTGGCCCACCTAGTCTGCCCATTTTCCTACCTAACAGATAAGCTGCAGATCCTAGTTAACCAACAGCTTACTTCCTCCTACCCTCCCACTAGGACTGCCTTATGTCTGTCCCATGCATTCTTGAATTCCCCCACTGTTCTTGACTCCACAGCCTCCTCAGGGAGGCTGTTCCATGCATTCACAAACCTCTCTGTGAAAAAATACTTCCTCACATTACCTCTGAGCTGTCCCCTCTATCTTCAAATTGTGCCCCCTTGTTCTTGCACATCTCTTTTTCTGAAAGATGCTACCCTCTTGGACTTTGTTGATTCTTTTGAGGTACTTGAAAGTTTCTATCATATCCCCTCTCTCCCTTCTTTCCTCAAGGGTATACATATTAAGCTCCTTTAGTCTTTCTTAGTATGTCTTCTGGTGCAGACCCTGCACCATTTTGGTTGCCCTCCTCTGGACAGCCTCCACTCTGTCTATGTCTTTGCGGAGATGGGGTCTCCAGAACTGCACACAGTACTCCAGATGGGGTCTCACCAACTGTCTGTACAGAGGGATAACAACTTCCTGTTTTCTACTATTGATGCCTCTTCCTATGCATCCCAGTATCCCCCCAGCCTTCCTTACTGCCTTCTCACATTGCTTGCCCACCTTTAGGTCATCTGATATAGTTACCCCCAGGTCCCTTTCCATTTTTACTGTTGTCAGTATCTCTCCCCCCCTCATTGTGTACGCTTCCCCTGGGTTTTTGTTTCCCATGTGCATTACCTTGTACTTCTTTGCATTGAATCTGAGCTGCCATAAGTTTGACCATTCCTTCAACCTTGCCAAGTCCCTTCTCATCCTTTCCACTCCATCTTGTGTATCAACCCTGTTGCAGATCTTTGTGTCATCTGCAAAGAGACATACTTTTCCTTCCAGTTTCTCTGCAGTGTCACTTATAAAGACATTAAAAAGGACCGGTCCCAGTACTGAACCCTGTGAGGGGCTGTGGACATGGCCTACCTAGATTTTTAGCAAGGCATTTGATACAGTCCCACACAAAAGATTAATACACAAGTTAGCCAGCCTTGGAGTGTGTCCCAGGGTGGTAGCCTGGATAAAAAATTAATTGGCTAGCGGGCTACCATAGGGTTCACCGATTTCTTCTGACGCCCCATTCAGCTAGTTTAAATGTTCATCAATGTCACCTATAAACCATCCACTGAGGACTGCTGTTCCTCCCATAGATGGATGCAGGTCATCACCTCTTATCCCTCTAGGTAGATCCCCCATCCCCAATGTAGCTGAACACCCAACAATCACAATATTGGACATGGGGGTTCTAAGACTATACAGAAGAATTAAAAAACACACCATTCTGAAATTAAAGATGACTTTCGATAACATAAAGATTCTCTGTTATCCACATCCTTTAAAGAATCTGCACTGCTACATGGGCCTAACGGTTTAATAAAATAGGTAGGTCATTCATGTACAGTCTTAAAGAGAATTTTAAGCCACTTTACTTTCTCCTTTGTGTCAGTTGCACACAACTAATTTCTGACAGCATCCAGTATACAGATTGATATTACTGTTTGTAACCACACTGTAATACAAGTCTGATTTTATTAAAAATTTGGTAACTAGAAAAAGTCACACTGAACTGGAGCTAATTTCCAAGTGTGTCTCAGCAGAGATGAGAACAAGGGGGTACAATAGTAATATCAATTCATAAATTGATAACAGTATTTATTGTACAATGGTAACAAGCAGAAACATGACTATGTGCAGGTAATGAGGAGTGGAAGTATATAAAAGAACCATATTAAACTGACACAGTAGTATTGCACACTGAATACAGCATTTTTACAATATCTTACAAACAGTAAATTAGTAAGTACTATTCAGTAGATTTAAGCTATATCTACGGTGCAGTCCTACTGCATAGTCATCCATTTAGCAAATGCAGAGAACCAGAAAAGGGGGGAGGCTAGCGGCAAGAGCAGAAAAGAGCTATGAATTTTTTTAGATGGGATTTAAAAGATAGACAGAAGGAAGAGAGGTTAAGGGGAGCATAAAGGTTGGTACAGACAGCAGGAAACTGAAAAGCGAAAGCAGATTGCCCCGTGGCAGTCCATTGGGCATGGACAGAAAAATTTCAAAAGTCAGAACAGCAGAGAGAGAATAGCTTGATGGAGGGAGATGGCACAGGAGACAGTTAAGATTTGGGAGAAGGAAAGGAAACCAGAATTTGGAAAGGGCAGAGGCACATTGAAAAAGAAAATGGGAGTTTAGAGCTGGTAAAGAGAGGGCTTGATAGAAGAGACAGTGATAAGTGGGGATGGGCGAATTTGAGGCAAAGCGGCAGAGGGAATGGAAAAGTACCTCATGGGGAAGAATAATGTGCAGGAATACACAATTTTTCAAAGAAAAAGATGCTACAGGACAGTGGGACATGGGATGAAAGTGGAGGGAGGGAGGGTAGTTCAGAGCAAATGTGAGGAAATACTTCTTCCTAGAGAGGGGGTGGACAAATGGAACAACCTGCCAGAAGAGGTGGTGGTAACAGAAACAATTACAAGATTTAAGAATGCTTGGGATAGGCATGGGGGATCCTGGTAGTTGGGCGGGGGAAGGGTTTAACCTAGTTTCAGGAAAGCTTGAAGAAGCACGGTTACTAGTGCTCATGGGCAGACTAGGTGGGCCGAAGGCCCTTATCTGTCGACAACATCTGTGTATCTATATATCTATGTAAAAGGGGGTTCAGCATGGTGAGGGAGGATTTTGGAGCTGGCCTGTAAACCAAATGTACATAGTCAAACACTGGTAAGATCATTGGTGTGCAGTCTCACTGTGGACAGGAAGTGGAATGCAGTCTTTGTTGCCATATATAGCTGCATGTTTAATGCAAAGTATTTTATAGATGATATTGATGTTAGTGGAGAAATTCAGGTTTTAGTCAAGCCACACATCAAGGTATTTAAGAGAGGGGACATACATTAATGGGCTGCCATCAAGGGCTGTAAGGAGATGAGTGGAAGGGAACCTGTGCAGCTTCTACCTGGTGCCAAAGGATATAAAGTCCATCTTTTTGGTGTTGAGCAGTGGCCAGCTTGAGTTGTACCAATGATGGACGTTACCAAAGTCCAGTTGCGGCAATGATTCAGTCTCTGAGGCTAAGGCCCCAGTGGAGTAAAGGATGATTTTTATTGGCATACATGAGCTTTTTGGCACTGTTGCTGGCTGAAGGGAGGTAATTTATGACTAAGGAGATAGGAATGGGGCCAGCGATAGAGCCTTGTGGAACTCCAGATCGGATGGGGGAGGGGAGAGAGAGAGAGCCACCTATGGGAACTTACTGGTGGTGATCAGAGAGGTAGGAGTGAACCAAATTCACAGCCGAGACAGAGACATGCAAGCCTCAGCTTGTGCAGGAGGAGGGGGGTGGTCAACAGAGTCAAAGGCCTTTACATGGTCAGTAAAGATGGCTGATGTGATATGTCACAGGTCCATCGCTCCACAAGATGGAATCCTTGACCCTGAGTAGGAACGAAATAGTGACTTTTTTGTTTGTTTGTTTTTTTGTTATTATTTTGAAAACCACACTGGAAAAGAGAAAGGAAGCTGTAGGAATCAAGGAAGAGAAAGATGGGAGAAAACAAACCTTTCCTCGGTCTTAGCCAAGGTAGCCAAGATAGGGCAGTAGTTTCCTGGTTGAACAAGTTACCTCCTTTATACAGTGGGAGAACCTTAGCTTGCTTCTAGGCATGGGGGACCATGCCAGGGGCAGAAAAGAGGTTGAGGAGAGCAGTGACAGGGGAAGCAACAGCAGGAGCAGAAAGGACAAGACATTTAGGGTCCATGCTGTTGGGGCTATGGCCCTTGAAAGTGTTGAAAGCCTGGAGGGTCAAAATAGTAGTAGAGGAGGCACTGAGAAGGAGAGAAGGGGGTGGGTGAGGGAGAAGAGGAATAAGAAGATAGAATATAAAGTAGAAGGTGAAAAAGGCACAGAAAGCTGAAGCTATGGATGCAGATTCAGAGAGGCATGAACCACTGAAGGTTAGGCTCGAGGTGGCAGCAGACTGAGAGGCTACATTAAAGAGGGAGTGCTTAACCTTCCAGAACTTATTTCGGGACCTAAGGTAGGTCTGGAGGTTTTGCAAAGAAATGTTGTGTTTTGGATTCTGTGACAGCCTTTGTGCAAGCATTTCTGAATTGTTTATAATGTAGCAGATCAGGTTTGGAACTGGATACCTTATAAAGATGCCAGACAGAGTCATAGGCTTACACATATCAGTGATCTTAGTGGAGATCTGTGGTAGGTGGAAACCACAGATACAAGTTCAGTGGAATGGAGTATGTTTGTCCCAAACGGCAGTAAATTTGGACTGAAAAATGGAGAGGGTCTCATGTATCAAGGGACACAGAGAATGGGGGACCAGTCAGTATCTGAAAGTTCATCAAGAAGAGTGGCCAACTTCAGAGACCTAGTAGCCCTGGTCCAAATAAACCTAGAGGAGACTTTGGGACTCTGGATCTTAAAAACACAGTTAAGTCATCTGATGATCACTAAGCATCTAGTATTGTGCCAGCCGTAGCTCACTGGTGAAGACGGGAAGAGCAGACCCAGTCAAACAGAGAATGGTTTGAGGAATGAGGGTTGAAGTGGGTGGGTTTGGAAATGAGATGATGATATTAACGGCTTCAATTGAATGCATAGTTTGTGAATAGGAGGTAGAGAGTCAGTTGAGGTGTCAGCGTGGCTCAGTTGGTAGCACATTTGCCTCTGGACCAGAAGGTTGTGGGTTCTCATCTCACACCGGGATTAGACTTGCACCTAAAAATCCCTGGCATCCAAGCGCAGTATTGGGGGGTGCTGTACTGCTGGGGTGTGCCGTACTTCAGATGAGGCGTTAAACTGAGGTCCCTTCTACCCATCCTGGTGGAAGTAAAAGAACCCAGGGCACTCTTCGCAAAGCGCAGGGAGCATTCCCGGTGTCCTGGCCAACATTCCCCTTCCCATAAACTGGTTCATGCAATTATCCAGGCTGTGCGTGGGTGATGATGTGCGAAATGGCTGCCACCGCACATTCAGTCACTTCACTACCAGTCTAGCGTTGCTGGTAAAGCGCTGTGGGATACTGTGTATGAAAAGCGCTATATAAATGCCGATTCTTCTTCTTCTTCTTCTTGAGATTAAAGTGGCCAAGCAGGAAGAGTTCACAAGGAAAAGAGGGTGGTCAAGAGAGAATAGAGATGTACAAGTACATTTGTTCAGATGTGTATTCCACATTCATCTGGGTGGCATTTGGAACTTGCAGCAATATGACTGTGCAGCATACTTGTGTGTGATGTGTTTGCCCTGGGGTATGTTGTTCTTGTCTGAATTGTTTCCGCTCTAATGTGGGTAACCCATCTTGTGGCAACCAGGAAGTAGTACATTCAGGTATCAATGCCTGCCAAACTTGATATGGCAGACATGCATATTACCTCCCTTTCATTTTGCCATTACTATAAAAATCATGAATTACAATTTCTAAATCTTCAACCCCCTCTCCACTCCACCACAAACACACACACACACACACACACACACACACACTTTGTTGCTGTTTTACTGTGGCTTGTTCTGCTCCAGACCTCTGGTGCTAATTTGTTTCTGTCCCTAACTGAATCACAGATATACTGCACATATCTTTACCCTGCCCTAAAGAGCACACATTCTCAAGCCTTCATCAAAGTAATAGCTGAAGGTCACTAGATCTCCTTTGTAAATCACCCTCATGTGCTGAAGCGAGATGTGAGTATATTTGGAAAAAATACGGTGTGCTCCACCAATAACGCATTGTACACCTTGCTCTTGTTACTGCCAGTATGCCTGATCTTAAGTGAAATACTGCTCCTTCCCTGCACAGTGGCAGGAGCCATGAGGTAGATTTTAGGGCATGTTTGAGCACAAACAACAAAAAGCTGTGCACTCATACCTGTATCATGCCCCCACCCCACCCAAGGAAGACCAGCAGATCAAAGCACTGTGGCGGGTAGTTGTGAGTCAGAGGCTCCCTGGATTTACGAGATACATTGGAATTGCGCTGATCAAACTGCACTTAATAAAGTAGCAAAATTGAAGAGAGTTGTATTCTTTGGGGGCCTGAGACACAGGTACAAGTATACAGCTTTTTGCTATTTGTGTGAATAGGTTGGCTACTCAGCTGTGCACTGCGTCCCTTGTACCATGAATGCGACAGATGCCATGTTGTTGGGAACATATTTGTGCATATATTGTAACTGCTCACTTAGGGCTCAGATTAATTAATGAAAAATAAAAAAAACTGCAAAGACAGACACAGAGTCGAACAGAGCTTGAATGAGACCTCAAAACTGCCAGAATGCTCAAAAAGTATGCTTCCTCACTGTACAGCGCTACAGGAGACACATGTAGGTGTAGTGCATATTTGGGCATATAACTGTAAAGTAATGGCTATAAAGTGTCAAGCTGACCCGGTGGCTACAGGCTGGTCCCCCATTTCAGCTGTTAGCAGTATCAGTGCAATCATCAATTCTTTTAACTCCAAGTTCATGTCTGTTCGGACCACCATGTCCTCTTGAGGAAAACCAGAGTCTGAGATTTCACCTACCCAGGATCTCAGCAGTGTTCCTGACCTGTCACAGAGCTTGTGACATTACCTGGTGACAAGTTCACTGGCTCACCTACTGACTTTACTAGTTACAGGGTCCATTACAATGCCTGTGCCAGAGCTGTCAGGCTTGCGAAGGCCAGCTACTTTGCATGCATACTCCAGAACAACCTTAACCACCACTCTTAAGTTCTGAAAAGTCATCCACTCCCTCCTCTTCCCTCTGTCCCAGCCCCCTTCCCCAGTCCTCAAGGTGGGTGACCCCCCCCATCTCAGACCCTGCTGCAGTCAGTCCATCTTTCTCCTTCTTTTTCACCTCCTACGCATGTTGGTTACTTTCCTACGCCTCCTCCTCCCCTTTTGCCTCAACCTCCTCCCATTCACCATTCTCCCCCTTCTCCTTTTCCCCCACCATCCCCACTGCTTCCTTTGAGGTCCTCCTGGCTCTAGACTCACACAGAGGTGGGAGCTACAGTGGTCTTGACCCCAGACTCCTCTCTCCTCCTGCCATTGCTGTCCCTATCACCTACCTTCTGAACCTTTACTTTTCCCATGCCTCCATCCTTGACCCTGACACATGGTAACTGGCTATGGTAATCCCCCTTCCCAAAAGGGGGTGACCCCTTCGCCCCTGGAAACTGCCACCCTATCTCCTTCCTCTGTACTCTGGCTAAACTTCAGGAACACCTGGTGCTCTCCCAACTTTCCCCTTTTCTTGACTCCTCTCCATTACTTATTTATTTCTTGAAATGTTTCACCAGGAAGGCACACTGAACAACAAGTTGCTCGTCTCCCGGTGCAACCGGGGGGGGTTACAGTTGGACGAAGAATGAGACATACAGTTTAACATTTAACATATCTAAGAAATTAAACATTCACTTACATTTGTAACAAGACATACAGTTAAAAAATATCAAATAATCATACAGTCGCATTTGTGACATAACATACAATTAAATACATTATATCTGTGGAATATGCATCTAATTACCAGTGGCATATCTGAGGAATATAGTACAGAAATTTAATGTAGCCTTGGAGCCAGCTCCTTGCAGGAATGGATCACGGTTAAGAGGCAGATTATTTAGCAGTTATTGAATGAATGAAGTCCAGTGGGGGGACATCAAGGTGGGTAGAGGGGTAGACAGGGGAAACCAGCTGGGGAAGGAGAGGATAAAGATAGGGGGAACATTACTGGAGAAAAGTGAGAAAAAAAATCAGTTGTGAAGGGCAAGTTACTGTAACACAGGGCTAGTTCAATCTGGCAGCACCTCAGACAGAACAAAAAGTGCAGATTATTAGCTCAAGTGAACTAATTCCTTTATTAAATGCAGGAGGTAGAGAGGGCGGCAGGAGAGAGGTGGGAGTAAGGACCTATTCCAGAACATAAACCTGGGCACAATTAACATTCAAGGGTTCCTGTAGGGGCTTCTGGTTTAAAATAACCCCTTTTACTAATGTAACATAAATCCCAAAGACAGGTGAGCAAACCTAGGTAGTTAAAGACAATTGTTTTCCCCAAAACGAACACTCGACACACAATTTTCTTGAACTGTATACATATTTTATTTTGTACATCTGTATACAATAAAAGTGCCATAGAAATATCCAAAGTGCGAATAAAGTGCATACATATACCTTCAATACATTTGAGTATTCAACTTGGTGACTACCCCTTCAAACAAAAAGATTTGATGCACCTACCCCAGTCCAATGCGCCAGCCACCACTTATCCCTGTGCTTTGCCAGTAAGGCTTCCTAAAGGGGTAAGGAATAGGGAAGGATGAGTCATACCTTGAACTGGTCCCTTCAGAGTGCGGAGATCACAGCCAGTGGTGGAATGAGGCGAGGACTTAGAATTAGGGGCAGGAGTAGGCAAGAACAAGTTGGATACTGATAGTAGAGGGGGATGGTAAAGGGAAGGAGGAGGAGGGGTGGGAGAAACTTGCCTAAGACTAGACCTCTTCAGGATGCTGAGAACCCTGCCAGGGAGCAGAGTCAGGTAAGGACGAGTTAGGTAGAGAGGATGGAGGAGAAGGGAGAGGGAAAGAAGAGTCATTTCCCTGTGCTGGACCCCTCCAGAACTAGGTAAGGACAAGTGAAGACTTCACTCCCTCTAAGCCTGTATTAAGGAGGTCCCACTCAATGTCCATCTCCCTCCTATGGCTCAGACTCCATTTCAACAGGCTTGGATCATGGTTTTGTCACCTCAGCCATTTATGTTGACTTGGCCAAGGTCTTCAACACTGTTGCCCTTCTCATCCTTCTGGATAAGCTTAAGGCAGCTGGGTTCTGTGCCTCTTCAGTTGAGTGGTTCTGTTCCTAGCTTGTGGGCAGGTCACAAGCTGTCAGGATTGGTGTCACCAAGGAACTCACTGTCATCTCAGTTTACCTACCCCCAAGAGACCAGGCTGCTGGCTTCTATAGCATCATGGAATATCTAAGGGTCCAGCAACATAATTCTGAAACCATAATCATGGGTAATTTTAACATTAACTGGCTCTCCGCTGAGGCTGCTACCTATAAGGATGCAGCCGCAGCGCATCACCTCACTCAACTGGTCAATGCTCCCACTAGGTGTAACTATAGGACAGGCTCTCTTACGCTTCTAGACTGGATTCTGTCTAACCGCCCTGAACGCATCTCCAATGTTTCTGTACTCCCGGATACAATAAGTGACCATTAGCCTGTCATCTGCTCCTGGTCAAACAAAAACGGCAAGTCCCCTCCCAAGCTTATCTATGCCAGGGTTATCAAACAAGGGCACCTCCAGCTGTTAAAATCCCATCTAACCAGGCTGAACTGGGCAGTGCTCGACTCTCTCAATGACACCAGCAAAGCTCTGGACCTATTTATCAAACGTTTCAGTGAAGCCTGTGACATCTGTGCACCAGTGAAAAAGATAAAGGTCAAAGGACAGACCAACCCCTGGGTTACTACTGACCTTTTAACTCTGATCAAGCACAGAGACCACCTCTGGCATTGTGCTCGTGCAACTCCGACGCAAGTAAACAAACAATTATACAAAGCAGCCAGAAATGATTGCACTCAAAGAATACGGAATGCTAAATGCAGCTATTACAAAGAGGCTCTGACTATCTCTTGGGGCCAGGGAAACAAATTCTGGAACAACTTGAAAGAACTCACAGGCAAGGATCCTAAAGCACCACCCACTATGCTCAACCTTCATGGCACTCCTACACTCAACCTAGGTATCATCACCAGCACTTTTAATAATGCATTTACAAACCTGGACAGTGTCCTTCCACCAAATTTTTTTCGACGACCTCCCCTCCAGCTCCTCCCAAGTTACCCCCCAACTAGAACGTGCAACCCCAAAGTTTTTTTTAAGGAGGTCCCACCACAAGTAGCTAGAAAATGCATTCAAAAGGCCATCGGCAAACAATGGTACAGTGGTGACTCCTTTGACCTGAAACTGCTGGCACAAGTCATCGATGAAATCTTAGAACCACTTACAAAGATCTTTAATCTCTCGCTTAGATTGGTCCATTTCCCCCTCTCTCTGGAAGAAAGCCACTGTCACACCGGTTCACAAAAGCGGAGATAGGACACTGCACACCAATTACAGACCTATCTCACTCCTCCCCCCACTATCCAAAGCGCTGGAGCGAATAGTGTTGGACCAACTAGTTGAATTCCTGGATAAGTACAATGTACAGTGCCCAGAGCAGCGTGGCTTCAGAAAAGGGAACAGCACCACCACTGCACTACTGGAATTTACAACCTTCATCCATGCCATGCTTGGCAAAGGGAATTGTGGAGGGGGCAGTATTTATAGACCTTACCAAGGCATTCAACACAGTTAACCACCCCCTACTGCTCAAGCAACTGTCCTCCATTGGGATCTCCAGCGATGCCCTTCCATGGTTCACCAGCTACCTTGATAATCGGATCCAATGTGTAAGGATTGCAGGGATCTCTTTGGATGAGAAACCGGTCTGCTCCTTAGTCCCCCAGGGGTCTATTCTGGGCCCTCTACTCTTCTCCCTCTTCATCAACAATCTCCCCAGTGCCTGCCACCAAAAATATTACTATACGCAGATGATGCAGTCCTGTTTTCCAGCCACCATGACATTACAGTCCTTGAATCCCAGCTGCAGCTTGACTTCAGTCACATCGAAGACTGGTTCAGTTCTCATAAACTTGTCCTGAACCACAGCAAGACTAAAGCCATGTCCTTCTGTAACCAACAGAGCAGGCACAACTCTCTGTCCCTCACCATCAAGAACCACGCTGGGAACCCACTCGAACATGTCAAAGGTTCGGTCTTGGAATTACCTGGATAGTACCCTCTCCTACACTCGGCATATTGACACTGTTGCCAAGACTGCCAATATACGGATTGGACTATTACACAAACACAAGCACTGTATGCCTGCAGATGCCCTTAAACTAGCCATCTACAGCTCTGTCACCTCTATCATTGACTACGGCCTTGTCATCTATGGCTCTGCCTCAACAAGTGCCCTCCGCAGGATCTCAGTTGCTCTCAACAAAGCCTGTAGACTACTGACAGGTTCAGCCCGACAAACTCGCACCTGTGTCCTCTATGCACAGGCCAGCTGGCTACCCCTACGCAGCAGAATACAATACCAGACCTGCTTACTTACCAAAAAGATTCTCCTTGGTCTCATGCCACCAGGTGTTAGCTCACTCCTTACTACCTACAGTGGCACTCAACAAACACGTGGTGCCCAATCTCTAACCTTTCAGGTTCCCAGATGTCGTACCTCCATGGATCAGCGGTCCTTTATCTATAGAGCTGCTCAATGGTTCAATTTCCTCAATAAAGAAGCACTTTCCTCTACTACACTTGGACCCTTCGAAAGGAATCTCAAACTTTACCTCACCTCTACCACTCAGTGTGACTGCTTCTCTGAAGAGAGATCTCTCTAAACACCTCCCAGCTTACTCATGTCTCACAGCCCGCCCTTTCTGATTCTCATTCCCTCTGGCACTGGGTCTTCCTTGTGACTCCTTTCCTGCTTCACATCTCCACTGGTACAAGACATTTTCCACCACCATCGGACAATGGCCCATTAGCCTGCCAACTTCCTCTCCCGGTCACATGCCTGCAATACTATCTGCCTATGGTGCCCTCTATCTCTTATTGTTACCACAGCCAGCTGCCTACTCAAGCCGCTCGTTTTATGAATATTATCTCAAAGTATGTTATAACTGAATATCTTTATTTTTTTCTTTTAGTTGTTTTGGTTGTTTATTGTGCATTCTTTTACTACCTCTGTATGTATGTTGACCCTCATCTTTTGACGTGGAACCTTTGTAAATGAGCAGTTTCTGCTCAAAGGTATTTGTAATCTGAGAATTTAATAAATAAAAATAAATTAAAAAAATCCTCTCCACTCTCTTATTTGCTCTGGTGTACCCCAAGGGTCTGTCCTTGGCCTTATTCTCTGTTTTCCTGAATGACCTTCTCTGTGCCTGCTCTTTTGCATCTGTTCACATATATGCAGATGACATGGTTTTCTATGCCTCTGTTTCCTCTGCCTGTGACTTCATGGACTGGCTCCAACTGGACTTCAACAACATCTAATGCTGGTTCTGGGGTAATCAGCAGTCTCTCAATGCCAAAGCTGTCTCTAACTTATGGCAGAAGGCAGACTTACTAGGCTGTCTCTCCCTTCCCCGCCTTCCATTCCCTTGATGGCGTTGCGATTGAGGATGTCTCCTCCTTTAAATACCTCAAGATGTGGTTGTATCATCACCTTGATTACTCGGTTCCTGTGGATGTTGATGGTAATGCGCATGTCATCATTTTTCAAAGCGTGACTTTAGAAGTTATAGCACTGATTTTTGTAAGAGAGACACTTTTTCAACAACAGAATGAGCCTGTAATTGCCAATAAGTTTAGGATAACCTTTTTTTAAATATGGGCACAACATGGGACCATATCCACTGATCAGGTACAACTCCGAAGGATAAAGAAAGGATAATTATTCTGGTAATTGGAGAGGCACGGTCATTAGCTGCAATCCTCAGGAGTTTAGATTTGGGACCATCCAAACTCACAGACTTCACATCTGTCATTTGCTGTAGGAAGTCTGTACACCTCAGAGATTTTGACCCCCTTAAAGCAAAAAGGGTGGTGGGCAGGCAGGGTAGAGGCAAGAAGTACAGGAAATATATGGCTTCGCAGTAAGTACAGGCAGAAAGGCAAATATGAAACAAGAACATTACATACAATTGTCATAATCGGCAATACAGTCAAAAACATTTTTGTACAGAGAAGTCATACAGGCTAGACATTGCAAGTCAGGAGCAAGGGCAAGTAAACACACTGAATAGCAATCACTGTATTTGCTAAGTAGTGTCTGTATAGAGGGCACTATGTGGGACAATTTTCATTGATCAGAGGCTGCTTGAACCATTGAGGGGGTGGCAGAGGCGAGATGGGGAGGGCCCCAGTGTAGGAGATAAGAAAAATGGTGGTTAAGGACATTTGCTATAGTGGTTGTGTTGTTATAATTAATATCACTTATAACAATATCGGATGGGGAGGAATCACCTTTGAGACCCAGCATCTGGATAATGTTTTTCCAGAACTGGTGTGGGTTGTGAGCAGTGGGATTAAAGAGTTGTTTACAGTGCATGCTTTTATTACATCTGATAGCCTTTTTACACTCATTCCAGAGTGTCCTATACTTAACCCAGGCTGCAGCAGATGAGGAGTTCTTTAACTCCTGCCAACATTTATCCCTAGCAATGAGCAAGGACAGTAGGTGCCGGCCCATACATTGTTACCTACCCCCAAACTCTTCACATGGTAAGGGGAGTAAACTTATCTTGGAGAGCAGTGAGACAGAGTTAAAATACATCACAGCTAGATTAATATCTGTAGTGTCCCATGGATATGATCAGTCAAGGCAAGACACTTTGTGTTTGAAGAGGGCAGGCCCAAGGTTTGAGAAGCCATGAAAGTGGGTAATTCTGGAGGAATTTTTGTTGGATTAGTCTGCCACACACAGTATACTGGATATTGATCATTTGTTGCATCAGATAAAACCCCTAAGCAACTTATCCTATCAACTTGAGGGGTGGTGATCCAGCCAGTGCAGAACTACAACCATTTTTGGAGAGTCTGGTTGGATCTGTAATTATTTGGGTCAGGCAGAGTATACTGAGGGACAAGTCCACAATTCTTTTGACTCTGCTTGGACAGTTTATATTAAAGTCTCCTAACAGGATGAATTTGTTACTTTTAACAAGGGGGCCAACATAACTGATAAAAATCTGGAGTGTATTTATGCTTCCTGCTAGTAGAATATATAGATACAATGGAGATGTAATTTTTCTAGCATTACCAAGTATAAGTATACAATGATAGCATTCTAGAAGTGGACTAGAGGTGAGCGAGTGGCTAAGGGCTGTAACATTATGGTATGACCTATAGCAAATCAACATGCCTTCTTCACTCTTTGATGATGCCCTGTCACAGTGGACAAAATTGTAACCTGGTAAGGCATAAAGACTGTCTGGCATGGACAGTTTTAGCCATGTTTCTGATATCTCTAGGACATCAGGTTTAAAATAACTGACCCATGCAGGTAATTCAGCAATCTCAAGAATCAGGCTTCTGACATTTAAATGTGCATCATTCAGGCCATTGACATTCTGTCGAGGGGGATTAAAATTTGGGGGTCGTGCCAAGGTAGGGCCAGGGTTTAATGCAGTATTGAAAGTCAAAAGGAATAGTGTAGACAAGCGCAAATGTGTACTGGGATGGTGAATTTGAGGAACTGGCCAGCTCAAAACAATAAAAGCATACCAATTGTATGCCCCCTCCCGAGGAAGCACAGATAGTGACCAAATAACTGACCCATCATGTTAGAGGATAAAAATGTTATACTAATCCCTTACAGGATGGTTTTAACAGGGTGCCAAATTATTATAACCTCAGCAGCAAACAGAAGAAACATCTAATGAGACTGTAATCAGTCTCTGATTCACATCAACTGTATTCACTTGGCACACTGAAAACAGCCCAAATAAGCAGATTCCTACCTCTATGATGTTTTTGGAACAAATCACCAGTTACAAACTCCACAGACAGAGAGCACCTATAGTAGGATATTACCTAGCACCATCAACTCTATGACAGTTGCATGACAAAGGTCACACAGATGGGGTATTACCTGGATTACAGTAATGGCATTTAGACCTGGATTTAAATTAGCATGACAAGGGTCACCCATATAGGGTGTTGCCTGGATACAATTTAAACTATTTAAACCTGGACTTAAAATAGTAAAACAAGGGCCATGTAGATAGGGTGTTACAGGGGACAGGTACTAATGATTAAACATAGTCATAGTACAAGGACACCCCATAGTAAGCAGTCTAATTCATTACCTCCTAAGTTTCCTAATTCAACTTAAATATCACAGCTCTCACATCATTGTGCAGCATAGCCCCAGGACAGAGTAGCTCAAATCACACTCACAAATTGCAAATGCAAATACAAGTCCAGCAGCCAGTCAGTAACTTGAGAGCGAGGGAGTACTGACACCCCAGCACTTTGATCCACTACTGACCTTCGTCAGGGGGTAGAGTCAGAACACAAAGCAGCTGTCTTACAGAGGCCAATTTATGTGTGTATTACCAAATTTACAAAATCCGTTCTATTGAAAGAAATTATAACTCCAACAATTCAGAAGAGTTGTTACACTGTCCAGTTTACATCAGTTACCCAATTCCATGTAAAATCTTCCTACTTTGGTCCATGCTTTTGTTACCTCCCGCCTTGACTACTGCAATGCCCTTTATCTTGGGCTACCGGGGGTTGATGTTCGCCACCTGCAGCTAGTGCAGAATGCGGCAGCCAGGTTATTGACTGGTTCTTCTAGGGCCAGTCATATAACACCTGTATTCCGCGGACTGCACTGGTTGCCAGTGTGCTGGTGAATCACCTTCAAAGTCGGCTTGCTGATCTATAAGGCCCTACACGATCAGGGACCTGGCTACCTGAAAGATCTCCTTTGTCCCTGCTGTCCCTCCCTCTCTCTCCGATCCACTGATGAGGGATTGCTGGAGATTCCCAGGGTTCGTTTTAAAGTCAGCCGGGGCCAGATCTTTTAGTTTTGTGGCCCCAACCCTGTGGAATTCTCTACCTCGTCAGGTGCGAGACTGCCCGACTGTCCAAAGTTTTAAGGGGATGTTAAAAACATTTCTTTTTAGACACGCATATAATGATTTTTAATGCTGCAGCTTTGAATATTTTTAATATTGTATTATTATTTATTGATTTTTATTACAATATGTACAGGTGCCTTGGTTTTGGAAAGGTGCCTTTTATAAATAAAGTTTGATTGATTGATTGAAAATCTCATAAAATGGGCAATAAAAAACCTACTGAAAATATTGCCAAATTTACAGAGCTACACCTTAATTACACAAAGTCATATTAATGCCAAGAATCTCCCCAATAAAATAGCCATATAGTAAGAAGTCCAAAATTCTGTACTAACAAGGAAAAACAAAAAGAGTTTAAAAAAAAAAAAAAAAAGAAAGCTAGAAGGTAAGGATGGATCCACACACTCCCCAGGAAAAAGGCTAAACTTTTCTTCCCTCAGATGGATGACTGTTGTGGGTAAATGTTAAACTCTGTATCTTACCTGAGTATATTATTCCATTGAGACCACAGTCCAACCAGATGAAGAAGAAAAGTGGAAAACCCAAGAACCGTAACATAAAGTCCAAAATAAATTTCTCACCTAAAAAGAAAAAATATATATCTAATATGATTATACACATTACCTTACAATTTATATATAAATTCCATTTTACATAGAACATACAGTAAATCTGTTGGCAGAAAGAGATGGATAGTTCATCAAATCTGCTTTAACATTTAGGTATTTAACAAGTTCCTCTTTATGTAAATATATTTCAGACTGCCCCATTCAAATTTATATGTTAACAATAAGACAAGAGTGAGTGTGCATTATTAGACATTTCTAATGCACGGCCGGGGCATAGCAGCCTCGTGCCTTCAGCCTCTGGCTGTGCATTAGAAATGTCTAATGCACACCCCTTGAGTGTCTTATTGTGCTTATAAAATGGGACTCTGTATTTTATATGTTTGTTAAAATTACAGCTATTAAGTTTAAATAATACAAAAGTAAAATATTTGTATAAATTTATCATAAAATAGTTCCTCCACCTGAATGCATTTTTTTATACATAGGACTCCATAGTAGTAGTTTTCCTGAGTCCACCTCAGTAGCTCTGTGTGTGTACCATATTTTGGCTTTTCTGTCCCCCGATCCCATTGAACAGGGTTTTACTTGCCCCTTGTCCCGCTTCCCTTTGTGTGCATTTTGTTTAGGTCTGCCTTGCCTGCCTTCACTCACCCACCACAACCTTAGATGCTGCCTGTAATGTACTTTCATTAAAAAAAAAAAACAGAAAACGTGTTTCTTTAACTTGCAGTCAGCATCTGCCCTGATTGTTGACGCCCGCAGTATTTACAGTTTGACTGGAAGAAAATGAGGTCGCTACTGTATGTACTCGACATATCACTGATGCTCAATTCTCTTGTATTGTCTGTCTCCCACACTTGTTTATGAACTACCAATGAGACTTTGAGAAAAGGCAACTTCTCGCTCCACAGAATTATTCTGACACCAACCGGCATACTTCATGTCTTCCGGCTGGGTCACTTCAGCTGCCTCTGGGCCTTGCTGGCACAGTAATGTAATGAACAGGACATAAAGATGATCCTGCACTACTTATAGTCACTTGTTTTCATCCAGATTGGAGGTTTACACAGAAAAAAAGCTTTTAAAACGTAGTTGTACATAAATGGAGTGAATGGACATCCAGAGCTGCCAACGGGGGTGGGGATCACGCGCAAGACCAAGAAGAAAAATAAGAGTAAAAATAATGGAGGTTAGGTTTGTTTATGCACACTTTGGCAGACGTTATTAGGCACAGTTACTCATCTGTTCCTTCAGTGACCTTTTTAGAGGCAGCCAGGAGTAAGTGGCAGGCAGGAGAAAGTGGTGGGTAAAGCAAGAGAGTGTCTCAGCAACAGCTTGCAGGGGGGTGGCAGATGTCATCTGGGAAAAAGTTAACCAAAAAAAAATACTTTTGCAAATCAATTTTAAATTTGGAACCAAGCAGCTGTTCTGTATTAAAGGGAATAAAGCAGGCTGTGGCAAAATCTCACTTACTGGAGGAAAAAACTGGTGTTTCTCACATTTGTCAGCATTCTAGTGGCCCTATGATTTTGTTCATGCCGTGTGTCCAGCTAGCCAGTACTTGTTTTTTGCCATGCATCAGACATTTTAACGCACAGCTAACAACCAATCAGGATGCAGGATTTTCTCTTCCCATTATATAAAATTCTCTTAAAGAATTTTTAATTCAAGTGCAATAATAGGATAATTCTGAACTTGTCAGTTAATCCTGCAGGTGGAAAACTGCATCGTTTTTGATCATTGCTCATTGTTAATTGATCACACCAACTTACATCAATGAAACATACTGATCCATGTCCATATTCCCCCCCCCTCCCCATATCTCAACCGCCTGCCCCACGAATCAGGGACAAGGTTTAAACAAATTGGGGGAAAAGGACCAAAATCAGGGACACATCTTAAAACAAGCATGTGTCAGTGCTGAATGTTGCTTGCTTCTATGTGCTGTTTAGGTAATGGGAAGTCACTGGAGTGCAAATATTGAAAATTATAACTTATAGTACATAGGAACTTCTTTATAGCCTTACGCTCATCAAAGACATTTTAGAATTTTTCACCAAATTTTCAACATAGCCATTTTAAAACCTCTGCTCATGAACAGTGTCACTGTGATTTTCTTAATGTGTCCCATACATTGAGTTCGCACACCGACTGCGCCATTGTGCGCTACATGGGCAGAAACACGTTTTGGGCAGGATGTGAAAAATGACAGCTGTACTGCTCATAAGGAGGTGTGGTAAAATGGCAATGTTGAAAATCTGAAATGAAAATATTGAAAATTCACAAACTTACGAGCGTGCATAGGAACTGCGCAACGCACGCTCGTAAAACAGTCATTTTTAGGAATTTTTTCACCAAATTTTCAACATAGGCTTTTTGAGAGCCCACCTTATGAACACCGGCAGTGTTGTTTTGTTAATCAGTCCCAGAAGGTGATTTCGCACAGTAACCGCGAAATCACCCTTCGGGCCCGATTAACGTCATGACAGTGCAAGAATTCATGAGGAGGGGTCCCAAAAACCCCATGTTGAAAATGTGGGGCCAAAATTCCCAAAATTGCCTGAGATATGCAACAAAGTTGGAAAAACCCTATCCATCCCATTATACAGCTTACCGGCATTTCCTCAGTTCCCGGTCGGTTTGAAGAGTGCAGACGTGTTCCCGGTCCACCGATGATCATTGCGCCGAGCTCCGGAGGTAAGTATGGGGTGTGGGGAGGCAGGGTGCGCAGTGGGTGGGTGCGGGTTGTGGGAGGGGCAGGGTGACGATGAGGGACCTTTTTTTTTATATTCACAGGTTTTTGGGTTTTTAAGACGATGACGGGACGCTTGCCATGCTGGGGTGGGCTTCCAGCGTGGCAGCAGGAAAAAGCTGTTTGGGGGACATTGAGCCGACAGGGATTGGGCACCCGTTAGTAAACAAGATTTGCCACACTGGGGTGGGCTCCCAGCATGGCACCGGAAAGCTTTTGGAGGCGTGCAGTCTTGGAGCCGGATGGATTGGGCACCCCTGTCGGCTAGAATAACAGGGTTTTGGCTACACTGGTGGGGCCCCTGTGCACCTGGACAGCTGTTGGGGTGTGGTGGAGCTGACAGGGGATTGGGGCACCCCTGTTGGCCACAGTGTGTGTGTGGGGGAGGCGCATCGGCATGCAATTTACGCTTGTGCGTGGGGAAGGAAGCTCTGCTCACTGAGGCCAGGCTCTCCCTTTCAACTGCATGCCACTGCATTTTGGAGCTGTCAAGACAGCTGCAGCACTCATTGGGGAACTGGGTCAGCGCCTGAAAACACACTGACTGCATTGGAAGACGGGCTGACACACCTCCAAAAATTTGGATGATGGCACTATGTTTCTTGCACATGCATGAAAGCAACATAAAAATGGTAATATAAGCAAATAAGCTGTTACCAAATGTAGGCAGTATGGCACAGTGGTTTAAGGCTCTGAGCTGCAAATCTGGAGACCTGGGTTTGAATCCCACAGCTCCCACTTGCATACTGTGTGATCCTGAGCAAGTCACTTAACTTCCTTGTGCTCCCAGGTTGCACCTGCAAACAAGCTTTCAGCTTAGTGTGTCTCACCTGGTAAAATAATTGGTTAAAAAAAATGTGGCTTAGTGATAAAAGCATTTTCGGAAGGAGAACTAAACTGTAGCAGTAATGCCTGATGTATTTTTTAAGTCAGATCTCAACTTTAGGAGGGACAGCATAAAGTTTTGTGTCCAAAACTTAGGGAGGTCCCTGAAAACAAGACACATCTGAGAGGTCTTCCTTGCATTCTGTCGCATTGACCAATACAGCTGCATACCAGTGTCATTGAGGTATAGGTCAGGCAGCATAGCAAACCAAGAAGAGACATAAAATTCTCAAGTAGTGTTTTGTTATAATCAATAACAATTAAATTAAAAATTTGTTCAGGATAGCTCTTATACAGGATGTTCAAACAAAACAAAGTCCTTCATCTGAGGGTATCTCTAAATCTCAGTCTCTCTCTCCAACTAAACAAACATTACTATCTTTTTATAAAAGGCCTGATTCTCAAAGAGTACTTAGATCACCACAGTTTGTGGTGATCTAGGGCTGCAACAAACTAGAGTTGCGCCAGGCCCCTGCATCTGATTCTACAAAAAACAGGGTCCTGGTGCCAAACTCCCTGGGTTAGCTGCATGTACCATGCTGCGCCAAACTGGTGGTGCATCTATGGACATTTCTGCAGGGATCTGGGATCCCCCCCTCCCCATGTGATGCAACACTGGTGGGGCCAGGTAAGTAGGGGGGTGGAGAACCAGCATGCCAGGAAGGGGCCTGGGGCATACAACAGGCAGACTAGGTGGCCAAGCGGTCCTTATCTGCCATCAAAGTCTATGTTTCTATAAGGGGCACAGGAGGTGGCAGTGGGGGTATTGGGGACAACTGGCCATCAGCATCAATGATTGTGCACCCCGCAGGGTGTGTTTAAAGCGTCTTGTTTGATCTATAATGGTCATGTACTGCCTCGTGGTCTGGTGGCCCCCCGCCAGTCCCTGATCTCTCCAAAGTACAGTGTTTACCCTGGTGGTCTAGCGGGAACCCCCCATCCCCGATCTCCCCCAAAGTACAGTTGATAACATCAGTGGTGGTCTAGCAGCCTCCTGTTCCCCAGTCTCCACCACAACAATGACAGAAGAGTCCCTGCTGGTCTAGTGGACCCCCATCCCATTAGATAGTGTCCCACAACCCCCCCGTCCCAAATTGGAGCTGGCAACCAGCAGCACAGCCCTCCTGTTACCATCACAGCTGGCCGCCAACTGAACTGTCTCTTAGCGCATACTGTATAGAGTACGCACTCATTGACAGCTGTCGCTTCAATGAACCCATACAGTATAAAAGTTAAATGAATGTTAAAGTTAAAATGAAAGTTAAAGAAATTTGTATTTGATGGCCACTCGTGAGAAAGTTTTCAGTAGTTCTGTGTTGTTTTGTATGCTGTTTATTTGTACTGTGTCAAAGAATGGTTATAGCCCAGGTCATTCTAGAAAATGAGCTCGATAGCTCAAAGACTACCAGGTTACCAAATAACAAACACACTGTGTCTGCACAACTGGAAGTTTTCTGAATAATTACTGGCACCTGACCAACATAGATGCTTTTTCACACGTAGATTTTTAGGATGTTTATTATCTACCTTAAGTCAGGCAGGGTATGCAGTGGTAAGCTACTGTGGCTCCACTTGTACCTTTAGTCTAACTGGGTTATTGTAGCTCTATGCCACCAGCTTGAGGTCAGTAAAGAGCTTTTATTAATAATACTGTCTTTAGAGTGGAGATTCCGAACGTTAGCTGCTTCTTTTGTGGGAAAAGAATATCTCTTGACCACTGGAGGGCAGCAAATACACACTTCTTGGGAGCAGCTTGTATTTTATTTATTTTTATTTATTTAAATCTCAGATTACAAATACCTTTGAGCTCGAGGAAGCTCATTTACAAAGGTTCCATGTCAAAGGAAAGGGTTACAATAAAGCAGGGAGGTACAGACAACATTCAGGGTTACATGAGAGCATAGCAAATCATACAGTAAATATGTGGAAACAGTGCTACACACTCAAGGTTACAAGCAAGCACAGTAAACCATAAGGTAGATTCGAAGAAACATTGCTAGTCAGGGGTGGGAGAGTAAGGGAGAGGTATGGAGAAGTGCAGAATCCAGATAGAGAAGGAAAATATGGCAGCCAGAGGCCTTTTCATAGAGTGAGAGGGAGGGGAGGCTAAGGTGGGAGAAGTGGTACAGATGGGGAAAAGGAGTGCGGAGGAAGGGATAGCAAGATAAGGGGGAGTGGGGACCGGAGGGCCTGGCAAGCCCAGGAAGAGGGAGGTCAATGGATAAGAGCAAGGAGGGGGATGCGGTAAGGGAGGAGGTGAAAGAGGGGAATGAGGAAATTGTTCTGTCAAGAGACGTGAAAGAACAGGAAGCCAAGCAAGTGCATCAGAGAGTGAAAGAGTAGTAAGAGGGTGTCCACAGAGGTGGTGGGAAACTAGGTATAACACCCTGTATATGGGTGAAATTACTTAGATTGCACACTTACAGTATTTAACATACTAGACACCAGCAGAGTAGGCCTGTTGGTCTATCAAGTCTGCTCGTGCTTCAGCACCCTGATCGGGTACCATAGCCCTCTATTTGTCTCCTTCCACTGTTACTCCATCCCCCAGTCCTGCTCTCCCCTGGGAAAACCAGCCTCTGCTTCACGCTTTGCCTATACCTGTCCCACCCTCTCTTGAATCCCTCCACTCTAGCTGCCTATACCAGTTCCCCAGGCAGAGCATTCCACTTTTCCACCACTCTCTCGGTGAAGTACCTCCTCCTCCTTTCCCCCCAATCCTACCACCCTCAATCTTCCGTGTCCTTTGGTGATTCCACCCTCCTTTAGTTGAAAGATCCTATTTCGGCTTACCTTATTTCCTCCCCTGAGGTACTTGAAGATCTCAATCATGTCCCCCCAAGTCCCTCCTCTCCTCCAATGAGAACAGGTTGAGCTCCCCTAGTCGTTCCTCATATGTCATATCCCCCAGGCTCCGGACCATTCTGGTTGCTTTCCTCTGAACCCTCTCCAGGAGTTGGATGTCCCTTCTTAGGTGCAGCCCCCTGAACTGCACACAGTATTCAAGATGTGGTCTAACCAGGCTGTTGTACAGTGGCAAAATCACCTCTCTGTTTCTTGAGGTAATCCTCCTAGCGATGCAGCCCAGCATCCTATTTGCCCTGACTGCAGCCCTCCTGCACTGCTCTGAATTATTCATGTTAACATCCACCAAGACTCCTAGGTCTCTTTCCCCTGCAGTGGCCTGCAACTCATCACCCCCTCCAGGGTGTACACATAGGTGGGGTTTTCCCACCCTAGGTGTAGCATCTTGCACTTGGAGGAGTTATATTTCAATTTCCAGGTGCAGGACCACCTATCCAGAGTATCCAGGTCCTCTTGCAGGGCTAGTCTCCCCTCCTCCCCCACCACCCCCAGCTTAGAGTTGCCCGCAAAGAGACTCATTTCACACCCGATACCTTCCCTGATATCGGAGATGTAGGAATTAAACAGGAGTGGCCCCAGGACTGATCCCTGTGGGACCCCACTTATGACCTCCCTAGGAGACAAGACCTCCCTTCTGACCACTACCCGCTGAGTGCGACCTGAAAGCCAGCTTCTAATCCACCTAACCTTCAATGGGTTTACCCCCATCCCTCCAGCTTCTCCCTTAGGTCAATGTGAGGGACTGAATCAAATGCCTTGCTGAAGTCCAGGAACAGTACATCCACTGGTCTCCCCCTGTTGAGTGCTGATGTCACCCACTCATAGAACTCTACAAGGTTTGTTTGACATGATCTACGTGGCACAAACACATGCTGCTGGTCATCCAGGTAACCCATCTCCTCCAAGAAACCTCCCAGCCTTTCCTTAAGTTTGCTCTCCATTACCTTCCCCACCACCGATGTCAAACTGATGGGTCTATAGTTTCCTGGCTCTTCTCTCGATCCCCCTTTATGGATGGGCACAACATGCACCTGCTTCCAATCTCTTGGCACCCTCCCTGTCTGGGGCGACAAGTTAAAGAGATCCGCCAATGGTGCAGCCAAAACATCCACCAACTCCCTCAGTACTCTGGGCTGAATAGCATCAGACCCTGGAAATTTATCCTTTTTTATGGACTGGAGGGCTTCCCACACCCGACCGATAGGAATATCAGCATCTGTCCCACCCCCGCACCATTCAGCAGAACCAGTTTTATATCTCACCCCGGCCTACCTCCCCCAGTGGCTTGTTCTTCAGCAGGTACCCCAATAATCAGGTCTGCTGCACCTTCTGTGTCCTTCAGCCCCTCTTTTGGAAGTTCCTCAGCCTCCTCCCTAGTGAACACTGAGGCAAAGTGGTCATTCAGTACCTCCGCCTGCTCTCCAGCCCCTTCCACCCACCCCCCAGCTATCCTCAAGCTACTGAGCTGGCCCTTGGCCTTCCTCCGCTCACCAATATACTTAAGGAACCTCTTTTCCCCACCCTGTATCTCCTGGGCCAGATTCTGCTCTTTCCAGGCCTTTGACCCCCTCACCACTCTGGTGACTTTCCTTGTTGCAAGGCGATAGGTCTCTCTATGCCTCTCTCCTCTCATTTTTTTGTACCTACTGTAGGCAGCCTTCTTCTCCCTTACCACCTCCTGGACCTCCTTAGTCCACCAGCATGGTTTACGAGACCTACTGCCCTTGCGCTTCACTCTTGCACAGGTCCTGGTGGCCTCCAGTACTCTGCTTTATTATCTCCCACCTACCTTCCACGTCCAAACCTGGTTTTATTTCCCACAAATGCCCCTTGAGAATTTCTCCCATGTTCTGAAAGTCCGCCTCCCCCCAAAATCAACTCTCATTGTCCTTGAATGGTCCCCCCCCCCCAGTTTAAGCCAAAACCAGACTGTGTTGTGGTCGCTCCAAGCCAGGGGTTCTTCCACAGCCAGATCTCGTACAAGATCCCCATTCTCTAAAACCACATCCAGGGTATGACCCTCCCTCATTGGGTCCATCACCTGCTGATTGAGGAACGCATCCAGGAAGACATCCAGCGGCTTCTGCTCCCTGGTTACAGTGGACGTCATAGTACCCCAATCAGTAGCTGGCATATTAAGGTCCTCCATCAACACCACTCCTTTCCCTTCCAGTTCACATTGCCCCTTAATGTTAGCCAACAGGCAATCCTCCAGGTCCTCCGCTAGTCCTGGGCCCTATATGCCACCACCAACTTGATCTTCCCTCCAGCGAGGTTCACAAGGTGACCCATAGTGCCTCCACATTGCCCTCTGCTTCCTCCACTCTCATAATCTCGATGTTATTCCTGATGAACATTGCTACACCTCCCCCTCTGGCCACCTTTCTGTCTTTCCTTAGCACAAGGTACCCACTCAGATTAAGGTCCCAGTCATTGTCAGGGGTGGACCAAGTTTCAGTGACTGCTGCTACATCCACCCCACCCTCAAACAGCATGGCCTGGAACTCAGGCATTTTATTCCCCGGGCTCCTGGCGTTTATTAAAGCCACCCTCCAACCCTTGTCCCTACCCCTGTTTATCATATCCTCCCCAGATCTTTCATGTGTCCGGCCACACTTCTCCCCTAGGGTACCATCTGTCCCCACTCTGTGGGGTTGCAGGCCAGTCCTACTGGTGGTATGGATGGCTGGATCAGCCCGACAGCGCCCCCTTCCCCCCTTCACAAGTTTAAACCCCATCTAGCCTAATCTGTGGAGCAGTCTTGATTTTTTTTTTATTGTCTTTTGTGTGTGTGTGATTTTTCTTCTTTCTCCCATGACAAATTGGGCTTTGCATACTTTATGGTCTATAGCCCCAAAAGATTTTCTATGTTTGCTTGCATGCATATCTTGCAGCTACACGGGAGAGTAGGGGCTGTAGATGTGTGTCACTGTAGCATCCATTGCAGCTGAGGCTGGAACAGGCTCACCAGTGACAGCCAAATGAGGAGCAGGTTGACAGTGACAGTGTTCAGTCTGACTGATGGATGGAAATTTTGTGTAGCTGAAAGGATAAAGCCGTATCTATCAGAGTACAGCTCTGTCCTTTCATCTATGAGATGCCATCCAGCAGGCAGCTGAGCACTGTCATGGTCAGCACTCTCCTCTTCCCCCAGCTCTTCTCTGCTCCTGATGCTGCTTCTTGTCTTCCTGGCCCACTCTGAGATGGAATATTTAACTGCCCCCACAAAATCTCATCCTAGGCTGAGGCTGCATGACCCAGTGAGGCCCCCCCCCCGAAGTCCATCCTAGGCTATGGCTGCGTGACCCGCGGAGACCCCCCCATATATGATATTCATCTCCCCCTTGTGACACTGGGGTGCCCAATCCCCAGTCTCAGCCTTAGTGCATTGGTTGTTTTTTTAAATTAAAACCAGAAAAGCAGAAAATCATCCACTGATGTCATTTGTGGCCTTCCAACACCCTGTGACCCCCACCCACTCCACCCAACCCCACCACCACCTTACACCCTCCATACTCCTCACTCACCTAAAACAAGTCCAGTGCTGAAAATCCATTCTGTGAGGAAAACAAGTCCTTCCTCTCAATGCTGACCAGGAACTGCAGAAACAAGGTAAGTGTTGTCAATATATTTTCAATGCATTTTGAACTTTTGTTCATAACTTTGTCATCTTGCAGTATTTTTCACCAAATTTTCTCCATGACATTTTTTAATCCCACCTCATGAACAGGGTAGCTGAAATTATTCAAATCTGGCCTAAAAAGTAATTTTGCAGTCACTCTGTAAAATCACCCTTCAGGCAGGTTTTAAAATATTTTATCTATCAGGTTCATGAAGTAAGCCCATAAAAAGACTTTGTTAAAAATTTGGGGTCAAAATCTTGAAAAAACATAAAAATTATGAAGATACTTTGAAATTATTTAGCATGCACTCATAACTTTAGTAAATATTTTGACCCCAAATTTTTAGCATAGTCATTTTTTCACACCACCTTATGAATGTGACAGGTGTCATTTTTCAAATCCTGCCTAAAAGGTGATTTTGCAGGCATAAATTCATAGATAGATTCATAGATATGTGTCAGTAGAAAAGGACCTATGTTGCCCATTGAGTCTGCCCTCAATCACTTCACAAAAACACCTTTTGGGCGGGATTTGAAAAATGGGAGAGTCCCTCTGAAAAGCACTAACAAACAGGCAAGAAGGTGGGGTGGAGCAACAATGGGGAAACATCAAAACCGCTATCACAGAGGCAACAAGTCTTTGTATGAAGCAAATAAACAAATCAAAATGAAAGAAAAAAACACTATGGTTCTCAAAAGAAGTAGTGGGGAAGGTAAGGGAAAAAAGATAGCATTCAGGAAGTATAAGGAAACACAGAAGGAGCAGGACAGAGAACTGTACCAGTTAAAGCAGAAGGAAGTGGGTAAGGCAGTCAGAATAGCAAAGGCCCAAATGGAGAAAAAGATAGCCAACTCGGTTAAGAAGGGGGATAACACCTTTTATAGGTACATTAGGGAGCAAAGAAAGACTAACGCAGGGATACTGAGGCTGAACAAAGAGGAAGGTGGTGGGGCAGAGAGCGACAGTGAAAAAGCAGGGATACTGAATGAATACTTCTGCTCAGTATTCACAATGGAAAAGCAGGGGAAATACCTAATCCAGTCAATAGAAGCACTCTGGATAGGGGGGTTGATATTAGTCCTTTCACATAAGAAAGGGTTTTGAAAGAACTCTTAAAACTGAAGGTGGATAAAGCAATGGTGCCTGATGGGATTCACCCCAGAATTTTAAAAGAACTAAGGGAAGAACTAGTAACACCACTGACTACCCTTTTTAATAAATCATGGGAGGATGGGGTGGTACCTGAGGACTGGAGGAGGGTGGATGTGATTCCCCTTCACAAAAGTGGGAGCAAGACAGAGGCAGGAAACTACAGACCTGTCAGTTTGACCTCAGTAGTAGGGAAAATGATAGAATCACTTCTGAAGGAAAGAATTGTTAATACCTAGAGGCCAGTGGGGCACAGGACCCAAGGCAGCATGGATTCCAGCGGGAAGGTTGTGTCAGATAAATCTAATCTAATTGATTTATTTGACTGACTGTCCAAAGCAGCAGACCAGGGAGGGGCTGTGGACATGGCCTACCTAGACTTTAGCAAGGCATTTGACACAGACCTGCACAAAAGATTAATAAACAAATTAGCCAGCCTGGGAGTGGGTCCTAGGGTGGTAGCCTGCGTAAAACACTGGTTGGACAGCAGGACACAGCGGGTAATAGTAAATGGAGTCCACAGTGAAGAAAGGAGGGTTACTAGTGGGGTACCACTGGGTTCAGTACTGGGGCCGGTCCTTTTTAATGTCTTTATAAGTGACATTGCAGAGGGACTGGAAGGAAAGTATGTCTCTTTGCAGATGACACAAAGATCTGCAACAGGGTTGATACACAAGGTGGGGTGGAAAAGATGAAAAGGGACTTGGCAAGGTTGGAGGAATGGTTAAATGTATGACAGCTCTGATTCAGTGCAAAAAGTACAAGTAATGCACCTGGGAAACAAAACCCAGGGAAGAGGCACAATGGGGGTGGTGTGAGATACTGACAACAACAAAAATGGAAAGGAACCTGGGGTAGTCATATCAGATGACCTAAAGGTGGGTAGCAATGTGAGAAGGCAGTAAGGAGGGCTGGGGGGATACTGGGATGCATAGGTAGAGGCATCACCAGTAGAAAACAGGAAAGTGTTGGCCCTCTGTACAGACAGTTGATAAGATCACATCTGTAGTGCTGTGTACAGTTCTGGAGACCCCATCTCAGCAAAGACATAGACAGGGTGGAGGCTGTCCAGAGGAGGGCAACCAAAATGATGCAGGATCTGCATCAGAAGACATATGAGGAAAGACTAAAGGAACTAAAGACGATAGCCTTGAGGAAAGGAGGGAGGGAGACATGATAGAAACTTTCAGATACCTCAAGGGAATCAACAAAGTCCAAGAGGGTAGCATCTTTCAGAAAAAGAGATGTGCAAAAACAAGGGGGCACAATTTGAAGATAGAGGGGGGACGGCTCAGAGGTAATATGAGGAAGTATTTCTTCACAGAGAGGGTTGTGGATACATGGAACAGCCTTCCTGAGGAGGTTGTAGAGTCAAAAACAGTGGGGGAATTCAAGAATGCATGGGACAGACATAAGGCAATTCTAGTGGGGGTAGGAGGAAGTAGGCTGTTGGTTAACTAGGATCTGCAGCTTATCCATTAGGTAGGGAAATGGGCAGACTAGGTGGGCCAAGCGGTCCTTATCTGCCGTCAAATTCTATGTTTCTATGTTTCTGTCTTACCTACCAGGTTTATCAAGGGGTTCTATAAAAGACTATTTTGAAAATTTGGGGTCAAAGTTTTAAAAGAAACTCCAAAGTTATGAAGGTACATGACATTTTCCAGTGTTCACTTATCACTTTAGTGATTTTACTTTTAGCACATGTTTTTAACTATAGCCATTTTTCCACCACCTCACAAATGGTGCATGTGTCATTTTAAACTTCTGGTTAAAATGTGTTATCACACTTGTGGTGTGAAATGACAGTTTAAGCAATATTTTAGAGAGGACACCTGTCATGTTCAAAATGGGGAGTCACAAAAAGACTGTTGAAAATTGTGGGTCAAAATGTCAAAAAAAAACAAATTATGAAGAAATGTGTGTAGGGCTGGTCATTTGCCGAGTGGGTAGCAGGTTGTGTTCTGGTGCCAGCAACTTGAGTTTAAGGATGAGCTCGGGGACCCCTCTGGGCAGTAGGAGGTTGGGGGGTTAACACTGTTGTATACCATTGTTCCGAGCCTGCAAAGGTATTATGCAATGTTCTGTCATACAGGCAACACCTTGGGAAGAGCTAAGGAGCCCTCCCTCACAAGTGGTTGATGTGCATGTCATGGCCAGACAGGGCAAAGTACCACATCAAGAGAAGTCAGTTGGCAAGAAAAATGAGGCTTAAAATATCTCCCCTGTTCTGTTTATTCTATTTATAAAGGGACCCGCACAAATGAGGATGTAATTTCACAATCACAAAAAGGGAAATTCATTAAAAAACTATATTGATGTAGACAGATTTTTATTGTATCTATATATAGAGATATATAAATATAAAAAAGGCAGCATAGCGTAGTGGTTAAGAACACTGAGCTGCAAACCTGGAGAACTGGGTTGAAATCCCACAGCTTCCACTTGCATACTGTGCGACCATGAGCAAGTCACTTAATTTGCCTGTGCTCCCAGGATGCACCTGGAAACAAGTCTCTGCTTAGTGTGTCATTACTGGCTAAAAACTGTAATACATAGTATCTATATGTATATATGTGTGTATGTATATATATATATATATATATATAAAAGAAGCTCATCTAGTGGACAATCATTATCAGGTGCCCATGCGTATATCAGACGTGACTGCACACCTGCACTTTACACCCTCCAAAACAATGTTGCCATTTTATAAGATAGATAACCCACTCTAGGTGTGCTGTCACGCCTGATGTACAAAGACGTTTCCTTGTGGTTGGACGACTTGACCTGTGGCTTCATGTAGTAACGCACACCAAGGCGTGCGTATATTAGAGCGTGACCGCACACCTTAGAGTGGGTTATCTATTACACATATATATATTTTAGAGGCAAAAAACTCTGTTTAATGCATCAGTTAGGATTGTTCCCTAACTCTCACCCCATCACATGTGTAAAGAAGCTGAGGAATAGGAGAATGAGGTGAGAATTAGGACCGATGACCCCAATGTGCACCCCGATGCCAGTTGGGGGGGTGGACTTGAGAGGTCCAAGGGGGGCTTTCAACCCTAACACCACATTTCCTCGCTTTTGTCGCTGTGGAACAACCCTAACTGATGCATTAAACAGAGTTTTTTGCCTCTAATTTCCCTTCTTTTTTGAGAATGAGGACGAGAAATAGTGAATGTAATGCAGCAGCAGGAGCATGGGGCTCTTTGGGCCCCACGCTCCCTCCACGTGATGTCTTGTGACATAGTAACAGGAACAGCAACACAAACAGAAGCGCCAACAGTGGCGCACATGGTAACGCAAACGTAAATGGTAAAGGAAATGTTAATAGAAACGCAAGCACAAAGTGATGCCGAAGCGACCAGTGATGCAAACGGACATTGAAGCACGTACAAAAATGCAACTGGTAATGCGAACAGTGATGGCAGTGGTATTTTAAATGGAAACGTTAAGTGTCACAGCAAAAAGAACGTGAAAGGGAACAGAAACGGAAACACGAACACAAGCGCATACGTAAACGCAAACCGTAATGCACACAGGCACGGTACCGCAATTGTAAATACAAATGGTAAAGTTAACATGAAGAATAATGCCAAAGGAAACAGGAACAGAAGCGCATATGGAAACGCAAACCGAAATGCGCATGGGCACAGTACCGCAATTGTAAACACAAATAGTAATGGTAACAACAACAATAACAGCAAAGGAAACAGAAACGCAAAAGGAAATGCAAGTGCATATGGAAACACAAACTGTAATGCACACGGGCACAGTAACGCAATTGCAAACGCAAATGGTAACAGTAATAGCAAGGAAGACGCAAAATGAAAGAGAAACGGAAACGCAAATGAAAGGGCTGCCGGAAACACAAATGGCAATGCGCCATGGTGATGCAAACAAAACCACAAACAGAAACAGTAGTGGAAATGCGAATGGTAACAGTAATGAAAACGCAAGTGCAAATGACAACGCGAAGGGTGGCGTACACGTGAACGGTAATGCAAACGGGGACATAAATGCAAGTGAAAACAGTAACTGTAACAGTAACAGAAGCACATACCCTGTTTTTGCTGAACAGGTACATAGAGAAACACAGTGTGTAATAAAAAAATGTATGCATTGTAATGGGCATCAAAGCTTAAAATGAGCATTGGAAGTACTTAATTGGTAATATCTCAGCAACCGCACAACGTAGAAAAAAAAATTAAAATTTCACAGAAATCATGATTTACCTGGCTAGGTTTTTGCTATTACATAGTCCAAAGGGCTATGCAATTTGCAACAAAATATCTGTATCTCGCATAGTTTTCAAGATACAAACCCCGAAAGGCGCGGTGTACGTCACCATGTTAGTCTATGGGGAAAAATGGCAAGTTCGGAGTACCATAACTTTGCAGCCATGCAATTTTTTTTCACCAAACCACCTAAAGACACATCTGAGAGATGTTGGCTGCGTTCCTTCCAAACTTCAGCTCAAAAGACCAAACTGTTCTTTTGCAGCAGGGTGGCAAAGAACTGCTATAATTTTGGCCATAGTCTGAAAAAGTAGTATTGTGATTTGCAAAAGCTTTCGCAAACATTTGTGAAAGTGTTGTGAGTGCGACACTACTTTACGACACTACTTTTTCAAGAAATTTGAAAAACATATTTCTAGGGTGTTTAACCCCAAAATAAAGATATGCATAGCATCCTCAGGGCTCGACTAGGTAAACACAAAAATAATTGTGTTCCTAGATGGTCCCAATTTTAAATGCCAAGCATTTTTCTGATCACCAACTGAAAACAAAATGGTAGATTTGCGACACTACTAGGGCCATTTGCGACACTAAAAAGTGCATTTGCGACACTGTCGAACTTTTTGTTAACTTTTCCCATTGACTTATAATGGGAATTTGTTTCTTGAATAACTTTTGAACCGTTTAATATTTTTTCACAAAATATTCGAGAGGCACATTGGGGACCCCGGCTGCATGTTCCCTGAAGTTTTCAGATCGGTCGTGCAAACTGTACGACCTGTAGGTGCGAGCAAAGAATTCACCAGAAACCATAAACATGTGCGCAGATCACACTTAATAACTCCGCATAGTCAGATACCCAACTGATACGAAAGTTGGCAGATCCCAAGATATATGATTCTTGATCATGTGTTCCAAATTTCAGGCAAATCCATTGAACGGTGGCAAAGCTATTAAGGTGCAAAGTTTGACCCTTTAACCTTAAAAGTGCTACTCACAACTTGAACTTATAGCACTACCGTGCTACCATTATTTATATATATATATATATATATATATTAGCCTTGAGGCCCTGTGCCTCCATTCATAGGACAACAGTGACCAAGCTGTAAACATAGCTATATTATTACCTCACCCCATGTACCCTGGTACAGAAAATTGTCAAATCCATGCCAAAGCGTAATTTTGCATTACCAGTTTTACACAACTGCAATGCCATTCTGTACTACAGGTGTGAAAACACATTTTGGGCAGGATATGAAAATAACTGCTGTGACATACGGAGTTTGGGTAATAAGAAAGTTATGTTGAAAATCTGGGGTCAAAATATAAAAAATTTCCAAAGTCACGAGCGCGCATACCGAAATTGCAATGAATGGTTATAACATAGGCAGTTTTTCATATTTTGATCCTAAATTTTGAACATAGTCTTCTTATGACCCAACCTCACAAACCCCACAGGTGAAAATGATTTAGATCCGTGCCAAAACGCCATTCCGTGACACAGGTGTGAAAACACGTTTTGGGCAGGATGTGAAAAATGACAGCTGTACTCTTCATGAGGTGGTGTGAAAAAATGTTTATGTTAAAAATTTGGAGTCAAAATACTAAAAATTACCAAAGTTATGCATGTGCGTAGAAACATTTCAACACCTGCTTATAACTTGGCCATTTTTAGTAATTATTTTACCAAATTTTCAACATGGGCTTTTTGGGATCCCACCTCATGAACAGTGGCACTGTCATTTCATTAGTCAGTCCCAAAAGGTGATTTTGCATACGACCAAAAATCATCTTTCTGGCCCAATTAACAAAACGAAAGTGACAGTGTTCATGAGGGTGGGGTTCCAATCGCCCATACTGAAAAAATTTGGTGAAAAATACCTAAAATGCCAAAGTTATGAGCATAGGCTCTGAGCTGCAAACCTGGAGACCTGGGTTTGAATCCCACAGCCCCCACTTGCATACTGTGTGACCCTGAGCAAGTCAGTTAACTTCCTTGTGCTCCCAGGTCACATCTGTAAACAAGGTTTTAGCTTAGTGTGTGTTTCTCCTGGTAAAAAAAAAAAAAAAAAGTTGAAAATGTCATTGAAATACATTATATGACACTTACCTTGATTCCTCAGTTTGGGGTTTGGCTTTCAAGAGTGCAGATGTCCCGTCTACAGAAGATGACAGCGGAAGACCTCCGGAGGTAAGTATAGGGGTAAGAGGGGCTGTGGGAAGGTGGGTGCTCAGTGGAAGGGTCAGAATGGGGGAGGGAGATGGTGGGGATGACGAGGGACCATTTTCTCTTTTCAGGTGTAAAAATAAAAGACATTGGGGGACTGTTTTCTTTTACAGGTTTTAATAAAAACATATTTCAGGACAGGCTCCCCAGTGTCCCACACTGCTGGGGGTGTTGATACATGTCTTGGGAAACAGGAGTGGGTTCCCCAGTGTCCCCCACTGCTGGGGTTGATACATGTCTTGGGACACTGGGAGAGCGCTGCCCAGTGTCCCACTTTTGAGGGGCTTCTAGATGCCGACACAGGGATTGGGCCCCGCGACGTTGGCAAATTGCATGGGGGTCTTGGGGATTATATCAATAAAGAAGGATTGTGGTGTAGTGGACAAAGCATGGACTGCAAACCAAAGGGTCCTTGACTGGAAGCCATTCTTCCCTCATTTTTTTTGCCTTCATTGTAGGTGGGGAAAAAAAATTAGGGAGAGAGTGGTTTCAAACCAGAGCCTTTGGGCATCCCATACCTGTGCCTTGTCTCCTGTACCACAGAGGAACTATAGGTAACACAGTGTTTTTTTCCTTAGTAAGGAATGGCTGGTCATCCTTGATGCTAAGTGCATATTTCATTTTGAAAATGTGGTATGTGCAAAAATAGGTGTAACTTATTTTGCACATACCACAGGCCACAATGAAATCTCACTGTGATCAAGGATGATTGATCATTTCAGTGGATATTTCATGTTTGAAAATGTGGTATGTGAAAATAAACGATACACTATTTTCGCACATACCACATTTTCGAACATGAAATATCCACTTATAGAAGACAGCAATCCTGTCCCAGTCCACAGAAGATGACAGCGTAACCTCCAGAGGTAAGTATAGGGTAATGGGGGTGGGTATCGGGTGGTGAGTGCTCAGTGGGAGGGTTCGATAGAGGAAGAAGATGGCAAGGATGACGAGGGACCAATTTATTTTTTCAGAGTAAAAATATATATTTTTGGGACACTGAGCGTGGGCTCCCAGTGTTCCACAGTGCTGGGGATCTTCCAATGCCAACACAGGGACTGGGTCCCCTGATGTCGGAAAAAGATAAGACAAAGGACTGCTGGGGGGCATCTGACACTGTGGTAAGGCATCCCAGTGTCAGATTATAATAATGAATAAAAAGAATGACAACTGGAGGGTGGGGTGCCACTCAGACACCAGGGCAATATAAGGGGAGTGCCTTAGTGGCTTAAACACACACCTGTAGCTGGCAGCATGAGTTCCACCTGCAGCAGTAAAAAAAATCCTGTTGTTCTCATACAGAGAACGCGGCAGAAGCGGTCCTCTCGCTAACCTTGGCACCCGGAATTTTGGGTGCCACAAAAGGTGTTTCTGGGCACAATTAAAAAAAAAAAACACATCAGAATGTAGCTAAATTGGTCATGTTTAGCTAAGTTCAGATTTTGTTTGTATTACATTCATTTTTAAGTGTTTTCGTTATTTTCGGTCTCTTGTTAACAGGAAAACAAGATGGCGGACACAACAGCACTCTGCGAAAATACAGTAGGGTCTATGTGACCCTACTTGCAAAATGACAGTAGCTGCTAGGAAAACAGAGCTCTGTGAAAACAAACTAGGCTGTATGTGACCCTCCATGTGAAAATACACTACCTCCTGCAAAAATAGAAGTTTTTTCGTGTGAAACATCTAACTTTTCCCATAGGAAATAATAGGAAAATTAAAAATGTAATAACTTTTGAACAGATTGTTTTTTCACCAAACCTTCAAAAGGCATGTCTGTGAGGCAAATGCTTTCTTCCCTGACAATTACAGACCACGACCTAAAGCCATTTCTGAGATACAGCTGTAGAAACAAATGGCAAAACACGTATTTAGGAATTTCTTGACACTCTATCTCAAAACCCACGCAACAGAGTTACACTAAATTTGCCACTTCAAGAGAACTACCCTAAAGATTATGCATGCCAAATGTCGTGCACATCCGTTGAACAGTTCTAAAGTTATTAAAGTTCAGACATTTGGCTTTAACATAGAAGTTTGCACTCAACCCTAACTATACTGGCACTACTGCACCTATATAGTATTAAATTATATTTATTGTGAAGCCCACCAAGATGAAGTACAGTTTCTGCATGACAAAAGGGATTAACTCCCACTGAAACTGCATTGTTTTCAGCTAGTAACTGATGCAGAGTGCTGCAGAATTGGGTTTCTTCCTGGTGAGCTTCACTACATATAAATGTGATACTTAATGGTGATATACATGTGTGTGTGTGTATATATATATATATATATGTAATATAGATGGATGGATATATGATATGTAGTGGGGACCTGTGCGGTAAGTGATGTTTGACCTCAGGTAGCCTCACGAGTGGTGTAAGTGGTACGAGTATCAATATATTATTCTTCACACAAGGTCCCCTCTATGTATTTCATTTATGCAGTGTGATAGATTTTTTTTATTTTTTGCTTTAAAAAAAAATTATAGGTTTGTGGGTTTATCTTGTGAGGGAGTGGTATTGCGCATTTTCCCCATTCCAGTTGCCATGGCTATTTACCCAACAACCATACAGCAAACACAAACAAACAAACATTGGCATTGACAAATGCTTGTTCACGGTGATGTAGAGACTTCTCCGTCTTTACTCATACAGTGCACGGAAGTTTATTGTGATACTGTCTCCTTTTTACAGTTGGTACCCTCTCTTTGACTGTGAAGAGTCTAGTGAGAGGAGGAGTGGTGGCTTTCAGTTGGTGATTCTTATTGGGTGCTTAATAGACATCCAGTGTACAGTAGGTACCCCAGGATCAAGTACACGCATGTAAGAGCCAGGGTTGGAGCTTGCTGCAGGACCTGAACCTTTATTCGGCTCAAACTGGTGAAATAAACTGTTTTTTGTTTTCTGTTGTTCGTTGTTTAGGATTTATGATATGCCTCCCTAATGGAGGGTTAGGTAGAAAATTGTACAGAACATTTGACTTCTACGTGTGTGAAGCTATCTTCACTTGGTTTATAACCTTGAGCTGGCACAGGCCTTGTCAGACGTGACCAGTGACACTGTTTACACTGCTTTATCTGTGATGGCTGTACCTCCCTTGTGTAAAGTATACTTACTATCTTATACTGTAAAAGACCTTAACTCCTCCTACTGTTTCTGTAAACTGTTGTGTTAGTACCTCAGTTGATTTGTGTTTCCTGACTTGTACACTATTGTTTGTAAATTCCTTTGTTTTACCTCAGTTATCCGTATATATTATTTTGCATGTCTTCTGTAATTGTTTAGTTTCGCTCCATGTACTGTTTTCTTCCTGAGTGATGCACAGGGTGCTTGTGAAGTGCAGTTTTACTCACATGCCTTTCCAGTATAAAATAAAAATGAAATGAAATGAAACTCCTTTGTTAAAAGGGTCAGCATAGTAAAAGAATTAGTATGCCTGAAAAGAGAAATTTGTTTTATACAGGAGTCCTATCTTATCCAAATAGAACCTCAAAAATTGGCCATAGGATATGTAGGGCATGTGTACCCTTCAGCACATCAGGGTAGTAAAAAGGCAGCCATAGCTCTTGTTACGTAAGAATTTTCCGTTTGTATAGTCTTCACATTTGGGTGATACAGAAGGTTGCTTTGTTAATGCCCAGGGCACTCTCTATGGGGAAAAAATCTGCCTTTTAAATGTTTATGGTCCTAATAAAGATGACCTTAGCTTCATAAGTAAAGCTATCTGAGAAAATTCCAAGTGACCCACAGATAGTTATGTGTGTTTGTGGAGATGTTTAACTGTCTATTGAATACCATTCAAGATCGATCCTCAGCTAGACACAAGACTAATATTAATATGTCCTAAACCTTAAATCACCTTTCCACTGCGAACAGCTTCTCCAACATCTTGTACTTCTATAAGAGATCGGAAAGGGACTTCACCTTTTTTCCAACCCACCTAAGGTATATTTGAGAACTGACGTGTTTGTCTCTCAAACACAATGTCTTCACAGATTCTTAAAACAGGAAATTCACCCCATGCTACACTCTGACCACACCCCTATCTTAATTTGATTGCATACCTCAGTGCCTCTTACAACTTCATCCCGGAGAGTAAGTACTTATCTACTTACAGATACTACTTTTAAAGAATTGAATTAATCAAAGATGAGATTCAGCAATATTTTCAGAAGACACACAGGTTGACACTCCTTCAAATTCATTTGGGATGGCTTTAAAGCCATATTCTGAGGATGCATAATCTCCTTCACCTCTAGGGAAAAACAACATGGAGCATTGCAAACCATCTAGTAGAACAGCTCACTCACTTGGAGGCTTGGCACAGAATTTCTCCTGACACCAGTATTTTTAACAACTCCATAAAATCTGCCAAAAGCTGTTAGACTTTATCCATATGCAGGTTGAATGAAAGGTGAAATTTTGTAAGCAAAGTTATTACAAGAATGGTAACCAGGCCAGTGGATTATAGACCATTAAACTTAGAAAACAGTGGACCATATGGCTGTCAAACTTGGTGTTAACTCATCCTCACGTGACTCAGTTATCCTCAGAAATTTCCAAATTGTTTAAGGATTATTGTAGGCAGCTGTATAGTATAAACCTAGAGTTTAGGATTATAGAAACATAGGAAAGAGTCTGTAGCCAGTGGCCATTGTGACTTGACCATTCAATCTTGAAATGAAAACTTACTACCTATGTACTTTTCCAATGTGGATTTAATGTTTTTAGGGTACCACTTAATACCACTTCCTTGGTAGTCTGTTCTAGATATTAACAACCCACTGGTTTAACCAGTTTGCTCTTTATTTGTCTTAAAAATTCACCTTTGAGTTGTAACTGGTGGAACCAGCTTTCCCTAGTTATTTCATTTCTTGTATACCTTATGCATTCCCATAAATCACCATTTTAAAAGCCCTATATGTCAGGCATGGGTCTCTGAGCCCTCTATATTGCATGGAGTAAAGCCCCAGGTCTTTTAATCAATCACTGTATTGCTTTCCTGCTGTCTGCACAATGTTTTTGGTAGCTTACCCTTAAGTCTTTTCATGCATTTTAATGTCCCTCTTGTTTGATGGAGACCAGAACTGCACACAGTATTCCAGGTGCGGTCTCACCAGGGATTTATATAATGGGAGCAACACCTGACTGTCCTTACACTGGACGTTTTTTGAGAATCCAGCCCCATATTCTGTTACCTTTACTCATTGCCTTCTTATACTGCTCAGCTGGTGACAGGTCATTGCAGGTCACAACACCCAGGTCACTTTCTCTGTCTGTCACTGGTAGACACTTTCCATATAACGAGTACTACATACACTTATTACTTCTCCCCATGTGCGCGTTATTTTGCATTTGTCTATGTTTAGGGCTAGTTTGTTCTTTTCCACCCATGTCCCAATTCTGTCAATTTTATTTTGAAATAGTCATATTGACAGACCCCAAGTCAGTCACTGTCGCTCTTCTTTTAACATTGTCTGCATACTTTCAGCTCCAGCAACCAGGGATAGTGTTAAATGTTGCAGTGTATGTATTAAACAAAATGGGCCCCAATAACGACCCCTGTGGCTCGCTGCTGGTGATATCTATCCACAGAGAATAATGTCCTGCCACACACATCCTCTGTTTTCTTCTTTCCAGCCATGATGAGATCCACTTGTACCATGTTATTGTCTAATTGTATGTCCTTTAATCTATCATTGGAAGATGGGGCAAGGTATCAAATGCCTTCAAGAAGTCTACATACAGTATGTCCACAGGCAACCCCTTGTCCAGGGCACTACTCACTGGGACACAAAAGTTTTAACAGATTAGTCAGACAAGACCTTCCTTCCCTTAAGCCATGTTGAAAAATATCAATTTGACCTGATTTAGTTAGATGTTCATTTATCAGGTCTTTTATGATTCCTTCCATTAATTTACTTACCACAGAGGTGAGGCTGATGGGTCGATAATTTGTAGAGTCACTTTTTGGGCCCTTTTTGTATATCGATATTATATTTGCATTTTTCCAAGCATTTGGCACCACACCCTCTGCCAAGGAGCTATTAAAAATGTTCGCTATTGGTGCTGCTAGAATATTTGCCAGTTCTTTTTTATAGAGTCTGGTGCAGGTCACCAGGTCTAGGGGATTTGTTGGGATTTAGACTGGATAATACACTAAATAACTGATCTTTACTCATCTGAACAGATTTATTTCTCCAGGTCTTACACTTTCACAGCTACTCCTTTCTGATCAACAAATGCTAGGTACCTTGATCTCCATGTCAGAATTAGATAAAGTGGTTAAAGCATTAAAAAATGAAAAGCCCTCAGTTGCAATGGGTTTGTCAGAATTTTAAAATCTTTTGGACCAATATACTTGCTTCACATTGTTCACTCCAGAGTTGCTGTCTGATAGGTGGTGAACTTCTGGACTCTTGGGTAGAAGCCACAATTGTGGTTATTCCAAAACCTGATAAGGATATTTATCCTTTGTGGGGCATTTTGCCCCATATTCCTTCTTAATTTAGACTCAAAAATGTATACAAAGGTCCTGGCTAATGGACTGAAAAATATCATTAGTACTTCAGTGCACCCAGACCAAGCAGGAAATCCCAGGCCAACAACTGAAAAGTTTGGTCTACAGGTTTCTTAACACCATATCTGCTTCCAGCAATCCACCTATCTTTAACATGGCAATAATAGTTGATGCAGAAAAGGCTTTCAACCATCTTCACTGGCCTTTCCTATTTTTTACTGTTCAACATGTAACCCCTAGATGGCGCTATCCCAGGGGCTACTACCCCTGCCTGATTTGCCACTAACAGGTTGAGGGGCCTGGATCCAATGGCGGGTGCCTCCACCCAGAGGTCAGGGTTTGCAATAGTTAAACTAACTTGGTCACAGCCCTGGGACACTGCAACCCCCCTTTCTTCCCACTAGTGGCCCACACAATATATCAGAATTACCTTCACAGTATACACTTACCCCCAGGTCTGGTTCCGGCACTGGGACCTCCTGTGAAATGAGATACAGTGCAACAATCACAGTACAGTACTTTAACATAGACAAATACCTCAGGCAGTATAACTTTGCTGAAACAAGCAGCTCTGATTTATTTAGGGGATATAACAAGGACAGGGGAAATCAGGTTAACTAGCTTATCACTCTAATAATCTACTTATGGCTCTGTGCACAGGCCTATCCCTATCAGTTACTGTCCCTGGGTACCCAAGCCCTAGTGGCTAGTCCAAACCGTGGTAGCTGGTAGGGGCCCTTTCACACAGAGAAAAGGAGAATTAAACAGTCAGCAGTACAGTAATTCCATTTGGATTTAATGTGGCAATTCAACAGGGGCGACCCTGAATTAGTACTCACGACCTCCAAATAAGATAGGGTCCTTCAATGTCAGCAGGGCTCACTTGAGGTGCACAAACCTCTTCACACATCCATATAAAAGAAAGCACTATACCAGGCAGGCTGCATCTGTATCCCGATCGCAATTACTGCACAATACCGGGAGAACACACAGCAGATTCAGTTCCTGACAGACCGAGTGTAATTTTCAGCAATTCCTCCAGTCTTCTACAGGTGAGCCTGGTTTCTACTCTTCAGAGATCCTTGATTCTTTTCACAGGACGGATTCAGTCCCAACAAGCTGCAGACCGGAACTCTGGGCCTTACACACGTTTTTGACTAAAACTGCACACTGAAAAGCACAGGCTCCTTCCTTCTTCACTGCCAAAGCTCAACTCAAACTCCAACCGACAAAAACGGGCACTTCCTTTGAGTTCCTCCCAGTTCTTGACTGGATTGGCTGTCACTCACAATAGACTGCTGCTGTTGGTCCAAAAGGCACTGAAGTCTAAACTACATCTCCCAGAGTCACTGCCCATACAATCCTCTTGTGGCTGGCTCAGATTATGAGTCCAAGTTCTGATTCGTCAAGGCACCATTTTAGAGCTAGCTTACCCCACACTGATTGGTCCAGTTCAGCAGTTCAAAACTAGAATGGGGAACTAGCAGACACAGTTCTGACTGCAAAGAAAGCAGGTTAGACAAACTGTAATTTCATTATTACTCTAAATAATTTCTGGCAAACAGTTACATCTTTCAGATAGGTTCCTTTGCACTCCTAGTGACTGCAAAATGAAGTGAATTGGCAGCAGCTCAGTGGTACTCAGAGAGAAGCACACAGTCCCTCCATACAAATTAATTATGTCTGCAAGCAGACAGCTCTTAAAGAGACAGTACCAGAGGCTCTAAAACACTCACTGATAAATGGCTTAAATGCCAAACACCATTCAGGCTTGGAGCATTCAAGCAAGCTCCTGGAAGTCTTTTGGGAACCCCATTTGCAGGGGGTTACACCTTCCTGGCCTGGGAAAGCTTGACGTCCAGGGCCAAGCAAGTTACTCCATAAGTTTTAACTGCAACCGTATACATTTGCATTAGGCTCGCATATGTAATCATCAGTCAATATATCATTTTACCAAGAACACATTTCTGAAACATTGCAGTACGCCACTTTATAACAGTATTACATACACATTGTACCATAACTCAAGTTATTACCTCTTGTACATGAAACCTGAAAGAGGGGGCCTTCCCTATCAGTTACCTTGGGGCTGGATGGGGCAAGGGCACCATACTTAGAGGGCAACACAAGTAACTTGGAGTTAGCACTGATGCTCAGTTTGGGCAATGAGCTCGGGGACACATACACCCTTTATGGACAACATTGAGGCAAGTCCACAGGCCTCCCAAGTGAATCATAACTGAGGTGCACCACAGGCTTTACAGCTCGACCAGTCTTTCTAGGGGAACTGTTATAGTCTCTGCACTCTGAGCCTCATTTTCAGCATTGTCCTCACTTGTCAGGGAGTCTCCATGGGGTAGAGAGGCTAGAACTTGGGGCACTTTCAGCTCCAGGAGTTACAGTTTCTGAGTCCACAACATTTGGCCTGCATGGAGAGCTTTCGGACACTGGCAGGGACTGTCAGGGCACTCAAAATACTCTTCTTTGTCTGGTATCACCAGTCTGCCCCAATCTATCATTTTCCTCCCCTGAAAGCTCAAACAGTTCAACCATGCACAATGATTCCATTTCATCTGATCTGATGCTTTGCACTTCACTTTCTGGGAGCATTGGCTCCAGGGATGAAGCTGGGGCTTAGACAGTCCAGAAGGCCCAGCTTCATCTCCAGTATTGACTAGGAATTGCCCCAAACAATTGACTCAGTTCGTAAGAAGGATAGTATTCAAAGTCACTCTCACTTTCTTCCGATATGGACTGACAGTCATGCTCAACTGGGACTTGTGCAGGGGAACACTTTAACTTTGCTTCTGTAGGTGCAGACTTTCTTGATCTTTTCTTAGCAGCAGCTCTAGTCACTGGTCCAGAGGGGCATCTTCTGGGGCTCAGACTCAATTAAGATTTGTCCAATGGGCAGTAAATGATTTCTATGCATTGTTTTACATCTTTTGAATTATTCTCAGGCCTTACTTTGTACACTGGCAGATCATCTAGTTTGCCCACTACAATGTGAGGGAGATGGTGCCATCTGTCAGCAATCTGTGCTTGCCATGCAGTCCCAGATTTCTTAGCAATACCCGATCTCCCTCCTGGAGTTCCTGTGCTTTCACCTTTTATCATACCTTTCTTTGTTGGCCAGATTTCTTTGGCAGCCATGGTTTGAGCCAGTTGGTACGCATGAGTTAGTTGGGCCTTTAACTTTGCACATACTGTAAATAGTTGTCGAACCTACCCCATCAGGAGAGACCCCAAACACACATCTACTGGTAGTCGAGCTTCTCTTCCAAACATCAGGCGGTAGGGGGAGAATCCAGTGGCATCACTTTTGGTGCAGTTATAAGCATGTACCAGGGTGCTAATTTGTTGGCTCCATCTAGGCTTGTCCTTTGGGTGCAGGGTGCCTAGCATATCTAGCAAAGTGCGGTTGAAACGTTCAGGCTGTGGGTCCCCTGGGGGTAGTGAGTGGTTCTGGACTTCGCACTCCCCACAGAGAAAGCATCTCTTTGATCAGACGATCTCAAAGTCTCTCCCTTGATCAGAATGGATTCTTTGTGGAGCCCCATAGTGAACAAAAAGTTTTCTACAAGTACTTTGGCCACAGTGGATGCTTTCTGGTCTTTGGTGGGGAAAGCTTGGGCATATCTCGTGAAATGGTCAGTGACCACCAGCACATTACTGATATTTCTTGATCTGACTCCAAACTCAGAAAATCAATACAGACCAGCTCCATGGGTGCACTGGTGGTGATGTTAACAAGGGGCAGCCCTCTGCAAAGCTTCCTCTGTAAGCAGCGACTACAAGTTCGAATGTGTTGCTCCACATCAGCCCCCATCTTAGGCCAATAGAATCTGGATCTCACCAAGTCAAGTGTTCTGTCTATACCAAGGTGCCCCATGTGGTTGTGCAAGGACCTCAGTACTGAGTCTCGAAAGGCAGTGGCAGCACTAGTTGTTGTTTGTCTACTTGTCCCCTCTGTCTACTGTTTCTCTGTATAACAGTTTATTGATCAGTTTCAACTTAGGACCTTCTTTGTATAACAGTGCAGTTCTCAAATCAGTGGAGCGTAATTTGGACACATCTTTCCTGCATAGAGGGCTTCTAAAGCTGCTTTGATCATGGGATCGCGGGATTGAGCCTCCTAATACTGTCATTGTCCAGCTGAGGCAGTGCACCAATGTCTATTGCAGAAAAGTGGCAATAAGCAGCAGGTATGCAACTCAGAGGCTCCCAAGCAACCATGCAGTCCACTGCGTCCGTGGACATTTGTTCCTCCCTGTCAAACTTCTGGCACAGTGCCCGAATGTCAGGTTCTGCCAATCGGACCCAATCATTCTGGGGAACAGGCCTCCGGAGAGAGCATCAGCATCTATGTGGTTCAGACCTGCTCGTATTCGAGAGCATAGTCATATGTAGATAATGCAGAAAGCCACCTATGGCCAGTGGCATCCAACTTAGCTGAGGTCTGCACATAGGTCAAAGGATTATTCAGTTTTACTAGTATTTTAGCCCCATACAAGTACTCATGGAATTGGTCAACAATAGCCCACTTCAAAGCTAGGAACTCTAACTTATGTACAGGATAGTTCTTTTGGATGGGGTCAGGCTTCTACTGGCAAAGGCCACTGGTCTCAGGCCATTCTCGTGCTCTTGGTACAACACAGCCCCCAACCCTTGCAAGCTAGCATCAGTGTGCAGGACGTAAGGTTTTCTTGGATCGGCATAGGCCAGCACTGGAGCATGGGTAAGTTGATATATGATCTCATGAAAAGCAGTCTCAAATCAGGAGTCCAGCGGCCCCAAATACTTCACTCGGATGAAAATACACTCTTTCAGTCTTGAGGGACGCTGACTTTTGGTATATTTTTGTGGGTTGGGGGATACCCTTGAGTAAGGTTAAGTAAAGGGCGGATCACTCTTGAATAGTCCTTGATGAAGCGCCGATAATAACCACAGAATCCCAGGAATCTTTGCAGTTCTTTTAGATTTTTGGGCTGTGGCCAGGTGGTCAAGGCCTCAACTTTACTTGGGTCGGTCTCTATTCCCTCGGTGGATACTATGTGTCCCACATACTTTACTGATGTTTGAAAGAATTGACACTTATCAATGGACAGTTTAAGGCCAAAGTCCTCCAGTCGGTCCAATACCTTAAATAATCTGCTCTCATGTTCCTCCAGCGAGCTGCCAAACACAATAACATCATCTAGGTATACCAGGCACTCTAGTAAGTTCATGTCCCCACTGCACGCTCCATCAATCGTTGAAAAGTGGCTGGGGCACCTGAAATCCTTGAGGCATCCTCATGAATTCATAGAAATAGCGGACAGATAAGGCCGTCTTCTCACGGTCCTCTGGGGCCATCGGGATCTGGTAGTACCCACTGCGGAGATCCAGCACAGAGAACCACTTGCTCCCGCTTAGGCAGTCCAAAGCATCCTGAATGCGGGCATTGTGTACTGATCAGGATAGTCCGCCGGTTTACAGCGATAATCCACACACATCCTTACTGTTCCATTCTTTTTCCTCACTACCACAATGGGGGAAGCATAAGGGCTTCTGGATTCTTGTATTACACCAGCAGCTAACATCTCTTGCAGATGCCGTCTCACATCATCTATGTCAGCAGGTGCCAGGCGTCGAGACCTCTCACGAAATGGTCTTTCGTCATGCAGCCGGATATTGTGCTCAGCTCCTTGCACGCATCCTACATCCCATTCCTTTAAAGAAAACACCTGGTCTCTCTGGGCAAGCTTCTCACTGATCCTCACTTTCCATTCAGCTGGCAGCGGGAGTCGCAAATCAAACAAGTCAGGCGTTACTCTGTCATTCTTCCTTGAACTCTTGCTGCTGGGTAGCACTGCAGTGTCTGCACAATGCACATTAGCCAGGATGCAACCTCTGTTTCTGAATGTCTCTTTCAGACACATTATGAACTTGGACCATTACCCTTCTGGCATAAGCATGGGCTCTAGCGGGCAAAATACTAGGCTTGACCAGCAGTCCCTCTGGCAATTTTCCATCGCCTGGTGCATCCAACATTAATATTTTATTCTTAACATCCTTTCTGATACGGACCTCTCCCTGTAAGGTACACTGGGCATTTGGCGCCAGGATCAGAGACTCAGGATCCTTCTTCCATACAATTCACCGGTTCCTCTGGTTCTGTTTTTCAGCATCTCTCTGTGCCTCATAGGCCTTCTTAATTAAAGCCGGAACTCTTAAAGCTCTACTAGTCTTTGACCCCTGTTTTTCATAACACAACTGTGCCAGCCTTCTGAACATGTGAGCATTTGTTCCAATCAACAAAGGGACACCATCATACAGTCCAGTGGGGGGACACACTAAGGCTAGGGTCTCTACTTGTTCGGCCACTCCAGCCACGGAGGTGGGGAAAGACAGCCAAATTCGGATATACCCGGAATAGGGGTAGGCCTTCTCACTTAACCCCCATACATGCAGTCCTTCTAATGGTTGTAAGGGTACGTCTGACAAATGCTTCTGATACCAATCCTGGAACATAATTGTCACTTGGGAGCCACTGTCTAATACAGCTCTTGTAGACACTCCATTCACCTTTACAGTGGTCTCCATGGAGGGACCCACTATTCTGGACCAGTCTGGAGAGGCGGTAGTGGGGGCCTGGGCAACTGACCTTGCCACAAAAGGACGTGAATTAGCATTTTTGGTGCCCTCACTGGGATCATGTCGTGCACCTCTTAACCACTGATTTCTTCTCCGAGCTCTCCTTGTAGCCTATATGCAACTTTGTCAGTGTCTTTTGGGGACTGGCATTCCCTTTCATGTGCCCATCTTTCCCACAATTATAGCAAAACATACTTTCTGGAGTTTGAGCTGGCCGAGGCGCCACACTGGGAGCCAGGGCGGGGGTATTACTAACTGGAAACCTGGGTGCCATCTCTGTCTGCGGCGTGATAAGCATTTGGAGACATCTCGTCAGTTTCTCCACTTCCATGGTCAAGGAATTGAGTTTGGAGCTGTTATCAGCAGGAGATACATGGGTGGGTACCCCCACCCCCATAGCAGATGCAGTCGGATATAGGTCAGGGCTCAGACGGCATGCGTGTGTCTTCATAAGGGACACTGTTTTTGAATTCCCGGATCTCTCTCAACAGTTCGCCCATTGTGGCATATCTTTTCCTTGTCAGAGCACTCATTGACTGTCAACCTCTGCCCTGAACTTCACTTGATGGGTCACCTCAGTCACTTCGGGTCGTAGCCACAGCTGTTGGTGCAGGTACCTCCCGAGTGCGCCTTTTCTCAACTCCTCGAATTTCTCTCATTAACTCATCATAGGAGGGTGGGGATTCCAGTCGTTGCCAGGCGTAACTGAAGCAACAGCAGTTCTGAGAAGGGGCAGACTTAAGGATTCTGTCCAGTCTGGTTCGGTCCAGTTCAATCGCTGGCAAACTACCCTTTCTGAGGCATTCTTGCAACAATTTTTCCAGCCGAGAGCGTTACAGACAACAACTCCCTTGGTACTGTTGTGCATTTCTTACTCTCCACCATAGGTCCTCATCAGAATCTGGGCTCCCATACACATTCTCCAAGGCCTCAAGATAGGCCTGTGCAGTCGCTTCAGGGTTACTGGCCGTTTAGCACGGATGGTAGCCAGGGCAGGACCTCGAGGCTCTCACTAACCCTCTTTAGCTTTAGCCTTCCGAGCATTGCCATTCTAGCACTTGGGGGCAACATAGTCTATCCAGGTCTCCCAGTCATCCTCCTTGGGGGTGGGAGGTGCCAGAGAAGATCCTCAACCTCGTAAGAGTCGTGACTAATGGCAGGTGCAGAAATAGGAGTCTGCATTGGTTCAGCCACCATTACGGGCACTGGAGCAGGAGAGGGTGTTGGGGAGGAACACCCCAGGTGGCAAGAATAGTTTCTTCAAGTCCTCCACAGTTTTCCTCTCCCAGCAACCATTCAGCAAATTTCTCCTCAAAAGTTTCAGATAGTGGTGGGGCTGATTCCCCGGTCTTTACTGTCCTTAGTTATCACTCTCCAAGCAGTGAGGGCTCCTCTGGGGTAATGGTCTGTGGCACTTTGGAGCTATCTATGGGATCCTTAAACTCTACTAGGGCCAGGAAAGTGTGGGTGAGCAGATTAGCATGCCGACCCACCACCACAGGGTTTTTAAACCTTCCACCTTGGAAAGTACTCCCTGCACAGTGTCCGTATTGATACCCAGGGGATGTCCAGGATAAGCATAGCATTTTGGGGTCGATCTCCTCCCCAGTACACCACTCCACCAGCCGTGCACAGCCACTTCTGTCGGGTACCCATTTTTTTCTTAACAGTGGTTCAGAATATGGCCACTAGAGGACACACAATCCCAGCGGTGAGCCTCCAAGATGTAACCCCTAGATGGCGCTATCCCAGGGGCTACTACCCTGCCTGATTTGCCACTAACAGGTTGAGGGGCCTGGATCCAATGGCGGGTGCCTCCACCCAGAGGTCAGGGTTTGCAATAGTTAAACTAACTTGGTCACAGCCCTCTGGGACACTGCAACCCCTTTCTTCCCACTAGTGGCCCACACAATATATCAGAATTACTTCTACAGTATACACTTACCCCAGGTCTGGTTCGCACTGGGACCTCCTGTGAAATGAGATACAGTGCAACAATCACAGTACAGTACTTTAACATAGACAAATACCTCAGGCAGTATAACTTTGCTGAAACAAGCAGCTCTGATTTATTTAGGGGATATAACAAGGACAGGGGAAATCAGGTTAACTAGCTTATCACTCTAATAATCTCATCTATGGCTCTGTGTACAGGCCTATCCCTATCAGTTACTGTCCCTGGGTACCCAAGCCCTAGTGGCTAGTCCAAACCGTGGCAGCTGGTAGGGGCCCTTTCACACAGAGAAAAGGAGAATTAAACAGTCAGCAGTACAGTAATTCCATTTGGATTTAATGTGGCAATTCAACAGGGCGACCTGAATTAGTACTCACGACCTCCAAATAAGATAGGGTCCTTCAATGTCAGCAGGGCTCACTTGAGGTGCACAAACCTCTTCACACATCCATATAAAGAAAGCACTATACCAGGCAGGCTGCATCTGTATCCCGATCGCAATTACTGCACAATACCGGGAGAACACACAGCAGATTCAGTTCCTGACAGACCGAGTGTAATTTTCAGCAATTCCTCCAGTCTTCTACAGGGTGAGCCTGGTTTCTACTCTTCAGAGATCCTTTGATTCTTTTCACAGGACGGATTCAGTCCCAACAAGCTGCAGACCGGAACTCTGGGCCTATACACGTTTTTGACTAAAACTGCACACTGAAAAAGCACAGGGCTCCTTCCTTCTTCACTGCCAAAGCTCAACTCAAACTCCAACCGACAAAACCGGCACTTCCTTTGAGTTCCTCCCAGTTCTTGACTGGATTGGCTGTCACTCACAATAGACTGCTGCTGTTGGTCCAAAAAGGCACTGAAGTCTAAACTACATCTCCCAGAGTCACTGCCCATACAATCCTCTTGTGGCTGGCTCAGATTATGAGTCCAAGTTCTGATTCGGCCAAGGCACCATTTTAGAGCTAGCTTACCCCACACTGATTGGTCCAGTTCAGCAGTTCAAAACTAGAATGGGAACTAGCAGACACAGTTCTGACTGCAAAGAAAGCAGGTTAGACAAACTGTAATTTCATTATTACTCTAAATAATTTCTGGCAAACAGTTACATCTTTCAGATAGGTTCCCTTTGCACTCCTAGTGACTGCAAAATGAAGTGAATTGGCAGCAGCTCGAGTGGTACTCAGAGAAGCACACAGTCCCTCCATACAAACTAATTATGTCTGCAAGCAGACAGCTCTTAAAGAGACAGTACCAGAGGCTCTAAAACACTCACTGATAAATGGCTTAATGCCAAACAACATTCAGGCTTGGAGCATTCAAGCAAGCTCCTGAAGTCTTTTGGAACCCCATTTGCAGGGGGGTTACAAACACTTTAACTTTGGTCTCAGTGTCTGGCAGTGACTTCAGCTCTTCTATAAGAATGCTAAAGACTCTGTTTGAAAGAATGACCTCACTTCCCCTTGGTTCCCAATTTCTGGAAGCACCAGACAAGGTTACTTCATGTTTCCATTGCTCTTTTCTCTCTCTATTGAGAACACAGAGAAGGAGTCAGACCGCATCTAGGGATTTGCAGTGCCCAAGTCAAGAAATGATGAGAACAACAATTGAAATAGACGGGTACCTACTTGCAGGGATGTTGGAAATCAGTGTAGCTCACTGGAGACATGGAAACACGTACAGAGTTGGATAAGCTTAAAAGTCACAGTCTTTATTCACATGTAGTAAAAAATTCCTGAAGCAGTTGGCAAAGTACAGTCACAGTGCCCAGTGCCAGTACGGTCCCTAATCTTCCAAGCAAGCTGTTGCAGAAGAACAAAACCTTTGATAAATAACTATTGTGTGTAACGCACTAGGAGGCAGCAGCCCTGTGTGGGGCTTGCTTCAGCATTTTTTACTACATGTGAATAAGTCTGTGACTTTTAAGCTTATCCACCTCTGTACGTGTTTCCTAGTTTCCAGTGAGCTACACTGGTTTCCAACATCTCTGCAAGTAGGTGCCAGTCTCTTTCATTTGTCTGTCTCTCTATTGAGTACCTATCTACCTTAATTTGTAATTCTCTGAGGTTGGCAGGTATCTAAACATCCACTATAGAATTGCACGTTGCTCTATATGCTGATTTTGTCCTGCTTTTTATTAGTATTCCCACTAGGTCATTCCCTGTACTTTGAAACCTTCCTCCCAGTATATTAAATGCTTAGTATTCAGCTAAATGGGCAAGATACTCCCAAAGAATGCCGACTAATCCCATATCTATTGGTGACATCAACAGTAAGTTATTTGGGTATCCATATCTGACAAAATACTAACTCCTCTGTAAAGATAACTGCAGCATGTCCTCTTCTCTGCACTCTAGCGAGGGACTATGATTGTTGGACAGGTCTTCCAGTAGCTCTAGTTGGTAGGATTGAATGAATAAGGATGAATGTATTACCGTGGCTTATTTTATGTGACTCTTTACTAATTCCATTATCAATAGAGTTTTGGGCAAAATTGCATGCTGTAACAAGTGGATTTGTTTGGTCTAAGACCAAACCCACGGTGAAATGGTCTATACTTTGTTCAGCTAAAAGAGATGGAGGAATGTGCTTATCAAACTTCAAAAATTATTATGCAGCTAGATTAACAGAAGTCCCAGACATTTTATACAAAAAAAAAAGGGACAGTGGCTGGTATGAATTGGAAGCCACTCATGCAGCTTTAGTACCCTTCCCATCCCTCCCAATTATCCCGATAACCACACTTTTAGTTCAACCCATTACCAATCCAATGACAAGAGCACAAATTCCTGCTTGGTTCTGAGATGTAAAAGATATGAAACATCTTAATGCCAATTTCATTTTGGACACCTGTAGTCGGATGTCCCTTTTTCCACCCGACAGCAACTAATCCAGCATTTAAATTCTGGAGAGCACATGGATTGGACCACATAGGTCATCTCTTTCAGGATACAGTTCTCTGTACTTTTTCTGCTCTCCAAGCAGAATATAACCTCCCTGAATCACATTTGTATCAAAACCTTCAGATTCCTGCATTCCTTACCTCATCCTCAGTGAAACTCTGGTTGTTGGAACCTCCATCAAGATTTCTATTACTCTTCACCTCAGACACCGTCCAGGGCATAGTAGAAGTCACAGCTCTAGTTTATATAGTTACACCACACAATATTGAGGTCATCCAGCAAAAATGGTGCCTGGAAATACCCCATACCTTTTTAGACAAAGAATAGAAACTTATCTATCAAGAAGTACACCAAACCAAAGCAGATGCAACATGGCATGAATTCTAATTAAGCAATAAGGCATGACAGGGTGTGGTATATCATGGGATAGCATCACACCTCGGGTGGTTGGGCATGAGGCCACAGGCTGTGTGTGTCCGATGACCCAAGAAGTGATGATATCCCATGATATACCACACCCTGGAGTGACTTATTGCTATTATGAACTGGCTTAAAAGTTTTAGCAAAAAAAAAAAAATGAAAAAAAAACTTTTAAAACTGCCTTTAATTGCCTTCTGTGGGATGCTGGAGGAATATCTTTTCAAAAAGTAGTTCTTGGTGGGCTCCGAGCAGCAGGTAGCACTGTTGTAAGTGGAGTTTGTGAAACTCTCTGCATTTTGCTAGCACTGCTCCTGGTTTTGAAATGTGTTTTTCCATTTGACCTGGTCCTGCTGCCTGGCCTGCAGTGTGAGAGGGAAAAGAGTTATGTGGAATTTTATTTATTTTTTTTGTAAAATCCCCATCTGCTTAGAAGTGCAATCTGAATGGGAGGAATGCAGGTAGAGACGTCTGTTTTTTTCTGTTGCTAGTCAGTAAGTACCCTGGGGTAGCTGTTGAAAGGGGAGAGCACATGAAGGGGTAAGAATGCTTGCTGGTTGTGGTAATTTTTTTTTTAATTCTTTGAATCGGGGACTCTGCCCATCAGCAGCAGTTTTGGTTTGCTGTCAGGAGTGCTTTCAGTCTGTAGTGTGCATGAATTACTTGTGGTTGAGTAAACTGGGAGACAGAGGCTACATAATATGTGTGTGTGTCTGGGCTCTTGTTGCAACTCACTCCATTTGTGTGCCACAGTCGGGCAGTTTATTTCTGTAACTGAGCATATTTCTGAGCAGTTCTGTGTGTCTCACAATATAAATTGGCTGTAGATTGTGGCAGCTGTTTGGAGTGGTGTTCTGTGTAATGGACTGAGGATGTGATTGCTGCTGGCGGATACATCTTACGAAAGTGAGGAAGCTGGTAGCCGGAGGCTTTTGAAGCCATGAGGATGTAGCCCAATATCATCATGGCTTCAAAGACCTCTCAGCCAATCAAGCTTCCTCCACTGTCGGCAGCCAGTTCATAACTGAAAGTAGCCACTGGTATTTTCATGCCCTGTAATTGCATGCCGCTTTTGGGTCAATTATGCTCATCTTTGTTGGAGACAATGCTGGCAGAGAAGGAAAACATACATGTTTTTTGTAGTTGTCCAAAACTAATATCCTATTGATCACCAATCACGGACTGCATAAAAGATATTTTCCAGATTTCACAAGAAATGCAACATTGTATCTGAGGGCTCCCCTTAGAAAGGTGAGGTCTAAATATAAAGTTGTACAATATCTGCATTATAGTTGCCTACAAATGCATCACCGCGAGGTGGCTTATACCTGATGCTCTCTCCAAACAGGAATGGATTTCTAAATGTAAAGAAATTCAGGATACAGAAAGAATTACTGCTTGATTTTGATTGTAAACCAAACAATACAAAGGGATATGGTTACCCTTTGTCTTTCTTGGAACATTTTGAAGGAACCACAGTACTGGAATAGCTGGCACATCTGGAATCTTAAGCAGGAAAGGGAGGAGGGAAGAAGGAAAATAAAAAATAAGAATAAAAACAAAATCATTGGGCTAGCATCAAGACGTATGGGATCCTTACTTTAGACTGTGTTTGATCGTATTGTACTAGTTATAAAAGTTCACTATAGCTATAAAATTCACTATAGTTAAAGTAAGGTTGGTCACTGTGGCAGATTAGTGGAAAGTGGAAAGAGCTTAGAATCCTCATATGTCTGTGGGAGGGTTGGGACTCAGTTCTTTCCCTTTAGGAATAGAGTTCTGATTTATACTATTTATGAATCTGCTGAAAGGTTGATCTTCTTCAAGGCTATCTCCCTCCATTGAACCACATCATGGAACTGTAAGCTGTTGGTGTCAGGACCACGCAGAAGATTTTGCTAGCTGGGGCGGCCCACGTCAACATGCATCGTTGCCGTCTATGTAATGTGGTCAGCCCTTTCGTGCCTCAGATCTTTTCCTCACTGTCAACTGCTCATTGGTCCACCACTACTGAAGAATGCTGTTGAATTTTGCAAGTGAAGCTAACGCTGCTACTACTTTGTTATTTTAAAACTACTTGCCCTTGTGTGCCACCATCGAAAGAAGAGGAACCATTGTTCCATTATTGTTGCTAAAGTTTAGTAAAGATCTACAAAGATGATGACCACTCCATGTGCATTCGTTGCTTGGGCCTAGCTCACAACGTGAAGGCCTGCGGCATTTGCCAGGGCTTTAACCAGGTGGCTCAGAGATGTCACAAGCAAGCCTTGGAACTTTGTTTACAAATTAAGACAATGGAAGAGAAACAGCAGGCATTGAAAGTGGCTTTACCACTATCTCCTGCTCCCTTTCTCTGAGGCTCACTGTTGACCCATTGTTTACTACAGTCGATGGTGTTTGCTGCTGAGTCCACTAAGAAGAAGGCCAAGTCTGCTAAACTGGTGAACCAGCACTGCCACACAGATAAGGAGAAGAGGCACAAGGAAAAAAAATGCCTCTATAGACCTGTCTGCTCTCCTCTGAAAAGAGTTAAGTCTACAGACAAAGACAAGAAACAGGCCAAGGCCTTCAGTTCTGTTGCCCCCGACTGTTTCTCAGATACTAAGGTCATGGTCTGGCACAGGCTGTAATCCCCCAGGCATTCCCAGCCAGTTCCACTGCTGAACACTTTTCCTTTGATGGTTCAGTCATCGATGACCCTATTGGGGTCTATTGATGCTCAGATGCTTTATTAGACAATGTCTGAGCAGTTTCAGAAGCTTCTGCCTTTAACTCACTGGCCAACACCACCCCTGTTAACACTGTCTGAGTTGCCACCATCGACCTCGTCGATGTTGCAGGAGTTTCCTCATCTTACCGTAGTACCGGGCAAGGATCGCCCTCTGTTGATGGTAAGTTCATCAATGGTCCATCCTTCACAGCCTCCTTTGCCTATTGACCTGCTGCCCATGCTAGTCGATGTCCGAGGATGAGCTGGAATACATTCAGAGTATATGAAGGAAGAGTATGAAGAGATGGAGGAAGATCTGATCCCCCAGCTGTGGCAGGCTTCAGTTCAGCTTTGTCCTTCTGTAGTGAGGAAAGTGTACAGAACACTCCTCTGTCCCAAGGATGCCTCGTTTCAGCCTTTCTTTAGGCAGGTCCAGTCAGAACTGGGATTTGTAGAATAGAAAGGGGATACGTCTAAGAAAAATCTTGTCTACCTCCCTTACAGTACTTATCATTCTGATCCATTCAGCTCTGCAGGATGCCTCTCTAGCTGCTTGGCATGGATCTTGTGCTCTGCCTGCAGTACCAAGGAGGGTGGATTCATGACAAATCTAAGACTCCAAAACATATGAACTCTCTTCTTCCTGACAACGAATTCAGGAAGCTTGTTGTCATGGGAAAAAGGACATGTGCTTCAGCATCCTTTGTACTCTGAATTGCCAGTTACCAGGCTTCTATGATTAAATGTCAGAATTGCCTGTGGAAATCTATAGCTGCAGTGGCTGACAAGGTGATGAATGGCCCTGACAAACTCATGGTCCAGCAGTCTGTTGCCAGTGGTCTAGATGCTGGTAAGCACCTTCTGTGGTCTGGTCATGATGCAACAGATGTGGCTGCTCATGTAAATGCAGCTGACATTTGCCTGCACCACGACTCCTGGTTGCGTGTTGTTGGCTTCACCTCTTATGTTTAACAGTCAGTGTGCTTAATGCTTCCTTTGGAGGAAAACTGCTTTTTGGCACCAATGTTGAGTCTGTCCTGCGGGACCTTCAGACATGAAAAATGACCCTGTGGGCTGGTCAAGTGGCATGGAGGGCTAAGGCACTGGGTGCCTTACATTTTACTACACCGGTGACCCAGGTTCAGAAACAGATATGGATCAATCGGGTGCCAGCTGGGGTTAAGGAGAAATGAATATCTGTAGGACTGTTCTCCTCCCTTATGGGGAGTTGTCGGGTCGCTGCTTGACTGTCACCAGGAGGAAACTGGGTGGCAATGCATGCGAGTCACACTGCGTGACAAGAAACCCCATGTTCAGGTGACGGGGGGCATCTCTGTGGAGGCAGAGCACACACATCGCACTCATTGCACGTCCATGGGCCCAAGGGAAAAAATGGAGGACAGGCTCCATGAAGTCCTACCTGTCCTGCTGTATCCTGCACTGCCACTCTGGTCTGGGACAGATCTAAATATGTGTCCCAGGGGGCAAAATGAACTTTCCCCTGGCCCTGCTGTGGGAAAATCCACGGGGATAGGACCCCATCAACTGCTGTCAGTCTTGCAGCTGTGCTGACATACTATCGCTCCTTGAGAGGAGAGCAGTCTCATCGGAATGCTCGATCCTCTACCACCTTGGCTGACTCAGACTCCAGCAACCTCTACTCATTCCCAAACACAGGTTGCTTGTATGGCAGGAGATAAGGTGTTAAGTGCCTCAACCCTCCTCACCATGGGCCTGATTTGGGAGGGTGGAATTTTTAAACAATTTGGGTTGGGAAGATGGTGAGGGCTGTTTCTTTTTTTTTCTTTTCTTTTTATTTAATTTTCTTATTCCATTACCCAAATAACTAATATGAATGCGAATACCATATACGTGAATGGTTGGGTCCGAATACAATTTTCATCCTGTATATTTGAATTGAAGTATTCACCCACCCCTACAACTTGGAATCTTCCTGTGTGACTGCTGTTTTCCTTTTGAGACTGGCAAAGGACAAACTCATGGACAGCAGTTTGTTTAATAATGTTGTGTTTTACCCAATCAAATGTCTTCATATTTTTAGTTAAAATGGCTCCCAAGGAAATGCCAGAATCTCAAGACAGGGCAATATTGTTTGTCACTCTGAGTAATGATGTGATGGTTAAGTGCTGTAAAACTAGCTTGCTCAGCAGAGTGAATTCTTATTAAGTGCATAGGATTTGGGAGTGGAGTACTTTTTGCCTGCTCTTTGTTAAGGGTGCTCAGTTCCAAAACTGACATATAACTGTGTCTCCTTGATCCATTTGTGTGGAGGGGGAGTTACAGTGGTCATCTTCTAGACAGATGGGATTTGGTTAGTTGTGAGGGAATGGTTTATGAGAATGGCGAGTGGTGGTGCCAGTAGAGGTGCAGTGAACTTTAGCCATTTTTTTATACTTCTTTATTGATTTGTTCTCAGAGAATTGTAGACATTCATTAGTAGTACAGAAAAAATGTAAATACCCATAACTGAGTTTCCATCATCTTGAAAAAATTACCATCTCTAGGACAGGGGTGGAATACAAAACAATAGTTAAACATTTTATGATAATTGTAATAAAAAACAACCCATAAAAACTCACAGGGGTAATAAAGAAAAAAATCAATAGAACAAACAATAAATAATGTTGTCACTTTTAGTAAATTCATATACTGTTCCTGGATTACTTAAGTCCCATTACATCTGTTCATGAGGAAACGGTAGGAAAGAACCCTTTCTAAGGGAAAATAGGAAACATATTAATTTCAGTTGTTCCAATAAACAAACTGTTATTATTTGAACTTTATCTACTTTGGGGTTCACAGATTTGAAGCTTATGTGCTGATAACACTTGTAGTAGGTAACTCATTTTGATAGAGCACTCAGTGGGACCATCTGTTTGTGTAAGCAGGCAATCGCGGTTTCCTAGCAAATGTTAGTCTCTCCATTGTTTGAATCTGAGTAATTATGTTAGTCCACTCTGTGATGGATGGTGAGTCCGGGCACAGCCAATGTCGGGTAATAATTTTAAGGGCAGCTATTACTAAAACATTCCATAAATATTTAGTCTCTCGTACACTCAAGGAGGAAGGGAAGATCCCCAGGATTAGGTGCTCAGGACTCAGCAGAGGAGGAAGATCCAGTAAACATTGTAGATGCTCCTGTACCAAGTCCCTGAACCCCCGAAGTCTAGGGCATTGTCAGAAGATGTGGGCATGTTTGGCTTCAGAGGAGCTGCAATCAATTTGGGATCAAGGCCATTCTCCCCCAGGGCTCTTAGAGGTTTTCTAGCCTTTTAACAATTGAAGAGTCTCTGCATGGGTGATGTTGATGAATGAAATCAGTGGGATCCTATCGCTTGGGGTAGGGTAGTTGCTTGGGATGGGGTAGAGCAGAGAGTTATACATCTGCTCTGTAGCAGTGGTGGGGGTAGTTTTGTGGGAATGTTCAGATTGGTCAGGTTGATCTTCAGTGCATTTGCCATCTCAGCTGGGTGCAAGATTAATCTGCTATTGATGTTCAGCTGCTAGGTTTTAGATTTGTGACTTCCTCCTAGCATTGAGTTTATGCCATTCTAGACTATTTTATTATTTGGAGTACTTGTCTTGCAGTATTGTGCATAGAACTGTGAGGCTATTCTAACCCAGATCACACGGAAACTTTGGACGCATCCTTAGGCCTTCCAGTCACAGCCCTGACCTTTACAGTATGTTTTTATCAGCATTCTCAACTGATTTTACTCAACCATTTTTTTTTTTATCAGCCCCCAGTCTGCCGCCAACTCCTACGTTGGGCATTCCTCAACAACCTCTCACTTTCATTTGCCCCTCCCTCCAAGGCCATTAGTGATCCTCATGGGGTGGGATCCTACAGTGCTGGTACCATTATACAGGTGGCTGGGGTTCATAGTATTCTTATTTGTCTCAGAACCACGTCCACCACCAAAATGGTGCCAGGCAGTGCACCAATAGACCACACTTACACTCAGCATCCCTAAGCAGAGGAGGAAAGTTCCTTGGCCCAAGACAGGGGTCTCTGTGGTCACATAATCTAGTACCATCCTTCCTCAGCACCCCCGCTGCTCCCAGGCTGGCCCCAAGTCTGCCTCTGAACTTGAATCGCCAGCATGAGAGTGAAAACGTTACCCACTGGTCCATTGGGCAGAGCAGTTCAACCACTTTTTTTGTTGACTCTGTTTATGCACCACACCTGGAACTCTCTTGAGCTGCCCCTGCCCACCAGCACCGCTGTACCACTCACCTGATGCCCTGCCGCCCTCCACCAACCTCCTGCCGGCAGATCCTCCCCCCTCTAGCTTCGAGCCCCCTGAGGTAGGGCTGCCTCTACTCCGGTGCTCTATCTATAAATCTACCATGCCGGCCAAGGTGGTGGAAGGACAGAGAGGGCAGAAACAGGGGCCTAGTATTGGGTGTACTGTGATGCAGTCCAGAAGGAAGCTGTTGCCTATGCAGGCACAGGGATTTTTCCTCGTTTTCCCCAGGAGCACGAGAGTACAATGACATTAGCACAGCTAAGCCACAGACATCTGCCACGCTCCTTCCCTTAGCAGCTCCACACTAGTTGTACCCCCGATCTCCACCGGGGATCACTACTGCACTGGAGATGCCCTAGATCCCTCCCCAGGGAGAGGAGAGCAGTTCATTGGACGCTCAATCCTCTCCCTCCTCTGCTGACCCTTGGTGCCCGAGCTCATTCCGAACTTGGTGGTCAGCGTGGTGCAGGTGTGGTGTCCAGCGCATCAACCCTCAGCACCTCCAGGCCAGGCTATTTCAACCACTGTTTAACGGCACTTTTCTTATGACTCAGGCAAACTAGAATGCAGGAGGCACTGCAGCCTGATCAGATGTGACTACTGATAAAATCCTAGAGATAGTTGGATTTAAAGGTTGCCTCCTTTAATTATTTCAGATGTAAAAAATGCTGTACCAGACTCAAAACTGGGAAAAGGGCATCTCAAAAGACAAGATAAGAGAACAGTCTAAAATAGAATAGAACAGTATGGGTAGTTCATGTGCACCTTAACTTGTACTGTTGCTTCAACAACCGTGGCCCTATTCAGTCTCAAGCTCCTTCAGTTTAACCCACACTATGAAATATTTTTCCCAATAGGACTGAATGTCATTAAGCTGGTTAAGGCTTAACTATGAGAATGCTGAAGTACTGGCTGTCGAGCTGGGTCAGAGAGCAAGTGTGGTGACTGCTGGGCAGGGGATAGGGGTTGGCATGCTTCCACTGGTGTGGTGGCTGCCTCTAAGGTGACGAATCCCAGTGTCATTCTGGATAAGGGGCTGACATTTGAGACTCAGGTGTCCGCAGTAATCTGGAGCGGTTCCTACCATTTTAGGAATATCAGCCAGCTCAAATCCCTTATTCTGAGACTTGGCAACCCTAGAGCATGCATTTGTGACTTCCAAGCTCAACTACTGTAATACTCTGTACCTCAGGGTCAGTGGAGGTACGCTCTGACATGCCCTTCTTTAGTTTTCAACTCTCTCCCCCTTTTCACTTCCTCATCACCCTTTTTTACATCTAATTTCCTTTCTCTTACTTCATCTTATTACTCTTCCTCTCAAAATGTGCTAGTCATCTTTGAAATGCAAGGTTTTAATATGACAATTTTTTCTGAACAATTTAAAATAAAAATACTCCAGGTGTCTGAACAGAGGCTGCGCTGAATTTAAAATATACATACAAACATGCAGAAAACACCATCAGAAACAGGCCTCACGGTCTATCGAGGTCTGCTCGATTGCAGCTAGCCCTAAACTTGCAGCTGACCCACCCATCCCTCCCCTCCTCATAATTACCCCTCCTCTTACTCTGTCCCATCCCTCTTAAAATCGTCTACTGTGCTATAGATCACAACCTCCTCCAGCAGAGTATTCCACTTATCCACCACCATCTCAGTGAAATAATGTCTCCTGACTTCCCCTGAATCTTCCCCTGCCAAACTCATCTGGGCTCCCTCTTGATCCTCCCCCTTCTAATATGGGAAATCCCTTCTGTACTAGTCTTGTTAATCCCCTTTAAGTATTTAAAGGTTTCGGTCACGTCCCCCCATCCCTTCTCTCCTCCAGGGAATACATGTTCAGCTTGCCCAGCCTTTCCTCATAGGAGTATCCCTCTAATCCCTGGATCATCTTTGTCACCCTGTGCTGTACACCCTTCAACAATCTGATGTTCTTCTTCAGGAATGGGCGCCAGTATTGCATGCAATATTCCAGGTGCAGCCTGACCAGCGACCTGTAGAGGGGCAGGATCACCTCCCTATTTCTGGAGGAGATTCCCCTTGCTATACACCCCAGCATCCTGTTGGCTTTTGCTGCTGCCCTCTTGCATTGAGCTGAGTTGTTCACACTCTCGTTATAAGCACCCCTAGATCCTTTTCCTCCTTGGTGCATTCCAGCTGTACTCCCCAGCTGATAGCTCCTTGCCTGGTTGTTAGCCCTGAAATGCAAGACCTTACACTTTTTAGCTTAAACCCCAACTGCCATGCATCCAACCACTCCTGTAGTTTGGTCAGGTCCTCCTGCAGCCCCTCTACCCTTCAATGTCATCTACCACAGCTCCCATCTTTGTGTTGTCTGCGGGAGACTAATCTTACTCCGGACTCTGTGGGAGATATCAGCTATGAATATCCCAAACAACAACAGTCCCAATGCTGATCCCTGTGGCACCTCACTTGTCACATCCCTCGGTGATGAGATGCTCCCACCACCACCACCCTTTGCTGCCTTCCTTCAGCCAATTGATGATCCAAATTACCTTCTTTGTTCCCATTCCTATATATTCCAACTTCCCATGCGGCATGGAATCAAAGGCCTTGCTGAAATCCAAACACAGGACATCCACCACATGGCATTTGTCCAGTTCCTTTGTCACCAGTCTTAATACTCAATCAGGTTTGTCTGGCAGGATCTTCCTAAGACAAACCCATGCTGCTGACCATTCTGGAGACCATTGATCTCCAAAAATGTTACCAGCCTCTCTCTTTTAGGATCGTCTCCATGAGTTTTCCCACAATTGATGTGAGGCTTACTGGTCTGTAGTTACCTGGTTCATCCTTAGGTCCAGTTTCATGAATGGATACCACATGGGCCATCCTCCAGTCCTGTGGTATGCATCCAGTGTCCAAGGAGGTATTGAACAGGTCAGCCAGTGGTCCTGCCAGAATCTCTGCTAGTTCCTTAAGTACCCTTGGGTGAATGCCGTCTGGACACGGTGTCTTATTCCCCCTCAGAGCTCTTAATCCTTTCAGCACCCTATCCTCTCTAATCCCTATATCAGTCACCTCCCCCGCCCACTCCTCCTCCTCCTCTCCCAGGTGGTACCTGCCCTTTCTCCTTCATGAACACAGAGCAGAAGTAATCATTCAGTACCTCTGCCTGGTCCTCCCCTTTCACCCAGCTCCATCTTTCAGATGCTGAAGAAGGTTTTTTCCACCTGAACCAGTTCCTGAAGCCTTGGTCTCGACCAGCCTGGTAACCTCCTGGACTTCATACACCTCCCTGTTAACCCTCCATTTCTTGAGTCTCTGAAATTTTTTGGCCTTCATTATTCCTTGACCCTCGTCCATCCAGCTCGGTTTGTTTGCCCTTTCTTCTTCTCCTTTTCTTGTATGTCCCAGTAACCTCCACCAGCCCTTTCTTATTATTCCATTTTTGACTAGCATCCATGTGGGGCTTGTGAGTCTGCCTTTATTGCCTGCTTCTTTACAGGCATGTAATACAATAAATGTTGTTTTATAAATTGAGGCGATGCTGGTGCCTTTTTTTGGTTTGACTATGGCTGAATTTCGCAGATGCCTGCCAAAATTTTCCATCCTTTAAAGTCCACTCCTTAAGTCTATCACCTGGTACCTGTATCTCCTGCTTCCTGCTCATGTTGAACGAACTATACCATTTGGTGGTCACAGCCAGAGGATCTCCACCAGATCCCTTACAGCCTCCTCTTTGATAGAACCTGGTCCAGGGTCCTATTCAGTCTAGTTGGCTCACTGATAACTGCACCAGGCTGTCTGAAATGCCCTAATAAGATCGCCCTTGTGGTGGGGGTGCTCCACCCACCCCCTGTAGTTGATTTCCCACCACCAAAGTGTTCCATTCCTACAGACCCTTCTGATTTGCTAGGTTCTCTCTATCCAGATCATCCCCTTGGTCTGGCATGTTTGCCCCATCCTCATTGTTCTACTTTTGATTCTTGGCTGCATCCATAGGGCCTCTGTTCTCTCCCTTCCTCCTTTGCATCTTATCCCTCCTGTACATATATTGCCTTGCCCCCTTTTCCTTAGTCCTCCTTCCGAATATCCTATACCCTGGGATTATCAAATTACATTCCATAACTTTAGTAAATATTTTGACCCCAAATTTTAGCATAGTCATTTTTCACACCACCTTATGAATGTGACAGGTGTCATTTTTCAAATCCTGCCTAAAAGGTGATTTTGCAGGCATAAATTCATAGATAGATTCATAGATATGTGTCAGTAGAAAGGACCTATGTTGCCCATTGAGTCTGCCTCAATCACTTCACAAAACACCTTTTAGAGGATTTGAAAATGGGAGAGTCCTCTGAAAAGCACTAACAAACAGGCAAGAAGGTGGGGTGGAGCAACAATGGGGAAACATCAAAACCGCTATCACAGAGGCAACAAGTCTTTGTATGAAGCAAATAAACAAATCAAAATGAAAGAAAAAAACACTATGGTTCTCAAAAGAAGTAGTGGGGAAGGTAAGGGAAAAAAGATAGCATTCAGGAAGTATAAGGAAACACAGAAGGAGCAGGACAGAGAACTGTACCAGTTAAAGCAGAAGGAAGTGGGTAAGGCAGTCAGAATAGCAAAGGCCCAAATGGAGAAAAAGATAGCCAACTCGGTTAAGAAGGGGGATAACACCTTTTATAGGTACATTAGGGAGCAAAGAAAGACTAACGCAGGGATACTGAGGCTGAACAAAGAGGAAGGTGGTGGGGCAGAGAGCGACAGTGAAAAAGCAGGGATACTGAATGAATACTTCTGCTCAGTATTCACAATGGAAAAGCAGGGGGAAATACCTAATCCAGTCAATAGAAGCACTCTGGATAGGGGGGTTGATATTAGTCCTTTCACATAAGAAAGGGTTTTGAAAGAACTCTTAAAACTGAAGGTGGATAAAGCAATGGTGCCTGATGGGATTCACCCCAGAATTTTAAAAGAACTAAGGGAAGAACTAGTAACACCACTGACTACCCTTTTTAATAAATCATGGGAGGATGGGGTGGTACCTGAGGACTGGAGGAGGGTGGATGTGATTCCCCTTCACAAAAGTGGGAGCAAGACAGAGGCAGGAAACTACAGACCTGTCAGTTTGACCTCAGTAGTAGGGAAAATGATAGAATCACTTCTGAAGGAAAGAATTGTTAAGTACCTAGAGGCCAGTGGGGCACAGGACCCAAGGCAGCATGGATTCACAGCGGGAAGGTTGTGTCAGACAAATCTAATCTAATTGATTTATTTGACTGACTGTCCAAAGCAGTAGACCAGGGAGGGGCTGTGGACATGGCCTACCTAGACTTTAGCAAGGCATTTGACACAGACCTGCACAAAAGATTAATAAACAAATTAGCCAGCCTGGGAGTGGGTCCTAGGGTGGTAGCCTGGGTAAAACACTGGTTGGACAGCAGGACACAGCGGGTAATAGTAAATGGAGTCCACAGTGAAGAAAGGAGGGTTACTAGTGGGGTACCACTGGGTTCAGTACTGGGGCCGGTCCTTTTTAATGTCTTTATAAGTGACATTGCAGAGGGACTGGAAGGGAAAGTATGTCTCTTTGCAGATGACACAAAGATCTGCAACAGGGTTGATACACAAGGTGGGGTGGAAAAGATGAAAAGGGACTTGGCAAGGTTGGAGGAATGGTTAAATGTATGACAGCTTCGATTCAGTGCAAAAAAGTACAAAGTAATGCACCTGGGAAACAAAAACCCAGGGGAAGAGTACACAATGGGGGGGGGGTGGTGTGAGATACTGACAACAACAAAAATGGAAAGGAACCTGGGGGTAGTCATATCAGATGACCTAAAGGTGGGTAGCAATGTGAGAAGGCAGTAAGGAGGGCTGGGGGGATACTGGGATGCATAGGTAGAGGCATCACCAGTAGAAAACAGGAAAGTGTTGGCCCTCTGTACAGACAGTTGATAAGATCACATCTGTAGTGCTGTGTACAGTTCTGGAGACCCCATCTCCGCAAAGACATAGACAGGGTGGAGGCTGTCCAGAGGAGGGCAACCAAAATGATGCAGGATCTGCATCAGAAGACATATGAGGAAAGACTAAAGGAACTAAAGACGTATAGCCTTGAGGAAAGGAGGGAGGGGGAGACATGATAGAAACTTTCAGATACCTCAAGGGAATCAACAAAGTCCAAGAGGGTAGCATCTTTCAGAAAAAGTGATGTGCAAAAACAAGGGGGCACAATTTGAAGATAGAAGGGGGACGGCTCAGAGGTAATATGAGGAAGTATTTCTTCACAGAGAGGGTTGTGGATACATGGAACAGCCTTCCTGAGGAGGTTGTAGAGTCAAAAACAGTGGGGGAATTCAAGAATGCATGGGACAGACATAAGGCAATTCTAGTGGGGGGTAGGAGGAAGTAGGCTGTTGGTTAACTAGGATCTGCAGCTTATCCATTAGATAGGGAAATGGGCAGACTAGGTGGGCCAAGCGGTCCTTATCTGCCGTCAAATTCTGTGTTTCTATGTTTCTGTCTTACCTACCAGGTTTATCAAGGGGGTTCATAAAAAGACTATTTTGAAAATTTGGGGTCAAAGTTTTAAAAGAAACTCCAAAGTTATGAAGGTACATGACATTTTCCAGTGTTCACTTATCACTTTAGTGATTTTACTTTGAGCACATGTTTTTAACATAGCCATTTTTTCACACCACCTCACAAATGGTGCATGTGTCATTTTTAAACTTCTGGTTAAAATGTGTTATCACACTTGTGGTGTGAAATGACAGTTTAAGCAATATTTTAGAGAGGACACCTGTCATGTTCAAAATGGGGAGTCACAAAAAGACTGTTGAAAATTGTGGGTCAAAATGTCAAAAAACAAATTATGAAGAAATGTGTGAGGGCTGGTCATTTGCCGAGTGTGGGTAGCAGGTTGTGTTCTGTGCTGCCAACTTGAGTTTAAGGATGAGCTCGGGGACCCCTCTGGGCAGTAGGAGGTTGGGGGTTAACACTGTTGTATACCATTGTTCCGAGCCTGCAAAGGTATTATGCAATGTTCTGTCATACAGGCAACACCTTGTAAGAGCTAAGGAGCCCTCCCTCACAAGTGGTTGATGCATGTCATGGCCAGACAGGGCAAAGTACCACATCAAGAGAAGTCAGTTGGCAAGAAAAATGAGGCTTAAAACATCTCCCTGTTCTGTTTATTCTATTTATAAAGGGACCCGCACAAATGAGGATGTAATTTCACAATCACAAAAGGAAATTCATTAAAAACTATATTGATGTAGACAGATTTTTATTGTATCTATATATAGAGATATATAAATATAAAAAGGCAGCATAGCGTAGTGGTTAAGAACACTGAGCTGCAAACCTGGAGAACTGGGTTGAAATCCCACAGCTTCCACTTGCATACTGTGCGACCATGAGCAAGTCACTTAATTTGCCTGTGCTCCCAGGATGCACCTGAAACAAGTCTCTGCTTAGTGTGTCATTACTGGCTAAAAACTGTAATACATAGTATCTATATGTATATATGTGTATGTATATATATATATATATATATAAAAGAAGCTCATCTAGTGGACAATCATTATCAGGTGCCCATGCGTATATCAGAGCGTGACTGCACACCTGCACTTTACACCCTCCAAAACAATGTTGCCATTTTATAAGATAGATAACCCACTCTAGGTGTGCTGTCACGCCTGATGTACGACGCTCTTGGTGGTTGGACGACTTGACCTGTGGCTGTCATCAAGTACCACACCACATCGCATGATATTAGAGCGTGACCGCACACCTTAGAGTGGGTTATCTATCATAATATATATATTTTAGAGGCAAAAACTCTGTTTAATGCATCAGTTAGGATTGTTCCCTAACTCTCACCCCATCACATGTTAAAGAAGCTGAGGAATAGGAGAATGAGGTGAGAATTGGGACCGATGACCCTAATGTGCACCTGATGCCAGTTGGGGGTGGACTGAGAGGTCCAAGGGGCTTTCAACCCTAACACCACATTTCCTCGCTTTTGTCGCTGTGGAACAACCCTAACTGATGCATTAAACAGAGTTTTTGCCTCTAATTTCCTTCTTTTGAGAATGAGGACGAGAAATAGTGAATGTAATGCAGCAGCAGGAGCATGGGGCTCTTTAGGGCTCCACGCCCTCATCGTGATGTCTTGTGACATAGTAACAGGAACAGCAACACAAACAGAAGCGCTAACAGTGGCGCATATGGTAACGCAAGCGAATGGTAAAGGAAATGTTAATAGAAACGAAGCACAAAGTGTGATGCCGGTTTACCAGTGATGCAAACGGACATTGAAGCACGTATAAAAATGCAACTGGTAATGAACAGTGATGGCAGTGGTATTTTAAATGGAAACGTTAAGTGTCACAGCAAAAAGACGTGAAAGGAACAGAAAGCGGAAACACGAACACAAGCGCATACGTAGCGCAAAACCGTAATGCACACAGGCACGGTACCGCAATTGTAAATACAAATGGTAAAGTTAACATGAAGAATAATGCCAAAGGAAACAGGAACAGAAGCGCATATGGAAACGCAAACCGAAATGCGCATGGGCACAGTACCGCAATTGTAAACACAAATAGTAATGGTAACAACAACAATAACAGCAAAGGAAACAGAAACGCAAAAGGAAATGCAAGTGCATATGGAAACACAAACTGTAATGCACACGGGCACAGTAACGCAATTGCAAACGCAAATGGTAACAGTAATAGCAAGGAAGACGAAATGAAAGAGAAACGGAACGCAAAATGAAAGGGTGCGGAAACACAAATGGCAATGCGCCATGGTGATGCAAACAAAACCACAAACAGAAACAGTAGTGAAATCGAATGGTAACAGTAATGAAAGCATGAGTGCAAATGACAGCGAAGGTGGCGTGCGTGAGCAGTAATGCAAGCGAGGGACATAAATGCAAGTGAAAACAGTAACTGTAACAGTAACAGAAGCACATACCCTGTTTTTGCTGAACAGGTACATAGAAACACAGTGTGTAATAAAAAATGTATGCATTGTAATGGGCATCAAAGCTTAAAATGAGCATTGGAAGTACTTAATTGGTAATATCTCAGCAACCGCAGACAATGAGAAAAAATTAAAATTTCACAGAAATCATGATTTACCTGGCTAGGTTTTTGCTATTACATAGTCCAAAGGGCTATGCAATTTGCAACAAAATATCTGTATCTCGCATAGTTTTCAAGATACAAACCCAACGATTATGCGTCACCATGTTAGTCTATGGGAAAAATGGCAAGTTCGAGTACCATAACTTTGCAGCCATGCAATTTTTCACAAACCACCTAAAGACACATCTGAGAGATGTTGGCTGCGTTCCCTCAAACTTCAGCTCAAAAGACCAAACTGTTCTTTGCAGCAGGGTTAACAAGAACTGCTATAATTTTGGCCATAGTCTGAAAAAGTAGTATTGTGATTTGCAAAAGCTTTCTAAACATTTGTGAAAGTGTTGTGAAGTCGACAGTACTGCTGCGACACTACTTTTCAAGAAATTTGAAAAACATATTTCTAGGGTGTTTAACCCCAAAATAAAGATATGCATAGCATCCTCAGGGCTCGACTAGGTAAACACAAAAATAATTGTGTTCCTAGATGGTCCCAATTTTAAATGCCAAGCATTTTTCTGATCACCAACTGAAAACAAAATGGTAGATTTGCGACACTACTAGGGCCATTTGCGACACTAAAAAGTGCATTTGCGACACTGTCGAACTTTTTGTTAACTTTTCCCATTGACTTATAATGGGAATTTGTTTCTTGAATAACTTTTGAACCGTTTAATATTTTTCACAAAATATTCAGAGAGGCACATTAGGGACCCGGCTGCATGTTCCCTGAAGTTTTCAGATCGGTCGTGCAAACTGTACGACCTGTAGGCGTGAGCAAAGAATTCACCAGAAACCATAAACATGTGCGCAGATCACACTTAATAACTCCGCAGCCGTATACCCAACTGATACGAAAGTTGGCAGATCCCAAGATATATGATTCTTGATCATGTGTTCCAAATTTCAGGCAAATCCATTGAACGGTGGCAAAGCTATTAAGGTGCAAAGTTTGACCCTTTAACCTTAAAAGTGCTACTCAACCCAAACTATGGTAGCACTACCGTGCTACCTATTATATATATATATATATATATATATTAGCCTTGAGGCCCTGTGCCTCCATTCATAGGACAACAGTGACCAAGCTGTAAACATAGCTATATTATTACCTCACCCCATGTACCCTGGTACAGAAAATTGTCAAATCCATGCCAAAACGTAATTTTGCATTACCAGTTTTACACAACTGCAATGCCATTCTGTACTACAGGTGTGAAAACACATTTTGGGCAGGATATGAAAAATAACTGCTGTGACATACGTGAGTTTGGGTAATAAGAAAGTTATGTTGAAAATCTGGGGTCAAAATATAAAAAATTTCCAAAGTCACGAGCGCGCATACCGAAATTGCAATGAATGGTTATAACATAGGCAGTTTTTCATATTTTGATCCTAAATTTGAACATAGTCTTCTTATGACCCAACCTCACAAACCCCTACAGGTGAAAATGATTTAGATCCTGCCAAAACGCCATTCCGCGTGACACAGGTGTGAAAACACGTTTTGGGCAGGATGTGAAAATGACAGCTGTACTCTTCATTGAGGTGGTGTGAAAAAATGTTTATGTTAAAAATTTGGAGTCAAAATACTAAAATTACCAAAGTTATGCATGTGCGTAGAAACATTTCAACACCTGCTTATAACTTGGCCATTTTAGTAATTATTTACCAAATTTTCAACATGGGCTTTTTGGGATCCCACCTCATGAACAGTGGCACTGTCATTTCATTAGTCAGTCCCAAAAGGTGATTTTGCACAGCGACCGAAAAATCATCTTTCTGGCCCAATTAACAAAACGAAAGTGACAGTGTTCATGAGGGTGGGGTTCCAAATCGCCCATACTGAAAATTTGGTGAAAAAATACCTAAAAATGCCAAAGTTATGAGCATAGGCTCTGAGCTGCAAACCTGGAGACCTGGGTTTGAATCCCACAGCCCCCACTTGCATACTGTGTGACCCTGAGCAAGTCAGTTAACTTCCTTGTGCTCCCAGGTCACATCTGTAAACAAGGTTTTAGCTTAGTGTGTGTTTCTCCTGGTAAAAAAAAAAAAAAGTTGAAAATGTCATTGAAATACATTATATGACACTTACCTTGATTCCTCAGTTTGGGGTTTGGCTTTCAAGAGTGCAGATGTGTCCCGGTCTACAGAAGATGACAGCGGAAGACCTCCGGAGGTAAGTATAGGGTAAGAGGGGCTGTGGGAAGGTGGGTGCTCAGTGGAAGGGTCAGAATGGGGGGAGGGAGATGGTGGGGATGACGAGGGACCATTTTCTCTTTTTCAGGTGTAAAAATAAAAGACATTGGGGGACTGTTTTCTTTTTACAGGTTTTAATAAAAAACATATTTCAGGACAGGCTCCCCAGTGTCCCACACTGCTGGGGGGGGGTGTTGATACATGTCTTGGGAAACAGGGAGTGGGTTCCCCAGTGTCCCCCACTGCTGGGGGTTGATACATGTCTTGGGACACTGGGAGAGCGCTGCCCAGTGTCCCACTTTTGAGGGGCTTCTAGATGCCGACACAGGGATTGGGCCCCCCGACGTTGGCAAATTGCATGGGGGTCTTGGGGATTATATCAATAAAGAAGGATTGTGGTGTAGTGGACAAAGCATGGACTGCAAACCAAAGGGTCCTTGACTGGAAGCCATTCTTCCCTCATTTTTTTTGCCTTCATTGTAGGTGGGGAAAAAAAATTAGGGAAAGAGTGGTTTCAAACCAGAGCCTTTGGGCATCCCATACCTGTGCCTTGTCTCCTGTACCACAGAGGAACTATAGGTAACACAGTGTTTTTTTTTTTTTCCTTAGTAAGGAAATGACTCGGTCATCCTTGATCGCAAGTGCATATTTCATTTTTGAAAATGTGGTATGTGCAAAAATAGGTATAGCTTATTTTTGCACATACCACGTATTTGAAAATGAAATCTCCACTTGTGATCAAGGATGATTGAGTCATTTCAGTGGATATTTCATGTTTGAAAATGTGGTATGTGAAAAAATAAACGATACCTATTTTCGCACATACCACATTTTCGAACATGAAATATCCACTTCATAGAAGACAGCAATCCTGTCCCAGTCCACAGAAGATGACAGCGTACAACCTCCAGAGGTAAGTATAGGGTAATGGGGGTGGGTATCGGGTGGTGAGTGCTCAGTGGGAGGGTTCGGATAGAGGAAGAAGATGGCAAGGATGACGAGGGACCAATTTATTTTTTTCAGAGTAAAAAATATATATTTTGGGACACTGAGCGTGGGCTCCCAGTGTTCCACAGTGCTGGGGGATCTTCCAATGCCAACACAGGGACTGGGTCCCCTGATGTCGGAAAAAGATAAGACAAAGGACTGCTGGGGGCATCTGACACTGTGGTAAGGCATCCCAGTGTCAGATTATAATAATGAATAAAAGAATGACAACTGGAGGGTGGGGTGCCACTAGACACCAGGGCAATATAAGGGGGGAGTGCCTTAGTGGCTTAAACACACACCTGTAGCTGGCAGCATGAGTTCCACCTGCAGCAGTAAAAAAAATCCTGTTGTTCTCATACAGAGAACGCGGCAGAAGCGGTCCTCTGCTAACCTTGGCACCTGATTTTGGGTGCCTCAAAAGGTGTTTCTGGGCACAATTAAAAAAAACACATCAGAATGTAGCTAAATTGGTCATGTTTAGCTAAGTTCAGATTTTGTTTGTATTACATTCATTTTAAGTGTTTTGTTATTTTGGGTCTCTTGTTAACAGGAAAACAAGATGGCGGACACAACAACACTCTCTGAAATACAGTAGGGTCTATGTGACCCTACTTGCAAAATGACAGTAGCTGCTAGGAAAACAGAGCTCTGTGAAAACAAACTAGGCTGTATGTGACCCTCCATGTGAAAATACACTACCTCCTGCAAAAATAGAAGTTTTTTAGTGTGAAACATCTAACTTTCCCATAGGAAATAATAGGAAAATTAAAATGTAATAATCTTTTGAACAGATTGTTTTTTCACCAAACCTTCAAAAGGCATGTCTGTGAGGCAAATGCTTTCTTCCCTGACAATTACAGACCACGACCTAAAGCCATTTCTGAGATACAGCTGTAGAAACAAATGGCAAAAAACACGTATATTTAGGAATTTCTGACACTCTATCTCAAAACCCACGCAACAGAGTTACACTAAATTTGCCACTTCAAGAGAACTACCCCTAAAGATTATGCATGCCAAATGTCGTGCACATCCGTTGAACAGTTCTAAAGTTATTAAAGTTCAGACATTTGGCTTTAACATAGAAGTTTGCACTCAACCCTAACTATACTGGCACTACTGCACCTATATAGTATTAAATTATATATTTATTGTGAAGCCCACCAAGATGAAGTACAGTTTCTTGCATGACAAAAGGGATTAACTCCCACTGAAACTGCATTGTTTTCAGCAGTAACTGATGCAGAGTGCTGCAGAATTGGGTTTCTTCCTGGTGAGCTTCACTACATATAAATGTGATACGCAATGGTGATATACATGTGTGTGTGTGTATATATATATATATATGTAATATAGATGGATGGATATATGATATGTAGTGGGGACCTGTGCGGTAAGTGATGTTTGACCTCAGGTAGCCTCACGAGTGGTGTAAGTGGTACGAGTATCAATATATTATTCTTCACACAAGGTCCCCTCTATGTATTTCATTTATGCAGTGTGATAGATTTTTTTTATTTTTTGCTTTAAAAAAATTATAGGTTTGTGGGTTTATCTTGTGAGGGAGTGGTATTGCGATTTTCCCATTCCAGTTGCCATGGCTATTTACCCAACAACCATACAGCAAACACAAACAAACAAACATTGGCATTGACAAATGCTTGTTCCACGATGATGTAGAGACTTCTCCGTCTTTACTCATACAGTGCAGCGGAAGTTTATTGTGATACTGTCTCCTTTTTACAGTTGGTACCCTCTCTTTGACTGTGAAGAGTCTAGTGAGAGGAGGAGTGGTGGCTTTCAGTTGGTGATTCTTATTGGTGCTTAATAGACATCCAGTGTACAGTAGGTACCCCAGGATCAAGTACACGCATGTAAGAGCCAGGTTGGAGCTTGCTGCAGGACCTGAACCTTTATTCGGCTCAAACTGGTGAAATAAACTGTTTTTTGTTTTCTGTTGTTCGTTGTTTAGGATTTATGATATGCCTCCCTAATGGAGGGTTAGGTAGAAAATTGTACAGAACATTTGACTTCTACGTGTGTGAAGCTATCTTCACTTGGTTTATAACCTTGAGCTGGCACAAGGCCTTGTCAGACGTGACCAGTGACACTGTTTACACTGCTTTATCTGTGATGGCTGTACCTCCCTTGTGTAAAGTATACTTACTATCTTATACTGTAAAAGACCTTAACTCCTCCTACTGTTTCTGTAAACTGTTGTGTTAGTACCTCAGTTGATTTGTGTTTCCCTGACTTGTACACTATTGTTTGTAAATTCCTTTGTTTTACCTCAGTTATCCGTATATATTATTTTGCATGTCTTCTGTAATTGTTTAGTTTCGCTCCATGTACTGTTTTCTTCCTGAGTGATGCACAGGGTGCTTGTGAAGTGCAGTTTTACTCACATGCCTTTCCAGTATAAAATAAAAATGAAATGAAATGAAACTCCTTTGTTAAAAGGGTCAGCATAGTAAAAGAATTAGTATGCCTGAAAAGAGAAATTTGTTTTATACAGGAGTCCTATCCTATCCAAATAGAACCTCAAAATTGGCCATAGGATATGTGAGGCATGTACCCTTCAGCACATCAGGGTAGTAAAAGGCAGCCATAGCTCTTGTTACGTAAGAATTTTCCGTTTGTATAGTCTTCACATTTGGGTGATACAGAAGGTTGCTTTGTTAATGCCCAGGGCACTCTCTATGGGGAAAAAATCTGCCTTTTAAATGTTTATGGTCCTAATAAAGATGACCTTAGCTTCATAAGTAAAGCTATCTGAGAAAATTCCAAGTGACCCACAGATAGTTATGTGTGTTTGTGGAGATGTTTAACTGTCTATTGAATACCATTCAAGATCGATCCTCAGCTAGACACAAGACTAATATTAATATGTCCTAAACCTTAAATCACCTTTCCATCGAACAGCTTCTCCAACATCTTGTACTTCTATAAGAGATCGGAAAGGGACTTCACCTTTTCCAACCCACCTAAGGTATATTTGAGAACTGACGTGTTTGTCTCTCAAACACAATGTCTTCACAGATTCTTAAAACAGGAAATTCACCCCATGCTACACTCTGACCACACCCCTATCTTAATTTGATTGCATACCTCAGTGCCTCTTACAACTTCATCCCGGAGAGTAAGTACTTATCTACTTACAGATACTACTTTTAAAGAATTGAATTAATCAAAGATGAGATTCAGCAATATTTTCAGAAGACACACAGGTTGACACTCCTTCGAAATTCATTTGGGATGGCTTTAAAGCCATATTCTGAGGATGCATAATCTCCTTCACCTCTAGGGGAAAAAACAACATGGAGCATTGCAAAACCATCTAGTAGAACAGCTCACTCACTTGGAGGCTTGGCACAGAATTTCTCCTGACACCAGTATTTTTTAACAACTCCATAAAATCTGCCAAAAGCTGTTAGACTTTATCCATATGCAGGTTGAATGAAAGGTGAAATTTTGTAAGCAAAGTTATTACAAGAATGGTAACCAGGCCAGTGGATTATAGACCATTAAACTTAGAAAACAGTGGACCATATGGCTGTCAAACTTGGTGTTAACTCATCCTCACGTGACTCTCAGTTATCCCTCAGAAATTTCCAAATTGTTTAAGGATTATTGTAGGCAGCTGTATAGTATAAACCTAGAGTTTAGGATTATAGAAACATAGGAAAGTACGAGTCTGTAGCCAGTGGCCATTGTGACTTGACCATTCAATCTTGAAATGAAAACTTACTACCTATGTACTTTTCCAATGTGGATTTAATGTTTTTAGGGTACCACTTAATACCACTTCCCTTGGTAGTCTGTTCTAGATATTAACAACCCACTGGTTTAACCAGTTTGCTCTTTTATTTGTCTTAAAAAATTCACCTTTGAGTTGTAACTGGTGGAACCAGCTTTCCCTAGTTATTTCATTTCTTGTATACCTTATGCATTCCCATAAATCACCATTTTTAAAAGCCCTATATGTCAGGCATAGGTCTCCTCTGAGCCCTCTATATTGCATGGAGTAAAGCCCCAGGTCTTTTAATCAATCACTGTATTGCTTTCCTGCTGTCTGCACAATGTTTTTGGTAGCTTACCCTTAAGTCTTTTCATGCATTTTAATGTCCCTCTTGTTTGATGGAGACCAGAACTGCACACAGTATTCCAGGTGCGGTCTCACCAGGGATTTATATAATGGGAGCAACACCTGACTGTCCTTACACTGGACGCTTTTTGAGAATCCAGCCCTATATTCTGTTACCTTTACTCATTGCCTTCTTATACTGCTCAGCTGGTGACAGGTCATTGCAGGTCACAACACCCAGGTCACTTTCTCTGTCTGTCACTGGTAGACACTTTCCATATAACAGTACTACATACACTTATTACTCCCCATGTGCGTTATTTTGCATTTGTCTATGTTTAGGGCTAGTTTGTTCTTTTTCCACCATGTCCCAATTCTGTCAATTTTATTTTGAAATAGTCATATTGACAGACCCCAAGTCAGTCACTGTCGCTCTTCTTTTAACATTGTCTGCATACTTTCAGCTCCAGCAACCAGGGATAGTGTTAAATGTTGCAGTGTATGTATTAAACAAAATGGGCCCCAATAACGACCCCTGTGGCTCGCTGCTGGTGATATCTATCCACAGAGAATAATGTCCTGCCACACACATCCTCTGTTTTCTTCTTTCCAGCCATGATGAGATCCACTTGTACCATGTTATTGTCTAATTGTATGTCCTTTAATCTATCATTGGAAGATGGGGCAAGGTATCAAATGCCTTCAAGAAGTCTACATACAGTATGTCCACAGGCAACCCCTTGTCCAGGGCACTACTCACTGGGACACAAAAGTTTTAACAGATTAGTCAGACAAGACCTTCCTTCCCTTAAGCCATGTTGAAAAATATCAATTTGACCTGATTTAGTTAGATGTTCATTTATCAGGTCTTTTATGATTCCTTCCATTAATTTACTTACCACAGAGGTGAGGCTGATGGGTCGATAATTTGTAGAGTCACTTTTTGGGCCCTTTTGTATATCGATATTATATTTGCATTTTTCCAAGCATTTGGCACCACCACCCTCTGCCAAGGAGCTATTAAAAATGTTCGCTATTGGTGCTGCTAGAATATTTGCCAGTTCTTTTTTATAGAGTCTGGTGCAGGTCACCAGGTCTAGGGGATTTGTTGGGATTTAGACTGGATAATACACTAAATAACTGATCTTTACTCATCTGAACAGATTTCTCTATTTCTCCAGGTCTTACACTTTCACAGCTACTCCTTTCTGATCAACAAATGCTAGGTACCCTGATCTCCATGTCAGAATTAGATAAAGTGGTTAAAGCATTAAAAAAATGAAAAGCCCTCAGTTGCAATGGGTTTGTCAGGGAATTTTTAAAATCTTTTTGGACCAATATACTTGCTTCACATTGTTCACTCCAGAGTTGCTGTCTGATAGGTGGTGAACTTCTGGACTCTTGGGTAGAAGCCACAATTGTGGTTATTCCAAAACCTGATAAGGATATTTATCCTTTGTGGGGCATTTTGCCCCATATTCCTTCTTAATTTAGACTCAAAAATGTATACAAAGGTCCTGGCTAATGGACTGAAAATATCATTAGTACTTCAGTGCACCCAGACCAAGCAGGAAATCCCAGGCCAACAACTGAAAAGTTTGGTCTACAGGTTTCTAACACCATATCTGCTTCCAGCAATCCACCTATCTTTAACATGGCAATAATAGTTGATGCAGAAAAGGCTTTCAACCATCTTCACTGGCCTTTCCTATTTTTTACTGTTCAACATGTAACCCCTAGATGGCGCTATCCCAGGGGCTACTACCCCTGCCTGATTTGCCACTAACAGGTTGAGGGGCCTGGATCCAATGGCGGGTGCCTCCACCCAGAGGTCAGGGTTTGCAATAGTTAAACTAACTTGGTCACAGCCCTCTGGGACACTGCAACCCCCCTTTCTTCCCACTAGTGGCCCACACAATATATCAGAATTACCTTCACAGTATACACTTACCCCCAGGTCTGGTTCCGGCACTGGGACCTCCTGTGAAATGAGATACAGTGCAACAATCACAGTACAGTACTTTAACATAGACAAATACCTCAGGCAGTATAACTTTGCTGAAACAAGCAGCTCTGATTTATTTAGGGGATATAACAAGGACAGGGGAAATCAGGTTAACTAGCTTATCACTCTAATAATCTATTTATGGCTCTGTGCACAGGCCTATCCCTATCAGTTACTGTCCCTGGGTACCCAAGCCCTAGTGGCTAGTCCAAACCGTGGTAGCTGGTAGGGGCCTTTCACACAGAGAAAAGGAGAATTAAACAGTCAGCAGTACAGTAATTCCATTTGGATTTAATGTGGCAATTCAACAGGGAGCGACCCTGAATTAGTACTCACGACCTCCAAATAAGATAGGGTCCTTCAATGTCAGCAGGGCTCACTTGAGGTGCACAAACCTCTTCACACATCCATATAAAAGAAAGCACTATACCAGGCAGGCTGCATCTGTATCCCGATCGCATTACTGCACAATACCCGGAGAACACACAGCAGATTCAGTTCCTGACAGACCGAGTGTAATTTTCAGCAATTCCTCCAGTCTTCTACAGGGTGAGCCTGGTTTCTACTCTTCAGAGATCCTTTGATTCTTTTCACAGGACGGATTCAGTCCCAACAAGCTGCAGACCGGAACTCTGGGCCTTACACACGCTTTTGACTAAAACTGCACACTGAAAAGCACAGGGCTCCTTCCTTCTTCACTGCCAAAGCTCAACTCAAACTCCAACCGACAAAAACGGGCACTTCCTTTGAGTTCCTCCCAGTTCTTGACTGGATTGGCTGTCACTCACAATAGACTGCTGCTGTTGGTCCAAAAGGCACTGAAGTCTAAACTACATCTCCCAGAGTCACTGCCCATACAATCCTCTTGTGGCTGGCTCAGATTATGAGTCCAAGTTCTGATTCGTCCAAGGCACCATTTAGAGCTAGCTTACCCACACTGATTGGTCCAGTTCAGCAGTTCAAAACTAGAATGGGGAACTAGCAGACACAGTTCTGACTGCAAAGAAAGCAGGTTAGACAAACTGTAATTTCATTATTACTCTAAATAATTTCTGGCAAACAGTTACATCTTTCAGATAGGTTCCTTTGCACTCCTAGTGACTGCAAAATGAAGTGAATTGGCAGCAGCTCAGTGGTACTCAGAGAAGCACACAGTCCCTCCATATAACTAATTATGTCTGCAAGCAGACAGCTCTTAAAGAGACAGTACCAGAGGCTCTAAAACACTCACTGATAAATGGCTTAAATGCCAAACACCATTCAGGCTTGGAGCATTCAAGCAAGCTCCTGGAAGTCTTTTGGGAACCCCCATTTGCAGGGGGTTACACCTTCCTGGCTTGGGAAAGCTTGACGTCCATGGGCCAAGCAATTACCTATAAGTTTTAACTGCAACCGTATACATTTGCATTAGGCTCCATACATGTAATCATCAGTCAATATATCATTTTACCAAGAACACATTTCTGAAACATTGCAGTACGTCACTCTTTACAGTATTACATACACATTGTACCATAACTCAAGTTATTACCTCTTGTACATGAAACCTGAAGAGAGGGGCCCTTCCCTATCAGTTACCTTGGGGCTGGATGGGGCAAGGGCACCATACTTAGAGGGCAACACAAGTAACTTGGAGTTAGCACTGATGCTCAGTTTGGGCAATGAGCTCGGGACACATACACTCCTTTATGGACAACATTGAGAGCAAGTCCACAGGCCTCCCAAGTGAATCATAACTGAGGTGCACCACAGGCTTTACAGCTCGACCAGTCTTTCTAGGGGAACTGTTATAGTCTCTGCACTCTGAGCCTCATTTTCAGCATTGTCCTCACTTGTCAGGAGTCTCCATGGGGTAGAGAGGCTAGAACTTGGGGCACTTTCAGCTCCAGGAGTTACAGTTTCTGAGTCCACAACATTTGCCTGCATGGAGAGCTTTCGGACACTGGCAGTGGACTGTCAGGGCACTCAAAATACTCTTCTTGCTGTGTATCACCAGTCTGCCCCAATCTATCATTTTCCTCCCCTGAAAGCTCAAACAGTTCAACCATGCACAATGATTCCATTTCATCTGATCTGATGCTTTGCACTTCACTTTCTGGGAGCATTGGCTCCAGGGATGAAGCTGGGGGCTTAGACAGTCCAGAAGGCCCAGCTTCATCTCCAGTATTGACTAGGGGATTGCCCCGAAACAATTGACTCAGTTCGTAAGAAGGATAGTATTCAAAGTCACTCTCACTTTCTTCCGATATGGACTGACAGTCATGCTCAACTGGGACTTGTGCAGGGGAACACTTTAACTTTGCTTCTGTAGGTGCAGACTTTCTGATCTTTTCTTAGCAGCAGCTCTAGTCACTGGTCCAGAGGGGCATCTTCTAGGGGCTCAGACTCAATTAAGATTTGTCCAATGGGCAGTAAATGATTTCTATGCATTGTTTTTACATCTTTTGAATTATTCTCAGGCCTTACTTTGTACACTGGCAGATCATCTAGTTTGCCCACTACAATGTGAGGAGATGGTGCCATCTGTCAGCAATCTTTGCTTGCCATGCAGTCCCAGATTTCTTAGTAATACCGATCTCCTCCTGGAGTTCCTGTGCTTTCACCTTTTATCATACCTTTCTTTGTTGGCCAGATTTCTTTTGGCAGCCATGGTTTGAGCCAGTTGGTACGCATGAGTTAGTTGGGCCTTAACTTTGCACATACTGTAAATAGTTGTCAGCTTGAACCCATCAGGAGAGACCCCAAACACACATCTACTGGTAGTCGAGCTTCTCTTCCAAACATCAGGCGGTAGGGGAGAATCCAGTGGCATCACTTTTGGTGCAGTTATAAGCATGTACCAGGGTGCTAATTTGTTGGCTCCATCTAGGCTTGTCCTTTGGGTGCAGGGTGCCTAGCATATCTAGCAAAGTGCGGTTGAAGCTGTTCAGGCTGTGGGTCCCCTGGGTGGTAGGAGTGGTTCTGGACTTTCGCACTCCCACAGAGAAAGCATCTCTTTGATCAGACGACTCTCAAAGTCTCTCCCTTGATCAGAATGGATTCTTTGTGGGAGCCCCATAGTGAACAAAAAGTTTTCTACAAGTACTTTGGCCACAGTGGATGCTTTCTGGTCTTTGGTGGGGAAAGCTTGGGCATATCTCGTGAAATGGTCAGTGACCACCAGCACATTACTGATATTTCTTCGATCTGACTCCAAACTCAGAAAATCAATACAGACCAGCTCCATGGGTGCACTGGTGGTGATGTTAACAAGGGGCAGCCCTCTGGGGCAAAGCTTTCTCTGTAAGCAGCACTACAAGTTCGAATGTGTTGCTCCACATCAGCCCCCATCTTAGGCCAATAGAATCTGGATCTCACCAAGTCAAGTGTTCTGTCTATACCAGGTGCCCCATGTGGTTGTGCAAGGACCTCAGTACTGAGTCTCGAAGGCAGTGGGCAGCACTAGTTGTTGTTTGTCTACTTGTCCCCTCTGTCTACTGTTTCTGTATAACAGTTTATTGATCAGTTTCAACTTAGGACCTTCTTTGTATAACAGTGCAGTTCTCAAATCAGTGGAGCGTAATTTGGACACATCTTTTCCTGCATAGAGGGCTTCTAAAGCTGCTTTGATCATGGGATCGTGGGATTGAGCCCACCGATACTGTCATTGTCCAGCTGAGGCAGTGCACCAATGTCTATTGCAGAAAAGTGGCAATAAGCAGCAGGTATGCACTCAGAGGCTCCCAAGCAATCCACCATGCAGTCCACTGCGTCCGTGGACATTTGTTCCTCCCTGTCAAACTTCTGGCACAGTGCCCGAATGTCAGGTTCTGCCAATCGGACCCAATCATTCTTGGGGAACAGGCCTCCGGAGAGAGCATCAGCATCTATGTGGTTCAGACCTGCTCGTATTCGAGAGCATAGTCTATGTAGATAATGCAGAAAGCCACCTATGGCCAGTGGCATCCAACTTAGCTGAGGTCTGCACATAGGTCAAAGGATTATTGTCAGTTTTACTAGTATTTTAGCCCCATACAAGTACTCATGGAATTGGTCAACAATAGCCCACTTCAAAGCTAGGAACTCTAACTTATGTACAGATAGTTCTTTTCGGATGGGGTCAGGCTTCTACTGGCAAAGGCCACTGGTCTCAGGCCATTCTCGTGCTCTTGGTACAACACAGCCCCCAACCCTTGCAAGCTAGCATCAGTGTGCAGGATCGAAGGTTTTCTTGGATCGGCATAGGCCAGCACTGGAGCATGGGTAAGTTGATATATGATCTCATGAAAAGCAGTCTCACAATCAGGAGTCCAGCGGGCCCCAAATACTTCACTGGATGAAAATACACTCTTTCAGTCTTGAGGGACGTGACTTTTGGTATTTTTGTGGGTTGGGGATACCCTGAGTAAGGTTAAGTAAAGGCGGATCACTCTTGAATAGTCCTTGATGAAGCGCCGATAATAACCACAGAATCCCAGGAATCTTTGCAGTTCTTTAGATTTTTGGCTGTGGCCAGGTGGTCAAGGCCTCAACTTTACTTGGGTCGGTCTCTATTCCCTCGGTGGATACTATGTGTCCCACATACTTTACTGATGTTTGAAAGAATTGACACTTATCAATGGACAGTTTAAGGCCAAAGTCCTCCAGTCGGTCCAATACCTTAAATAATCTGCTCTCATGTTCCTCCAGCGAGCTGCCAAACACAATAACATCATCTAGGTATACCAGGCACTCTAGTAAGTTCATGTCCCCACTGCACGCCTCCATCAATCGCTGAAAAGTGGCTGGGGCACCTGAAACCTTGAGGCATCCTCATGAATTCATAGAAGCCAAGCGGACAGATAAAGGCTCTTCTCACGGTCCTCTGGGGCCATCGGATCTGGTAGTACCCACTCGGAGATCCAGCACAGAGAACCACTTGCTCCCGCTTAGGCAGTCCAAAGCATCCTGAATGCGGGCATTGTGTACTGATCAGGATAGTCCGCCGGTTTAAGGTGCAATCCACACACATCCTTACTGTTCCATTCTTTTTCCTCACTACCACAATGGGGGAAGCATAAGGCTTCTGGATTCTTGTATTACACCAGCAGCTAACATCTTTGCAGATGCCAGCTCACATCATCTATGTCAGCAGGTGCCAGGCGTCGAGACCTCTACAAATGGTCTTTCGTCATGCAGCCGGATATTGTGCTCAGCTCCTTGCACGCATCCTACATCCCATTCCTTTAAAGAAAACACCTGGTCTCTCTGGGCAAGCTTCTCACTGATCCTCACTTTCCATTCAGCTGGCAGCGGGAGTCGCCGAATCAAACAAGTCAGGCGCTACTCTGTCATTCTTCCTTGAACTCTTGCTGCTGGGTAGCACTGCAGTGTCTGCACTAATGCACATTAGCCAGATGCAACCTCTGTTTACTCGAATGTCTCTTTCAGACACATTATGAACTTGGACCATTACCCTTCTGGCATAAGCATGGGCTCTAGCGGGCAAAATACTAGGCTTGACCAGCAGTCCCTCTGGCAATTTTCCATCGCCTGGTGCATCCAACATTAATATTTTATTCTTAACATCCTTTCTGATACGGACCTCTCCCTGTAATGTACACTGGGCATTTGGCGCCAGGATCAGAGACTCAGGATCCTTCTTCCATACAATTCGACCGTTCCTCTGGTTCTGTTTTTTTCATCTCTCTGTGCCTCATAGGCCTTCTTAATTAAAGCCGGAACTCTTAAAGCTCTACTAGTCTTTGACCCCTGTTTTTCATAACACAACTGTGCCAGCCTTCTGAACATGTGAGCATTTGTTCCAATCAACAAAGGGACACCATCCATACAGTCCAGTGGGGGACACACTAAGGCTAGGGTCTCTACTTGTTCGGCCACTCCAGCCACGGAGGTGGGGAAAGACAGCCAAATTCGGATATACCCGGAATAGGGTAGGCCTTCTCACTTAACCCCCATACATGCAGTCCTTCTAATGGTTGTAAGGGTACGCCTGACAAATGCTTCTGATACCAATCCTGGAACATAATTGTCACTTGGGAGCCACTGTCTAATACAGCTCTTGTAACACTCCATTCACCTTACAGTGGTCTCCATGGAGGACCCACTATTCTGGACCAGTCTGGAGAGCGGTAGTGGGGCCTGGGCAACTGACCTTGCCACAAAGGACGTGAATTAGCATTTTTGGTGCCCTCACTGGGATCATGTCGTGCACCTCTTAACCACTGATTTCTTCTCCAAGCTCTCCTGTAGCCTATATGCAACTTTGTCAGTGTCTTTGGGGACTGGCATTCCTTTTCATGTGCCCATCTTTCCCACAATTATAGCAAAACATACTTTCTGGGTTTGAGCTGGCCGAGGCGCCACACTGGGAGCCAGGGGGGGGTATTACTAACTGGAAACCTGGGTGCCATCTCTGTCTGCGGCGTGATAAGCATTTGGAGACATCTCGTCAGTTTCTCCACTTCCATGGTCAAGGAATTGAGTTTGAGCTGTTATCAGCAGGAGATACATGGGTGGGTACCCCCACCCCCATAGCAGATGCAGTCGGATATAGGTCAGGGCTCAGACTGCATGCGTGTGTCTTCATAAGGGACACTGTTTTTGAATTCCCGGATCTCTCTCAACAGTTCGCCCCATTGTGGCATATCTTTTCCTTGTCAGAGCACTCATTGACTGTCAACCTCTGCCCTTGAACTTCACTTGATGGGTCACCCTCAGTCACTCGGGTCGTAAGCCACAGCTGTTGGTGCAGGTACCCGAGTCGCCTTTTCTCAACTCCTCGAATTTCTCTCATTAACTCATCATGGGAGGTAGGGATTCCAGTCGATTTGCCAGGTGTAACTGAAGCAACAGCAGTTCTGAGAGGGGCAGACTTAGGATTCTGTCCAGTCTGGTTCGGTCCAGTTCAATCGCTGGCAAACTACCCTTTCTGGGGCATTCTTGCAACAATTTTTTCCAGCCGAGGCGTGCATAGACAACAACTCCCTTGTTACTGTTGTGCATTTCTTACTCTCCACCATGAGGTCCTCATCAGAATCTGGGCTCCCAACATACACATTCTCCAAGGCCTCAAGATAGGCCTGTGCAGTGAAAGCTTCAGGGTTACTGGCCGTTTAGCTGAGTGGTAGCCAGGGCAGGACCTCGGAGGCTCCTTACCCTCTTCGCTTTTCGCCTTCCGAGCATTGCCATTCTAGCACTCTTGGGGCAACATAGTCTGTCCAGGTCTCCCAGTCATCTCCTCTTGGGGTGGGAGGGTGCCAGAGAAGATCCTCAACCCTGTAAGAGTCGTGACTAATGGCAGGTGCAGAAATAGGAGTCTGCATTGGTTCAGCCACCATTACGGGCACTGGAGCAGGAGAGGGTGTTGGGGAGGAACACCCCAGGTGGCAAGAATAGTTTCTTCAAGTCCTCCACAGTTTTCCTCTCCCAGCAACCATTCAGCAAATTTCTCCTCAAAGTTTCAGATAGTGGTGGGGCTGATTCCCCGGTCTTTACTGTCCTTAGTTATCACTCTCCAAGCAGTGAGGGCTCCCTCTGGGGTAATGGTCTGTGGCACTTTGGAGCTATCTATGGGATCCTTAAACTCTACTAGGGCCAGGAAAGTGTGGGTGAGCAGATTAGCATGCCGACCCACCACCACAGGGTTTGTAAACCTTCCACCTTGGAAAGTACTCCTGCACAGTGTCCGTATGATACCCAGGGGATGTCCAGGATAAGCATAGCATTTTGGGGTCGATCTCCTCCCAGTACACCACTCCACCAGCCGGTGCACAGCCACTTCTGTCGGGTACCCATTTTTTCTTAACAGTGGTTCAGAATATGGCCACTAGAGGACACACAATCCCAGCGGTGAGCCTCCAAGATGTAACCCCTAGATGGCGCTATCCCAGGGGCTACTACCCTGCCTGATTTGCCACTAACAGGTTGAGGGGCCTGGATCCAATGGCGGGTGCCTCCACCCAGAGGTCAGGGTTTGCAATAGTTAAACTAACTTGGTCACAGCCCTCTGGGACACTGCAACCCCTTTCTTCCCACTAGTGGCCCACACAATATATCAGAATTACCTTCACAGTATACACTTACCCCAGGTCTGGTTCCGCACTGGGACCTCCTGTGAAATGAGATACAGTGCAACAATCACAGTACAGTACTTTAACATAGACAAATACCTCAGGCAGTATAACTTTGCTGAAACAAGCAGCTCTGATTTATTTAGGGGATATAACAAGGACAGGGGAAATCAGGTTAACTAGCTTATCACTCTAATAATCTACCTTTATGGCTCTGTGCACAGGCCTATCCCTATCAGTTACTGTCCCTGGGTACCCAAGCCCTAGTGGCTAGTCCAAACCGTGGCAGCTGGTAGGGGCCCTTTCACACAGAGAAAAGGAGAATTAAACAGTCAGCAGTACAGTAATTCCATTTGGATTTAATGTGGCAATTCAACAGGGCGACCCTGAATTAGTACTCACGACCTCCAAATAAGATAGGGTCCTTCAATGTCAGCAGGGCTCACTTGAGGTGCACAAACCTCTTCACACATCCATATAAAAGAAAGCACTATACCAGGCAGGCTGCATCTGTATCCCGATCGCAATTACTGCACAATACCGGGAGAACACACAGCAGATTCAGTTCCTGACAGACCGAGTGTAATTTCAGCAATTCCTCCAGTCTTCTACAGGGTGAGCCTGGTTTCTACTCTTCAGAGATCCTTTGATTCTTTTCACAGGACGGATTCAGTCCCAACAAGCTGCAGACCGGAACTCTGGGCCTTACACACGTTTTTGACTAAAACTGCACTGAAAAAGCACAGGGCTCCTTCCTTCTTCACTGCCAAAGCTCAACTCAAACTCCAACCGACAAAACCGGGCACTTCCTTTGAGTTCCTCCCAGTTCTTGACTGGATTGGCTGTCACTCACAATAGACTGCTGCTGTTGGTCCAAAAGGCACTGAAGTCTAAACTACATCTCCCAGAGTCACTGCCCATACAATCCTCTTGTGGCTGGCTCAGATTATGAGTCCAAGTTCTGATTGGCCCAAGGCACCATTTTAGAGCTAGCTTACCCCACACTGATTGGTCCAGTTCAGCAGTTCAAAACTAGAATGGGAACTAGCAGACACAGTTCTGACTGCAAAGAAAGCAGGTTAGACAAACTGTAATTTCATTATTACTCTAAATAATTTCTGGCAAACAGTTACATCTTTCAGATAGGTTCCTTTGCACTCCTAGTGACTGCAAAATGAAGTGAATTGGCAGCAGCTCGAGTGGTACTCAGAGAAGCACACAGTCCCTCCATACAAACTAATTATGTCTGCAAGCAGACAGCTCTTAAAGAGACAGTACCAGAGGCTCTAAAAACACTCACTGATAAATGGCTTAAATGCCAAACACCATTCAGGCTTGGAGCATTCAAGCAAGCTCCTGGAAGTCTTTTGGGAACCCCCATTTGCAGGGGGGTTACAAACACTTTAACTTTGGTCTCAGTGTCTGGCAGTGACTTCAGCTCTTCTATAAGAATGCTAAAGACTCTGTTTGAAAGAATGACCTCACTTCCCCTTGGTTCCCAATTTCTGGAAGCACCAGACAAGGTTACTTCATGTTTCCATTGCTCTTTTCTCTCTCTATTGAGAACACAGAGAAGGAGTCAGACCGCATCTAGGGATTTGCAGTGCCCAAGTCAAGAAATGATGAGAACAACAATTGAAATAGACGGGTACCTACTTGCAGGGATGTTGGAAATCAGTGTAGCTCACTGGAGACATGGAAACACGTACAGAGTTGGATAAGCTTAAAAGTCACAGTCTTTATTCACATGTAGTAAAAAATTCCTGAAGCAGTTGGCAAAGTACAGTCACAGTGCCCAGTGCCAGTACGGTCCCTAATCTTCCAAGCAAGCTGTTGCAGAAGAACAAAACCTTTGATAAATAACTATTGTGTGTAACGCACTAGGAGGCAGCAGCCCTGTGTGGGGCTTGCTTCAGCATTTTTTACTACATGTGAATAAGTCTGTGACTTTTAAGCTTATCCACCTCTGTACGTGTTTCCTAGTTTCCAGTGAGCTACACTGGTTTCCAACATCTCTGCAAGTAGGTGCCAGTCTCTTTCATTTGTCTGTCTCTCTATTGAGTACCTATCTACCTTAATTTGTAATTCTCTGAGGTTGGCAGGTATCTAAACATCCACTATAGAATTGCACGTTGCTCTATATGCTGATTTTGTCCTGCTTTTTATTAGTATTCCCACTAGGTCATTCCCTGTACTTTGAAACCTTCCCTCCCAGTATATTAAATGCTTAGTATTCAGCTAAATGGGCAAGATACTCCCAAAGAATGCCGACTAATCCCATATCTATTGGTGACATCAACAGTAAGTTATTTGGGTATCCATATCTGACAAAATACTAACTCCCTCTGTAAAGATAACTGCAGCATGTCCCTCTTCTCTGCACTCTAGCGAAGGACTATGATTGTTGGACAGGTCTTCCAGTAGCTCTAGTTGGTAGGATTGAATGAATAAGGATGAATGTATTACCGTGGCTTATTTTATGTGACTCTTTACTAATTCCATTATCAATAGAGTTTTGGGCAAAATTGCATGCTGTAACAAGTGGATTTGTTTGGTCTAAGACCAAACCCACGGTGAAATGGTCTATACTTTGTTCAGCTAAAAGAGATGGAGGAATGTGCTTATCAAACTTCAAAAATTATTATGCAGCTAGATTAACAGAAGTCCCAGACATTTTATACAAAAAAAAAAAAGGGACAGTGGCTAGATGATTGGAAACCACTCATGCAACTTTAGTACCCTTCCCATCCTCCCAATTATCCCGATAATACACTTTTAGTTCAACCCATTACCAATCCAATGACAAGAGCACAAATTCCTGCTTGGTTCTGAGATGTAAAGATATGAAACATCTTAATGCCAATTTCATTTTGGACACCTGTAGTCGGATGTCCCTTTTTCCACCCGACAGCAACTAATCCAGCATTTAAATTCTGGAGAGCACATGGATTGGACCACATAGGTCATCTCTTTCAGGATACAGTTCTCTGTACTTTTTCTGCTCTCCAAGCAGAATATAACCTCCCTGAATCACATTTGTATCAAAACCTTCAGATTCCTGCATTCCTTACCTCATCCTCAGTGAAACTCTGGTTGTTGGAACTCCATCAAGATTTCTATTACTCTTCACCTCAGACACCGCCCAGGGCATAGTAGAAGTCACAGCTCTAGTTTATATAGTTACACCACACAATATTGAGGTCATCCAGCAAAATGGTGCCTGGAAATACCCCATACCTTTTAGACAAAGAATAGAAACTTATCTATCAAGAAGTACACCAAACCAAAGCAGATGCAACATGGCATGAATTCTAATTAAGCAATAAGGCATGACAGGGTGTGGTATATCATGGGATAGCATCACACCTCGGGTGGTTGGGCATGAGGCCACAGGCTGTGTGTCCGATGACCCAAGAAGTGATGATATCCCATGATATACCACACCCTGGAGTGACTTATTGCTATTATGAACTGGCTTAAAAGTTTTAGCAAAAAAAAATGAAAAAACTTTTAAAACTGCCTTTAATTGCCTTCTGTGGGATGCTGGAGGAATATCTTTTCAAAAGTAGTTCTTGGTGGGCTCCGAGCAGCAGGTAGCACTGTTGTAAGTGGAGTTTGTGAAACTCTCTGCATTTTGCTAGCACTGCTCCTGGTTTTGAAATGTGTTTTCCATTTGACCTGGTCCTGCTGCCTGGCCTGCGTGGAGAGGAAAGAGTTATGTGGAATTTTATTTATTTTTTGTAAAATCCCCATCTGCTTAGAAGTGCAATCTGAATGGGAGGAATGCAGGTAGAGACGTCTGTTTTTCTGTTGCTAGTCAGTAAGTACCCTGGGGTAGCTGTTGAAAGGGAGAGCACATGAAGGGTAAGAATGCTTGCTGGTTGTGGTAATTTTTTTAATTCTTTGAATCGGGGACTCTGCCCATCAGCAGCAGTTTTGGTTTGCTGTCAGGAGTGCTTTCAGTCTGTAGTGTGCATGAATTACTTGTGGTTGAGTAAACTGGGAGACAGAGGCTACATAATATGTGTGTGTGTCTGGGCTCTTGTTGCAACTCACTCCATTTGTGTGCCACAGTCGGCGGCAGTTTATTTCTGTAACTGAGCATATTTCTGAGCAGTTCTGTGTGTCTCACAATATAAATTGGCTGTAGATTGTGGCAGCTGTTTGGAGTGGTGTTCTGTGTAATGGACTGAGGATGTGATTGCTGCTGGCGGATACATCTTACGAAAGTGAGGAAGCTGGTAGCCGGAGGCTTTTTGAAGCCATGAGGATGTAGCCCAATATCATCATGGCTTCAAAGACCTCTCAGCCAATCAAGCTTCCTCCACTGTCGGCAGCCAGTTCATAACTGAAAGTAGCCACCAGGTATTTTCATGCCCCTGTAATTGCATGCCGCTTTTGGGTCAATTATGCTCATCTTTGTTGGAGACAATGCTGGCAGAGAAGGAAAACATACATGTTTTTTGTAGTTGTCCAAAACTAATATCCTATTGATCACCAATCACGGACTGCATAAAAGATATTTTCCAGATTTCACAAGAAATGCAACATTGTATCTGAGGGCTCCCTTAGAAAGGTGAGGTCTAAATATAAAGTTATACAATATCTGCATTATAGTTGCCTACAAATGCATCACCTGAGGTGGCTTATACCTGATGCTCTCTCCAAACAGGAATGGATTTCTAAATGTAAAGAAATTCAGGATACAGAAAGAATTACTGCTTGATTTTGATTGTAAACCAAACAATACAAAGGATATGGTTACCCTTTGTCTTTCTTGGAACATTTTGAAGGAACCACAGTACTGGAATAGCTGGCACATCTGGAATCTTAAGCAGGAAAGGGAGGAGGGAAGAAGGAAAATAAAAAATAAGAATAAAAACAAAATCATTGGGCTAGCATCAAGACGTATGGGATCCTTACTTTAGACTGTGTTTGATCGTATTGTACTAGTTATAAAAGTTCACTATAGCTATAAAAATTCACTATAGTTAAAGTAAGGTTGGGTCACTGTGGCAGATTAGTGGGAAAGTGGGAAAGAGCTTAAGAATCCTCATATGTCTGTGGGAGGGTTGGGACTCAGTTCTTTCCCTTTAGGAATAGAGTTCTGATTTATACTATTTATGAATCTGCTGAAAGGTTGATCTTCTTCAAGGCTATCTCCCTCCATTGAACCACATCATGGAACTGTAAGCTGTTGGTGTCAGGACCACGCAGAAGATTTTGCTAGCTAGGGCCCACGCAACATGCATCGTTGCCGTCTATGTAATGTGGTCAGCCCTTTCGTGCCTCAGATCTTTTCCTCACTGTCAACTGCTCATTGGTCCACCACTACTGAAGAATGCTGTTGAATTTTGCAAGTGAAGCTAACGCTGCTACTACTTTGTTATTTTAAAACTACTTGCCCTTGTGTGCCACCATCGAAAGAAGAGGAACCATTGTTCCATTATTGTTGCTAAAGTTTAGTAAAGATCTACAAAGATGATGACCACTCCATGTGCATTCGTTGCTTGGGCCTAGCTCACAACGTGAAGGCCTGCGGCATTTGCCAGGGCTTTAACCAGGTGGCTCAGAGATGTCACAAGCAAGCCTTGGAACTTTGTTTACAAATTAAGACAATGGAAGAGAAACAGCAGGCATTGAAAGTGGCTTTACCACTATCTCCTGCTCCCTTTCTCTGAGGCTCACTGTTGACCCATTGTTTACTACAGTCGATGGTGTTTGCTGCTGAGTCCACTAAGAAGAAGGCCAAGTCTGCTAAACTGGTGAACCAGCACTGCCACACAGATAAGGAGAAGAGGCACAAGGAAAAAAAATGCCTCTATAGACCTGTCTGCTCTCCTCTGAAAAGAGTTAAGTCTACAGACAAAGACAAGAAACAGGCCAAGGCCTTCAGTTCTGTTGCCCCCGACTGTTTCTCAGATACCAAGGTCATGGTCTGGCACAGGCTGTAATCCCCCGTCAGGGCATTCCCAGCCAGTTCCACTGCTGAACACTTTTCCTTTGATGGTTCAGTCATCGATGACCCTATTGGGGTCTATTGATGCTCAGATGCTTTATTAGACAATGTCTGAGCAGTTTCAGAAGCTTCTGCCTTTAACTCACTGGCCAACACCACCCCTGTTAACACTGTCTGAGTTGCCACCATCGACCTCGTCGATGTTGCAGGAGTTTCCTCATCTTACCGTAGTACCGGGCAAGGATCGCCCTCTGTTGATGGTAAGTTCATCAATGGTCCATCCTTCACAGCCTCCTTTGCCTATTGACCTGCTGCCCATGCTAGTCGATGTCCGAGGATGAGCTGGAATACATTCAGAGTATATGAAGGAAGAGTATGAAGAGATGGAGGAAGATCTGATCCCCAGCTGTGGCAGGCTTCAGTTCAGCTTTGTCCTTCTGTAGTGAGGAAAGTGTACAGAACACTCCTCTGTCCCAAGGATGCCTCGTTCAGCCTTTCTTTAGGCAGGTCCAGTCAGAACTGGGATTTGTAGAATAGAAAGGGATACGTCTAAGAAAAATCTTGTCTACCTCCTTACAGTACTTATCATTCTGATCCATTCAGCTCTGCAGGATGCCTCTCTAGCTGCTTGGCATGGATCTTGTGCTCTGCCTGCAGTACCAAGGAGGGTGGATTCATGACAAATCTAAGACTCCAAAACATATGAACTCTCTTCTTCCTGACAACGAATTCAGGAAGCTTGTTGTCATGGGAAAAAGGACATGTGCTTCAGCATCCTTTGTACTCTGAATTGCCAGTTACCAGGCTTCTATGATTAAATGTCAGAATTGCCTGTGGAAATCTATAGCTGCAGTGGCTGACAAGGTGATGAATGGCCCTGACAAACTCATGGTCCAGCAGTCTGTTGCCAGTGGTCTAGATGCTGGTAAGCACCTTCTGTGGTCTGGTCATGATGCAACAGATGTGGCTGCTCATGTAAATGCAGCTGACATTTGCCTGCACCGACTCTGGTTGCGTGTTGTTGGCTTCCACCTCTTATGTTTAACAGTCAGTGTGCTTAATGCTTCCTTTGGAGGAAAACTGCTTTTTGGCACCAATGTTGAGTCTGTCCTGCGGGACCTTCAGACATGAAAAATGACCCTGTGGGCTGGTCAAGTGGCATGGAGGGCTAAGGCACTGGGTGCCTTACATTTTACTACACCGGTGACCCAGGTTCAGAAACAGATATGGATCAATCGGGTGCCAGCTGGGGTTAAGGAGAAATGAATATCTGTAGGACTGTTCTCCTCCCTTATGGGGGAGTTGTCGTGGGTCGCTGCTTGACTGTCACCAGGAGGAAACTGGGTGGCAATGCATGCGAGTCACATCTGCGTGACAAGAAACCCCATGTTCAGGTGACGGGGCATCTCTGTGGAGGCAGAGCACACACATCGCACTCATTGCACGTCCATGGGCCCAAGGGAAAAAATGGAGGACAGGCTCCATGAAGTCCTACCTGTCCTGCTGTATCCTGCACTGCCACTCTGGTCTGGGACAGATCTAAATATGTGTCCCAGGGGGCAAAATGAACTTTCCCCTGGCCCTGCTGTGGGGAAAATCCACGGGGGATAGGACCCCGATCAACTGCTGTCAGTCTTGCAGCTGTGCTGACATACTATCGCTCCCTTGGAGAGGAGAGCAGTCTATCGGAATGCTCGATCCTCTACCACCTTGGCTGACTCAGACTCCAGCAACCTCTACTCATTCCCAAACACAGGTTGCTTGTATGGCAGGAGATAAGGTGTTAAGTGCCTCAACCCTCCTCACCATGGGCCTGATTTGGGAGGGTGGAATTTTTAAACAATTTGGGTTGGGAAGATGGTGAGGGCTGTTTCTTTTTTTTTCTTTTCTTTTTATTTAATTTTCTTATTCCATTACCCAAATAACTAATATGAATCGAATACCATATACGTGAATGGTTGGGTCCGAATACAATTTTCATCCTGTATTTGAATTGAAGTATTCACCCACCCCTACAACTTGGAATCTTCCTGTGTGACTGCTGTTTTCCTTTGAGACTGGCAAAGGACAAACTCATGGACAGCAGTTTGTTTAATAATGTTGTGTTTTACCCAATCAAATGTCTTCATATTTTTAGTTAAAATGGCTCCCAAGGAAATGCCAGAATCTCAAGACAGGGCAATATTGTTTGTCACTCTGAGTAATGATGTGATGGTTAAGTGCTGTAAAACTAGCTTGCTCAGCAGAGTGAATTCTTATTAAGTGCATAGGATTTGGGAGTGGAGTACTTTTTGCCTGCTCTTTGTTAAGGGTGCTCAGTTCCAAAACTGACATATAACTGTGTCTCCTTGATCCATTTGTGTGGAGGGGAGTTACAGTGGTCATCTTCTAGACAGATGGGATTTGGTTAGTTGTGAGGGAATGGTTTATGAGAATGGCGAGTGGTGGTGCCAGTAGAGGTGCAGTGAACTTTAGCCATTTTTTTATACTTCTTTATTGATTTGTTCTCAGAGAATTGTAGACATTCATTAGTAGTACAGAAAAAATGTAAATACCCATAACTGAGTTTCCATCATCTTGAAAAAATTACCATCTCTAGGACAGGGGTGGAATACAAAACAATAGTTAAACATTTTATGATAATTGTAATAAAAAACAACCCATAAAACTCACAGGGGTAATAGAAAAAATCAATAGAACAAACAATAAATAATGTTGTCACTTTTAGTAAATTCATATACTGTTCCTGGATTACTTAAGTCCCATTACATCTGTTCATGAGGAAACGGTAGGAAAGAACCCTTTCTAAGGGAAAATAGGAAACATATTAATTTCAGTTGTTCCAATAAACAAACTGTTATTATTTGAACTTTATCTACTTTGGGGTTCACAGATTTGAAGCTTATGTGCTGATAACACTTGTAGTAGGTAACTCATTTTGATAGAGCACTCAGTGGGACCATCTGTTTGTGTAAGCAGGCAATCAGTTTCCTAGCAAATGTTAGTCTCCATTGTTTGAATCTGAGTAATTATGTTAGTCCACTCTGTGATGGATGGTGAGTCCGGCACAGCCAATGTCGGTAATAATTTTAAGGGCAGCTATTACTAAAACATTCCATAAATATTTAGTCTCTCGTACACTCAAGGAGGAAGGGAAGATCCCCAGGATTAGGTGCTCAGGACTCAGCAGAGGAGGAAGATCCAGTAAACATTGTAGATGCTCCTGTACCAAGTCCCTGAACCCCAAGTCTAGGCATTGTCAGAAGATGTGGGCATGTTTGGCTTCAGAGGAGCTGCAATCAATTTGGGATCAAGGCCATTCTCCCCCAGGGCTCTTAGAGGTTTTCTAGCCTTTTAACAATTGAAGAGTCTCTGCATGGGTGATGTTGATGAATGAAATCAGTGGGATCCTATCGCTTGGGGTAGGGTAGTTGCTTGGGATGGGGTAGAGCAGAGAGTTATACATCTGCTCTGTAGCAGTGGTGGGGGTAGTTTTGTGGGAATGTTCAGATTGGTCAGGTTGATCTTCAGTGCATTTGCCATCTCAGCTGGGTGCAAGATTAATCTGCTATTGATGTTCAGCTGCTAGGTTTTAGATTTGTGACTTCCTCCTAGCATTGAGTTTATGCCATTCTAGACTATTTTATTATTTGGAGTACTTGTCTTGCAGTATTGTGCATAGAACTGTGAGGCTATTCTAACTGATCCTGCGGAAACTTTGGACGCATCCTTAGGCCTTCCAGTCACAGCCCTGACCTTTACAGTATGTTTTTATCAGCATTCTCAACTGATTTTACTCAACCATTTTTTTTTTTATCAGCCCCAGTCTGCCGCCAACTCCTCGTTGGCATTCCTCAACAACCTCTCACTTTCATTTGCCCCTCCCTCCAAGGCCATTAGTGATCCTCATGGGGTGGGATCCTACAGTGCTGGTACCATTATACAGGTGGCTGGGGTTCATAGTATTCTTATTTGTCTCAGAACCACGTCCACCACCAAAATGGTGCCAGGCAGTGCACCAATAGACCACACTTACACTCAGCATCCCTAAGCAGAGGAGGAAAGTTCCTTGGCCCAAGACAGGGTCTCTGTGGTCACATAATCTAGTACCATCCTTCCTCAGCACCCCCGCTGCTCCCAGGCTGGCTCCCAAGTCTGCCTCTGAACTTGAATCGCCAGCATGAGAGTGAAAACGTTACCCACTGGTCCATTGGGCAGAGCAGTTCAACCACTTTTTTTTGTTGACTCTGTTTATGCACCACACCTGGAACTCTCTTGAGCTGCCCTGCCCACCAGCACCGCTGTACCACTCACCTGATGCCCTGCCGCCCTCCACCAACCTCCTGCCGGCAGATCCTCCCCTCTAGCTTGAGCCCCTGAGGTAGGGCTGCCTCTCCGGTGCTCTATCTATAAATCTACCATGCCGGCCAAGGTGGTGGAAGGACAGAGGGCAGAAACAGGGCCTAGTATTGGGTGTACTGTGATGCAGTCCAGAAGGAAGCTGTTGCCTATGCAGGCACAGGGATTTTTCCTCGTTTTCCCCAGGAGCACGAGAGTACAATGACATTAGCACAGCTAAGCCACAGACATCTGCCACGCTCCTTCCCTTAGCAGCTCCACACTAGTTGTACCCCCGATCTCCACCGGGGATCACTACTGCACTGGAGATGCCCTAGATCCCTCCCCAGGGAGAGGAGAGCAGTTCATTGGACGCTCAATCCTCTCCCTCCTCTGCTGACCCTTGGTGCCCGAGCTCATTCCCGAACTTGGGTCGTCAGCGTGGTGCGAGGTGTGGTGTCCAGCGCATCAACCCTCAGCACCTCCAGGCCAGGCTATTTCAACCACTGTTTAACGGCACTTTTCTTATGACTCAGGCAAACTAGAATGCAGGAGGCACTGCAGCCTGATCAGATGTGACTACTGATAAAATCCTAGAGATAGTTGGATTTAAAGGTTGCCTCCTTTAATTATTTCAGATGTAAAAAATGCTGTACCAGACTCAAAACTGGGAAAAGGGCATCTCAAAAGACAAGATAAGAGAACAGTCTAAAATAGAATAGAACAGTATGGGTAGTTCATGTGCACCTTAACTTGTACTGTTGCTTCAACAACCGTGGCCCTATTCAGTCTCAAGCTCCTTCAGTTTAACCCACACTATGAAATATTTTTCCCAATAGGACTGAATGTCATTAAGCTGGTTAAGGCTTAACTATGAGAATGCTGAAGTACTGGCTGTCGAGCTGGGTCAGAGAGCAAGTGTGGTGACTGCTGGGCAGGGGATAGGGGTTGGCATGCTTCCACTGGTGTGGTGGCTGCCTCTAAGGTGACGAATCCCAGTGTCATTCTGGATAAGGGGCTGACATTTGAGACTCAGGTGTCCGCAGTAATCTGGAGCGGTTCCTACCATTTTAGGAATATCAGCCAGCTCAAATCCCTTATTCTGAGACTTGGCAACCCTAGAGCATGCATTTGTGACTTCCAAGCTCAACTACTGTAATACTCTGTACCTCAGGGTCAGTGGAGGTACGCTCTGACATGCCCTTCTTTAGTTTTCAACTCTCTCCCCCTTTTTTTTTCACTTCCTCATCACCCTTTTTTTTACATCTAATTTCCTTTCTCTTACTTCATCTTATTACTCTTCCTCTCAAAATGTGCTAGTCATCTTTGAAATGCAAGGTTTTAATATGACAATTTTTTCTGAACAATTTAAAATAAAAATACTCCAGGGTGTCTGAACAGAGGCTGCGCTGAATTTAAAATATACATACAAACATACGAAAACACCATCAGAAACAGGCCTCACGGTCTATCGAGTCTGCTCGATTGTGCAGCTAGCCCTAAACTTGCAGCTGACCCACCCATCCCTCCCCTCCTCATAATTACCCCTCCTCTTACTCTGTCCCATCCCCTCTTAAAATCGTCTACTGTGCTATAGACTACAACCTCCTCCAGCAGAGTATTCCACTTATCCACCACCATCTCAGTGAAATAATGTCTCCTGACTTCCCCCCTGAATCTTCCCCCTGCCAAACTCATCTGGGCTCCCTCTTGATCCTCCCCTTCTAATATGGAAATCCCTTCTGTACTAGTCTTGTTAATCCCCTTTAAGTATTTAAAGGTTTCAGGTCACGTCCCCCATCCCTTCTCTCCTCCAGGAATACATGTTCCAGCTTGCCCAGCCTTTCCTCATAGGAGTATCCTCTAATCCCTGGATCATCTTTGTCACCCTGTGCTGTACACCTTCAACAATCTGATGTTCTTCTTCAGGAATGGGCGCCAGTATTGCATGCAATATTCCAGGTGCAGCCTGACCAGCGACCTGTAGAGGGGCAGGATCACCTCCCTATTTCTGGAGGAGATTCCCCTTGCTATACACCCCAGCATCCTGTTGGCTTTTGCTGCTGCCCTCTTGCATTGAGCTGAGTTGTTCACACTCTCCGTTATAAGCACCCCTAGATCCTTTTCCTCCTTGGTGCATTCCAGCTGTACTCCCCCCCAGCTGATAGCTCCTTGCCTGGTTGTTAGCCCTGAAGTGCAAGACCTTACACTTTTTAGCGTTAAACCCCAACTGCCATGCATCCAACCACTCCTGTAGTTTGGTCAGGTCCTCCTGCAGCCCCCTCTACCCTTCAATGTCATCTACCACAGCTCCCATCTTTGTGTTGTCTGCGGGGAGACTAATCTTACTCCGGACTCTGTGGGAGATATCAGCTATGAATATCCCAAACAACAACAGTCCCAATGCTGATCCCTGTGGCACCTCACTTGTCACATCCCTCGGTGATGAGAGTTCTCCCACCACCACCACCCTTTGCTGCCTTCCCTTCAGCCAATTGATGATCCAAATTACCTTCTTTGTTCCCATTCCTATATATTCCAACTTCCCATGCGGCATGGAATCAAAGGCCTTGCTGAAATCCAAACACAGGACATCCACCACATGGCATTTGTCCAGTTCCTTTGTCACCAGTCTTAATACTCAATCAGGTTTGTCTGGCAGGATCTTCCTAAAGACAAACCCATGCTCTAACCATTCTGGAGACCATTGATCTCCAAAATGTTACCAGCCTCTCTCTTTTAGGATCGTCTCCATGAGTTTTCCCACAATTGATGTGAGCTTACTGGTCTGTAGTTACCTGGTTCATCCTTAGGTCCAGTTTCATGAATGGATACCACATGGGCCATCCTCCAGTCCTGTGGTATGCATCCAGTGTCCAAGGAGGTATTGAACAGGTCAGCCAGTGGTCCTGCCAGAATCTCTGCTAGTTCCTTAAGTACCCTTGGGTGAATGCCGTCTGGACACGGTGTCTTATTCCCCCTCAGAGCTCTTAATCCTTTCAGCACCCTATCCTCTCTAATCCCTATATCAGTCACCTCCCCCCCGCCCACTCCTCCTCCTCCTCTCCCAGGTGGTACCTGCCCCTTTCTCCTTCATGAACACAGAGCAGAAGTAATCATTCAGTACCTCTGCCTGGTCCTCCCCCTTCTCCACCCAGCTCCCATCCTTCCTAATCCTTACAATCTGGTCTTTGTTTTTCCATCTTTCACTGATGTATCTGAAGAAGTCCTTTTCCATTCTTATGCCCTGCACCAGTCTCAGTTCCTGGAAGCCTTGGTCACTCTGACCAGCCTGGTAACCTCCTGGACTTTCTTCATATACACCTCCTGTTAACCCCTCCCCATTTCTTGAGTCTCTGAAATTCCTTTTTTTTTGGCCTTCACCCAGTCCATGACCTCCTGCGTCAGCCAGCTCGGTTTGTTTGCCCTTTCCTTCTTACTCCTTGTTCTTGTATATGTCCCAGTAACCTCCACCAGCCCTTTCTTAATATTCCATTTTTGACTAGCATCCATGTGGGGCTTGTGAGTCTGCCTTTATTGCCACTGCTTCTTTACAGGCATGTAATACAATAAATGTTGTTTTCATAAATTGAGACGGATGCTGGTGCTGCCCCTTTTTTTGGATTTGACTATGGCTGAATTTCTGCCAGATGCCTGCCCAAAATTTCCCCCATCCTTTTAAAGTCCACTCCCTTAAAGTCTATCACTCTGGTACCCGTACCTCCTGCTTCCCTGCTCATGTTGAACGTGAACCATACCATTTGGTGGTCACACCCAGCCAGAGGATCCTCCACCTCCAGATCCCTTACAGCCTCCTCTTTTGATAGAACCTGGTCCAGAGTCCTATTCAGTCTAGTTGGCTCACTGACCAACTGCACCAGGAAGCTGTCCTGAAATGCCTCTAATAAGATCTGCTCCCTTGGTGGTCGGGGTGCTCCACTCCACCCCCAGTAGGTTGAAGTTCCCCACCACCAAAGTGTTCCCATTCCTACAGACCCTTCTGATTTGCTAAGTTAACTCTCTATCCAGATCATCCCCTTGGTCTGGCAGCCAGTACACCACCCCATCCTCAGTGTCCTACTTTTTGAGTCTTGAAGCTGCATCCATAGGGCCTCTGTTCTTCCTCCCTTCCTCCCTTATGCATCTTATCCCCTCCTGTACATATATTGCCATGCCCCCCTTTTCCCTTAGTCCTACCTTCCTGAATATCCTATACCCTGGGATTATCAAATTACATTCCTGGTATTGGGTGGCCCACATTTCCGTGATGGCCACAATGTCCACCCTCCCTATTGCCAAGAGAGCATTTAATTCCTCTGATTTGTTACCAAGATTTCTTGCTTTCAGTGAGACCACCCTCCAACCTGTCCCAGCCCTCTCCCCTCCCTGAATTACCCCCTTCCTAATCCCCCCTGTGCCAATGCTCTACGTTCCTCCCTGCTAGCCTGGGGGGGTAAGCTTGTCTGGCTCCCCTCTCTGGGATACATGCTTACCATCTGTCCACTCACCACCCCCCCCACTAGTTTAAACCTACCTTTGTAGCTATGTATTCCTCTACCTTCTGCTTTTTTTTAAATTTTTACTCTTATTTTAGCCCCCTGCAGCCACTAACTTGCTAATCTCCAACCACTGCTCCACCTCCGCCGCCGACCCCGGAAAGGGTTGTGCCCAGCTGGCATATGCAGCTGTACCCTCGAAGGGGACCTCCCCATGTCCCCGCGCCAGGCCATCATCCAGTACTGGCACGCGACGGATCCAGGCATCATCAGCTGGTGAAGTAGCGACTATCAAGCTGCGCGAACAGTGCCACCATTTTCCTCCATTTTTTCGTCCCTCGGAGTGCAGGCATGCAATGACATCAGGCACTGCGTGCCGACATCTGCCGAACTCCGCCCCTTTCTGGCACCACTCTGACAGTAGCCCCTGGTCGTCACCAGGGGCCGCTGAAGATTAGTGGCAGCATGGAACCCTCCCTGGGATAGGAGAGCAGTCTTCCGGATGCTCAGTCCTATCCCTCCCCTGCCAACCCTTGACGGCCCAGGCTCGCGTCCGAACCTGGGTTGCCAGCGTGGTGAGATGTGGCGTCCAGCGCCTCAACCCTCTGCACGACCGGTCCGGCTACACTCTGCTTTAATACCCCTTCCTGCTCAAATGTAGCCTATCCCCTGCATAAAGATCATTGTTGTCCCAGATTCTGTTCCAGCCCCCCACCAACCCATATCCCCTGGACCAACACCATTCCCTCAGTCAGATGTTGAACTCCCCAATCCTCACTTTCCTCACTGTACTAGTGCAGGGTACTGGAATCACCTCTAAAAAGGCCATTGAGTCCCCTAGTTCCCACATAGCCTGCCCAATTTCTCAAACCTCTCCCTCACTACTTCCACTGTCTCCCCCGACAGGTCATTCGTACCCACGTGCACCATGAGATGTGGTTTCCTCCTACCCCATCTAGCACACTTTAGAACTGACTGCTCTGCCCTGCCTGCATCTAAGCCAGGTATGGACTCCACCCAGATGCGACTATGCCATTCCTACTTGCTACCCCATCTAATCCCTTTAAGTATGGAGTCCCCCCAGCACTAATACCCCTCCCTCTCCAATCCTCGTCTCCCACCACCCTTTTCCTTGGCATCTACTGCAAGAGTCTGCCCCAGCTGAAACCCTGCCCTTCCTTCCTGTGGCTCCCCCCTTCACCCCAGACCTATCTCCACTCCCCCTTACTGTTCCCTCACCCTCCTCCCCATCCTTCCCCTCCACCCTGGTCTCCTCCTCTGCTAAGTCTCTCTGTTCTCACTCTAGCATTGCTCCTCTCTATTTACCCCTGCTCCTTCATCATTCTTCCAGCTGTGCCCCTCCCCTTACCCCACCACAGTCCTCTGCCTGACTTCTGACCCTTGCACCATCTCCCCTCACCTACCCCCGCCTGGAAGATCGCTCCCCCAATGTTGCCTGCACGCAAACCTATTACTAGCCCTCTCGGCTGTGCTGGGTGTGGGCTCCTTCCTTCTGCTCTTACCCCCTCCCGTGCTAGTCCACCTATTTGTATTGCTTCTGCCCCCATCCCCGAACCATTGTTCCACCCATGTGGTGTCCTCCGTTGCCCTCTGCCCCAGCTCCCGTCCCCCGGCCCCCCGCCACCCAACCGCCCGAACTCTCTACCACGCCACTGCACTCCTTCTTCAAGTCTCCTCAGTCTGTGACAGATCGGACACCCTCCTAGCTTCCACAATACATTCATCCAGACTGCCGCCTCACAACCAGTGCAACCCACTATTCTGCCCCCAATGGCCCCTCTAGCATCTTGCTGCCCCCTGTGCCCCCCTCCTTTGCTGTCCCTGTCCTCCCCCCAGTGCCACTCCACTGCCTAGTGTGTCTTTCCCCAGCTCCCTCCATTTGCCCGCCTCAGCATCTCTTTACTCCCTGAATACCCCCCCATATATTTAGAATTAAGAGTTATAAATCTTACAGCTCCCTTCTTCCATACATGCTGTGATGGTAAAACATGTATTTGATTGCTAACAAGTTTGGGATCATTGCAGATTCAAAGAAATGGAAAGGGATAGTGGCAAAGGTGTGCCATCTGCACATATGCCCTGATAGTGCAGCATGAAATAAAATAATATAAATAAGGTTCCTCTTTAATGATCACAAATTGATGTGTTGAAATTCATTCGAAAATATTTGCATGAATTTTATTTATTCGGAATCAGATTCCATCAAATATTGTTGTACATTTTACACTGAGGGTTTAATAGATATATCTGGTAATGCACTAGTTACTTTAGTCTGTGATGTTTTTAATTGGTCACTTTGTTGAATGTGTGACATCACAATGGGTATTTAAGTAAAGTAAAACTATTGGACTCCACCCCACCCAACCCTAGTGAAGAGGGTGTATACTCTTGAAGTGCCTTTTGCGTGTTTAAATAAACTTTGATATACTATTTGCCTTTATATCCAAGTTCCGTATGCATCGCTGAATTTTTGGTTTTCATGGTCAATCAGTTTGGTTTTGCGGATCCATAGAAGTGGTTTATTTAGCACGCTTGTTCCGTGTTGCAAAAAGAGATACACATGTAGCAAAAAGAGATGCCTGTAGCTGGTGCAGAATGCAGCTGTTAGGCTGCTAATTAGGCTTTTGAGGTCATGTCACGTCTCCCGAGTGCTGCGTGATCTACGCTGGCTGCCAGTTAAGTGGCATATCCCTTTAAAGTTGGTTTGTGGACTTACAAGGCCCTATACTGGTTGCCCCGGGTAGCGTTCCTCAGATACAGCTTTTGTGGATCCCGACAATATCTGTTAGATAGTGCTTGTATCCTACCTAGGATCCTACCAGAAATCCTACCAAATACAAATGGAGGATCCAGGGTCAGATAGTGATGGATCCTAGTTAGGATCCAGGGATCCTGGGTCAGATAGTTAGAATCCGGGGTCAGATAACGATGGATCCTAGGTCAGATTCAGGGATCCTGAGTCAGATAGTTAGGATCCGGGGTCAGATAGCGATGGATCCTAGGTCAGATTCAGGGATCCTAGGTCAGATAGTTAGGATCTGAGCAGGATCTGTTGCTAGGATCCACAACATTTGTAGGATCCATGCACTGGTTCACAGAGGGTAGGATCCATGGTCAGATAGTACTGCTATCCTACCACAGCAACTATCTGGCCAAATGTGAGGTATCTGTTGGTATCCTAGTTTCTAGGATACTATCTGAGCAACATTAGCCCTGGTTTACCTGTGTGAGCTCTTGCATCCATATGTGTCTTTGCATTCTCTCTGCTCCACTGAGAAGGGCCTCCTTGTGGTACCTAGGGCAAGACTGAAAACTTTGGTGGGTCAAGCATTTAAGGTGTTAGGTCTGGTCCTTTGGAACTCACTCCTAAGGGCCCTGAGGGAGGCCTCCTCACTGGAGGCCTTAAAAAGGGGCCTAAAGACATTTCTTTTTCTCTAGACTTTTGGGGAATAATCAGTTACTTTTTATCCACTGTTCATCCCACCTGTGGCATATATTTATGTATTTATTACATAATATTTTGCTGCTATAGTTAGGACTGATTTTATCTATAGGGACATTGTTATTTATATTTTTATTCTGAAATATTTATTTTTCTTCTTTGTTTCTTACTGTGACATGTAATGGTGCTCTGAGCCTCTGGGGATGGGCACCAGATATAAGTAAAATCCACCACCACTACAACTGCTACAATATGTGTTGTTATCTGCTACCCGTCTGTTCTCCATTGCTTTATTGCAACTTTCCATAGTATGATTTTTTTGTAATTTTCTTTAGTGAAGTGTTTTGGCATACAGTGGAGCCCACCAGGGTGAAACCCAGAGTAACAGTTTCCTGCATGACAAAAGGGATTGACTTCCACTGAAATTGCCTTGTTTCCTGCAGTAACTCTGCTGCAGAACTGGGTTCTTCCTGGTGGGCTTCACTGTATATTTACATGAAACTTGCTGTATAAAATACTGCATTGTGTTCTGTTGTGCTGCTCCTCTAAGTGCAGTTTGTGTACAGATTATCAGTGACAGGATGAACATTCCTTACAGTACATAATTTGTAGATCTGAAAATAGAAACTTGAATTTTAACAAATTGCTCTTGAAGTGGTATACACTTCAGGAATAAACTTTTTTTTTTTTTTCGAATTAAAGCAGAAGGGCAACTTCATTGTTTGAAAGAAAACCTGTGCTGGTGGCTCAGTAGATTGCACAGTGATCTCTTGGTTTGGAAGGTCATGGGTTTTTGTATATATTTATGTGTACATGTAAGCCCCCATGAGGGGGGCTTGCTAACTCTGTGGCGCCCCCGCACCTTGGGAAATTCTCTGTGTTCCCATAGGGGCAGCACCAGTTGGGAGTATATAAGGGTAGGCAAGCAGGGGATAGGAGCATTCTCGGAGTTTGGAAGTAGGGCAGTCTCCATAGGAGGGAGCGAGTCTGGCAGTAGCAGTTGTTGCAGTTTCAGGGGTATTCCACCTGCCCCCCGGTAGGAGGCAGGAGATCTGTCGAAGACATCGGAAAACCAGAAGGCCAGTAGGAATTGGGGACCCTGGATTTGGCTAAGGTATGAGCACTGGGCCAGTGGGGCTGTTGCAGTGATGGTAGGGCTGCAACAGGGGCCACAGGTTGGTGGCAGCAATGGCGTGCTTTTTACCCACGTGGCACACTGGCCCAGGTAGTGAGGTTGGAAGGGAGGATAATGGCCTGTGACTCGATGGAGTCTGCAATGCCTGTGTCTGGGGCATGTTCTGGGATCCACCATGCCCATGTGTGGGGTAGAAATTTAGGCCATTAATAGCTGTGGTTCATTGGAAACTGGGATGAAAGGTATGGGAGCCACTGCATTGTTTTGATATGAGTTGTTCAGCTCCGGTGGGCAATACTCGAAGTGGAGGCTTGGTTAAATCTTGGGGCACCTGAAAACAGCTTTAGAAGGGAATGGTGGCAAAGAGTTACTATGCTGGGAACAGCCATAGAGGCTAGGATGCTCATCGCCCCTGGAACTGTTCTCCCTGGTGGCACTAGAGGAGTAAATAACTCCCGTGCAGAAGAAACAAAAAATAGGAAGGAATTTGGAAATGTGCAATGAAAATAAAAGGGTTTCTGTGGAAGAAGCTGGGTACTCTTGTAAAGTTCAGGCTCTATCAGCTAGACCCTAAATTGCTACGTAATTTGCTGTTTTGCTGATTGTGAAAAAAAAAAAAAGTCATGCCTAAGTGCTGCCAGTCCTCGGTCTTGTTTTCCAAGTTTATTAGCCCCAAGGAGCTGTGTTTGGAGGTTTGAGAAGTTTAGCTCCTGGGCCCTGAAATCATTATGATGCCCCAAGAAATAATTTTTTTTCTTGGTTTGGCTAAACTGGTGTCCGTTTAGTGATTGCAATAATTGTCTCAAAGGAATTAACTGTTTTTACTGTGTTTATTCAAAAGTTAATCGGTTTCTTCATAGCCATCTGAAGGGTCTCTAGTTTAATTCCATCTCAGTCCTGGGTCCCGGAGTGGTGAGAAAGGTGAGATTAGAAACTCAGTTTTCCAGTGTTACTGCTGGGGATTGAAAAGCTGGCATCCAGGTGGGTTTGGAGGCGCTCTGCAAGTTTGAAGATTTGTAAAGGTAGGGTGCCTTAATTTCGTTTTCTGTCTGGGATGTGCTGCATTTTTTTTCCATCGTGAAGATGTTTAGGATGGCATTTGTGGTCTGGAGCCTCCTTCCCCATTCTTCCACTAGGTACCCCTAGACAAGGGGAAGGGGGGCTTACAGATGTGGGGGCTCAACCGGGATCTTGTTGTGCCCCAGCAGGGGCAAACACCCCCCCCCCCCAATTTGGGACCCAGAAGGGTCGTCTGGCCCAGTCGTGAAAAGTTGTGGTGCAGTTTGTTGGTTGTGAGACCTGCTGGTGGTGCCTAGGCCTGCTTGCTCTCTTTCTTTGGCTCCTCTGTGGTAGACGGGTGATCACGTGCCTGCCTTAAACGATTCTGATTGGTTGGACATAGGCTGTGCTGTAGGAGGATTGGAGTGGAATCAACATTTTATGAGAGTTGTGGGAGCAAGAGAGAGAGAGAGGAGCAAAAGTGACAGAGACTTCAGTAGCTGAACAGTGGTACTGGGAAACCAGAAAGTTTGGAGAGAAGTGAAGGTAGATGTGTAGCCTGTGTACAGAAACAGGAGATTGCAGAGGGATTTACACCAAAAGAGGAACCTCAAACAACAGTCCCAGCCTCCCTGCTTATATGACTATGGAATTCAGCAGGGAGATGATCGCTGTGTTAGATGTGGATATCGTGGAGAAGGAGTTGTAAAACTGCTGTTTTACACAGTATGCTCCTGTACTGTCCCTGGAGGCATTTTTGGAGGCCATCCATTTACTTTTTCTTGAGAGTACCCTGTCAATGTGTCCATTGCTATCTCAGGGCAGTGTGGAGGTTGGTACTGGTGCCAGGCTAGAACTTCAGGAGAGTATAAAGGCCAAGAAGGAGGTGAGAAAGGGGTCCACAGATGTTAAGGTGGAGGAAGTGGAAGAAGTGATTCAGGGCAGAGAGGGGGAACACAACCAATTTGCCCAGCTCCTCCTCCCTGACTGTCAGCTATCCCCATGGCAGAGAAGGGGCAGGGGCATGCAAAAGTCATCAGGGGATCCCCCTGGTCCCAAGAGTTCTCCTGCAGGGTCTCTGCTTGGTGACAGTGCACCTGCTACCCCAGCTGTAGCAGAAGCCCCACCATTTGTGCATACCCACCCTGTGATTCAGGTAGGAGCCACTGCAGTAACTATACAGCATGAAGAAATCCAAGATGATCCGGAGCCAGATGTGACTGAGTTATCCCCTAAACAGTACCAATTCTCAAATAATGAAATCCAGCAGCCCATAATTAGGCCTTATCACTGCCCTGCCGTGACGTTAAAAGGAAAGACCCCGTGCCTAGTGGCACAGTCAGAAGCTTTAAGGTTATGAATGGATGGGCTGTTAAGCAATGATCATGTGAATGCCATCTTCAGAACTGGGGTGTGGCTGGAGCCAGGTAACACAAGGTGCTCCAGTGTCAGGGACCTGCCCGAATGGTCACAGGCAGAATGCTGGGTAAGGTGAAGATTGCTAGTGGAATACCTCCAGATATCAGAAAGGATGTGGGATGTTATCAAGGAGATGAGAGGCGACTGGGTATTCAAGGAGACACTAAATAAGTTGTGGTCCCAACCTGGGGGCTCTGGCTATGCCTCCCAGCAGTTCATCCAAAAGGCATGGGCTACGTGTCACACTGGGCCATGGGCAGGTCTCACACTTTTCGAACATTCTGCCCTGGTTCAAGACGTGGCTGGCTGTCAAGTAAAATTCTACGTTATAGCCAAGAACTCTTTTGGGGACTTGACCACAAAGCCTGACCCAGATTACTACTTCCTTCCAGGCGGAGGTCCCGCCCTCTAGAGCCCACCAGTTTGCAGCTGTGAACTGTACCACGATTGCAGAAAGCCTTTTGATACAGCTGAGGTTATTTCTCTAGACTGCTTAAAGTTGAGGAAGTTCTGGTTTGTTAAAGCATTTGTGCTCGGGCACTGTGCTGAAATGAAGCTTGAACAGAAGTATGGTCAGATACCCTGTGACTGTTTTGAAAAAGAAAACAGAAGAGAGACGATTTTTTTCCGTTTTCTTCCTCGTTTAAAAATGTAGCAGTCAGCAGTGATTTGCTTTCTGCAGGAAAGGCTTAATAAGACTTTTAAATTGACTGAAAATACAACAGTCTATTAAATATTTTTAGGAGCCAGGTGCAAGCCTAGTTCTGAGATGATGAGAGTATGGGTGTTAGAGTGACTGATGAAAGTGTGTGTGTGTGTGTGTGTGTGTGTGTGTGTGTGTGTGTGTTGTGATTTCCAAATTTCAAAAAGTTCTTGAAGATTTGAATGCTTTAATCGTATAATGTGTTAAAAAATATATATTTTTCATTTTATATTTTTTTTGGCAGCCTGGCACAAGTTGAACAATGTTTTCCTATTGTTAGAGTGTTGGTTTAGTGTAAGGGATGAGTATGGGTGGGTGTGTGAGGTCTGCCAGGTAGACACTTGGGTGGGTCTGGTGAGTGCGCATTACCCAGTCTAACCTTAGGGTCCATTTTGGGGTCTCTGTCCTCATTTCCAGGAGGAAATGCGTTTTTAATCTTGAGGAGAGTGTAAGCTCCATCTCATGGGGTGGGGGGATTGCTAGCTCTTTGCGAACCTGCCCTTCCCCTGGCACTAAGAGGGAGCTTTGGTGCCTTAGGAAATTCTCAGTGTGCCTGTAGGGGGCAGCACTAGTTGTAAGTACATTATATAAGATTAACCAGATGGGGAGAGGGGGGAGAGGCATTCTCGGCAGTTGGAAGTAGGGCAGTCTCTGGAGGGGGCCCCCCCCAGCCTTAGGCAGGTTGGCCTACAGTGATGGTGCACCAGTCCACTTTGGGCTCCATAGGAGGGAACGAGTCAGGCAGTAGTGGCCGATGGAGTTTCAGGGGTATTCCATTCTCCCCCCCCCCCCAATTAAGAGGCAAAGGAGGGAGATCTTTTGATGACATTGGAAAACCAGAAGTCCGGTAGAAGTTGGGGACCCTGGATTCGGCTAAGGTATGGATGGAGCACTGGGCCAGTGGGGCTGTTGCATTGGTGGCAGGGCCACAATAGGGGCCGTCGGTTGGTGGAAGCCACAGCGTGCTTTTTACCCACATGGCACATAGGCCCAGATAGTAAGGTTGGAAGGGAGGATCATGGCCTGGGACTCGATGGGGCCTGCCATGCCCATGCCTGGGGCAGGCCCCAGGATCCACTGTACTCATGTCTGGGGTGGAGCTTTAGGCTTTTTATGGCTGTGGTTCTAGGAAAACTGGGATGAAAGGTATGGGAGCCACTGCACTGTTTTGATTTTGAGCTGCTCGGCTCCAGTGAGCAATACCCGAAGTGGAGGCTTGGTTAAATCTTGGGGCACCTGAAAACAGCTTCAGAAGGGAATGGTGGCAAAGAGTTACTATGTTGGAAGCAGCCGTGGAGGCTAAATTGCTCATCGCTCCTGGGACTGTTTTCCCTGGTGGCACTAAGGGAGTAAATCACTCCCCAGCAGAGGAAACAAGGAATAGGAAGGAATTTGGAAATATGCAATGAAAATAAAAGGGTTTCTTTGGAAGAAGCTGGGAACTCATGTAAAGTGCAGGCTCTTATCAGCTAGATCCTAAATTGCTGTGTAATTTGCTGTTTCACTGATTGTGTTAAAAAAAAAAAATCATGCCTAAGTGCTGCCAATGTCCTCTCTCTTGTTATCCAGGTTTGTTAACCCCAAGGAGCTGTGTTTGGAGGTTTGAGAAGTTTAGCTCCTGGACCTTGAAATCATTATGGTGCCCTAGGAAATGAATGTTTTTCTTGGTTTGGCTGTCTGTTTATTTATGAGTTAATCAATTTCTTCATAGCCATCTGAAGGGTCTCTAGCTCAATTCCATGTCGGTCCTGCATTGGTGAGAAAGGTGAGCTTAGAAGCTCTGTTTTCAGTGTTCTTGCTGGGGGTTGAAAAGCTGGCATTCAGGTGTTTCGGAGGCGATCTGCAAGTTTGAAGATTTTTAAGGGTAGGCCACCTTCATTTCGTTTTCTATCTGGGATGTGCTGCATTTTTTCCATTGTGAAGATGTTTGGGATGGCACTTGTTGTCTGGAGTTCCCTTCCCCATTCTTCCACCAGGTACCCCTAGACAAGGGGAAGGGGGCCTACATACAGTTCTGGCATTTCTTATAATTATTAGAGTGCCTTCTCAAGTTCTGCAGGTGAGAGAACTGTGGAGTGAAGCTGAGCAAGTCAGGCACACAAAGGACTTAATAACGCAGTCATAACTGGAAGGGTCAGGGAACTGTACATATAGACATATTATAAATTATATTAAAACTTTTGCTCTTCATGGAGGATATCCTTTCATTTAGCCACACCTCTGGAACTGTAAGTCCACAAAGTCAGGACCACTTGGAAACTTTCGCTAGCCTGGGGCTGCCTTCAATGACATACAGCATTGCTTCCTATATAATGTGGGCGGCCCCAACACTTCTCAGTTCTTTCTCCTACCATCAATCATCCTCGTCGGACCTGCTGAGAAACAACCTTGAAATAGCCGTTGCTGTTTTCTATTATTTTTGATTGTTTATATATTTCTTTGTCATTGTCTCTGTATGCGGATGAAGAACAGAGAACCTTTGTTTCGATGTTGTTCCTGCGGTTACAAAATCTGCAAGGATATTGCTCACACTATTTGTATGTGTTGTTTGGGCCTGTCTCAGGATGTAAGAGCCTATGAGATCTGCCACAATTTCAACCAGGCTGCAAGGTGACACCAACGGAAGGCGTTAGATATGTTCTGCAATGAAAAAGTATTGAAAGCCATGGAACAGGCTACAGGTTCTGCTCCTGATTCTCCCTCATTGTTGACTTGGAAATGGGTGAAGTCGAAAAGACAAAGAAAAGTCATCATCAAGGCCTCCTTTTCTTCTGGCCAAAGCACAAGCACAAAGATAAGTCAGCTTCGCTAGTGTGGTTATGGTTGCCATTGCTGTCAGGTACATCCTTGACGGTGCCCGCTCCATCGTTGATTATAGCCCCCCCCCAACTATCAATAAAACACCATGGTCGGGGCTTGACTCAGGTACTGCCATAGTTTATTACGGACAGTATGTTGCCACCATTGTTGGGCTCTGACCCTTCGAACAGGTAGGGCTCTGACCCTTCGAACAGGTAGTCCGAGACACCTTTTGAGGTACCATCAACTCCCAAGCTGTGCTGGCGTCATTTTCAGATGTGATATGTCACCTTCTGCTGTTGTTGCTGTCGACGGTAGGTCTGTTGACGACAAGGCTACCAGAACCAGAGCCTTCATCGACGGATTCCAGAACCACACCATTGATTCCACCTTCTCATCCGCTGCGTATGTCACCAGCTCTTTTTTGTGGCTCCCATTGCAATTCCTAATGATGATAATGAGGTGGAATATAATCCTGACCTCATGGACATTGATGGGGATTTGGTGGAGGAATACATGGGTGAGGAGCAGTTTGAAGATGGTAACTGGCCTTCCAACTCCACACAATTATCTTGCAATTAGAACTTGGTGGTTTATACACCCATGACTCCCCTTCAAGAGCCATCTTTTCAGGCTATGCTTCAGTAAATGCAGTCTGACGTGAGTTTTGCTTTCAGTCCTCCAAAATTACTTTAAAGTCTGGGAAGGCCCTTCATCCTATAACACTGAAAAAGGGAGAACCCCATTAACTGCCAAGCTCAAAACGTAAAATAACTAAATGCCAAGGAAAACTTCACACTAAGGCAACACCCTGTTAAAAAACAAATGCTAGGTTGTCAAATGCCATGTTTATTAGTTAAAAACTGCTGGGTGCAGCACCACCACAGAAAAACATTTTTCTGTGGTGATGGTGCACTTAGCAGTTTCAAATCAGATAACCTAGCATTTGGTTTTTTACTAGTGTTGTCATAGCACAAACTTTTCCTTGGCATCTCTTTATCCTATTGAGGCAGTATAGTGCAGTGGGTTAAGGCTCTGAGCTGCAGATCTAGACTTGGGTTTGAATCCCACAGCCGCATAGCTGCAGACTGTGTGATCCTGAGCAAGTAACGTAACTTCCATGTACTCCCAGGTCGCATCTGGAAACAAGCTTCAGCCTGGTGTGCTACTTCTGGTTAAACAATGCTCCCTTTTCCTCTTTCCCTTTCTCTATGCCCATTAGAGGGCATGGCAGAGGATCTTTTCATAGGTCTGCTGCCAGAGGTAACTGTACATACTATCAGCAGTCCCATGGTAGAGGTGGTGGCACCCTCCCGGGTCCTCTCCCCTGTGGTGCCCCCTGCAAAAGCACCCAAAGGTGTATCGGTCCTGGCTCTGCCTGACTCTCTTTCATCCCCCCTTCCCCCAGCTATTGCATCCAGGTGTGAGAGTTGGGGGGAATGGTCTCTCTACATCTGAAGCAGTGGGAGAGATCACTACAGATATGTGGGTCCTGGAAATTATAGAAAAAGGGCATGCTCTGGAAATGATAGAAACCCCTCCAGTTCATCCTCTGTCCCATTCCTCTTACCCTTTGGACCAGTTGTTCCTTCTAAAAGAGGAAGTCCAGACCCTGTTTCAGAAATATGCTATCAATCCTGGTCCCCCCCACAAGACAGGAATGGAAGTTTCTATTCTAGATACTTCCTAGTTCTAAAGTGGACAGGAGATTTACATCCCTGAACCTCAGAGACCTATCTGTTCATAGAATAAAAAAAGTTTCCAATGGTGTCTCTGCAAGCCCTGATTCCACACTTGCAAACAGGGGACTGGCTCTGTTCACTAGATATGAAGGATGCATATCCTTGCATGAAGATCAGATAGTGCCACAAACAGTGCCTCCACTTCATGCTGGATGGTAGGCACTATCAGATCTGACATCGGAGGTATCTCTTGCAGTAGGCCACAACTGTGAAACTATAGTTGCCATGCACTAGGACCACATGGAAACTTTTCTAGCTAGCAGTCTACCAGGGGGCCGCCCACTCTGACGTTATACGCTGATGGCAGCCTATCTTATATGACTGGACAGCCACCGTGCGCTCTACAGTTCTTTTCCCGCTGTCAACCATCGCACGTTGGACTTCATGGAGATCCGCCAGCTTCAGTTGACTGCCATTTTGCCGAATTTCTTCATCAAACTTCTGTTTTTTATGTTTCTCTTCCTAGTGTGTAGCACTTTAGCGATAAAGTGATATTTCCTCTCTGTTTATGCCGAGCTCCACTTCTGGGAACCTCTTCAGAATGTGTGCCTGCCGGCAGAAGATCCTGGAGAAGGACAACCATGAGGCCTGTGTCTGCTGCCTAGGCCCAGAATGTGACACCCAGACTTGAATGATCTGTTGCGGCTTCAACCAGGCCACCAGGAAATGCTGAGTGCAGACCCTTGAAACTTCTCTGCTGAAACAGAAGGTTGCCCTGATGGAGAAAGAGCTTCAGGCTCACAGTTCCTCCACTTCCCCTGTGACGTCCTCGGGCTTGCAGCATTCCAAGGCCCGGGACAACTCTATAGGGAAGCATAAGCATCAAGACAAGGACTGGTCCTCCTCGTCTCAATCCTGGTCGCCCCTCCGTGTGTCAACTGCAGTGGGGCCATCCTCATCATGGGGGGGGCAGCATCATCTGCCTCCCTCACTCTTTCCCCTACAGGGCTATCATTCATTGGCAGCTCCCACCACCAACCTTTTTGTGGTGGGCATCAGTCCCAGGGGCTCTGGTGCCCCACTGACTTCTCAGCCAGTGCTGTTCAGGCCCTTGTTTTCAGTGGGTATTCAGTCAGGTGGCTCAGTTGGCTATCGTTGATGGGCTCAACATTGGCAGTTGCCAGGGCATAGTCTAACGCCCCGCTGCTGACCTCGGCTGTTTCTTCAGTGGTCATCTTGGGCCTGGAGCCTCTACCCTCTACTGAATCACTCCAGCCTGAGCCCTGGCCACCGGCACCCTCCTCAGTGCCATACTGAGGAGCTTTTCTGCAGGCCCCAGCCTGTGTGGCTGCCCTGCCTGATAGCAATACTGGTGCCGACCCTGGTGTTCACTCAGCCAACTTCGATGGGCCCGATGCTGATAGCGGTGGACTTTCATTCCATGCTTACTGCATTATGGGACTTTTTGCAAGCTGAGCTTACTCCTCCCCAAGGCCCATCACTAAAGCACCCCTCTGCTCCTCCAGCAGGGCCATGGCTCGTGCCCCAGAATCCTGGGCCCTCACTCCTCCCTCAGGACTCGGGGAAGAGGATGAGTGATGTTTGGACCACATTCCTCCTAATGAGGGAAATGATGACGGGGGAACCACCCCTTACAACTCTTCCTCTATGGTTCCATCCAGTGGCAAGGAGAGCCTAAAATATATCCTGTGCCCCCCCCCCCCGGATTAACCCTCTTTTATCTCAGTTATGAACAGTTGCAATCAACCATTGGCTTCGACACCGAGGAGCAAGATCCCACTGTTGTCAACTGGCCACTTATTTAACGCTACCAGATGCCTCTACTGTGGGTGTCTCTCCCTTAATTGGGCCCTCTGAGGATGCCACCATGGCCACCTGGCATTGGCCCAGTTTGATACCTGCTGTACTCAGGAAGATGGACAAATTATTCCAGGCTCCAGCAGGAAGGCCCTTCTTTGCTGATCAGCCTTAAGCAAATTTGGTGGTCATCAGTGCCTCCCATGACCACACCAAGAGGCCCGAACACCTCAGTTCCTTGCCCTCGGATAAGGAGTCCCAGAGGCTGGATCACAGTGGCAAGAGAACTTTTGCCTCTGCCACTCTGTCCATCAGGGTGTTAAACTATGCCGCTCATATGGTCCAATACCAAAAGCAACTCTGGGACCGGGCCTTTGAATCTGCATGGGCCCTCCCAGAGGACCCCTTAAAACAACAGATTCTGCAATCTCTTAAAGCGAGTTCTGACATTGGCACCCACCTCCTTAGGGCTTCATACTATGCCGTAGATGCATAGGACAGGGCTACTGTAGCAGGTATTTGCCTACAAAGACACTCTTGCTTGAGAGTGTCTGGCTTTGTCCAGGATGTTCAATTATCCATCCTGAATGCCCCCTTTAGAGGCTATAAGTTGTTTGGCACAGATTTGCAGGACATACTGTCTCAACTGCAAGCCTCTGGCCACACCCCATGATTAGTTCACTCCATGTGCCACACCGACCAGCCAAAACGTGGTCAGTGGGTGCCCTTTCATAGATCTACTCATAGACTGAAGCCCTGTAGCAAGCCTCAGGGTAAGTGCCAGGCTGCACCTGCCATGCCCACCCCCTCCTCCACCACGGGAAAAATCCCAGAGGAAGAGGTGTGGCTCTGGCCACCCCTGCCGGTTCAGTTTGACTCCTTGCCCAACCCCTCAAGGCAGGAGGTGGTTGTAGGGGGTCGTAGGGGGTCACTTCTCCCTGTACTTGGACAAGTGGAGAGAAATCTCCAGAGATGTCTGGGTACTGCAGATAGGAACATAGGAATATAAGAGTATACGAGTCGGAAGGCCAAAGGCCCATAAGACTTGCCAAGTTCATTCCAAAGTGTTACATTTCCTAGACCCCATACACGTATCCAAGGATTTCTGTAAACTACTTTGAGTATTACACTCAACTATATCAGTAGGCAAACTATTCCAACTTTTAATTATCCTTTGATTATACCACGCACTCCTCTTATTTGTCTTGTACAATTCACCCTGAAATTTATTTATTTATTGAAATGTTTCCCCAGGAAAGGCACACTGAGCAAATGCTCGTCTCTTGGTACGTCCTGGGGGAAAGGGGTACAGGAGAATAAACAACATTAGTGCATAGTAGAGAAAACAGTATGTGAATATATAACAAATTAATGTAAGTATTACAATGACAGAGTCTGGCAACAGTGTACAAGTGAGTCCAAGAATAAAGTGCTAGAGAAAAATAAAAGTGCTAGAATGGTTAAGGGAACGCAGACAAGGTTAGTGAGAGGAGGAGCTAGTGCGAGGAGCAGGAGCAGTCGGGGGAGAGAAAAAGTGCATGGATGGTTGTGAAACACATTATTCCTCAGACTAAACCTACCCACCAATCCTACACACTCCCTGAGGTCAATATTTTGTGCAGTTTTATATTGCTAGATAAAGCCTCCAAGTCTCCTGTAACTCAGTGGATAAAAAATTCAATTAGTTTCTCTCTATAAGACATACCAGACAATAATTTTATTTTCTTGGTTATCTTTCGCTGTACCCCCTCAATCATCCTAATGCGGTAAAACCCCACTTATCCAAACCCTTCTAAACCGAAACTCTCAGTTTTCCGAAACTGAGAGATGTCTCCTGTTTTCACACAGTGAAACAATTAAGTCGCGTTTCCATTGTGATTAAAATGCAGCAATCAGCTGTTAACAGAAACAGTTTGCCTCAGTGAGAAACACCGGTTGTGAGGAGGCAAAGAAATCAGCAGGCTATTAGTGGGTAGTTTAGGTGAATAAGGTGAGTGATTGCTGTAAATTGTGTTTTGATTGTTTCGAAAAAGCGTGGCAAAGCATATGCACTCTTCCGATTAGGAGACGTTGCTGCTCTATATCCTGCATGTGCTCCTTCAACTGCATAAACCTGCATAACCCTCTCTCCACAGTTTTCAAGCTCTCCTTGTTGGACCAGCGAGTGAAAAACCAGAGTTGAAACACTTACATTTCTTTTAGCAGTTGGGATCGTTCAAGCCCAGCTGTCTGTCTGTCAAACTCCTTTCCATGACTCAGTTTGCCACCCGCCCCCCACCCCCCATATGCTGATCAGTAGTAGAGGGATTGGAAAAACTTTTCTGCTTCAAAGCAGCTGCTCCCTCATGCTATGTGATACTTTCTCATTGAGCAGACTTGTGCAGTGGCTCACACCCTGTCTTCTACATTATTTCTGTCTACTCATGGAAACTAAACGCAGCTCTGCTTCACCCGACCACAGCTGCAACAGAGGTCCTTCAGACTGCAGTGCTCTCCTGGGCAGCACTGCCTCTCTTCTGGACCATTGTGTCGTCTTTATTGCACAGAGGACCAGTCACTCTACCCATTCAGCCACACTACAACTAGGGGCATGAACCAAAGATTTTAAAACTGTAAGCAGTCTGTGTTTTTTTTTTTTTAGTGCTCTGTCAGTGGTCTCCCAATTATCCAAAATCCCATTTACCCAAACATTTTTTCTGTCCCCAGGCACATTTCAGATAAATGGGGTTTTACTGTACTATATTTAGTGGGTGCAGATCATAGAAAGCGGCCACACTCTGGACCTTCTGGAGTAGCCTCCAAAAAAACACCCAGTTCTGTCTTCTTGCCCTCCAGACCACATTCCAGTGCTCTGGGAGGAAATCCACTCCTTGTTGCAAAAAAGGGCCATAGAACCTGTCCCAGAGACTCAGCAGGCAAAGGGTTCGATTGTCACTTCTTCCTGGTGCCCAAATGCACAGGAAATCTCAGGTCCCTTCTAGACTTCCGGGAGCTTAAATATGTTCATTCAGTACAAAGAATTCCAGATGGTGACACTACAGGATCTACTGCCCCTTCTGCACCAGGGAGACAGGATTTGTTGCCTCAACATGAAGGATATCTTCTTGCATAGCCAAGTACATGCCTCCCACAGACAGTACCTAAGGTTTCATTTCCAAGGGACACACTTCCAGTTCCTGGTCTTGCCCTTTGGCTTGTCTTTGGCCCATCAGATGTTTTTCAGATTACTGGCAGTGGTGGCAGCTGCCCTCAGTCAGGGGGGACTCTATGTCTTTCCCTTCCTGGATGACTGGCTTCTCAAAGCACTGTCCAAGGAGTGCCTTTTTACAGACTCTGGAACATACCACCTGCCTATTCCAGGATCTGGGCATCACAATCAACCTGCCCAAGTCAGTTCTGACCCCCTGTAAATACCTTCAGTACATAGGGGCAGTCCTGGATACTTCTCAGGGCATGGCCTTCCTGCACCAGGACCTGGCAGATCATTTGATAGCTCAGGCTCACCTGCTGTTTAACAGCCATTATGTCTCAGCCAGAACCTTTCTCCAGCTCTGGGGCCTGATGGCTATGGCTAGAGCCACAGTGCCTCTAGCCAGATTGCACATGAGGATTGCCCAATGGACAATGAGGGTCCAGTGGAACCAGCGTACTGACAACCTGGAACAGCCAGTCCTGGTCTCCTGTCCAGTGAAAATAGTTCTACTTTGGTGGATGGAGCCCAGCAACCTGTTAAAAGGGTTTTTTTTCCTCATTCCTTCCCCTCAGCAAATTCTCACAACCGATGCTTCGGGGCTGGGGTGGGAGCTCATCTAGGGCCCCAACAAACACAAGGGACTTAGTCCCTTCTGGAATCCTCTCTCCACATCCATATCCTGGAGATACAGGCCATTCTTTATGCCTTCCAGACTCAGCTATCCCCATGTCTTCTGCTAGTGCAGACAGACAGCATCCGTGTAGTGCACTACATCAACACGTAGGGGGCACTCACTTGTACCCTCTCTGCCAGGAAGCAGTGAGAGTCTGGTATTAGGCTCTGGATCACAATCTCGAACTGTCAGCCATCCATGTTCCAGGTGTCCAAAACATCCTGGCAGACACCCTAAGCCAGTCACAATCAAAGGAGCATTGAATGGGAGCTGTTGACCTCAGTAGCAGAAGACCTGTTCGACAGGTGGGGTCATCCAGAGTTGGACCTTTTTGCATCCCCACTCAATGCAAAACTACCACATTTTTGCTTGCTTGATCCAGGACCTGGATAGTTTTCTGGCAAGATGCATTATCTCTCTCTTGGAAAGGGTGGTTTCTGTATGCATCTCTCCCCCCCCCCGCTTCAGGGGGTTCTAATTATGCTCCAGATGGAAGGGGCCGTGGTGATCCTCATCGTCCCATTCTGGCCTTGTCAGATCTGGTTTCCTATAGTGCAACAGCTGATAATGGAACCACCAGTTCCTCTTCCTCTGTGCACCGGCTTACTCTTCCAGAACCAGGGCACCCTGGTCCATCTGAACTTCAAATCCCTGCATCTTCATGCGTGGCTCCTAAGGACATAGCTATGGCTAGGTTCGGCGTGTCACCCAAGGTGGCTGATGTCCTGGTGGCAGCTAGGAAGCCGTTCACTAGGACCACTTATTCTATAAAGTAGAAATACTTTGCTCTGTGGGCTGCAGCACATCAGCTGGACCCATTCACTTGTTCACTGAATCAGATTCTGGAATAATTGTTGTCCCTTTCTTATTCTGCCCTGAAATACTCCTCTCTTAAGATGCACACATCTGCCATCTCTGCTTTCCATGTGCCTGTTGATGGTCGTATCGTGGCACAACTGGAGGAGTCCCATCCTTTTCTGAGAGGCATTCTTCACCTGAAGCCTCCTATCTGCAATCCAGTCCTGCCTTGGGACTTAAGTTTTGTATTACAAAAAACTTACTTTGGCCCCTTTTGAGCCAGCTCCGACATGCGAGCTACACTTTCTGTCATGGAAAGTGTTGCTTTTAGTTGCTATTATGTCTGCTCAAAGAATTTCAGAGCTGCAGGCATTCATGTGCAAGTAGCCTTATTTGGTTTTCCACAAAGACAGGGTGTCTTTGCGTACTAAATTTCTTCCTGAGGTGATGTCAGAGTTTACTCTAGATCAGTCCATCCACCTTTCTGTTTATTTTTCAGAGCATGCCAATCCAGCTGAAGTATTGCTTCACACTCTAGATGTGCATAGAATTTTACATTACTACATACAACGTACGTAGGACTGCTGAAAGTCCTCTCAGTTGCTTGTTCCTTTGGCCTCTGGGAAAGAGGGTGTTCCTGTTTCAAAACAGTGTTTCTCCAAGGGGTTGATCAAGTGCATTACTTATTGCCACAGGAAGTAGAGTAAGGAGCTTCCTGGTGTTGTTTGTGCCATTCCACCAGAGGCATGGCCATTTCTGTTGCCTGTTTCAGGAACATGTCAGCTATAGCGATCTGTGCTGCTGCTACTTGGAGTTGTGTTCACACCTTTACCCAGCACTATGTTCTGGACATTGCCTCTAGGCGTAGGGCCAACTTTGGCCTAGCTGTCCTCTGGGGCCTACTTTCTCAGGCTCGAAGTTTCTTCCACCCAGACTATGCTGTCTACTGACAGAACTGCTTAGGAGTCATTCCATAAGTGTGGTCTGCTGCAAGAGATGCCCTCAAAGTCAGATAGTACAGTCACGTAAGAGCTTACTATAACAGTAGATCTGCGAGAGGAATCTCCTGCAGCAGGCCATGCCATCCCCACCCTCTGACAGGGTTGAACAGGACCCTGACCCACTTATTATGGAGAGTTTGAATGCAGGGATCTGTTCTGTTCTTTCCTTTCCTGTCTCTTGTCTGTCTGGTTGTGCAACCACATTTTCCTGTGAGACTAGGATTTGATCACCCCAACGGTCTTGCAATTCTCTGCCTCTCATTGTCTCTCTACCCTCACTTATTCTGTCTTTTCTTCCCTCTTGCATATCTTCTGGTATAAAAAAAGTATATGTGAATCATTATGTGGAAATGTAACTGATATTGGGATCCCTTTGTTTAGAAATTATATAGTGTTACTGTTGAAATGTATATAACGATAGTTTGAGGTGACTGCAAAAAGCTAGTGGGAACTCGAGGGGTTAACCTGAGAGCAGTTGTTAAGCCCTTTTTCAGAAGAACTGTGGAGAAGGGGCCTCAGTTCTGGGACATTTTGTTCTTGATACACCTGCCTGACACTTACAAGAACATTGGAAATTTACAAGAACATTTTAGAACAAAACAGAATGCTTGTTAAGGAGGAGGATTGCAAAGACTTATAAGAGAGAGAGCTTCAATGTTTTGAGACACACAGAGATTGAAGAAAAACTCAAATGGATCTTCTCTGTTTATTCTGCCTTTGTAAATAATTATACTGAACAAGTTTATTTTTTTATGTTACTACTAGTACTAATAAACACTTTTTGCGAATTATATAACTGCTCCTGGTTTTTCTCTGTGCCTCAATGACAGATGGTGTCAGCCTAAGTGGGATTTATGCTGTGCATACTCTTAAGCCAGGAGTTTTGTGTGTGGGTACTGGACCTAGTAGCAGGGAAGCACAAAGAAAGGTATGGATTCTGCAGCAGCAAGTCCAGGAGTGGTTACCAGGAGAATGGCAGCCAAACAAGCAGAGACAGAAGTCCAAACTGAAATTGTAAAGCCAGCACAAGTTATGGAAAAAGAACAGGCAGTGACAGAACCTGAAAGCCTGATGGACTTTTTCAAATGGTGGGCTATACAACAAAAAGAGACAGAGGAGCAGAGAGAAAAAGAGATTCAATGTTTAGAAGCACAGAGGAGAGAAGAGGTGCAGTGACAGGAGCAGCAGAGGAGAGAAGAGATGCAGCAATGGATGGATGCCTTGCAAGCTATCAAAGGCAGAGGATCTGGCATAGATCCAGATAATCAACAAAACACAAGCAACTTAAAAGCCATTAAACTTACAAAGTTGTGTCCCTCGAATGATATCGAGGCATACCTGTCAACTTTTGAAAGAGTTGCCACAGCCTGCCAATGGCCAAAGCAGCAATGGACAATCAGACTGGTACCCTACCTGACAGGGAAAGCCCAACTTGCCTACAGCAATATGGACACTGCACAGTCAGAAAACTATGACCTGGTGAAAAGCAAAATCCTGAGAAGGTATGACATCTCAGGAGAGACCTAAAGGCAGAGATTTCAATCTCAAGTACAACTCAGTTGGCAATCCTCGAGAAGCCTTCACCTGACTCAGAGAACTCCTGATAAAATGACTTCAACCAGAGGGCAAAACAGTCCCAGAGATCACTGGGACATTTGCAGTGGAGCAATTCATAATCATCCTGCCTGCAGATGTGCAACTTTGGGTAAAGGAACACCGACTCGAAAGTGGGGAAAAGGCTGTTTCTTTGGCTGAAGACTACCAAATGGCCAGACAGACGCCACAGCAGTGAGGTAACAGCCAAGCACCAGTAAGACACTCTGGGCCTTATTACAAGATGCATGGCGCAACTCACGGGTGTATGTGAGTTGTGCCATGTGGCACGAGGATGGGGACCCTACATCATATTCCAGGACAAGCAGGGTCACCGACACCTGTGTCCATGACTTGCAGCAGCTGCAGGCTAGCACCAAAGGAATGGCTCACCAGACCAGGGTGCCACAAGTCGTGGCATGCAATCTACTGCCCCCCTGAGCCCCCACTTCTGAAAATGCACCCACACACCTGGGGCATTGGGGCTGGGCTGGTTGGCACAGGTGATTGGGGGCATGTCTGAAACCAGATCCGGGGGGGTCCACAAAGTTCGGGAGGGTGGGGAGCATGACAGAGTGGGGGGCACAGGGGGCACATCCATGTAACTTCTGCAGTGCTGCAGTGGGGCATCTGTCGCTGTTCCAGGATGGATGCCACTTAGACCACCTCCTAGCTGATCTAACCCTGCTGTGCCATACTGGGTCCTGGAATGGCGTAAGTGGGTTACAGCAGCTGCCTTTCCGGAATAGGGTGCAGTTGCTGCTGTAACTCACCCTGCACCATGCCACTGTGGGTTACAAGTGTAGTAGGTGGCATAGCCCACCTTTGGCACAGCCTGCATATGGCATGGTGCAGGGTGCCTTCTGGAATTGCAACTTGCATTATGCCTGGTGTTAGGTCCGATTTACGCCATGGGGTTTGGCATAACTCATCCTGCACCAGGCGTAACATGTCTTGGAATCGGGCCCTCTTTTTACCATTTAAACTCCAAGTCTGATAAGAACTCTGGTGGGAGTAACAAATCTGTGCCCAAAGACGTTATTTGCTATAACTGTAATAAGCCATGTCATACTGCAAGAAATTGCTATAAGAAGAGTGACACTGGAGCAGATTTGTCCTTGGCAAATTGGGGCAAGTACTTAACAGATTTGAAGGTGGGGGATACGACTATAAAGGGACTCATTGATTCAGGAAGCAGACAGACCCTAATGCATGTGGAAGTGCTGGGAAAACACAGTGCAAAAGGACCAGGTACTGGTGTCATCTACATTTATGGGGACACTCCCAACTATCCTACCACCCAAGAGACTCTGACCATTAAGGTTGTGTTGCATAAAATGAAAGTGGGGCTAGTACCCAAGTTACCTGTACCTGTGATTTTTGTAATTGACTTTCCAGGATTTACTGAGTTAATCAAAGAGGGTGTAAATCCTGATGTTTCAGCCGCTTTGGTGAGAAGAGCTCAGGCAAAGAAAATTTCAGATGGTGGGGACTCTTTTCCTTTTGTCAATTTTGATTCGGACTTGTTTGAGCACAATTCCAAGATCTGGAAATCCAGGAAAGGAAGATGATGCCTGAAGAAACTGTGGCAACAAATGATTGATAGACATAAGGGGTTAACATATAAAAATGCTGAAACTAAACTAATCACTGATTGTGATTTTCTTTGAGAACAAGCTAACAATGTTTCTCTCCAGGGTTATTTTAAACAGCTGTGGGTGAAATCAAGACTGGGTGAACCTAAGTTTAAGAAATGTAATGAGCTACTGTACAGAGTTTGGGTTAAACCTCAGACGCAGGAACATACAGAACAATTGGCTATACCACAGATGTATAGAACAGAGTTGTTACAGATAGCACATGATAGTCCTATGGCTGGTCACTCAGGGAGGGTTTGCTCCCTTACCAGATTGCTGTACAGATTTTACTGGCCTGGAATTCATGAAGATGTTGCTACCTATTGTAGTTCCTGTGCTGAGTGTCAGAAGGCAGCACAAGTCACTAGAAAAGACAAGGTGCCCCTGGTGTGCCTACCATTGGTAGATGTGCCTTTCGAGAGAATTGCAATGGATGTGTTTGGTCCTTTAGACAAAAATAAGAAAAGTAATGATTTATCACAGTAGTATGCAACTATGCTACTCGATACCCAGAAGCAGTTTCAGTAAATACTGTCACAGTTTCAAAAGTGGCAGCAGAGCTTGCAAACATTTTCAGCAGAGTGGGTATACCTAAAGAAATTATTACTGATCAGGGTAGTAATTTTGGTGCAGCATTACTTAAGGAGCTGTACAGACTACTAGGTATCACTGCCATAAGAACCTCCCTCCATCACCCTCAGACAGACGGTCTTGGTGAGCATTTTAACCAAACCCTAAAACACATGTTAAAAAGGTTTACAAAAGGGGAAGGGAAAGACTGTGACCAATACTTGCCTTACCTACTTTTTGGTTACAGAGAAGTGCCACAGGCATCAACAGGATTTTCACTATATGAAATGATGTATGGCAGGCAGCCAAGAGGGCCACTGGATGTGATAAAAGAAATGTGGCAAGGTAACCCCACTCAGAAACAATTTATAACGTGTTATATGTGTGACCTAAGAAAGAAGCTGGCAAAATATGTTGAAATTGCCCATAGTAATTAGGAAGAGGCCCAAAACCAGCAGAAGGTATATTATGACCATGGGGTAAAAGAAAAAGTGTTTGAGCCAGATGAAAAGGTTTTGCTACTGTTACCCACAACAGAAAATAAACTGTTAATGAAGTGGCAAGAGCCTTATAAAGTGCATAGACATACTGCCACCATTAACTACGAGACTGAGACCCCTGACAGGAAAAATCCTACTGAGATATACAGTGCTAACCTCCTCAAGAAATGGGTTGAAAAATACCAAAAGCTGGTTTGCTTGTTTTAGCAAAAACTGATAAAGAAGATATTGATGTAGCTTATGATAGACTGGAACAAACTGTAACTGCTGATGCTGTAAATATGAATGTTTCCTTAACCTCAGAACAAACTGCAGAAATTTGTAATGTGCTAAAGATATTTAACAGTACTTTTACCACAGTACCAGGCTGAGCAAAAGGGGTCGAGCATATAATAGTCACAAGGAATGCGCGCCCTATTAGACAAAAGACATACAGGTTACCAGAGCAGTTGAGAGCTGATGTGGTTAAGGAAATACAAAAAATGAAAGAGTTGGTATCATAGAAGAGTCAAGCAGTGCTTGGTCATCTCCAATTGTAATTGTAAACAAAAAAGAAGGAGGGTGTTAAAATCTGCCTTGATTTAGGAAACTTAATAAGTGTCAGAGTTTGACAGTTATCCTAAGCCCAGAATAGATGATTTGGTGAACAGACTGGGGAGTGCAAAGTATATCAGTACCCTTGATCTCACCAAGGGTTGCTGGCAAATCCTTTTAGCTGAAGAATCCGGAGACAAAACTGCATTCGCCACTTCTGCTGGATTCTATCAGTTCACCACAATGCCATTTGGTTTACATGGTGTGCCAGCTACATTCCAGCTGTACATGGATGTAATTTTATCACCCCACACTGGCTGCTGTGGTGCGTACCTGAATGATGTTGTAGTGCACAGTCCAGACTGGAAAAGCCACATGGAACACCTATGAGCAGTTATCCAATTGATCAAAAAGCAGGTCTGACAATTAATGCTGCCAAGTGTGCATTGGGCATGCAGGAAACCAGATATATAGGCTATGTTTTGGGAAATGGAGAAGTCAAGCCAGAGGTTTCCTAGATAGAAGCTGTAGCTAACAGCCCTATCTCTAAAACCAAGAAACTTGTCAGGTCAGTTTTAGGACTGGCAGGTTATTATCAGAGATTTATTTTTTGTTTTATTTTGATTTATTTAGTTTTTGTTGACCGGGTAAGTGCACTAGACAAATCTGTCTATTTTCAGGTACAACCCGGGGGAAGGGGATACAGATGAATGCCACCTGACCTTGAACCAGATTAAGCTGTTTGTTCCTAACTTTGCTGGGTTAGCTACTCGCCTCACTGAGCTCACGAAAAAACGGTACCCAAATAATGTGAAATGGACCCCAGAGTATGATGACGCTTTTCAGGCCATTAAGGCTGCATTATCTTCAGCCCCTATTTTAAGAAGCCCAGACTTTGAGAAACCATTTTTGTTACAACAGATGCATCAGAGGTAGGTCTAGGTGCAATCCTGAGTCAAAATATAGATGGGACAGAACACACTATTCGTAACATAAGTAGGTAGTTGCATGACAGAGAGAAAAGGTAGCCACCATTGAAAAGGAATGTTTAGCAGCAAAGTGAGCTATGGAGTCCCTTAAGTTTTATTTGCTAAGACCTGACTTTGTACTTATAACAGATCACAATACTCTCTGTTGGCTTAACCAAATGAAAGATGAAAAAATCCAGAATCACAAGGTGGTACCTGGCACTACAGCCATTTAAATTCAAGGTGATGCACAAATCTGGTAAAGAGAATAGCAATACTGATTTTCTGTCAACATATGGATCAGGAATTGAGGGTTCTTAAGGCTGAAAAACAAATGTTTGAGTTTAAACTTTACTGTTTGCTGTACTGTTATAGAAAAAAGGATACTGCACATATGCTTAATTTCTGAAAGTTAGAAGCTAATATTAGTAGAGTATTAATAGAAAGTTTTGGAAGCCTGTTTAATAGAACAGGTTCCCTCTTAAGGAGGGGTGTGTATGTGACAGGGTTGAATAGGAACCTGTCCCAGTTGTTATAGAGAGTTTAAATGTAGGGATCAGTTCTGTTCTTTCCTTTCCAGTCTCTTGTCTGTCGGGTTGCACAACCAGATTTTCCTGTGAGACCCAGGACTTCATCATCCCCATGGTTTTGCAATTATCTGCCTCTCACTATCTCTCTACCCTCACTTGCTGTTCTGTCTTTTCTTCCCTCTTGCATATCTGCTGGTATAAAAAATATATGTGAATCATTATGTGGAAATGTAACTGATATCGGGATCCCTTTGTTTAGAAATTATATAGTGTTACTGTTGAAATGTATATAATGATAGTTTGAGGTGATTGCAGAAAGATAGTGGGAACTCAAGGGGTTAACCTGAGAGCAGTTTTAAGCCCTTTTTCAGAAGAGCTGTGGAGAAGGGGCCTCAGTTCTGGGACATTTTGTTCTTGCTGCACCTGCCTGACACTTACAAGAACACTGGAAATTTACAAGAACATTTTAGGAAAAAACAGTGTCCCATATTTTTCTGAGAGGTATTCTTCATATGAAACCTCCTGTCTGTAATCCAGCCCCCCTTTGGCTTTGAATTGCATATGTTAAAAATTGACCTTGGCTCAAATTTTTCCTGCCATGACTGTGACTTGTGGCCTACATTTTCTTTCATGGGAAACTTTATTTTTTGTTGCCACAACCTCTGCTCATAGAATTTCCATGCATCAGGCTCTATTGAATGAGCCTCCTAATTTGATCTTTCACAAAGACAGAGTTACTTTACATAACAATTCTATATTATATTGAAGTTGGTATCAGACTTTACACTGAACCAAACAACCTACCTTCCTGTTTATTACCCTGAGCATGCCAGTAAGGGTGAGGCATTGGTCCATACTCTTGATGTAAATAGAAGATGGAAATACTATGTTAATCACACTCAGAACTGCAGAAAGACTTCTCAGCTTTTTGTTTTATTCACCTCTGGGGGAAAAGGGTGCATGTGTATCCAACAGTGCCTGTGAAATAGCTAACTAACTGCATAATATTTGTTATAGGAAGTACGGTAATGAACTTCCTGGTACTGTTCATGGTTGTTCCACGAGGGGCATGGCCACTTCTGTCGCTTGCTTGTAGAATGTCCCTGCTACTGACGTATGTGCTGTAGCCACATGAAGCACTGTTCATATGTTCACTAAGCACTATAGTCTGGACATCATCTGTCATAGACTTTCTGGCACTGGACTCGCAGTACTGCAAGGCCTTCTGTCCTGATCACATATCAGATGGTACCATCCTCCCTAATTGCTTGGTACTACTTGGGAATCATTCCAAAGATCTGGCCCAGTGGGGGAGATATCCTTGATAAAGAAAAACAGTTATGTAAAAACTTACTGTAACAGTAGATCTTTGAGAGAATCTCTTCCATTGGCCCATAGTATACCCTCCCTCCCTCCTTCACCCTTTTTTTCTGAAAAATAAACTGTATGCTGCATCTGAGGGCTTATTCCATGCATTTTGTTTCCAGTCCCATTCCTCTCCTTGTTTGCCTGGTGCTAGATCTTGTCTCTGTTTGTACTGGCACAATCTATAGACCTACAATACAAGGGGAGGAGTTAGATCAGGTGCTGTTGGAAGCAGTTAGCAAAATGGCTGAAAAGAGGGAGGTGCTGCTGGTGGGGGACTTCAGTCTGCCGAATGTAGATTGGTGCCTCCAAACTGCAGCATCAGCTAGAAGCAGAGACATTCTAGACTCCCTACAGGGGGGGAATTCCTCAGGCAACTAGTCAGTGAATCCCCTAAAGAGTGGGGCAGTACTGGAACTGGTTCTCACAAACAGGAACATACATTGTGGTTTAACATAAGGATGATTGTGGAATCAAACCACACATGAGTGAGGGTCCCGGTCATCAGAAGAACAGATTTTTTATGAAGATGGGTGAATGCCTCAGGGGTGACCTGGTGGGGGGGTATGACCAGGTGGTGGGTAGGGGAACAGTGGGCCAAACTAAAAGAGGAAATAGTGAAAGCAACAAATCTCTGCATCAAGCAAGTGAGCAAAAGCAAGAGAAAGTGGAGACTGCTATTGTTCTCGAAAGATGTGGCAGAAAAGGTACAGGCTAAAAGTATTGCATTTAGAAGGTACAAGGAGACAAAGAGGGATGAAGATAGGGAGGTGTATCGGCAGTAGCAGAGGGAAGCAGGAAAGCAGTAAGGAGTGCAAAGGTGGACTGAAGAGAGAATAGCTCAGGCAGTATCAAAGGGAGACCAGACATATTTTAAGTACAGAAGTAAAAAAGGAAGACAGAGGGAGGGATTGTAAGGTTAAATGGGGGGCGCACTAAGCAGCAACCAGGAAAAGGCCAACATCTTAAAGAAATAATTCTGCTCAGTGTTCACAGTGGAAGGGGAAGAGGAGGGACTGCAAAAAAATCAATGGCAGCTGTGATGAGCGGGAAGTGGATGCTAGTCCTTTTTCTGAAGAGAGAGAGTCCTGAAGGTACTCGTTAACCTGAAGGTGACCAAAACTCTGGGGCCAGACAGGGTGCATCCAAGGGTGTTGAGGGAACTCAAGAAGGTACTGGCTGCACTTCTGACAGTCCTGTTCAACAGATCACTAGAGACTGGAGGGGTCCTGGAGGACTGGAGGAGGGCAGATGTAATTCCACTTCACATAAGTGGTAGCAAGGAAGAGGCTGGCAATTATAGGCCTGTCAGCCTTACATCAGTGGTGGGAAAATTAATGTAAACACTGCTAAAGGAAAAGATAGCAGGATATCTTGAATCCAATGGATTGTAAGATCTGAGGCAACATGGATTCACAGGGAGAGGTCATGCCAAACAAATAAAAGATTTCTTTGGGTGACCAAGGAAATACATCACGGAAGAGCAGTGGACGTAGTCAACCTAGATTTCAGCAAGGTTTTTGACACCATTCCATATAAGAGACTAGTAAGCAAGCTTGGCACCTTAGGGGTGGGTAGCAATGTGGTAAACTGGGTAAAAAACTGGCTAGGTGATAGGAGGCAGAGGGTAGTGGTAAACAGAGTTTGCTCCAAGGAAGGGAGTGACTAGCAGAGTACCTCAGGGTTCAGTGCTGGACCGGTTCTCTTTAATGTCTTTATATGTAACATTGCAGAGGAGCTGAAAGGGAAGGTCTGCCTCTTTGTGGATGACACCAAGATCTGCAACAAGGTGGATACTGGGGGTGAAAAGGATGAGCAGAGACCTGAGAAACTCAGAAGTGGTCAAGGGTATGGCAGCTGGGTTTTAATTTTAAAAAGTGCAAAATAATACACCTGGGGCACAGAAATCCGGGGAGTACAAAATAGGTGAAGTGGTACTGACAACAATCAAGCAGGAAAGAAACCTGGAGGTAATCATATCAGATTAAGGTGGCCAGGCAGTGCGATAAGGCAGTCAGTAGGGCTAATGGGATGCTGGGGTGCATAGAGAGGGGTAACACCAGCAGACAATGAGAGGTAGTGATGTCACTGTATAGATCACTGGTAGGACCCTGCCTTGCGTACAGTGTGTCCAGTTCTGGAGACCACATCTCTGGAAAGACATAGAGTGGAGGTGGCCCAGAAGAGGCAACTAAAATGGTACAGGTCTTGAATCAAATGCCCTATGCGTAGAGGATAAAGGACCTCAATATGTATACCTTAGATGAGAGAAGGGAGAGGGAGAGGGAGATGTGACAGAGACCTTTAAATACCTCACAGGAGCAAATAAGGTACAGGAGGGGAGTATTTTTCAGGAAAAAAAAAGCAGTGCTATAGTACAAGGGGAGGGGTGTAGATTCGGAAGAGATGTAAGTGCTTCTTCAAAGAAAGAGTGGTGGATTCCTAGAACAGTCTTCCTGCAGAAGTGGTGGGGGTAAAAATAGTCTTGGGATTCAAAAATGCCAGGGATAGACACAAGGGAATCGTAGCGGTAAGGAAGGTGGGGGGCAAGAGCTATAGATCAAATAGGGTCTGCAGTAAGAGTGAAGGTAGAAAAAATGGGAAAACTGGGTGGGCAAAGTGGCCCTTATTTGCTGTCAGATTCAGTGTTTCTATGTTCCTGGTTCCTTATGGTAAGATGCTCTCCAAGTCTTATATCTGGCGCGGGAACATAGGAGAGTTGGGGCTGCCCACATTATAGAGGTGGCAATGCAAGTCATTGTGTGCAGTTCCTGACTAGCAAAAGTTGCCAAATGGTCCTGACTTTGACAGCTTATTGTTCCAAAGGTGTGGCCCAATGGAGGAAAGTCTCTCAAAGATCTACTGTTATGGTAAGTTCTTATGTAACTGTTCTTTTTGGATTCTTGTATATATTTATGTGTACAGTTCTGGCATCTCTCCTGGTTATAAGAGTGCCTTAAGTTCCTAGGGTGTGAGAATTGTAAAGGGACACTGAGCAGATCTGGCAAGTAAAGGACTTTACCAGGTATTCATAACAAGAAGGAATGGGGAATGGTACATATAGAATTATTATACATCATATTTAAAACTTCTGTTTTTAAAAAATGTAACTTGAATTTTAAATCTAAGTGTTCTTATTAGCCGGCCTACCTCTCACCACACCAGCAACCAGGTGTCAGGAACAAGCTTGGGTATTTGCAGGCAGGTCAGTGGGAGGAGGATTGAGCTCCCAAGGGATGCTCTCTTTCTCTAGGGATGGAGGCAGAGCAACCCCTCTGTAGCAGTACCAGCTAGGTGACGACAGGTGCAGCATCGTGGTCAGTACGCCAGGGGGATGGGGTAGGCACTGCCTGATGCTGCATAGCAGCATGCCCTACTTGCGTACCTATGCATGGCGTTACTGCTGCTGGGGTCTAGTTGGGTTGACAAGAGAGCAAAACAGTGGGAAATGGCCCTGACACTTGCAACAACAGTCCTTGGTATATACAGACCCTGCGCATCTGCCACACTGCTGCCTGACACAACTGCTGATGGTGGGTAGGTATGTACCCCACCCCCACCCCACCTGGGGAGAAAACTAAGACTGGATATACCCTGGGATCTTCAGAGGAAGTTGAGCACCAGGGACAATGTGAGGTTTAAAGGGCAGATAAAAAAACTAACAAAATAAGCAAATATTGTTTACTTTGTTGAAAATAAGAGAAAAACTGTGTGGGAAATGAACCGTTCTAATTGAACCTAGAACTTCAGAATATTAGAACTACTTGTATCAAAGACCCTCATATGGTTATAAGAGTGTCTGGAATGTTTAGGAAATAGAGAATACTGGATGGGCAACTATGCACAGCCCACGTGTTCTACCACAGCGGAGGTCTGATTCCCTCTGACCTCGAGAGCAAAGCTTGAGAGGTCCGCAGAAGTCAGAACCCAAAGGTGGCAGAACACACTGGTTGTGCATAAAGTTGCTCATCTTATATTTGTATACTGTGTAGTATTATGTGAAATGTGTGTGTGTGGCAGTTCTTTCACTTTCAGAATGAAACTGACTTGTGCAGTCACTAGAGGTTTCAGAATGCTGTTGTACCACAGAAGGGTACAGTCACATTCAATGACCTTTGAACTGTGGTACAACAGTATTTTAAAAGCGAAGGAATTCCATACAGAACAATGCTCTGTTATACACTGTTAAATAATCCTGACTGGCTAAAAGCTATGTTATGATTTATAATCCAACACCATGTGCTTGGGCTAGCCTAATGCCCAATACTGACATCATTGTGCAGCACTAGGGGGTTCTGTACTGTTGAGTTGCAGTCCTTTGGATGAGACGTTAAAGTGAGGTCTCTTCTGTCCATCTCTGGTGGCTGTCTAAAATGAAGTTAAAGATCCCATGGTACTTATCATAACAGTAGGGGAACTTTTATTGGAAAATAGGTAAAATAATCAAAAATCCATACATTGCATTACAAATTAATCAATTTGTACAGTACATGAAAGGAAAAACAGTGAAATAACACTCATCTGTAGTAGTAAATACAGAACTATATCAAGATAGTACTGTAGACAACCACAAAAAAAATAGTTTGCCCTGTCAGGACATATCAAATACAATAAAGAAAAGGAAGGTCAAAGAATAGGAGTCTGATAGAAAACTAAACATATAACATTTAACCATGTAAGTGGTGTCAAATTTTAACCCATATGAAGCCGGCCCAGTGGCGGTGAGGGTTGAGACGCAAGATGCCACACCTCGTGCTGCGCTGGCGACCCAGGTTTGGGAATGGGCCTGGGTCACTGGGGGTGGCTGGAGGGGGAGAGCGGGAGCTGGATTGAGCAGCCACAAGGCAGCTCTCCTCTCCCAGGGAGGGATGCAGTTACTCTCACTGCAGGGCTGCCCTTGGGTGGAGGCCCGAGGGTAGTGCAGATGGAGAGCAGCTAAAATAGGAAGGGCACTGTGGATCGCTGCGTGTGCATGCCTCCACACGCGTCTGAGCAACCATGGCAGACAGTAGGAGAAAACAGAGCTGGCAGGCTCCATGACGGCACTGGTGAACCATCTGGAAGCCAGAGTCAAGCCACCGTCGTGAGGGTCTGGAGTCGGCCTCCTGCCAGGTCCTGGAAAACTACCGGGCATAAAAATGAATAATGATAATAATAAAAAAAACTTCAACCCATGTGAAGCACTCCAGAACAGTTCTTCCAAAGGGAGAAGAAAAACTTCTGTGATAAAGACTGACCTTCCTTAACATAAATTTGTTTGAGGGCAGCCTCTATGGATTTAAGCAGCTCTTAGTTCGTCATGTGTCTTTGCTGTAATATAAACACACAGCAAGCAAATGTAATACTTTAGTAATGCAAATACAGCTGTTAATGTACATGAGTGATTTCAAAAGTGTGTTAGTCAACTATAAGTATTACCACAAACACTTAATTAACAAGCACTGAACAAAGGATATTCTTATGTGTTTTTGTTATCACTATAAGTCAAGTATAGTCTTGACCCATATGGTGATGCTACAAAAAAAGGAGTTACAATACTGTAATTTGGATTACAGGATGATGGCCACAGCATCTCAGAACTAATAGTGTGGGGGATGTTTAAAGTCTCAGTCGCCTTCATGTTTTTAGAGAACAGTTTGTTCGAACTTCTGCTGCTGACCATCCACATGCAGTTAAGAAACATGCAAGTCAGTGGAGTCCGTCCTACACCATTTACGTGGCAAGGGAAGGTGTCAACATATGTTTCAAGTCTCATGATTCAAAGTTACGCTCTGTGCCAAGGACGGACCTTTGACTGAAAACACCTGCTAGACAGAATCTGAGTAATCTCTCCACATAAAAGTGATTAATGAGTGAGCTTGACAGTTATTAATGAAAGCATTAAGAGCTTGTTTGCTTCATTTTAAATGCCACCAAAAGCTTGCCTTTTGGACTGCTTCAGTGACCATTGTTTTTTTTATTTTTAGGTGGCAGTCATAATTGCAGCACCTCTTGGAGTCATGTACACTCTTTTGTGCATATTTTTAAGATTATTGCTATGTTAAGTGAGGATGATTCGACTGTGGTGAGGTCCAAGTAGTGACATGGCCTAATATAGTGCCAGTTGAGATTTCCTATGCAGCTTACCCTACCTCCCTGCTGGATTTGCATACCCATTATGCTTTGCTTCCAGTGGAGGTGGTTGGGGCGAAAGCAGTGGTGGGCATCAAGCATACATGGAATAGGCACAAAAGAATCTTGATGGGTGGGGGTAGCCAGAGATCAGGTAAACTATGCAGTGACGGTACAGGCAGGGGAGAAAATGGGTGGATTGGGTGGGTCAAGTGGTCATTATCTATCGACAGATTCTAGGCTTCTATGTCTTGATTTTATGTATGTTTTGCATATGAAAACTAAGAGCCAAGGTCATTGAGGAAATGGGAAGACAAAGTAAGAAGTCATTATTTGGAACCTCTCACTGCAGCTAGTGTTTTATTTAAATACTGGCTTTGTGTGGACTGTAGAAAAGTGTAGAATTTTCACAAACGTGAGGCTTTTCCTACACTGTATTCCAAAGTACTGTATGTTTCAAACAGTTGATTTATACATGATAGCTGAGGTGACATGCCACATCTCATTTTCAGTGAGGTCCTTCTTCTTCTAGGCACAGCTTGATGCCTCACTAGCTTTATGGTTTCCTATAAAGCTTACCCCCCCCCCCAAACACACAGAAGGGTTTGCATACCCACGATGCTTGATATAGGGTTTTATACTTTATACTTTAGCTGGCATGTATGTGCCTTGGAGAGATTTACAAAAAAAGTACACACATTTGAAATTGTCTGTCATCTTCTATTGTTTTTGCTTCCTACATACTGCCACTTCTGGCTATAATAGGTGGTTCATCCATTGGTCTGTGGCGGACGGCTGACTGTTTCGCCGAAGGGATAAGCACATTGTGTGCATCATTAGTTGGTCCTCTGGGGACTGGGAGTGATTAAACATGATTGTTGCTCAGTATGGTACTTTCTTAGGTTGTTGCTGAGCAAACAAACTGACACTCTCCCGTGGTCCTACAATATAGGACATGTAACAGAGGAAAAGTAAGAGCTGAACTCATTGAGAAAAAAAGAAAGGCAAAGTGAGAAATATGTATTTGGAACCTTTCGACACGATTGGTATTTTGATGAAATACTGGTAGTGCGTATACTGTAGAAAACTATACACTTTTCTCTTTTGTAGTGCTTTTCATACACTGTATCCCAAAGTGCTTTGCAGGCAGTTTATTCACACACGGCAACTGAGCTGAGATACTACATTTCATTTACAAGGTGTCCTGCTTCTGCTTGGGACAGCTTGATGCGTCTTAGTACCACTGGTGCCTTGATTAGTTTTTTTTGGTATGTTATTGTATAACTAGCACAAAACACATTAATATACAGTTTGCACTGACATCAGGGTCTGCGTTGTATCATTATTGATAAGGTCACTGTACTTCTATGAAGTGGTTCTGTTAATTGTTTTTTGTGAAGTAAGAAAATTCCATTGGTGTAAAGGACTTTTATAAAACCAAAAATCAACGTCACTGCCCAGTTTGTTAGCTGAGTTGAGGCTTTGTCCCTCTAAAATATTAAAGGGATCAAAAATCCTGTTTTTACATTTGTATGTAACCCCCCCCCCCCATAAATGGGGGTTCCCAAAAGTCTTCCAGGAGCTTGCTTGAATGCTCCAAGCCTGGATGGTGTTCGGCGTCTAAGCCGTTTATCTGTGAGTGCTTTTAGAGCCTCTGGTACTGTCTCTTTAAGAACTGTCTGCCTGCAGACATAATTAATTTGGATGGGGATCTGTGTGTTTCCCTGCTTGAGTCTCACTCTAGCTGCTGCCAAATTGCTCCATTTCTGCCGTCACTAAGTGGGCAGAGTGAGCACTTTTTAAAGATGTAACTGTTTGCCAGACACCATTTAGAGTAATAACGAAAATACAGTTTGTCTAACCTTCTTTTCTTTGCAGTCAGAACTGTAATTGCCTAGTCCCCCATTCTAGTTTTGAACTGCTGAACTGGACCAATCAGTGTGGGGGGACCTTTGAAATGGAGCCTGCTGCATGCAAATCTGAACTTGGACTCTCATTGTGGAGCCAGCCACCTGTGTACTGTATGGCCAATGCTTCTGGGAATTGTAGTTTGGACTTCGACACCTTTTTTCCACCAACAGGGGGAGTTTACTGTGAGTGACAGCCAAACCAGCCAACTGAACTGGGAGGAACTCAAAGGAAATGCCCGGCTCTGTCTACTGGAAAGATCACATGAGTTGTGACTGTGAAGAGGAAAGGAGCTCCAGGCTCCTGCGCTGTTGTTTTCACGCAGGAAGCTCATGTGGGGCCCTGAAGTTCGGCCTACAACTGTTTGTGAGTGCCAGTGTGGACTGAATCAGAGTTGTAAGGAGAAAGAAGCACCAGAAGTGAGGAAACCAGGCTCATCCTGTAGAAGACTGGAGAAATTGCTGAATCGCGCTCGGTCTGTCAGGAACTGAATCTGCTGTATGTTCTCCCGGGTATTGTGCAGTAATTGCAATCGGGATAGAGAAACAGCCTGTCTGGTATGGTACTTTCCTTTTACATATAAATGTGTGTAGTGCTTGTGGGGAATTGTGTTTCAGATGCCCTGTACAGTGAATTGAGTGCCTGAAGCGGGAAGTGAACCCCATCTTAATCCAGATTACATCCATTTGCTCTGAACTGCCATGGGGTCCAGTCACAAGGACCTTGTCCACATGGTCTGCTCCTCCTGGCAATCCAGGACAATCTGCCTTCCATCCAGTTCCCAGCATTCAGTTTGTGAGTACAAAGCAGGGTAGCTCCCTGCTATCTGTTATCGAATTGCAAGTGTGTCATCTAATTGTTGTTTTTTCATTTCTTCACGAACTAAGTCAACCAGCTCCGGATTACAATTTGGGTAAAGTACAAGTGTTTTTTCCATCACAGGGCCCAGACCAGCTACAACAATCCTGGCTAGCCCCCCCCCCCCCAATCCTGGGTTTACTTGGTTTATTTGAGAAAAAAATAAGGCCAAGGCCCATCTAGATTTTCTCCCCACACTCAGTGGGAACATTTCACATTACATATTCTTGGTTAACCAAGTATCAACACCCTTTTTGAATGATTCAATATTTGCTGAATCAATCAGTTCCTGTGGGAATCTATTCCATAGTTTTGGTGCCCTTAGTGAAAAGAAATTAAATCTTAAATTAGTTTTTGCCTTAGGTATCATAAGTTGTTTAATGTGACATCTTGGAACAATACGTCTTGTAACATAAGATAGTCCACATTTGTTCATCAGATCAGGGTTTTTTTTGAAGCTTGTATATTAAAAGTAAATCCCCCCCCCAAGTCCTTCTTTTCTGAAGAGAGTGTAGACCAGTACAAGATAATCTGGATTTATAAAATAATTTGGCTAATCTTGGAATCATCCTTGTTGCACATCTTTGAACTCTTTCCAGGCGATCAATATCTGCTTTTAAATAGGGGTTCCAAAAAGGGGACCCATAATCAATAAGGGGTCAGACACACAATCTATAAAGGGCCATCATACACTGTTCAGATTTATTTACAAAAGATCGCTGGATTTGTCTTAATAGACCATTGGCAGAATTAGCTACTTTTGTACAATGATTAATTGATGAAAGTTTGGCATTAACTAAAACACCCAAATCCCTTTCCATGCATGATGACTTCAATAATGAGTTGCAAATGTAGTATTCATTTTTGGGATTTTGAAGTCCAAAATGCAGAACCACACACTTATCCACATTAAACTCCATCAGGTTATCAATTGCCCATTTTTCAATCAGCTTTAGATCAGAGTTCAAAGAATTAAAATCTGATAGATTATTCACCAGACCCCCAAGCTTTGAGTCATCAGCAAATTTAGACAACCAGCTATTATTTGATACCTGCATATCGCTTATATAAATAAGAAACAAAACCGGGCCCAATACCGAGCCCTGGGGGACGCCACTAGTAACTGCCCCTAGTTGAGATTGTTGATTATTTAGTACTACTCTCTGGGTTCTATTTGTCAGCCAGGCAGAAACCCAGTTAATTAATTGATCAGAAAAAACAAAATGATACATTTTATTAATAAGAATGTTATGAGGGACTTTGTCAAAGGTCTTACTGTAATCCAATAGGATAACATCCATTTGGCTTTTGTTATCTAGACCCTGACTAATATTATTATAAAATGATATCAAATTGGTTGTACAGGCATGATTAGTTCTAAATCCATGTTGAGTATGATCAATAATTTTTAATTTAATAATTTCCTTTTCAAGAAATGATTTGATCAATTGTTCCATTGTTTTGCAAATTATTGAGGTAAGTGTTATTGGACAATACTTCTGAACTATAGATCTCCTACCCTTTTTGTGAATTGGAGTAACAAATGCCGTTAACCAGTCTAAAGGAATTTCTGCTTTATGAAGAGATTTATTAAATATTAATTTTAAGGGAAGGGCTAAATCCTTAGCGGTTTGGATTAAGAATCTAGCATTAATTAGATCAGGATCTGGACTTGTAGTTTCCTTTAGATTTGTAAGTAATGGAAGTATATCTGCTACCTTAATATTATATAAGTGAGTAAATTTAGGATAAGATCCAATAGACTTTTTAGGTACAAAGGAGATATTTTTTGGAAAAAACTGAGCAAAAATATGAATTAAAAAGATTAACTATATCTGTATCTGATTGTATGGTATTACCATCATGAGTTAATGGTCCAAGCTTATGAAAATTACCTTTTTTATTTAGATATGAAAACAATGATTTATATCCATCTTTAGTATGTGCCAATTTAAATTCCATTTTCATTTTAGCCTGCTTAATCATATGCTTGAGTTTTTGTAAAGTTTTTTTATACTCAAGGAAAATTACACTATTATTGTTGCATTGAGTACTTTTTAATTTCTTGAACAGATTTCTTTTTTCTTTATTTGTAACCTAATAGGTTTGTTTAACCATTTAGGTATTCTGCCCTTTTTATTGTATTTATTTTTAATTGGAACGGATTTCTTTTCTAGTAAGTAGATTAAATCTTTTAGTACAATCCAGGCCTCATTTGAAGAAAGACCCTGTAAAACCTTATCCCACTGAATTTTATTAATTTCTCTATTAATACTATTATAGTCCGCACTATCATAGTTTTTGTATGTTGATTTGTTAGGTAGACTGCATTTTGCTCCCATTAAATCAAACAGTGTAGAAGAATGGTCACTATTGCCCAAAGGATCCAAAATTTGAATATTACATATTTTGTGACTGCTAGAAATAAGAAGATCCAAAATATTAGTTCCTCTGGTAGCAGAAGAAATTTGTTGAACTAATCCATTATCCGTTAATACCGATAGAAATTCACAGTCATGGTTGCTATTTCCTGAATTGGAGGACCAATTTATATAAGGCATATTGAAATTGCCCAGTATTATTGCATCCTTATAGCTAGTAAAGTGGGTAAGATCATTAATCAAAGCTTTCCATATAGTTAAATCACACGACGGGGGATTATAGCAATTCCCATTTGTTTTCTGTTGAAGTCCTTGAGGTTGAACACCACTCAGATGCTTGCAGAGTCATTAGGGGCTAAAATTTCAAATGAAGGAACATCACCTCTAATATAGAGACATACCCCCCTCCCTTCTTTTCAACTCTGTTTTTATGATAAAGTCTGTAACCCATTATTTGTTGACTCCACTGGGAATGTGAGTCCCACCAGGTTTCAGTCACTGCAACTATTGCTAAATTCAATAATTTACTTTTTGCTTCCAGTTCTGATAATTTAGACATAAAGAACGAGCATTTAAAGATAGAATTTTAAATGTTCCTGGTGACTGGGTCATAGATTTAGTTAGAGATGTGGGTTGATTCCCATTCTCCCCCTTTTTTGTTAGTTTAAATTTTTATTTATGATGTTCAAAAGGGTTTTGCCCAGCATAGTACTACCTCTCCTACTCAGATGTAAACCATCCCAACAATATAAGGGAGACTTATCAACAAAATTTTCCCAATGGGTTAAACATGGAATGTTCTGACCAATACACCATTTTCTAAGCCAGTTATTCATGGATTTAATTTTTAAAATCAAATCCTGAGTGGCTCTAGGAACTGGTAAGATTTCTGAAAAACAAACGCATCCCTTATCCACAAGCAAGTTGTTTAGAGCTACAAAATCCTGTTTCAATTAAGTGTTGAATTATTCTGAATATTGTTTACACCTACATGAATTATAACAAAAGGATTTGGGCCTGCGTTATGTAGAATGTTGGGGATCCTTGTTGTAATATCACTTATCTTTGCCCCCCCTAAAGCTAGAACAGGTTCGATTTAATTTATCTGGGTTGCAAATAGCCCTATCCAAGTGTTTAATGACAGAATCACCAAGAACAAATATCTGCTTATGACATCTACAAGGGTAGGAGCCCCAACTGGTTTTAAAGAAAGCATTAAGGATGGAGTTAGAGAAACTGATGAATGTGGAGATAAAGTATCCAAAATGGGAGAAACAGTGGGTACTGAATCATTTTGTCTTTTCTGGGCATTATTTCTTGACAGATCAATTCCCACAGGTATAGGTTTCAAAGTTTTATTAATACTCAGTGTTGGATAATCTGCCAGTTTATTTGGAAGAATGATTGTTTCCTGAGATACAAGATCATTTAATACTGAAAACTGTTTTGTAATGGAATTTGAAAAGATTGATGTATTCCCACCCCACCCCGTTTAGTTTTGATCTAGGAACCATTGTCCAATCGTCCCCATCAAACTGAATTTATGAGTTTATGAGTTCTAAACTTTTGGGTTCAGGCAAAGAGACAGCTGTGGTAGAATTACCAGAAACAAAATGTTGTACTGCCTGATCAATAAAGGATTCCAAACTGGTTATATCACTGTCTGCAGGTTTTTGACTAAGACCAGAAATTGGTCTTGTAGAGATGTTATCAGCAAACAGTTTTCACAGATAGGTTCTAGATCAGAAATGTCTAGGCCAAACATCCTGCAATGAGTACACTGTTTATACAAATCGTCCATGTTACCGTAGTGCTTTAAGCCTAATTTGTAAGTAAGAAGCAGTGATCTTACCACTATATGTAGACATAGTAGCACTTATTTAAGGTACAGGTTATTTCGCCTACGCTGCCAAACACGCAGGTTCTCTTGGACGTGTTCGGCCAAGCACCTTTACTTCCGCCGCCTGGCACACCACCAATTATAGGCCTCCCAACCTGGAAGTGAGAATGAGGGCTCACCGAGCCACGCCCTAGCCCCGTCCACTTAAAGACAAAGTATTTAGTTTAAAACAAGCCCACACGTACTAACTAATGTGGAGAACACAAATTAAAAGAAAATTATCGCTGGACAGTGGTCCCTCTACCCGTGTTTACACAGGGCTCACACAGTAATATCACAGTTGAAGCACTGTTTATTTTAGATTGCAAGGCAGACGGCTGAGCAGAGCAGTATCTCACTCAGCCTGTTTTCATATGCTCGCGGTCGCTTTTGAATGCTATTAATGGCCTCCCCAACCCGGAAGTGAGAATGAGGGCTCACCGAGCGAGCACACGCTCTGGCCCCGTCCACTTAAAGACAAAGTATTTAGTTTAAAACAAGCCCACATGTACTAACTAATGTGGAGAACACAAATTAAAAGAAAATTATCGCTGGACAATGGTCCCTCTACCCGTGTTTACATGGAGCTCACACAGTAATATCACAGTTGAAGCACTATTTATTTTAGATTGCAAGGCAGATGGCTGAGCAGAGCAGTGTCTTACTCACCCAGTGAAAGTGATAATTTGGGACTCTGAATATGCGCACAATACTGTGATTATTAATGTGTTTAACCTAATTAACCTGATTTCCCGCTGTCCTCGTTACAGCTCCTTAAATAAATCAAATCTGTTTGTTTCAGCAAAGTCACACTGACTGAGATATTCATTTGTGTTAAAGTATTGCACTGTGGCTTTTGCACTGTATCATCTTGTTTTACAGGGGGTCCCCAGAGTCCAGTCGACAGAGCCAGTCCTGGGGGTTAGTGCATATTGTGAAGATATTTCTGATGCATTGTGTGGGCCACTAGTGGGAAGAAAGGGGGTTACAGTGTCCCAGAGGGCTGTGACCAAGTTAGTTTAGCTACTGCAAACCCTGACCTCTGGGTGGAGGCACCCGCCATTGGACCTAGGCCCCTCAACGTGTTAGTAGTTAAGCAGGCTGGGTAGTAGCCCTTGGGATAGCACCACCTAGAGGTTACATGTATAATACATGATGTTTATTTTTCAGTGTTTTCTAAAGTTGTTCTCGATTTTAGAACGATAAGAACAACTTTGAACATTTAGAACAGTTGAGCACAGCTGTGAGCAGGAGCTGGTCATGTTGTGCTAATACAGGGTTCCTTTTGTTTTTATAAAACAGTGCTGCTGCAGGCCAGCAGCTCAGCAGTCTTTGGGCCTAATTGCACACAAGATAACTTAAAAATGATGCTTATCTAGTTAAAACATGCAGATCCTGTATTGTTAAAAATAAAAAAGCACCTAAATGTGAAGAACTCGCTGATTCTCACACCTTGTAGGTACTGCAACATCATAAGAACACTCGAGCTTCACTCATGTTCTGTGAGGTCACAGTACCAACTGCATTTGAGAATTAGCTTAATTTTCTTTAAAGATATCCCCCTCCATTGAGCCACATCATGGAACTAGTAGGTCAACAGCATAAGGACCACCATAACATTTTGCTAGCTGGGTCTACACACATTGACATGCATCATAACCGCCTATATATCATGGGTGGCCCCTTCATACAGTCAACTGCTTATTGGTCCAACACTGCTGAGGAATATTATCAAAATTTGCAAGTATCACTTATGCTTCTACTTCTCTGTTCATTATTTTAATACTTAATATGCTTATGCTGAAGTCAAAAGAAAAGGAACCAGTGTTACATTATTGTTGATATGGTAAAGTTAAGATCTACAAAGATGTTGACCACTCTATGTGCATTCACTGCTTGGGCCCTGCTCACAGTGTGAAGGCCTGCAGTATTTGCCAGGGCTTTAACCAGGCCACATAAGAGATGTCACAAGGAGGCTGTGGAACCTTATTTAAAAATCAAGGCAATGGATGAGAAACAGGGTGCATCGATCGTTGTCATCTCTTATTCCCTCCCTTCAGGGTTCACCATCGACCTGTCATTCTCCATGGTCAACCGTATCTGCCGCTGATTAAACCAAGAAAAAGGACAAGTCTAATAAAGCAGTGTACAGCACCACCATGCAGACAAGGTGAAAAGGCACAAGGAAAAGAATGCCTCTCCAGACCAGTCCCATTCTCCTTTAAAAACAGGTAAGTCCTTAGACAAAGGCAGATCCTAGGCCAAAGCCTCGGTTCTGCTGCCACTCCCCCCCCCCCAGATATGTCAGATACCAAGTTTGGGGTCTGGCATTAGTTCTAATCCCACATTTGAGGACACACAGCTAATTCCTCTGTTGCCTCCGTTACCCACACCAGCCTTGTCGATGCCCTCTGAGTTACCACCATTGAATTCATCGACATCACATGAATTCTCCTCTGCCTGCCATAATGCCAGGCAAAAATTGTCCTCCAATGGAAAGCCCATTGATGATCACTCCTTTACATCCTCCTCTGTCCCTTGATCTGCTGCCCATAACCATAGGGGATGAGCTGGAATACAGTCCAGATTATATAGAAGAGATGTATAAAGAGATGGAGGAAGATCTAAACTTCCTGGATGTAGTGGGTTTCAGTTCTGCTTTGTCCTTCTGTTGTAAGGAAAGTGTGCAGAACACTCTTTGGTCCCCTCCTGAGGATGCTTTCAGGCTTTCCTCAGGCAGGTCCAGTTCAAACTGAGATTTGTAGCAGAGGAGGAGTATGAGGTTTTAGAGGTGTCTGCCTCCACTACAGTACTTATCCCTCTTATCCATCCAGCTCTGAAGGATGCCACTCTACCTGTCAAGCATGGGCCTTGTGCTTTCTGTTCCCCAGAAGGCAGATAAACAATACCCTACATTGCAGGTAAGTCATATTATTCCCCTTAGCCAGAAATGGATTAAGTGGTTATTGTGGCTGCTCATGACAGGTCTAAGGCTCCAAAACATGATACTGTAAGTAATCCAGGAAACTTGATGTCTTGAGAAAACAAACATATGCTTCTGCATCCCTCGTGCTCTGAACTGCCAATGACCAGGCTCATATAATCAAATATCAGAATTGCCCATGGAAACACAATGGGCTGTCAAACTGCTGGATGGCCCTGACACACTCATAGTCCAGCAGATGGTTGACCATGGCCTGGTGGATGGTAAGCACCTGCTATGATCTGCTTATGATACCATGGATGTGGTTGCTTGTGCGGATGCTTTTGGCATTTGCCAGTGCTGCTACTCCCAGCAGCCTGTTCTGGCTTTGCCTCTGATGTCCAGTAATCAGTCCTTAATACTCCCTTTAGAGGGAAGCAGCTTTTTGGCAACACTATAAAATCTGCCCTGCGTAACCTTCAGGTGTCAGAGATGACCCTGCGGTCTTTGCATGCACCGAATCCTAAGCCCTAGAGTAGGGGCTGGGGTTCCTTTTGAAGGCCCTATTCCAGCCCCAGTAGGGGTTATGGTAGGGGTCCCAGCTGTGGTTCTCAGCAGCCTCAGGCCAATTTGCCTCTTGGTGCCCATGCTAGGCTCTCCAAGGGTGCAGGTATTGGCAGTGCTCCTGCTGCTTCCGTTGCCTTCTGAGTTCCACCCACTTAATCTGGCCCTGTTATTCAAGGAGTCCTGGTGGGGGGCTGAATCTCCCTCTTTCTACCAAAATGGAGGGAGACCACTACCAAAGCTTGAGTGTTGGAAGTGGTTCAGTGAGGGCATGCCCTGTAACCTCTCTCTGTCCCTCTGGTGCACCATCCCTTACCCAATCGTTACCTTTCAGGATGCTTTGCCCTCCTGGTGGAGGAGGTTCACACCCTTCTCAGCAAAAGGGCCATAGAGCCCATCCAAGTTGCAAAAATGAACCTGAGCTATTATTCCCAGCACTTCCTGGTACCAGAATGGACCAGGGATTTACACACAGTGTTAGACCTCAGAGGCCATAACATGTTTGTCAAATACAAGTGGTCCTGAATGGTCTCTCTACAGTCCCTCCTCCCATTAATTCTGCAAAGGGACTGGATGGTTGCTCTGAATATGAAGGACTATTACCTCCATATCAAACTCCACAAGTCACACAGACAGTAACTGCAGTTTATGCTCAAGGGCTCATCCTGTCAGTTTTGTGTCTTGCTCTTTGATTTATCATCTGTATCACATGTCTTTCCAAATACTTTGTAGCAGTTGTATCTGCCCTCAGACAAGAGGGTCAGTATATCTTCCCATACATCAATGAATGGCTTCTGAAGACCCCATCAAGGGAAGCTATCATTTAAACATTGTTCCAAACAACAGTTGGAAATTCTAGTGAACCAGCTGAAATTAGTTCTTATGCCATGCCTACACTTCCAGTACACAGGGGCTGTTTTGGACACAGGGCCGGGTCAGGCTTCCCTTCCCTCGGACCATCCTATGGCACTGATTGCCCAGGCTCAGCTGTCTCTTTTAGCGACTGTCTCGGCTAGATATGTCTTATAACTGATGGGCCTTATGGCTGCTGCCATTCTGACTGTCCCGTTGGGGCATCTGCATATGAGGATTCCACAATGGTTCTGCCGTGCCCAACTGGTTCAGCATTCCAGCGAGCTGGAGTGTCTCATAGAAGTGACCCCTCTACTCTATCCCTCCCTGCTGTGGAGGTTGGACTACTCCAATCTTGAGATGGGACCCTTCTTTCTCTGTCCATCTCCTCATCTGGTGATGATGACGGATGCTTCTGGTTTGGGCTAGGGTGCCCATCTTGGCCCATTCTGGACTCTGGGACAGTGGTTCCCCTTGGGTACAGTTCTGCACAGTAACACTCTAGAGATGAGGGCTGTTCTGCTTGGCTGACAGGCCTTCACCACCCTCCCTCCCGTTCATCAGCTGTTATCCACGCTGGCAACATCTCTGTAATGTACCACATAAACTGACAAGGCAGTATCCACACTCATATCCTCTCTGCAGAGATGCAGAGAGAGTCTGCCACTGGGCCGTGGAACATCTATATGTTCCTGATAGACACCTTCTGTAACTTTGTGGATCCTTTTACCTCATTCCTTCTAATACAGAGGCTTCTAGTTAGGCTGAGGGCCGAGCTGGCTGCCCTGATTCTTGTGGCCCTGTACTGGCCCAGAAAAATCTGGTTCCCGCTGCTTCAGCAATAGGCAGTGGAACCCACTGTCTTACTCCCTCTATGAGTGGAACTTCTTTTTGAAGGAGCAGGGTGCTCTGGTGCATCTAGTTCTTCAATCCCTGCACCTCCATGCCTAGCTCTTAAGGACATAGAGCTCTCCTGCTTTGGGGTTTACCTGATAGTTGCAGCTGTTGTACTGGTGACTTGGAGGCCATCTACTTCATACACCTACTCACAAAAATGGAAAAGTTTTACAGTATGGTGTGCTGCCCATCGGCTGGACCCCTTAATGTGTCTAGTCAGTCTGATGGTGGACCACCTCTTGTCCCTTATAGACTCAGGCCTCGGTAGTCCTCCATTGAGGTCCACTTGGCTGCAGTGTCGGCTTTTGATGTCCTCACCAATGGCAAGATGTTGGCCTAGCTTGAGGCTTCTCAGAGGCTCCTCAGAGGTATTCTACTTCTGCACCCCGTCCCCTTCTGTGATTCGGTTCCGGTGTGGGACTTCAGTTTGATTCTGTAGACCCTTATTGCACCTCCCTTTGAGCCAGCTGATACTTGTGAGATGTGCTTCATCTCTTGGAACACACTGTTCCTAGTGGCTATGATGTCTGTTTGACACATTTCGGTATTGCAGGCTCTGGTTGCAGGTCCTCCTTTTCTTAATTTCCACAAGTAGAGGGTTACCTTGTGTACTAGTTCTCATTTTCTTCTGAAGGTTGTTCCTGAGTGAACACTAAATCAGACTATTGACCTTCTGTTTTTTTCCCCAACTCTTATGTATAGTGGGGAACACTGACTACATACGCTTGATGTCCATCGGATGCTGTGTTGATACCTGGATCATACTAAAGATTGTAGAAAATCCTTTCAGCTATTTGTGGCTTTCGCCCTCAGAATGGTGGTCTGTCTTGTTTTGAAGTAGGGCCTTTGCAAATGGTTGACTTGCTGCATTTCTTTCTGTTATCAGAAGTACAGTAAGCAGCTTCATGGTCCTGTCCATGCTCACGCCACCCATGGGGTGACTACTTCCGTGGCTTCTTTCCACAGTCTGTCTGCTGCTGACACATGTACTGCTGCCACTTGGAGTTCTGTTAATATACTTATTAAATATTACAGTCTGGTCATCATCTCTTGTAGATATGTCGGATCTGACCTTACTGTCCTGCAAGGCTTCTTTTCTCAGAGTCCTTGGATCATTCTTCCTCCCTCAGGGCTTTTGCTTGGCAGTTGGTCCATGATGTAGTCCAATGGAGGGAGATATCCTCGAAGAAGATAAAAAAGTTACCTACCATAACAATAGATCTTCGAGAGAATGTCCACCATTGAGCCACAGGTCTTCCTCCCTCCTTCCTCTCTTCCAGGTTATGGGTGGTTGTCCTAGCTGCTCTTGCATGATGGTTCTCTTGTGTCTGAATTTGGCATATTTACTCAGGTTTCCATATCCTCTCCTGTGTGCCTTCTTTGGTTCTGGTTGCTTCAGTTCTTGCCAATCCAATGATCCTCTGAGCTGATCTCCTGTGGGAAACAGAACCATGATGGGGCCACCCACCTTATATAGGAGGCAATGATGCACATAGATGTGGGCCACCCCAGATAGCAAAATGTTCTGGGTGGTCCTGATACAGATGGCTTACAGTTCCATACTGTGGCTCAATGGAGGAGATACTCTTGAAGATCTTTCCTGTTATGGTAAGTAAGTATTGTTTCTTAAAACTTGGCTGTTATTTATTCATTATTTAAAATACTACAGTTATATATTATTTATTCTTTATTGAAAAAACTGCAATTATCTATTTATTTGAGCATGAGTAAAAGTAAGGCATGTGTAATTGCTCCAATGTATTGTTTTGTGTGATTTTTTTTTTTTTTAATAATCCTAATTTTTTTCTTTATTTAACTTCCCTTGTTAATGCTGCCTTTTCCTCACCTAATACTCATTTTTGAATTACTTGTGAGTTCTGGAACTCAATGACATCAGTTGAACAGAAGCCTACAAAGAAGCTTTCCACACAGAACGCTCTCTCTACTGATGTACCGGTGCTCTAGAACTGCTTAGCAGATAAAACATGAGTACTGGACAGTAAAATGGATACATTAACAAGGGACCATAAATAAGGAAAAAAAGACTATTTCAAAAACAAACACACAAAACTGTGAACTGGAGTTATTGAAGAGGCTTCACACATGTGCAAATTTACAATTATAGTGTATTATAGAAAAAGTAAGCAGTGGGGTCTGTATATGTTCCATTGAAAACACCCAACTAAAAAGATTCCCCCATGTATTCCTAAGGAGGAAATGTAGCACTTTCCCAACACAGATGTCTCAAGCTTCTGAATTCGGGTGAGTGGCACCAAATATGGAAGTGGAGGGGACAGAGCTGCTTGCTTCATGGAGCTAAAATATAATTCTTTTTCTTTTATTTATCATTTTTGACCAGGAAAGACACACTAAGCAGTGCTAGCTAGTTTTCTGGTGTGTCCTTGGGGGGTGTAGGTTACATGCACCTGTTTTATTGACTGGGGGAATATTGGCCATGACACTGCTAAACTTCCCTATACTTCCAGTAAGGGGAACCTCTGGCCAACCTGCCAGCTGGCTAGATGGCCGAACTGGTCAGTGTGGAGGAAGGAGGTAGACAAGCTGTTCTCTCCTCTGTACTCAGCGATGCCCCTACTACAGTTTTGGACTGCCCAAATGGAAACGTTCCAGATTTTGAAGAGTCTATGGAGTTAGAAAACTTACCTGAGAAACAGATGCTGAACACAGCCTCTCCAGAGAGAAAATCCAGTGGTAAGAAGTTTGAAACAGATGTTGAGAGTAATCCTGTAGCCCTGGTGCAGAAGTTTTGTTAGCAGCTGGAATGCCTGCCAGGAAAGCTCACTTGCTGGAATTGCTTGCAGAGGAAGATGAAAACATTTTCCAAGTTCAACAGCAGACTACCAGCCCATGTCTACCTTTGAAACTTGCAGCTCTCCCACAGATGCTGTCAAAATCAGCTTTGACAGCATCAAAAGATCTCAGGAACCTATCAGTGAAGCAGCTGGGTTTTTGCAGAGGATGTCCAGCTCCAACCCCCCCTACTTCAAAGACGTCATGGTCTCCTGAAGCAGCCTTAATGTCAGCAGGCTGGAAACTGGCTCCTGATGGGTCTGGTTGGGATCCGGGCTATGTTCCACCAGCAGCAGAGATAATGGCGGCTGCCCATTCTCCCCCCTGAGCTCTGAGAACAGTTTCAAATACAGCAAACCAATACTGGGAAAGACCTACACACAACAACTCCCGATGTAGGAAACGTTGTCAAAATGCAGACGTCTCCTTTGAACAGCACACCCTCCACATCACCACAAGTCATGGAAACCAAAATCGGTCCTACCACCGAACCAGAACTTGGGAGGCACTCTCTGAACAGGAAACCCAACTTGGAGCTAACTGCCAGAGCTGTACTGAAGGAAATGATCAGCTGGCAATGCAAACACCAGCTCCAAACACAGTTACCAACAAACTCCTGCCTAAAGCTTCTGGTCCTTGTCCTGTGAACCTTGATGTGCTGCCTGCATGATGCAGCATGCTCCAGCCGGCTGCAGAAATGCTGAGCCAGCAGCCTAATGTGAGTGATGCTGTGAGTACACCTGCTGTTTCTATGGAGAATCCAAGTTTGCCTGGTTTACTGGCCCAGGTTAAGATTTCCACCCCTTTGCTCTTGCAGTGGCTTCAGCTCTTCATACAGTACCATTGGGGCTTCCCTTGCTTTTCTCACGGCCCCAGGTCCAAGTAATGTTTTAGGTCCTATACGTTAACCAATCAATCAATCAAACTTTATTTAACCAGGCATAAACACCATTGAGCAAGCTCATTTTCAGAGTGGTCCTGGACATCAAACAAATCACAGGCTGGAATAGGACAGACAAAACAAATCATTGTACATGCAAGAGATAAATCAGGCCTATACATTCAAAGATAACACAATTAAATGCTAATTATAATACACTAAACAAACAAGCAAAGTAGGTTAAAAACTTAGACCCCGGGCACTCACTAGTATATGTAGACTGGTGCATTCACTAGTATATGTAGACCGGTGGGTATTTTATTATTGGACTTGGGAGAGGGAGGGGGAGGGTCTAGGAGACAGGGGGAGGTAGGGCGGTGAGGGCTGGGGGGGTGAGAAAAGAGGTTGCAAAAGTGCTGGGGTCCCCTTATTAGGGAAGGTGTGAACTGAGTGTAACTTAAGTGTCAGAAGATTTGTGTGGGACACCAGAGACTAAGGGTGCATAGGTCACCTACAACAGTTGCAGGTTTCCTTCAGGTACTCCACTGTTAATGCTTTGAAGGTGAATGGACCGGGGAGGGTTGAGAGCTTTAGAGATCTTTGCATGGTATTCCATAAAGAAGGGAAGGAGAAATTAATTGCAGCCAGACCATGAAATGTTTTTATTCTGGGTATCTGGAAGCAGAGTATGGAGAAGTGTCTCAAACCGTACGACCCCTTGGCATGCTCGAAGAAGCTCGAGATGTATGCAGGAAGCTTATCAGACAGAGCTCTATAGAACCAGAGGAAGGCATTTCTTTTCCTCCTTGTAGGAAGTGAGGACCTTCCCATCTCTTGGTACAGCAGACAGTGGTGGGTGCGAGAAGGCAGATTGAGGACGAACCTCAAGGCTCCCTGGTAAAGAGTGTCAAGTTTACAGAGCACTGAAGAGGGGCAATTGTTGTAGAGGAAGTCAGCATAATCCAGTAAGGGCAGGAATGTGGATTGCACTCGTCTCTTTCTAGCTTCCTTGGTGAGAAGATGCTTAATGCGGTAGAATATGTCTAAGCGTGTCTTAATTTTTTCGAGAGCTCATTCAGGCGGCACAGACAGTTAAGTTTATTGTCAAGCCAGAACCCTAGGTATTTAAAGTTATCCACGGTTTCAAGGGGTTCACCCAATAAAGTTAGAATCTTAAGGTTGCATGTTGGTCCTGGGTCTGCGTTCGGTGAGAAGATCATGGCTTTGGTCTTTTTGGCGTTAAGTAGAAGCTTATGCTTAATAAGATTACACTGGAGAGTGATAAAGGCTCCCTGTAAATCCTCATGGGCCATGTCCAAAGAAGAGTTAGAGGTGTAGAGGACAGTATCGTCTGCAAATAAGTGCACATAAGCTGTGCGCAGATATGAATCAAGGTTATGGATATAGATTGCAAATAAGACTGGGCCCAAAATAGAGCCTTGCGGGACACCTTGTGGTAGTTTTTTAGTGGAGACAGTTCTCCTAAAGCTTTGACTTGTTGTAATCTGTTAGTAAGGTAGCTGGTGAACCATTTAATGGCAGTACTATCGAGACCGATGTTACTCAATGCATTAAGCATAATGTTGTGATCCATAGTACTGAAAGCCTTACTAAGGTCAAGGAAGAGTGCAAACACATGCTTCTTAGAGTCCAAGGCAATTTGCCAGTTGGTGGTTACTTTAGCAAGGGTAGAAACTGTGCTGTGTTTGTCTCTAAAGCCCGACTGACTGGCATTTAGCAGTTTCTATGAGTCCAGGTGCTCCTTGACTTGGGTGTTAACAATTTTTTCCAGTAGTTTTGAAAGGGTGGATAGTATGGAATTGGGCCAATAGTTGTTCAGATCGCTCGGGTCCCCAGACTTGAACAAGGGGATGATGTGAGCAGTTTTCCATGACACAGGTAGCACACCCTGCATCAGGGAGGTGTTGAATAAATGGGGCAATAGGGGCGGTCAAGTAGTAGTGGCCTAATTTTAGGAAGAAAGGTTCAATGCTGTCGGCACCAGCACTCTTTTTTTGTATCCAATGACAGTAAGAGATCCTCCACTTGCATGAAGGTTACAGGACAGAAGCTGAAGGAGGAGGAATAACTGGTTGGTGTCAATGTTGGAGCTAGAGATATCAATGGTATCCCCTTACGGACTGATCTTACTGATTGGAGAGGCGTCAGAAGGCCAGCCCCGCAGTGGCAAAGTGTTCATTGAGTTGTTCTAATATACAGTATCAGCTCTGTCCATAAAGGTGGTGTCACCGGACAGTATTTTGGCTGGAAGGGAGTCATCAGTGGTATGACCCTCAACCTCTTTGAGGATGCTCCAGAACTTGGCAGTATTGTTTTTATTGTCTTCCAGGGCTGCTTGGAAATATCTAGCTTTTTCAGACCTAATTAGTTTGGTGCAGGTGTTTCTAGAGACACAAAAGGCAAGCCAATCAGCACCAGAGTGAGATTTCCTAGCTCTTTTCCACCAAAAGTCTCTATCCTCGAGGGCTTTCTTTAAGATGGGAGAGAACCAGCCTGGAGATCTTTTCTTGGACATGATCAGCCTTAGGGGGGCATGTTTGTCTATTAGAACCTGCTAAAAGGCTGTGAAAGATATTAAATGCCTCATTGAGGGAAGGGGCTAGGTAGAAGTCCTGCCATCTGATGTTGCCCAGGTCATTTAGGAAGGCATTCTGGAAGAACCTTTTCAAGCACCTTTTCAGCTTAAATTTAGGGACTGACTTTATTTGGGGAGAATGTCTGATGCAGGCAATGGCACTGTAATCACTTAGGGCATTGAAAAACATACCAGTATCCGAAATGTTATGAGGTTTGTTAACTAACATGAGGTCCAGAAGGGTGCATCACTCTGGGTTTTTTCTGTTGGGTCTGGTGCAGGGGTTATTTGTGCCAACCCACACGCATCACAGAAGTCCTTGAGCTTCTTGGAGCTCTCATCATTCCAATTTAGGTTGAGGTCCCCCATTAGAATGCACTCGGTGTTAGCCGTGTCGATTAGACTTTGAAGATGAGGTAGGAGGGCCATGCCACCAGAAGGCGGTCAATAGCATGCGGCAATAAGGAGTGACTTTTCATTGGAAAGTGTCAGTTTTAGTGCCAGACATTCAAATTCTTTAGCCTTAGAGGTGCAATCAATGACTGTGACAGAGAATATGCTCTTAACATAGATTATGCCCCCCCCCCCCGGAAGGTCTATCACACCGGTAGGTGCTGTACCTCGGTATATTGATGGCTTTGTCTGGGGTCAAAGGTGTAAGCCAGGATTCTGATATCATAAGGAGGTCAATGCTTGTAATATCCATGTTTGAATCAGGTCAGGCTTCTTAAGTATACTGCAGACATTCATATGAAGGAAGCTGATGCCCTTGTATTGGGGGAGGTCTATAGGGGTGTTTAGAGGAGCAGGTGGGCCTGGATTTAGTTTGACATTTCCAGAGCAAAGTAAGAGAAGCAGTAGTAATTTCCTGAGGCAATTTATTATCCTACTGAGTAACCACTTATTACGCCGCTTGGCATGGAGAGGTTTTGAGTTGGCAGAGTTATGGCCACTAGGATGATTTGTTAAGATTAGAGCATATATGACTGTTTTAATCGGCAGGTTCAGAGGCATTCTATCATATTCACTGGACAATGCCTGGTGAGAAAGTATGCAGGACAATGAGGAAGTCATCCCCAAGGCATGGTGCCAGTGTGCTGTTATGAGAGTGCAGAGCTGGGTATCCATCTAAAGGGGAGCACTGGCCTTGGTGCGATTGGGCAACTGGAATTCAGTATGATGCGTGGGTTAACAGGATGAAGCAGCTAAGCAAGAACATATCCTCCCGTGGCATTATTTGGGGTGTTATATCCTGTTAAGAAGCAGTACAGGCAGGGATGACAGAACCAGTGTGTAAGGAGCTGCTATAAGGAGGCAGAGCTAGCTAGGGGTGGAAGTTATCAATTAGGCAAGACTAACTGTGAGAAGACCAATGGGAGTGCAAGGGGTTGGCCTAGCTCTCGAGGAAAGAGCATTTAATGGAGGCCAGGGGCCGGCGGTATGGGACAAAATACAGTATTCAGTTTAGAGCAAGTGGCAAGGCACCAGGAGAGAGGGGGAGGAAGAAAAAAGCTGCGGAGAGCAGAAATCTACTAGCAGCCAATCCCAGTAAAAGCTGTACGGGCAGCAGCCAATCGGCAGAGTCCCAGTGTGTCTTCAGCCAATCAGGGCCCCAAAGCTATTCCCCGTAGCTGTCTGCTGGCTTAACTGGCTTGCTGAGCTCTGCAGCAGGCAGGTTAAGGGCGCGTGGCCGGCTGACTTCTCCAGCCATGGCCACAGGAGCATGGAAGGTGTCTGCGTGATCAAGGGCTCCCAGAGCCAGCTTGCTGAGCTCTTTAACGGGCAGGTGAAGGGTGATGGCCGGCTGGCTTCTCTAGCTGCGGCCGCAGGAATGTGGAAGATGTCTGCCTGATCAAGGGCTCCCAGAGCCTGCTTGCTGAGCTATGTGGTGGGCAGGTGAAGGGATGCGGCTGGCTGGTTTCTCCAGCTGCAGCCGCAGGAGCGTGGAAGGTGTCTTTCTGATCAAGGGCTCCCAGAGCCAGCTTGCTGAGCTCTGCAGTGGGCAGATGAAGGGTGCATGACTGGCTGGCTTCTCCAGCTGCGGCTGCAGGAGCGTGGAAGGCGTCTGCCCAATTAAGGGCTCCCAGAACCAGCTTGCTGAGCTCTGCGGCAGGCAGATGAAGGGTGCATGGCCAGCTGGCTTCTCCAGCCACGGCCGCAGGAGCGTGGAAGGCATCTGCCCAATCAAGAGCTCCCAGAGCCGGCTTGCTGAGATCTGCGGTGGGCAGGTGAAGGGCGCACGGCCAGCTGACTTCTCCAGCTGTGGCTGCAGGAGCGTGGAAGGCGTCTGCCCGATCAAGGGCTCCCCGAGCTGCGATACCTCCTGCATCTGTACCTGAAATACAGATTGATAAAAAAAGGTTTGTTGCGTACTGCTGAAGACAGTGCTCATGTTTTTTATACAGAAGTCTATTTCTCATTCTACTCCTGTCGTCTGTCTGGCTCAGCAGTCTCAGGAACTAAGAGGCAGCCACTCCTCACCTGTCAGCCCTTTTCCTGGTGTGAACACACCCAACCCTGCAGAGGTGACACCCTTGGACCTGCACACTGGGAAAGATCTGTCTACTGACCCAAGACACAGGACTGCTACACACGGGGATGAAGAGGAAGATCCCTTGTGTTCTGAAGCAGTTCCTGAACCTAATCCAGCTGAGGACGCTAGATCTCAAATGTTCTGGTTAGCTGACTTGTTTGCCACACGTGGTGAGCCTGTACAGTACAGAAATGGTTCACTTCAAATTCAGGGGCAGTTCTGACAATTTTCCTAACTGGTTCCACATTATAAAGTCTATGCTTAGGGATTCAGTGGAATGGGGTTTGTTGCTTGGGGATTTACCTGCCTAATACATGTGCCTGGTGAAATGTTTTGTGACCTATATTTTAAAACTTTTGCTTCCTTTGAGGTTTTGGCAGTGCTATGAAACTGTGAAAAATATCCCTCTCTGGGACCCCTTTCTGGTCATTCCCTCAACCAAGCCCACTGTTAGGACCATTTCTTTGCTGTTCCATAATGAAGGGGTAAACAATGCGGATGTATTATACTGGATGAGGCAAAGCTGTGATGTTCTTGATATATCTGTTCCCATTTTGGACCATAATAATCTGTAGACACAGTGCTGGAAGGTGAAAATCGCTACTACACCTGCCAGGGAGTTTTTATATTTGGTGTGATAGGGGCCTTTGTTTTTACCCTGGACAGCCTTGCACTTGCCACAAGTGAGGGTCTAGATCACACCTGAGTTACATGTGTGATCGTCCCGAGTGCCTTCTGTGTATGGAGTATGGCCATATCAGTAAGCAGCATCCAAACCTGCTGTGCTTTAACCTTTCTGAAGAGGCAGGACATGCCTATAAACATTGCCCATATGACGTGCATAACTGTCTCATTCATGTCACCCGGAACCAAGAAGAGATCATCGCAGCAACCCTCAGGATGCCGTGGAGCTAACCTATGACAAAACCCCTCTGGACCAGCCTGATAACCCCCAAAACTCTTGTAGGGAGGTGTCTGGGACTCCTCCTGCAAAATGAGCTGACACTTCTATTCAAAAAGGTGGGTCTCCCTTGACGCCTGTTGTTGTTTCCCCCTGCACAGGGACTGTGGAAACTACACTTCCAGATGCAGAAGTGGAACTTCCTCCTCCTCAGCCTTCCTCCTCCTCCTCCACCACCACCATCTCCACCATGCTTGAACCTTCTCCTCTGGCCACAGAATCTGAAAATGATCCCCCCCAGATATGGCAACATAGAAAGACATGCCACCTCCCCCTCCACTTGCCAGTACTGTCTAAGGCATGCAAGTAGTTGCTAGGCCTAGATGGGGCAGAGGCTGTAAGGCAAAACAAAACAAAAAATGGGACCCCACATCCTTATCAGGAATTGATATAGTGCTTTTAGTAAAGAAAGCAATGGGGGCAATGAGGAAAAGATGGCGACTCTGATGCCTCCTCAGTTGTCTCTTCTATTCCTGACTACTTGTCTGATTCTGAAACAGAATCATCTGAAGCTAAAAGATCTAAGGGTAGAATGAGATCTCGGACACGAAAAATCTTAAAGCAAGGATTCCATGTGTCAAGGACCAATATTGAACTCCTTAATCCTAAATGTTAGTAGCATAAAAAAATTACAAGGACTTGCTACTTTATCTACATTGTCCACCTTATCTAATAACATTATTTTTATTCAGCACCACCCATGTTAAAATGCATCATGAAATCAACCAGGCAAAAAAATTCCGGCCTTCAGGGGTTTCATATTGGTCCCAGGGAATGCAGGTTTGTGATGGAGTTGCTATTCTTCTCAAGGGATTTTCTTTCTCTGTACAAAAAGTCATGGAAATAGAACCTGCCTGTGCATTAATGATTGATTTGGAATATTTCAGTAATCAATTAAAAACTAAAAGATAGCCAGGCACTCTCCGCCTCATTTAAAAAGAAGGCAACACCAAGGTGCTATTTTAAAACACTGTTAAAAACATTTATTGATGCCACAAGGCCAGACAGGTTTTACCTGATGTGTTTCGGATGTGAGGTCCTTTATTAAAGGTATGAACCAGAAGAATAAAAACCTTGCACAATATAACAGGACCACATGTAACCAGATTTCACTAATAACAATGAAGGAATGCCAGTGCAATTCAGTGTTTCTTCACAATTAAAGACCCATACTAAAAAAGAAGACCCCCCATAAAATAAGTGTTCTATAACAATACAGCATTATGCACTTGAAACATAATAAATATAAATAAAAATCATTTTATGATTATTCAGCGCTATATATATTTATTATATGCCACTTATTTTGTGTGTGGGGGGGGTCTTCTTTTTTGGTGGAGAGTCCATGGCTGTCTTTTAGTTTTAATTGCTTTTTGGCCATGAGCACCCCAACCCAGTGCAAATTTTGTTATGGAACATATGCTCATCAATATTTATGCTCCGCAACCCATCTCTGCAATGGTGGAGTTATTTCATTGATTCAGCCCTTCTTACACACAAGTAGACTCTTAATCTATGGGAGGGGTAATTTTAATTGCAGTCTAGCTCTATCTGATTGAGGGGGGCACACTACTAAGTTATATAGTGAAACCAATTTTTTGAGTATGATTCGTACTGTGCAATTGCAGGAAGGCTTCCAGAGTATACATTAGACAGGAGGTAAACATATCATTAGGGAACGTTGGCTTCAAAGACAGAGTTTTTTGTTTCTATCAAAAAATATAATGATCCATGGGGCCTGCATGATAGCTGTCGAGACCACAGATCATTTATGGGTGTCTTGCAGTTGTTATCCAGGGAATATAGCTAGGAAAAGTGTCACCCCTTTATGCAGGCTGAATGTGCAGATGCTGTTGTAACCCCCAGGTGGCGCTATCGCAAGGGCTACTACCCCTGCCTGCTTGACTACTGACAGGTTGAGGGGCCTAGGTTCTATGGCGGGTGCCTCCACCCAGAGGCCAGGGTTTGTAGTGGTTAGGCTAGCTTGGTCACAGGCCTCTGGTACACTGAGACCCCCTTTCATTCCCTCTAGTGGCTCACAGAGTACACAGGAGTTACAGCCCCAATACCCCACATATACACACTGTTCACTCATAAAGTATCACTTACCCTTGAGACTGATTCTGCAGCGTGTCTCTGAGGACCCCGTGTAAGATAAGGTTAAACTGCATACACAGCAAAATACAGTACTGTTTCCATAAATACCAACACCACAGACAGTATATAGTATAACAACAACAAATTTGATTTATTTAGGGGATAGTAACATGGGAGGGGGCAATCAGGTTGATTAGTTTTGGCAAAGTTAAAATCACAGTACTGTGCACATGTGTATATATAGGGTCCAAAATGTCACTCTCTGGGTGCCCAGGATGGGGGCTAGCCAGGTCCATTGCCCAGGGTTGGCCGGCAGATGCAGATGGATGGGGCCCTGTAGGAAGAAAATATATGCACAACACCCACTTGTAATCTGCAGCCGGATGGCTCAGTCCATGAAGAAGTGGAACAGCAATAATTAGATGACACACTTGTAATTGATAACAGGCTGCAGGAGAATACCCAAATTTGTACTCACAATACCCAAGCTGAGAACCGGATGGTGGATGTTCTTCTGGATTGTCAGAAACAACAGGGCATGGAGACAAGGTCCTTGTGACTGGACCCCACTGCAGTTGATAGCAAATGGATTTAGTCTGAGACAAGCTGGGGTTTGCTTCCAGCTTCTACACACAGCACACAGTACAGGGGATTGGAAGTAGCGATTCCCCACAAGCACTACGCACATTCATATGTAAAAGGAAAGTACTATACCAGGCAGGCTGCTTGTCGATCCTGATTACACTTACTGCAAAATACTGGGGAGCACACACAGCAGTTTCAGTTCCTGACAGACCGAGCGCGATTCAGCAATATCTCCAGTCTTCTACAGGGTGAGCCTGGTTTCCACACTTCTGGTGCTTCTTTCTCCTCACAACTCGGATTCAGTCCAAACTGGCATTCATAACGGCTGCAGGCTGAAACTCAGGGCCTCACATGTGCTTCCCGCACTACACTACACACTGCAGAAGCACATAGCTCCTTCTCCCTTCACTGTCACAATTGATCTGAGCTTTCCAGTAACAGAGCAGGGCATTTCCTTTAGCTCCACACCATTCTGTTGGCTGGTTCGGCTGTCACTCACAATAGGACTCCCTCTGTTGGTGAAGAAAAGGCGCCAAGGTCAAAACTACATTTCCCAGAGTCACTGCCTATACATTCTCCTTGTGGCTGGCTCAAAATTGAGAGTCCAAGTTCTGATTCGTCCACAGACTCCATTTTAAGGTCTCCCTATCATCCTGATTGGTCTAAGTCAACAATTCAGGACCAAAATGAAAGAGCTACACTGTAACAGTTCGTGCTGAAATGAAGACAGGTTAGACAAACTACATTTTCTCAGTCACTCTAAATGATTTCTGGCAAACAGTTATATCTTTCAACAAGGCTCACTTTGTGCTTCCAGCTACCACAAAATGGAGTGATTACTCCGCAGCTCAGGTGGGATTCGAGCAGGGAAACACCAGCCCCCTTGGAAAAGCATTAATTATGTCTGCAAGCAGACAGCTCTTAAAAAGGCGGTATGTGAATGCTCTACCGGCATTCACAGTGCCATTCTAACGGCTTAAATGCCGGATGCCAGCAGGCAGGGGGATTACTTAGGCAAGCTCCTAGGAGGCTTTTTAGGAACCCCCATTTGTAGGGGGGTTACACTGTCATATGAATGTAGCAAATGGAAGGCGCTCCTACTAGCCAGGTCATTCATAATCTGTGCATATGACTCTCTTGCGGGGTGGTGGGAGGAATCCAAACATGATTCGAAGCAGTTCTTTCATAAACAGGCTGAACATTCCTATCAGGAGAAATATGTGTGGTATCTACATCTTAAGAAACAGTGGCACCATTTATTATTGTTACAGCACTTTATCACTGAATGAAAACATAAAAAAAGCAAATGTTTACTTACCAATATAACAGAGCTTCATTCTTACTTGGAGAAACGTAATCTGGCACCCATGGCAAAAAGCATGAGTTGGTCATCTTTAAAGGTTGTGCATCTCAAGTAGGAAGTAAAACTGCAACACGCTTATCATATTCTCATACTGATACAGTTCTTACCACTCTGCAAGAAATCATGAGGACTGAGCAGGACCACGTCCAAGATACATTTGAGAATGAACCAGTATCTTATTCAGCAAAAGACGTTTTCAAAGATATACTGTAGACATTCCTTAATTCCCGGCTCATTTCTGTCAGAAGTCAGTGTCTCGTATCACATCTTTAGAGGAAAGCAAGGCCATCAAAATGTTATAATACAGCACTGGGATCTTTCAGCCTCCCCTCTGAATTTTGTAAAATATTTTCAGAACACCCCGGTCCTATTTTGGAACTGTTTACAGAATTTCTTAATACAGACAATTTTCTGCATTCCATGACCCAGGCTGTTCTAATTTTTTTGTTTAAAAAGGGGCACCGAACTAAACTCTCCAACTGGTGTCCCATTAGTTTATTAAACACAGATGTTTAAATACTGGCCAAAATGTTATCAGATAGACTAGGCAAGGTGGCTGATGTATTAATATCACCCTCCCAGACCTGCAGTGTTTCAATGGGAATATGTTTGATAATCTCCTTTATCTATGGGAATTGTTTTCTGCTGGTTATGAGGGTAAAACAGCAGGGTGGTTGGCGCTTGACCAGCAGAAGGCATTTGATAAAGTATCACACTCATATCTATTTAGCACTTTGTTGCATTATGGCATACCCACACTTTTTGTTCAGATGGTTAGTTTCCTGTACAGTAAGGCTTCTGTTATTCCATATGTTAATAGCTGGTTAGGCTCCCGACGCAGCTCCGCACTGGTGTTAGTCAAGGGTGTCCAGTAAGCCTGTTACTTTATATTTTTTTCCCCGGAATCCATTATTAAAGAAATTTAACATGAATCATCAGATCTCGGATATTCAGTTTTCAGATCAACGGGCCCCTACCACGCTTGCTTATTTAGATGATGCCTGTGTACTGTTACAGGATGCTACCTCAGAGTCAGCTGTGTTGTGCACTTTAGTTGGCTATGAGGCAGTGTTTGGGGCTAAAATTAATTATGACAAAATTCTTGGTATCCAGACTGGTACAAGTCAGTGACCATGAACTCTTGCCTAAACCCAATTAAAATATTGGGAATTTCCTTTGGGTCACTGTCAGACATAAAGCACAATTGGAACTATGTACTTTCTTTTGCCTCTCAGAAAATGGCCAATACAAGTCTAAAAGTGTTTCCCAGAAGAAGCGTGTTGTTTTGCTAAAAACTTTAATATTACCCGTAGCCATTCATTTAGCTACTACTGTCTTTTCATCCCAGCTTCCATAGAAGCAGAAACTGTGTAATGTTTTCTTTCAGGGCCTCTGGGGGAGTTGTTTAAATCCCTTAAAGAGAGAGATGTTTCTTATTAAGATTATTCTGAAGGAGGGGTTAAGATGTGTAATCTCCTGGCTTTCCTACATTGCATTTGTATTTACTGTATGCCAATTTCTATCCTTTTTGCCTAATAAAATAACCCTTTGGACTAATGTAGAGTCAGTGTGGTTTTCCTTTATACTAAATGGGATTCCAGATCGTTTAGATTACCCTCTTTTCCAAGGACAGCTTGCTTGCCTGAACATTTTTTGTCCAGCCTCAAAAAAAGATAAAGCAGTGGCAAATCACTCCACCAAACCAAGGAAAACTATTGTATCAATTTCTTACACAGGAGCATTTTACCTCCCCCATTCAGTTACCTTTGTGCCCCTCTGATAAAGAATCTGAGACCTTTCTGCACCTAACTGACAAACGGTTACTGGCAGAAATGTGGGACCAAACATAGCTGGCCTTTCATGGTAAAATGAGTGTAAAGAATGCTGTGAAACATTAAGCATTAGGCAAAAGGATGTGTCCAAGGCCCACTTGCTCTTACATTGTTGAAATGCAGATTTTTGGATTGTTCACCTTCGCAAAAATTCCGGATGCATTTAGCAACAATTTTTCTGAGGGACATCCAGGTATCTTATGAAATGATAGTTTTAGGATTATACACCCCAGCTCTTTCCATAGCTCATCATAGTACCTTAAAGTTTGGTTTTTTTGGGGGTTGTTATCCAGATATGCCTGGACAGTTCAGCAAAAAAGTATGACCATTAAGAAGGTAGTATCTTTGGTGATTAATGCATTACTGAGAATGTATTTCAGAGAGTATCTTTGTCTCCCACCTCATGTACTCAGGGTATTTTGGAACCACTTTGAGTGGATAAACACTGCTGTCAGTCATCCCTAGATTTGTTTCTGTGTTTTGTAGTGCCTTCACTTTTTTAATTTTTGTAATTTTGGGTATTATACCTTTTTTTCCAGTCATGTGGGTAAATATCCTGTGTACTAGGTTTCTGATGTTGTAACAGTTTTTTGTTTTGTTATAATGTTTGCTTACGATGGCCCAGATATTCAAACTGCGCCCAAAAAGTGCGCAATAGCAGGAGCAAGCGCTAGTCTATTGTGCCCATGCGCAAGAAACGCAATATTCAAAAAAGGAGCAGGCCAAATTGCGCCTACAGCCAACGACTGAATATCGCACCACCTGCGCCATAGCGCAACTAGGGAGGGGAAGCTGAGCAGATCTGATGCACCATAGCGTAACAAGGGATGTTCAGCTGAGCAGTCCAGAGGCGCCATAGCGCAAGCAGGGAGCCTCCCAGCTGCAGAGCAATGTAGCTGCACAATCAGGGAGTTAGGGGCCCACCACCCATGCCACAGATGGGCACAGAAACACACAGCAGAACAGACATTGTCCCCCCACTCCCCAAGCACATCACAACCAGGGGAGGGCTGGAATAACCACTGGTCCATGGAGACAAGCAAACAACCCACAGCCTGGCCATGGTGCCCCATCACACCTACCGGCAAGCTGTGACTGGCACACAAGGAGGGCAGACCACCCTGTGCCACACCATCCCTCCCAGTGCACAGCACACCCTGCACCGTGACCCCCAAACACCCCTCCCATGAGCAGTGACCACCACAGCAGGAAACCCCATGCATGCCACCACCCCCACAGTGTCAGTGCAACCCTGTGCACCACAGAACCATGCAAGCCAGCCCCACCACGAGCACCCATCAGCAGGTTGCAGCACACGGCAATGCAACAACGGCAGACAGTGCCACCACGCACAGTCCTCCGAGGTACTGCTGAGAGACCGACCATGCATTGGCACAAGAGTTACCCCATATGGGACGGTCGTGTCCTTGACACCACCACCAGTGGTACAGCGCTCTGCACAGTATTCCAGTGACACGCCCTGGCCCACCACTGGCCACAACAGCCAGCACTGACACCCGCAGTGGTGCGTGGAAGCATGCACCACACCGGATGCCACACAGGGTCTGGACAGACACCCACCCATAGCCAAGGGCACAACAGCACAGAGACGCAATGGTGGGGCAACCAAGCCCCCATTGTGGGCCCATGTAAGCCGTGTACACACAACCCGCAGTCCACCATGGCACTGGAGCGCTAACCACCCTGCACAGGCACCATGGACCAATGCACCACTAGTAGTCACCCGGAGCACAAGCCACAGACAGTGGGGCACATCCCCTGCAACACACACACAAGCCACAGCATGGAGGTGGATCATGACCATGTCACCCACAGTGCCACCTGAGCCAGGCATGCACCACACCAGTGACATGGGCAACCCAGCAAAGTGACGGGTACAGTGTCCGCCCTTCAGGGAATGCCACCACTGACATGCCAGCGGACCATGTTGGTCACAGACAGGCATGTGTGTCGGCTGCACAGGCCATGGACGGGCCAATGGGTGCACCATGGACACAGAGCACGCACCATGGACCACTGCACACAGTCATCCAGTGCACAGGGAACAACACAGACACTGACTGATATCTACCCCCACACCATAGACACCACCACATGGACACACACACATACCCATGACTGCACCACCCCTGATGCCATGCACACCACTGCAGCTGAGCACCTATAGCCCACTGCAAATCAGAGACCACCACGGTATTCATATAAAAGTCCAATGTATTGTAAAAATAGAAAACTCAACTATGTACATGAATAAAAACTATGTACAGGTTTGTGGTGGGGGACACAAAAAAGGTGGGGGTGGGCAGAGGGAAGGGGTGGACAAATGGGATGGGATAGAAGGGGGTGTGAGGGTGGGTCCAGGGGGGTAGGGGAAGTCAGGGACCAAAGGACTATTGAAGGCTCTGCCGTTCCTGGCTGTGGCTCTGTGTCACCGCAGAACCCCTGACTTGTCCAGCCTCCGCAGTATTGCCACCGTCTCGCGGGCCAGATTCAGGAGCTCCCGCATGGTGTCTCTGATCGCCCTCAGATGTCTCGCACCTAGGACAAGGGAGCACAGTCAACAGGTGTGAATGCACAACCCAATACAGCCTGCCCACTGTGCATGGCATACGGCCATGGGACATACCACTGTGATGGTGTGTGACCACCCACAGTGATCACATCCACAGGACCTGCCCACCCAGGCGCATACAACCATGCGGAACGCTGCACACACCCACCGGCCAAGTCACGCACAGCACCACCGTGGCTGTCTAGTGACATGGCTATGTGGTGCAAAGGCAGTGGCACAGCCATGCACCTGGTGCACGCATGGACCACCAGTGATGCACACCTAGTCATGCATTGCCACTGGACAGTGTTGACTGTAACAAGTGGCGTGCATGGCAGTGATGTCAATGAATGGTGGCCATGCCCTGCTACCCACCTTGTCACACAGCATGCAATACTAATCATGGATGTCTGGCACTCACCCACATCGGGCCGGTCAGGTGGGCGTTGCTGGTCCTCGGCCCGCCTGGCTGCGGTTTCCACTCCCCTCTGCTCTTCCCGCACTCTGCGTAGTTCTTCCGGGCCTGTGGGGACAAAAAGGAGAGAAGAACATCAGTACATTCCCGAAGCAAAGTCTCCCTGCCCTAAGGAGTGTGCCCTTCCACCCAGCCAGACCCACCCACCCACCCTGTGAACACCGCCACAGCCAACCCCATACAGTCCCTCCCCTATGTGCTGGACACAAACAACACTGTGACTCATATGGACGATAAAAGTGTGTTGACGGAACCCCTACCTGGATATGGGACCATGCCCCTCCTGGCACGTGACCTCAGTCGGGCCAGTAGCTCAGGCTCCCTCTTGCGCAGGTCACCATAGCAGTGCCTGCACTGCTCAGCTGAACGGCCCCTGCCTGTTGCCTCCTCCAGGGCAGTGGCCACCTCCTGCCACTCCTGGGTCCTTGCCCTATCCAGGGGGGCCTCCCCAAAGAGAGGCCCATGGTGTGGCTCGACTATGGCCACCAGATTTGCCAGCTCAATGGCCGTCCAAGGAGCAGCTCTTCTCTGCGCCATTGCAATAGCTATAGTAGGCAATATGGCGCTCTGCAGCGCGGTTCCCCACGTGCAGATGCGATGCGCAGTACAGCGTTGCCATTCCCTATCGGCGCTGTTACCGAACAGTGCGATAGAGGTGCACTTATGCCTGACGCATGGCGCCAAGGGGGCAAAGGTCGGCACAGGGTCAAGGGTCTCTGGTGCAAGGCCACGCACAGTGCCATCGGATGACAATGTGTGTAGCGCGATTGTCTGCCTGTGTGCCAGCGCCACAGCGGACTATCGGGCAGTTGGGCCATTGCGCCTATGAAGGCCCATTGTCACAGCGTCATGTAGTGACCATCGCTATAGCACCACTGGCACAGTGGTGGCCATGCCCTGCATTGCCTACCGCACACAGCACGTCATCAGCGCGGCAGACGCCTGCGTCAGCAACCCGGGCATGCACAGTGAGATGTACTACGCATGCCACAGAACTGCGCCATTGGCTCAACACGTTCAACACAATTGCGCAAAGGGCAACAGCACGATATTCAGCCGTCATGCAGATCATCCGATCAGCCATTCAATGGCGCAGCACTGCAGTTTGCATCTAATTAAAGTTGCTCCTTGCCTCATTTGCATGGCTTGCACTATAAAGGTGCGACAATGTGCTGCAGTGGCCATAGTCGGTTACTGCAGTTTATTGGTGAGTTGCATGCTGTTTGGGAGTGTGGACTGTGGATTTAGGGACATGCATGGGACTGCACAGTCACAGGTAACAACTGCCATTCTTACAGGTTACATAATGACTGAGCATGTTCTTGGAGAGGAGGACAACAGTGGTGGGAGGAGAGGAGGCCGAATTTTACTAAGGCCGAAACCGAGGCCCTTTTCGAGGCCTACCTGGATCAGGAGCCACTGCTCAGTGGACGGCGGGGCACCCCTCAGGCCCGTGCTGCTGCATGGGAGGAGGTGGCATGTGCCGTGAACCTGCATGGGAGCCACCAGCGCTCTGTGCAGGAGTGTAAGAAGAAGATGGGCACAGACAGGAGGAGGGTAAAGGAGAAGGTGGCTGCCATCAGGGCAGCACATGCTGCAACAGGTGGGGGACAGCCGGAGGTGGTACAGCTCAGCCCAGCAGAGGACAGGCTTGCTGCGAGCATGCACCGCAGTGCCATTGAGGGTGTTCCGGGCGGTGGCTTCCAGACGGGTGGTGGCCCATCACTGCATGGTAAGTCATGGTCTGTCGGGGGCAGGGTAGGTCACCCGCGTAATCGAGACTTTGCTTTCCCTTACAGATCCTGAGCATCTGCATGGGTCAACGGTGGTGGGCCTGTCCACTGTGGACAGTTGGATGGAGTCGGAGGTGGGACCATCCACCTCCACAGGTATCTGTGGATCAGTACGACAGTGGGGCCGCCTGGCTGTCCACACTGATGTCGTTGAGACAGGTGTGAAGGAAGCCCTGCCTGTGTTCTGGCGTGCTGGTGTCCACGGATGCCAGCACACTGTGGCTGTGGCCGGGGCAGAGTCCGGCACCAGTGATGATGACACGACCGTCTTGGGCTGTGACACATGTGTGCCACAGGATGGACACACAGCAGGGCAATTTGTGCCCTTGGCTGTGGGTGGTGCCGCCGTGGAGACCTGCGTGTCAGCACAGTCCCAGGCTGTGCCTGTCAGCACCAGTGGGGCAGCACTGGTGTCTGTTCAGGACAGTGGGACTGTTGCAGCCACTGGCGCGGCACCACTGAGCCCTAAGGTCGCGGCAGCCGGAGGGGCAGCATCAGCAGTTGCCCACTGGGCTTGGGGGTACAGGGTTCAGCGGCGGCATCTGTGCACCACCTGTGGACATGTCCAGACCTGGTCCTGGTGCACAGCACCCACCCTCAAGGGGTGCTGAACGTCAGGCCCTTGCACACCCTGAGGGACAGGATGCCGAGGAGGCGGATGAGCACACCCGCCTACTGTGAGCATCGGTCCAGCAGCAGATGTGGCTTGCGACGTCCTGGATGCACTGCATGTGTCTCTGGAGTGGGCAGAGGAGCGTCGCAGCAGGGACACCGAAATGATCATGGCACAGATGGACCGTTTGCAGGAGGATGTGACCGCTGCCATTGACAGGCATGCACATGCGTTCATTGCTGTCATGGCCACAGTGGGCACACAGTCAGGTACCCATGCATCGCGGACACCACGCAGTGCACTATTCACCCCCCATTCCAGGCGTCGTGCAACTCCCTCCCTGTTGACACCGGGTTCAGCTGTGGGCATCCCGAGCACTCCTGGTGCAGGCATGTTCGGTGTGCTGCAGACTCCTGCACGGGCACGGTCGTGTTCACGCAGTGGAACCCTTGGGGGACCATCGGTGCCACCCCATGAGGCCAGTGGTCAGCTTGCCAGTGCTGGCAGGTCTCGGTGGGGCCACCCACGCATCCGTGGCAGCCGTGGCACTGTGTCGTGGGACTGACCTGTCTCCCAGCATGGCTACTGTCTGGTGCTGCCCTGTGTGCATTGTGTGTGTCAGTGGGCAGTGCACGGGTGGGTACCCGGCCCTGCACACGGACACACAGTCCATCTGCACATCCTCCCGGCTGCTGTCCGCAGTTGTGTGTGCATGATGATGCCTGCATTGCGCTGTACACCAAAGTGCAATGGTGCTCAGCATCTGACACACGCACATGGACAGGCAGTGGGCGTGGTGGCCTGTGGACATGTGTGTTGCTAGGGTGTGCATTCTGGGTGGGTGTGCCTTCTGCCCTCTGTGCACGTTTGTTGCATTGTGTGTGTGCGTGTGTGTGTCCTTCGGGGTGGCATGTTAATCCTCACCCATCCCTGGCTGTGTGTGTGCCTCTGTGCCCTGCCACTTCCCTTGATGGCATGCACCCCCAGTGTGGGTTCCTGCGTGTCTGTGGGTTGTGCCTTGGCCACTGGTGGTTGTGCATGGCCCCATGACTTACCTGAGTTGGCTGACGTGCTCCTCCATGATGGTGTTCCGCTGCAGCTGTGCCAGCCGGAGCAGTCAGGGGTCCCATCGGCCAAGGGGGGGCTGCCCATCACCATCGTCACCGGCGTCCCCATCATCCCCATCGCTGTCCCCCTCTTCAACCTGTATGGCTATCCCACATTCGTTGGCCATGTTGTGCAGGATGCAACAGGCCAGGAATATCCCACAGGCCTTTGAGGGGCTGTACTGTAGGGCACCACCAGAGGTGTCCAGGCAATGGAAACATGCCTTCAGCATCCCGAACACCCGCTCGATTACATTGCTTGTGGTGGCATGTGCCTTATTGTAGCATTGCGATGGGGTCGTGGGCCACCGGTAGGGTGTGAGCAGCCAGGGACGGAGTGGGTATCCACTGTCACCTGTGTGTAGAGGGTGGAGGTTAGTTTGGTGATCAGCATCGCCCTGCCCCAGGCCATGTAGGCCACTACCCATGCCCCCCCAGGCCCTATATTTGTCCATGTGGTTTGCATACTCACCCACTAGGTGGCCAGTGGGGATGTCCCCACTCTCGAATCTGTGGCACAGTGCCGACTGGTGCCAGATGTAAGAATCATGTGCTCCCCCAGGGTGCGTGGCACAGACATTGATGATGTGCCCCCTGGCATCGCACACCACCTGGCAGTTGATGCTGGCATAGCCCTTTCGATTTATGTATGCGGCTCCCTCAGGGCCAGGTGGTGTGCGTATAGCCACATGGGTGCAGTCTATTGCCCCTAGCACGCCAGGCATACGTGCTACCCTGTGGAACTCCTGTATGTTTGCTGTACGCTCCGCCGCTGTGTTGGGGAAATGGATGTACTCCTCAGCATGTGGCAGCAGTGCGCTGAGGAATTGGGTGAGGTGGCGTGACATGACCGACTGGGTTATGCCTGTGGTGTCCCCAGTTGGTCTCTGGAAGGTACCTGTGGTGAGCAAGCACATGCAGGCTGTTACCTTGGTCTCCACTGACAGAGCATGGCTCCGTTGTATGGGTGCCTGCATCACATCACTGCACAGCTCACAGAGCCACCTCAGAATTGCCCTGTTCAGGTGGTACTGGCCCACAATCTCAGTATCTGTGTACAGCTGAAAGCTGGTGCGGGCTCGGTACTGCCTGCTGGGGGCATACCGCCGACGGGCCCTTCCACAGCCACGCCCCCCTGCCACCCACCTTCTCACCCCCCTCATTACAGCCTCCATGTGGAAGGTGGCACTGGCCATTTCCTGGCTTATGCTTCACCCCCGGCAGCTGTTACTGTATTCCCCCACTGTCCTGGCTGCTACCTCCCCTGCACCGGGTACACCTGCCTGTGCTGGCCTCTGTGCTTTGTGACTCCCCACACCTTCCCTGTGCCTGGCTGTTAACTGTGACCTTTCCCTGGCCTGCCCTGTTCGTGCCACTTTCCCTGTCTGTGTGCCTCCGCCTCAGCCTCATGTGGCTTCCCTGTAGCATTCTTGCGCCTCTTCCTTGCTCCTTTTTATTTTAGCTCATGTCCGCTATGGTGCAACTTCCGCTTGCTCCACTGTTGTGCATTGCACAAGTCTTTGAATATCACACTGCACCATTTATGCATGGTTCCTTCCCCTTCAGTTGCGCATGCCTTCATTATCATTGCGCTGTTGCTCAACATGATTTCGGGGGCACAACTGCCTCCTGCTGAATATCGCAGAATGGCGCAATTTCGGGCTTGCGCAGGTGCAACCCTATTGCGCATGGCTCAACTCTTTTGAATATCTGGGCCTATGGGTTCTGGTTTGCAATTTATTTCAAATAAAATTCCTGTATTCTTTTTCAATAAATGACCTTCTACTTCTAGCAGGACAATGCATCTCTCTTGTACTGCACTGCAGTGTCAGTTATGGGTATTACCCCCAAGTACCTGGTGTTGGTATAGAACCCATGACCTTCTGATCTTCTGGCCCCGGAGGACAGCGTGCTGCCTTCTGAGCCACTGACTCTAATAATTATCTTCCTGTTGTGCTAAAAGTAAAAAGTATGCTTTGTATCCTACCTTGCCTACTGTGCCACCCTTTAATGCTGCAGTTAAAATATTTGGGGCTGTTTGGAGCATAACTGGTGCTCTTCAAATTGATCTGTGCAGCCCTTCCCTTTCTGCGGGTTGTGGATTGCATGGCTGCGATGGAGGGCACTATGCTGAGCATTGACATTTACTCTAGATTTGCTTTGGTTTGATTTTAACTTGCTCTTGGGTCTGGAAATCCCCAGTCAAGAGCTGAAGCCCTGGGTGTCAGAAGAGTGGACTTTAACAGGCTGAGGGAGATGGTCAGGGAAAGGTTAGTCAGGATGGACAACATGGGTGGGGAATGGAACAGAGATGGAGGACAATTCAAAGTGCCATTCTCAAGGCATCTAAGCTATGCATGAGAACAGTAACCAAAAAGAAAAGTTTCAAGAGACTGTTATGGTTCTCAACAAGAGTATGTGAAATGGTGAGGGCAAAGAAAAATGCCTTCTACAGGTACTCCCCCCAATGTCTTGGTCATCCCCCATCAGCTAAATCTACCATCAGCCTGGTAGGTCCTCTAGCCCTGTCACCCCAATGTCTGCCAGGACTTATCGCCGGCCAGTACACCAGGATGTGTCCCCTCTGGTGGGGTCGGCTGGGTCCCTCAGACCACCACCACCACCACCACCATCAACCAGATCCAGTAGCTGGACCAGCAAGCCTAGCTAGTCAGGTGCGGGGCCTGTGAGGGTCCAAGCACTATCTTGCTACAGAGGAGTTTCCATTTTCTTCCCCGAGAGGTGCGGCATGTAGTGATGGCATGATGCATGTTCCACACACCCATGTGCCACGCATCGGCATCTACCCATCCCTCATGCTCATTCTGTGGCAGTCCTGGGTGCCTTCCCCCTTGCTTACTGACAGGCATACGTCAGGCCCTGCAATCCCTCCCACTTGGAAGAGGAGAAAAGCAGGGGGAGGAAGAATGGGGAGAATACATACTAAAAACAGGGAGGCAGAGAGGGTGGTTAGGGAGACAAAAGCAGACACACAGCTGTGTATTGTGGAGGGAGTCAAGAGCAGAGACGGAGAGGGAATCATAAAGCTAGTGGGGGGTAGGATGATAGAGGAGGCTGGGCAAGAGGCCACCATCCTTAATGATTATTTTAGTTCAGTTTTCACTATGGAGAATGGCGGACCTTGCCAGAGATTGGCATCCAAGTGGCCACTAAGAGGGTCCTGTAGATGAGGCAGCCGGTATTAACAAGTGAAAAGATCCAGAAAGAGCAGGTAGCATTAAAAATATATAAGGCCCTGGGACCAGATGGGTTGCAGCTGAGGTTACTCATAGACTGGCAGCAGAAATGGCTGAACCCCTGGTAGGTCTTTTAAACAGCTGTCTAAAGATGGGGGTAGTTCCGAAGGATTGAAGGACGGCCAGTGTAGTTCCACTCCATAAGAGGAGGGGACAGTGAACTTGTGGGGAACTGCAAACCTGTCAGTCTTACCTCAATTGTAGGGAAGCTAATGGAGTCACTGGTCAGAGGTGACCTTGTGAACTGCCAGGAGAGCAACAGGCTGGATGGTGGAGTCATGATACATTCTGCCTGCCTAAGTGGCGGGTGCTAAAACTGTTGCTTGGGTTAGGCACAGGTTGGGACAGAATGAAGGGCATAGTGGTTGCTTGGGGTGGCAGAAGCTGAGAGGGTAATGAGGGAAGGATGGGGAAGACTATGACCCTGGAGAGACTATAGGTCCCAGGGCTACATAGGGAACTTGGGCAAAATGGATGGACCATTGGTCTTTTTCTGACATTATTGTCTCTGTTTCTATGTTTAGATGTGTGTTGGGGGAGAGGGATTTGGATGGTGGGGCATGAGACTTGAGTGGCACCTAAAGAATATGATCTTCTGTACCTAGGGCTACCGGGGGTGGATATCCGCCGCTTGCAGTTAGGGCAGAATGCGGTGGCCAGGCTTTTGACTGGTACGTCTAGAACCAGTCATGTAAAGCCTGTCCTCCGTGGACTGCACTGGCTGCCAGTACAGTGGCGGATTACCTTCGAGGTCGGTTTGCTGACCTATAAAGCCCTACACGATCAGGGACCTAGTTACCTGCAAGATCTTCTTTGTCCCTACTGACCCTCCCGTCCACTCTGAGCCACTAATGAGGGATTGCTAGAGATTCCCAGGGTTCGTTTAAAGACATGTGGGGCCAGATCATTTAGTTTTATGGCCCCAACCCTGTGGAATTCTCTACCTCATCGGGTGCTAGATTGCCTGACCGTCCAAAGTTTTAAATCAGCATTAAAAACGTATTTATTTAGCCTGGCGTACCCTGATTTCTAATTATATTTCATTGATGGATTTTATTTTTGTTTTTGATTTAGTTATTGTAAAAGCGCTTTGGTTTTGGAAAGGCACTTTTTAAAAATAATGTATTGATTGATTGATTGATATTGATCTCATTCACAAAACAATGTCCACTTAGAATACAATGTCAAATAGCAGAGCACTTTATTTCACTCTAGGTTCCAAATCCTTCTTTCTTTTCATCAGTAGCTGGCAGCTTTTACAGAGGCTACAAGGCATTTCAGTGCAATTATAATCTTCCACTTCACCTTCTAGTAGGCATGGAGAGCCCTGTATAGGATCTAACAGTGGTATCTGCCACTGGGTAGACAATGAGCAACTTCCATCCAGCTGCAAGCTGGGCAACTTTTATGTTACACAGAATTCTTCTCATACTTCTGAACATTGGCCTTGGCACAGATGGGGACCTGCACTCAGAAAGATCCCCTAGCAGAGCCGACACAATTAAGGGGTTGCTTTGACAGTCCAATCACCATCCATAAGTCTGTTACCACACCAATATTCAGACTATGGTTTCTGGGTCACCAGTTATGTTCTGGTGGAGCATAAAGGAACTACTGGGCTACCCCACTACTGTACATACATTAGTATGGGTGCATATGTTGAGGGACAACAACTGAAGCAGAATTCTAGGGCGCCACCTCCTACCTTACTGGTCCTTATGAGGTGAAGGCCCCATCCAGATTGTAAAAAATGTAAAAGAACGTATGAGTTTCCATCTTTTTATCTCTGTAGTACTAGGCACCAGGGAAATCACCTAAACTGTGTATTTCCCAGTTAAGAAAAGTTAAACTCTTTCTTAATATATTGTCTTAACACATGCAACTGGGCTGCAGTATATACTACACAGTCAGCCTTACCTCACGAATTCCTAAGCACTTGATCAATACCACTGTGCTAATCCCCCAGAGGGACAGTCTCTGGAAATGGCTGCCACCACTTCACTTCAGGTCACTCATTTCACTTCTCTGGAGAAATTAGGTCTCATAGGACAGAAGGAGTTCCAGTCTATGCACCATCTCTGAGGCTCTCCTCAGAACAGACTGGTCTAGAAGTACTGTAGCCTAGCTTATAGCTGCTGCAGGTATGCCCCTCCCACCTGCCACTTATGCCTTTATCACATAACAAGGGAACCAAGGGAAGCTAAGGTTATAGTAAACTGGGTAGGTAGCTGTCTAAAGGGGAGGCAGTAGAGGGTTGTCATCGATGGGGTCATATCAGAAGAGAGGGCGGTCACAAGTGGGGTACCACAGGGATCTGTTATGGATCCAGTCCTGTTCGGTATATTCATTAGTGTCATTGGTGAGGGAATCCTGGGCAGGTTGTGTCTCTTCATGGATGACACTAAGCTCTTTGGGAGGGTGGATAGTGATGAGGGAGTCTGGGAAATGCACTGGGACTTACAAAAGCTAGAGGGGAAGTCTAAGGTTTGACAGATGAAATTCAGTGCCATGAATTGCAAGGTAATGCACCTATGGAACAAGAATCCCAGGACAGAGTACTGGATGGGTTGGGTGAGACTTAGCACTGTGGCTGAGCAACAGGACCGTGGCATTATCAGTGACTCCCTCAAATAATTGAGTCAGTGCAACAAGGCGTATATCAAAGTGAGTAGGATGCTGAGTTGTATCGGGGGGGATATTGTTAGCAGAAGGGAAGAGGTAATACTTCCCGTATATAGACCCTTAGTGGGGCTACACCTGGAGTACTGCATCCAGTTCTAGAGTCCTCACCTCAAGAAAGATAGGGATAGACTGGAGATAGTGCAGGGTGATGAAAATGATTCAGGGCCAACAGGGCAGGTCCTGCGAGGAGCGCCTCATGGCACTGAAAATGTACTCACTGGAAACCGGAAAGGGAGAGGGGAGATATGATAGAGACCTTCACGTTCCTAAAAGGAATTAACGAAGTGAACTGTGGAGAACTATTTTGCATGAATACTAACTTGTGGTCATATGCACATGAGTGGAAACTAACAGGGTGGAGGTTCAGTTCAGCAGGGACATGAGGAAGTATTATTTTACAGAAAGGGTGGTGGAGTCATGGAACAGTCTTCCAGCCAAAGTAGTAGGTGCAAAAAAAACATTGGTGGTTTCAAGCACGGTTGGGACAGAATGAAGGGTATAGTGGTTGCTTGGGGCAGCAGAAACTGGGAGGAGAATTGGAGGTGGGGAGGGCTAGGACCCTGGAGAGACAGTAGGTCCCAAGGATCAATAGGGAACTCTGGCAGACTGGATGGACTATGGGTCTTTTTCTGCCATCGTCAATGTTTCAATGAAGTCTTCAAGTTAACCCATTAGGTATAGAAACTACCCCACTTTTAGGAAACCCATGGGGGATTCTGGGGGGTTACATTTGGAAGTCAAAATATTTCCTAGGCACCAAAGTTTAAAAATCAGACTTGTCAGTAGATTGTTTTTTTTTGGAAGTTAGATCAAAGATAATTTAATAAATACCCTTTTACTAACAGAAAACCAACCAGTTTTGACTTGTACACATACAAAATTTGATTTCTTTCATTTTTGTTTTTTCCCATTGAAAATAAAAACTTTCTACCACTTTTATTTTGGAAGTTTTGCGTTGTTGAAAGACAAATGCTTCCTAAATAGACTTCGCTGAAGCCTTTCTTTTACGGCTGCATCTCGAAAGGTGTGCAGAAACAAAATGTTGCAATGCTAGTTTTATGAAGCGGCACATGAGAACACCTTGGTACAGCATTACCAAAATGTAACAAATTTTTCTAACATTGCATGGAATTAGGAAGCTGTAGATCTGCATAGTTTCTGTTGTACTTAAAACTGAATGCAGTTAAATAGAATGTCAGTTTAAAGTGAAGTCCCTTTTATATCCTGCATGGCCAAATTCAAATATTTGTTCCTTCTAAGGTATGAGTCAAAATTCTGGTAGTTCACTGCTTTAATTTAAGTATCATATTTGCAGATATTTTTAACATTTGAGGAAGGCTGGAATTAATAGCTTTGTAAACTCTTTGTGATGAAATATTGAAACTTATGACATACAAACCATGCCACCTTTTGAGAAATCACCTCTACTGTAGCTGCAGAGGGTGAAAATTGCATGCTATGATACCCTTTCATGGTCAGTCACACTACTGCCGTCTAATGGAGTTGACACACTGTGTGAACACACGCTGTTGTTTCAGTTTCATTTGGGAATGTGCACATCAACACTTCATAGAAACATAGACTTTGACAGCAGATAAGGACCGCTTGGCCCACCTAGTCTGCCCAGAACTTCAGAATATACACAGCCATGTAGAATGCACATAGCAAGGATTCTGAACTGGCCAAATTACAGGCACAGCAAGGGATAACCATATACAATTTAAAAATACTTGTCTCACAAAAGATTCATTAGAACTAAAGGTCGACATTTGAAAAAAAAAATTCCCTTCTCTCTCCAACTGCAGTTGTTACAAATGATCACTGACCTTGGGTTGCTGTATTTTTCAGTTACCTGCTGTCTCAGATATTTTGCTTGTGCGTATATTCATATAGAAATGTTTTCTTTCTCTTTTGTCAATAGGTCTCCTTGTCAGCGTATACTGTAGTGTTTCACATGCGTCCATGTATGATCTGTCGCATATCTGATGAATTTCAGTCAATCAATCAAGGCACTTTATTGCTGATTGGATGTAGTTGAAGTTTATTGTAAAATACAAAACAGGATGCTTGTGTGGTACATGGGTTACAAGGAAACAGGTAGTAGATATTGTAGTTTAATAACAGAACGCAGAGTAATATTATCAGATGAATACATATAGAATGTCAACCCCCTGCAGGGGCACTGATGGGGGGGGGCCGAGGCAACTGTCCCAGGCCCGGTGACTCAGGGGGGCCGGCCGGTCCACCTATCAATGTGTTCCAGGCGGCCAGCCCGGCACCCCACCCAGATGAATTGTGTCAGCAGTGCAGAAAAACAGTGCCAAGCCTACAGCAGCAGCAGACACTAGACAGTCTCCTGCTTCTCCTCCGCTCAGTACTTCTTGATCTGGGATGGGAGTTTTTGCCAGGGGTCAGGAGCAGGTCGAGTGGAGGTCATGGGGGTTACAGGTCAGGTCATCGGGCCACACCATGCTAACTGACATCGTGGCAGACACTGGTGTGCACAGAGGAGGACATCCACTCTGTTAACGTTGTCGGGACTCATCAGTCCACTTCTAAATTCCACTGCTCAGAGTTGGCAATCGGCACTTTGGCTGCTGGCATTCGCCGGCTTTTGAAGTCAGGGTGCTTGTTTAATATTAAGCTCCTCAAGTTTTGGAACAGGCGGGGAAGGTCATATGGCCACAAGAGGAAGAGAAGAATTCCTTATTCCAGGGAATGACCTTGCTGGGTGGGCTAGGGGCAACAAGCAACAGTTGGTGAGGGTATGTCCTCTACACTCATTTACATTGAGAAGCAACTAGTCAAGCAACAGCTAATAGCTATTTATCTTGTTTTTTTTTTTTGTTTGTTTTTTCACCAAATCTTGCTTTCAGCCTGAGTTGTGGATGCAATTAGTGTTTGGGCTGCATGAGGGCAGAAGTTGGGCGGAGGTCGAGGGATGTAGCACAGCTGTGTGTGTGACTGTCAGATCACAGCTGATCAGAAAAATGGAATGAGAGTACAGAAGTTGGGATGGGGATGTAGCACAGCAGTGTGTCTGTGTCACAGCTCAGCAGAAAAATGGAATGACAGTACAGAAGTTGGGGTGGGGGATGTAGCACAGCAGTGTGTCTGTGTCACAGCTCAGCAGAAAAATGGGTTGAGAGTACAGAAGTTGGGATGGGGATGTAGCACAGCAGTGTGTCTGTGTCACAGCTCAGCAGAAAAATGGGATGAGAGTACAGAAGTTGGGATGGGGATGTAGCACAGCAGTGTGTCTGTGTCACAGCTCAGCAGAAAAATGGGATGAGCAGGGCAACTGTGAAGTAGACTTCAGAGTTTGCTGGCTGTTGGTGAGTGAAGTGCCTCTGTTATTAGGAAGAACTCCTCAGTCCCAGTTACCATTTGAAAGCACAGACCCAGTTACTGTTTGGGATCCTTGAGTGCAGAAGTTGGGGTGGGGGATGTAGCACAGCTGTCTGTATGTGTGTGTGTGTGTGTGTGTGTGTGTGTGTGTGTGTGTGTCTCTGTCTGTCTGTCACAGTTCATCAGAAAAATGGGATGAGCAGGGGGACTGGGAAGTAGACTTCAGAGAACTTACTGACTGTTGAAGTGCCTCTGTTATAGGAAGAATTCCTTAGTGCCAGTTGCCGTTGAAATCACAGACTCGGTTACTTGTCTGTGATTGGGCTCAATGTTTGGGCTGCTTGAGTGCATAAGCTGGGGGGGGGGTGTTAAGCAGCATGGTGGCACATTATTTATTTAACTATAAATGTACTCATGTATTGATTTGTTATATATGTCTTATGAAGAGATGGGAGGGTGAGGGGGGCCCAGTCCTAAAGGTGTGTCCTGGGCCCAGACATTTATGTCGGCACCCCTGACCCCCTGAAACAAAACACAAGAGGAAAGTTCATAAAACCATCATATTTACCAAAAGGAAAAAAAAGTGCACTGCGGATGTCACCCAGGAGGGTCACTTTGTCCTTGTCAACAGTGGCGACTGGAAGTTAGTAGCGGTTTTAAAACTGTTACAGCAGTTACCATGCTTTCGCATCCACATTATGTCAGAACCATGTTTAAACACGGTACCTGCGCATCCAAACTTGGTGGAGTTTCAAGTGTGCTTGCACACAGCGCACAATCCATGCTGCATTACATTCTCTCCCTATGCGCTGTGTAGTTCTGACAGCAGTCCAAATAGAGCTGCTGCACTCATGAGGACAAATGCACTGAAACTGGGATTGGGAACACAACAGGTCTGAAGGAGAGCTCTCCGCTATGCATGCAGTCACCAAACCTCATTTCCCTTAGGTTTACAGAAAATGTCTGGATCAGACTTTGTCTGTGTTACATAGTGTGGGTTTGTTTGAGAGCTGGACTGTGACAAATAGATTCAGTGTATGGGAGGCAGACATTTAAAAGAGACGGATGCAAAAAAAAGAAAAGTCACTGGGAACATTTGCGGCTGTAGTCACAGCGTCATGGGATAGCTGTGAATTGCATTCTGGGCCATAGGGGGACATTGAAGAGGAAGCACGGTGGCAGCTCTCATCCACACAGGTAATTTTACTGTGCTAGGTTTATGATCGCTTTCAAAACTAGGCTAAAATCCTCCTTTTTATCAGGGTTTAAACTCTGTTTTGAAACATGGTTGCAAAACATTACCATTGTGGATGCGAACCATGTTTGGCATTCTTATAATGTTACAAACAGACGGTAACGTTATAAGAATGCCATTGTAGACAGGGCCTTTGTTTGCACCACCTTCATCGGATCTGTAGCAAAGTACAGTAGAGGGGTTCTAGGGCACAGGCATGAGAAACTAATATGACTGAAATTTTATTTAACATTATGTAGGCACTCTTTGTGGTCCCATGTGATCCATGGTAGGAAGCTGCTGTTATATCTTTCTGCTCTTGAAGGAGCAGCCACTCACCCCTCCTGATTGTACAGCAGAGTGCACCTACTGTATAGCAAACACTAATCTCTGGTAGTTTAGTTTATAATTCTTTTGGCACGTCTCAAAAATTGAATTCCTGGCACGGCTGTTAAGTGGTTTAAGGTAGTCCTCCATTTCAAAGTCATCTGTTAACTGAAGCTTACCTAACAGCCCTAGAGGATATTCAGGCTTCTTTCTGAATGAATTTCACTTTGTCTAACTCACCTTGTGCTAAGCCGTTGTACCAAACCACAAAGACATATTCCATAACTGAGCGGAGCACTGTCTTATTAAATAGTACCAACCTTGGGGGCAAAAGACTAGGTCTTTGTTTTTTGAATGTACCTTTCTTCCTTCAGAGGGGCTGCCAAGCCTCATTCTATGTCCCATCTTGAATCCTGACACTGGTGGAACTCTCTCAGGTTACCCTCACCCCACCCCAGCATCCTGCAGCTTTGCCTCCACTGTGAAAGCAGCGCCTGAAGGCTGGTGCTACTGAGGATGACAGCGAGTCACTGGGCCTTAGGCGAATAGATATAATTCGTGGAATTTCACTTTTCCACATGTGAACAATTTTCACAAAATGATTGGTGGTATTTAGCACTTTACATAATTACTATTTTTTGTGAAACATGTTCTCTGGTAGTTATTTCGTCTTGCAGATTTTGTCAATCTTATGGGAAAACAGAGGAAAACTTCCTTCAAGAGCTAGTAGCATGAAAAATAGGCAGAACATTTTTGTAGTTTTTAAAAGTAGCCCCTTATTACTTTATATTTGTGAAGTGCTTTTCTATGTGCTTAGTAGATGGTTTGTACCTCATAGTACTGGGTGTGATGTGAAAAGTAGTGCTTCACCTTGAGTAGACATATCTAGTTCTGTTTCTTCCAATTCACACAGCATGTGAGCTCACTTAATGTCACAGCACAAGCCATGCTGCCTGATTGGTAGAATGTCTCTGATGTTATAGTCCGTGAGATCACCACGCTGATGAATGATGTATAATGAGGGAATTATAAGTCTAATTAATTATTCATGAGCTAAAGAAGCTCACTGATTGGTTGCCATGCCGGTCTGAAATCTCTTTGACATGCCCGGCATGGCAGCCACATGACTTATCGCAGCGCTCTACACCGATGGCAGCGGTTACAAATAACAGTGTACTAAATAACAGGAGACTGGGCAAAAGAAGAAAATGGCCAAGTTATGAGGGGTTCTCAATAACAAAACAGTAAATCTGAAATCCTTCCATGTCTAAAATATTGTGCCTCCACGATCTTGTACCTCCCCCAAAACGGCGGCCTCCACTTATTGTGATCAATTCAAGTTTATTGTAGGAAAACTCCATTGAGCAAGCTGATTCACAAGGAAATCTTAGTACAAGACAGGTGTACAACAACAGGTTTACAAAATAAAAGGAACATACTCTGAATAAGACAATGGGTTTCATACATCACAATGTACAATCACAATAAAAAAACTGGTCCTAGCAATAAGGCAATTTAAATAATGCAACAATGTGACAGTCTGCAGAAGGATGCATAGGACAATGGGTGTAGTACATCACAACATACTGTCACAGTAAAAACAGGTCCTGGCAACAAGACAGTGCAATAATGAGGCAAACTACATGATGCAACAATGCAGCAATCTGCGATAGGATGTAGAAAAGGCAAGGAGGGAGGGGAAATTACAGGAGTGAGTAAGGACGTGAAATAGTTACTAGTGAGGGGAGTGCTACAGGTGAGGTTAGAAGACTTAGGCAGTGACAGGATAACACATGAGACAGGACCAGAGGGGAAGGTTAGAGAAGGGGGGGGGGGGAGAAGAGGGATTCAGAGAGAGAAGCCCAGATCCATGAATAATCTTGATGCGAGCGACTTGAAAAAACTAGTAGTGAAACTAGTAGTGACCAGGCCGGTGACCTGGAATACCGTTTGAATGCTGTTCCAAGCCACAGGGAGAGAATGCAATATAGCTCCCTTGCCAAGGGAGGTTCTAGTTATGGGGATATCCAGGAGGAGGAAGGAAGACTTCCTAAGGAAATAAGCATAGTGTGAGATGTGGACAAGAGAGATAATGTAGTCTGGGAGTTTATTATGCAGTGCTTTGAGCATCCGTGTACCAAGGTGGAGCAGTCTTCTAGTGGCTAGGGATGTCAACCCTGCAGTAGACTATAGGTCACAGTGATGGGTCCTGGGGGATGGGTTAGTAATAAAATGAAGGGCACGGTGGAAGAGAACATCGAGCCTGTGGAGGTTAGTAGCTGAAGTGCAGTTGTAAAGTATATCACCATAGTCTAAGAGTGGGAGGAATGTTGTCTGAAAGAGTCTGAGTCTGATCTCGGGTGGGAAGAGGGCTCTATATCTCAATAAAGAAGCCTAATCTGGCTTTAAACTTGTCAGAGAGATTATCATTGTGGGCATTGAAGGGTAGTTTGTCAATCCAGACTCTTAGGTATTTGAACTTGTTGACAACTTCAGGTGGTTCCCCTAGGGAAGTTGTGACAGTTGTAAGGTTAGACTTGCTCCGGGGTTGTTGTTGTGGTGGAAGTACATTACCTTAGTTTTCTTAGTGTTGAATAAAAGTTTGCTTAGGTAAGATTACATTCGAGCTGAAGGAAGTTAGTTTGGAGCTCTTCACAGACATGAAGAAGCAAGGGCATGGAGGTGTAAAGTACAGTATCGTCCGTGAAGAAGTGCAGTTTTGAGTTAGTGATATTGGAATTAAGGTTGTTGATATAGATGGAGACGAGGATGGGGCTGAGTATGGACCCTTGGGAGACACCTCGAGTGATGGGAAGGGGGTTCAAAAGACCATCTGCTTTTACTTGCTGAACATGCCCTTTGAGATAGCTAGAGAACCAATGGACTGTGGAGACAGGCACCTAGGTTGGAGAGGCTGTGCAGGGATAGATTATGGTCCACAGTGTCAAACGCTTTGGTCAGATCGAGAAACACTGCCCCTGTTACTTGCTTGGAGTCCCAGGTGGAGAATCAGACATTGGTGACTTTACCTAGGGCAGAGACAGTGCTATGGTTACATCTGAAGCCCGATTGAGCAGGGCTGAGAAAGAGAGTGGACTTCGATGTGGTCTTTCAGCTGAGAGTATATGAGTTTTTCTAGGATTTTGGAGAGCACTGGTAGTATCAAGATTGGTCTATAGTTGTTTAAGTCGGAGGGGTCACCGGGTTTGAAGAGGGGCAGAATGTGGGCCGACTTCCAGCAGGAGGGGACAGTGGCAGTTGAAATAGACATGTTAAAAATGTGGAGAATGGGGGAGTGAGATAGTAATATCCAAGTTTAAGAAAAAAGGGCTCTAGCCCATCGGAACCATCACCCTTCTTAGTGTGAAGTATATGAAGGTGGTCCTCGATATCCTTGTATGTTATGGGACAAAGCTGGAGGGGTTGCGGTGAAGAGGGTGTGTGAGGGGCGCAGGATAGCCCCACTTAGGGGGAGGAGTTGAATGCCAGCCCAACAGTGGCAAAGTGAGAGTTTATTTTCTTTAAAATAAGGTTGCAGTCTTCAAGAATATTTCCCTATTGATGATTTTGGGGGGGAACGGAGGGGGCAGATTTACGTCCTTCTATGGATTTTACAGTGCACCAAGTCTTGGCTGGAGCTTCCTTTGGCTTGTTTAAGAGCGTCGACATAGTAGTTAGATTTTGCTGAGCAGATTAGTTTGACACAGGAGTTTCTGGCAGTTCTGAAGGCCTGCCAGTCAGCTTGGGACTTGGAGCACCTGGCCTGGGCCCAAAGTTTATCCTGTACTGTAAGGCAGCTTTCAGAGCTGGTGTGAACCAAGGGTGGGAGAGTTTACGGGCTCTAATTTTAATGAAGGAGGTGTGCTTGTCAGCTAGTTGAAGGAGACGTATATTGAGGATAGCAGTGGCCTCGTCCACAGTTTTGGTGAGGTAGACGCTTTCCCAGTTAGTTGCCCTTAGGTCTTTGAGATACTGACAGGCATTGAATTTACGGAAGATGCATTTGGTAGTGAATTTAGTGGGGGGGAAGGGGCGGGCCTCTCTCCTGGGCCCTTGTGCACACAATACCATGATCACTCAGGTCATTGTGAAACACTGCTGTGTTCAGGATCTGTGGGGGTAATTTGATAAGATGATGTCAAGGAGAGAGTTGCTGCCACAAATTCTGGAATTTTTCCTGGTAGGTTCCGTGAAAAGCTGGGAAAAGTCGACTTTGTCGCAGAATCCTTTTAAGGCATTTGATTTATGAGTTAGCCAGTTAAAGTTTAGATTACCAAGAATAATGGTCTCACTATTGCAGAGGGTTACCAGAGATTTGAGGCTGCTAACAACTGCGTTACCCCGGAGGGGAATCTGTAGCAGCCGATGATGTGAAGGACTTTGGAGGATGGGAGATGGAATTTTAGTAACACATATTTGTACTCTTTAGGCACAGAAGTGGTCCAGATATTGAAGAATTTAAATTTATCTTTGTAATAGATGATCACTACACCCTCCCTTGAGGGCCTATCTGCACAGTGTAGGTTGTAGGCAGGAATAGCTATAGCTTGGTCTGAGATGGAGTGCTTCAGCCAGGATTCGGTTATGACGATGAGGTCTAGCTTGGTGTGAGCTGCCAACACTTGTAGTTGGTCAGTTTTCTTGATCAGGCTTCTTGCATTAATTAGCATTAGTTTGAGACCGGGGCAGAGGTGACGTCCATGGGGGAGGTGATAGGGCTGGGAGGACCGGGGTTTACATCAACATTCTCTGAACATGTAAGGAATAGCAGGATGTGCTTCATGAGGTGCCGTTGAGCCATGACTAGTCCCTTGTGCTCCTGGGTGTGGCCTGTGTGAGTCCACGATTTGGCATGGTCGAAGCAAAGGGGACAAGTCATGAGGCTGAGTGGAAGGGCACCAACGGATGTTGGGGTAGGGATGGTATTGAGTTCCACAGGTGTGTAATGGGCACTGTTCTTTGAGGTTTGGTGGGAGGTGTGGGTTGAGATGGCTCCCCATGAGGGAGAGAGCACTGTAGTGCACCTTGAAGGGGGGAGTGCCTGGCTTGAGTTGTTGTCTATGGCTGGGCCAGCAGAGGGGGAGTGCCAGCATGGAGAAGTAGGCAAGGAAAATAAGTAGCTGTGGTAGCATGCTTAGAGGTGTGAGCATGGGATAACAGTAGCTGCTCATAGGGATAAGCCTACTGGTGTTAGAAATGAGGTCAAGTAGCGATTACTGTGAGGTCCCTTTATGTGGTGTTGGTCGCAGAGTCAATACTAAAAATAATAGCTGGGTAGGGAGATTTTGGTGAGGTCTCTTTAAGTAAGGAAGTCACAGTGACAGAAGTTAGTGCACTAGCTGGCTAGTGTTGAAAATGAGGTCAAGAAGGGATTGAGGTGCGGTCCCTTTAAATGGGGTTGTCACAATAACAATCCAATAGTACTGTATACACATATATAGTATCTATACTATGTATACTATGTTTAGCAGTATCTAGGGGGGGAACTATTGAAAAAGCATGAGGTAGGATAATGTGGGTGGTTAGGGTCACCGTCTTTAAAACAAGAGGCTGCAGCGTCCTCCACTCCCAGCCCAAGCACCCCAAACCTGAGCAAGAGCTATGCAAAAGAATGTCAGAGGAATACTTAATGTGTGAAGAACAAGGAAACAGTGACCTCTAGGGGTAGGTGGATATAACTTGCAAAAGTACGGAAAGACAACACATGGTGCCACACAAAAAACTTAAAAAATAGTAAAATAAACTGCTCCCCAAAAGATCATCACAGCGATCAGACTTATAATCGCAATAATGACCGAAGAGAAGGTCGTTTCCTGTCGATTAACGACCGGCTGGGTGATTCCCTCCCAGCTGGTCATTAATCTCCAGGAAATGACCGTCTTTTTGGTTATTATTGCTTCAAAGAACTATGTAAGCCTCCAGGCATAGTGCTGTTTCACACATCACACATAGTACAATCGGGGAGAAGAATCCTCTAATTAGAAGAACAAAAGAGGAAGTAAGCATTTGTCAATGCCACAGGTTTGCTTGCTTGTATTTGCCATGTAAGTGTTTGGTATTGATAGTGCGGAGACTCCAACACAGCATAAGCTCCTGCTGGTGGGCCAGGGAGTTTGCTGCATGCAGCGGAGGCATCACCACACATGCACATGCTAGCATGCAGCCAGGGACTGTGGGACAAAATAAGGCAGAAAACAGCTGTCTTTGACAGGGTGACAGCAGCCCCTCACAGACTCCTGCACCACTGACCAGGCACCCTCCTCCACCAGATCCAGACATGAAGAGGGATACCTCCTTGAAGGCCTTATGGTGGGGCAAGCCATGAGGGATGGAGGATGGCATAAGTCACTTCACAAAAATCCACACAGGTGAAGCAACGAGTCTGTGGTGCAGGATGGGTGCAGTTTGAAAGGGCCGCCAGCCCCACAGTGCACAAAGTTCAGAATCAACCTGCCCTTGTGAAAGTAAGAGGCTTTTACCCTCGAGTGCTGAACATGGCATATTTATTCAAGGTAATCATAGTACAGACCAGCAAAGCATATTATCAATGCAAAGTGGGAGGTGCAAATATAAATCTAAAGGCCAAGAAGGATGATTCTGAACTTAGGATGGTGTAAGCACCTGGGGAAGGCAGGTGATTGGGCTGGAGGGGCAGACAGGATAGGGGCATGCCAAACAAGGTGAACAAGCACAATAATAATAATAATAAAATTCTTCATCCCTAAAGCTGTTAAATTTTGGAACCTTTTGTCACAAGATTTAACTATGAGTTAAAAAAAAACTTTCACGTAAGCTTCACAATCCTTTTATGATCAGATTTTAACTTGTAACTGTTTTCATTAATGTATGATCAGGTTTTAAATTGGAAACGGTTTTTATTAATGCATTTGCACTATTTGTTAAGACAAGTGTAACCAGGGGTCAGGTTGATGTTATTTTCTGTTTTATTAGCACTGTACGGTACCTCCATATTGCAACCCACTACCTGGCTGCCTGGGTTCGGGGAGAAAACTGTTGCTTGGCATTTTGGCTAGGTTTGACTTCTAGTCAGGGGCACCCAAGTAACTCCGGACACAGGAAGCAATAACTGTAATGTCCAAACCAGGAGTGGGATTCTTGAGTGTGGCTTTTTTTCACATCAACAACAGAATAATAAAGCATAGATGGACCCCACGGGGCTACACTCCCTGGTAATGCAGACAAACAGAGACCAGAACACATCTTCTTACACACTGTAACCCTCAGGTTCTGAAACACAGTGGGATCCCAGCCCTAACTTGTACTCTTCTCTGGATTTCCCTGGCGTGGCACATCCGGCCAGCACTTGGACTAATTTCCATATGGCATGGATATTTATTGGTGGCTCCCTACACCACCCATAAGCACATACTGGCTCCATAAAGGGAAAAATCTTCCATCTGATACCACGTCTAGGTACTTTCTGCGAACACTGGCCAGGTGCCGGGAGAAAGCTAAGGTGCCCAAACTGAACCCATAGAGGTAAATCTGGTTACTCCAGATTGGGGGTCTCCCACCTGTTGCTCCAAATCTATACCTGGCCATTCATTTGGAATCAACACCTTTCCATTTGAACCTCTCTGGTTGTAGATTGCTATCACAAAATGTATATCACACTTAACAATCTACAGTCTCTGGAAAATAGTGTCCTGACTTGTAACGTTCTTTAAGTGGCTATGTCCATCCCTGTAGACTCCCTCTGATTAGAGGCATTTCAAGCCATACACAACTTAAGTATTGTACTTCGCTGTCCTTTCGTGACCCACAGTAGCAGATACTTAACACAACAGTCTTGGTGAAACATAGGCTAGCTGGCAGAGCTGACTCACCCTGGTTTACAGGTGCCCACAGGCTTCTCACAGGAAATACAAACATACTTCTCGGTGCCTCAGCACAAATCTTCTTAGGCAGCTTCTCTTTTTACCAGCTGGGCCAGGGGATTGCCCCTGAAGAGCTGGTCTGGTTCCCCCCCATCGCTACTCAGGGATGGGGCCCTGGAACAACTAGGAGATGGGCTCAACCACTTCACAAGTGTTCTTCTGTGTTCTTCTCTGGGGCAAGAGCACACACCCACTACAACTGGTAGCTCTGATCAGAGTTGAAGGCTCTGAGGGACTGCACACTGCAGTGCACCTCCTTCCTCCACTGAGTCTCCTGCTAGACCGATTCAAAACCACCCAACGTTCTAACTAACTCCCTGCTGCAACATTCCAAAGTGGCTTATGCTGCTTCAAAAATTCTATATGATGATATCCCTCCAGCTCAGCTGAGACTGAGGACAGAGTGAGACAGTGTGAAATCCATTTAACTGGTGTTTCACAAGCTGCCTTCCCTGCTTGCCACTAGATCTAAGTGGGATTCTTGTAACCCTAGGTAACAAGGGGGTTATACTGTATGATGCTGTTGTTTGTCTACACTGACTGAGGTTGGCGCTAAAAAAGGACACTTGTTTGCTCAGAGTGTTTTCTTGCAGTCTGATAAATAAAATAGCACTTATTATTCAACCCTCCCATTATATGCACCTTTTATAAAACAGTTTTATAAAATGGGTTGGAAAAAAATGAAGAAGCTCATTAGCCATTCGCTGGAGCTACTGACATAATAAGGGTCAAAAGGGGTAGGAAGGAGGGGAGGGGCTGATCGAGCGGTCAGGGTCAGTAGCTGACGCTGAGGGCCCTGCAATATGAGCAGACTCGATAGATCTAATGGCCTTATTCTGCTGGCCTTATCATATGCCCATATGTCTAATCATTACCTGACCCGTGATTAAATCTACTAGTTAATACACAGTTGCCTCGTGGAACTACATTCCCCCTGAGTTGGCAACCTGTATACTGAAATGAAATAATTGAACCCAATTTCCCTGTCAGAGATGTTTTCGACAGCCCTTGTTGTGTATCGCTGTGTGATGCATTCAGTTTTCAAAACCTATTTTATGAATAATTCTGCCATTTAGTAATGGTGCAGGCAGTTTGCCTACACAGAGACACGCTTCAAAGCCAACATTCAGACAAGCAGACCTCCAAGACTGCAAGTAAGATAGATGCGAGACTGAGAGCAGAGTGCTTACAGTTCTGATCATGAACCGATCAGTGAATGCTGCCCTTCTTGTACCGAGAATACTGTGTATGTCTGTTCATCTCATCTCTCTCCCTGTTGTAGACACATTAATTGCTCTTTTCAGCATGGCTGTTGCTGTCCTTGTGCTGATGTCCCAGCTGTGGACATTTTTTGCCATGTCACTTCCCAAAATGTGCTGAATTAAAAAAAGAAAACATGCAGGTGCGGCATATCAGGAGCAGGAGGTGTGTGTATGTGTTGGGTGGGGGGAGTGTACACATGTCCTAATGCAGTTAAAAAATCTCAAGTATGTATGTGTGAATGTTGGGGAGAATGGAACACAAAAAAGAGTGCTGCATAATTTTTGTGTTGGGGAGAGACAATCCTGAGAGCAGGCTATAGTTTTGTGAGGTGGGGATACAACAGGCAAAGTTTTCTTGTTCACAGCACATTACTTTAAACAAATGACGTTACATGGAGGATGAATACACATTGAATTTATCTATGTTTTCCTCATAAAAATGACTTTCTTTTAATTATTTTAGTTTTAAATAGTAACCCATTTTATAAGCAATAACCCACTCCAGGGCATGGGGTTATATTAAATTAATGCACTTCTTGGGTGCTGGAGGACACTCTGATATCAGCCTCATGCCTCACAATGCACCTGGGGTGTGCAATAATTCACCATAACCCCATGCTCTGTCATGGGTTACTGCTTACTAAAAAGGTAGTTTTTAAATGAACTCATTGAGAACGCCTTTGTAGTGACAATCACAAGTCTATACCCCAGTGCAATAAGGTGTATGAGAAGGCAAATAGGATGCTGGAGTGTACAGGCAGGGTGTCCACTAGCAGAAGGGAAGAGATGATATTGCCCCATACTGCTCCCTAGTAATGCCACACCTGAAATACTGTGTAGAGTTCTGGAGTTCCCACCAACATAAAGACAGACATCACGTGGAGAAGGTCCAGAGGAGAGCTACAGACATTAGCCAGGGGCAACAAGGGAAGACATGCAAGGAGAGGCAAGGAGTGTCTCAACATGTTCTCTTTGGAGGATGAGAGAGAGAATGAATGATAGAAACTTACAGGTTCTTGAGGGGAATAAATGGGGTAGACTATGATGATCTAGTCACAAGGTACAAAAACACTGTAGCAGGGGGCATGGATGAAGGCTAGAGGAGGGAGATTCAAAAGGAATACAAGGAAGTGTTTGTTTCATGGAGTGGATGCTGGATGAATGGAATAGTTTACCTCAAGCAGGTGGTTAAAGCCAAGTCAGTGATTGGGGTTCAAGCATGGATGGGCAGACACAAGGGGAAGTGCGGTCAGTGCTACTGGCAGAATATAGACAGAATGGGAGAGATGCCATTATGGCAATCAGCTCCATAAATCTGATCTGGCACTGGGTCCAACACAGAGTCGGGCAGGTAATCGGAAGACTGGGTGGACTGCTGTGAAATGATGGTAGAATTGTGTGAATGATACTGCAAACAGTAATTACTAATACCACTAAAACTGACACATAAGCCTAAAAAGACTGTTCAAGACTCAGTAACCATAACAGCAGAAAACAAAATACATTGCAGGTTCTTAATTTTTGGGTGTGGGTGGACTATAAGTATCTCTTTGACCAACTGTACTTCCTGACAGAAAATGTGTTTGTCTCCCATCTCAAAGGGCCGTGTCCTCTTACAGTAGTAAAACATGCTGCATAGAAACACCCACGGTCTAAAAGGCATAATCCTAGTTATTTGAAAAAAAAAAAAACAACTAAACCCAGCTTACCTTTTTGAGCCCCACTGATGAGATTCACAGCTTTCAGCATTTTCACTCCCACTGCAGTCCCTCACTCATCCTTAACAAGAAGGCATGTCGAGCTGAGTGAACACAACTTTACCTTTGCTCATTTCAGAAAAGAAAGTTGTAGTCTTAAAGGAACAAGAGCTCATACTACACCAGCAATCAAAGAATGAATATTAATGCCATATAAATATAAAAACAAAATTGTCTTTTGGAAACGCTTTATAAAGTTCAGATGATTGAGAAAATGTAGTCATCCCAGCCATGTCATCAGCTTGACAGTGACTGGTCCCACCCATAGTACCCCAGTCCAGTGCTCTTGTCCAGTTTGCCTCCTCCTGTGGTAGGAAACTGCTACTGACTGGTGATGAATATGTGAGCTTGCTTTGTGCGCTGCCGCTTCCAAATCGTGGTCTGCTCCTGCAGAGTACAGTGGAGCAGAGATACAGCAGCTAACCAGAAAGTAAGGTAGCAACCAAGGCAGCATGAGCACACAAAACAGTATAACAATATTGCAGGAGTGCTTATTTGGAAATTGTACTCCAAGGCTGGAGGTCAAGCTTGTTTCTAGCAGGGGAAGAACAGGATTGGCTACACCATTAAGTAAGTTGCTTAGCAACAGTGCCTGTGCGGGTTGGCAAAAAGTCCAGTACACATTCTGTAAAGAAGTTGTTCAGAACAACTGCAAGGATGTTATGTGGCGATACTACTTACATGAAGGTAATGGTGGGGAAGGGGAGCTCGGAACTGATCATGACATTGTTCAGCTGCTCACTGGGTGGGTGCATACAGATGAAAAGATCAAGCAGCTCTGTTATTGAAGCATCTCGCTCCTTTCAAATACACAAAGTTTAGACCCAGCAAGCAGTGAACAGTGTCATGATCTGCCTCACTGATCATTAGGCTGTCACTGTCAAGCCTCCTGAGGCCTGAACAGCATTGGACCCAACTGTGGCACACCTCTGAAACCCTGTTATTGTAGCAATGTTTGCTGTGCACACACAAGCAAACATAATACTACTTTAGATACTGTATAAGAAAGGATTGCTGACTTCTGAAAGTTACTGTTCATTTTAGTCAGTACACTAGCACTTAAAAAAATCTGTAAAACAATTATTGTTGCATATTTTTTGGTCTTGTCATGGACTCATGGAGGTTTGGAAGGAATTTTAATCCAATCAAACTTCACTTTAACTTCTCCATGAAACGTGCATTTTCACAGAATATTTTATTTGTTGGGAAACCTGCAGCTCTAATTTATGTACGCTGTCTCTGGCCTGGCAAGAGGAATCCAGCCAGTTTGTGAACCTAGATCTCCAACCTCTAGAAGCACCATGCCAGGCACAGGCTAGATCCTTTTACAATACTGGGCAATACCATATTGTGTGTGCAATATTGTCCATGGTCTCTACTTGTGGTTTCCATGCATATTTGTTGCCAGTTGTCAATTGAATGAGCTTGACATAGTCCACCTTCTCAGTTGGCACATCTAGCATCACATTGAGAAAAACAGGGACCCTGTTTCCAGATGTTAACTAATATTGCTTTCATTTTTTGGTGTTAAGTTACATCTTGGCCTCAACCGTAAGAAATCAATTGTGTACTTAGTGCTCTTTCTATACATACATTGATGTATGGGTCAGCATCAATCAATCAGTCAGTCAATCTTTATTTAGCCAGGTGAAACATCGTAGAAAAGAACTCATTTACAAGATGGACCTGGTAATAATTACATATGAGACAGAATAACATTGGCGTATACAGTAACATGTCCTCGTAGACTAGATCTATCAAACATTTGCAACATACAAGTGGGTGTTTACACAAAAAGGTTAGGATATATACTGATGTGTTGAGGCAAAGTACAACCAAAAAAAACGAATATGAAAGACATTCTATTGGCTAGATTGGCTAAGATAAACACACATTGGTGTAAAGAAAAATGCAATTCTCAAGTACTCCAGAATTCTGATAGCCAGCTGTACCAGCCTATACTGACAGTGTTAAAACTGACTGGAAGGTTGTCAAGCCAGTGCCAGTAGGTCAAGGGTCTGCAAGGAGGAAAGATCAACTCTGAAGGATGAAAAACAGATCTATATAAAGTAGTAAGAGTCCAGGGCAATGGCTATCTGAGGTACTGTAAATGTCTGGACCAGAAGACGTAGATATGCTGGATCACTCATAAGGGAAGTAAGAGGAAATGAGAAAACATGAAAGGTGATTACATAGGGGTTTTATGAAGCACACTTGTAAATTTCTGTAGCGGTCTTGACAAGTGGATGTTTTGTGAAGTACACTTATAATTTTCTGTATCACTCCTGTCTAGTAGACATAGGTAGGGGAAAGAAGAAGGGGTGTTAGCATAGGGGTTTTAAGATGCACAATTACAATTTTCTGTGGCTGTCCTGGCCAGTTGGGTTTTGAAGGTAGCCAGGGGAAGTGAAGAGGCAATTCGTAGTATTTTTTGGAGCTTGTTCGGTAGGGTAGGAAGGGAGCAGCCAATGGAAACTTTGCCAAAACGAGTGTTGACTTTGGGAGTAACAAGAGTGATATAGGTGGATTTTCTTAGTACATACGAACCAGGAGTACAAATAGGGACAGTCCAAGATATATGAGGGCAGTTTCTTGATGATAGCATGATAGGTCCAGATTGCGGCGTTTTTGTATCGCCTTATGCCAAGGGAGGTCCAGCCGACCAGGGCATATAAGGAACAGTGGTGTGTAGCATAGGGGGCTCCCTATACGAATCTTAAAGCCCGGTGATATAAGATGTCAAGCTTTTTAGCGCTGTGATGTTCCCTTGTCCATATAGAATATCCCATAGTCTAGTAAGGGGGAAGGTGGATTGATCGATTCTGGTTCTCGCCCAACCTAGTAGCGCTTAATACGGAAGAATATGTTGAGCCTTTGTTTATGTTTTTTGGAAAGTTCTTCAATGTGGTCAAGAAAGGACAATTTGTGGTCAGTCCACCTCCCTAGGTATTTAAATTTATATATCAGTTCCAAGGGATCATTAAGGAGGGTAGTAATAGAGGTTTGCCCACCTACCATATTAGTAGGGATAGACCTCTGAGAAGGAGAGAAGAGCATAACTTTTTTTTTTGCATTAAGCAGTAGTTTAAGATGCAATAGGTTGTTCTGTAGATGGTTAAATTCAAGTTGAAGGTCTGACCATGTTTTGTCAGGGGTCGGTCAGGAAATGTATAATACAGTGTCATCTGCGAACAAGTGGATGTCAGCATGATGGATGCCAGTGTGGATGTTATTTACATAGATGGCAAAGAGAAGGGGGCGCAGTATTGAGCCTTGTGGTACACCTCTATGTAGGGTTTTCATAGGGGAATAGGGTTTTCATAGGGGAAAAGTATCCTTCTACTTTAACCTGCTGCAATCATCCCATCAGGTAGCTTTCGAACCATTTGAGGGCAGTACAGTCCAGAACAAAGTTACGGAGAATATCCAGCAGGACGGCATGGTCTACAGTGTCAAGTGCCTTGCTTAGATCCAAGAATAGGGCACCTACATAAAGTTTATTGTCCAATGCATTCAGCCAGTTGTTGGTAACTTTTGCAAGTGCTGAGATGGTGCTGTGTTGAGGTCTGAAGCCAGATTGTATAGGAGTGAGTAGGTTATGTAGTTCAAGGTGGTCTCTAATCTGCAGGCTGACAATCTTTTCCAACATTTTGGACAAGGTAGGAAGCAGAGAGATTGGCCAATAGTTATTAAGGTCCACAGGGTCCTCTGATTTGAATAATGGTACAACATGGGCAGTTTTCTACCTAACCAGAAGGATACTCTGCGTAAGAGACAGGTTGAAGATATGGGTTATGGGGGCGGCTAGTATATGGTAGCTGATTTTCAGAAAGTATGGGTCAATGAAGTCAGCACCAGCACTTTTTCTAATGTCTAGGTTGATTAACATGTCTTTGACTTGTTTCAGAGATACCTGGCTGAAGAAGGATGGCACAGCCTTTGTGGCGGGGGAAGGTGTCTTGCCCTGCCCATAAAGATAGTCTCTCTCAGGGCATTAGCAGGGGAGGACTCGAAGGCCAGTCCAGCAGTGGCAAAGTGGTTGTTTAGCCCAATCAGTATATCATGTTTATCTGTGAGCATTACGCTGTCGACGGAGATCTTGGATGGACAGGTGTTGGATGTCCTATGACCTTCAACTTCCTTAATGGTCTTCCAGAAGGTGGATGGGCTGAGGGTAGATGCATTCAGTTTGGTGTTATAGTAACTGGATTTGGCGGTCCTTACAAGCTTAGTTCATTGATTTCTGGCAGCTCTGAAGGAAACATAGTCAGCATGAAGCTTAGCTTTTCGTGCCTTTTTCCATAAGGCATCCCTGTGCAAAAGAGCCAACTTGAGATTGGTAGAAAACCAGGGGCAAGAGATTTTCTTTGCTCGTTTTTTTTACCAGTGGGGCATGCCAGTTTATTGCATCCATGAGGATAGTATAGAAAATATTATATGCTTCAATAAAGGAATAGGCAAGATAAAACTCTTGCCAATTAGAATGCTGTAGATCAGTATGGAAGGCGGAAATGTCAACATTTCATCTGCACCTTTTTTGGATATATCTGGAGGAAGAGATAATTTTAGACAGGGACCTTACACATGCAATGATGCAGTTGTCACTGAGACCGCTAGAAAGCACTCCCACATGAGAGAATATATGGGGCTTCTTAACCAATATTATATCGAGTAGTGAGCTGTTGGCTGGATTTTTGGTGTTTGGCCATTTCATACGTGGTTGTGTCTTCATTTAAGATAGACACTTGACACACTCAGAGTATTAATGTATGTTTATAGAGAAACATAGACAATGATGGCAGGAAAAGACCCACAGTCCCTCCAGTCTGCCCAGATTCCCTAAATCCTTGGAATCATCCTTGGAACCTAGTGTTTCCCTAGGGTACTAACCCTCCCGGACCTTTCCCTATTTTCTTCTCTGGTCCTGTCAGTCCAGGTAACCACTATTCCCTTCATTCTATCCCATACCTGTTTGAACCTCCTTACTGGGTTCACTTCCACCACCTAGGCTGGCAAACTGTTCCAGGGCTCCACCACCATTTCCACAAAGAAGTATTTCCTCACATCTCTTCTGAACCTCATGCCTGCCAAGTTCCACCCGTGATCATGTAACGGTTGAGTTGATACTCAGGCTAAAGCCTCAAGGAAGCCTGAGAGGGGAGGGAGTGATGACAAGCCATTGATCACATAGGATCAGTGGCCACAAACAATGTATAGGGCCTATGGGCAGACTGGATGGGCCTAGTGGTCTTTATCTACCGACAATTTCTATGTTTCTATGTAAATAATTCCCCACACTTCACTTTATTAATTCCTTTGAAGAATTTGAAGGTCTCAAACACATTACCCCTATCCCTTCTGGTTTCCAATGAGTAAAAATACAGTGCACGAGGCGCTCCTCATAGGATTTACCCTGCTGTCCCTGAATCAGTTTGGTTACTCTGCATTGCACTGTCTATAATCTATCCTTGTCTTTTCTGAGGTAAGCACTCCAGAGCTGGGCACAGTACTCCAGGTGAGGCCTCACCAGGGATCTGTAGAGGGGTAGTATTACCTCTTTTTTTCTCCTACTGTCACCCCCCCCTCCCGATTACACCCCAGCATCCTATTGGCCTTTCTATGGGCCTTCTTGCACTGACTTGTTTGTTTAATCAATCAATCTTTATTTATTTATTTAAGGTGCCTTTCTTAAACCAAGGTGCCTTTACAAATTACATAAAACAATAAATATTTAAACAGGATTTAAAACAAGATTAAAATTAAATAATTAACAGTCATTAAAAGCTTTGTTAAAAAGGTAGGTTTTCAAAGCTCCTTTAAAGCTCTGGACAGTTGGGCAATTTCGTACCTGACGAGGCAGAGAATTCCACAGGGTCTGGGCCATAAAACTAAAAGATCTTGCCCCTGAAGTTTTTAAGCGAACCCTGGGAATCTCTAGCAGTCCCTTGTCAGTGGATCAGAGCGAGCCGGGGACAGTAGGGACGCAGGAGATCTTTCAGGTAAGCAGGTCCCTGATTGTGTAGGGCCTTATAGGTCAGCAAACCGACCTTGAAGGTGATTCGCCAACAAGCTGGCAGCCAGTGCAGTCCGCGGAGCACAGGTGTTATATGACTGGACCTAGAAGAACCAGTCAAAAGCCTGGCTGCCACATTCTGCACTAGCTGCAGGCGGCGAAGATCAACCCCCATAAGCCCTAGGTATAGGGCATTGCAGTAGTCCAGGCGGGAGGTAATGAAGGCATGGACCAAAGTTGGAAGATCCTCTGGAGGAACCAAGTGCTTCACCCGGGTGATATTCCTCAGATGATAAAAAGAGGTTTTGACAACCGCTGACACCTGAGACTTAAAAGTCAGACAATTGTCAAATACAACGCCCAAGTTCCGCAACCGGTCTGAGACAGTCAGCTGGACACCCCCAAGCCATAAGCCCGAGGGTGATCCAGCTAACAAATCCGCCTCACAGTGACCCTGGTCCACAACCAACATCTCAGTTTAAAGTAGTTGCTGATGGTAACTTCCAGATCCTGTTCCTCATTTGTAGTACCAAGTTTCTCCCTGCCATCCAGTACTCTGTCATGGAGTTCTTTTTCCCTAGGTGCATTACCTTGCACTTTTTTTGCATTGAATTTTGACTGCCAGACCTTTGACCACCCTTCTAAAATTAGCAGGTCCTTCTACATATTCCTTATTGCTTTTTCACTATCCACCCTCTCAGATAGTTTTGTGTCATCCATGAAGATTCCTTTACCTGAGTCACTAATGAACATGTTGAAGAGGACTGGACCCAGGACAGATCCCTGTGGAACCCCACTAATTACCTCCTTCTCTTTTGATTTAACTCCATTGACTACCATCGTCTTTCACCTTCCTGCTAGCCAGTTACCCACCCAGCTTGCTAGAGTTTTGGCTGCACCCAGGTCTTCCATTTTCTTAAGCAATCTCTTGTGTGGTACTGAATCAAGGGCTTTACTAAAGTCTAAGTACAGCAAGTCCACTGCGTGGCCCTTCTCTCTCTCCTTTGTCACATAGTCAAAGAAGATTATCAGGTTGGTCTGACAAAATCAGTGTTGTTTATCATCCTAGAGTCCATTGCTCCCCAGATATTCCACGAGGTCCTCTTTAATCAGAGAGTCCATCAGCTTCCCCATGACGGAAGTCAGAGTAACAGGCCTATAATTCCCTGATTACCCCCTATTCCCCACTTATGTAGCGGCACTATGTCTGTTAACTTCCATTCCCCTGGGACTTCCCCATTCCTGAGTGAGCCATTGAACAGCCCAGTTAGTGGTTCAGCTAACTCCCTCGGTATCCTTGACTACAACCCATCTGGACCTGGGACCTCATCTATCTTGAGGGCTGCCAGCCCTTTCAGGACTCTTTCCTTAGTAAACAATGGCTGAATCATTTCCAGGATTGCCTTTGAGGCTGCTTTGATAACGTTCTCTGGCACGGGCCCACCTTTCTCCTTAGTGAAAAGTGAACATAAATAGTCATTCAGAATGGCGACCTTTTGCCCATCCTCTTCTAGCACCCTACCCCCACTCCACCAGCTGTGTGATTCCCCACCACCCTTTTACGTTTTTCACTAATATATCTAAAAAATTGTTTTTCTCCATCATGCCCTATCCTTCTCCTCTCTTACAAACAGACAACTCTCTCACTGTGCTAAATTCACTTCCAAGCACTGGCTGGGTGAACTCCCTTGCTACCTCTCCCCCTCATTTATAACACCCTCCACTCCCTCTCACTCACTTAGATCATCTGACTCCCGTACGCTGGCGGTACCCACACAGCCACCCTCATCAGCTAATCTGGTTACTCTCACTGCCTCCCAAAAATGTGGAATTCCCTCCCTCTCAGATTCGTCACTCATCCTCCTACTACTCCATTAGCTCTGCTCTTAAAAACCTCCTTGCACCTAACTGTTCCTGCTACAACCCCCCTTAACTCCCCCCTCTAAACCCGATGAACCCTATCCCACTCAGTACCCATGCAGTGCCCCTGCTGCAGCTCTACCCCCACCAACCTAAAAAACAGCAATCCTTCCCTTCCTCCAATTCCTTCCCTTCAGACCTTCCATTGTTTCTTACTGTGATTTCTCTATCATCCAGAGTTGTACCAAGGGCAAGTCCCTACCCTATCCTTACATCATTAACCCAACTCTTCCCTCCACTTCTCCACATCCTGAAGGGCTGGGATCCTGGCCTCTCTTCACTCTCACCTTCACCCTCTCTTCTGTCTTTCTGAAGCCTATTCCCCTTTGGTGCCTACAATCTGCTTCCCTCCTATTGTACTCTACCTCTAGCTGCCACAACCTGTCTTATTTCTGTTGTGCTTGACCTCTGCCTTGTGCAGGCAGGATTCTCAGCATACTGGAGGGGACAGGTCCCAGCAGACCTTTCTCCTCCTACCTCTTCCTTCGCTTCCTTGTTCCATCCCCTTCCACCACCACCATGCTTCTCTGTCTACTGACTTACCTACCTCTTTCTCACCTTCCCTTCTCCCCCTTGCATAGCCCTATCTATGGCTGAACCCTAATCTCGAATGCACTGGTAGTTAACTTGCACTTCTGTTACTGTATATACTCGCTCATAAGTCGGTTCGCTCATAAGTCGGGGGGGGGGGGGAGTATGATTCAACTGAATACTGTAGCGCATGTCTCATTGACCCGCTTATAAGTCAGACCATCTTTTTTTAACTGAGCATTGAGCAATGACTTGGATGAATTACTGACTGAAGCAATAGCCCACCCAGTCTGCCCATTTCCCTACCTATTTGATAAGCTGCAACAGCCTACTTCCTGCAACCCCCCCACTATAATTGCCTTATGTCTGTCCCATGTCTGTTTTAATTCCCCCACTGTTTTAGACACCACAATTTCTCCAGGAAGGCGGTTCCATGCGTCCTGGTCATGTCAGATGAATCTGATAGATTTCTTTGACTGGGTGACCAAAGTAGTAGACCAGGGAGGGGCTGTGGACATGGCCAACCTAGACTTTAGCAAGGCATTTGACACAGTCCCACACAGAAGATTAATAGTCAAATTAACCAGCCTGGGAGTGGGTCCTAGGGTGGTAGCCTGGGTAAAACATTAGCTGGACAACAGGACACAGAAGGTAATTGTAAATGGAGTCCACTCTGAAGAAAGAGGGATTACTAGTGGGTACCTGCAGGGTTCAGTGCTGGGTCAGTCCTTTTAATGTCTTTATAAGTGACATTGCAGAGGGACTGGAAGGAAAAGTATGCCTCTTTGTAGATGACACAAAAGATCTGCAACAGGGTTGATACACAAGGAGGCGTGGAAAGGATGAGAAGGGACTTGGCCAGGTTGGAGGAATGGTGTAAGTATGGCAGCTAGGATTCAATGCAAAGAAGTGCAAAATAATGCACCTGGGAAACAAGAACCCAGGGGAAGAATACACAATGGGAGGGGAGGTAGTAACAACAACAAGAAAGGAAAGGGACCTGGGGGTAATCATATCAGATGACCTTACGGTTAGCAAGCAATGTAAGAAGGCAGTAGGGAGGGCTGGGGGTATACTGGGATGCATAGGGAGAGGCATCACCAGCAGAAAACAGGAAGTTGTTATCCTGCTGTACAGACAGTTGGTGAGACCTCATCTGGAGTACTGCGTCCAGTTCTGGAGACCCCATCTCCACAAGGAGATAAGATAGAGGCAGTCCAGAGGAGGGCAACTAAAATGGTGCAGGGTCTGCAAGAAAAGCCGTACGAGGAGACACTTAAGGAGCTTAATATGTATACCCTTAAGGAAAGAAGGGAGAGGGGGGACATGATAGAAACTTTTAAATACCTCTGTGGAATCAACAAAGTCCAAGAGGAGTATCTTTCAGAAAAGAAATGCAAGAACAAGGGACACAATTTAAAGATGGGGGTTCAGGGGCAATGTGAGGAGTATTTTTCACAGAGGGTAGTGGATGCATGGAACAGCTTTCCTGAGGAGGTTGTGGGGTCTAAAACTGTGGGAGAATTCAAGAATGCGTGGGACAGACATAAGTCAATTCTTGTGAGGGATAGGAAGAAATAGGCTGTTGGTTAACTAGGATCTGCATCCTATCCTGTAGGTAGGGAAATGGGCAGACTAGATGGGCCAAGTGGTCCTTATCTGTCATCAAAGTCCATGTTTCTATGTTTCCACCACTCTCTCCATGAAAAAAAAAAAAGTCCTCACATTACCCCTGAGCCGTCCCCCCTCTATCTTTAAATTGTGCCCCCTTGTACTTACGCATCTCTTTTTCTGAAAGATGATACCCTCCTGGACTTTGTTGATTCCCTTGAGGTACTTAAAAGTTTCTATCATGTCCCCCATGTCCCTCCTTTCATCAAGGGTATACATATTAAGCTCCCTCAGTCTCTCTTCATATGGTTTCTGATGTAGACCCTGCACCATTTTAGTTGCCCTCCTCTGGATTGCTTCCATCCTGTTTATGTCCTTGCATAGATGAGGTCTCCAAAACTGCACGCAATACTCCAGATGGGGTCTCACCAACTGTCTGTACAGAGGGATAACCACTTCCTTTTTCTTCTTGTGATGCCCCTTCCTATGCATCCCAGTATCCCCCTGGCTCTCCTTACCGACTTCTCACATTGCTTACCCACCTTTAGGTCATCTGATATGAATGCCCCCAGGTCCCTTTCCATTATTGTTGTTGTTAGTACCTCCCCTGCTATTGTGTACTCTTCTCCTGGGTTTTTGTTTCCCAGGTGCATTACTTGCACTTCTTTGCATTGAATCTAAGTCGCCATATGTCTGACCATTCCTCCAACCTTGCCAAGTCCCTTCTCATCCTCTCTACCCCCCCTTGTGTATCAACTGTGTTATAGATCTTTGTGTCATCTGCAAAGAGGCATACCTTTTCTTCCAGACCCTCTGCAATGTCACCTATAAAGACATTAAAGAGGACTGGACCCAGTACTGAGCCCTGAGGTTCTCCACTAGTAACCTCCCTTTCTTCAGAATGTGTTCCATTCACTATTACCTTCTGTGTCCTGTTGTGCAGCCAGTTTGCTACCCAGGCTACCACCCTGGGACCCACTCCCAGGCTGGCTAACCTGATTATTAATCTTTTGTGTGGGACTGTGTCAAATGCCTTGCTAAAGTCTAGATAGGTCATATCTACAGTTCCTCCCATGTCTATTACTTTGGTCACCCAGTCAAAGAAATCTATTAGATTTGCCTGACATGACCTTCCTGCTGTGAATCCATGTTGCTTTGGGTCCTGTGCCCTGCAGGCCTCTAGGTATTCAACTATTATTTCTTTCAGAAGTGATTCCATCATTTTCCCCACCACTGAGGTCAAACTAACAGGTCTGCAGTTTCCTGCTTCTGCCTTGCTCCCACTTTTGTGAAGGGGAATTACATCTGCCCTCCTCCAGTCCTCAGGTACCACCCCATCCTCCCATGATTTGTTACAAAGTGTGGTCAGTGGTGACACTAGGTCCTCCCTTAGTTATTTTAGGATTCTAGGGTGAATCCCGTCAGGCCCCATTGCTTTGTCCACCTTGAGTTTTAGGAGTTCTTTCAGGACTCTTTCTTCTGTAAATGGACTGGCATCAACACCACTACCCAGAGTGCTTCTATTGTTTGGTTTAGGTAACTCCTCTTCTTTTGTGAATACTGAGCAAAAGTATTCATTCAGTATCTCTGCCTTTTCACTGTCTCCCTCTTCCCCCCCCTCTTAATCTTCATTATCCCTCCCTTAACCTTTCTATGCTCCCTAATGTACCTATAAAAGGTTTTATCCCCTTTTTTAACTGAGTTGGCTATCTTTTCCTCGGTTTGGGCCTTTGCTTTTCTGACTGCCTTCCCCAATTCTTTCTGCTTTAATTGATACAGTTCTATGTTGTGCTCCTTCTGTGATTCCTTATACTTTTTCAATGCAGCCTTTTTTTCCTTAACCTTCCTTGACACCTCTTTTGAGAACCATAGTGTTTTTTTTTATTCCGCTTTTTCTTTATTTGGTTCACACAAAGGCTTGTTGCCTCCATAGTGACAGTTTTGATTTTTCTCCACTGTTCTTCCACCCCTCCTTTCTGGTCATTTGCTAATGCATTCCTCAGGTATTCACCCATTATGCCAAAGTCAGCCCTTTTAAAGTCCAGTATCCTTGTCTTTGTATGGCTTGTCTCCATAGTTGCGTTTATTGTGAAGCACACTGGGCAGTGGTCGCTTGTTCCTAGATGTCTACTGACTTCTAAATTTGTGATCCTCTCGCCTCTCTCCATGACGTGGAGCCTTTGCAAAAGAGTCTATGACTCAAAGGTTGTATTTCCGATATACTAAATAAATAAATACATTTAAAATCAATGGGGTCTATTCACTGATGCAGGAGAGGGTATGCACCAAATGCATGTACCCCCTTCCCCGCGCAGCTCTGCACCCATGGGAGATCCTGATGGTGACTGCATTCACTAAACAGCAGTTTCTGCCCAGCTCACTTACACAACCCCGAGCCCCTGGCATGCAGGTTCGCAGAGGGTGTGGAGCTGCAGACTCAGGTCAACAGCCAGTCAGCTGCCCACCCAGGTCCCTTGGTGGATCCCTTGCACCCATGGGGTTCCGTGTTGGCAGCCAGCTCAAATGCCACCAACCACATACTGGGGGTGCACCCCAGATGTCCACCCCAGCCCAATTTGTGTGCCCCGATGGCAGGGGCAGCCTCCATGGGTGGTCCGATGACTCCTGCCATCTCCTGCGCAACATGCATTGGCACTCCAGGGAGTGGGGCACGTAACATTTACAGCTGCCTGAAAAAGGCATAGTCATCCCCCCCATGCACCACAATCTGCACCATTGTGAATGGCACGTTCAGCCGGGGATGCACCTGCATGGGAGGGCATATCTTGGTCCTGCATGCCGCATAGGGGCAAGGTGAGCAGGACCTGGTGCGTACAAGTGCGGGGTGGGCTATGCACCAGGCTTACACAGCTTGTAGTCCCTCCACAGCATTTGTGAACAGGGCCCAATATGTTTCACTTTGCACAATATTAGAGAATCCCCTTTGTGGCAAATTAACTGAACTTAGAACTTTAGAACTGTTTGCATGAGACATCCTCCTATGGTTATAAGAGTACCTGGGATGTTTAGAAATAAACAGTTCTGACTGGCTAAGATTGATGTCATGATTTATAATCATGATTAGGAAAAACAGGGGCCTAGCTTAGTCCCGTGGTGTCTGTATCATGTATCCCACCCATTATGATGCATTTTCTTCCTTTTGGCCAATAATTCTGACTCCCAACTCATCAGAACCAGGTGGATTTCAATCAGTTCCACATATTTCTCTAGGACATGGTAAACAATTAGGTCAAATATTTTGCAGTAGTCTATTAGGTGGGCAAACATAGTGTATTGCTTCTCTTTGAAGAAAGTAGAATTCATGTACACATTTGATCAGTGCAGGTATGGAGGATAAATGCTTCACACATCCATATTGATCTGAATTGTACATGTTTGGGATACAAGAAAAAATCCTTTTACAAATGAAGCCTTAATAAATCTTTGTTATATTTGCCAGTGGCATAGGTCAGAAATCTGACTCCTGTTGGTGGTGGTGGTGGTGTTGCCAAAGGGCCCATGTTTGCTACCCTCTAATCCAGTTAAACATAGAAACATAGAATCTGTAGTCAGAAAAGGACCGCTAGGACCCACCCAGTCTGCACAAGGTATTCCTGCCTATTGCATGCACCGCTGTAGACCCTAACTGGTTCCCAGGGACATGCCCCTCATTCATGAAGGAATTAAAACTGATCAGATCCAAGGTGCGAGAAATGCACTCCTTCCCTTTACATCCATCCCAAGATTCCTTGTGGACTTTTAGCTTTAACATCCACAGCAGTAAGCTCAGTTCTGCTTCAGCCTCTGCACTGGTAAGCAGGTAATTGTTTGGGATACATGTCACCATGTCAGTCTCTGTGTCTAAGTGCAGAAGGGAGGCAGCAACATCCACAAAACACTGGTTTGGTTTGCCATAGAGGCCCTCGTTATTCTCTTCCCATTACCTGTGGCATGTCCACTTTTTCCAGGAATTTCTTGACACATGACCATCAATTTTCTAGGTCAGTAATCTAAGGCTTTGTACTTGTTATGTATGTATGTATGTATGTATGTGTTTATTTATTTCTTGAAAATCTCAGAGATTACCTTTGAGCACAAGTACTCATTTACAAAGGTTCCACGTCAAATACATAGTCACAAAAAACAAGTGCAATAAGTAGTTCCTGTGGAAATGCAGATGAGACAGCCTCCAAGCACTTGAGGCAGAGCAGTTAAAGTACATACAGTTTTAAAAAAATCGATACAGATCTCTAAAAAGTCAAAGGTTTTGTACAGTGAGAAACCAAATGAAACTGTTTAACAGTTACAGTTGCACTGGAGTGCAAAGGTAATTTGTTGGCCTAATGATTGATAGTAGTTCCTTTAGAGCCCTTTGCTTCAACTGATTGATTCTGTTTCTTCTTAATTTGTACAGTACTAGGTCAAGCCATTTGATTTGAGGTTTCCATGTGTTTTGTTTTTTAGGAGCTGAAGATATGCAGAAAGACTGGGCAGCTGTGTGTGAAGACCTGCCATGATATGAATGTAAACTGCGGGGAGCCAGCAGGGGGCAACAGTGGTTTGATTATCACAAAAGATGAAACTGAGTGGTACCAGCCTGTGACCTTAACAGAGCTTTACATGATAATGCAGAAACATCAGCTTGACAGCATTAAACTTATAAACGGAGACACTGCCAAAGGTACCTTCACAAGGATGATACAAAACATAGATTTTATTTTCACTTTTGTGATGTTGAAGTTTAAAAGATGTTTTGTGTTTTGAAGTTTTTAATTCCCAGATTACAAGATGATGAACAGTAGATGACTTAAAATACAGTGCATTAAAATACCATTTTGTAACAGTTACGTTTATAATAAAATCTCTGTGAATATGTGCTCCAGTTATTAGGGTATATTTGACTAGAATCCAGTACACCATATGCAGTGCAATACTCTGTATGGATAGTTCCGCATTGTCTGAAACACGGTGGTGTTCTCTGTGAACTACAGTGCAGGTGTACAGCCCTGTTTACTAGAGTCTGATTTAGCAGAGTTTTGCTTTACAATAAAATTGCAGAACAGTACATAGATACATAGATACATAGACAGTGTCGGCAGATAAGGGCCTATGGCCCACCTAGTCTGCCCATTTGAGCTTGTAAGTTCAGTTTGTTTTCCTAGAAGTCTGCTGGAAGTGTCACTTAACACGTGAGATGCTTTGCAGTCCTGCTTTTATACTACTGCTTTAATTAAAATGGCAGAGTGGCTCACCTTTGACCAGCAATTTGGGGTGAAAAAAACTTCTTCTACAGGCTTTGTCCTCTAAGTTACAGTGCAGCATGCATACAAGCAATCTGTTTTCAGAACCCTTAAATGCTTTTCACATGCCTACAGCCTGCTTCTATCGAGTCTTATTTTTCTCATGAGGAAGGGTTTTAAATTAGCATTAAAATGACTCTAGATTCTACTTTACATTATAAAAAGATATATATATATTTTTTTTGCATATTATTTTTATCGCGCCTTACTGCATCCAGCCACCCACTCCTTCAAGCGGCCAGCCTTAGCCCATCAGTGCCTCTCCCATTCTGCAGCCCCCCCTACCGCCTGGCTGACCCGGATGTATCCCTTCACCAGGGGGCCCCCCCTGCCTGCCCAGGACCATTGGAAGGGGAGACCGGAATGCCCATAGGCACTTCCTCGCTTCTGTGCCAGGCAAGGGTATGCAGCTTTGGGGGCTTTCTGGCTTTGCAGTGAGGGGAGGCAGGCCACCGTCATCCAGCAGGCATGAGTGCCATTTTCACATTTTTCCCTTCCCCATCTACAGTGCCATTCTCACCTCAGGAATCCTTTAGCATCAGTAGCTATAACAGTTAGCTGGCTAGGTGCAACTGCCCCAGAGGTATGCCTTTAAGATAATTAGCATAATGAACTTAGGCATCAGCCAGTCAGAAAAAAGGAGAGAAGTTTGCTGAGAGGGAGCAGACTGAAGGGCTTCAGAATTTTTTTTCTGCTGACTGAGCAACACTGCCCCAGAGGTGTCTCTCAACTTTCCTTGTTGACAGCCTTTTTCTGCTTCTCTAGGTAAAGTTTTCATGGCAAACTTATTTTTTATTGTACTGAGTATCTTTTTAATAGTTTTTAGCAGTTCCTCTCGGTTCCCATGAACCATTATTTGCAGTCGGTTCCGCAGTTCCCTCTGCTTTATTTTCTGTTATTTTAAATCACAATTCAATGTTTTTGATGGTTCCTTTTACTATTTAATCATGGTTTCCCCTTTTCTTGAGGGAACCGACGATTTTGAAATTTTTTTCCTCTATTTTTACCTCAGTAATCTCAGTTCCTTACCGCGAGGGAACTGACTGGAATTTCCACATTTGACAGTTATTACTGGATTCTCTGTGGATTAGCATGTCAGAGATCCCCAGAACTAAAAAGAAAACTGGACCCACCGATTTTAAAAAGTTTGTCAACTGTCACAAGATTTTGGCCTTAGCAGATTCTCATAACCTGTGCCTTAGGTGTTTGGGTCCAGATCATGCTTGCTCTCATTGCATCACATTTTGTAAAAAAAACTTTGAGAAACAGAGTGAAGAGACTTGAAAAAGATATGGCTGAGGAAAAATCAAAGGCTACCAATGAGGGGCCATCTAAAAATAATAACAATAAAAATTAAAACAGGGGTGCTGATGAAGCATCTAAGTCCCAGCCAAAAAATAAAGCTTCCAAAGGAGCTGATGAATTTCCTCAGAAATTAAAAATAATAAAGGTGCTGATGAAGTGTCTGTACTAAAAAGGAAGCATGATCAAGCTGCTGATGAAATGACTAAAAAGATGATTTGCAAAGACAAAAATGCTCCTATTCCTCCTGGGAAAGCCAATAGTGAGACAATAGGCAGCTTAAAACATAAAGAAAAATAAAGCATACACAGCCACAGTCTGTGCAGGAACTCCCATCTGTGCAAGACATGGCAAAAGCATGGCACATCTTTCAGACCCTGCAGAAGGTGGGGTCTATGTCTTCTGGGGCTGGTAAACACTCTTCCGTAGTTCTCTCTTCTGGAGACTGTGAGGATGATGCAGATGTTGAAGAACATTTCTATGATGTCCCTGACATGCATTTAGGGGGCATGGGACCTGATGTGTCTCCTGACCTTCATTCTGGAGCTTCCCCTGATGATCAGGAGGACCCCTTCTCTGTGCTTATGTTTATTCAAAATATGTTGGACAATCTGGACCTCCCTTCTCAGGAGTCTAACCAGGATGAAGACGAAGATAAAGATTATAGGGAGATGAAAGGTCCCCCCCCCCAAAAAAAAAAATGTTAGTTGTACCTATCTATAATGCTTTCAGAAAAAATAGCATGAAATTGTTTCAGACCTCCACTTCTGTGGCAGGGGTTGATCAACGTGCTGACAAAAAATACCAATTGTCTAAAAATGATATTGAGTTCCTGTCTATACATCCTAGCCATGAGAGTATAGTACAGCAGGCAGCATGTGAGAAAGCTGTAGTCTCCTTGTCTTCCTTACTCTTTGACAAGGATTCCAGAAAAATAGATTTCATCACAAAGAAGATGTACACCACAGTTTTCATGCTTATCAGACTTTCCTCCTACTGTACATAGCTTTCACAGCCAAGTATCAAAAAGCACTGTAGAACTCTGTCCTGGCTATTGCCCACATGAGTTGGACACAATGGTGCAGGAACTGGTGGATACTGCTAAAACTGCCCTGGAAGCTACGAAATACCAAGTCCACATGTCAGATGACAGCAATGATGCTACCTCTAGAGCCATGGCCGATGCCATCTCTTTGAGGCATTTTGCTGGCTTAGAACTATCAGTCTAAGGCCATGGACTTTCCCTGTGATCAAAACATATTATTTGATTCCAGGACAACTGATTACATGAAAAAGGTTGATGAGTACAAGTCCTCTTGGCAGAGTCACTGCTCTAAACCTAAGCCCCCTGCCTCACAGAAATCCCACCTTGAGGGGAAATAGGGGTAGAGGTTATTTTCCCAGACCTTGCACTCCCTATCCCCAGCCTGACTTCTCTCCGTACAGGGGAATTTTCAGAGGGAAGGGCAGAAGAAGCCAAAGAAGAGCCACCTCTGCCCAGCCAGCAGCCTCCCAGTCTAAGCCCTGATGTGAGTGTCCAGGTCGCCTCCCCTCTGCCAGTAGGAGGCAGACTCTCCCACTATTTTCAGAACTGGTCCCTCAGTACCTCAGACAAGTGAGTTCTGGAGATAGTGGAAAAGGGTCTGCCACTACAGTTCAAGCAGATGCCAGACCTCAAGCGCACGCAGGTATCAAAGACCCTAACTCCAACACAGGTACTACTGTTGGAGTTGGAGGTGACAAAACCTTCCAGCTGTATGAGCAGTGGAGAGAGTCCCGGCCCATGAAAAGGGCAAAGGGCTCTACTCCAGGTACTTTGTGACACAAAAGAAAAATGGGGAGTGGCAACTATCTTGGATCGCAGATATGTAAACAAACATCTGTTAAAATCCAAATTTAAGATGGTCACTCTGTCACAGGTCATCAGTCCTTACAGCAGGGGGACTGGCTAGCCTCCCTGGACCTAAAGGACGCTTACTTCCATATACCCATAAGGAGGTCTCGCAGTAAGTTTCTCAGGTTCAAACTTCCTTTAGGCCATTATCAGTTCACTGCAATTCCCTTCGACTTGTCCTTGGCCCCAAGAGTCTTTACCAAGTGCCTGGCAGTAGTAGCAGTACACATCAGGAAGCTGGGTGTCTCAGTCTACCCCTATTTGGATGACTGGCTCATAGTGATAAAGTCTCCTTGTCAGGTCAAGGAGTCCCTTTCCCTTACAGAGCACACTCTGGAATCCCTGGGCTTCCTGGTAAATCTAAAAAAGTCTCACCTGGAACCCATTAGCTACTCACTTTCATAAGAGCCCAGCTGGATACCCAGAAAGGATATACCTTCCTCCCACAAAAGAGAATTCAAAATTTCCTTTCAATGGTAGATTCTTTCATCCAGGGATGGCCAAGACCAGCCAGACATTTCCTCAGGCTCTTGGGACATATGGCTTCAGTGACTGCAGTGGTCCCAGGGGTCAGGTATAGGATGCAAGAGCTGCAAGCCTATCTTGGAGCTTGCTGGTCTCCCAAGAAGCAACAACTTTTCAAAGCTGATACCTGTGACAGAACAGTTCTTTTAAGCTCTGCTTTGGTAGAAGGACCCTGCAAATCTGGTAATAGGGATCCCCTTCCAAGCTCCGCTTCCCACAAAGGTGATCACCACAGATGCCTCCCTCCTGGGGTGGGGAGCTCATCTGGACAGTGCCTCATTAACTGGTACCTGGACTCTCAGAGTCACAGTTGCACATAAGCCTTCTGGAGCTCAGAGCAATCTTTCTAGCACTCAAAGCATTTGCTACTGTCATAAAAGGGCACACTGTACAAATACCAACAGACAACACCACTGCAATGTTCTACATAAACAAGCAGGGTGGTACCAGATCAGGGGCACTCTGAAAATTTGGTCTCTCAACTTTTACCTGAGGGTCAGCCTTTTAGCTATTCAACTTCCAGGCAAGCACAGTACCCTGGCAGATGCTCTAAGTCACATTAATCAGGTTCAGAAGCGAGTGGACTCTGAACAAGCAAGTACTAGCCACAGTGTTCAGGCAATGGGGCACACTAGAAGTGGATCTGTTTGCTTCCCCTCCAACTTCCAGCTTTCTCAGTACTGTTGCAGGCCTCCAGTCCCGGGAACTCTTCCTCCAGATGCCTTGGTTCTGGACTGATCAGGGAGGTTCCTATATGCATTCCCTCCCTTTTCCGTGATACTCAGGGTATTGCTGAAACTCAGACAACAGCCTGCATCGATGATTCTGGTGGCTCCAATTAGCCCAGGCAAGCCTGGTACCCTCTCCTTCTCTCACTGTCTTGCAGCAGGCCCATTCACCTGCCACCAACGCACTCTCTGCTGACCCTTCCCCAGACAGGCGTGCATTATCCAAACATACACTCTCTTCACCTCAAGGCTTGGTTCTTGAGGAGACAGTATTCCCATCCTCTCAGTACTCGGAACAAGTTCTTAAGATCCTGAGAACGGTTAAAAAGCCTAATATAAAAAAGACTTGTGCAACCAAATGGAAAAGGTTCTCCCTTTGGTGCAAGGGCAGAAAGGTCAGTCCTCTTATAGCTTCAGATTCTGTGCTGTTAGATTACCTGGCACATTTGTAGGCTGCAGGCTTGAAACCCTCCTCTCTCAAGCTTCACCTGGCTGCAATTTAGGTCTGCCTTTTGGTGGGGAAGAAAAAGTCAGTCTTTTCCCACTCTGTGTTTAAGGCCTAGAGACGTCTGTAGGCGGTGTCTGAAAGCATAGCCACTCAGGACAATAACGCCTGTAGACGTACTCAACTGACTTTCATTCAGGCCTAGAAACATCTGAGGAAGTCAGCAGTTTTTACCTAACTATTAAACAAACCGAATTGCTTAGAATTGAATGCATAGCACTATTAGAAAGGTAATATTGCTCTGAACAATTTTGCTGCAGATACTTTGTGTCTATCATGTATACTTTAGGAGTTATTCATATTTGTTTAAGGTATGGTGTGCATGGCTAACATTTGTATCTCAAGCCTCACCTAAGCACCTGGAATAAATCTGAAAAAAAAAACAGTTGTTTGGTATTTCAGCTACTATAAAATAAAAACTAAATGGATTACAATTGATTGCATAGCACCATTAGAAAGGTTATTTTGTGCTGAACAATTTTGCCACTGATACTTTGTATCTACCACATATACTTTAGGAGTTATTTGCATTTGTTTAAGGTATGGTGTGCATGGCTGACATTTGTCTCTCGTGTCACCTAATTACCTTGAAAAAAATCAGTTGTTTGGTATTTCAGCTATTATAGAATAAAAACTAAATTGATTACAACTGATTGCATAGCACCATTGGAAAGTTAACGTTGTGCTGAACAACTTTGCCACTCATACTTTGTATGTAGCACTTACAGTTCAAGAGGTAGTCACATTTGTTTGTGACATGCTGATTATGGCTTGATTTTGCTTAGAAAGGCCCAGGATGCAGTGCTAAGAGTATACAGGGCACAAGTGGTGGAAGTCTCTAAGAGCTGTTGTGGTGTGAATGAGTGTGTACAGTTCTTCAAAGGCCTCTTGCACCTCTAGCCTCCAGTCAAGGAGCCGGTTCCTCTTGGAGCCTAAATATCTGCAGTGCCAGGCTCATGGAACCACAGTTTGAGCCTATAGCCACTGCGATCTCAAGTTTGTGACTTGGAAATCTGTTTTCCTAGTCCTCTGCCAGGAGGATTTCAGGGTTACAGGCCTTGTGCACTGAGCCTAATTACATCTTTCCTCACAAAGACAAAATTGAGCTCAGGACAAATAGGACGTTTCTGCCTAAGGTGGTTTCTGAGTTTCAGCTTAACCAGTCTGTTACTCTACCTGTTTTCTTTACTGAGATATCCACTCCTGGTGAGCAAAAGCTCCACAGTCTGGGCATCATAAGAGCTCTCTTTTGCTATCTAGAGCGTACAAGGCAGTTCAGAGGCTTTTCCACTCAGTTGTTACTCACCTATGGGGATGTAGGCAGAGGAAGATCAGCTACCAAAATTACTATTTCCAGCTGGTTGGTCTCTTGTATTAGATTCTGTTATGAAAAAGCTGGTCACCAACCTCTTGTGGGGCTCAGAGCCCATTCTACTAGGTGCACTGCAGCCTCTGTGGCAGCTGCAAGAGACATACCCCTTCTGGATGTCTGTAAAGCAGCTACCTGGAAATCTGTACACACTTTCATTAAGAGCTACAGTTTGAATGTGCAGTCCAGATGTGATGCCAAATTTTGCAGGGCGGTTCTGCAGAGCTTCTTTCCGAAGTAGGTTCTCTGCCCACCTCCCACTTGGTACTTCTCGGTAGTCTGCTATAATTACTGATGCTAAAGAACTCTTGGGGTGAGAAGAAAAAATTACTCACTGTAGTAATCTGCTTTCTTCCAAGGGGTCCTTTAGCAACAGCAAGCTCCCACCCTTCCTCCTTAATTCACCTTTTAGGAGAAGGGCTCTGTTCTCAGTTTTACTACCAAAATTTGCCTCTTATTAAAGAGTTTTTCTTGCTCAGGTTGTTGATATCGGTTCTGGTTTTGGACATTTTTCATTTTTGTTGTATCATGTTGGTTCACTTTTGGGGGCATGTGCCCATTAATCTTTCAAAACATTCTGAAGCCCTTCAGGCTGCGCCCTTTCAGCACACTCACCTTCTTTTTTCTGATTGGCTGATGCCTAAGCTCATTATGCTAATTATCTTAAAGGCAGACCTCTGGGGTAGTTACACCTAGCCAGGTAACTGCTATAGTTACTAATGCTAAAGGACCCCTTGGAAAAAAGAACATTACTACGGTGAGTAATTTTTATGTTTGCTTGCATGCATGTGCAAGAAACATAGTTCCATCATCGGAGTTTTCGGAGATGTGTCGTCCCCTCTAACAATTCAGTCAATGTGTTGGCAGGCACGGCCCTAGTCTGCCAATGCATGCTGGAGCTGTCTATGACAAGCTCCAAAATGCAGTGGCATACAGTTGAAAGGGGGAGCTACGCTTCGGTGGGCAACGATCGAATATCGCCTGCTCGCGCAGCTCCCCTATACCACACACACACACACCACACACACGCCTACTCACGCACTGTACTGCGGACAGGCGCCCAATCCACCGTCGGCTGTGCTGCGCTCCCCCCACACCCCCAAAGCCTTCCAGATGGCATGCTGGGTGCCCACCCCAGCGTGGCAACTCATGATATAGCCGACGGGGGTGCCCAATCCCCCGTCGGCTCTACTGTCCTCCTCCCCCCAGTTCAGGGTGCCACGCTGGGAGCCCGCCCCAGTGTGGCAATAGATGTTTTGGCCGACGGGGGTGCCCAATCCCCCGTCTGCTCCACGGCCCCCCCAACCGTCCTTGTGCCGCGCTGGAGCCCATGGCGTATGGCACATCCAGCGTCATCATGTAAAAAGAATAACCTGTAAAGAAAAACGGTCCCACATAGTCTCCCTGCTCCCCACAACCCCCACCCACCCACCGCGCACCCTGCCTCCCCCACCCACCCCATACTTACCTCCGAGCTCGGCGCGACAATCTTCGCTGGACGGGAACACGTCTGCACTCTTCAAAGCCGACCACGAACTGAGGAAATGCCGGTATGCTATATAATGGGATAGATAGGGTTTTTTCAACTTTATTGCATATCTCAGGCATTTTTTGGAATTTTGCACCAAATTTTCAACATGGGGTTTTTGGGACCCCTTCTCATGAATGCTGTCTCTGTCATGGCGTTATTCGGGCCTGAAGGATGATTTCGCAGTCACTGCACAAAATCACCTTTCGGGACCAATTAATGCAGTGACACTGCTAGTGTTCATAAGGTGAGCTCTCAAGAAGCGTATTTTGAAAATCTGGTGGAAAAATTCCAAAAAATCACTGTTTTACGAGCGTGCGTTGCACAGTTCCTACGCAGACTCGTAAGTTCGCAAATTTTCAATATTTTCACTCCAGATTTTCAACACTGCCATTTTACCACACCTTCTTAGGAGTAGTACAGCTGTCATTTTTCACATCTCACCCAAAACATGTTTCCGCCCATGTAGCGCACAGTGGCACAGTCGGTGTGCGAAATCAATGTACGGGACAAATTAAGAAAATCACAGTGACACTGGTCATGAGCAGAGGTCTTAAAATGGCTATGTTGAAAATTTGGTGAAAAAATTCCTAAACATGACTTTTACAAGCGTGCATTGCGCAGTTCCTACGCACGCTCGTAAGTTTGTGAATTTTCAATATTTTCACTCCAGATTTTCAACATTGCCATTTTACCACACCTCCTTATGAGCTGTACAGCTGTCATTTTTCACATCTTGCCCACCATGTGTTTCCGCCCATGTAGCGCACAATGGCGCAGTCGCTGTGCGAAATCAATGTACGGAACACATTAAGAAAATCACAGTGACACTGTTCATGAGCAGAGGTCTTAAAATGGCTATGTTGAAAACTTAATGAAAAAATTCCTAAAATGACTGTTCTGACGTCGTTGCGCAGTTCCTATGCACGTTTGTAAGTTTGCGAATTTTCAATATTTTCAATCCAGATTTTCAACATTGCCATTTTATTACACTTCCTTATGAGCAGTACAGCTGTCATTTGTCACATCTTGCCCAAAAAATGTGTTTTCGCACATGTAGCGCACAATGGTGCAGTCGGTGTGCGAAAGCAATGTTTGGGACAGATTAAGAAAATCACAGTTACACTGTTCATGAGCAGAGGTCATAAAATGGCTATGTTGAAAATTTGGTGACAAAAGTCTATAAACTGACTGTGATACGAGTGAGCATTGCTCAGTTTCCACGCACCCTCGTAGGTTCATGACTTTGTAATATTTTCAATCCAGATTTTCACCAGTGGCATTTTTCCACACTTCCTTATGAACAGTGCAGCTGTCATTTTTCACAACATGGCCGAAATGTGTTTTCACACCTTCAGCACAGAGATGCGTGGTCGCTGTGGGAAATCATTGTTCGGGACAGATAAAGAAAATCACAGTGACACTGTTCATGATCGGAGGTCCCAAAATGCCTGTGTTGACAATCTGCTGTAAAAAAAAATCCCCAAACTAATTGCATTACGGGTGTGCATTGCACAGTTTCTATGCATGCTCGTGACTTCACCATTTTTGTAAATATTTTAACTGCACATTTGCAACATTGCCATTTTTTACACCTCCCCATGAACAGTACAGCTGTCATTTTTTACATCCTGTTCGGAATGTTTTTGCACCTGTGGTGCTAAATGCCATAGTCGCTGTGCATACGCAGCTTTTGGTTTCCAAACTGATATTGCTACTGTTCATGTGGTGGGGTCACAAAAAAAACATGTTGAAAATTTGGAGTGAAAATACCAACGAATGCCTGAGGTATTAGGGTTTCCAACCATAACGCCCAACCCTGTAGAGAATGACAGGCATCAGGGATGTGACTTGGGATTCTTGCCTGTAATGCTCATACCATTTCACACCCTGCAGCCAGTGACAGGCATTGAGGCATGCCTTGGACTCTTCGGACCCAAAGTTCACCCCATTCTCCTATACCGCACCCATCTCACCCGTATTTCCTGATGGAATGGGGTGTGCATAAGGGCCAAAGACCCCAAGGCACATCGTGACACTTGTCAGTGTCTGCAGGGTAGGGTGTGGTGAAATGGCGTGGCCTTTATGCCTGACAACCCAAAGGCACACCCCAATGCCTGTCACTCTCTGCAGGGTGGTGGTGGGGTTGGCTTCAGTTCAATACTTCGCTGCCATTCCTATTATGCAGCTCTGTAACTTCTACACTGCCAATGCCAATGCCAATGCCAGCAAGCAAACATTCGGCATTGACAAATGCTTGTTTCCTCTTGTAGTGCTCCCAATCACCACTGGGGGCTGCTACAGAATAAGGCAACCCCTACAGCCCACCCCACGAAAGGAGAGCAATCCTCAGGACGCTCAATACTCTCCTTCCCTTGCTAACCCCTTGCGTCCCGAGTCTGTTCCCGAACCCAGGTTGCCAGCATGGCTTGAGGTGTGGTGTCCGGTACCCTCAGCGTCGCCGGGCTGGCTTCATAAAAGTATTTTAATAGTGATGCCAATGGCTAAAATGCCTTAAGGGAACTCTCAGCATCCCAAGAAGAAGAACATGGGACCTATAGGTCCCACTGAACTAAAATGCACTGTAGTGACATTTTATTAATGACTTATAGGGCTGCCATTTTAAATGTTTATCTGATTGATCCAGTGGCCTTCCACCTGCCATTATATCTCCACTGTCCCCCATGTCCCCCAGTGGCCAGCCCTCTGATCTGATTACCATCCTTTTAATATTCTCTGAGCCACTGTCCTTCTAAAGACTCTCTATCCTAACCTACTGGCAAAGGCTCATACACTTTCATTTGCTCATTCAGACACATTGCCAACCCTGTCTTCCTCACCTCCCCCTATCTGTTCAACTGGACATCCCCCCATTCTATTTCCACCTAATCTGTTCTGAAAATAATTCCTCCTTACCGGTCTTCTCAGTCACTCTTACCCCTATCGGTTTGGGCTAGTGCTTAATATGTATTCACTGTATTCTGTGATAGTACATATGAACATACGAAATTGGCTGCAGAAACAGGCCCCATGGTCTGTCAAGTCTGCTTGGGTGTGCAGCTAGCCCCTCATCTCGCAGCTGCACCTCCCACCCCCGCTTCCCAGTATCCCTTCCCCTTCCCCTGTCTCAACCCCTCTTGAAACTGCCCACCATCTTACAGGACACTGTCTTATCTGGTAAGGTGTTCCATTTATCCACTACTCTTTCTGTGAAAAAAATGTCTCCTTTTCTCCCTCTTGAATCTTCTCTCCTCCAGTCTTAGTCTATGCCCTCTCATGTCCCTCCCCCTTCTCATCTGAAAAGTCCCTTCTGTGTTGATCTCATTTATCTGCTTCAGTTGCTTAAAAGTCTTGATCATATCCCCCCCCCCATCCCTCCTCTCCTCCAGTGAATACATATTCAACTCCCCAGCCTGTCCTTGTAGGATTTGCTCTCCAATCCCTGGATCATTGTTGTGGCTCTTTGCTGCTCCCTTTCCAACAATCTGATGTCCTTCTTAAGGAATAGGCACCAGTACTGCATGCAGTACTCTAGGTGGGGCCTGACCAATGACCTATACAGGGGCAGAATAACCTCCCTCCTTCTGGAGGAGATACCTCTCACAGTACACCCCAGCATTTTGTTGGCTTTTGCTGCTGCCTTCCTGCACTGAGCAGAGTTGTTCATGCTCCCCATAATGATCACTCCTACGTCCTTCTCCTATGTGGAGCTCCCCAACTGTACCCCATTCAAGTGATAATCCCTCCCTTAGTTCCTGGCTCCGATGTGCAGAACTCTGCACTTCTTGGCAGTGAACCCCAACTGCCATGTTTCTGCCTACTCCTGCAGCTTAGTCAGGTCCTACTGCACCCCTTCCACCCCTGCGTGTCAACAACCACAGTTCCCATCTTAGTATCATCTGCAAAGAGACTGATCTTGCTCCAGATCCCATGTGAGATATCTGCAATAAAAATACCAAATAGCACCGGTCCCAGAACCAATCCCTGTGGTACTCCACTTGCCACCACTCTCAGTGATGAGAGGTCCTACACCACCACACTTTGCTGCCTTCCCTTTAGCCAGTTTGTAATCCATTTCACCATTTTTGGTCCCACCCCTACATATTCTAGCTCCCCACCCCAACCTCTCATGCGGCACTGAATCAAAGGCCTTGCTGAAGTCCAAACACAGGACATCTACTGCATGGCCCTTATCCAGTTCCCGCATCATCCAGTCGTAGTACTCTACAAGATTTGTCTCTGGCAGGATCTGCCTGCTATAAATCCATGCTGTTGACCATCCTGGAGACGGTTTTCCTCCAAGAAGCTCACTAGCCTCTCTTTTAGTATGGTCTCCATGAGCTTTCCCACGATCGATGTGAGGCACACTGGTCTATAGTTTTCTGGTTCCTCCTTTGGGCCACTTTTGTAGATGGGAACCACATGGGCCATTCTACAGTCCTATGGTACACATCCTGTGTCCAGGGAGGTATTGAACAGGTCGACCAGTGGCCCCACCACGAACTCTGACAACTCCCTTAGTACCCTAGGGTGAATGTCATCAGGTCCAGGTGCTTTGTCCACCCTTAATGCCCTCAACCCATCTAGTACCCTGTTGTCTGTAATCCCTACATCTGTTGTCCCCCACTCCCCCATGCCTGGGGTATCTGCCCCCCCTTCTCCTGCATGAATACAGAGCAGAAGTATTCACTGAGTGCCTCTACCTGCTCTGCCCCTTTCTCCACCACCCCATCCTTCTTAATCTTCAGCAGATCCTTGCTCTTTCTTCGCTCTCTGATGTAGCGGAAGTCTTTTTTTCCACTTTTGATTCCCTGTGCCAGTCTCAGCTCCCTGGATGCCTTGGCTGCCTTGATCAGTCGTGTAACCTCCCTGGACTTCCCCATGTATGTATCCTTATCTTCCCCCCTTCCCAATTTCCTGTACTTTCGAATCACTGCCTTCTTGGCCCTCAGCCCTTCCATAATCTCCTGTGTCAGCCAGCTGTGTTTCTTTGCCCTTCCCTTCCCTGGGTTAGCACTTACTATGTATTTACTGCTTACACTTCATTGTTGTACTCCCTTGTCAGAATGTTTTCACTGTTGTATACCTATTTACTGTTGTACTTCTTCGACAAAAATGTATTCATTATTGTATACCTTTTCCCATATTATGCATTCATATACGTCATTCTTGTTTTTTTTTTTCTTGACTCTCCTTTTCTTTTTCGTGTTTATAATTGTACAGCCTTTGACAACTTGCCCAGGCCCACTTTGAAAATGAGTTTACTCAATGGTGTTTCAGCTGGTTAAATAAAGATTGATTGATTGATGACACGCCTGCCGGGCTGTGCCGAAGGGGACTCCTATGTGCCACTATAAACTGTTGAAAAGATTAACACTTCTACAGCACATGTTTTCACTTCTAAGGCCAGTACCAGTCGATTGGTACTGACCTTAGAAGTGCAAGCATGTGCTGTTTAAGTGTTAGTCAATAGTGTATAGTGGCATGTGCCTGTCAGGCATATCATCAGAGGGCTAGCCACGGGGGACTGTGGGAAAATATTAGTGGCAGGGAATCACAGGATGACCCAGATAAACATTAAAATTGTAGTCCTGTAATTTATTAACAAAATGTCACTACAGTGTGTTTTAACTCAGCCAGACCTATGAGCCCCATTTTCATCCCCAGAAGCTGACAGTTCACTTTTAATTTAAGACTTCCTCACCATGGGATCTGTTCTCTCCCCCACAGGAGGAGAAGTTTTGATAAATCAGAACTTAGTCATTTTTTCCCACCAGCCAGCTCAGCACCGCTTATAAAAATAATGTCCTCCATGTACTGGTATACGTCTATTGGCCATAAATCCCACCATCCTTTGTGGCTCTTTCATATAATGTGTAAAAGCAGTCTTATCTTTCTGTCTCCCTGTCCCCAATGCAAAAGCCAGTTGATGTCAAATGCGATAAAATATTGCCCTTGCTCCAACCACCTAGCTTCCAAAAAACATTTATTTCCCTCCCTCTCTCTTTCTCTCTCCTTCTGTAACCCACATGTCCTCTCCAAATCAATCCTTCCTTCACTAACACAAGAAGGGTCAGTGGTTTCTAAAAACTGTAAAATATTATGCCACCAGCAACCACCTACCTTAACCTTTCTTTCTCCCCTTTAGATGTGTCTGTTACAAAACTGTGGCTGCCGGACATCTTTTACTAAGGATTGGAAGTACTCAGCAAGCTTGGAAAGACCCATGAACATTTCCATAATAAAACTTGCATGTTTTTCTAACCTTGCGGAGCCAGTGACTTGGAATAAAACAAATCTGAGTTGGTGGCTCCATTTTTACTATGCACATAGCTACAGGGAGAGGGTTTTTGGAAGTTGGGTGGTCGGGGGGTAGTAAAGTTTTATGGTAAATGGCACTTGGTGGCACTTTCTTTGATGGGAGAGCCTGTACAGAGGGGGCATAGGGTCATGAGAGATCCTTTTTTTTTTTTTTTACATAAAAGGGGAGAAGAAGATTTTTTGCAGCTGAATGGTTAGTTGGAGGTAATCTTTTGACAAATCTGGCACCCATTGGGTCAGGGACCTGTAAAGGAGTGGTCAGAGAGACACGGAGATGGACAGACATGATCCTTATAAAAAAAAGTCAGGCACTAGGGTGTATGGATAACAAATAGTATTTCTAGAATATAAAAAATATTTCACTATTTATTATTTGAATAATGAATGCTGCCCCTGTTTATGTCTATTCCTATAAAAACAGAATAAAAAGAAGAAACTGCCTCCTCCCTCTTCCCCTGCCCAAATCTTAAATTCAAGCCCCCCATCTCCCATCCTCTGTTAGAAACCCTATCCCACCCTGCTCCCCCCAAAACCAACAGTTTTCTAAATATGTTCTGGAAAACCTCAAGACAGTGGGCGATGATGAAGCACAACTGCCCACCTCCACGGCAGACCACCACCTTAAATGCTCTATTTCTTGCTGAAAGAATAAGTATTTCCCTCTAGTGTTCATTTTGCAGCACCCTCCATCCACTTCTCTCCCCCCAGCACCCAATTCCTGAAAACAATGGCCAGGTGGCCTTTCCAGATGATGATAAAAATGTGACCAGCACAAGCCCACCCTCCTCGACAACTGGCCGCCTTCTGCAGAATGAAAAGGTTGCCACACTTGCTGACTCTGTATCACATGATCAGCTAGTTTCATTACAAAGAGTGAGCATGCACTGGAGTGCTGTCATTCTGCAGAAGGCAGCTGAGAGTGGAGGGGGGCAGGTTTGTGCTGTTTGCCTTTTTGTCATCGGGAGGTGGCCAGTTGGCCAGTCATTTCAGAAATTGTGTGTGCTGGGGGAGGAGGGTGGTTAGAGGGTGCTGCAAGGGTGGTGGCAGGGAGTGCTTTTCTGTTAGTGCAAATGAACACTGAGATGGCTCCCAGATGTGGAGGCATGTGAGCTGTGCTGGTCACCCATCGTAGGAGTTTCTAGTTCATATTTATAAAACTGTAGGTGCTGGGGAGGTGGTGGGGCTTGGATTTCTAACAGAGGGTGGTGGGATGGGGGCTTGAATTTAAGGATTTGGGTTGGGGAGTAGAATTTTTCCTTTTTAAGCACAGTACCCAAATATGAATAACAAATACCGTAATATTTGGGGCCACGAATGCTGGAACAAATATTTGAAATAAGGAATTTGCACACCCCATCAGGTACTACTTTCTTAGGAGGAAGCATTTTGCTATTAAAAAACAGTTATGCTTGTACCCATTTTATAAATGGAATAAGACACTTCATTATGAGCAGTTATATGGGAATGTATTCACTTCACGGGTGGTTAGAGGTAGAAAGTGCACCACTTGAGGCTTGCATATACAGTGTATTTCCTTATGATCACACAAACTGTAGTTTGATATCCCTTATACATAGTCATTCAAGAGAACATAACCTCATTAGTATTTAATGGATGCAGTAATTCTTTTAATAGTAATTGATGACCTGCTTACACAGGGAAAATGTAAATTCATAGCAAATAAACAAATCTCTCAGTTTTTCCCTCAAAATACGCCACTTACTGATGCTGTGGAGACCATGCGCTAATACCACTCCACCCCAGGGTTTTCATTTGCTAAATGTAGGGTGGATCTGAAATACAAACCACAAACAAAAAAGTAAGATGCAGTCAAATGAGTAAATCAACAACAAAAACATGACAATCAAATAAAAAAGAAAAGCAACAAATCCTAATGTAAAGTGTGAAACAAATGTAAAGTGTGAAACAGAAGTGTGAAACAAGTAAGCATTAATTCCCGATGAAGGTGGCATCTAATGGTGGATTAATGCATGGTTGGGAGGGTTGTGGCACGAGGCCGCAGGCTGAGTGCCTACAACAGCCCAACCGTGCATTAATCCCATTAGATGCCACCTTCGGAGGGGATTAATGCATTTGTAACATGGCAAGTGCTTACTGAGTATTGTTAACACTGACATTTATATGCAACATAGAGGAACAGAATTTGATTCTATTTTGTACTACTACTTTTTATGGTGTTTCAGTCTGTACTTCTTTTACTACATGTCTATTGTTTACGGGTGCGTGCACATTCACAATGAAATATCTATTTATATTGCTACTCGTCTTTTTTCCCACTTTACAACTTCTGTTTAAAATGACTATGGCAGCATATCTAACATGCCACAGTACCTTTCATTCTGATATACACGGCTGTTTGCACTCGCTTGTTTCGTTTACATTTACACTTCGATACAGCATTGTAGGAACATCACGAAAATTTACATATCTGGGAGTTGACTTCTACCCAGATACCGCGGTATGCAAATATTTCTTATGTTCCCACAATGCTCTAATTATTTTGACTTGTGCGCAGTGAACACTGCTACTGGTCAGAGTCCAGGTAGGATGGTTACTCTCGGGACAGTTGCTACTTACTTAATCAGCATTGCAATAGGTTCTTTCGGTGCACAGGTGCCTCTCACCCTTCGTACCCGTCTGTTTCCGAGGTGTCCCAGGGAGCGCTCTCTATATTTCTGCCGCTCGTCCACATCGACAAGCATGGTCTAATGACTCCCTCTGCACGCTCCCAATAGCAACACAGCATCTATCATGGATTAATGCCGTTTTGCTCTGGTGGCACCTGATGCGATTCTGCCAATTGGCTTCCTTGTTTCTAGTGCTCTTATTTCTGCCATGTTACAAATGTGAAGCGTGAAACAAATGTAAAGCATGAAACAAATGTGAAATGTGAAACAAATGTAAAGCATGAAACAGAAGTGTGAAACAAATGTAAAGTGTGAAACAGAAATGTGAAGCAAATGTAGTGTAAAACAGAAGTGTGAAACAAATGTGAAGTGTGAAACAAATGTAAAGCATGAAACAGAAGTGTGAAACAAATGTAAAGTGTAAAACAAATGTAAAGCACAACCAAAAGGAAATAGTAAATAAAGAACCAGATGCAAACCACAACAGTAAAGTGCATCTAAAAATGAGTTAAAATACTAGCGCAAATAAAAACGAATGCAGACATTTAGCACAACTAAAAAGAAGGCACAGCACAACTAAAATGTGAATGCAAACAAAAAAGCACAGCGTGATATGACAAGCATTTGTCAATGCTGAATGTTTGCAGCTTGCACTACTGTTGAACCGTGTCCTGCTTGTACACATTGTTATTATATATTTACCCAAGGCAGACAAGATGAGATGCAATATGTCATTTGCAAAGGGATCCTGATTTTACACATTTTATACTGCATTTACCCAGGGCAGTAGAGGTGAGATGTGATATCTCATTTTTAGTGTGGCCCTGCTTTTATATGCAAATCTCCTTTTTGGTGGAGTTCTGCTGTAGGATCCTGATTTTACACAGTTTTTGCAATATATTTATCCAGGATAACCCAGCTGAGATACAGTGTCTCATTTTCAGTGGAGTCCTGCTTCAACACATCTTTGTACTGTATTTACCCAGGCTAATACAGCTCAAATGCTATCTTGTTTTAATACAGCTGGGACGGAGTGAAGGGCTTAGTGGTTTCTCAGGGTGACAGTAGTAGGGCAGGCAGCATAAGGGTAAACAGTGTGGGTTAGAACCCAGTGTGGACATTAGGTCCCGGGTTTGTTAGGGTTTATAGGCAGACTGGATGGACCAGTGCTCCCTTTCTCCTGTCATTGTCTGTTTTCCTAGGTTTTTAGTGAGATCCTGCCTTTTCCCAATTTTTACTCTGCGTTTACCCAAGATAGTAAAGCTGAGATGCAAAATCTCATTTTCAGTGGGGCCCTGCTTTTACCCATTTTTATAATGTCTTTACCGAGGATAGCCCAACTGAAAGGCAAGTTACATTTTCAGTGGGGTCCAGCTTTTACAGTGTATTTTTCCCAGGATAGAGCAGCATAGATGCACAATTCAGTGGGAGATACTGCTGTACAGGGTCCTGCTTTTGCACATTTTTGTTAAATATTTACCCAGGGTAGATCAGATGAGATGCAGTATCTCATTTCAGTGGTGTCCTGCTTTTACACATTTTTAGATTGTATTTGTCCAGGACAGGCCAGCTGAGAGGCAATATTTAATTTTCAGTGGGCTCCCACATTTTCACCACACATTTCTAATAGTCTTTTTATGACCTGATGTTATGATCAAGACAGAAATGTTACATCCCATTCAAAAGGTGATTTCACGGTGCGACTGCAAAAACATTTTTGGAGGGAAAGGGATATATTGAACATCAGGGGTCAAAATCTGCAAAAATAAAGTTATGTGTAAACGTTGGAGCAATTCAACATTTCTTTATAATTTTTTTTTTTTTTTTTTTACATTTTAACTCCAAATTTTCAACATGTTCCTTTTATGACCCCCTCCCTCTGAGCGTGGTAGATGTCATTTATAAAATACTGGTTGAAACGCCATTTTGCACCAAAAGTGAGAAAACACATTTTGGCCAGGATTTGAAAATGAGATGGTGTGAGAAAATGGCTATATTTAAAATTTGGGGTCAAAATATTTGAAATTAGCAAAGTTATGAGTGTGTATAGAAAAATCTCAAAGTACCTTTATGTCTTTGTTTTTTTAGTATTTTGACCCCAAATTTTCAACATAGTCTTCTTGTGACACCACCTCATGAACCCAGTAGGTAAAAAGTTTTAAATCCCATCCTGAAGGTAATTTTGTAGGGTGACTGTAAAATCACTTTAGGTCCAGAATTGAAAAATGTCACTGCCCTGTTCATGAGGTGGGGTCCCAGAAAGTCCATGTTGAAAATTTGGGGTTAAAATACTAAAAAATGACCAAGTTATGAGTAAAAGTTCAAAACACATTGAAATACACTATCTGTACTTACTTGGTTTCCTCAGTTACTGGTCTAACTTTGAAGAGTGAAGGTGCGTCTCCTGTTCTGAGAGGATCACCAGGTTGGACCCTCAGTAGGTAGGTAAGTATAGGATGTGGGGGTGAGGGGTGGAGGGTGGTGAGCTGGGGAGGGTCAGGTGGAGATCGTGATGGTGGCGTAAGACAATGAGGGACCATTTTTATCTCAGGTTTGAAAAAGAAAAAAATATATATAGAGGGATGGTTTTCTTTATTGCAGTTAAAGTACCTATTGATGCTGCGGATTGGTCACCCCAGTGTCTGCTTGATACTTGAGGGCACTGTGGTGTCCCCGACTGTTCGGCAAGAGGGTGGTCTACGTGGGGTGGGATGTAGGTGGGTTCTTGTTTTGTATGGGGAGCTAGGACAGGGCAGTGATCGGGGGGGGGGGGGAGATCCCGGTGCCAGTCTGGCAACAGACAGTGCAGGTGTGAAGAGCATGCAGAGGGTGGAGCAGAGTTGTTGTTGTTTTCACTGGGGAGGAAGTATGAGGGAGAGAGAGAGAAAGTGCAGTTATTCATAGGAACTATATGTGCTTCAATTCCACTGGGGAGGTGGAGTGCAGAGCAACAATATGATGGGTTCAGTAACCTTCTCTCTTCCCCTACATCAGCAGTACATCAATACAGCTCTTGCTATGCAGCTGTGAGAAGCACAACACAACTAAAAAGCATGGGTAAATTCCTTAATGTTTGCGTGCATGTTTATTAGTGCACAAGGTAGGGTTAATTAGTGAGGCAAAGAAATACATTTTACCAAGTGGTAGCACCGTTTGTGGAGTGGAAATGGGTGCTGGGCAGTTGATTGGGTTCTGTTGAGGACTTTGAGTTCAGCAGGTAGGGTCAGACCCAAGATTTCCTTCAGGATAGGCAGTGTATACTAAGAAGCACCATCTCATTTCATTTCATGTCAGGTGCCCAGTACCATGGCCCATAAGGAGGACTGTCCCACACCTCAAAGTCCAGCAGTTTGGTGCCCAACCCTGATGCCAGTAAGAAGCACTGCACCCTCACCCCAAAATATAGCAGTCAGGTGCCAACCACACTGTCAGTAAGCAGTAATGTTCCTGCCTCAAAATCCAGTGGTCAGGTGCGCAAATCACCACTGCTAAGCAGTGCTTACTCCCTGTCAATGTTTGGCTGTCAGGAGCCCAACTCTGGCACTAGTAAGCATTACTCTCCCCCCTAAAAGTCCGGTGGTATCCCCTTCTCCCCCACACTGTTGAAAAATACCCTCTACTCCTTCCCACCTTCTGTACATCCTTCCACCCACCTTCCCCGACTGGCACCCACCTCTGTCCCTCTTTGCAGCTCCACTTGTCCCTTGATGTCGAATCCTCAACACACATCTCTTCTGCTGGCTACAGCAAGCACACATTTCAGTGAGCAATAGAAAGTTGACATCCAGAGAGTTTATAAGGAAAGGGCTAAAAAGATTTCAACAAGAAAAAGTAGGCAGCAATATTAACAAGCATTTGTCAGTGCCAAATGTGTGCTTGTTGGTATTGGCATTTTTAGTGTAGGAGTTACAGAGCTGCACAATAGGAATGGCAGTGAAGTATTGAACTGAAGCCAACCCCACCACCACCCTGCAGATACTGACAGGCATTGGGGTGTGCCTTTGGGTCATCAGGCATAACGGCCACGCCATTTCACCACATCCTACCCTGCAGACACTGACAAGTGTCATGGTGTGCCTTGGGGTCTGGGGTCTTTGACCCTTATGTTCACCCCATTACATCAGGAAATACAGTGAGATGGGTGCAGTATAGGAGAATGGGGTGAACTTTGGGGCTGAAGAGTCCAAGGCACACCTCGATGCGCTCACTGGCTGCAGGGTGGGGGTGGAATAGTATAGGCATTATGACGTGATAACCCAAGTCACACCTCTGATGCCTGTCAGTCTCTACAGGGTGGGGTGTTATGGTTGGAAACCCTAACGCCTCAGGCGTTCGATTAGCATTTCACTCCAAATTTTCAACATGTTTTTTTGTGACCCCCACCTCATGAACAGTGGCAATATCAGTTTGTTAGCCGGAAGCTGATTTTGCACAGTGACTACGCATTTGGCACCACAGGTGTGAAAACACATTTCAAACAGAATGTGAAAAATGACATCTGTACTGTTCGTGGGGAGGTGTAAAAATGGCAATGTTGAAAATCTGCAGTGAAAATATTTAAAAAACTGGTGAAGTCACAAGCGTGCTTAGAAACTGTGCAATGCACACCCATAATGTAATTTGTTTGGGGATTTTTTACAGCAGATTGTCAACACAGGCATTTTGGGACCTGTGCTCATGAACAGTGTCACTGTGATTTCCTTAATCGTCCCGAACAGTGATTTCCCACAGCGACCACGCATTTCTGTGCTAGAAGTTCGGAAACACATTTCGGCTGTGGTGTGAAAAATTACAGCTGTACTGTTCATAAGAAGTGTGGAAAAATGCTAGTTGTGAAAATCTGGACTGAAAATATTACAAATTCATGAACTTACGAGGGTGCGTGGAAACTGCACAATGCTCGCTCGTAGCACATTTTATGGACTTTTGTCACCAAATTTTTAACATAGCCATTTTAAGGCCTCTGCTCATGAACAGTGTTACTGTGATTTTCTTAATCTGTCCAAACATTGATTTCACGCACAATAGCCATTTATGCGCTACATCTTGTGAAACACATTTTAGAAGATGTGAAAAACTGTAGCTTTACTGCTCATAAGGAGGTATGGTAAAATGGCAATGTTGAAAATCTGGCGTGAAAATATTAAAAATTTGTGAACTTACGAGTGTGCGTAGGAACTGTGCAACGCATGCTCGTAAATCAATAATTTTGGGGAATTTTTTCACCAAATTTTAAACATTGGGTTTTTGGTGACTAACCTCATGAACTGTGACACTGTTGTTTCATAAATCAGTCTCGAAAGGTGGTTCCACGCAGTGACTGCAAAATCACCTTTCGGGGCTGATTAACACCATGACAGTGCCAGAATTCATGAGGAGGGTTCCCAAAAACCCCATGTTGAAAATTTGGTGCCAAAATTCAAAAAAATGCCTGAGTTATACATCAAAGTTGAAAAAGCCCTATTTATTCCATTATACAGCTTACCGGCATTTCTTCAGTTCGCGGTTGGCTTTGAAGAGTGCAGATGTGTTCCCGGTCCACCAAAGATCGTCGCACTGGCCTCCGGAGGTAAGTATGGGGTGAGATGGGGGTATGGGGAGGTGGATGCGCAGAGGGTGGGTGTGGATTGGGGGGCAAGACAATCAATGAGGGACCATTTTTTCTTTTCAGGTGTTTGTTTTCTTTTTAGGAAGACAACATGAGACTTGTGCCACGCTGGGGTGGGCTCCCAGCATGGCAGCTGGAAGATTTTTGGGGGGTCACTGGAGCTGACAGGGGATTGGGCACCCCCGTCGGCCATGCAGACATGTGCCACACTGGGGTGGGCTCCCAGCGTAGCAACTGGAAGTCTGTTTCTTTTGGGGGTGGGTTTAATTGAACCGATGGGGGATTGGGCACCTCCGTCGCCATTCTCACTTATGCCACGCTGGGGTGGGCTCGCCGTGGCACCTAGAACTCTGGGGGTAGTGGAGCCAACGGATAGCACCCCTGGCCAGCCATACTGTGTGCGACGGGGTGGAGGAAGCATGAGCATGCTGGGGTGGCTCCCAGCATGCTACTTGAGTGTTTGGGGAGGGGGGGAGAGTAGATGCAAAGGAAGCTGTCTATGACAGCTGTTCAGGGTGCAGTGCTGCTGTAGGCATTTTGCATACTGCCAACGGCAGTATGTAAATTACCTGCCAACGCCAGTATGCAAATTGCCTACACGTTACAACCGCTGATTGCATTTTTTTGCTTTTAACTGTACGCCACTGCATTCTGAACAGCTGTCCTAGGCAGCTCAGACATTTATTGGTGTGGTGCAGCCTCACCTGCAGAAGGTAGCAGGGCATTGGAAGTGGGGGAGGCACACCTACGAAAACTCATATGGTGGCACTATGTGTCTTGCACATGCATGCAAGCAAACATAAAAATCAAAAAAAGTTATGAACTAAAGAAAAAAACATGGTAATGAAATAATTTCAATGTTGTTTTAAGTCATGACTCCCCCCCCTCCTTTTACCTTATTTCTCTCAAGAGTTTGTTTTTTGTTTACCCTCACCCTGATGAACCCTTTGGGTGTCAATTTTCAAATCCCCCCCAGTGGGTGTTAGCGCTGGACGCTGGCATACACCAAAAACACCCATTTGGGGGGATTTGAAAGATATCTCCTATAGGGTTTGTGAGGGTGGGGCTAAAAAGGACCTTGACACAAAAAATAGGAAAGATATTATAAAACATATAAAGTTATGAGTTAAAGGAAAAAAAAACATTGAAATGAATGACCCATTGAAATGAAAAGCCTGTTAATTTCAATGTATACTGTAAGTGGCAAGAGACCCAAGTAGCTACCACTGCCAAACCATAGGACCTACACTTGGTGTTGAACAGTCTGCCCTCCTTAGGACAGGGGAGCATACTTAAAAGAGCTACACATGGCAGTGATACAGCTGCCCTTCTCAGTTGAGGGGGCATCTGCACAGGAGCTGTGCTTTGCACCAATACAGCAGCCCCACCTCAAGCAGTCAAACATCTCTGACCTTGATCAATGCTTGCTTTGTTTGCTTTCACTTATCATTGTGCTGTGCTTTTTTCCCTTGCACTCAGCAGCACCCGATCACCTGCCCACTACCATGGCATCCCTTCCCACTTTATACAATGCACTACCACTTGTTTATGTTCATGTCTTTTCTTATGGACATTACTAGCTTAAGGTCAACATTGCAAGAACTAGAAGCTTGTGTAGATCTTTATGCTCCTGATGTTGTAGCCATTAACAAAACGTGGTTGGAGCCAAACGTGTTCATGCATGAGACTGAGATCCCTGGCGATAGTGCCTTTAGTAAAGGTCAGGTATATAAGAAAGCGGATGGCATCCTACTAAATTAAAGTAATATATAAATGCTAAAGAAGTACACCTACATGCCCTGGCTATATCCTCCTATGAATGTCTGGTGTTAAATCTCTTTTTGGTAACATAAATCCATTGTTCGCTGGCTGTGTTTATAACCCTTCCTCTGTGGCTTAGTATGCTCTCACTGGTTGTCTAGATGAAAAATCTCTTGGTGAAGTAATTCTGCTAGATGATCATAACCTGAACTGGAAGAATGTGGGTTCATGCAGGTACAAAGTGGCCCTGGTGCAGGTTCAGCTCAGCCAAATCACTGAGGAGAACACATGTCTAAACAATAAATCTGGGAACCACAGCTTGGTAGATTGGATCTTAGTTAACAGGTCTGAAAGGATAAAATCCACCGGCATGCATGCAGACTCTCTAACTGACCGCTCCTTGGTGTACTGCGTATGGAAAAATAATTTCTTGAAGCCCTCCTTCAGAGTAATAATGATTTGAGTTTATTAATTGGACAAGTCTGCTTTTCTAGATAACCTGGCTAGAGTAAATGGGGGCAGGGGAAGCAATTTGGGAATCGTGATCTAGCTCTTGACTTCTCTATCAGCAGTTTCTTTAGCATGGGCAGTAAGCATGCCCCCCTGGTGCAGAGCTGGTATATAGTGACCTTTCTAAGTCAGTGAGGTTTAGTGATAACTACAAGGCTAGAGGACTACAGCTTGATTAGCAGAATTACAGGAAACTTAGAAATGCATGTAAAACTGATCTTAAGAAGGCAAGGAGAAAATACATGAAAAACATGCAAACCAGCAACCTGTTGGATCCAAAGTACTATTGGATGCAGGTAAATTGCCACCTGAAAGGTCACGCTGGAGGACCAACATGACATGTAGTCTGTGATGAAAGCATATTTATGACCCAGCATTCTCAGCAAATGCATTGTCAGTTCTTTACCGAGCTGGATAAGTTCAAAGCTCCTTTAAGTGGGTTGAAACAGAGTCCTTCTCCCCTATGACTTGACTAAACTCCCAAAAAGTCCTCCTGAGTTTCATGTTAGGCTATTCACCAGGAAGGAGGTACCGGTAGAGCCAAAACAAATTAAGAGTAATAGCTTGGCTGGCTGCCCCTGTCATTGCCTTTCATATTAAGATTCATACTAAGATCTGACAAGAAGGCTAAATATCCACGAGCGACTTCCACTAAGTTATTGGAAGTACTGAAGATCAACATTGGCTAAATTTAAATTGTCCAACCTACTCTTGAATTCTCGTTTGTTTTTACTTACAGCTCTTTCAGTGGGAAGTTTATTCCATGGGTAAACCATTGTTTAGTATAAAAATATTTTTTTCTTATTGGTTTTGAAGGACTCCCCTCTAATATGGAGTGGATGACCTTGGGTACCAGCTATGTCTTCTTTAAATTCAATGCCTAATGCTATCGTAAGCTGGGGATCCTGTAAAATATCATATCATAACATCTCTCCTCTTATTCTGTGAGTTTGTAATGGCACCGAGGTCAGTTTTTCTACTCTGGTTTTGTATGGCAGGTCACGATACCCAGATATAAGTTTATGAACATACGAACATGGCATAAAAAGTCCCATAGGTCTATCAAGTTTGCCTGATTGTGCAGTTCTCCTTTGAACACCTTCTAGTTTATTTATATGTTTTTATCTATATGGACATCAAAACTGGATACCATAATCTTAATGCCAACACACATATGCTCTATAAAGAGGTGCAATAACATTTTCTTGTCTGCTACATGTATTACGCCTGATTGCCCATAGTAGCCTATTTGCATTGGAGATGATGTCTGTACACAATGAGTTTGTTATATAAATACATAGATCTTTTTTAGAAGTCAGTGCTTTAAGTTTACCCTCCTTGTAGGAAATACATATTCTTACTATTACACATATCTTCCTTTTATTTATTTGCTTATAATTACTGCCCACAATTTTTTCCCTTAGAGAAAGCCAGTTATAATTTGCCATTATAACCAGCCAAGCTGGTTATAATGGCAGACACGCGCCAGCTTTCTCTAGAGAAGTGCGAGACACAAACACCTGCAGAGCAAACAAAAGAATTCAGCCACTCACACTCTGTCAGCTGTGGGTGTCCTCTCTACTCCGTCGTTGTTCTCCATGACACCAAACAAATACTCACTTGCTAGAGATCTTCGTCCTGTGGTGATTGTAGTTATCTGCTTCCTGTGGAGATCTGGGTGACGCATTGTCAGAAGAGAGGAGAGCGTTAGGTTAGCGAGGGTTAGGGAGCGTGTTAAATGTGTGGCAAAAAAATTGCAACCAATAATTATAAAAAAATAAAGTAATAGGGAGCTGGTTATTTACTCGAATTTTGCAAACACCCTCAGTGTAGGATGCCTAAATAAATCCCTCGGACTTCTCCCTCGGGGTTTACGTGGCATCCCACACCTCAGGTGTGTGTAAAATTCTCATTATAACCACCTCCCCATACATTATTCTCTATTTGTTAACCAGGTAAGCACACTAGACAGAAACCTGCCTATTTTCAGGCACAGCCCAGAGAAGTCTCTTCAGCCTGTCCGTAGTCTAGTGTTTACTCTGTTTCTGAAAAATGGCCCTGGTTGTACCAGTTCACAAAAGGGATGCCAAGGAACAAGTTGAAAATGAATGTCCTATTTCTTTACTTAACTTATTGGCAAAATTCCAAGACAGAGTGGTATATAATCAATTGCAGAAATTCTTTGAATCACATGCTTTGATAACTGATGTCCAGCATAGTTTCAGAAATCATCACAGCAGGGATATACCCCTTGTATGTCTGATTACTGGCGTCTTCAGTGGCATGGACTCTGGTCAAACAACAGGTGCTATCCTTGTTGACCTAACTAAAACGTTTGACTTCATGAATCATGAACTTCTGCTGGTCAAGCTAAAGAAGTTGGGTGGCCCTTGATCAGCAGCACTCCTGCTCCTGGTTAAGGAACTACCTATCTGAACGAAAACAAATGGTCAAGTGAGGTGGCAGCTCATCCTCACTGAGACCAATATCTGATGGCATTCCCCAGGGTTCTGTATTGGGCCCATTGCTCGTCTCCTTATTTGTAATTGATATAGCAGGTAACTTCTGGAGCAGTGTGATGCAGCTATGTGCATACTACGCTGTACTTTACAGAAGTCAAGCTGATATTGCACTTAAATTCTTGTGCTGGGGACGATTTTAGACAACTTGAAAAATAACTCCTAATGTATAAGATGATCCTAAACACTAAAAAACAAAGCAGTGTTGTTCAGTGCCAGACAGCTAGGTCTGAAGAAGCAAGGGTTGCTCAAACTGTATACATCTGAAGGTGCTCTTCTAGAAGTTGTGGGATCACTAAAGTACTTGGGGATACAATTAGATCATAATCTTTCCTTCAGGTCTCGTGCTGATTATGTGACAAAAATCCTCCACCAGAAGTTTGAATTGCTGTATAAGCTTAGGGACTAGCTTATGATAGAGGCATGTCAGGCTGTTTCCAACAGGATCTTGCTCCCAGTATGGTTTCTTTGGGTCTTCCAGTCCTTCCTTCCTTATGGGAAACAGAACTGAACTCAGAAAACACTCCTCCACTCCTCTACCAGTACCATGTTAATGGTCCCCCGGGTAAAATCTGCCTCAGGGCAATGGTCTTTTGCCATTGTAGCCCAGCCCCAAACCTCCGGAATAACCTTCTTTTCATGGTTCAGGCTGTGCCACTTCTGATGACTTTAAAAAGTGTCTAAGGATTTATCTTCTTGACTGTTTTCTGTGCAGTTGCTACCGCTGAGGGTATGCCACTTGCTGGTGTTCAAGCAGATCCTGCACAGATATCCCTTCTGTGGTTGTCTATATGTCTTCTTGTAATGTAATTTGTCATGAGTAACTAACTATGGGGCGTGTTAACTTTGTATCTGCATTTGTACACTTAATCTCATCTCTGTAATTGCCTATACACCTAAATTTCAAATGTATACTTTGCTCTATGTAATTAACTCTGGCTCACCCCTGAAAATGGGACAGTTCAGCTATCCGATTATCAACATCGAACAAACTATATTAACTGGGCTGGCAGTATAGCTTAAAAGCTCGAACAGCAAGCTGTGACTGAGCTTGGCACATCCAACAGACCTGGATTTTATTTCCCAACCTCCCTTTGCATACTGTATGACCCTGTGCAAGTCACTTAACCTCTCCAGTCTTCCTGGGTCTCCTCTGAAACAGGCCTTGCACGTAGTTGGCCTTACCTGGTTACCAAAGAATAAAAAAAAAAAACAGAACAGTAGCCCTACCTATTTAACTAGTGAAACATGCAAGCAAACATAAGGCACTGAACAATGCTTGTTAGCAGTGTGGTGCTTTTTTTGTTTTCATTCACTTTTCTTGACGTGTGATGCTTTTTTGTTTGCATTTCCTTGTGCTGTGCCTTTCTGTTTGTATTCAACAGAACGCAATCATCTACCCACCACCATGACACTCCTTTCCATTCAACACACTGCACTACCACTTGTTAACATTTATGTCTTTACCTCACTAATGAATCCTAGTTATTTCTGTACTAAAACATGCAGGCAAACATTATAGCATCAACCAGTGCTTGTTAGCTGTGTTGTGCTTTTATTGTTTTCATTCATTTTTTTGTTGTGCTCTGCCTTTTTAGTTGCATTCATTTTTGTTGTGTTATTTTATTTACATTCACTATTTGGTGAGCCAAGGCCAACAGGATGCTGGGATGCATCGCTAGGGGGATCACCTCCAGAAGGAGGGAAGTGATATTCCCTCTATATAACTACTTGGTGAGGCCGTACCTTGAGTACTGCGTGCAGTTTTGGAGGCCACACTTAAAGAGGGACATTAAACTCCTGGAGAGGGTCCAGAGGAGGGCAACCAAAATGATTTGGGGCTTGGGGGACAGGACCTATGAGGAGAGGCTCGAAGAGCTAAATATGTACACATTGGAAGAGAGAAGGGACTGGAGGGACATGATAGAGGTCTTCAGGTACATGAAGGGAGTAAATAGGTGAAGAACAGTCAGAGTGCTTCAAAGGAAGAAGGAGGAGGGGGCCACTAGAGGGCATGGGTGGAAGCTGGAGGGGGGAAGATTCAGGGGAGAAAGGAGGAGGTGCTACTTCACTGAGAGAGTTGTGGAGCCATGGAATGCACTGCCTAGGGGACTGGTGGAGGCAGAAATGGTGGAGGGGTTCAAGAGGAGGTGTGACAGGTACAGGGGAAGGGTTCTGGAAGCAAAATCCAATGCAGCGAGAATATCCGGAACTGGGAAGGGAGAAGCCAGAGAAGGCGGGGGTGGGGGGCAGCAAGGTCAGCTCCCAGGGTGAGGTCTGACCAAACGAGCAGACGCGAAAGACTGTTAGGCCTATTCTGCCGGCGTTTTAGTATGTTAGTATATGCTTTTTTTGGTTACATTTATGTTTTAGTTGTATTAGATGCTTGCTTGCATTCATTTTTTAGCTGTGGTAATGTTTTAATTTTAGATGCACTTAACTGTTTTGGTTTGCATGTGATTTTTTTATTTGTGATTTTCTTTTGATTGCATTTTACATTTGTTTTTGTTACTTTATGGTTGTGGTATTACACTTGACATTTGGTTATGCTGCTTTTCTTTTTTTGTTTGTGTTTCGTTTTTTGGTTGTTACTTTACTCATTTGATTGCATTTTACTTCTTTGTGTTTTTTACACTTCAGAGCCACCATACTCAATCTCTAAATCTATGGTCCAGCTGTAATGCCTTTGCCATTTGTATACATTATGTTACCACAAGCCTGCAAATGAGGCATGAGTCAGACCTTTATTTTACATTTGCAGTCAGCACACATAAAGTATTTAAGCAATTATACAAAACAGGGTATGGCATGTCATGGAGTATTATATTGTAGCCTTGGCTCAGTGTGCCTCTCCTGGTTACCAATTTTCGAATAAATAAAAATAAATAAAATTATCATGCTTTGGGTGCATTGTGAGTCATGGAGCAAAAAAGTACAGGGTCTCATTCACCCACAAAGTGACAATAACCCATGATGTACCAAACCCTGGAGTGTATTAGTGCTGTTATGCAGTTTGTCAAGTTTTTATGTATTAAAAAATGTATTTTTATTTTTTTATGTGCACATATACAAAATAAAAAAATAATTTAATTTTGTTCCATTTTGACCAGCAGGTGGGACCGCTTCTCTGAAAAAGACCTGGGTGCAATCAGAATTAAGGATTTTAAACTTAATTTACAATGCAACAATATGTTTAATGAGGCAACTACAATATGGAGTTGTATTAGGAAGGCATTTGTTAGAAGGCCCTAATTCCAGTCAGTAAGCTCTGTGTTTGATCACATCTAGACTATTGTGCTCAATGCTGGAACTCTCGAAAATAAAGCGATATTAGGAAACGTGAGAATCCCAAAGAATAATTACTAGGGTAATGTACCCTAGCAAAAATTGCACATGTCAAGAGAGGCTGACTAAACCGAATCTGTTCAGTTTGAAAAGGAGGCAGGTAATAGGATAATTGTTTATGATGTATGAAATAATTAATCGTCAGTCACTGTTTAATTATCTGAATTTTTGCCTTTATAATAAAGACACACAAGGCAGTGTTATCAGTTACAGGGCAGACCCTTTAAAACAGAGATGAGAAAACGGTTTGATACACTAACAGTTGTTAGCTCCTGGAAGAAACTTTTTGACTATGTAGTTGAGTTTAAATCATTTGCACATTTCAGATCAAACTTCGACACTTATATGAGCAGTTGTAATTATAATATTAGCAGTAATAATAATGACACGCTGTAGAGCTGTCCCTCAATGGAGAATTAAGTGAATTGCCTCCAGTATGCACAATAAAAATGTAAAATAGTCCCTCCACAGATGGTTTTCTCCTATCAGTCATCTGTTTTTCTACACATTCAATACATTGTGTGACTGCTTACCATGGAATACAAGACTTCAAACTACTGCTATATTCCAAAAGTCAAATCTCTCTCCCCCCTCCCCCCAACACACTGAATGGTAACATGGAATATATGGTTCCACTGGCATACGAGCAGACATAAACCCAGGCCTCAAGTGGAGAGAGACCCTCAATTTAATCTGTTGCAGGATAAGGAGCAGGGAATTCTCTGGCAGAGTGGCAAGGATAGGAGTAGGATTTTTCATGGTCCTTAAAGAAACAACAGCTATTAAAACTCTGAATTGTACTTGATGTTTTTAAATGTGTTTGTGTGTTAGGAGGGACTCGTGAGTGTAAAGGACATTAAATTATTCATTTACTTTGTTTAATTTAATGGACTTTTATTTTAGGGCCCATTTGAAGTTTTTTCATATATATATATATATATACCTGTGTGTATATGTATGTGTGTGTGTATATATATATATATATATATATATATATGTATGAGTAAAGGTGTTGGCCATGTTTGTGATGGAAATTAGGAATGAGAGAAATGGCTCATGAAGTCTGTATGGCCCTGTACACACTAGAGAACTTAAAATGGTTTAACTGTCTTAAACCGTTTTAAACTCCCGGAACATGGTTTGTGTCCACACTATAACATGGTTAAAACCATGTTACAACAGTGTTCTAAAACCCTGCTAGAGAGGTAGTCTTTAGCACGGTTTTAGATGAACACGATTGCCTTAATCCGTGTTATCAGCAGTGTGTACGCAGACCGTGCTGTAACACTGGTTAAGGTAACCCATCCTATGGGAAAAGTATTTTTTTTAACAACATGATTTTAAAAAAAAAAAAGCTGTATTGCCTAGTAGCCCTTGAAGTACTGGTTCTGAGGATGTACTTTTTTCCCCAGATCGTTTTCGGTTCCTGTTCATGGGTATCCGATCATTCATTGCGGCACACTGCGGCTCCCGTAATGCTTAGACTTGGTGCCGTAGTCATGCCTGGGAACCTGCTTCACTTAGCACGGTTGTTGGAATGCAATGTGGACGCTCCGACAACCGTGCTAGGGATCAATTTTATAAAGCAATTTTAAAATCGTTTTATAATTGGTTGCTAGTGTGTACAGGTCCTATGTGAGTTACTCAAATTCAACATCCCACTGCCTGAACTTGTTCAGACCTGTGCGGTTGTGGACAACTGAAATGGGTCTCAGAACATGTTTAGCCTGTCAGGAAGCAGGACATTTCCATCCCATTTTATAAGGTAGAGTTGCAGACCTGGTAGTTGTAGATGATACACCACCGGTGGAGATAATTACAAGTGGATGTGGGTTCCAAATAACAGTCCCAAACTTAGATACTTAATTGTTCATACAGAAAGTCTGTTAAGGAGATGTTGTATCACCATCTTAGGACATTTATAGGCTCACACAGGTCTTGCCAAATCCATCTGTCTAGTTCCCAGTTAGGTATAGAAGTTACAGGGCAGGCCCTGATCACTACTCACTCTCTGCAAAAATACAGCTGCGTAACATTCCATTTTGATTCAGCAGATATGCTTGGTTAAAGGTACAGCAGACAACGTACTTCTGGTAGTGAAAGGTGCAGGCTATGATGGAATTCCTGGTGATCATCATCTGTCCTCTTCATCTCTTGATGGGGACTGTCTTCTTCACCCACCTGAAGTCATGCAGTCACTTAGGCCTTTGATGTCTGGGCTTTTTAGGGCCCCATTCATACTGTGCTCTGAAGCAAAGTTTTCTGAGCTTAGATAGGATTAAAATCAGTAGACACACTTTGCATTTACTTTAAAAATGGTAAGGGTTTTAAAACATTTTTAAAAACCATGTTCAAACCCATGTCCATGGGTAGTTTTTAGTCTGTTTTTAAAAACGTTTAAAACAATCATGCTTTTTACCTTGCATTCTAAACAGTAAATCATACTGCAGATGTTACTTATAGTGATGTAACTGTAAACCATTTTCAAACACCACTAATGAAAGTGTGGTATAAATGTAAAACAAATGTGTTTAAACCATGTACAAACATGCTTTGCTCTTATTCTGAACACACTAGCTCAGTTTGCTGAAAACATTTTTAAAGACATTTTCGAAACGGAGTAACAGTCTGAACACGGCGTTACTGGGATCAATCCCTGCAGCAGGTGTTGAGAAAAGCAGGCTGGCTTTTCTTACATGGAGTTAGACATTTGCAAGACAACTCATGTTTAGAGGGCTAACGTTTAGGGCAAGCACTTCAGTTGTCAGAATCTAAAACCGTTTATAAAATTGCTGTGGAAGAACAAGCACTCTGATTGTGTCCCACCTTCTATGACCATGTTTTTATTTTTTATGCTCACACTATTGTAAACTACAGCCTCATTACCTCATAAAAAAAAACAGTTATGCTATTTTATATATCTAAAAACACATTCCAGGTTGTCTGGTCATGTAGATGATGCAGCACCAGTGGACATAATTACAGGTGGATGTGGTTTCTGCTTCTGGAGTGGTGCACCTTGTGCAAAACAACCATTTGAAACACATTTATTCTGTATGATGGCACACCCTGTTGTGTGTTATCAGTTACTTCTAAGTTCCTGTCATGGAACTCTGATGGCTGCTCATTTGTCTCTATGAGTTGGTCTGGCTTATCAGAAATGGCATTAGAACACTCACAACATCTCAATGGACAAGCTTCAGTGTCTCTTGGCTGATTAAATCACAAAGGGAGGTCCTCTGCCAAAGGAACCTTCTGACTGGTCTGCATTAGTGGGCTTTTGCTGTTGGGAAATGACACTTCCCAGAGATTGTCTTTTGGTCTCAATCTTGCCCACTCTGTTTGCTGCTTTGTTGAACACAACCAGTGAGGCCTGGCTTCCTCCCGATGGTCCTGTCATTCGTGGGCTCAAACTGGTGCCCTTGACCCCTGTTGCAGTACTGTGGGGGTCAGGGTAAACAAGGTGTTTGAGCCCATGCCTCAGCGCCTGTTTATATATCTGGATATTCTCTGATGCATATGGCACCCAACAAGTATGCTGGCTAGTATCCTGGGACCTGACCCCCATTTTGTGTCTGTAAACCTGGGCAAATGGACCATGGAGAATCTGTGAGTGCTCCTGTACACTCTGCTCCATTCATGGCTTTCATTTGCAGCTCCCTGTCAGCTTCTAGCAAGGAGCCAAGCTGATTTTTAGCAACTTGGATATTCTTCCCTGCCTAAGCCTAATCTGTGGTCCCTCCCCAGTGGTACACTGGATGTGATCTACTTGTATACTAGGGCAACACTGCCTCCTGTTGAAGCCTTGGGTTTGAGGTGAAGTGTTGGGGTTGTGGTCATGGCCATCCTGTGTCTGTCCAAGCAGTGAGGTGTAAGTGCTTGTTTCTTATGATTATGCACTTTATTTTTGAATAAATAGATATCTCTAAGCAGTGTCCATGGCTCAGCAGGTTGCACACTCACTTCTGAGGCTGGAAGATTGGAATGTTATGGGATGTGGCACTACACCAGGAACTGGATGATCTGTATTGCATGTAGCACCCAATAAACATGCTGGATAGTATCTTGGGACTTGACACCCATTCTGTGTCTGTGAATGTGGGCAAATAACCCATGGCTCATCTGCAAGTGCTCCTGTGCACTCTGCTTCATTGATTGCTTTCATTTCTGGGTCCTTGTTAGCTTTTCTTCATTAGTAAGAGACCAATCTCTGGTCCCTTCTCGGTGGTGCAGTGGATGTGATGTACTTGTACACCAGGGAGGCGCTGCCGACCATTGAAGCTTTGGATTTGAGGTGGAACATTGGGGATTTGCTCATGGCTGTCTGGTATCTCTCCAAGCAGTGAGGTGTAGGTGCTTGTTTTTTTAATGATTATGCACTTCATTTTTGAAGAAATAGATTTTTCTGAGCAGTGTCGGTGGCTCAGCAGGTCGCATACTCATCTCTGAAGAGGGAAAATTGGAAGGTTAAGGGTTCTAGCCCAAACTAGGAATTTGGGGTGAAACCCAATACTGACACAGTAGTGCAGCGTGATGGGGATGCTGTACTCCTGAGGTACTGTCATTTGGATGAGATGTTAAATCACATTCCCAGTTACCTGTTCTCCTGGTTGTTCAAGTGGACATTTAAGATCACATGGTGATTCTCGAAAAGAGTAGAGTAATTCCCCCGGTGTCCTGGCCATTTCCCCACTAAAAAAAAAAAAAATCACCAACAGCTTAATCTGGTTCAGTTTCTATTGGTTTCCATCTGTATCTCCCCCCCCCCCCGACGAGGCTCAAAATAGGCAGAAATGCCCAACTCTCCTTTCCCAGTCAACGAAAACTCAATAAATAAACCACAAACTGTCCCCTCATTTTGGGGTTCACAGTAGCTTTGTGTGCCCTACATATTTTATTTTTGGTCTGTCATGTGCTGATGAAAAAATGCTGCTGATGGTATACTACTCACAGTTTGGCCATTCCTGGGACCAGGAGAGTGAGAGTCTGGTTGCAGCATGATGAACACTGAAAAGAGTTGTGGTTCTGAGCATGATTGAGCTGCGAGGCTGGGCTCCTGGGCCTGAATCAGAGGGAAATCTGTGGTGGGGGCATACAGTCATTAATTTATTAAAGATAATATTATTGACAGCTGCAATAGTGCATTACACATTGCCAGCATGACACATGTGCAGTGACTATAGTTTTTGAATATTTGCAAACAGAATATGGAAAGAGTTACATTTTTAACATATCTTGGATATTATCTCTTTATTTTTTATTACAGTATCTTTACTAAGAATAGCCCAATGGTGATGCAACATCTTGGTTTCAGTGTAGTCCTGCTTTTACCAAATGTTATAGCTGGTAACACTGAAGCACAGGGAAACAGAGTGACATGCTTGAAGTCACACTATGTGGATCTGATGGACATAATCTGAAAATCTAGCTGGCATTTAACTTTTAGCTTTAATAGTTTTTGAGTTAACAAAAACAACTTTCACACTATTGAAATTAGGACTGGGCGGACTGTTCTGCAGGAGATCTGGACCCCCGGATTGAACCCGCAATCCATGGACCACAATAAATACGGAATTCACCATAGAAGTCCAGTTCCAGGTCCGTGGAGATCCATTTCCGTGATTTTGTTGTCTGTTGCCATGGGGTGCCATTGGCACGTACAAGTGGCCGTCGACATCCAGTCAGGCAACAGAAGGTGACGTGATGCACTCATGCTATATAACTATGTTGAGGGTGCAACGCGGCCACAGATGAGCACGGAGGACCAGAGGAGCAGGATCTGTGCTCAGCAGAGTCAGGCAGCCAGCAGAGAGAGTCACCAAACAAAAGTGCCAAAACCACCAAAAAATACAAAACAAATGCCAGAAATATGAGTCAGATGGGCGGGAACAGAAGAAATTAGGAAGAGTGAGAGAAAGGAGGGGGAGAGAAACTGATTGTCAGGGGTGGGTGAAGGCGGGTCGGGGAGTCGGGACTCAGGACTAAGGAGATAGTGGTGGCCTGGGTGGCTGCTGGGGGACGCAAATTGCAAACTAAGGCAGTGTGGCAGTACTGTGTGACTGTATATATGAGCAAGGGGAGGCTGGCAAAATCTTTGACTTGTGCCATTCCAGATCCAGAGGAGAGAGGGAGAGACTACTGGGGGCCCAAGAGAGATTTTGCAGTTACAGAAAATCCCAAATTAAAGTTTGTTTTTCTTTTCTTGGCCTCAGTCAGTGCAGCTGTACACATGAGAAAAGGCAAGCAGGCAAAATCTTTGACTTGTGCCATTCCAGATCCAGAGGAGAGAGGGAGAGACTACTGGGGGCCCAAGAGAGATTTTGCAGTTACAGAAAATCCCAAATTAAAGTTTGTTTTTCTTTTCTTGGCCTCAGTCAGTGCAGCTGTACACATGAGAAAAGGCAAGCAGGCAAAATCTTTGACTTGTGTCATTCCAGATCCAGAGGAGAAAGGGAGAGGGAGAGACTACTGGGGGCCCAAGAGAGATTTTACAGTTAAAGAAAATCCCAAATGAACATTTTTTCTTACTTGGCCTCAAACAGTATAGCTGAATGTGTATATGAGAAAGGACAGGCTGGCAAAATCTTTGACTTGTGCCATTCCTGATCCAGAGGAGAGAGGAGGAGACTACTGGGGGTCTAAGAAAAATCTTACGGTTATGTAAAATCCCAATTTTTTTTTCCCCTGGCTTCAGTGTGGCTGTGTGTGCAAGGTGAGGGCAGCAAGGTAGCAAAATAAATCTTTGATTTGTGCCATCCAATAACAAATCAGAATCTCTTGTTAACATTCATTCACAATCTCATCCAGAGGAGAGAGAGAGAGAGACTGTAGGGGGGCTGACGATAAATGTAACAGTCCCAGAAATCCCAAATAAAATTTATTTTCCTGGCTTCAGTGTGGCTGTGTGTACAGAGCAAGGGCAAAATAAATCTTTGACTTGTGACATCCAGAAGGGAGAGAGAGAGAGAGAGACTGCAGGATGGCAAAAAACTTTAAAAAGTAGAGCACACACACCTCTAGTAACAAGGGCACAGGTCTATTAAAAAACTTTATTCAGAAGTCTCACAAAAAGCCATATCACCTGACACGTTTCGGATGTCTGTTACATCCTTTCTCAAAGGTAAAACACCTCATGGGAATATTCACATGCAAGATGCTGGTTAAAAGTATGCCTCAGACAGCAAAGGATTAGTAGCGGATGAGTTAAAACAAGATATAGATTACTATCAAGCTTTAAAACATTGAATATCTGCTTTTCAAAGCACATAAAAACTCGTAATGTAAATGAATTACATTTCTACAGCATACAGATAGGGTGACTGTGAAAGTAGTCCTATACAGGAGTTGACACGGGTAATCACAGATGGTCAGATCATAAAACACAAAACAGAAACTAGGTATGTCAACACCACAGTGGATATGTGTATATGAAAAATTGTCGATGTGTATTATCACAGAACATTGTTTGTAAAAACAGTGTTAAAGTCATTGTCCATTCATAAAGAACAGTCCATATTGAGAGCTGAAAAGGCAGATAACGGTGGCGTATGGGACAGTGGCGTACATTATTGACTGAAGAATCTATCAGTAATGTCCTTAAAGAGGAACCAGTCCATAAGGATTGAGTTGGTAACCACAAAGCAGTGTAGTTACATTGGAAATGTCATTTGTTGAAGGTTTGTAACCCAAGGGGCATACATGGCACATGGGGCTGTGCAGACGTGTACCAGCACCGTAAGAAAGGTAATGTTCATGTAGCTGGCTGATGGTTGGCTGGATTGGCAAAGGCCTTGGCAAGGATTGCATGAGACTGTCCATTGAATGTTTCAGTGGAATAGCCACACCCACACAGGCATAGCTTTTTGTAAAAAGATCACATTTTGCACAAATAATGGCAGTTCATAAGGAACATAATTCATGAAAGAGCAACCAAGAGCACAGTCCATATAAGAACAATCAATTCATATAAGGTGCCAGCCAAGTTTGGAAAACCAGCAGTGAAGAATAGTTGCATGTGTTACTTGAAGATCTTATCAGTACCACTCTGTGGAAACCTAAAAACTTGTAAAACTTTGTCTTAAAACATGCATATAGTTGTTTTGAAAGGGAAAAGGAAAATGGTATGGTTATTAGCAACGACTTTGCTTGTGGTGTGGTGCGACATAGACAAGTGATGGCATCAGCCATGCACTCGGAGGTGCAGGTCCAAGTCCAATAATAAGAATATACCATTTATTCATCTGTGAATGCACTCTGTTTCCAAGTCTCAGGAGAGGTTGTGACAGTTGAAAAAATAAAACATAGTTTTCCTGCCTATGTGTTACTGTTTGGCCTAGTTTAAGCCTATCTCGTGAAATGAAAGTGCAATATTATGCTTGTTATATGCACTTTGAACCTTTATCTTATGGCAGTGTGCTATTTACACCATGTAATGCAGGGGTATACAATAGCACCTGTTGCACCTGTGGGATTTGAAAAGGCCCCTTTTGTTAGGTCTGTTGTCTAGGGTGTAATACTCCTAGCTAGACAGTAGTGTGGTGCTCTAATACTGGGTCTTGAGTATGTATCAGTTCTATTGCAAAAGGGGTCTGGTAACATGATGCTATGAAACGTAGAAGTGTTTGTATTGAAGCAGAATTTACATTCTGCCATTTTATGTGTGTATTTCATTATATACAAGGGTACCTGTTGGTAATGAAGCAGTCAGACCACTAGTCAGTCTGGGTTTATGCTTGAAACATAAGGTAGATTTTTTTCTTCTCTGTTGGGGTAACAACAGTTCGAAACATGGCAATGCTAGCAACGGAATGAGGTGTACAATACTTAGAGGTGGGCGAAGTGGCTGACATTCACTCCACGAAGCACTTTGCGGAGTAGTGGCGAATCCGCGAAGTATCCCGCAATGCGAAGCGGAGTAGTTCGCGTCATAATGAGGATCGCAAAGTCATTGATTTCAATGCATTTTGCGTTACTCCACCTTACCCCAGCCAGTTCTGTGCCTATTTTTAGGTGAAGTACATTGATTCTAGTGTACTTCGCATCACTTCGCCTTGTTTTTTGGTCTCCAAGGCGAATTTTGCATTGATTAATGGGATTGCAGGTCACATGGGCTCTAGACTCTTTTGCACAGCCTCAGTTCTGTGTAGTGTGAGTGTAGTGGTGGCTGCTGTCAGAGCTCTGCAATTAAAACCCTATAAAAGCTGTTAAAAAAGCCTTTTTGAGCCTTTTGTTTTGCTCAAAACATAGTACATCGATTGTAAGAAATCCTCCTGTACTCACATCATTGAGTGTTTATTGTTCGTATGTGGATTTTGAATGTCTATTTTGAACATTCAGTCTGTGTACTGAGACACTTGAAGTGTGCTTTGGGGGAGGGCCATATCTGTGTGAGGTAGGTAGTAGATTAACTGGGAGAAAATGGAAATCTTTTTGTTGTGGTTATGTTTTTGTTGTATAGCTGTGTTAAAGTGCACTGTAATATTTTAATTAATTTTTTTTAATTTTTTTGCTGATTGTTGTGGTGCAGCAGTGCATAATTTCAGTGTGTTTAAAAGATCTGGTTATATTAATGAAGTTTTCAATTTGCTGCGTGTTACTTGTGTGTGTGTGACGTGTGCTGTCAAATCAGGCACATTTTATTGTGGCACACAGTTATTGCAGCAGTGTGAACCTGCTATCCACTACACCTGCATGATTTTTTTGTACTGCTTTGTGGTATCTTTACTGGTAGTGGACTGTTACTGCAGTGCACTGCCCCTCCTCCCAACCGGCAAAAGGTATTCTTTTCCAGATTTGAATCTGTGACTTGTGAGCACTGGTTAGGTGTTGTGCCTTTGCGTCTGCATCTCTTGAATGTGCAGCGCAATCTTAATCTGTCTGTGCATTTGCATCTCTTTAGGGCCCAGTCTTCATCTGTAACTTAAGTCACAGTTGTTTGTTTGACCTCCCTTCAGAGTACTGGTGCAGTGCATATCTCTGCATGAACATTGTACTCACTGATGTGCGTTTTTAAGTCAGGGTGATCATCACGAGTCACTCATGATACAAATCGCGTTCTTCATCTTCACAGTCACGATTCACGAATCACAAAACTGTAAGTTTTTTTGTAGTTAGTTGCATGAAAGCCTGTTTCATAGTAGTTTGGGTCTCAGCTTCAATCACCATTGTACTCACTGTTATGAATTTTCAAATCGGATAGTTTTGTGTGGTAAGGGTCGGGGAAGTACAGTCATAGGCATTCGCATTCCCGTAAAGTTTATTATTATTGGTCATGTCACACCAGACACTCATCACGACTCCGACTCCGAGACAAATCACCTTCTTCATCTTCATGGTCACGATTCACGATCATATAACGAATCACAAAACCAAGTTTTTTTGTAGTTAGTTGCATGTAAGCCTGTTTTGTAGTATCTCAGGTCTCAGCTTCAATCACCATTGTACTCACTGATATGAGTTTTCAAATCGGGTAGTTTTGTGTGGTATGGGTCAGGGAAGTACAGCTGTAGGTATACGCATTCCTGTACAGTTTATTATCATTGGTCATGTCACACCAGACACTCATCTCAAGACAAATAACGTTCTTCAGGAATCACAGCAGTCACATTTTTTTTTTCAGTTCTGATGATATGCTGAAGACCTGTAAAGATGACCAAAACATTGATGAATCTTTTTTAACTTTTTTTAAATAGTGCCCCCCCCCAAAAAAAACTACTTACCTTCAGTGGCATGACAGTATTTCAATGTTAAAATTCCTCATCAGGCCAAGAAATGCACACCCCAAGTTCGACTGTATGACCTGTGATACAAAAGAAAAAGCAATTATTACATGTATATACTGTATATAACAAATAAAAACATATATATATATATATATATATATATATATATATATAGATATATATGGATATTGAACATTTAAGGTCAGCTCAGGTTCTGTGGAAAACCATGATGATGCCAGATACATTAACTCATCAGGGGTAGTATTAGTGTACACATAGAGGGCATCCTTCCTGTTGGGGGTTAGTGCTGCAGACATCGGGCAACCAACAGCATTATCACATCATCATGGACGGTTAACTCAATAGTCGGGTCATCCTTCTAGCATATCATTTGGCAAGACACTGTGCATCAGCCCAGTCAGGTCTAGAAGCCTTACATGAAATTCCAGTAGCAGTGGCAGGGGACATTCTGTAGTTCTTATTGGAGTGTGTGCATGCATGATAGTGTGGCATGAATTAGTGGAGAGAGATTTTTCTTTCCATTTTGTGCTCTAATTTCTCTTCATCTGGAGTTGGGGAATTTTCTGGCACAAGACAGTAGCATTTTGGGGATGCACATTAATTCTGGGGACTGTGTGTGAACGCTGCGCGCATGACTGAGTGCACCATTAATTCTGGGAGACTTTTCTTTATTTTTGTATTATTTCTTTATCTCCTCTCATGCCTCATGACCCACCACTCCTTTGGGCTACCTAGGTCTTTCACCTGTTCTGCCTGCCCCATCCTGAGCCCCCTCCAGCTTCACATCACAGCTGCCCCTGGGGTAACCCGGATGTAACCCTTCACCGGGCTGGTCCACCTCCTCTGAGGGGGAAGGCACCAGAGGGGGCAGCCAGCACATGCTTGGCCCCAGGGTGCTGCTGAAGTGGAGGGGCTCTTTCAGGGCATCGGCAGTAATGGAGGACCGGCAGTGGTCATCAGGTTGGTCGCTCGCCAGGCAGATTTCCGCTTTTCTGCACTGTTCCCCATGCATCGCCCCCTGCAGTGCTCCTGGTCTTCACCTGGGGCTGCTGCAGAGCGATGCCAGCCCACTACCCAGCCCAGAGAGGAGAGCAGTCCCTATGGACATTCAATCTTCTTCTTCCTCTGCCAGCCCCCAGCGTCACGAGTCTGTTCCTGAACCTTGGTCGCCAGCATGGCGCAAGGTGTGGCATCCAGTGCCTCAACCCTCAGCGCCACCGGGCTAGCTACTGGGAGACTTTTCATTTGTTGTCATGCTCTCATGTCTCTTCATCTGGACTGGGGAGTTTTCTGGAGACAAGACCAGTAGCATTCTGTGGATACACATTAATTCTGGTGACTGTGTGTGAACAGTATTTTTGATGCCTCAGTAATGTTTACTTTCTGTATGAATACATGCCACAAAAAATGTTCAATGCTACTACAACTTTATTGATGGCAAAACAAGGCACACACAAATGCCCACTGCACTTTGGCACTTAGGCCTTCATTAGGAGGCACACCATTGAAGGCCTAACTGCTAAAGTGCAAGGGTCATTACAGTGTGCCTTGTTTTGTCATAAATACAGTTGCACTAGCAGTGAAAATATTTTATTGGCTTCCATTTGTGTGGAATTATGGCTTTCTGGTTTTGTTAAAGGAGTAGTCAACACAGAATTTTCAAAAACATATGTTATGCAGAGCACTTTTCATTTGTTTGTAAGGTCCTAGTGTGTCCTTCCTTCTGCCTCTTATTAGGGAGTGTTTACTAAATTAGCCTAGTAGCTTTATGGTAGTGTTACAACCCCTGTGGATGTTCATGTCAAATAGGTTTATTGCCTTTATCGCTCCTACAATGCACCCTGTGTCATGTGACAGTGATGTAACATAGCCCATAGATTTAGCATATGCACGGTTCACAACAGCAGAGCTGTGTGACTGTTCTTATCCAGTGAGCCCAAATGGCTACTGTTACAGTTTAGCAGACAGCTGAGAGCTAGGCGAGTGGGGTTTCTGTACGAGAACTTCTAGTCTTTACTAAATACAGCATTGCTGATCTGGGACAATTTCTGTGCTTTTTATTGTTGTGTGTACTTTGATTACATAAAATTTAAAAATGAAAAGACTTACTACTTACTAGACATGACATACACTGAAAACACAAATAGCAAATTACAGCTGTTTATAGCTGTTTTCTTACCGAAACCCCACTCCGCTAGCTGTCGGGTATCTGCTAAACTGTAACTTGCCATTTGTGATCACTGGATAAGAACAGTTACACAGCTCTGCTGTTGTGAACTGTGCATTTGCTAAATCGATGGGCTATACTACATCACTGTCACATGACATGGTGCATTGTAGGAAAAAGCAAGGCAATAAACATATTTGAGATGGAGATCCCCAGGGGTCGTAACTCGTAAAACTACCATAAAGCTAGCAGGCTAATTTAGGAAAAACTTCTAATATCAGACAGAGGAAGAATACACTAGGACTTTACATACAAATCAAAACACTCTGCATAATATATATTGTTGCAAATTTTGAGTGTATGACTACTTTAAGTTGGAATAATGAGGGCAAGGACAACCCTTTTTTACTTAAAACAAGGTTATGCAAAAACAAAACAGCACACACACTTAACAGAAGGAAGGGGGGTGGCTGCAGAATAGAAATTATAAAGTACAGAAATGTAATCAACAAAAGGGAAGATGCATACAGAACAGAAGACAAGAAAAGAAAATGTGTATATAAAAAAGGGAAAACAATTACAAGATACAGGGTGGAAGGGTCAGGGGCAACATAGGAATATATTTTTTATTACAGAGGGTGGTGGGGGTACAAAACTAAAAACCTAATGCTCAGTGTCATGGTAGGACAACAGCAGTTGGAGCATGGCCATGATCTGCAGCTGATGGCCCTCAATCCGCTCCAACTGCTGCTCGACATTGGTCAGGCACTGGCAGCAGCATCCACTGCACTCCACAGAACTGCCAAATCAGTCTGACTTACAGGCAGTTCCGTGGGGTTGCCACCAGCAGGAGGTGCTGGTGGTGGTGGTGCTGGTGGAGCAGCAGGGGCTGCCGTGGTACTCCTACATTTAGCACCATGTGCAGGCACCCCCTCTGTCACAGAAGGGCCAGAAAGTGCAGTCCTGATCCGTTCTGTGACAGCAGCCTGCCCCTTTTCCCAGTGGTGGTTCAACATATGGGTACGCTGGCCCCTGGTCACCAGGTGACTTCTCCGGTGCCACGGTGCACCTCCACACCACAGATCTGGCAACTTACAATGCTACTGTCCCGCCGCACACCATCAAAATCTCCCAAACTAGGGAGGTGCGGGGGGGGGGGAGACCAGATGCTGTGGAAGCCTGGGGCTGAGGCTTCACACTTGGGGCAGAGGGTGCAGGCACATGCTGCTGAGTTGCTGTTGGCACTGGTGGGGGGGCAGTGGGAGGTGGTGCCACTGCTAAAGGAGGTAGTGGTGGTGGTTCCATCACAGCTACAGCAGCAGCACCAACTCCTCCTGCTTCCGGGGGAGGGCAAGATCTTACTGCAGTCCAGCTGAAACTGGCTCCGCCCCCCACGCATGCCATACTCCCACCCATTCACCACACCACAGAAATGCCCTGGCCCCAGATCTTTCCTCCTCCATTCGAATTTCTGCCCTCTGGCCCAACACAGTCACACACACACACACACAAAACAATAAAACAAAGAATTCATCAAAAAAAAATCCACACAAGAACTAATAAACAAAGAACAAGATCAGAAAAAAAACAAGAAAGATCTGGATTTCCAGCGGTTTTTAAACTCTCTCTCTCCTCTCTCTCCTTCTGCAAAGGGGAAAGTGAAACTATCTCCTAGCAAGACTCACTTCCTTCCTGCCTGGCTAAAGCATGTGACTTACACTACTGCAAGCCATGTGATGTGTGGGGGGCTGCAATAAACTTGTCACTCCACCTTAATTCACCTTAAGGCAGAGTAACAACGCTAGTGATAATTACAAGGTGAAGTGAGCCTTTAAAATGTGCGGTCCGCATAGTGGAGTGGCAACATGAAGTGCCCACTTTGCGGGCGGAATTTTAATTCGCTGCATCTCTAACAATACTATGTAGTAGTATTATATGGAAAAAGAGCACAAAATTTGGGTTTACGAGTACAGTACAGGTATACAAACCTGCGTGCTGTGCTTGGGCCAGGCATATAGACAGGATGCCAGTGGGTAACCTTCTGGTGTAGGGCCTACCTTGGAGTGTGCCATGCGCTATGTGTGCCTTGGGGATTTGTTGTTGATTGCTAGCAGTCTGCTGTTTATTCTGTGATATTGGTTAGGGGCCACCACTATGGTGTCCAGGAGTACATGGTTACGTCGTAATGAATCTGGATGGGATAGCAATGCTGATCCCTTTTGTTCGGGAGTATGAATGGTGTCACATAACCTATAAAAAAGAAATCATCATTCATGGGGGTGTTGTTGGGACATTTCAGCTTGAGAAAACAACTCATTTGTCATGTACGTGGTTTGTACCTGGTTAACCCCCCCATGTGGCTCTGACAGATGTCACCCAGATAGGCCTAATACCCCAAAATATCCACGGATGTGGAGCAGTTTACTGAGCTTGTACTTAATAAGCTGCAACAATATGTGAAAACATAATGACAATGGCATAATCACAATGAAACAATAGTCAAATTAAGCACATTGCAGAAAATACATTTTAAACATTGATCACATTTAAAATGAAGTTGATTGTCAGAGTCCAGAAATGACTGTTGAAATAATATTGTCTTTTACAGCAGCTAAAAAGACAAAGAAAGAATTTGGGAATGTACACAGTTTCCACCCCCCCCCTCCCCCCGCTCAGCTGATTACTAGTTGAAGGCCAAGGCCCTTGCACCTGACTGGTGCTGGTTGTTGGCATAAAGCCACTTGCAAATGGATTGTTTACGGTTAAACCGCACTGGGAAGGCAGAGAGGCTGAGCTGGTTTAAAATGTTGGAGAACATTATATATTTTTTTTCTTAACTTGTAACAAACAAATGGGTTATTAGCAAACGCACATTTTTCTTTTTGTGTGCTCTTAATGGAGGGACAGTGGGCTTACCTCCCTCATTTCCGGATCTGCTAGCTGTAGCTCAGTCAGGTCCAGAAGGACTTTTATTTATTTGCAACCACCGTAGGTGCACTGTAAAGTGGCATGGTTCAATCCCCCCTTGAGCTCCTTGTATAGTTCAGGAGGCTAGGCTTACAGTATGTCATATCTATGGAAATGTCATCGACATGGTGAATCACACTAAGAATGGTAGCAGCTGCAGCATTATACGTACCCATCACTGATGAACCGTAAAAACCTTCTATCAGTGATTACAGCCTGTATTCAATAGTACATATACAGCTAACACCATTCCCAGACTGTTATTTGTTAAACAAACAGGCATGCAACTATTTGTTAGTAGTTATCTGTTACTAGCTGTTCCAACAACTATTTGCCCCTTGCAGGCACGCCAGTTGTTAAAACAAGTGTTAATGTTAGCGATCAGTTAATGGGGTGGGCATTCGTACAATTCATGCATTTGGCTACCCCTCTACCCGCGAGCTCCTTCTTTTGTGAAAGAGGCAGCTTGCATATTATAGGATACTGTTTGACCAAAGCTGGAGCAGATGCCCGACCACACAACAGTAAATACTATCAAATGACTAGTAACAGGTGTTTGCATAAATGTTAGAGAATACTTTATTCCCAACAGAGGTGTGGATTATTTATCCACAAATACATTGACAAACTTTCTTTGCCAATCAGTCATCACCTGGAAGGCTGTATACTGAATAAATACAGATGGGTTTGACCCAACTTGTAAAAAAAAAATAATAATAAGGGCAATGCAGTATCCTACTATGATTCAAACTATAATAACATTGTAATATAATTGGGCCACTGGTTAAAGTATTGTTATACATTACCAGTGGTTACTTGTGAAGGATAATCTAATCCCTGTGAGAGAGAAAAAATAAAATGCAAGCCACAAAAGGGAATGTCTTATTTACTTGGAGTGTTCTCCTTGTGGAAGGTTAGCATTGGTTTTCAAAATGCTGATAATGATATTAACTTTAATAAAGATGTATGCATTCCACCACCCTTGGGGGTAGGTTATTTTACTGTAGCTATCATTACACTCCAATGGATTCCTGATAATTAAATTTAATTAGATTTAGAGTCAGACAATTAGGCATCCCTAATGCTCTGAATTTGACATTAGAACCGTGTCATTAACACACACATATCATTCTGAGAAATAGCACAAGTTATAATACTGGTATTTTGTACATACAAAATTGTTAAAAGGATGTTCAATTAGGCCTGTAACATAAATGGTAAAATCTCCCAAAACAGACATAATACTTTTTGTGGCAGTGTAAATTGTGTAGCTAGCCTGTTAAACTAAACGATGCGTGGGGATAAGTGATACAGGGCAAGGACAAAGAAGCTGTGAGAACTTCCATAAAGGAAGACATATGTAGGACTGGGCGGGTTTGTAGATAGCAAGCAGCTTTATGGCTGCAAGCCCAGGGAAAAAAATTGCAGTCCCAACATCACGAATAGATGATGATGACTGGAAAAAAAATAACTTGTAACAAAAGTACTTTCGATGTGCACACCCCATAAAAGTTATATTTGGATAAGAAATACTGATTTAATTAGGGAGGTACATCAATTGTGAGCTGGAAAAACAGGTAGAGCTCAATACCACAAGGAGGTGAAGTGACTTGCCAGAGGTCACACACTGTGCAAACAATGGTTCCTGGGACCAAACCCAGCTGTAGCTGCAGTGGTCTTGGACACCGTACCGAAAGAGAGGTCATACAGATAAAGGAACTCTGTCTAGCTACCGGCTAAGGCAGCAAAAACAAAACTGATGAACCATCACAATTTCCATAATGGCAGATGGAGAGGCCATATATGAAAGGAGAAAAACAAAACATAGAAAACCTGTGCAAGCTTTTGTTTCATGCCGGGTTTGTTTTCAACAAACTTTGATTAACTTGAATCAAGACTAATAACACCAGTCCACCTACTTCAACAATAAAACAACCATTCATCTGAATGATAGAAAGTTTGCAGATGTGCCAATGCTGCAGACTGGAACATGTCACTTGGTGACAAGCCAAAGGTGTCGGCCATTTTACAAGCAAATTTTCCTCATTACAAACGACATAAAAAAAACTAGTGTAGCTTCAGAAAACACAGAGACTCTGATAACTGGTAACGGTGACAATTAGATATAGCATATGCTTAATCTGGCGCAAAAGCATATTCTCCAACCCTACATCACAGACGAAGGCAAACCTTGAATAAGCAAAAGAAGAGTTTTCTAATTCAGAAATAATTCGCTCAAGTGAACAAAGCCAAGCGATGCAATCAGTCTAAAAAATAACACTTTTGTGTCCCAACCAACACTAATTACTGTCTTCAAAACAGTTTTAAAATCAAACACACTATTATAGTTAATGAAGCAGATACCACTCAACCTAAACATTCATTACAGAATACACTAATGTTTCTGCTGTTTTGAACATTCTCCCAGTTAGTCATTATCTTCAACTGCATGGAACAGCCTGACCTTGACTATGCTGTATTCAGTCTAGCAGAGAGTGAACTATGCATTCAGGGAACACGAAACAAAATATGGTGTATTACTAGTAAACGCAATGCTTTTCCTAAAACAAGTAGCAAGGAGCAGTTGTAAAGACAAAAGTGTTTACATTTAGATTCATTGAGATTGCAATGAAAGGTGGATAAACCAACAGACATAATTAAAGTGTACTCACCACAAATCCAAAGTACAAGGACAGGGTCAACACCCTGCCAGATGGTCTTTCCATTTAAAAAAAAAAAATAATACCTCCAGAGTCAGAAGAGACAAATGTTTGGTGTGTGAATCACATTAGTGAGGAGCATTCCTCATGGAAGTCTAAAATAAACTTATCAGATGGTTCAGCCACCGATTGATCAGTAGCCATTAACCCTATTAGGTTTGAAAGCCTCCAAAGCAGCCCTCTTGCTGATTGTATCGTAGTTGACTGTCTTAGTTCAATATACTGCTCACAGATCAACTTAATTGGATCCAAAACATCTTTAATTAACTATATTTTTTAAGCATGTCCCTCTCATCTTGTGCAGTGAGATAAGTCAAGATGTCTTCTCTCAATTCTGCATATTTCTAGACATGTCAATAAATAGGGAAACCTTTAACTGTCTGTGCCTCAGCAACTGTGTTTCAAACTACAGTATTTGAAGACACACAGACAGCGCTGACGTATGAGGGTGCCTGTAAAAGGACCCCACAACCTTCAAGCAAGCAGCCAGGCTTCACGGAGTCTCAAAGCTGCCTAAGGGTCAACCAGATACAGAGTGGCAGTCTGCCTGTACAAAGGTTTAAAGTGGCCCAAGACCCACTCAGTAGGGAAGTGCTGTACATCGGAGTCCCTAGTGCCAGAGCTTTAGCAAATGGAGAACTGCAGTCCATGACTGTATACCAGAGGCCCAAGCTGTAGCTTGCAACTACTTGTAGGGAAAAATAAATTCCCAGAACTCAGTTCCCAATAGGAAATGTGTGTACTTTGGTTAGACAAAAAGCAATATTTCCCGTGGTCTCTATTGTTGCGATAAGTCCAGCTTATCATCAGATTCTTGTATGTTGGATTGGCTATCCAAAGACTATATCACAAGCAGTATGTAATAAAGAGCAGTTTTATTACAAATACTCACGTCAGAGATGTGACAAAGAAATCCCAAGGGAGCCGATTTCCCACCCATACCTTGAGTGTGGTCCCTTTCTCTTTGAGGAACTGGTGTGCATACAAATATATATGACTAACAAGAGTGCAGTTACAGATATGATAAACATACAGCATTGGATAAGGCATGTAAATACAACAGCTCCTGTGGGCAATTACGTAAGAAATGAAGTTGCAAAGTAAGGAAGAAACTTGGAATCTCTGAGCAATGGAAATTCATAGTCAGCAACCTGTTATGAGTCTCACTGGAGACAGTGAATCTGGAAACACCTGCAATGTTATCAGAAAAGCATACAATATATTTTAGTATTGTGAAATATAGCAGAATATATGTGGAAACTAGTAACGGTATATATGGCAGAAACATACATTGGTAAAATATTATAAGACTGTGGTAAGGCACTAATACTTGTAGGTGTATATGTTTATGGTTACATGTGGGTCAGTTGGTGGTATATAACGCAGGCATAACACCTGAGAGCACATGGAAGTTAAGTGGCTTGCTCAGGGTCACACCATATGCAAGTGGAGACTGATGGGATTCAAACCCAGGTCTCCAGGTTTGCAGCTCAGTGCCTTTTACCACTACGCTATACTGCCTATGTATGCCGATACAGTTTCTATATTTAATGATCCGGTATAGGCAGGGAAGAAAGTTATGAAGCTTAAAGAGGATTTTGAAACAAGGGAGAGTACCTTGGACTCTGATGCAGATGAAGGCTAATGGACTGAATTGTACTGTGCTGAACTTTATATATGTATATTTACTGGTTAGTGGTTATAAACCACTACCAGTGAGTGTCCAACAGCTCCATAAACCACATATGTGGTTTATGGAACTCTGTAAACCATGGGCAGAACAGTACCACAGCATCACACTGGATGTTCACAAGCACTACACAATCAGTCACTCAGCACAAGACAAGCTTGTCGGCGGTAACAGTTACCCTCGTAAAGTGACAAAAAAGACAATTTAAACCCAAAATTCCAAAAACACAGTAAATATTAAAAATAAAACATGGAGAAGTGTGGTTATCTGAGGATTTTATGCACCACTCAGTGTGTGATGCCCATATAAACCCTGAGGGTGTTGCTCTCTGGGTTTATGGGGAATTACACACCTCGGGGGTGCATAAAATCCCCATACACCACACTTCTCCATGTATTATTCTATATTTAGTGCATGTTACCTCATTACAGCTTTTCATTCCATCTTGTTTTAAGCTAGCTAAGAGCTGTGTTATTAAACAGTTGTGTTGTAGTGGATGGGGGCTGCAGTTTTATAAGTGCTATGTAATCACTGTAAGATGTACACTAGCTAGCGAGTATGTTGATTATAACTCATACCCTTTATAGTACTCCACAGTCAAAACCTTTGGATATTCTCCATCCATCCATCCTATAGGTTGATGCACGATCCAATCAAATTCTGTCCCATCCCAGTATCTCCAGTTAACTTTGTGCATCTATAGAGGTTGGTCATGATCCAAATCACTCCCTACTACAAGATTATACCTATTTCAACCATTCAGGTTACAGCAATTTTTATTTCTTATACTAACAACCTGGCAGCCATTTAAACTAACAAGGGCAGATTATTTGCCCAAGCTCAATAATATAGGGCTAGGCATCTTTGATACGTCAAGGAGTTTGTTCTGAGCAAGAGTTTTGGTGCAGTTACATTTGGAGGACAGGGTCCCCTCCTGTAGCATCCTCTCTCCATGTCTGTTGTGTCTTTTCTCTCAGAACCACCGTTTTCCTATTGAGTAAAAACTACTAGAAGCAGGGAGCCCTCCCGTAGCATTCCCTTACCTTCTATATTAATACCCCAAGAGCTTTCATGGAGTAAATCATCTGCAAGGAAAGAGAGCCCTTCTGTAGTGCTCCCTCTCTCTCCCTAATGATCCCCTGAAGAAAGGAACGGGATATATTTGAGCCTCTTCCATAGCGGCTTGGCTCCCCTCCAAGGGACAGATCCCTGCATCACTCCACCAACACACTCCTGGAAACCCTCCTGTAGTGCTCCCATGAGTGATGCCCCCATCTAGCCGCACTGGTGGACCTCCAGGATCTCCACCATCGCCTGCATACAGCAGGAACAGTAAATGGTGCCAAGCAAAAGTACCTGAAGACCCGCACAGCTGCCAGCTCATTCAAACAGGAATCCAAAGCTTCTCTACTACATCCAGCATTTTGGTGCCTCCAGCTCCTCAGCTGCTCTTCCCTCCATGGTGACCGCAGTCATTTTCTACTATACATAAACTGTAACTAATAGTCTCAGTGGGCACAGCAGGAGAGCAACTTCTCCATCCACCGAGACCGTCTGCAACCATCTTTCCCCATCTGCAGCATCCCCATCAGCCCTGCTAATCTTGAGAGACTTGGGAGCTATATTCTTTATAGCGGTCCTGCAGATCTTGCAGGCGCTACTGCAAGATTTGAGCCGCCATATTGTCTGGGTGACTATATAAAGTATAGAGGGGTCCCAAATCCCAGGGGATTTAGGCAACCATTTTACCTGGGGACAGTACACAGATTACCATATGCTCCATGAGAGCCCTTTGTTCACAAAGTGAACTCTCTTAAAGGAATACTGCACAAATTTTTTCAGTGCAGCCAGTTTATATCAGGGGACCACGACGGTGGCATTCATCATGCTTAAGCAGATCGGAGAGGCATTTAAAGGTGCACTTAACAATTATATATAAGGATGATATTCCTTTTTTCATTAAAATAGCATATGGGGAAAGTCCATACCTCATGCAAGTTTTTCCATCCACACTCCACAGAGTGACAGAAAATGTACACAAGATGAGGAAATGCAAGGGGGCGAATCCCCCTTCCAGGAGATGGACAAGGCAGACCACACTTGCACAGTCTGCGTGATCCCTAAATCTGGGGCATCCAGATGCTCTGTGGACCAAGATCTGGACAGAGGAAGCACAACCCCACCAACAGCACCACTGCCACTGTATGCTAGCCAGGAGACGCTAGACAGACATCTGTCATGGCGTGAACATTGAAGAACTGATCTGAATGATTAAAGCAGTCCAGGCATTGCAAAGGAACTGGATCAACCCCCATATCTGAGGACCCACTGCTCTCAATGGGTCAGCCAGAAAGGAAGATTCACTTCCCAACCTACAACTCAATAGAGTCAATTATCTCCAAAGAATATGATTCAATGGAACTGACCAGGCTATCAGAAAGGAACATGTTCTCCAACGGATATCCCCTAGGGGAGGCAAGGAAAGAGGCATGGGGAAAAGCACCAAAGGTAGATCAGCCTGTCTCTGATCTTTCAAATGAACAACATACCTGTTGACAGCATGGCAGCCCTCAAAGAACCCATGAATAAAAAGATCAAAGAGCACCTCCTAAAGATCCATGAATCATCAGGAATGGCACAGTCCACAGACACAGCCATATGGTTTACAAGCTGGGCTCCACTAAGGTGGACGGAAGTACTGACAGAGTCCATACTGGTGGATTCACCATAGGCAGGCATGGCTGGATGCATGCTGCAGGTGGCCATGTACATCGTGGACACCTCCTTGGACATTCTGAGGTTCGAACTCCGAACCGCGGTCTTAGCAAATAGAGCTAGGTGAGGGAACTACCATTTAAGGAGGGTAACCAATTCAGCAAGGACCTCACACCATATCTAAAATATAGAGTGGGTTGCAAACAGACACAGGGGGAAAAGGACTCCTACCTTCCATATGATCGGCCCTTTTGGCAGAGATCCAAGGCTTTCAAACTCAGAACCCAAGGGCGCAACAACCACAAGGTCAGACCATGGGAGCACAAACCAAAGTCCTAGCACAAGGACTATGCCACTAAAGCAAGGAATGACACCAGCATATCATATGGCAATGGCAGGTTCAAACCCAACTTCAAGACCCAAAGTAGGAAACAATGAAGGTACGCGGGCCCCAATAAACCCACCTCATAGCGCAGGGAGACAGAGGGTTTTTTTGCATCTCAGTGGGCCCAGATGACATCCGACAAATGGGGGCAGGAGGTGATCCCCTCAGGGTATGCCACTGAACTCAGGACCATGGTGATACCAATTAGATACCTTCCCTCACCAACCCCAACATGCCCAGATAAATCCCGAGCAACAACTTCATAGTATACTGGAACCCTCCGATCCACACTGCAGGCCATTCAACTAGGAGACTATTTAACACCCATAGACCTCAAGGATGCATACCTCAACATACACATATGGCAGGCACACCAAAAATACCTGTGATTCACAATCAAGGGAGAGCATTACCAGTACACCTCCTTACCATTTGGACTGGCATCAGCACCCAGGGTCTTTACCAAGATATTGGTTGCCCTAACGGCACACCTAAGGAAAAAGGGGGTACATGTCATCCCTCACTTAGATGACTGACTCCTCCGGTCAAGGACGCCAGAGAAGGCATAGTGCAACATGACCCTGGCAGTTCAATGCCTGCAGCAACATGGGTGGGTCATCAACACGGAGATGAGCAACCTGTCTCTTATACAATCACTATCCTACCACAGAACATTCATAAACGCCGGACACGACTGAGCGTCTCCCCCAGAAGACAAAGCACACAATATCATTCTCAAGTCAAAAAAATATTGAGACAAGCCGAAAGGACTGTATGGGGCTACTTACAAATACTGGGATTCATGGCCTCAACTAAGGACTCAGTAACATGGGCCAGGCTGCATAGGAGTCGACTCAGAGGTACTTGATATAGACCTGGGACCAGGCATCCTAGAACTTCAAACTTTGGCTAACACCACCAGTCAAGGTGCTACAGAGCCTATGGTGGTGGACACCCAGATCGAATCTGACTCAAGGCCACACATTATCCCAACTGAACAGGGCCATCGTCACCACAGATGAGATCCTGACAGGCTGGAGGGGACAACCTACAAGAACCATGTTACACAAGGACCGTGTTCCACAAAAGAATCGGACCTACCGATAAATGTCCTTGAAATGAGGGCAGTGCACCTAGCCCAGATTTTCTTCAAGCCCATAATACCCCAACAAGCCATTTTTGCGAAGTACAACAACCAGGTAACTGTGGTGTTCCTGAACAAGCAATGAGGTACGCGCAGTGAGTCCATGACTGCAGAACCAGTGAAGGTGTTGCATTGGGCAGCAAAGATCCTAACCTCAATTACAGCAGTCTACCCAGCAGGGAAGGCAATACAGAGGCGGATTGGCTGAACAATGTAACCCTGAACCAGTTGGAATGGAAACTCCACAAGAGAATATTCCAGAGAATGCAGCACAAATGGGACACCCCCCCAATTTTTCAATAGGCTTAATGGCCTCCCATCTCAATATGCAACAACCAAAAAAAAAAATTCCATTCCACATTCACGGACCACAACGCCCAAGATGTGGCCACACTGTCCACCCCGTGAATACTCCAAACAGCATACACATTTCCACCTTCCTGGATGACACACAAGGTACTCCACGAAATTAGGAGTATGGAAACAATGGTGGTAATAATAGCACCAGACTGGCCAAGGAGACCTTGGTACTCCCTGCTCCAGATGATGGAAATAGATTCTCTGATGCTGCTTCCCAGATGGCCGGACCTTCTGAGTCAGGGACCAAAATCCTTCAGCCCTTAAACTGACAGTGTGGTTACTGAAAGGAACAGACCATTGAGTCTGGGCTACCACCCCAGGGTGATGGACAGACTTACGCAATCAAGAAACGGTCCACAAACCTGACTGACTAAGGGCACTGGCAAAATGGTCACTAGAAGGTGTTTAAATGAAGGAACATCATCATCAGTTGTGGGACTTCCACAACTTTTGGATTTTCTAAATGATGGGGCAAGTAAGGGGATTAGTCCCTCCCCACTTAGCGTGCGAACTTCTGCAATATCTTTCATCAAGAGTCCATTGCCAGGGATAGGCACCATCGATGCACACCCTGACATCATCAGGGTAGGGGCAAGGATGGAAGTTGTAATTCTGCCTTGGTAAATTACAAAACTGGAAGCCCTCCAGGGCCCACTATTCCAACAAGTCCCCCTGTATTGGTGATCCCTAAAGTCAATATTCTTAATAGCTATATGCTCAGCTAAAAGGATAGGGGAGATACCAGCCAAATGATGTAGGGCAGGATTCTTGACCTTTCACAACTAGTCTCACCTTGAGAATGGTACTCTCTTTAATTCCAAAAGTAGTCACCCCATTTCATAGGGACCAGGAAGTCCACCTACCAGTTCTAAATGTGGAGCAGGACAACACCACAGTTGCTGCAGATGCGCAGGACATTGGTCAACAGCTGAGGGCATACCATGCTAGAACCAATGAGACCAGGAAAACAGATGGTATCCACTGATATGGGCGATCAAATTGAGCGACTCAATTTGATCGCCTGTTGGATGAGCGAGTCTAGAATTATAGCGAGGCGCGATGTCAGCTACCATGAAAGGAAGTAAATGGCGAATAGTCAAGAAAGTGATTGGTAGAGGGAGCTATACAGGAAAAGGATATGGAACATAGTTGGGCCAAGAACCACTGAGCTGGCTGCTTGGTGCTGTGGATTGGGGTACTGCCGTCAGTGCACGAGGTACAGGGTTTGGATCTTGCTAGGTCATGTGTGTTTTTGATTGTGTGTGTTCCTGGACTTGGAATTTTTTCCTCACTGTCCAGCCCCCATGGAGTTGATTATAATAGAAACGGGGTGTGTGGGGGTGAAGCCCCTAACGTGGAGGCACAGCCCCTGCATAAAATAATAAAACACTATTGCTCCGTTCCATGTTGTGCTCACTGATATTGTGGTCGGTGTTGTGTACTGGCACTGTTTCTGTTTTCAGCATTGTGTCGTCGCTGATATGTCGGGCACTGTTAAGTCCTCGCTCTTATGACGTGGAACCAAAACAGGTAGCCTCTTTGCCCTAAAACAGTGAAGAAGGAGGACCAGGCAGCTTCAAAGGACTGCACAATTATGCAACCAGAACATACTATAATCAAATCTTACAAGGTAGCAGGCCAAGAACCACCAGCAGGAATCAAGGCGCACTTCACCTGAGCAGTTGCAACTTCTTTGGCAGAGAGGGACCACGTCCCTGTTGCAGAAATTTGTTCAGCAGTCACATGCTCTTCTATCCACACCTTTACTGATTGGATGTGGAATCCGCAGAAAGGGGCCTCATTCGGCAGGGCAGTATGGCATGGAGGAACACACTACAGTTGCGACAATCTGCCGACTACCCACCCACAAATAAATTAACTGTGAATAAACTGCTTTGAAGGTCCCAAAGGTTTTGAGTGTGGAGTATTATAAAGGGTATGAGATATAATGGCATTTACTCACTTGGTAAAGGTGATTGAGTATCCTTTATAGTACTCCACAGCCCCGCCCAAGATGGCAGATTTTATGGAAGGAAGCGCACTGTTCTGTCTTCGTAAAAGATGTCATGTGTCTCTCATGGATTAAACTTGTTGCAAGTGCAGCTTAAAACTGGAACTATGTTTATTGTTCATTCCAAGACAACTGCGATTTGTAATAAATTAATTATGTTTTGCCCACCCAACTTTTCAAGTCAGTTTCGTTAATAATACATGAACTTATTAAGGTTACCAGGTACAGGAACCAGGTAGAGGATTACATATAGCCATGATGGCCATGATCCTTCTTGCTCGTTATTGTTAGGGTCTCCTTTTTGTCTTCCCTTTTTTCTTATTCGCTGACAGCTAAGGAAGTTTCATACTGGAGATACTGGGATGGGACAGAGGGGCTGGCCATAGCCAGCTCAAATTTGATTGGATTGTGCATCAACCTATAGGATGAATGGAGAATACCCAAAGGTTTTGACTGTGAAGTACTATAAAGGGTACTCAAATAATCACCTTCACCTGGTGAGTAAATACCATTACAATTTAAGACAGCCAATGTTGCCACTGGGACTGGTGGGTTGAGGAGACAATATGGCCATGACCGCATGGTTCAGTCTTTGAAATGCTGTATGTGCTTTGGTTTGCATGTGCCTGCACTTAACCACTAGCACCCTGCTGCACAATAATTTGGGGGAACAAATTTCCTACAAGGCATTCTGTTGCCGAATAACCAGTTTACTATAAAGACAGATACATGTTAAAATGCTGATTTGCTTTTATCTGTTTTTATTAGGTACACTGTTTTTCAGAAACTGTTTATGACCTGTACATTATCATAAAGTTTAAATGTCATTTTGAGGTTTGCTGTTTTTTGTCAGGCTGTCTGACTACTCTGTATTCTATTTTTTTGAATGCACCAAATGTTATGGTAACCTTTTTTGAATGTTAGAGGACAGGAAATTATTTCTAATCAGTAGCTGTTGATAATGTTCCCATTTACAGAAATATCATCCATAATCCTAAATGATCCATACTTAACTGTACCTGAATAAAACACGGTGTGAAAAACAGTGTGTTGCATTGTTAGGTTTTTATGGACAGCATTCTGTTGTAGTTCTTTTCATGGAACCCGTGATCTGGAGGTTTAACTATGCAATGGTTTGAGCAAAGAACTCTAAGCATGGTTCTAATAGGACAAAAGCTATTTGTTTAGCATTCTGTGCACAAACCGTGACATAGTAAACACTCCAGATTACGGGTTCCATGAAGAGAACTGTGCAGAATGTTGTCCATAAAAAGAAAGCAATTGAAAACACAGTTTTTCACATCAGTGATAATTAAGGTAAAGTTAGATATGGCTCATTTGGAGGCAAGTTTTTCATTTCTCTTACTAGGAACATTACTAACTGCTGCCAATTAGCATACATTTCCTGTCCCCTTTAAGTGAAGTCAGATTGATAGTTGTGGGGGAGGCTCTGAATATTAATGGTCAGCATTATAGATAGAGCACTACTTTGATCTTTACAGGTGTAACCCCCCCCCCCACAAATGGGGGTTCACGAAAAGTCTTCCTTGAGCTTGCCTAAATGCTCACTGCCAGGCTGGTGTTCTGCGTTTTAGCAGTTTAAATGTATTACCAGAGAGTGCTTCTATAGCCTCTGTGTACTGTTTCTTTAAGAGCTGCCTGGATTGCAGTCATAATTAATCTGAGAGAGAGCTCTGTTAGAAGATGTACTTGTTTGCTGATCATTTGTTAGAGTAGTAATAATATTGCAGTTAGTTCTTACCTGCCTTCTTTGCAGCATGGACAGTTCTGTTTGTTTCCATCATCTTGATCCTGGACTGCACAATGGGCCAATCAGTACATTTGGGACTCTAAAATGGAGCCTGGCTACAGGGGCTTGGTGTGCCCAAAACTTGTAGGAGTTGTAGTTTTGGGCTTTTGGCGCCTAAAATAACCTGGAGGGGGAGCCCTTGTTATGACTGACAGATAGATCAGCCCACCAAACCTTTTGGATCTTGGGGAAAGTCCCACACTGCTTGCAATTTGTTAGATCTGAGTTGGGAAGTGAAGAAGTAAGAGCTTGAGATACTTCGTGCAGCAATCAATAGTGGATTCACGTGGGATAACTGTGGAAAGGCCTGAGTTTGGCCTGCATGCCTGCTGTTCCTGAGAGGGAACTTATGCTTTTTTTCAGACCAAATCCAAATTTGGAGAGCGAATTAAGCCACTGAATTGTGACCAGGCTTTAACCTGAAGAAGACCGAAGATTTGCTGAATGCGATCAGCCTGTCAGGACTTCCAGCTACCTCTGAAGTCCTGGATTGTGCAGAGACTCTGTAATTGTGACCGGAGAGCCATTTGCCTGGTACAGTAGAATTTCCTTACATGTGAATGTGCTGTATGCTTATAGTGGGTCATGATTTGGTTCCCCACTGTGTGTCTGAACCGTGTTTTGCTTGCTGGAGGCTGTATCCAGCTCCACGGACTGGATCCGTATCCATTTTCATTTGCCTGGGCCAGAATACCTGCTACGCAGAGAAAGTCATCGATGAGAGACCAGCCTGGGTATCAGCCCCCTGCTCAATGCCTTGAACAGGAACGACGCCTCGGTGATTCGTGTGGGCCCTGCTTGGCACTCCAGCTCAGCAGCCTGCAGTCTTGATTTCGTCCTGCCTGTGTCCAGTATTGGGTATCATGAGTAAACATTAGGGTAGCTCCCTGCAACAACAGCTGAATCTAAAAGTGTTGTCATCTGATTGTCTTGTTGCCTTTTCTTTCATGAACCGAGCCCTCCGGCTCCAGATTACAAATAGTGTGTGTTGTGCATGTTGCTTTCTTCCATCACAGGGCCCCAACCAGCTGCAATGTTCCTGACTAGCCCACCATTTCCTACCTGGGTATCCAGAGTGTGTGACTGTGTAGGGACTTTGAACTGCATGCATAACTGTCTGATTAATATAGCTCTTAAGCAATCAACCTGATTACACCTCTCTCTTGTTCAAGTCCCTTGAATAAATCAGATTTAACTTTGTATGCATTTAACCTTACTGTGGTTCCAGTTTGTGCCAAAGTATTGTACTGTTGTCTTTTGCAGTACTTAACCTTGTTTTACAGGGGGTTCCCAGGGTCAAGTTAGAAGAACCAGCCCTGGTGGTAAGTGCAAACAGTGTGGGTAATTGCCTGATGAATAAGGGTCATTGTGAAAGTAATTATGGTATATTGTGCAGGCCACTAGAAGGGGAAAAGAGGGGGTTACAGTGTCCCGGCGGGCTGTGCCCAGGTTAACTTGACCACGAACAACCCTGACCTCCGGGTGGAGGCACCCGTTTCATTACCCAGGTCTCTTAACCTGCTACTAGCCAAGCAGGTGGGGGTAGAAGCCCTTGGGATAGCGCCACCTAGGGGTTACATCTTGGAGGCTCACCACTGGGATTTTGTGCCTTCTAGTGGCCGAAATTACGAATTATTCTCAAACATAAATGGCTACCCCAATAGAAATGGCTGTACAACAGTTGGTGTGGTGGTGTACGGGGCAGGAGATCGACCCCCAAAATGCTCTGCTTATACTGGATATCCCCCTGGGTACCAGTAAGGACACTGTAGGGGGAACACTTTCCAAGGTTGAATGTTTAAAATACCCTGTGGTGGTAGGTCGACAGGCTGATTTGATTGCCTGAACTTTCATAGCCTTGGTAGAGTGTAGTGACCTCGTGGACAGCTCTAAAGTGCCACAGACTATTGCCCCAGAAGGGGTCCCAGCCACCTGGAGAGTGATAACAAAAGACAGTAAAGACCCCAGGCAGGATGAGCTCCCACCATCATCTGAGACTTTTGAGGAGAAATTTGCTAAGTTGTTGCTGGAGGAAGGGAAAACTGTAGAGGATTTTAAGAAACTATTCCTGCCACCTGGTGGTGTTCCTTCCCCAACACCCCCTTCCATTCCAGCACCTGTTACTGCCCCACCTTCTGTGCCCATGCCAATGCTGGCCCCTATATCTGTACCTGCCATTAGTCATGAATCCTACCGAAGGCTGAGAATCGTCTTGGGCACCCTCCCCACCCCTCAGGGGTAGGATGACTGGGAGACCTGAGTAGACTATGTTGCCCCTCTAGTACTTTAATGGCAATACTCAGAAGCAGAGAAACAAAAGAGGTTGAGTGAGAGCCTCTGATGTCCTGCCCTGGCTGCCATCCATGCCAAGTGGGCCAATAACCCTGAAGTAACTTCACAGGACTATTTTGATGCATTGGAGAATGTGTATGGGAGCCTGAATTCAGATGAGGACCTGTGGTGGAGAGTAAGAAACGCCCAGCAGTACTCAGGGGAGCCATTGTCAGTGTATGTACCTCGGGTTGAAAAGCTTCTACAAGAGTGCCTCAGAAAGGGTAGTTTGGCGTCAAATGATTTAAATCAAACTAGGCTGGACCGGATCCTTAAGTCTGCTCCATTTTCAGAATTGTTACTGCTTCAGTTGCGCCTCGCCACCTGAATGGAATCACCCCCCCTCCTATGACGAGCTAATGAAAGAAATTCAGGGGGGTTGAGCAAAGGTGACCCTGTGGGGGAATTACACCAACATCTGCTGCTACTACGCAAGTGATCGAGAGTGATCAGCCAAGTGAGGTTCAGGGGCAAAAGTCGTCACCTAACGGGCACTCTGAGAATGCAAAGGACTTCCTGCCTTGGGCCCAGTTTTGGAAAGGTGAGCTACTAAAGGAAGTTCAAGAGTTGAAGGCGGGTGCCTCTGCAAGGGTTTCCCCCATGGAACAAGATTCTGGTTCCTCTCGGGATGTGACTGCCATGGGGGTTGGGGTGCACCCTCAGGCATCCTATACCAAGGGTAGCTCCCAGGCCGAAATCAAAGAATTGACTGCCACCCTAAAGAAACTGTTGAGACACTTTGCACCACTCTCATCGCTGCAAGCAGATATTGGACCCTGATCCCGTGCTACTACTTCAGTTCCTCATGCAGTGTTCCATCCAAGGATGACCCAGGAGTCTATCATTTGTCACAACTGTGGAAAGGATGGCCATATGAAGAGAGAATGCCGGTCTCAAAAAGACTTGGAAAAAGTAGTAAACAGACTCCAAGGGGAGCTCTGAAAAGCAAATCCGTGGCATAGGGGTGCCTGAAATGACCGCAGTGAGGGCTCAAGAAATATTAGCTCAAACTTCTTTGTGGCTAAATCGTCTGTACAGGCTTCTGCTGTTGTCCCTCCAGACTGGTCCAAAATAGTGAGCCTTTCAACGAAGACTGCTGTGGCTGTGAATGGTATTCCTACTCTGGTTGTGCTTGACAGTGGGTCGCAAGTGACCATTGTATTTCAGGACTGGTATGACGAACACTTATCTGATGTGCCATTACAGTCCCTGGAAGGCCTACATGTGTGGGGGCTGAACGACAAATCTTATCCCTACCTAGGATATGTCCTCCTCTGGTTGTCTTTTCCTGCAACTGTAACTGGTGTAGAGGAGCAAATAGAGACACTAGCCCTAGTGTGCCCCTCCCCCCGTATGATGGGGTTCCCCTGTTAATTGAAACAAACGCCCACATGTTTGGGAGACTAGCACAACTCTGCCATGAGAAACAAGGGCAGCTGACTGGATGGGCCCTAAGAAGTCCAGCCTTAGTAAAAAGGGCTTATGACTTACAACAGAAACCCAATGAAGAGGGCCCAGATGAGCCAGTGGGGATAGTGTGGAAAAAGGAACCTGACTCCTTTGTATTGGCCCCTAATGCCCAGTGCACAATCCATGGAGAAGTCCACCTAAAGAGAAATGTAAAGAACAAAATATTACTGTTGAATGCACCAGGTGATGGAAAGTTGCCAGAAGGATTATTGGTTAAACCCAGCATCTTGCCTGCCCATGCTCATGCCTATGCACGACGAGTGATGGTCCAGATTTGAAATATGTCAGATTGGGGGGTCCAGGTGAACAGAGGGTGCACACTAGCTACAGTATACTGCGCAGACACTGCAGTATTACCCAATAACAAGTACTCTGGCCAAAAGGGGAGAGTGACCCCGGACTTATTTGACTTTGGTGATTCCCCGCTGCCAGCTGAATGGAAGGCTAGGATTAGCAAGAAACTCACTTAGAGAGACCAAGTGTTTTCATTAAAACAATGGGACATGGGGTGTGTCCAGGGTGCAGAGCATCATATATGCCTGCATGATGACTGGCCATTTCGAGAGAGATCCTGACGCCTCGCCCCAGCGGACATAGATGATGTGAGGAGACACCTGCAGGAAATGCTCACTGTTGGCGTGATACAGGAATCAAGGAGCCCATATGCCTCTCCCATTGTGGTTGTGCGTAAGAAGAATGGGTCAGTGAGGATGTGTGTTGATTATTGAACCCTGACCTGGTGGACCCTCCCCGATCAATACACCATACCCCGTATACAAGATGCCCTGGTTTGCTTGAATGGGAGCAAATGGTTCTCAGTATTGGATCTTCGCTGTGGATATTACCAGATTCCGATGGCCACGGAGGACCATGAGAAAACCACCTTCATCTGTCCTTTGGGGTTCTTTGAATTCCTGAGAATGCTACAGAGGATTTTGGGTGCCCCGACCACCTTTCAGTGACTGATGGAATGTGCGGTGAGAGATATGAACTTGCTGAAATGCCTGGTGTACCTAGATGATGTTGTTGTGTTCGGACACACATTAGAAGAGCATGAGACCTGACTGTTTAAAATCCTAGACTGTTTGGAAGACTTCGGCCTCAAGCTGTCCATTGACAAGTGCCAGTTTTTTAAAACCTCCGTAAGGTATGTGGGGCATATAGTATCTGCAGAAGGGACAGAGACCGATCCCAGTAAGGTTGTGTCACTGACTACTAGGCCCCAGCCCCATTACTTGAAAGAACTACATTTCTTGGGGTTCTGTGGCTACTACTGCAGGTTCATAAAAGACTATTCCAAGGTGATTTGCCCACTCCTGAATCTCACCCAGGGTTACCCCCCTATCAACTGTAAATACAAGAAAGGGGCTGTCAAAGAACCCGAGAAAGTATGCTCCCTAACTGGTGAACCTTCTGGGCCCCACTGGACACCCGAATGTGAAGCAGCCTTCCAAAAGTCATATACCAGCTCACCCATGCCCCCATCCTCACCTATGCTGACCCTACCAAGCCCTATGTGCTGCACATGGTCGCTAGTCTGCAGGGTCTAGGAGCTGTGCAATGTCAAGACCATGAGGATTGTTTGAGACCAGTGGCTTTTTGCCAGCAGGAGCTTGACCCTGTCAGAACGAAACTATCCTGTGCACAAGCTGGAGTCCCTTGCCCTAAAATGGGCCAATGTTGACCAGTTTCATGAGTATCTCTACGGGGCAAAGATATTGGTGAATACCGACAATAACCTGTTAAACTATGTACAGACTTCAGCTAAGTTGGGCACCACTGGGCACTGGTGGCTCTCTGCTTTATCAGCTTATGAGTATGCTGTCGAATACAGGCCAGGACTGAACCATATTGATGCTGACGCCCTCTCACGAAGGCCAGTCTCCAAGAGTGATTTGTTCAGGTTGTCTGAACCTGACGTCCGAGTATTGTGCCAAAAGTTTGACAGAGATGAACAGATGTATGCGGACACAGTGGACTGTCTAGTAGATTGCTTGGGTCCTCCTGATACCTGCATACCGGCTGCCTATTGCCATTTCTCTGCTCTAGATATTAGTGCACTACCTCAATTTGACGACAGCATCCAGTGGGCTCAATCCCAAGATCCCATGATTCAGCCAGCACTTGATGCCCTGTGTGCGGGGAAAGATGTGCCCCAGTTACGTTCCCCTAACTTGTGAACTGCCCTATTGTTTAAAGAAGGCCCCAGGTTGAAGTTACACAATCAGTTGTTATACAGAGAGACAGTGGATTGCAGTGGTCGAGTAGACGAGCAGAAATTGGTCCTGCACACAGCCTTTAAAGATTTGGTACTGAGGTCCCGCCACAATCACATGGGGAACCTCGGTATTAACAGAACTCTCGACCTGGTACAATCTCAGTTTTACAGGCCCAAGATGGGGGCCGATGTTGAACACCATGTAAAGACCTGCAGTCGTTGCCTGCAAAGGAAAGCCCTGCCTCAGAGATCTGCCCCCTTGTCACTATTACTACCAGCACCCCCATGGAACTGGTCTGCATAGACTTTTTGTGTTTAGAACCCGATCGGCGGAATATTGGCAGTGTGTTAGTGGTTACGGATCATTTCACACGGTATGCACAAGCTTTTCCAACTAAAGATCAAAACGCCTCTACCGTGGCCAAGGTGCTAGTGGAAAATTTCTTTGTCCACTATGGTGCTGCCCCCCCAGCGGAGCCACTCTGACTAAGGCAGAGACTTTGAAAGTCAGCTAATCAAAGAAATGCTCTTCTATGGGGGGGGTGCGGAAGTCAAGAACCACCCCCTATCACCCGCAGGGGGACCCTCAACCAGAACGTTTTAACCACACCCTTCTAGACATGCTGGGCACCCTCCATCCAAAGACAAGCATAAGTGGAGCCAGCAGATTAGTTCCTTGGTACTCACATACAATTGCACCAAAAATGATGCTACTGGGTTCTCCCCTTACCGCCTCATGTTTGGGAGGGAGGCTCGCCTGCCAGTTGATGTCTGTTTTGGGGTCTCTACAGATGGGGTCCGAGCTGAAAACTACCTGCAGTATGTACAGAAACAGAAAGCTCAAATGAACCATGCATATCAACTGGCCCAGACAATGGCCGCTAAAAGAAATCTCGCCAACAAAGAGAGGCATGACAAGAAAGTAAGGCTCAAGAGCTATGGCCCGGAGACCATGTGTTGCACAATTTGGGACTACATGGCAAGCACAAAATTGCTGATAGGTGGCACCATCTTCCTCATGTAGTAGTTGGAAAGTTGGATGATCTATCAGTATACAAGGTACGTCCAGAGTATAACTCCAAATCTTTTAACACCATGCACCGTACCACTTGCTGCCTATCAGCCAAGTTATTATTGAAGCTGAGCCAGCAGATGTTACCTCCCCTGGGCCAGTGACTCATGCTGCTGCAAAAAAGAGACCAAGTCAACCTACCCCAGTAGTTACAGATTTAAGGTTTCCCCCGCAGCAGTCCCAGAATGATAGTGACTGTCAGTCCACCTCTGATGAAAGTGACTATGGTAATGCCTATTATCCCTCCTATAAACTGTGTCAGTTGTTTCGTGGAAATCCTGTGCAGAATCACGGGGATGAAGCTGGGCCTACTGGACTGCCTAACCCCCCTGCTTCATCCTTGGAGCCAATGCTTCCTGAAAGTAAAGTGCAAAGCATCACGTCTGAGGCTGCGGACTCCCTGTGTTTAGTGGAACTGTGTGACTTGTCCAAAGAAGAGGCTGATGGTTTGAGTCTCTCTGGTGACACACCAGAACTTGAACAACAATATGAGAGTGCTGACAGCCCCCCTTCAGTGCCACAAAGCCTAATTGTGCCAGAACCTTCTCTAAATGAGTCAAGTGTTGTGGAAACAGAGCCTAAAGAGCAAGGAGCTGATGGTACTCCTGGTTTGAACATTCCCATCAATGCAGAGGCACCCCTCACAAGTGACAAAAGCTCTAGCTTTAGTGCTGAAAGTACAGAGACTGTGGCTGCTCCCCCCAGAAAGACCTGTCAAGCCAGTATTGCGTTTCAGTTATGATTCTCCCTGGAGGCCAGTGGATTTCACAAAGGTGTTTATATTTCTCAGAGCTCAGTACCCAAACTGAGCTTAATGGCTAATTCCAGTTTGATTGTTTTTCCTTCTCAGTATGGTGCCCCTGCCCCATCTAGCTCCAAGTTAGCTGATAGGGAAGGGCCCCCTCCTACATTGTTTAATGCACAAGAAGTTATAACATGAATCAGTACTGTGATGTTACAAGTGTGTTAATCATAGTGGAATTAGCATTTCCTGTATGACACATGCATAAGTATTGTTAATATGGCTGTAGTAATGCAAAGTATACTGAAAGGTATAGTGATGTAAAAAACTAATGATATATGTCTCGTTTATATTGCATTTTTGATATTGTGATGGTACAGACTTGACGCAGATGCCAAGTTTTCTCCAGGAAGGGGAGGGTGTAACCCCCCTACAAATGGGGGTTCTCGAAAAGTCTTCCTTGAGCTTGCCTAAATGCTCACTGCCAGGCTGGTGTTCTGCATTTTAGCAGTTTAAATGTATTGCCAGAGTGTGCCTCTATAGCCTCTGTGTACTGTCTCTTTAAGAGCTGCATGGATTGCAGTCATAATTAATCTGAGAGGGATCTCTGTTAGAAGATGTACTTGTTTGCTGATCATTTATTAGAGTAGTAATAATATTGCAGTTTGTTCTAACCTGCCTTCTTTGCAGCATGGACAGTTCTGTTTGTTTCCATCATCTTGGTCCTGGACAGCAGGATGGGCCAATCAGTACATTTGGGACTCTAAAATGGAGCCTGCCTACAGGGGCTTGGTGTGCCCAAAACTTGTAGGAATTGTAGTTTTGGGCTTTTGGCGCCTAAAATAACCTGGAGGGGGAGCCCTTGTTGTGACTGACAGACAGATCAGCCAACCTAACGTTTTGGATCTTGGGGAAAGTCCCACACTGCTTGCAGTTTCAGTTAGATCTGAGTTGGGAAGTAAAGAAGTAACCGCTCGATTAGTTCGAGCAGCAATCCTTAGTGGATTTGCGTGGGAGAACTGTGGAAAGGCCTGAGTTTGGCCTGCATGCCTGCCTGCTGTTCCTGAGAGGGAACTTGTGGGTTTTTGGGACTGAATTCAAATTTAGAGAGAGAATTCCAGTTACCTTTGAACTCCTGGATTGTGTAGAGACTCTGTAATTGCAACCAGAGAGCTATTTGTCTGGTACAGTGGAATTTCTTTACATGTGAATGTGCTGTGTGCTTATAGTGGGTCGCGATTTGGTTCCCCACTGTGTGTCTGAACTGTGTTTTGCTTGCTGGAGGCTGTATCTAGGTCCACAGACTGAATCCGTATCCATTTCCGTTTGCTTGGGCCCTGCTGCACTGGCCCAGCCAGAATACCTGCTACGCAGTGAAAGTCATCGACGAGAGACCGGCCTGGATATCAGCCCCCTGCTCAACGCCTTGAACAGGAATGACGCCTCGGTGATTTGTGTGGGCCCTGATTCTCCGGGCACTCCAGCTCAACAGCCTGCAGTCTCGATTTCATCCTGCCTATGTCCAGTATTGGTTATCATGAGTAAACATCAGGGTAGCTCCCTGCAACAACAGCTAAATCTAAAAGTGTTGTCATCTGATTGTCTTGTTGCCTTTTCTTTCATGAACCGAGCCCTCCAGCTCTGGATTACAAATAGTGTATGTTGTGCATGTTGCTCTCTTCCATCACAGGGCCCCAACCAGCTGCAACGTTCCTGGCTAACCCACCGTTTTCCTACCTGGGTACCCAGAGTGTGTGACTGTGTAGGGACTCTGAACTGCATGCATAACTGTCTGATTAATATAGCTTTTAAGCAAATCAACCTGATTACGCCCCTTCCTTGTTCAAGTCCCCTGAATAAATCAGATTTAACTTTGTTTGCATTTAACCTGACTGTGGTTCCAATTTGTGCCAGAAGTATTGTACTGTTGCCATTTGCTGTGCTTAACCTTGTTTTACAGGGGGTCCCCAGCATCAAGCTAGAGCAACCAGCCCTGGTGGTAAGTGCAAACAGTGTGGGTAATTGCCTGGTGAATAAGAGTCATTGTGAAAGTAATTATGGTATACTGTTCAGGCCACAAGAAGGGAAGGGGGGGGGGGTTACAGTGTCCTGAAGGGCTGTGCCCAGGTTAACTTGACCACTTACAACCCTGACCTCTAGGTGGAGGCACCCGTTTCATTACCCATGCCCCTTAACCTGCTACTAACCAAGCAGGCAGGGGTAGTAGCCCTTGGGATAGTGCCACCTAGAAGTTACACATGGACTGTGAGAGTCAGTTATATCAGACCCTTCACTGTATCGTTGTGAGTCAAGTAAATGCATCCACTGTAAGAAAATATTTTTTCCTTCAGTTGCTATGCCTTGTAACCAAACGATGACTTTGTTTACTGTTTTATGTAGTAAGTCAATATAATAACAAAAAAAGAGTGTGGGTCTCTCATCCCCTTCCCTGAACCCCTGTACTGCTCACTACCTCCCAAGTCTTGACCCGCCATCCCATATGTGGCACCTCAACCTAATGCCTTCTAACCAACCTGGGATTTGTAGTTATTTTTCCATATACATTTTTTCCTCTCCATGTCCAGAGGGGAGGCCATTTTAGCTAAGTCCCGGGCCTCCCACTCTGGCTTTCTTACCACCGAAGCCACTTACCTGGTTGTATGGTTTCCCTGCAAGCCTCCCCCTTGTGGCAGGGCCGAGGAGGGAGGGTCATCCTCCCCCACATTCATCACATGTAATGTGGATCAGCGTGGTGACTGGGTGGCAGTGCTGGTACAGAGTGACCGTGCTGGGCTTCATTGAGCCCCTCTGATGCCATTTTCTTATTTTTCTCCTACTCCACTGCAGGGCAATGTACTCATGCATAGAGGTACACCCATCTGGCTTCTCCCCACAGTGCCCTCTTTTATGTGCCTCCCTACACTACTTTATACCCACGCCTCCACCTTAGGGCAGCCAGGCCAGGCCGCTGTGCCACCCCTCCCTGGGAGAAAAGAACAGTCCCTCAGATGCTTGATTCTCTCTCACCCTGGCCAACACCTGGTGACACGAGTCTGTTCCCAAACCCGGGTCACCGGCATGGGAAGCGTTAAGGTGCTAGTCACCTCAGCCCTCTGCACCACCGGGCCAGCAGTTTGTAGTAAGTTCAGTATAACTGCACACCCTGTTATGTGTCACTCATGTCAGTATTGCAATATTGTAGGAGGATTGATGTTCCTTTAGAGGCAGTGCCTTTGAAAACATTACTAAAGTTGTGAGCCGTTGTTATGTACAGAAAGAATAGATTATTCCTCAGTTACTGAAACTCACGTATTCCTGTGGCATACTTTGTCACCCATTCCATACTATGCTTCAGGAGCTAATGAGCTCATGATAGTATGTGTGCCTGTAAACTGAGAGACCAGTAGATACACGCTTCCTGTCTAGAGAATGGCATAAATTACCATTGAATGCACTGTTCTGATGATTTCATGTCTGTTAGACTCTGTTATCTGTACCCACAAATGTTGCTCCTCTCAGGCTAAATTTAAACAGTTTCCACAACGGCATGCTTATCGCAGGATTATTTCTGATTTGGTGGCATGCAGAAATAGTACTTGCTGATGTATTTTCCAGTGCTTTATAGTTGCTCAATATCTTTTTGTCTTCACTATCTTCAGAAGATATTTTTGGACTTCAAAAGCTCCTTTCAAGTAAATTGTAGAACCCAAGAAACAACTGAGCTTCAAAACAAGTCTTCAGAGTGTGGTTTCTTGGCTGACAATGGATGTCAAGCAATTTTAGTAAAAAACTGTCCTGAGTATTTATGATTTCGATTTTAATGATGTAGACTGTATCTCTCATTTTGTGAAATATGTATTACCCTCGGTTCGCTGCATCTGGGTTTACACTCCTGCCTGGTGACTGTACAGGGCCCACATGTTGAGAGGTTGTGTTCATTATTTCTCCTGTGGTGGTGGGGGTTTGTCCCAGCACAAATAAGAAATAACATGGTGCCTTTACCCAGAGAGAATAAGTAGGCCATGTGCAGTACCAACCCCTGGGATGCAGTACCCAGCCACCTCCCTACACTGGACTGGACCACCACTTAGGGGATCAATGAGACTGTTGTTACCTTCAACAATAGACAATTCAGTCAGGTTATACAAAATTGGCAGACACCCACACACACACACACACACACACACACATACGTAAAAGTCAGCAAATTAGCAGTGCTTTTAGTGTGTAACACAGGCCTGGAAGCTGGAAATAAAGAGGGAGAGGTGGAGGGGGTTAAACAGTTGCAAGTCATTTTAAGCACTCCCACCTGGTTACAGTACCCCCAACTGTACTGTGGATCACTACCACCCTCTCAGATCCCACACAATCACTGATGCACCCACCCAAACAAGGGTCACAATGGACTTACTCTTCACAGGGTACAGTATATTTTTAAGCTGGTACCAGTACTAAAGCTATAATCTTAAGTGTGAAACAGCAACCAGTGAATCTGGGTCTTCAGGAATTACACTGTTTAGTGCAGGTCTGATAGCAGTGTTGCTCGGGTTCTTCGGGTGGTGCACTTGTTGAAACAATCAGTAAGCTTGCATTTAAATTCCTCAACAGGCCATGGTGTGCTAGCTCAGTGAAAGAAAACTTGAGGTTACAAAGGGGAAATGCTTGAAAATTAACTGTCTAATCCCAAGGAGGTTATTGTAATTCAAATGGAAAAAGTTCAAAGAACCCAACTAGCAATGCCAGTACTCCCGTGTTCCACGGATTCAGCAGTTTAGTTCAGGTGGTGGAGCCAGCACAGCAGGTCAAGGAGTGCTATGGGTGAGGCCCCAGCAGCCTGGAGGAGAAGCCCTTCAGACTTGAGATGCTTTGCAGCAGTACAGCCCTTCTGGCTCAAACCTCACAGCAGTCACAGGAGCACTAAGCAGTAGCTTCATGGTTCCCAAAGAGCCCAGACCCCAGGAGCAACCCCTATAGTCTGTTTCTCTTCTGGATCAAGAGTACCCACACCTTGAGACTCTCCATTCTCCAATTCACCTACTTGATAAGGGCTAGCAAGCCTCCTGCCTGTCTCAGCAGCAGCTACATGGACATGCAGGTCTCTGCCCAGCTTCTCAGCTTCTCAGTTTTCTCAGGATGGGATCTTTCAGATTTCTTCACAGCAGCTTCATACTGTAGAAAATGCCACCAGAGTTGCATACTCTGGATGACTTTCTCAGCAGATGCCCTTCTGGCACAGTTTCATAGCCTTGACTTGGCAGGTACTTTCCCTACTACAGTCTCTAAGTCCTTATGAGCCCTGGATAAATCACACTGAACTGTGGACCAGCAAACCCTGGGGAGGGCTCACCAGATTTTGGCCTGACTAGGCCTTCTTCTCAGTCCCACAGCAACAAGTCTGATCAACTCACTGTCTCCTGCAGACTGCTACGTGCTCCTCAAGTGCCATGGAATGTCTCCATTCGATTTAATGTTTGATTTGTCAGGCAGCTGTCAGTCAGTCTTTCTGCCCAGTTCTGTTCTCTGATAGACCTTTTAAGCCCAGCAGTACAATTTGGGAGGGTCTTTCTGGTTGTCTTCCCAACAACCCTTTGGCTCCATTGCCAGGACCTCCTGGTTCTCTGATTGGCTGGGCCACAGGGTTGGACGTCAGCAGGATGGCCACGACCATACTCTGATGGAATATTACCTCCAAATTCCTCCACCTTATTTATTTTATTTGCCCCCCCGCCTCATGTGTGCCAGTCCCCTTAATTTGTTGTAACACTGCTGGGCTACCCTCCTGTCGGTGTGCTGTTGTGGTTGTGAACTGGGTCCATAAGTCGTGGCCAATGGGAAGGAACAAAGGGTACATAGCCACAATAAAAGTAACAAGGTACAATAATGCAGTACATAATTTCACACAAATCATAAAGTAGTACAGTGATTTAGCCAGTATAAAATATGAGATTGCTATGGGTCAGTACAGTTCTAGGGTAAAAAAATCAATTATGTATAGGAGATACGGTAGGGCATGAATCTTATATGTGAAGGTTTTGTGTACCAGACTTTAAAATGACAGTGTTGCTGATGTACGCAGTATTTTATGACTATATTACCTAATAATGTTGAAACAGAACCATTCAAGTGTAAGCACCCCCAACCTAGTCCTTGCATCCAGGACCCACTGGGGAAACACACTCTCACAAGGCTCCCTGGGAATCAGCCTTCCTCCACCTTGCACCAGCGTGGTGCTGCTGTATTCAGGGATTTCAGAAAACTTTACTCAAATACAGTTATTTTGTACTTTGCTGCCTTTATGGGGCTTTTTTTTAGCTGTTTTCTTTGATGACACTGCTCTGAAGTACTTCCCCATATCTTGATGCAACTCTTGCTGAAGCATTTAACAAGCAATTCCCTGACCTGTCCCGGCTCACATCCATGTTCCTCCCTGTGCAGCTTTTATCCCAACCCACTTTGACCTCCCCTTTGGTGCTTTCTGACCTGTCCCGGCTCACATCCATGTTCCTCACTGTGCAGCTTTTATCCCAACCCACTTTGCCCTCACCTTCTGTGCTTGCCCCTCCCTTTTTACTTTAAGGCGGTATCTGAATCGCAAGTCCTTAGCTTACTTAACACCATTTCTGATAATACTAGCGTAGGCTCGAATGAAATTGAGCCCAAACTTTTAAAACTTGAAGCGCCATTCATTGCCCTGCCACTGTCCAGGATTTTCACCCTCTCTCTCTCTCTCTCTTTCTCTCTGCACTGGATTTGTCCCTGAGATCTGGAAAGTGGCTAAAGTCACCCGGGTTCCAAAGAAAGGTGATAAAAGAGATATGGCAAATTACTGTCCGATTTCTATCCTGTCAGTCTTGTGCAAACTCATGGAAAACCTTGTATCTATCCAAGTTACTGAATTCCTGACCAAATACAACCTTCTCTCATCAATTCAGTATGGCTTTCATAAAAGTCATAGCACCTCCACTGCCTTGCTTCAGCTTTCAAATGACACCCTTACTGCAATGGACAAAGGCCAATTAACAGGAGCAGTATTTATCAACCTCACCAAGGCATTTGACCTCATTGATCATCCTCTCCTACTTGATAGCCTCCAAGCCCTTGGTTCCTCGCTTAACTCGGTCACCTGGTTTAAGAGCTACCTATCAAAGAAGAACCCAGATTGTCAGATTCAACTCTGCAGTGTCCAGCCCTATGGCAATTAATCTAGGTGTTACACAAGGATCAATATTAGACTCCCTTTTCTTCACCATCTTCATTAATAGTATCTTATCAGCTATCCCAGGTTGCAATGCGATCCTTTATGCTGATGATCTGGTCCTGTACTGTAGTGACAACAATATACACCGCATCAGCTAGTCGCTTTCTTCTGCTTTCATGTCTGCTCAGTCTTGACTTCTCCACCATAAGTTAATTCTTAATGCTAATAAAACGAAAACAATGCTGTTTGGGATGGCAGTCAAATTAAAACACAACTGAGACTTATTTAAGGTGTTGGGTGGTCAGCGGGGCTTGACATTGAATCGGTACACTTCTTCAAGTATCTTGGAGTCCTCCTTGATGAAAAGCTTAACTTTGACAAACACATACTGGACACCTGTAAATCAGTTAACGCTAAAATTGGAGTAGCCTTCAAAGCCAGCTATGTCCTCACACCGTCAGCTAGATTAGCCATCGCTAGGGGATCCTGCTCCCATCGCTATCCTATGGGGTAGTCTCATATCTATACGCATCACAATCTATTCTCAGGAAATGGGATACCACCTAAAACAGTATCTGCAGGTATGCCTCTGATTCCCCCTGGTCTGTACACCATTGCCAGCTCTATGCGGACCTAAACTGGCTTCCCCCCCACTTCTGTCCATACTCTGGCCCTTAGCACCCTGATTGACAACATACTCAGACATGGCATCTCGACTTTGCTTGCCTCCTTGTTATCTCCACTGCCTTCCTTGCATGGCCTTCAATCAGCTGACAAATCACTGCTGCTTATAACTAGATGTAAATCTAAGAAAGGGACCCTAGCTTTCGCACACTCGGCGGCCAAACTCTAGAACTTCTTACTTCTGGACAACCGTCTAGCTCCCAGTTATGTCCAATTAAAAAGCAAATGTCACTCTTTCTTCTTCAGTCAGGTCTCCTGTACCTGCTTCAAACCCCACTAAACATGCCATTCTAGCTCTACGGTCCTGCTGTCTTACCTTCCACTACTGCTAGCCGAACCCTAAACTTATCCAGCCAACCTAGTCCTGTTGTAAAGGCACTTATGTCTTAACCAATTATGCCACTTATACCAAACTGTTGATTGCTAATTGTGTTACTGTTATGTGAACCTTGTTCTGTATCTGTACTCTATAACTTTACTGTAAACAACCATGTACTTGTGTATCTTGGTTTCTCTGGAATACCGTTCTCACCCCTACCCAACTGTATTCCCATTTGTTCCAACTCTTTGTCAGTTGAAATATTGGCTATTGCTGAAGTATGTTGTTATCAGTCATGTTTGTTTCTGTATGCATCGATTGTACTGTACCCTCCCGGGTCGTGCCTGAAAATAGTCATTTCCATGGCTAGTTCACCTACCCGGAAAACAAAAACTAAATAAATTCAGACTTTTCTTTTTTTATGGAAGCCATGAGGCTGCAGAAAACTTCACCTCTGGCTTCTCTTCTGGCAGGTCTCTTGCCGGTCTTTCTCCACTCCCTCACCCAAACTGCTGTCTAGTGCAGGATGACACAGGATCTTTATCCCCTCCTGTCTATGTGAAGAGGGTTAGGTATGCTTGGAAAGCCTGCAGATCTGGTGCATACATCTTTGACATCTGTAAACCGGTACCACTATGCAAAATGCATAGTTTAAAAATTTAAACATCGAAATGTAACATTCTCTTTTTTCAAACTGCAGAAAACAATAACAGTCTTTTAGCTGCATACAAGCACACACACACTGGTAGTCATCTACCTTACTCAAAATCTGGAGGATGCCCCCACATACAAGCTCCCCTCCCTGCTGTAGGGGATTTTGAGGATGGCCCTGGGAGATGGCTCTCAGGGAGTGGTGCATACCATGAACATTTATATTTCTGTATCGTCAAGTGTACAAGTTGGGAGGGTTACCAAGTACTGTGCTGTGGTCTAGGTCCTCACTTGATCCAGACCTTAATTCATTACTGGATCTCTACCAGGTCATCACAACAGGAACTCATCCAGCCTGTCCCCAGATTTTCTTCAGCTGCTGAACCTCTACCAAGTCCTCCTTTGCTACTTGGAAATAAATTGGGTTAATGATGACAAATGAGGCTTGAGGCACAGCTGAGGTGCATCAGACAAAGTCATTACTTGAATTTGCTCATGTTAAATAATGGCTCAATGGCACCAGTCTCAATGGTCTGTTCTGAGTCATTGGTACCTTTGTGATGCGATGATACCAGTATACATGATTAGTTCTGAATCATCAATACAAGCCCTTGGGTCTTAAAATACTGTCCTGTTGAATGTCGTGACCCTGCTAGGGAAAGGTATGTCTTCCATTTTACTGGAAAGTGGATGCTAGCACCTGTACTGAAGGGCAGACAGAAACACCAAGGGAGTAGAGCTCCTGTTTCTCACCTGCTCCAGCAGATGCAAAGGTGGCAATTCTAAAACACAAGACCTTCATGGTCTTCAATTAGTGACTCTGTTCTAGTGTCAGGCTCCAGCTTCTCTTCAGACTCCACTGATGCAGCATACCTGGAGGCCTACCCACAAGTGTCAGACACTCTTTGATCTTCGGAAGCTGAGGTTCCCCAAGAACTAACGATCAAAATAGCAGCTGCTCCCTTCTTCAATATCTCTTAAGCTCCTCCTACAAGCTTTTCTTGTAATCTTAAATAGATCAGGCTGTAACTGTAGGCCCATTCCTCACAAATCAACTTTCCCTAAATGCAAGAAAAACAGTCTCCATGTCTTTTGGCACAGGCAGAGGGGGTGCCAGGCTTACCACTCTACCTGCCTTATGTACCCTTGATGGCACAATAATTGAGGCGCAATATCTCCTCCTTCAAAATACCTTGGGGTTTTGCTGTACCATCAGTTCAGTTTTTCAGTACGTGTAGATGCCATCCACCAAATGCTGTACCTTAAACTTGGTGCACATTACAATTGTAAAGCATGGATCCCACCTCCTTCCCACAGAGAGATTATCGCAAAGATGATCCTCCCCATCTTTGACTGTAGTGATATTGTTTACAGCATCAATGCCCAGTCCACCCTTGCCTGACTTGAACCCTTTCTTTCACTCTTTCTGCCACCTTCATCTACACTGTCTCCCTTGCACTGATCCCTGCACTTCTCTGTCTCCCTCCCCTCCCCTCTGTAGATTCCAGACGCCTTACCCATTATGCTTCCTTTATCTCCAAATTTTGTCTTAGCTTCCTTCCCTCATACCTTGCCTCTCTCCTGTCATCCCCTCTACCACCTCATACCCCCTTTGCAACACTGACTCTCATTCCCTTCTCCTTCCTTCAGTGAAATCCACTGATGGCCAAGCTGCTTTCTTCTTCGGCTTCCCTAAACTCAAGTCCTTTCTTTTCCTGACCAACTGCTGTGCCTCTTTCCTCTGTTACCTCAGATCTCCCCAACATGACTTCACATCAAATTCCTGCAGTTGCTCTTGACGCTGTGTCATGAGTTGCTGTCCTCCATCCTCCAGTCACTGTTCTCCAATGATTCACATTTGCACTTGTGCAGTCCCAAATGCACACCCTCTCCTATTTACATCTGTTGATACTTCTCTGTGATTGTATTTGCACATTTGCAAATCTGAATAACCTTATGCAGCTTAATATGTTGTGTCTCACTGCACCTAGTATGTTAACTATTGTACACTTGTTAATTTACAGTACTTAGGTCTCCCCAACCCTCTTCCCCAGGATGCATCTGGAAATGAGCTGTTACCTGCTCAAAATATCTTTCCTGGTACAACTTGTGAAATAAATAAAGTAAATAAACAAACCAATCAATAAATAATTAAAATGCACTACTATCTACAACCTAGAGGATAAGTAATGGTCCTCCTTCCATTAGTGGAGGGGAAGGGGTATTACATAACACTGGTGTAACCCCCCCCCCCCCCATTTGACAGTGTCAGTGGCTCAGCAGGTAGCACACTCGCCTCTGAGGCTGGGAGATCCCAGAAGGCTGTGGGTTCTAGCCCCACCCCGGGCACTTGGGTTAATTTCCCAATACTGACACTGCAGTGCAGCATGAAGAGGGTGCTGCACTCCTGAGTGCCGTCTTTCAGATGAGATGTTAAACTGAGGTCCCATCTGCCTGTTCTGGTGGTAGTTCAGGTGGATGTTAAAGATCCCATGGCACTTCTCGAAAAGAGTAGGGGAATTTCCCCCATGCCCTGGCCAAATTTCCCCCCATTCACTAAAATATCACCAACAGCTTAATCTGGTTCAAAGCCAGTTGGCATTCGTTTGTATCCCCCTCCCCAGGGTCGTGCCTGAAAATAGGCAGAATTTGTCTAGTGCACTTACCCGGTCAACAAAAACTAAATAAATAAATACATTTGGGGGGCTTACCTTAATGCCTCCCATTTGCCTCCGTTTTCCTCCCAGTATCCCCGTGTGTCTCCCAATGTTTCTCTGCTACAGCCCAAGTTTGGTGTGTCCCCCAGGGCCCCTGAACAGCCTCCAAACTTGCTTTAGCCCATGCTGGGCTCATGGAGCACAGTCGTGAGCTGCCAGCGTTCTTCAGGCTGGCCGGAGCACATGCATGCACTAGAAGGTGCTTTGAAGTGTCCGACCTCGGCTGCGGTCAAAACAGAGGAAATCCAGTGGTCCTGGTGTCCTTGTTTATTTAATTAGGGGCAGGGGACAAAAGCAAGGGCTAAGAGAGCCCTCTAAATATTATAAATAAGAAAGCACTGAGAAGCGCTAGGATCGAGGCATAAGGCAAGGGCTAATAAATAATTCATAGGCCCCTCATGAATATTAATGAGGGAGCTGTCTGCCGTCTAGGGGCATTATATTACAGTGGCAGCGACATAAAAAGTACTGGATATCAGTGTCGAATATGGTTGCTAAATGGGGCACAGTTGGTACTATTGATTGATGGGGTTAATGTGAATTAAAATTATTTATCCTGGCTGTGCCAGAACTTTAAAACTGGAGACTGTATAAACTGCTTGGGAATTGTATACATTAGCAGCCGTCTTTGCAGCATTGCAGTCAATCATGAGCCAGGATTTACAGTAGAGACTTTTGGGACTGTGTCAGAGACTTTTGAGGGAAAAAGGATGTACAATTCTTAGTGCCCAAAATCAAGCCAATTAAGGGTCTTAGACTGTTTTAGACAGCTTGGACAAATAGTCATATTGCTGGAACTTTGGTCCTTATAAAAGAGGCACGGTTTGATCTGAGTTCAGTGCTGAGTAATTCAGGGCACAGTCTGGTGTGGGCTTCCAAAAGTGAAAGGGCTCCCTGCAGCTCGGGGAGTTTAGGGAGAGGCCTGCTTTGCCTTTCCTCAGCCTGAGCGCTTGCCTTAAGTGTGAGACTGAAAGTCTGCATACCGAGCTGCATTGCTCCAGAAAAAGAAGAAGAAAAAGAAGCAATTTCCCTGAAGCTAAAATTCCAGACTGAAAATGGGATCAGAGCTTAAAAGGTCCCCATCTTGTATCTCAGTGAGAGACTGTTTTGCCTCAGAGACTGGGGTCTAATTCACAAGCCTGTGTTCACTGGAATTTTCTCTAGCCAATTTGCCAGAGGGAGATCCGAACTTCTGCCTTGCCAACTTACATTTCTAGGACTGCAGGTTGCAAGCGGGTAAGCTGTGTGGCCTAAGCCTGAACTGTATCAAAGCTGAGCCTGTGATGCAAAACCAATTGTTTAAGAGACTGTTGTTGCCTGTGAGACCAAAGCTGCTGACAACCAGAGAAGGGAGTCAGCTCCTGCAACAAAGATAATTGTGGGTTGCGGCCGCTCTTTGGAGGGATGCCTTGAAGTGGGGGTGAGTCGTGCCAGCCCAGGTCTCTGTATTCTGGTCCTTGCCGAAAAGGATAAAGTCCTGCAGCTTGAGCTATAAACCAGAGAGACGAATCCTGTCACCCTGGAAATCAACCAGATCCTGAGGTCCATGGTTCAGTGAGTAAGAACAGGGCCTGTCCCTGCAACCAATTTAAAGTGTTTTGCAATCTGATTTGCCTTTCAGGTTTCATTGTGCTTTAGACTGCTTTTGCAGGCCATTGGGCCTGGGATTTGCAGTTTGCTTATGGGTAAAAATTTCTGCTTGTTTGCAACCATCCAAGGGAGAGAGTTATTAAACATTTCTTTATTTAAGGGCCCCAACCTGCTGCAATACCAGTCGACCTGCGGCATTGCTTCAGGCCTGCAGCGTAGCATATCCTGGGTACTTAGGTTAACTGGACAGTCCGGGGGGTAAATGTATTGTGTTTAAATGCTATACAAAGATAACAGTATTGAGCCTAAACCCTAAAATACCCATTAACCTAACTTTAATTTGCATTTCCTGCCCTTGTTCAGTTCACCTACATAAATCAGATTTAACCGTCTAAAGGTTAATCTGGCTAGTGAGCATATTATTATTCAGTCTCAAGTCATTGTGTCAGTCGAAAGGTACACTGTTAGTGCTGGTAAACTGTTTCTTTGCAAGGACACAGGGTGTATGTAAAAGTTCCAGACCCTGTTGGTAAGTGTGGTCACTGTGAGCATATCATTAGCACTCTCCCTTACTTGTAAACTGAATGCAAAGTAAAGTGTGTTGGGATATTTTATGTGTATGGTCACTAGGTGGGGCCGTGGGTAGGTACATCTTCCCAGAGGGTTGTGCTAGCTTAACATCTAACTCACATGAAGAGTTCTCTGGGTGGAGGCACCGTGTCAAAGTATTACTGTTAGGACCCAGGCCCCTCAACTTGCACTTAGCTAGACAGGCGGGAGTAGTGGCCCACAGGGGATGGCACCTGGGTTACACTGGGAACAAGTCCTATGGGTACTGCTACTTTCTGGGAGACAGAATATTAAGATTCAATTATTTATGTGACATCAGGTCTAAGGTTTTGTTTCAGAAAGAAGAAATGCTGAATCTAAATGTAAAAAGTAAATTGAATCTGATTGTCTGGCAAGTAAGGCAAGGTATTGGCTGGCTTAAACATTCCATTCACTTAGTTCCTAAGGAGAGAGACATTTTATTTTAAATCTAGATTTGATGCCCAGGATTACCAAAGGGATGAAAGCCATGGGTGTTGCTGGAAATATTTTATAATTGTGGAAAAAATTCACTTACTGTATATTTTGTTCCAGAATTGGAAGATTTTCTTCTGTGGGACAAGTCTTACAAAATGAGATGGAACTTATATTAATGTTTCACAATACTTTTAAGACGTGTCTTATTTTTAAATGGCAGGTGACTGAAACTGTAACTGATACTTTTGCCATCAAAACTACAAATTGTGAGGAAAACAAATTCTGTGTATCAAATTTGTTTAAAAGTTCTTTGCAGTGACTGATACACAACTTAGCAGTAGTCCTGCAGTGTCAGTGGTTCAGAAGGTTCTATGCTTGCCTCAGGGGCCAGGAGTTCAGAAGGTTGTGGGTGCTTGCCCAATACCAGGAACTTGGGCCCAATACTGGCACTGTAGTGCAGAATGGGGGCACTGTATAGGTGCCATGTTCCAGATGACACATTTAAGGAGAACTTTCTTAATCCCAGAAGCCACTGTTGTCTGCAGAAGCTGTGTTTCAAATACAGTTTCAAAGTCTGTTATTGTTCCATTTATGCTGCCCTTTTAGAAGTTGTAGCCATCAAGTTGACAATATCTCAGCTGCATCACCAGCTCAGCAGGAGCCCCCCCCCACTCACCCAGAGACCCACCGGTCCAAAGGGTGGAGCATGGTGGGGAGGGGGACTGAGGGGAAGCAGAGTGAGCCATAAGGTGGTTGTCCAGCCCCTTACCACCCAGACAGAGAATAGCTTCTCACCCCTAGAGGAGGTTCAGGCACCTGACTGTGCTGGTGTGTGTGTGTGGGGGGGGGGCTTTGAGACAGTTGATGGGAAAGGGCAGGATAATGAGTTGGCATCCAAGAGGAGCAAGTCTGCCAGGAGAGTCTTAGTGGTGGGGACTCAATGACTAGGAGGGCAGAGAGTGGTGGAGGGGGGTGGTCCAGTCCCTTCCTGGGGCATCTGCCATCCGGGATTTAGGATAGGGAGGATGGTGGAGGGGGAGTGGGGGTGCTAGTACACCTGGGTAGCAGTGATGTAGTCAACCAGTTGGTGGAGATGGTGAAGCAGAACTTTCATAGACTGTGGGACAGATTAGCAGCACACTCAGCCTCCATGGCCTTTCCCACAATTCTCTCTGTGTGGAGCAAGGAGGGGAAGTAGGATTGGATAAGGAGGGAGGTAACAGAGGAGTTTAACGGATGGCTTAAGGGATGGTGTAATGATAAGGGGTACCATTTTGTGGTGGGATGGGGGACTTCTGGGATGGACTTCTGGGACAGGAGGCTCAGCAAAGGTGATGGACTGCACCTGGCAAGAGAGGGAACCACCAAGCTGGGGCAGAAGTTTAATGACTATACTGGACATATAAACTGACTGCAGGGGAGACTGGGTCAATGGCAGGGGAGAGTAATGGGATCCTAGGTAGTATTCCCCCAGATCTGGGGGCTGGTAACAGCATATCTAGTACACAGAAAGCTGTGGCCCATACTGGGCTAGGTGAAGAGACTTTGGAAAGGGGAAATGTAAAGTGTACAAACACCCCCAAAGAATAAGGGGATGGGAGGACATGTGAAGTGCAAAGGTAGTAGCAAAGCAAGATCAGGGCTCAAATGAAAGAGGATATGCCTTAATGCCAGGAGCCTAGGTAATAACATTAGTGAGTTCTAGGTGCTGATGGCAGACACTGAAGTAGACACTATGTCCATAACAGAAACATGGGCTTCGGAGAATAACAAGTGTGAACTGACAGTCCTGGGTGCTCAATATTCAGGAGGGATAGAAGAACAGGTAGGGGGGAGTAGCCCTTTATGTCAAGGAGGGCATGGTGGTGACAAAAGATGGGTGCATCAGGGGTAGTAATGGGTAGACTGAGTTGCTGTGGGTGCAACTCACAGCAGCCTCTATCAAGAAACTGCACCTGGGGATGATCTGTAGACTTTCAGGGAAAGAGGAAGAGAGGGACAGAGAGCTTAGGGAAGAACTGGAAAGAGGGATAGCTAAGAGGAAGTAGTGGTGGTGGGTGATCTGAACCTGCTGGAAATCAATTGGGATGTGCCAGCAGCGCCTGAAGACAGGTCTTGTTGATGCATTCCAGGACTGTCTGCTGATACAGTTAGTTTAGGAGCCCACCAGGCAGACCGCAATTCTCAATGTGGTATTCACCAACATGCAGGTAGTAGGAGCTGTGGGAGTAGGAGAACCATTAGGTAACAGTAACCATAACTCCCATTTGGTTTGAACTGGCCCTTAGGTCTGGTAAACTGCAGTCGAGAGCTGAAGTCCTTGATTGTTGGACAGACTTCAGTAGGATGAAGAAGCTGGTCAGGGATGAGTTAGTAGGGGTGGACAACAAAGATGTAGTGGAAGAGAGATGGTGGCAATTAAGAGGGCCATTCTTGGGCAATCTAAGGTATGTATGAGAATAGTAACCAAAAGGAACAGGTTCAGAATACCACCATGGTTCTTGGTAAGGGTCAGGAAAGAATGAAGGCCAAGAAAAAGGCCTTCTACAAATTTAAAGAAAAACTAGGGAGGAAGAATATTTGCTGAAAAATAGGGAGGCAAAGAGGGTGGTTAGGGAAGCAAAAGCAGACACAGAGCTGAGTACTGCGGAGGGAGTCAAGACTGGAGAAAAACTGTTTTTCAGATATATTAGCAAAAAAAGGAAGAAAGAAGGTGGAATTGTGAGACTAACAGAGGGGGATAGGGTGATTGAGGTGGATGAGCAAAAGGCTGCTGTCCTTAACAATTACTTTTGCTCAGTTTTCACTAGGGAGGATGGTGGGCCCTTGCTAGAGAGCGTTATCAAAGAGGTCATTAAGTGGTCTTGAAGATGTGGCAGCCAACATTTACTAGCAAAAGGGTCCTGAAATGGCTGACAGTCCTATAGATTGATAAGGCCCAGGACCAGATGGGTTGCATCTGAGGATACTCTGGGAATTGGCAGCAGAACTGGCTGATCCTCTGGTTGGTCTATTCAACAGATATCTAAGGACAGGGTTGGTTCTGAAGGATTGGAGGGTGGCGGACGTAATTCCGCTTCATAAAGGGGGGAAGGACAAGGAGCAAGCAGGGAACTACAGACCTGTCGGTCTTACCTCTAGAAAAAACTGATGGAGTCACTGGTCAAAGAGGCTCTTGTGGACTACTTGGAGAACAGCAGTCTCCAGGATAGTAAGCAGCATGGATTGGTGATAAGGAGGTCTTGTCAGACTAACTTGATAATTTTCTTTGACAAGGTGATGAGAAAATTGGATAGGGGCCATGCTGTGGATTTGCTTTACTTCAGCTTCAGCAAGACTTTTGACTCAGAACTCCAAAGATGCTTGCTGATTAAGATGGAGGATCTGGGTGTGACTGAAGTCATAGTAAGCTGCGTAGGTAATTGGCTAAAGGGGAGGCAGCAGAGGGTAGTGGTCAATGGGGATACATCAGAAGAGAGTGCAGTCACAAGCGAAGTTCATGAGGGATCTGTCCTGGGTCTGCTTTTCATCAACATGTTCATCAGTGTCATTGGTGAGGGGATCCAGGGTAAGCTGTGTCTGTTCACAGATAATACTAAGCTCTATTTAAGGGTGGATAGTGATGAGGGAATAAAGTAATGCAGAAAGACTTGCAGAAGCTGTTGGGTGGTCAAGGGTTTGGCAGTTAAAATTCAACACCAAAAAGCACAAGGTGATGCACCTAGGGAACGAGAACCCTTGGACAGAATACTGAATGGGATGGGTGAGACTCAATACCACGGCTGAGGAATGAGACCTTGGAGTTCTCATTAGTGACTCCCTAAAGCAATCGAGTCAGTGCAATAAGGCTTATAGCAAGGTAAATAGGACACTTGACTATATCAGGAAGGGTACTGATAACAGAAAAAGGGAGGTTATACTTCTCTTGTATAGATCCTTGGTAAGGTTACACCTGGAGTACTGTGCCCATTTCTGGAGTCTTCACCTCAGGAAGGATAGGGATTGGCTCGAGACAGTGCAGCACAGGGTAACAAAAATGATTCAGGGCCAGCAGGGCATGACGTATGAGGAGCGCCTCAAGGCACCGAATGGGTACTTGCTGGAGACCAGAAGGGAGTGGGGAGATATGGTATAGCCCTTCAAATTTCCAAAAAGGAATTAACAGGATGAACTGTGGGAAACTAGTTAACTTGAATGCTTGCTCATGGTCATGAGAGGAAGCTAACAGGAGGAAGGTTCAGAAGGGATGTGACAAAATAGTATTTTACAGAAAGGGTGCTAGAACCATTAACAGCAGAGGTGGTGGGTGCAAAAAACATTAGTGGTTTTAAGCATAGCGGGGACAGAATAAAGGGTATAGTGGTTGCTCGGTGCATCAGAATCAGGGGAGAGAATGGAGTATGGATGGGGGAGGCTAGGACCCTAGAGAAACAGTAGGCCCCAGGCTAATAGGGACCTCGGGCAGACTGGATGGACCCTTGGTGTTTCTCTGCCATCATTGGCTATGTTTCTAGGTTTCTATTTACAGATAATTTTGTGGTAATTCTAGAGGGAAATCCCTCTGGTGGACCTACAGAGGTGCTTCAGACAGGCAGGACATTTCTCTAGAGATATTTTAGAAATTTCAAGAAACATCCGGATAGTTCAGTGGCGGAACCTGTAGATACTGTGGGTGTTTCTGATTTACGACCCAATAGTTGGTGACATTTTAGAACTACAGTGGTTGTTGTATGGATGTTGACTGCAGTACTGCAGAATTATGGCAGCTGTAGAAAAGATACCATGGATTAACCACTACTAGGAAAAAAAAAAACCTGCATGTTATTCATTGCATTTTTTTTTTTTACTGCGGTAGCATCAATCTGCAATGTTGTTTTCCACAGTTGTGGCAAATACAGCGGTACAGATCAGCTTTTATGTAACTATCACTCTATGTGATGTCGTTTATGTCCTTGTTAAGAATCTTCATTGTTCTCCTATGGAACTCTTTGTTTGAAAAAGGAACATAAACTACATCATAAAATAGCTCTAAAATGGTACTATACTTACTACCACTGTGTCCATCAGAATTACCCACTTAGTGTACTAAAGGCCAGTAATGACTGAACAAAAACAGAATGGGATCCAATATATGAAAACAGTTTCTACAAGAAAAATGACTTATGGATTCAGTGTAGTTCTCCTTTAAATCAAGGACTCCTTTGCCTATCTCATATGGCTATCCAGGTGGAAGTTAAGGCTCTCATGACACTGAAAGTAAGATTAGTGGATTTCTCCCGTGCCCTGGCCAGCATTCCTCATCAGTAACAATGTGTCCATGTAAACCACACAGGATGCACCTGGAAATGGAAGTGCATCTTTATTGGTTAAAAATGTCATAAAAATAAATACTTCCCCATGGAGTAAGAAGAGTCAACAGTAATTACGCCACTGTGTGCTATTGGTGTAAGTGAACACCAATGTGTGTGCTGAGTGAGAGACAAGCATGTAGTGAATTTGTATTAGTCCAAACATCAGATGTGCAGTGGAACCCTTCCTCCTACCCACAGCCTGGTCAACACCTACTGTAAGTCCAGCATGCCTCATTGATCTTTTGCACCACTCTGACAAAAGAATACTCCACAATGGGATGTGGTATTGAGGCTGCTAAACATTTAGAAGCCTATGAAAACCCACATTTTCATCCGTAGAATAAGTCTGCAAATCAAGCACAATCATCTCACTGATAAGCTATGTGATCTGAAAGGCTTTTGGGTGAGTGGGCAAGAACTTTGTGTGGGGCTTGAAATGCATCCTTATTGTGTGAGTAAGCTTTTGTAATGACATGGCCTTAAACTGGGCCTAACGAAAATACCAGTTATTTTGGATGTGGGGAAAGGGGTGGCACAATGAAGTGTGAGGGACTAGGGGTTGTCTCAGACTATCAGTCAGATTACTTAGGCAAGGACTGGAATGAGGAGCATCTTCAGTACGGGCATCTCCATAGATCCATACTACACTGGACTATAAACCAATGGTGTCAGGACCTTGCCATCGAGGCACACGCAAGGAAGCATAGGAAAACCAGGAGCAGTTATAAAATTTGCAAGTAATGTTTTTTTTTTTTTTTTTTGGTTTGTTTTTTTAGTTTTTGTTGACCGGGAAGGCAGACTAGACAATTTTTTGCCTATTTTCAGCCTTGTCCCGGGGGAGGGGGATACAGATGAATGCCAACTGAAACTGAACCAGATTTTTTTAAGCTGTTGGTGGTATTTTTAGTGAATTACTATTATCAATGATAGTAAAATAAAAAATACAAATTTAGTATAACTATTTACAGGCAGTACAAACAGAGAAAACAAAGTCCTTGGTCTAAGGGGAATCTCAAATTCCAAGTTTCAATCTCGCCCCAGCGGAAGATTGCTGCTCTTTATAAAACCAGTCTTTGCCTGATAAGTAATGTCTTCATCCTGAGCTCGATAAGGAGACATACTATTTTTCATAAAATATTCTCATCAGTTTCTTTGCAGAGCAGACTTGCAAATATTGCACGGGGTATATCCTCGAGGAGGGAGGAGGTGATTCTGCTACTGTATAGGTCATTAGTTAGACCATACCTGGAGTACTGCGTGCAGTACTGGCGTCCGTATCTGAAGAGGGACATTAAGTTACTGGAGGGGGTGCTGCGCAGAGCAACAAAGATGATCAGGGGGCTGGGGGACTTATCATACGAGAGGAGGTTGAAGAGTTGAACATGTACTCACTGGAGGAGAGGAGAGACAGGGGTGACATGATTGAAACCTTTAAATACATGAAAGGAATAAACAAGACGGGTACAGAGGGGCTGTTCAAAGTAAGGGAAGGGAGGGCCACCAGGGGCCATGATATGAGACTGGAGCGAGGAAGGTTCAGGAGGGAGATGAGGAGACACTTTTTTACAGAGAGGGTGGTGGCTGGGTGGAATGCATTACCTGCTGAAGTGGTATGCAGTAGAACAGTGGACTGCTTCAAATGAGGATGGGACTGGACAAGGGGGAGGGTTAATGAAGGGGAAGGGTGGAAGGGAGGGGCAGCTGCAGAATAAGGGGTGCTAGCTGCACATTCAAGCAGACTTGATAGACCTCTAGGCCTTTATCTGCTGGCAAATTTCGTATGTTCGTACGTATGTTCGGAAATAGAACAGTGACCCAAACTGGCCTCCATCTGACAGCTCTGCAAAAGAGTTTGCAAACAAGCCTGAGAGAAGTTCAAACTGTATCTCAGGTTAACCCCCTAAATTCCAAATAGCTTTTTGCAGTCATTTCAACAGTATAACTATGTACATTTCAAACCAAGGGATTCCAGGTTTGCATAAAGATTCACATATATTTTATAACTGCAGATATGCAGGGGGGGAGGAAAAGGAAGAAACAGCAAATAAAGGCGAAGCGATAACTGGAGGCAGAGAATTGCGAGACTGCCAACGTGATCAGTTCCTGGGTCTCTAAAGAACATTTGGTTGCGCAACCAGACAGACAAGAGACAGAAAAGGAGAGGATAGAACAGATCCTTGCATTTAACTTTTTCTGCATAACAAATGATACATGTGTCTATGTTCATGGTGATGGTGCCTATGTAATGTGGGTGAACCCCAACCACTTAAGTTTTTCTCCCACTGTCAAGAGAGTGAACATTGCATTAGTGGAAGTTGTTTTTCCATCATCGATTTTTAACAACAGAATATGTTTTTCTCTAGAAGCTGCTACTTCAGGGATATTTGTTCACTGGTGTATGTCTTTCTCAATTAAAGCACTTTTTCACCTTTGTCAGCGCAGAAAGCAGATATATCAAGAAGACAGCTACAGTATGAACTGCACATGTGTTGCTTGTGTGTAGCCCATGACATAAAAAAAATCACATCTGTCCAGATATCAGTCGGGCAATATGGAGATGCAGTTTAGTCAGTGAGTATTTGGCATTTTTTCTATGAGCATTAAGAACAGTATTCAAACGTAAAAAGGTTTACTGGCATATTCTTATGAAGACATTAAATTCAGTCAACTGGGTAACATCTTGTAATAAACTCAGATAACTGTATGCCCATTCCGCCCCAGTGGACACCTTGACACCATCCTCTGCTGCATACCTTGCTGTTGTTACTGTTTGCGGTGGCAAAACTGTGGGTGGGGCCAGGGATGGCACTGGGCCTCCTTTTACACTGCTCATGGAACTGGGGTAGGGCCTGGCACCAAGGCTGGTGTTGGTGTAAAAGTCAACTTGGAGCCTTTCCCTGACTACAGTTTTTCTAGTGAAGCTGAGAAGAGTGATCGCTCATACTCTGGTGATGACACCAGCACTGCTCATGGTGCCAGGTCTGGGCCCAATACTGAGCATGGTGCAAGCATTGATGTTGGCCTGGTGCCCATCCCTGACCTTGGTGCTGACTGCAACACCAGCAGGGGAGATGCCACCAGACACAATGTAAGTATCAATGCTGAGCATGGTGACAAGCATGATGTTGTGGACAACAATGCTGGGACACTCCAAGGTCCTGAGGACATTGTCAGCCCTGATGCCAGTGCTGACACAGGGCACCATGATGACTCGTAGCTAGGTTCTGTCTTGAGCCATTTCCTGACATTGTACCAGGTGAGGAATGAGATCTCCCTGTAAGACCCATTCAACTATGGTCTCTGACCCACGCATGGGGATCTCCCCAGAGTCATCGTCTTGGCAAGTTCTTGGATGTAGATGTGCCATGATTGGGAATCTCTGCCTGCTCCTTCATTAGGGTGAGGATGTTGCCAGAGTTTTGCAGCCTAGGTTGAGGCATAGAATGCAAAAAGCCTTAGCGACCTTGGCACTTCTTTGAGAGGTTGCCCAAGTTTGTTACCCCTCTGGGGCCTTTGATGTGGGATCAACACTTGGTCTGGGTTGATACTAAGGAACAGTGGTATAGAGAGTCAGATAGGGCCTGGTTCAGGGCTTCTTCTCTGGCACCAGACCCACATGGGGTCTATGCCTAGTCTCCATCAACATCCTCATCTGAGGGTAATGAATCATCCTGCCTCCTGGCCTCTTCTGCTAAATACATGCTGTATGAGCAATTCATGGTGGAGATGCTTCAGGTATTGACCTTCCCAATTTCACAAGCCATAGTCCGATTGCCCTGACATTGGAACTCCTTGGAGCCCCCAGTACGGACACTGTTGTCATTCCTCTATGACCTGGAGCCTTAGAGGAGGCATCCAGGGCCTTGTGGCAATGTCCCCTTGCTACTCCTGACATCCACAGGGACCTACACATGCAGTATTGTGCACCCTCTGGATCTGCAGGACACATACCACATTCTACATTAGATATTCTGGGCTGCAGCGCCTTCAGCGTGACCGACCTCCCAGTGCAGACTCTATGGAGTCTTGTGCTTTGGAAAGGGAGGTATTTACCTCTGTGCACTCACTCATGTGCATGGTCGAACATCAGGTCCACATGGCAGCTTACAAATGTTCATCGAAGATATCTCCTCCATTGGGCCACACCTTTGGAGCTGTAAGCCATCAGTGTTATGACCACTCGAAAAAATTTACTAGCCAGGGGATGCCCACAAAGACATACAACATCAATGTCTTTGTAATGTTGGCAGACCCACGACACCTCAGTTCTTACCCTCACTGTCGACTGCTCACCGAACCTGCAGAGAAACAATGCTTTTGTTTCCTTGACTGTTTTATTTTCTAATTCAGTTTAACAAATTTCACTATCAATTTTATGCCACCGTCAAAAGAGCCTTTATTACATTTTTACCTTCAGGCAGGATATCTACAAAGATGATGCTGATTCCATCTGTGTTTCTTTTCTGGAATTTCCCCACAATGTGAGGGCCTGTGAGATATACCAGGGTTTCAAATAGGCCACAAGGAAATGCCAACAGAAGGCCCTAGAGGCCTTCATCACTAAGACGGCTATAGACACTGCCGACAAGGCTGCAGGCTCAAAGCTGGCCTCTTCATCCCGTTCATCAGTTTCTGCCACTGAGATGTCTCCCTGGCATTCAGTGATGCTGTAGCCAACAAGGTCATTGAAGTAGTGGGACCGGGACAAGTCTTCAAAGTCCTCATCATCCAGCCATCACCACAAGCATAAGGATAAAGCTCCTAATTTATCCGTGAGGTCAAAGTCCCCACTCCGAATGGAGGATACGTCCTCATCACTGTCTGCTGTGATGGTCACAACTACTAAAGCCCCTCAACTGTCCAAGAGACACCAAGGTTGGGGGTTGTCTCTGGCTCTATCATACCTACTATGAGCGGTTCGCTGCCTCCATCAAAAGGCACTGCACCGTCAACAAGAGTCACTCAGACTCCCTTACAAAGGCGTCAACTGCCAAGTTGTTCTGGCAAAGATGGTGAAGTTGTTTTGGTGACTGTTGACATTTTTCCTACTGACAGTTATGGCTGTGCCATTTACAGGGCCTCCATTGTCAGCACTGTCTTTGTTGATGGGTTCCCAAAGCACACTGGTGATTCCTCCATCATAGCCATGCCATTGACTCTGGCTCAACTTAGTCTCCCTGTCATCATTCCAGTTAAGTATTGGAATTATAATCCTCTACCTCTTAATGTGGAATAGGATTTGGAGGAAGATGAAGGAGAAATGGATCCCACTGGGGTGGGCTGGGTTCCAGCTCTACATTATCCTCATGTAGTAAGGACTCTGATTTATACACCCTGGTTTCTTCCTGAAGATGCTTCCTTTTAGGCATTATTGAGACAAATGCATTGTGGCATGGGTTGTGTTGCTGAAGAGGACTACTCCACCAAATGCAATCTGCTGAAGTTTTTGGAGGCCCCCACTACTCCCTCTGATTTTACTCCTCCTTTTTATCCTGCATTGGAGGATGCTTCACTAGCTGCATGACATAGGCCTAACACTCTGTTTACAGTTCCTCAAAACAGTGACAAAGCACTGTACCACACTCCTTCTGCCATGTCTTACTATGATTCACAGCCAGAAACTGACTCTGTACTTATTATGGCTACATATGAGTTTCTTGCTTGCCGATAAAGAATCCAGGAGGCTGGATGCGATGGACAAAAGAACATATGCCTCTGCATTTTTAGGCCCTAAGATATTAAATTAGCAGGTGTATATGATTAAATATCAAACAGCGGCGGGTGAGGAGAGGGAGACTATCCTTGTGACGATACAGAACTGCGAACTTTGTTCAGAGTTTGGTACAGATGACATCTATGTGGGTTGTGAAATCTAAGTGGTTATCCAGCCAGACCCCTAGGTATTTAAAAGCGTAGACCATCTCTAAAGGGGAGCCGTCCAAGGTAGTGAACACTGGGAGAGACTGGAGGGTGGCCAGTTTTTGCCTAGAGCTGAATGTCATAGCAACTTTTTTTTTTTTTGTATTGAGTTTTAGTTGGTTGGACCAAAACTAAGACTGCATTCTGTTGAAGACTTCCTGGAGAGGAGATTGCACGCAGGTGGAAGAAGGGCTGGAGGCAGAGATGACAGGGTCATCTGCATACATATGCATATTGGAGGATGTGCAGGTGGAGGGGAGGTCGTTGATAAACTGGGAAAATTGGATGGGGCCAAAGATAGAGCCTTCAGTGACTCCTTTGAGGATAGGAAGAGGGGAGGAAAGTGCATCACCTATTTGGACAGATTACATCCTGTCATGTAGATAGGAGTGAAACCAGTTAACAGATTGATCTGCGAGACCAGCAGATTCCAGTTTAAGAAGCAGGAGAGCGTAAGAGACAGAGTTGAAAGCCTTGGCCAGATCTATGAAAATGGCAGCTGTGATATGACTCTGGTCCATTGCAGAGAAATTAGTCAGTGACCCATAACAAGGAGGAGATGGTCGAGTGCTGTTTCCTAAAGCTGGACTGCACAAGCAAGAAGTAGTTGTTATTGGCAAGGTTCTCAGACAGCCTAGAATGAATGAGTGACTCCTGAAGTTTGGTGAGAGATAGGAGGAGGGAGATGGGCTGGTAGTTCCCGGGCATGGAAGGGTCACCACCCTTGTGTAGTGGTAACACCTTTTGCAGTTTTCCAGGCTTTAGGGATGGTGGAGTTTGAGAGGGAGAGGTTAAGGATGTGGGCAGAGGGGCGGCTATAGCAGGGGTAGAGATATGGAGAAGCCTAGGCTGGAGACCGTCCGGGCATGTTTTACAGTATCAAGGTTAAGGGCAGTGAGGGCTGTATAGACTTCATGGGGAGAGAACCATGGGAAGATAAAGGACCGCTAGGCCCATCCAGTCTGCCCATAAGCCCTACCTAGTTTGTGACCTCTGACCCTACCTGGTTAATGGCTTCTCACCCCTCCTTCCCACCTCTAAAGTTCTCCTATGCCTGTCCCCAGTATGTTTAAATTCCTCCACCGGGCTTACTCCCACCACCTCCTGTGACAGACTATTCCATGAGTCTACCACTCTCTCAATGTAGAAAAACATCCTCATATTTCCCCTTAACCTGCCATCTTCCAATTTCATATCATGCCCTCTCATTCTTGTACTCCTCCTATATTGGAAGATGTCCCCTGTACACCTTGTTTATGCCCTTAAGGTACTTGAATGATTCTATCATGTCACCCTGATCCCTCCTCTCCTCCAGTGAGTACATATTGAGGCCCTTTAATCTCTTCTCATATGTTTTCTGGTGCAAGCCCTGTAGCTCCACCCTATCAATGTCCTTACAAAGGTGTGGCCTCCAGAAATGAACACAGTACTCAAGGTGAGGCCTCAATAATATTTTATACAATGGCATCACTACCTCCTACCTTCTGCTAGTGATACCTCTGCCAGTGCACCCCAGCATGCCACTGGCCCTCCCTGCAGCTCTTGTGCTCTGCTTAGACGCCCTTAGGTCTTCTGAAATGATAACCCCCAGGTTCCTTTCTTCATTGGTGATAATCAGCAAATCTTATCGTGTCAGTCTTCACCATTCATCACAGATGGGTACTGGCCGGAGGTCAGTACCCCGCGGGAGCTTTTTTTTTAAAAGATAGGCGGAGCCGACGCAGCATCGGCGCTGCCCTCGAGGCCGACGTACTACGTGGCGCTCGAGGATTAGCCGTTAAGCTGTGTCGACTCCGCCTGACTACCAGTTCTTCGTCTCCCACCGTCGAGTTCGCCTTGTGGGAAGCCTGAAGAAGTCTTCACAGTTTTTAGGCCTTAAGCTCATGGCTTTTGCCGCCAGTCCGCGGTCTATTAGTTCTGGGTACTGCTCCACTCGACGCTGCCGGTAAGATCTTTCCTTTTATTAACATATAAGCGACGCCAAGTCTTTTTGGTGTTGTTTTTCCTGAGGTCATGCGCGGTCGGAGGGCAAGAAATTTCTAAGGCGGGGTGGCCCCCTATGCATCGGTGCCCGTGCGGCCGCAATTTCTCCATGACCGACCAGCATGACCGGTGTCTCGTGTGTCTTGGCCCACTTCACGACATGGATTCGTGCGATGCCTGCTTCTCCATGGACCGCCGCGCCCTCGAACAGCACACGTGGAAAGTTGGACGAGCTCCGCCGACTTTCGAGGGACGGATTCGCATTCGTTGGGCCAAGCCGTGCTCTCTTGGCCTTTCCTCCTGGTCCCCTCCCAGTTCTGTACGGACCGTGGAGGAGGGAGCCTCGACCTCCCATAGCCTAGCCTTGGTCGAGGCTCCTCCCGCGGCGCAGGAGGCCCATCCCGCTTCCCCCCGGGAGCGGGCGGGAGGCGCCGCCATGGCAGTCACCCCTTCGGGGGTGAAGGCCCCCCGGTGTCGCTCCCGAGGTCTGGAAGGCCCGGGTCGGTGCCGTCCTCGATGCCGTCGCTCGGTGTCGTCGAGGCCTTCGGCGCTGTTCGTGGTGCCGAGGGCCTTGGCGCCGACTCGTCTCTTGGCACTGTGGGCCCTGTCGGCGCCACTTGCGGCGTCGGCTCTGCTCGTGGCGGCGCGACCCTGGATCCGGCGTCTCCTTTTGCTATGTCTGACCTCGGCGCCGCTCTCAGCACCGAGGTTGAGCACGGCGCCGTGGGTCCCTCGGAGTCGCTGGTCGGCATCGCCTTCGGTGCTGCCTCTGCTCACAGTGCCGAGGGGCCGGGCAGTGCCGCTGTCAGCACCAGGTCCGTTTTCGGGGCCGTCGATGCCGCCTTGGTTCTCGGTGCCGCTCGCGGCGCCATGCAGCCTAGTGGCATCATCGGCGCCGAGCCTGCTCTCGGGATGCTCAGCGCCGCTTCAACTCTCGGTGCCGCTCACGGCGCCGGGGAGCCTGTCGGTGTTTGCATCTCCGGGGCCGCTGTTGGGGTTGCCGCCGGCGCCGTCTCTGTTCCCAGCGCCGCTCACGGTGCCGGTGGGCTTGACGGTACCACGGCTGGCCCTATCTCCGGACCTTTGGTCTCGGCTGCCCTGCCGCCTTCTGCCAGCTCTGCCCGCGGGGCCGTGGAGGGCGCGGGGGTGGCTTTGACGACTGCCACGATTTCTGGGCCCTTCATGAAGGTTGCGTTTCCTCGCCCTCCTACTGTCTGGCTTAGGGCCTCGGATTCTACCTCTTCTTTGTCGGAGTCCAGCTCAGAGTCGGACAGGCAGTCACACCCTTCCGGGTTACCTGCACAGGAGAGTGAGCCAGTGGTCTCTTCGACGAGTTGGAGTCAGCCCCCTGCTGAGGAGCGTCGGGTTCCCCTCCAGATCGGGGTCAGTGGCACTGACCAGCAGGCTGTGGTGCATGCCACCATAGCCATACAACCTGGTCTGGGGGGTTCCTTGACCCTTCAGCGGAGGTACCCCCTCCCGTGGTGTGTCTTGATCGCCCAACTTTGGGGCCCATCGGGAAACCTTCGGCTGGGGAGGGTGCTGCGCCCTGGATTTTCCCCTCGGGGACATCCCAGAGCTGCCAGCTACCTAGGCTGACCCTTCCAAGGACCAGGACCTTCTCGGACTCTGAGGGGTCGAGGGGTGTGGGGTCGGCGATCAGCCTTCTCTGGGGTCCACCGGGCCCTGGACCGAAGCGTGCGGACTTCGCCCTTCCCTTCCAGTTCCTTGAGAGGGTCCTATTCTTTGGAGGCAGGGGACCGTCCCTTCTGACCTATATGGCCCGGCCGCCTCACTGGGGATTTTTCTGGGCCAGCCTAGGCAGTACCAACGGTGGCTGTCGGCTGCGGAGTCTTCGGGACACCTTCCCGGGTGTCCATGGTCCGCCTCCTAGCCCTGGCAGAGGCCAGCCGATTCCTTCTCTCGGCTCTGCCCCTACCCCTCTGCCACATTCTCCAGGCTCCCGGCATTCTTGGTCCACCGGCCTCTCTCCTGGGAGCAGTTCAGAGCGGTGGCTTCTCGGGTCCCTGCTTACGTTAGGGCCTTGGACAGTCAGGTTTTTCAACCTCCCCCCGAGCAGCCACCCTCGGAGCATATGGTGACCTCCAGCTCCTCATCCCCCTCTTCTGGGGGTGAGGAACCATCTGTCCACATCTCTCCTGCCGCTGATCTCGCGGAGTATCAGCATTTCCTCGCGAGGATGTTGGAGGACCTTCACCTTTCCCCCCTATCCGCAAGTAATCCAGAGCATGCGGCGCACGCCTTTCTAGGCGATTTCGGGGCGGCCACCCTTGTGGTGCCCCCCTGGCCTGCTCCCTTTCGGGAGGCGTCCATGCGTTTCTGGCAGAGGCCCTTCTCCGGAGTTCCTGCCCCTAGGGACCTCAGCCAGAGATATTGCGCACCTCCGGAGTCTCCAGGCTCCATGCCTCATCCGCAGTGCGGATTGACGCACCTGGACACTCCCGATGGGCTTCGCACCCTCCACCGTGACCGGCCCCCAGATCAGGACTCTTCGGATTTTGATTTCTGGGGGAGGAGGACTTTCTACTCGGCACGGTTACTTCTCTCCATCTACGCTCATCAGGCCCACTATGCAGCCTACAACAGGTTCTTGTGGTCAGCGCTGGGTCAGTTCCTAGCTGCTTTGCCTGACTCGGAGCAGACCAGGCAAGCCATCGCTCTCTCTGCACGTGGCCTGGAGCTAGCAAGGCACCAAGCAAGGGTGTCTTATGACGCCAACGAGGTAGCTGCCAGAGTGGTAGGGACAGCGATCTGCACCAGAAGATCAGCGTGGCTTCGCCTTTCCCAGTTGTCACCCTTGGCCCGGCGTAGGGTGATTTGCTTCGCTCACCAGGGAACCTATCTTTTTTCCCGTAGGGCGAGACGACGTTTGTCAGGGCAACTTCCTTCTCCGGGGACCCCTGCCTCACTCTCCCCACTCGGCCTCCCAGGCCCAGAAGGTTCCCCTCTCAGTGTGTCACCCACCGAGGGCTAAGAGACACTGTCCCTTAGGGTGCATTAGTCAACTCTTCGGGGCTTGCATCATCTCTTCAGATGAATGGTGAAGACTGACACAGATAAGATGTAGAAATTACGACTTACCGTAATTATGATCTTTCTATGTATCTTCACCATTCATCATAATCCCGCCCACCGTCCCCTCTGGGGCCTCAGTCTCTGGGTCCCCTCCCTCTGTGCCTCCTCTCTTTGGAGCAGGGTAAAGTAGGGACACACAGGGGTGTAATTTCTTCCCTTTAAAGGGTACAGCTCAAGTGGCATTCCTTCTACTGCATATCTCCACCCTATCGGGTGGGAGTTGTTGCCCTCCTCCTGTCATCCAACTGTTTCAAAAAAAAAGGGAACTCTTTTTTCACCAAATCTGCTACAGAGAGAGTACTAATCCCTGTACCCTGTCCTTCTCCAGTATAGCCGACTCTGCTTTTGGGGTATTGCCACATATTCTGTGCCTTGAATTCTGGCAAGAAAGCTTTGCTACTCCTTGCAGTTCCTATACAGTCTGGTGACGGACAAGGGTCCTGGATCCTTGTTACCTCTCACTCTCTCCTAAATTTTCTCCCTTCCTTCCCTCCCTTCTTCTGCTTCCAGAGATTGGGGCCCCTACCCAATCCCCTTAGTCTCATCTCTCCTCTGCTGTCCTCTCAGTCGTTATTTCTCCTTTGGTTCAGTTCTTCCTTCCTTTTTCTGTCCTTGACTCTCTTGTCCCACCCTCCATCCCTTCCTCTTACCTCTCCAGCGACTCAGAACTGCAGAAGTCGGGCGGAGTCGACACAGCTTAATGGCTAATCCGAGCACCATGTAGCACGTTGGCCTCGAGGGCAGCGCCGATAAAGGCCTCGCTCCGCCTATCCTTTTAAAAAAAAGGTTTCAGGGTCCTGACCTCCGGCCAGTACCCATCTGTGATGAATGGCGAAGATGCACAGAAAGATCATAATTACGTGAGCACGTAATTTCTATCTCTCTCCTCAGTCTGTAGCTTTCCCAAGGTTCCCATCTCAGGTGCATTATTTTGCATTGCTTTGAATTGAACCTCAGTTGCCACTCCTCAGACCATTTTTCAAGCTTCCTCATGTCCCTTCTCACTCTCCCACCTTGTTTGGAGTATCCACCGTGTTGCAGATCATAGTGTCATCTGCAAACAGGCAGGCTTTCCTCCAGCCCTACTAATGAAGACATTAAACAGGACTGGCCACCCCCCCTTCCCAGATTGGATCCCATTTACCACCACCTTCTAATTCCTGTCCGTTAGCCAGTTCCTAACCCAGTTTATCATCTTGTGCCCCATGGCCGGGCTACCCATCTTGTTAACCAGCCTTTTATGTGAGACAGTGTTGAAGATCTTACTGAAATCGAGGTAGGTGACATCCACTCCCCCCCCAATTTACTCCTTCGTCACCCAGTCAAAAAAGTCTGTCAGATTTGTCTGACATGACCTTCCTGCTCTGAGTCCATGTTGCCTCGAATCCTGGGCACCGTTGGAGTCCAAGTGTGCCACTATTCTTTCTTTAAGCAGTGATGCCATGATCTTACCCTCCACTGAGGTGAGGCTGACCAGCCAATAGTTCTCTGCCTCCTCCCTACTACCACTTTTGTGTAGAGGGGACTAAATGTGCCCTCTTACAGTTCTCTAGAACCACTCCTATGTCGAGGAACTTGGTGAACATGGCTGTCAAAGGAGCTGCTAGCTCTCCTCGCAGCTCCCATAATATCCTTGGGTGTATGCCATTGTGTGTGGGAACAAATGGAGTCCAGGCAAAGTGTCAGGATGCAAATCTTCAAGTCAGATTTATTAAACAACAGAATAAACAAGCGGACTGAGAATGGAAAATAAAGACATAAATACATATAAACAAGTCTGAAATTGGCTTCTTTCAACAAAAACCTTCATCCACCTAGTAGCAGGCTATGGGACTGGTAGTGTTGAGCTCCTACCAACCAACTAAACTTACAAGACACTCTCAGTGAATATATATATGAATATATATATATATACACACACACACACATATATACAGGCATCAGGTCACATGATGTACTAAACCCTCCCATAACTATCTTTAAACAAAATTAACAGCAGGGAAGCTCAAACTTGTTTTTATACATTAAAACCCTCAGTATTAAGGATTTAATTAGCTTAGCATTCATAAGTTACATAAAACAATGCAAGGAAAAGAAAAGAAAAGATTCACAGGAGAGTCAGACTCCTCCCATCAGCCACTGTCATAAAGGAGGGAGAAAGGGATGGCCAGCTCTAAAGAAGACAGAAAGGTTGCAGGGAGATCCTGAGTTCTCTCACAAGCAAAGGCTCCAAACAGGGAGTCTAGCTAATTATGCCTGTCTTTGTTTTATTTAACCAACAGACAAACCTTTGGCTGCAGTGCTAGATAAACAATTCACGGTATTGCAGTTATCCTTTAAAACATGCATTCAAGTCCAGAAATGCAAGAAGTTCTAAAATGCAAACCTTAAGAAACTTTACTGAACCAGGGCCTGTCCCTGTGTTTAGCTAGAGGGACGTTTTGTAATGCATAATTTGCCCTAGGCTTACTAGCTTGTTTTTCCCACTACTCCTGCATGGGTGACTTCTATTAGGACAAAGTCCGCTCTTTCAAACAAAAGCATAAAATTAAGAGAGTCAAGCTTTTTTCCACGGAGCATTTGTAACGATCGCAAGAATGTGATCATGCGATTATGAGAGGTCCATTATGCTTAGAAAACGCAATGGACGAAACCTCATAATATGGACTCGAGAGCAACTGGAAAACTGCAATAGGACAGAAAGAATACCTACAAGTGGCCAAGGTGTAGGTAGGGAAGACACAGAGACAGGAAAGAGTGAAGAAACAGCTAGAGAAATAGAAAGTACTGTTGCAACAGATTTTTGGCTCAGAAATAGAAAAGCATCACTCAACTAGGCCCAAAAAGGCAATTACTCAATTCATATTCTTTTCTACCATAAGCGGTACTACCATACTTACTATTAAGAACCTCTGGAAGGACTGGCATTCAAACAGCCCTACAATAAAAAGAAAGGGGGGGGGGTTATTAAGCACAGCTAACAAAAGCCCCTTTTACAGCCATCTGGCCCCATTGCTTTGTCCACCTTCAGTTTTGCGAGCTCCTCCAGGACTCTCTCCACTGTGAATGGACTTATTTTTACCTCTCCACCTTCTTCGTGTTTGTTACCCAGCTGTGGTCATTGACCCTCCCCCTCTTCGATGAATGCTGAACAGAAGTATTTGTTCAGTATTTCCACCTTTTCCAGGTCTCCTCCTTACACTCCCTGCCTTCCTCTGAAACTTTACAATCCCCCAGCTTTCCTTCTTTCACTGATAAAGCTATAGAATGTCTTATCCCCTTTCTTCACCATCTGCACTAATCTTACCTCTGTCTGCCTTCCTCCCTTATAGCCTTCCCCACTTCCCTTAAGATTGTTTAGGTACACCCCTTGAGTCTCCTTATACTGTATATCCTGAAACTTGCCATTTTGGCCCTTAACATGTCCACCACCTCTCTCGAGCACCACAATGATTTCCTCCTTCTTCCTTTGTTAACCATCTCGATACATTGATTTGTTACCTCCTGTAAGCTCCCTTCAGGTGTTCCCACTGCTCTTCAACTCCCCCTCCTATCTCCCTCTTCACCAGGGCCTCTTTGATGTACCTCCCCATTTTAGCAAAATCACCCTCCTAAAATCTAAGACCTTTGCCTTTGTGTGACTAGACTGTGGCTATGTCCCTATGCTAAACCACACTATGTGGTGGTTGCTGGATCCCAGATGACCTTCCATCTGGATGTCCGTGACTCTGTCCCCATTGGCGACTACTACTGTAGGTCCAGAATCTCCCTAACTCTGCCATGACTACCATTAATTACCATAACCATGCTGCCATGACTACCATTAATTCCTTACCTCATAGTCCTGCCAAGTCTGGTTTGCTAAAAGTTGCTACAGCAGGCATTAATACTGGTAAGCATCTTTTGCATTCTACATATGATGCCTTTAGGGCCTCAGCCAGGGCTGCTGCCTCCATTGTTTGCTTTCAGAGATATTCATGGCTACATGTGGCTTGTATTGCCATTGATGTTCAGTAGTGTGTCCTGATTGCCCTATAGAGGTTCCAGACTGTTTGGGGTGATGTTGAATCTGCAAGTTTCAGTTTTCCAGAATGACTCTCAGTTCTGTTAAGTCCTGACTATTTACCACTCCAGGGAATGGTAGGGGTGCTTTCATTTACTTACTGCCCATTGTGGCCATGCCTCCTTCAGTAACCCCATGCTCAAGGTAGCGGTGCCCCCAGGTCCCCTTCCTCCAGGTCCCATACCAAAGCACCTAAAGGTATCTGTTCAAGTGGCCCTGCCACTCCAGGCTCCTTCTGATTCTTGCCGCCTCCTCCACCTCTGCCTCTGCATGCAGGTGGGGCAATGATGTACCTTCATCTTTGAAAATCGAAGGTGCTTCACTTGATGCACAGGAGTCATTATGTGGCAGCCAGGATGATATTGCATTTGCAGGGTCTGATGGTTGCAGTCATCATAACCATCCTTTTGCCTGCCTCCACATGTGCATTCTGCAGTGGACTCTTCAGGTACGATGGAACCAGTTGACATATGACTTGGAACAAATGGTTCTTGTCATGTCCCTCTCTGCCATGTTCTGCTGTGGTGGATGGACCACCTGAACCTGCTACAGGGTGTCTAATTTTTCACCGATCTCCCTTGTAGATACTGACAACGGATGCCTCGGGGTTCAGATTGGGTGCTCACACAGGGTCATTCCAAACTCAGGGCTTGTAGTCCAGCCTGAAATCAGATCTCCATATAAATATTCTGAAGATGCGGGCTACTCTACTCATCTGCAAGTATTCAAGTCCATCTCAGCTCTAGTCTCTGCCAATTCAGACAGACAATGTCAGTGTTATGTACTGTATAAACAAGCAAGAGGACACACACTTTATCAGCTGTGCAGGAGGCAATGAGTGTGTGGTACTGGGCCATGTCTCACAGCCTTCTCCTGTCAGCTGTGTTTCTCTCAGGTGTCCAAAACATCTTAGCAGATGGGCTAAGCAGGTCTTAGACCCTAACTCACAAACGGAGCTGCTGACATTCATGGCAAATGACCTGTTGCAAGGTGAGTTCATCCAAAGTTGGACCTTGTTGCATCCTCACACAATGAAAACTGCTACATTTTTGCTCGCTCACGCCAGGTGATGTAGTTTTCTGGCAAGACACACTGTCCCTGTTCTGGAAGGATGTTCCTTTACACTTTTCCTTCAGTACCTCTCATGCAGAAGGTTCTGCTCAAGCTGTGGGCGGAGCATGCCACCCTGATACTGGTGGCACCTTTCTGGCCATGCCAGATCTGGTTTCCACTTCTGCAATATCGGAAGTGGCACCTCCTATTCAGCTCCTCTGTGTTGAGTCTGCTGTCCCAGGATCAAGGGTCTCGTCCATCTGGACTAGCAGCCTGACTTCTGAAGACATAACCATTGCTTGTTTTGGGGTCTCACCAGTGGTAGCTAATATCTTGTTTACAGCTAGATTCTAGAATGCCTTCTACCAGATATACCTGTTCTTTGAAATGGAAGTGTTTCTCAGTATGGAGTGCTTCCCATTCTATGGACCCATTTTACGTGTCCTATGTATACTGTACTGGACTACCTTTTGTCCCTATCTGATTCCGGTCTCTAGTATTCATCTACTAAGATACATTTGGCTGCTATTTCAGCTTTTTATGCTTCTACTGATTGACACACAGTGGCACAACTTGACGTGTCCCCTGCGTTTTGTCAAGGCATTTTACATATATGTCCCCCACTCATAAACTGGTTCATCCTTGGAGCCTTAATTTTGTTCTTTACAATTTTGACTGGAGCTCTGTATGAGTTGACTGCAGCTTGTGACGTGTGTCTTGGCATGGAAAGCACTTTTTCTGCTATTAGCTTGTAGAATGTCCATGCTTCAGGCTTTCATGGCTGAGCCTCCTTATTTGATTTTCCATATGGACAGGGTTTCCTTACAGGCTAATCCTAGGTTCTTACTGAAGCTGGTGTCTGATTTCACATTGAATCAGACCTCTCATCTTCCCTGTGTATTATGCGGAGCATACTTACAAAGTGGAAGCATTGTTGCACACTTTTTGATATACATAGAAGACTATGTTTCTACCTTGATTGCACTGCAGAAATTCCTCTCATCTTTTTGTGGCATTTGCCCCAGTAAGGATGACACACTAAGAGTCACTAAGAAAGTTGGAAGGAGTATAAGGCCAAAGCCCATGAACATTCCTATCAGTCACCCATAATACCCAAGGGAATGGTCATGTAATAAGTATTTTTGAAGATATTATTGGTCTTACTGATGACAATATCTGTAGGGAGTGAATTCCATGGATTTATAATTCTCTGAGAAGAAATATCCTCTTTTTTTGTATTAAAGCATTACCTTTTTTATTTGAAGTGGATGTCTTCTTGTGATAATGTTTATCTGCTTGAAATCGATGCCAATTTCAAACATTACGTTTTCATCATTAATAATATCTCTAGTGAGCATAAGGTTACCCCTGAGTCGTCTTTTTTCAAGAGACATTAATCCAAATTTGTCCAGTCTTTGTTCATAATTTAAGGACTGTGCACCATCTATATATTTTATAATTTTTCTTTAAATTTTTGCAATTCTTAAGATGTCTTTCTTATTGTATGGACACCATAACTGATAAGCATAATCAAATATAGGACGAATATATGATCTATATAGTGGAAGAATAACTGATTCATCTCTTGATTTAATATTCCATCTTATACTCCATCAAATGCGGCTTGCTTTATTTATGGTCTCAGTTATTTGCGTGTTGAATGTTAATGTATTCTGTATTGTTATTTCCAAGTCTTTTTCAGACTCCACTACTTTTAAAGGTAAATTATTGAGTGAGTAGGTGTGATAGAATTTTCAGTTCCAAAGTGCATGACGCTGCATTTAGTATTGTTAAATCTGAGATCCCATTTTTTGGACCACTCAGTCAATATATTTAACTCATTCTGTATAGAAATTGATTCAGACTGTGTCTTGCAAGGACCTCCAAGTTTGCAGTCATCTACATATTTTATAAATAATTTTCTAGATTAGCAGATAAATCGGTTATAAACAGTTGAAATATTATGGGCGCCAACTAGTAACTGGTCTCCATTCTGAAGCATGACCATCTGTTAGGACTCTTGAGACCAATTTAATAATCAGTTTTTATCCATTTTATAATACTAGTGTGTATGTTATAGAGATTCAGTTTTATTAGTAAGGCCCAATGAGGGACAGAGTCGAATACTTTTTGAAGTCCAAAATACCACATCACATAGTGTCCTGCTATCGAGATGCTTGCTCACTGATTCATAAAAGCATAACAAGTTTGTAATACAAGATCAACCTTTACAAAACATCTTGTTTTGAGTCAATTTCTAATAAGTTGTTTATCATTTTGTCCTTAAGTATGCTTTCCATAATTTTACAGAGAACTGGGGTAAGGCTAATAGGCCTGTAGTTATCCGTATCCCTCATCTCCTTTATATAGTGGTATGACATATGCTTTATTCCAGTCTGCTGGTACTTCTCCTGTTTTAATGCTGTGATTGAATAAAATTTGTAATGGTTTGGTCAGATGTGCTTGCATATTTTTGATCATATCTGTGGAGATGCCATCTGTGCCTATGGACAGGGACACTGGTTTACCGGATTGAGAAAGGGCATATTCCGCTTTTACATTGTAAAAACGGTATTGTCACCGGTGTTCGTTAAGCCAAAACTGTTTTACCGGTGTTTGGTTTTGTGTACTTTATTTAACAATGTTTAACTCTGCTAACATGCATTTTAGCAATTTTGACCTCCACTAATACATATCCTTCCATCCTTGTACCAATTTAAAGTTATTTTAGGTACAAGATGTGATGGCAGCAGCAACACTACAGCTCCCATCCCTAAGGTCAGATGGAAGCAGCACTACGGCCCCCTTCCCTCTGGTGTGACAGAAGCAGCAGCACTATGGCCCCCATCCCTTAGGTGTGATGGCAGCAGTACTACGGTCATCATTCCTCATGTGTGATGGCAGTATCAGCATTATGGCCCCCATCCCTCAGGTGGGACAGCAGCAGGCCTACATTCCCCATTCACCAGTGGTGATGGCAGAAGCACTACAGACCCCACCCCTTCGGTGTGATGGCAGTAGCAACAATGCAGTACATATCCCTCTGGGGTGATGGCAGTAGTGACAGCACTATGATCCCCTTTCAACACTCCACCCCAACACCACATGCACAAGTTACAAATGACTTGGTCTCTTTGCTTGTTAGAACTCAGATGTGAATTAATCTGAACCATCACAGCTAAGGTGGACTGCCTTTGTTTTTTCCTATCTATAATTTAACTACCTGAATTGGATATCTGCCTGTGACACCACTGACCAGGGTTAGGGAACAGACTTGGGTGTTGGAGGGCCAGCTGGTGAGTGAAGGCTTGAGTGTCCAATGACCACTCCCCTTCTCCTGAGAGGGAGGGTGGGTTCATGGCTCAGCATTTGCTGGCCCATGGTGGAGGCCAGAGGCACAACAACACATCAGTCCTCACTGTGGGAGGAGTGTGACAGATGTCGGCTTGTGCCTTGACATCATGTGGCCTGTCACACTCCCAAGAAAATAGGAAAACACCCACTGGCCAACCGAAGAATGGCTGCTGGTCCCGCCATACACCAGAAGCCCCAGACATGTGTCCGTTCTGACCCCTGACATGCCCAGGATACACAGGAAGCTCTTGGGGCAATTCTCCTCCCCTGGTAGTCTCCTACAGGGTAGGGGCCCACCAATGAAGGGTTACTTTGGGTTACCTGGAGCACAGCAGTAAGGGTCAGTGAATAGTGGTCGGACTCAGCAGTGGTTGTAGGGGCCTGCAGGCCTGAAGGAGTGGATGGCCAGGGGTAGGAGGAGCAAAAAAACTGCTTGAATTTGTTTTTTGAAATAAAGTGTTTTCACCTAAAAATCCCAAGTGATTAGTGGAGGACCTTCAAATGGATTCATGCAACTCCCAGACATGTGGATGCTTTTTTTTTTCTACTTGGTGTCCATGAAAAGGGTGTCTTCCAGTTTTCATGCCTTTGTTCAGATGTGAATTGAGTACTACTCTGCCCACCAGCATCATACAGCCCCTGGGGTCTTACCTTGTTAAGTACTCTTAAATACTTAACATTTGTTTTTTGTTGAAGCAGTCTATCAGAAAACATTTTGTTGTCACAGAGACAGAACCAGCAGGTGGGAGAAAAGGTGCAAATGATCCAATTCACCTAAATGGGGTGCTAACTGTGAAGTCTTTTCATAAGTAGTAAGGCAGTTTCTTCTTTGCAAACATACTTTCATTCAGACTAATTTTCATTCAAATAACTGAGGATTTTGGATGGCCCTACTGATTATAAACTTGAATAAGTTAGTTGGTAACAGTGGTCCCATGCTTAGCAATCTATAACCTAGATGCTTATATGCAAAGAATACAATAAAAAACTGACTAAAATCTAAAAACAAGCTTTAAAACGTATCTGAATATTTATCTTTACCTATACAAAATCATTGCAGCCCAAGTAAAACTCAAGTAAATTACATGGTACCTGACTACTATTCTATGATGTAGTAAACATATATTGGTATTTTTTTTATATTCTTTGTAAAGCAGGTAAGGCCCACTAGGCAGAACTGTCTGTTTTAAGGAGTGACCTAGAAGCACTTGGGGCTAAGTGACTTGCTTGGATGCAAGTGGAGGTTGTGGGACTCAAACCCAAGTCTGCTGGATGGACCCAGTTCAATCACTGCTTGTTACTCTAACCACTAGACATGGGTGGTTAAACTGAATGGCTGATTACAACAAAGCAGTGTGGGTGATTTCCTTACTGTTTCTATATGCAGTAAAGCAGAAAGAATGCAAAGCACAGCAGCATTCATTTTAAGATTCTGAAATTGGTCGCCCACTGACACTGCAGTAGCACTATTGCTTGCAATGCCAGTGACCCAGGGTCAGAAGCAAACTCGGGTTGCTGGAGGTCTGGCCAGGGGGGTAGGATCAAACACCTGGGGGACTGCTCTCCTCCTCTGGGGTGGGTGGGCTGCAGGTTCTGCTGCTTTACCTCCACCTGTGTGACCATGGGTGGTGATGCAATGGTGCTACAGAGTGATCAGGAGGGGAGGACGCTAGCCAGGATATGGAGCAGTGGCATGTCTCTATGTGACCTACCTCCTTGGATCTCTAGTGCTGGTGCCCTCAGGGACAGAGACCAGAAAACCAGGAACAATCACCCCACATCGTCCACTGGCAGAAGGGACCCAGGTGCCCCAGACTTCATAACCAGGCTCCATGAGGGACCCACTGGGCTGCCCAACACACACTAAGGGAGTGTGGAGGGGTGACCTAGGGTCCCCTTCCTTCCCACCTGGGGGGGTACAACCCAGGCAGGATAGGGCATGCCCACAGGAGCTCCTGAGCATTACCTGGGGTGAAGCTAGGGATACCGATGCTGTGAGAAGGGGACATAGAAAGAGAAAATAAAAAAATTAAAAAGATACTGAAATCTTAGAGATTCTGTGCAGTGACATGCACTTCCGTGAGGCACGGTGCAAGAATTCAAAATCGCACACCAAGCAGGATTCAGGATTGGTACCGTGTTACTGTAAAATGAAAACCAGGGTCCCTGCCTATGGAAGAATCAGGTTTTAAAAGTTTAATTTTAGATAAAATTTTTCCTCAGAAATAACAATATCAGCTTGAATTGTATCTTGCATGGTATGGGTATTGGAAGAAGGGGTATTAAAAGATTTATAGATATGGTCATTCGAAACTGGCCATTTTTGTTGGTTCTGATATCACATTATCTTCAAATGCTAATGGACCTACTTTACATGACTGTTTCCTTAAGGAGTTTATGTAACTGTAAACTATTTTGTTGTTTTCTTCATTTGCCTCTGCCTCAATTGTAACCCTGCTGCTTTTTGTGCTTTCCTGATTTCTTGTTTGCATTTATTTTGGATTTGTTTAAATGTTGCCAATCTAGATGGAATTTAGTTTTTTTTTTATATTTATTATAAAGGTGATGTTTTTTCTTAATCATTTTTTTAAGTTTTACATTTAACCATTTTGGGTTATTCTTAATAGAGAAGTGTTTCCTGAGTTTTGGTATGTTTGTGTTAGCTATTTGCAAGATTTTTGTCTTTAGGCTTGTCCATATGTCTTCCACTGATGCATTATTAAATAATTCATCCCAGTCAATGTTAGTGAGTGCTTATTGATCATATCTAAATTAGCCTTTTTTTTTATAAAAAATTATTTCAGAGACATTCCTAGACATGGAAACATCAGAAAATGTCAAATTAAATCATATTGTGATTACTACATACAAGTGGCGCTTGTACCGTAAAGTTTTTTATTATAATATCTTCTGAATTTATCACAATGTCTAATATGTTTAAACCCCTTGTTAGAGTTGTAACTATATGTGTTAAGGATAGTTCACCACACAAATTCAAAAAAACCTTTGAGATGCTTAATTGGGCAGTACTTTGATGTTGTCAGTGTCACCCATATTTAAATCTCCCCCCAAAACACTGTCTCTGCTTGATCTACAGCTTTTTCCAATTCATAATTTCTTTCAATATTAATAATAATATTTATTTGTTAAACGCAGTGTCAAAAATATCAAATCACTGTACAATCAACAAATGCTCAAATAAACACAAATAAATAAAAATAATAACACTATAAATATTTCAATATCTAGTACTAAAAATCAGGGAACGACATGCAAATAGATATGTTTTAGAGCAGTTTTAAAGCTTCCACTGTCTGGCACTCTTGTACCCGACGAGGTAGAGAATTCACATGGTGGGAGTGACAAAACAAATTCCCAAGCTCCTAAAGACTTCAAACACATCCTGGGAATCTCTAGCAATCACACATTGGAGTGGTCTGAGGGGCAGTAGGACTCTGAAGAGCTTGTAGGTAACTCAGACCCAATCCGTGGAGGGCTCTGAAAGTCAGCAAGCCAACTTTAAAGGTGATCCACTACTGAACAGGCAAGCAGTGCAGAATGTGCAGCAAGTTGAAATATGACTGGATCGAACAGAGCTAGACAACAACCTGGCAGCAGCATTCTGCACTAGCTGCAGGTGGTGGATATGAACACCAGGAAGCCCTAGGTATAGGGAGTTACAGTATTCAAGGGCAAGGTCACGAACGTGGGACCAGGGTTGAAAGATTACTGGATGGAACAATGTGCTTAATTTGAGCGATGTTCCTCAGAAGGTAAAAGAGGACTTGACCACAGCTGACACCTGTGAATGAAGCCAGATTCTGCATCCGCTCAGAGGGCAGGAGCTGAGAGCCAAAGCCTTGAAGGCCACCTGCAACTAACTCTCTATCTGGCAACCCGGTTCCACGACTCAACACCTCCGCCTTGTCAGGATTTGATCTAAGCCAACTGGAATTCATCCAGTCTTGGATTTCAGCAAGACAGTTGGAAAGACTGAGAGCACACTATCCTGGTTGGGTACTAAAGACACGCACAGCTGAATATCATCTGCGAACAGTGAAAAATTAGCCTGTACCATCTTACAGTGTCCCCTAATGGAAGCATATACACTGTGAACAACATGGGGACAATACTGAACCTGCATAACCCCATATGGCAGGGAGTAGGAGGCAGAGGAGAAAATCCCTGATACTACCGCCTGTGACCTGCTAGTGAGGAAAGAATGAAACCATCTGAGGACTGTATTAGACAGGCCACAGATGAACTGCAGGTGATCAAGAAGTACCCCATAGTCCATGGTGTCAAAGCTGAAGAGAGATCCAGAAGAACCAAGATGGAATAACACTTGATCTCTAGCCATCAGGAGATCACTGAGCGCCCAAACCAGAGTGGTCTTGATACTATGTCTCTTATGGAAACCAGACTGAGAGGATCGAATGGCATGGATGGTAAGGTGGTCCTCCAACTGTTGTGTGAAACTTTCTCAATAACTTTCCTATAAAGGGAAGGTTAGAGATTGGCCTGTAGTTTGTGGAAAATCTGGGTCAAGAGATGACTTCTTGAGAAGAGGATAACCACAGACTTCTTCAGGGAGCAGGAAACTCCCAACTCCAATGAACACCAGATTCATTCCACTAGAACCGACGACACATCTACGCACCCTATTAAAGGGTGTGTAGGCAGGATCCAAACTACAGCAAGTTGGATGCACATTCTGGAGAAGCCACATGGCATCCTCGATCGCCAGATGGTCAAATTCAGCCCAGCAAAACGAGACGTCACGACCTCACTCCGACCACCAGTAACCCCCATAGGGCATGATAGGCAAATCTCTGCCCTGATGTTGGCAACCTTATCAGCAAAGAAGCGAGCAAACTCATCACACTCCACTTGCGACAAGGCCTTCCAGACTCATAGACAGGCTGGATTGCACAGTCTGTCCACCGCTCGAACTGCTGAGCTGGTCAATCTTGCAGCAGCAACTTCCCTGGACAGGAATTCTGCCTTCTTATGGAGGTTGATGACTGATAGATCCTATAATGCTCCATCAGTCTAAGTTTGTCAGCATCTAAGCCAGTTCTACGCCATACTCAACCTTCACCCTGCCTGTTTCATCCCCTTCAAGATCCCATCAAACCATGGGGACCGAGGTGGAGAGAGCGGAGAACACGGAAAGGAGCAGGGTATCCAGAGCCCCTCCACAGCTCAATTAAAAGCCTGGAGTAGATTCTCTGGACCCTCACTTGCCTCTGGAATTCCTGATAGATCCAACACTGCCATAAGGCTATCGGGTGAAACCCTGCAATGGGTGGTATCGGACCATCTCCACGGGCAGGCCTTAAAGGGAAGCCAAGAAACTGAACCTGATGATGTGGTAGTTGGACCAACCGATTGGTTCCATCACCAGGTTGGAGGCTTCCAACCCCAGGAGAAATACCAGGTCCTATAAGTGACCATGATTATGAGTCACAGAGGAAACTACCTGTGTGAAGCCCAAAGAACTCATGAGATGGAGGAAGTCTTGTCCAAATTGCTAGAGTTCGTTGTCGATCCTGGCATTGAAATTCCCTAGTGCCATCAGCCTGGGGAGTCCAATACCATATTGCGTCGAACTCTGCAGCTTCCTGCAAAAACTGACTCTCGCCACCTGGTGGATGATAAACAAGAGCAATTTTGCACCCCACACCTGCGGCTACAGTACATTCAAAGGACCTGGTGTCCTTAACTGGCACATCAAAAAGGCCCAACTCTGATTTAAAACTAATTGCTACACCCCTGCTCCTGTGACCCAACCTCACACAGTGTATCACTGAAAAACCAGCTGGAATGGCTGACTCCAAAATGGGACCAGCATTTTTATCCAGCCAGGTCTCAGTGACGCAAGCCAAATCAGCTGACTCAACAAGAACAGCTATAATAGCTGACTTTTTCTTTATAGATCTGGTATTGCATAACACCTGTGGGTTCGTGGGAAACCGGAGCAGTTCGAGGTACTGACCCACTAAACATGGAACCCTTGGGTATGGGCATGAAGCAAGGTGGCCTCGTTCAGTGCACCATTTCTCCCCAGGATGTCTTCTGTCCCCACTACCCCAATTGGGCCACTCAGCTCAACCCCTGTTTGGTCCCCCACCCTTAGGGGGTGGCATCCGGTGGATGGTAGCATGCTTATTAAAAGTTTTATTATTTTATTCAATAGTTTTATGCATAATGTTTCAGTGTGATTATATGTTTTATTTTGTTTGTAATATCTATAGGTTTTAGTTTAGATTTATATATAATGCAATTCCTCCTCCTCTCTTGTTTTCTCTATTAAAAAACAAATCACAATCGGAGATTACTGTCCCCCACATTTCTTTATTAGACTACCATTTTTCAGTGATGGCAACCTGGCAGATTACAAAGTGCTTTTAGTTAATCCATTTTATTATTCAGACTTTGGGCATTGATTAAATATGTTTTAAGGATGTTTTATGTATTACAGACTTAGTTTAGATAGGGTTGGCAACTTTAATAATGAGAGTATGATCAATAGTGGCAAGATGGTACTTTTGACCCCCCCCTTTACTAGTTTAAATCCATGATGTTAAGAGCCGAAAGAAACAAGCATTTGTCAATGCCAAATGTTGTCATTGCTGGCATTGGCATTGGTAGTGGTAGTGCAGGAGTTAGAGATATGCATAATAGGAATGGCAGTGAAGTATTGAACTGACACCAAGCCCACCCCCCACCCTGCAGAGACTGACAGGCATTGTGGTGTGTCTTTGGGTCGTCAGCCATAATGCTCAAGCCATTTCACCTCACCCTACCCTGCAGACACCAAGTGTCGCAGTGTGCCTTGGGGTCTTCGGGCCTTACGCTCACCCCATTCCATAAGGAAATATGCTGAGATGGGTGCAATATAGGAGAATGGGGTGAACTTTGGGCCAAAAAGTCCAAGGCACACCTTGATGCCTGTCACTGGCTGCAGGATGGGTGTAGGGGTGGAATGGCGTGAGCATTACAGCCGACAATCCCAAGTCACACCCCTGACGCCTGTCAGTCTCTACAGGGTGGGGCGCTATGGTTGGAAACCCTAATGCCCTGGGCATTTGTTAGTATTGTCACTCCAAATTTTACAACATGGGCTTTTGTGACCCCATCTCATGAACAGTGGCACTATCAGTTTGTTAGCTGAAAGATGATTTTGCACAGTGACTGCACCATTTGGCACCACAGGTGCGAAAACACACTTTGAGCAGGATGTGAAAATGACAGCAGTACTGTTCTTGAGGTTTAAAAAATGGTTGAAAATCGAGTGAAAATATGAAAAATTGGTGGTCATGAGCTTGTAGAAACTGCGCAATGCACACCCATAATGCAATTATTTTGGGATTTTTTAACCAGATTTTCAACATAGGCATTTTAGGACCTCCACTCATGAACAATATCACTGTCCCAAATGTTGATTTCCCACAGCGATCGTGCCATTGTGCACCACATGTGTGAAAACACATTTTGGGCAGGATGTAAAATGACAGCTATACTGTTCATAAGAAGGTGTGGAAAATGGCAATGTTGAAAATCTGGAGGAAAATATTAAAATTGTCGGGTTATAGCATGCGGAAGCTGCAATGCATGTTCTTACAGTCATTTTTTGAGTTTTTTCACCAAATTTGCAACACAGGCTTTTTGGGACCCTACCTCTTGAACAGTGGCACTGTCGCTTTTGTTAATCCGTCCCCGAAGGTGATTCTGTGCAGTGACCACAAATGACCATTTGGGACCGACGACCTGGACACTCCCGATGGGCTTGCACCCTCCACGTGACCGCCCCAGATCAGGACTCTTCGGATTTTGATTTCTGGGGAGGAGGACTTTCTACCGGCACGGTTACTTTCTCCATCTACGCCATCAGGCCCACTATGCAGCCTACAACAGGTTCTTGTGGTCAGCGCTGGGTCAGTTCCTAGCTGCTTTGCCTGACTCGGAGCAGACCAGGCAGCCATCGCCTTCTGCACGTGGCCTGGAGCTAGCAAGGCACCAAGCGGGGTGTCTTATGACGCCAACGAGGTAGCTGCCAGAGTGGTAGGGACAGCGATCTGCACCAGAAGATCAGCGTGACCGCCTTTCCAGTTGTCACCCTTGGCCCGGCGTAGGGTGATTTGCTCGCTCACCAGGAACCTATCTTTTCCCGTGGGGCGGGGCGACGCTTGTCAGGGCAACTTCCTTCCCTCCGGGGACCCTGCCTCACTCTCCCCACTCGGCCTCCCAGGCCCAGAAGGTTCCCCCTTAGTGTGTCACCCACCGAGGGCTAAGAGACACTGTCCCTTAGGGTGCACTAGTCAACTTCTTCGGGGCTTGGTATCACTTTCAGATGAATGGTGAAGACTGACACAGATAAGATGTAGAAATTACGTATCACTGCATTATGATCTTTCTATGTATCTTCACCATTCATCACAATCCCGCCCACCCTCCCCCTGGGGCCTCAGTCTCTGGGTCCCCCTCCCTTTGTGCCTCTCCCTCTCTTTGGAGCAGGGTAAAGTAGGGACACACAGGGGGGTGTAATTTCTTCCCCTTTAAAGGGTACAGCTCAAGTGGCATTCCTTCTCTACTGCATATCTCCACCCTATCAGGGTGGGAGTTGGTTGCCCTCCTCCTGTCATCCAACTGTTTAAAAAAAAAAGGGAATCCCCTTTTTTTCACCAAATCTCATTACAGAGAGAGTACTAATCCCTGTACCCTGTCCTTCTCCAGTATAGCCGACTCTGCTTTTGGGGTATTGCCACATATTCTGTGCCTTGAATTCTGGCAAGAAAGCTTTGCTACTCCTTGCAGTTCCTATACAGTCTGGTGACGGACAAGGGTCCTGGATCCTTGTTACCTCTCACTCTCTCCTAAATTTTCTCCCTCCCTTCCCTCCCTTCTTCTGCTTCCAGAGATTGGGGCCCCTACCCAATCCCCTTAGTCTCATCTCTCCTCTGCTGTCCTCTCAGTCGTTATTTCTCCTTTGGTTCAGTTCTTCCTTCCTTTTTCTGTCCCTTGGACTCTCTTGTCCCACCCTCCATCCCTTCCTCTTACCTCTCCAGCGACTCAGAACTGAGAAGTCGGCGGAGTCGACACAGCTTAATGGCTAACCTCGAGCACCATGTAGCACGTTGGCCTCGAGGGCAGCGCGATACAGGCCGGCTCCGCCTATCCTTTTAAAAAAAAAAAGGTTCTCAGGGTCCTGACCTCCGCCAGTACCCATCTGTGATGAATGGCTAAGATGCACAGAAAGATCATAATTACGGTAAGCTACGTAATTTCTATCTCTCCTCAGTCTGTAGCTTTCCCAAGGTTCCCATCTCAGGTGCATTATTTTGCATTGCTTTGAATTGAACCTCAGTTGCCACTCCTCAGACCATTTTTCAAGCTTCCTCATGTCCCTTCTCACTCTCCCCACCTTGTTTGGAGTATCCACCGTTGCAGATCATAGTGTCATCTGCAAACAGGCAGGCCTTTCCCTCCAGCCCTACTAATGAAGACATTAAACAGGACTGGCCACCCCCCCTCCCCAGATTGGATCCCATTTACCACCACCTTCTAATTCCTGTCCGTTAGCCAGTTCCTAACCCAGTTTATCATCTTGTGCCCCATGGCCGGGCTACCCATCTTGTTAACCAGCCTTTTATGTGAGACAGTGTTGAAGATCTTACTGAAATCGAGGTAGGTGACATCCACTCCCTCCCCAATTTACTCCTTCGTCACCCAGTCAAAAAAGTCTGTCAGATTTGTCTGACATGACCTTCCTGCTCTGAGTCCATGTTGCCTCGAATCCTGGGCACCGTTGGAGTCCAAGTGTGCCACTATTCTTTCTTTAAGCAGTGATGCCATGATCTTACCTCCACTGAGGTGAGGCTGACCAGCCAATAGTTCTCTCGCCTCCTCCTACTACCACTTTGTGTAGAGGGGACTAAATGTGCCTCTTACAGTTCTCTAGAACCACCCTATGTCGAGGAACTTGGTGAACATGGTGTCAAAGGAGCTGCTAGCTTCTCGCAGCTCCCATAATATCCTTGGGTGTATGCCATTGTGAGTGTGGGAACAAATGGAGTCCAGGCAAAGTGTCAGGATGCAAATCTTCAAGTCAGATTTATTAAACAACAGAATAAACAAGCGGACTGAGAATGGAAAATAAAGACATAAATACATATAAACAAGTCTGAAATTGGCTTCTTTCAACAAAAACCTTCATCCACCTAGTAGCAGGCTATGGGACTGGTAGTGTTGAGCTCCTACCAACCAACTAAACTTACAAGACACTCTCAGTGATATATATATGAATATATATATATATACACACACACACACACATATATACAGGCATCAGGTCACATGATGTACTAAACCCTCCCATAACTATCTTTAAACAAAATTAACAGCAGGGAAGCTCAAAACTTGTTTTATACATTAAAACCCTCAGTATTAAGGATTTAATTAGCTTAGCATTCATAAGTTACATAAAACAATGCAAGGAAAAGAAAAGAAAAGATTCACAGGAGAGTCAGACCTCCCATCAGCCACTGTCATAAAAGGAGGGAGAAAGGGATGGCCAGCTCTAAAGAAGACAGAAAGGTTGCAGGAGATCCTGAGTTCTCTCACAAGCAAAGGCTCCAAACAGGGAGTCTAGCTAATTATGCCTGTCTTTGTTTTATTTAACCAACAGACAAACCTTTGGCTGCAGTGCTAGATAAACAATTCACGGTATTGCAGTTATCCTTTAAAACATGCATTCAAGTCCAGAAATGCAAGAAGTTCTAAAATGCAAACCTTAAGAAACTTTACTGAACCAGGGCCTGTCCCTGTGTTTAGCTAGAGGGACGTTTTGTAATGCATAATTTGCCCTGCGGCTTACTAGCTTGTTTTTTCCCACTACTCCTGCATGGGTGACTCTCTATTAGGGACAAAGTCCGCTTCCCTTTCAAACAAAAGCATAAAATTAAGAGAGTCACAAGCTTTTTTCCACGGAGCATTTGCACGATCGCGCAATGTGATCATGCGCACTACTGAGAGGTCCATTATGCTTAGAAAACGCAAATGGACGAAACCTCATAATATGGACTCGGAGAGCAACTGGAAAACTGCAATAGGGACAGAAAGAATACCTACAAGTGGCCAAGGTGTAGGTAGGGAAGACACAGAGACAGGAAAGAGTGAAGAAACAGCTAGAGAAATAGAAAGTACTGTTGCAACAGATTTTTGGCTCAGAAATAGAAAAGCATCACTCAACTAGGCCCAAAAAGGCAATTACTCAATTCATATTCTTTTCTACCATAATGTGTACTACCATACTTACTATTAAGAACCTCTGGAAGGACTGGCATTCAAACAGCCCACAATAAAAAGAAAGGGGGTTATTAAGCACAGCTAACAAAGCCCTTTACAGCCATCTGGCCCATTGCTTTGTCCACCTTCAGTTTTATGAGCTCCTCCAGGACTCTCTCCACTGTGAATGGACTTATTTTACCTCTCCACCTTCTTCGTGTTTGTTACCCAGCTGTGGTCTGACCTCCCCTCTTCGATGAATGCTGAACAGAAGTATTTGTTCAGTATTTCCACCTTTCCAGGTCTCCTCCTTACACCCCGCCTTCCTCTGAAACTTATAACTCCCCCAGCTTTCCTTCTTTCACTGATAAAGCTATAGAATGTCTTATCCCTTTCTTCACCATCTGCACTAATCTTACCTCTGTCTGCCCTTTCAGGCTCCTTATAGCCTTCCCCACTTCCTTAAGATTGTTTAGGTACACCTCCCTTGAGTCTCCTTATACTGTATATCCTGAAACTTGCCATTTTGGCCCTTAACATGTCCACCACCTCTCTCGAGCACCACAATGATTTCCTCCTTCTCTTTCCTTTGTTAACCATCTCGATACATTGATTTGTTACCTCCTGTAAGCTCCCTTCAGGTGTTCCCACTGCTCTTCAACTCCCCCTCCTATCTCCCTCTTCACCAGGGCCTCTTTGATGTACCTCCCCATTTTAGCAAAATCACCCTCCTAAAATCTAAGACCTTTGCCTTTGTGTGACTAGACTGTGGCTATGTCCCTATGCTAAACCACACTATGTGGTGTTCTGGATCCCAGATGACCTTCCATCTGGATGTCCGTGACTCTGTCCCCATTGGCGACTACTACTGTAGGTCCAGAATCTCCTAACTCTGCCATGACTACCATTAATTACTATAACCATGCTGCCATGACTACCATTAATTCCTTACCTCATAGTCCTGCCAAGTCTGGTTTCTAAAGTTGCTACAGCAGGCATTAATACTGGTAAGCATCTTTGCATTCTACATATGATGCCTTTAGGGCCTCAGCCAGGGCTGCTGCCTCCATTGTTTGCTTTCAGAGATATTCATGGCTACATGTGGCTTGTATTGCCATTGATGTTCAGTAGTGTGTCCTGATTGCCCTATATAGAGGTTCCAGACTGTTTGGGGTGATGTTGAATCTGCAAGTTTCAGTTTTCCAGAATGACTCTCAGTTCTGTTAAGTCCCTGACTATTTACCACCCAGGGAATGGTAGGGTGCTTACTTACTTACTGCCCATTGTGGCCATGCCTCCCTCTCAGTAACCCCATGCTCAAGGTAGCGGTGCCCCCAGGTCCCTTCCTCCAGGTCCCATACCAAAGCACCTAAAGGTATCTGTTCAAGTGGCCCTGCCACTCCAGGCTCCTTCTGATTCTTGCCTCCCTCCACCTCTGCCTCTCATGATGCAGGTGGGGCAATGATGTACCTTCATCTTTGAAAATCGAAGGTGCTTCACTTGATGCACAGGAGTCATTATGTGGCAGCCAGGATGATATTGCATTTGCAGGGTCTGATGGTTGCAGTCATCATAACCATCCTTTTGCCTGCCTCCACATGTGCATTCTGCAGTGGACTCTTCAGGTACGATGGAACCAGTTGACATATGACTTGGAACAAATGGTTCTTGTCATGTCCTCTCTGCCATGTTCTGCTGTGGTGGATGGACCACCTGAACCTGCTACAGGGTGTCTAATTTTTCACCGATCTCCTTGTAGATACTCGACAACGGATGCCTCGGGGTTCAGATTGGGTGCCTACACAGGGTCATTCCAAACTCAGGGCTTGTAGTCCAGCCTGAAATCAGATCTCCATATAAATATTCTGAAGATGCGGCTACTCTACTTCATCTGCAAGTATTCAAGTCCATCTCAGCTCTAGTCTCTTGCCAATTCAGACAGACAATGTCAGTGTTATGTACTGCATAAACAAGCAAGAGGACACACACTCTTATCAGCTGTGCAGGAGGCAATGAGTGTGTGGTACTGGGCCATGTCTCACAGCCTTCTCCTGTCAGCTGTGTTTCTCTCAGGTGTCCAAAACATCTTAGCAGATGGGCTAAGCAGGTCTTAGACCCTAACTCACAAACGGAGCTGCTGACATTCATGGCAAATGACCTGTTTGCAAGGTGAGTTCATCCAAAGTTGGACCTTGTTGCATCCTCACACAATGAAAAACTGCTACATTTTTGCTCGCTCACGCCAGGTGATGTAGTTTTCTGGCAAGACACACTGTCCCTGTTCTGGGAAGGGATGTTCTTTACACTTTCCTTCAGTACCTCTCATGCAGAAGGTTCTGCTCAAGCTGTGGGGGAGCATGCCACCCTGATACTGGTGGCACCTTTCTGGCCATGCCAGATCTGGTTTCACTTCGCAATATCGGAAGTGGCACCTCCTATTCAGCTCCCTCTGTGTTGAGTCTGCTGTCCCAGGATCAAGGGTCTCTGGTCCATCTGGACTAGCAGCCTGACTTCTGAAGACATAACCATTGCTTGTTTTGGGGTCTCACCAGTGGTAGCTAATATCTTGTTTACAGCTAGATTCTAGAATGCCTTCTACCAGATATACCTGTTCTTTGAAATGGAAGTGTTTCTCAGTATGGAGTGCTTCCCATTCTATGGACCCATTTTACGTGTCCTATGTATACTGTACTGGACTACCTTTGTCCCTATCTGATTCCGTCTCTAGTATTCATCTACTAAGATACATTTGGCTGCTATTTCAGCTTTTATGCTTCTACTGATTGACACACAGTGGCACAACTTGACGTGTCCCCTGCGCTTTGTCAAGGCATTTTACATATATGTCCCCACTCATAAACTGGTTCATCCTTGAGCCTTAATTTTGTTCTTTACAATTTTGACTGGAGCCTGTATGAGTTGACTGCAGCTCAGACGGTGTCTTGGCATGGAAAGCACTTTTTCTGCTATTAGCTTGTAGAATGTCCATGCTTCAGGCTTTCATGGTTGAGCCTCCTTATTTGATTTTCCATGGACAGGGTTTCTTACAGGCTAATCCTAGGTTCTTACTGAAGCTGGTGTCTGATTTCACATTGAATCAGACCTCTCATCTTCCCTGTGTATTATGCGGAGCATACTTACAAAGTGGAAGCATTGTTGCACACTTTTGATATACATAGAAGACTATGTTTCTACCTTGATTGCACTGCAGAAATTCCTCTCATCTTTTTGTGGCATTTGCCCCAGTAAGGATGACACACTAAGAGTCACTAAGAAAGTTGGAAGGAGTATAAGGCCAAAGCCCATGAACATTCCTATCAGTCACCCATAATACCCAAGGGAATGGTCATGTAATAAGTATTTTTGAAGATATTATTGGTCTTACTGATGACAATATCTGTAGGGAGTGAATTCCATGGATTTATAATTTCTGAGAAGAAATATCCTCTTTTTGTATTAAAGCATTACCTTTTTATTTGAAGTGGATGTCTTCTTGTGATAATGTTTATCTGCTTGAAATCGATGCCAATTTCAAACATTACGTTTTCATCATTAATAATATCTCTAGTGAGCATAAGGTTACCCCTGAGTCGTCTTTTTTCAAGAGACATTAATCCAAATTTGTCCAGTCTTTGTTCATAATTTAAGGACTGTGCACCATCTATATATTTTATAATTTTTCTTTAAATTTTTGCAATTCTTAAGATGTCTTTCTTATTGTATGGACACCATAACTGATAAGCATAATCAAATATAGGACGAATATATGATCTATATAGTGGAAGAATAACTGATTCATCTCTTGATTTAATATTCCATCTTATACTCCATCAAATGCGGCTTGCTTTATTTATGGTCTCAGTTATTTGCGTGTTGAATGTTAATGTATTCTGTATTGTTATTTCCAAGTCTTTTTCAGACTCCACTACTTTTAAAGGTAAATTATTGAGTGAGTAGGTGTGATAGAATTTTCAGTTCCAAAGTGCATGACGCTGCATTTAGTATTGTTAAATCTGAGATCCCATTTTTTGGACCACTCAGTCAATATATTTAACTCATTCTGTATAGAAATTGATTCAGACTGTGTCTTGCAAGGACCTCCAAGTTTGCAGTCATCTACATATTTTATAAATAATTTTCTAGATTAGCAGATAAATCGGTTATAAACAGTTGAAATATTATGGGCGCCAACTAGTAACTGGTCTCCATTCTGAAGCATGACCATCTGTTAGGACTCTTTGAGACCAATTTAATAATCAGTTTTTTATCCATTTTATAATACTAGTGTGTATGTTATAGAGATTCAGTTTTATTAGTAAGGCCCAATGAGGGACAGAGTCGAATACTTTTTTGAAGTCCAAAAATACCACATCACATAGTGTCCTGCTATCGAGATGCTTGCTCACTGATTCATAAAAGCATAACAAGTTTGTAATACAAGATCAACCTTTACAAAAACATCTTGTTTTGAGTCAATTTCTATAAGTTGTTTATCATTTTGTCCTTAAGTATGCTTTCCATAATTTTACAGAGAACTGGGGTAAGGCTAATAGGCCTGTAGTTATCCGTATCCCCTCTATCTCCCTTTTATATAGTGGTATGACATATGCTTTATTCCAGTCTGCTGGTACTTCTCCTGTTTTAATGCTGTGATTGAATAAAATTTGTAATGGTTTGGTCAGATGTGCTTGCATATTTTTGATCATATCTGTGGAGATGCCATCTGTGCCTATGGACAGGGACACTGGTTTACCGGGATTGAGAAAGGGCATATTCCGTTTTGCACATTGTAAAAAACGGTATTGTCACCGGTGTCTGCTAAGCCAAAATCCGGTTTTACCGGTGTTTGGTTTTGTGTACTTTATTTAACAATGTTTAACTCTGCTAACATGCATTTTAGCAATTTTGACCTCCACTAATACATATCCTTCCATCCTTGTACCAATTTAAAGTTATTTTAGGTACAAGATGTGATAGCAGCAACACTACAGCTCCCATCCCTAAGGTCAGATGGAAGCAGCACTACGCCCCTTCCTCTGGTGTGACAGAAGCAGCAGCACTATGGCCCCCATCCCTAGGTGTGATGGCAGCAGTACTACGGTCATCATTCCTCATGTGTGATGGCAGTATCAGCATTATGGCCCCATCCCTCAGGTGGGACAGCAGCAGGCCTACATTCCCCATTCACCAGTGGTGATGGCAGAAGCACTACAGACCCCACCCCTTCGGTGTGATGGCAGTAGCAACAATGCAGTACATATCCCTCTGGGGTGATGGCAGTAGTGACAGCACTATGATCCCCTTTCAACACTCACACCCCACATGCACAAGTTACAAATGACTTGGTCTCTTTGCTTGTTAGAACTCAGATGTGAATTAATCTGAACCATCACAGCTAAGGTGGACTGCCTTTGTTTTTTCCTATCTATAATTTAACTACCTGAATTGGATATCTGCCTGTGACACCACTGACCAGGGTTAGGGAACAGACTTGGGTGTTGGAGGGCCAGCTGGTGAGTGAAGGCTTGAGTGTCCAATGACCACTCCCCTTCTCCTGAGAGGGAGGGTGGGTTCATGGCTCAGCATTTGCTGGCCCATGGTGGAGGCCAGAGGCACAACAACACATCAGTCCTCATTGTGGAGGAGGTGACAGATGTCGGCTTGTGCCTTGACATCATGTGGCCTGTCACACTCCCAAGAAAATAGGAAACACCCACTGGCCAACCGAAGAATGGCTGCTGGTCCCGCCATACACCAGAAGCCCCAGACATGTGTCCGTTCTGACCCTGACATGCCCAGGATACAGGAAGCTCTTGGGGCAATTCTCCTCCCCTGGTAGTCTCCACAGGGTAGGGGCCCACCAATGAAGGGTTACTTTGGGTTACCTGGCAGCACAGCAGTAAGGGTCAGTGAATAGTGGTCGGGACTCAGCAGTGGTTGTAGGGGCCTTGGCAGGCCTGAAGGAGTGGATGGCCAGGGGTAGGAGGAGCAAAAAACTGCTTGAATTTGTTTCTTTGAAATAAAGTGTTTTCACCTAAAAATCCCCAAGTGATTAGTGGAGGACCTTCAAATGGATTCATGCAACTCCCAGACATGTGGATGCTTTTTTTTCTACTTGGTGTCCATGAAAAGGGTGTCTTCCAGTTTTCATGCCTTTGTTCAGATGTGAATTGAGTACTACTCTGCCCACCAGCATCATACAGCCCCTGGGTCTTACCTTGTTAAGTACTCTTAAATACTTAACATTTGTTTTTGTTGAAGCAGTCTATCAGAAAACATTTTGTTGTCACAGAGACAGAACCAGCAGGTGGGAGAAAAGGTGCAAATGATCCAATTCACCTAAATGGGTGCTAACTGAAGTCTTTTCATAAGTAGTAAGGCAGTTTCTTCTTTGCAAACATACTTTCATTCAGACTAATTTTCATTCAAATAACTGAGGATTTTGGATGGCCCTACTGATTATAAACTTGAATAAGTTAGTTGGTAACAGTGGTCCCATGCTTAGCAATCTATAACCTAGATGCTTATATGCAAAGAATACAATAAAAAACTGACTAAAATCTAAAAACAAGCTTATAAAACGTATCTGAATATTTATCTTTACCTATACAAAATCATTGCAGCCCAAGTAAAACTCAAGTAAATTACATGGTACCCTGACTACTATTCTATGATGTAGTAAACATATATTGGTATTTTTTTATATATTCTTTGTAAAGCAGGTAAGGCCCACTAGGCAGAACTGTCTGTTTTAAGGAGTGACCTAGAAGCACTTGGGGCTAAGTGACTTGCTTGGATGCAAGTGGAGGTTGTGGGACTCAAACCCAAGTCTGCTGGATGGACCCAGTTCAATCACGCTTGTTACTCTAACCACTAGACATGGGTGGTTAAACTGAATGGCTGATTACAACAAAGCAGTGTGGGTGATTTTACTGTTTCTATATGCAGTAAAGCAGAAAGAATGCAAAGCACAGCAGCATTCATTTTAAGATTCTGAATTGGTCGGCCCACTGACACTGCAGTAGCACTATTGCTTGCAATGCCAGTGACCCAGGGTCAGAAGCAAACTCGGGTTGCTGGAGGTCTGGCCAGGGGGTAGGATCAAACACCTGGGGACTGCTCTCCTCCTCTGGGGTGGTGGGCTGCAGGTTCTGCTGCTTTACCTCCACCTGTGTGACCATGGGTGGTGATGCAATGGTGCTACAGAGTGATCAGGAGGAGGACGCTAGCCAGGATATGGAGCAGTGGCATGTCTCATGTGACCTACCTCCTTGGATCTCTAGTGCTGGTGCCCTCAGGACAGAGACCAGAAAACCAGGAACAATCACCCCACATCGTCCACTGGCAGAAGGGACCCAGGTGCCCCAGACTTCATAACCAGGCTCCATGAGGGACCCACTGGGCTGCCCAACACACACTAAGGGAGTGTGGAGGGGTGACCTAGGGTCCCCTTCCTTCCCACCTGGGGGGGTACAACCCAGGCAGGATAGGGGCATGCCCACAGGAGCTCCTGAGCATTACCTGGGGGTGAAGCTAGGGGATACCGATGCTGTGAGAAGGGGACATAGAAAGAGAAAATAAAAAAAATTAAAAAGATACTGAAATCTTAGAGATTCTGTGCAGTGACATGCAATTTCCGTGAGGCACCGGTGCAAGAATTCAAAATCCGCACACCAAGCAGGATTCCGTGATTGGTACCGGTGTTACCGGTTAAAATGGAAAACCAGGGTCCCTGCCTATGGAAGAATCAGGTTTTAAAAGTTTAATTTTAGATAAAAATTTTTCCTCAGAAATAACAATATCAGCTTGAATTGTATCTTGCATGGTATGGGTATTGGAAGAAGGGGTATTAAAAGATTTATAGATATGGTCATTTAGCAAACTGGCCATTTTTGTTGGTTCTGATATCACATTATCTTCAAATGCTAATGGACCTACTTTACATGACTGTTTCCTTAAGGAGTTTATGTAACTGTAAACTATTTTGTTGTTTTCTTCATTTGCCTCTGCCTCCAATTGTAACCCTGCTGCTTTTTGTGCTTTCCTGATTTCTTGTTTGCATTTATTTTGGATTTGTTTAAATGTTGCCAATCTAGATGGAATTTAGTTTTTTTTTTATATTTATTATAAAGGTGATGTTTTTTCTTAATCATTTTTTTAAGTTTTACATTTAACCATTTTGGGTTATTCTTAATAGAGAAGTGTTTCCTGAGTTTTGGTATGTTTGTGTAGCTATTTGCAAGATTTTTGTCTTTAGGCTTGTCCATATGTCTTCCACTGATGCATTATTAAATAATTCATCCTAGTCAATGTTAGTGAGTGCTTATTGATCATATCTAAATTAGCCTTTTTTATAAAAATTATTTCAGAGACATTCCTAGACATGGAAACATCAGAAAATGTCAAATTAAATCATATTGTGATTACTATACAAGTGGCGCTTTGTACCGTAAAGTTTTTATTATAATATCTTCTGAATTTATCACAATGTCTAATATGTTTAAACCCTTGTTAGAGTTGTAACTATATGTGTTAAGGATAGTTCACCACACAAATTCAAAAACCTTTGAGATGCTTAATTGGGCAGTACTTTGATGTTGTCAGTGTCACCCATATTTAAATCTCCCCCAAACACTGTCTCTGCTTGATCTACAGCTTTTTCCAATTCATAATTTCTTTCAATATTAATAATAATATTTATTTGTTAAACGAGTGTCAAAATATCAAATCACTGTACAATCAACAAATGCTCAAATAAACACAAATAAATAAAAATAATAACACTATAAATATTTCAATATCTAGTACTAAAATCAGGGAACGATATGCAAATAGATATGTTTTAGAGCAGTTTTAAAGTCTCCACTGTCTGGCACTCTTGTACCCGACGAGGTAGAGAATTCCACATGGTGGGAGTGACAAAACAAATTCCCAAGCTCCTAAAGACTTCAAACACATCCTGGGAATCTCTAGCAATCACACATTGGAGTGGTCTGAGGGGGCAGTAGGGACTCTGAAGAGCTTGTAGGTAACTCAGACCCAACTGTGGAGGGCTCTGAAAGTCAGCAAGCCAACTTTAAAGGTGATCCACTACTGAACAGGCAAGCAGTGCAGAATGCAGCACAGTTGAAATATGACTGGATCGAACAGAGCTAGACAATAACCTGGCAGCAGCATTCTGCACTAGCTGCAGGTGGTGGATATGAACACCAGGAGCCCTAGGTATAGGAGTTACAGTATTCAAGGGCAAGGTCCGAACGTGTGGACCAGGGTTGAAAGATTACTGGATGGAACAATGTGCTTAATTTGAGCGATGTTCCTCAGAAGGTAAAAGAGGACTTGACCACAGCTGACACCTGTGAATGAAGCCAGATTCTGCATCCGCTCAGAGGGCAGGAGCTGAGAGCCAAAGCCTTGAAGGCCACCTGGCAACTAACCTCTCTATCTGGCAACCCGGTTCCACGACTAACACCTCCGCCTTGTCAGGATTTGATCTAAGCCAACTGGAATTCATCCAGTCTTGGATTTCAGCAAGACAGTTGAAAAGACTGAGAGCACACTATCCTGGTTGGTACTAAAGACACGACAGCTGAATATCATCTCATAACAGTGAAAAATTAGCCTGTACCATCTTACAGTGTCCCTAATGGAAGCATATACACTGTGAACAACATGGGGACAATACTGAACCGTGCATAACCCCATATGGCAGGGAGTAGGAGGCAGAGGAGAAAATCCTGATACTACCGCCTGTGACCTGCTAGTGAGGAAAGAATGAAACCATCTGAGGACTGTATTAGACAGGCCACAGATGAACTGCAGGTGATCAAGAAGTACCCCATAGTCCATGGTGTCAAGCTGAAGAGAGATCCAGAAGAACCAAGATGGAATAACACTTGATCTCTAGCCATCAGGAGATCACTGAGCCCAAACCAGAGTGGTCTTGATACTATGTCTCTTATGAAACCAGACTGAGAGGATCGAATGGCATGGATGGTAAGGTGGTCCTCCAACTGTTGTGTGAAAACCTTTCAATAACTTTCCTATAAAGGAAGGTTAGATTGGCCTGTAGTTTGCAGGAAAATCTGGGTCAAGAGATGACTTCTTGAGAAGAGGGATAACCACAGACTCCTTCAGGGAGCAGGGAAACTCCCCAACTCCAATGAACACCAGATTCATTCCACTAGAACCGGACCGATCACATCTACGCACCCTATTAAAGGGTGTGTAGGGGCAGGGATCCAAACTACAGCAAGTTGGATGCACATTCTGGAGAAGCCACATGGCATCCTCGATCGCCAGATGGTCAAATTCAGCCCAGCAAAACGAGACGTCACGACCTCACTCCGACCACCAGTAACCCCCATAGGGCATGATAGGCAAATCTCTGCCCTGATGTTGGCAACCTTATCAGCAAAGAAGCGAGCAAACTCATCACACTCCACTTGCGACAAGGCCTTCCAGACTCATAGACAGGCTGGATTGCACAGTCTGTCCACCGTTCGGAACTGCTGAGCTGGTCAATTCTGTGCAGCAGCAATCTCCTGGACAGGAATTCTGCCTTCTATGGAGGTTGATGACTGATAGATCCTATAATGCTCCATCAGTCTAAGTTTGTCAGCATCTAAGCCAGTTCTACGCCATGCACACTAACCTTCACCCTGCCTGTTTCATCCCTCTGATCCCATCAAACCATGGGGACCGAGGGTGGAGAGTAAGCGGGAGAACACGGAAAGGAGCAAGGGTATCCAGAGCTCCCTCCACAGCTCAATTAAAAGCCTGGAGTAGATTCTCTGGACCCTCACTTGCCTCTGGAATTCCTGATAGATCCAACACTGCCATAAGGCTATCGGGGTGAAACCCTGCAATGGGTGGTATCGGACCATCTCCACGGGGCAGGCCTTAAAGGGAAAGCCAAGAAACTGAACCTGATGATGTGGTAGTTGGACCAACCGATTGGTTCCATCACCAGGTTGGAGGCTTCCAACCCCAGGAGAAATACCAGGTCCTATAAGTGACCATGATTATGAGTCACAGAGGAAACTACCTGTGTGAAGCCCAAAGAACTCATGAGATGGAGGAAGTCTTGTCCAAATTGCTAGAGTTCGTTGTCGATCCTGGCATTGAAATTCCCCTAGTGCCATCAGCCTGGGGGAGTCCAATACCATATTGGCGTCGAACTCTGCAGCTTCCTGCAAAAACTGACTCTCGCCACCTGGTGGATGATAAACAAGAGCAATTTTGCACCCCACACCTGCGGCTACAGTACATTCAAAGGACCTGGTGTCCTTAACTGGCACATCAAAAGGCCCAACTCTGATTTAAAACTAATTGCTACACCTCTGCTCTCAGACTCAACCTCACACAGTGTATCACTGAAAACTAGCTGGAATGGCTGACTCAAAATGGGACCAGCATTTTATCCAGCCAGGTCTCAGTGACGCAAGCCAAATCAGCTGACTCAACAAGAACAGCTATAATAGCTGACTTTTTCTTTATAGATCTGGTATTGCATAACACCTGTGGGTTCGGTGGGAAACCGGAGCAGTTCGAGGTACTGACCCACTAAACATGGAACCTTGGGTATGGGCATGAAGCAAGGTGGCCTCGCTCAGTGCACCATTTCTCCCAGGATGTCTTCTGGTCCCCACTACCCCAATTGGGCCACTCAGCTCAACCCCCTGTTTGGTCCCCCACCCCTTAGGGGTGGCATCAGTGGATGGTAGCATAAGCTCTATTAAAAGTTTTATTATTTTATTCAATAGTTTTATGCATAATGTTTCAGTGTGATTATATGTTTTATTTTGTTTGTAATATCTATAGGTTTTAGTTTAGATTTTATATATATGCAATTCCTCCTCTCTCTTGTTTTCTATTAAAACAAATCACAATCGGAGATTACTGTCCCTACATTTCTTTATTAGACTACCATTTTCAGTGATGGCAACCTGGCAGATTACAAAGTGCTTTTAGTTAATCCATTTTATTATTCAGACTTTGGGCATTGATTAAATATGTTTTAAGGATGTTTTATGTATTACAGACTTAGTTTAGATAGGGTTGGCAACTTTAATAATGAGAGTATGATCAATAGTGGCAAGATGGTACTTTTGACCCCCTTTACTAGTTTAAATCCATGATGTTAAGAGCCGAAAGAAATAGCATTTGTCAATGCCAAATGTTGTCATTGCTGGCATTGGCATTGGTAGTGGTAGTGCAGGAGTTAGAGATATGCATAATAGGAATGGCAGTGAAGTATTGAACTGACACCAAGCCCCCCACCCTGCAGAGACTGACAGGCATTGTGGTGTGTCTTTGGGTCGTCAGCCATAATGCTCAAGCCATTTCACCTCACCCTACCCTGCAGACACCAAGTGTCGCAGTGTGCCTTGGGGTCTTCGGGCCTTACGCTCACCCCATTCCATAAGGAAATATGCTGAGATGGGTGCAATATAGGAGAATGGGGTGAACTTTGGGCCAAAAGTCCAAGGCACACCTTGATGCCTGTCACTGGCTGCAGGATGGGTGTAGGGTGGAATGGCGTGAGCATTACAGCCGACAATCCTAAGTCACACCTCCTGACGCCTGTCAGTCTCTACAGGGTGGGGCGCTATGGTTGGAAACCCTAATGCCCTGCATTTGTTAGTATTGTCACTCCAAATTTTACAACATGGGCTTTTGTGACCCCATCTCATGAACAGTGGCACTATCAGTTTGTTAGCTGAAAGATGATTTTGCACAGTGACTGCACCATTTGGCACCACAGGTGCGAAACACACTTTGAGCAGGATGTGAAAATGACAGCAGTACTGTTCTTGAGGTTTAAAAATGGTTGAAAATCGAGTGAAAATATGAAAATTGGTGGTCATGAGCGTGTAGAAACTGCGCAATGCACACCCATAATGCAATTATTTTGGGGATTTTTTTAACCAGATTTTCAACATAGGCATTTTAGGACCTCCACTCATGAACAATATCACTGTCCCAAATGTTGATTTCCCACAGCGACCGTGCCATTGTGCACCACATGTGTGAAAACACATTTTGGGCAGGATGTGAAAAATGACAGCTATACTGTTCATAAGAAGGTGTGGAAAAAAATGGCAATGTTGAAAATCTGGAGTGAAAATATTAAAAATTGTCGAAGTTACGAGCATGCGTGGAAGCTGCGCTATGCATGTTCTTTACAGTCATTTTTTGGAGTTTTTTTCACCAAATTTGCAACACAGGCTTTTTGGGACCCTACCTCTTGAACAGTGGCACTGTCGTTTTGTTAATCCGTCCCGAAAGGTGATTCTGTGCAGTGACCACAAAATGACCATTTGGGACCCACGCACCTGGACACTCCCGATGGGCTTGCACCCTCCACCGTGACCGGCCCCCAGATCAGGACTCTTCGGATTTTGATTTCTGGGGGAGGAGGACTTTCTACTCGGCACGGTTACTTCTCTCCATCTACGCTCATCAGGCCCACTATGCAGCCTACAACAGGTTCTTGTGGTCAGCGCTGGGTCAGTTCCTAGCTGCTTTGCCTGACTCGGAGCAGACCAGGCAAGCCATCGCTCTCTCTGCACGTGGCCTGGAGCTAGCAAGGCACCAAGCAAGGGTGTCTTATGACGCCAACGAGGTAGCTGCCAGAGTGGTAGGGACAGCGATCTGCACCAGAAGATCAGCGTGGCATCGCCTTTCCCAGTTGTCACCCTTGGCCCGGCGTAGGGTGATTTGCTTCGCTCACCAGGGAACCTATCTTTTTTCCCGTAGGGCGAGACGACGCTTGTCAGGCAACTTCCTTCTCCGGGGACCCCTGCCTCACTCTCCCCACTCTCGGCCTCCCAGGCCCAGAAGGTTCCCCCTAGTGTGTCACCCACCGAGGGCTAAGAGACACTGTCCCTTAGGGTGCATTAGTCAACTCTTCGGGGCTTGGCATTACTTTCAGATGAATGGTGAAGACTGACACAGATAAGATGTAGAAATTACGATTTCACTGTAATTATGATCTTTCTATGTATCTTCACCATTCATCACAATCCCGCCCACCGCCCCCTGGGGCCTCAGTCTCTGTCCCTCCCTCTGTGCCTCCTCTTGGAGCAGGGTAAAGTAGGGACACACAGGGGTGTAATTTCTTCCCTTAAAGGGTACAGCTCAAGTGGCATTCCTCTCTACTGCATATCTCCACCCTATCGGGTGGGAGTTGTTGGTTGCCCTCCTCCTGTCATCCAACTGTTTCAAAAAAAAAGGGAATCCCTTTTTTCACCAAATCTACAGAGAGTACTAATCCCTGTACCCTGTCCTTCTCCAGTATAGCCGACTCTGCTTTTGGGGTATTGCCACATATTCTGTGCCTTGAATTCTGGCAAGAAAGCTTTGCTACTCCTTGCAGTTCCTATACAGTCTGGTGACGGACAAGGGTCCTGGATCCTGTTACCTCTCACTCTCTCCTAAATTTTCTCCTCCCTTCCTCCCTTCTTCTGCTTCCAGAGATTGGGGCCCCTACCCAATCCCTTAGTCTCATCTCTCCTCTGCTGTCCTCTCAGTCGTTATTCTCCTTTGTTCAGTTCTTCCTTCCTTTTCTGTCCCTTGACTCTCTTGTCCCACCCTCCATCCCTTCCTCTTACCTCTCCAGCGACTCAGAACTGAGAATCGGGCGGAGTCGACAGCTTAATGGCTAATCCCGAGCACCATGTAGCACGTTGGCCTCGAGGGCAGCGCCGATGCAAGGTCGGGTCTCACTATCCTTTTAAAAAAAAAAAGGTTCATGGGTCCTGACCTCCGCCAGTACCCATCTGTGATGAATGGCTAAGATGCACAGAAAGACATACATTACGGTAAGTACTGCATCTATCTCTCTCAGTCTGTAGCTTTCCCAAGGTTCCCATCTCAGGTGCATTATTTTGCATTGCTTTGAATTGAACCTCAGTTGCCACTCCTCAGACCATTTTTCAAGCTTCCTCATGTCCCTTCTCACTCTCCCACCTTGTTTTGAGTATCCACCGGTTGCAGATCATAGTGTCATCTGCAAACAGGCAGGTTTTCCTCCAGCCCTACTAATGAAGACATTAAACAGGACTGGCCACCCTCCCAGATTGGATCCCATTTACCACCACCTTCTAATTCCTGTCCGTTAGCCAGTTCCTAACCCAGTTTATCATCTTGTGCCCCATGGCCGCTACCCATCTTGTTAACCAGCCTTTTATGTGAGACAGTGTTGAAGATCTTACTGAAATCGAGGTAGGTGACATCCACTCCCCAATTTACTCCTTCGTCACCCAGTCAAAAAAGTCTGTCAGATTTGTCTGACATGACCTTCCTGCTCTGAGTCCATGTTGCCTCGAATCCTGGGCACCTTGGAGTCCAAGTGTGCCACTATTCTTTCTTTAAGCAGTGATGCCATGATCTTACCCTCCACTGAGGTGAGGCTGACCAGCCAATAGTTCTCTGCCTCCTCCCTACTACCACTTTTGTGTAGAGGGGACTAAATGTGCCCTCTTACAGTTCTCTAGAACCACCCTATGTCGAGGAACTTGGTGAACATGAGTTGTCAAAGGAGCTGCTAGCCTCCTCGCAGCTCCCATAATATCCTTGGGTGTATGCCATTGTGAGTGTGGGAACAAATGGAGTCCAGGCAAAGTGTCAGGATGCAAATCTTCAAGTCAGATTTATTAAACAACAGAATAAACAAGGACTGAGAATGGAAAATAAAGACATAAATACATATAAACAAGTCTGAAATTGGCTTCTTTCAACAAAAACCTTCATCCACCTAGTAGCAGGCTATGGGACTGGTAGTGTTGAGCCCTACCAACCAACTAAACTTACAAGACACTCTCAGTGAATATTATATGAATAATATATATATACACACACACACACACATATACAGGCATCAGGTCACATGATGTACTAAACCCCTCCCATAACTATCTTTAAACAAAATTAACAGCAGGGAAGCTCAAAACTTGTTTTTATACATTAAAACCCTCAGTATTAAGGATTTAATTAGCTTAGCATTCATAAGTTACATAAAACAATGCAAGGGAAAAGAAAAGAAAAAGATTCACAGGAGAGTCAGACTCCTCCCATCAGCCACTGTCATAAAAGGAGTGGAGAAAGGGATGGCCAGCTCTAAAGAAGACAGAAAGGTTGCAGGGAGATCCTGAGTTCTCTCACAAGCAAAGGCTCCAAACAGGGAGTCTAGCTAATTATGCCTGTCTTTGTTTTATTTAACCAACAGACAAACCTTTGGCTGCAGTGCTAGATAAACAATTCACGGTATTGCAGTTATCCTTTAAAACATGCATTCAAGTCCAGAAATGCAAGAAGTTCTAAAATGCAAACCTTAAGAAACTTTACTGAACCAGGGCTGTCCCTGTGTTTAGCTAGAGGGACGTTTTGTAATGCATAATTTGCCTCTGGCTTACTAGCTTGTTTTTCCCACTACTCCTGCATGGGTGACTCTCTATTAGGGACAAAGTCCGCTCTTTCAAACAAAAGCATAAAATTAAGAGAGTCACAAGCTTTTTCCACGGAGCATTTGTAACGATCACAAGAATGTGATCATGCGGATTACTGAGAGGTCCATTATGCTTAGAAAACGCAAATGGACGTAAACCTCATAATATGGACTCGAGAGCAACTGGAAAACTGCAATAGGGACAGAAAGAATACCTACAAGTGGCCAAGGTGTAGGTAGGGAAGACACAGAGACAGGAAAGAGTGAAGAAACAGCTAGAGAAATAGAAAGTACTGTTGCAACAGATTTTTGGCTCAGAAATAGAAAAGCATCACTCAACTAGGCCCAAAAAGGCAATTACTCAATTCATATTCTTTTCTACCATAAGCGGTACTACCATACTTACTATTAAGAACCTCTGGAAGGACTGGCATTCAAACAGCCCTACAATAAAAAAGAAAGGGGGTACATACAGCTAACAAAAGCCCCTTTACAGCATCTGGCCCCATTGCTTTGTCCACCTTCAGTTTTATGAGCCCTCCAGGACTCTCTCCACTGTGAATGGACTTATTTTACCTCTCCACCTTCTTCGTGTTTGTTACCCAGCTGTGGTCATTGACCCTCCCCTCTTCGATGAATGCTGAACAGAAGTATTTGTTCAGTATTTCCACCTTTCCAGGTCTCCTCCTTACACCCCCGCCTTCCTCTGAAACTTACAATCCCCCAGCTTTCCTTCTTCTCACTGATAAAGCTATAGAATGTCTTATCCCTTTCTTCACCATCTGCACTAATCTTACCTCTGTCTGCCCTTTCGCGGCCCTTATAGCCTTCCCCACTTCCCTTAAGATTGTTTAGGTACACCCTTTGAGTCTCCTTATACTGTATATCCTGAAACTTGCCATTTTGGCCCTTAACATGTCCACCACCTCCTCGAGCACCACAATGATTTCCTCCTTCTCTTCCTTTGTTAACCATCTCGATACATTGATTTGTTACCTCCGTAAGCTCCTTCAGGTGTTCCCACTGCTCTTCAACTCCCTCCCATCTCCCTCTTCACCAGGGCCTCTTTGATGTACCTCCCCATTTTAGCAAAATCACCTCCTAAAATCTAAGACCTTGCCTTTGTGTGACTAGACTGTCTATGTCCCTATGCTAAACCACACTATGTGGTGGTTGCTGGATCCCAGATGACCTTCCATCTGGATGTCCGTGACTCTGTCCCCATTGGCGACTACTACTGTAGGTCCAGAATCTCCTAACTCTGCCATGACTACCATTAATTACTATAACCATGCTGCCATGACTACCATTAATTCTTACCTCATAGTCCCCAAGTCTGGTTTGCTAAAAGTTGCTACAGCAGGCATTAATACTGGTAAGCATCTTTTGCATTCTACATATGATGCCTTTAGGGCCTCAGCCAGGGCTGCTGCCTCCATTGTTTGCTTTCAGAGATATTCATGGCTACATGTGGCTTGTATTGCCATTGATGTTCAGTAGTGTGTCCTGATTGCCCTATATAGAGGTTCCAGACTGTTTGGGGTGATGTTGAATCTGCAAGTTTCAGTTTTCCAGAATGACTCTCAGTTCTGTTAAGTCCCTGACTATTTACCACCCAGGAAATGGTAGGGTGCTTTTCATTTACTTACTGCCCATTGTGGCCATGCCTCCCTTCAGTAACCCCATGCTCAAGGTAGCGGTGCCCCCAGGTCCCTTCCTCCAGGTCCCCATACCAAAGCACCTAAAGGTATCTGTTCAAGTGGCCCTGCCACTCCAGGCTCCTTCTGATTCTTGCCGCCTTCCCCTCCACCTCTGCCTCTGCGTATGCAGGTGGGGGCAATGATGTACCTTCATCTTTGAAAATCGAAGGTGCTTCACTTGATGCACAGGAGTCATTATGTGGCAGCCAGGATGATATTGCATTTGCAGGGTCTGATGGTTGCAGTCATCATAACCATCCTTTTTGCCTGCCTCCACATGTGCATTCTGCAGTGGACTCTTCAGGTACGATGGAACCAGTTGACATATGACTTGGAACAAATGGTTCTTGTCATGTCCCCTCTCTGCCATGTTCTGCTGTGGTGGATGGACCACCTGAACCTGCTACAGGGTGTCTAATTTTTTCACCGATCTCCCTTGTAGATACTGACAACGGATGCCTCGGGGTTCAGATTGGGTGCCTACACAGGGTCATTCCAAACTCAGGGCTTGTAGTCCAGCCTGAAATCAGATCTCCATATAAATATTCTGAAGATGCGGGCTACTCTACTTCATCTGCAAGTATTCAAGTCCATCTCAGCTCTAGTCTCTTGCCAATTCAGACAGACAATGTCAGTGTTATGTACTGCATAAACAAGCAAGAGGACACACACTTATCAGCTGTGCAGGAGGCAATGAGTGTGTGGTACTGGGCCATGTCTCACAGCCTCTCCTGTCAGCTGTGTTTCTCTCAGGTGTCCAAAACATCTTAGCAGATGGGCTAAGCAGGTCTTAGACCCTAACTCACAAACGGAGCTGCTGACATTCATGGCAAATGACCTGTTTGCAAGGTGAGTTCATCCAAAGTTGGACCTTGTTGCATCCTCACACAATGAAAAACTGCTACATTTTTGCTCGCTCACGCCAGGTGATGTAGTTTTCTGGCAAGACACACTGTCCCTGTTCTGGGAAGGGATGTTCCTTTACACTTTTCCTTCAGTACCTCTCATGCAGAAGGTTCTGCTCAAGCTGTGGGCGGAGCATGCCACCCTGATACTGGTGGCACCTTTCTGGCCATGCCAGATCTGGTTTCCACTTCTGCAATATCGGGAAGTGGCACCTCCTATTCAGCTCCCTCTGTGTTGAGTCTGCTGTCCCAGGATCAAGGGTCTCTGGTCCATCTGGACTAGCAGCCTGACTTCTGAAGACATAACCATTGCTTGTTTTGGGGTCTCACCAGTGGTAGCTAATATCTTGTTTACAGCTAGATTCTAGAATGCCTTCTACCAGATATACCTGTTCTTTGAAATGGAAGTGTTTCTCAGTATGGAGTGCTTCCCATTCTATGGACCCATTTTACGTGTCCTATGTATACTGTACTGGACTACCTTTTGTCCCTATCTGATTCCGGTCTCTAGTATTCATCTACTAAGATACATTTGGCTGCTATTTCAGCTTTTTATGCTTCTACTGATTGACACACAGTGGCACAACTTGACGTGTCCCTCTGCTTTGTCAAGGCATTTTACATATATGTCCCCACTCATAAACTGGTTCATCCTTGGAGCCTTAATTTTGTTCTTTACAATTTTGACTGGAGCTCTGTATGAGTTGACTGCAGCTTGTGACGTGTGTCTTGGCATGGAAAGCACTTTTTCTGCTATTAGCTTGTAGAATGTCCATGCTTCAGGCTTTCATGGCTGAGCCTCTATTTGATTTTCCATATGGACAGGGTTTCTACAGGCTAATCCTAGGTTCTTACTGAAGCTGGTGTCTGATTCACATTGAATCAGACCTCTCATCTTCCCTGTGTATTATGCGAGCATACTTACAAAGTGGAAGCATTGTTGCACACTTTGATATACATAGAAGACTATGTTTCTACCTTGATTGCACTGCAGAAATTCTCTCATTTTTGTGGCATTTGCCCCAGTAAGGATGACACACTAAGAGTCACTAAGAAAGTTGGAAGGAGTATAGGCCAAAGCCCATGAACATTCCTATCAGTCACCCATAATACCCAAGGGAATGGTCATGTAATAAGTATTTTGAAGATATTATTGGTCTTACTGATGACAATATCTGTAGGAGTGAATTCCATGGATTTATAATTCTCTGAGAAGAAATATCCTCTTTTTGTATTAAAGCATTACCTTTTATTTGAAGTGGATGTCTTCTTGTGATAATGTTTATCTGCTTGAAATCGATGCCAATTTCAAACATTACGCTTTCATCATTAATAATATCTCTAGTGAGCATAAGGTTACCCCTGAGTCGCTTTTTTCAAGAGACATTAATCCAAATTTGTCCAGTCTTTGTTCATAATTTAAGGACTGTGCACCATCTATATATTTTATAATTTTCTTTAAATTTTTGCAATTCTAAGATGTCTTTCTTATTGTATGGACACCATAACTGATAAGCATAATCAAATATAGGACTAATATATGATCTATATAGTGGAAGAATAACTGATTCATCTCTTGATTTAATATTCCATCTTATACTCCATCAAATGCGGCTTGCTTTATTTATGGTCTCAGTTATTTATGTGTTGAATGTTAATGTATTCTGTATTGTTATTTCCAAGTCTTTTCAGACTCCACTACTTTTAAAGGTAAATTATTGAGTGAGTAGGTGTGATAGAATTTTCAGTTCCAAAGTGCATGACGCTGCATTTAGTATTGTTAAATCTGAGATCCCATTTTTTGGACCACTCAGTCAATATATTTAACTCATTCTGTATAGAAATTGATTCAGACTGTGTCTTGCAAGGACCTCCAAGTTTGCAGTCATCTACATATTTTATAAATAATTTTCTAGATTAGCAGATAAATCGGTTATAAACAGTTGAAATATTATGGGCGCCAACTAGTAACTGGTCTCCATTCTGAAGCATGACCATCTGTTAGGACTCTTGAGACCAATTTAATAATCAGTTTTTATCCATTTTATAATACTAGTGTGTATGTTATAGAGATTCAGTTTTATTAGTAAGGCCCAATGAGGGACAGAGTCTAATACTTTTTGAAGTCCAAAATACCACATCACATAGTGTCCTGCTATCGAGATGCTTGCTCACTGATTCATAAAAGCATAACAAGTTTGTAATACAAGATCAACCTTTACAAAAACATCTTGTTTTGAGTCAATTTCATAAGTTGTTTATCATTTTGTCCTTAAGTATGCTTTCCATAATTTTACAGAGAACTGGGGTAAGGCTATAGGCCTGTAGTTATCCGTATCCTCTATCTCCCTTTATATAGTGGTATGACATATGCTTTATTCCAGTCTGCTGGTACTTCTCCTGTTTTAATGCTGTGATTGAATAAAATTTGTAATGGGTTTGGTCAGATGTGCTTGCATATTTTTGATCATATCTGTGGAGATGCCATCTGTGCCTATGGACAGGGACACTGGTTTACCGGATTGAGAAAGGCATATTCCGCTTTGCACATTGTAAAAACGGTATTGTCACCGGTGTTCGTTAAGCCAAACCGTTTTACCGTGTTTGGTTTTGTGTACTTTATTTAACAATGTTTAACTCTGCTAACATGCATTTTAGCAATTTTGACCTCCACTAATACATATCCTTCCATCCTTGTACCAATTTAAAGTTATTTTAGGTACAAGATGTGATGGCAGCAGCAACACTACAGCTCCATCCCTAAGGTCAGATGGAAGCAGCACTACGGCCCCTTCCTCTGGTGTGACAGAAGCAGCAGCACTATGGCCCCATCCCTTAGGTGTGGATGGCAGCAGTACTACGGTCATCATTCCTCATGTGTGATGGCAGTATCAGCATTATGGCCCCCATCCCTCAGGTGGGACAGCAGCAGGCCTACATTCCCCATTCACCAGTGGTGATGGCAGAAGCACTACAGACCCCACCCCTTCGGTGTGATGGCAGTAGCAACAATGCAGTACATATCCCTCTGGGGTGATGGCAGTAGTGACAGCACTATGATCCCCTTTCAACACTCACACCCCACATGCACAAGTTACAAATGACTTGGTCTCTTTGCTTGTTAGAACTCAGATGTGAATTAATCTGAACCATCACAGCTAAGGTGGACTGCCTTTGTTTTTTCCTATCTATAATTTAACTACCTGAATTGGATATCTGCCTGTGACACCACTGACCAGGGTTAGGGAACAGACTTGGGTGTTGGAGGGCCAGCTGGTGAGTGAAGGCTTGAGTGTCCAATGACCACTCCCCTTCTCCTGAGAGGGAGGGTGGGTTCATGGCTCAGCATTTGCTGGCCCATGGTGGAGGCCAGAGGCACAACAACACATCAGTCCTCACTTGTGGGAGGAGGTGACAGATGTCGGCTTGTGCCTTGACATCATGTGGCCTGTCACACTCCCAAGAAAATAGGAAAACACCCACTGGCCAACCGAAGAATGGCTGCTGGTCCCGCCATACACCAGAAGCCCCAGACATGTGTCCGTTCTGACCCTGACATGCCCAGGATACAGGAAGCTCTGTGGGCAATTCTCCTCCCTGGTAGTCTCCCACAGGGGTAGGGGCCCACTCAATGAAGGGTTACTTTGGGTTACCTGGTAGCACAGCAGTAAGGGTCAGTGAATAGTGGTCGGGACTCAGCAGTGGTTGTAGGGGGCCTTTGCAGGCCTGAAGGAGTGGATGGCCAGGGGTAGGAGGAGCAAAAAAACTGCTTGAATTTGTTTCTTTGAAATAAAGTGTTTCACCTAAAAATCCCCAAGTGATTAGTGGAGGACCTTCAAATGGATTCATGCAACTCCAGACATGTGGATGCTTTTTTTTCTACTTGGTGTCCATGAAAAGGGTGTCTTCCAGTTTTCATGCCTTGTTCAGATGTGAATTGAGTACTACTCTGCCCACCAGCATCATACAGCCCCTGGGTCTTACCTTGTTAAGTACTCTTAAATACTTAACATTTGTTTTTGTTGAAGCAGTCTATCAGAAAACATTTTGTTGTCACAGAGACAGAACCAGCAGGTGGGAGAAAAGGTAAATGATCCAATTCACCTAAATGGGTGCTAACTGTAAGTCTTTTCATAAGTAGTAAGGCAGTTTCTTCTTTGCAAACATACTTTCATTCAGACTAATTTTCATTCAAATAACTGAGGATTTTGGATGGCCCTACTGATTATAAACTTGAATAAGTTAGTTGGTAACAGTGGTCCCATGCTTAGCAATCTATAACCTAGATGCTTATATGCAAAGAATACAATAAAAAACTGACTAAAATCTAAAAACAAGCTTATAAAACGTATCTGAATATTTATCTTTACCTATACAAAATCATTGCAGCCCAAGTAAAACTCAAGTAAATTAATGGTACCTGACTACTATTCTATGATGTAGTAAACATATATTGGTATTTTTTATATATTCTTTGTAAAGCAGGTAAGGCCCACTAGGCAGAACTGTCTGTTTTAAGGAGTGACCTAGAAGCACTTGGGGCTAAGTGACTTGCTTGGATGCAAGTGGAGGTTGTGGGACTCAAACCCAAGTCTGCTGGATGGACCCAGTTCAATCACCGCTTGTTACTCTAACCACTAGACATGGGTGGTTAAACTGAATGGCTGATTACAACAAAGCAGTGTGGGTGATTTCTACTGTTTCTATATGCAGTAAGCAGAAAGAATGCAAAGCACAGCAGCATTCATTTTAAGATTCTGAAATCTGGGCCGGCCCACTGACACTGCAGTAGCACTATTGCTTGCAATGCCAGTGACCCAGGGTCAGAAGCAAACTCGGGTTGCTGGAGGTCTGGCCAGGGGGTAGGATCAAACACCTGGGGACTGCTCTCTCCTCTGGGGTGGGTGGGCTGCAGGTTCTGCTGCTTTACCTCCACCTGTGTGACCATGGGTGGTGATGCAATGGTGCTACAGAGTGATCAGGAGGGAGGACGCTAGCCAGGATATGGAGCAGTGGCATGTCTCTATGTGACCCACCTCCTTGGATCTCTAGTGCTGGTGCCCTCAGGGACAGAGACCAGAAAACCAGGAACAATCACCCCACATCGTCCACTGGCAGAAGGGACCCAGGTGCCCCAGACTTCATAACCAGGCTCCATGAGGGACCCACTGGGCTGCCCAACACACACTAAGGGAGTGTGGAGGGGTGACCTAGGGTCCCCTCCCTTCCCACCTGGGGGGGTACAACCCAGGCAGGATAGGGGCATGCCCACAGGAGCTCCTGAGCATTACCTGGGGTGAAGCTAGGGATACCATGCTGTGAGAAGGGACATAGAAAGAAAATAAAAAATAAAAAGATACTGAAATCTTAGAGATTCTGTGCAGTGACATGCAATTTCCGTGAGGCACCGTGCAAGAATTCAAAACTCGCACACCAAGCAGGATTCCATGATTGGTACCGTGTTACTGTCAAAATGGAAAACCAGGGTCCCTGCCATGGAAGAATCAGGTTTTAAAAGTTTAATTTTAGATAAAAATTTTTCTCAGAAATAACAATATCAGCTTGAATTGTATCTTGCATGGTATGGGTATTGGAAGAAGGGTATTAAAAGATTTATAGATATGGTCATTTAGCAACTGGCCATTTTTGTTGGTTCTGATATCACATTATCTTCAAATGCTAATGGACCTACTTTACATGACTGTTTCAAGGAGTTTATGTAACTGTAAACTATTTTGTTGTTTTCTTCATTTGCCTCTGCCTCAATTGTAACCCTGCTTTTTGTGCTTTCCTGATTTCTTGTTTGCATTTATTTTGGATTTGTTTAAATGTTGCCAATCTAGATGGAATTTAGTTTTTTATATTTATTATAAAGGTGATGTTTTTCTTAATCATTTTTTAAGTTTTACATTTAACCATTTTGGGTTATTCTTAATAGAGAAGTGTTTCCTGAGTTTTGGTATGTTTGTGTTAGCTATTTGCAAGATTTTTGTCTTTAGGTTTGTCCATATGTCTTCCACTGATGCATTATTAAATAATTCATCCCAGTCAATGTTAGTGAGTGCTTATTGATCATATCTAAATTAGCCTTTTTTATAAAATTATTTCAGAGACATTCCTAGACATGGAAACATCAGAAAATGTCAAATTAAATCATATTGTGATTACTACATACAAGTGGCGTTTAACTGTGAAAGTTTTTTATTATAATATCTTCTGAATTTATCACAATGTCTAATATGTTTAAACCCCTTGTTAGAGTTGTAACTATATGTGTTAAGGATAGTTCACCACACAAATTCAAAAACCTTTGGAGATGCTTAATTGGGCAGTACCTTTGATGTTGTCAGTGTCACCCATATTTAAATCTCCCCCCAAAACACTGTCTCTGCTTGATCTACAGCTTTTTCCAATTCATAATTTCTTTCAATATTAATAATAATATTTATTTGTTAAACGCAGTGTCAAAAATATCAAATCACTGTACAATCAACAAATGCTCAAATAAACACAAATAAATAAAAATAATAACACTATAAATATTTCAATATCTAGTACTAAAAATCAGGGAACGCACATGCAAATAGATATGCTTTTAGAGCAGTTTTAAAGCTCTCCACTGTCTGGCACTCTTGTACCCGACGAGGTAGAGAATTCCACATGGTGGGAGTGACAAAAACAAATTCCCAAGCTCCTAAAGACTTCAAACACATCCTGGGAATCTCTAGCAATCACACATTGGAGTGGTCTGAGGGGGCAGTAGGGACTCTGAAGAGCTTGTAGGTAACTCAGACCCAATCCGTGGAGGGCTCTGAAAGTCAGCAAGCCAACTTTAAAGGTGATCCACTACTGAACAGGCAAGCAGTGCAGAATGTGCAGCACAGTTGAAATATGACTGGATCGAACAGAGCTAGACAATAACCTGGCAGCAGCATTCTGCACTAGCTGCAGGTGGTGGATATGAACACCAGGAAGCCCTAGGTATAGGGAGTTACAGTATTCAAGGGGCAAGGTCACGAACGTGTGGACCAGGGTTGAAAGATTACTGGATGGAACAATGTGCTTAATTTGAGCGATGTTCCTCAGAAGGTAAAAAGAGGACTTGACCACAGCTGACACCTGTGAATGAAGCCAGATTCTGCATCCGCCAGAGGGCAGGAGCTGAGAGCCAAAGCCTTGAAGGCCACCTGGCAACTAACCTCTATCTGGCAACCCGTTCTACCACTAACACCTCCGCCTTGTCAGGATTTGATCTAAGCCAACTGGAATTCATCCAGTCTTGGATTTCAGCAAGACAGTTGGAAAAGACTGAGAGCACACTATCCTGGTTGGGTACTAAAGACACGTACAGCTGAATATCATCTGCGTAACAGTGAAAAATTAGCCTGTACCATCTTACAGTGTCCCCTAATGGAAGCATATACACTGTGAACAACATGGGGGACAATACTGAACCGTGCATAACCCCATATGGCAGGGAGTAGGAGGCAGAGGAGAAAATCCCTGATACTACCGTCTGTGACCTGCTAGTGAGGAAAGAATGAAACCATCTGAGGACTGTATTAGACAGGCCACAGATGAACTGCAGGTGATCAAGAAGTACCCCATAGTCCATGGTGTCAAAAGCTGAAGAGAGATCCAGAAGAACCAAGATGGAATAACACTTCTGATCTCTAGCCATCAGGAGATCACTGAGCGCCCAAACCAGAGTGGTCTTGATACTATGTCTCTTATGGAAACCAGACTGAGAGGATCAGAATGGCATGGATGGTAAGGTGGTCCTCCAACTGTTGTGTGAAAACTTTCTCAATAACTTTCCCTATAAAGGGAAGGTTAGAGATTGGCCTGTAGTTTGCAGGAAAATCTGGGTCAAGAGATGACTTCTTGAGAAGAGGGATAACCACAGACTCCTTCAGGGAGCAGGGAAACTCCCCAACTCCAATGAACACCAGATTCATTCCACTAGAACCGGACCGATCACATCTACGCACCCTATTAAAGGGTGTGTAGGGCAGGATCCAAACTACAGCAAGTTGGATGACATTCTGGAGAAGCCACATGGCATCCTCGATCGCCAGATGGTCAAATTCAGCCCAGCAAAACGAGACGTCACGACCTCACTCCGACCACCAGTAACCCCCATAGGGCATGATAGGCAAATCTCTGCCCTGATGTTGGCAACCTTATCAGCAAAGAAGCGAGCAAACTCATCACACTCCACTTGCGACAAGGCCTTCCAGACTCATAGACAGGCTGGATTGCACAGTCTGTCCACCGTTCGGAACTGCTGAGCTGGTCAATTCTGTGCAGCAGCAATCTCCCTGGACAGGAATTCTGCCTTCTTATGGGAGGTTGATGACTGATAGATCCTATAATGCTCCATCAGTCTAAGTTTGTCAGCATCTAAGCCAGTTCTACGCCATGCACACTAACCTTCACCCTGCCTGTTTCATCCCCTTCAAGATCCCATCAAACCATGGGGACCGAGGTGAGAGTAAGCGGAGAACACGGAAAGGAGCAAGGGTATCCAGAGCCCTCCACAGCTCAATTAAAAGCCTGGAGTAGATTCTCTGGACCCTCACTTGCCTCTGGAATTCCTGATAGATCCAACACTGCCATAAGGCTATCGGGTGAAACCCTGCAATGGGTGGTATCGGACCATCTCCACGGGGCAGGCCTTAAAGGGAAAGCCAAGAAACTGAACCTGATGATGTGGTAGTTGGACCAACCGATTGGTTCCATCACCAGGTTGGAGGCTTCCAACCCCAGGAGAAATACCAGGTCCTATAAGTGACCATGATTATGAGTCACAGAGGAAACTACCTGTGTGAAGCCCAAAGAACTCATGAGATGGAGGAAGTCTTGTCCAAATTGCTAGAGTTCGTTGTCGATCCTGGCATTGAAATTCCCTAGTGCCATCAGCCTGGGGAGTCCAATACCATATTGGCGTTAACTCTGCAGCTTCCTGCAAAACTGACTCGCCACCTGGTGGATGATAAACAAGAGCAATTTTGCACCCCACACCAGCGGCTACAGTACATTCAAAGGACCTGGTGTCCTTAACTGGCACATCAAAAAGGCCCAACTCTGATTTAAAACTAATTGCTACACCCCTGCCTCGACCCAACCTCACACAGTGTATCACTGAAAACTAGCTGAATGGCTGACTCCAAATGGGACCAGCATTTTATCCAGCCAGGTCTCAGTGACGCAAGCCAAATCAGCTGACTCAACAAGAACAGCTATAATAGCTGACTTTTTCTTTATAGATCTGGTATTGCATAACACCGTGTGGGTTCGGTGGGAAACCGGAGCAGTTCGAGGTACTGACCCACTAAACATGGAACCCTTGGGTATGGGCATGAAGCAAGGTGGCCCTCGTTCAGTGCACCATTTCTCCCCAGGATGTCTTCTGGTCCCCACTACCCCAATTGGGCCACTCAGCTCAACCCCCCTGCTTGGTCCCCCACCCCTTAGGGGGGTGGCATCCGGTGGATGGTAGCATAAGCCTATTAAAAGTTTTATTATTTTTATTCAATAGTTTTATGCATAATGTTTCAGTGTGATTATATGTTTTTATTTTGTTTGTAATATCTATAGGTTTTAGTTTAGATTTTATATATAATGCAATTCCTCCTCCTCTTGTTTTCTATTAAAACAAATCACAATCGAGATTACTGTCCCCACATTTCTTTATTAGACTACCATTTTCAGTGATGGCAACCTGGCAGATTACAAAGTGCTTTAGTTAATCCATTTTATTATTCAGACTTTGGGCATTGATTAAATATGTTTTAAGGATGTTTTATGTATTACAGACTTAGTTTAGATAGGGTTGGCAACTTTAATAATGAGAGTATGATCAATAGTGGCAAGATGGTACTTTTGACCCCCTTTACTAGTTTAAATCCATGATGTTAAGAGCCAAAGAAAAAGCATTTGTCAATGCCAAATGTTGTCATTGCTGGCATTGGCATTGGTAGTAGTGCAGGAGTTAGAGATATGCATAATAGGAATGGCAGTGAAGTATTGAACTGACACTCAAGCCCACCCCCACCCTGCAGAGACTGACAGGCATTGTGGTGTGTCTTTGGGTGCGTCAGCCATAATGCTCAAGCCATTTCACCTCACCTACCCTGCAGACACAAGTGTTCATGGTGTGCCTTAGGTCTCGGCCTTACGCCACCCCATTCCATAAGGAAATATGCTGAGATGGGTAATATAGGAGAATGGGGTGAACTTTGGGCCAAAAGTCCAAGGCACACCTTGATGCCTGTCACTGGCTGCAGGATGGGTGTAGGGTGGAATGGCGTGAGCATTACAGCCGACAATCCCAAGTCACACCCTGACGCCTGTCAGTCTCTACAGGTGGGGCGCTATGGTTGGAAACCCTAATGCCCTGGGCATTTGTTAGTATTGTCACTCCAAATTTTACAACATGGGCTTTTGTGACCCCATCTCATGAACAGTGGCACTATCAGTTTGTTAGCTGAAAGATGATTTTGCACAGTGACTGCACCATTTGGCACCACAGGTGCGAAAACACACTTTGAGCAGGATGTGAAAAATGACAGCAGTACTGTTCTTGAGGTTTAAAAAAATGGTTGAAAATCGAGTGAAAATATGAAAAATTGGTGGTCATGAGCGTGTGTAGAAACTGCGCAATGCACACCCATAATGCAATTATTTTGGGGATTTTTTTAACCAGATTTTCAACATAGGCATTTTAGGACCTCCACTCATGAACAATATCACTGTCCCAAATGTTGATTTCCACAGCACTGTGCTATTGTGCACCACATGTGTGAAACACATTTTGGGCAGGATGTGAAAATGACAGCTATACTGTTCATAAGAAGGTGTGGAAAATGGCAATGTTGAAAATCTGGAGTGAAAATATTAAAAATTGTCGAGGTTACGAGCATGCGTGGAAGCTGCGCAATGCATGTTCTTTACAGTCATTTTTTGGAGTTTTTTTCACCAAATTTGCAACACAGGCTTTTTGGGACCCTACCTCTTGAACAGTGGCACTGTCGTTTTGTTAATCCGTCCCGAAAGGTGATTCTGTGCAGTGACCACAAAATGACCATTTGGGACCAAATAACGAGATGGCAGTGCATGTGTTCATGAGGTGGGGTCCCAAGAACCCCATGTTCAAAATTTGGAGCCAAAATTCAAAACAATGTCTGAGATATCCACCTAAGTTGAAACCCCTCATTGATGCCATTATACAGCTTACCGACATTTCTTCATTTTGCAGTTCGGCTTTGAAGAGTACAGACATGTTCCCGTTCCACCGAAGATCGCAGCACCAGATCTCTGGAGATAAGTATGGGATGAGAGGTGTGTGTGGGAGAAGTGGGGTGCACAGAGGATAGGGGAGGGGGGGGGGTGCCGCGGACAATGAGGGACCGTTTCCTTTTTTTCAGGTACAGAAAAAAAAATCACTGGACCGTTTTCTTTCTTTACAGGTGAAATAAAACTAATGTTGGGCAAACGGGTGGGCTCCCATTTAGCCACACTGGGTTGGGCTCCCAGTGTGCCACACAATGGGGGTGGGGTAGGGGAGGAACATGCTGATGCAGTCGACTTTCTGAGAGCAGCGGCACACTGGGTTGGGCTCCCAGTGTACCACACAGTGTGGGTGGGGGAGGCAGACATGCTGACACGGGGATTGCACCCCCCATGTCGGCTTTCTTGGGGGATTATCCTGCCGCCACCATGTTTATTGAAATGTTTCACCAGGAAAGATACATACGGGAGGCGTGCCATTTGTGCTGCTGCATGACGAACAGATCTCTGATTGCAGCGGCACATTTCTTTCAAGTTGGTGGCACTTTACATAATTCTTGCATCAGCGCTAGCATGCTGGCTAATTGGGGAATGAGGGACGCACCTACTAAAGCATGCCCTGCATTCGCCAACAATGACACACCTCTGCATTTCTGCTACTACCACGAGATGTTGCTTGTGCACGCACAAGACAACATAAAAATGAAGTTAGTGGGTCTGTGCCTCTTTTATTTAGATGTAATCCATCTCTGGCAAACAAAGATCTGTTTTGTGAGAAGGTTCTGTGGTCAGTAAACAAAATGTTCTTTTGAATACACCAGTTTCTAAGCCTAACGTTAATTCTGGCTATAGTATTGCTTTTTTCCTGAGAATCTCTTGGTATTGGTAGAATAGCAGAGATAGCAACATGCCACTTAGTTTGCTGTATTTTATTTCCTAAGTCTAGCAATTCATAACATATGTCTTTTTCGTGCATGTGTTTTAGACTCTACAGGAATGATAATTTTAGTGTTTTCTTCTTTTAACAAATTGTCAAGTCTTGATACAACATCTTGTATTTTTGTCCCTGTCAGACATGTCACATTGTTTCTTAGTTTATTGGTTCGGTTGGAGGTGAGAGTCAATATGTTTAATAATATGAGTCTCCAATGATTTTATGTTGAATCATGTCATTAGAATGAGAACTGTTCTCAGTGACAGCACCAGGGATTTCCATAGTCTCTTCTAAAGATGCAAATCTATTAGTTGGTACAGAATAAGAAGGTGTGTGAAAAGTATTATCTATAACAGGAGGTTTATAGACCTCTGCTCTCCTCCCTTTTTTTGACTTTCTATGTTGCACTGTTTCCCAATCCACTGTTTCAGTATTAAATGGCTCTGGTTCTTGTGATCTTTTATTTCTCCGTGTGCTGTTGCTTTCTGCTTCAGTATCAACACCCTGCGTTATATCTTGCATTTTGTCAGAGGTACTGTATGAGATGCACCATTATTCTGTGGTAACAGCTGGCTTTACAGTTGGAGGGGCTATATTTCTAAGCGTGTAGTCCAGGAAGCATTCTAAACTGCGTAATTCTTTTAGGCTAGTCAATTCAGTGTGCAGTTTAGTAATTTCCCCTTTAAGGCTTAAGATAACTTCACAGTTTGTACATGAAAAGGAAATTATGAGTTCAGCAACAGTACTATTCTTGCGATCAGTTGTATTACAAGCTTGACAAACTATCACCTTGCTTCCATTTCCTAGCTCTAAGATGTTAGAGACACTGTCAACCTCCTTAGGTCTCAAAGTGTCCCTAGTTTAAAAAATACATTTCATGATTGCCAGCGTTCTTTAAGGATTGCTGATGCAGTTGGCTGTTTGATTCGGACTCTTTTCCTTAGAAAAAGTGAAAAACAGACTGCCCACTATACTGGTATCATCACACAAATACAGGTTTGGTTGCATTCCTTGATCAGCTCCAACTGAATCTTTCCTGGACTTAGGAACACCCACAACACAGTCCATCCATGTGTGATGCAGTGGGAGTTTAGGAGGGTGTTGCATCATGAGTGACTGCAATATTTAGAGGTGTTTCTAATGCTCAGAAAGTATGCAGTAAAAACAGATCCAGGACTGTAAAAAAAAAAACAAAGTAGTTATGTTTGCCATCATCCGAGTTTTCGGAGGTGTGGCAGCCCTCTTCCAATTCAGGCAGTGTGTTTGCAGGCGCGGCCGCAGTTCTCCAATGCCTGCTGGAGCTAAAATGCAGTGGAGTACAGTTGAAAGGGGGAGCTACGCTTCAGTGAGCAGCGATAAGATATCGCCTGCTCATGCGTGTTCCCCCTACACACACACATACACACACGCATACTGCGTGCTGCCTCCCCCATGCACACGCTGTATAGCCGGGGGTGCCCAATCTCCTGTCAGCTGTGCTGCCCCCCCACCGTGCAAGCCTTCCACATGCCACGCTGTGTGCCCACCCCCAGCGTGGCAACTCATCGATAGCCGACGGGGTGCCCAACTCCGCGCCGGCTCCACTGTCCCCCCAAGAGTACAGGGTGCCATGCTGGGGTCACCCCAGCGTGGCAACAGACAGCAGGAGCCGGTTAGCCCAACTCTGCTGGCTCAATGCCCCCCAACCAGTTGCTCTTGCCATGCTGGGAGCCCACCCCAGCATGGCAAACGTCCCGTCATTTAAAAAATAACCCTGCAAATAAAAACAGTCCCTCGGTGCTTCTCCCTGCTCCCTCCCACAACCCGCACCCACCCACTGCGCACCCTGCCTCCCACACCCCCTCACCCCATACTCGCCTCCGGACCTCGGCGCGATGATTTTCGGTGGACCGGGAACACATCTGCACTCTTCAAAGCTGACCACGGAATTGAGGAAATGCTGGTAAGCTGTATAATGGGATAGATGGGGTTTTTTCAACTTTGCTGCATATCTCAGGCATTTTTTGGAATTTTTGCACCAAATTTTCAACATGGGGGTTTTTGGGACCCCTTCTCATGAATGCTGTCACTGTCATTGCGTTATTCAGGCCCGAAGGGCGATTTTGCAGTCACTGTGCAAAATCACCTTCGGACTGATTAATGAAACAACACTGCCAGTGTTCATAAAGTGAGCTCCCAAAGCCTATTTTGAAAATTTGGTGGAAAAATTCCAAAAAATGACTTTTACGAGCGTGCGTTGTGCAGTTCCTATGCAGGCTCGTAAGTTCACAAATTTTCAATATTTTCACTCCAGATTTTCAACATTGCTATTTTACCACACCTTCTTATGAGTAGTACAGCTGTCATTTTTCACATCTCACCCAAAACGTGCTTCCACCCATGTAGTGCACAATGGCACAGTCGGTGTGCGAAATCAATGTACAGGACAAATTAAAAAAAAATCACAGTGACACTGTTCATGAGCAGAGGTCTTAAAATGGCTATGTTGAAAATTTGGTGAAAAATTCTAAAATGACTGTTTCTGGTGTGTTAGCGCCGGTTCTATACTGCCTTCGTAAGTTCTTGAATTTTAAATATTTTCAATCCAGATTTTCAACATTGCCATTTTATTACACTTTCTTATGAGCAGTACAGCTGTCATTTGTCATATCTTGCCCAAAACATGTTTTCGCACATGTAGCGCTCAATGGTGCAGTCAGTGTGCGAAAGCAATGTTTGGGACAGATTAAGAAAATCACAGTTACACTGTTCATGAGCAGAGGTCTTAAAATGGCTATGTTTAAAATTTGGTGACAAAAGTCCGTAAAATGACTGTGTTATGAGTGAGCATTGCACAGTTTCCACGCACCCTCGTAAGTTCATGACTTTGTAATATTTTCAGTCCACATTTTCGCCAGTGGCATTTTTCCACACTTCCTTATGAACAGTAAAGGTGTTATTTTTCACAACATGGCCGAAATGTGTTTTCACACTTTCAGTGCAGAGATGCGTGGTCGCTGTGGGAAATCATTGTTGATATTCATGAAAATCTTCTCGACTGAGTATCACACCAGCCCACCATTCCCCTCTCTCTAGTACAACCAGAGCTTCAGAGCAGCTCATCCTGACTATTAAGTGGCATGATACTGTTTTTATTTTTGCCATTACTCTCCCTTCTGATAGCTCTTGGGACTTACATCTTGAAGAAACCCCAAAAAATAAAATAAAGAAAGAAAAAACAACTTGGTCTTTTCCTTTTTCCTGCCTGCTGTACTTCCCTATTGCATTGGGTATACCCCTTTTAGCTGCTAACTGTGACATTACAGCCTTTGCGTGTTAGCTCATTCCTGACTCCGCTTGATAGTAGCCCTATCTGTGGACTTGTGCTCATATCAGCAGATTACATTCAGCTGGAGAAGCCACCTCCATTTCAGAGTACACCCCTATATTCAACTGCAGGAAGGGAATGTCAGTTGACAACTAACTTTTTTACTACAGCAGTTTTCCTTGGCATATTTCCTGCTTGCAAAGATATCGAAATGTCTCAGGAAAACCCTGGCATGGGGAGAGGATGGGTGTGTGGGTGTGTGGGTGTGTGTGTGTGTGTGTTGAGGAACAGTGGGCGCATCTAAAAGGAGCCATAGACGAGGCAACAAACCTTTTCATTAGGCAATTAAGCAAAAGCAAGAAGAAACAAAAAACAATATGGTTCTCAAAGGAAGTGACTGAGAAGGGAAGAGCGAAAAGGCAGGGGGAATTCAAGAATGCATGGGACAGACATACAGCAATTCTGGTGGTGGGGGTAGGAGGAAGTAGGCTGTTGGTTAACTAGGATTTGCAGCTTTTCCAATAGGTAGGGAAATGGGCAGACTGGGTGGGTCAAGCAGTCCTTATCTGCTGTCAAAGTCTATGTTTCTATGTTTGTGGTATTCAGGAGATACAAGGAAACACAGAGGGAGGAGGACAGGAAAGTTTATTTAGAAAAACAGAAGGAGGCAGGGAAAGCATTCAGCAGTGCAAAGGCACAAGCAGAGGAAAAAACAGCCCAGTCAGTAACAAAAGGGGACAAGACATTCTTCAGGTATGTTAGTGAAAGAAGAAAGACCAGAAGTGGGATTGTTAGGCTAAAAGGGAAAGGAAGGGAGTGTGCGGAGGGGCACCTGGAAAAAGCAGAAATCCTGAACAAATATTTTTTTCGATATACACAGAAGAAAGGGAAGGTGTGGGACCTGAGTTAAGTGACAGGAGCATCGATGGAAGAGAGGTGGACTCCAGTCTATTTACGAAGGAGAGAGTCCTAAAGCAACTCACAAAACTGAGAGTGGACAAGGCAGTGGGGCCAGACGGGATACAACCAAGAGAGGAGTTTAGAGAGCTTGCAGCACAACTCTCAGCACTGTTCAACAAAATCGCTGGAAATGGGAGTGGTTCCAGAGGAATGGAGGAGGGGAGATGTAGTCCCGCTCCACAAAAGTGGGAGCAGAGAGGAGGCTGGCAGTTACAAACCAGTCAGCCTGACCTCGGTGGTGGGGAAATTAATGGAATCACTGCTAAAGGAAAGGATTGTGGTATATCTTAGAAACATAGACTTTGATAGCAGGTAAGGACCGCTTCATCCACCTTGTCTGCCCATTTCCCTACCTAATGGATAAGCTGCAGATCCTAGTTAACCAACAGCCTGCTTCCTCCTACCCCCCACTAGAATTGCCTTATGTCTGTCCCATGCATTCTTGAATTCCCACCACTGTTTTTGACTCTATGACCTCCTCAGGAAGGCTATTCCTTGCATTTACAATCCTCTCTGTGAAGAAATACTTCCTCACATTACCTCTGAGCCGTCCCCCCTCTATCTTTAAATTGTGCCCTCTTGTTCTTGCACATCTCTTTTTTTGAAAGATGCTTCCCTCTTGGACTTTGTTGATACCCTTGAGGTATTTGAAAGTTTCTATCATGTCCCCCCTCTCCCTCCTTTCCTCGAGGCTATACATCTTAAGCTCCTTTAGTCTTTCTTCATATGTTTTCTGGTGCAGACTGCTCCATTTTGGTTGCCCTCCTCTGGACAGCCTCCACCCTATGTCATTGTGGAGATGGGGTCTCCAGAACTGTACACAGTACTCCAGATGTGGTCTTGCCAACTGTCTGTACAGAGGGCAAACAGCTTTTTGTTTTCTACTGGTGATGCCTCTCCATATGCATCCCAGTATCCCCCCCTGCCCTCCTTACTGCCTTCTCACATTGCTGGGCCACCTTTAGGTCATCTGATATGAATACCCCCAGGTCCCTTTCCATTTTTGTAGTTGTCAGTATCTCACCCCATTGTGTACTCTTGACCTGGGTTTTTGTTTCCCAGGTGCATTACTTTGCACTTCTTTGTGTTGAATCTAAGCTGCCATACATTTGACCATTCCTCCAACCTTGCCAAGTCCCTTTTAATCCTTTCCACACCACCTTGCGTATCAACCCTGTTGCAGATCTTTGTGCCATCTGCAAAGAGACATACCTTCCCCTCCAGTCCCTCAGCAATGTCACTTATAAAGACATTAAAAAGGACTGGCCCCAGTACTGAACCCTGTGGTACCCCACTAGTAACCCTCCTTTCTTCACTGTGGACTCCATTTACTATTACCTGCTGTGTCCTGTTGTCCGGTCAGTGTTTTACCCAGACTACCACCCTGGGACTGACTCCCAGGCTGGCTAATTTGTTTATTAATCTTTTGTGTGAGACTGTGTCACATGCCTTGCTAAAGTCTAGGTAGGCCATGTCCACGGCCCCTTCCCTGGTCTACTGCTTTGGTCACTGAGTCAAATAAATCAATTAGATTTGTTTGACATGACCTTCCTGCTCTGAATCCATGCTGCCTTGGTTCCTGTACCCCACTGGCCTCTAGGTAATCAAAATTTCTTTCCTTCAGAAGTGATTCCATCATTTTCCCTACCACTGAGGTCAAACTGACAGGTCTGTAGTTTCCTGCCTCTGTCTTGCTCCTACTTTTGTGAAGGGGAATCAGATCCGCCCTTCTCCAGTCCTCAGGTACCACACCATCCTCCCATGATTTATTAAAAAGGGTAGTCAATGGTGTTACTAGTTCTTTTAGAATTCTGGGGTGAATCCCGTCAGGCCTCATTGCTTTATCCACTTTCAGTTGTAAGAGTTCTTTCAGAACCCTTTCTTCTGTGAAAGGACTAATATCAACCCCCTATCCAGAGTGCTTCTATTGACTGGATGAGGTCTCTTCCCCTGCTTTTCCGTTGTGAATACTGAGCAGAAATATTCATTCAATATCCCTGCTTTTTCACTGTCGCTCTCTGTCTAACCACCTTCCTCTTTTCTCAGCCTCAGTGTCCCTGCCTTCATCTTTCTTTGCTCCCTAATGTACCTATAAAAGGTTTTATCCCCTTCTTAACCGAGTTGGCTATCTTTTCCTCAGTTTTGGCCTTTGCTATTCTGACTGCCTTCCCCACTTTCTTCTGCTTTAACTGCTACAGTTCTCTGTCCTGCTCCTTCTGTGTTTCCTTATACTTCTGAATGCTATCTTTTTCTCCCTTACCTTCCCCGCCACTTCTTTTGAGAACCATAGTGTTTTTTTTCTTTTGTTTTGATTTGTTTATTTGCTTCACACAAAGGCTTGTTGCCTCTGTAATGGCAGTTTTGATGTTTCCCCATTGTTGCTCCACCCCACCTTCTTGCCTGTTTCCTAGTGCTTTTCTGAGGCACTCTCGCATTTTGACAAAATCAGCCCTTCTGAAGTCCAGTACCTTCACCTATGTGGCTTGACTCTACAGCTAAGTTTATCATGAGCCACACTGTTTCGTGGTCGCGTGTTCCCAGATGGCTACCCACTTCAAGATCAGAGATCCTCTCTCCTTCCCCATTTGACAGTACCAGTTCTAAGATGGCTCCCTCCCAAGTGGGTTCCAAAACTAGCTGTCTGAGGCATGCCCCATGTAGGGCATCGAGAATGGCCCTTCTTTTGGATGTGGCTGCAGCAAAGGTGCTCCAGTTAACATCTGGCATATTCAAGTCCCCCATCTGCAATATCTAACCTTTCTGTGCCATCCCAAGGATGCCTTCTATCATTTCCTTGTCCATTTCCTCCCCCTGAGATGGGAGTCTGTATACAACCCCTGTGCGGATTGTGGAGCCATTTCCAGTCTCCAGGGTGACCCTCAGTGCCTCCTCTCCTCCCTGTTTACCCTTTAGTTCTGTTGCTTTGATCCCTTCCCTTACATAGAGAGCTACTCCTCCTCTTCCTCTTCTTCCCTCCCTGTCCGTCCTATAGATTGTGTACCCTGGTATGTTGACATCCCAGCCATGGTTCTCTGTGTACCATGTTTTTGTGACTGCCACGATATCCAGGCATCCCTCTTCCATCAAGGCCACCATTTCGGGGAGCTTTTTACCTAGACTATGGGCATTGGTACTCATTACCCTCCATTTTTTTCTGGCTTTATTTCTTTTTGCCCCATCCCTGTCCTTACTGCCTTTGTCTTTTTCTCCATTTACTCCTGCCCTTATCCTTATTGACTGCTGTATCTTGGTGTTTACGTCACTAACCACCCTGATTTTTGGGGGGAAGGGGCTAGGATTTCCCTTCTCCTTTTCAGTGCCTCCCCCCTTGGCTAGTTTAAATGGTTGCCAATGAAGCATTTATACCTATCACCAAGGATCATTGTTCCCCTCCAGATAGATGCAGACCATCGCGCTTATATAGGCCTGCATCCCTCCAGGTGGAACCCCAGTCCCCAATGAAGCCAAATCCCTGAGCTCTGCACCAGTTTTTCAACCAGTCATGAATCCCATGCTGCGGAGTACCATAGCCTCATCCATGCCATAGATAGGTAGCACTTCCGAGAAAGTTACCATGTGTGCTGCTTGTCTAAGGCCCCTCCCCAACTCTACAAACTCCTGTTGCACTGCTCTGATCCCATTTTCAGCCAGGTCATTCATCCCTAGGTGGATAATGACATCCAGCTCACTCCCCCTTGCAGCTGCTTCCATGATCCTGAGGACCTATGCCGTCCAGAAACAATCAACTACAACTCTGACCCTCCACCCCGGGGAGTGCCTTCCTTCCTTCCTTTCAGACACCTATTTCACAGTGGTTAAGTACCAGGTCTAGTCACAAATGACTGCAAATATCTCCCAGCTACAGTTCCTCCCTGGCAAATTAAAGTTAAAACTAAGACAAGTTAGCTTCAAAAACAGAATCAATACTAGTTACTTACACAGGTCCAAAAAGCAATAATTCAGTTCAGTGTAGTCTAGAAAATATTCTCCTTGATTTAAGGAATCTCTGGCTGCTTTGTCTCTCTCTGTGTCTCAGCAGACAGAGACCACAAACAACTCCTCTTTTAAGTCCACAGTTCAACTAGGCCCCCTTCTGCTCCTCCCCTTAACAAACACCTGTTTCACAGAGGTTAAGTACCAGGTCTAGTCACAAATGACTGTAAATATCTCCCAGCTACAGTTCTCCCTGGCAAATTAAAGTTAAAACTAAGACAAGTCAACCCCAAAAACAGAATCAATACTAGTTACTTACACAGGTCCAACAAGTAATAATTCAGTTCAGTGTAGTCTAGAAAATAACCTCCTTAATTTAAGGAATCTCTGGCTGCTTTCTGTCTCTCTGTGTCTCAGCAGAGAGCATCTTGAGTCCAGTGGATCACAGGATCCTAGGCTGCATGGATTCACAATCAGAAGGTCATGTCAAACAAATCTGATCTAATTATTTGGCTGGGTGATCAGGGAATTAGATCAGGGAGGAGCCTATCTGGATTTCAGAAAGGCCTTCAACACTGTTCCATATAGGAGGCTTGTAAATAAGGTGGGCAGCCTGGGAGTGAGTCCCAAGGTGGTGTACTGGGTAAGAAATTGGCTAATAAGGGATAGAATACAGAGGGTGGTGGTGAACGGAGTTCCTTCCGAGGAGAGGAGGGTGACCAGTGAGTGCCACAAGGATCAGTTCTGAGGCCAGTCCTCTTTAATGTGTTCATAAGCGACATTGCAGAGGGGCTGGAAGGGAAGGTATGCCTCTTTCCAGATGACACCAAGATCTGCAACAGGGTTGACTCTCCAGGGGGGTGGAAAAAATTAGGAGATGCCTAAGCAGGCTTGAGGAGTGGTCAAGACTGTGGCAGCTAAGATTCAGTGCAAAAAAGTGTGAAGTCATGCATTTGGGGCACAGAGACCCAGGGGAGCAGTACATGATGGGGGTGGGGGCAGGTACTGATGGCCACCAAACAAGAAAGGGACCTGGGGTGATCATATCTGATGACCTAAAGGTGATCAAGCATTTTGTGAAAAGGCTGTGGGGAGAGCCAGTGGGATGCTGGGGTGCACATGGGAGAGGTATCACCAGCAGAAAAAAGGAGGTGGTGATACCAATGTAAAAATAATTGGTGAGTCCCCATCTGGAATACTGGGTCCAGTTCTGGAGGCCACATCTCTGGAAGGACATAGACAGAGTAGAAGCACTTCAGAGAATGGCAACAAAAATGGTGCAGGGTCTGCACCAAAAGTCATATAAGGAGAGACTAGAGGAGACTTCAATATATATACCCTGGAAGAGAGAGAGGGGGGGATATGACAGAGACCTTCAAATACCCCAAAGATATAAATAAGGTACAAGAGGGTATCATCTTTCAGAAAAAAAGATGTTCAAGAACAAGGAATCATGATATGAGGCTGGGGGGGGGGGGTAGATTCAGGAGTAATGTGATGAAGTATTTTTTCACAGAAAGTGTGGTGAATGCATGGAACAGCCTCTCAGCAGAGGTGGTGGGGGCAAAAATAGTAGGGTAATTCAAGAATGCATGGGATAGGCACATGAGAACCCTAGCAATAGAAAAGCAAGGGTAAAAACTGGAGATCATGTAGGATCTGCAGTATTACAGTAGGTAGGGAAAATGGACAGACTAGGTGGGCCAGGTGATCCTTATCTGCCATCAATTTCTGTGTTTCTGTTACTTGTTTTCTGCTTCAGTTCTTGTTGCCATACTCTGAGGTGGCTATGTGCTATTTTTCAGCATGCCCCACAGAGTTAGAAGGACATGCAAGAGTGGCACATTTACTTCTCTCAAAAGGAATCCTGTAACATTCTTGTTCTGCAGTGTCACATACACCAGTAATCTGCATTTTTTCTGCCCCCCAAAGAAAGGGCAGCTTGGCTGTTTTAAAAACAAAACAGTCATACATTATTTCGCTGGTGGTATGATGCCTAGCGCAGTTCTAGTGGTTACTTTCCGAGTTCGCGCATGCACTGCGAACTCCTTGGGATAGTGACTTTTGAGGGGTGTGACACTGCTGTCCAACGCAGAGTGCTCTGCAAGGGGCTCGCCAGTATCGTACCAATCATCTGCCAGGCTGGTCCTGACACTGTTTTGCCTGAAGTGGTCTGCACTTGAAAATAAAAAGCTGCATCAATCATGTGGCAGCTTTTTCCTTTCATCTGCAGGTCACTGCAGAGCAGACAACTGTTTGCATCGTGATGTCTCTTCCCCCCCCTCTGCTACCCCATGGTCCCTTCCTTTCTCTCACCCATGCAGAGCAGGCCACAGCCTAAGCTCCGTATGGACTGGGAGTATTCGGTGCCCAAAGGCATAAGCGTGATCGAGCTCTAGCGGATGCCCCCCACCTGCTGAGAGCAGGGTGCTCAATCCCCATGTCAACATGTATTCCCCCTCCCCCTTTAATGTGACACACTGGGTGCCCACCCCAGTGTGCCAAAAACTACCTGTGTGTGGTGTTTCCGACACCGGGATGCCCTCTCCCATGTTGGGTGTGCCCCCCTACACCCCTATATTCTCTGACCTCTGGGTGCCCAATCCCCGGGTCGGCATTGATCCCCCCCAAGTACTCTGGCACACTGGGAGCCCACCCCAGTGTGCCGAAATCCATAGTGTTCCTGTAAAAAAGAAAACAGACCCACAGTGTCTTTTTTTTTATTTAAACCTGAAAAAATATGAAAACAGTCCCTTGTCATTCCCGCCGGTCTCCCTCCCCCAACCCGAACCCTCCCTCTGTGCACCCCACGTCCCTGCACACACCCACACCCATACTTACCTCTGGAGATCAGGAGCAATGATCTTCGGTGGACCGGGAACACGTCTGCACTCTTCAAAGACCAACTGGGAACTGAAGAAAATCTTGATAAGCCCTATAATGGTAATCAGTGGGGGATTTCAACTTAGGTTGATTTCTCAGCCATTATGGGGAGTTTTGGTCCCAAATTTTCAACATGGGGTTTTTGGGACCCCACCTCATGAACACAGTCACTGTCATTTTCATTTGTCTGTCCATAGAATCACCTTTCTGGACCAATTAGCAGAAATGAATAGTGCCACTGTTCATGAGGTGGGGTCCCAAACCCTTGTTGCAAATTTGGTGAAAACTCTCAAAATGACTGCGGTACGAATCGTCCGCTGTGCAGTTTCTGTGCACGTCAGAACATCATCAGTTTTTAAGATTTTCACTTCAGATTTCCAACATTGCCATTTTTTCACTCCCCCTTATGAACAGTACAGCTGTAATTTTTTACATCCTTCCCAGAATGTGTTTTTGCACCTGTGGCGCAGAATTGTGCAGTCACTGTGCAAAATCAACTTTCTGGACAGATTAACGAAATTCCAGTGCAACTGTTCATGAGGGGAGGTTCCAAAAGGCCATGTTGAAAATTTGGTGAAAACATTCCAAAAATTGACTGTGCTACAAGTGTGCATTATGCACTTTCTTCGCACACTCGTAACTTTGCCACTTTTTCATATTTTTACTCCTGATTTTCCACATTGCCATTTCTTCACACCTCTTCATGAACAGTGCAGCTGTCATTTTTCATATCATGCCCGAAATGTGTTTTCGTACCTGTGGCGCTAAATGGCACACTCGCTGTGTGAAATCACCTTTTGGGATGGAATAACAAAATGATACTGCCACTGTTCATGAAGTGGGGTCTCAAAAAGCCCATGTTAAAAATTTGGAGCAAAAATACCAACAAATGCCCAGGGCGTTAGGGTTTCCAACCAAACACCCACCCTTAAAATGCAAGGTAGAGTAATATACACAGAAAAATATGGGAGGCATGTACAACAGCAATACCAGCAGTGAACTTTGAGCATTGACAAATGCTTGTTTTCTTTCATTTGGTCTGGCACGTTTTCTGTGCCCACCTTGTTGCAAGAGCATCTTGTCCTTGGCTACTCCCCTTACCTGCTAGTCGGAACCAATAAGCATACAGGGCTGCTGCCTTCTTCCCACTACCTTCTACCAGTGAGATTATTGTCTACTGGGTAGTGGGTGTGTTTATTGAGGCTCTGGCTCAGACGCCCAGACTATCTCCTTTCTGTGTGCCACCTTACGTGTGACCTCTTCTTTTTTTTCTATGAGAGCTGGTAGTCATGTTTTACTTATTTGTTTATTTATGCTATATCACTTGTCTATATATTTGGACTAGTTTTTCACAAGCTCCATATGTATACTCTGGAGGAAAGGAGGGAGAGGGGGAATATGATAGACACATTCAAGTACCTCAAGGGCATCAGCAAGGTTCAGAGGGCAGCATCTTTCAGAAAAAGAGATGTGCAAGAACAAGGGGTCACAATATGAGGCCTGGGGAGGAGACTCAGGGGTAATGTGAGGAAGTATTTTTTCACAGAAAGGGTGGTGGATGCATGGAACATTCTCCCTGTGGAGGTTGAAGAGGCTAAAATGATAGGTGAACTCAAGAATGCATGGGACAGACAGAATGTAACCCTAGTGGTATGAAAGAGAGGGTAAGCTGCAGATCATTTAGGATCTGGAGATTAAGTAGGTAGGGAAATGGGCAGACTAGGTGGGCCAGGCTCTCCTTATCTGCCATCAGATTTCTATGTTTCTAGGTTTCCAGCTTGTGCTTCTCTCCCCCTTTCCTTCTCTCTTGGCAAACATGACTGAGGTAGGTAAAGGGGAGAGTAATTGTTATTGATAGGCATGTAGTACCACGCAGTGTCGCGCATGCACCATAGCCAGTAGCCAGTGCCGGCCCCGTGGCAAAAAGTCTTGCTCTAGCATGGTCCTAGTGCCTCTGTTCAAGACCCATAAGTGATATTCAATGAAGAAGATATTCAAGAAGCTCAACAGTTACAGTAATACATAACTTTCATTTCTTGCAGTCTGGCTTCCAATTTGGGCACTCGGCAAATACAGCTTTGCCAGATTTTTCATAAATGAGATCTGTATTAGTAATAATAAAGGCAATTTCTGCAGTACTATATTTCTGGATTTTAAGAAAACATTTGATATGCGTATGACGGAGGTTCCTCCCCATAACGCCAACAGAACTTTTAGTCAGTATGACTAGCTTGAAGTCAGGAAAAAGTCTGGGACCAGGCAGTTATACACCATAATTTTATAAATATTGGAGACAAATTATATTACCATATCTGACAACAACGTTCCAGCTTTCCAGGAAGTACAGGAGGGTATGCAACTCCTGATAGTTGGAGATATGCAGATTATTTATTTATTTTGAAATGTTTCACCAGGAAAGGCATACTGAGCTACAATAGCTTGTTTCCAGATGCACCCTGGGGGAAAGGGAAAAATGGAATACAATATAGAATATAGAATATAAATGCAAAAGAATATACAAGAAATTAAGACGCTACATGAACCGAAACATTTTGGCAATACTTGATATTTTTGTGGGCCAGACAAGTGGCACTTGCCATGAGGTATAGACCATATACAAATATCCATACATAAACATTAATGTTAAATGTTCAAATATTTATTTATTTTTATTTAGCTTTTGTTGACCGGGTAAGTGCACTAGACAAATCCTGCATATTTTCAGGCACGACCCGGGGGAGGGGGATACAGATGATTGCCAACTGATCTTGAACCAGATTGGGCTGTCAGTGGTATTTTTAGTGAATGAGGGAAATTTGGCCAGGACACCGGGCAAATTCCCCTACTCAATAAGTGCCATGGGATCTTTAGCATCCACGTGAACTACCACCAATCCAGGCAGATGGGACCTCGGTTTAATGTGTCATCCAAAAGAGGGCACCTCAGAAGTGCAGCACCCCTCTCATACTGCACTACAGTGTCAGTACTGGGATATTAACCCAAGTGCCAGATGTGGGAACTGAACCCACAGCCCTCTGATCTCCTAGACTCAGAGGCGAATGTGCTACCTACTGAGCCACTGACACTATAAATATATACCAGCTTGTCTAATACTCAAATATACAAAAACATGTACACACTCAAAACATGTACACACACATAACATACTTGGGATTTATACAATAGGGGTAGTTAGAATCTTGTAGGAATGGGGTGGGAGTAGGAGTGATAAGAGCGTAGGAATGGGCCTTCATCCCTCTGGGATGCAAACCTCACAAGGGGAATTAACCGGGAAGAGGGGGAAAGAGGAGGGATAGAGTAGGGGGCAAAAAAGTAAGTGAGAACTTTATAGAGACAAGGTGAGAGAGGAGTAGGGATGGTTTAAGAGGAAGAATGGGCCTTCACCCCTCTGGGATGCACACTCCGCAAGGGGATTTGCCAGGAAGAAGGTGGAGCAAAGAGGGATAGACTAGGGGACAAATAGGCACATAGAAGGTGGGTAGGTTAAATTGAGGAAGGGGTGGAATCAGTTTGTGAAAAGTGAAGAATTAGGATAAGTGTTGAGAAGGGGGGGCGGCAAAGTTTACCCAACAGGAGTGGAAACCCAATGGTATGTGCACTACTCGATGTAAACCAAGCTAGTGCTATGAGCAACAGCAAGCCTAAGGAGGGGTAGTGGGTGGGAAGCAGAGGAAATAGAACAGATAAAGAAGCATCGAGAATAATGAGGTGAGGAGGGTCAGGTGCAGTTGCAGGAAGGGGAGATGTAGTGATGAACAAGATAGGACAATGAACGAGTAAAAGGAGCAGAATGGATATCTAAGGGGAGAGTTCCAAGTGGTTGGGAAGTGATAGAAGGCTGCTCTTCCTGAAGTAGAAATGGAGGAAGGGAGGGAGAGGATCCTATAGGGAGACTTGCGGAGGGAGTAAGTGGGGGTAGGGGGGATGGAGAGGAGGTCAGTTAGGTAGAGAGAAGCAGGGAGCCAAGCCAGAACTTCCCAATTAAAGAAGCAATATGGGCAAGATGTCTGGCCCCAAGAGGGGAGAAGGAGAGAGCGGTGTAGAGGTCACAGTGATGTGTACAAGGCAGACAGGGAAGGGCAAAGCGACAGAAGGATTTGAATAGAGTGTCCAGTCTGGTGAGGGTAGTCTTGGGGACAGTGCTATAGACAACGTCACCAAAGTCCAAAATTGGGAGGATTATCTTCTGGACAGACTCACGAGAGGCAGTCGGGGGAAGGCAGCCATAGTGTCTATACAGAGCTCCAGTTTAGGAAGGAGCTTTTTGTGGATGGTGTTCACATGACCAGTGAAGTCAAGATTCCTGTCGAGCCAGAGCCCAAGGTATTTAAAGGAGGAGACATCCTCTGGTACAGAACCCTCGAGGGTGTGGAAGGAGGGGGTTGCAGGAAGCCTGGCAAGTTTTTGCTGGTGCCAAAGGTTATACACTGTCTTTTTGGCATTTAGTGAAAGCCGATTTGCACGAAACCAGCACTGGATATTATTAAAATCCAGTTGAAGGCTGCTCACCACATCCAAGGGGGAGGTACTGGAGGCGTATAAAACAGTATCGTCTGCATACATATGGATGTCTGCAGTTAGGCAAGCAGTAGGTAAGTCATTTAGAAATACTGAGAAGAGTATCGGGCTGAGTACTGAACCTTGAGGGATATATTCACTATATTTAAACCTGGTAAAAATGCAGCTTCCTGCAATTATTACAGACCAATTTCAGTCCTTAACAAAGATGATAAACTATTTGCTGGGATACTTGCTGCCAGAATAGAACCACTTCTTCCTTCAATTACACATAAAGACCAATCGGGCTTCATAATGAACCGGAGAGCAACAAATAATATTAAACTCACCTTTAATTTAGTTTATCATATACATTGGAATGAGATACCCTCTGTAATTTTGAGTCTAGATGCCCATAAGGCATTTGAATGTGTGTCATGAAGGTTCCTGTTTTGTGCCTTAAAAACTTTTTATTTCCCCAATGCTTTTCTGGAGGTTTTTCAAAATCGATATCATTGCCCGCAGGTGGTCGTAAAAGCCAACGGCACGTACTCTACTAGATTTACACTGATATGGGGCACATGTTAAGTGTGCCCACTCTTACCCTTACTTCTCACAATTTACTTGGAGCCCTTAGCACACATGCTACAAGGGTCTGTGCAACTCATGGGCATACCAGCAGCTGACACTGAACATTGTATCGCTTTTTATGTGGATGATTTGTTAGTCTATCTAGCACAACCAGAACAATCCCTGCCGGCATTGTTCAGTTTGCTGCATGAAATGGAGAGGTGTATGGGGTACAAGTTGAATACAGCTAAAACAGAGGCTCTGTGTTTTTATTTTAATCCATCCTTTCTGCTGAGGAGAATCTTTCCCTTTCACTTGGACCTTTCTGTTATTAAATATTTTGGAGTATATATTTCTAAGGACCTACAGCACCAATACACAGTGAATTTTGATAAGTCATATAATACTACTAAAAAAGACTTGACATGGTGGACCCCCCTACCACTTCCTTTGATTCAACGAATCAAAACTATTTGAATGACATTTCTCCCATGCTATCTTTATTTATTTCAAACCTTGCTGGTGATACCCCCTGCAGAAAATTTTCGACAATGGGGCAAGGCCTTCTCCCGTTATCTTTGGTAGGGGAAAAAACAAGGATTTCTTATGCAGTTCCTCAGTTGGCAAAAATGAAAGGAGGGTTGGCTTTACCAAACATTCAAGATTATGGTAGAATGGTGCAGTTACAGCAGATCTTGGGCTGGCTTAATTCTAGCCAGTTCCGTTATTGGAAAGACTTAGAATTATGGGGAAACCAAACCAATTTGGGGGCTTGGTTGTTTTTACCCCCTTACATAGCACTGTGCTCACTACATTGGATCACCCTTCCAAACAGCCATTAGTGCAGATATGGCAGTTTACTTTGCTCCCCTCAGTTAATCAAAGATGCTAAATGCTTGGAGTGGCTAATACAAGACCTCGGTTCCCCCTGAATACCTTAGACAGTGGCTTCCACACATGGAGTAGGCAAGAGCTTCAGTACAACTGTTAGTACTACAGCCAGGGATCTTTTAAACATTTTGCCCTACGTCAACAAGAATTTCATCTCCCTAGAACTAATCCTAACAGATACTTGCAGGTACGCCATTATTTGGGCACCAGACTAGGACTAGCCTCAGATAGGGAAATTATTTCCTCTATGATAGATTTTATAATCCAGGTCCTGGAAACAAGTAACCCTAACAATTTCATTTCTAAAGCATATAAAGCCCTACAATCTAGTATGGGACATACTGCAGATAGGATTAGACAGACATGGAAGGGGGAACCGGTCTTCAGATCGCAGAAAGAAATTGGAAATTAAAAATTGATTAACCTACAACAGAGCATGGGTTTACTAAAGGAATAATGTTTGTCAGTGAGAAGAGGTTGGGATAACATCCTGCCTCGTGGTGGTGGCCGAGGGCAATCCAATACCCGAGAAAGGATGTTATCCCAGCATAACACCCACCCTGGAGGGCATTATTCCTATTAATAATTGCTTGTTGTTTATACAGAATTAAAAAAATAATTTTAAAGAATGGTTTTGTTAGTGTGTAAAAATATTGTTGTTTCTTAAGAGAAGATGCAAATGATGCTAAAGCAACAATGCTAAACAAACAATCAGCTAGGATGTTATACCAGGATAACATCCCTGCTGTTATGGCCAACCGATAAATCAGAACCCAGGATTCTTTCTTGCCATTGTATAATGAGAATTAATCCATGCCTGGGGGTGGTGGGTTGTGAGGTACAAGGCTGCAGGTCGAGTGACTTCAACCACCCAGGTGTGGATTAATGCTCAGTAAACCCACCATCTGGAGTGGGGTAATCCACTTATAAAATGGGCAACTTTATTTTAGAGGTTTACCTAAATAAATATTAAAAAAACACTGTTTACATGCATTTGTAATAAAATAGTTTTTCCGCCTAATGGGTTTGTCCTTCTGAGGAAGCTGTAGTTGTAGTTCTCCACTAGGTGGATTTGTCCTAATCAGGTTGCCATAGTTGTAGTTTTTTACATGTTTCTGTGATGGAGTGATCAGAAAAAGGTCTCTTTACATTGCTGTCACTCAGGATTTTGTAGTGCGGTAAAGCAACTGGGTTTACAGGGGATTAATCCATGGTCAGGAGACCTGTTTTGACCAATCAGAATACATGATTTTCAGCACCCATTTTATAGTATAGCTTGGACAACACAAAAATACATCAAGCCACGAATGGAAATAATTTGGATGGAAAAACGTCATCTGTTTCTTCCATACGCCGCTTATTACAGCCCAGTATGATTCTCTTTCCCGAGATATATGCTGGCGGGACCGCAGCCACACATTCACATTATATTTTGGATGTGCCCTATTATTAGACCCTATTGGAAGGAGGTAGAAAAAGCACTGAATGACCTTATACCAGAATACGGAGAGCTCCATCCAGGCAGTTCTGTTCTTATTGTATACCTCACATATTAAGGCAGAGTACTTCAAAAAATAGTTGGGTAAGTGGCTCAGCACAGCCAAAAAAATATTAACTAGAAACTTGCTCACCAAACATAGACCTGGGCTGCAAGAATGTGAGGATGTGGTCATGTGGATATACAGAATGTAAAAACTTACATTGGCTTTTGGAGTACAGTAGTTTGTCCACTTTACCCTCATTCATGAATCAATGGAACAGTTGGTTAGTATGGATAATGGCACACAGGGCTGATGTGCAATCATAGACCTAAAAAAATAATAAAGCATTGAAATGCCAGTATGCATGCCTGGGTCATTCACATTTTGGAGGCAAGATTAGCTTAATACTGCTCTGCATAGATATTCACTTAATTTTTTTTAAGCTCATAGTTTATTAAAGGTTTTATGTGATACATTCAAACAGTATCTACAGGTAATCAGGTCATAGCATTATATACTGTTCCTTATACAGTTGTGGCCTAGACTAGGATCAGGGATTAACCAGGTGAGTCACCATTGGGTGGAGAGAGAAAACTGATGTTATATAGAAATCTTGCAAGGGCAGAGGTGAGCCTTTACTTTTCAAAGAATTTCTGGCAATAGTAATATCAGTATGGGTTGACCAGAACCATGACATGCCCTCAGTGAGTCAGCTGCCTATGGAATTATGTCTGGGCAGAATACTGCTATATACATAAACCAAGAGGTCCATCTATTCATTATGAGTGCCGTTCTGTCCTGTAGCCTAGCTGTCATCGCCTCCATCCGATATATATATATAGATAGATAGATAGATAGATAGATAGATAGATAGATAGATAGATAGATAGATAGATAGTAAGCTGTATCTTCCCACTGGCAAGTCATTGGGGAAGCAATCTGCAGCCACAATTGAGTTATCACCTTTTTGGCCATGGTAAGAAGTATACTCAAAAGGTACGTAGAAGTTTGCTTTTTAAAATGTGGTAGGAAATGTAGTAGTAGTGCCATATCTGGAGATAATGTTCCCAGATCTAGAAACAGGACTCCCAAAACCCGACCCACATCCACCCAAAATTGGGAAAGCACTGAGCAGGACCAAAAAACATGCACATGGGTCGACATCTCGCAACCGCACTGATGCCAACATGATGAATCGCCCCCGGACAAGTATTTAGCCATGATTTGTGGCATTCAGAAATAATGGGATACTACTTTCCAATTATATTCCCTCCAATTGTATGAACTGTTGGTCTGATGCTGCCAAATCCATATCCTATGCCAGTCGTTGGATGATAATTCAGTAATTAATTCTGCTTCCCAGTTGATCTGTTCCCTGGCTATCAAATCTAAGGGGAGGTCCGATAATGTTTTATATAGCTTAGAAACAAGATGGGTCAGGTTGGGATCTACTTGAATTTGTGGCAATGATAGGAAAAGTGGAGGCATAACTTGTATAGCCACCTGGACACCTAAATTGTCAGTTAGAAAATAGTGAATCTGCCATCCCGCTGGCGCAGAGGCATGATTGCCATTTGCAGCACCGTTGATCTCAATTTGGGAGTGGACTCAGGAGTCGGAGGGCTGGCCAGGGGGGAGTAGGATTGAGTGTCCGGAGGACTGCTCTTCTACTCTGGGGGTAGGTGGGGTTGAGTGTCCGATGCATGACAGACCCCTGGTGGAGGCTGGGAGTTCCACTGCGGTCAGTGCCTGTATCTTGGGGGGTCAGTGCGGACACAGGTTATCATTGCATATCCCACCCCCATGGGATTCACAGCTTTCAAAAATATGCCAGCCCCGCTAATGAGCCAGCTCCACTGCTGTCCCCTCTGGCCACCAGAGTTTACCTCATTGGCGGCCCCACTGGGGCAAGCCAGAGTTTGAGGGGTGGCATGAGCTTGCAAACTCTGTCTGGGCTTGGGGAGCCAGAACAGAAAAAATAAATAAATAGAATAGTGAATCTAGATATCTAAAAAATCAGATTGAGTTAAAGCAAATTCTCTTTGAGTTGTAAAATGATTTTAGAGTACCAGTCTGATAAAACTGAGAATTATAGATAAGGCCTTCCCTATGCCAGTATCGGAACCTAGATCCAATCTCACTGGTTGAAAGTTCTGGTTGAAGACTGGGATTCCTACCCACCTGGAACTCATACGGTTCTCAGGTTTCCTTAAGTATGCCTTCCAACAATGTAAAATATTCACTGTATAAAGGTAAGACCCCACAATATGTTCAGAAGTATTAGGCTGAAATAGAAGTACGTAATCTAAGGGATAAGATGAAATTGCCTGCTCCACGTTTACCCATAGAGGCGTTCATACTCTAGAATTAAACCAATATGACATATGGTTACGCATAACTGCCATGGCGCAGTTTAATAAATTAGGGAGAGCCAACCCTTCTCTAGTGTTAGGAAGCTGCAATTTGCACAAAGCCACTTGGGGTCTTTTCCCCTGCCACAGAAAATGGGAGATTAGTCTGTGCCATCTAGCCAGCTCTTTCTTTAAAGAACAGCTGACACCTTTGGAAAAACTTTAAAAAACACAATATTTAGACATAATTTGGTTGGTATTTGATATATTTTTTTTATAGATTTTATCCTCTTCATTATTTATTACTGAAGAAATTCTCACAAAAACAAGATCTTTATCCCTGAGACTTCACCTGCCTGTAAAGCATATGCCTTACTTGAAATGATAATGCTCTGCTGTGACATCACAGTGTATTGCCATGGGAGGAATCACTGTGTTGTCACAGGCAGAGTATTATGACATCAGGTTGGGAAGAAGCAATATGAGCTGATGAATCCTCAAGGAACAACTATCCTATTTTCATCTATATGACCTCAGTAATAAATAATGGGGATAAGAAATACACAGCTAATCAAAATTTAAACTTGTTCATGTCCAAATATTATGTTTTTTAACATTTTTCTCGAAGCATCAGTGGCTCATTAAAGGAACATAAGGAATAGTTTGCATTAAATATAAAAACACGGGGTAATACTGTATATTCATTTAAATGGTCTGCACCCTATTAATTAATTATATAAGTAGATGGAGCCAAGCCTGTCAGTCTGCCTTTACCTTATTAAATAGCAGTTTCTAGTTTGGGGATATAGTTGTCTGTGGATTGGAGGTTAGTTGAATTCCTAAATACTGGATATGGGTTTGGGTCCATTTATAAGGGTATTTTTGTTGCAGGGATTTGAAAGGTGTATAGTGTATAAGCAAACTCTTTCTTATTAGAATTAATTTTAGAGACTTGTTCTATTCATTTCAAATTTTCCACTAAGGTTGCTAATGAGGTTTCTGGCTCTGTGAGATAAACTAACACATCGCCTGCATAGCAGGCTATTTTGTGTACATGTTCATCTAGTTTGTACCCTTGTATCCCTTGAGACTTGTGAAGAAACTGTGCAATTGGCTCTGCATATATGGCGACTAGAGAAGGGGAGAAGGGACATCCCTGTCTCATACCTCTGGAAAGAGGAAATCTGGTGGTGTAAGAGCTGTTAATTTTAACCAAAGCCTCTGGGTTCAGATACAGACCACAAATGTTATAAAGAAAGCCTTGGGGGAAACCAAATCACAGAAGAGTGTGACGGAGAAATGACCAGGACACCCTGTCAAAGGCTTTTTGGGCATCTAAACTTAAAATCATTAGAGAGGTTTTTGTGACGTTAGCATGTTCTATTAGGTACAAGATTCTTTTAATATTATTTATAGTCAGCTGGCCCGGTGGCACTGAGGGTTGAGGCACTGGATGCCACACCTCACGCCATGCCGGTGACCTAGGTTCGGGAACGAGCTCGGGCTGCCGAGGATCGGCAAAGGAGGGAAGGGATTGAGCATCCAGAGGACTGCTTTCCCTTCCCAGGGAAGGATCCAGGTGAAGCACCACTCCTGAGGGGCTCCTGATGGTGGTAGGGGTAAGCGCCAGGAATAGGCAGCGCTACAAGCGGGGACAGAGCTGCGGTGGATGTCGGCATGCAAGTGCCTAAATGTCATTACATGTCCGAACTCCAGGGGAAAAACAAGAAGAAAATCCTCCGGAGTCCTAGTGGAGATGGAGACCCTGTGGACCTGCCCACATTCCGATGTCAGACCTGCCAGCATCTGGATCTCCCATGGCTGACCCATCCTCACGGTAGATCCCTCTAATTCCAGAAAGACTGCCAGAGGTGGGTGGGCCTCTTCCGGGGGGGATGATCTGGGGGACTGGACCTGCCATGGGGGTCAGAGGAGACCAGTGTGGGGGTTTCAGACAGGGAGTAGAGGCAAGTGTCAAGAGGGTACTCCGGAAGGATGCCCAGGGGCTTTGGTGCATAATTAGAATATAAAAAAAAATATATATTATCTGTAGTCTCTCTGGTTTTTATAAAACCAGATTAATTGGGGTGAAAAAGTAAGGGGAGAATCTCATCCATCTGATGTGCCAGTATACTCATATATATTTTATAATCTTGATTTAGCACCGATATGGGGTGATAAGAATCACAAACCTGAGAAGGTTTGCTAGGTTTCAGGACTGCGGAAATTGTAGCTTGCCTTCAAGAGATTGGATATTCTGTTGTCTTGTGACTTTTCCACAGTGTTGCCAGCAGAGGGTCCTTTATCAAGGCCAAAGTGGCCTTGTAAAATTCAACCCCATAGCCATCAGGGCCTGGGCTGTTACTGTTTTTTAGATTTTTAATCATTAAGTTAAGTTCTTGCTCTGTAATATGGTAAAGCAGTATGGATTCAGCTTAGAGTGGGGAGCTGCAGCCCAGACAAAAAGGTCTGTATACTATTTGTGGTGGGGGTTGAGGTCTCAGCATAGAAGTCAAGATAGTATTTGTGGAACGTATTAAGAATTCCAGAGGTGGTCATCATAATTTGACCTGAAGAGTGGTCCTTGAGTTTTACAATAGTCGTCCCAAGTGGGTTTGCTTTCAGAGCCGATACTCATAAGACCTTAGAGGCCCTGGTCCCTCTCTCACAGTATTTTTGGTGAAGCCAAAGTAATGCTTGTTCCGTCTTAGCTGGCAAAAGTTTTTGTATCTCTTGCTGTGTCTGCACCATCTGATGCGCTAGGGAATGATCACCCTGCATATGTGCAGACTGGAGAAAGTGCAGATTGTCTTGTAATTCTTTTAGCTTTGCCTGCCTCTGTTTATTTTTCCGGATGGCAAAGGCAATAATATGTCCTCTCAGGACCATTTTTAAAGTGTCTCATAAGAGTTGTGGGGAGGTGTTGTCCTGTATTATTTTCGAAACGAGATCTTTTATGGAATTGGCTCCCTTGGGACAGCTATGGACCCATACATTGGGGTGTTGAGGAAGGGACCAGGATGAAAATAAATTGGGACAGAGGGTAGGGATAAGGAATTGTGGAAAGAAACAAAATACGTGCGTCATCCCATTTGACTCCCCTACCATCTGAGAGATCTCCCCCCACCCACTACTCTACATGGCCCCCTACTGGGGCACTATGCATGAAAATAAAGGAGTATGATAAATTAAAACTGTCAGACGTGTCCATCCACCAAATCCTCTGCCCTTTTACCACATCCGATATATATTAGTTTGCAAAACAATTCTGCCTTATAAAATATTCAATAACACTTGGAGATAATAAAAAATAATTTGCAAACAAATTATGATTATAATGATAAGGGCCCCATTTATAGCTCTGTAGTCTGTATAGTTTGTTTATATGTCCAAGGATTCCTACCCCCAAATTAACAGCAGCAACAGTTCAATATAGGATTAATAACTGAAATAGGGCTTCTCGGCTCAGTTCTTAAAAGTATGTTGACATGAGTCTCAACTATCTAGACAAAAACTGGGACAAAAGACACATCCTAGATTCATTCATCTGTGAGTCCATAAATGAATGTGTCACCAATCTTCTGGAGCAAGTACATTGTAGTCTGTGATCACCATTGGACACCTCCTGCCCACCCACAAGAGGAAGGAGTGAGAAAGCCCAACCAAGACCCCTCTCATCAGCACCCACCCCCCCCCAAACCTGAACTGACAGTGATAGGGAAGAGCACACACACTCCCAAACCAGGGCAGCTGGAATTTACTTGTATCACAGATACAGTAATAGATTGCAGCAGAGACAACAACTCTCTAGTCCTGCTCCCCAGAGACCCCCCAAATCCCCCATGCGGAAGACCCCCAGAGCGGCCACTGCTCCACATTTAAATCGAGAACTCCTGAAATCTAGTTATGAACTGACGCTTTATTGTTGCCAACTCTTCATCAGGCTTGCTGTACTTCAGTTAAGTCCATGAGGAGAACAGTCCTACTGGGTTGCCCTGCTCACCACTACCCTGTTTAATAAAATAGATTGTTTGTGAGGCATTATGTCTGAAAAGTAACAAGTGCCGTCCGACCAAGGGCTGGGGAGCCCCCCCACCAAGTCCCTAGCCAGGGAACCGAGCCAACCAGGGTCCAGATCTCAGCAGCACCCCGGCAGCGAGACGCTGTCCCCATAACCCCAGGATCACTTAACACAGATTTTCCAAACCAGTCATGTACATGACAGTTCAAGTGTCCTGGGCTGCAGTCTGAGACAGCAGTTTTTTTATGGATGCCAACACAGTTTGTTGTCCCATTGAGTCCATCAAAGACACAGTATTCGTAGCTCATCTAGACAAAACTCTCTGGGGTAAGGCTACTCAATAGTAGATCTTCAGCAGCTGTTACAGAAGTATCATAACTTTGGGGGCCTTCTGGGTACGGAATTATTGGTCTAGATGAGTAGGTGTTATGAAACTTTACTTTTCTTTTGTGCAAAACTGGAAATAAAGGAATGTATTCTCTCCGTCGTTGCATGGTCACTGAAGCATAATCATTGTCCATGAAAATTCTTGTGGTGCTATACAATACCTTTCCCTGCGACCATGTCTTTTTTAATATCAGTTCCTTAGTTTGATATTGAACAAAACAAAGGATTATAGATCTGGGTTGGGCTCATGGATTAGAAGGCTTTGCCCCCCAGTGCCCAATGCACTCTCTCCAATTCTGGTTGAAAATCTGAGTCCAGTGTGAGAGACGTGTGTAGGAGAGACTCCACAAAATCCATGATGTTAGAACCTTCGCTGCCTTCAGGGACTGCATAAACTCTTAAATTCCGTCATCTGTGTCAGTTTTCTGCATCCAACAGGCATTCAGTGGTAAATAGACAGATTTTTATAATCTGCAACATATATTTTGTATTTGTTGTACCATTGCAGTCTGTGTGGTTGAAGTATCCTCTAGCATTGAGACTCTGATTTCTAGAGCTGTTAGGTCAGAGTAGATGGAATCCATTGAGTCACGGAATGAATGAAATTCTGCCTTAACCTCCTGCTGCTCCGTTAAAATAGTGTCCAGCTTAGTGGCCATTGAAGTTTTAGTCGACTGGGAAGGCTTATTTAGAGATGGCCGAGCTGATTGTTGTTTCTCAGAGGCCCTGGAATCTGAGCGCGCCGGAGCGGATGCATCATCTTCCATGGCAAGAACATTGTATTTATTAGTTCCCCCTTTTGGTTTATTTGTAGCCATGCCTCGCAGATGATTTTGAAACACTTAATAATTTGTGTAAGTGCAATTAGTTGAGGATTAATAGCAGGTAGGGTACAGAGCTCCAGCTCAGGCAGCCATCGGGGAGGTGATGTCACTGGAAGTCAATATTCACTTAAGTATTTTGTTAGTGGATAGATGTAACTATATCACTTATCTGGAATGATTACTGTACCATTACTAACCTGTGGATTGTATGATGAATGTTGTTAAATGGTTATATCTTGAATTTTACCTTCTGATGATTCCTTGCCTTACAAATTAAAAGTTTTAGTAAAAAGACAATTACAAAAAAAAAAGAAAACATTTGATACTGTGAATCATGGCACATGTTGCAAAACATTATTACAGACTGGACTACCAAATACAACAGTTAAATGGTTGAGTTAATCTCTTAACAGATAACTTGTTAGGAGTCTGCATGACTGGATTCCTATCCTGTCTGAGGTAAGAGCAGTTTACATGGGTGTGCCACAAGGATCCATCCTTCAACCCAGTCTTTGTTATACCATATGAACAACCTACCAAACATTTGTACTTCCTCCAAAGTCTGTTTATTAAATTTCTTTTTATTGTATGTTGATAAAAAAATACATAACAGTAACTCGCCTTCTAGAAATGGCAAGTCACACTGAGCACTGCACCACAAAAAAATTAACACAGAGAGAGGTGTGTCACATTTCTGATTAATCCACCAGAGGGGTGTGCATATTTTACAACCACTCACAGATATAAGTACCACAAATATGGCCATTATAGAGGCAGTATATCCGATGTGAAAAAACAGCTTTTGAAAATCCATGCCCTTGGGCTATTAAAATAACATTCTTGTCAACAATAGCTGTAATGACAATAAAATTGAATCTCTCAATCTACTCATGCAAACTACAAATGATATATATATATATATATATAATGAAAACTGAGCATAGTATAAAAAGGAGTAACAGCCTTAGAACCTGGCTGTCATAACTTAATGAACGTCTCACAGTATAACATTATGATAAACATTTAAAGGTTCAGTGCCCACTAACTGCTTGTTGGAAATCTCGGTGGTCTGGTCTGGGCTGACCCAGATATTGTTGCATCCCACATCTATGTAAAATATCCAAACATCAGGGTCACACCTTCCCAACATTTTTGACTCCTTGGGACTTACGGATAGGGGAACCACCCCACTGTTTTATAAATTTCATGTGGTGCTGAATGAGCATGGTGGGAACCACCATTTTAGCTCAGCCGGCTCAGATCATCATTAACTTTTTAACTAGGGAACATCATGTAATAGGAGTATCAAAATATATAACTTTATGCATTTTAATGGAGGTCCTCACCAATTATCTTATTCCTGAGGGTGAGGATATTTGAGCTAAGACTCACAACAGACTACCTCCATGAACAAGCAATAATTATGTACTAATAAAGGTTTAAGTTTGTTTAGAGTCCAGAACCCACTACAGGTGTCATTACAGTCCCGAAAGTCAGTACCATGGCCGTTCAGGTGATCAGTTGGCAGTCATTGTTATATAGATCTGTCTTTTGAATATCTTAGGGAAAAAAGTCACAAAATCCCTGGACATCCTTGCATCAGTAAAACTATACAATTTATCATTTACTGTAACTTGGAGGCAAGCCAGGAATGAGATGCGATTCACAATACCAGCTTCTTTTAACTTTGCTGCTACCCCTCAAATGTTGTGTGGTATTACCTAGTGGCATATAAGTAGTCATGGAAGAAGAGGATTCTCTCTTCCCCCAAACATTACGGGTGACTGGTCCCTAGCTGCCTGCAGGATCTGGTCTCTTATCATGGATGTAGTCATTGAGAAAATAATAGTACAGGGTCCTCCAGTGGCACAATGAGGGGAAATTCAAAAAGCTTGTATGATAGGGATAGCAAACCCAAGGCTGACTGCCTCTAGTAGCCACCTCTCCAAAAATGTTAGTTGGCCCCCCTCACCCATACCCTTCGGGATTCCTAAGAAACCTAATGTTTCCTGGCCTTGCCAGATTTTCCACTTGTTCCAGGTGACCCTTGAAAGTGTTGTGCTCTTTTATCAATGTAGCAGTGGTGGCCAGTGTTTTGGCCACCACTTTGTTAAAGTACTCAACTAAGCCTGCTATATTCTCCACTAGTTGCTCAACCAACACCATATGTTGCAACTGCTGGTCCAGTTTATCAACTTTTTATATGGTTTAGGTGAGCTTTGTGATCGCTCTTTGGAGCAATTGAAGCATGGCTAGTGGATCACTACTCATGCCCTGAGGCCGCTGTCCTCCTCTTTTCTTTGTAGGCCCTCACTCAATCCATAAAAACTCTGATTTGCCAGTGTTTCTCGGTCTGTCCATTATTGCTGCCACTAGTTACCTGGTACACTGCAGTTCTTGTACTGGAAAATTCACTTTTTGTCAATTCTGTACTTAGTTTAGATCATTTTTGTCAGATTTTCACAACACTTATGGTATTTCCACATCTGGTTGATTTTTAGGTTGTTGAGTCAGTGGATGCTTATAACTGTGTCCTATTACTGTACTTTGCAGCCATGCGTTGCTAATCTGGTGTACAGTATTGGTAGTGGATGATAACACAGTGGGATATTGAGAGCTGAGGCATGTGGTATAAAGATGATGGAATCTTTATTAGGATCACATTAGATAAAATGAAGTAGCATTCCTGGAAGGACCAGGCAGGTCAACTGGGTCTCAGACTGCCAGATAATTATACCCTGAACTTTATGTTTAAATGTCACAAACACGTGATGCCAAATTACATTACAAGCTGCTTGACTAAGAGAGTAATACAATCAGGCCTGAGATCTATGCTTTGGACTTGATGTTAATCTGAGGTCCCTTCTGCCCATCTATGGTCGCTATCCAGGTGGAAGTAAACCATCCTATGGCACTTATCAATGAAGAGCTGGGGAACTTTATTAAAAGAAAAAGAATCATACATACAAAAATACTAGCTTTACTTCATGTGATACTCAAGTAACTGAGAGGGAAAAATATACAAGAATCCATTTTTTACTTTGGAAAATAAATAGATTCACTAAGGTTCACTTAGGTAAAAAGTAAGGAGCAAAAGGCAGAGCCTGTATAAGCTCCTGTCATTCAACCATAGTAGGATAGCTTATGATTAGAAAACAGCAACTTATCGAGCCTGTTCTTAAAAGGGGTTTTGGTGATGCTAATAACCACATCTAAACGTAACGCATTCCATGGCTTGATAATCCTCTGTGAGAAGTGCCCTCACTGTAGAAAGTTAAATCAGGGACATGCACGCTGTAATGTGTGTCTGCTGGTGTCCACAACTATTTGTTTAAAGTCCAGTCCCATTTTGGACATTAAATATTGATCCTTTAGTATATCCCAAGTAAGCATTAGGTCACTGTGCAGCCTTCTTATCTCAAGTGACATGAGTCCCAGTTCCTCCAACCTACCATGGTAACTTAGAGCCCTAATAACTATGTATGTTTTGTAATATTTCTCTGCATTTTCTCAATGCATGTGATGTCTCCCCTTCTTATATGGGCACCAGAGCTGGGATGAGAAATCAAGATGTGGGCAGATGCATGCCCTACATAACAGGAGTAATACTTACTGGTCTCTGGACTTAATGTTACGTCTTATGGCCCACCAGATTTTACTAGCTTTATTAATAAGATCCATTATCTGTTTATTAAAAGTGAAGTCATCAGATTGTAACCCCTAAGTCTTTCTCATGTTGGGACTTGTTTAATAATTTATCACAAAGGAAATAATCATGTTTTTGGTTATGCCAAGCCAAGGTGCACCACACTACACTTATTAATATTCAAATACATCTCCAATTTTTACGCCCATTGGGAAAGCTTGTCAAGATCACTCTGGATCTGAGAGATTTCTTCAAGATTCTTGCAAGGGCCACCTATTTTACAATTGTCCACATACTTTGTTACCCAGCTATCCAGATTGTTGGACAAATCAGCAATGAATATCTGAAAGGCTAAAGGGGCAAGTATGGAGCGTTGAGGAACTCCACTGGGCACAGGCCGCCAGTCAGAATTGTGTTCATCGATTGTTACTCACTGTACATGGTCCAGCAACCTATTGGAAACCCAAGAATTAAGTCTGGGGTGAACATTCAAGATATTTAGTTTTTGTACCAGAACCCAATGAGTCCCCGAATCAAACGCCTTTCTAAAATCAAAAAATATCACATTGCATGGAACTCCACTGTCCAGGCTGTGACTGACTCATAAAAGCATAGCAAATTCCTAACAATCCTTGGCGAACCCGTGCTGATTTTTATCTAGATCACCTAGTTCAGATAATACCCTGTCTTTAATTATGCTCAAGGCCCAGTGTTTTCTGATATTCTGTGGCCAGGAAATTGCTGTGGAATTTAATGTAAACCACAGGAAAATAGTGGAATATTATTCTGCAGTTTACATGAACTGTGGAATATTATCCCATGGTTTACATGAACTGTGGAAAATTATTCCGCAGTTTACATGAACTGCAGAATATTATTCTGTGGTTTACATGAGCTGAGGAAAATTATTCTGTGGTTTACATGATCTGCGGAAAATTATTCTGCAGTTTGCATGAAATGCAAAATACTATTCCGCAGTTTATGGCAAAGAGTCAGTGTTTAACTGGCCCGCCAGAACTATGGTACTGCTACTGCTCATGACCCTGATGACCTGGGTTCTGGAATGAGCCGAGGAGGAGGAGGAGGATCGAGCATCCTATAAGCTGCTCTCCTCCAGAGGGGAGGTTGGGTACCCACTTGTGGTAAACTGGGGTGCAAAAGCTGGAACTGACTACATTTGGAAGGTGTGTCAGATGTTCAGCATGCTGCCCCAACATCATTACATGACACGCCTCCCCAGGGAGGAAACAGAAAATGGAGGTTCTGCCACCACACAGTGATGTCTGCCCCCACGTTGCAAACCCCATGGTGCTGACCTGGCTGTCACTCCCATTCTGCCGTTCAGTCTCCATTGGTGGAAGCTCCCCCTGGCGGTCTTACCACTGGGGGGTAAGCTGGGGGTGTTTTGGAGTGAGGTAAGTCCTGGGCGTGTGGCGTGGCGGAGTGTGTGGAGATCGGATCAAAAGAGGCTAGCAGATGAGGACATAAAGCATAATAAATGGAAAAAGAGTCAATATAAATTGTAAGTAGAACAAATCTGCAGTTTACATTGACTCTGACCAAGGAAAAGTATTCTATGGATCATATAAACTGCAGTTATTCCATGGATCATACAAACCCCAGAAAACTTCCGCAGTTTATATTAAATTCTGCAGAATATTTTGGGGGAATTCTGTGGCATTTAAAAACAAAATGTTTTATTTTCTAATACTAAGAACTCATGAATTAATTGACAGCCTTCTCTGTGTGGTAGGTCCCAGACCCAAAACTAAAATGTTTCCCCTATCTGGGTGCCGAGGGGGGAGTGGTGGTTGCTGGCTGTTACTGAAGCCCCCAAATGGTGCAGCAGAGTTTCTGCAGAAATTGGAAACTAATGCCGTAGAAGTTCTGCAGCAACAGGGGAAGTAGCCACAGAATTTATACCTAAATTGCCACAGAAAAATTGGGGCCTTGATTATGCTATCCATAATCTTAACCAACGCTGGGGTAAGGCTTACGGTCCTATAGTTATCTATGTCTTTTTAATCTCCTTTTTTAAATAATGGGGTCACATTTGCCCTTCTCCTATCACTTGGTATTTGCCCACTCTTCATACTATAATTAAAAAGCAGTTTAAGAGGAAATACTAGACGATTCCTCATCATAGTAATCATATACCCTGTTTTATCATGGGCTGTACAGAACATGGCACCCGACTGGTGCAGCAGCTGTGTGTAGCCATGGATTAAGCAGCCTCTTTAATTCACGGCTCTGCAGAGGGAGTTAGGTGCTGTGCCACCAGCTCTCGTTATGTGTAGAGAGCAGCGAAACAAAAGTGGCAGCCATGTGCTGCTGGCAGAAAGTGACTGGGAGTGGAGAGGGCATGGTCTGTGCAATGCACAGGAGCAGACATGTGGGCAGTTTACAGTGACTGTGAGAATGACAGTACTGTGCAACAGGAGTTCACGATAGAAATAGTTGATGTCTTCGGTCGTCTGCCTATTTTTCTGAGCTGCGGCCAGACATCCACAAGAGTGTACTGAATCAGTAAGTGTGAGAAAGGCAGGTGAAGCAGCAGGCAATATGGTTGTAGCTTAGCCGTCCCCCCCCCCCACATTCCAGGGTGACAGTTAATGGTGTGGTCAATCTGGGGATGGAACTGTCACCCGCACCCACATGGCCATCCCCAGTGTGCATTGGTGAAGCTGGTTGCCGGCGGCCCTTCCTCGCTCCCCCCTGCACATCAGTGAGACTGGGATCGGCACATTTAAGAGACCAGGAAATGTCATGCAGAATGCATGGAGTTGTGTCTCTGTCTTGCTGTCTCTCTGCTGAGCAGTAGTGCCATCATCGGTGTTTGTATTGCAGTTCCTGGGAAGCAGTAGTGGCAACTGTACCGTCGTCCCACATGCAGCCTGTATTGCAAGTTGCTGTCACAGTGAGCAGCCATGCTGCTTTGCTGTACCTTTGTCCCACATAGAGCACTGTGCCACAGTGGCAAGTGTATAGTGGGGGTGCGGTGCAAATCGCCCCCAACAAGCATTGTAAGTCCATGTAGTCTGGCTTTTGTGGTGCAGTACAAATTGCCCCCCATGAGCATTGTAAGCCCCCATAGTCTGGGTTTTGTGTGATCTGGGAGAGAGAGAACAGAAATGGATGTGCTGGGATCAGCTTCTAAGAGAGAGTGTGTGTGTGTGTGTCTGTCTGTTGGGTTGGGGAGCAGTGCAGAGGTGCAGCACAAGAGAATGAGAGAGAGAGAGAGAGAGACTGACAGGGAGATCGGGACATGTACTGGTGAATTCCTTCAGTGTCCTCTGTCTGTCTGTCTTCACTGTCAAGAATTTCTCCGTGTCTGTGGGCCATTTTGTCAGCAAGGGGAATGCGAGGGGAGACAGCAAAATGGTGAATCCCCTCCTGTCTGATTGCACTGCATTACTGCACAGCAGGAGCAATGGACTGGTAGCAGCCATTGTGTGTCCATGTGGTGAGTGTCCGCAGTGTAAATTATTGTCACCTGTGGGTAAGATAATAGTAGAACTAGTATACTGTGAATTTTGTGCCGGACTGACCACAGTTTTCTTGCATTTGTTTTCTACTACCCTTTCTCTCCCTGCTCCAGGACTTCACATCTACTGGAACTCCCCCCCGACTCCTCTCTGACTGCCGCTGCCTTTGTTTGTTAGTCCCTACCCCCAATTTAGCTCTCTTTAACTTTCTTCTTTCTCCCATTTCCCTCAGGTGCCAGCAGCCCCGTAAGGGCACCACAGTTGTGGTTTGAACCGCAACTGCGGTTCATGGGGGAAGTCTCCAGCCCATTTGCCTGCCCACCTCTGAATCAAGGTACCGGCAAACCCTTTCCAGCTAGCCTGCAATTCAGCTCCAACAGACTTTGAAACTGGTGCCCTCTTTGCCTAATTAACATAGGCACCAGCTTCTCCCCTGCGGCTTGCTCTGTGGCAATTTCCTGCTGAGCGGCCACTTTTCTATTCTTGCTGGGGTCCTGCCTAGGATCCTTTCTACTCCTACTGTAGATCTGAGCTAAAATTTTCTCCCACCTACCCTTCTCACCCCTGTCACTCTTTAAATACATTCCTTGGAAGTGACCCACCCATCTCCCTTTCTAGTAGGGCTGTACAGAACGTGCACTCAAAATACACTACTCTGTATACTTATACTCCATCAGGCACAGCCTCAGTCCTTCTCCTAATGGTCATTCCTCTCTATACATTGCTCTCCCAGCACAGAAATGGACAGGCATCCCTTACTACTTAAGGGGTTTACTTAGTGGTTCACTTCCCTAAATCTTACACCAGCCTGGACCAGTTCAGCACCCTGCTTTGTAAGGAAAAACACCCCAGCATCTCATAAGTAGGAGGCATAAATTAGGAGGCATTATAGCGCAGTGGTTTAAGGCTCTGAGCTGCAAATCTAGAGACCTGAATTTGAATCCCACAGCCCCCACTTGCATATTGTGTGACCCTGAGCAAGTCATTTAACTTCCTTGTGCTCCCAATTCACACCTGGAAACAAGCTTCAGCTTAGTGTGCCTCTCTGGGTTAAACAATTTCCCCTTTCATCTGAGTGAGTAATTATCATCTTCCCTTTCAGCATTGCTTCTGTGAATATTTATTATGCAGAATGCAAGTGTATACTAGGCTGCTATTTTTGATTACCCTATTCTTCTGGATTGGGGTAGAAGTGGACAGGGAGAACATTGTACCACCCCCCTGACCAGGCAACCCTCAGTGGCACTTCCTTGTATGAGCTGGGTCTTACAAAGTGGATGATCCCCGACCCCTACCTTGCAAAAGCCTTCAAAACCCCACCACAAGTATACCTTCCTCAGGCGCCCTCTGGGATCCCTATAGCTGTCCTGCTATACTGCTGCATCTTTGTAACCTCTACTTCTCAACATAAGCACCCAGAATCAAAGCATTATGGCTCTAACTGGGTGTTTTGGTCATGCTTCCTTAGAACGCTGGTCCTTATAACACTCTTACTGTTTGGTAATGTGCACCCTAACCCGGGTCCCCCAGATGCTGGATCCAGCACCAGTCTTGGACACCTAAAAATTATCTTCCTAAATATAGGAAGTCTCATACCCAGGTTACCGCAGTTCCAGGCTTGAGTGGAACTGCTCCAACCTGATGTTATCGCACTCACAGAAACTTGGCTCTCACAAAAGGTCGCTGATGTGGCTAGAGCTCCAGATGGCTGCACCATGTTCCAGCAGGACCATCTGTCCAAAAGGGTGGTGGTGGGGTGGCTGTATGGTCTACATCACAAGTGAAATCCGAGGTCAATTACAGCCTAGTAGCCTTCACACCAAGGAGGTGCAAATCCTTACCATCAAGCTCACCATAGGCTAGCAAAACAAAACATTACTACTCTCCACAGTATATATATATATATATATATATATATATATCCCTGGGTAGACATACCACTGGCCTCCAGCAATTCATCAACAACCAAGAACAACGCAGGCAAAACTGGGAACAAATAGTAGTTGAAAACTTCAACATAAACTGGCACTCCCAAGATGTATCTTCAATTAGGGACCAAATATCTGGCCTCTGCCTCACACAGATGGTTACCCAAATTACCAGACAAAATTACTGGACAGGCACTACTACCCTTATTGATTGGCTTTTCTTTTCCTGCCCAGAACATATCACCACGGTCTCTGTCCTACCAGTCTCCCTCATTGACCTTTCCCCCAGTTATCTGCACCTGGACTAATAGGTTCATTAAGTGCTCCCCTCTGCTTTCTAAGAATCATTCTCTGAGAACGGGAATGTTGGAGTTCTTCAAACAGTATCTGGTGCTGGCCGACTGATCCCCGCTTGACAGGACCAAGGATAGAAACCTAGCCATAGATTATTTCTTTTTGATCATCAGAACTGCCTGCGACATTTTCACCCCATTCAAGATCAAAAGAGTCAGAGGATCTGCTAACCCCCGGTTCTCTGGCTCCTTTATTGAACTAATGCACCATAGGGATAACCTATGGCACAAAGCCAAGGCAACGGGGAATCTGTTTGATCTCAATGCCTATAAGGAGGCTAGAAATAATTGCACAAAACTAATTCTTTCAGCTAAGGCCTCCTATTATAAGGACCTCCTCAGCAGAACCTGGGGTAACAGAAGGGAGTTCTGGAACTTTGTCAAATCCCTCACCGATAGAGCGTCCAGGGCTCCACCTGACCTGATTATATCAGTGACTGGGACATTTCATGAGCCGTGTGACATACCAAATGCATTTAACTTTGCATTCACTGACCTTAGCTCTGTGCTACCTAGTGACTACCTTACCCCCTCGCTAACTGATCAGCGACCTTGCATGGTTCAACCCTCCCCCACAATTAATGGGACCCCACCTTTCTATTTCAGGCAGATATCCAGAACTGAGACCTTTAAATATGTCAAGCAGGTCCTTGGAAAATCATGAATGGGGAGTGACTCTATTGACAAGAAAATGATTGCCCTCACCCTAAACGAGCTTGCTGGTCCACTTATCAAAGGTTTAAATGCTTCGCTAAGGTCTGGTGTGTTCATGGACAAATGGAAGAAGGTGCTTGTCATCCCTGTCTTTAAAAGCGGGGATAGAACTAGTCTTGTTAACTATAGGTCCATTTCTATATTACCCCCCTCTCTAAAGCCTTGGAATGAGTGGTGTTGGATAAAGTCGCAGAATACCTTGCAAAGTACAACCTATTGTGCAGTCAACGGCATGGATTTTGGAAAAAACAATCCACACTTACCGCCTTGGTCAACTTCACCTCCCAACTCTATGATGCCTTACATAATGATTTAGCAGTGGGGTTCATTTTTATAGACCTTACTAAGGCATTCAACACTGTTGACCACCAGCTTCTAATAAACTGTCTCTTAGCTACTGGTCTGTCCATGGAAACAGTAGCCTGGTTTGGCAGCTACCGCTCCCGGAGGATGCAATTCATTAGAATTAGCGGGTCTCTCTCAGAGCCTAAGGTTGAGAGCCTAGGAGTGCCCCAAGGGTCCATCCTTGGCCCACTCCTTTTCTGCTTTTTCATCAATTCACTACCCTCTGTCTGCCCGGCACACATTGTGCTCTATGCACATGATGCTGTTATCTCTGTACCTGGTAGAGGTTTGACCAAGATCACCTCTGAACTGTAAGCCAATTTCCAAACCTTGGAAATGTGGTTCATTCATAACAAAATATTGCTCAACTATAAGAAGACCAAGAACATGCTCTTCACGGTGCCTCAGAACAAAAAGAAATACGTCCCACTGCAAATATTTAACCATAAAGGGGATATTCTGGAATAAGTTGTGACTTTCAAATACCTTGGTATTCACTTGGATGACACCCTAACCTTCCACTCCCACATAGACCAAGTTGTTAAATCCATGCATACTAAGCCGAGGATTCTGTATCGCCACCGATACTCCATGACTCCTGATGCTTTGAAACTGGTTGCTAGTTGCTCGATCCTATCTACCATTGATTACAGACTGGTGGTATGTGGGGCTGGCTCTGATACCATACTCAAAAGGATAAAAACCCTCCTAAATAAGGCATGCCAACTGCTTCTGGGGGCCAATTATTTAACCCACACTTGTACCTTATACAAATAGACTAGTTGGCTCCCCCTTTAGCTAAGAGCACAATACCAGACTTGTCTGCTGGTTAAAAAATCACTCTTGGGGCTCTTGCCTGAATCTATCTCCAACCTATTTAAAATTGCGCAACCCATGCTCAACACCAGAAGTGCCACCAAGGGTGGGCTCCTTGTGCCATTTAAGCGCACCATGTTTGCTCAAAGAACCATGTCCCTCCAAAGACCCAAGTGGTTCAGTGTGATCTACCTGGTGCCCTTAAAGAATGTGGCAAGATTGATCAGTTCAAATCAGGGAGCTGTGCCCACGTAGCAAGTGTTAATGTCTGCCGCTGCTGTTTTTAGCCTTGACCTATCTCCCGATGCCATCTACCTTTTCTCCTCCCCTTCATTCCAAGGTCACGTCCTCCTTCCCTATAATCCCCCCACCCTTGTCCAGCCCCCTTGTCCCATCCTCCTCCCTCTCCTCTCTTTCTTCCTATCCACTCCCATTACCCAGCTGGTACTTCCCTGACAAAGCCATCTCTGGCTGCATTTACTCCACACCACTCTAGTCCAGAAGCCAGTGATTCGCCCACCCTATGACTGTACTCAGCTCTTATCTCAGTGTTAAACCCTCTTCTTTGAGTTGTTATAGTAGCACTTTTTGAGTTTGTCGTGGTGCACAGGCACATATGAACTCATAGACATTAGAGGTGTTGTACAGGGATGTGAGGGGGTGCGCCCAATGGAGAGCTCCATAGCAAGTGGCAGGCCAATTGGTCGGCAGGCTGGGGATGATTCAGTTTCTGTTGTTGGGGCGAAGTTGACCAACTTTTCAAAGGACAGAGCTGCACTAATAGTGGCACGGCTCGGTCTTTGATGTGTAAATCCCTGCATCACGTTGACTTCCTGGTTGCACGTTCACACTGCCGTAGCGCTTACAGTGTGAATGCACTAAGCCTGCCCACTGCTCCTGTCTGGGTGAAGCTCCTACTGACAATCGTGCATTTCTGTAACAGTCCATATGATGTCATAGTCCAGCTGATGGGGAAAGCACTTGCGAGTCATCAGGGAGGTTTGGTGCGAACTGTTCAAGATGGCGAGTAACACAAAGCTAAAGAGTACAGTTACATCTGCTTTCAAAATGCATGGGTTTATACTCAGAGCATAAGTAACAATGTCTGTATGGCATATGTCAAATTAGATAATGGTTAAAGTAAAACTCGATTCCTGATTGGCTGAAGCAGCCTGCCACCCGGGCCGTTATTTCTTAACAATGGCCCGCTGTAAAACAAGTTCGAATTCTAGAACTCGCCATCGCCATTTTTTTTTCCTCGCTAAGCGTGCGGCTCGCCGACATAGCCCACTTCAAGTTAATTTCACTCATCTTGCTCGACATCAACAAAACCACAGCACGAAACAGTAAATAATACAATTTTTTTACTAAAACACTTTCCTGCCTCACAACTCTGCTCTGCTTCTAACCCATAAACACCATTTCGGCCAGTCTGCCGACTCAGCTTACCACGCAGTCCGTTCTGAAGTCATGTTCATTTGTGACAACGCTCTCCCGCAAAACAAACAGCAGAAACACCAAACTCAGTTTCTGTTTTCTGTAGTAAATAAAAAATTACTTTAGTGCCGCATGTATTTCCTCCTACTTGCGCTCCTTTACTCATTTGCCAGTAGCATTTTACTCAGTCTAGCAAGCACACTCACAGTCACTTCCTACCTATAAGAAACAGCAGTAACACCCTCTAGTGGCAAGGGACTATTTTACAAACCCACATTTCTGTTCATTTGTAATAATATTTGACACTCTTTTTTTTTTTTTAATAAAAGCATTATTAAAAAAAAGACTAATGTAACCCCATTATCTAAGTGTAATAATACCCTCCAGGGTGGGCGTTATGGGATATAACGGATCTTCCAGGGGTTATAAGGCCCTCCGCCTGCGGCGTCGGGCCTCATTACACCCCTGGGCGGTCCATTATATCCCAATAATGCCCACTCTGTTGAGTATTATTACTTACATAATGAACATTTACTAGAAATGTTAAAATTATATTACAGCTGGGTGATGTCAGATAGTAGTCACATATGCAGCCGGAGAAATTGTACAGCATCTCCTGTTAGCATGCATGATACAGTTCCTTCTGAAGTAACTGTCATATGTACTTTATTTCGGGGACCATGTTTTAGAGTCCTTCATACATGTTTGCATCTTATTCCGGATATATGTGTTTGCATTGCCTGGGCTTACGTGCGTTGGATGGGAGCAGCGGCCTCCTACCTGAAAAGGAATTAACTGTTTATGCAGTCCGAGTCCACATACTTCCTTGCTTTCTTGGAGCCGGCAGTTATCCAGAAAACGTATTACCTTTCATAGAAAGCATACAAATGATGCCCTCTTCGGGTCTCTGCAAGGAAACTGGGTTTGAGAGTTAGCGTTATAAAGTGATTATGTCATCACGTTTGGCTAGAGATTTTTAGGGCATGCCTGCTTGTGAGATGTAAAGGAAATTAATGCAGCTTAGTGAATTTGAAAAAAGAAAATGTTCAGTGTTTCACTGTGCTTGGGTCGCTAAGCTATTGAGTTGTGGTAAAAACTGTAATGTGAAATAGGTGCTTTTGTGTGGAATGCCACATGAATACCAGAAGAGGTGCTCCAGCCCCAGGCATGATGGCCCGACTCACTTGAATACATCCTGACCCCCTGTATGGATGCTATGACCACATGCATGGCTTGACCTGCTGGAACACCCTCTCCTTGACCTGCTTGATTGGATGCTGCCATGCTTGACACCAGTCATGGTCCGACCAGCCAGAACGGACACCCTGACACCAGGCATGGACCGACCAGCCAGAACAGACACCCTGACACCAGGCATGGTCCGATCAGCCAGTAGGGACACCCTGACACCAGGCATGGTCCGACTGGCCAGAACGGGCATCTCGACACCAGGCATGGTCTGACTGGCCAGAACGGGCACCCTGACACCAAGCATGGCCTGACCAGACGGAAAGGGCACCCCAACACTAGGCATGGCCCAACCAGCCAGAACGGGCACCCTGACACCAGGCATGGCCTGACCAGCCGAAACGGACACTCTGACACTAGGCTTCGCCTTCACCCAGAGAAAGGATGACCTGACCCACTCGATTGTATGCCCTGACCCCTGGACTTCTGAAATGGACTCACAACCCAACAGAATGGACATCAGTCCACCAGCATTTGTTTTCACCTTTCTCTTATCTGCTGGTTTACAGTTTTATCTTTCTTTTTTTTAATTTTTGAGTATTTATAAAATCAATTACAAATATTTCTGTACAGGTGAATATACAAGGTCCTTCGTCCTCAGTCTTACAGTGGTAGAGATACACTAACATTCCCCATGTTGTTTCATGAGGGGGTGGGATTACTAAACAGAATTATGCTAACACATTGAAAATGTGTAACTGCAGACCATATAGCCATCAAATACATGGGTGGTATGCTATAGTATCTTTAAGGCATCCAAATTCCTAACTCCCACAGAACAACAATCATGTTCTGTTTCATATTTGAAGGGCAAAGCCCTTGAATGACAGCTGTGAACAATCAAACTACAGCATAACTGTGAAACAGAGCAGTATATTTGTTCCTGTTCCCTTATTTTGACTGAAAGACATCCTTCATGTGCTGCTACACTTAGGTGTCCATATAAAAAATTACAATTGAGATTATGAGGCCTTAATAAAAACTGCGTCATGGCTTGACCACATGGCATTCCAAAAAGTGTCTAATCCAAAGTGGGGGAACCCCCGGTTATATTATTGCTACAATGAACTTCTCCTGCTGGTGGCACTTTCTTTGCACTGAAGTACACATCTGCGTCTGCAGAATCGCGGAAAGGGGATGTTTTTTAAAGTTGAGACACGGATGCTTGCCTCTGTGTATTTTTTTAATAGGGGTATTTTTTTTGGACTTTTCCATGTAATGTTGCTTCTCGATTGTGCAGATTAGGAGTATGTCCAGGGGTGGGCAAATGTGATCTGTAGCGCCCAGCTCAGGCACTGTAGTGGCTGGCCCCCCGGGCTGTCCAGCGGTTGCAATGGAGCTTGTGCCTGGAGCTTGTACGCATGCACAACTCGGGGGCATGGCGTCACTTGACCCTCATCACCCAATGTCGGGCCTCACATCCTCAGAAGAGCGGGAGGAAAGCCATCTGCCTTGCTCGCGCTTGCTCATGGCCTTGCTGCTGCTCCTACTGCCTGGTTATCTCCCGTGTTGTCGCCTTGCCCAGTGTCGGGCCCGGTCTCTGTGTCTCCCGAGCTGAGAGAGAGAGAGAGTAGTGCCACCCCCTGGGGCCACCCTTCATGTCCAGGCCACGTGTGCTACTGAACTGGAGTTTTGAGAGGAGCAAACTCCGCCTTAGGAAGAGCCCAGAGGATGAGAAAGAACCTGGAGGAAGAAACGGTCAACCCCTGGGAACTGGGAGCCAACCAATATGCCCAGCAATATGGTTGCAGCTTCACCCCAGGCTTCACCCCCTCAGCCCTCAGGTCTGGGCTGCAAGTAATGAAGGAGCCATGTCAAGGATGATCTTCCCCATGATTTTAATTGCATGGGGGGGGGGGTTCTGCATGATGTGATGCGAGCCCAGATCCAGAGATTTTGCCTGGGACAGAACTGAATGCTAGAAGAATTTAGAATTCTGTTAAAACCCGGGGTTAAAACTCTGTACTGTGGTTTGATGACTAAATGTTATACCCTGGATGTTATATTTTTAAAAGTTGTCCTTGTGTTGTTCTAACATTGCATTTGTTTCTCCACTAAAGAGAGCAGCCTGGGAGAACAGTTATATTTTTTTTCATGTAGTTTTTTTTTTCTCCATGGGATTGGAGCAGCTTATCGGTCCTGTACCTGACCCCATGGACTGGTGCTTGCCTCCCCTGGTACTCACTTTCTGGTCAGGCACCCCCATGGATACCGCCCACACTGTGGCAGGCTCAGGGGAAGGAGGGCTGCCCCCCTAGTGACATATCCAGTTTGGGCTGAGGTGGTCCTGGGTGATGGTGTTGGGCTATGGACTGGTGGGCAGGGATCCATTAAGCCCCAGCTCCCTTTTTCTACTTTTCTTCTTGTTCCCTGTTGTGGCCAATGTGAAGCATGTGTGTGGAGGCATGCAGGCATCACCAGGACACAGCCCCTCCCTTCAGTGCCACCATAGCCTGAACTACCACCATGCCTCCATCTGGTGGCAGTTAGAGGGCAGGCAAACAAACCCTCCCTCCCTCCCCGGGATGGGAGAGCAGTCCCTTGGATGGTCAGTCCTCTCCCACCTGACCTACTCGCGGCAACCTGAGTCTGCTTCTGAACCTGGGTCACCGTCATAGAGCAAGGTGTGGCGTCCGGCACCTCAACCCCCAGCACCACCAGGACAGCACGATGGGTAAATTTATGAATTTTATTACAGTTAAACTGTTTATTTTTTTTTTTTTTTTTGTATTACGTTTTTATTTTTCATATTCATTTTTACTCTGGATAGTTGATGAACAGAAGCCCATTTTTACAATGACCTGTCATTCAGTAGGCTAAAGTTATTTTAGTTTTTGATGCTCTGCTTTTCTTTAGGGTAGTTTTATTGTTTATTGTATATAATTAGCTGTTTACACTGGTTCCCTTTCATTTCCAGAAAATCGTGTTTCAGCATGGTTCCCACCAAGCAAGGAACTGAATGTTTTCTAGTTAAAGAAAAAAAGCAAAAACATTTTAAAAATAAAAAATATTTTAGCGGTTTTAATTTATATTTGTTTTGCTCATTGCCCTGTTGCAGTGTGCAGACATTTTTAAGGTCTCTGATATCAGAACCACTGAATCCTTTTCTTCCAGAGTGCTATCTGGCACCACTCCTCACATTTTGTATTGCACCCTTGGGTTCCTTTTTCCAATGTGCATGACTTTATCTTTTTATTGTTAACGTTCAGCTTCCGAATCTTGGACCATCTCTCTAATCTGCCAAGATCCTCCCTGAGTTCCCTTCTCTCTTCCTCCGTGTCTCTCTTAGTACAAATCTTTGTGCCAGGGATACGAGTTGGAATCCCAGTTGGAATGTACCCCCTGAATCGCCCCAAATGCACCCTTGAATTCAGGCTTGAATTGAAGCCCAGGATTGAATAAATGAAGGTCAGGGGGTTTGAAAGCTTCCTGCTTTTGTGTGTGTGGGGTGAGGGTGGGGCCTGGCTCTAAGATTTGTGTATATGTTTTTGTTTTTTACCAGTAATCATGTCAGAATAAGCCAATGAAATTATATCCTGGCAATCCACTGGTACCTTCTATAGATACAGATTCCAAACAACCCTCCTCCTCCTCCTCCCCCCCCCCACACCCCGGGCCCACACCCCTACCAATGTCATGACTGAAACACAGAAACATAGAAGTGTGATGGCAGAAAAGGACCGACAGGCCCACCTAGTCTGCCCATTTGTCTAGCTGTCTGCTAGGACATGCTCCCTCAACACTTCCCTGTGTCTGTCCCGTGCCTTTTTGAAGCCTTCCACAGTTGCTTCTCCAACCAACTCCTCCAGGAGCCTATTCCACTTATTCACCACCTTCTCTGTGAAACAGTACTTCCTAATGTTACCCTTGAACTGTTCCCCCCCTCAGTCTGTAACCCATATCCCCTCGTTCTCTGATTCCCTTTCAGCTAGAAGATGCTTTCCACTGGTAACCCGGTTTATACCCTTAAAGTACTTGAAGATCTCAATTATGTCTCCCCCAGCTCCAGGGAGTACACGTTCAATTTTCCCAACCTTTCCTCATAGGACAGGTGGCTGAGCCCCTTTACCATCTTTGTTGCCCTCCTCTGAACTCGCTCCAGCCTCCCCACATCCTTTTTGAGGTATGGCTTCCAGAACTGGAAAATGCAGTCTAACTAGATGGGTGTACAAGGGTACTATGACCTCCCTTTTTCTACAGTTAATCACCCTTCTGATGCAGCCCAGCATTCTGCTGCCCCTAGCCACTGCTTCCTCACAGTACCTTTCCACCTTCGGGTCCCTCGATATAGTGATACCTAGGTTCCTTTCCTGTTCTGTTACCTCCAGGTCTCTGCCCCCCATACAGTACCCTGCCCTCTGGTTCCTGTATCCAAGATGCATGATCTTACACTTGTCTGTGTTGAATGAAAGCTGCCACTTCTTTGATCATGCCTCGAGCCTCCCCAAATCTCTTCGCATTCGTTCTACCCCTTTCGGAGTGTCCATCTTATTGCAGACTTTAATATTGTCTGCAAACAGACTCATATCTCCCTCAAGGCCCTCCACGATGTCCCCTAGAAATAGATTGAACAGCAGGGGTCCTAACACCAACCCCTGAGGGGACCCCACTTATGACCATGCCCTCTTCAGATGCCACCCCATTTATAATGACCCTCTGCCTCCTGTCCCCCAGCCAGTTTATCATCCATTGAACCTCCTTCTGCCCCAGCCCCAGGCATGTCAGCTTATACAGCAGTCTTCTGTGTGGCATGGAGTCAGATGCCTTCTTGAAATCCAGATACTGTAAGTGACATCTAGTGCCCTCCCCTGATCCAGTTCCTTGGTGACCACATCACAAAACTCTTATCAAGTTTGTTTGACAGGATCTACCCTGGTAAAGCCATGTTGCCTTGAATTCATCAGGCTGCTCTCCTCTAGGTAATTGGTGATCCTGACTTTCATTAGTTTGTCCATGAGCTTGCCCACCACTGATGTCAAGCTCACGGGCCTGTAATTTTTCACCTCCTCCCTCTCTCCCCTCCTCCCTCCCCCTTATACAGAGGGACCACATTTGCCTGCCTCCAGTCCTCCAGTACCACTCTAGACTCCAGGGACCTGTTGAAGAATGCAATCAGAGGTACAGCCAGTATATCTTTAAGCTCAAATCTAGCACTCTGGGGGGTTGGGGTTATATAATTTCTTCATATAAAGATTACCTGGAAAGATTAATTAAATATTGTGACCCTTAAAAAGCAACACTCAAAGATATTTTTTCAGTAAAATGGCAGTCTATTAAACATGTCTATCTCTTGGGTCTACCTCTATTTTGAAAGATGGACTCTGCTTTTGCTTTGCTTCCCTTAGCTTTCCTTTTTATTTTTTCTGATAAAAATATTGGTAAGAGTAATCTTGTACTGTGATTGGCTGTATCCGGTCTCATGACCAGGTGGTTATTTAAGCAATGTACCTGGACAGGGTCAGGGACGGGGTGTGGGTTATGCTGGGATTTACCCATGTCTGGTATGGTTTGGTCAGGAGGCCGCAGGCTGAGTGAGTAAACCCCTGAGTAAACCACACCAGAAGTGTGTAAATCCCATCATAACCGGCACCCTGGAATGGTATATATTGCGATTATCCTGGTTCCTCACTTGAAGTGAAGGTGGGGGAGGTTGGAGGCTGTAACTGACTTCTTGTTTTTATATTAAGGGGTCCATTTTTTTCACAAAGAAACAAGGAAATGGGTAATTTCTACAATGTGTAGACGAGCATTGATACAACTTCTTATGGAGAGTGCCACCACCGGGGCTGCTGTCTTCCTTGCGTTCCCATTCGAGCCCCCCCTCACCAGCAAATCACTCCCTCCCACTGCAGCTATCCTCTCCCCAGCTTCCTCCCACTGCTGCTGTCCTTCCCACACCCCGTTTGAGCCCACACACACAGCAAATCCCTCCCTCCCTCTCCCTCCCACTGCTGCTGTCCTACCCACACCCACGTTCTGTTGGAGGCCCCCCGCCAGCAAACCACTCCCTCCTGCTTCCTCCCACTGCTGCTGTCCTCACCACACCTACGTACTGTTAGAGCCCACACACACACACACACAGCAGATCCCTCCCTCCCACTGCTGCTGTCTTCCTCACACCCGAGTTCTGTTGGCCTTATTAAGGAGCATGTCACGGATGTGAACCCCTGAGGTGGAGACCAGAAAGGTACGTGGGAGATCCGGGTTAGCAGGCTTGCAGTGAGGAGTAATTCTGTATGCTCGAGGGGTAAGGGAATCCAACTGCATTTTAAATAAGTCAGAAAGGAGATCCTGGATATAGGTAAGTGGCTCGGCGCACTCCAAGTCTTCGGTTATCCCCAGGAAATGAAGTTAAACGTCCAGGCCCCATTCTCCAGGTACGCCAGCCAAGTCCAGAGTAATTTGTTTTCTTTCAGAATGCCATCAACAACCATAGTGGATTTATTATTGGTGGTGTAATAGCTGTATAGTTCGTATCCAAACCCCCTCCCCCCAAAATGGCACCAGTGCACAGGACGAACGTTCGGCATTGACAAATGCTTGTTCTATATAATTTTGTAACCCATCCTATTGCTTGTGTATTTACTCACTTTGTTAGTCATGCTTCACTTGTGTTACCATGTAACCACTGTAATGTCTTGTACTTGTTTGACGTGGAACCTTTGTAAACGATCCCTGTGCTCAAAGGTATTAATCTGAATCTGAATTAAATAAAAAACTTGAGTGGGACAGGATGTACAGGTTCTGATTTGTGCAGTGGGTTCAGTTTACAAATGTGACCTGCATGGTTTCCATGTCATAATAGCGACTGAGGAATGGCGATGCGTGATAATGGCGTTGAACCCACATCATGACCACTTTTGAAAAAGTCTTGGGTTATTTCTTATTTATCCCATCCGGACCAGGTGAAGAACTAATTCTTAAATGATTTAGTTTATTTTTAATTTCTCCAAAAGGAAATGTAATGTTGTTTGAAGGTGACGTATCATTAACCTCTGACACTGGGTTATGTTTGGCAAAGACCTTACTAAAATGTTCATTTAACTTGTTGGCCATATCCTTAGGTGAGCTAATAATATCATTATTTATTGTAAGGGGGCATTACTTCATGCGATACTCATGTAACTGAGGGGAAAAAGTATGTAAGCATCATATTTTTACTTTGGAAAATAAATATATCATCCCAAGCACATCATAAAAAAGAAATGAAAAAGAAATGTGCCAGGCAGTTACACTCTATGCCTATAGATTATTTCTGCATCCAGTGGCAGTTCTTCCACAAGTCACTAAAGGAAGAAAGAGGTAGAGTTTCCGCCTCCCATATATACGTACCCTTTTAAAGGCTCTGAAAATCAAGATAAAGAGTAGAGAAGTTTTCCCGATGTCATGGTCAAGATTCCCCCATCAATTGAAAAACAAAAATAAACTGATCCATGTACCCCCCCAACCCGACTGTGCCTGGAAACTAGCTGCTGCAGCTCAGTGTGCCTTTCCCAGTCAAAATATGCAAATAAATAACTAAAGATTTGCACAGGGAGTTGAAAACCTGATCCCCCTCCCATTAGAAAGAATCTTGGCTAGTTGTCCTGTTTCCTGAATGAGCTCCCAAATCTGGAATTCCGTTCCTTAAAAGCTAAGGTTAGATAACACACCTGTGGCATTGCTCCTGAAAATTTACAGTCTTGGTTAATTGAACAGGTGAACAAATCTTCACCATGCTGTCCAACTTATGAAATAAGATGAATTACTACATATCCGGCATAATAATATGTCACTGCTGCTGGACTTAAGTGATTTGTGACTTAACTTGAGATGTTAATGCTGAACGTGCTTTGTATTAATATGATCAATATTTGTCTTATTACTGTTTACTAAATGTGTGTAATGATGTGCTGTTTGGTTGTGGGAACCCATTGAAAATGAGCTTTGGTTCACTGGATAATCCCTATTCACATTTGATAATAATGAATAAAACTATTTACTACCTACCACATGTTTGTTCCTCCCCTCAAAGCCAGGACCCATAACGGATAGCAGTAATATACCACTGTGCACAACTGAAATACATAAACTTAGAGATGTGACTGTCAGGATGGCAAAAGATGGATTAAATGGACTGCTATATTGATTTGTGTCTCATGGCACAGTGCTCCCATATCCACAAGCCATAGGAGTAAATGGAGTCCTTGTGCACAGCTGACGTGTTTTGGGGCTGACTGCTTTATGAGCACAAGTCACCAGGCTGTTTTGGGGCTGGGGAGGTCTACCTGTGTCTGACTTGGATGTTTGGATTTTTCTCTGTTTGATTAGCAGGGTATTTTCTCTGTCAAATTGTCATGTAGGGCATCTTGCTGACAGGAAGGCACTCATTGCAGCGGTAGGTCAGAGCTTTTAGCTGATTGTTTCATGAGGGCACAGTTTAGGCCCAAACCCTTCCCACTCCTCACCCCACCCACACACCCCTGGAAATAGTTCCTTTATACCTGGGGTTCTGACATCATTTCCTCAAGAGGGCAAGGTGCATATCATGGTCATATCCTCTCTAGCACACTGCACTGACAATATAAGCATACACGTTATATAATATATATATATTTCTATATAACAAACCAATCACACACACACACACACACAAAAATAAATAAACAAGAAGGTAGACAGACATGTGAGGAGTAGTGCAATGTAATGGCTGTGGGGCAGCAGTCTTCCGGGAGTCTTTCTGGAGGCTGAGATGCTGCCCTGTTTGCAGACAACACTCTGCCCTGAGGGAGAAAGTTGCCCGTCTTCAGGCAACACTGGACAGCAGTAAGGGAACCTTCTCCCAGGCCGCATTGGACAGTAGTAAGGGAACCTCCCCCATCCAGGGAGCACCAGAGCCACCACCACTACCTCAGAGGTTGCAAAGAAAGCACAGCAGTTGGACCACAGTGGGCTCAGGGAGGGTAAGGGTGGTGGAACAGAGGCACACCCAGTTAGTTGTTCCACTCCACAATCCATACACCATTCTGGGGGCATAGTTCCCCATGGATGCACCATGAGAGAGACTAAGGAGGTTGCAGACAACTGTCACAAGTGAGGCCCTCAGGAAGGAGGCAGAGGACACCACAGGGAAAGGAAGCAGCTCCTGGTGGGAGACTAAATTATTAGGGGGATAGAACTGGGGGAGCAGGGAAAACTGAAGTAAGGTGCCTGCCTGGTGCCAAGGCTTGGAGAGACAGGGAGCGCATCCTTAGGATCATGAAAACAGTTGCACAGGAGTCTGAGCTGGACGTCATTGTTCACCTAGGGACAAATGACTTGGCTCATCATGAGATTAGAGCAGTGCAGAAGGACTTTGTAGAGTTGGGGAGGGGCCTAAGACAAGTAGCACACACAGTATCCTTCTCAGAGGTACTGCCTGTCAGTGGCATGGATGAGGCAAGGGTACTTTGCACCATGCAGTTTAATGAATGGTTGAAAAAATGGTGTGGAGCACAAGGGTTTGGCTTCATTGGGGACTGGGGTTCCACCTGGAGGGACACCAGTCTGTACTGGCAGGATGGTCTGCATCTGTCCAGGAAGGGAACAAGTCTTTTGGGCAATCGGTTTAAATGCTTCATTGGCAAGCTTTTAAACTAGTCAAGGGGAGGCACTGATAAGCAGCAGGAAAATCCCAGCCTCTCCCTACAAAACAGGGTACTAAATGAGAAAAAGACCAAGGTAGAAAGGTCAGTGGGGGATGCTGCTACAGAAAGTAAAGCCATCAAAAAATGGAGAGCAATGAGTACCACTGCCCATAGTCTGGGTAACAAGCTTCCTGAATTAGTGGCCTTGATGGAGGAGGAGCATCTGGATATCATGGCAGCCACAGAAACATGGTACACACAGAACCATGACTGGGACATAAACATACCAGGATACACTATCTACAGGAAGGACAGGGAGGGTAAAAGAGGAGGAGGAGGAGGAGTAGCTCTCTACATGAGGGAAGGAATCAAAGCAACAGAACAAAAGGGTAAACAGGGAGGAGAAGAAGCACTGTGGGTCAATTTGGAGACAGGCAATGGCACCACAATCCGCACAGGGGTTGTATACAGACCCCCTCTCAGGGGGAGGAAATGGTCAAGGAAATGATAGAAAGTATACTTAGAATGGCAGAAAAAGGGGAGATATTGCTGATGGGTGATCTGAATATGCCAGATGTTAACTGGAGTGCAGTTGCAGCAGCCACTTCTAAGAGTGGGGTTATTCTAGATGCCCTACAGGGGACATGCCTTAGACAACTAGTATTGGAACCCACTCGAGAGTGAGCAATCTTAGACCTGGTTTTCTCAAATGGAGATGGAGAGAGGATCACAGTTGTGGAAGTGGGTAGCCATCTGGGAACTAGCGACCATCGAACAGTATGGTTCACAATAAACACAGCAATAGAGTCAAGCCATACAAAGGCAAAGGTACTGGACTTCAGGAGGGCTGACTTTGCTAAAATGGGTGAGTGCCTGAGGAATGCACTAGCAAATGGGCAGGAAGGAGGGGTGGAAGAACAGTGGGGAATAATAAAAACTGCCATCACAGAGGTAACAAGCCTTTGAGTGAAGCAACTAAACAAAACAAAACGATGTAAGAAACCACTATGGTTCTCAAAGGAGGTGGCAGTGAAGGTTCAAGAGAAAAAGAAAGCATTCAGAAAGTACAAGGAATCACAGAAGGAGCACGACAGAGAATTGTATCGGTTAAAGCAAAAGGAAGCTGGGAAGGCAGTCAGAACAGCAAAGGCCCGAACCGATGAAAAGATAGTCAATTCAGTTAAGAAGGGGGATAAAACCTTTTTTAGGTACATCAGGGAGCGAAGGAAGACCAAGGGCGGGATAGTGAGGCTTAATAAAGGGGAGGGGGGTGTGCAGAGGGTGACGGTGAAAAGGCAGAGATACTAAACAAATATTTTTGCTCAGTATTTACAAATGAAGAGGGGGAGGTACCTAAAACAAACAATAGAAACACTCTGGATACAGAAGTTGATACCAGCCCATTTGCAGAAGAAAGGGTTCTGAAAGAACTCTAAACTGAAAGGTGGACAAAGCAATGGGGCCTGATGGAATTCATCCCAGAATTCTAAAAACTAAGGGTAGAACTAGTGACACCACTGACTACCCTCTTTAACAAATCGTGGGAGGATGGGGTGGTACCGGAGTACTGGAGGAGGGCAGATGTGATTCCCCTTCACAAAAGTGGGAGCAGGGCAGAAGCAGGAAACTACAGACCTGTTAGTTTAACCTCAGTGATAGGGAAAATGATGGAATCACTTCTGAAGGAAAGAATTGTCGAGTACCTAGAGAACAGAGGGGCACAGAGCCCGAGGCAGCATGGATTCACAGCGGGAAGGTCATGCCAGACGAATCTAATAGATTTCTTTGACTGGGTGACCAAAGTAGTAGATCAGGGAGGAGCTGTGGACATGGCCTACCTAGACTTTAGCAAGGCATTTGACACAGTCCCACACAAAAGATTAATATACAAGTTAGCCAGCCTGGGAGTGGGTCCCAAGATGATAGCCTGGGTAAAGAATTGGCTGGAGAATAGGACACAGAGGGTAATAGTAAATGGAGTCCCACTCTGAAGAAAGGGGGGTTACTAGTGGGGTGCCGTAGGGTTCAGTATTAGGACCAGTCCTCTTCAATGTCTTTATAAGCGACATTGCAGAGGGACTAGAAGGAAAAAGTATGTCTCTTTGCAGATGACACAAAGATCTGCAACAGAGTTGATGCACATGGTGGGGTGGAAAGGATGAGAACGTACTTGGCAAGGTTAGAGGAATGGTCAAATGTATGGCAGCTTAGATTCAATGCTAAGAAGTGCAAGGTAATGCACCTGAGAAACAAAAACCCAGGGGAAGAGTACACAAGGACAACTAACAACAACAAAAATGGAAAGGGACCTGGGGGTAGTCATATCAGATGACTTAAAGGTGGGCAAGCAATGTGAGAGGGCAGTAAGGAGGGCTGGGGAGATACTGGGATGCATAGGGAGAGGCATCACCAGTAGAAAACAGGAAGTTGTTATCCCTCTGTACAGACAGCTGGTGAGACCCCATCTGGAGTACTGTGTGCAGTTCTGGAGACCCAGTCTCTGCAAGGACATAGACAGGATGGAAACTGTCCAGAGGAGGGCAACTAAAAGGGTGCAGGGTCTGCACCGGAAGACATATGAAGAGAGACTAAAGGAGCTTAATATGTATAGCACCGAGGAAAGGAGGGAGGGGGGGACATGATAGAAATGTTCAAGTGCCTCAAGGGAATCAACAAAGTCCAAGAGGGTAGCATCTTTCAAAAAGGAGTGTGCAAGAACAAGGGGGCACAATTTGAAGATGGAGGGGGGCGGCTCAGAGGTAATGTAAGGAAGTATGTTTTCACGGAGAGGGTTGTGGATGCATGGAACAGCCTTCCAGAGGAGGTTGTGGAGTCAAAAACAATGGTTGAATTCAAGCATGCATGGGACAGTCATAAGGCAATTCTAGGGGGTTGGGGTAGAAAGAAGTAGGCTGCTGGTTAACTAGGATCTGCAGCTTATCCATTAGGTAGGGAAATGGGCAGACTGGGTGGGCCAAGCGGTCCTTTTCTGCCGTCAAATTCTATGAGTCTAATGGGTAAAGATTATATTTCTTTGTAGTGCTGCTTCATGATAAAGTAGGTGGGGGGGGGTGTTACAGACCAGCTTTGAAATATAACGGACATTTATTTAACTTTGCAACTGTGAAATTCTTCCCAATATTGTCCAGGGTTCTTTAAATATGCCTACTGTAACATAATTTCTTATTATTTGTTTCCAAAAACAACTTCTCAAACCTTAGAATTCAATTTAAATCATATTTAAATCTGAAATGTGATTGATTTGTTTCCTGATTTTTAAATTAAAAACACTTCTTTATAAAGCTCCCAAGAATTTGAAATGGAGTTCTATTTTGTGTTGTGGAACTGCACCTTAGTGCTGCGCTGTACTGAACTGCATGAATTTCTTCAGAGAAGGTTGTGAGTGTGTGTGTGTGTGTGTGTGTGTGTGTGTGTGTGTGTGTGTGTTGCATGCGCAACCTTCTTGGAGAGAAACATCTCATTACAAAGTGTCATTTTTGTCTTGTTTTCTGGAAACATCTGTAGAAAGAGCCAGACTGCTGTCTCGGCCTAATTCCCAGTGCTGTCTGGGTGACTATTGCCAGCATCAGTCAGGCTACTTGCATTCTCTTTCTTTAGACTGAATGGTTCCTTTAGACTGAATGGTTAACAGCCTAATTTTCACAAACCGGCAAATCCCAAATCACCCAGGAGCTGCTCAGGAAAGCCCAGTGAGTAAGACATCTGCACTGTGACAACCAATCTTAGTATTTCTTTTTCTGAAGAAAACAAGAAAGATAGGGTAGACACAGTTATCATAAGGGCAAATTGCAGATAGGAGTAAAAGCAACAGTACAGGTTAATATACTTTAGATTGATCATTAGGACAAACTAGACATTGGTGGACTTGAATAAGTAAGTAGTGCTGGAGGGCCTAACACATGCAAAACAGAAAAAACTAAGACATTTACTACTATGTAGAAATACAGGCTAGAAAAACACATTTGATGTTGGTGTAGAAGAAAAGTGATCAGGCTTCAAAGGCCATGTCAGTGTCCAGTTTATAGTAGGTCCTCTTTCTCCAAGTTTTCTCAAATATTGGGAGAACATTTAAAAAATAATAGGACTGTTTTTCCAGACAGTAAATAGAGTCTATAATTGTAGTCCTTTGAGCTATTGTGGGTGGCTGAGGCCTGAGTCATAGCCTGGTGACTGCTTTCTTGGCCCCAGCTAACAAAATGAAAAGTAACTTCAGCTGTCTACCTGATATGCAATATGGGTGGAAGGACGGAAAATAATAGTAACACTGGGGTAAGCAGGCCTGCCAGACCAGATGAACATCCCCTCTAAGATAGGCACAGTTTCACCCCAGTAAGATGCCAGGACCAGGCGGCTCCAGAAAATGTGTACCTGATTGGCCAAGGACTTCCTGCATACTCTCCAACACCTACCAAGCTGCTCTGTCATATATTTCATTTGTTTTACAGGCATCAGAAAAAATTGAGTTTGGCATTTCCAAGCAAATTCTTTCAGGTAGGGAACCAGTGATAGTTTACAGGATGGCAGGACATATTTAAACCATTATATTTCTTCACAAACCTCTTGTAAATCAGCCTCCCATTTATGTAGCACAGTGACTAAGGAGTCCTTGGACCGGTCCTTCAGGACCGCATAAATGCATCCTACTAAACACGTTCCTATCCCCACTTCTTGGTGAAAATGCAAGTGTGCAACCAAATCAAACAACTTAATTGGTTAAAACAAGGTAACTTACCATTGATTATTTACCTAGAAACTGCACAAAGTCATAATTAATTTTTCATAATGTAATATAATAATATACAGTATATATTAGTATAATAATTTCGCCTCTGAGGCTGCAAGATCAGAGAGCTGTGGGTTCTGTTCCTGCACCAGGCACTTGGGTTAAATCCCAGTACTGACACTGTAGTGCAGCATGAGGTGGGTGCTGCACTTTTGAAGTGCCATCTTTCGGATGAGATGTTAAACCAAGTTCCCATCTGCCTGTTCTGGTGGTAGTTCAGGTGGATGTTAAAGATCCCATGGCACTTCTCGAAAAGAGTAGGGGAATTTCTCCAGTGTCCTGGACAAATTTCCCCTATTCACTAAAAATGACACCAACAGCTTAATCTGGTTCAATGTCAGCTGGCACTCCCCCCATATCCCTCTCCCCTGGGACGAGGCTGAAAATAGGCAGAATTGCTTAGTCCTTCTTTCCCGGTCAACAAAAACTAAAATAAATGAAAAAAACTACCCTAATCAACCTAGCAACAACCTAACTAAAGGAAAAAAATAATTTTTCTGTTAAAGCACAATAGACACATTAACCCACTCCAGGGCATAGATTTCTTGAGAATTAATGCACTTCCAGAGTGCGTTGATCGTCAGTCACCTGCTGGGCTCATGCCTTCCAGTTCACCTCAGGAAAGCGTCAATTATTCTGAAGTGCATGCCCTATTTGGGTTATTGCTTATGAACTTCACATAATTACATTTATCCTTGCCGTCAAAGGACAAAGCTAAATGATATTTTCTAACATTTAAAAATGTGTTCATGAGTTAAAACCAGCTACAGTATATAACCAGATAGCAAATATCTGGACTTTTGCAGCTCAGCCCTCTCATTTTATATTAGATTTTCCTTTATATGGTGTTTCCCTTTTATTCCTTGAGCCTCCCTCTTATTTGCTGCCTCTCACTGGTGCCACATTACATCCAATGACTAGTGCTGCCCTGTGACCTATCTATGATGTCACAGTCACTGTAGTGGTGTTTGCTTGATCAGTGATGCATGTTCTCCATGAAACGTCACTCTGGTCTTCATTGTCAGGATAAACTGCTACAAAGAGAATCCTTTGGGCTCAAACTCAGGGGGTATGCGGAGGCATGGTGTGTAGGCACATCTTCAAAAAGTGCTTCTTTTCTTTCCCTGCATGCACACATTAGCCTTTTGAGTGTAATTGGAGCATTTGTCCAGTCCTCTCCCTCCCAACGTCAGCCCCGACCCCCCCATCTCAACTGCCATGACAAAACCTAGATATGGACTAATACCTCTGTTAGAATTCTTTACCTTACTAGATGTGCTTGCTTGGATTGTAATGAATCTGGAATCTACTATCCTAGCTTGTCCAGTCATCTTACTGGCTTATATGATGTTGATTTGCAAGAAAGCATCATGTCTAGATAACAACCCCCCGATCATTTAGATGAAATGTGTTTATGAAACAGCTGCAGCTCCGAAGAACCAAACATATGTGTTGATAGTACTGTGGCAGAATGCTTCAGATTCCAGACCATCTGGAAAATGATTAGAATCCTGCAGACACCAGATTCATATTTAGTTAAAAATACCCATTTCTAACTAATCTATTTTACCTGTTATTATTTCTTTTAGGTGTGTACAGAGGAGATGGGCCATATAATATTTTGATAGATGTGAAGGGAATTACAGAACTTTATTCTGTTTCTATGGAAACTGATGGCCTAAAGGTATACTCCAATGTTAGTCTCTCTTCCCTGATTGGTTACCTGAAACAATACTCCAGCCAGTCACAGTCCTACAGTGTGATAGCGGACCATCTGTGTAAGGCTGCTAATGCTCCAGTCAGAAATGTAAGTACATTTTTTAAGAGACCATGACTTTTATCCTTGCTTTGCAAAGAAAGAAAATATGTACATTTTTATTTTTACTGTGTTGTAAAAAAAAAAAAAAAAGCATGTTTGAGTTTCATGATGTACAAACACAGGAAAATAGGAAATATTTGGGACAGACTACACGATGATACTTCTTAAACAGTGAGTCCACTTCCTGAGCTGAGCTGAGAATTTTTTTTTATTTACTATTTATTTATGCAGTCTAGCCTAGCTGAGATGCAACTTTTCTTTTCCAGTGGGGTTCTGCATCTACACATTTCCACAGCTGGGTGGACTAGAGCACTTTAAGTGGCTAACTCAAGGTCTTATAGTGAGGATTTGGCTCTAGCAGGGTTTGAAACCGTGATCTACTGTTTCTGAAGCTGACGCTCTACCCAGTAGACCACAGTGTCTTTTAAATAAGAATGAAATGCGAATCTGCCAGTAGCTTTCTTCTTTAAAAATGCATTGTTTTTTTCCAAAATATTTTGCCTCTGGTACAGAAATCCAAGAGTGATGGAGTATATCACCGCTACCTTGAATGTAGAAGTAGACAAATTCACCATGTCCTGGTCTAAACTGGGTGATATTTTGGCTGCTGTGTAACTCAGTATCATCTTAGCTGAAGCTGTGAATGTGTAGGCTGATTGGGATGGCTGTGAAATATGGGGTGGCATTTTTAAAAGAGTGAATGCAGCATTTGAGGCCTTGTTCTGGATGCATGCTGCATCCATGCAGGTGTGTCCAGATGCGCACATATATTTGGATGCATTTGCAACAATTCTTGCAGTTTATGGCAATTTCTGCTGCAACTGCAGGACTCACATCTGTTTTTCAGGCTCAACTACGGAATTCCATTCCTGGAGTTAGACCAACGTTTTGTGGTCTTATTGGGTAGAATTCTGAACTCGTATCTGAAAAACAGGTGCAGTGCTTTGAAGATCTCGCCTATGCCCTCCATACCAGCCTCATGACGAGGATGCAGTACATCAGTGTTGCATTTTCTTAAAGCAGTTGAGCAGTAAAAGTGGGACAAACATTTGACCCTGCCGTATTTTCACTATAAAGGATTCCAGGTGTCTTCCATTTTTTGTGGTGGTAAAGTGTTCTAGTTTCAACAACATTCAAGTATTTCATGTTTTAAATTCATTTTTTTTTTCAAGAAAAAAAGGTGTCCACCACTGGCCACCACATTCAGCTAAGAAATAACATTATAGATCTAGCAAGGGTAAGGATCGGGAAAATAAGAAACAACTCATGGTTTACAGCATATGAGGTACCAGGAAAAGTAGATTTGATAGGTTTGCTAATACTGGGACCATGCATGATAGCCAGGCAATCCCTTCGCATATGGGATACATCACTGAAACAGACTATCTGTGACTGTACGGCTTGCCCGCATGTGGTGCATAAGCACATACAACAGACTTGCGTGTTCAACCACCATGGCAGCACAAGGCATGGCCAGAGGGGTGTGGCTGCATACTGGCATGCATGCACCACACACACACATGCAAAACATGCGTATGTCTGCCTGGGCCATAGGTGTGCATGGGCAGCACTATTGCATGGGGAAGCCTGGCATAAACTGCAAGCATGCAGGGCTTGCATGATGGCCTGCCGCACAGTCATGGCAGAAGGCATGCAGACATGGCTGCTGGAGCCATAGGGCTGGGGTGGTTATGGGAGGTTCCATGGACCAAAAAGAATAGGGGCTGGAGCCCCAACCCCCCCCTCGCCCAGTGTAAACACAAACAACCAGTCTCTGGGTATGTTGTAGGAATAGTCCACCACCGCTCATACTCCTGGACAGGGTATGAGTACCCCCCCACCGTACACCTGTGCTCTTGAAGCCCATCACACAATATGTGCCTTTCATATGTAGAGTCACCACAATATGCACATGCAGCAGCTGCCTTCTCTTGCACTGAGGACACCCCAAAGGGTTCACCCCCCACGGAACAGCCTCCCAGCCTGGCAGCATACATTAACCCTACCTCCTTGCATGGCAGCCAGACACACAGCAGTCCCCATGGCCCAGACAAATGTATCCAGCAGCATGCCACCACTGACCAGAATGACCACCAGGACAAAGGGCATATTGTACAAAACTACTTTATTGACACAGCAGACCCCACTAACTATGCATGGGATGTACACAGTCCTGATACCATCATCAGACTGGACAAACAGAACAGGATGAAATCAGATACATCAGAAAAAAATGTAGTAAACAAATGCCCATTTGAATGGGAGTGTGTCCCATGTTAGTGGCTTTTACCTCCCTGTGAAAGGTGGCATGGGGACAGGCCTCCCAACAAGATCCACAGTGGTATGCAGGCCATTACTCATGGGTACAAAGGCCTAGCTGTCATCCTCCTGGGAGTCCTCACCAGACCCTATCAGTGTGGTGGTGTGAAGTCCCACTCCACAAGCATCAGCAAGGTTCAAGTTTGTACTAGGGATTTTGCATGGTGGATGGAGGCTGTCAAACCTGGTAGGGATAGACCAAGGAGAGTTTTTTTTGTTATGATACAGGTTTGATATCTAAGGAGTTCATCTAGGTCAAGCAGCATGGCCTTTGCATATAGCTGGCAAGTGTGCATTAACCTAGGGACCCCTGAAATTAGCCTACAGGCCTTGTTTAGTGTAATGAGAATTTTGTTGAGGGCGGTCTGATCAGCAGCACCATACACGGCAGACCATAATCCACAAGGGACAGTATGGATGATGTGACCGGAGTGAGGGCCTCAGGGGAGACAGTTTTATACGGTATAAGATGCCTGCAGTAATATTTGCAGCTGAGGCAAGGGCTGAGATGTGATCGTGGAAGGAGAGAGCGGGTCAAAATAGATCCCAAGGTACTTATAGGAGTAGACTTGTTCAAGTGGGAACTTGGTGCTAGAGAGTATGTGGAGTTTGAAGTTGCTGGACTTGTTTTGTGGGTGGGCGAAGATCATGGTTTTTGTTTTTTTGAGATTTATCACCAGTCTATGCTCCTTGAACCAACCTTCGGCTTCATTATATGATCTTTGCAAGGAGTCCTGGAGGGCAATAGGGTTACGATCAGAGGCAAAGGTGATGGCATCATCTGCATACAGTAAGATATTTCCAGTACAGGAACCTGGTAGGGTGTTGAGGTATGGTGAGAAGAGTAAGGGTCCAAGAATGGAGCCCTGGGGAACACCAGAGCAGATGGGACAGATGTCGGAGTGAGTCCTGCTAATTTTAACACGGGAGCCGGCTGACAGATAGCTGGCACACCAGGAGACAGGCCCAGTGGCAAATCCAGAGTGACTGAGAGCATCCAGAAGGAGGGGATGGGAGACAGTGTCGAATGCTTTTGATAGGTCTACAAACACTGTGCCAGCCAGAGAGCCCGAGTCCAGGGAGGCATGGAGAAAATTTGAGAACTCTAGGAGGGCAGTACTGATGCTATGGCCAGCACGGAAACCGTGCTGTTCAGGGCAGAGAATGTTGTAGTTGGTAAGGTAATCTGTGATTTGAGAGGCCACCACTTTTTCCAGGACTTTGGAGAGCGGAGAGAGAATGGAGATAGGCCGATAGTTTCCGGCCAGGGACCTGTCTCCACCTTTATGAATGGGTGTGACTGTGGCAATTTTCCAAGCAATGATACTGAGCAGAAGGGATTTATTAAGGAGGCTGGTGATTGGCGAGGACCAGATCTAATACCTGGCGAAGGATATAGGGATCCAGGGTGTCACTGCCAGTACTATTGCTCTTAAGGGCATTGATTAGGTGAGGTCTGAGTTCTTGGGCAGAGGCTCGTGAGGTGAAAGTAAGGTGTGTAAGGATTGGGGCAGGTGGGGGAGGTTGAAAAATCTCTAGGAGGTCTGGGCTAAGATCCGTGAAAGAAGTATTGAGGCAGTTAGCTATAAGGGCTGGATCGGTGGAGACAGTGCCATTGATAATGATCTGGGAGGGTGGGGGGCGTGTGTTCCATTTAACTGTTTGATATTGTCCCAGAAGGTTCTGGCATTCCCCAGGAGGAGGTGAGTGAGGACTGATAGTGATCAGTCTTGGCCTTTCTGATGGCCCAGGTGCACTTGTTTCTAGCAGCAGCATACGCCTATCTATCGCTGGGCCGGCCAGTTTCAGTAGCCCAGTGCCATAAGTTATCCCTGTGCTTAAGTTGTTGGAGCAGGGCGGGGGTCACCCAGGGAGTATTCTGCACTTTGGAACGGAGGGCTGTCAGTGGTGCGAAGATGTCGCAGGCTTTATTGAAGGTTTGAGTAAAGAAGGTTAGTGCCGTATCGATGTCAGGGGCATACTGTATAGGAGACCAATCAATTTGGGACAGAAGTTCCTTGAGGTTTTTCAGACCACCAGGTTTCAGGCGCCATCGAAGTGTGGACTATGCTATGGGTTTGGATACTGAGGTAGTCCAGCGAAAAAGTAAGGGGGTGTGATCGCTAAGTGAGTCAGGAAGGACTTGGATATCGAAGATCCATTTCAGGCGATTGGAGAGGACAACATCGAGTAGAGTACTGGTGCCTCTCTTTGGATTAGACCTAGTGGGATGGGTAACGAGTTGAGTCATATCGAATGCTGCAAAGGAGTCACAGGTAGAGGAGGAAGAGGGGCTAGGCCAATTAATGTTTAAATCGCCCACTAGTATTTGGTCAGAGTAGTGGTGTAGCGAAGTAAGGTATTCCGTTAGTGAGGCCAGAGCCACTGTTTGATTTTTAAGGGGTATGTAGACTGTAGTTAGATAGAGTGGGTCCCTTGAGGGGTCCGGAGTCAGTTTCAGGGTTAGCACCTGCACCCCGAAATCAAGAGCAGGTGCTGGGAGGGCAAGTCCAGTGAGGGAGTCTTTAGTGTAGATAGCACAGCCACCACCCCGTCTCCAGCCCAGTCTTCCCGGTAGAGGGAGTATCCTGGGAGGGAGACAAAGGAGTCTGGGGTGGATTTTGACAGCCAGGTCTCAACCAGGGTGATGACATCTGGTTTATGGGATGTGACCCAGCATTGGAGTGAGTCGAATTTTTTCAAGAGGCTACCTGTTCAGGCTCTATTACATCCCAGACAACAGCCCTGTCCCCAAGGTAGGTGCACAGTGACATTCACCACAGTTGTTGGGGTAGTCACTGACCCTGTTACCAGTGCTCTGAATAGGTGCTGCAGCTGCCTTTGCATAGTTCAGTATGACCAGATGAAGCCAGTACATGCCATGTCACCCCGCCAGTGTGCAGGATACAGGCCCTCTTAAAGGGCACTGCAGGTGTGGGATGCAACCCTGTCTGGGCTGTAGTCAGGGGACACATGGATGGGCGGTGGTGGAACACTGCATGCTTGATGTCCATGATGCTGGACAAAGAGACCCAGAAGATGTGCCCAGGGCTATTAATGAACATCCCTCTGCTGGATGGGGAGAGGGACGACAAACAGGCTTGTAATGACCATATGTTTTCCAGCCCAGGCTGGATGACTATGCCTTGAAGGACACACACTGTCTTGAACTGTTCTTTGTGGACCATGCAACAATCACCTGGCTGTGCAGTATGGTCTGCGCCCTTGTCGCCCTGAAGTACCTGTACGTTAGAGGCAGTGTTGGTTGAGACCAAGGTGCTATGTGCACTGGTGTACTGTGCCATGGAATCCTTCCAGAGTGTTGGGGGAGATGTCACTGGAGTCAATCATCTGTATCCAGGACACCGCAGTAGGTCACCAATGCCCTGCTCTTGTGTGTGCATGAGCACATCACATTTCCCACCATACAGACTGACATACGGTCCATGAAGAAGTCATTCTAACAATGTGGACACAGTTCACTATCCACACTCTGGCAGTTTCCAGGAGACTGGCAGTTCATCAGAAGTGTTCAAGCTAAGCTCTTTCCACCAACTGTGTGGTGAATCCTCCAGCTCTGTCCCATGACATGAGATCTTTCTTTCTGCTAGAAGAGGCAGGTCTGTTCCTTCGCAACTTTATGGCATTGAAGGAGTTTGAGTAGTTAAAGTGTTTTTCTGGCAAACCTTTGACTTTACAAGTCAGTTCGACTTTCACGTCTTCTGGCTACACTTCGCGATCACAATTGATGATGGAAGAAAGGAAACCAGGGTTTAAATTCTGCACGCAGTGCTGGCAGAAAATGTCAGTCATGGATCTGCGTGACACATACCTTTACTGCCTCAGTATGGAACACAACACTGTGGGATGCAACTTGTGCAGGGCTATGCTACCCTCATCCATCAAGAACCAGAAGGCTCACCTCGCTCTCCATCAACTGACTGAATAACCAAACGATCACAAAAAGGCCCTGGGGCTGCTGGGGCAGCTGCACAGCTAGCGGTCATGGAAGGGGTGGCTGCAGTGAGTTCCTCTTGAATCTCAGCACTGCTCCCAACTGAGGCAAGTGTCAGAGGGTCCTTCTCTGATTTCAGAGAGATATGTTTGGTCTTCCGGACCTTTGGGGGAGAGCCCATCTCACCAAAGCAAGAAACACAAACGCTGCAGTCACAGGTCGTGGGACCAGGAAAGAACGTGTTTTTCCTGCTTCCATGACTCCCTCGACCGCTCAAACTTGGTCAAGATTCCTTTGATCAAGGGTAAGGTCGAGAGCTATTCAGTACCCCATCAGTCTTTTTGACCTTGACACCAGCCGAGCAGTCAGTCAAGCTATTTCTCAAACCTATCAGCTGGCTGTCAGAGGAAATCAACAAGGAGTCACACTCCCAGACCCCAGTGCTCCTAGTCCTCACTCAGGAGGATGTGGCCTAGTTGGTGTCCCCAGCTGGGTTTTTCCTCTGGAGCAGTCTTCCCCAGTGCTCATGCCTCTGAAGTCTCTCATGCTCAATATGGTAAGGCTTGTGGTCTACCATGACATGCCAGAGGATACCAGTTGACGTCGATCCTTGGGTCAGCGGGTGAGGTTGAGGTGCCACCCACACTTTTGATCCCACTAAACCAGGAGGCACCCCCATTGACGCTCTTCAACCTCCTTATCCTCGGGTGTGGAAAGCCAGTGACACAAAATGTGCTGGTGCTACGAAAGCAACTCTGGCAGCTGTGTACTATTGCTGGGAGGGGTAGGGCTCTGTCTCCTGTACCTACTGTTCCTTGGCACATACCAGCTGCTCCCACATCAGTCAAAACCATGCACATGTTTCTGGCATCTGCTTCTCCACCCCTTCAGATGGAACCACCTCCATTGCTGCCCTGTTTGGTGCTCTGACCAAGGAGTCCCATGCTGCTGACAGCTTGGTAGGCCAGCTGTCAGTGGAAATCACCAAGTCCAAGGATGCTGTGGTGTGGGGAACAGTCAATGTCCATTTTTATGGAGTCCTCCAAGGACTCTGAAGGTGAGTCTTCCATGGCTTCTACCAGGACTCACACTTTTGACTGGGAATCAGTTGAAAAACTATCAGTCATAGGCCAGTGTTATTTGGGGATTTATTTATTTATTTTTATTTTTATTTTTATTTATTTATTTATTTAGTTTTTGCTTACCAGGTAGGTGCACTAGCCATAACTATGACTATTTTCAGGCATGACCTGGGAGGATACAGTACAATACAGCAACAAAACAATTTACAAAAATAGTTTGGAGATAATTTCACAGTGAAAAGTAGGTCTGGAGAGATAGGTAATTGCATCAAGACATTATATCAGTAATTCATACATAGATTGACGTTAAATGAAAAACAGTAGAGATGCAGGAAGGAAGAAGCAATGCTGAAAGGTGGTTAAACAGGACAGACGTGGAGAAATTGAGAAAAAAGAAGGAGATTAAAATGAGATGGAAACTGAAACTTAGTGTAAGTGCAGGACAGTGCTGATGTTGAGGGAGGGGGCTAAGGGGGTTTGAAACAGGAGCATTTGTTTGTTGAGATAAGGTACTTGTGTAGCTCCATCTTAAAAGCTTTGTGAGAGGGAGCAAGGTGCACAATTATTGGGAGGGAGTTGCAGTATTGGGGAGCTAGAACAGCAAAAACACTTGCCCACTTGGAAGAACTGTGCCTAGGAATATAGACAAGGGACTTGTCCACAGAGTACGACCCATAGAGAGAGAGCTGTTTGAGAAAGTACTCGGCAAGGGACTTAGGAGTTTGTGATCTGATGATACTATGGATGATAGAGCCTAGAGAGTAGAGCCTTGACTCTTTTGGTGGCAGCCAACTCTGGTCCGAGTAGAGGAGACAGTGGTGTTTAAGTTGTTGGGCAGAGGAAGCGTAGTGAGAAATGCTGTTGTAGGTGACGTCACACTTGTGTAGACTAGACTTACTATAGATGCAGCAGTATAGGTGGCAACACCATAGGTAAGTGAGGGAGGAGAATGCCACGAGCTATGGTTAGCCTGGTGGAAGGGGTTAGCACATAGCTAGTGCGATAGACAATATCCAGCTTGGTGTTCACCGACTTGCTTGCACTTTGTATATGGAGATCAATGCTTAGTGATTGGTCGAGGGTACCACCAAGGTATTTAAAAGAGGTAACAGATCCAATAGTGGAGCCATTCAAGGCAGATACTTTGAGATTGCTTAGGGGGTGTTTGATTTTAAAGTTGGTACCAAAGAGCGTAACCTTGGTCTTGGACTCATTTAAGACCAGCTTGTGGTTAGCTAACCATGATTGTGTAAGTTGAAAGTCAGCTGAGAGCCACTGATTTACGTCCTCTGTGCATTTGGCACTGGTGTAAAGAACAATATCATCTGCATATAGAAGGGAGGAAGTCTCTTTGACGTGATGTCATTTATAAAAATGGAGAAGAGGAGTGGGCCAAGGATGGACCCTCGGGGCACTCCAATATTCAGTCCAGTCTTACAAGAGAAGGTGGAGCTGTATTTGACCATTTGAGTCCTGTTTGATAGGTAGCTGTCAAACCACCTTACCAAATTAGGCACAAAGCTCAGTGAGCACAGGGTTGCAAGGAGGATAGAGCGGTCAACCAGGTTGAAGGCCTTTGTCATGTCGATGAAAACTGCCCCTGTGAGAAGGCCAGCATCCATGGCAGATAAGGTGTAAGACGTAAATTTGAGGAGAGCATTAGTAGTGATATGTCCCTTATGGAATCCATGCTGTGCAGTAGTTAGAAGATCATATTTCTGTAGGAATTCAATAGTTTGAGTTGCTACTAGCTTTTCAAGGATCTTACTGAGGACAGACAGGATGGCAATGGATCTGTAGTTGGTGGGGTCTTTGGGATCACCTTTTTTAAAAACAGGGGTAACCCTTGCTAGCTTCCAGATACCAGTGACTTGGCTTTTGGCTGAGATAGAGAGAGTGAAGATCTTTGCTAGGGGAGCAGCTATAAAGGGGCAGCCAGTTTTATCAACTTGGGTTCCAGGGTATCGGAACCAGTAGCCATTGTCTCTGAGATTTTCTTGAGGAGGGTGAGGACTTCTTTATGTGTAATAGACTTGAAGTAGAAAAGGGGGACTGACCTAGCAGGAGGAGTATTAGGAATTTTCGGCACTGGGAAGGAGGAAATAAATGCTGTAAGGTCAGAGAATTTGTGATTGAAAAAGTTTGCAGTGATCTCTGGATCATTACAATTTACGTCATCATGAATCATGTCACTTGGTGACGAGGGCTGGTTTCATCCCAGGAATGACTTGACGTGGGTCCAGAATTTCCTGGAGTCACCATAAGAGCTTGTAAGCAGTTCCTTGCAGTATGAGCTTTTAGCATGCTTGATGTCTTTTTTACAGGAATTCCACTGAGCTCAGTAGGAGTTATAGTCATTTTGTAGGCCAGAGTTTTTGAACAGGTGCCAACTTTTGTCCCTCCCAACTGATGTCGGAATCCATGAATGTGCCCTTGGAACCAGTTCAGAATGGGCTAAATACCTCTTCCCTGATATTCTGGACAAGGATGATTCCCCAGGGGTTTCCTTTCCTATGGTTGAGGCCATCCTGGGACCTGTCCTATTGCTTTGATAGCATCCTGCCTGGCACCCTCTGCCCACATGGTTCACAAATATGCAGTCACTACAGACTCCCGTTCAGGGTTCTTCAACCACCCCTCAGCTGAGGGTTTGGTGTTGGACTTGACTTTTCATAAATTGGGTGGCCAAGAGGACATGGATAAGCCTCTGGACAAAGAGTCCTAAAAGATTGATCACACAGCAAAAAAAAAAAAGTCTACGCTGCTGTGTCACAGGGTCTCCGTCAGGCCAGCTTTGTTGTCTTGGTGGCTAACTTTGGTCACTCCCTGCTGGGTATGCTGCATGAGCTCCTTACTCACCTTCCTGCAGATAAGCAGTTGTCACTGAAGTTAGTTCAGGGCCAGGGTCAATCACTGCTGAAACACCAGCTCCTGATGGCCTTGGACATGGGTGACTCTTGTGCCCATACCATGGCAATGGCTGTCATCAAGCAGCACAGGGCTTGGCTGCAGTTTTCCACCTTCATGGCAGATAACTAGCACAAGTTGGCTGATGTTCCCCTTTTGGGCACCAAACTCTTTGGCCTTGGGGTGGAGGGACATCTCACACAGATAGAGAAGTCTGATGCTACCCTTGATTCTGTGGTTTAGTCCCAGAAGCGCTAGAAGGTCCAAAAGCCTAAAAATAATAGCCTGCCATTATCATCCCTTTCAGTAACAGCAGCTTTGGCAGCAGCCCAGCAGGGGCAGTATCAGCACTGGTGTCTGAAACCCAAATTTGGATGCCAGGGGTTAAAAGGAGGGGAGCATAGGTGGTGGTGCTTCACATGCCCCTACAGCGGGGGCCCCCTCCAAGGCTTGTACAGTAAAGAGTTGTTGTGCGTCATACCACTGCCTGTTCAGTCCCTGTCTCAGCTCCCAGTCAGGGATCAGCTGGGCTATTTCTTGCCACAGTGGTCTGTCATTACTTTGGACAAGTGCATGCTAGAAGTGGTGGGTGGAGGGTTGCCTCTGGAGTTTGAGATTCTCGTGCCATACCGACTCCATGCTCCTTAGGAGTCCTGGGCGTCACAGGACACACTGCCCTCCCTATAAGTGGTCATTGCCCAGTCCTAGAGAGAGGGGCAATAGCTTGTGTTCCAGATGCCTTGGCCAGTCAGGGATATGTGTCCTGGTACTTCCTAGTCCTGAAACAGATGGAGATCTGGTGCCCGTACTGGATCTGCACAGTCTGAACCAGTTCATGCAGAAGCACAAGTTCTGGATGATCATTCTAAATTAGATCATACCATCTCTGAAGCTGGGCATGTGGTTCTACTCCCTGGACCTCTGGGATGCATTCTTCCACATCCAAATCTGACTGTCCCATTGCCAGTACTTTTGGTTTTACATAGAAAAGATTCTCTAATAGTTCCAGGTGAAGCCCTTCAACCTCTCATTTATGCCCAAGGTCTTCACCATCTGTACAGTAGTGACGGTGGCCTTCCTGCAATGTAAGGGCATCAGGGTCATCCAAGGAGGTAGTATAGTGGTCCAGAGATCTGGCCCTGCTGACCTGTTGGGACTTAGGCCTTCTGGTCAACCCAGCCAAGTCCAAACTAGTTCCTTCGCAGGTCACCAGGTTCGCCAGGACAGAATGAGACTGCCTGTGTGTCAAGGCCTGCCTCCTGGCAGATTGGGCACAGGATCTTACCTCTTTGCATAATAATTTCAGGTCGGGATCTCGTAAGTCTACCCAAAACTTCCTGTGTCTGCTGGGGTACATTGCCCCACTCAGTGTGTACCATGTGTGAGCTTGCACACGGGACCCTCATCCCCACTGTAAACATAGAAACATAGAAGTTGTCGGCAGATGGTGACCGTATGATCCATCAAGTCTGCCCTTGGCTTCCTACCCTCTTACTTAGCTGCCTGCTTGTGTATCCCACAGTGTCTGTCCCATGCCCGCTTGAATTCCCCTACTGTCTTGACACCCACCACCCCCTCCGGCAGGCTATTCCATGGTTCCATAATGCACTCTGTGAAGAAGAATTTCCTTGTATTGCTTCTGAACTTTCCTCCTTTAAGTCAAAGGTTGTGCCCTCTAGTCCTGCTGTAGTCTTTTATCTGAAAGAGGTTCTGCACATGCACCCTGTTGTTGCCTTTAAGGTATTTGAATGTTTCTGTCATGTCCCCATGATTCCTGTGTTGTTCTAGGGAGTATAATTTGAGGTCATCCAGTCTTGCCCTTATATGGTTTCTGATGCAAGCCCTGCACCATCTTTGTTGCTCTTCTCTGTACCTTCTCCAGCCTATCTTTGTCCTTCCTGAGGTGTGGCCTCCAAAATGGGACACAGTACTCCAGGCGAGGCCTGACCAGGGACCGATGCAGGGGCATGATTACTTCATGCTTTCTGCTCGTAATGCCCCTCTCTATGCATCCCAGAATACCACTAGCCTTTAGTGCTGCCTTTTCACATTGTCTACTGACCTTGAGGTCATCTGATATGTTCACACCCAGGCTTCGCTCCTGCCTGGTAGCCACCAGCTGCTCCCATCCCATTGAGTACAGTTTCCCCTGGGTTATGCTTTCCCAGGTGCATGACCTTGCATTTTTTGGCATTGAATTTCAATTGCCAGGTCTTGGACCACTCCTTCAGTTTTCGGAGATCAATTTCCATACTTTGCTGTCCCTCTGTTGTGTCTACCCTGTTGCTGATTTTGGTGTCATCTGCAAACAGGCACACCTTTCCCTCCAGTTCATCCGTAATGTCGCTGATGAATATGTTGAAGAGGCTCTGCCCCAGAACTGAGCCCCGCGGGACCCCGCTAGTCACCCTTCCCTCCACAGACATAGTGCCATTTACTAATACTCTCTGAGTTCCCCATGTAACCAGTTTCTGACCCAGTTTTTAACTTCGGGCCCAATTCCCATGTTCTCCAGGTTTTTGACTAGTCTCCTGTGCGGAACAGTCAAAAGCTTTGCTGAAGTCCAGGTAAACCACATCCACTGCCCAACCCTGATCCACTGTTTTGGTGACCCAATTAAAAAGATCAACCAGGTTTGTCTGGTAGGACCTCCATGCTGTGAAACTGTGTTGATTTTTGTCGAACTGACCAGTTTGCTCCAAAAAAGCTATGATTCTTTCCTTCAGCTGGGACTCCATCAGTTTTCCCACGACTGATGTTAGACTAACCGGACGGTAGTTTTCTGGCTGTTCCTTGCTTCCACTCTTGTGGAGTGGTACTACTGTTGCCCTCTTCCAATCCTCTGGCACCTCCCTGCTCCTTAATGATTTGTTGAAGAGCACTGCTGAGGGGCTGCCAGTTCCCTTCCTAGTTCTTTCAGTATTCTTGGGTGTATTCCATCTGGCCACATAGCTTTATCTACCTTTAACTTGTCTATTTCCTCCAGGATCCTTTCCTCTGTGAAGGGACCCGTGTCTGTTCCTTCAGTTGGACACTTCTCTATGCCTGCTGTTGGTCTGATACCATCTGCTTCCTGTGTGAAGACTGAGCAGAAGTACTCATTGAGTGCCTCTGCATTCTCCCTGTCTTGCTCTGTGGTTTTTCTGTCTTTTTTTGTGATTCTAACAATACCTTCTTTGTTCACGTATGTACCTGTAGGTTTTATTACCCTTTTTTACTTCCTGAGCTATCCTAACCTCTATTTGAGCCTTTGCATTTCTTATCACTTTCCCTGTCTCTTAGTTTCTGTTTATATTCTGCTTTGTCTGCCTTGTTCCCTGACTCCTTGTACTTTCTGAAGGCTATGCACATTTCTCCCACCATGGTTGCCACCTCCTTGGAAAACCGTAGTGGGTTTTTGCTCCGTTTGTTCTTACTAACCTGACTGGCACACTGTGATGTGACCATGGTTATTGCATCCTTCAACTGTGTCCAATATTCCTCAATGCTCCCTACATAATCAGTCAGAAAACTGAGGATACCTGCACTCAGGATGGACTTATTGACTCTGGGTCAACTAGTCCATCCCTACCAGTGCTCCCTTCACCTTCAGGCCTGGCTCCTGAAGAAACAGCAGGTAACAGGTACAAGGTATCTCGGAAGGTCTCTGAAATACCTTTGGCTGCCCATAAACCTTCCACTAGGAAGACTAACACAGCTAAATGGGGAAAGGTTTTCCGTCTGGTGCTCCATAACCTGCATGGACTCCTTTATGTGCCCACTTCACAGGGTTCTGGAATACTTGTTGGACCTCTCTGATGCTGGCCTACAGTATTCCACAGTTAACATCCACTTGTGTGCTATTTCTGCATGTTGCAAGCTCACTGGTACTCTCTACCTGGCACAGCTGCCACTGTTCAAGAGGTTCCTTAAGGGCATCTTACACACAGGGCCTCCCATCAAGAAGCTGGTGGCTCCCAGGGATATCACCCTTGTGTTGGAGATGTGCTCACCCACAAGCCTTTTTTTGGGTTTTGTTTGTTTTCAGTTTATTATTTATGCCCCCAAATCTCTGGGCCGGTCCTCCAGCTAAGAGCCACGGGGCCATCTCTTGGTTTCTGCCTAATCTACCACAACCTGCCCCAATGGAGCACTTGGGTTATCCTCCGGGCAGGGATAAGGGATGGCCAGCTACACCCATGGTCACGCACCTCGTCAGGTGGCTTGCAGTGGCAGTGAGGACTGCCCTGGATATGTCAAGGTTTCACCTGAATCCAGCACTGGGTTCGAGCTTTTTGTTCTCTGGTATCAGTTATCACCTGATGACATTGGCATGCACGAGGGAGACCAGTGTGCCGACACATGCTAAGCAGACAGAGTGCTGGTCCCCCAGCCAACATCATCCCCTCCTTTTCTGTTAGTCTTCTCTGCTGCACTGCCACATGTGGTCATGCAGGTGGCAATAATTCAGTGGGAACAGCAGCCCTCCCTCCCCAGAGGAGGAGGAGAGCAGTCTATGGGATGCTCATTCCCAAAGCCAGGTCATTGGTGTTTCAAGCAGTAGCTCTATCTCTGCACCGGCGGACCAGCTACCCGCAAGCCTTGTGAGCCCCATGTGACATGTGAGCAGTTTTTAACTTGGAAGCAGCTTTTCTAGTGGCCATCTGTTCTACTCACAGAATGTCTGAAATCCATACCTTGGTCACAGATCCCACGTATAGTGTTTTCCACGAGGACAAGGTAGTTCTCCAGACACACACTAAGTTCCTTCATAAGTGCTGTCGGAGTTCCATCTGAATCAGTCTCTTGGGCTGCCTACCTACTTTGCCAGCTTCCAGAATGAAGGAGAGCACACTCTCCATTCTGTGGATGTTCACAGGGTCCTTACATTTTACCCGGACAGAACTAAGGTCTTGAGGCAATCCAAATGGCTATTTGTCTCCTTTAATCCCAGTTGAAAGGGACAGCCTGTTATAATCAAGTGCATTTCTACCTGGATTGGGAGTTCTCTATGCCATGGCACAGGTCAAGCTGGAAAGTCAGGTATATGCCCACTCCATTATGGCAAGTGTCATGTCCCTGGGAGTTTTGCTCTGTGCCTGCTGGTGATACCTGCAGTTCAGTAGCACACTGAATGTGTGTTTGCATAGCAGGCAAGGGGACAGTGGTTCAAATCTGAGCAGAGACTTAATCTTTGGGACTGGCAATATAGCTTTGAGGTTAGAGTAACAAACTGTGAATGAGCTTGGTACATCCTGCAGACCTGGGTTTGATTCTCACAACCTCCACTTGCATACTGTGCGAGTCTGAGCAAGTCACTTAACCACCTCAGTGCTCCCACGTTACCCCTGAAAACAGGCACTTGTGCCTGGTGGGCCTTAACCGGATACCAAAGAATAAAATAAATAAAAAAAAAAATACATTATAAAGCTGTAACTTACAGCACAGTGCTCAGTTTTAAGCACTATGCTCTGTGTATCCATGCCAGGCAGCATGCCACCTCTGGCAGGTCTATCCCGAATGAACTTCTGTCCGGAGTAAGCCCTTGGCTCCTACCGCTCTAGTCTGTTTTTTGTCTTAGTCTGGTTTTCTGTCCCATTAGTATGAATCAGTGGTGAAGATTGATTTTTGGAAGATATGAAAATTACATACTCACTATAATTCTTGATCTTCTAGGAATATCTTCACAGTTGATTCACACACCCACCCACCATCCCCCAGGCTCACTCCAGTCTCTTTATTAGTCCTCACTCCTTGTTCTTGGATTAGGCTGTGAAGTCACTGTGTTACAAGTTTGTTGACCCTTCTTACACAGGTCACCAGGGTTTTCTTATCCCCTTAGGTTTAGTGCAAAAGGACTGATTAGGTTATGCTGCATCTCCTTGGTGAAAAAGGTACTGAGACGGTTGAGGACTGGTACCGAGGTAAGCCTGCCACCACAAGCCACTCTTACTGTGCTGTGCATGCACACAGCTTGCTTTGGCACCAGCCCGCCTGAAAGGTTTTGGTTCCTGCAGGGTCCTAGCGCCTCCTGCTAGGACCCATTAGTGTGACTCAATGGTGACGATATTCCTTGAGGATCAAGTTCTGTATTCACCCAGCTTATCCTTTTGACCACTTTTATGGAGAGGCACCATGTGGGCTATCCTTCAGTCTTGTGGCACACACCCTGTTTTCATGGAAGTATTGAATAGATCCGTCAGTGGTCCAGTCAATACCGCTGCCATTTCTTTAAGCACTCATGGATGTATGCTGTCCGGACCTGTGCTTTATCCACCCTCAGAGCCCTTAGACTGTCCAATATTCTGCCCTCAGTAATTACGCCATCTATTAACTCCTCACCCCCTTGCCCACCATCCCCACCCCTTTTGGAAGTATCCCACCCTTTTCCTTTGTGAACACAGAACAGAAGTACTCATTTAGAGCCTCTGCTTGTTCCACCCCACTTTCAGCCCAACCCTTCCCTCCTGATCTTCACAATCCAGTCCGTACAGTTTCTTTTCTCCCGTATGTATCTGAAGAAGTCATTTTCTCCTTCTTTGATACCCTGTGCCAGCCTCAATTCCCTGAAAGCTTTAGCAACCCTTACTCCCCTGGTGACTACCCTGGACGTCTTCACATACTCATCCTGATTCTCCTGATTTCCTGTATCTCCTGAATGCTGCTTTTTTAGCTCTCACCATTTCTAAAACCTCCTTGCTTAACCAGCTTGGTCTCTTAGCCCTTCCCTTTTTGCTCTTTATCATGGCACGTGTCTCAGTGGCCTCCGCCAGCCTCAATTTGATTTTTTCCCATTTCTGGTTTGCATCCCATTGATGATGAATTCCTTCCAGGTGACCCTCTACTATTTCCTTCAACATGCTAAAATCAGCAAGTCTGAAGTCAGACACCCTGTTCCCTGTACCCACTACCTCTTTACTCATGCTAATTGAGAACCACACCAAGTGGTGGACGCTCCCAGCCAGTGGTTCTTCTACCCTCACCTCTCTTAACAGCTTCCCTATTGGTCAATACTTGATCTAGTATATTCCCCAACCTAGTCAGCTCAGTGACCAACTGTGCCAGGAAACAGTCCTGGAATGCATCCAGGAGAATCTGCTCCCTAGCAGTCGAGGTGGCTGTCATACCCCAAGCCACCCCCGGAAGATTGAAGCCCCCCCCCACTATCACAGTGTTACCTCTTCCACACATTTTACTGATTTGCCCTGCTAGCTCCCTGTCAAGATCTACCCCTTTAGACGGTGGTATATATATATATTACTCCTAACCTGAGAATTCTATTCTTTGTGTCTTAGAATTGCATCCACAAGGCCTCTGTCCTACACTCCTGCCCTTCTTCCCTCTCACACATTATCGCTTCTTTCACGTATATTGTCACCCCCCCTTTCCCATTGTCTCTGTCCCTCCTGTAAATCCTGTACCCTGGGGTCAATAGATCCCAGTCCTTGTATTGGTTGGCCCATGTTTCTGTGATAGCCACTATGTCTACCCTCTCCTCCAGTAAAAGAGTCTGTAGTTCATCAGTTTTGTTCCCCAGACTTCTTGCATTAAAGGAGACTACCCTTCAAGAACTACCCCCTGCTATCCCCCATACAATTTATTACCCTTCTTCACCCCACCCCTCAACACTTCGATGACCCTTCCCTGTTAAAACGGGGGCATGCTTGTCTCCCCACACTGGAGACTCCGCATTCCAGCAACACACTCACCACCCCCCTACCTAGTTTAAACTCACCTTTGTTGCTATATACTGCTATATACTCTTCTAATCTACGCTTTAAGACCTCTTGCCCTTCCCTGCTTAAATGCAACCTATCCTCTGCATACAACTCTTATGCCTATGCCAATATTTGCAATTGGGGCCACTATGGCAGCATGTGATTTCCAACACAAATTTGGGGGCTACATAGCACTTTAGAGCCCCATTAAAAAATGTGATGTAACTAGCACTTTCTTACCTTAGAGGCATATGGGAGATACATTTCAAAGGGAAATGCAGTAAGAATATATATTTATTTTTTATATTATGTTTATAGTCCTGACTTTAATTGGCCCCTGGCCTCCTGTCGAGCCCCACCCTCACCCCAGCCCCATCTTGTTGCCTTCTCCTGGGCCTTACCTTTCTCCCCACATTACCGCTGTGGTTCACCCCCCCACACTGTAGCCCACAGGCTAGGCCAGATCCTTCGGGAACATGATATCCAGTCATTTGGGAGCATGCCCAGGTCAGTGAGTGCAGGGCCTGCAAGTGCAGCTGAGCTGTCATGCTGCATGGTGGGAGATTTTTCTTCCTTCTGTTTCATACGTCCCCAAGAAGCAGGGGGTTTTGGTCACATGTGTGCGCACGTACGCAAGCGTGCATAGTGCAGCACCAGTCTGCGTCTTCCCACCCTGTAGCTACTCTAGCTGCACTGACCTTGGCCACCCAGGTGGCAATATAGTAGCGGAGTTGGCTACCCTCCTCCCTCCTCAAGATGGAGTGTGTCCTCTGGGATGCTTGAACCCCCCCCCCTCCAGTTGGCCCCCAGTGACCCTGGCTTGTTCCTGAACCTGGGTTGCCAGCATTGTGAGTGGTAGCACTGCCACTGTGCCAATGGGCCGACTGCAGCAAGAATTCTGATTCACTACATAAGGCATAAAAAGATATTCAGAATATTAAGATTTAGTGTTACAAAAGCAGCGTGAGACCAACAGAAAATTCTGGTAGCCACACTTCAAGGCCAGCGGGATTTGGGGCTTGAGAACCACTGCATTAAGCTATTCATTTGGGAGTGTTAAAAAAGATTGGGCAAGGAATTAAACATTTTATGTAGGCCATAACTTAAGAAGAACATTTTTTTTTGGTGGGGGGTGCCTGTACTGTATACAAGGTCCTTGAATGTTCTTTTGTTCTGTGGCTACAGAACTCTCATCCCACTGCAGAACAGATGTGGTGCAGCAAAATTCAGAATACAGTATGTTGTAATTTTCATTTCAAAGTTCTAGTTTTCCTCAATTCAAAGCGTGTCTCCCTCTTTATTATAGCTGGTCCTCAGCTATATTCTGAAATCAGTGTATACAAAGTTCCAGAAAAGTAACGTGATGGCTCAGTGATCTTTCAAAATGGCACATGGCTGGGGTTTTGCCATATGAACCCCCTCACCTATGGTGTTTCCCTTGCCTGAAGTGAGACCTTGCTGAATGAGTCTGCTGTGGATCAGTTCACAGAGATCCTCCACAGTGGCATTGCAAATGAATGCCATTCATTAACCAGCTATAAAATGTTGCTGGGCACTGCAGTTTTTACATTGCAAACAACTTCACACTGTGGTTGGTTTCATGGTAGGCTTATGGCATGTTTTATTACTGCAATACTGTTTTGAGTTCATTAAAACAAGCTGCAGAAGTCAGTTAATAATTAGAACTTCAAAGAGAGAGAGTTCAGTTATTTTTCCAGCAACACATTTGGGTTTGTAAAAGGAAGGCATGCTCATTTTAATAATGCTGCCCCTAGGTTTGCATCAGTATTCGCAGCTGTTCTTCAGCACCTATTGTTTAATGTCACTTGTCTTTTTTTTTGCTGTCTTTCACAAGTTTCCCTGTTAAAGCCCACGGCTTTCTGCCTCCCCTATAACTGCAAAAATACTGTCCTTTTCAGCTTTTAACATTGTATTAATTTTTGACATCTTAACATGAGTGCCTGAACATGGGGAAAGGGGGGAGGGCTGTAGTGATTACAAAAGAGACCATTATTTCCTCCCTTTCTGAACTTGCTTGCATTATAGGGCACTTCGAATGCACATGGGTAAAAGTTGTGGAGCAGCCGCCACCTCTCACTCATAGCTTCCATCACGTATGTGTCTTACATATTAAATTCTACAATGCAAATGGAGGGAAAGCTATCTTTACCTTAATAGTTTAGTTTTTGTTTGGGGGACATAACTCTACCCTCTGAAAACTGCAGGTACAATTAAAGTGAATGAAAAGGAGCTGTACAAACAAAAAATAAGAGTTTTCACAAGGAGTCATTTGCAAACTGAAATGCGCTGTTCTTGTTTTTTTTTTTTTTCAGTCCAAATTAGACTGAGTTGTGCATCTATGAGAATGTGTGTGCTTGTGTTGAGTCTGTGTATCTAACTGAAACTGTGGCCTCTCTCTTATAGTCAGAGTCAAAACTGTATATTGAAAACCCCAGCTGCACTTGTAAATCAGGCTCAAAACTTCCCATCACAAACCCTAGCTGTAATTGAAATCCAGGTCAAAAGTTACCATTGAAAACCCCAGCTATATTTGAAAATCAGGGTCAAAACTTCCCATTTAAAACTCAAGCTATATTTGAAATCGGTGTCAAATGTTCCCATCTGAAACCTCAACTTTATTTCAGTTTGGAATCAAAACTTCCCATTTAAAACCCCAGCTATATTTGACATCAGGGGCTCGATTTTCAGAGCCCTGTTAGATTGGTGCATCTTGCTCTGACACCCTGACTGTGGCAAACTTGGGTGGACCATGGACCCTGTGCCTGATTTTCTAAAAATCGAGATCAGTGGCAAACTCCCCTGAGTTTGCCACAAGTCATCCTGTGAACAGAGCAACTGGTGCATAGGTAGGGAATGCTGCAGACTGCAGGCATTTCAGGCAGCACTGGCGACCATAAAGGACCCACTGACCATGTAGCCACTGGCTAACAGGGTCCATGGAAGGCAGTCTAGGGCAGGTTGGGGGTTGCAGCAGACCCCAGCATGGCACCAGCATGGCTCTCTCCCTGGTGGGCAGTGGGGGGGGGGCAGTACTGTGACTTGTGGGGAGGGAGAGTTCCTGGAATTAACCAGCTGTGGCCACCACCACTGCCGGGACACTTGGCCAGGTGTGGGAGAGCAGCAGATGTCCCTGGCAGCAGCCGCCATAGGGGTCACTGGCCACCTCCCACCACAGCAGGGTATTTGGAGTAGCACATCAGCCATTAGACCAGCGCCTGGCTGGTCTGACTCTGGTGACTTATGCACCCATTGCCAGAGTTTGCAGAATCCCAGTTAAGGGGATACTGCAGCATTGCCCTGGCACAAGACCCCCCTCTGCCTTGCTGCCCTGGTACATCTTTTGCAAGGATGGCCCAAGTCCAGCTGGTTCAGGCAGACCCCTGTTGCTGCAGGAGCATCTGAAAATTGGGACTGGCACAAGGTGCAGTGCAGGGAGCACCTTGCGACATTTCTCCGTGACACAAGCCCCTTGTGTCAGTCCCAATCCTTTGAAAATCAGTCCCAGATTCAAAACTTCACGTTGAAAATAATGGAGTGGCTCAAAGATCTATTAAAATGACACTCATGGAGCCACCCCGGTGGTGCTTAAGGTTGAGGCGCTGGACACCACACCTCACGCTGCATCAACAGCCCGGGTTCGGGACTGGACCTGGGCCATTGGGGGTTGTTAGGGGAAGGAGAGGATTGAGCATCTGGAGGACTACTCTCCTCTACTCTCCTGGGGTAGGTTGCAGGGAGTTCCCAGGTCTGTCGCAGCCTCTGGTGGAGACAGAAGGAAGAACAAGAGCAGGGACGTGGAAAGGGCAGGACAATGGCAGACTCCAACTTCAGAAGAATGGTGGAGCCATGCAGGAGTCATTGCATGCTGCGTCCTGAGGGGGAAACATTGCAAGAAAATCCCTGGAGGACCTAGGGAGGCAACAGTGACCCCGGGAGCCAATGCCTATATCCTGACAATGGACCACTGTCCCACCAGCTGTCCCAAGCCCATCGACCTGCCACGAGACCATCCCTCTAATTCTAGATAGGTCACCATGTAGGTGAGGCAGACCCTTCCCCAGTGGGTGAAACCAGAGGGGCTGAACGGGTCCATGGGCCTGGGAAGGGGGTGCTCAGCCATTGTACTCCCGGGGGATGGGGTTTCAGACAGGGAGTAGAGGCAGAGGCTCTGTGGGTACACCTGAGAGATGCCCTGGTCCTCTGGTATTAGAAACAGAGTCTAAAAAAAAAATGACACTCATGGCTGGGGTTGTCATAAGAAAATCCTCATCTTTGAAGGGCTGTGCCTGTGGGTTGAGCAACCAGCCATGCCCCCCCTTCCTGAGCTATATAAGCAGTTCCTCCCAGCCTCCCCCTGAAGCATTTTTTCTTTGCCAGCTGGAGACTCTGTTAGTCTGTCTTCTCCCTTGGGGCCTGCTGTGGCCTTGCCCCCCCCCCAGTGTTGTTGTGCTTTGGGCTTTGCTTGGTTTGTGCAGGATTCTGTTTGTGTGTTTCTAATGCTTTGGTTAGTATTTTTTTTGCCTCCAGCTGCTGTGTGCTTCTTTGTGTGCAGGTTTTCCTGTTCTCCTGTGTTTGTGTTTTTCCTTTTGCATTTTCTTTTTAGGGGGTGGTTTTCTGGTGGTGTGCTGTCAGTACAGTGAAACCCCTATATCAGTGGCAGTGTGGGCGCCACAACCCGATTCACCGTCATTCCATTGACTGTGATTTTACAGCGTCCACCGTATTGCACCTGAGATGTATTGAGCTGTTTCCCTGCTACACCTCCAACCTGGAGGTGATTATATTATTTGTCAAGGGGTTTTGGGTGCCCCGGTGCTTTGCTGCAGTTGTGGTCAGGTGGCACAATTGCCAGGTGACATGATCGCCATCGGCATTTTCCTGTCGATGTAGTGTTGGTCAACAAGTTTGATGTCCAACTGACATAGTGGAACCCTTTCTGGCTTTCCTACCATCCTGTTGCCTTTGTTTATTAATGGGATACATGATGGGCATGAGTGTGATATGGAAAATATTTTCACTCCTTTAGAGTGACCTCTGGATATTCACAAGTGGCGAAGCCACGAGTGAGTATCCAGAGGTCACTGTGCAGGAGTGAAAATATTTTCCATATTACACCAGTGCACATCATGTATCCATTTTATACAATCAGGGCATGATAACTGGCGAAAAGTCCTGTCATCACACTCTGCTGATGTCAGCAGAGTGTGATATCTTATGGTGGTGGTTTTATGCTGTAATAAAGAATGGCATATCATCTCACCCCTATTGTATAAATTGTGTTAATCCTGTGCCTGTGCTCTCAGGGTCCCATTTACCCACCAGATTTTGCAAACCCTTAGTTCCCTGCATTGTTATCTGTATGCTTCAGCTCAAAGCGCCTGCTTCCCTGCCTAACAATCATCAGTGTTCTTGCAACTGTTATGTATGCTTCAGTTTACACTGCTGTTTCTCTGCTGTCTCCTGTGCTTCCACCTTTATTGTCTGCTCCTGGTCCTGGCTCATACTGTTTGGCTAGCTTCCATTCCCTGTTGAGCTGTTTTTTCTACAGCTCTGCTCTTAGTTCACTCAGTGCTAACTCCACTCAGCCAACTGCTGCATTGTTATACTGAAACTTTCAGTTGTTACATTAGCTGCCTGGTCTTGGCTAACAGCTGCAGGCATTTTAGCAGCATGTTTCTGAATTTAACTATTTTGAACCTTTCAGTCATTAATTTGCTTCCCCTATTCACATTATTCTGGCAACTTGCTATCCTATGACTTTGTCCTTAACTAGGACCTTGCCAGTAAAGACACTTCTTATGGAGGTTCCTACCCTATCAACATTACAGTGCTGTTTGGCATCATGGTGCTCAGCTTGTGGCTTCCCTTTTATTTCCACAGCGAGAGACTACGGTGTCACGGTGGGGCATTGTGGCTTCAATTAGCAGGAGCATGATTTTGTGTAAGCTATATGATTTTGCCTTGCTCCTTTGCCTACATAGCTTTTCAGCTATCTCTGCATATATACATTAACCTCATAGCCTACCTGGCTTTCATGATATTCATTGCTTTCCATTACTGCATTGCAAATGCTCCTTATTGGAATAACCTACCTCCACCTTAATGGCATTTCAGGTATTCATGCCAATCATATCAATTCATTATTTATGCTGAAACTATAGCAATCATCTGCTAAACCTCATTAATTCAGTTACACTAAATCTCATTGATTCAATCACTGGCATCACAGCCTCTCGCTGCCTAAAAGTCTCTCAGTGCCTAAACACCTACCTTCTATGTCACCATCAGTTCAGCTTCCGTAATGGAACTGGTTGGCTTGTTTTCTGCTGGTTGCTACTACTATCAAACCACCATCTACATCTACAGTTCCAGCCTGTTTCTGGAAGAAAAGGGGGGGCCACTACCAGCACAAGCTGGGAGGGTGGGGACAGGAGGAGAGGAGGTGACAGATGGAAGAATTGAGGCAAGTAGAGAGGGAATGAGGGCACTGAAGGTAGACAAGGCATCAGGGCCAGATGGTATCCACCCCAGGGTGCTGAGGGAGATGGTGGAGGTGTTGGCGGAGCCATAGGCGGATCTGTACAGCACCTCACTGAAGTTGAGATGTGTGCCACTAGACTGGAGGTTGGCACATGTAGTGCCATTACACAAGAGCAGGTCAAGGGATGAACCGGGTAATTATCGTCTGGTAAGTCTCACATCCATAGTGTGCAAACTCATGGAAATGATACTAAAGGAAAGACTGGTGTCGTACCTGGAGGACAATGACCTCCAGGATGTGAGGCAGCATGGGTTTGTTTCAAGGAAGTCTTGTCAAACCAACCTGATACAATATTATGACTGGGTGACAGGTGAACTGGATAAGGGTCATGTGGTGGATGTTCTTTACTTGGACTTCAGCAATGCCTTCGATTCGGTGCCTCATGGGCGGCTTGGGGGGAAGCTAACTGGTGTAGGAGTAGGGGCAAAAATGATGAACTGGATTACAAGCTGGCTGAGTGGGAGGCTGCAATGGCTGGTGGTGAGAGGGGAGCTCTCAACTCCAAGGCCGGTGACAAGTGGGGTGCCACAGGGCTCTGTATTTGGGTCAGTATTGTTTGAGCTCTTCATATCAGACATTGGACAAGGGGTGGTGAGCAAGGTAAGTCTGTTGCTGATGACACCATAATCTGAGTAGTGTTGGATGGAGAGGAGGGGTGGAAGCAGCTGCAGGGGGACCTAAGCAAGCTAGAGGAGTGGTCAGAGAGGTGGCAGCTGGGGTTCAATGCAAAGAAGTATAAGGTTATGCACTTTGGGGTGAAGAACCCAAGGAGAGAAGACTGGCTTTGGGGGAGATTAAGCTGGGGATCACTGAGGAGGAAAAAGACCTTGGGTAATAACGGGAGCCATGAACAACACTGCCCAGTACAGGAGAGCGGCTGCAAAAGCGAACAAAATGCTGGGGTGCATAGCGAAGGGGTTTTCATCCAGGCGAAGTGAGATGATCTTGCCCCTCTACAGATCACTGGTAAGGCCACACTTAGAGTATTGTGTGCAGTTTTGGAGTCCATACCTAAAGTGTGATATCAGGCTGCTGGAAGGGGTGCAGAGGAGGGCAACAAAGATGATATGTGGAATGGAGGGGAGAGACTATGACAGCAGGCTGGGAGACCTCAATATGTGCACCCTGGAGGATAGAAGGGACGGGGGGGACATGATAGAGACATTCAAGTATCTGAGTGGAATCAATAAGGAGGGGGAGGGTCACCAGGGGCCACGAGCTAAGAATGGAGGGGGGAAGATTTAGGAAGGAAATGAGGAGACACTACGTCACAGAGAGGGTGGTAGCAAAATGGAACATCTTACGAGAATGCGTGGTATCATGGAAATCTGTGAACAGCTTCAAAAGAGCATGGGACAGGGAACAGGGGAGAGTGAGGGTGGGGGATGGCAGTGGGGTGACAGAAGAGAGGGGGGTTGGGGCAGCTGCAAACTAGGGGTATTGGTTGCACACTCGAGCAGACTTAGATAGACTGGGTGGTCTGTTTCTGCTGGCACATTCGTATGTTTGTATGCACATCTAAAGAAACTATAATAGTTCATTGGTTGATTCTGCCATCAAAATGCTTTGAGATTGAATTTCCACTACCAAACCTTTGACCTCCTCCCTAGCCTTTGCAAGCCTCTTTGCATCTCCCAAACCCCCTCCTTTTTGTCTACCCTGTCACAGGGCTTTGTGTTGTCTGGGAAGAGACACATCTTACCCAGGATTCCTTCTCCCATGTCACTGCTGAACATATTGAAAAGGAATGAACCCAGGACCAATCCTTGTGGCACCCCACTGGTGAGCTCCCACCCTTCTGATTTGACTCTGTTAAACACAACCTTCTGTTGTCTCTGTTCTAGCCTGTTTCTGACCCATCTGTGTTCTTTGCTGCATCAAGATTCTCTAGCTTCTTCAGCAACCCTCTGTGAGGTACCGAGTTGAAAGCCTCACTGAAATCGAAGTAAAGTAAATCCACAGTGTGGCCCTTATCCACTACCCTTGTTACCCAGTCAGAGAATACTATCAGGTTGTTCTGACAAAACCTCCCTGCCATGAATTCATGTTGTTTACTGTCCTGAAGTCCAGTGCTCTCTAGGTAGTCCAAGAGGTCCTCTTTGAATAGTGCTTTCATCAGTTTACCCCCAGCAGAGGTACAGTAAGACTGAAAGGTCTGCAGTTACTTGGTTGCTCCTTGTCTCCCCCCCCCCCATGGAGCGGGACTACGTCTGCTACCCTCCATTCTCTTGGAACTACCCCTGTTTCAGTTGAGCTGTTGAATAGCCCTGCCAGGGATTCAGGTAGTTCCATTGCTAATTCCTTGAGCACCCTCAAATGCATCTTGGGGCCTTATGTATCTTTAGGGCTGCTAACCCTTTCTGAACACTTTCACTGATAACATAGACTATATATATATATATATATATATATATATATATAATATATATATATATGGACAATGATGACAGGAAAAGACTATTGGTCCATCCGTTCTGCACCATAAAACAAAACAAAAACAGGACCTATTGTCCATACAGGGTTCTAACCCACACTATCCACCCCCATGCTCTCCGCCCTAGTACTGCCACCTTGACAACCACCATGCCTTTCATTCTGCCCCAGCTGCGTTTGAAACCAGTGATAGTTCTGGCGCCTACGACATCAGCTGACAGATCGTTCCATGGCTCCATCACCCTTTCTCTAAAACAAAACTTTCTCACTTCCCTCTTGAACCTTCCCTCCCATCAGTTTCCACTTATGCCTCCATGTTCCTGACCCTTTACATATGCTAAAAAGTTCTTCACAGTTTAACTGGTTCATTCCTTTTAGGAACTTGAAGGTCTGTATCATATCTCCCCTCTCTCATCTGACCTCCATTGATTACATGTTCAGTGCCTTGAGCTGACCCTCATAAGATCTACTTTGCTGACCCTGAATCATTTTGGTCATCCTCTGTTTCCAGTCTATCTTTATCTTTCTTGAGGTGTGGGCTCCAGAGCTGGGCACAAATTGGCCATCATCACAGCATAGCTAGCCTGACAGAGACCAAAGGAAGCAGCAGCATAGACCCCTTTTGCTATGTGGTCAGACTTCTTGGTCTCTTTGTACAGAGGCTTGTCCATGTCCCCTTGGGCACTGAATTTCTGGAAAACCAAATCTGATACCAGTCACTCAGCCAAAGGGTGGACAGAGAACCCTGAGAGGGACCCAGTAGGAGTAATGCACTTGCAGACCATATGAGTGGAGGAAGGATACTGGATGCTGCCAAAACTCCAGGCCCATTCCCAGAATGGCCTCAGCCATGGGAAAGACAACCCACATGGAAGCATCCTTGTCTAGGATGTCAGTAAAGGGGTATTTAACCCTCTTCTAAAGTGGCTCAAATGGCAGATTCATAGACTCTGACATGAGCAAGAGCCAAGCCCCAAAACACACCAATTCATGGTCAGTAGTCAGCTCTTTGACTGAGCCACAGTCGAGTGTATGAATCTGTGAGAGTAGTATAGACAATCCATCAGAGTTGTCAGAGGACTCTTCAAAAATAGTCCTTGACTGTTTATCATTATGGACCACCATGGTGTCCTCAGACTAAGTGATTTTGACTGACAGCTGGCAGCAGTATGGGACTCCTTAGTAGGGTCATCCACCAAAGGATGCAGTGTTGGTGGTTCCACCCCCAAGGGTGGAGAAGCAGATGCGAGGAACGTCTGCAAAGGATGGACTGGCATGGGCACCACTGGTGAGTGCCAAGGGACCATGGGACCAGAAGGTGGAGCCCTACCCTGCACAGCAATCTTCCACTGTTGCCAGAGGAGCTTCTCATAATGCTCACACATTTTGTGTCAATGCCTCATCTTGCCCAAGGATGAGGATGTCGAGGAGCATCAACGGTGATGCATCCTGGTTGAATGGGATCAAGAGTGTGACTGCCTTGACCACTATCTCAACCTCGACTGTTGATCCGGGGGTCAACGTCAAGATGTACCCTCTGGTGGGTTGTGGTAAATCACATGACTCACAGCATTTAGCAGTAGAGGCTTTGGAGGCATGACCACCAGCTGAGGAAGCTCCTGAGGCCCTGAGCCATGTCCTTCTAGGTGAGGACTAGGTGCACTGGGTTCTAGGAGATCGACTCTTCATTAAGCTCCTCTGACAGCCAGTCGGCAGGCTTGGGAAAAACCTTGATGGCCTGTTCCAGAGTTGAGGTTGAGAAGCTTAACAGGGGTACCAAGAAGCTGTCTACTTTCCCTTGGACTGAAGGGTGCTCAAACAAGGTCAAGAGGTTGGGGGCACTGAGGAAGCAGGAGCAATGCATTATTTCCTGATTCCATCACCTGCACCTGTGGCACTTGTTCTTTCGACCATGGTGAGATGGACTCTCCACAAAGGTCTGGAAGGCCCGACACATCTCTTGAAAATCTTCAGAGAAGGACCCTTCAACACTGGCCCCAGGGGAGCAGCCCTGAGACCGATGAAGAACTTACTGCAGCTGTAGCTACCTCCTCTTCCGTAGACACGATCTGGGAAGCCAACCCAGCAGCTACCAAGATCTTCTTGTAGCCTCTTGGTTGATCACATTCTGATGTTCAGCCAAGGGTGAGCCTTGCCTTCTGCTCCTCCATGAAAGTTGGAAGCATCATCTGTCAGAGGCCGCAATTCACCACATTGTGCTTGCATGCCAAGGCAGTACAAGCACGTGTCATGTGAGTCGGTGAGTGACATTTTCTGTTGGCATTGAACACAGAATTTAAATCCTGGTTTCCATCTGTTCATTGTCGATTTTATCTTGAAGTCAGAGCCGGAGAAGAGAGAAGTTAACTGTTGACTTAAAAGTCAAGGAGTTCACTGAAAAAGCACTTGAAAATTTGAATTCCTTCAGTTGCTGCAGAGCTGTGAAGGAGGAGACCTGTTCATTCCAGCGGAAAGAAAGATCTGACACCACAGGGTGGAGCCAGAGGACACACTACTCAGGTAGTTTGAGGAGCCCAACCCAAAGACATCCAATGGATCAGTCTGCCCCAGGAAACTGCCAGCATATGCATAATGAACTGTAGCCATGCCCTTAGAAATTACCATTTTAAATGCCTTTTTTGTTGAAATGTAGCAAACTAGCTTTGTAAAGAAATGTTACAGTGTTTACCATAACTGGTGCTCTTCCTGAATATGTTCTACATTGAGTATGACTCTTGGGTATAGGCTGGAGGCACTAAGACCCCATGAGAGCAGACCTGTTGGACAGTGGGCCAAATTCTTGCTGCCCCATTTCAGAGATCTGCTTTACAGCTGCCTTAATGCCACTCTCTGGCACAGTCCATCTGTTGTCCCTTGTGAACACAGAGCAGAATAGTCATTGAGAAGTCATCTGCCAGTCCTCCTCAATTACCTTACTTCCCTCTGTTAGCATAAAAGTTCCTTCTCCCTTCTTTCGTTTTTTTCCTGCTATATCTAAAGAACTCTTTTCCCCTCCCTTGATCCCCTCTGCAATACGCAGCTCTATGTCTGCCTTTGCTTCTCTGACCACCCGCTTGGTTTCCCTTGTTCTCATTTGGTACTCTTCCCATTCTTCCTTCCCTTGTTTTACCTTGTACCTGATGAAGGCCTTATATTTATCTCTCACTGCTTCCCTGACCTTTCCAGAGAACTATATTGGTCTCATGTACTCGTTTCTTTTGATTACTGTTCTCATGCGAAACGTTGTTACCTTAATAATGGCCCCCTTGATTCTCCCCATTTTTCCTCCACATCCCTGATGCCATCCACTCCAACTAACTTGACACTTTTGAAATGCTCTGTCAAAAATGGGGTTCTTTGTGACTAAAATTATTTTAAAGTGTAAAACAAAACCTTGTAAAATGTAATTGTAAAAAGCAATGGAATGCTTTATTTACTTATTTTTTGTTGCCTGGGAAAAAAGGACTTGGAAACATTTCTCATTTTTAGCCACATCCTGGGAGTGTTTACAGAAAGTAAGCAAGATAAGACAATAGCTGTAAGCCACTGCAAGAGATTGAATACTGTATGGAAATCCTAAAGCCCTCCTTGAACAGCACTAGATTTGTTTTCTCTTGCCGTTTATCAGGGATTGGGTGTGATTACCCTATGGAATACCAACCATATGGTGTTATATTCCATGTCATGGCTTACTTACTGCTTAAAGGAACATTGTCAACCCCCTTAGGCCTCAAAGTGTCCCATGTTTAAAAAACACATTTTATGATTGCCAACATTCCGTAAAGATTGCTGATATCGCTGGTAGTTTGATTCTGATTATTTTTTTCTTTCAAAAAGTGAAAAACAGACTGCCCACCATGTTGTTGTTACCACACAAAAACAGGTTTGTTTATAGTCCTTGATCAACTCCCACTGCATCTTTGGACTTTGGAACACCTCCAACACAGTCTAGCTGCTCATGATGCAGTGAAAGTTTAGGAGGCTATTGCACCATGAGTGACTGCACTGTTTAGAGGTCTCTCTAGCATTCAGGAAGTATTCAATAACAATAGATTCGGGATTTGAAGCAAAACAAAGTTGTTTATAAATATAAAATAGCATGCATTTCCACTCTATTAAACAAGGAGACAGACAAAACAAACCGCAACATCAATGAATTTTAGAAAAGGTAAACAATCATAAAATGTGGATTTTTAAATAGAAATAATATGATGCAAAACAGGTTGACAGTGTCCTTTTAAGAGTAGAATACAACATGCAAGAAATAAGACATGATGGGGGGGTGGATATATAGTTAACATACAGACTGGTAGTTCACTTAAGACTTAAATCACTAGCAGGTGCTTTGACAAAATCATAACCCACCACCCCAGAATTTCTTATTCCAGTTGTAAAATGTTTTGTTTTTTTGCAGTTAATCTTTTTATTGAGATAAAACACAAACACCTTACACAGACGTGGTGAGAATTTTTCCATGAAAATAACATATGTCATATGTACAAACAGTTGTATTCATGCACACACACTCAATACATATTGGTACGTGTATTTGGATTCAAGCAGAGGCGAAACCTACATCTGTTGCCTTTACACTCCACTTGTGTGGCCTGGTGGGGAAACACTCGGTGTTCTGTCTTACCTAAGTCTTTGCAGCCTCTGAAGAGGTAGGCTGTGTTGATCAAAGAGACACCTGAAGGGCCTTACTGCAGGGGGAGAAACTATGCCGTGGCAAGCCTTTAATGTTGTACTTGAGCTGGATATCTACACTGCAGTTGTTACATGTCCCCTGCCTAATGTGGGGGGCATTCTACATGTTCATGGAAGTTTGAGGCTGTCTTTACTTTGAGCATAGCTGGGTGGGTGGCTATGTATTGGATGTATCTCATGTATGGGACCCACATGTCGTGATACTCCCTCTCCTTTCCTTTTTTGGCTAGGGACATTTACATGTTGACCGCTAGTGTGTCCATGGCAGATATCCACCCTTGTATCTTTGGCACTTCAGTGGTTCTCCTTCTCTTAAGAATTTGTCTCTACTGTTGCCATTAGTAACCAGTGTTTTTCTATTTGCCTTAAAGAGGAGTCTGGGGAGAAAGAGACTCATCAAGATGAATTCAGATCCTAAAACTGTGTTGGTGCCAACTATCTTAGCACATTTCTGTACCACTTGGCACCAGAAAGATTGGAGGGGCTTGAATCTCCAGAGAATATGGTATAAATCTGTGCCAGTGGAGCTGCACGTCCAGCAGGCATCAGTTGACATCAACCCCATCTTTTTCAGCTGCACCGGAGTGCAATACCACTGATGCAAAATGTTGTTCTGCATCAGTAAACTCCTCTGGTCATAGAAGGCCTGATGTGCTAGTCGCCAGCAGTTATTCCAGCCCTCATCTGATATTTCTATTCCCAGTGCGTTTTGCCGCATATCCCTCGCTCTCAATGAGGGGTCCGGTGCTGCTTCTGTTATGAGTTTCTGTATGTACCCTGCCTTCCCTTTGGCTGCAGCAAGCCACCTAGAAATAGGGAAGAGGTGGAGAGCACCTTGCGGGCTTGTCTTATAGTTGTGATAGATGCATCCCCATTTTATGAACCAGCTTCTGATCTGTAGATATCTCCAGAAGTCAGATTTGTGAAGGCAATACCGATTTTGAAGAGTTTGAAAGGCCTCAAATTCTAGTTGCCCTGGGACCAGCAAGTCTTCAATAGTATGAATCTGTTTCTTTTCCCAATGAGGCCACTGTATAGGGCTCCCCCCAATAATTACATAGGGGCTATTCCATAGAGGAGTGTTATGTCCCGAGCTATGGCAACACCCCAAAAATTGTGCTACCTTTCTCCATGCTGTGTGGGAGGCTTCAGCAGTGAGCCATCTGCTGTGGGCCTGTGGTAGGGGCTTACCCAGAAAGTTTATAATATTGGAGCCCTCCATTAGAGCCAATTCTATACCCACCCAAACTGGCTGTTCCTGGCCAGGCCTGTGAAATATTTGGATGGTTTTGGCAAGATTGAAAGAGTACATGTAGTTCCTGAAGTGTGGTAAGTTCCTCCCTTCCCTTTGCCAGTGTGCTAGCAGTTTTGCCCTGCTAAATCTGGGTGGGGAGGAGCCCCAGAAGAAGTGGCCAATCAGTGAATCCAACCTACTGAACCATTTATCCAGGATTTCAGTTGGCATATGTGCTAAAAAATAGAATACTTTTGGGGCCTCTAGCATTTTGACAGCTTCTGTCTTCCTTGGAAAGGTTAAACTAAGGTGGTTCCATCTGTTCAGATCTTCTTGTACCTTATCCAACAGGGGATTTAGGTTGTTGGGTACCAGTTTCCCCATGTTTGATGAAAGATAAACCCCTAGGTATTTGATTCCCTCTTCCGCCCAGGCCATACCTTTGTCTCTCACTGCACTCGGTGTAGTGTGTTTGTTCAAAGGGAGGATTTTGGATTTTGTCTTATTTTTTAGTTTTTTTTTCGACTTTTCCTCTGGTCGCAGCCCGTGGAGCCTCTCTGAGGCATCCTGCCTGTCTGAGGCCTCCTTGACCTGTGCCTCCTCTCTTCCCCCCCTCCCCACAGCCAGCACCCCCTGGTTAAACCCATCCAGGGTGGGTCGCCCCTTCTCTTTGGGCGCTCTTCTAAGTCAATCTCTGATTCCAGGTGAGGACCCAGGTGGAGGAACTGGAAGGCCAGGCGAGGTGGACCCGGCAGGGGGCATGGGGGACAGGTGCCGTCGCCTACCCCCGCAGACTGGGTTTTTCCTTATTCTGGTGATCTCTTCCCCCTCCGGTACGTGTGCACATCCCTGATGCTAGGTACACGGCAACCCTTGCCTGTGTCAATGCACTCTGAATATGTGCAGCCGAGCATGCAGTAGCGCCCCCGGTCTCCACCAGGAGCCGCTAGTACACTGGGTGATCCCCGACCACCCCCCTGGGAGGAGAGCAGCCCATCAGGTGCTCAATCCTCACCCACCCCTGCTGTCCCCTGGAGGCCCGAGCTCGCTCCTGAACCCTCAGCGCCACCGTGCCGGCATAGCCTTCGTCCTCTTGACTGGCAAATTTCCGCCTCTTATATTCCAAATGGTTAGGGTTATTGGGGTGGTCCTATCCATTTTCAATAAATCTTGTGCACTCTATCTTTATGATCTTGTGGTACCTTTCTTCACATCCCCTTTTTATTCCCAGTTGGGCCCTACCCATGTACGCCAGTGAGGAGTAAGGTTTCACCTCTTTTACCCTCTTGTAAGCCAGGGTACCATCAGCTACCTTGCCTAAGTGGTGTGCCTAAGTCATTCTTGTGTTTGTGTTGCTTTTCATTTATAAACAACACATGTAAAAGCATATCTGATTGCTAACTTTTTTAAACATTCTGTTCTCTGTCAAACTCTTAATCGTACTGCTAAATAAACACATCCAGGGTTGAATACCACATGTGCAATCTTCAGCCATATGTATATCAATCCTCAGTAACACTTGAAGCTCATACTCATTGTTTCTCTTTGAGTACGCTTGTCCTTTTTTGCCCGAGAGGCATTACTGGTCTTCATCTAGAGCCTGGACAAGCCCTCCAGGGGAGGAGTTAATTACTCACACAAATGAGAGAAGCATAAGGCCACCAACCTAACAAGCCAAAACAGTTGCACTTGAAGAAGAAGGTCACCTTCTACACTCTTGTCTAGCACCTGACCTCAAACAGGAGATGTGGAGCACAGAGTGCTATGCTGTATTTCACTAACCTAGAAGGGTCCAAATAGGAGCCTTAACACTTAGAACTTAGACTCAGGCACCTGCTTAGGTGCTACTGATGGGAAGGTAAAGAAAAAAAAAAAGTCATTTTGTACTTTCCCACTTCATGGCTTGTGAGTGCCCCGATTCCTTTCGAGGCAGTTTTGTACTCTGACGCTATGTATACCCTCTCTTAATTCTGGCTGTCGGGGCCGGGGCGAGGGGGTCCTTCTCCATGTCCCGATGACAGCAGGAGAGCAGCCAGGGGAGGATTAGGTCGGGTGTATGATGGAAAGTGGGTTGACACTTCACCCGCTCCATCAGGACGGCCATGCTGTACAAGTTCCCAATCTTATATTTGGGGGGCAAGAGTGAAAGATGCAGCACCTATAGGGTGAATTGGGTGGAATATGAGACAATAACCCAGTCCCATATGGTCGGATTAGGTGGTCACCTCTAAAGGAGCTGCTATGACACCGTAGTTTAATAATGCGTCCTAAGTCTATCAAACACATGATTCACAGTAACTTCTTTAGTTAGCCTGACATTAACCCCCGTGTTTCCCTCATCCCCATCCTTTGAATATCCTCCCCGGCCTTTGCTTACAGCTTCCCTTGGTTCCGTCTCTTGTCCCCAAAACCTGTAAACCAGGAACAAGGTATTTTGAGACTGCATCACTCCCAGGATTTGCTGCATGCACCCGAGGGCTAAAGGAACTCAGTATGCCCTGATGTATTCGGTAAGTGCTGACACCCTGAAGGGGAGAGAGGAAGGAACAGGACAAAACAACAAAGGGGAAACATAGAATATTGTATACTTCCATATCGGGTGTCAGCTACTTTAATTCGCCTCAGTGAACATTCTTTCTAGGGAGGTATCTACCGGACTGCAAGTGCCATGCTACATCAAGGCAGCACCCTCTGTATCGCTTAGCGGTGTGAACGTAAAATTAATGCGATATCGGGGAGGGGGGCCATTATGCCTGCTGTTGGGTGTGGCACCACGGGTACCTACATTTCTTCGAGCAGCATATTTCTCCCCCCAGGGTAGCCCTTAGGCTACAGCGATCGCATCATCATCATCATCTGGGCCTTCAGAAAGGAGCGGATAAACAAAAAAACAATGCACTTTAGTCAGGTTAGCCCACTAGAGCACTCTCAAATCAAACTGAAATTAAGCTACATAGTTCTGTTTACTTTTACCCAGCATCACACTTGAAAGGATATAAATGTGCACTGTCCTGCGGGTGGATCAGGATATTACCACCTTGTCACCCTCAGCTTCATCCTGCGTTGTTTGATAATCCCTGGATGTACTGTGGTGTAATGTGGTCATGGGCCACCTCCTGGCCATCCTCTGATATCTTCATCCCACAGTCCACCCACACATTGCATATTAGTGCCCAGTCCACAACTTCTGGTGCGAACAAAGTGTCTGCAAGATTTGATTTGTTCAAGTTGTTGCCCCTGACAGATCCAGCACAGCAGTGGATAGCTCTCTTAGGGGTTCATAATGATTGTCAGTTTTTATTGCTGTATTGCCTGTAGAGCTGCTGCTGGCATCCGAATGTAGATGTCTCCACTGCTTGCTTCTGGATCAGTTCCTCACTCTGTCCCTGGGCTGTCAGCGGTATCACAGATTTGGTTAATTTCTTTGTTCTCCCTCTGGTCACTGGCTGCCACCCCTCTGAAGGGCTTCCATCTTTTGCTAGTTGCTGCAGTGGTGAATTCTGAGCTGGCAGCTCCATTTCCATCAGCCTTGCTGTGTCGCCTCGTGGTTCAGACAGTGACTGCCACGGCAGATTGTCTATTTGACAGTTCGAGCGGAGATAGCTTTCTGCCTCATCAGGGTTATTTTAAAGTGATAAACTTGCCATTGACTTGGATCTGTAGCATATCTGGGCAGCAGAGTGATGTTTGAATGCCCATTCTGTAGGAATGCTGCTTAACCCCATTATAGGCTCTCCTACGGCAAAACAAGTCTTGGGAGAAGTCTGGAAACGACTGAATTTTCTGACCCTGCCATGTCATTCTGCCCTGCACTCTGGCTGCTTTCAGGTACATTCCTTTACAGGATATTTAAGAAATTTACATAAGATCAGCCTGGGCTTTTCACCGGCTGAGGACGAGGTACCAGTGATCTGTGAGATCTGTTGAGCTCGGGCATTGGATCATTGTTTAATTGAAAATAACGGCAGCATATTCTGCAAGAATCTGATCATGTCCCTGCCTTCTGCCCCTTTAGGTATGCCAGTAATCCAGAGATTCTTCCTGTGAGCCCTATTCTCCAGATCGTCAACTTTATTTAGTAGATATTGCAGCTTTTGATGGTGGTCTCTCAGGGCGCCGTCATGCTCTTGTAGGGTTATGTTTTGAGCCTGGCATGTTTACTCCATAGAAACCACCCACTTGGCAAGATTGGTAAGATCAAAGTTTGTTTTTGATGCTGCCAGCTTTAAACCAGCTGTATCTATCAGTGTTTTATCTAACATTGCCATTATATTGTCAACACTTGTAGTCACTGACACAGCGGCGTGGTGGGCCATTTTACCAGGTGCTCCCATGCAGTAATCCTTCACCGCTAGGTATTTAGCTCAGCAGCTGATCACTAGAAAGCTGGTCCAAGAGTCTCTCAGGGCCAGAAAGTGCCGTGCCCCTAGAGCCTTCTGAACTACAGATCACAATAACTTTAGATAGGAAGCTGATATCGATTAAAACAAAGTTTCCCTGATAGTGCTAATAATATATTATTTACTTAGCTGCTGTGAAAGTCCTCAACTGGTCTGAACTGAACGGATGGGCAAAATATTCCCCTCAGTTTAGCTCCTCTTATTAAGCTGTGATGATGCTGGTTGGCAAGCTCCAGCCCCCATAAAATGTTTTGTAATATTAATTTAACACTTTAGTAGGCTTGTAATTTGATGCTGAATCTTTAAATGCATAGTTTTAAGGTATTAGCTTACATTAGCATATTTAGCAGAGAATGTGTTACTTTATAACAGAATATTTTAAGTAAGGTGAAAAGTGTTAGTAGGGAAGGTGGGAAAAAAGATAAGAAATGTCTTTAGCAGTGAGAGAATGTCTTTGAGGGAAGTGCTAAGATAGTCGCATGGAAGAGGCAACATAGGTGAGGCTTTACATGCATGCATTGATGGAACAAACTGTGGAGACACTGGAAGGTGTGATACCTTTAATTGGACCAACAAGAACCTTGTACAAAGATGGAATTCTACACAAGCTTTCAGGGCCTCACAGTTTTAAGACAGCAACACATGAAGTGTATGTGTATGTGCCTCAGGACCTCCTTGTGAATGAGCTTGCTCAACGGAGTCTTTCCTGCAATAAACTTGAACTTGAACTAACTTGAACTTGAAGTCATAAATAATTTTCCAGCAATGTACCATTAAGTGTAGATTCAGCAACTTCTGTTCAAAATGCTATTGCACCTGATGAAGGGACCTGTGCATCCCCAGAAGCATGTGTTAGACATATGTCGCTCCAACAAAAGTTAAAAATCTATCCAGGGACTTCCATTTTCCCTTCAAGATGGATGGATATAATTGTAATGAACTAGAGCAGAGATGGGAATGATTTTCCATTCCCTCTTGCCCCTCCCTTTGTTGTGCGTGTGTTTATTTATTTAGCTCTAATGCATTTTTAGACTATTTTGTCATTATTGCTAATACACTATTTTATTACAGTGTATGGTGGAATGTCATTCTGTATGGACTTCCATACACTGTAAAACGTTGTTTTGCTGCAGTAGTGATGTAGCTACAAATGCAGAATGACTTTTCGCTCTGCATTAGTAGCTACGTCACAATGTAGCTGCCTCCACCAGCACTATTCATAGGATAGGGGATGGTTAGTGAGTCACGTGTGCGAGCTGGCCAGTGAGCTGGAGAGACAAGGAGTATGGGTCTCTGGTGGCAAACACTCACAACAAATCATAAGTGAACCTGTTTTTTGGGCGCCGTACACTATATAGAATAGTGTATGGCGTCCCAAACACAACTTGGCTACTCTTCCCCCTCATGTTTTCTATGACAGCAGAGGGACCTCTCTTCTTCTTGAGGTCATCAGCCATCATAGAAAATGGGCAGAGACAATTATCTTTTCAGATTGGCTGAGACACTTATTTAGGTGGGCATCTATCAGACAACAGATGCCCACCAAATAAAAAGCCCCAGCCCAAATGATGCCCCTTTGCCCATTTAAGAATCCTTGTGCCCACCCTGATTGTCCATTGGCTGAAAGTACCCTATTCAATTTTAAAACTGCACGCCATTTTTTCTCTCTCGCTAACGAGCGATATTACCCAACCGACACTCCCTAATTCACACATCAGTCTCACCTTGCTCACTTGTCACACAATAAAAAAATGACAACAAAACCACAAAGTAAGCGTAAGCCGTCAGTGCAATCAGCTCCCCATAGCCAGCAGTGTGTTTTTTTTTTTTAAAACCGCAGCGCATGCTTCTCCTTATACACAAGTTCTGCTACCAAGACACTGGTCACCTCACAGACATGGCTCCAGAAAAACAGATAGAGATCTGAGATTTTCTAACATAACTCCCCTTCTACTGACTTTACGAAATTTCTACTTCTGAAGTAAATTTTTGTGATCGCGTTGTTGCGTTCCAGCAGACAAACCTGGTACTCGAACTATCACCAGACATTTACCTTTATGTCCGTAACTCCATGACCCCTGGACAGATCCACAATACCGATCCTCTTCGTGGCATGTCTGCAAGAATGGGCAATGGAAAAACAAATTTACAGCGCTGTCCTGCCGCATTGTGTCTGTTCCTCTGCACTTCCAGGTTTCTGTGGCAGTGGAATCCAACAAGCTCACGGCACCACACTCACATAACCCATCCCAGTAAAACAACAGATCTGTGTTTTTTTTTTTCCTAAACATAAATCCCCTTCTAATAACTTAATAAAATTACCTCTAATTCTGATTTCCACAATCGCGATGCTGCGTTCCAACTTCTTGGTTTATGTAGCAGGTCTAACAAGCTGGGGATGAAAACGTAGCACAGCTTCCTGTTAAGAAGTGGGTTGGGGGGGCATAAGTACCAGAATGGAGCTCTGGGGGGAGTGGCAACAAGACATGAAATAGCATACAAAGGAAGGGACTACCTGACAAGCAAAAGACTTAATAGTCAGTCTTACTATATATATTTCATTTTTTCATTAATGTTGTAAAAACACATACAAGACTGCCACAGGCTGCCCAATTTCTAAGTACAATAATACCCTCCAGGGTGGGCGGTATGGGCAATACCGGACCTTCCAGGGGCTATAAGGCCCTCCGCCTGCAGCGTCGGGCCTCATTATGCCACTGGGCATTCCGGTATTGCCCAATACCGCCCACCCTGTTGGGTATTATTGCTTGCATGGAAAACACTCTGGTGAAGAATAGCCTTGTTGTGTATGGGACGCCATACACTGTTCTATATATAGTGTATGGTGGAACGTCATTGTGTATGGACTGGTTGTATATCACCATGGGACTTGCATTGGCTTACTCATTTGAAATAGATACTAGCTCCTTAAAACCATAAACTTTTGTTTTTGTATCTGTCTGTACCGCCACCCCTCGGACACCTTTGGAAAAGAACCATTTCACAGCTCAGCAGCCCATCTAGACACATTTTTTAAATAAATATCCATAATGGCCCATATTCAGATCTCACCTCATTAATATACTGCTTAAGAAGCAATCTTGTAGCCGGCCTGGTGACGCTGAGGGTTGAGGCGCTGGACACCACACCTCGTGACATGCCGATGACCGGAGTTTGAGAATGGACTCTAGGAGTTGGGAGTCAGCAGGGGGTGGAGAGGATTGAACATCTGGAGGATTGCTTTCCTGTCCTGGGGTGGGTGTTTGGGGATGTGTCACTCTGTATTGGCTCCCGTTGGAGACTGGGAGGCACCACAGGTAAGCGAGCTGCGGGGGGTGGGGGGGAGGCAATGGCGGATGTCAGCTGCGGGGCCGCCCTCAGCACAGAAGTTATTGCACGTCCATCCCTCGGGGAGAAACCAAGGTGGAAAACTCTGGCTTCCTGGGAGGCGACGGTGGGGCTTGAGTGACTGATCTCACATGCCTGATGCTGGCCCGGACCCCAACTGATTCTCATGGTGCCTGCCTCCTCCCATTTTGGTCTGCAAGAGAGGGGGGACCCGGCACCCGATTCCTCGATTGGGGGAAGGGTTCAGGCAGGGCGGTAGAGGTGACGTCGAGTGTGTCCCCACCTGAGAGATGCCCAGGAAAGCTGGTGACCAGAGGGAAACAAAGTTAGGAAAAAAAAGAAGAAGCCGTCCTGTAGCATATGATTAGTGCTGCTAGACTTCTAGTATTGCCTCCACTGTATGTGATTAAAGTAGTATCTGGATTGTTAAAGTTTACCATTCCTATTTTAGATCTTCCATATAAAGCTCTACGCTACAAGACTACTGTTGATGTATGTCTGCTGTATTTGTTTCCCATTGCCACTGAAAACCATTTCAATCATCCTTGGTGCACTGTAACAACCCTTCATTGTAGCATCCAACATTCTGTAGCTTGGCTTCCAAAAAGAGCATGATATGGAGAGTTCTCTGTACTTTATCCTTCACATGAGACCATTTAATTTCTATTGTCTAATCCCAGTCACTTGTTCTTTCATGGCAGGCATCTTGTAGGAAAGTTTTACTATGGGCTTGCTCCCTGCACAATAATTGCTTCAAGTCATAATGGCTTTACCCCACTATGATTTCTACCATAATGGTAAGATGTCAGACTCATTGAGTGACCACTCACCAATCTTCTGCACCTGGTCCAACAAGCCTCCAAAATTAGCTGCCAGGGTGATAGAAGCCAGGAACTTCAGCAAACTCATAGCTGCTGACTTTCTGCTCAGACCTCCATGCCGTTGACTGGGCTCCCATCCTCACTTTCCCCACTCTGGATGAAGCATTGGACTATTTCACCAAATCGTTTCTGTCCTTGGCTAATGTTCATGCTCCACGAAAGAAACTGAGTACAGGGGAAGTGCCACAAATGGCGAGGCCCTGACCGTAAACAGAGTATGCTGCTCCATGACAGGGCCTGGGGACTATACAAATCCTCAGGCTGCAAAGCTGACTGGGAGAAGTACAGGGAACTGAGGAACCACTGTAAAAAGTCTTCAAACATGCTAAGTCTAAATACCTGCGTGATCTTCACACCAGTCCCCTTTGGGATCCCAAGAAATTCTGGGGTCAACTAAATCAAGCTACTCAAGGGTGACCCTATGCCCAGGATGGGGTATTACTGGTTGGGGATACCCTGTCCAATGACTCCTCTGCAGTAGCAGAGGCATTCAATGCCTCCTTTTCCAACCCAGGCGGACTCTCACCCCCTACCCTCCTGGTGTTCCCCTCAATAACAGTACCAAGTGGGAGCATGCTCAGCCCCAGTTCCACCTGAAACTTGTCAAACCATCTGACTTACTTCCACTTCTACTAAAGATTAACCCTGATTCCTCCCCGGGACAGGACCTACTTGAACCGAGGCTACTGAGAGCCACTGCTTCTGCCATCACCCTCCCTGTCACTTGGCTGTACTCGAGGGAACAGTCCCAAACAAAAGGAAAGTAGAGACCATAGTCCCCATCCATAAAAAAGGCCCCAGAGACAAAGTAGGGAATTATAGGCCTATCTCCATTCTCTGTCCCCTTGGGAAAGTGCAGGAGAGACTGGTCCACAACCAACTGCTTGACTACCTTGAGCAGCACCTTCTCCTAGCCGACATATAACATGGCTTTAGGAAAGGCCATGGCACAGACACTGCCCTTATCCGGCTCACGTCTGATGTCCTCGATGCTATGGACCGGGGCTTCCTGACGGGAGCACTATTTGTTCACCTGTCCAAGGTCTTTGACTTGATCAACCATAATTTTCTTCTCTCCAAACTCCACCTCCAGGGCCTGAATGGCCTCTCCCTTTCCTGGTTCGAAGCTATCTACTCAATTGAAGCCAAAAAGTTCTATGGAGAGGAACCCAATCCAGCATCTGACCTGTGGTCTCTGGGGTACCCCAGGGCTCAATCCTGGGCCCCCTGCTCTTCACCTGTTTTGTCAATGACATTGAAAGGGTTAGTGAGCCAAGCAGTCTCATCCTTTATGCGGATGACACTGTCACAGTGACCCGCTACCCAGCGTTATTACTGCCAAACTACAATTCAGCATCTCAGCACTCGAGCCTGGTTCTCAGCCAACTCCCTAGTACTGAATGAGGAGAAAATGAAGGCCATCCAGTTTGGAACAAGATGCCTAGGTATGGATAGGTGTGACCTGCTCCAGCTCCAAACTGCCCAGGGGAAACGAGTTGAGGTCCTAGACAGCATCAAATACCTTGGGATCCTCCTTGACCAGGAGCTGTCCTATAAACCTCATATTGACTCCCTTACCAAGTCTATACACCAGAGGATTGGACTCCTCTACCACCTGGGAAACTCTTTCTGATGATTCTCGCTGAGCTATCGCCAATTGCACCCTACTTCCCATCCTCCTCTATGGGGTCTCCCTACTGCAGTTCCTTAGAGAAAGGGAACTAAGAAAACTCACTGTGCTCTATCACAGAGTGGCATGCTTTGCCACTAACTCCCCCCCATGGGGCACCACTGTGAGGTCCTAGCAGACATCCACTGGCCCACCATGTGGCACAAACTGGCCTACTCCTCTATTTGTCTGACCTACAAATTCACCACTACCTGCCCTCATCCTCATCTGCATGGCATACTCAACCCCAGAGTACAACACCGTGACATGAGATCCTCGGCTAGCTATCCCCTTGATGTCCCACAGGTACTGACCAACCCGGGCAAGCGTTCCTTTAAATACACTGCCCCACACCTATGGAACACACTTCCAGAAAATTTGGTTGACAGGCCTTCTCTCCAAGGATTCAAGTGCAGCTTCAAAGTGTACCTTCTGGAACTTAGCCTCTGCGGCTGCAATCACTAGTCCCCCATTCTCCTGCCCATTCTTATGAATGTGTCAACCGTGGCCACTGTATTGTATTCAATGCCCACTCCAGCGATTGTGTCAACTGTAGCTATCTGTGTTCCAATGTTTTGTGCTATATGTAAATTCTTGTAAATTCTGGGCTGTCTACTGTAATTATTGTCACTCCAATGTATGTTACAATTTTAACCACTGTATTATTGACCACTGTGTGTAATTTTCTGCTGTATGTAACTAATCCGGATCGCCCCTGAAAAAGGGACCTCTGGTCTCAGTGGGCTTACCCGGTTACCAACATCTAAATAAATAAATAAATGAGAAGGTTGTGGGTTCTAGCCCCACACCAAGTACTTGGGGTAATACCCTTAACTAACACTGTAGTACAGTACAAGGAAGATGCTGCATTGGCGAGATACCATCCTTCAGATGAGATGTTAAACTGAGGTCCCTTCTGCCCATCTCTGGTCATTGTCCAGGTGAAAGTAAAAGATCCTATGATACTTATCGAAGAAGAGCAAGGGAGTTTCCCTAGTGTCATGGCTGACATTCCCCCTGTCAATAAAACAGGTGTATACAACCCACCCCCACCAGGACACACCTGGAAATGAGCTATAATAGCTTACAGTGCCTTTCCTGGTCAAAAATTACGAATAAGTAAAATAAATTCCCCCTCTCTCTGCTCCTCTGTATCATTTAAATGGGGCAGACCCTGCAACAAATATTTAGGTGTGCATATTGACCCACAAACTGCAACCTTATATCAATTAAACTATCCCATAATAGAACAAACCATCAAAATGGATCTCCAATTGTGGACCTCCCCTACCACTTCCTCTATTCCAGTGGCATCCAAGCAGATCTGTAGTGGTAGACACTCTACCACTTTATTCCAGTGGATGGAATTCATACATATGAATATCTTGCCCTAGTTCCTGTAGTTCCAAACTTTGCCACTGGTCCTTCTCCCTGGGGCTTCAAAGTGGAATAAATGGATTTCTGGATTTATTTGGGAGGGTGAAGGTCAAGGGTAGTATGTAGCAAACTTCAGCAACTCAAAGACAAAGGGGGCCTGGCCCCTCCCCAACCTAATACAGTATGTACAGGCTGCCCTCCTTGACCACATCTTAAAATAGAATGCTCCACCTCCCCAGCCCAGATGGCTCGAACTAGAACTATATCTCTTAGACCTATCACTTGACTGTCTACTTTTCAGGACCCTGGATGCTGCAGTCTTGACAGGGATCACAATTCCAGCTTCCAGATCCCTACTTTCTTTTTGACACCACTTACATTATAATCCCCCCCCCCCATAAAATAGGAGTCCATTTGCTCAGTATGTCTGCATAGTGTGATGCATTTATTCTGGTAATGGATGTGTAGAGGCCCGGCTCACTCCTTTCACTTCTGTTTAAATGGCGAATTAAAATCATTTACACAGTTAGTGGAGAGGAGGTTAGATCTGAGAGTCCATTACTGTTATCTGCAACTATGCCACTATCTCACTTCCACCACAGGACTTAACCTTGACAAGCAGAAACTCCACCCACCACTGGCTCTCATCTGCAAAATATTACAGTGGTTTTGGCCGGGTCATTTTATTTAAGCTTGTTCTAAAACACTACAAGGTGACTCCAGTATAGATGTTTTGCAGACCCAGAATAACTGGGAAACTGAACTCTGTATCTCTCCTTCAGCCTCAGCCTGGACTTTTAGGGTGAGACAATGTGAGATCACAGGTTCCCACTGCTGGCAGGAGTGCAGTTGGAAAACAGCAGTCCATTTTTTCTGAATGCCACAAATTATGGTCAGATTCATTGCCTCCAGAGACCCCTTCAGCGGGACAGGATGTGGCTGTGATGCAGCCACACATGCAGACATTCTCTGGTCCTGTCCAATCCTCACCACATTCTGGAAAGAGCTAGAGAGTAGTTCCATAACCTTGGAAGCTGCACTACTCTTACATTATCCTCCTCACATTCAAAATAAAGTTCATACCTACCTATTAGGCATCTTTTTAACAGCTGGGAAAAAGTAATTACACGGTTATGGCTCTAAAAAGAACCCCCCTCCCGACTCTCCCCCCTTGGGAGGATATGATGTGGAATATCTATAAAATGGAGACATTAACTGAAATTGCAGAAATTAGACTTCCAGTATCAAATAGATGGAATTCATGGTTATTGTATATCATGGCTAAAGATCAGATGTCATTCCATGAAGAATTTGACATTGTAGCATCCTCCTCCGTCTGAGGTGGGGTACAAACGATGTGGTCCTTCCCCCCCAAGTCTTCTTTACAGAAGAAGGGGATGCCACCAGGCCCAAGCAGTTCAAAAGAAATACATGTAATGCATACGTTAAACAGTTTGCTAACCTGATAGTCCACATTACAATGTATAACAAGAAAAATTTATGAGTGTCAAACCAAGCAGCTATAAAAGATCACCTGAGGCCTATAAAACTTAATGGAATCCTTACTAAAGTATTTTACTAATGACAACTCAAAATGAGGAGGAAAGAAACTCAGACACTAGTGGTTTTAAATGTCATTGTTAACTTGCTGTCATACGATGTGGGCTTTTGTGTTTTAAATTTGTGGTCTGGTTAGTATGGTTAGTACACTAAGTATGTGGTAATTGCACTTTTGCACCTTTCAAAATGACTTACAGTTATATTTGCAAATTACTTTCTGTTACAGTCAGTATGTAACTTTTGAGATAGGTTCACAGGTGCAATATGAGCATTGAAGGTCAAATAGACCTGTGTATAGCTCGCCACTTTTAGTGGAAAGATCAATATTTTTCTACACTCATATATACCTGTCAAGTGAAATCTTGAACATATCCATGGTTTTGCTGTTAACAATAGCTTCAGGCAGGGAATGCCGTACACTAATAACTCTCTGACTAAACCATTTGTTTCTCCTAGTTGTTCTGTTAACTTCTCCGGATAATGTAAAATTATGGGATCATGTGTTCCTTGTACTATGGTATTTAACCAATTGTATGGTTTCCCATATTTCCGTCCTCTTGGTTCCACTAAAGACGAAACATAGGTCCCCACGTAATCTTCTGTACTCTAAGGAGTACATACCCAGATGGTTTAGTCTATCCAAGTTAACTCATATGACCCATATTTCTTATCCTTTTGGTTGTCCGTCTCTGTATGCTCTCCACTAGTTCTTGACAACCTATACTCTGTGGAGCACAAAAAGGAGAGCAATACTCCAAATGAGGTCTAATCAATGATGAGTAAAGTGGGATAATAGTGGAGGGCTCCATACTTTTAATATGTTTAAAGATGCATCCAGTAATTTTATGACACTTCTTAACAGTCTGCCTTACATGCATATCAAAGGAGAGAAGAGTGTTTGGAACTTTTACTCCTAGGTCTTGTTATCTATCACCTGTAAAGAGGTATTATTCAAGGTATGGGTAAAGTGTTTGTTTCTATGCCCCAAGTGCATAACGCACTTTTCTTCATTAAAACTTTTGACTGGTCCACTTTTCTAGGTTAGTTATTTCGTCCTGTAATGATATTGCTGCTGATTCATTGTTAACTATTGCTCCCTCCTTACTATCATCAGCATACTTACAAAGCCAGACACGTTCTGAAGTTAGCATTCCTGAAACTAGTATATTAAAAAGCATCAGGCCCAAAACAGAGCCCTGGGGCACCCCACTTTTCACCTCTCCCCATTCTGAATAGTAACCCCTAAGCCCCACTCTTTGATGCCTATTATTCAACCAGCTATTTACCCACTTAATTATATTTGGGTGTAGCTGGATATTTTCTAGCTGCTTTATCAACACTTTGTGCGAAACTGAATCAAAGGCCTTAGAATAATTAAAGAATATTGTATCTACAGGGAGTCCAGCATCCAAGGCAGCATTAACTGGCTCAAAGAAATGTAGCAGATTTGTAAGGCAAGATCTTCCTGGAGTAAACCCATGCTGTGTTATATCAGAAAGTCCCTTGGTTTTCGTATGTTCCATAACAAGGTCGTATATTAATCCTTCCATCAATTTACCCAGAACTGAAGTTAAACTTATCTGTCTATAGTTACTGACTTCCTTTCTATCGCCCTTCTTGTAAATTGGCATGACATTGGCTTTTTTCCACTCAAAGCCTTCCCTTCTTGAATAGATGCATTGAAAAGCAGCATTATTGGTCCCATAAGTTCTTCTGAGAGTTCCCTTAGTAATCCTGAACTTAGACCAACTGGACCTACAGATTTATTTGGTTTTATTTTATTAAGCTTATTCAAAATATCTTTTTCTGAAAATGTTATAAATGTATTATTATTGGTATTGCCTATACAGCTATCCATGGGCATTTCTTTAGGTTGAAATGTTGTCAGAAAATACCTGTTAAGTTCATTGACCATGTCTTGTTCCTTATAAATTATTTCTTCTCCCACTTTCGATGGTCCTATTTCTCTCTGATTACCACTTAGTGATCCCACATACCTGTAAAAGCTTTTTTTGTTGTTCTTAACGGTTGTTGCCATTTTCTTTTCAGCTCTTATTTTAGATTTTCTGATTATGCTCTTACATTTGTTTGATGCCTTTTTGTACTTTTCCCAGTTCATTTCAATGGGATTGTGTTTGTATCTATTGTATAGTTTCTCTTTTCTTTTTATACCTTTTTTAAAAGAGTTTCCCTACCATGCTGGGATTCTACCTTTTTTGTTGTATTTTGATATTTCTGGCCCCCTTGTACTAACACAGTAGTCAATTTGTTGTTTTAGTTTTGTCCATATTGCATTCATTTCAAAACCCTTTAGCTCTTCTTGCCATTTCCATTGATTTAAGTATTTTTTTTATTTGTTTATAGTCTACTTTGTTATAGCATCTGAAAATTGTTATACCATTGTTTTTTTTTGTGAACCATATTTATTTCCACTATGATCTTGTTTTGATCACTGTCACCCAAAGGGGCCTTCAACAGTTATATTTTTTATTTTTTCCTAAATTTACACATGACCAAATCCAGGATGTTATCCCCCCTAGTATTCTCCTTATTCAGTTACATAGAAACATGGAATCTGTCAGCAGATAAGGACCATACAGCCCACCTAGTTTGCCCATTTCCCTACTTGGTTTAGCAATCCCTACTCTTATCTGGACTGTCTTTCCCCTACTCTGCTGTATAGCAGGGTGCCTTTGTGCGTATCCCATGCACTTTTGAATCCCCATACTATTTTCACTTCTACCACCTCCACTGGCAGGCTGTTCCACGTATTCACCACCCTCTCTGTGAAAAAATACTTCCTAGCATTTCCCCAAACCTCCAGCCTCATGTTATCTTCCCTTGTCCTTGTGCACTTTCTTCTCTGAAATATGCTCCCCTCCTGTACGCTGTTTATCCCTCTAAGGTATTTGAAAGTCTCTATCATATCCCCTCTCTCCATTCTCTCTTCTAGTGAATAGATGTTTAGTTCCTTTTGTTTTTCCTCATAAGGATTGTGGTGCAGTCCATGTATCATTTTTGTTGCTCTTCTCTAGGCTGCTTCCATTATGTCTATGTCCTTCCTGATATGCGGTCTCCGGAATTGGACACAGTATTCCAGATGCGGCCTCACCAGTGATCTGTACAGTGGCATCACCACTTCACTCCTCCTATTGGTTATGCCCCTTCCTGTGCACCCCAGCATTCTGTTTGCCTTCCCCACTGCTTTTTTTCGCATTGTTTGGCTGACTTCAGGTGATTGGATATGATAACCCCCAGGTTTCTCTCTCCTGACTTGTGGTGCTAGAACCTTCTCCCTCCCATCCTGTATTCCTCTCTTGGGTTTTTGTGTCCCAAGTGCATTATATTGCACTTCTTAGCATTGAAACCCAACTGCTAGACCCTTGACCATTCCTCAAGTAGTTTTAGATAATTTCTCATTTTATCTAGCCCCTCCTGTATGTCAACTCTGTTACAGATCTTGGTATCATCTGCAAACAGGCATTTTGGCCCCTCCAGTCCCTCTGCAATGTCGCTTATGAAGACATTGAATAGAACTGGACCCAGCACCGATAACTGTGGAACCTCGCTAGTCACCTCCACCTCTTCTGATTTTATGCCATTTACTACCACCCTGTGGGTCCTGCCTTTTAGCCAGTTTCCAACCCATTTTACCACTTTAGAGCCAACACCCAGATTTCCCAATTTGTTAAGCAACCTTCTATGAGGAACTGTGTTGAAGGCCTTCCTGAAATCCAGGTAGACCACATCCACCACCCTTCCCTGATCCACCACCCTGGTCACCCAGTCAAAGAAATCACTAAGATTAGTCTGACAGGACCTACCCTCAGTGAATTCATGCTGCCTTGGGTCTTTTGCACCGCTTGACTCCAGCAACTTCACTATAGTTGTTCAATATTGTTCTGTATAGCCATTTCTATAAATCTGTTTTCTATACCTGTAGTACCATTCAACTTAGTCCAATTAATATTAGAGAAATTAAATTCTCCCATCAGCATGTAATCTCCGTCAATATTTGCCTGCTCCAGAGTGTTAATAAAACTAATACTGTCCTCCATTTTTAGATTAGGTGCTCGGTAACCTAAGCATAGGGTTAATTGTCATGTGGGCAACCGTCTCTTAATCCATAATAGTTCAGTAGTATGTAACATACTGTATTTCCCCTAGGGTTGAACTCATAGGCCTTTAATTCCTTTTTAAAATATACCACTATTCCTCCTCCACATTTTCCTATATGATATTTTCTAAATGTATTATATCCGGTCATCTCAGTATCCCATTCCCCTTCCTTAAACCATGTCTCAGAAATTGCTCAAATTGATATACTATCATTGTTTAACCTGTGCTCCAACTCAGTCTTATTAGTTCTTAAGCGTGTGGCATATGTTAATAAAATTTTAAGTGTATTTGACTACATTTTTTTAAAATATTTTATGTTTTGATTTCGCTTCAACACTGTTATATATTTTAAACTTTTTTGTTTCTCTATCCCTAGGAAATCCCCTGTTCCCCCTGATTACTTAGTTTAAAGCCTGCTTAATGGTGTCTGTAAACTGTAAAGCCAATATGTCATTTCTCTTTCTGCTTAGATGCAATTTATCATGACTAAAACGGGAAAGATTACCCTCAAACAGTTCCCATGCTCTAATGCTTCTAATACTGTGCATTCAGCTCCATTGCCTAATCCAGTTATTCAATTTACATGTTTTTCTATTTACACCCTGGTTCATTCTAGGTATTGGCAGTACTTCCGAGATGATAGGTTCACACTTTGCTCTGGCCACCATGTCATGTATAACTTTTATGGCAGTGAATATGTTCTCCAGAGTGTTACCTCTAATATAATTTGCCACTATGTGTATCAGTATTAATGAATGTTCGGCTATTTTACTAGTTAAATCTGATGCAATATTCAGCATATCCCTAACTTCTGCCTGGGGAAAACAACTGCTAATTACATTTTCTTTACTATTTCTTGTTGTAACATGATCAGTGACGCTGATGATTGATTCTTCCAGTATGTAAATTCTCTTATTTCTATTTGTACTTTCGATATGCTGTATGTCCATATCTTCCAGTGTACAATTATAACTTTCTGTATTATCTTGATCTGTATGGCTGTTACCATTTGCATGTATTTTTTCACCCTGATGTTCGTGAGATTCTGACTGGCCATCATTTACTTGCACTAATATTTCATTAGCTTCGTTTTCCACATTATCTATTAACTGCATCAGAGGAGACAACTGATTTTACAGTATGTAGGAATTGCAAACTCCATGGCTCTCCTACCTTTTTTTCTGCACTCACTAACATTTACTGCTTGTGCTAAATCCTCATCTTCCTGATCCCTGGTTCTCTTTCCTCTTGTTTCATTATTGCGCTCCCATATTCTTTCCCCACAGTTTGACCTACTAGTTTCTGGTTTGTCATTTGTAGTATTTTTCAAACACTTTACCGCAAATTCTAAGCCTATCATTTTTATTCGTAGTTCTTTGAGTTCCACACATTGTGCACACGTTGTATAATCTGAAACTTCAGTGACTGTTATACTAAACTTATGACATGTCACATTTTATACCTCTTTGACCATCGGCTAAAGTTGCATATGCACTTTCTATGTTTTATGGATTGACCTGATTTATTCACATTTCCTATAATGCAGCAATATCCAACTCTTTTTACTCACAGAACCCTGCAACTTCTTCGATACTTTCTGGCCCCTATTCCCCTTTTCCCTGTCTGACGCCATCAGACTTCATGCTCGGCTCTGCTTGCTAGAGCTGAGCTCTTTATAGGCTGCTATGAGGTGATGCCCCATGTTGCTATGGTGACGTACACCTGTTTACCTCTTTGTGTGGCGGACAGCATATATAATCTGCCTTTATAAAGGCAGACTAGGCAGCAGAAAATGCTTCTGCTGAGCACCAGCAAGCTGATGTCTGTCCAGTTCCAATCCCCTCAAGTAACGGGAGGACAGGAAATCCTCTATAAGTACCCCATACACAGCAAGGCAACTGATTAGCTGCGTGTACTTGTAGCTACCAAACCCAGGCACTAAAACAGTCTAAAATGCTTCCTGCTGATAAACACTAGCAGCCTTTCCTTCCTTAGTTACCGCTCACTAGAGCCAAGTGCTTTATAGGGTGCTATGTGGTGACGTCACCCGTTGCTGTGGTGACGTGCACCCGGTTACCTCCTTGTGTGACAGACAACATATATAGTCTGCCTTTATAAAGGCAGACTAGGCAATGCTAGGCAGCAAAAAATGTTTCTCCTGAGCACCAGCAAACTGATGCCTGTCCAATTCCAGAGTGTAAGACTGTAAAACAGAAAATGTACTTGCATGTCAAATCATTGTAATCGATGCTGCTATTTAAATCATGATCACTTGATGGTGTACTACACCTTGACAAAGCGCTGAGGGAGCAGAATGAAATGCTAGTGACCACAGATGTATACGTCTCTGTGCTGTGTCTCAAAATAAATCTTTTTTTACGCTCATGAGCCTAGAGTGTTTTGTAGTCTTACTTGGTGCTGAGGTTTTTTTGGTTTTGAACTATGGGAGGGTGGCATGAGCCAGCCAGGGGTCACTAGCTCACTGGGTCATAATGCTTGTACTCTACTTGATGGGAAAAGCAGAAAGGGCCTACAATAGTCTGGATGGCCTGGATGCCGACAGTTATGGTCAAGTGAAGGGAGCTATACTGCAGCGCTATGATAGAAGTGAGGAAACTTACCAGGAGAGGTTCAGGAGGTGCAATATTGAGTCCAGCCTGGGAGACAACTTCCAAGAGGTACTAGGTCAATACATCAAGGCAAAAAACGCATGTGAAAAACAACACAGTCAAAACTGCTAAAATCAAAAAAGTTACAGGGACAGAATAGTGAAGGTACATTTCCACTATCCCTGTAGCTATGTTGCTTTTAAGGAAAGAGGTGAAAGTCTCTGGTTGGCAGTGTGCTATCAGGCAACTGTTGTGGCTCAGAGGCTAGAGTCACAGGTGGGGAGGGAATTGAAGTGTCAGTGTCCTGGGGTTCAATTCCCTGTCCTGGGACATATTTTATTTTTCTTATTCTCTTGTGTCCCTTTTCCCTTCTGAAGAATCCAGCTCCCCCAGTTTTCTTCCCATCCCCGAGTTTTATCCCCCCCGAGTTAGTTATTTTAATTGGGGGGGTATGGGGGCGTGGCCCCCAGCAAATATAACATTTTGTCTCATTTGCCATGGTTTGAAAGGTAGTGCTCGCTGTTTGTAGTGATCGGTGTTTTGCTGAGCACTACCTTTGATTGCAACATTTTGGTTGCGCGATTTTAGACCGTGCTGTGAATGTCAGTAACATAATGACCCCATTCCTTCCAAGAGGCCCCACTTCTAACTCAGTGACATGTTCTGGAAATTGATCTGACCAGAGGCTAAGACAGTAGAGCAGATTGTGGAGCAGCTGGTGCCAGAGAAGTTTGTTTAGATTTTGTCTGAGAACACAGACCAGAGACTGGATCTCCAGCAGTAGTTTTGGCAGAGTATTACATGCAGGCAAGGAATTATTCAGGACTCTGTTCAAAGCTGGTAAGACCATTCAAATTTAGGAAAAGACATTCTGAGACTGAGGTGAAACAGGAAATGCCAGACTTTATCTGACGTGGTTGTGGGGAAGTTGAGCATATAGCCTTGAAATGCCCAGACAGCAATCTCACTGGTGCTAGCTGGTTGGATCAGTGTCTTCCAAACAGCTGGGTGGGTGACAAACAAGGTAAGCTTTAATAGACTCTGGTAGTCAGTAGGCTGTCCTACATCTGCAGGTTTACTGTAGTTTAGTAGACAGAAGTAAACCAGGAGGTCCATTGAGACTGTCTACCTACTATTCAGTGCTTTTTCATTTTGACATGGCCCTGTAGTATCAGATTATCTAATCTGTTTTTAAAGATCTTCTTATTTGTGGTATTGACTTTAGATTGTGCAATTTGTTCCTGCAATGAGCTGCTCATTGTGTAAAACAATTTGTTCTCACCATAGTATTTGACCTTTCCAGCACTAATTGTCTAGAATGACTTCTTCTTTATTTTCCAATCACCCTGTACTTAATGCCCATAGAATTCATTAGAACTTGGTCTTTAAGCACATCACAGAGTAATAATAGATCCCCATACAAGTAGCAGCCACAGACACTGCCAGATATTTCCCGAAATTTCTGTGATATTTCCAGAAATATCTCCTGCTTTCTGCATTTCCACAGTAGGGGCAGCAGAGAGAAACTTCAGAAATTCCACAAAATATCTGGAAATAGCTGGCAATGTCTCTGGCTACTACTGTAAAGCCTCCTTGCTCCTAGTGACATTAGCCCAAGCTGATCTAGCCTGTCCATACAAGGAAGATGTTCAAGTCTCCTAATTAGCTTTGTTGCCCTATTCTAGATGCTTTGAGTGACTCTTGTATCTTTCTTTAAAGGGACGCTCTGAGCCGTTTCTCACAATTTTTTCAAAATGTTAAAATCTGGTGCCTTTTGCCATTTAAATGTGCACTAATGGCATACATATATGGGCCATTGGCAACAAACTAATAGTAGGATCCAAGTATTTTTATTAAAATTGTATATCAAACATCCCTATGATAACTCCCACAGTTCGCTCCGGTAACATATCAATACAGCACATCAATTTCAGCGACTCAGTTATAGCGAGTCAATCATAGCGACTCGAGCGCTTCATATCAGCGATGTATGGATTCAGCGACTATGCAGTAATAACCTACCTCCGAGGTCCAGGTGCACCTCGGAGGATGTTATTTTAGAAATAGGGTGGCTTCAGGGGGTGCATGGGGACATAGCCCCCCTGCATGACCAGGTAGGCTGATTGATGGCAAGTGCGGCAGGGCTATTTAGGTGATGCTTTGCATGGCTGGGATATCTCATGATGTCTTTTGAGGAGTTGTTAGAGTTTACATTCCATGCTGAGAATGATGAACTCTTGTTCCCACTGTTGTCCTGTTTTGAGGATACGTGGGTCGGCCGTCCCATGAGTCGCTCGGGATGGCGCAGACCCTTGTTCCCCATACAGTTCTGGAACTGCTATGTGGTGGTGTTGGATGGGCATGCATGCACGAATAACTCGGTAGAGGGATGGCATTGTGCATTCAGTACTCATCTGGGGGCATCACATCCTAATATCTGGAGGTTTCTGCATGGGTTACAGGAGGAACAAAGGATGGCGGAGGTACGGATGGAGCAACTTGTGTATGGGGCTCATGTTGGAGACAGTTGTCGATGGTATCGTGACTTGACAGAAAGGTTGTTACAGGTTACTCATGAGTACAGTACACGGTCCCAGTATGACTGTTGCGGGGATTAGCCTACAATTTTAAAATGCAGGTTTAATAAAATGCACTGTAAATGCTGTCGTTGATGTTCCCGGTTGCTGAAATTATACTCATTATGGTAAAGTCACTGAAATTGCATTCGCTGTAGTGCAGTTGCTGTGCTGTCATGGAGCCACTCTGGTTGCATGTCAATACAGCACATCAGTTTCAGCGACTCAATCATAGTGAGTCAATCATAGCGACTGGAATGTTAGCGTGTGATACATATCAGCAATGCACGGATTCAGCGACTATGTTGTAATAACCTACCTCCGAGGTCCAGGTGTGCCTTGGAGCATGTTTTTTAGAAATGGGGGGTTTGGGGTGCAGGAGGGCATTGCCCCCCTGCATGACCAGGTAGGCTGATTGATGGCAGGTGTGGCAGGGCTATTTAGGTGGCACTTTGCATGGTGGGGCTATCTCATGGTGTCTGTTGAGGAGTTGTTAGTTTACATTCTTTGTTGAGAATGACGAACTCTTGTTCCCACTGTTGTCCTATTTTGAGGATACATGGATTGGTCATCCCATGAGTCACTCAGGATGGTGCAGATCCTTGTTCCCCATACAGTTCTGGAACTGCTATGCGGCAGTATTGGATGGGCATGCACGCATGAATAACTTGGTAGAGGGATGGCATTGTGCATTCAATACATGTCTGATGGCATCACATCCTAATATTTGGAGGTTTCTGCATAGGTTACAGGAGGAGCAAAGGATGGCAGAGGTACTGATGGAGCAACTTGTGTGTGGGGCTCATGTTGGAGGCAGTCGTTGATGGTATCGTGACCTGACAGAAAGGTTGTTACAGGTTGTTCATGAGTACAGTACACGGTCTCGGTACAACTATTTGTAGGGATTAGCCTAAATTTTCAGTTGCAGGTTTAGTAAAATGGACTGTAAATGCTGTCGCTGATGTTCCCAGTCACTGAAATTACTCTCGTTATGGTAAAGTCACTGAAATTGTATTCACTGTAATGCAGTCGCTGTGCTGTCATGGAGCCGTCCACTCCTCCTGTGCATCCCCAAAGGAATACTTGTTCTTTAACGAGTCTGGATTTTTTTCAAGGCATACCCTTTTAATTAAAAAATTCTGTCTGTGATGTACCTTGAGCTGTCCAGTGTCAGTAATTTTCCATGCCAAGTGCTATTTAGTATTTAATCATGACTTTGAAAAAGTAAGGCTGTGACTCTGGGCATGCGCATTAGCACTGATGCTCAGGGTACATCATAGACTGATTATTTGAACTAAAAGTATATGCCTTGAAAAAATCCAAACTCATATTCCTTTGGGGATGCACCGGAGGCAAGTACAGTGGGAGTTATGATGGGGATTCTTCATATACATTTTTAATAGTGCTTTGATCCTATTATTATTTTGTCGCTAATTGCCCACATATGCCATCAGTGCATATTTAGATGGCAAGAGGCACCAGATTTTAACACTTTGATAAATAGTGAGAAACAGCTGACAGTGTTCAGTTAGTTTTATTGTTCAGTCTAAAAAGATCTTTACAAAAAGAGAAAATATAAAAGTAGATATATGGACATATACATAATGCCTAAACAACCTCCAATTATGAAACATACATGAAATCTACAGATCCATTGCACATTTACATATACTTATTTACGACAATCCATAATATACTAACTTAGTTGATTCCTAAATGTTAATCTTTTTAGGGTTTATAGTCATTGTCCTAATATTGCTAGCCCTTATTTCCCTTATATTAATAAAAATTGTTGCTGTTTTCCTTATTATATATATTCATCATTTGTTGTAAGAGGTATGTTAATCTTTAGTTCATCATCACAACTTTGTAAATCAGATAAAATGTCTGCCTGTCATTTATTTCTAGCTTTCTCATACCACATACATTTTAATATCATAAGAAACAAATTTTCTATCTCTGAAACTCCGCATAAGCAATAGGAATATACTGGATCTACTTCTTTATTGAATCTAGCCATCAATTTATTTGACTCCTGAAACTCAATTCTAAATCTGGCATCAACTTTTCTTAATTCTGGTTCTTCTAGCACATCCAAGTTATATTTGTATTTATGATGTAAAATATTACTGCTATACCACAATGAGTAACGGGCACTTTTAATATTTTCCATATCTATACTATTCAACTTCTTAATTAACAGTTTTTTAATATATTTCTTATATTGAATAGAAATCACCACATTCTGAAATGTCAGGTCCAGTAATTGGTCCAATTCTACTGAGTTCAATATCCTTCTAACTTTCTGCAGCAATGGTGACTTAATACCATTCATAACCCAGTATTTATTTACCTCCAAGCATTTTTTGGACATTCTTCCCTCCTCTTGAGTGTTTAATCTTATCCAAAAATGTGTAATATTTTCCCCAGCTATTGCTTTTAAGTTTATTAGTCCTGTTTCTGCTTGTACGTATGAAGCTGGTACTGTCAAAGGGAAACCCAGTGTAGACCTCAACATTCGCATTATTGCCTTTTCCTTGTTTTTTAAATACTTATGTTCACTTATTTCTGTTCCATATAGTATTTGTGAATTGTATTTTGCTTCAATAGCATTTAACAATGGTTTTATAGTATAACCTCCAAACTTCATATTAAATCTTTTTAATGCCAAAACTGAGTTTGCTAACTTATTATAAGTTGTGGTATAATGGGACTTCCAGCATAAGTTTTTTGAGAAGACCAGACCTAGATATGTATATTTATTTATAACTTACAATGGTTATAAATTTACATGCCATTTCCCATAGTATTTTTCCCCCCAAACAATATTATATTTGATTTAGACATATTCACTTTTAAGTTCCTATCCTTAGCAAATATTTTGAGAAGATTCAACTTATCCTGCAGACCTTTTGCTGTTAATGAAAATAATATCAGGTCATCTGCATATGCAAGTCCCGTGCAGTAATCTGTTCTAATTTTAGGAGAATCTGTATTAGACAATTGAAGGGTTCTCAGGAATGGATCTAAGTAAATTGCAAACAGAGTCAGGGCAAGTATACACCCCTGTCTTACTCCCATGTTTGTTGGGAATTGTAAGGAAAGATTACCTCTCATATCCAGTCTAACCTGTGTCCATGTATAGGAGTACAGTAATCTTATACTGTTTACCAATACCGGTTCAATACCAATGCTGTATATTGTATCCCACAACTTAGTTCTGTCAATTGTATCGAATGCAGTAGAAAAGTCTATATATGCTGCATATAATATGTGAGCCCTTATCTTAACATATTTCTCACAAAGATGATGTAATATAAAGCAGTTATCCATAGTAGAGTATGTCCTACGGAAACCAGCCTGCAGGGGAGATAATCCCCCATTTTTTTCTAAACTTATCATAATGCGATCCAACAATATTCTAGAAAAAATCTTTCCTACAATGTCCAACAAACTAATTGCCCTATAATTTTTTGGATCATGTTTATCACCTTTTTTATAAATGGGGACTATTACTGCACCCCTCCAAGACTCAGGACATAAATTATTATGTATACATTTATTAAACAATAAAGCTAAGAACTCTGCCTAATAGGCATCTTTGATTTTAAACAGCTTACCTGGGATCATGTCAGGACCTGGCGCCTTAATAAGCTTAAGATTCCTTATTGCTAAGCTTACTTCCGCATTTGTAATTGGGGTACAATTCATGCTTATCACACTTCTTTCCATGGTTGGCCATGAGTTCTTCTCATTCATATTATACATTACAGTAGAAAAATGCTTCATCCAGTTATCACCATCTGTATAATTTACAATTTCTATCAGAAGTTCCTTACAACCTCTGGCTACAAATTTCCAAAATTTCTTATTATCATTCGTTTCCACTGCTCAGCATAAAATTCCTTTTTCCTAGTTGCCAGTACATTCCTATGTTCTTTTCTTACCAGCTTTAATATATCATATGTTTCTTTTCCACCATCTTGTCTATATATTCTCAAACATTTCATGTCTTTTTTCACTTATTCTACAATCTTTATCGAACCATCCCTTAGCCTGCTCATTAGGTATAAAACCTCCTCCTTTATATAATTTAGATTGAATTTCTTTAAAGAAGTTTTGCAATCTACCATACAGTGCAATAGTATTCAACTCATTTAATTGAAACTTAAACTCATCAAAGAATACCTCCAATTGTTCTATAATTTGGGTTTCTAAAGTCACTGTCCACCTAATCCTTTTCTTATATTTAATTTCCTCTTGGATTGGTCTAATTTTATTGTTTGTTATAACCCTTCCCTCCTCCAATTGATCAGTATAGACTATAACTGGGAGATGATCACTTTCAAGTCTTAATGGTATAATTAATGACTTCCACCATCATTAGGCCCTCTACAACATATTAAGTCAAGTACTGTGTTTCCATGTTTTGAAATATAAGTTGTTGCTTCATCTTTATCCCCCTCTAATCTCCCTTTCAAAACATAGAGTCCATTACGTTTTAGTATTTCGTAAAGTTTTTTTCCATTTAAATTGTTTTTTTTCATCCTTTGTCTTTCTCATAAAATTTTCAGTATCTGGATATATCCAATGCATAATTGTATTGTCTGTTAAGCCATTGAACCTTCCAACTCTGGCATTAAAGTCTCCAAGTAGTATTAGAGGATCCTCTGGATATTCCAGGGATGCCTCAGCTATACTACTTTCTAACCTTTGCCATACCAATGCTTTATAATATTTAGACTTGGCTGGTGGTATATAACAGCTAACTAATATTATAGATAGTTTATTTGACCCCAATCTAAGGATCATGTGATAATCATCTTTAGACAATTCTTTAATAAATTTAAATGTTCCATTTCTTACATGCGTAATTAAGCCACCGGCTCTTCTGCTTAATTTAGAATTCTTATAACTTGGACATTGCAGGGTTTGATATCCATTTACATTTATATCTATTTTAATATCATGCCATGTCTCTTGTAGACAAATAACTGAACTTTCTTTAATAAATGTCAGCCAATCCTGGTTATATAATCTGGTACTATAACCTGCTACATTCCAAGTCATGAAACTAATCAGGGTTTTTACTTTCTTAGTCACATCATGTCCTTCAGTTATGATATCATTACTCTCTTTTCCAGAATCAATCTTTTGAATTTTTCCTTCTGGTCAACTTTCTACATCTAGCAATTGGTACATATTATAGGTCTCAATTGATTTATTTATAACAAAATGTTCACTACTACTATTTATGTTTCTTTCTATCTCCTCCCTTAATACCTCACCAATTTCTTTATGGAGGGCATTCATATCCACTAAGTAGATTCCCATCTTATCCAATTCCTGTAACATTCCAGTATTCTTTGTGCTATTTCTTCATTCTTACATACTATATCCACTTGACTATCTCCACTTAAGCTTTCATGCCTATAAGTGCTCATAATACCCATTTTTCCTAATCTAATTTGAAATACATTGGAAATCAGATTACAAATGGACCATGTCAACTTTCTTGATGTCTCATTATAAATTCCTGGATAACAAAACATTGTTATTAACATAGGTTTCTCTTGCCAATTTACTGTCACATTCTCTTCTTTATGTACAATTTCTGATTCCAATTCCATGCTTAGTTTCAGACAATTCAATAAAGGACCATTTCTCCACAAATATTGTGCCACTCTCTTATGAGTAACCCTTATCCATATTATATCAGCAAAGCCAGGATTTAATGGCCTAATCACTTCAAGAATATCTCCTGCAATTGCCATTTCAAGTACTTTATTGAATATTTTCATTACCTGGTCCTTCAAAGTTTTTTTCTGATTCATCATCCAATCTCTTTAACCCATATAATTTTAAACAACAATCCTTTTCCCATTTTTCACACCTTTCCCATTCTTCTTGATTTCTTGTTAATACGTTTTGATCCTTCTTTAAATTGTCCTGCTTATCTTTTATTTCATGTTTTAGGCCGTTCATATCCTGCCCTTACTTAACAATATCAACATCCGTAGTCTTTAGTACTGTTCCAACTCCTAACATGTGTGTATCTTCATATTTTTCATGTTCCTCAGATAGTCTTTCTTCCTTTTGTCTCCCTTTCAGATTTCTTTATTATTCTGTGCACAACTCCTTTCACTCTTTAACTTAATCTTATTCTGGTTCTTCCCCTTATTTTTTCTTTTCTTCCTCTCAGCTATAGATTCATTGTTCTTGATATCATCTAGTAATAGCAAGGAGGAGAAGTCTGGTCTTGTTCTTTTTTCTTTATTTTCTATCACCTCATCTTTCACCATAATTGATGATGATTCCTTTGGTGGCTGAATTTTATTCAAAACACCCAATATCTCATCCATTCTATATCCATTTATGGCTATATTCTCCTTTAACGTGTTAATTTAATTTCTTACTGCTATCAGTTTCTCCATTAGTATCAAATTTGCAGCATGTTGATTTTTCATAATTGCACTTATCTCTTCACTAATTGCCATGGGGTAGTACATCATGGATTCTTCCACTATGTCTCTCTCTCTACTCCAATCACATCATCCTGGTCACACCTTGGTGCCAGGCTCTCAATTACAACCTTTGTATCTGCACCACTATTTATTTTTTGATGATCATCCAACATTGTTAGACCTAATATAGTATTTTGCAGTTCTTCAAGAATTTCCCTTTTTTTGTTTTCCATCTTTACCATATGAATCATCATTTATCAATTTCCTGCTTACTATTGGAGTATATAAAGTGACATCTCCAGTTAATTTCTCCAAATCACTCCCCTCTATTAATTCTGAGCCACATGTTCTGAGGGTAAGTGGAGTCACAGTCATATTCATGTCTTTTTCTACTATAGGGGTAGACGTTGAGAAGCTCTTAGTTTTTATTTCTTCACTTACTTTAGTTTCTCTTAGTCCTTTAATTGCCAGAGTTTAGTTAGTACAACCTTTTTTCTCGCACACCTCCGGCTTTAATAAAGCCCTCATAGTAGTATTTTTCCTTAACAATGGGGAAATCTTGGTTTGTGTAGCATCTCTATTTTCCTTCTTTCCTTTCCTACCCTTCCTATCTTTTCCATCATTTCTCTTAACATTTTTACATCCTTTTCTCCAATTCCTTCTTTTCCATCTCCAGCTTTTACTCCAGTTTTATCAACTTTCTTTACTTTTCCCTTTCTCACATTCCCTTCTTCTAAAATTCCTAATCTCTTCTGTTCTTTATCTGTAATTTTTTTAGGCATCTCATCTAGTGCATCTGTTAGTCTGCTATTAACATCAGGCTTTTGAGCTTTAGGAGCATCTTGTTTTTTATCTGATTTATCTGACTCATTAGTCTGAGCTCTTGTAGTTACCATAATAACTGATTACTAACTGATTACTAATGACTAATTATTACATATTTATAAAGCAAATATAGGCTACCAATAAGGAATAGGAATGGAATGGTGAGGCAACATAATTAAGCAACCTCAGTCTCAGTCTCAAGTATAAAACATATAACAAAAAATATATAGAGCCATACACACTATTTTAAGACAGTTGTAGTATATTAAAAATGTAGATACAACAAATGAATGTGCAATTATATATGCAACAGTGTAACAATACAACAATACATAAGGATTCCCAAACTTGGAGCTTACAGCTTGCTATATTCCCTTAAAATCAATAATCCAACTTACTTCTTCTCCTTTCTCCATCTTCTTGTCTTCTATATATCCATACACTCTGTTTATCTATCAGATATAAACTAGCATTCAAATATAATATATAAAAAGACAAACAAAAAGGAAAAAATGGACAACAAACCCCACCGTCCATAAAATCCACAGAGTCTATATAAGTCCTTCTTTCTAATTCTTCCACTCCCTCCAAAAAGATGGGTCACTTGTCTTTCCCTTTATTCTTCCAAGATGTTATTATAGAATATAGGTACTATAATGGTATAAAAAATTGTAAGAAATATAGGAGATGGTTGTCTATGTCGCCCTCAAGTGCTCACTGTTCACTGTTCACAATTCACAGCTCACAGTTCACAGTTCTCCAGTTTTTCAATTCTTTCTTTATATCATACAGATCAGACCAGACCAGGCCAGGGTTCCTTCAAATAGTCCTCTTCCTTAATTAATTTTATATTCCTCCATAGCACTTGAGGTGGGACTCTTAAACAGAAAAAGACAGAATGATAAGGAGATTAACTCCACCAAAAAGCATCTATGTAAAAATTCACTAAAAGTCTCTTAATATTCTCTCAATATTTTGACATACACTTACGGAAAACAGAAAACAAACAGGGATAAAATCTTTTTAACAATAACTTACTCTGTAATCATATTAAGATGTATGTGGTCTAGCCAAAGATACAGCGTTTAACTTTCCACAGATTCAGTAAAACTGGGACCAGAACAAACGAGGACATCTGTTAACAGCTGCTATTAGTGGCTAAACCGGTTATCTGGTCTTGTCGAAGTCGATTTATAGCTGGTTTTAAAACTACTTTGGAAAAAAAGTCACACAGCTCACAGTTCACAACTCACCAAAAATTGACAAGGTTTTTCCAGGAAAGCAAAAAAGCAAATAAACACACAGATGCTTAGAGAGATGCTGCACGGTGCTGGAAGATGGTGAAGCTACCTAAGAGAACACCGCGCATGCGCTTTATGTGGTCATACCACCTGACCAAGAGCGCAAAAAAAACAAACTAGAAAAAATATTTTTTATTACCCAGCAAGCCCTTGCGAAGAGTCTTGCCCCTATAACTTAACTAACTGTGTCTGAGTGCAAGCACCAAGATATACACGAAGATAAATAATTTAAAAACATGCAGTCTAATTCCTCAACTCTTCACTTCTCATCACCTCTCATCACACTAAACATCCAATGTGAGCAGATAATAGAATTTAACAGAGAATGAGGACAGCAAATCACTTCCTTTATATTTTTCTCCTTCAGTCATTTCCCCCTAGTTACCGCCAGCACTCCACGGTGCTTCTCCCTGTGTTCCTTATTAGGATGGGTGCACCACCTTCTGCACTCCACTCCTGCAAGAGAAAGAAAGGAGACAGCAACAGAGAAAAAAACCTATAGGTGACTGCACAAGATGGTCTGGAAAGAGCCGAAGTGTTAGACAGGTGTGGCAGTTTCCTTAGATGGCATACCTTTTCTAGATTTAAAAACAGCTCAACAACAGCTCCTGCTCTGCAAGTTACTCCTCAGCTAGCCAGCATGCGGCGGTCCATCTACAGCAATCAGCTCCTCCTACTCAGCTGACAGTGTCCCTTTAAGAAGGGAGACCAGAACTGGGACCTATAATCAGTGAATGGCCTAACCACCCTTCTGTATAATGGAAATATCATTGTTTTATTTCTTGATACAAAATGGCATTTAACGGAGCCTATAATTTGTCCAGCTTTCTTATTTATGTTTCACAGTGTTTAGTAAATATATACTTATAAGAAATTATTACCTCAAGATCTTATTTGTCAGTTGATTGATTTAAAGATGTGTTTTTATATAGTAGCTGTATGTTTGTTTTTTCTTGCCCCTATTTTTTTTATTTTGTATTTATTTATGTATTTTTTATTTATTAGGTCTAGGATTACAATACCTTTGAGCCAGGGCTCTTTTACAAAGGTTCCACATCAGGTTACAATTCAAAACATAAGACATGTAAGTCAGATTACAAATTCAGTACATAGGACAAGGTTACAAAAGTGTAAGCTAAACAGAGTTACAAAGCATCTGAGAAACAAAACAAGTTTTGGAAGCTAGGTTACAAGGAGATAGCATATGAGATGTAGAGAGGATAGAGGACAAGAGAGAGGAAGAGTAGAGGGGGCGGAGAGCTATAGAGGAGCAGCACAGCCAGAGGCTTTTTTTTTATCATCATTTATTTGTTCATCCATTACATAACAGTTTGGACATTACATAGTTAAATACAGCAGTTAAAAAAAGCAGATACAATAATAAAAGGGAAGATAAAATAAAAATAATGAAATTAACTCAACGTTTTACCAGTATAATATATTTGTGCAATAAAATAAAATATTATGGGCTGATAATTTCCTTATAATTCTTTTTTTTTAAATGGATAACAGATGCATTAAATTTAGCAATCATTATGGCATCATCTAGGGTCATAGGGTGCAACAGAATAAAGACTGGATCATAATATAAATTTAGGTATTTTGTCAAAAACTGTTTAAAATGGGAGTGTCTTAGCTGACAATACAAGGGGCATTGTATTATTATGTGCTCCAATGTTTCATGGAAACCCCTATTACATCTGCAGAATTGCTCTGTGTTTCATACTTTGTTTTTACCCTGATTGAAATAAATATACTTAGATATCAAAATTCCAAACCTAGCCCAAGTAATTGCTTTTTGGAGGCTTTGGGGTAGGGGTAACAACAGATAGTTTTTGATCCCTGAATCAATTTTATTTTTACTGAACCAAATTGCCTGTTTTTGGCTTTTAACTGACTCCATTTTTTTGGGGGGGGGGGCTAAGCTAAAAATATATATTTTTTTAATTTTATTTTTATATTGAATAGAAATCAAAATATCCTTATTAAAATCTTTCCACAGAGGATAATTATTGATATTTTTAAGAATAGTGGTCAACTTTTTTAACCATAGGGACTGAAAGCTTTCAGTATTCCAGTGAATTTTTTCTAATAGACAAAGATAGGTGATACTACTCGTACAGTTCTTTTTATTATCATTTTTATTTATTAGCCTCAGTCAATATGAGACTATTCTTAGATTTATTATGTCTTTTATTGGGATCCTGCCTAACTCAGCGCGTCCTATTGAATTAGAGGTGGAGAGGGGAACCTGTAATATGGCCTTGTAGAAGTAAGATAAGGGGAGTTCTAGATGGAATATTCTTTAGTTCCCTAAATCTCTGCCCCATAGGAAAGTGCTGAAATGATTTTTGCTTCTCCAGCTCTAACAGCAGGCAGTACAGTGGATCCTCCAAACTTAGAGTTAAAACGGAGAATCCCTTCACTATTAATTTTGCCCTGTCTACCTGTTTTTTAATATGTTCATTCCAGAGGCCATTTGATGTGAATGTAACTCCCAGGTAAACATATGGCTTCCCCACCTCTACTAGCTGTTTCTCAATATGAATTCTAGGAACCACTGATTGACTACCAAAGACCATTATTTTAGTTTTAGTTAAGTTAATTCCTAGGTGATGATAGTTACATTTTACTTTAAGTTGATCCATTTTTCTTTGGAGTCCTGTATTTGAAAGAGAAAGTTTCACCAAATCGTCCGTATAAGCCAATATAGGAACCGGAACATTGTTAACTTTAGGGGAGTCTAATGGTAAAGATTCATCAAATGAAAGAAGAGAATCTATATAAATATTGAATAACAATGGTGCTGATAAGCACCCCTGTTTAACCCCTTTGTTGGTTTGAAAGTAGTCTGTAATATTGTCACTGTTATCAAATTTCACTGCTGTGTACATGTTTGAATGAAGTAGTACAATAGGACTTAATAATTCTAAGGGTAAACCTTTTTTATATAGAATTTCCCATAACATCTCTCTTATTATGGAATCAAATGCAGCAGAAAAGTCTACAAACAATGCATAGAGCTTCATTTTCTTATAAACCTTATGTTTCTCAATTAGATGAGTTAATATGTATATATTATCCAAGGCTGAGCATCCCTGAATAAATCCTGATTGAAAATTAGATAATGGATTGTATTTTCCAACCCAGATCTGAAGTTTATTTAAAAGTATTCTAGAGAAAAGTTTACCACTTGTATCTAAAAGACTTATAGGGCGATAGTTTGAAGGGGACTGATAAGATCCTTTTTTGTGTAAAGGGACTATAATGTTCCTGTTCCATGATGACGGAATGTACCTTTCTCTAAAATAGAGATTAAAGAAATTTACAAAGAATGGTACCCAGTAATTCATGTGATTTTTATATATCTCACCTGGAATAAGATCCGGACCAGGGGCTTTGTTTATAGCTAATTTAAATACAGCGTCTTCAACTTCCATAAAGGAGACTGTTAATGGTTGGTATTCAGCTAGTAGGATCTTATGCGCGGTTTGATGCAAACTGAGTACCTGAGGGTCTGTAATAAGTATTTTTTCTTAATGTGTAATCCATGTGTCTTGTGGAATATGTACTGATAAAGAGCAATGGTCATTTCTTTCTCCCTTAGAAACCATTAACCAGAATGCCTTAGTATTGTTGGATCGTATAATATAGTACATTTTTCCCATTGCTGTTGCTTGAATTCCAACTTTTTATTTTCAAGAAACTTGTGATATAGTTTCCTCACTTCTTTTAAATATACAAAATTCTCTCTGGTTGGAAATTTCTTAGTATATCTAGTAATTTTCATTAGATACTGTTTTTCCTTTTTACAATGATTATCGAGCCAAGTATTTAGGTTAATTGAATTTGTCATAAAATTGTATATTTTGGATCTAATTGCTTGGTAAGCAGTCTCCAACAATTCATAGAGATTTTGAGGGGAGCAAGAATTGTATGCTAATGAGAATAATTTGGCCATCTGGGGGGAGTACATTAGATCTAATACCCTTGTTGTATTAATTGCTGTTAGTGATAATTTTAATTGACCTCTGGGCTCTAGCTGGATTTGATTATCTTTTATTGAATTTTTTATTATTCTTTTATCTACTCCAGAGTGTCCCTCAGAACCGAGTATATCAATATCAGCTATCAAGGCTGCATGGTCACTTTCTGGTCTCATCAGGACCACAAGGGAGTGAAATTTTTCATAACTGTCAGGAGAGATAAGCAGATAGTCAATGACACTCTTTCCTAATGATGAGAAATATGTGGAGTTCCCAATTGTCTCTCTTAATTCTACCATTAAGAATTAGAAAGTGATTGCTATTAATAAATTCAACGAGTTTCTTCCCAGCACAGTTAAGGACAGTGTCAGTGGAGTTTCTTGTTCCAAGATCTCCCAGATAAACCATAAATTGAAGCAGTGATAAATTGTCAGAATTAGCAATTCGGGCATTAAGATCGCCACCCAAAAGAATTATATCAATTGGGTGTTTTAATATTAATCAATCAATTTCGGTGTCCAATTTGGACCAAACATCGTTATTGGTTAGAATGTGATAATTAGGGGGGATATAAATGTTTGCTATAAGAAATACATAGTTATCCCATTTTACAATATGTAACAATATTTTATCATCTAGGATGGTATGATCCAAAACCAAAAGGCCCTTTCGTATCATTGTAAATGTAGACAATCCCCCTCTAGGTCTACCATTCTTCCTACTTTTTTTGCAGGAACAAAATAAGATGCATACCCATTTAGTAATGTCAATTCTGTAGCCCAAGTTTCCTGGGAAAGTAATATTTCAAATTTTTGGCAGAACTTCTGCCAATCAAGGTCTGAATATTTAGTGGAAAGACCTGCTATATTCCTGGGTACAAATTTTGAATTTTCAATTAATGAATCATTACTAGATGTATTTAAGTCATCTAGTACAGCATCCAAATGTATGTTACCTAGATTAACTAGTCAAGGGCTAGGTTCAGGGATACTATTCTGGTTAAAAGAACACTATTAGAAGTCCCTAGGGTTAGGACAAATGCTGGCAGCAGATCCTTTTCCTCCCAAGCACCCTGTCAATGGAATAAGCTCTCCCCCACCCTGTCCAGGCCTCCTTCTCACTCATGAACTTCCGCACCAGGCTCAAGTCCTATATGACTACCTCAAGTGCATGCCACTGCCACAATACATAAGGCTCCTATGGTACTCCCCTCCTCTCCATCACGCCTTCTCCTAGTGGAGCCTACCTACTACCTGCCTCAAATTTTCTTTTTCACCTGTGGCCACAAGCTACCTCCTGAATAAAATATATGTAAAGTATATCTATTTGAATCAGTAACATGATGATAACCATGCCTGTATCCACTGTCCTGCTGTAATTACATCGTGATGTAACAGAAAATGTTTTCATAAGCTCTTTATGTCCTTGTTCTGTATTATAACTTGTATGTTATCCCGGGTTGCCCTGAAAAAGGGACCTTTGGGGCTCAGTGGGCCTACCCGGTCACCAAAATTTAATAAATAAATAAAGTGATCTGATCCAGCAGTAAAATCAACTAGATAGATACATTAGTGAAAGAAGAAAGTCCAGAGGGGGTATTGCTAAGCTTAATGGAGAAAAGGGAGCATGTGAGGAGGAGGACCCTGTAAAGGCATCTATCCTAAATAGATACTTTTGCTCAGTATTTACTGAAGAGAAGGTAGAGCAGGGCCCAGAGCTCAGCATCATGGACACAGGGGGAAGGAGGTGAGCACTACTCCCTTCACAAAAGAAAGGGTCCTACAAGAGCTTGCTAAGCTCAGGGTGGATAAGGCAATGGGACCTGATGGCATACATCCCAGGGTACTTAAGGAGCTAAGGAGGAACTAGCAGAGCCATTAGCAGAATTGTTTAGTGAGTCTCTGAGCACAGGAGAGGTCCCAGAAGACTGGAGAAGGGCTCATGTGATCCCGCTCCACAAGGGTGGTAGCAGGGAGGAGGCAGGGAACTACAGACCTGTCAGTCTTACCTCAGTAGTGGGCAAGATTATGGAGGCACTCCTTAAGGAAAGGATAGTGCAACACCTGGAATCCATAGGGGCACAGGATCCAAGACAGCATGGGTTTACAAAAGGAAGGTCCTGTCAAACTAATCTCATAGATTTCTTTGACTGGGTAACCAGAGTGGTGGACCAAGGGGGAGCAGTTGATGTCGCCTACCTTGACTTCAGCAAAACTTTTGACACTGTTCCACATAGAAGATTGATAAATAAGCTGGGTAGGCTCGGGTGGGTCAGAAGTTGGTCAACTGGGTGGCAAACTGGTTGACGGGCAGAAAACAGAGAGTGGTGGTAAATGGTATACAGTCAGAAGAGATGCAAGTCACAAGTGGGGTACCTCAGGGATCAGTCCTGGGGCCAGTCCTCTTCAACATCTTCATTAGTGACCTTGCAGATGGACTAGAGGGTAAGGCTTGTCTGTTTGCAGATGACACCAAGATCTGCAACAGAGTAGATGATCCAGATGGGATGGGCAGAATGAGAAGAGATCTGGATAAACTAGCAGAATGGTCAGAAGAGTGGCAACTGGGATTTAATGCAAAGAAGTGCAAAATCATGCACATAGGGAAGAGAAACCCTGAAGCCACCTATAGGCTGGGAGGAGTTGCTGCAGTCACAAAGGAAGAAAGAGACTTGGGCATCATCATCACTGATGACCTAAAATCATCAAGCAGACCTCTAAAGCAGTAGGTAAGGCTGGGGGTGTTAGGGTGTATTAGTAGGGTATCAAGTCATAAGAGGAGGTAATAATCCTTCTGTACAAGACACTGGTTAGGCCCCATCTGGAGTACTGCAGTATTGGAGGCCACACCTTCACAAGGACATTAACCAAATTGAGGCAGTCCAGAGAAGGGCAACCAAAATGGTGCAGGGACTGCATCAGAAGACATGAGGACAGATTAACGGAGCTCATATGTACACCCTTGAGCAAAGGAGGGAGAGAGGTGATATAATCGAGGCATTCAAACACCTTAAGGGCATAAACAAAGTGAAAGAGTCTAACATGTTTAAATATAAGAAAAATAGCAGGACAAGAGGACACAGCATGAGATTAGAGGGAGGCCGATTAAGGGGAATGAGGAAATTCTTTTCACAGAAAGGGTGGTGGATGCATGGAATGGCTTACCACAAGAAGTGGTGGCTATGAATACAGTGCAGGGCTTCAAACAGGCATGGGATAGGCATAAGGGAGCAATACAAATGACTATGAATAGATAGGCCACTGACAGAGCAAAGGCCGATGGCACATTTATAAGGTAGAAAAAGAAATGGGCAGACTGGATGGGCCTTGCTGTCCTTATCTGCCGTCAACTTCTATGTTTCTATGTAACTATACATAATTGGGCACAATCCAATTTAATCAGATTTTGCATTAAAACAGAGTAAAGATTTAGATTTATTACTATATCAATTTGTGTCTCATTAGTTTCTGGAAATATTCTAGATACATATTTTAAAATCTAAAGGGGAGATGTTAGTATTTAAACAGAAACTCAATAATTTACTAATATACGATTTCAGCAATATGGAATTTTCACCCTGCAAATGTTCTATTCCAAAAATAGAAAGAGTTTTCAAGACTATATTGTCAAAATTCCAATTCAGAATAGATATAGTGTCAATTATGATGTAAATTGATGGAGTAGAGTTTATTTTGGTTTCCCCATGGACATGTTTCCAAATTGTAGTCCAATTTACAGGGGAAGATATCAAAATACCCAATCTATCTAGCTTTGTTTTGCCCATATTTTTTTTGCACTAATCATATCGGATAATAGAACATAGACAGGGTTTGTTTCCACCGTTTTATCTCTATAAACATACATGATCACATTTGGTGCCTAAGGTATAACTAACTCACATCTAAATAGATACTTAATGAGTTCAGTAAGTGATTTGGAAGTTTCATGTGACTTCAGGAAGGTATTTTCAAATTTAAAGACCTCCTCACTTCCACTAATAACTAGGGAATTTTGGTGATTTATAGGGGAGTTTTTATCATTAAGTACGGGAAGAATTGCTTGATTAACTAATAAGTTTGAGACTTCCTTAGAATTACATATCCTTTTCTGCCTGGCCTTTTTGGAAGTAATCATTTCAAATTAATCTGTATCATGGGATTCTGTCTTTGATTTTGAAACTTTTTTCAAAGATAGATTAATTGGGGCAGACTCTATTGAAGGGCTCCTTATTGGATCCTTATGTGAATTAGGAATATTAGGAGAATCAGGGTCTACAGGATCATTAGGTTCAATGGTTATCCCAGCCAATTTCTTTAATTTAAGATTGCATTTTCTTGATAGCTTTCCATTCTCCATTTTTTGGATTGTACCTTTTCCCGAATGTTTATTTATATTTTTGCCCTTTTTATTCTTCTTTTTTTTTGGGTGGGGGGAACTAGGGAAATGTACTGATTAAAAAGATAAATGACGGGTATTTTTCCCTTCCAAAAGTGCTTTTTCAAGATCATCAATTCTCTGAGAGAGTTTGCCCTGAGTTTCAACATGTAGATTAGTGAGATCTCTCATATAATGTTTTAGTTCATTGAAGGCTTCAAGCAGGACTATGTTGGCCATGATTGGATGGGCTAGGGTTTTAATTGTATAGTTAGAGATGGTATCTGGGCATTGCGCTAAAATTTCTTGTGTGATATTTATTTTTTCAACTTCCTGGTCTAATCTTTCAAAAACTTTATGAGAGGATCCTGCAAGAATGGATTGATTACCAAGAGATGGGTTGCAATGCTGGTTAGAGTATGGAGAAGTGGGAGTAGTATCATTAATTGTTATAATACTAGAATTAAGTGGGCTAAAGAGGTTTAACCTAGTTGGATGCAGTGAAATGGGATCCTCCTCTGATCTCTTGTCTATATCTAGATCTATCTCTTGCATATTTATACTACATTCCCCTTTTTCATTCAATTTGTTAGTTTTTACTTTTGAGAAAAGGAAATACTCAGTGATTTTCCCTTGTCTGTAATGATTAGCATATTTAGAGTGTTTAGAGTAATTAGAGGAGGAAGAGATAGGTGAGGAAGAGGCAGATTCTCTTGTTCTGGTGTTGTTTTCCAGTATTTTGCAGGATTCATAGCGGATTAACCCTGATTCAGCTTGTTCCTGAAAATCAGTTTCTAAAACTGAATTAGAGTGGTTAAGGGGGAAGGAATCACCTCTATCTGCTCCTGCGGGTTCTGAAAGGACAAAGAATAAGAAAAACACTGAGAGTGGTTCAAGGAGTTCTCTTCATAGGACATGTCATTAGGCATAACAACGGATGCAACATTAAACGATTTATGGTTTGAATACTCATTATTAAATTGTGGTCTATAATCATATTTTACTTTTTCTCTTATTAAGGATATAGTGTTCTGAGTTTCTTCTTTAGGTGTGGATAAAGAAGGCATCATTGAAAGCGACAAATCTTGTGTATATACACAACCATTTTTTGAACTCATTTTGAGTGCTTTCAGAGAAGATAATTTGTTGTCCTTAATTAGAACTTTTCCACTTCTAGTGTACGTACTGACAAGATCTAATTACTGTGTTATAACTTTGGGTCTATTAGATTTTTATATATTAGACTATTAGACTTTATATATTAATAGCAGTAATAACAACAATAGCAGTAAAAACAGTGCAAATAGTGCAAAAGTGCAAATGCCAGCGTAAATGTTGCAATGTCCAATGTCCAACCACAAATGAATTTCCAGCGCAAAAGACCAGCATGAACCCAGCCTTTGCATCCAGAATCAGGATACCTCAGAGGCTCCTTAGAAGCAAAAATTCTTAGATAAATATAATAAAAGCCCCTATAGTCTCCAGTAACTGTCAATGAACCTAAGAGGCTTAATTTGAGAACTCTTTTCACGACCTTAGGTACAGTTGAGTTCCTTTGATACCTGTTTTGTCTCGGGGGTAAGGGGTAAATATAGAACAGGTACTAGCAGTACTAGGGATGATGCATACCAAATCCAGTCCAAATCCAAAATGAGAAAGACGAGATAAAAAATATTGTAAGCAGAACAAAACTGGATAAACCAACAGCATAGAGTTGAGAAAAAAAAAATCCTACTCCTAATCTAACTTATGTCACTATGTAGGAAGACAACAAATCAGTGCAATATATCAAGTGCTGAGGACTGAATGAAACTGAATAAAACTGTAAGGGTTAAGACGCCAATGCACTTCAGCAAGGAAACCCAACCCGTCTGTTTTAACAAATGCAGTGAACAACTTTAAGCTAATCAGAAATTTTAATTGCAGATGGACTGCCAGTAACAGAATATACAGAGAATGAGAGTAAAAAGCTGGGTAATGGCTGATTTTGCCTACTTCTCTCGTGGAGCCTCCTATTACTGCGACGTGCATCTTCTAGAACCTAAAGGAGAATGAGACGCATGCGCTCTGGTACTCAAAGACAAGGGAACTCAATTGGTTTAAAAAGTCACGTGGTTGGAGGAACCCGTGAAATTACAAACTAAGAATATGTATATAATGTATATACGATATTTTTGAACAGTAAAAACAGAAAAAAACATTAAAACATAGAGAAGGCTCTCTGAGTCGAGTCAATATATGCTCCTAATAAAAGCAAAACAGCCTAAAAAAAGAAAAGGATACGTCCCATAGATGCCCAGACAAGTAGGAAGTTTTGTCCAGATCTTCTATCAGCTTTTTGGCTTTTTCTAATTTTTTTTTTTCGTGGAATGTGATTACATTTTTCAGTGCGATCAATTTCACAACCTCACAATGCGATGCCACAAATACATAAGGAGTCATCTTCACTCTCCACTGCACCGGTCCGAACGATGTCTCCTGAAACCCACGCTCTTACTCACACGCCATCATTAGAGCAGATAGCAAAAAACCAAGGCTGGGGAAAAGGAGAAAACAGAAAGGAAGACAGACCCGACCAGGTTTCACAGTAAGATAGTCTGGAAAGACCGCATAACACTAGGGTGACATAGATGGCATACCTTTTCAAATTATAAAATGAGCGTAGCTGTCCTGCTATCAGTGACTACTCCTCAATAACTGACGCACGTAGTTTCACCCAGTCACACACAGAAGCCAATGCGCAGGGCAGTGCCATAGGTATTGTCGTAGACATAACATGGGGAAGTGCGTACTATGGGGTAACCAAGTGCTAATAGGAGAGAGAACAGCATAAGGTTAGGGAAATATTCATGGGGTCAGCTAGTGGAGGCAGTTACAGGAGCTAGAGGCAATGAGAGAGTGGTAGAGCCTTGATTTAAATGCATTAAGGTTAGGATTGGAGATGTAACTGTTTAGACCATTTAGACAGCTGGCACCCTGTAGGCAAAAGATCTTTAACCTTGTGAGGTACGACAACGTGGAACCTGCAGGAGCTGTGATTCAGACCCTCTGGTTGAGCGGGGGTTATTGCTAGGGTGCAGGAGTGCACACATTCCAGGGGGCACAAGGCCCATAGTTATTTTCTTCGCCATGGTGCAGGTTAGGTACTTTATCTGATTGGTGAGTTGCAGCCATCCAGTTTGTGCATAGAGGTCACACATATGTATGAGATGGTGGGATCCAGTGAGAAGTCGGCAGGCCTTATTGAGGGAGGTGGATATGTGTCTAAGAGTGGTAGCAGATGCAGAGCCATAGATGATAAGGCCATAGTCAATAATAGAGACAACAGAGCTCTGTACGGCAACAGTCAGGGCTTCTGGGGTAAGATGTTGCCTATGCTGGAAAGGAAGGCCATGGTGAGTATTTATTGCTTTGGCTACAGAGTCAGTGTGGGCACTGTAAGTTAGATGAGGGTCTAGAGTTATCCCAAGGTACTTAAAGGTTTGAACCTGTTCCAGGGTGACTCCTTAAATGGTTTTGATGGCTAGGGGGTGCAGCTTATGCTTGTTATGAGAGCTGTTGAACATCATAGACTTTGTTTCCTTATTATTGAGGACCAGATTGTGATTTGAGAACCTGTTTTCAACAGATGTGAAGCCAAGCTGAAGGTTGTCTTGTAGAGGCTTAGGATCCTTGTGGGAGGCAAGAATTACAGCATCATCTGCATAGAGGATGGCTGTTTTGGAGCAAGAATTTGGAAGGGAGTTCTGGAACAAGCAGAATAGTAGAGGGCCCAGAATGGATCCCTGGGGGACACCTGAGCGAACAGGCCTGGTATCAGAGAGGACATCTGCAATATTTGTTCTTTGAGACCGGTTCTCCAACTAACTTTTGAACCAGGCAGTGGAGTTGGGAGAGAGCTCAGGTTTCTGAAGTTGCACAAGCAGTAAGCGGTGATGGACTGTGTGGAACGCCTTAGTCAGATAGATAGACAGACCCAATTAACTGACCATTGTCCAGTGAGCTGCAAAGAATGCCAGTGAATTCCAGTAGGGCAGATGAGTTGCTATGTCCTTTCCTGAAGTCATGTAATATTTAACATTTTTCCATGTTAGAGCAGCAATACTAGTTGGTTGGCATAAAACATTTTATCCTATTTTTTTTTTCAATAATGTATTCCTGGTAATCTTAGATTCTTCATTGGGGTATTTTAAATTCATTCAGCTATTTTTATTACAGTGTTTAATTACAAGGTTTGTAATTTGTGTGAATCTACAATAAAGATGGCAGCCTGCAGCATCTTTTAAAAATCTCCTCCATGGAGGTCACACTTTAACTGCATCTAATGTAGTCATAATGCAGAAATGTCAGAGTGTTGCCAGCACATGGTTCTGATGGCCAACTGTACAGTACCACCATGATCTGCGTACATTCATGATGACGGACCTGGGAAAGGAGTAAAAACTTTTACAATTGTCAAAATCCTCTCTCTACCCTCAGGAATTAAATAAAGCCAAAGTAAAACCAGATATATTGATGGTTTGGTTTGTCCTAAGTGTCAACTAAATTATTGAAATTTTTGTTAACTAGTACTGCTGCTTTAAATTGCATATCCCGTGTATCTACCCATGAAGTTAGTTGGTTTAGAGCATGCTGAAGTAATTTTGCTTGCTGCACTATGTCGACTGTATGTCCCAACTTAGAGTCATCAGTGAATTTCTGGAACCAGCCTTGAACTCCAGATGACTTATCATTGGTGACTATTCTGAATACTAGGGGGGGCCAGGACCAATCTACACGACTCCACTAGTTACCTCAACTCATTTGAAGGATGATCCATGTGTCTAACTCTCTGTATTCTTGAGGTTATTTGATTCTGGACCCAGTTCATTATTTTATTATTTATTCCTAATTTTGCCATTTTAAAATATTGTCACATGGAATGGTGTTGAACACTTTAGAAACATCTGACAGAAGGACATCTACAGAGAAGCATGAATCTAGTGCCCTGCTAACTGACTCCTAGAAGGATATTAGATTTGTGATACATGAACGATTTTATTTCCTAAAACCCTGTTGGCAGTTGTCATTAAGACTTGTGCATTCATGAATTCTGTGATATGATCGTTAATGATGGTTTCCATTGTTTTGTGGTGAGAGTAATTGGTCTATAGCTTGCAGCAAGTTCTTTTGTTTCCCTTTCTGTGTATTTTATAGTTGCTATTTTCCAGTTCTCAGCAATTGTACCAGTGTTTAATGATTTGTTAAAGATATCTGCTAATGGGTCTATTATTTCATTTATTACTGGAATGATTCATTTCGCCTGGAGTTAATCCAGTCCTGCCAACCTGTTTGACAATAGTTTTTTTTTAGGTTTTTACTGATCTCATCCTTAATAATTATAATTTGAATTAGTTCTTCTGCATCACTAGTGGTAGAAGGGTTTTTTTTGACATGTCTGGGGTAAATACACTGGTAAAGTACTCTTTGAGTTTATTGGCTATTTCTTTCTCTGAACTTAATAGGATATTTCCATCTTGAATAGGTCCCACTTGTGCATTATCTTTTTATAATAACTGGTCATCATTATTTTCCATGGGCTAGACCAGTAGTATTTGCCCTAATAACTGGCTGGTTATTACTGCAAGCATGTGCCCAATCTGTTTACTATTAGCGTGAGCCACAATTCTTTTACTCGTGCTTCATCTGAGTGAGAGATGAAACCTGCTTACTCTATAGTATCTCTCACAAAATGATTGCTCGAATCAAACTGTTTTTCCTAACTGCTGTTTCCCACACAATTAAACTGTGAGCTGTGAATGAAACAGTGCTACGACTGTGAGCAGGTCTGTGTGCTGTGACTGAAAGTTACAGTGACAGTTTGCTTTTTGTTTTTAGGGCTGCAGTGTGCATAGCCCTGCAGACCTCTTGCTATGAGAAAAGGACTCCCACATTCCTTTTGACTGAACAACATGTTGGAGTTGCAACACAGTTGCCTCCGCTTCTGTAAATCTCTCCACTCACTGTCTCTATAGGCAGTTGCACTGCACTGTTTTTAGTCTGTTGGCGGTCATGGCAGAACATGGCACTCTCCGCTGTGTTCAAGATGGCTGCCAAACAGTATTGAACATGCGTAACTGCTGGAGCATGTGCAGTACGGTGCGGCACCCATATTGGTTATGACGGAGTGTGCCATGTTCTGCCATGCCTCCGATTACATTTTTTTTCCAAAACTTTTACATATGTCCTCCACCTGACCCTCCCTTACAGCAACCCCCCCAAAACATAACAATTATAACAATGACACTGGGGGTGCCCAATCCCCCAGTGTCTTGATTGGGGATCCTCAGTCCTGAATTGTTTTTTCACCTGTAAAAAGAAAACCATTCATCGATGTCTTTTATGGCCATTCCTTTACCCCCCACCTGACCTTCCCACTCAGAACCCACCACCCTGCACCCTCCAAACCCTTACTTACCCATCAGGGGTCCAACGCTGTAATCCTTTCTGGACTGCAGACATGTTTTCACTCTTCAAAGCTGGACCGCAAACTGAAGAAAAAGGTATGCAGTTCAATGAATTTCAATAGGGTTTAGAACTTAGTGCCATAACTTGCGCAATTTTGCATATTTTTGGCCCAAAATTTCTACATGCCTTCTTTGGGACCCCACTTCATGAACAATTGCACTGTCATTAGGCAGATCTGTCCCAAAATATGATTTTGTGGACCCTGCATGAAATCACCTTTCAGGCAGTAGTTGAAAATGTTCTCTGCCCTTGTTCATGAGGTGGGGTCATAAGAAGGCTATGTTGAAAAACTGTTGTAAAAAGATTGAAAAACAACAAAGTTATGAGCCTATGTTGAATTTTGCGAATGCAAGCTCATCACTTTGGTCGCTTTCGATATTTTCCCCCCAGGTTCACAATATAGCCATATATTTATAGCACCTCATGAGTGTGACAGCTGCCATTTTTTCAAATCCTGGCCAAAATGGTTTTTTTTACATACCGAAAGGTGATTTTATGGCCCTGTGTGAAATCACCTTTCAGGCAGGAGTTGAGCATTTGCTGTGCCCTTTTTCATGAGGCAGGGTCATAACAAGGTTATGTTGAAAATTTGGTGTACAAATATTTCAAAACAACAAATTTATGAGCCTCCATTACATTTTGCTAATGCAGGCTCGTAACTTTTGTAATTTTCAATATTTTTACCCCATATTCCTCCCAAACAGCTGTATCAGCTCTTGCCAGACTTTGTTTTTAACTGTCATGTCTATTTGAGGATCATAGTAAAAGTGTGATGTAAGCATGAGTGTGGCATTTGCGCTGTTGTGTCTAGATGAACAGTAGTAATTAAGGAAAACTGGGAAAAGCCACAAAAACACTACCAAAAGTAGTCAAGCCTTCATTCCTAATTTTGCTTGTGTAAATTGTGAGAAACTATTCTGTTGTGGTCTTCATTAGAGAATGATTGCCCCACTTTACAGTTCCCCTTCTAGTCCTGAAGTATTGGTTAACACTAAATCCAGGATGTGATTCTTTCTTGTATTGTCTGTGACCAGTTGTGTTATGTTGTCTACAATAAGTAGGTTTAGAAATATTCTTACCAATTTACTTTTTCTTGTTTCATTGCCCCAGTGAGTTCCAGGGTAATTACAGTTGCCCAGTATTATTACATCCTATTTTGACATGTCTGTTTCCCTGTTGATCTGTTGATTAATCTCTAAACTGCTATTTGAATACCTATATATAAGACCTACTGTGATCCATACCTCTTTATTCATTTATACCTCCACCCATACTGCTTTAGTGTTGTGTGTGTGTTCTCAGATATGACATCTGAGATATCCGTAGATACTGTGGTGTCCTTGATAGATAGAGCTACTGTACTCAACCCCCCCTTTTCTTTATCCTGTCTTTTCTGAATAATTTTTATCTCTGAATTTCTTTGTACCAGGAGTCCCCAGTTTTCCATCATGTTTCAGAGTTGCCAGTAATGTCTTACTCATCTGTGTAAATAAAGTAATTCATGTAGATCTTGTTTTTTTGTTCATGTTCCTAGTGTTAAAATAAGTGCAACTCATACTTGATGATTTAGCCTTTGCAATTTATTTAATCCCATTTTGATGATTGTCTAATGTTATCTTGGAATCATCTAGCACTTTTTATGTTACAGGAATGGTTTCAGATGGTTTACATCTTCACTTTGCCCCCAGGGACTCATTTTAAAGAGTTGTGCATTACTGCCTTTATTCTGTTACCCAAGATGCGTGTCCCGCATTTATTTATATGTAAGTCCATCCCTAACACAAAGGTTGCTCCCTGCCAGAAAGTGTTCCAGTTTTCAAGAAAAGTAAACATTTTCTTGAGCTATCCAGTTTCTATGCCACATGTTGAGTGCTTGCATACTATGCTGGTGGCCTGGAGAAGTCCTCCGTACTGGTAGGACCTCTGATATGATCACTTTGTTTGTATATTTTTAAAGTTTTTGCCCAGTTTATTCTTTATTTATTGAAATGTTTCACCAGGAAGGCACACTGAACAAGTTGCTCATCTCCCGGTGCGACCTGTGGGGTACAAGTGGATGGAAACAGTGATTAGACATACTGTACAGTTACAGTTAACATACATGGGGGATATGGTACAGAGAATAGAACTACAATATCGCCAACACACTGGTCAGTTTGGCATTACAATTAAGAACAGATAAACAGTACATTTAAACAATTAAATTGCTAGTGGAAGGAGAAGTAAGATGGAACGGGGGATAACTAGGGGAAGGAGAAGCAAGAAAACAGTGGGGGACAGGGCTATTATCAGTAGCAGGTACTAAGGCCAGTTGAGTGAGGCATTTTAGAACTGGTCAAGGGAGAGCTGAGATAGCAGCTCTGGCAGACAACAATTTAGCATAGGACCTATAGGGATGGGGTAAGCTATATAAGTGCAATGGGGTACAAAGGTGGGATGAGAGGAGTGGGGGAGAGGTATAGGTTAGGGAGAAGAGGGGGATACTTGTCTAGATCTAACCCCCTTCAGGATGTGGAGAACCCTGCCGGGGCAGAACCAAGTGATTACATTTAAGTTAAGTTGAGAAGGAATAGGAAGGAGGTTGGGGGGGGACAAGTCTTGCCTAGATCCAGCCCCTCCAGTTTGATGAAGTCATTTTAGATTACCTCATGTGCCCTTCTTGCAATGTTGTTGGTACCTAGATGTATAAGAAGGACTGGATCTTTTCCTGCTTTCTCTAATATACTGTCCTACATTTCCAGAATGTCTACAACTTTTGCCCCAGAAAAACTAAAGACCACAGCGTCATTTTTATCTGGTTTGCAAATAACTGAATTAGTGTATTTGATAATAGAGTTCCCCAGGATGATCCTTTGGTGTTGCCATTTCAATGCAGGTTTGACTGTTAGAACTGGAGTGGATTTCTGTTCTACCCTTGACTCTGAGGACTGAGTTTCTATTTGATGGGATTCAGATTGATTTCATAGTGCTGTATTGCTTTTGTGTACATCAGCCTTCCTGCCCCTTTTCCTATGTTGTCTGGCCTCTGCTCTTATTCATTCTGTAGCCTTATCTGAGAAAGAAATGCAATCCCCCAATTTTTGTTTATTTTTCTTTTCAGTATCCAGGTGGTGCTTGGACAAGCCAGGGAGAAAGTCCATGCCAAATTAACTTATGTAAGAAAAGAAAATCATACTCTGAAGTGTGAATTACTCTGGGACTAGCAACAGTTATAGTCTGTGCTAGTGGGGGTGGTGTCTACTTTACCACTCCCGTGATGATTGGCCATGATATGCCTACTTTCAAATGGTTGTTATAGACTATGGCAGCCAACCAGATGGCAGTAGTCACCACCAAGAGGCCAAGCTGGAAGACAGGAGGAGACTTTGGGGAAATTATCTCATACAGGGACAATGGACCCTGGTGCCTGGTAAAAATGTTCCATAAGAAACAAAGAGAGGCCAAGAAACAGGGATGTCCCAAGGCTAATAGCTTGAATGGTCAGGACAAAAGAGACTGATTTGGCCTCTGAACAGAAACAAGTAGTTACATTAAAATCTTTTCATGGTGAAAAATGTGATGTTTAAAAATGCTAATGTTATGAAAATTACTTATGTCTATTTGAATGCAAATGGTGTCCTGTGTAAGATATCTGCACCCCCAGGCCAGGGATCATTTACAATAATTGATGGTCTCCAATAAATTGTATGTCAAGCAGTCCTTATCTGCCAACAAATTCTATGTTTCTGTGCAGCAGAGATCTTACGGGCGGCACTTCAGATCCCTTTGGCAGGACACTTGGCCCAGATCATGCATCACATTTTCTGGCCTATGGTACATAATACACAGTAAGCTTACTGAGATTTGCCAGTCCTGCCCTGAGTGTCAAATGACAGTGACCATCAGTGAGAAAGACCAGGCCAAGATGGTACCAGTACCCCTAGTGAAGTCTGTATTTGATCACGTGGCAGTGAGCACAGTAGGGCCAGTGGAAAAAAGTTCAAAAAGGAACCAGTACATGGAGATGTATTGAGACGCATTTAAATCTACTCTAACAGATGGATGTCCATCTGTTAATTTTTGTCATACATAGTTGCTGTTTTTTTCTCCCTCCGTTTCCCCATGGAGAACAGAAATCTAATTTAAAATGGTAGTGCAATCTCTGACAGCAGTTTCACTTCAATTTCAGTTCACTTTCATGTTATGGCTTAGTGTCAGCGCTCCCACCTCCCATCATTCACGTACCTTACCTTAGATTACAGTGACAGACCAGTAGTTTTAGATTTTTTTACACTGCAAATCACTTGTTTTATGTGGTCTTAATCTCCAACAGGAGCCAGTGGTTACAGGAAATGATCTTTGTACTGAAATTCAGCCCTCTCAACTCGGCCTTCCCATCTCGCCCATTTGAGAGACTAGTATTTTTAGTGTTAGATTGAACACATTCATTTCATGAGGGATAAGGGTAAAAATGGGAGGCATTAAAAAACAGAACCTTTGCCATCTCAGCTATCAGCACCACTCCTGTCACTTTCCCTTTGTTCTTTTGAAAGCCATGACAGGAGTGAGAGGCAAGAACAGCTGAGCACGAAGAAACTTAGGTGTTCTTATCTGTAATACCATCGTTTGATGTCAAGTCAATGGTATTATTGATTTTTTTTTTATACTTTTTATTTATAGAGTTTATGATCTTACAGCAGGTACCATAATACATACACAAAATAAAAGAAGTGAGGTATGTAGACCTCCCAATTGGATGTACAGGTTTATATTGATCAAGGACAATTAAGAATTAGTAGGTCCATATGTCCAAGCAGTGTGGAGAACTGCCACATAGTTGTTAAAAGGAATAAAGTTTGATCTGATTATCCTTTAGGATAATGCCACTCTCACCCATAACATTGAACATACAATTAACCCTTAGGCTGCCAACAGAATTAGAACGTGTATGAATTCTGGACTGATATATCAGTCCACAGCACAGCAGTGGTTAAGGCAGCCAGGATATCAGGTCCCAAGCAGGACTAAAATACTTGTGGAAGGCTATAGACAGGCCATTAAAATGATAGCCTGGACTCAGTTAAGTTGCATTATATACCCAAAGTCTAAGGCATAGCAAAGCATCCTGCCCTATGGGTTTCAGAATCAAACAGGAGTTGGTTAACATTCACAAACTGAGTGGTGTACATTCACACCTTTACTTAAGACTTCTATAGCATTAGCCTAAGGCTATATCATTTAACAAGATCATTTAATTGGAGCAGCAATTCTGGTGATCTTGTCAAGAAAATAAAGAATATCAAGGAATTGGTATTAGACTATATCTCAAACTAAAGTAGGCTCATATTTAGCAGCCCATAAACAGAGCAATAAAGTTGATCAACTTTGGCATGTAAAAATACAACAGATACTTGCCAGATTAGGTACCAGAAACTAAACAGAGTAAGGTCTAGCTCCCCTGTACAGTCACAAAATTGAAATTAAGCCAAAGAGCACAGTACTTCACCCGTCCTCATTGGAAACAGCCTCTGGGGGATTTACTTTTCCAATTAACTTTTCTGCAAAAACGGTTGCTGAGGTTGGAGCAACAAAGATGTGTGACTTTGAGTTATGGTGGATTTGCTGTCACGCAGGGCAGTTGAGCCGCACCTCTACGCCATGCTGCTTGAGGTCTTTCTTGACCCCTTGCAGCTCTCTCTTTCTGGCCTGCATTTGTGCTGAGAGGTCAGGGAAAAAGGCCAGACAACTGCCCTCCCATATTATCTCCACTCGAGATCTAGCAGCTTGCAGAAGAGGTATCTGAGCCTCCGGAGATGACAAGGTGACTACAGGGAGGCAGTATAGTGCAGCGGTTTAAGGCTCTGAGCTGCAAATCTGGAGACCTGGGTTTGAATACCACAGCCCCCACTTGCATACTGTGTGACCCTGAGCAAGTCACTTAACTTCCTCGTGCTCCCAGGTTGCCCCTGTAAACAAGCTTTCAGCTTAGTGTGCCACTCCTGGTTAAACAATTGCAAAAAAAAAAAAAAATAGCTGTAAGTGGCCTCTGCAACAGGTCACCTCATGGTCTAGGCCTCTGGGGTATAGCAAAAACTTTCAGGACCTTAACATTTGAATCTGGTGGCAGCAATTGCAGATCTTGAAAAATCAACCTGGTCATAGCATTTGAAATTTCTGTAGTTCCCACAAACGTGGGAGGAAAGCCCATGATCCAAACATTAGCTTGTTGTTGGGTGTTCTCTAGGCTTTCTATTTATGCTTTTAAAAAGGAGAAATCCCACACATAAGCATCTTTGCAGTCTGCTTGTTGGACATTTGCCTCGTTAAGCTCTTTGATAGCTGTGCTGTTATCTTGAATAGTACATTAATTTTCTGTGAGCTTTGCTTCTATAGCTGCTAACCTTTTGTTTATCTCCTCACCAGTTGCCTGAATGTTCATTAACATAGCAAGGATTTGCGCTGATGGGAGTTCAGACACCACTCGTCCACTTGTAGCAGCAGGCCCGAGCCTTTAGCAGAGCTCGTAGAAGAAAGAAGTACATCCAGGCTTTGCGATGAATGTTTGGCATCTTTTTTTGCTCCCATATTGTAGTGCGACATTCCCGATGTGCCGCAGTGCATTTTTAGTACTCCAAGGTTACAAAATTTAAGGTTTAGTAAACTTTTAAATATTAGGTAGTTGAAGCTGCCATAGGATCTGACCGACATGTTGCTGCTCTGTAGCACTCCCCCCCCCCCCCAATATTATGGATTTCTGATGTCAGAACGGTATTACAACTTTAAGACAGTCTTGCTTCTTCATTCAAAAAAAACAACAACCATGTATTAAATACAAATAAACAAGCAATGAGCTTATATTTTCAAAACTAGCAAACACTGTTTTAACTTAGAAAGTAAAGTACCTTTCATGGAAACATAGAAAATAAGGACAGAAGAAGACTATAAATCCATGAAAGTCTGCCATGAGGCTGTACGTCATGCTAATTTTCAGCAAATACTCATTTCCACCTTACCTACAATGTTTACCCTCCCTTTGCTGTTGATCCCTTGTAATTGTCTTGTGCTTTGATTATCATGTATTTATTTATTTAGTTTTTGTTGACCGGGTAAGTGCACTAGACAAATTCTACCTATTTGCAGGCATGACCGGGGGGGGGGGGGATACAGATAAATGCCAGCTGACCCTGCCTCAAACCCACCCTGCTCAATGAAAATCCCCTGCATCAGAAGCCTCATATGGTTTCAATATACAATATATAATTTCTAGCCTGCCTAATGCAATCTTGCCTTTATACCTGTATAAATATGTTGTATATATCATTGTATATATAATCCTTATACATATTCATCATCATCAGGTTTGTTCTTCCAGAAAGGTTTAAAATTTGGGCATTACAAACATCTCAAGTTTAGCACAATAAATACAACATTTCAAAGAAATAAGTATTAAACAAGTTTAAGGATGAGACAAGTTCTAAAGTGCAAGAATCAAACATATCAATCAGATATTTAATGACCACTTTTAACTTGGTCAGTTCTAATTCTCCTAAAATAACCTTTTTTCTTAGAGCTGATTACAGATATTAAAAATTTTACAATCATTTCTGCATCATCATACACCAGATCTACATATCTAGTTAAAACATTTCTTTAAAATTTGATCTCTCTGAGAATTATATAAAGGGCATTGGGTTATAACATGTGTCAGAGATTCGTTGAATCCTCTGTTGTAAAGGCATTTAATCTCTTTAGAGTTGTCTTGTAAAGGCTGATAAAATAAGTATATTTTGAGGTAATTAAACCAAACCTTGCCCAAGTAATCGCCTTTTGAGTACTCAGAGTTACTGGAAGTACTAAGTAGTCTTCTATAGTCGAATCAATTTTGTGTTGGCTGTACCAGGGAGCTTGTTTTTGATTTCTGACCTGGATCAACTGCTTATCCTGCGCCAGCATGACTATCTTACTCTTGATTCTGTCTCTGTAAGTTTCAGCTGTCAGTATACCTGCCTGGTAGTCTCTCCATAGGTGCATAAACTTAACATTAAGAGCTTTTAGCCATGGAGAAGCAAAACCCTTAGAGCACCAAATTCCTTTCTCCTGTAAACATGCTATTGGGATTTCATTTTTTGAGTTGTTAATTATTCTAAGCCAATAGGATACTAATCTTAGATCAGTAAGAGATGCCACTGGGACTCTGCCCAACTCTGCTCTTACTGCAGGGTTGGACATAGAAACAGGCACTTGTAAGATAGCTTTATAGTAGTAAGATAAGGGTAACTCCAATTTTGGGATATCCTTAGCCCCCAAAATGTATGTTCCATAAAGGAGAAGAGGAGTCATTTTTGCTTCTCCTGCCTTAATAGCAGGCATTACAGAGAACCCACCAAACTTAAAGTTGAATCTCTGCAATGCTTTAGTCGCATGTTTGGCTTTAATGGATTGTTTTTTTAAGTGTAAACTCCAAGAACCTTTTGTGGATCGCTTAAAACCAAGATAGATGTAAGATGTAACAACTTCAATATGAGTTTTATTTAACAATAATTTTAGTTTGGGAATTTGTTTTCCAAATACCATGACTTTAGTTTTATTTAAGTTAATCCCCAGCACAAGTTGGTCACATTTTTTTTTAGTTGATCGAATTTTTGCTGTAACCCTTTGGGAGATAAAGATAAAAGGACTAAATCGTCTGCGTATGCTAATATATGTATATACTGAGTATTGATTTTGGGTGAGTCCAAAGGACTGGTGGTAACAAAATGCAGTAAAGAATCTATATAAATGTTGAATAGCAGTGGTGCCAAAAGGCAACCCTGTTTGACCCCTTTATTGGTTGAAAAATAGTTTGAGTTTTTGCCCTTTTCGTCATATCTGATTGCAGTATATGTGTCAGAGTAAAAAAGAAATATAGGAGTTAATAAACTTGAAGGGAGACCCCTAGTATGAAGGGTGTTCCAGAGAGTTTTCCTAACTACTGAATCGAAGGCAGCAGTAAAATCAATAAATAATGCATAAAGTTTCATTTTCCTGTAAAGGTTATACTTTTCTAGTAAATGAGCTAGAATAAATATATTATCCAAGGTTGAGAAGCCTTGCCAGAAGCCCGCTTGGAATTTAGAAAGAGGGCTGTCAATGTCTACCCAGTGCTGTAATTTTGCCAAAAGGATTCCAGAAAAAAGTTTACAACTAATATCCAGTAGACTTATGGGGTGATAATTAGTAGGTGTTTGAAAAGAACCTTTTTTGTGAATAGGAACAATTATATTTTTAGACCATGAACTGGGAATGAACCTTTCCCTAATGCAAGCATTAAAGAAGTTTACAAAAGAGGTATCCAATAATTTTTGTGTTCCTTGTAGATTTTTCCCGGGATAGTATCTGGTCCCAGAGCTTTATTGTTTGCTAGTACTCTTGAAGGGTTCTTGTTGGTGCTTCTAATCAGTTTTCCTAGTTTATGCTTTTCCATACTACATTGGAGGTCAAACCAGGAAGGAGGAGCAGATGTTTGATCTTTTTAGGAATAAATGACAGAACTAATTTTAAGGAGACAATCCTCCAATTGTTCTTTAATGCTCTGAGCTGAACTCGTACTTTGAGTTAGTGTAAATAATGAGGACATCTGGGGACAATAGATTACCTCTGTTGCTCTTGCCATATTCCAATTATTAAGTATAAGTTTATGTTTCCCTCTAAGTGCTCGTGAGAATGGATGAGATTCACTAGCTTCCATCGATTTATTGTCCCTTAGTGTATCTGTTTTACCTGTCAGGACAGCATGGTCACTTTCAGGTCTCATACATATTCTGAAATATTTTGAAAGTGACTATAACTTTCTGGGAAAATCAACAAGTAGTCTATAACACTTTTTCCATTTGAGGAATAGTATGAGCAAGCTCCCTTCTGATCTCCAGTCCCTCTCCTGTTTAGAATCAGAAGGTTATTATTAGTAATAAAGTCCTTAAACTTGTGACCTACATTATTTGTAATGTTGTCAGATGAATTTCTTAGGTTTAAGTCTCCCATGTAAATTAAAGATTGTAATACTGATAAATTATCAAACTTAACTATGCGGGCATTGAAGTCCTCTTCTATCAATACTATGTCTATCTGATATTTTATGAGACGCAAGTCAATTTCTAAAGTAAGTTGAGACCACATGTCATATTGTGGGGTAGATTTAAAATCTGGGGAATATACACATTTACAATTAGGGATATGAGGGAATCCCATTTGATGACACTTAGCAGTAATTCATTTTTAAAAGAAGTTTGTTCTATTATTTGAATGCCTTTTCTTATCTTAACAAATGTTGTTAGCCCTCCTTTAGGTCTACCATAATAATGTTTTTTTTACCGCTGGCACATGATAAGTTTCATAACCATTTAAATAAATCTGGTCAGTTGCCCATGTTTCCTGAATTAACAGTATTTTGAATTTTAAAATGAAATCTTTCCAGTTCAGATTTTCCAATTTTATCCTAAGTCCCGCAATATTCCATGATAAAAAATGTGCATTCTCTGAAGTTAATATATCATTTGACTTAGATGTATCATCCAAAGTGAGATTGGGGGGAGAAATCTTTTCAGGGAAGTCAGTCACAGGTTATCCCCTACCTCCGCAACCAATTTGATAGAGTTGTCTGGGTTCAAAAAATCCACAAGATATACATGAGCTTTGTCTAGCTTATGCATATTTTGTACTAAGATGTTGTATAAAATGGGAGAATTGATTACAGTGTCTATTTGAGACTCTCTGTCCCCTGAATGTACTCTCTTAGTTGACCGTATTTCTGTAGGAGCAATTTCAATATCTGAACAAGTGACTAACAACATTCGAACTAAAGATGCCAACCTATGACTGTTTTCCCCTTCAAATTTCTCTACTCCAGAAATGGACAAGCTTTGTGACTATTTTACCATTTCAAAATTCAAATTTAATAAAGTCAGAGTAGAGCCAATGAATTTGGGGGAAAATAACAAAGGCTTATTGTGCCCGTGTGCGTATTTCCAGATGGTAGTCCAATTTACAGGTGAGGATATCAATATTCCTAAATTATTTAGGAAACACTGTTTTGCCCAAATTTTTTTTTTTGCTATGTCCATGTTTGGTAATAATACATACACTGGCATATCAGGAACTGATTTATCTCTATACATAAACATAACATCCTCAGCTGCCTCAGGCAGCTCTAGTTCAGCACTGAAAAGATGTGAGATTATGTTAAATAAAGTGTCATCAGTTTCATAATCCTTAAAAAAGATATTCTCCAGTTTAAATATGACTTCCCTTCCTGTGCAGGTAACTTGCTTAGTATGCAAGGATGATTTTGGTGTTGGATCTATTAAAGGATCCTCTATCTGGTTATCATTAATCCTTGAAGGGGTCCTATGTGTATTATCCACCTCAACCTGGCAATTTCTAGTGGACTTTTCTTCTATTCTAAGGGACGTAAGATCTTCATTAGTAGTAGAGGAAATTGGAATATTTGTGGATTGTCTATCTCTGTCACTGGCCCTAAGGGCTTCTCAAATGGGGGTTTATTTGCAGCTAAATCACATTTGTTGGGGTTCAACAACTCTTCAGTTTTATTATTCAGGGAAGTATGTTCAAAGTGAACTATAGTCCCCTTATTCTTTCGATGCTTCTTTTTTAAGCTTTTTAAATTTTTACCCTTCTTGTTCCCACCATTTTTCGGAGAGCGGGGATGTGAATAGAAGGAGAAGAACGTTTTCCAGTCCTTCCTTTTGGTTTTTCAATTTCCAAATGATCTATTTTATGTGATAATTCTGAAACTTTATCAGTGAGCAAAGCAGACAACCCCTCTTTGTGGTGTTTAAATACTTTATAAGCCTCTAGCAATGCAATATTAACCATTATGGGATGTACTAGAATTTTGATTGTATATTTGGACAATGTATTGGGACATGGTGAAAACAATTCTTGATCTATTTTTATTTGTTCCACTTCCATGTCTAATTTATTAAACACCCTGTCCGGAGAGCCCACCAGAAATGACAAATTCTCTGGATGGGTCAGAAAAGTATCTGTGCTAACATTTTATTCAGGTGGGCTGAAAAGATTCAGTCTGGTTAGATGAAGAGAAATGTCTGCCCCTTTTGATAAATTTGTTGCTGGATCCCCAGACTTAACGGAGCAATCCTCTTTCTTTCCTAAACTTTCTGTTTGGTGATCTGAAGTTTCCCTAGAAACTGCTTTCAGGGGCCTAGAACTAGAAGATGTGAAAAAGTCAATCATCTTCCCTTGTTGAAGTAGCTTACACTTGGGGACTATGGGAATAGAGGGTTTTTTTCCATAACGGAGAGATCCTTACTAAACGAGGAATTTATAGTAATAAGGTTGTCATCCTTAGTACTATTTTGCTCCATAGTCCCCTGAGACCTGAGAATGTCAGGAGCTGAGTATGTTAAACTCTGGACCACATTTGACAACTCTACCCCTCCCTCCCCATACTGGTCTATATAAAGGGTGATTATATGATGAAGAGGTGAAGGGGCTTCCAACAATAAAGGATCTGGTTTATAATCATAGGTTACCTCTTCATTAATCTGATAGAAGAAAGTAACCCAGATGGTCCAGATATAACAATTTGGTCTTTGAGGGCAGAAGATGTGAGAGTTAGTTTGTACGAGTATATGCAACAGTTTTTCCTCTTTCTTTTATTATCTTTCACCCCCATATCTTTGCTAGATATTTTTTAGCCAGTTCTTTACCACTTCTGGTATACATGTTACTTTAATCTAGAATATAACAGGAATTGGCAGACTAATAAATAATGATCAGCAGACAGCTATCAGCTGACAATAACTAGCAGTGGAAAACAAGGCTATTATCACTAGAGCTAAGCTTGCTAGAGCCCTGGACTGGGAGACCTACAGTATTGCAAATTAGATTCTTACTCTTATGAAATTATGGCAAAAACTTAGGGTTCACACTCCTTAAATATTACTCTCTGATCACTACGAGTAGGTCTGATGTCCAGTAGAATGGAGTGAAATGAGATTAGATGCTAATTGATATGCTAATTGGTATTGTTAAGCAGTCTAGCTACTTAAGTTACAGTGGATCTTGCATCAGCTCAGTGATTTATAATCCTATTAAAAAGGCAAAGCTGGTGCTTTACTGAAACGTAAGTTCCATTTGAGATAATAATATAAGAAAGTCCTCCTAGAATCCTGTGAAATTGTAGTACCTCAAAGTTCTTTTTCAGGTCAGGAACATTGTCCTTAAAAATATAAATGTTACCATATACCAGATGTCCAATAATCAGGTAACAATATCTTTTGCAGCAGAGTTCCAAGCAGTTGGTTCAAGCCCCCAGGTTATCAACGTCCTAGCCTTATAAGCCTTGTGATCTTTGTAGTCCTTAGAATCAAAGGATTCAAATTCCAAGGTTTCAGTTTCAGATGCCTTGATAGTGTAAATAATCACCGGGCACTGTGCTTCCCTCAGTCCTTTTAAATCTCTTTTCACTGGGTAAAAGAGAGGGGAAAAAAAGGAAAAAACATAATGTAGACAACTGGAGAAGGTAAACCTAAAACTCTCTTTCCCAACAGTCAAAAAGTACCCACATGCTATTCAAATTAATATTCTAATTACTCTGCTTCTGTGGAATAGCCATTAAAAACTTTTGACTCTCCTTTGCCTATGCCTGACCTTGTACAATTGTATACACCTTACTTTATATTTTATACTTTAATGACTTGTTTGTCTAAACCGTACTTACTTTTGCCAATGTGGAAGCAGGAGTTTGTCAAAAAGGAAAAAATGGCAAATACTGCGCTTTGCTCGGAACGCAGGAATAAAACGCAGACTGGGAGGTCAGGTTTGTTAGCTGGTGTTATCTAGCCCACACCAGGTTGCTATCAGGCAAACAACCCACTCCTCAGAAGCAGTTCTCCTTCTTTTAATGGACTGCTAGCCCCACAGCTCGCCAAAAAGTGAGAGAGGCAATCAAGCAAAAATGCTGAATGAGCGCAAAGTGCAGGATCACAAACGTAGCAAAGAGCAGCTCAGTACTTAGGTGCACACAAACAAACTACCCGAATGCACAAGGAAAAGAGAGCTTCTCCAAACTCGAGCAGCAAGCTACATCTGAGTTGTGTCCAAGCTCCGCTAGAACTCAATGAGTACAACGGGCTGCACATGCGTTTTTCAAGGTGGAGCTATGCTGGAAATTTACATATGGCGTGAAAATTCAGGGCAAAATAAAATATCCAAAGATGATAACATTTTTTAATTGTTTTAAAATCAATAATAATTAGTGTGTGGCCAATGTTCGATGCCAAGGTAAAAAAGTCTAAAGTCTAGCATCTAAAGTGCAAAACTACAGTACTTTTCTCCTTTCTCAAAGAAAAGGAACTGCCAGCATCCAAGAAACCAACAAATGCAACAAACACAGCAAACACTCAGTTTTTCTTTTTCAAATAAGAGCAGACAATTACGTTCCTTCTCAAAGGGTTCTCCGACTGTGGATGTGTGATTTCATAGGCGGGCAGAAGAAACGGACAAGGTAGGTGAGACTGAACCCCCGTAATCACAATCTCAGATGGGAAACACTTCTTTAAAAAGAATGCCCCTCCACTACTTCAGAAGATGTTCTGATGACCCCTTTCTTCCTCACTCGCAATCCAGCACCAGTTCTCTGAAAATTCCTCTGGCCACCAATTGGCCTTCTTCCTGCGAATGATAAAGGAAAAGCAGAGAGAAACACAGGGCGGGGGCCAGCAATAAGATAGTCTAGAAAGGAGATGTACTTATAGAGGCAAAGGTGACATACCTTTAGTAAATACTTTTTTGAGCAAAGTCTCCCTGCTTCTCTATTCTCCTCCACAGAATAGAGAGCGCATAGCCAGCAGCCATCTCAGTCAGTCTCACCTCCACCCCTATAGCAAATCTATATCCTTGTACATATTGTTGTAATCCTCTCATTGCGTAACTCTGTTCCACTCTATGTACTCTTGGGTTGCACCTGGAAACTAGCTTCCGCTCAGTGTGCCTTTCCTGGTCATCAATTTTAAATAAATGAATAAATAAATAAGCTGGTGGTGGTGTTTTTAGTGAATGGAGGGAAATTTAGCAAGGGCACCGGGGAAATTTCCCTACTCTTTTCGAGAAGTGCTATGGGATCTTTAACATCTACCTGAACTAGCATCAGAACAGGCAGATGGGACCTCAGTTTAACATCTCATCTGAAAGATGGCACCTCAGGAGTGCAGCACCCCCCCATGCTGCACTACAGTGTCAGTATTGGGATTTGACTAAGTGCCTGGTGTGGGGATAGAACCCACAGCCTTCTGATCTCCCTGCCTCAGAGGTGAGTGTGCTACCTGCTGAGCCACTGACACTGTCTATGTATGGTCTCTGCCTTAACAAAACTGCTGGGTGGTCTGTTCCATTTGCCCACTCCTCCATGAAAAGATGTTTTCTAATGTCTTTCTTAACCTTCCCCCATGCCATCATGAGATTGTGACTTCTTGTGGTTGAACTGCTTCACTTTGAACAATTCTAAGTAGTCTACCCTATTGTATCTCCTTATGTATTTGTATGTCTGTATCAAATGCACCTCTGTCTCTCTCTCCCCTGGCCTTCAGCAAGTATATGTTGATGTCCTCCATTCTCTCCTCATAGGCCTTACCCTGCTGGCCTTGGATCATTTTGGTTGCCCCTTCTCTGCGCTATCTATAGTTTGTCCTGGTTGGTTTTTAGATGTGGGCTCCAGAACGGTACATAATACTCCAGGTGTGGTCTAACTAGCAACCTTTACAGTGGCAAAGTCAATTCCCTCCTACAACTGATGAAACTCCGCCTGATGCAGCTCAGCATCCTATTTGGCTTCCCTTACATCTTACTACATCGATAGGAAGATTTTAAACTGTTACTAATTATTAACACCAGGTAACTTTTGCTTTCAGGAGTGCTCTTCTTTCACCATATTTATTTATTTATTAAGGAGTTTTACCAGGAAGGCATGCTGAGCAGGGTACTGCTCGATTTCAGATGCGTCCTGGGGGAGAGGGGAAAATACAATAAATACAATTGGCATGCAGGATCAACATAATTATACATCTACAATTATAATAAGCTATTAACAATTACCTAATACAGACAGTACAGGGTGTGGTATCACACAAGCAGAACAACATGAGGCATTGGGAGTAGAATAAGCAACAATTGTCTTAGAGTAAGATGAACTAAGATAAACTAGAGCTTATCCAGTTGCTGGAGGAAGCAGAGTTGGGGTTAGTCACAGGAGCAAGTGGAGGAAAAGTGAGTAGCAAGACGAGCGTTGAGGTACTAGGTTGTGGGTGCATGTTGAATGTCCTCAGGAAGGGAGTTCCATAGCTTAGGAAGCCTATATCTGAAGGTGGATTGGCCTGCTGAGGTGGACATGTGTGGGATGGAGAAGAGACTGTTATCATTGCTCCTGAGGGTGTAGGAAGGCTGGGAGGAGGCAGAGAGAACTGAGGAGAGGTAAGCAGGCAGGGACTGTGACCAGAACTTGGCAGCGAGGTGAGCACAGTGTGACAGACGCCGGTCCTGAAGTGAGAGAAAAACCAGCAATTTGTAGAGGAAACAGTTATAGGTGGAGAAGGGGCAGTCAAGGGCAAACCGACAGAAGGAGTGGAAGAGAGAGTCCAGTCTGACTAGGGTGGACTTGGGGTGGCACCATAGACTGTGTCTCCATAGTCAATAACTGGCAGGATAATTTTCTGTACAATAGCACAGTGAGCCAGCAGCAGGATACAACCACGATTCCAGTAAAGGGCACCCCATCTGGGGTGCAGTTTTTGTGGATAGCATCAATATGCACAGAAAAGTCCAGGTGCTGGTCAAGCCAGACCTTGAGATATCTGAAGGAGGTGCTGTCCTCCATAGTGGCCCCTTCCAGGGTGTGAAGGTAGGGGTGTGGGGGAGCCTCAAAAGTATCTGCTAATGCCGAAGGTCATGGAGATGGGTTTCTTGGCATTGAAGTGTAGGTGGTTGGAGCAAAACCAGAGCTGGATGCTGTGGATGTAAACAACACCATGTCATCCACATACATATGAATGGCTGTCTGTGGGCAGGTCATTTAGGAAGATGGAAAACAGGAGAGGCCCCAGGACTGAGCCCTGTGGCACACCTGAGGAGATAGGGAGGGGGGGTGGAGATTGCACTACCAATTCTGACCAATTGTAACTGACCTATCAGATAGGAGCAGAACCAATCAGTAGCCATATTAGAGAGCCCAGCAAAGGAGAGCTTGGTCAGGAGGAGAGAGTGAGATACAGTGTCGAACGCTTTAGCCAAGTCAACAAAAATTGCTGAGGTGATGTGGCCCTTGTTCATGGCAGTGAGAATGTAGTCAAGTGAGCCTCAGCAGGGATGAGGTAGTGGAATGGGTCTTCCTGAAACCAGACTGGTAAGGTGTGAAGAAGGGAGAGGAGTCTAAGAAGGAGGAGAGTTGAGAGAGAACAAGGTGTTCCTGGAGTTTAGCCAGGATAGGGAGGAGGGAGATGGGGTGGTAGTTGCCAGGAACTGAGGGATCACCACCTTTCGGGAGGGGGATGACTATGGCATGCTTCCACTCAGATGGGATGGATGCTAGGGAGAAGAAATGGTTGTAGAGTACAGCTAGCGGGGAGGCGATGGCAGGAGATGATAAGTTCAGCATTTTGTCATCCAGGCCATAGGGACAGTTGTCCTTGGACAGATTTAGGGCCAGAAGGGCATTTAAAACTTCAAGGGGGTTACATAGCTAAAGGTGAAGGATGCGGGGGGATAGGTGCTTGAGTGAGGGGAGGAAGACTGAGAGGAGGAGGGGTGTGCCATTGGAAGAGAAGATAGAAGTGACAAGGTGCAGCTAGTGAAGAAGTTGTTAAATGCTGAGGCCACAGCTGGTGGATCGGTGACTGTGGAGCCAGAAATGTTTATGGTGGGTGTTGGAGGCTGGGAGGGTGGCGAGAAAAGTGATTTGACCACCTTCCAAAATTTTGCAGGTTAACTTATATTTGTGTGGAATGCAGTTTTAAAGTAGTTGGCTGTGGCGTGGCGAGTTAGCCTTGTAAATGTGTTACAAATTGAGCGGTATATTTGGTGATCTACGGGAGAGACTGAGGTTTTGTAGGATCTCCATGCCAGGTCCCTTGCTCTGAGGTTAGCAATGATGTCAGCAGTTATCCAGGGGAGGTGGGTACCTCCCACTCTAGCCCTCCTGAGTGGGGCATAGTGGTCCCATACTGTTAGAAATCTGTATTTGAAGCCTTCTAGGGTGGAGTCAATGGAGGTGGCCTGGTGGATGGGTGACCAGTCAGCATTTGCCAGGTCATGGAGATGTGAGGCAAGGTCAAGGGATTCGTAGGATCATGTCAGGATGGTGTGTGTGTGTGTGGGGGGGGTGCCTTCGGTCTGAAAATTTTTCTCACCATGTACGTCATATGGTGGTCACTTAGGGCATCCAGAAGAAGACCAGAGGCAAGTATCCTGTGGGGGTGGGAGGTGAGGGACCAATCAATGAGTGAGTGGTTTAGTGTTTTGTGGTTTAGGCGAGTGGGTTCGGAGGTCATTTGTGATAGGTTGAAGGAGGTTACCAGGTTGCAAAGCTTGGCATTTGCATTGGAAAGCCAATTAAAGTTGAAGTCCCCAAGAATGTGTAGCTCACCCCCTTGGGCTTTTGTTTTTAGGTCACTGAGATGATTCATGGTGGTGGGCAGGGAGGTATCAGGGGAGCAGTAGTAGCCGGCAATGTATAGGGGAGCCATGTGAGAGGGTGTTAGCGTTATCATTAGAGAGTCAGTGGTAAGCGAAGGTGTAGGTAGTGTGACCTGGGTGAACTGGAGTGAGGATGCTATGTATGTGGCAATGCCGCCACCTCTTTTGCTGCCAAAATCTCCAATGAAAGTGAAAACCAAGCAGTTTGTTTTTCAGTTACCCCGCATACACCCTAAAACACAAATATAAAAAAAGTGTTGTACAATATACAGTAGAAGCCACTTAATCAGGATGTGGATAATTGTGATGTCTGCTTTACTGGGAACTGAGTAAGAGGCTATTCTTTTCAATGTAAATACACTCCATTTAATGGATATAGGGTCACTTTATATTCAGGACAGTTAAGTCCTTCACTCTAGCACTAACCACACATTAATGGACCAACAAGTAAGGTATCTCGGTCACCCATTGTCTGCCATTTCCTGTTCGTTGTGCCTTTTTCTTGTTCCATATCATCTTTCTAATATCCTCCCTTCTCTCAATCCCCCTCTCTCATTCCTAGTTTTAGTTAGTTAACCCCTGCATTTCTGTGTCACCCAATCTGTTGAAATCACTACAGTCCTGTGCTTCTTAAGCTTACTCCGGCCTCTTTAACGCAGTAGTACTAGATTAAAAAAACTGTATCTTTTGCAACAGTTTGTTTCCTGTGCTCTGTTGATCACTCACCTGGTAATCTTTCTTGTTTTTGCTGTAGTATCACCCCGTAATTTGCTCCATTTGTTTTCATTTTGTTTACATTTCTCCCACCTGCCATGTTGAATTAGAACCCTCTGCTGCCAACTGTACATGTGCATGACTCACAGCACTACACAGGTACAATGGGAAGATGCAGCACAGGGTCCCACGGAAGTAAACAAAAGACATGATGCGACGTGAGGGAGGAGTTTGACTGCAAATTAGGCAGCAGCCATATTTGCTGTGGATCCACAACAATGGAAATAAATTTAAAATATAAAAAACAACTAAAGATCCCTATAAAAAAATATTTACAGTTATGAAAATTCGAACTATGGTTGCATGCTTCCAGCTAAAAAACAGAATTTTGATAATCACTTCTTGATTATCTAGTACCGCTGCTTTAAACCAAGTCACTCCTAGTCTCTCTGTGCCTCTCACCAGTACGTCTGAGCTCTCATGTTCTGTCATTGCTGTTTTTGCAGTCTAGTCTCTCCCAGTGTAATAGCCACACCAACAGGTAAAAAACACAAGACTGGGGGATTAGTTTAGTACACTGTTTCAGCTATCTACTGGCTATCTGAAAAAAGAAAAAAAATGTGCCCACTTCACCTTCAACACGCATTTCCGGTCTGCTCACGACTCCAACACAGATGACCTAAAACAACCTAAATGCTGTACATTAAGTAAGCCATCTAGTACAGTTCTGTAAATAATATAGAATGTAGATAATTTTGAGATTGAGCACACAGTCAGTGAGTTAGTTCGCTGGTGGTAGTACAGTACTATAATGGGCATAGACCAAGAGTCAGCATTGCACTTCTGATATTCAGGATGGCCACTTAATCAGGAAAAACTGGCCACCACCAGGCTGTCCTGGTTAAGCAGCTTCTACTGTTTTCAAAAAATAATTCCATGCAGGGGGTCTAATAAGCAACTGACCCACTTGTTTGATTGGGCTCGTGACTTATTTGCTCATTGGGCCCCCTCAATTGAATTATATTTTTATGTAATAACTGGCTGCCATTTTTTCTCTTAGGAGAAGCAGGTTATAATTCGCCGTTATAACCCACGGGTTATAATAGCGAACACGCACCACCTTCTCCTTGCCCAGGCTTGTGCTGTCTCGCAGCACCATTAAACAATTTATCAAGCAGCCCAGAGTAAAACTCCTCACAGAAATAGAAATATCTTTGAAGAAAAAATGTATCCATATTGTAGATTTCTGCACACTTCAGACACTCGCTAGCTCCCAAACTTACACACACACTCTCTGTGTTATCTCCATAGAAACCAGAAAGCCCTCCACCCTCAGCAGCTCAATTCAATATCCCCAAGGCAATGACACCCAAGAGAGTGAAAGGAAAAAAGAACATCAAACACAACTAACAAACTTAAGCAGAAAAAAAATCTGAAGTTACTGATTAAAGTTCATGTTTTTATTAAGTTTCTTCATATTCGCATTAGTTTGTTTTTTCTCATAACATTTACCTAGCATAGTAATTTTACCGTATCATAAACCAGTTCATAGATTTTAAACACCTTAGTTTCCTACTGTGTTTACGTGTGTGTAATAGGGTGTGGGATAACAGATGGACACAACAGTCTGGTATAACATTCAAAGCACCATTGGCAAGGCGCAATGTTTATTTGTTCCAAACCAACAACAAGGAAATAAAGTAAAAGGCTTAATTCCTCTGCACTCATGAAGTTCATAGCTGCCCATTTATGCGAGCAACAAACATTAACCAGAACTTCTCTCTTGGGGGGGGGGGCAGAACTGAGGAATTCAGCCTCCTACCCAGGGGCCACCCTCTTACACATCTCCCCACCCAAGAGGGCAACCGTCCTACAGTTGTCCGATACTGTCATACCTACCTACTAAGGGTGCAGTGGCAAGAAGTATCCCCTTCACTTTCCCAGGAAGGGCATGGAGCTATGGTCCACCCTCTCCATAAGCTCCGTCTCAGGGTCCCTATACATTCAGAATTAATTGTCTGGAGACATGTTTGCACAAAACTTACTAGAACCCTGAGACACTTCGAACAAGTAGACCTAGAGAAAATAGTTCCTATTTTCATTTTCCAAAACCCTGCTTCAATCTAACTTTACCATGGGAATTCTCAATATTATATGTACACCCTCTAATACGAGAAGAGTTGTACTATAACCTTCTGCATGCAAGGAGAATGCAGTTTAGCGTAGACTACCACCTAGTACCATATGACCTTTGGGTGTGAGTCCCCCTTTTCCATGAGTGCCATTTCCTACGGCCCACCCACCTTTGGGTCCTCCCCTTCCACCCATCTGTCAGATACTCTGTGATATACTGTATTGGCTTCTATATAGGCAGCCACCTGTCTATACAGCCCAGGCCAGTAATACCTAGAAGTGATGTCTCATAGTATTTCCCCATGATCTGAGGACCAGGTGTGTTTGGAACAAACAAAGTCCAACACCTTCCTCCTATGAGACCAGGGTACTACCACCCTTACATCTTTTTTGCCAGTACGGGGATTAGGTCTGATGTGGTAAAGAATACCCTGTCTCATTTCGTACCACATTAGCCTATCTCCGATGCCACCATTAACTGGTCTACCTTCCTTAACCTTAATGTGATTCCCTAAATGGGTAATTTCGGGGTCCCTCGATTGCAACAGTCTCCAATCTGGTTCAGGAAAACATTCACATTTTACAATAAGGGGTTTCACAACAAGTCCCTTCAGCCTTGTCGGCCTTTTCCATGTTGCTTGGTATCTTCACCCCAGCAGGCACATGTCCAGAGTCAGTCTTACCAGGGGACTTCTCCTCTTGTGTCTCACTTTCTACCAAATAGCAACCTGGAAAAATCGGTAATGTAGGCAACAATGATGCACTCAGAATGTCCTCTCCCTCTGGGTTCCTTGATTCCTGGTCATCTGCAGCTTCCACCAATTCCACTGACCTGGAACTCTCCAACAGCACCTGGTATCAGTGCTCAGCCTCCTTCCGGCACTGGTCTGCTTTAAGCCATTGTCCACTGAGACAATTTACCAATCGTATCAGGTCAGCCACACGATCTGCATACTCCATCCCAGATACTTCGTTCAGGCCACCGACTCCTTCCATGGTCCTTGGAACTTGTCCACCTGGGATACTTTTGCCAGTATCCACCGACAACTACGTACACCTTCCCTGGCTAAACGCAGTCGGCAGTTATCCCACTTCTCACACCAAGTGTAATAGGGTGTGGGATAACAGATGGATACAACAGTCTGGTATAACATTCAATGCACCATTTGTTCCAAAACCAACAACAAGGAAATAAAGTAAAAGGCTCAAACTGTGAGCAAAATAAAGGCTATATAAAGTAAATAACATTCTGTACCATTGTGGCAAACTTAAGCATTCAGTTTCCACTTGTGTGATAAGGTCTTATCAACCCTTCTCACTCCCTGGTCAGAAAATACTGACCCTTATCTGCCCAAATGCTGAACAGGTTAGCTCTTTTATACCCGCCCCCACAATCATATGTCTACAGCATCATCATGTTCATATGAGTTTGTTTTTAGAGCTCCATTTAATTTATATAATATAGGGAGCTCATATTAATATTCACTATATCAGGTCTGAGCAAACAGAACATATTTTTAGTTACGGAGAACTTTAATTTCAAACAGAAAACATTTTGTTCAGGTCTCAGGTAAGGTGTTGCAGTATAAAGTTAGACACTAGAGGCCGCTGCCACCCTATAATGCAGGCACACAGCAACTAGACAAACAACAGAGCACACACCTTGCTTGCAGGAGTCTACAGAGCTTCATTTCTTTTGGGAGTAAGTTTTAACTTAGTTTGCTTTCTTTCTCGACTCTGTCTGGTTATTTATTATTTTAATACAATAATGCCTTGTTACCAAGCAAAGGAGACTAGCTGAGGTTTGTTTTTAAAACTTGCACGGGGGGATTCACCAGTGCCAACATTTTCACTTCCCAGTGAGAAAAGCTTAATTATGTAGCTCCAGTCAGAACAGCTGAGCAACAGGGAAGTAGCTAAAAAAACTCCTGAAGGGTTTTTTTCCCCTTCAAAATGCAGCCTGTACGTTTCCCTTTTAAAGTATTTATATTTTAAAATAATAGAGCGGTTCCTATTGCATTTTAACCAGTATTCTTTGGGAGAAACACAATTATTTAGCCCCTTTCTGATGGCTTGTGTTTCAGCTAACAACCTGAGTGTTACTCTCACACTCTAATGGGGCTGTAACACAGGATAGCCTCTCCCATTTCATTTCAGCAGGGGAATAGCATTATTTTATTTAAACAACCCACTGCTAAGTCAGCACATATTTGCTGGTTGCTATGTGTTTTTACCTATGCGCATGATAAATACCTATTTGAGGTTTGTTTGGTGTAAAGCCCAAAATATCAAAAAGCTCAACACACTTAAAGGGATTCTTTCTCAAGACCCATTTCTGATAATATAGCACTCAATGTAGCTACTTCAAAACTTTTAGCTACGGGTTAAATACCAGTCTGATTTTTAAATTACCACACTTGTTAATACAGTGAGGTGGCTTCTAACATTCGGATATTTAACTGCCAGGCGATTATACAATACCAGGCCCTTTTCTATCACCATGTTTTGACTGCACCTAGCCTTATTTTTGGACAACAGGAAAACTGAAAAACAGCAGAGACAGAAAAGCTTTTAGATTGGGGGGAGGGGCTCAGTGGTGGCCAACCATCTGAACTAATAGCATAAAGGACAGTATAAAGATAGGACAGAACTGTTGCAACAGTAGTTTTTAAAGAGTGAGAAGGTCCAACTCAAGGAGCAGGCTTACTTTAACCCGTAGAAATCTACCAACTCCTTTTGAGAGGTTTTGTAACACACAGTACCATTCTATATTTCCCCTGTAAGGGCTCTGTGCTTAGCCTCTGCATTTCTAAGTGTTTCACTTAATTTAGGCACTTTAAACACTTTAATTCCTCTGCACTCATGAAGTTCATAGCTGCCCATTTATGCGAGCAACAAACATTAACCAGAACTTCTCTCTTGGTGGTGGTGGTGGTGGGGGGGGGAACCGAACTGAGAAATTCAGCCTCCTACCCAGGGGCCACCCTCTTACAGTGTGTTTGTCTCTAACAGTTTTTTTATTGTTTACTACATTTTAGAAGTATTTAAAGTGTTTTCATGTTGAATTCAGTAAAACTGCACCATATCCTTGTGTAACAGACACTTTTTCATCAAGTTGGAGAAAAAACGCCAACCAGCAATTGCATAAAACAATATATGGGTGGGAGTGCATAACGAGAATATAATTACTGGCTTCCTCTTTTTCCCATAGGAAACTAGCGTTATTTGCTGTAATAAAGGAGTGTTTATTATGGCAAACACATGCACAGTTTCCCTCACTCTGCGCATGCACCTGCTTGAGTTCTTCGCTTCCCGACCACTGTCCCCTTCCCTTCCTCCTGAACCGCAAACTCACATGGAGACAAAACTGCCACTGAGACTCGGCGGTAAGTAATTTTAAATAGAAGTAATTATACCACAAGGATTACTGGATCGACTAGCCATACAATAATAAAAAAAACCAAAAAAAACTTTTAAATAAAAGTGAAAGGCGACCGCAGACCGCATGTTACAACGTAATCGGACCACAGCTGCACAGCAACCTTTTTTATTTTATATAATTGCTATGGGGAAACAGAGAAACCCAGCAATTATATAAAATGAAATATGGGTCAGTGTGTGTAACAAGAAGTTTACACACATCCAAGGGGTTAGATGCTATGCATAAACCCCTCAAGCTTCGCTCTTAGGGTTTATGTTTCAACTAACCCCTTGGGTGTGTGTAAACTTTTCATTACACACCCCAACTCATACTTTATTCTATATGTAATGCACACCCTCTGTGTGGGATGCTTTTATAGTGCCCTCTGGCTTCGCCCCTTGGGGTTTTTGTAGCATCCCACACCTCTGGTGTACATTAAATTCTTGTTATGCACTCCCATCCATATATTATTCTCTACATACTGCAGTGTTCTAGCATTTATTATAGTGGTGCGGTACCACCACTATAGTTTGGGTTCAGAAGGCACTTCTACAATATGTAAAACCCCAATTTTGCATGTTAATACTGCAGACATTCTCAGACAAAATAACCTCAACTTTGGCAAGTTGGTGCTTGGGACGAAGCTCTCTGGATCCTGAACATTTGGTAACTGTCAGTTTGGCAGTTTGAAAGTTGTAGAAGTTGAAAACATGAAAGAATGTGTTTTTTAAGACTTCTTTTTTCTCACAGATACAGTAGCTAGCTATAAAATGGGTTACAGATAAAGCCTGAAACTTTTATGCTTGTTTGAATTAGGGCCAATGGAGTGGCTGAAATTGAGTAATTAAAAAAATGAGGTTACATTTTTGTGCATACAAAGTTTTTCATGAATTTTTGACAGGGTGTTTTTTGCAAAAGTGCAGGTTCCATTTTCATGACTCAGTATCTGTTTTCTTAGGATAAGACTTCGATTTTCACGAGTCTGTGTGGTCACAAAAGTGGAGACAACCAGTTTTCACACAGGATAATTTTTGCTCACTGTTTGCTTAAAAACAGCAGAGCTCAGTTGGGCCACTTATGTGTTCAACAGAGTGTGGTGTAAGGGTGTTGTTTATACTTTAGTGTTTTGTTTAAATGTATAGTTTTCCAAATATTAATAAATGTGCTGTTTTCATGAGACAACCATCTCTGCTCTTGTTACACTATATGGTCATGAAAGTGGAGAAACACAAAAATGATTAGATAGTGCAAGTGATATGTGTGCTAAGCACATCAGACCATATACTGTACATGTGGTCATGGGCAATTTGACAAGCACACTACAGGCCGTGGTCAAGTAAGGGAAAGGGGAAATTGTTTAACCAGGAAAGGCACACTAAGCTGGATCTTGTTTCCAGGTGTGACCTGGGAGCACAAGGAAGTTAAGTGACTTGCTCAGGGTCACACAGTATGCAAGTGGAAGCTGTGGGATTCAAACCCAGGTCTGCTCTGCTGGATGTCACCAGATTTGCAGCTCAGAGCCTTAGACCACTGCGCTATACTGCCTCCTTTGCACTTTGCATATGGCCCACAGGGTTATGTGAAAAGCATGCTAAAGGGCTGCAGCTGTGCTTAAAGGGCACCTGCTTTGCATATAGACCACAGGGCCATGTGCAAAGCAAGTTACAGAGATGGGCCTTTGCATGACAGGTCAGCTACTTCACATATGGCCCTCATGTCCATGTGCAGCAGGACACCTGCTTTGTGCATGGCAGGACCATAGGTAAAGTAAGCTACAGGTCTGTGGATGTGCCAAATGGGACATCTACATTGCATGTAGACTGCAGGGCATGTTGAAGTAAGCTAAAGGGCTTAGCCTGTGCATGAGGATCAGATGTTGGCCTGCAAGGCCATGCATAAAGAAAGCTACAGCCCTGAGGCCTTGCCCAACAGGATACCTGCTTTGTGTATGGCCCATAATGAACAGCAAGCTAGTATGACAGTCTCAAAAATGCAGAACATTCATTGAAAAGAAAAAGTATGTTAATGTGCAAGTGCGGATTTATTATTAAAGCAAAAAAAGTAAGGAAATGTGAAAATTCCTAACCCTCTCACTCATCCCCCACCCCCAAGAACCCCACCACATCGAATGACAAAGCACAACTCGGAGTGCTTTATGATCAGCCCTGCAGCCTGTGCATAAAGCACATTATCCCAGGCATACAGTTTGGTTTATGTGTGGCAGCAGGGGACCCTTCAGTTAGTGCCCCGGACATGTCGTAGGCATTGTGTATGACCCTGCACAAAAATTAGCTGACCCATGAGACCTTGTCCTTGACCTGTAGTAGACTGTGTGTGTGGCCGTGTGGACCATACACAAACTGGCTGACCCATCAGACACTGTGTTGAGCTTTGACATTCCATTTGCTGGTGCTCGTGGGGGTGGGGGATGGGTGAGGTAGTGGGTCCCATTTCCTTACTTGTTTTTTTTTCAATCAAGTACATGTTATTAGTTTTAAAAGAAAACATATACAACTAAATACAATAATAAGAACTATATTGGGAATACCAAAAAATTACAATCAACTCTACTATAGTACTGTACCAACTAGTGCTGATACAACTACAACCATGAACATATGAAATTTGCCAGCAGACAAAGGCCTAGAGGTTTAGCAAGTCTGCTCGAATGTGCAGCTAGCACCCCTTATTCTGCAGCTGCCCCCTCCCTTTCACCTTTCCCCTTCATTGCCCCCCCCTTGTCCTGTCCCATCCTCTTTTTAAGCAGTCCACTGTTCTACTGGATACCACTTCTGAAATGGAGATTGTTCAAATCACATGATCTTGGGCTCATCCAGGATAGTACTATATCATGAAAACATGGAAGCAGTAAATGATAAGAAGCATAGAAACATATATCACTTGATGGTTGGGCAGAAAGTGTGTATTCTATCTAAATGGAACACCATTTATAACTTCTTGCAATTACCGAGCCCTGGTGCAATGAAGACCAGGATTGGGATATGGCCATAGCAGGGTATACTCTGTTCAGAAATGACAGGGTAGGTAAAAAAGGGGGAGGAGTGGCTTTTTATGTCAAGGACAAAATAAAAGCCACGAAAATAGAGGGAGATCAGGGAGGAGCTGAGGTACTGTGGGTGGTATCACGTCAAATCAGTGCAAACATTTCAGCACAAGCATTAGCGCATGGTAATTAGAACAAAATCATACAAAACGCTGCAAAACCTATGCAGCACAAAATAATAATAACCCATTTTGATCGCTGCTTATAATATATCTGGATACAGGGCAAGTGGCTGACTTCACAGTTGCCATGTTCACAGACCAGTCAGGAAAGTAGAGAAATATACTGACAGTGACACATTTTTAATGTATTTTTATATCGAAGGGTTCAGTTATTGTAGTCTCTTACCAGTTGGAGGTAAACTGTGCTGCAACACCCTTGAATCAGACCTAGCCATCCCTAAGATCCACCTCAGCCCTCTGTACTCGGTTCCATGTCAGTCATCTCAACTTTAAAGGTCTATAATCATTTTATTTATAGTTTTAAAACTTTATAAATAATGAATTCAGTAAATCATGTACTCTCCTATCTTCAGTCCCCAAAGGAGTATTCTGTTGTCAATCAGTGGTTCTGTACTGCAGCTCGTCAACACGAAGTCCCATAGCAGCACCACGGGGGTTCAAAAGCACAGAGGTAAAATAATGAAATTCTGTCTGGCTAAATTAAATATAGCAACATACCAGATGATCACAGCACTTTCAGGAGCCAGTAAGTGTCCTGTCAAGTCAATGCAACCTCCTGTGTCCTTGGTGCGCCAGGAGCACCATGCACCACATCTTGCTGAGATCCTCCGACGATGATCAGGATGTGCCAATCTATTCTCCCCCAGTACCTCTTGAGATGCCATACCCAACTCTTCTTCTTGGTAGTCCACCCACTCCATTCCAGTCCTCTCCAACAAATGATTTACCAAATCAGGGGAGAGCCAGGGATGCTAGGGATCGAGTCAAAAGTCTGTGCAGGATATCTCAAAGCAAATCTGACATGTTGCCCCTTTTCCTCAACAGGTGTACAATTTGTTCTTTAACCAGCTAGAGCAGGGCAAGGGGGGGATCCTCTGTGTGTGAATGCATATGCAATGGATAGACATGTGCTCAATTGTGTCTATGCTTTATTTCCTTGCGACTAAATGACCACGCTTAAATTAACTGCACTGCATTTTCTTGCACAGAATTAACATGGAACCACTGTGGGTCACCCTGGAAACACATAAGCGGGCCACTATTTGCATAAGAGTGATCTACAGACCTCCAGTACGAGGGGGAGAGGTGGATAAGGACATGATGAAAGCCATCTAAAGGATGGCACACAAGGTGGAGGTGTTGCTGGTGGAGGAATTCAATTTACCAGATGTGGATTGGCGCCTACCAGCTGTAGCAACAATCAGAAGTAGGGACATCCTGGATTCCCTGCAAGGGGCATCCCTCAGGCAACTAGTTAAGATGGAGGGGGGTCAGTACTGGACCTAGTACTGACAAATGGGGACAGTGTTCCTGACGTCATGATGGGTGACAACCTAGGGTCCAACAATCACTGTACATTGTGGTTCAATATAAGGACTGGGCCAGAACCAAGCTGCACTAAGATGAGGGTTATGGACTTTAGGAGAGACAATTTCAGGAAAATGGGAGGATGCCTCAGGGATGCCCTGGCAGGGATAGAGGATCTTGGGGAAATCGAGGAACTATGGGCAAAAATAAAGGGGGGGCATTGAAAAAGCAACAAGTCTCTGTGTCAGGCAGGTGAACAAAAGCAAGAGAAAAAAAGAGATCACTGTGGTTCTCTAAAGATGTAGTAGAAAAAGTAAGAGCAAAAGAACTAGCATTTAAAAAGTACAAAAAGACACAGAAGGATGAGGATGGGGAAAACTACCAGGAGAAACAAAGGGAGGCAGGGAAGGCAGTTAGATTTGCAAAGGCACAAACAGAGGAGAATATTGCCCAGTCAGTAAAAGAAGGGAATAAAACTTTCTTTAGATATATAAGCAAGAAGAGGAAGACCAAAGGGGGAATAGTAAGGATAAAAGGCAAAGAAGGAGTTTGCGAGGAGGAGGACCAAAAGAAGGCAGACATATTGAACAAATACTTTTGTTCAGTATTTACAGAAGAAGGGGTAGGTGACGGGCCAAAGATAAGGGACAAGGGCATAAATGGTAGGGAAGTGGAAACCAGTGCTTTTACAGAGGACAAAACACAGTGCTTTTACAGAGGAGAAAGTCTTCAATGTAGTAGCACAATTAAAAAAGTGTACAAGGCAATGGGACCTAATGGGGTGCACCCCAGGATACTGAGGGAGCTCAAAGAGGAGCTGGTTGCTCTTCTGACAACTCTATTCAACTTATCATTAGAAACAGGGGAGATTCCGAGGGACTGGAGGAGGGCAGATGTGGTTCCATGTCACAAAAGTGGGAACAGGGGGAGGCAAGAAATTACAGACCTGTCAGCCTAACTTTGGTAGTGGGCAAAGTTATGCAAACATTACTGAAGGAAAGGATAATGGAATACCTTGTAACCAGTGGATTACAGGATCCAAGGCAACATTGTTTCACGGGGGGAGGTCTTGCCAGACAAATCTGATTGAGTTCTTGGACTGGGTGACAAGGGTAGTGAATCAGGAAGGAGTGGTAGATGTGGCCTACGTGGATTTTAGTAAGGCCTTCAACACTGTTCCACATAGAAAACTGGTGAACAAGCTGGCTTGTCTGGCAGTGGGTCAAAAAGTAATAAACTGGGTAACAAATTGGTTAAGCAACAGGAGTCAGAGGGAGGTGGCAAATGGTGTCCACTCTGGAGGAGGCAAGGTGACCAGTAAGGTGCCTCAGGGCTCAGTACTAGACCCAGTCCTCTTCAGTGTCTTTATTAGGGACATTGCAGAAGGGCTAGAAAGGAAAGTATACCTGTTCCTGGATGACACAAAAATCTTCAATAAAGTAGACACACTGGTGGGGGGGGGGGAGATGAAGGATGATTTGAAAAAGTTGGAAGAATGGTCAAGAGTTTGGCAGCTGAGATTTAATGCAAAAAAGTGCAAAATCATGCACTTGTGGCACAGAAATCCAGGGGCTATGTACCAATGGGAGAGGAAGTACTGAAAACCATCAAACAGGAAACGGACCTGTGGTAATCATTTCTGATGACCTGAAGGTAGCCAAGCAGTGTGATAAGGCAGTGGCAAGGCTAGCAGGATGCTCAGGTGCATAGAGAAGGGTATCACCAGTAGAAAGAAGGAGGTAGTATTACCCTGTACAGATCACTGATAACATCCCACCTCGATTACTGTGTCCAGTTCTGGAGGCCCCACCTCCAGAAGGACATTAATAAGGTGGAGGGGTACAAAAGAGGCTACCAAAATGGTGCAGGGACTGTATCAAAAGCCCTACGAGGAGACACTCAGGGAACAGAATATGTACTCTCTGGAAGAGAGGAGGGAAAGGGGGGATATGATAGAAAAATTCAAATACTTGGCAAGTATTAATAAGGTACAGGAAGGTAACATTTTACATAGAAACATAGATTTTGATGGCAGATAAGGACCACCTAGTCCATCTAGTTCCATTTTCAATAGAAAAAAAAGCTCGAGGACAAGGGGTCAAGCTCTGAAGTTGGTGGGGGGGAGGCTCAGAGGAAATTTGAGGAAATACTTCTTCACGGAGAGTGTGGTGGATGCCTAGAACAGCCTTCCAGTGGAGGTGGTGGGTGCCATAACAGTGATGGGATTCCAGCATGCATGGGACAGATACAAGGGGACCTTGGTAGTAAAGCAAGGGGATGACACGACTGGAGATTAAGTAGGATCTGCGGTGGCACAGTAGGCAAGGAAAACCTGGCAGACTAGGTGGTCCAAGAGATCCACATCTGCTGACAACTTCTTTGTTTCTATGAATAAAAATGCCTTTCTGTCTGATCGTTCTAGGGTGTCAATATAAATGATACAACCTCTCTAGATCATGTAACGGCAGCATAGAACATATTATTTTCTACTTAGAATCTGGGATTAGGGTACAGGGAACACTCAGTCAGATAGATTACAAGGAAAAGAAAAGCATTTTCAATCTAGAACAACGTAAAACACCAATAAAACATTAACATACTGTATTGTGTGGGCATGTGTGATTTTGTATTTTCTTGAAACTTGGCTTCCCAGCCAAATGCCCTTTGGGGTAACCCTTGCCTCAATGTTTGTGCACAGAGGTTCTTTGTCTTTTAAATAGTTTTTTATTTTAATGGGTTCACCACAATATAACCCAGACAGACCGTCTTAGGATAGCTGGTTCATTCCACTGGGGTGTCAAACAGACGAGACATACTGATGAGTCCTAGTAGGACGAAACATGTGTCTATGTCATCTGTTGGCACCCTTTGCAAACTGCGTGAGAGGCCTTTCGGCACCATGCAATTCTGCTTAAAGTTGAACCAGCATAACATTCTGTGGTGATTTGCATATGCAGCCCATGATGCTTTGCATTGTGTGGGCATGTGTGATTTTGTATTTCCATTAACATACTGTAGTATACATATAAAGTAAATAATTTTTTTTGTGAAATTACTCATTTATTGCCACACGAGTGTTAAAACCTCTTACAAAAAGGATTGCAAAAATCCTGTAACCTAATCAGATGACTGCATCCATCAATAAGGCAGGTATCAGGCAGCAGAGACCAGTAAATAACTAGTCCCGGTGCCCCCACCATTCAGTCCTTCCAGTAGCTGTACGGTCCTCCACCTGCGGCGTTGGGCTATACTGCGCCCCTTGGTGGGCATTTATAGCCCAACACCGCCTACCCTGTTTTGTATTGTTGCTTGCATAGCTAATACATTGGACATCACTATGCTCCAAAGTGGACGTTTATAGCCCAACACCACCCACCTTGTTTTGTATTGTTGCTTGCATAAGTTACTCATGGCTTTGCCATTTGTGAGTTATGGATCTTACCTGTCACATGTAGAGAAAATGTGTTATTCCACTGCATGTGTTATGTATTCCATATACATATATACAGTATGCAGTCCAGAATCTGGCACAATGTAGACAAAAGGAACTATTAAATAGTAATTAATTCATTCATGTAATAAAATATCATCATCTACAGGCTTTTATATTGCATGAAATAAAGTCCCCTCTATGTACAGTACTTTATGCTATAATAATAACTGGGGAGCGTTCTCTCCCATTGGAAACCCGGGTTATAATTCACCGTTATAGCTCATGGATTATAATGGTGAACACGTGCCGGGTTTCCAATGCTCCATGCATGCGCCTGCCTCCACACTGTCCGCTAACCATGGGACCGGACGGTCAGTGCGACTTCAGCACTACACTGTGCCCTGGACTATACACCGCCATGAGTCAGTGGTAAGTAATTTTTTTTTTTTTAAAGAAACTTACCTACTTGCCTCCTGTGCTAAACTTTTTTTTTTTTCTTTTTTTAAGATTTTTTGGGAACCTGCTCCGCTGGAGCGCTGACCACACTTCCTCCACTCCGGACTTGCTTTCTCCACACTATCTATCACAGTTTTATTTTATATAATTGCTGTGGTGAGAAAATGCTCCTTAGCAGTTATATAAAACAAAACACGGGGTTGTGTGTTTTACTTGAGTTTTTACACACACACCCTTGGTGTTGGATACTTAAATAAAACCCCTCGAGCTTCACTCGCGGGGTTTATGTAGCATCCAACACCTCAGGGTGTGTGTAAAAACCTGTTAAACACACAACCCCATGCATTATTCTATATGTAAAATATTTTGTAATCAATAAGCAATATGGTGAAGTGATCAGATCACCAAACAATGAAATCCAGACTGGAATCCAACTATATCAACTGACTGAACTGTGTGATCATGAACAATTCATAGGGTCTCCCTATGCTGTGTTCCTCACATCAGTAAAATTGGGTAAGAGTAGGACCTCCACTGAAACTTAGATCTTGCACCTTAGGTGGTCTATCCTGGATAATCATGTAAATGAAAAAGATAATGTACATAATGAGGATTTTTCATTTAGAGACTTAATACTTTGCACAGTTAGATTAAAAATGCACTTATGCGGTGGGAGTACTACCTTTATCCAAAGAAGGGGACCTCCACTTACCCATCTATTGAGAATTCTATCTGCCACAAGAACACATGTCCCTGGAAACCTAAACGTTTTTGAAGGCAACCCAGAAACATCCTTGGCAAAGTCAGCATTTTAAAGTTATGAAAGAGCAGTCTTTTCTTTGTTAAGGCATGATGGTTTGGACATTTAACTCTGGTTTCAATTAGGATTCATCTTTCCCTCTGGCAAGATGTCAAGCCTGTCTCATTGATTCCTCCTGTAATAACTGCTATATTCATTTAGATAATGCTTCAAGGTTAATTAAACCTTGTTGGGGGTTCAAACCCATGGTCATCACATTTGTTGGCAGGTAAGCTGTAGTAGCCAGTCTTATGTTAGTCTGCTGCTTCACATATTTATCAAGGGGCACTGGTGTAGGTTCAGAATATTTACAGCATTTGCTTGTCCTACCAAATATACCAAATATGCAAGCTGTCTTCTCATCTCTGCAAGACACAAGGTACAGTACATATTAAACAAATTCAGCTGTTGCTGTTAATTATTTCAAATTGCTTAATTATTATCATGAGAAACCTTAATTGTGCTAGTGAACGCTGAATGATCTACCATGTGTATAACTTCCACCATCCCAAAGTCCACCCTGGATTATCAGTCTTGAATCATTCAGGTCCCTTGACCTGTCCTTTGAGCTGACTGACCTCTAAAATACTGACTGGCTCACCATCTCAAGATCTGATTGTGTTGATGATATGATTGGCTATTTCACTCCAAATTCACTGCTGTCTGGAGGACATGTGTGAAAAGTTCTCAACTCCCATGGGGCTCAGCTGAGCTACAGTAAGTGTTAGCCTCAAAACTTGAGATGCCATTCAGTACCTTCATGAAGTCTTTGACTCTAAGTAGCACCTTTTAAAGTATGAACAGCTCTAGAACACCTGCACCATGATAATTAGACGGGCTAAGCAAAGGCTCTTTTCCCTCCAACCTCTAGAACAATTTAAAAATGCCCTTCTCAATTCTGGAAGGTAATATGCTATTTATTTGACCCACCATCCTAGTCCACCTCTCTAGTCCTACAACTATGCAGGTCAGCTATCTCTGATTCCTTAGAAGTGGTCACCCCATCCGATGAGTTTTTTATCACCTGTGCTCTCTCACTGCTCCTCATCTCCTTTCCTCTACCCAGTTCACCTGCTCCTCCATTCACCTGTCCCCCAATCCCATTTCTTACTGTTTCTCCTTTTAACCTAACTCCCCTGTCTTTGCTCTTTCTGTTTTGTTGTTGCTTAACCCTGTGAACTGCAACAGCCCTGATGGCCTTGTCCAAAACTACTCTACCTCTCTGCACCTGCTATTGCTGAACGTACCTCCGCCCTCCTTAAGCTCTCCTTTACACTGGTATAGTCCCTGTTGTTTTGAAGAGTACCAAAGTTCACTCCTCTACACAAATATGGTGATCCTTCCTCTCCTGGGAACTATTATCCTATAACCCTTACCCCTTTACTCACTAAGGTTCAAGAAAAGTTAGTGCTCTGTCAACTTTTCTTGTATACTTCCTTTGTCCTCAGACCTTTCCAGACAGGCCTCTGTAAAGCACACTCCACTGTCTCTTCCTTCCTCAAGTTCTGTCCTGAAGGGTATGGATCAGGGCCTGCTTCCTTTACCTCTGCGATTGTTATTGATTTTAGCAATGCTTTTGGCAGTTGCTCACATCAACTTGCTTGACAAGATTGCAAGGCAGACCTGTCTGACCTCTCGTTCCAATCCTCCTACCCGTCTAACTGGTGCCAATTGGTCCTTGTAGGTAGTTCTCTTTTCTCACCTCTTCTAGTCAAATACATTTTTTATTCAAAATGGTTTGCCATCTAAGGCAGGCTCCTCTTCGAAAGGCTTGTGTAAGAAGATCCTGTCTTCCCTGGGTGTTGGCTGAGCTTATTTCATATCAACATACTAGGGACTCTGCTTAGCACCTTCAGAAGATCACTGTCTCTACAGCAGACTACAGCAGATACAAACATCTGCATAATGCCTGCACCAAGGATTCTCAGCCTTGCCAAATCAGAACACTGTACCTCAAACTTCTAAAGTAACATTAATTGCCACCATGAAATTCTGAAAAGCTGTAAACTCTCTTTTGAATACTCGCAACCAGTCTCCTTTCCCAGCACTCAGTCTGGGCAGTGTCACAGTATCCAGACCTGCTGAGTTAGTTGTCTTCTTTAACCACTTTTTCACCACCTTGCCATCTCACTTTTACCTCTTTTTCCTCCCTCCCTCCCCTCAATTCTCTTACTTCCTTACCTTTCCCTCTGATCACCCTATTTTAGCTCTCCCTTTTCTCAACCCTTCCAAAGGACATAGCCCTCGTGGACAAGGACATAGCTCTTATGGACTTAACCCAAAACATTTCTATTTGCCTATGTTATAGCCTCCATGATTTTCGACCTTCTTAGTCTCTCCTTCTTCAAGGCCACTGTTCCTGGCTATCCTCCTGCATAAAGGTGGTGACATTTGTGCACCTGGCAACTATATATAGAATAAAGGATGGGGAAGGGTATGATATGAGAATTTAATGCACGCTGTCATAGTGGGATGCTACATCAAAGCATCCCACAGCGATGGTGTGCATTAAATTCTCGTAATGCACACCCTCCCCATCTTTTGTTTTGTATAATAACTGGGCAGCAATTTTTTCCCAGCCTGATTTCTGTGACCATGTGACACTGACAAATACACACACACACACACACACACACAGACACACAGTCTCTGCTTCAATGTCCCTCTGTCCCTTTCCATACTGAGCATTTTGTTCTTTTTTGTTGTTGTTGTTTTTTTACTCATGTTTTATTATATATTTTTTTCACTTACAGTCTGTTGTTGGGATTGCGCTAGTGCTGTGAGTCGAGGCCCCATTCCTAAAGCAGACAAAAAGCAGGACCAACCAGATATGAGTTTTTACTGCAGTTGCTCCATTTTTTAATAGGGTAGGAATTAAAAATAGTAAATGTACAGGGCAATCTTGTTGTGGTGGCTCCATCTTGTGGTGGCTTCTTGGTAAGTGAGAGATGGAGCCACCATGTTTACAAAAGCTTTAAGCCTGCCCAAGCACTGAACGAGAGCCAATGAGGGAGCACACATTTTGAAGGACAGTCCACGTCAATTCCATAATACCCATGGGTTATTATGGAAAATATCAGCTCAGTCAGCCAGTAGAGAAAAATTGCTGGCCAGTAATTATTGTCCTATATCTCACCACCTTGTTCCGACTAAACTCCAAGTACTTTTAGTTCTTTCCAAACCTGCCCCTTTGCTGTCTCCTCTGCCTTTCCAAGTCCCCACTAATCTGGCATTAGGAAATCCTGTCTACTGTAACATCCCAGTTGTACCATTCTGACACCCTCTTGAAGAGGGTGTAGTTTAGGGCCACATCATCTCTGCTGTCTTTGTCAATCTAGATAAAGCTTGCAGCACTGTTGCCTACCCTCTCCTATTGGGCAAACTTGCAGGAGCTGGACTATTTGACCTAGTGGTCAAAAGACTCTGCACCTACCTGGGAGACAGGTCCTAGGCCATCGCCATTGGTGGTGCCTTCTCCCATCCCTCACTCAATAGACGTCATTATTCCACAAGGCTCCGTCCTTGGCTGGATCTTGTTCTCAGTATTCCTGAATGACCTGTCTACAATCAGTGCCTCCTCATACATTCAAAAGTAAGTAGATTCACTGCTGACCCTTCTCTCACTGACTTGGCTGTGCCCCTGCAATGTGACTTTAAAGGTGTCCAGCACTAGTTCTGTACCAGTCAGCCTACACTGAATGCCAAAACAGACCATCGGCACCAGGCAGCATCTAACCTGAATCCAAACACCCAAGTCTTCACAACCCCATATGGCTTCCAACTGGAGAAAGTTTCCTCCTATGCCTGAGTGTCTTGCTTGGTAGCAATCTTGATCTCTCGGTTCGTGTTGTCATCCACAGCAAATTTCTCTCCAAGTTTGGCACGCTGTACAGGAATAAAGCCTCTGTTCTCTTCCCAGCCAGGCACGTGGATAAAACTCATTGCCTTTGACTGTGGGAATGAGGTATGTAGCACTACCTCCAAATTCACACTTCCAGATTGGATCCCTGGTCCATTCGTTTTTTTTCCTTGCCCTCAGCTGCTCTCTCTCTACTTCTTCTTCCTCTGTTTCCCTCTCCTGAAGGCCATCATATCTCTCTCATAGGGGTGTAGCCAATAATTTTAAACTTGTGCTCAAGAGTTGCCCCCTCCCAGCCCCACAACTTAAACACAAATTAACAGATGTGCTGGCCCACCACAGTACCCGCTCAGTTCAGCCAACAATGTTTAAAAGCCATTAAGAAGTGCTAAGTAAATCCACTTTAAATTAGCCTCCAGCTACTCATCCATTGACTGTCTTATCTGTTTATACAAAGACCCCACCTTATGTTTAAGCAGCTTCTTTGTGTAGCACTTAGTCTGCTGTCTCCTGGGAGGTGAGGAGATAGGCCACCAGCAGCAGCTCACTCCTCTGGAAATTAAGACAGCTGGTGTGCCCCCAAATGGTGATTTTCATTTAGTTCCCGGCCACTAAATACCAAGTTCAAAGATGAGCTTGCCTCAAAGGCAGAGCCTGGGGACAGCAGCAACTAGGGAGGGAGGCCTGGTGTGTCCACACAGCCTTGTAGTGTTCTTACAAAGCAGCTATGGCAATAGTAATGGGCAAGACCAAACATGCTCTCCACTCACTGTATTTTCCAAAGAGCAACAGTTCATGACTATGAACACGATTTACTCACCAGAAATCCCCATTTACATACTATATTACATTTGAACTGATATGACTGAGTAATTTGATATGCATCAGTATGTGACATATGACATCCTCAGTTGAAGAATTTATTGCAGGGTTCCAAGCAAATCAGTTCACTCTCAATGAACGCAAAAGTCTAAATTACATTTTGTATTAGGCAAGAGTTTTGCCAAGCTGTACTCTACCTTGGCCTTAAAAATTTTGGATGACTTTTTCTTTTCTTTTTTTTAATTTACTGGTATTATACTTTTCTCTTCTCAGTCTGGCTGATCTCATCCCCAGCCTTGTCACCCACTGTCCCTGGGAGTTACCTCTGACCAGATCAGTGCCTTATGTTTTTTCCCCTGTGGCAGAGTCCCCCCCCCACTGAGTTCCCAGAGCCCAGGAGAAGTTAGAGCTGGCTTGTGGTCAGCAGCCCAGTGAGTGGTGTGGGGCCTGTGGAGAGAGAGGTGACATCATGCTGCTTCAGGCTGGGAGGTGTTTCTTCCCTATTTTGGATCCACACCATGAATGCTTAATGGGCTAGGACTAAGTGCATGTCTGCACACAAAATAAATAGGGCAGATAGAAATCCACAAAGGTGGCACATCAGTGCTACTGCAATTGTGTCATATGAAAACAGTTGTTTGTCTTACCTGATGATGGCTGTCTGTGGTTGGTTGTGTGGTCTTGTCCCTTTACTGCTTGGGGCGGGTGAAGAGTTAGGGCCCAAAACCCTAATGCCATATTTCAAACAACATGAAGTCTTGCTATATTATAGACATTAGCAGTTTGATCCAGCTCTAGAACTGCCCCGGAGTGAAATGGTTAAAACCATTCCAAAATAGAATTTTGGCACGAGAGCAGCTCTATCTGTGTCATTTCAAACTTGAACTGTCAGATTCTTTACTCCGCCTCAGTGAACAGTCACTCTGGAGATTTCTCCTTCTGCTCGGTTCATTTCTCGGTTTAAAAAGTGTTTTCTCGGTTGGATTTAACCGAGAATAGTTTTATTTTAACCGAAAAACCGTTTGGTTCAAGCTCTATCTGTGGTAACCGTAAGTAAATGAAGGTTTTGTCTGTGTGGAACTTGTAAGTTATCGGTTCGGTTTTGAACCGATCAGTGGGTTTTAAACTCATTTAAAACTAAAAGTTACTATTTTAAATGCGGTTCCGGTTCTTATCGGTTCTAAAAAAAGGATTTATTACGGTTTTCCAATACCGTCAGCACGGTTAAGAACCGATAAAGGTGTCTTGCTATGCACTGCCGTTAAAAGGGCAAGTTTTTGGTTGAAGCTGGCATTATGTCTGAGAAACCCAAAAGAAAAACTGGGCCCACTGGGTTTCCAACACTGTGATGTTTGTGGGAAGTCTTTGCCAAGGCTGACCCACACACCACATGTGTTTATTGTCTGGGTTTGACCACCTCCAGTCAGACTGCCAGGTATGTAAGAATTTCCCTGCAGCCACCCTGGAAAAAAGATTGGGCAGGCTCAGGGAGCGAGAGGCCAAAAAGTCCGCTGACCCAGATGGCCAGCCCGGTTCGGTGCCAACCGAACCAGAGGGAGTGCCCTCTGGCCAGGGCCAGACTTCCTCGGCAAAAGAAAAGCTGGTTCTGAGGAACCAATTCCAGTAAAGAAAACAAGAAAATCAGCAGGTCTGAGTCCAAAATTCCTTCTCCAACTGCTGCAGAGATAACAAAAGCCATACAAATTGTCCAGTCACTGTCTCAGGGTCCGTCCAACCACCACTATCTGGTAAAGGTCGGTTCGTCCGGTCCCAGTGGTTCAGGATTATGATATTGAGGAATTTTATGAACCAGAGGAGGGAGGAGGATTATGAACAGTATGAATGTGGCTGGGAAGGTCTGGGTGTGCCCATTGAACGGACATCTCCCCAGACAGACCTTAGAATCTCCCCTATGCTGTCTGAGTCCCCATCTCATTTTATGTTTTATAAAAAGTTGCTGAAACCTCCAGCTTCCTTTAGAAGAGGCTGTGGATGAGCAAGAGGAGCCTGATTTTGTAGAAATGATGGATATTCCAGAGTCTAGGAGATTGTCTATTCCTTTACATAAGTCTTTTAGGAAACAATTAAAATTTTTAAAAGCTCCTAATTCTGTGCCTCCTGTAGATAAAAAGATGGACAGAAGGTATACATTGTCAGGCCCTGATACAGAATTCCTTTCTCAGCAATGCAGTCATGTTGGGGTAGTTCAGGCTGCTGCCTGTGATAAAGCTAATATTCCCTTGGCTTCACATCCTCCTGACAAGGATTCCAGGAAGATTGATGCCATGGCAAAAACAGTATATGGCAGCCTCTCTGGGACTCAGGCAAGCAAATGATATGGCTTATGTAGCTAGGTATCAGAAATCTAGATGGGATACTGTTATGCATTGGCCAAGCAGGCCCATGGCCAGCTGGCTAGTGAACTAGAACAGGTGGCTGCTGATGGCATTGAAGCCTCTAAGGTTCAGTTTCATGCTGCTGTGGATGTTAATGATGTTTCCTCTAGGGTCATGGCCACATCTGTAGCTTTTCATAGAGTTGGCCTGGCTCAGGGTGCTTAGTTTGTCACAGGATACCCAGACTAAGGCTATGGATTTTCCTGTGGTGGGAAATTCTCTGTTTGGAGAGCAGACAGAGAACTACATGAAGAAGATGGATGAATATAGGACTACTTACAAGAGTGCCCAGGCTAAGGAGGCGAAGCCACTCCTCAAAGGCATGCCCCAGGGGGTAGGGGTAGGCCTTTCACAGGCCTTTCTACCAGACTCAGGCCTCCTCTTGCCTATGCTCAGTGGGCTTCTTCAGAGGCGGGGAGGCAGGCGAGGGGTGGGCAGACCTACTCCCACCCCCAGCCTAAAGCTCCTGCGAAACAGGCACCCTGATGGGGTGCCCAGGGCCGGTCTCCTGTACCAGTGGGGGCAGGCTGGCTTACTTCAGTCAGAATTGGGCTTCTTTAACCTCAGACAAGTGGGTTCTGGAAGTAGTAAGCCAGGGTCTGGTTCTCAGCTTCAAAAAGTTTCCCAAGTTGAGAAGCAGACTTTTCTACTGCAAGTGCTTCAGAGACCCTCGCTCTGGAAACAGAGGTCTCATCCCTGTTAGCTCTCAGAGCAGTAGAAAGGGTTCCTCCCCTGCATCAGGGCAGGGGTCTGTATTCCAGATACTTCCTTACCCCAAAAAAGACAGAAGAATGGCGGCCCATTTTAGATCTTAGATATCTGAACAAGCATCTTTTTGAAACCAAAGTTCAAAATGGTAACTCTGGCAATGATTTTACCTTCCCTAAGGCCAGGGGACTGGCTAGCCTCCCTGGACCTCAAGGATGCCTATTTCCATGTCCTAATCAGAAGATCCCATCAAAAGTACCTCAGATTCGAACTGCCCTCAGGTCATTACCAGTTCAGAGCAATGCCCTTGACCTTACCTCTGCTCCAAGGGTATTCACAAAGTGTCTAACAGTGGCAGTGGCCGCTTAAGGAGGCAGAGGATTGCTGTTTTCCTATCTAGACGACTGGCTCATTGTAGGCCAGTCCCAGAACAGGTAAAATCTCACCTGCAGGTCACCCAGCAGCTTCTCACCTCCTTGGGTTTTCTGCTAAACCTACCAAAGTCGGTTCTGGAACCAGTCCAGGTACTCACCTTTATAGGGGCAGAATTGGACACAAAGCTAGCCAGAGCCTTTCTTCCCCCAGAAAGGGTAAGGAATTTAGTGGCTCTGGCCTCTTCCTTCACTCTGCAGGTCTCTCGACCAGCAAGACACTTTCTGCAGCTCCTGGGGCACATGGCTGCATCCACAGCTGTTGTGCAGGAGCCAGATTTCAGATGAGAGACATTCAGTTTCACTTGAGAATCTTTTGGTCTCAGAGAAGAGACCCCCTTTCCAAGTTGGTCCCAGTGACTCGAACCTTGATCCTAGCTCTCCAGTGGTGGCAGGATCAGAGCAATTTAAGAGCGGGGGTTCCCTTCATTTCCCCTTCTCACGACTTGACTCTCACTACAGATGCTTCCCTTCTGGGTTGGGGAGCCCACATGGGCGACCTTTCCACTCAGGGAGTTTGGTCCCCCCAGGAATCTCTGCTCCACATCAATTTTCTGGAACTCAGAGCTGTCTTTTTAGCTCTTCAAGCTTTTTCTGCATCTGTCCACGACAAGGTGATACAAGTCAGAACAGACAACACCACAACAATGTGGTACATCAACAAACAGGGGGGCACTCGGTCTTCGGCCTTGTGCACCGAGGCAATGAAGTTGTGGTCTCTGGCCTATTCTCTGAACACTTCCCTCATAGCAGTTCATCTTCCAGGGAAGGACAATGTCCTAGCGGATGCCCTCAGCAGGATTTCCCAGGGCCATCACGAATGGTCCCTGGATCCTCAAGTGCTGGGGATAGTTTTTGCCAGGTGGGGCATCCCTCAGATAGATCTTTTTGCAGCCCCAGACAATCACAAACTTCCTCTGTTCTGTTGCAGGCCTCAGTGCTGGGCTCAGTTCCCTAGATGCCCTTCTTCTGGATTGGGAGGAAGTTCCTCTATGCTTCCCCCTTTCCTCTCCTATTCAAAGTACTAGTCAATCAGATCTCAGCCTTGCAGGGTGATTCTGATTGCCCGGATGGGCCAGGCAGCCCTGGTACCCCTCCTTCTGTCTCTGACAGTCCATCTTCCCTGTGCCTCCCAGGAATCACAATCTGTTGACTTGTGCCCAGGGAAGGGTTTGGTATCGGACCTCAAATCCCTCAACCTCAAGGCCTGGCTCTTGAGGAGTTAGAGTTTGCTGATTTACACCTCTCTCAGGGTGTTCTTGAGATCCTAAAGGCTTCCAGAAAGCCTTCCACTAGGGCTACTTATAGTTCTAAATGGAAAAGGTTTTCCATTTGGTGTGCTGGAAAATATTTCCCAGAATCTGCTGAATTGCCCATTTTGTTAGATTACATGGTACATCTTAATTCCTTGGGTCTCAGACCAGCTACCCTGAGAGTTCATTTGGCAGCTGTGTCTGCTTTTGTGTCAGCAGGAAAGTCATCCTCTCTTTCCTCTCATCCTGTGTTTTCCAAGTTTTTAAGGGATTACTCCATACTAATCCTCCTTTGGAACCGCCCTGCTTGGGACCTTAATGTTTCATTGCCCAGTTAATGCAACCCCTTTGAACCTCTGTCTTCTGCAAAGCTTAAGTACCTAACTTGGAAAACTGTTTTCTAGTGGCTATCACTTCTGCCAGACGCATAAGTGAATTGCAAGCCTTGTCAGTGGAGACTGACTTTATTTCTTTCCACAGGGATAAGGTAGTCCTTAGGACTAATAGGAAGTTTTGCTAAGGTGGTTTCAGATTTCCATCTTAATCTATCTCCTTCAGTATTTTTCACTGATCACTCCTCTTGGTGAGAGGAGGTTGCACAACCTGGATGTTAGAGAGCTCTTAGTTATTATATAGAGCGTACAAAGGTCGAGGTTCGAATCCCTCCAACTTTTCCTTACCTATGGTGAAGTTGGGAAAGCAAACCGCCACTAAGAGATCAATAGCCAGGTGGATTGTCTCTTGTATCCAATTTTGTTATCAGAAAGTGGGCAGAGCCCCAGGTTTGAGGGCTCATTCTACCAGGGGTACAGCTCGTCTCTAGCTGCTGCCAGAGATATCCCTTTATTAGAGATTTGCCAGGCTGCTACTTGGAAAATGGTACACACTTTGCCAAGCATTACTCCCTGGATGTCCAGGCCAGGAGAGATGCTCGGTTTGGCACAGCTGTTCTTCAGAGCCTATTCCTAAGTAGGTTCTGCCCTCCTCCATGGAGGTACTGCTGTGTATTCTACTAATGTCTATAATATAGCAAGACTTCATGTTGTTGAAGAAAAAAAATACTCACCTTAGTAATGTTGTTTCTTCTAATGAGTCTTGCTATATCTAGACCTCCCCAACCTGCCCTCTCAGAACCTCTACTTGGTGGGGTGCGGGCAACTTAGTGTGGGCACTACTTATGTCCTGTTAGCATTTTGTCCCCTTTGGGACTTTGGGGTGTGTATATGTGCCGTGTGTGTGTTTTATTATACTTATGTTCCATTTTCATATTATTAGAATGGTGTTAGTATTTCTGGTCCCCTGACTTGAGTCTTGGGTGTTGGGACCATCAATGGTTGTTATTATTAGGTAGCCATTTGGCTAGTGTAGGTTACAGCTTCCACACAGACCTTAGTGAGTTTGGCTCGTAAAGATCTGACAGTTCAAGTTTGAAATGACACAGATAGAGCTGCTCTCGTGCCAAAATTCTATTTTGGAATGGTTTTAACCATTTCACTCCGGGGCAGTTCTAGAGCTGGATCAAACTGCTAATGTCTATAATATAGCAATACTCCATTAGAAGAAACCACATTACTAAGGTGAGTAATTTTTTCTTCCCTACCCTTGTTGCTTGAAATGGAACCCTAACCAGTGCATTAACATGGTTTTAGAAATGAATTTCCTTACTTTTTGAGATAGTGTAATCGTATCCTCATTCACACAGGTCCCATTGGGACCTGCTTGAACACATCCATCTGGCTATGAAGCCCTGCACTTCTGGTGTCTGTAGATGTCAACACGTAGGGCCATTTCCATGTGCCAAATGTGGAGTCCATCAGGCTGCAGAAGTGCAGGACCCACTGGGCCCTGCACTTCCTTGTAGCTACAGGTGCAGGTTGAGGAGTTCATGTGGATGTAGAAGCAAAGCAAGGTAATTAAGCACAGAGCCTTCCAGGCCTTGCACTTCCATATTGCTATAGATGCAAATGTGCAGGAGTCCTTTAGGCATAGAAGGGGGCCCTGTGCTTCTGTGCGGCTACAGATGCACCTTTTCAATCATGTGTCAGGTATGTTTCTATAATGGTTCATGAGGTATGGTCATATTAAAAGTGTAGCTGTGAAATGTTCAAAAATAGCACAGTTATGAGCAAAAGTCTGAAGAAATTCTTATTTTGTGAGCCCATATTTTTGTTTTTTGAGCTAGCAGTCATGTTTTGTGAAGGTCAAGAAAGAAGATTCTGAAAAAAACATGAAGTCCAAAATCTTGTTTGGTGAGCCCACTTTCTTGTTTCATGAGATTTGCTTGGGCTCACAAAACAAGATGCCTGCTCATGAAACAAGATTCTGAAAAAAAAACCTAAGTCCAGAATCTTCATGAGCCAACATTCTTGTTTTCTGAGACCCTATTCTGGTTTCATGAGCCTCACTAAACAAGAAAACTGACTCATGAAACAAGTCATGCTAAGGATTTTAGGGATGCCACAAAAAGTAATTTCGGGGTGGTTTTTCAAACAACTCAATCCACAGTCAAGCTAAATGGGTTCCATTTAGCTACAGTCATGTGTTTGTGTCTCTCCAGGGCATAATTTTTATAGTTTTTCAAAAAATGTTTTATGAAAAAACAGAAACAAGATGGCCACCATACAAAACAAGAATGTTTTTCTCATAAAACAGGAATTCTGCCTCATGAAACAAGAATTTTCTTTCATGAGCAGGAATTCTTGTTTCATATTAAACATCTATCTGAAATGCTCATAACCGAAGTTTCAAATCCTTGTAACTTGGGAACGGATTAACATTTTTCACCAAACCAGTGAAAGGTGCTATTCTAGGGCAAGCCCCTTTTACCGTTAAAATCTGAGAACAAAATTTCAAACCGTCTGGGCTGCAGGTGAGAACAAAAAAAAAAATAGCCCCCCTCCCCCCCCAGTGTTTCTTCTTTTTTGACTATCTGGATCCCAAAATCTGCTCATCTGACCACAACATATCTTACCAAATCAAGAGACCTTGCCCCCCAGATCCCACATCCCAAAATTTGTACAATTCTGTTAAACTGGGACAAAGTTATTAACTTGCAAATGCAAGAATTTAACATTGAACACCCTACTCAACTCTAACTAATATAGTAATCCCAGTGGTCTGGTGTACTCTGCCCCCCCCAGGAGGTCAACAGTCCCCCCCCTTGCCCACTCAGGACCCACCTCCCTGCATCACCCCACTCGGACACCGATTTCAGTCTGTGGCAGTCAAGATGGCAAGTGGCACAGCCCTCCACTGACCACCTTGGCCAACAGCCATATGACAGGCATTCATGATATTGCATACTGTAGGAACAGCCAGCCAGTGCTATTTATGGTTACTGCAGTGCTAACTCTTGTCCCCTACAGTTGATCTACTCCTGCTGTTTAATATTTCGCTGAAGCTACAATCCTCTGTCTGTGTCATCATATTCATTTCTACAGTAACAAACTGTGATGTCACAGATAGAGAATTATGACTAAAGCTAAGGATTGAGCTCAAGAAGCAGATAGACTATAGGGAACAGAGATCATGTTTCCATGCAGATTAACCCAGTACTAAAGAGCAAAGGGAAGATACATATAGGCAATATATAAAAAAGCAACTTCAACTGGATTAACTATTATGTTTTTCCAAGTTTTCTCAACAGTGACTAACTCACTTTAATTGCATTGTTTGTGATAGACTAAAGGTGGCATTGATCATTTATACAGGATAATAAAAATTTTATTTTTGTGTCACAGTGGTTATAGTGGAGTGTACAGTATACACTTAGTGTACTTTTCTGCTGGCATAACTGAGGTGCCCCCCCCCAGGTCCTGTTTAGCCTTTAAAGGCCTTGTGAATCAGGGTAAGGTTACCTGTGAGGCCATGCCCACTCTTTCAATTTCTTCCCTCTTAGTGGATACGTAAGCTCTTAAACCCATCTGCAAAATGTGTGACCAGCACAGAGTACCCCATGTTCAGCATATAGTAGGGAACATTCCATTTTATTCAGCAAACAGTAGGAAACATTCCATTTTCCTATGCTGTGGGGGGGGGGGGGGAGGAGTTACACTAATTTGTAAACGTGCCTTTGGCCATAGTAAAATATCAAGTCCTCATTTGTTTTGTTGACTTCATTAACATTGGGTGCTCCATTAGCTGAACTGTGTGTATTGATCTTAACTGCATATAAATATTGACCAGTATAAAGATGTTATAATAACTGGGTCTTCCTTTTTGTCGTAAAAAAACCATGGCATTATTTGTCAAAATAAAGGAGTGTTTATTATAGCAACCACGCACACGGTTTACCTTGCTCTGTGCATGTGCCCACCGCAGCTCTTCCTCCAGGACCACTGGCCGCCTTGTCTTATCATGGGAGACAGAACTGCCATTCGGACTTGACGGTAAGTGACTCCCAGAAATAAAATATAGACGTTATAAAACAAAAAAAAACTGTATTTCAGCTGCGGGCAGAAATAAATAAATCAAAAAAAGTTTAAATAAATAAGAATGACCGCGGACCGTGTACTGGAACCTAAGCAGACCACTGCCGCACAAAAATGTCTTCTTTATTTTATATAATTGCTGTGGCCAAAAAGGAAAACTCAGCAATTATATGAAATAAAATATGGAGTTAGATGCTTGTCATAAACAGCTTCACTTTCGGGGGTTTATGTAACACCTAACCCCTCAGGTGTGTATAAACTTCTCGTTACACACACGCCACCCCATACTTTATGTATAATAAAGGAATCTGTGTGCTTTAAAAAATAAGGCTGTCAAGCAGTTCTAACACTTCTGAATCTGAAAACAAAATATGTATATGAAATAATATTTTTATTTTTCCCAAGAGTTTCTTTTGAGAAAGAGTGTGCATTTTCCCATAGAATACAGAAGACTGTAAATCAGATTATTAAAAACATTGCCTCTGTTGTAACAGAGCTTTTTTAAACCTAAGGGGGCTAACAGCATTTGTTTTCTTTTTTCACTTTTTCAGGGCTACTGGTGTTTTCATTATGGCCTTTTTTATTTCTTGTTTGCTTTAATAATATGAATGGAAAATACCCTTCAGCATGATTAAAGTAGTGTATTACATATGGAAGCAGTCTTGAAGGTGTACATCATCTAAAATATGACCGCTACTCTGTGTCAGATTGGCTGTGAAGATGTTTGGAAATAATGAGCTAGTTTGGTCATTTCAGTACCTTACTCATGTATGACCTCTCACTATTGAAGTACAGTGGAATAGTTAGCATTTGACAAAGACTAAGCAATCACACTGAAACAGCTGTGTGGTCAAAGTATTAAGCACTTATATAGTATAAATATTTTAAAGTGGATACATTCATATCATTGTGGTGTGCAATATAGCCATTCATTTTTTTATTGTCAGCTGCAGCTACTGTTATGGACTGTTTCAGTCTGGCACTGTGCTCATCACACTTCTTGAATAATAGCTTATATTATTGATGTCTTTGTCCTTGTACCTTGTGGACCTGTGTAATATTTTAATATTTTGTGTTTTTATACACAAGTACACCTGTATTATGGTTGCTATTTTATTATTATGATTATTTTTGTAACTCTCCATGTTCCTTCTCCCATGATATGCACCTGGGAAATGCCTTTCACCTGTTACCACATTTTAAATAATTAGATGGGATAAACCCATAGGCACGGGATATGGATTACTGTGTATACTGCACCTTATAATGTATTTTTATGCATTTCTAAATGAAGCATATAGTTGAAAGCATACACTTTGCTGGCAGAAACATGCAATTATTTGTTTTTATTGTTTGCTTTAAGCATAGCCAGTAGAAAACTATTTCCTACCATTAAATTGAAATACCAATTTTATCGCTATTTTTCCTGTCAGCTTTTCTACCATTTTGTCTTCCAAATGTTATCCAGTGCTTGCTCCCCATTGTGAGGCTTTGTATCCCTAAGCTACCTATGCAAATGTTGGCCTAGACTCCATTAAGCAATCAAAAAATATTTAAACAGGAGATCATTCATTAAGTCAAAATGTAAGTCTAATCTGTACATACAAACTAAAACCAATTGCACTTAAAGGGGAACTGTCATCAACAGGGTATCTTAATGTCTGAAAGACTATAAAAGGCTAATTTGAGTGAGCCATTGTGTTTATCTGTGAGTCGTTGCAGTCCAGAGTTATTCATATGTAAATCAGTCTGTAATTAAGGGCTGGGGGCAGCCATATGTTTTAGGCTCCTGCAGGAAATTATGTCATTGAGGATCTTGGCCCTCCATTGACTATAGGTTAAATAGGAAATTGTCTGTTTTAAGGTATTATTACAACACTTTCTACATTCATAATAATTGTTTTGTATGTGCATTGAAACTAGTGAGTTATCACCCTTACATTTCAAACTGTTAGTAAAAATAATCCATCTTTAGTATTTCTTCAACCTCTAAGCTATAATGCCAGCTGCTCATTAAAAACTACACATCTCCAGGCTTGATCTGTGGTGCCAACAGGTATTGGGTCCCATACTGTATCAGGATTTCTAAACCCTGGATGTGTTCATGTCAATGCAAAGTTCTGGGGCTGCCATGGCACCAACTTCTGTCTTATTCCATTCCCTCTCTTACAGCCTTTTCTCTTACAGTTTCTAGTGTATACTCAGGTTTACAAGATGCACATGTGGCTACATACCTACTGGCCTGGCATCGTGGAGCCTGCCTTGAAATGTGTAGTTTTTGATTAACAGCTGGCAGTACAACCTAGAAGTTAAAGCAAAGAGCTGTGAACAAGCTTCATTCATCCAGCAGAATGGGGTTTTATTCCAACATACTCTGCTTGTATATTGTGTGACCAGAGTAAGTCACTTAACATTTCCTGTGCTCCCAAAACACACCCAGAAACAAGCTGTAGCTGTGTGCCTTTCCTGGACAAAGACAATAAAAACAATCTGAGCATGTGTTATGATTCTAAAAATATTATGCTCTTTCTATCCAGATTTGACTTAAAAAGAAAAATAATAGGGCACCATTAATTGTTCATTAATTGCAAAATCACATGGATGGACAACATTGTTTAAAAAAAGCATAATCTGAACTGCATTATTAAAATACAGAATAATATACGCGTGTGTGTGTGTGTGTGTGTGTAACCAAAATTTTACACACACCTGAGGTGTAGGATGCTACATTAAGCACAATGGCAAAGTCCGAGTGGTTTATAAAAGCATCCCACACCAAGGGTGTGTGCAAAATTCTGTTTTTTACACCCACCCACCCACATATTATTTTAATTAATGGTGATATTTTTTCCCTTTCAGCACAGTTCAGTTAGTGCGGTACTTCTGTCAGAGATACACACACACCACACACTCACCACACACACCATCTCTCTCTCTTTGTTTTTTCTTTCTTTTTTTTACATTATAGTGGGAATGGCATTCTAGAAAGTTGCAGTCCATCGGCATAGCTGCGGAGTGTAAGACACGATCAAAGGGTATGGGCGGCAGGATCAACCAGATTGATTTTTTCCTCTATGGTAGAAAATCCCATTCCATCCAAAGTATTTCAGTAAGAAACTGTTATACTTTTAACTTCATCAAAAGAAGTAAAATACTCTTTTAATAATGCATTTCAGGTTATGCATGTTTTAACTGTGTTGTCCATCTATGTGTTTTTGCAATTAATAAGCAAGTAATGGTGTCCTATTTTTTGATTTTCAAGTCAAATCTGGATAGAGAGAGTATAGTATTTTCAGAATCATAATACATGCTCAGATTGTTTCTACTGTCTTTGTCCAGGAACAGCACACAGCTACAACTTGTTCCTGGGTGTGTTTTGGGAGCACAGGGAGGTTAAGTGACTTGCTCTGGTCACACAATATACAAGTAGAGCTTGTTGGAATCAAACCCCATTCTGCTGGATGAATGAAGCTTGTTCATAGCTTATTGCTTTAACCTCTAGGCTGTACTGCCAGCTGATATTCAAAAACTTCACATTTCAAGGCTGGCCCCATGATGCCAGGCCAGTAGGTATGTAGCCACATCTGCATCTTATAGACCTGAGTTCACACCCGAAATTGTAAGAGAAAGGGCTGTAAGAGAGGAAATGGAAAAAGACAGAAGTTGGTGCTGTGGCAGCCCTAGAAATCTGTACTGACATGAACACAGACAGGGTTTAGAAATCCTGATACAGTATGGGGCCCCAGTACCTGTTGGCACCACAGAGCCAGCCTTGAGATGTGTAGTTTTTGTTGATCAGCTGGCAGTATAGCCTAGAGGTTAAAGCAACCCTAAAGATGGATTATTTTTACTAACAGTTTAAAATGTAAAGGTGATAACTCAATAGTTTCAATGCACATACAAAACAAGTATTATAAATGTAGAAAGTGTTATAATAATGCCTTAAAACACACTTAATAAAACAGACAATTTTCTATTTAACCTACAGTCAATGGAGGGCCAAGATCCTTGGTGACATCATTTCCTGTCAGGAGCCTAAAACATATGGCTGCCCCCAGCCCTTAATTACAGGCTGATTTACATATGAATAATTCTGGACTGCAAAGACTTACAGATAAACACAATGGCTCACTCAAATTAGCTGTTTATGATCTTTCAGACATTAAGAAACACTGTTGATGGCTGTTCCCCTTTAAGACACACATATATACTGCGTGTATGTGTGTGTGTGTGTGTGTGTGTGTGTGTCTGTCTGTCTATCTATCTTTCTATCTTCCTGTATACCTTCTCTGTACATGCAGTTGTGATGAAAACTAGCCATAACCATGCATATGTATTATATAAAATAAAATATGGGTAAGTTTGCTGGGTTTCTGTCTTTGTGGTCTGTTTACTCTACTAGATTAATGGTAACATCAAATTCACTTGAGAGAGCCATGGTTACTAATGAAAACAAGTACAGATTTATTTATTTATTTATTACAGTCTCGGAATTTGACGTACCTTTGAGTCAGAGACTCATTTACAAAGGTTCCACATCCAAAAGAAATCATAACAATTAGCTAAATACAACAGTGTAACAAAAACATGACATGGATATAACAAAAAAACAATCAGAGCCATCATTATATCAGACTTTGTCAAAGTTGGCAAACTTCAAATACCATGGTAAAAGCTAAGATACTAGTAAAATATAATAATGTATCAGTATGTGATAATAGGCAATCAAGAATAACTTTGTGGAAGTCAATAGGTTAACATGGGTCAGTCAAGACAAATAAAAAGGAGCAGCAAAAAAGGGGAAAGAGGGAGGAGGGGGAATAGGTGGAAAGCAGGGTTCAGGAGCTACAGAGTTAGGTGAAGTAGAGAGGAGACATGTCGAGAGAGGTACCAGGCTGGCCCAGTGGCACTGAGGGTTGAGGCGCTGGATGCCACACCTCATGCTACACCGGCATCGTGGGTTCAGGAATGGACTCTGGCACTGGAAGGTCGGCAGGGGCCGGTCGAGGACGGAGCACCCTAGTGGTGCTTCCCCTCCAGGGATGCGGGTCGGGTCGGCTCGGTGTCCTGGTGACCCCTGGAGGAGACCAGGGGACGTTGCAGCAAGCCAGGCAGCATGAAATCAGCATGGCTGACACTGGCAGGGTTGCCATGTGCCAGAACGTCTGGCGTGCCCACGCAGGTGTGGGAAAGCAGCACAAAATACAGGAAAAAAATGGCTTGTGGAGCAGGCAATGGCACCTGTCTCCATGCACTCTGCCAGGTTCTCCACAGCTGGCCTTCCAGTTCCTCCCTCTGGGCCTGCCTGCAGTCGGAGTCTGTCTAGTAAGTGAGCTCAAGAGGCGAAGGGCTGCCCTTCCCAGGCGAGTGAAACCAGGGATGCCAGCTGCAGGGAGGGGGAGAGAGGAGGCTCAGTCCGAGGGATCCACAAGCGGGCAGGATAAAGGACAGGATGCCCGAGAGATGGCCCCACGAGATGTGACTGGAATGAAATAAAGTCACAAAAAAAAAAAAAGAGAGGTACCAAGCCAACCCATTGGCACAGCGGTAGCGCTACCGCTTGTGATGCCAGAGACCTTGATTTGGTAGCGAGCCAGGGTCATCAGAGGGCCAACCAGGGGGAGAAGGATTGAGCACCCTTCGGGCCCTCTCCTTCTCTGGGAGGGGTGGGCAGCTCTCCTCGCTACAATATTGCCACCACCTGAGCACTTTTGGGTGTTGCTGGTGCAGTAGAGGAGGCAGGACAAGAGGGAGGGGGGCATTGGCCGAGGACCAGAGTGAAGGTGCATCTCCGAGCACCTCCAATTCATTGGTCCTCCATGTGCACTAATGTTCATAGGAGGCTGGACCAAAAAAACTGGGGAAACACCCTGCAGCTGCGCCTGTAGATGGGTCCCCGCATTGGCGATCAGGGAGAATCTGGGAAGGAAGGCTCAAGGTGCACAATCCCACTGAAGTAAGGAGGGGTATGGGGGATGCCTCCACCCCGGGGGGTTATACGGGTCTCTATATTGATTGGGGAAAGTGGGGCACCCATGAGCCAGCAGCTCTCTGATCCTCCTGGCCTTGGGGCATTGGAGCCCCAAAGAAAGGGCAGCTGTGGAGTGGAGGAGTAGAAAAATAGAAAAAAAAGCGGTACCTATGGGGGTGGTGTGGGGGAGGAGGGAGGGGGTGGGGAGAGTGGCAGCTGTTTAGCCAGGAAATGAGGGATATGTGAGGGTGAAGTAGCTTAAGTTGGGCAGTCGCAGCAGTTGAGAGAAAGAAGGTACTATCAGAGGTTGGGTTTAAACTGCCCTAACCTGGAGGCAGTTTGTACATCGAGAGAGAGAGAGAGATCAGATAGCCAGGTGGGAGCTCTGTAGGAAAAGACCAGCTGTGCTTGATTAGTCTGACAGAATGGGGCCTAATAAGTAGGTCTAGTTGTGCTTCTCGTCCTTCGAGGATTGGTTACTGGGGTAAACAAGTGTTGTGTTGTCAGAGGGGTTAGACCCAGACAGATCTTCTTACCTAGTAGGCAGGTCTGGTACATGATTCTGCCACTAAGATTCAGACAGTAGGTTTGGTTATACAGATCGCAGGTGTGGGTGTACCCATGAGCCCCTTTACTGAGGGCAACCTTAATACATTTAAGTGAAGTGTCAGTAGCTGACGGTAGTTAGAGTGCATGGTCTTGTATCTGCTCTTGCAGACAGGGATTACTATGGCTGCCTTCCACAAGAGAGGAAATTGACCTAGGCAGAGGGACAGATTGAAAATCTTGGTAAGGGTTAGCAGTATAGCATCTAGGGCAAGGCAGAGGAGTTTTAGATCAAGGGAATCACTGCTGTAGTGCAATCTGTTAAGGACCTGAAGAAGGTACTTTTTGTCTCTTTGGCCAAGACTGTCCTAAAGTAGAAGGGGAGAGGAGTTGGGAGTGGTCATAACACTAGGGGAGCTGTTAGGGGTTCCAGGTGTAGAGGGGCATTAGAGAAGAAGTCAGGGGGAAGAACTCCACTCAGGTCTGAGAAGCCATTATTAAAGATGTGAGCAATTTATTGTGGATCCTGGGTGGAAACCCCATTAATGTTAATAAGTGAAGGTGGAGTTTTGTTGGGCTTGCCATCAGTTCCTTGATGTCCTCCCAGAAATTCCTACCGTTACCCATGTGTCAGTAAACACAATTTTGTAATCAGATTTAGCAAGGCGAATTGCATGAGTGCAGTTGTTCCCAGCTGCCTTGTACCTCTCCAAGTCAGAGGGGTTCCCAGTGGCATGGACTTTATGCCAGAGATGATCTCGAGCAGCAGTCTGACTAAGGAGAGACATGGAGATCCAGGGGTTACAGGCACCATTGGATTTCCTTTTTCTGAGACGAGGCGAAGATATCACAGGCTGCATTGAAAGTGGTGATAAAGTATTCTAGTTCAGAGTCAGCATTAAAGGCCAAATAAATAGGCATCCATTCACAGCACTGAAGGTAACATAAGAACTGCTGTTGCCGCCCTTTTTTTAGGACGTGCTGGTAAATTGCCTTGGGGGGGAGTTTAGGGGCCTTGTTAGACCAGAAGCTGATAACCAGTGAGTAGTCACTGAGTGAGTCAGATAAGACCTCAGTGCTCATAAACCTTTCAGAATGGTTGGTAAGAAGCAGGTCTAATTGAGTGCTGTTGCCTGTTCTATAGTTGCACCTGGTGGGGGAATTAACCAATGGGAAGTGGTGAAGGGTGGCAAGTGCGTCTTTGAAAGGGTCAGCTTCAGGGGCAAGCCAGTTTACATTAAAGACACCGAGAGCTACTATTTAAGAGTGATTTGCAAGGCTAGAGATGTAGTCAAGTATAAGACTATACCCTCTGCAAGTATCCTTTGGGGGGACATATACAGAGAGAACAGTGAGGGATTTACCACTGGTGCCAATTGCAATTTTGACTGCAAGTGCCTGGGCATTGTTATCAAATGCAACTGTTGGGAGGACTTGACCCTGTAGTGAGTCTAATAAGTAAATAGCACACCCTCCTCCCCTCTTGCCCAGTCTGTCCTCTCTGAACAGGGTGTAGCCATCAAGGGCAACAGCAGTGTCAGGGATTTTGGGGGAGAGCCAGGTTTCGACCACTACAAGGACATCAGGTTTGTACTGAAGGACCCATGTCTGGGGGAGATCAAGTATGGGCAGAAGACTGTGGATCTTGATTGCTGCTAGCTTAATGCCGCCCTGTTTGCACGTGCTTCCAAGTGGTTGCTGTACAGGACCAGGATTAGGGTGAATATTGCCAGAGAGTAGCAACAGAAGTAAGACTCAGTGAATTATGAAATTCCTAAACCACTTAGAATGAATAGGTACTCTGTTTTTCAAGGGTTTACACATGATAGTGAGGGGTGGCTGCGAGGAGAAGAGTGGTATGGGGGAAGGGAGTAAGCTGAAATGGTCAGAAGTGTGGTAGGCCAAGATGGGGGGCAAGGAGAGTAGGCTGGTATACCACTTACAGTGCCAGTAGCTTGAGGTGTGTTAATTAAAAGTGTCAAAGCGGGGAGAGGGTGGATATGTGATCAGCCAGATCAAAAGAGAGTATGAGCAGTATAATGAATACAAGTGTTATTCAAAATAGTAAGTGTCATATGATAATGTAGGCTAGGGAGAGCAGGCATCCATGAGGGGGCAGATAGTGACAGATGAATTAAGGGCAGTTGGTGAAAAAGGGGGATGGGGAGAGTAGAAATCATCCTGAGAAATAGGGGGAGCAAGCAAAATTAAATATAGGGCGGAGAAATTGTACCCCACAGATAGCATAGTGGTTAGGGTACCTGACTTTGGGGAACAGGGTCAGGGGGTTTGAATCCCGGGAGAGGGCAATGGGAGGGATAGGAAAAAGGTAGGGTGATAGGTAGCGGTTGTTGCCTGGGGGGCTTTGAGAAATGGGTCCAAGGAATGTGGGGAAAAATACCAGGGAGAGAAGAGAAAATAGTGCACAAGAGTGACTCCTAGTAGTCATTGGTATAATTAATGGAGGTAGCACAGGGAGGCTAGTGAGAAGGAGTTAGCATGTTAGGGTGGCATCTAGAGGTCAAGGAGTATAACCTGCTAGTGGGAAAGTGGGAAAATAGAATTTGACAGAGAGGTCATGTGACAATGATGGCGGAGACAGTAATGACCTATTTTCATAACAGTGATGACCTATAACTTAAAGGACAGCCCACGGTGAGTGGGTGGGGCAGTCAGTGCAAAGCATTGATGGGCTAACACAGTATGCTCTGACGGAGTCACATGAGAGTTCTCGTGACAGTGATGACCTATAAATTAAGGGACATCCGGTGTGGGTGGGGCAGTCGAAGGGCTAACACAGTATGCTCCTGTGCCTTGTGCAGTGGAGGGCTCCGTGTCTGCTGAGGGCATTTGTGTGGCCAGGGAGTGATTCTGTGAGCGCCAAGTTCTGTGTGCTGAAAGACCAGGCAGGTGAAAAGACTTGTGGATAGAAGGGACAAAGTGTTATAGGGTAACTTCTGCAGTAATGTACAAAGGCCAGACAAGGGGTGGGTAGTAGGACCAGAGAATGGGGGAAGGAAGGGTGACAGGCACACTGAGCATGTGCGAAAACTATGCAGGTCGGAGAGATGGCTTCCTGAAACAAAGCCTCCAACAACAAGTAAGAGGCTGTGAAACTCACTGTGTTAATATAACAGGGTAAATGCAGGCAAAGAAAAGGAGAGCAGAGAAGGGTACCTAACTGCTGGAGGAGTAGAACAGGGGAGCTATAACAAAGAGATTGCTGTGAGGACACTTGTATGTTAACAAACACAACCTGCGAATATCATGAACTGAGCAGTGTAGAACAGCACAGGTAGCAAAGTGAAAGCACTACAGGCTCTTAAAGTAAGTCATTTCTTTGTATTGTAGTTAAAAAGGCTGACTTAAAAAGCCCGATCATTAGTAAAGTTCCTTGGATCCAGAGGCAAACTATTCCAAACAATGGCAAACCCTATGGTAGTTTTTTATTTCATGATTTAATCCGCAGAAACATAGAAAGATAAACGGGAATCTCATTAACAGACTTCTCCTGGTGGAGGGGATTGGGTGATATGGTAGGATCAACATGAACCTGCTTTGTAATGCCTGCACCAAGGCTACCAGGCTGACAAAGTCAGAATGCTTTGTCTTACATAAACCAGATCAGTAAGACAAAATAAAATCTATAAACACTGTACATTTAATACTTGTATGCTACATATTTGTGTCACCCAATAAAAGGTATAAATTGAAAAGTTAGTTTTCTCCAATTTGTCTTTATCCTAGGCAAAGTACAGGATCTATTTTGTTTATATATTGGTATTTATCCTCCAAGCACATCAGTCTGCCCACCTCTGGACAGCCCCCTCCCAGCTTCATTCCCTACCTTCTACTAGACTTACTCTGCTACCACTTGCTCAGGACTACTGAAGTGGTGGGTGGATATTTTGCCAGGTCAGTAGTGTGAGAGCCTGTGGGGGGTCGGCATATCCTCTGGCAGAACTGGGCTGATTTTTCTCTTCCATTTTTTACCTGCAACAGAACCGGCATGCAATGACACATACGCCGGCAACTAGCGGCATCTTTACCCTGCTGTGCTGGTCGGAGCTGTGATCCTCTCTGCCTCTGTGAGGTTGTAATCACCTTGTGGGATACAGATGCACACACACCCTGAAGGAGGAGAGCCAGCATGGGGATGCTTGATCTTTCTTCTTCCAGTTGGCTCCCAGTGACTTGAGCTCATTCATGAACTCAGCTCACTGGTGTTGCAAGTGGCATTGCTACCACTACACTGATGAGTTAGCTCAAAGTATTTATTTGTAACATATCTTATGTAGTAGAATCACTTAATATTATTTATCTGTCGGATAACATGCCTAGAATGCCGGTGCAGGTGCTGCTCATCGTAGATGTTTGGCTAGATCAGTGGCAAGCCCCAGCTTTATCCTTTGTTCTTGAGAGTCTCTTCCTTTCCATTTCCTCTAGGAGGAACTACACCAGCACTTTGCTAGGCAAGCCGGTGAACAGCCTTCAGCAACCTGTGTAAGTGCTGCTTCATCAGTCAACCAGATGAGAATTTTATTTATTTATGTCTTTGGTAACAGGGTGAGTGAGCTGGTCCAAAGGACCGATTACAATCACAACCCGGGCCACACAGGTGGCAGCAAGCATTCTACAGAGGTAGTAAAATACACAGAATACAAAGATAGAATCACATCACAGATGCAGTGTAGTTATAATAAAGATACAAAGCAACTATCAAGCAGTACAAAGTAAACACGTGCACTAAACAGGAGGATTTAAGGTCATTACACAAACAGCCGCCAGTTGTTATTTATTTGAATTTTGTTGACCGGGTAGGCCCACTGAGACCAAGCTATCCCTTTTTCAGGGGCGACCCAGGGAATATAAGCGTTCCATACATAAGATAAATATTGCTATACAGTGGGGGAAACAAAATTACACTTATAAATACAGGAAATTAAAACATATAATGTACAGAGATACATTGTGACTTATGGTTATACTCAATATATCATACAATAAACAATCAGGAAAAGGAATCCAAAAATAGACGAGCTTAACAAGATCCACCAATATACCTGGCAGTGCCCCTGCACCCCATGTATGGGTGCCTTACCTCCACAGCAGTTCTATAATTCCAAGCTGCATCCCAAAACATAATCCGTAGAAATGTAACTATACTCGTAAAAAACAGTAACCCGGGTCCCAAGGACTTCCCGTTTTTCCAAAGCGAAGTCCTTGGCACCTGGGATACTGTTTAAAATGTAATTAACGGATTACCCCAGGCGCGGCGCCAGATCATTTCTAATAAACTCTTATACGTAAATTACTGAAACAAAAGCATTAGATCTCTTACTTTATAATTACACAGGATTAGAGTACTAGGTAGGTCTAGTAAAGACAGTGTGGTACATACACATAAATATTGTATATTGAGCATTCTATACATGTATCTAGGAGAATTAAAGAGAGAAAAAAAAAACATAGGTGAAGAGTTGAAATTTCCATGCTCAGTAAGACATATGGGGTAAAGGAAGGGTGGTTGGGAGAGAGGGCAGGCATAGAAAGGGAGAGAAGACCAGTGGGATGGAGGGCATGTAGAACAAAGTAGGGATTATTTACAGTCACAGAATGGAGGCTGAAAGAATATTGCTTTGTATAATCTTATAAATTGCGTAAGAGATGTACATGCGAGTATGAAAAAAACAATACAACTCACACAAGCTAACATGCCTAACAGAGGTCGAGAGACAGAGTCAGAGAGAGAAAACACATCAAGGACTGATAAGAGAGCAGGGCAGTACAAGGGAGCAGCAGTACTAGGGAGCAAGGATACATAGAAAAGCAGAGATAAGCAAGGCAGGGTCAGATTTTGACCTTATGGCTGTGCAGGGAAACAGTTGCAAGTGCATTCGGTCATGAGCCAGGATCTTAGGTTAGATTTAAAGGAGAGGTGGGAGGGTACAAGTGTACAGATGATGGTAGCCTGTTCCTTAGGGATGGAGCGAAAACAGAAAAGGCCTTCCTTCCCATAGCACTGGTAGTACGTGGAACTATAAGTGGAGGGACAGAGGAAGCCCTGAGGCTCCTAGAAACCACCCTGTCTGTTAACAGTGAAGTGTAGGGTGACAGCTGTTTGCTCTTGAGTGCATTGTCCACTAGGCAGAATACTAACATGGTGCACCTAACATTTCTACCTCAGGCGTAACCTCTGTCTCCCTGGTACCAAGAGACCCGTGTTCATTCCAAGATCTAAAAACCTGGGCCACAGCACACTGAGTTGCTGGCACTCAGCTGTTGTCTTTTTTTTTCTTTATAATTTTTCACCCCAAATTCCTATCTTTTAGACACCTGAGCCCTCTACTAGCCCCCCTCTTACCTAGGCAGTGTGACCCTGGAACTAGAGCCTCCTCTGATGGGGACAGTTAAATACTCCCAAGGGTCAGGAGGTCAGGGAAGGCCCCTAGGTCTTTATCCTGTCAAGGGCTAATCCAGTTGCTTTTGTCCACTGTTTAGCCCACCCAATATGAAGGTGACAGCATGCTGGACCAAGCTCAGATATGCAGTGGCACAGTCAGTGTAGAACCACTAGGTGTCTCCACTCCCACCCAACAGTGGATCTCCTACTATTGCCTTCTGGACAACTGGAAGAGGGGGGTACTTCCATGTTTGCCAATCCCATAGGAGACAAGTGTCCTTTGTGTTGCTTCCCAAACTCTGCCAGCTCAAAACAGCAGGCCTGGGCTATGATTGTGAACCTGAATTTCCCACGTGCCAAGCTGTATTGCTGCCACTGAGCCATTAGGCTGGCATTTGATCTGCCTTTAATTGCATGCCAACCTCTGTCATGGTGGTTTCATTCATGCTTATTGAACATCACATCAGACTCTGAAGTTTTGTTTCCCCACTAAAAATGTTTTTCCATTACTCTGAAGGAGTTTGCCTTATGAAATCTGTGGTTTGAAAATTACGAGTCTCTGTTTAACACTTTGTTTTGAGATAGGAGAACAGCGCATCAAAAGGAGAAAATAATCAGTAAAAGCAGGATGCCCTTTTTCATCAAACTAAACACTAATTGTTCATAGATGTTTCTGTTAAGGAATACGGTGCTCCTGGGAAGGTGTTTGGAGTGAAACAGTAATTGCATTGCTACCTGTGCTAACACAGATATTTTGATCCAGTATCCGGATGTTCAGTAAAGCTGCACGAGGTCCTTCAGAATACCACAATGCACTGTCTCAGAGCTTGACTTGATGCAGTCCTTATGGAGCTGACTCGCAGCAGATGGAAGGAGAGAATGATTCTGAGTCAAGCGGTGTGAATGTTAACTCTGTTAAGCAGGGGCAAGGCCAATTTTTGGTTTTGATTAGTGTGTCTCATCACAAGTACTGTAGCTTTTTCAGTAATTCTAACTGAAAGTCTCTAAGCCCCCCAAAAGAGGGTCTTACAGACACTAATTAAATTCACTGAGTACTGTTTTTTTAAACATGAAAAGAGATATGGAATGTTATCCTGATAATGTAGGCTTTGGCTTTTAGCCATTAAAAAGACATGAGCTGGATATCATTCCATTTTACTTGGGGCAAAAGTATCAAAGAACAGTGATTGATAGCTTGTAGCATTGCCATTGTTATTACTTTGTCTCATTAGAAATGACAAGATTTTTTTGTAGCCTATAAGAACTGCTTTTTTTCTAAGCATATTAGTTGCAAAATGTATCCTTGATCGTAGAAACATCTGGTTTCTAAGGTTGTGAGTTAGATTGGGGTACTCAATTTTTCCATATAAAGGTGTGTTTCTATTTTTCTCTAGAAAGTAAAACATTCTACTTTTAAATTAAAGAGTCATTTAAAAATCCTATATAATTTAGTGTATAGTGCATTAATGCGTACATTTCTAACATCTCTTATGGTGTATCAGTTTATGTCCTTTGGGTGCCAGAACTACAGAGCTTCACAGATCCAGCACACAATCGTGTAAAGATAATTTCATAACCAATGTGTTATAGAATTATTAGACCTTAGAATACCCTCCCTCCAAATTTAGGAAGCTGTTTTAGTTTCAGCTCCTTTAAAACTTGATTAGATGAGGCCGGCCCGGTGGTATGGAGGACTGAGGTGCTGGGTGCCACACCTCCTGCAATGCCGGTGACCCAGGTTTGGAAACAGACGCGGGTCTCTTGGGGGCTAGCTGGAGAGGGAGGATTAAGCATTCCGAGGACAGCTCTCCTCCCTCAGGGTGGGGGGAGGGACAAGACATATTGCTCGGTGGCTGACACGTAGTGTTTCTGGGTAGCATCACAATTTAACATCAGGGAAGGTGGCCCACCCATTGACGCCAGGGGCTGCATCTGCGGAGGTGGAGTGCAGACAGTGCATCATTACATTTGATGCAGGCCCAGGGAAAAAATCCCTGACCTGGCAGGATGGTAGACCGGTCCCTCCCAGACCCCTCACCAGCAAATAGGCTCTCCAGGTGTTCTGGGGGTGGGATGACCGATCCCTCACAGGCTCCACACCGGTGACTAGGCTCAACCAGTGTACTCTGGCTGAGGACACAGGATAACAGCAAGGTAAGCCCCAGGGTAACCGGGTGATGGGACTAGGATGACCAATCCCTCACAGGCTCCACACCAGTGACTGGGCTCAGTCAGTGTACTGTGGCTGAGGACAAAGGATAACAGCAAGGTAAGCCCCAGGGTAGCCGGGTGAGGGGGTTGGGGTGACCGGTCTTTTGCAGGCTCCACACCAGTGACTGAGCTCTCCCAGTGGACTCTGGCTGAGGACACCGGATTACAGCAAGGTAAGCCCCAGGGCAACCGGGTGATGAGGCTGGGGGGACTGACCAATCCTGAGTTGGGCCAGGTCAGCAGTCAAAGGAGATAAACTACTAATAAAAGAAAGGAAAAAGAAACAAAAACTGGATTAGATGGATTCTTGCAAAGAGTTTTTGGTGGAAAACCAATTACACTCTCTTAGAAGCTGATCACCGTGGGCAAAATGGCCTTCTACCATCCTAAACTTCTTCACATGATATTAGCTATTAAAGGACAATACTTTTTATCACCCCATTCCCCCAAAGCACAGCCCTCTGATTAGGCTTTTCAGCCTAAAAAATAATTTTTTCTTTACCTCTGTGTAATAATATCTCTTCCGATGTATCAGCCATAATGTAAATATGGCCAGGGTGGTGCGGCACCATTTCGCATGTTCAGTGCAGCTCCCCACTTCTTCACTGTATAAATGATACAGTGGTGTAGTGCGGAGCCATGGTGGGTATGTGAAATGGCGCTGCGCTGCTCCAGCCATGTTTACATTATGGACAATATGCTGGAGGAGATTTTCTTACACAGAAGTAATGAAAAAATTATTTTTTAGACTGAAAAGCATAATTGGGGGTATGTGGTTTGGTGGGTGGGGGCTGGGAAGACAAGTGTATTATTTTTAGATATTTATCTTTGGGCTAGCATGCTGTATGTAATTCTATGTTTCATTGAATTTTATATGTGCTGAGTTGTACAGCGCCTTAGTTACAGAAAGGCACTTTAAAAATAAAGTTTTATTATTTATTATAATTATTTAGTATTTGATAAGAGACACACAGTAGAGTTCTTTCCTAATAGTATAAGGTGGGTTTGGTGTTATTACCTAGGGAAAATAATCAAAGGTTATCAGTTTCTCCTTGCTTTGCTTTTTTGATTATTTTATCTACTAGAATAATATGACATTTATAGAAATCTTCAGAATGGGTTTTGTGGACAGAGCTACAGTAAGTGGTGTGATGTAGTAAGGTGCTACCTAGTAATGCAATAATAGAGGAAGTTCTTGCATTATTTTCAATCACAAGGGTGTGGTGTGCATATTTATGGAACCTATACAAACAAAAGAGAGAAAAAAAAGTGCCATGGCTGGGACTTGAACCCAGGCCCCCTGTAATTCTGTTCTGATTGTGCTACCAGCTGTGCATATTTATAGAACTCATACAAACAGAAATATGCACACTGCACTCTTGTGATAAAAATGTAATTATCTGTGCAGCATCAGGCTGTGCATTAGAGAAAGAGTAAGGTGCGTTGGTGACGCAGCTGGTAGCACAACCGGAACAGCATTCCAGGTGGCCTGGGTCAAGTCCCAGCTAAGGCACTTATTTATTTTTCTCTTCTGTTTGTATGAGTTCCGTAAATATGCACTCTGCACTCTTATGATTGAAAATATAATTATGCAGCATCAGACTGTGTATTGGAGAAAGAGTAAGGTGCTTCGGGATGTCCCAGGTTCCAGTTGTCTTGGTGGTACAGCTAGAAGTGCAATTGGAACAGTATTCTGGGTGACCTGGGTTCAAGTCCCAGCTAAGGAATTTCTTTCTTTCTCTCTTCTATTTGTATTAATGTTGCTAAGAATACACATTTCTCTTAGTTTACTGACTCTGAAATGGAGTGATTTTAATTCCATACCTTGGAGGTCATAGGTTAAGATCCATAAATATTGATAACGTTTGACAAATGCAAGCATGGTCATGGTCATTTAACATTTTAATGATTTCTTATCTCAGGAATTAAGGCAAATGTCGGGATTGTATGCTCAGGTTTTTAACAAAGCTAAAGTCATCTGCTGGCTAGTGAAGCAGGCATTCACAGATCACAACATAATACCTCAGTCTTGCTTTAGTTTATTCTTAGGTAGTGCTGAGAACTAGGAGCAGATTTGATCAAACAATCCTGAAAGATAATGTTATAGGATCACTGAGTAAATTAGCTTAAAAGCAGTCCATGATTTCGGATGAAAATTTGTCTCAAAGGAAATGGAATTACATTTTATATAGTGCTGTTCATGCACACTTTATCCCCAAGTATTTTATTAGCCATGTACTGTTACATCAGCCATTGGGCCAGCACAAGGGGGCTTTGGCTGCAAGAGGTAGAGGGAGGTTAAAGAAAGCTCAGGAAGGTTAAAACAGCAGTGCCGCACCACCCTGGCCATGTTTATTTTAGATTGCTCTGAGTCTCCTGACTTGTGTGATAGCCTTCTTTCCCCAGTTTGAGTCTGCTTTAGCACTTTTTGAAATAATAAAAGGAGCTCTCCTTTTAATACGGTTCTAACGGAGGCTGGCCTGTCGGTACATCAGTAGTGCTACTGCTCGTTACACCTGCGACTCAGGTTCAGAAATGTGCCTGGGCCATTGGGGGGCCAGCCAGGGAGAGGAGGCTTGAGCATCCCAGAGGAGACACTCCTGCTCCAGGGAGGGATGACTGTGCGCTCCGCTATGACTCTGACACCTGAGTGACCACAGGTGGCAGTGCAGCGGAGCCATAATAGGTGGGTGGCGTGCTTTCTGACTAGGATGTCTGCAGGCTAGCATGCAGACGTCCACTTAGTCCTGGCCCACGAGGAGCTTGGGGAAGGGACCAGTAGAAGAGAAGAAGAAGCCTCCTAGCCTGAAGCAGCATGATGCCACCTCTGTCTCCAAAGGCCCCACAACACTCACTGGGCTGCCAACCACAACCCAGCTAAAATGCCTCAAGGGCTTGGGGAACCTGGGAGACTCCACCATGCAGGGTAAACCATGGGGAACTGAGCAGGTTGGAGGTAAGTCCTGGGGACAGCGGGTGACAGAGCTGGGAGTGAGAGGGGCTTAGGTCAGCAAAGTGTGGAGGAAAAAAGAGCAATAAATTCAGAAAAGAAAAAATATGGTTTGAACCAGGTTTTCATCGATAGTTCCAGCTGTTTTTGTACACCTGCTGTCCCATAAGGTCAGGGAGCAGATTCTGCTGCAGGCCACTTGATTATACAGTAGTTACAAAACACGTGATATTAAACAATGAATGTTAAAAAGCAACAGAGAATAGTGATGAAAACCTGGTCCAAGCCATATTAAAAGGAGTAGTCATTTTATTATTTCATCTGCAAAAAAAAAAAAAAAGGCTAAAGCAGACTCAAAGTGAAGAAAGAAGGGTATCATACAAGTCAGGAGATAAGGGACAACACAAAGTAGAACAAAAAAGTATAACTCAAAATTTTCGCCACTATCATGCACTGCTGCTTTAAAGAGAGAAAGAGAGAGAGAGAGACCGAGACACTACATGCAAACTTCTTGGACAGAAACAACTCATTACAAAGTGTAATTTTTGTCTTGTTTTCGGGACACATCTGTACAAAGAACCAGACTACTGTCTCAGAGCACAGAAATTATATAAGTTACTCAGTGTCACACAATAAGTGGTGCTGGTGGGATTCAAACTTTGGTTTCCAGGTCCACTCAACCCCCTGGGCTACACTGCCTGTCTAGGAATGTTACTGATTCCACAGCCAGGAATCACTTACACATGCTATATTGCACTGATTGATCTGGATGTTACGTTAGCATACTGTACAGATCTTGCTTAACGAGGAACTGTCAGCAATAAGAGCATCACACCCAAGTGTGAGGCTGATCCCAATTAGCACTTTCGGTGCAAAAAGATTTTTATTTACTTACTGTTTACTGCAGTGCAGTAGATTGTATCATGCTAATTTTGCTGCCTTGAAAGGTGATATTTCCTGTAACCAGAAATCCCAGAATCCCCTGTAGCTGACATGAGAGGAGGGCTGCAAAACTGGGAGATTCAATAGCCCACAATATATATTGTATGTTCAAGATTTTGTGAGCTGAAATCAGATGTTTGCTGGTCCCGCTGTGCTCACTGGGCTCAGTACTGTCCTATGTGACTGTACCTAGCCCCAGGAGAACAGCAGACCAGCAAACAGAAGATTACAGCTTATAAAAACTCTTTAAACATTAACTGTGGGCTGTTGAATCTCCCAGTTCTTCAGCTCTCCTCTGATGTCAGCTACAGGGGATTCTGGGATTTCTGGTTACAGGAAATGTCATGTTACAAGGTGGCAAAATTAGTATGGTGCAATCTATTGCACTGCAGTAAACAGTAAGTTTTAAAAATCTTTTTGCACACGAAGTGCTAATTGGGATCACTTGGGTGTGAGGCTCTTATTGCTGACAGTTCCCCTTTAACATCGATTATTTAATATCAATAGTGTGTGTGTGTATATCATATGTATATATATTTGGCAGGGAAGGTAGCACAAGGGTAATGCTTCCACTCACTATTCCAGGGACCCAGGTTTGGGAACGGACCCTGGTTGCAGGAGATCGACTGGGGAAAGGGTGATGAGCATTCCGCAGGACACCTCTCCTTCAGGGTGGAGGAAATCTCTCCTCCACAGTTCATCTGTCACTGAGCAGAGGCTGGGAGGTAGCACAGCAGAGGCTGCTGAGGGACAGGAGGCAGCCACCAGATGCTGGTATCTGCCAGCACACCTCTGCACACACGTATGTACTATCATTGCATGCCAGCTAGCCCCGAGAAGAACCTGATGGCAAGACCTTGAATGACAGGTTGTTTACTATCAACCCTGCAGGCCTCGCACTGCCAAACAGGCGTTTGCCTTCCAGACTGGATCCTGTCCCAGTCTGGGAAGTTGCTGTCCCTGGGAATCCGGCCATGTGGGGCATGCCATTGGGGAACATGGAAGACAGGGGTCAGTACCTTGGAATGGCAGGTGCTGGGGCTGGGTGAGGTGGTCACTCAAATGGGAGCAGACTGGCAGTGAGGAGATTAAATACAAATACAAAAAATTTTACATTTTGGAGGAATGTACTGCTTTGGAAACAACTCACCCGTGTTTTTATTTCTGAAAAGCATTTCTTTTCTGACCGTAGGCCGGCGGATGGGCTGGAAACCTAATGATGAGGCACATGCACCATGAGTTTGTCTCGGATGTGTTTGTGGTTCTGGAAACGGCTGGTGCACAAGTCTGTGTTGCTGATGTGACTGAAATGGAGGAGTATTCACTAATGAATTTCCTGGGTTTAGACATGAATGGAAAGGTATTCTTTATTTACTCTTTACAAAATGCGTTCGATAAGAATTTGGTTTTATACTGCATCTTTCACACACAATGTGTCTCAAAGCCTGTTACATACAGCTGCAGCAATAGATATGGTCAGATATTTCTAGATATTTTGCGATATTTCTAAAGAGATTCTCTATGGTGGCCCTATAGTGGTACTGCTCCAGTGACTTATTTTTGTTATACCAAGGCAAAACCAACTGAGATATAGCACATCCTCTACCTACCTTACCCGTGGGTGGAGAGTGTGGGTGGTAAATGTGCCATATGTCACAATGAGTCAGAAGCTGTGGTGGGATTTCAACCTGGTTCTCCTGAATCACATTGTCTCTGAACACTAAGCTACACTGCCTGACCTACTGTAGGAGCCAACAAACACAGCAATTATTAGTCACTCAACATCCACATTCAGCCATTGAGAACTGCAGATCAAATCTGGTTTTGCTGTGAGAGGGAGTGTTAGTTCAGATTTGGGGACTATAGCAGGGGTAAATTGGACAGGAGCCCACAGGAACTCAGTTGCACCACCTCCTAAAAATTTTATAAGAGTTCCACCACCTCTGTCATCTTTCTCCATCGACTACTATAGGAGAGTTCTGCCACCTAGAAATGACAGATCATACTTCGAGAAAGCTTTTGCAGCAGGCCAACACCAGCAAGACTTAGCTGCCAGGCACCAGGACCACATGGAAACTTTCTAGCTAGCAGTCTACCACGGGGGACCACCCACCACCGATGTCACCTTCTGATGTTGGCCTATCTTATAAAGGTGGGTGGTCTCTGACACCCTCCCCAGTTCTTTTCCACCATCGACCTGCGCACGTTGGACCACTGAAGCCACCGCAGCTAGTTGACTGCCATTACCCACGCTTGCTGTGCTTTTTTATTTTTACTGTTTTCTTTAGTTATAACATCAAGATCTTACTTCCGAGGAAGCTCTTGCAGCAGGCCAGCAGTGGTAGGATTTGGCTGCCAGGTGCCATGACCACACGGAAACTTTCTAGCTAGCAGTCTACCGCAGGAGACTACCCACCGCTGATGTCACCTTCTGGCATCAGCCTATCCTATAAAGGTGGGTGGTCCCCCACACCCTCCTCAGTTCTTTTCCACCATCGACCTGTGCATGTTGGTCCACTGAAGCCACCACAGCTACAGTCAACCGCCATTACTCGTGCTTGCCATGCATTTTCATTTGTACGGTTAAAAAGACAGACGCTCTGCTTGCATCCTGTGCCTAGGCCCCAGCCACAACATTGAAGCCAGCCAGATCTGCCAGAAGTTTAACCAGGCCACTCAGAGACGTTGCCTCAAAATTCCTGAGAGCCATCTGATCATGCAGAAACTTGTCACAATGGAACAGGAGCTGCAGGCCAGGAGCTCTATGACTTTTTCAGACCAGTCCTCCAGGTCATCCTCCTCCTCTCAATTCAGGGAAAATCTATCAGGAAGCACAAACTACAGGACAAACACAGGGAGCTGGCCTGGTCTGTTTCCCGCTCGTGGTCCCTTCATAAATCTTCGACAACATCTGGGTCTTCCTCCCATGGAGAGTCAACCCCTAAAGCCCCATCTGTCCTTATTCCTGCAGGGCTACAAGTGTCCCCACAACCTGTCCTTATCTCCATGACTGGTTGTGACTCCTCGGGGCAGGGGACTCTGTCTCCTGCTCCACAGCTCCTGCTGATCAGGCTCCTGACTTCTGCGGGCTCTCAGCCAGGAGGCTTGGCTGGCGTGGGTGTGACTAGCCCCGGTGCTGCCTGTGTCAGTCTCTTCTTTTGGTGCCATTGTCAGTCCATCTCGGCAGTGGCTCTAGCAGGCTATCGGTGCCTCTCCAAGACCGGTGTCGCCTTTTTTCTCTCCCAGCACCAGACTCTCCTCTCTTGGTGCCGGTGGATTCTCCTTCCAGGCTTCCTCAGCTGGCAGCCACTGGCCTGGCACTAGTGTTGCTTCTGCTGCAGCCCGCAGGCCAGGCGCCGGCTCCACAGCCTGCATCTGCTGGACCTCTGCTGGGGTACTCTATGCCGGCTCCGTCTGGCCTGATGCCACCCTTTCCTTACCAGGCACCAGCCTACCCTTATCCACCGGTCTATAACTGCCCTGCATCAGTGGATTATAATGCTCTCTTTACTGCATGGTGTTCTTTCATGCAGAAACATGTCAATCCTCAGGGCCTGCCTCCGGCATCCCTTTAGCGACCTGCTGGGGATCTTCCACCCTCAGAACTGGTGAGGCTGGGTCATAGTGCTCTTCATACTCCAGGGCACAGGATCAATGCCAGTTCTAGTGGTCACCAGGATGGGCATCCACCAGTGGACAGTGAGCTGGATGAGGAGGATGAAGATGGCTTTGACAATTCTGAGTCTTCCTCCATTCAGGGGGACTCGTCTGAAGGTGAAGAAGCCGCTGAAGTGGTCCCCAAGTCTCCTCCTGATGGTCCTTCCTTTATAGACATCATGAGGTGCATCCAGGCCACCATGGGCTGGGAAACTGAAGAACAAGACCGGGAGTGAATTCGGCTAGCCATTTATTTGCGGCAGCCCAGTGCCCTGCCCTTGGTGGTGCCTCCTTTTATTGACTCTTACAAGGATGTTACCAGGGCAGCTTCAAATTACCGCCCTTCAATCCCAGCAGTGCCTAAGAAAACTGATTGGCTCTACCATGCTCTGACTAGTGAGTCCTTTTTAGGGGTACAGCCTAAAACTGACTCTGTGGTCATCAGTGCAACACACAACCACACTAAGAAACCCAAGCACCTCAGCTCTCTTCCCCCTGACAAGGAGTTGAGACAGCTGGACCACCTGAGCAAGCAAGTCTTTGCTTACTCTACGCAGGCCATCCGGGATATTAACTATTTGGCCCATGTGGTCCAGTACCAGAGCATCCTTTAGGACCAGGCCAAGGAACTGGTTCAGGCTTTGCCAGATGACCCATCTAAGAAACAGCTTTCCCAGGTTCTCAAGGTGGGATCAGATGTGGGGGCCCATGTCCTTTGGGCCACTTATGATGCAGTTGATGCCTGAGGCAGAGAGGCAGTCGCAGGCATCTGTCTCTGGTGCCACTCTTGGCTCCAGGTGTCCGGGTTTGCCTCTAATGTGCAGTATAGTATTATGGACACCCCCTTTCAGGGTTCTGTCCTTTTTTGGGGGGAGGGTGTGTGTCCAGGATCTAATCTCCTCCCTTCAGGAATCAGGCCAGGCCCTATGGTCCATCCACTTGCTGTACTATACCCAGCCTAAGTCTGGTCAGAGGCTGCCCTTTCACTGCCCACCCACCCTTTAAAGCTCAGGGCAAACATAAGGCAGCGGCAGCCCCATCCGCAGTCACCACTAGAACTCCTTGATCACCCGCAGCTGCCCTGCTGGCACCCGCCCATACTTCCTAACTCCTTGACCAACCCCTCTCTTCAGAAGAGGTTCTGGAGGTGGTGGTAAGGGGTCGGTTCTCCCTTTACCTCATCAGGTGTGGGTTTTGCAGATTATAGAACTTGACCACACTCTAGAGCTTCTCGAGTGGTGCCCAGAAACTCCTTCAGGCAATACCTCCTACCCCCCAGCTCATGTGTCCCTCATCTATGAGGAGATACAGACCCTCCTGCAAAAGGGCCATAGACCCCGTCCCTCTAGCTCTATGGGGCAGGAGGTTCTATTCCCACTTCTTCCTGGTCCCCAAGAAAATGGGGACCCTCCGGCCCATCCTGGATCTGGTCATCTGAATTTATACATAGAGTACAAATGCCTCAGGATGGTCACCCTTCAGGGTTTTGCCCTTCCAGAACCAGGGAGACTGGCTCTGCTCTCTGGACATGCAGGATGAATATCTGAATATGAAAATCTTTCATTCCCATCGGGGGCTTCCTCTTTTTCCATTTCCAGGGAGTCAATGTTCAATTCAGGGCCCTCCCTTTTGACCTGTACTCAGTTCCCAGGGTCTTTACCAAGTGACTGGTGGTGATAGCGGCTGCCTTAAGGTGGCAGATCTTCTACGTGTTTCCCTACCTGGACAATTGGCTCCTGGGGCCCCATCTAGCGACCATCTTGTCCAGACCCTAGAGCATACCTTCTGCCTTTTCCAGGCCTTATGTATCACCATTAACAGGTCAAAGTCCTGCCTGTCCCCCTGCCAACACCTCCAGTATATAGGGGAAGTCCTGGATACCACCCAGAGCATGGTCTTTTTGTCCATAGACAGAGCAGAATGCCTGATGACCCAGGCCCATCTGGTTTCCTCCAGTCGACAGGTCCCTGCAAGGGTATTCCTGCACCTCCTGGGCCACATGGCAGCAGCCATTTTCACAGTTCCCCCTCGCCCACCTGCACATGTTGGTACCTCTATTGACACTGAGAGTCCAGTAGGATCAATGCATGGATGACCTAGACTAAATGGTTATGGTCTCCAGTCTGGTCAGAAAAATCCTGCCGTGGTGGCTACAGCTGACCAGCCTGCTTCGAGGGATTCCCCTTTACCATCTCAACCCCATGTCAGATCCTCATGATGGAAGCTCACTTAGACACTCACCAGACTCAGGGCACCTGGATAGACATGGAACAGGGTCTCCACATCAATGTGCTGGAGATGCATGCAGTTCTATATGCTCTGCAGGCTTTCCAGACTCATCTCCTTCCCGGTCCACTGTTGGTGCAGACAGACAACATATCCATGGTGTATTACATCAACAAGCAGGGGGGACTTACTCCTACCACCTGTGCAGGGTGGTGATGAAGGTCTGGTATTAGCCATTGAGCATGGTCTGGAGCTCTCAGCTGTCCATGTTCCAGTGTCCAAAACATCCTGGTGGACAGTCTCAGCCACTCCTGTTCCAGGGCTCACGAATGGAAGCCTTTGAATTCAGTGGTTGAAGATCCCTTCGACATATGGGGTCAGCCAGAGTTGGACCTTTTTGCATCCCCACTCAATGCAAAACTGCCACTGTTTTGCTCACTTGATCCTGGGCCTGCAATTTTCTGGCAAGATGCAGTGTCCCTCTCCTGGAAGGGGAGGTTTCTGTATGCCTTCCCTCCCATCTTGCTCCTCCACAGGCGCTGCCCAAATTTCAGTTGGAGGGGGTGGAGATGATCCTCATAGCCCCCTTCTGGCCACATCAGATCTGGTTCCTGTTGCTGTAGCAGCTGGCGGTCAAACCTTCACTGCCCTTGCCCCTGTGCACCGGCTTGCTCTTCCAAAACCAGGGCACCCTGGTCCATCCAGATCTAAAATCTCTGCACCTCCATGCGTGGCTCCTGCGGATTTAGCCATCATACACTTTGGGGTTTCCTCTAGGGTTGCGGATGTCCTGGTGGCCACCAGAAAGCCCTCCACCAGGGTCACTTACGCCATGAAATGAAAGCGTTTTATCCTTTGGGCTGCATCACACCAGCCGGACCTCTTCACCTGTCTGGTGGAGCATGTGTTAGAGTATCTTCTCTTCCTTTTTGACTCAGGCTTGTAGTACTCCTCCCTTAAGGTTCAATTCTCTCTGCCATCTCTATGTACCATGTACCTATTGAGGGCAGGGCTGTGGCTCAGCTTGAGTTGTCTCGCATTTTCCTGCAGGGCATTTTGCATCTGAAACTTACCATTTGGGACCCGGTCTTTACATAGGACCTTGATTTTGTGTTGGAGAAACTCACCTTACCTCCATCTGAACTGACTGTGAGTTGCCAGCTGCACTTTCTGCCATGGAAAGTGCTCTTTTTAGTTGTTATTACATCTGCTTGATGGATTTCTGAGCTTTTTAACAAAGACTGGGTGTCTTTGCATGCCAGTCCTAAGTTTCTTCCCAAGGTGGTGTCAGAGTTTACTTTGAATCAGTCCATCCACCTGCCTTTTTACTTTCCAGGGTATTCTAGTCAGGGGGTGGCTTTGCTCCATGCTTTGGATGTGCATAGAATCCTGCACTACTGTACAAACTGGACCAAGACTTTATGAAAGCCTGATCAGTTATTTATTTTGTTCGCCCCCAAGAGAGAGGGCGCTCCAGTGTCTAAACAGTTTTTGTCTACGTGGTTTGCCAGTTGCATTGTTTATTGTTACTGTAAGTACAACAAGGATCTTCCAGGCATGGTTAAGGCCCATTCCACCGGGGGTTTAGCCACCTCCATGGCTTGCTTCTGAAATGTGCCCGTTGTAGACATCTGTGCAGCCATCACCTGGAGTTCTGTCCACACCTTCACCAAGCATTACAGTCTGGACCTTGCTTCTAGGCGTAGGGCCAACTTCAGCCTCACTGTTTTGTAAGGCTTTCTTTCTTAGGCAGTTGGATGTGGTTTGTCCTCCCCCGGTGCAGTTTCCTCTTTGTTGCTGGAACTACTTGGGACCCTGTCCTACTGGTGTTGGCCTGCTGCAAGAGCTTCCTCGAAGTAAGATAGTTCAGTTACGTAAGAACTTATCATAACAGTAGATCTTCGAGAGGAACTCTTGCAGCAGGCCATAATTTTCCCTCCCTGCTTCCCCCTTCTGTCTGTCTGCCTTCTCTTGGCTGCATCCTCGTCTATTCGAATGAGTCTTCTGCTTTCCTTTCTCCTTCTTGGCTCAGGAACCTCCTCAGTTTCTTCTTCTGCTACCCGCTTCGGGTCTTCAGTGGGAGAACTGAGGAGGGTGTGGAGGACCCACCTGTCTTTATAAGATAGGGTGACATCAGATGGTGGTGTTGGTGGTGGGTAGTCCACTGCATAGACTGCTAGCTAGAAAGTTTCCATGTGATCCTAATGCCTGATGGCTAAGTCCTACCAGTGTTGGCCTTCTGCAAGAGCTCCTCTCAAAGATCTGCTGTTATGATAAGTTCTTACGTAACTACTTTCCACCACCTAGAAATCTATAAGAGAGAGTTCCCCTACCTAAACATTTCCGGTTTAACCACTTGACTATACTCTGCTGATTTAGAAATGTGCAATGACATATTTAAAATGAGTTTATTACTTATGAGAAAACTTTAAAAAACATAATACTCAAATACAGTTCAGCTTATGTTTTACAAATTGTTTTCATTTCTCATCCCTTTGTTCTTATTACCATGTTCATTTTGAGGAAATGGGATCTTTATCGCCAGAGTTCATCTGCTTCTGCTGCTTAATGATGTGCTGAACTGAGACTTCAGCAAAGGCTTGAACAATAGATAATAATAACAATCTTTATTTATAAAGCGCTTTTCTAATGTCAAGGCGCTGAACAATAAAAGCATATAAAAGCAATGAAATACACAGTAATCAAACAAATAAATACAGAGCTGAAACAATCAGTTTGGGGTAAGCTTTTAACCATAAATGTGTTTTAGGACCTTCTTAAAGCCCTCCACGGTCGTGCACTCCCGTATCTAACGGGGCAGAGAATTCCACAGGGCTGGGGCCACATACATAAATGCACGGGCCCTGATGTCTTCAAAGTCACCCTGGATGATCAACTGTAGTGAACACAATTACCATTTAATAAGTCTAGTAATGAAGAATGAAAGCAATAGCAATAGAAGCAGAAGATCTGTAAAATACAAGCTGAATTATGTCTACATATTCTATTTTCAGTGTCAGTGGCTCAGTAGGTAGCACACTCGCCTCTGAGGCCAGGAGATCAGAGGGCTGTGGGTTCAGTTCCCACATCTGGCACTTGGGTTAATATCCCAATACTGATACTGTAGTGCAGCAATAGAGGGGTGCTGCACTTCTGAGGTGCCGTCTTTCAGATGAGATGTTAAACCGAGGTCCCATCTGCCTGGATTGGCGGTAGTTCAGGTGGATGCTAAAGATCCCATGGCACTTATCGAAAAAGAGTAGGGGAAGTTTTTATTAAAACAAAAACACACTTTTTTCCAAAACAAAAACAAATCACACAGTCATTATGATATCCATATTATCTACCCAATTCCAGTAACATTTTTCCACAGCTCTCTTGCTTTCTCTTCTCCCCATAATTTACATTCATCTTGAAAAAATGTATCTACTTCATCTTGAAACTTAAAAAAAAAACATCCTGTACAATCAAATCCTTATTCTGCAAAAATCTTGAGCATCTGTTTTGCCATATAGACCATTTAAAAACTGCCAAAATAACATAGACTGTATTTTTATTAACTTTTTCCCATTCTTTTGTTAACTGACCATAGATCAAAATCTCGTATGTCATATTTTTAAAAGCTTGCATCCCCAAATAACTGGCTACCATACCCCAAAAAGGTTTAATAAAATCACAATCAAAAAATAAATGCTGCATGCTTTCCTCTTTTGTCCCACAGTCTCTTTCTCTACATATTCTTTCCTCCATTCTTTTATGTTTATGGTTACCTCTGACGTTTAACTTCCCATGACTACACATCCATACTACATCTTTCATTTTTCCTGGAATTCTTTTTTCTAATGTAACAGCTAAAATGTCCTACTCTTTTATTCCTTTTTCTACCTTAAAAACGTGTTTTTCCTAGAAATTCCTCTCCATAATTTCTTTATACATCTGTTTTCTGTTACCCATAATTAGAGCATACACTGTTACCCCACTGGGTTAAATACTTCCTTCCGATTTCCATATATATTGGCCACACTTTACTTCCTACTATATTCCCTTTCTTCCCAATACATTTAATGAGAGGTACATTCCATTGCTGTGTTAACCAAGACCAAGCTTTGTTTTCACCTTTTACTAATGTTACACTACTTGAAAACACAAAAATATTAATATAAAAAAAATTGGATTTATCATGTTTAAACCCCCACGTTTTATGGTTCTATACGTTATCCCCCTTTTAATAGGATTTAACTTGCTACCCCACAATAACTGAAAAAAAAGGCTTTGAAGTTTGGATTGCATTTGAAATGGTACTGGAAAAATGTATGCTAAAAATAAAAATATTGGGACTATAAACATTTTTAATAAGTATATTCTTTCCTCTCGTGTCATACTCCATTGTTTCCATTTATGTACTTTTATTTGGGCTATCTGATACTTTTCTTCCCAGTTTTGTTGTATTGCATCATCCCCTCCAAATCTTATTCCCAGCACCTTAATGCTTCCTTCTGCTATCTCCAAATTTCCTCTTTTCTTTTTCTCCACTGCCCCCAATGGATAAATTCTACTTTTCCCCTTTATTTATCTTAATCCCTGTATATTGGCTATACTTCTCCAGTGACTCTATTAATTTATCCCCTGAACTCTGATATTTTATTAAAACTAAGCAATCATCTGCATAAGCACTTATTTTATTCAGTTCCCTATTTTGCCATACAATACTTTTAATCTCTTTCTCCATCTCTACTCTCCTCAGAAGTGGGTCTAGACAAAATACATATAGTAGGGGACTTAATGGGCATCCTTGCCGAACCCCATTCCTTATATACATTGAAGTCCCTAGATGCCCATTAACCACAGGACAAATTTGCGGCTTCCTTATATATTGCTTTTATTAGACTAATTAATTCTGTTGGAATTTTAAACTTTTCTAAGGTATCCCATACGTACTGATGCTTTACAACATCAAATGCCATTTCTTGATCCAAGGCATACAAATACCCTTGCAAAGAATCCTCCTGTCCTTTATTTATGACTTCTCTAATATAAATTACAATTTGTTGTATGCCCCATCCAGGAATAGCACACGTTTGAGACTGCATTATCAATTTCTCTGAAAAAGTCCTTCACCTATTATTTATTACCTTGGCTAAAAGTTTGTAATCTGAAGTCAACAAAGTAATGGGCCTCCAATTTTAAAGTTGTATTTTTTCTCCTTTTTTATGCAAAAAATGTATTCCTTTTTTTATACTTTCTGCCAAATTGTCTCCATTCATTATACCATTATATACTCTTGTTCAAATGGGAGCTATTTGTTTTTCCAACATTTTATAGAACATATTCGGAATCCCATCCACCCCAGGTGCCGTGTTATTTGACAAAGATTTTATTGCCACTTTCACGTCTTCTTCTTTAATTTCCCCCTTTATCACCTCTGCCTCATCTTCCTCCAACTCTGGCATCTCAATTGTCAGAAAAAAAATCCTCACTTTTCCTACTTCTTTGTTGCTGGTATTTCTCCTTCAAAAACTCTTGTACTGCACATTTAATATTTTCTATATCTGTATGTATCCTCCCTTTTCCATCCTGTAATTTGTACATAACTCGATTTTCTATTCTTTCTTTACTACTGTCATAAGGATTTGTATGATATTTTGTTCCCTGGGTACCACTTTTTTGTTCCGTAATTAAAGATGTGACCCTATTATATTGGTATTCTTTCATTTTAACCTTAATTTCTTCAATTTGTTTAGATTCATCCACCTTATCTTTAACCTGCCTTGTCATAAGTTTATATAATCTAGCCCTTAATTTTAAATACTTCCCATAATTTGTTGCCTCTACTTTGTGTCCTCCTTCGATCATATATTGTTTGATTTCATTTTTACTATCTTCCCACCATTCTGTTCCACTATCATATAATTCCATAACTGTTAACTTATCTTCCAGTATTATTTTAATCTTTTCTATACAAGTATCTTCTTGTAGCTTAGCTGTATTCATCCTCCAGTAGCCTTTTCCTATTCTCATCCTATTCCCCAAGTTAATTTCAACTTCTACTGCCATATGATCTGATGTCTCAATTGGTATACTCCTAATATCAACTACCTCCATTTTTTTTGTGCCATCCAGAAATCTATACGAGTACAACATGAACCCTTGAAATATGTATGTTCTCCTTTTTTCCCTTTTAACTTGTATCCATCCTCCATCCCAGCTTTATCTAACATTCTTTTCAAGTGAGTCATATCACAAAAAATTTTTTTTGTTGCCCTCCCCCAATCTGCTCTAGATAACCCACAGTTAAAGTCTCCCCCCACACCACAAGTTTTGAAGTATGCAAATAAGCCTTTATTTGATCTATTAGCATATTCCTTTATTTTTTCCTTTGTGAATTATAAATTACAATAATTCTCACAGAATTCTTTTTTTAAGATAACATCAATAATCATGGCTCTTCCAGGTACCAAATCTATTACTTTTAAAATTTGAACATCATGAGAAGAGAAAGTTACCCCCACCCCTGTACACCTATCTATCCCAAAGGACCATAAGGATGGTCCCCATGTCCAGTCTTTCTGAGTTTGTTGAATTTCATCTATAGTGTGTAACCTTGTGTCTTGGAATACATATAAGTCACTTTTCAAGTCATATAGTATTTTAAAAGTTACCAGCCTCTTCCTTCTATTTTTAATACTATTTATATTATGAGTGAGGCATTTTAAACTTTCCATTTTGTTTTCCCCTCACTTTTACTCTGCCTCTTTAGATTTTTTTCCTTTTCTTTGACACCTGTGTGTCTGTTGTGTCTCCATCTTCCTCTCCTGCACCTTCAGAAAGATCTGTGTTGGACCATTCAGAGCCCTCCTCCATAGTGGACCATTCCTTGTCTTGTAATAAGGTGTATTTATTTGTTAATTCTACACCTTCATGATCTTTTTCCAATGAAATGATCTGTTTTGCTGTATTCTTCTTTTTGTTTTTAGATCTTGTAACCATAGTAAATCCAGTTTCTTTTTCTGTCTTCCTTTCCATTTTAAAAGTCCCTGTTTTTTCTTTGGATTCTTTTTGCTCTGGTATTACCAACCCTTTAGTCCGAGATTGTACCTTTATTCCTTTTCCATGTCCTCGCTTATAATGGCTTCCCTTATTACCTTATCTTGCTTCTCTTTCTCTTTCTGTGCAGCAGCCAGGTAGACATCTTGCTCTGCTCTTTCTCCAGTTTCTGGCTGTTATGGGAAGCCCAGGGACATTTTGCAAAGGTGTGCCCTTCCTCTTCACACAAACTACATTAAACTTGGTTTGTGCATTCTGCCCCAAAATGCCCAACAACCCCACATAGGCCACACTTGACTTTATCACAGACATTACTTAAGTGACCTCGCTCTCCACATTTGTAGCAGGCCCGCACTTGGCCTGCATAAAAAACAATGCCTCTATCTTGGCCTAGAAAAAAACAGTTCGGCAAATGTTGAATTTCCCCATCTACTTGTTTAAGTATTAGTTTATATTTCCATCCACCTGTCCACAAACCATTTTCATCCAATATCGGTTACGGTGGCCCATGCATTACACCCCTCTGCTTGATCCAGAAATTAGTGTTGACCACATTGACGCCTTCATTTCGAAATAACACAGTCACTGTCTTAAAAGCAGGTTTTGATAAGGGAATAACTGAGAATCCTTCCATAAGTCTGTATATTTCATTTGCTGATATAATTTCCAAAAGCGGTCCAACCCTCCTCCATGTTTAAAACTTATGTCAAATTCTGTACTTCCTGGTACATGAATAAGGGCATATATTGCATATGGATAAAACTTCATTTTATTCATTAAGAGTTCTTTCCCAATAAAAAATTCTATTGGGCACATCCTCAGAGGGCCCTCTAATTCTCAGGTGTACCGTGTTTCTTCTTTTAGCTTGCTGTGGTTTTATATTCTTAGGAAATAATCTTTCTTTAGTATTCCCACACCAGGGGTTTCTCCTTCTGGCCTTCTCCTTCCTCCTGTGTTTCTTTATCTGTTAATAATGTTTTCTGCTCAAGCTCCATAGATGACTCTTCATTATTGCTATCAAGTCCATCAAAAATGATCTCTTTTGTTTTATCTGCCTCTGATGTTGCATCTTTCTGTTTTTCGGCTTCATCCACTTTTTCCCCAAATTTACTTTCTGCATCCCTTGTGTCTTCTTTTTGTTTTTTACTAATTCCTGATGTACTGGGCCTGTTTGGATTCTACCCAGACCCATCATCCTTTATTTTCCAACGTGCTTGTAATAAGGTTTCTGTTACCCATTCAGGTGTGTCTGCAAAGTCTCTAAAAGTTCTCTCTTCTGAATCTGAAACCTTCTTTTTTTCTCCTTTACTGTTTCCTAATGGGACTTTTTTTTCTGTGACTTCCTCAATATCTTAAAAATCTGTGTTTTCTTTATTTGTTTCAGCTCTTTCTTTACTTTCTGTCTTGCGTTCTACAATCCTTTTCAGGCCAAGCCGTTTCCAACTTACTTTCGCCTTTCCTTTCTGTGCTGACACTTTCACTTGTTTTTCCCCCTGTCTCAGCAGGTGCAGCTTGCTTTGATACTGCCACATCATTGCTTCTCAATTTAGCCTGATAGGAGTCCGGCCTATTTTCTTTGCTTTCCACAACAGAAACATCTGGCTCTATAAGACCTCCTGTTTCTTTACTCTTTTGCTGATTATTTTCCAAAACATTTTTCTTACTCATGCTTGCAACATCTCCTCCCTCCATCTCCATGGAAGAAGTTTTCCTCACTTCGATCTTCTTGGTCCATAAAAGTGTCTGAACTAATTTTCATGCCGCTAGTGGTAAACAAGGCAGGGGAGGAGGCCCTCTCCCCTGCCACATCAGCACTTCCTCCTCCTCTGCTATCCGGCTCCAAACTGTGCTCCTCCACTCTGCTCTCAGGAAGTCAAGCCCCTTGCTGGCAGAGTGAAAAGAGTAGGGGAAATTCCCCGGTGTCCTGGCCAAATTTCTCCCCTTCACTAAAAATACCACCAACAGCTTAATCTGGTTCAGTTTCAGTTGCTTACCATCTGTATCCCCCCTCCCCCCGGTCGTCCCTGAAAAAGGGACTTCTAGGCCCAGTGGGCTTACCGGGTCAACAAAATTCAATAAATAAAAATAAATTGTTAACTGTTTTCACACAAGTGACCAACTTACATTAGCCTGTGCCTGGGCAACCACCAGAGACAGGCTTCGAGAGATCAATACACTGCAGTGGTAGCATTGGTAAGGGCGCACATCCGTGCTGTGACTTTTCTCTGTCTTAATCATTGTAATGCAGTGACTCTCTTGGAAGAAGTAGGTGAATATACAGTATGGTTGTTTCTTTTTTTACAGCCTTATCTGTGAACTGCCCATAAAGCCCATGCATCATTGTGCAGCAATCTGTATTTGCTGAAGAGTAGACGTAGGTAGTTGTGCACTTTTCATCACAAAGGAAAAAGACTGCATTGCCTGTCACACAACAGATAAAATAGAGGATTTGATTAGACATTGGAAAACTGCAGAAGCTTCTGAGGTTCTAAAAGGTTCTGATAAGCAACATAAAGTTCGGACAGTTATCCAAACCTTTTAGAACCTTTATGTCTTAGAGTAACTGTATGTTAAAAAATTGTTTTTAAACAGCTTTTAAACCACATATCTGTACTGGCACCAGTCTACTGTCCTTCCTTGTCTTTATGTCCCTCACTTTTTCTCCCCCCCAGCCTCTGTTTCTGAGAGGGATGCTTGTTTTTCCCTAAAAAAAGTTGCCATTTTACTGCCACTCAGGGCTGGGAGGACTTTTTATCACTGAACAAAAAAATAAGCATTTTTCAATGCTGAATTTTTGTTTGCTGGTATTGGCATTTGTTCTGCAAGACTTAGCGAGCTGCATAATAAGAATGGCAGTGAAGTATTGAACTAACGCCAACCCCCACCCCACCTTGCAGAGACTGACAGGCATTGGGGTGTGGCTTTGGGTCATCAGGCATAAAGCTCATGCCATTCCACCTCACCCACCCTGCAGACACAGACATGTGTCATGGTGTGCCTTGGGGTCTTTGACCCTTACACTCACCCCATTCCATAAGGAAGTAAGCTGAGATGGGTGCAGTATAGGAGAATGGAGTGAACGTTAGGGCTGAAGACCAAAAGGCACACCTCGATGCCTGTCACTGGCTGCAGGGTGGGGGTGCAATGGCATGAGTATTATAGCTGACAACCCCAAGTCACCTCCTCGACACTTATCAGTGTCTACAGGGTGGGGCATTACAGCTGAAAACCCTAACAACCCAAGTGTTTGTTGGTATTTTCACTACAAATTTTCAACATGGGGGTTTTGGGACCGCACCTCATGAACAGTGGCACTATCATTTCGTTACTCAATCCCCAAAGGTGATTTTGCACAGTGACTGCGCTATTCGGCACAACAAGTGTGAAAACACATTTCAGGTAGGATGTGAAAAAAGACAAGTATACTGTTCATGAGGAGGTGTGAAAAAATGGTAATGTTGAAAACCTGGAGTGAAACTATGAAAAAGTGGTGACGTTACGAGTATGCGTAGAAACTGCATAACGCATGCTCGTAATGCAGTCATTTTTTTGGAATTTTTTTACCAATTTTTCAATATGTCCATTTTGGGATGTCCCCTCATGAACAGTGGCACTGTGATTTTGTTAATCTGTTCCAAAAGTGAACAGCCTACTAGCCGTGGTGAGAGGGACAGAAACCCTTTTTTTTTTCAGAGAGGCATACTGCGCATTGTCAGTCTTGACGTCAGCATACTCTGCTGGACAGCTAGTTTGTGCGCAGGGGTGAGAGCGGCCTCTTTGAAACTCCTGATGAGATGGTAAAGGGGGGCGACTTGGTGTTCGTTTGTTTGATGGCAGCCCTAAACGTAATGGGCCACCAATTGGGTTAATAAGGGCTGGTTTTTCCACGTTGTTAATGTTGGTATGATCTCGTTCTTATCCGGTGAGGCGGACCCTGGAAAGATGTATTATGGGCAGCTCTAAAGGCTCTTTTACCTATCACATAGCCGCACGACTATTTTTCTAAACTCCCTTTCTCCTGTATATTGCCTTATCAGTGGGGGAAAAGAGATAAGGAAATTGTTGCTTTGGGCTGTATGGGCAAAAGAAAAGTGTTTCTGCCTTTTCTGTTTTACCCAAAGCTGCCATCGCTTCCCTCTCTTCTTGTCCGATCTGATTTTGGGACAGGTTTTGGGGCATGTCAGCTCTCTATCAGTGTGTCCGGGAGCTTACATGGGCCTTGAAGATGCCTGAATCTCCGTCGGTGTGGGCATTGGACATAACATCTAATTTGGTGTTTTTGATGAAAGGCCTGGCATCCCAGTCTGAGAAACAGCTGTCTGAGACCAGAGCTACAACACAGGAAGAACACAGAGAACTACCCCAGGCACTAAAAGACAAAGAAAAGGTCTCAGTCCCAGTTCCTGTTTCAGCTTCAGATTCGCCTTCAGGTAACCCCTCTGCCTGGAAGCAGCGGACGGAGGGGTTTTTGTGTTTCAGGCGTCAAAAGAAAAGGTGTTGTCTGCTGTTAAAACTGTGCCTAAAGATCTGTCTCCCTCCAGCCATATTAGTAATAACAGCTCTGATATTCTGGGTGCCCCGATTAAAAAAAAAAAAAAAAAAAAAAAAACCTACTTGGTGATTAATAAAAGGAAACCTTTAGGCTCTGCAGGTTCAAGCTCTAAAAAGAAAAGAAAAAGGAACTCTCCCTCAAAGGGATTTATTGTATCAATTGATAAAGAAGAAGGGATAAAAAAGGTTGATAATAAAAGTGTGCCATCTAGTGAAGCTATTAGGGATACTGCTCACTCAGTTATCCTTAGCTCCCCCACCTGTTTGTATGATATTCTAACAAAAAAATCTAAACCAAGGATGAACATGGAACAAAATATGCCCTCTTCGTCTGCTCCCAGAAATGGCAGTAATCAGCAAGATAGAAAAAAAAATAAAAATACAGGAGGAGAAGAAGAGGGTAAAGAGAAAGAACAAAAGGGGGAATGAGGCTATAGAGCAAAGAACCAATAATTCTGGAAAACAAAATGGCGGTGCAGAAGACCCATATCAATCCTTGTTAAAAGAAATGAGACAAGGTTTTGCAAACCTGAATCTGGCAGTTTCATCTTTGTCACAGAAATTCTCAGAAGAAACAGAGAAATTTGAGTTGTTATCTTATAGGACAACAGAGTGTGAAAATCGTATTAGTAATATAGAGGACACTATACCTGGAATTTCTAATGCTCTGGAAAAAAGCAACAAAGAATTGGAACTTTTAAAGTTAAGAATTGAAGATCTGGAATCCAGATCAAGGAGGTACAACTTAAAAATAGGTGGTTTGCCTGGAGGAATCGAAGGGAGAGATCCATTAGGTTATTGTGAAGAGCTTGTTTCTAAATGTCTGGGTCTATCTTTTCCTGAACAAAAGATTGAATTAGATAGGGCATATTGGGCCTTTGGCCCTATGGATAAAACCAATAGGCATGTTTTATGTATATAAAACCACTAAAATTCCAGGATAAGGAAAAGATTCTGGTGAAAGCAAGCGCAGAAAAGGGTCTCTACTATCAAGGCATGTCCTTGCAAGTCTACCCCAACATTCGACCTAATATTTTGGCAAAAAAGAAAAGCTTAGATTCTGTTAGAGATAAACTGAGGAAAGAGTGCATTACATTTTCAGAGCTGTATCCAGCAAAACTGAGGGTATATCTAGATGGTAGAACTTTGTTTTTTTCATTCCCCTTTTGAGGTTCAAGAAGCATTGAAGAATAGAGCACAACAAAGATTTGAGAGATCTGACCGGGAAGTACATCTTAAATAAAATTTGGGAGAGGACGAAAATAATTTTGAAAGTCTGAAATTCAAGTAGGGTAATAGGATTAAGGTATAGAAGTGGATGAAGGGGTAAAGAAGGAAGGTACTTTTGATTATAATTAAGGGAGGGGAAGTAATTGATATCGCACCCTTTTCTTTCTCTTCTCTCTTCGGACAGGGGGAGGAGTAGGAGAGGCCTGAGCTAACGTCACCCCATTCTCACCATTTCTTTTACATACAGTAAAGGCTCAGTGCCTCATGGGGGGGGAGTTCCCAAGCAGAAGGATGGTTGTATCGTTTAGGCTTTGTAGTCCTCTTAAGAACAGTGAGTTTACTAAAGGGAATTTTGGATACAGAGAGGCTTGGAAAATGTACCATTTTTGATCTTATATCAGTGTACTTAAGATGCAAGGTCTACCTTGGGGAGATTTGGCTAGCTGGGGTTCTATTAGGTAGGTTTTCTTTCTTTATTAGTAAATTTTCACAGAAATATAATAAAAAAGAATTAAAATTATACCTTTCAGAAAAGATAAATTAAAAACTAAGAATTTTGTTTCTGACAGGTTTTGCGACATAAATTACAAAAGACGTGGGTGCAATCAAAGGTCAATAATTAATGGAATTTGCTGGACCAAAATTCTTGTTCTGTACTTTTTTACCAACTGGAATGGACCTGTTATTTTTGAGACCCGGTGTCTAGATGCTCCCATTAAAGTAGGATTGCACATTGCATATAGAAAAATACAGGACTTGGGCCTCACTGGGGGTAATATCTGATATATAATGACATACTAACATACTAAAATGCCAGCAGAATAGGCCTAACGGTCTTTCGTGTCTGCTCCTTTGGTCAGTCCCCAACCTGGGTGCTGACCTTGCTGTCCCCCTCGCCTTCTCTGGCTTCTCCCTTCCCAGTTCTGGATATTCTTGCTGCATTGGATTTTGCTTCCAGAACCCTTTCCCTGTACCTGTCCCACCCCCTCTTGAACCCCTCTACTGTCTCTGCCTCCACCAGCCCCCTAGGCAGTGCATTCCATGGCTCCACCACCCTCTCAGTGAAGTAGCACCTCCTCCTTTCTCCCCTGAATCTTCCCCCTCCAGCTTCCAGCCATGCCCTCTAGTGGCCCCTTCCTCCTTCCTTCGAAGCACCCCGACTGTTCCTCCCCTATTTACCCTCTTCATGTACCTAAAGACCTCTATCATGTCCCCGTGGTCCCTTCTCTCTTCCAATGTGTACATATTTAGCTCTTCGAGCCTCTCCTCATAGGTCCTGTCCCCCAAGCCCCAAATCATTTTGGTTGCCCTCCTTCCGGACCCTCTCCAGGAGGTTAATGTCCCGCTTTAAGTGTGGCCTCCAAAACTGCACGCAGTACTCAAGGTGCGGCCTCACCAAGCAGTTATACAGAGGGAGTATCACTTCCCTCCTTCTGGAGGTGATCCCCCTAGCGATGCATCCCAGCATCCTGTTGGCCTTGGCTGCTGCCCTCCTACAAGTCTGAGTTGTTCATCTTGACATCCACCACCACCCCCAGGTCCCTCTCAGCCATCGAGACTTGTAGCATTTCTCCCCAGGGTGTACACTTGACCTGGGTTTCTGGCCCCCAGGTGGAGTACCTTGCATTTCCCTGCATTGAACCTCAGCTTCCACTTTCTAGACCATCTTTCCAGAGCCTCCAGGTCCCCCTGTAGGGCCACCCTCCCCTCCTCCCCATCCACCACCGCCCCCAGTTTCGAGTCATCTGCAAAGAGACTCATCTCACTCCTGATTCCTGTCCTTATGTCCGATATGTAGGCGTTGAACAGAAGGGGCCCAAGGACTGATCCCTGTGGGACCCCACTAATGACCTTTTTGAAATTTATGTCTTGGAACCTTAATGGGTGCAAAGAAATAATTAAAATAAGGAAAGTAGTTCATCTAGCCAAAAGAAAGAATATAGATTGTCTTATGTTACAAGAGACCCACTTCAATAAAAATGATTCTTCGTATTTTGGTAACTTATTAGGAGCAGTGGGAAATAGTTCTGAATTTTCTGACAGGGCTAGAGGTATAGCCATTTTTATTAGCAGACGGGTTGGTCATCAATTAGTCAAATCTGTGATAGATGTGGAAGGCCGTTATGTGATGTTGGAGGTGATAATCTGGAACATAAGGTTTACAATTGCCTTGATATATGACCCTAATTAGGCTGACCCAATCTTTTTTACAGATTTCTTTATAGAGTTTTCTCAGTTGGGCACTAGTGTAATTATAGGAGGTGATTTTAATTTAACAAATAAATTGATTGATAGAGAGCCTCTAATGAGAGAAAAGAAGATAAAGGCCCTTCAAATGTTAAAACAAGGGATTCAAGTCTTAAATCTCTCTGATCCATTTGGATGTCTTTTTCCTTTTTTGAAGAAGTGTTCACATTATTCAAAAGCTCACAAATCATTTTCAATGATTGATTTTTTCTTGATTTCTTCTGACCTGTCCAGCCTCCCCCACAATGTTATATATGATTCCATTAGAATTGCTGATCATGCCCCAATCTTGCTGGAAATGGATTTGAGTTCTTTGGGGACATGGAAACCATCTTCTTCTTGGAAGTTTGATAATTTCCATTGGAATTATAATGGATTCAGAGAGGCACTTCAAACTGAACTTGTGGCTTTTTTAGATCACAATAGTCAGCAGGAAGTATCTATTCAAACAATCTGGGATGCCCTAAATGCTTATTTAAGGGGGTGGGTTACATCACACATGGGTATTAGAAAAAAGAAATGGGATAGGGACATAACATTATTAGAAAGGGACTTGGAGGTTGCAGAGGCAGAACATATTGCTAAGGGTACAGAACAGTCTGAGATAAACCTATTGATCGTAAGAAATAAAATAGAAAAGCTTCTGCAGGAAAATTCACAGAAAGACATGTATAGGGTACGTGCAAAATATTATTTCTATGGTGATATTCCAGGTAAACTGTTAGCTTACCATTTGAAATCAGAACAAAACAGGAATAGAATTAATAAAATCAAGAGAGAGGATGGTCAATTGGTCTCCGAAGAAGAGGAGGTTAATAAAACCTTTTATAACTTCTGTAGTGCTTTATATAAGCCAGAGGGACAATCAGACTCAGCTAAAATTAAGGAATACCTGGCAGGACTTAATTTGCCTAGACTCTCAGAGCAGCAGGCTTCTAGCCTAAATGCGGTAATTACAGAAGAAGTCCAAAAAATTATTAAAGACCTACTAAATGGAAAATCCTCAGGCTCTGACAGCTTTTCCTTTGAAATTCATAAAAATCTTAGGGACATTCTAGTCCCCTGGCTGGTGAAGCTTTACAACTCATTTTTAGAAGAGAATAAATTGCCACAATCACTAAATGAAACTGAAATTATTTTACTATTTAAGAAGGACAAACCTCCAGAGAGCTGCAGTTCTTATAGACCCATATCATTGCTGAATACTGACTATAAAATCTGCACAAAACTCTTGGCGGTAAGGCTGGCAAAATATGTTCATAACCTTATTTATGAAGACCAAGTGGGTTTTATAGAAGGGAGAAGATTACAGCATAACACTAGAAAAGTATTTGACATAATCCATGCATACTCGGGAACGGACACTGCACTCTTGTCATTGGATGCTGAAAAATATTTTGACCGAATACAGTGGCTGTTCCTGATGGAAACATTGGAGAACTCTGGTTTCAGGGGTAACTTCTTAAGGTGGACACACTTAATCTACAGTAATCCTTCAGCATGTGTTAGGACTAATTTAAGTATATCACCTTTTTTTCCATTATTAAGAGGGACAAGGCAGGGATGCCCATTATCTCCCTTGATTTTTGCACTTTTTCTGGAACCACTGGCTGCTAAAATTAGATTGGAAAACCAGCAATTGGGAATTATAACAGAGAACACTAATTCGGTTATCATGCTTTATCCAGATGACATTTTAATCTCTTTGGCAAAGCCAGATTCCTCATACCTGCTTCTAAAATGCTTTTTGGAAGAATTTAGCGCTTTGTCAGGGTATAGAGTGAATTGAGGAAAATCAGAATTGTTATATTTGGGGGACTCTCTAAATTTAAGAAATACAACTCTAATGGCTATAAATAAAGAAAAAAATAAATATTTAGGAGTGGTTCTAACTCGAGATATCAATAAGACAATCCAATATAATTATGACCCACTAATAGCTAGAATAAAATCCTATCTTGCAAAATGGCAACATCTCCCACTTCTTTTATTGGGTAGAATTAAAATTTTTGAAATGAATGTTCTTCTCATGCTTCTTTTTTTGTTTGAGTCTATTCTCTGAATTCTTAAGAATTTTTTTTTCTAAATTTTGATAAAATAATTTGGAAATTTCTATGGCAGGGGTCTTCATCCCATGTAGCCTTATATAAGTTACAATATAGTAGAGAAAAAGGGGGTCTATGCTGTCCACATTTTTTGGATATATTACTTAGCTGCCCAATTGGAAATTGTATTCCAATTGGTATTTAATCCAGACAAAAAACATATATCAGTAATAGGGATAGAAGAAGCGGTCATTAAGTCAAAATATGATTTACCATTAAACCATAGATGGCAATATTTACAGGTCTGAAACTATGTTTATAAGATAAACCATAATTCTTTGGATCTGCCTGCCTCTTCTTTGGAACAATTTTTTGGTCAGCTAGAATCCAATAAACATTTGATCACCAAACTGTATAGATTTTTGTGAGTGGAAACATTAGGTGGGGCTGGGCTGGACTGGACAGGTTGGCTTGGGAAAAGGATTTAAATATTCAGATTGTTGATATAAATTGGACCCAAGCCATAAATTTGGATGAAACTAAAATTCAGAACACCCGCCTATAGCAGATTTATTACAGTATATTATATCAGACATATTATATCCCAGTGAAGCTCCACAAGATAGATGCTCAAATTCCAAAATTATGTATTATATGTGGGAGGGTGTAGATGCACCCTATTTCATGTGCTGGTGAAAATTTTCTAAACTTAATCTTTACTGGGCCTCTATTAATACCACCCTTTCTAGGATTTTGGGTCGTGACTTCACTTTTGACCCTGGAATTATCATTAAGGGTCTTTTGATGGATCGCTGGGTTCAGTTGGGAGATCAGGAAGTCCTTTGGAGAATTGGAGTTTTGGTGGCTATTAAAATAATTTTACAACAATTGAAAAATGTAAATAAAAATGTTTGGCACACTGGGGTGGGCTCCCAGTGAGCCACAATAGTGGTGGGGAAGGGGGGGATACCAGCTTATTGATTGGGTACCCCGATGTCACCAGAAGTGAGCATCTTGGTGTCTGCAAAGAAAGGGGAAATTATTTAAGCAGGAAAGACACACTAAGGGGGGGATGCCAACATGGGGATTAGGCACCCCATGTTGGCTTATGGGGACTGTGTGGAGGGTTGCAGGGAGCTGCCGTATTTCGGCACACTGGAGTGGGCTCCCAGTGTGCCACTTAATGAGGGGAGGGATATGCCAACACGGGACTGGCACCCCAATGTCGGCTTTCCCCAGGAGTGTGTGGACAGTGTCAGGAGCCGCCAAATTAAAGGATGAAATCTGTTTCGCCAGGAAAGGTACACTAGGGCTGGGGGCACAGGGCAGCAGCCAAGAATAACGAAACTGCATCCATGCTCATTACTGTGTACTGTAATGTGCATGAGCAGAGAGTCTTGTCGGCTGCCTCTGTGTTCTTGGTTGTGAGGGAGGGGGGAGCTGCCGCTGCAATCAGGGATGTCAAAACTGTCCCTGATTGGAGTGGCACATTTCCTTTAAGTCCGGCACTCTCTCTGAAACTGCCATCATCGGCAGTTTTTCTGTTAATTGGTAGCCAAGGGACGGGCCCCTGAAAGCATGGGCTGCATTGGGCCCACACTGCCACACCTCTGCAATGCTCTACTTACCTCAATATGTTTCTTGTGCACTGCACGCACAAGCAAAAATAATAAATGTCTGCCCTGGCTGCAGCTGGTGCTGCTTAGCTTACCAGTTAAATGAATTGTTGTTCTGATTGGCTAATGCAGTACCTGAAAGTTATTTAGCAAGTACTTAAGTTAGCAGAAGACCACCTGCCTTTGCCCCACTTACTCTCCATGCCCCCACCCTCCATTTTTTTTGACTCAGAGAAAAGAAGAAAAGCCAAATTTCCAGCTTTTTCTTTGTGTCTTTTTCCACACCCAAGTTTTTTTTTTTCCATAGATCCGCAGCAGAATATAAAAGTGATGAGAACTGCTCTCTCTGGTTGCAGTGAGATACAGACTACCAGCCTGCCACATGCTCTTCCCCTCTCCCACCCCCTGCTTTGGCTCACAGAATTGGATATTTTGTTTTCTACATTTTTCAGTACCTGGAGTGACTAAAGAACTTTTTTTTTAATAACCTGCTGCTGAACACAACACACAAAAGTTTCAGCTTGCCTGCCTGAATTGTGTCTCTCTCTGCCTGCCACACACACACACTGAGAGCAGAGCAAGTTGTATAGCCAGAGAAAAACCAAACCACATGGGCTGTTCATTGGCAAATCAATCAGCTGCCCCCTTTCAAATCTACATTTAAATTCTAACCAATGGGGAGCCACTTTATAGACACTCTCTCTGCTTCCATCCCTCCCACCTGCTCATGACAGGCCTGCACTACAGAGGGACCCACACTACAGCAGCATGTTGTCACTGCAGTGTTGTACTCACAATGATCCTAGCAGAAAACGAAGCTGGGGAAGAAAAAGGTTGCCAACTTGCAGCAGCTCTTTTTGATGCGGTAAGAAAAATCCAGTACAGCTCCTTATCCGAACTGATCCGATTTGGAAAAAAGGTTTGGAAGTGTCTCAACTCTATCTGATAGTGCTGGTTTCTGGGGATTTTTCCTAGACTTGATACAGTTTATTGGGCCAGTGAATGAAGAGGAATTTGCAAATGGTGTGAGAAATACATTTTTTATTGAAGTATAGACTTGATAGGAAAAAAGATTGGGCTGCATTAGGTCACAGCATCACAGTGTTATGCCTTTTTCCAGCTCTGGAAAATGTAGCCGCTTCATTTTGCATGTGCTGCAGTAGGTAAGCTGGTGTGAGCCCTGTTCTTCTTACTTCAACTATGATGGTAACTCTCTACTTCATTAGCATTACTTTTGTTATCATCCACCCATGGCGGAATTGTTTTGCTTAAGGTCAAAAAACATGTAGTACTATAGAATTCCCATTTGCACTGTTTCTGTCATTAATGCATGCAAAGGTTCCATAATACGGGACCTAGTGATGGACGAAAACTTTTTTTTCACCCGCTAAATCATGTGGAATTTAATAGTTTCCACTTAATACCCATACTGTATGCCTGTGACCAATAGGTAGAAAAAATTCAGAATGCAAAATTCTTGCAGCATTAGCAGAATAACAGAAATTCTTCCTGTTTTCCGCAGTGGAAATCAGCTGGAATCTGAATTAGACTACCATAATTCATGTTTCTTTTTAAGTGAAATTCCATTCTGTGAAATTTCAAGGAAATGTTTTTTTCCATTCCTCATGGAAACTCTACTGTACTTCATAGTCTACTTTTGGACTGAGGTTTCAAAGGTTATTTTTGTTCTTATGTCAGACTGTGTTTTTGTACTCTATAGTTCTCTTAGTACTGTGTAAGATGGTTTGTGTAAATACTTTTTCTACTAAAACAGTTTTCTGGCATGTTTCATTAGCTTAATTATCCAGAAACAGAAACATACAGTTCTGCCAGCAGAAGAAAGCTTTGTAGTCTATCAGGTCTGCCCAATGTGGATGTGCTTTATTTATTTATCATTTATTTATCAAGTCTAGGATTACATATACCTTTGAGCCATGGCTCTTTTACAAAGGTTCCACGTCAGAGAAATACAAATTATGGGGAACATCAAGACAGGCATTACAACAATGTGGACATTGCAAACAGAGTACAAATTAATACAGTTCAAGGGTAGCATTGTAACAAGGCAGCCAGCGGCATTTGTCAGAGAAAATAGACAACAGATAAGAAGTGCCAGAGTCATAGGGAGAGGGAAGAGGGTAGGGGTGGAGAAGGAATGTAGGAAGGGTGGCAAGAGGGTGAAAAGTGCAGCATTTGGTATACCAAGATGTGAGGGTAGACTCCAGTGAGGAGGGTGGGGGGACAACTAGAGCAGAAAGGGAAGTGGAGAAACAAGGTTAAGTTACATAGATACATAGACAGTGTCGGCAGATAAGGGCCTATGGCCCACCTAGTCTGCCCATTTGAGCTTGTAAGTTCAGTTTGTTTTCCTATAAGTCTATTTCCCCTTACCCCTGACCTCTAGAATTCCTTTATGTCTATCCCATGCATTCTTAAATCCCGTGATTGTTTCAGCCCCCACCACCTCCTCTGGCAGGGTGTTCCACTTGTCCACCACCCGTTCTGTGAAGAAATTCTTTCTCATGTTTCCTCTGAATCGTCCTCCCTCCAACTTCATCCCATGCCCTCTAGTCCTGAAACATCTTTTTCGCTTAAAAATAGTGTTTTCCTGCACCCTGTTCCTCCCTGTAAGATACTTGTATGTCTCTATCATATCCCCTCTCTCCCTCCTCTCCTCTAGGGAGTACATGTTCAGTTCCTTCAACCTGTCTTCATAGGACTTGTGATGCAACCCACGCACCATCTTTGTTGCCCTCCTCTGAACCTTCTCTACCCTGTCTATGTCCTTACGTAGGTATGGTCTCCAGAACTGTACACTGTACTCCAGGTGGGGCCTCACTAGTGTCTTGTATAGCAGAATTATGACCTCCCTTTTCCTGCTGGTGATGCCCCTGCATATACATCCCAGCATCCTATTTGCTTTACCTGATGCCTTGTCACACTGTTTCCCTACCTTGAGGTCATCAGAGATGACAACCCCAAGATCCCTTTCCTGCTTGGTGCATGCTATATCTTGCTATAAGTTGGGCAGTCACAGGAGCTGTTGGTAGTGAGATAGTCCTGGAGCCTAGTTTTAAACATACCAATAGTTGGGGCAGATGAGATGGTTGGGCTGAGGCCATTGAACCAGAGTGGTGCTCGATAAGCAAAAGAGCATTGTCACTGTGAAGTGTGACAGTGGGGGACTTTCAGTAGCTGTAGCGTGGATCTCCTAAGGCATCATTTGTTAATTCGGTGTTGTAACAGAGTTGAGACCCCAGAAGGTGCAAGGCCAAGGTAGATTTTTTTGACCATGGAGCAGGTGAGAAACTTTATGCGGTTTGATAGTTGGAGCCAGACGGTCTGAGTGTACAGGTCACATGTGTGGGTGAGATGGTGGGCACCAGTGATGAGACAACATGCTTTATTTAAGGCAGTTGAGAGGCATCTAAGGGTTGTGGTTGTGGTTGAGCCATAAATGATGAGACCATAGTCTATTACAGAGATCACAGAGCTCAGGGCTGCAACCTTCAAAGCTTCTGGCGTGAGGTGTGGTCTGTGTTTGTGGAGGAGACCAAGCTGTGTATTAGCAGCTCTAGCTACATTATCTACATGAAGTCCATAGGAGAGATTAGGGTCAAGCTGAATCCCTAAGTATTTGAAGGACACCACCTGATCTAGAGTGTTGCCCTGGGTGGTGGAGATAGCCAAGTGGTGTAGCTTGTGTGGGTTATGAGAGCTGCAGAAGAGCATAGATTTGGTTTTCTTGTCATTGAGGACCAGTTTATGATTAAGAAACCATGTCTCTACAGAACTGAAACCAAGTTGAAGGTTGTGTTGAAGAGTTGCAGGATCTTTGTGAGTGGAGAATACAACAGCATTATTGGCATATAGTATGATCTGCTCAGAGCAGTGGTAAGGGAAGGAGTTTAAGAAAAGGCTAAAAAGGAGGGGTCCCAGTATGGATCCCTGTGGGACACCCGAGCGAACAGGCAGGGTGTTAGAAAGAGCGTCTGCTGTCCCTTTTAGGTTCAAGTCTAAATGACTGATTATATTTTTATTTTATGTTCATTTAAAAATGTATCCAGGAGATAACACTGAGCTGTTGCCTAGATAACCAATGATTTATAAGTTAATACAGTAAATTTAGGTTCAGCCCAAATTCATTCATCCTCTGTCATCTAGACCATAAAGGACTTCTGTCTAAATGTACAGTCTCCTGCACAAAGGCAGGGAGATGCCACTTGTTACTGTATAAAGATTTGATATTTAGTGGAATTTCATATATATATTATGGTAGAGGAGCCATTTCTATGTTAAACCCCAAAACTTTGCACCTTAATAACTTTGCAACCGTTTGATGGATTTTCCTGAAATTTGGAATTTATGATCAAGAACCATAGGTCTTGGGATCTGCCAAGTTTCATACTGGTCAGATATATGGCTGTAGAGTTATTAAGTGTGATCTGTGCGTGCGTTTACGCTTTTCTGGAATTCTGTGGTCGTGCCTACAGGTCATACGGTTTGTGTGACCGGCCCTAAATCTTCAGGGAACGTGCAGCCGGGGTCCCCGATGTGCCTTTTGAAGATTTCATGAAAAAATATTAAACGGTTCAAAAGTTATTCAAAAAACAGTTTCCCATTATAAGTCAATGGGAAAAGTAAACAAAAAGTTCAACACTTTCGCAAATGCATTTTTACTTTCGCAAATGGGCCTGTTACTTTCGCAAATCGGCCATTTTGTTTTCAGTTGGTGATCAGAAAAATGGTTGGCATTTAAATTTGGGACCCTCTAGCAACCTATTTTTTTTGTATTCACCTAGTCGGGCCCTGAGGATCCTTGCCATGTCTTTATTTTGTGGTAAAACACCCCAGAAATATGTTTTTCAAATTTCTGGAAAAAGATGCTTCATAAAATTACTTCGTGCTCATGAAAGTGTGTAAATTGTTGCAGCTTTCACAAATTGCGACAGTAATTTTCTAGTCTGTGGGAAAATGACAGCAATTCTTTGGCACTGCACTGCAAAATAACCGTTGGGAGTTTTGGGCTGAAATTTGGAGGGAACGCAGCCGACATCTCACAGATGTGCCTTTCAGTATTGCATTGAAAAAATATTACACGGCGGCAAAGTTATGACACCCCAAAGTTGACAGTTTTTCCCATAGGATAACATTACGGCGCCCAAAGCATTACAGGAATCCTTTGGCACCCTGCTGCAAAATAACGGTTTGGTCTTTTTTCCTGAAATTTGGAGGGAAGACAGCCAACAGTACACAGATGTGCCTTTCAGTAGTTTGGTGAAAAAATATCACATGGCGGCAAAGTTACGACACTCCAAAATTGACAGTTTTTCCCATAGGATAACATTACGCCCGACACTTAACAGAAATCATTTGGAGCCCTGCTGCAAAATAACAGTTTGGTCTTTTTTCCTGAAATTTGGAGGGAAGACGGCCAACAGCCCACATATGTGCCTTTCAGTAGTTTGGTGAAAAAACATTACAGGGAGGCAAAGTTATGGTGCTCCGAACTTTTCTTTTTTTCCCATAGGATAACATTACGGCGTTCGCCGCGCCTTTCAGGGCCCGTATCTCGGAAACGGTGCGAGATACGGACTTTTCGTCGGAAAATTTCTTATTCCCCTTATGGGGCTAAAATTCAAATTAGCCAGGACAATTGTAAATAATATGACTTTTAAATTTTTTTTCTACATCGTACGGTTCCTGAGATATAATGTATTTAGTATTCCAAGATCTCATTTTCTGCGCCGATACTCATTATTTTGCATACATTATTTGTACTCACTGTCTTTCTCAATGCAGGTTTTGGGAAAACCAGCCTGTGCGCTATATTACTGTTACTGTTGCCCTTTCCGCTTGGATCCGCATCTGTTTCACTTACCATTGTCGCTCATGCCACCATGTGCGTATCCTTATGCGTTTTCATTTGCGCTATGCGTTTCTGTTATTTTTGCCATTTCTGTCTACAGTACTGTTTATCTTACTGTTTCACTTTACATCACCATGCCCATTGACATTTCTGTTTGCAGGCACCATGTTACTATGTGACAACACATCACGTGGCAGACCATTCCCGTCTACGCCACCATGTGCGTTACCCTTTCTGTTCTCATTCGTGCTTGTGTTACCATGTGTGCCACTGTTAGCATTTCTGTTTGCGTTGCTTTCCCTGTTAGTATGCCACAACACATCATGTGCCCCGCGCTCCCGCCGCTGCATTACATTCACTATTTCTCGTTATCATTCTCAAAAAGAAGGGAAATTAGAGGCAAAAAACTCTGTTTAATGCATTAGTTAGGGTTGTTCCATAGCGACAAAAGTGAAGAAATTCGCTGTTAGGGTTGAAAACCCCCTTGGACCCATCCCACCCCCAACAGGCATTGGGGTGCGCGGTGGGATCATTGGTCCTAACTCTCACCCCATTCTCCTATACTTCTGCTGCTTTACACATGTCATGGGGTGAGAGTTAGGGCTGACGATCTGAATCGCACCCCAATGCCAGTTGGGGGTGGGCGGAGGGTCCAAGGGGGTTTTCAACAACAGCGAGCCTCGCTAACTGGCGATGGCAATTTTCTAATATATATATATATATATGTATATATATACACACACACACAGCATATATGGCTGATTGTAAAGATGGCCATATAGTCTAGTTAAACTTCCCACAACACCACTACCAGCTCCCACAACTGTCATTTTACCTAGTGACCAAGTAGTCCCTCCCATACCTCATGCTCTGGTGGTCACTTTCAAACTCTGTCCTGTCATTGGGCTTCTGCTCCTGCTCAAATAACTTCCAAGGTTGGAACCTGAAGGAGGTGCAGAAGGCTAAGACTGAGCTTGAGAGGGCCGCTATGCCTTTGATAATGGCCTTATGGGCCATTACCACAACCCACTTGCCACCTTCCTTGACCCAGGGAGAGAGGGAATAACAGAAGACAAGATACAGGCAATTCCAGTGTAGAGAAATATGAATAATGAGACAAATGAAGTATACAAGATTACAGTAGTGATGAGCATGTATATAGATACTGTGGAAGGTACAGAGGAGTTTGTATGCCCTGGTGGGCACAGATACGTCCTCACCCACTATACAACAAAGGAAGGTCAGGTACATGCAGACTGCACAGAAACAGATGAGCATAAAATAAATGCCCATGAATGTCACTTGGGGCCAAAAAAACAAACTACACAGCACAGTAAACTTTATGTATAGCAAGTGGCAAGGGGTTCTAAACCAAAGGAAGCAAACAGCACAAAGGTAGGAGAAAAAACTCCAACTTAGGTTACATCAGTAACGCATCCAGAACCAGGCTAACACACTATGGACCCCCTGAAGTAACTATTATGTACCACTTCTAGGGCAATTTGACAGGTCAGTGGGGTCTTGAAATACTCTGTGAGCTTGGCCTTTGTGGACTGGAGATGGATGTGAGTGTGACAGGGAGCCTATTCCATATGAGAGCAAGTTTATACCTAATAGAGGCTTGGCCCACATTGTGCCTACAGTGGGGGATTTGGAATCTCTTTCCTTCTTCCAACTCTAAGGTGTAGGATAAATTGGAGGCAGGGATGAATAACTCACTGATCTACTGCTCACTTTCCTGTGATTGGTCTCCTCCACAGGAAGCACATCCATTCCTTCGGATTCTACTCCACCCTCCTGCTAACCCCTCAGCATGCATTATCTACTGCTTTGCTCTCCCTTGTATTTTATCACCTATTGCTGCTCTCTGGAGATGTAGGAACAAACCCAACCCACCGGCAACTGCCTCCATGTCCCCACAAATGTGGATCTGCCATAGAGGTATTTGCATCTTCCAACACCTGTAGTGTGATCCTGAAATTGCATGAATTAGGGGCCTTTTCCTTATTATACAGTCCCCATATACTCACCCTCTCTGAGAGGTGAATCACCCCCTTGGTTAGTGATTCTGAAATCTCTCTCTCCCTAATTTTAACATATTTCAGAAGGACAGTCCCTCCAAAAAAGGAGGCAGAATTTTGTTCTATATCCACATGGACCTTGAGGCAGAAATATGTGATCCTCCCTACACCACTGAGTCCCAGTGTGAATGGCTACTCATTAAAATCACTTTGGGCACAAAAGTCCTACAACTCTGCTGTGTTTACAACCCACCCAAAATAGGGCTGAATGGTCTCCATGACCTTTTCCTCATGCTCAGTCAGCTCCCCTCATCTGAACAACTAGTACTCGGTGACCTAAACTTGAACTGGCTGGACAACGAAGCTCAGTACAAGCACATTCTCGATTCATGTCAGCTGTATCAGCTCTTGCAAACCCCCACCAGACTAAACCATAGAAGCGGTAACCTCACACTGATAGACTGGATCTTAGTCAAAAAGCCTGAAACAATCCTTACCTCAGATGTACTAAGTGACTCAGTCATTGACCATCTGGTAACCTATTGCCAATGGCATAACAGTGCCCCCCAAAACTCCCCTCCCAGGCTTAACTCCTTCAGAAACTGCTCCAACCTTGATCCTGTATACTTTCTACATGCCCTATCTCATAACAACTGGTCTGTCTTAGACATAGCCCCTGATGTCAGTGTTGCACTGGATCTCTTCATTAAGACCTTCACATCTATCCTCAATGAGCCTGCCCTCCTACACACAAGCAGGGTTAAACTGAAGAAATCAAATTGGCTCACATGCAACATCTTTGCCCTTATGCATAGAAGAGATGTATCCTGGGCCAAGTTCAGGCAATCCCACCTCTCCTGAGATTGGAATGACTGCAGATCCACGAGGAATGAAAGCAAGAAGGAAATCCTTAGGGCCAAAACTTTGTACCTTAAAAAGCAACAGTTAGCTGACTTAGATAACCCCAAGAAGTTTTGGCATTTGGTAAACTTCCTAATTAGTGACCATTCCCAACCCCCTCCTTTCACCATAGTCCTCGATGGTACTAGTTACATTGACCCTACCAAAATCGCAACCCTTTTTAACAACTACTTTTGCAACCTGGCTAAATTCAGATCTAATGTTTATCCTACTCACAGTCCCTGCAATGCTGCAAGTAAACTGCACCAGCTCCTTTTTCAACATAAAAAGGGGCACTTGCTGAGAAGTTCACAAACTTCTTGGTGCCTTAAAAGTGGACAAATTTGCTGGCCCTCTCAGTCTCGTACCCAAATTCCTCAGACCTGCTGCTCCTCAAATAGCTTTTCCCATTACTAAACTTCTTAACCTATCCTTCTCGATTGGTACAGTGCCTGTTCTTTGGAAAACTTCAGCGGCCATCCCATTCCACAAGAAGGGCAAAAAGACATCCCTTGACAATTACCGCCCAATCTCACTTCTCTCAGCTCTAGCCAAGCTGCAAAAGAAAATTGTTCACAGCCAATTAGTGAACTACCTGCAGCAGTATGATCTCATCTGCCCTGAGCAACATGGCTTCCAAAAAGGGCACAGCACTGACACTTCCCAGTTCGAATTCACTGACGCCATCTACCACACTATGGACAAGGGCCTCATAACTGGATCTATGTTCATGGACCTGACCAAGGCCTTCAACCTGATCAACAACAAGTTACTAATAAATAGGTTATTCAAACTTGGCCTCAGGCCCCCTGTGCTCACTTGGCTCAAGGACTACCTCAGCCATAGGAAACAGGCCATAAAAATTGGTAACACCCTATCAGGAGCAAACAACATTAGCAGTGGTGTCCCCCAAGGCTCTATTCTAGGCCCTCTTCTTTTTACAGTCTTCATAAACAACCTGCCCACAGTCTGCAAACCTGTATGTACCCTCCTATATGCAGATGACACTGCTTTTCACTCGTAGTAACAGTTTAGATGCAGTCAACCAAATGCTCAGCTCCTGCCTCGTTAAGCTTCAGGACTGATTTGTTCACGAGAAAATGGTCCTTAACCTCCCTAAAACTCAGTCTATGTTATCTGGGACTAGGCACAGCCTTAGCAAGTTATCCCCTATGTTCTGTGTCCTCACAGAAAATGGCTCACCTGGGCTAAAGGTTCCTAATGTTTACCTTTACTATTTGGCTATAAATTGTTCCCATTATCTTTCCTGGTCCTGCCTAGGTTCTGGGGGTCTGGACTCTTTCTCTGTTCCCCAGTAGCTGGACATTGAACATTTGTTGTGCTCTCAAGTAGGCCTGAACTCTTGTGCCCTATTGTATGTTCCTTTCAAGAAGATTCCTGGCTGCCTAAATGATATCCCTGTTGGTTATTCTCTTCATGCCCACAAACAATTATGTCATATGTTAAATTTGGACCCTTACTTAGACACTACTCAACCCATCTTAGGAAACCTTAATTTGAAAATTGCTGGAAAGGTGTTGACCTGGACGGCCTGGTCTTCTTTGGAGTCTGTCAGTTGATCACCTGCTGCATACTGGCAAGCTCATTACCTTTGCAGAGCCTTAACATAAATCTAGTTGGCCTTCATCTTTGTGTTTCAGGTTCCTCCAACTAAGACACATGTTTCTTCATTTTGGTATTGATGTCTGGTCCAGAGAGTATGAGGACAAATTGTTCCCCCTTGACATCGGTCACTCCTACATCCTATGCTGTAGCTTTTTATCATGCACGGTTGCGGGAGCTCCTTGTTGAGAGAGAATCTAGTTTTTTTTTTTACTCCTGGGATCAGGTTCTTCCTTCTCAGGGAGGCCCTCGTAACTGGCTCTGCATCTGGAAGGCTATTTATAAATACATTAAATGGGACAGATATCAGTTCATGCATTTTCAAATATCACACAGTATGTTTTATACCCTGATTAAACTTTACAGAATGGGTAGGTTGGCCTCAGATTGGCTCTACCATGATGGTTCCACATCCTTTATGTTGACCGGCATCTCACTGACAGGAATCATGTCGACCGCAAGTTGCGGTCTGCATGATTCCTGTATGTCTCCCGGTCCTGTTCTTTTATCAGGAGGCTTTGCCCCCAAACCCCTCACATGGGGGGCTCTGCCTCCCATCCCCCCCCGTCTTTAGGATTCTTAACTCCAGTTGGAGTTGATTCGGGGTGCAGGACCAGGAGACAGCATGCCCCTGTCTCGGTCACACCAACACAGCGACCTGTCGGCAAAGTGTCAGTTTTGCTGACAGGTGTGTATTTCACTGTGTTGGTGTTGCCATAAGGGTGACATACCCCTTGGATCTATGTACCAGGTGTTAGAAGGAGTGGGGTTCACTACTTCTCATTTTATGAACCTGTGAAAAGGTTATGCCTTACTGGGGTTGGATCAGGCATTCACACCTGAGATCTGCATATTGGGGGGACTTTACTGGGGTCTTAATTGATAATCAGAAACCACATATTGCTCTAATATCGGCCTGCACTAAGAAGATTATTCTTCGATATTGGTACGATCAGGTCATCCCTACTTATGTGGAATGATATCAGGAAATCTTTTTTGCTTTGCAGGCCAAGCATATTATTGCAAATATGTCAGACTCCAAGAAGAAATGTACTCGGGTATGAGAACCCCTTTTACTTTGTTGACCCTTGGTGCTGGGTGATGGCTGGTTACTTGTGGCTCCTACACCTCACTACTTTGGAGACGGTTGGGACTGGTTGTGCCTAAACCTGCATATAAGCTTGATACATTCCTTTCTCTCTCAAGATTTTCATTTTAGTGGAATTAATTGGAATTCCTAGATAGCTTCTTGTACTGGAGAGTTAGCCTTTTTCGAAACAGTTGACACATTAGTCTTACAAAACTATGTTCAAGAGGGGACTAGAGGATCCAAGATACTAGATGTGGCCCTTAGTAATATGAATGAACAAATTATAGGATGCGGGGTGAGAAAACCACTATCGGGAAATAACCATAATATGGTTGAGTTAGAAACTGAATTTAAAGATAAGATCCAGCTAGGATCTACTAAGGTAGAAAACTACAACAATGTAGATTATGATAAATTAAGGATAGTTGTTGGTGACTGGGATTGGAAAGTGAAGTTCTCGGAATTTGGAGTGGAAGAAATGTGGAATGAATTTAAAACATATCCATGGTTTAATAAAAACTGAAATTCCCACTCAAATTAAGTATACTCACAAAGGGAAGATCCCATGTTGGTATTCCAATAAAATTCATAAGCTTATTAAAGGGAAAAATAGGGCCTATAAGCAATTTAAAAGATTTAATGATCTAAGATTCAAAATGAAATATAGAAGCAGATTGAGGGAGTTAAAAAAATTAATAGAGAGATCAAAAAAGAATTTTGAAAAAAACTTAGTCTCTCGAGTGGCAGATAATAAAAAGGCATTTTATGGGTACATCACCTCAATGAAACAAAAAGATAAGATGGGCCCATTGATGGTAGGGGAAAATCAAATTTCTAATAGTAAGAAAATGGATATAGAATTTAATAATTAGTTTAACAGTGTTTACTTAAATGAACCAAAGCATGATAAAGAATACCCTATTGAAGATATCAATAAACTGATAATAACTATTCCAGTTGTATTTGAAAAACTCAGCAACTTGAAAGTAACTACATTTCCAGGCCCAGATGGGCTGCACCCTAGATTATTAAAAGAGCTGGCTTCTGTAATAAGCGAACCTTTACAAGTCATTTTTCAGTCCTCTTTGGACAGGGGAGTGATCCCGGAAGACTCGCGGATGACTAATGTGATCCCACTTTATAAGCAAGGCATAAAGACTAGTTGTGCAAATTATCGTCCCATAAGCCTCACTAGTATAAGTAGAAAATTATTGGAATCTTTTTTGAAAGACTGCATTGAAAAGAGTTCTAAGGTGGGGGGGAATATGGATGTGAGGCAACACAGATTTGTAAGCGGAAGGTCAGTTGTGACTAACCTTTTGTCATTTTTTGAAACCGTGAGTTTAGCACTAGGTAGTAATTTGCCTGTGGATATTTTATATATAGACTTCGAAAAAGTGTTTGATACAGTATCTCATGATGAATTGCTTAATATATTAGGTAAATCTGGGATTGATTGTTTTATCCTTCAATGGATTGCTGCTTGGCTCACCAACAGGAAACAGTGTGTCTGTATTAAGGGTCAGTCATCTGATTGGACTTCGGTGCCTTGTGGTGTCCATCAGGGATCTGTGTTGGGGCCAGTTTTATTTAGGGTATTGGTTTCATCCTTGAATTGTGATGATAATGCATGGCTTGTAAAATTTGCAGATTATATGGTGCAGTAGTTACTAATCAATTAGATGCTAAACAATTCAAGGATAACAATCATTTACATAAATTAGCCATAGGGATTAAACTAAAATTCAGTCTATCAAAATGTACGATTATGCATTTGGGAAAAAATAACCAGGAATTTGAGAATTCACTTGAAGGGATTAGTTTAAAAACAGTAAATGTTGAAAAGGATTTGGGAATATGGATCAGTAAGGAATTAGAATTTTCCCATCATTGTGTAACAACTGTTAAAAAAGCTTATGGGATTTTGATTTCAATCTTGAGGAACATTAAAAGTAGAGAGAGAGAGAAATGTAATTGTTCCCCTTTATTGCTCACTTGTCAGTCCCCACTTGGAGTACACTGGTTCTGTGTGGCAAACCCATCTTAACCAGAATATGAGGTGTTTAGAGGGGGTTCAGTGACTGGTTACTAGAAGGATAAAAGGTATAGAGACACTTCCCTATGAGGATAGACTGAGGGAACTTGGATTGTACTCCCTGCAATATAGGAGACACCGTGGGGATATGTGTTTGACTTATAAAGCAAGTAGGGAACCTGTCATATGGGAATCTATTGGGCTACGAGGACGACAAAGTATAGTAAAAAATCAGGGTCACCAATATCAATTAACAGGAGGTAATTATAAAACTAATAAAAGAGGGGCATGGTTTTCTCAGAGAATAGTTACCCAATGGAATGCTTTACCTGGTTCTGTAGTTTCATATGAAACTATTAGTGAGTTTAAACTTGCTTTAGATGAGCTAAACCAAAATCACCTCCGTCACATTTTGTAAATCATGGTGCAGGACAATAATGGCCTAACAGCTAAAGTTCCTGATTTGATCCTATGAATCTTATGAAGATGAAATGCTCCTTTTTGTTATGTCCCATCTGTTACTGTCTTAATTGCGCTTGGAATTACCTCAGCCTCTAGAAAAAGGGGGGAGGGGTTACAATGATTTTGGGGGGGTTGGGGGAGTGAGGGGTTGGATTGTTCATTTCATAACTTGATTGGAAAGTTTACTTGCTTAGATTATTCTTTAGCAATAGTTGTACTGTATGTCTATGAATATTTAGCACAGTGTCTATTTTACTGGTTATTGACTTGTACTTCATGTACCATTTGTCCTTTTTTGTGATTTTTGTGTATCGCTTTCTAATCAAGTTCAATAAAAGTTGATTAAATGGGGAAAAAAAAGAAACTGGCTCACCCTTAGCAAAGACCATCTCCTTCAAGTATGTCGGTGTGTGCCTCAACCCCACATTGTCCTTTGAATCCCATCTCCTGCACACCACCTCCCTCCTTCACCAGAAGCTGGGCTCACGCTACAGAGTTCACCAGTTCTTAACACCTGTTGCCAGAATCTGTACTGCAAAGGCAAATCTTTTCCCTTCTCTTGACTACGACTCGGTTGTCGTTGATGCTACCAGTGAATCAACATTACAAAACAATATACCCTGTATTATAAAATCAGTAAATTTGCCTCTGGCAGTAATTCTAACACCCACCACTGTCTAGCCCTAAATTCCCTAAACCTAAACTGGCTTCCTCTTGACCTCAAAGCTAACCTGACACTCGCCACACTTGTCAAAAAAACCTTGCAATCAGGTGCCCCTGCCTACCTAACAAACCAAATCTCATTTGTGGTTCTCCCCTCATTCCAGTCTGTCTCTAACAACAATCTCGTAGTCCCAATGTTTTTCACCAACATGGGACAACACTCCTTTTGTTACCGAATTGCTTCTATTTGGAACGCCTTAACCCCTCCTGTCAAAAAATCCCCTACTCTCTCAGCCTTTACTAAGCATTTAAAAGCACATTATTCCTCATATGAAGCCTATAACTGTTTCCGTTATTCCCCACATCCTTACCTACCCAAACAAGCTATGCACTTAGCCCCCCCCATCTGTTCCCTTTTTCCCCTCTTTTCCTCTCTGTGACTGCTACTTTTTCCCTCCTCTCTCTCCTCTCCCACTTCCTCTCTTACTCCCTCTAGAGACTGCAACTTCTCATGCAACTGCACTGCTACCCGCCTTTGTTTTACAATCCTGGTTATGCAACTCCATGTCAATTTCCTGAATGTCTGCTTCTTTTCAAACTTTTTGTAAATCTACCAAAATATGTATACTACTTCATTACTGTTTATTTTATGGTTCCTCTTCGACATGTATTTCCTCTTTTGCCTGTGCTGCTGCACCTGGGTCATGCCTGAAAAAGGCACTCACCTGGTCAACAAAGTTAAATAAATACATACATACATACATACTGCGGTTGTTTTCCCAACCAATATTTAACATCTATCAGGGCATTATGGAGAGAGAGTGCCTCAGGAGTGGAGGAGCTCAATCAAGTTCCATGTACATAGTACAGTGGTGAGTTCGGGGAGTGGGGGAAGGCAAGTCAGAACAAATCTGCAATGGGATATAAAAAGTTGGGAGAGCTTAGACAGTGTAATGTTGGAAGCTCTGGAGAACACCACATCACTACAGTCTAGTAGTGAGAAGGAAGTTCAGCAACAGTTTTTCTGGTGCTGGGAGGAAGACAATCTTACTCCATATAGGGACCTGAGTTTTGTGAAACACTTTCCCTTAATGTAATTTATGTGGTGGGAGTACTCAAAGTTTTCAATGATTGCACCCAGGTATTTACAAGAAGATACAGGGTCAATAGTAGTCCCTGTTAAGGGAAGCAACTTAAAAGCAGAAGAGGCTGAGTGAGGCCAATGTGTGGTACCAAATAGTAACAGTTTTCTTATTTGATTTATGGGAAACTGATTGGCAAAGAACCATTTTTATAAGTTGTTAAGGTTGATCTGGAGTGATTTCTTAATGGAGGGAAGTGAGGGGCCTGAGGAGAAGAAGATGGCATCTTCAGCATACATGTGGGATTTACAAAAGTTTGGGAGCAGGGGAGATAATTTTTGAAGACTACACCATATTCTGGAAGGACAGGACAGGGAGAAAAGGTGGAGGGTTGACATATACGTGAAGGGAAGGTACAAAGGCCACAGAGTTGTGGGGATACTAAGGGGATAGGGAAGGGCTGTAGGCACTATGGGTCGGCTTAGAGACCAGGTACAGGGCCTTTATCCTCATGGGGGTGGTAACACAGGGAGGAGTTAGACAAGTTTTGGGGGAGGCCATTGGCATTGGGATAAAGTGGTAAGTTGGGTTTCAAACTGGCTGAAGGGTGGGAAGCAGAGGGTGGTAGTAAATGGCAGACAATCTGGGAACAGGAGAGTGACTAGTGGGGTGCCACAGGGATCAATACTTGGACTGGTCTTCTTCAGTGTCTTCATAAGTGACATTGCTGAGAAACTGGAGGGGAAAGTGTTTCTGTTTGTGGATGACACACAAATCAATAACATGGTTGACAAAAAGGGCTGGGGAGAATGCAAAGGGAGCTGGGAAAACCAGAGTAATCTAGGGTGTGGCAGCTGGCTTTCAGTGCCAAAAAGTGCAGAGTTGTGCACCTGGGGCTGAAAGCCCAGGAGCTGTGTATAAGATGGGGGAAGGGGGTATTGACAGTCATCAAACAAAACAGGTCCTTGAGGTATTCATTTCTGATGATCTCAAGGTGGCAGGGCAGTGTGACAAGACAGTAGGCAAGGCTACTATGATGCTGGGGTACCTAAGGAACAGGATTTCTAACAGAAAAAAGGAGGTGGTGTTGCTACTGTATCACTCACTAGTGATTTCTCACCTTGAGTACTGTGTCCAGTTCTGGAGGCCACACTTCTGCAAAGACCTTGAAAGTGTGGAAGCAGTCCAGAGAAGGCCTGCCAAAATGGTGCGGGGTTTGCACATGAAGCCATACAAGGAGAGGCGGAGGAATCTCGACATGTATTCCCTGGAGGAGATTAGAGGAGAGCAAGAGGGGACATGATGGAGACCTATAAGTACCTCACTGGGGTAAACAAGGTGCAGATGGGAGTCTTTCACAGGAAAAATTGCACCAGAACATGAGGGCATGCAATGAAGCTGGGGTGAGGGGAGTTTAAGAGGGATGTGGGGAAATACTTCTTAACAGAAAAGGTGGGGGATGCCTGGAACAGCTCACCAGAAGAAGTGGTGGAGGCAAAGACAGTGAGGTAACTTCAAGCATGCATGGTTTAGGCACATGAGCAAAAAAGGTAGAGGAAGGGGAGATGGGAGGAATGCGGGCAACCAAATAGGGTCTAAGATGTCAGAATGGTGGAAAAATAGGGCAGACTAGATGGGCCTACTGGTCCTTGTCTGCCAACAAATTCTATGTTGGCAGAAGACACCAGGAGAAAGGACTGCTGTGTGACTGAACTTCTCTGCTGATACTAAAGTAGAAGAACTTTTGTACTTGCACCTTTAATTTAGGGTAAAAAAACTAACATACCAAAAAAAAAAAAAAGTGTGTGTGTTTGGGTTAACTGAACTGAATGGGTATCTGAAGAGTTATCTAGGTGTAAATCTCAGGTGACTGAAAGGACTTAACTGCTGTGAGGTTTAAATTACTTGTAGAAAGATCTGGTAAGTAGGGGGAGTGGCTTAGCTAGAAGGAAGCTACATTTAAAGACTGCCTTAGAAAGATTCTGCTAATTGGTTGGCAGAAGACACCAGGAGAAAGGACTGCTGTGTGACTGAACTTCTCTGCTGGGACTATATTGCCCTCCTTCCTTCCCCCCACCCAAAGCTAGTTCTATTTTTATAGGCACAGGATTTGACTGACAACAGGAACTTCCTGTTTAGGGGCAGGAAGTGAGTGATCACAGAACCACCAAGGACCCACCATCCTAGAAGGGCAAGAGTAGCTCTCCGGCCCCCTCTAGCTGCTGGAGGTCTGCCTCTGAGCAAGTAAGTGGTCTACTGAGAAATATAGGATATTCTTGTCTCAGAACAGGACAATCAGGAGCTTAAAGGGCACACAGGCAGAAAGTAAGGAGAGAGAGAAAAAAAAACAGAGGAAAGAGTAAGGATTGCAAACAGTTAAGAGGCCAGAAATAAGACATGATTGGAGTGGTGCAGTGCAGTGGCTGTGGAGCAGCAGTCTTCCGGGAGATGTTCTGGAGGATGTGGTGTTGTCCCATCTACAGGCACCTCTCTGGGCTGAGGGAGGAGGTTGCTCATCTCCGGGCTGAGTTGGCCAGGATTTGCGGGACCTCCTCTTCCATCCAGGGACCACCAGTGCCACTGCCGTTGCCTCAGAGGTTGCCAAGAAAGAGGAGCAGTTGGACCACAGTGGGCTCAGGGAGGGTGAGGGTGGTGGAACAGAGGCGCATCCCTCCAGTTGTACCTCTCCACAATTCCTATGCCATTCAGGCAAAGTGTGGTTCCTCTATGGAGGCACCCACAGTGGAGACCAAGGAGGATGCTGGGAACCTCCACAAAGGAGACCCACAGGAGGGTGGCAGGGGACCCTGCAGGGGAAGGAAACAACTCCTGGTGGGGGACTCCATTGTTAGGAAGGTAGAACTGGGGAGAAGGGAGAGGGAGGTAAGGTGCCTGCCTGGTGCCATGGCTTGGAGGGACAGGGAGCGAATCCTCAGGATTGCCAGTAGCTGCACAGGGAGGGAGCTGGATGTCATTGTCCACCTAGGGACAAATGACCTGGCTAAGAAAGGGATTAGAGAAGTGCAGGAAGAGTTTGTGGAATTGGGGAGGGTCTTAGTCAAGTAGCACGCACGGTAACCTTCTCGGAGGTGCTACCCATCTATGGCATAGGAGAGGCTAGGGTGTTCCGCACCATGGGATTCAATCAGTGGTTGAAAAACTGGTGTGGAGCTCAGGGATTTGGCTTCATTGGGGACTGAGGGTCCACCTGGAGTGTTGCAAGCCTATACTGGCATGATGGGCTGCATCTGTCCGGGAGGGGAACCAGGATCCTAGGTGATAGGTTTAAATGCTTCATTGGCAAGCTTTTAAACTAGCCAAGGGGGGAGGCACTGGAAAGGAGCAGGAAAATCCTAGCCCCCAAATAATCACGGTAGGCGGCAAACACCAACATAGAGGTGTCGATAGGAGAAGGGCAGGGGTAAATGGAGAAAGTGACAAAGGCAAGAAGGACAGGGATGGGGCAAGGGAGTAAGGCCATCAGGAAATGGAGGGTAATGAGTACCAATGCCCGTAGTCTGGGCAACAAGCTCCTGAGCTGATGGCCTTAATGGAAGAGGGATGCCTGGATATCGTAGCAGTCACAGAAACATGGTACACAGAGAACCATGACTGGGATGTTAACATACCAGGGTACATAACCTACAGGAGAGACAGGCAGGGGAGAAGAGGGGGAGGAGTAGCTCTCTATGTAAAGGAAGGGATAAAAGCAACTGAACAAAAGAGTAAACAGGGAGGAGAGGAGGCACTGTGGGTCACCTTGGAGACTGGAAAGGGCACCACAGTCCACACAGGGGTTGTGTACAGACCCCCATGTCAGGGGGAAGGAATGGACAAGGATATGATGGAAGGCATTCTTAAAATGGCAGAGAAAGGGGAGATACTGTTGATGGGAGACCTGAATATGCCAGATGTTAACTGGAGCACATTTGCTGCAGCCACATCCAAGAGCAGGGCCATTCTTGATGCCCTACAGGTGGAAGGCATTAGACAGCTAGTCTCGGAACCCACTCATGAGGGAGCAATCTTAGACCTCGTACTCTCAAATGGGGGCAGTGAGAAGATCTCAGATCTAGAAGTGGGTTACCATCTGGGGACAAGTGATCATCAAACAGTGTGGTTCACGTTAAACTCAGCTACAGAGTCAAGCCATACAAAAGTGAGGGTACTGGACTTTAGGAGTGCTGACTTTGGCAAGATGGGAGAGTGCCTCAGAAAAGCACTAGCAAACAGACTAGAAGGAGGTGTGGAGCAACAATGGGGAATTATCAAAACTGCCATCACAGAGGCAACAAGCCTTTGTGTGAAGCAAATAAACAAATCAAAACTAAAGAAGAAGCCACTATGATTCTCAAAAGAAGTGGCTGTGAAAGTCAGGAAGAAAAAGATAGCATTCTGGAAGTATAAGGAAACACAGAAGGAGCAGGACAGAGAGCTGTACCAGTTAAGGCAGAAGGAAGCAGGGAGGGAAGTCAGAATAGCAAAGGCCCAAACTGAGGAAAAGATAGCCAACTCAGTTAAGAAGGGGGATAAAACCTTTTATAGGTATGTCAGCGAGCGTAGAAAGACAAAGGGAGGGATAGTGAGGCTGAATAGAATGAACAGTGGGTGGGCAGAGGGGGACAGTGAAAAAGCAGGAATACTGAATGAATATTTCTGCTCAGTATTCACAAAAGAGGAGGGGGAAGTGCCTAATCCAATTAACAGAAGCACTCTTGATAGGGGGGTCGATCCCAGTCCTTTCACAGAAGAAAGGGTTCTGCAAGAACTCCTAAAACTGAAGGTGGACAAAGCAATGGCTCCTGATGGAATTCACCCCAGAATTCTAAAAGAATTAAGGGAGGAACTAGTGAAACCACTGGCTACTCTTTTTAATAAATCATGGGAGGATGGTGTGGTACCCGAGGACTGGAGGAAGGCGGATGTGATTCCCCTTCACAAAAGTGGGACCAAGACAGAGGCAGGAAACTACAGACCTGTCAGTCTGATCTCTGTGGTAGGGAAAGTGATGGAGTCACTTCTGAAGGAAAGAATAGTTGAGTACCTAGAGGCCAGTGGAGCACAGGACCCAAGGCAGCATGGGTTCACAGTGGGAAGGTCATGTCAGGCGAATCTAATAGATTTCTTTGACTGGGTGACCAAAGTAGTAGACCAGGGAGGGGCTGTGGACATGGCCTACCTAGACTTTAGCAAGGCATTTGACACAGTCCCACACAAAAGATTAATAGTCAAATTAACCAGCCTGGGAGTGGGACCCAGGGTGGTAGCCTGGGTAAAACATTGGCTGGACAACAGGACACAGAAGGTAATTGTAAATGGAGTCCACTCTGAAGAAAGGGGGGTTACTAGTGGGGTACACTGGGGGTTCAGTATTGGGTCCAGTCCTTTTAATGTCTTCATCAGTGACATTGCAGAGGGACTGGAAGGAAAAGTATGCCTTTTGCAGATGACACAAAGATCTGCAACAGGGTTGATACACAAGGAGACATGGAAAGGATGAAAAGGGACTTGGCAAGGTTGGAGGAATGGTCAGAAGTATGGCAGCTAGGATTCAATGCAAAGAAGTGCAAAATAATGCACCTGGGAAACAAGAACCCAGGGGAAGAATACACAATGGGTGGGAGGTAGTAACAACAACAAAAAAGGAAAGGGACCTGGGGGTAATCATATCAGATGACCTTAAGGTTAGCAAGCAATGTGAGAAGGCAGTAGGGAGGGCTGGAGGTATACTGGGATGTATAGGGAGGCATCACCAGCAGAAAACAGGAAGTTGTTATCCCTCTGTACAGACAGTTGGTGAGACCCCATCTGAGTATGTGTCCAGTTCTGGAGACCCCATCTCCATAAGGACATAGACAGGATAGAGGCAGTCCAGAGGAGGGCAACTAAAATGGTGCAGGGTCTGCAAGAGAAGCCGTATGAGGAGAGACTAAAGGAGCTTAATATGTATACCCTTGAGGAAAGAAGGGAGAGGGGGGACATGATAGAAACTTTTAAGTACCTCAGTGGAATCAACAAAGTCCAAGAGGGTAGCATCTTTCAGAAAAAGAGACTTGCAAGAACAAGGGGACACAATTTAAAGATAGAAGGAGGGCGGTTCAGGGACAATGTGAGGAAGTATTATTTCACAGAGAGGGTAGTGGATGCATGGAACAGCCTTCCTGAGGAGGTTGAGGGGTCTAAAACTGTGGGAGAATTCAAGAATGCATGGGACAGACATAAGGCAATTCTTGTGGGGGGGTAGGAAGAAATAGGCTGTTGGTTAACTAGGATCTGCGGCCTATCCTGTAGGTAGGGAAATGGGCAGACTAGATGGGCCTAGCGGTCCTTATCTGCCATCAAAGTCTATGTTTCTATGTTTCTTTGAAAACAGAGACGTGAAGGCACTCAGGACTGACCCCATAAGACCCCTGAAGAGACAGTTGCGAGGAGGTAGTTGTACCTAATTTAATTGATATGGACCTGTCCAATAGGTAGGATTTGAACCAGTGCAATGAGGAGGCATAGAAACCCAATTTTGTAAGTTTGGCTAGAAGGAGTTAATGATTTACTGTATTGAACTCTGGCAAAATTAATGAAGATTGCACTGGTTCCTTGACTGACATCCATGTGCAAATGAATATAGTCAGTGTTTCAGAGTAGGGAAGTATAGGTAGAGTGTACAGGATTGAAGTTCGATTTGAAGGGAATAGGATAACCTGATTTGTCAAAGAAGTCATTGAGCTGCCTACTGACAAGTCTCTCTAGTAATTTGGAGAGTGAGGGAAGCAGAAGTGTGGGATGGTAGTTTTTTTGGCATCAGTGAAGCCACCTTTTTGATGTGAAACAAGAGATTGGTGTGATCCCTGTTTATGTGCCTGCTTCTTGCACAGATTCCCTCCAACCCCTTGACATTTCTGTCAGTAAAGTGTTTAAGAAACTACTAAAAGGCTACTTCACATCTTGGTGTGCTGCCCTTGTGTCCGACAAACTTGTTGCTGGTGCTGGTACTGAAGAACTTAACATTGACCTGCGATTGCTGGCACTAGAAGAGCATCATGACAGATGGCTTCAGGCCAGCTTTGAGGCACTAGAAGCATGTCCAGAGGACATTATTCATGGCTTCAGGCAAGCAGGGATCTTAGACATGCACGCCAACTGTCTCAGCCCGGTATTTTTCTGTTTAAACTGCCTACTCTCTTAGTCACCAAGTTAGCCATGTAATGTTCCCCCTTAGGTCTAATTTTAATCCTGGTCCCCTATCTTATGTATTGCAGACAATAGGGCAGACAGAACAAGAAGGGGAGAAACTGTCTTAGTCTGGTATGTTAGGTTTGTGTTCTACTTCACACTGTACCAGACAACAAGTTAGTGTAGACCCTTTTTAATGCAATTTCCACTGGTTACGTGTTGCAGAGCACAAAGCAAGAAGGGGACTAATTGAGTGCTTCCTCATTGGATGAAATGGATTAAATGAACCGACCACTGCTTTATTTACTTTATTTACTTTCTTTACTTGACTTTTTTACTTTTATTTTAAATATGCAAAAATAAAACTTTAATTTTATTGGCTGAGTGAAATAAAATACAGTATTCAGACAAACTGTAGCATGCCACAGCATTTTCTCTCCCTACCCCCGCCCCCACAGTCTGTCTCTGCTGTGTATTATAATTTGTTTTTTACATTGCTGGCTGGCCGATACTTAACATCTGCTTAACTTAAACTAAAATGTGCTATGCTGTTCTTTGTTCATTGCGCTTATCTGGTACAAGCGCTAATGATAGGTAATCGGCTGTGAATGACTCTAACGGGTGAAATCTTATGCATGCATGGTAGACATGCAGTATGTTATAATCGCTATCCGTTTATATTTGCTGATATTTCGAAACAGTGAATATAGTGAAAATAAACTTGACTGCGATTATGATCAATTCTACAGTATGTTCACCTCCAGGAAAGGAATCCAGAACTTTTTTCTGTAGTCTCAGAGGTTGCATCAGGTGATTTTACAGGGACACAGTCGATACCAGTGATAAAGATTAGTATGGAATGGGTTTCAGAAAGAACACCGGTCTGCAATTCATGTGACTTACAGATGGAGTCCTGATGAATAATTGAGAAATTATGAGAAATTAAAGTGATAGGCTGTGTAGAAGAGAACACCACCACCACCACGCTTGGAATGATCTTGCCTATGAATTGAGTAGTCTGGGATGGAAATAGCAGATGAGTTAATTTTAGTAGACAGCCAAGTCTCAGAGAAAATGAGGAGATCAGGGTTGTTGAATTAGTGTAGATGCATCACAGTACAGTAGGTCTCTTAGTCATTAATTTTCAGTGTAGAACAGCCAGTCTTGGAACACTTTTTTTTTTTTTTTTTTGAATGATCTGTTTCTACCTCTTCCAACGCACCCTGTCGTCCTCTACTTCAGGCAGTCGGTCCTGCCATTGCCTCCTCACTGACCCGCCATCCCGCTGCTCCTACACCTCACTGTCCCAGATGTTTGCCTTCACTGGGAGGCCCCCCTTACTCATTGGGGCTTCAGTAGGGGAGACCAGAGTGCACACAGCACTCCTTTACATCTTGGCAAGGCATGGGCATGCAGCCTGGAGGCATCACAGCTGAGAGGCACGGGGAGTTGGGGCTCCATCATCTGGATGGCATGTGTGCCATTTTCACGCTTTTCTGGTTCCCCTTGCTGCACCACTCTTGTAGTGTCCCCAGTCTCGAATTGGGGCCACTACAGATCGAGGCTACCCACACAACCCACCCCAGGAGAGGAGAGCAGTCCTGCGGACGCTCAATCCTCTTCTTCCCCTGCCAGCCCCCAGCACCCCAAGTCTGTTCCCGAACCTGTGTCACCAGCGTAGCTCAAGGTAAGGCATCCATCACCTCATCCCTCTGCGCCACTGGGCCGGCCTAGCCTTGGACTTCAGTCATGGGAACATCATGTCTGTTCTTTCTGTGGAGTAGTCTCCTAAGAAACCCTTGCTGGAAAACAAACCTGGGACCCTGAATATGGATTGGCAGCTCTAACCATTCAGCTAAAGGGAAATTCCCGTTAGCTGGCTGCTAAAGAGCACCATTTTAAGTGTCTAAAAACAAACAGGAAGCTCCCTGACCTGTATGGCAAGTTCCTCTAAGACAGTTTTAGAATTTTAATATTGCTCTGTTGGAAGGGAAAGGATTGTAATTTGCCGTAGGGGGCTGGCTGTGTGATCCCTTCCACTTCCCTGTTAGCCAGCTCTGCCCCTATGATCAGATGTTTACTGTCTTTTTAATGCTGTTTTATCTATTTTAAATATAGTCTTTTATTGTAAAATTCAAAGCCAGTGTTCAACTCACAACAGTCTTGTTAGTTGAGCACCAGTTTCAATTTTTACCAACAGTCTATTTAAAGTGTATAAAAAAGATGCCCCATAGACTTGTATGGAGGGTGACTCCATGATCTACCAATACAGGCATCACCAAACATCTGAGAGCAGAGGCATAGCCAGCTAAGAGGGGAGTGGAAGGAATCGTTTGAGCAGTCCATTCAGGGCAAATCTTGATCCCTTAATGGGAAGTTATAATAATAAAAAAAAAAAAATTCTAGACGTGCTTTAGAAGAACTCCCATACAGGTAAGGGAGCTTCTTCTTTGTTTTTAAACTCGATTTCCATGAACTGGATAGTTGTTCTTTAAGACTGAGCTTTTAGTATTCCATTACTATATTGTACACTGCTGTTACCATTCTTCAAAGCTCTAGGACTCTGTCATTGCAGATCCCGCATCTAAATGGCTTTGCATTTCATATATGGCATAGTTATTTGCCCTGGGACAGTGTTTTCTAAGTGCCAACCACTGGAGCGGAAAATGGGAAACCAGTCTCCTTAAACATACACTTTGATTTCAAATGTAGCTTGGCAACTATAAGGCTGACCAAATTAAAATTACAAGGCAGTTCAGGAAAAGTGGCTTGTAGAAACATTTGGGGATTTGTTATTAGGTTACACAGAATCCCTCAATTAATGTAATTTAAAAGAGTATCATCAGTGCAGCAGCACTGAAGAGAGTGTTATGTAAAAAGTGTAATGACAATAAAGATGCATTTTTAAGAAACATAAAATTACTCTGACACCCCAAATGTGTTGAGGATTTTGTCTTTTTAAATTACATTTTTGTTTTGGGCTCACCGTGACCCTAAAATTGTCAGCATTAGCTGGTTAACCTCTTGTCAAGGCTTGATACAACAGCTATTTCTAGGGACATGGATATGTTGTTCATCCACACTCATTGGCAGGTATCCTTGCCACTTTAAATCTTGCCGGAAGGTCTTCAAGCTTGCTCCTCCCACCCACCCGGGTGGTATAACTCTCGGCTCCGCCCCATGACGCCAGATCTTCCTTACGGCTTGGAGCTCAGGTTCCCTCCTTAACGCTCTGCGTTTGAGACTAGTTCCTATTTCTCCGTTTGCGGTTAAAATAAATTTTGCAAAAGACTTGGTCTTCTATCCCTCATGGCTGCGATGGACAAATCGACTCCGGATTTGGAGATGCCCATGCGGGCAGAAGATGTCTCGGACGGATCCACACTCCACGTGTGTTCACTGAAGTTCTTGAGCACGACCTGAGGCTTCATGACTCCAGGCCATCTTTCTCGGCCCACGCTCCCTCAAGACCATGCTGCCCGATTGCAACTGGGCCGCCCCGAGAAGCGCTTCTCCGTGAAGTCCAAGGAGGCCTGGTTATGCTGTCCGCGGGGCTCTCGCGGATCAGCTCGAGTGGATGGTCGCCCTCGAAGAGGAGGCGGCGCGGGCCGTATCTTCCTCGGCCGCGGCATTTATCCCGCTCTCTCTGGGCTCTTCTACACGGCTTCCTTTAAGGAGCTTTGTCTGTCCCTCTCCACTAAAGGAGAAGGGCCTATGTCTGCGGGACCTTATTCTCGGTCCAAAAAGAGGGACAGGGGTAAGTCCCTCCGTCGACGCTCTTGGGAGCGGGAAAGGTCCCTCTCCCCGGGCCGTCGACCGTCGGCTTCGGTCGACCACTCCGCCGCCACTGGCCTCACGGTGTCCCCGTCAGGTCAGTTGACCGAGACTCCCACCGATGAAGTCGAGATTTTTCTCAACCCATTGGACAGGCTGTCACCTTTAGCAGCCGAGATTCCCCTCTCCCGGTTCCCCGGAGGAGTTGAGGATCCCGTGGCTCGCCTGTGCCTCCGGTCCGGGCCCTCGGATGGACCATCCGGGCGGAAGAGTGCCGGTTCCGGCCGACACCCTCCCGCACCGACCTCCGAAATTCAGGGACTCTCGGTCTCGGTCTGGACCTCTTCACGGTCCAGCGATCCCACCGTCATAAGCGATTCACCGGTCTGCACGGTAAGCTGACGTCGCCGCTTCGTCTTCGCCCTCCTCCTCGGATGAGGAGGCTTCGCGAAATTACGCCGACGGTACGAGGACCTTATGTTGCAACAGCTCCTCCTGGCCAGGAATAAGTCGACTTCGCGCCTTCCCCGCCATTAAATGGTTGTCACCGAACGGCCGACACAACCCCTCGACTTATCCGAGGAGCCTATACCCAGGCCGGTTGTTCGGCCAAAACCAGCTGCTCCACCGATTCCGGTGGAACCTCCGCCTCCACAGCCACCAATTGGGGCTCCGACCAAGGATTCTCGGTCGGCTAAGGGTCTACCCCATCGGCTGTCAGTTACCCTCACTCCCACCGACCTCGGCAGGTGAAGGGTGGCTCAGGCCAGAGGCAGTTTTCGAGACTCTTCCGAGTCCGAAGATGATTCCTCCTTTTCTCCAAGCGACTGGACTTGGAGTCTTCAGGAGGTCAGTCAATGGACGATAGCCCGTCGTCTTTCCTAGGACTGCTTCGGCTCATCTCGGAGTCCACCGGGATGGAGCTCGAACCTGCTTCCAAATGGGCCAGGTATCCCTCACGGAGATTCTGGACCGAGGGATTCTCCACAGAGGCCTTCCGTGGCTGAGGCCATAGTGGGTCCGGCACTGGAGCTTTGGCAGCGCCTGCTTCCTGCCCTGCGCCGGCCAGGATGGCCAGGAAGTATGCGGTCCCTACCGTTCCTTGTCCGTTTTGAACACCCTCTGCTGAGGGGTTGAGCCACGACAGCGCTTCGCCACGCAACGCCAGGATGTGGACAAACCTCCTGACAAGGAGTCCAAGAAATTGGACTATGTCGGGCAAAGTCTACGCTGCGCCCTCTCGCCTTCGCCAGGCCAGTTCGGCCCTCATGGCACATTTTTCTCATGCCCTGTTGGGCTCCCTGGATGAGGTCATCCTCATCTTCCCGCCGATCTGCAGACTACGGTTAAGCAGGTGCGGGACCAGGCAGGGCAGTGGCCAAACAGCAGCTCCAGACTGCTTTGGATATAGGGGACTCATGTGCCAGATCGGGTGGCGGCCGCAGTGGCTATGCGTCGGCTGGCTTGGCTGAGGATATCCACCTTTACTTCGGATACCCAGCACAAGTTGGCGGATGTTCCCTTTTTTGGGACTGACCTCTTCGGCCCTGGGGTGGAAGGTCACCTGCAGAGGATCGAGAAGTCCAATGCCACCTTGGACTCAGTCTCTTCCGCTCAGAAGGACAAAGGCCGCAAACCACAGCCTAAGCCCTTTCGTCCTTCTGTGCCCCCGGCGCGCCCTGCCCAGCAACGTCAGGGCCAGCAGGCTCAGCCTTGGCATCCCAAACCCAAGCCGCCGGCTTCCTCTAACAGGAGGCAGGGAGGAAAGGGCCCAGGAGGTCCCTCGGCCGGTCCCTCCTCCAAGCCTGCCCAGTGACGGGCTGAGGGGTGTCGCCCCCATTCCCGTCACCTACCCCCTGGTCCCCCGTGAGGGGACGGCCCGCACTTCCGTTCGCCTGGTCCGCTGTTACCACGGACAGGTGGGTCTTGGAGGTGGTGGGAGAGGCCTGCCTCTGGAATTCGAGCAGGCACCACCCTTCAGAGCCGTCGCCCCTCGGGACTCGAGATCCCCAGCCTCACTGGCGGCTCGTCGAGCGACGTCGCTCTCCTCCTCCAGAAGGAGGTGGTAAGAAAGGTGGTGGACCCTCCTTCAGACCCAGGGTTTGTGTCCAGGTACTTCCTGGTTCCGAACGACGGGGCTGGCGCCCATTCTCTACCTCACACGACCTAAACAAGTTCCAAGGTCTCGAACCTTCAGGATGGTCACTCTGGCTCAGATAATACCATCCTTGGAACGCGTGGTGGTTCTGCTCTCTGGACTTGCAGGACGCTGTTTTCACGTCCCTATCCGTCCGTCTCACCAGAGATTCCTTCGCTTCCGAGCGGAAGGATCCCTCTTCGAGTTCCAAGCCATGCCCTTCGGCTTGTCTCCAGCTCCCAGGGTCTTCACCAAATGCATGGCAGTGGTGACAGCATTCCTGCGGTGCCGAGGGGTCCGGGTGTACCCTTACCTGGACGACTGGCTGATAGCGGCTCCCTCCAGGAAGGAGGCGGAGTGGTCCAGAGATCTGGCCCTCCAGGTCTGCTCTCAACTAGGCCTCCTTATCAACGAGGCCAAGTCGGAACTCGAGCCAAGCAGGTGATTCTATTCATCGGGCGCAGCTCGACTCTCTGAGCCAGAGCTGCCCCGCGGACAGGGCCGAGGTTCTTTCCTCCTTGCCCGATCATTTCTGGTTGGGCACCGCGCCTGCCCGGGACTTCCCACGCCCTGGGTCTCATGGCGGCCTGCACCAGCGTGGTGGGTCCTAGGCCCGCTGGAACATGCGTCCCCTTCAGTGGGGACTGGCCAGCCAGTGGTCACAACGCATGATCCCTTGGCCAGCTTGTGTCGGTGACACAGGGGATGTGGAACGCTCTCCAGTGGTGGACCGTTCCAGATCATTTGCAGGAGGGCATCCCGTTCGTCCGCCCCGAGCCGACGGTCTCTCTATCGACCGATGCCTCTCTGATGGGTTGGGGTGCCCATCTGGGGGAACACCGGGCTCATGGCCTCTGGTCCCCGCGGGAGTCCCGATGCCACATCAACCTGCTGGAGCTCCGAGCGGTCCGCCTAGCTCTCACCGCCTTTGCTCCGTTCCTCCGGGGTCAAGTGGTCCGAGTCCAGACGGACAATACCACGACCATGTACTATCTAAACCGCCAGGGCGGGACGCGCTCCATGCTTCTATGCAAGGAAGCTCTCCGCGATTTGGTCACTGTAAGCAGCCTGGAGGCGGATCTCCTAGCCATTCACGTGGCAGGAGCCTCCAACACCCTGGCCGATGCCCTGAGCCGATAGGGGCTGCATCCCATGAGTGGTCTCTCCTGCCGGAGGTAGTACAGCATCTGTTCTCCTTTGGGGCACACCTCAGGTGGACCTGTTTGCCTCCAGGAGAACGCGAGCTGAGTCTGTTCCATGCCCGCCTCAGCAGGGCTCGCTGCAGGGGATGCCTTCTCGAGGCAATGGACCCCGGGCCTCTTTACGCCTTTCCCCATTTCCTTGATCCACAAGGTGCTTCTCAAGGCGAGGAGGACAAGGCGCAGGTGATTCTGATAGCCCCAGACTGGCCTCGCCAGTTCTGGTACCCAGATCTCCTCAGTCTCAGCTCCAGGACTCGCTGCAGCTTCCAGCTCGCCTGGACCTGCTCTCAGTCAATCAGGGAAGGTGTTCCATCCGGACCTTCAATCCCTGCACCTGACGGCCTGGTTCCTGAGCGGCTAGGAGTTCCAGGCCTTGGTCTTTCCGACGAGGTCCTCAATATAGTTGAGGCGTCCCGTAGAGTCGACCAGAAAATGCTATGCCTTCAAATGGAAAAGGTTTTCCATTTGGTGTCAGGCAAGGGCTTGGACCCTTCCTCCTGTTCCTTGGCAAGCATCTTGGACTATTTATGGTCCCTTTCTAGTCAAGGCTTAGGTCGGCGACCCTAAAAGTTGCACCTGGCAGCCATCTCTGCTTACGAGCGTGGCGGAGGCTTGGTCGGTAACACAGGAGAAGGTGGTCTAGGCGCTTTCCAAGGCCTTGATCACATTTCCTCCAGTGGGGAACCCCACCTCCGTGGGATCTACTGCTGGTACTGGCAAAGCTCATGGGCAAGCCATTCGAACCTATGCACAGGTGTGCTCTCTCTCACCTGTCGTGGAAGACCGCCTTCTTGGTGGCTATCACGCCAGCCAGAAGGATGGGAGAGCTCCAGGCTTTCCATCGAGTCTCCTTACCTGGTCTTCCACAGGGACAGAGTTGTCCTGCGCCTCACCCAAATTCCTTCCGAAGGTGGTGTCGGAGTTTCACCTTAACCAGGTGTTGACTCTGCCGGTGTTCTACCCCAATCACACCTGGAGGTCGAATATAGGCTCCATACTCTGGACCCTAGAAGGGCCGCTTATTATAAGGAGCGCACGGCTGAAATTGGGAGAGGTTCGCCAGCTGTTTGTCACCTACGCTGAAGCCGCATCTGGCAGACTCCGCAGCCAAGCAGACGATAAGCAGGTGGGTAACCTCCTGCATAGATCTCTCATAAGTTGGCGGGCATGGAGCCTCCCAGAGGGATAAGAGCTCATTCTACCGCCATACTGCTGCAACGGTGGCTGCTCTAGGACGCCCTATCCAGGAAATCTGCAGGCTGCTACCTGGAAGTCAGCAAACACCTTCATTACCCACTACCACATCGACCTTGAGTCACGCCGGGATGCTGGTTTTGGGGCCCTCGGTTCTCAGTCTCTTTCCAAGTAGTATTGGGGTGTCGTCTTGCCTCCCTCCTCCGGAGAACTGTAGGAGTCTGCCAATGAGTGTGGATGAACAACATATCCATGTCCCTAGAAATACAGGTTACTCACCTGTAACAGGAGTTCTAGGAATGGTATGTGTTCATCCACACGACCTGTTTCCCCGCTCGACGCAAGACAACCTGAGCTTCCAGCGGCCAGATCACGCCATGGGCGGAGCCGAGAGTTATACCACCCGGGTGGGTGGGAGGAGCAAGCTTGAAGACCTTCCGGCAAGATTTAAAGCGGCAAGGATACCTGCCAATGAGTGTGGATGAACAACATATACCATTCCTAGAACTCCTGTTACAGGTGAGTAACCTGTATATTGTACTGATGCATCCTTAAAAGGATAAAATATGTGTCTGTAGTTTTCAGTCTTTGCAGACTTTTTGTGTGCTAAATGTATACCTAGCCTAATACCCTTTATGGTATTTCATATATATTCTGCACGATACCCTGAATTAGGGGTCTAGGTATAACTGGTTGTTCCGCTAGTTTATGTGAGCATTATATTTGTAGGATTGCTTCCAAAGATCGAAATCACCCAAAGTATGATGTTACTAAAATACTGACAGATTACTGAAATTTACTAGTTTAATTTTTCAAATGCAGAACCTCACCAGTTTGGAACACGTATATCAGCAAATCTGTTTGACATGGACTTACTGCTGAAAGAGAAAGTCCTCTCATTCTATTTTCTGTATATCTGTGTAGTTTGTAGTCATAAACAATGTTTCCCTGTCTTGCAGCCCCCTGTTATTCTAACTTAAATATAAATAAAGTTGCTTCACTCAGTTTTGCCCTGGTGTGAAAACCTGTTTGTCTCCATTTCAAAGATCATGACCCCACTTATGCAAGGCATCATGGGAGTTAATGATGTCTTCCTGCACAAGCCAGCAGAAGTTATACTCTCATTCAGTTCTGTTGCATGCCTTGTGAAGTCCTTGTATTCTCTAAAAGCAATTTTTCCTAACTCAGATACACTTTAAACTACAGTAAACAGTAGGTCACTTACTATTCCTCGAAAACTTTCATGGCCAGCATAAGGCAAGAACACAGGGACTGCAGAGGACAACAACAGCACTGACTAATACAGTGTAATTACTGCAGGCTTTAGCACTAAATCATCATTAAATTCCAGGATGCCTTACATGAGCAGGGTCATAATCTTTGCAGTGGAGTCAAGCAGGTTTTCACACCAGACTTGGGTACCTGCATTTACATTTAAATCCTGATGAAATTAGGAGGGTACAATAGAAGCAATCACTGTTCGTGCCTACAGACTGCACAGGGAAACAGAAAAAAAGGCTGAGGGGACCTTCTCTTTAAGCTCTGAAGGACTGGCGTTGCAATCATTCATCCAAACCAGATTCTCAAGTTCATGAACAGGACCCAGATTTGAAAGTGTCCCGAAGGGTTTTGGCACATATATGGTATATACCACAAACTGCGACAGAGGAAGTCTTTTCCTGATAAACATGTGAAAGTACTAAAGCAAAAAAAGAATTGTCAAGGAACTACTGTATGTCCTGGAGGGCAGGTTATCATGTTGAAGAGATGAATGCCAGCCCTTTCTGTAACTGCTTTGTCCCAGCTCCGGATTGCTAAACAAATGTTGCTTCTTGAAGTACAGTAGATTACTGCATACAAAATATATGTAGAAATCCAGAATAGGACAGAAAAGAGTTGCAGTGGTTATTTTCACATTTGTCTAAATATGTGTGATATTAGACAAGACACTCCCTTCCATCTGTTGTGCATTTTTTAAAACATTTTGCATAAGTGGACTGCCATGCATAGTGTTTGTGCACAAGTATACACACACAACAAGCTATTATGTGTAAAATATAGAATAACGTATGGACCAACAATGGCCTAATAGGTAGCACTGTGTGCTCCCATGCTGGAGACCCAAGTAGGGAAGCAAGCCCAGATAGCTGGTCAGGTGGTGAAAAGGTTGGGGTGAGGCTATGGGATGGAAGTGCTCCCAGCAGGGGAGGGATGGTGACGCAATTTTCCATACTAGCAACCTATTTGTGTAGGTCAGGGAGCGTGCCTCCTCTGCATGGGCATGCTAGTGCGTCCAAGGTCTAATGGGACTGGACCAGCGTCAGTGAGGTGGATGGGGACAAAGGAGAAAACTGAACCCCACCAGCAGGATGACTACCGCATTCACCACAGGCCCTACACCACTGACTTGGCCCTGGCTCATTTGGGTGAGGTCACCGTGGGCATGGAGGACAGGCCTCCCCCCACTGCAGCTCTGCCACAGGGGCTAATCTGTGGGGCATTTAGAGCCTGGAAAGTCTCTGGGATGGTGGGTGGTGGGGCTGGGTGAGAGGAGGGAAGATGAGTGCCGTCAGAGAAGGGAGCGTAAAGAAATGATGGAAAAAAATGTATAGAGTAATGTATGGTCAAATGTGTGACACGAGTAATTTTTTACACACAAGAGGTGTGTGTTACCACATAAACTATTGTAACCCTTAGGTGGCGCTATCCCAAGGGCTACTACCCCTGCCTGCTTGGCTAGTAGCACGTTAAGGGGCCTAGGTTCAGTGACAGGTGCCTCCACCCAAAGGTCAGGGTTGGTAATGGTCAAGCTGACCAGGGCACAGCCCTCTGGAACACTGTGACCCCCTTCTTTTCCTGCTAGTGGCCCACACAATACCCAATAATTACCTCCACAATACCCCTGATATGCTTTGCAAATACCCACACATTTGGTACTTACCATTGGGAATGGTTTTTCCAGCTTGACCCTGGGGACCCCCTGTAAAACAAGGTTAGACAGAACAAATGGCAACAGTACAATACTTTGAGCACAAACTGAAACCACAGTCAACGTAAATTGCAGATAAAGAGTAGATCTGATTTATTCAGGGGGTTATAACACAGGAGGGGCACAATCAGGGTAATTAGCTTGAATACTCTATCATTCACTCCAGAGTGTAGGCATTTAGAGTCCCTATGGCGGTTACACTCTCTGGGTACCCAGGTGGAGGAGAAATGGGCTAGCCAGGACCATTGCCCGGGGTAGGCCGGCGTTGCAGCTGGTCGGGGCCCTGTGAGGAAAAGAAACAACATGCACCACACTCTAATTGTAATCCAGAGCCGAAGGGCTCAGTTCGTGCAGAAGAAAAAGAAATAACAATCAGGTGACACACTTTGATTTAGCTATATGTTGCAGAGAGCTACCCTGGTGGTTATTTACGCTACACAAAACTGGACCTGTACAGGATGGATGAAGGTTGAGACAGTAGATGAATTCTCTGGATTGCCAGAAGAAGCAGGGCCCAGACGATTTATTACAGCGTCGTTCCTGTTCAGGCATGGAGCAGGGGCTGATCCCCTGGCAGGTCTCTCGTCGATGGATCTTCTCTGTGCAGCAGGGTAGGATGACAGGACCCTCGTGGCAGGGCCTAACTGCATTGGATAGCAGTGGATTCAGTTCGTTCAAGTTGGGTACAGCTTCTAGCCCTCAACACACAGCTTAGACAGGGAAAACCAGGTCCCGCCCCCAGTTCACAGCACATTTATATGCAAGAAGAAACTTACTGCACCAGGCACAGCGCCCCTGGTCACAATCACTAAGCTCCCCACACTCCCCAGCAGCATCAAGGAGAAAAAAGGGTTTCTGGCAGGCTGATCGCATTCAGCACAATTTTTGGTCCTCCTCAGGTAAAGCCTGATCCCTCTTCAGTTACTCACTGGATTTTTCCAGACTCAGATTCAGTCCGATAAGTACTCTTCCTCTCTCCCTCTTCTCCCACAATGAGCCGAAATGTAGGCCACTAATTAGGCCTTTGCACAGTTCTCCCGCTCAAAACTACACAACACTTGCTCAGCTGTCACGAGCTGTCTCCTTCTCTCTACTCCCAGCTTAGATCTGGCTTACCAGCAGACAGCTCAGGGGATTTCCTTCAGATTCACAAGGTCCGGTTGGTCAGTTCAGCTGTCAGTCACAGTAAGAGCTCCCCCTTCTGTTGCAAAAAGGTGCCAGTAGTTCAGAACTACAATTCCCAGAGCCTTGGGTCCATTTAGCCCCTACGAGCAGGCTCCATTTTAGAGTCCCCAGGTACTGATTGGTCCAATTCAGCAGTTCAGGACCAAAATGGGGGAGAAAATCAGAACAGTCTGGGCTGCAAACAAGGCAGGTTAGAACAACTGCATTATCATTATTTCTGTAAAATATCTCCAGCAAATAGTTACATCCTTCAGTAGAGCTCCATCTGCGCAACAAGCAATGACAGAAACGGAGCAGTTATCAGGCAGCCTGGGTGGGACCTGAGCATGGAAACACTCAGTCCCCCTCCCAGCTTAATTATTACAGCAAAACAGGCAGCCCTTAAAGTGACAGTACATGGAGGCCACTCAGGCAATCACTGGCAATACATTTAAACGGCTACAGTGCCGGACACTAACCTGGCAGCGAGCATTTAGGCAAGCTCATGGAAGACTTTTTGGGAACCCCCATTTGTAGGGGGTTACACCTTTCCTTGCCTGGAAAAACTTAGCGTCCACTTCAAGTGAGTACCATTATAGCAATTGAAATTGCAAACTATGTCATACAGATAGACCTTTAGCTTCCAAGATATTAATCGACATACTCAACCTTTACAATACACATTCTCTGCATTTCACAGTACACTATTTTTCCTGAATTACATCACACATATGTTGCACAGGTTATTCACACACACACTGCAGTACGAAATCAGGTTATTACTTCCTGCTCATTGAACAATGAGAAAGGGGTCCCTTGCCTACCAGCTAATTTGGGGCTAGACAGGGCAGGGGCACCATACCTAGAGGGCAGAACAATCAATCTGGAATTTGCACTTAGGCTCAGTTTGGGCAGTGAACTCTGAGACACATAAACTCCCCTGTGGACCACATTGAGAGGCGACTCTACCAGCCTCCCAGGGGAATTATTGCTGAAGTGTACTGTTGGTTTGACAGTTAGGCCAGTCTTCCTGGGGGTAACAGCCACAGTCTCTATACTTTCCGCCTCAGTCTCTGTGCTTTCATTGCTTGTGAGGGGGACCTCTGCCTGGGTGGAAAAGTTTGAACTTGGGGCACTGTCAGCCCCTGGCTCTGTAGATTTAGGTTCTACCACACTTTGCTCACTTGGAAGGCACTCCGGCACTGGAAGGGAATTATCATTACACTCAAAGTATTCTTCATGTTCTGGCATGTCACCAGTTTGACTCAGATCATCTGCCTCTTCCTCAGGTGAATCACACAGTTCTACCATACAGAGTGACTCAATGTCATCAGACTTGACACTTCCCACTTCACCCTCAGGGAGCATTGGCTCCAAGGACAAAGCCGGGGGGTTGGTCAGTCCAGAAGGCCCAGCTTCATCCCCACAATTGATCATGGGGTTACCTTGAAACAGCTGACTCAGTTCATAAGAGGGGTAATAAGCATAGTTGCACTCACTCTCATCAGAAGTGGACTGACAGTCATTATTGTTTTGGGTTTTCTGTGGAGAAAACCTTAAGTCGGTGACCACTGGGGTAGGCTGACTCTGTCTTTGTTTCACAGCAGCATGAGCCATGGGTCCGGGGGAACAATCTCCGGGGGTTCAGCTTCAATCACGACTTGGCCGATAGGCAGCAGATGATTACGGTGCATGGTCTTGAAAGCTTTTGAGTTGTTTTCAGGCCGCACTTTGTACACAGGTAAATCATCCAACTTGCCTACTACTATGAGGGGAAGATGGTGCCATCAATCAGCAATTTTATGTTTACCATGCAATCCCAGATTTCGCAACAACACACACTCTCCAGCTCGAAGCTCTTGAGCCTTCACTTTTTTATCATATCTCTCTTTATTGGCTAAGTTTCTCTTTGCGACCATTGTCTGGGCTGTTTGGTATGCATGGTTCAATTGGGCTTTCATTTTTTGTACATACTGTAGATAATTTTCAGCTTGGACCCCATCAGGAGAGACCCCGAAACAAACATCAACTGGCAGCCAAGCCTCTCACCCTAACATAAGGCGGTAGGGAAAGAACCCAGTAGCATCATTTCTTGTGCAAGTATTGGCGTGTACCAAGGTGCTACTTTGCTGGCTCCATTTGTGCTTGTGTTTTGGGTGAAGAAACATAGAAACATAGAATTAGATGGCAGATAAGGACCGCTTGGCCCACCCAGTCTGCTCATTTCCTTACCTAATGGATAAGCTGCAGATCCTAGTTAACCAGCAACCTACTTCTTTCTACCCCCACCCCCTAGAATTGCCTTATGACTGTCCCATGCGTGCTCAAATTCAACCACTGTTTTTGACTCCACAACCTCTTCCGGAAGGCCATTCCATGCATCCACAACCCTCTCTGTGAAAAAATACTTCCTTAAATTACCTCTGAGCTGCCCCCCATCTTCAAATTGTACCCCTTGTTCTTGCACACCTCTTTTTGAAAGATGCTACCCTCTTGGACTTTGCTGATTCCCTTGATGTATTTGAAAGTTTCTATCATGTCCCCCCTCTCCCTCCTCTCCTCAAGGCTATACATAGTAAGCTCCTGTAGTCTCTCTTCATATGTCTTCCGGTGCAGACCCTGCACCATTTTAGTTGCCCTCCTCTGGACAGCTTCCATCCTGTCTATGTCCTTGCAGAGACTGGGTCTCCAGAACTGCACACAGTACTCCAGATGGGGTCTCACCAGCTGTCTGTACAGAGGGATAGCAACTTCCTGTTTTCTACTGGTGATGCCTCTCCCTATGCATCCCAGTATCCCCCAGCTCCTTACTGCCCTCTCACATTGCTTGCCCCCCTTTAAGTCATCTGATATGACTACCCCCAGTCCTTTTCCATTTTTGTTGTTGTTAGTATCTCACCCCACATTGTGTACTCTTCCCTGGGTTTTGTTTCCTGTGCATTACCTTGCACTTCTTAGCATTCAATCTAAGCTGCCATACATTTGACCATTCCTCTAACATTGCCAAGTCCTTCTCATCCTTTCCACCCCACCTTGTGCATCAACCTGTTGCAGATCTTGTGTCATCTGCAAAGAGACATACTTTTCCTTCCAGTCCCTCTGCAATGTGGCTTACAAAGACATTGAAGAGGACCGGTCCTAATACTGAACCCTGCGGTACTCCACTAGTAACCCCCCTTTCTTCAGAGTGGACTCCATTTACTATTACCCTCTGTGTCCTATTCTTCAGCCAATTCTTTACCCGGGCTATCATCTTGGGACCCACTCCCATGCTGGCTAACTTGTATATTAATCTTTTGTGTGGGACTGTGTGAAATGCCTTGCTAAAGTCTAGGTAGGCCATGTCCACAGCCCTCTTGATCTACTACTTTGGTCACCCAGTCAAAGAAATCTATTAGATTCATCTGGCATGACCTTCCCACTGTGAATCCATGCTGCCTTGGGTCCTGTGCCCCTCTGGCCTCTAGGTACTCGACAGTTCTTTCCTTCAGAAGTGATTCCATCATTTTCCCTATTACTGAGGTTAAACTAACAGGTCTATGGTTTCCTGCTTCTGCCCTGCTCCCACTTTTGTGAAGGGGAATCACATTTGCCCTCCTCCAGTCCTCAGGTACCACCCCATCCTCCCATGATTTGTTAAAGAGGGTAGTCAGTGGTGTCACTAGTTCTACCCTTCGTTCTTTTAGAATTCTGGGATGAATCCCATCAGGCCCCATTGCTTTTGTCCACCTTCAGTTTTAAGAGTTCTTTCAGAACCCTTTCTTCTGTAAATGGCTGGTATCAACGCCTGTATCCAGAGTGTTTCTATTGCTTGTTTTAGGTACCTCCCTCTTCATTTGTAAATACTGAGCAAAAGTATTTGTTTAGTATCTCTGCCTTTTCACCGTCACCCTCTGCCCACCCCCACCCCTTTTAAGCCTCACTATCCTTCCCTGGTCTTCCTTCGCTCCCTGATGTACCTAAAAAAGGTTCTATCCCCATTCTTATCTGAGTTGGCTATGTTTTCCTCGGTTCAGACCTTTGTTATTCTGACTGTCTTCCCAGCTTCCTTTTACTTTAACTGATACAATTCTCTGTCCTGCTCCTTCTGTGATTCCTTGTACTTCCTGAATGCTTTCTTTTTCTCTGGAACCTTCACTGCCACCTCCTTTCAGAACCATAGTGGTTTCTTACATCGTTTTGTTTTGTTTATTTGCTTCACACAAAGGCTTGTTACCTCTGTGAGTATGTAATATGTCAAGCAGGGTGCGATTAAAGCATTCTGGTTGTGGGTCCCCCTGTGGGTGATAAGGGGTGGTTCTTGACTTCCGGACTTCCCAGAGGGAGAGCATTTCTTTGATTAAGCAACTCTCAAAGTCTCTACCTTGATCAGAATGAATTCTCTGGGGGACCCCTAGTGAACAAAGAAATTCTCTATTAACACCTTGGCCACGGTGGATGCCTTTTGATCTTTGGAGGGGAAGGCTTGGGCATACCTTGTAAAATGATCCATGACCACCAACACGTTACTGATGTTCCGCTGGTCAGGCTCCAAACTCAAAAAGTCTATGCAAACTAACTCCACTGGTGTGCTGGTGGTTATGTTGACAAGGGGGGGGGGGCAGCCCTCAGAGGCAGGGCCTTCCTCTGCAGACAGTGACTACAAGTCCTTACATGATACTCAACATCGGCCCCCATCTTAGGCCAGTAAAATCAAGACCGCACTAGGTCAAGGGTTCGGTCGATACCGAGATGGCCCATGTGGTTGTGTAGGGACCTCAGCACCTAGTCTCTGAAAGCTGTGGGCAAGACCAGTTGTTACTTGTCTACTTGACCCCCCATCCACTGTTTCTCTATACAGCAATTGATTAATCAGCTTCAACTTAGGGCCTTCTTTAAATAATAAAGAAGTTCACAAATCAGAGGAGGGCAACTTGGACACATCTTTCCCTGTGTAGAGGGCTTCACGGGCTGACCGGCTCATAGTATCTTGGGATTGAGCCCCCTGAATGCTGTCATTATCAAATTGAGGCACTGCACTAATGTCTAGAGCAGAGAAGTGACAGTACGCAGCTATCAGAGGGGCCCAAGCAATCTACTAAGCAGTCCACTGTGTCTGTGGACATCTGTTCATCTTTATCAAACTTTTGGCACAGTGCTCAAATGTCAGGTTCAGACAGCCTGACCCAATCACCCTTGGAAGTAGCCCTCCGGGAGAGAGCATCAGCATCTATGTTATTCAGGCCCGATCTGTATTCAACAGCATAATCATAGGTAGACAATGCAGAATGCCACCGATGCCCGGTGGCGTCTAACTTAGCTGAAGTCTGCACATGCAGTAGGTCAACGGATTATTATCAGTCTTTACCATTATCTTTGCTCCATCCAAGTATTCTTGGAACTGGTCAACGATGGCCCACTTCAATACCAAAAACTCCAACTTATGCACAGGTTAGTTTTTCTCTTGATGGGGTCAGACTTCTACTAGCAAAGGCCACCGGTCTCAACCCATTCTCATGTTCCTGATACAGTATAGCCCCCAAACCTTGTAGGCTAGTATCGGTGTGCAACACATAGGTTTTAGTAGGGTCAGCATAGGCGAGGATGGGATCAAGGGTCAGCTGATATATTATTTCATGGAAAGCAGCTTCACAGTCGGGTGTCCAGGTGGACCCAAAAAGTTCACCCAGGCAGAAGTATACTCTTTCTGTTCTGGGGAGGGCTCTTTCTTGCATTTTCAGTTCATGGGAGGGTAACCCTGGGTAAGATTCAGGAGCAGGCGAATCACCCTTGAGTAGTCCTTTATGAACCGCTGGTAGTAGCCACAGAATCCTAGGAAGCACTGTAATTCTTTTAGATTGTGGGTCTTGGGCCAGGTGGTCAAGGTCTCAACTTTACTAGGATCAGTCTCTATCCCCTTGGAGGACACTATGTGCCCCACATACTTCACTGATGTCTCAAAAAACTGGCATTTGTCAATGGACAGCTTAAGGTTGAAATCCTCCAGTTGGTCTAACACTTTAAATAGTCAACTTTCATGTTCCTCCAATGAACTTCTGAACACAATAACATCATCCAAATACACCAGGCACTCCAACAAGTTCATATCCCCCACTGCACGTTCCATCAGTCACTGAAAAGTGGCTGGAGCATCCGATATTCCCTGGGGCATCCTCATAAACTCATAGAACCCTAGTGGGTGGATGAAAGCTGCTTTCTCACGGTCCTCCAGGGCCATGGGGATCTGGTAGTATCCACTGCGAAGATCCAACACCGAGGACCACTTGCTCCCATTCAGACAGTCCAAAGCATCTTGTATATGGGGCATGGTGTATTGATCCGGGATGGTCCACCGGTTAAGGGTTCGATAATCCACGCACATTCTGACTGTCCCATTATTTTTTCGCACAACCACAATAGGCGAAGCATAAGGGCTTCTGGATTCTTGTATCACACCAGCCGCAAGTATCTCCTGCAGGTGTCTTCTCGCATCATCTATATCTGCGGGAGCTAGGCGCTGGGACCTCTCGCGGAATGGCCGTTCATCATGCAGGTGTTTGTGATGCTTCGCTCTCTGGACACATCCCACGTCCCACTCCTTCAATGAAAACACTTGGTCTTTTTGGGCAAGTCTCTTGCTAATCCTAGTCTTCCATTCAGCTGGCAACTGGGAGTCACCAAAGTCAAACAAGTTGGGGGGTCACTCTGTCAGTCGCTCCAGAGTGCTTGTTACTGGGTAACACTGCAGTGTCTGCGCAGTGTACTGTAGCTAGGGTGCAGCCTCTATTCACCCAAATTTCCCGATCTGATACATTGTGGACCTGGACCATCACTCGTCGAGCATAGGCATTAGCACGAGCAGGCAAGATGCTGGGTTTGACCAACAATCCTTCTGGCAATTTTCCATCGCCTGGCGCATCCAGCATTAGTATCTTATTCTTGACATCTTTCCATAAGCGGACCTCCCCTTGTAGAATACACTGGGTGTTGGGGGCTAGGATCATCGACTCAGGATCCTTCTTTCATACAAACCTGCCTGGTTCATGCTGATCCACCTCATCGGTATTCTGCTGTAACTTATAGGCCCTCTTAATCAATGTGGGAATCCTCAGAGCCCTACCAGTCCACTGCCCCTGTTTCTCATAGCATAGTTGCACCAACCTCCTGAACATATGAGCATTGGTCCCAATTAGCAGGGGAACCCCATCATACATTCCAGTAGGGGGACACACCAAGGCTAAGGTCTCTACTTGTTCCGCCACTCCAGCACCAAAGTAGGGAAAGACAACCAAATCCGGATATACCCAGAGTATGGATACATCTTTTCACTCAACCCCCAGACATGCAGACCTTCCAAGGGTTGTAAGGGCACATCAGGCAAGTGCTTCCGATACCAATCTTGAAACATTATAGTCACTTTAGAGCCACTGTCAAGCACAGCCCTGGTAGACACTGCATTCACCTTTACTGTTGTCTCCATGGAGGGACCCACCACCTCGGACCATTCAGGCGGCACTGATGTTGGTGTCGATCTGGCATTGTTATTTCATCAAATCACAGCTAATAACCTGGTAGTGACTCTCCTCAAATTCTCCAGCGAACGGCAGAAGAAACTGGTGTGTCCATCCTTCCCGCAATGATAGTGAAAAGTAGGGTCTCGGGGTAACGCGGGCCATCTCCCCGGTTTATGTACCACAGGGGCATTGGGCAGCTCATCTCTGGCTTGTGGTTTGAGTCCTTGATCCTCTCTACCTCCACCAGGATGGGTGTTTTGTGGGGTTCGCAACAAGTCTCCCACTAGAGCTCTCAACTCTCGTACTTCTTCCAATAGATTACCCAAAGTCCAGGGTTCTGGAGAAACAACATGCACCCCCACTCCACTTTTAGTCTCCATGGGTGCCTGATACAGGTCAGGTTCTCTGGCCGCCTCTGTCAATTCTTTGATCACCTCTTTCAGCTGCTGCACCTCATCCGAGTCACTCCTCTTCGGGGTCGGGCATGTACCAACAATCCCAGCACAGGGCTCCCAGCCCACTTCATCGGTCTTGGTTTCACGAATCTCTTGATTAAGATGACAGTACACAGGAGGATTAGCCTTCCTGTCTTGTAACTTGAGTTTCAGTATCATCACACTAGAATATCTGTCTGACTTTAGAAGATGGTCCAATCTGAGCCGGTTCAGTTCCTTTGCAGGCACTCCTCCTTTCCTGTGGGCCCTCCGCAGAGCCCTCTCAATCCTTGTAACAAATGCAGACATCTCATTTTTCCACTGCTTAGCTGACTTGAACTTCCACAACAAGTCGTCTCCCGACTCAGTACTGCCAAACACTCCTTCCAGTGCAGAGAGGTATTCAGCTTTCATAGTCTGTGGGCTAGTAGCTCGCAAGAAGCGGATGGCCTCCAGTGCAGGGACCCTTAGGCTCTCCATCAGTCTCTTTCTCCCCTCCAAGCACTGCCATTCCTGTACCAAGGGAGTAGTATAGTCCATGGGGAACTCTTAGAAGAAGCAGGGGACATGGCTGGGGAGTGCAGGGGCATGTGTTCCTCTGAAAGGACTAGCACCTTTACTAGCTCTTGAGCAGTTTGTCCTTTAGATGCTAATAGTTTAAGCAACTTATCCTTAAACCCTTCTATACTGAGGGACCTGCCCGGTGTAGCCGGATCACTGTGCAGGTGAATGACCCTCCACCCCTTCTGGGTACCTTCCGGCAGGATAACAGGGGGTTCCTTCTCTGGATCTATTAGGGAGCTATAGGAGAGTAAAACTATCATAGTCTGCTCAAACAAATCTGAAGAATCCCTCCTCCTCACTTCAACTTTGCCCAAACCTTTGACATGTTCCACAGCTGCTATGATATCAGCATTAGCAGTTCCTGACAGGACATCCAGTAACAGGAGGGCCTGTCAGGGGTCTAACCCCTCAGCCTCACTCCACCCCATCATTTGGTGCACCAACAGCTTATGGGGGCAATTTTTAGCTTGGGCGTAGCAAGATCCTCCATTCTCTCACCAAAGAGGAACATATCGGGGTAATTCCCTCCCTGGGCCACTAAAGGACAACAATCTCAGCAGTGCCTCCAAGATGTAACCACTAGGTGGCACTATCCCAAGGGCTACTACCCCTGCCTGCTTGGCTAGTAGCAGGTTAAGGGGCCTAGGTTTGGTGACAGGTGCCTCCACCCAAAGGTCAGGGTTAGTAATGGTCAAGCTGACCAGGGCACAGCCCTCCGGGACACTGTGACCCCCCTCTTTTCCTGCTAGTGGCCCACACAATACCCAATAATTACCTCCACAATACCCAGATATGCTTTGCAAATACCCACACATTTGGCACTTACCATCAGGAATGGATTTTCCAGCTTGACCCTGGGGACGCCCTGTAAAACGAGGTTAGACAGAACAAATGACAACAGTACAATACTTTGAGCACAAACTGAAACCACAGTCAATGCAAATTGCAGATAAAGAGTAGATCTGATTTATTCAGGGGGTTATAACACAGGAGGGGCACAATCAGGGTAATTAGCTTGAATACTCTATCATTCACTCCAGAGTGTAGGCATTTAGAGTCCCTATGGTGGTTACACTCTCTGGGTACCCAGGTGGAGGAGAGATGGGCTAGCCAGGACCATTGCCCAGGGTAGGCTGGCGTTGCAGCTGGTCGGGGCCCTGTGAAGAAAAGAAACAACATGCACCACACTCTAATTGTAATCCAGAGCCGGAGGGCTCAGTTCGTGCAGAAGAAAAAGAAATAACAATCAGGTGACACACTTCTGATTTAGCTACATGTTGCAGGGAGCTACCCTGGTGGTTACTCACGCTACCCAAAACTGGACACAGAATGGATGAAGGTCAAGACAGTAGACGAATTCTCTGGATTGCCAGAAGAAGCAGGGCCCAGACGATTTATTACAATGTCGTTCCTGTTCAGGCATGGAGCAGAGGCTGATCCCCTGGCAGGTCTCATCGATGGATCTTCTCTGTGCAGCAGGGTAGGGTGACAGGACCCTTGTGGCAGGGCCTAACTGCATTGGATAGCAGTGGATTCAGTTAGTTCAAGCTGGGTACAGCTTCCAGCCCTGAGCACACAGCTTAGACAGGGGGAAAACCAGGTTGAGACCCCCCCCAAAGTTCACAGCACATTTATATGCAAGGAGAAACATACTTCACCAGGCACAGCACTCCCTGGTCACAATCGCTAAGCTCTCCACACTCCCAGCAGCATTGAGGAGAAAAAAGGGTTTTTGGCAGGCCGATCGCAATCAGCACAATCTTTGGTCCTCCTCAGGTAAAGCCTGATCCCTCTTCAATTACTCACTGGGTTTTTCCAGACTCAGATTCAGTCTGATAAGTACTCTTCCTCTCTCCCTCTTCTCCAACAATGAGCCGAAATGCAGGCCACTAATTAGGCCTTCGCACAGTTCTCCCACTCAAAACTACGCAACGCTTGCTCGGCTGTCACTAGCTGTCTCTTTCTCTCTACTCCCAGCTTAGATCTGGCTTGCCAGCAGACAGCTCAGGGGATTTCCTTCAGATCCACAAGGTCTGGTTGGTCAGTTCAGCTGTCAGTCACAGTAAGCACTCCCCCTTCTGTTGCAAAAAGGCATCAATAGTCCAGAACTACAATTCCCACAGACTTGGGTCCATTTAGCCTTTATGAGCAGGCTCCATTTTAGAGTCCCAAGGTACTGATTGGTCCATTTCGGCAGTTCAGGACCAGAATGGTGGAGAAAATCAGAACAGACTGGGCTGCAAACAAGGCAGGTTAGAACAACTGCATTATCATTATTTCTCTAAAATATCTCCAGCAAATAGTTACAACCTTCAGGAGAGCTCCATCTGCGTAACTAGTGATGGCAGAAACGGAGCAATTATTAGGTAGTCCGGGCAGGGCCCGAGCATGGAAACACTCAGTTCCCCTTCCAGCTTAATTATTACAGCAAAACAGGCAGCCCTTAAAGTGACAGTACACGGAGGCCACTCAGGCACTCACTGGCAATACATTTAAACGGCTATAGTGCCGGACACCAATGGGGCAGCGAGCATTTAGGCAAGCTCATGGAAAACTTACCATTTGTAGGGGGAGTTACATCGTGAGAGCATAGTCTGATTGGTTTGAGAAGGCAACACAACTTTGAGGTTGTGCAGTAAAATAAAGTAACCCATATTTTATTTTTTTTTAAATGCTGGGTCAAATATATCTTTCCAGAGAAGTGTTGTCCCCATCGAAAACTTGAAGTGCTCACCTGCCTGTTTTGTGAAGCCAGAAGAGCAGAGTGAAATAAAGTTCTGTAATACATGAGTCATAATACACTCTCATGTGTTGCAGATCTTTGTTGGCTCCATTTTCAGTACATTATTGGGGCTAATAAGCAATTACTATCTATTATAAAGCAATGACTAGAAAGGAAACAATTGAATTGGCTGACTGCATTCTAGACGGGTTAGGCTGAAGACCCTAACATACAGTCAAACAATTAGAATTGAAAGTATAAAAAATATTGTAAAACAATAAAAATTGCTTATTTTAATAATAGCATTATGGCACTCCAGGATTTGGGTTACCTTTTAACCTTAGCTAAGATAAAGTAAATCATTATTGTTCATGTTTTTTTACAAGAAATTACAAAATGAATGCAATACACAGATTATTAAACGCCACATCACTCCTTAAATATGTATAGAAACATGTGCAAATTAATTATTTAAGCAGTAGGCTAATTAAAGTTTAGCATCATCTTCCTCTTTTCACATGCATTTTTTTTACTTACTGTTTACTGCAGTAAGATTGATTCAATGCAAAGAAGTGCATAGTAATGCACTTGGGAAACAGAAAGCCAGCGGAAGAGTACATGGGGAGGAGGCCAACAACAACAAAAATGGAAAGGGACCTGGAGGTACTCATATAAGATGACCTAAAGGTAAGCAAGCAATGTGAGAAGGCAGTAAGGAGGGCTGGGGGGATACTGGGTTGCATAGTAAGAGGCATCACCAGTAGAAAACAGGAAGCTGTTGTCCGTCTGTACAGACAGTTGGTGAGACCCCATCTGGAGTACTGTGTGCAGTCCTGGAGACCCCGGGCAGGATTCATTAAAGGGGGAGAAGGACCTGCAGCTGTGGGAAATCCTCGGCGCTAGTGGTAATCCACCTGCGAAGCCGCAGGTCACCCGCAGCTGCAGGTATTCGCGAAGGTGGAGATGAAGTGCGACTGGTTCCACGGAATACGGCAGCTAGCGGATGCTGTTGCCATGGACAGCACCGCAGCTGCGTGAGGCTGCTACCAGCATTGGAACCTGCTGTAGCACCCTCCGCAACTGCTGCAGCCGTGAATCACTACCGCCGCAGCTGTGGGCGATACCAGTCCGCAACAGCAGTTGTGGAGAGGAACTTTAAAAATCCCTCGTCGTGAATCCTGTGCCCCATCTCTGCAAGGACATAGATAGGATGGCGGCAGTCCAGAGGAGAGCAACTAAAATGGTGCAGGGTCTGCACCAGAAGCCATATGAAGAGAGACTAAAGGAGGTTAATATGTTTACCTTCAAGGAAAGGAGGGAGAGGGGGCCATGATTGAAACTTTCAAGTACCTCAAGGGAATCAACAAAGTCCAGGAGGGTAGTACCTTTCAGAAAAAGAGATGTGCAAGAACAAGGAGGCATAATTTGAAGATAGAGGGGGGATAGCTCAAGGGCAACATGAGGAAGTATTTTTTCACGGAGAGGGTGGTGGATTCATGGAACTGCCTTCCTGAGGAGGTCATGGGGTCAAAAACAGTGGGGGAATTCAAGAATGCATGGGACAGACATAAGGCAATTCTGGTGGGGGCTAGGAAGAAGTAGGCTATTGGTTAACTAGGATCTGCAGCTTATCCAATAGGTAGGGAAATGGGCAGACTGGGTGTGCCAAGCGGTCCTTATCTGCCATCAAAGTCTATGTTTCTATGTTATGTTTCTATGTATCAGACTGGTTCTTTTTTACAAGCAGACATTTTCTATAACTACAAATCCCAGAATCCTCTGCAGCTGACATCCGAGGAGGCCTCTAGCAGTGGGAGATTCAATAGATGACAGTGCATTTTAGACTTTTTATGAGCGCTAATCAGTGATGAAAGTGAGCTGGAAAGCACAGGAACTGTGTTCCTATACGTCTTTTGCAGTAGGAGCGGAGTTCCTGTACTTCTTCCCACTGACACTGAAACTGAAATTCTTGAACTAGCAACATAGTGACCGTTTCTGGACCTTTGATCTGCAATCAGGGTTTCCATGACAACGTTTGACTTGTACAACAATGCTGTTTTCTTAGAAATACATCAGTATCTCTAACTAAATCTACTAGTGTTGAATTAGATAGTTGTGTCTTGACACCGTTATCCTTTAGATTGAGGATCTTCATTCTGCATTTCATAATTGCCAGTGCTTGAGTTCCTGTACTTCTTGTCTACCGCTTGCACCACTGGCGCTGATCTTTTGTTTGTTGGTCCAGCTGTCTTCCTTGGGCTGTGTAGAGTCATAGAAGATGGTACATAGCTCCGGGAAAACAACAGGACATGCAGACATCAGCTCGGAACTTATTAAAGCTCTAACATGCACTGCAGGCTATTGAATTTCCCACTGCTGCAGGCCTCCTCTGATGTTAGCTGCATGGCATTCTGGGATTTGTTGTTACAGAAAATGTCAGCTTGAAAGGCAGCAGAATCAATGTGGAAACCCCCTGAATCCTGCCTGGCCAGGACCATTGCATGGTGACAGTGCTACCAATGGGTGAAAATAGCCCTGGCAATCAAGACACATACATTAACACAACACAGTTGAGCTGCTCTCATAGTCTTAGATAAAAACATAACAGACATGGAAGTAATTCAAGCTGTTTACTGGCCAAAAGTGAATGTGGCATTCTGGCCTTAGTGCATCAGGTCTGTAGCATGACCCTTCATCAGTGGGCACCCCTCACCTATTTCTTGGAGGTTTGAGCAACTCATCAAAGTAGTAATATGTCTTTGAAACCCTACTGTGAGAGGGCCTCCTGAAGGGAAAGAGGTAGTTAGTAATGAACTGGTCAGAGACATCCTGTCAGGTCTAGCTCTAATCTTCAAGAAGAAGAAGAAGCCTCACTGAGCATAGGTTTGTCAGATAATATCACAGGGTAAGCATGACCCAGATTTTAGGACCGTATCAGCTCCAGCCAAATTGAAGAATTTGGGCAGGGCTGCCATGCCCATAGAGTGTTGGGGACGGTTCCGAGTGTTAATTATTTATTTATTTATTGAAATGTTTCACCAGGAAGGCACAAAGTTGCTCATCTCACGGTACGACTGGTAGCAAGTGGATATAAAACACAGAATATGCATAAAATTAAAGATACATACATGAGGATATTATTAGGTACAGAGGTTAGCTACACTGACAGCCATTTGGAATGATATTGCAGTTTACACAGGTAAACAATGCAATTTAACCATTAAAGTGCTATAGGAAGAATTGTAGATAGGACAGTGGAAACCAGCTGGGAGAAGGAGGAGCAGTGAGGCAGGAGGAGCCAGGGTATTTCCAGTAAAGACATAGTAAGGCCTGTATGGTGACATATTTGATTTAGGACTAGGGCGGGCCCAAGTAGCAGCTCCGACAGTGCAAAGAGTATAGGGAAACCAGCTGGGAGAAGGAGGAGGAGGAGCAGTGAGACAAGTGGAGCCAGGGTATTACCAGTAAAGCCATAGTAAGGCCTGGATGAGTGAGATATTTGACTCAGGACAAGGGCGAGCCCAAGTAGCAGTTCTGTCAGTGCAGAGAGTATAGGGACTAAATGTAATAAAGTGCATATGGGTACGGGGCTAGCAATTAAGTGCTGACGGTGTAAAGGAAGGAAGGGGGGGGAGGAACAGGAGGTTAGAATAGAGGACAGGCAAGTCAAGACCAGATTTAGAATCCCTCCAGGGTGCTGATATCCCTGCCAGGGGAAGAACTGGTCAATGACAATTGGGATAGGGAGAAAGAGTGGGTGAGGGGGCAGGTAAAAGATGGAGGAGCAAGGAGGTGGGAAGGTAGGTAGAATGGCATGGGAAAGGTAGGAAGAGGCATGCTTAGAACTTACCCACTCCAGGATGCGGAGAACCCTGCAAGGGGGACAGAGCCAGGCACGGACATGGATATAGAAAATGGAGGAGGGGATGGGAGTAGGGCAGAGTTGTAAGGGGATGGGAAGGGAGAGGCAGGCTAGAACTAGAATTACCACTTGCAGAATGCTGAGAACCCTGCAAGGGGGCAGGTCCAGACTAGGGCATTTATGATTGGAGTTTGGGGGGGGGCAGGTGTTGAACAGAGATAGAGAACGAGGAGGGATTGGTGGGAGGGGTGGGGTGGCATGCTGGGGAGTAGGTACAAGGAAGAAATTATGGAGGATCAAAACAGGAGCAGCTGGAGGAGAGATGGTTATGTAAGGCAGAGACTAGGGAGTGGGAGGAGGAGGAGGAGGAGTGCCATATTTGGGGGAGGGGAGAGAGTTTCAGAGTTTTGGGAAGTGGTGAGTGAAGCCAGACTAGCCAATAAGTGTCAATTGGCAGGGGACCAACAAGGTGCAAGTGTCTGCGGATCTGAGGGAGTGAGAGGGAAGGGGGGGAAGAGAGGGAGTTGGGGAAATGGGGTTGGAGTTCCCAAGCCAAAATTTAGACGCGAGTTTTGCACAGTGAGCGAGATGCCTGTCTGCAAGTGGGGAAAAGGACAAAGCATGGTAGAGGTCACAGCGGTGAGTTCGGGAAGGGGCATCAAGAGAGAAGCAGCAGAATGAGTTAGAGTGTCCAATCTGGTCAAGGAGGATTTGGGAGCAGAACCATAGACTACATCGTAATAGTCAAAGATGAGGAGAATCATCTTCTGGACAAGTTCACACTGTGCCGTAGTAGGGATGCAACTACAGTTCCTGTATAAGGTACCAAGATTGGGGCGCAGTTTTTTCAAGATGGCATCAATGTGGCCTGAGAAGTTGAAGTGCTGGTCTAGCCAGACCCCAAGGAATCTGAACGAGGAGGTGTCCTCAAGGATTGTCCCATCCAGGCTGTGGAAGGAGGGTAGGGGATGTAGCCTACAGAGTCTCTTCCTAGTGCCAAAGGTCATGGTGACAATCTTCTTGGCATTCAGGAATAGTTGATGTGAGGCAAACCAGAGCTGAACCTGGTGGAAGTCATGCAGCAATGTGGTTACATCAGCAGGGCATTTGCCAGCGGTAAACAAGACTGTATCAAACCATTACATAACAGAAAACCACAGTCAGTACATTGTGGACAAACATAAAGCCCAATAAAATCATCGCAGGACAGATCTGTATGGGCAAGGAACAGGCGGTACAGACCCTTTAGTGCACCCCCTCCTTTACCTCTGCATGGGTGTGATGGACAGGGGTGATACCATGCATGTTCCCCTGTCACCCTCCATGACCCACCTGCAGTCCAGTCCTTCAGCAGAGTGGCTGACCCCTGTGCAGCCAAAGGCACATGTTTCATCCAGTTACCCCTGTTCTGTAAGCATGCTACCTATACCGGGGCTGGGGGTGAGGTTGGTGGCGGTTAGACTTGGCTCATGTCCATGTGGTGGCAGTACGACTGGCAGTCATGTCTACCGTATTGGGTCCTGTCTGTAGGACGCCCTGTTGGTATGTGGGGTTGCAGTGCTCCTGTAATTGTCACCCCCCCCATACCTGTACCCCTGCTGTCCATACCTATCCATTGTCGATCACTGGAGGGGGGGGCTAATTTTAGTTGTCCTAGGCATGGCAGCCTCCAGCAGAAAAAACATCTCCTGTGTGCGGAGGGGGGCGGGCATGTCCCACTGCCAATGCCCGTGAATCATTATTGCTGCCGATCATAAGTGCCACATTGCTTGTCACTGTCCCCCTCTTAGCTGCCACCCGCAATGCATGCACCCGATCATCGGTTCCGACATGCTGCAGTCTGGGCACCATGGGGGGTGTACCATTCACGGCAGTGAGGAACATCTTTTTCTGATGCTGCAGCCACTGTGTGTGTGGGTGACAGGCCCACCATGTTGTGGAGGATTGTGGCACTGTACGGATCACAGGTGATGCAGCAGTGTATCACAGGAGCGGGCACATGGCTGTGGTGGTCCAAGGGACTACACTCAGGAATCGGACACCTCCACCATACAGACAAACAGTGGTGTATGTGTATGGGCTGGGCAGGTGGTGTTGGATTTGTTGTGGGGCACAGTACTGCCCTCACAGGGCTGGGAGTGGGGCTGCATGCTGGCAGGGTGATGGATGGTCATAGGGTGCCTGGCTGGTGTTCGGTAGGTGTTGTCATGGCATGCAGGACATGTGGCTGGCATGCAGCAGTGCCGCTGTTTGGTTGGCATTGCTGGTGCCCATGTCCATGCTGCTGTCCCGACATGTCCTGACTCTGGAGCACTGGTCAGTGTGGCACTGCATTCCTGGTATGCCCTTTCTAGTGTTCCTGTGCCACACTGACTGGGAAACCCACTGTGCCTGCTTCCCTCACCGTCCCTTCTGTGCCACATTGCATTCTACAGCCCCAAGGGGTCTAGCAGCACACTGCAGGCTGCACACACGTGGTGTTTCACCCCACAATGTTGTGTGCCCTGCAATATTGTCATCCACGGTGTAGTGCCTGTGATATTATGCCACACTTCATTTTGCTGATGATAGTAACGCATGGAAGCATTGGGGGCATGCGTTCCCCCAAATTCCCATCCACATATTGCTTTTTGAATGGTAAAGGGGTTCTAAAAGTATAACACAGAGTTCTCTTTTGATTCATTTTTAATTGTGTGCCCCTCACAAAAGTCTCTTGGCATGACATCCCTACAGTTGGGTATAGAAAAATGATGCCACAGCCTCATTCAACCAAGGTGCTGAGGGAGTGGGGGGGGGGGGAGTCAATTCTTCAAGACAGCTCCTCTCCTCTTTCATTTGGTGGATGCTGAATGAAGGTCCATGAAGGGAGCATAATCCATGATCTAAAGGTAACTAAGCGTAGTGCATGACAGTGAGCTTTGAGGAAACTTTGTAACCTGTAGGGAAGATGGAAGAATTTACCTGCACAAGAGTGCAAGCTTTTTTTTCTTGTATGTGTATTTTAGTTTGACGATGTGTAAATACTGTAGTATATACTATATATCTGACTATTACTGCTGTATTTGGGCAGCCAGTGTTTAGTAATAAATTAGTTACTTTCCAAAGTCTGGAGTAACTGATTGCTTATGACCGCATCTCTGTGGTAAAGTTACCTGATTAAGGAGTGCAGAGTAAAAGGTCTCCAAGAGAGTACAGTGTGTCCTGCTCAGAGCAGAGACTTTCATTATGGGGAGTCGAAAAGGGTCATCAGAGACCCATTATTTGTGATTTTGCTAAAGAGGGAACCTTGACAATAGTGACACTGGTCCAGATGATCTTGGTGGCAAAGTCCTCAGAGAGAGAGAAACGCAGGGAGGAAGGGAGAGAGACCCACTGGGAGCTGCTGGGTGCTTTAAGCATCACAGCTGTGCATTAGATTTTTCAGCTACCGACATATTTATTTGAATGTATTTATATATTTGCAAACAGACTTTTACATTTAAGCTTTCTGTCCCTTGGAGACCATGAAAATAACTTACTGCATCCTATGTGGTTATGCCAGTAAATGACATTAAAATACTAAATACATTTGCTATATGATATCATTTACATTAGCAGTCACTGCAATAAAAAAGAAAAACCTCATGAATGATATTCTAATCTCTCCCAGCACATTCTGTTTGTTTTATATTTAAATAATCATTTATTATTCATTTTCTGGCTGGAGTGTACTTCACAGTTGTGAAAAAATGATTTACTTAGAACCTCAGCAGCTTTTCTTCTTGCAGTGACTTCATAAGTGAAGCAGTAGTATTGTTATGCTTAACAAATGCACAGTATATCAGTCCTCTCGTTTTATTTCCATACTGAAATTGAAACTGCATATTATTCTCAGGGCATATTTAAATATATGATGGGCCACATTTTTATATATTCATAAAATGTCTAAAGAATTTATTGTCCTACACAGTAAGTGCAAATTGCAAGCACATTTGGCCATAAAACATGGGTTTCCATAATGTTATGTACAGTAGGCCGACTATGCATATATAAATTGCAATGAGAACAAATACCCAAGAGCAGGAGTGACCAGAGCTGTACAACCAATTCCTTACCATCACTGTGTGCATCAAAAGACATCTCTGGTTTTCATACAGTATGAGGCCTGGAAGCAACTCATAGAAAACATCTGTTTTGAAAAAAGTATTCTTTCATCACATGTTATGTATTTGTTTTTCACTGACAGAAAACATCTGTTTTGAAAAAAGTATTCCTCCATCATATGTTATGTATTTATTATTCTACTTCTTAGTTTTCAGAAGATTTTTTTGTTTGTTTGATGACATGTCGAAAGGGAAGGTGCTTATAAGGTTCTGCTTGGATGATGGGGAGTCAAATTTGACCTATTTTCTTACTTTTCTAAATAACATTCATTAAACTGTGCAGTATTTTAAAACAAAATACTTGCTCAGCAAGATCATGAAGGTTATGTACTGTAATATGAAACAAAATTAAATCTAATGATCAGTTAGAGAAAAGGTTATTTTTACAAAGGATCCACTTTTTAGCCTTTTATATACACAAAAATACAAAAAAAAGTTTTCTTTGTCACAACTAAGAAATGTTGCTCATATGTCCAAGTGTTGAAGGGACTGATTCATAAAACAATGCTAAAGGCATAAAACAAGAGAAACTGTTATAGGAATCAAGCCTAAATTCAGGACTCATTAAGTTATTCAACGAAATTTCAAACTACAATATAAAATTGCTAGGTGCTAAACTTGTATCTTGCCACAGAGCTTATGCATTGCCTCAGATCTCGCTATCATTGATTATTTTTTTTGAATTTTAATAAAGTACTATGATCCAGTACTCTAGTCACAAAGTGTGGAAGAAGAAAACAGATGCAAACAGCTGTCCTGCTGCATCGCCACACTTTAGGGCTACACACACACGTTTGTCATAGTTGCAGGGGACAGGCATCCCTCTGTTACTGTCACTTTGCAGACAAGATCACCGGGGATATCGCAAAGCTCAGCAGCAGGCTTTGCAATGGTTGTCATGCTTAAACGTTAAGCTGGGACAGTGCCAGTTTACATAGAGAATAACGTATGGGTCTAGGTGTGTAACGAGAATTTATACACACCCGAGGGGTTTGATGCTACATAAACCCTGAGAGCGAAGCTCGAGGGGTTTATACGTAGCATCAAACCCCAAGGATGTGTGTAAATTTGGGTTTCACACACCCAGTCCCATATTTTATTTTATATAATTGTTGGGTTTCTCTTTTTCCCCTCAGTAATTATATAAAATAAAAAAGGCTGCAGTGCCGCCGCAGTCCGATCACGTCATGGTGTGCAGTCAGCTTTCACTTTTATTTTAAACTATTGTGCAAGATTCAGTTTCACTTTAATATACTGTAAATCATATATTCTAGTTAATAAGGTTGATGGCAAAATTGGTCTTTCAGTGAAAGGTACACCAATCTGCACCGAATGTGTGGACCCGATTTTTTTTTTTTTTTTAACTTAAGCACAGCAAAACACCCCGGTATCTCTTCATCACCCGCCGAGTTCAGTTTAATACTGTTCATAGTAACGCATTGTGTTTTTAGACGTTCAATACAATGTTTTCACAGGATGAATCTAACACATAAACTACTCTGGAACTGATTTACCTTAAATGTTAAACTGCCTGCTGAATCCACACACACATACAGTTGGGAAGGAGATGGCGATCGAGCATTGAGGAGCGCGAGGAGGCGCATGGGCAGAGTGGGGGAAACTGTGCGTGTGTTTGCCGTTATAAACACTCCTTTATAATGGCAAATTACACCATAGCTTCCCTATGGGAAAAAGAGGAAGCCATTAATTATATACTGTTTAAATCTTTTCTAACTGCCTCCCAGGTTGGCTTTCACAGAAGCATAGACATTGCCAGCAGAAAAATGCCAATGGTCTATTCAGTCTGCCAAAATAGTTATTCCATGATCCAAAAGACCCAATTTGTTAGCTAGCTCCTCCTCCTGACCCCTGATTCCTAATCAGCAGGTCAGTGATAGGCAGAATAACCCTGGCTAGTCAGTAGTCCCCCTCCCTATCCTGCAGCACATTGCTGATCATAATCACCGTGTCAGCTAACAGTCTGCATTCAGCTTGTCTGGAAAGAGGAGGAAGAGCAGTCTTTGCATTGCGTACTGATTGGGCAGTGTGCCTACCATGATAAAAAAAAAAAAAAATGACCATATCCCCAGTGCATGCTACAGTCTGCTGAGACAGCAGTAATGATTAGCAGTGTGCTGCAGGTTAGGGAGGTCATCGACTAGCTGCGATTATTCTACTTAGTATTGCACCCCCCAATCATGGACCATGGTTTGAGCAAGGGAGACTACTTAATTATCGATATTTCTTTGGGGCTGGGGGGAGAGGAGTCAAGTCAGGGAAGGGGATGTCTCAAAAAGTGTTCATTCTACAGGAGGTGGCACTATACAAGCTCCAAATTTAGGTTTAACACTACAGATCTGCTTCGTATCAAAGAGGATGGGAGGTTGGCCACCTGGAGTAGAGGAATGACTTTTGATAGCCTTTTCTAATGTACTGTATGTTAGCCCTGTAAAAGGACCAGGTTTTGGCCACTGGGAGGTGCAGTCTTTGTCGATCTTGCAAAGCATTCGACAGTGTCCCACACCCTGTTTCTGCAATCCCTCTCATCTGCTGGACTATCACTATCTGCAACAAACTGGTTTAAGGCCTACCTCACAGGGCGGACACAATCAGTTAGAATAGCTGAATCCTACTCCCCTCCTCACCAAATCCATAGTGGAGTACCTCAGGGCTTGGTGTAGGGCCCCCTTCTCTTCTCCATCTTTCTAAACTACTTACCATCAGTCTGCTCCTCTTCATCAATACACAGGTATGCTGACAATACTGTCTTGTTCACCTCTGGCCACTCTCCCACTGATGTGGAAGCCAGACTTCAGCTCAACCTCAGCAAGCTCCAGCACTGGCTTGCCTCCCATGAACTCTTTCTAAATGCTAAGAAAACAGTCTCCTTGACCTTTGGCACAAGGCGGAGGCTTACTATGCTGCCTATTCTGCCCACTTTCCACACCCTGGATGGGACTATACTTGAAGACACCTCCGCTTTTAGATACCTTGGGGTTTGGCTGGACCAACATCTCAACTTCTCTGGTCACATCGACGCCATCCTGAAAAAACTGTGCCCCAAGCTTGGCACCTTATACAGGATCTGTAATAGTATCCCTCTTATGACCAGGCATGAGATTGTCCAGAAGATGATTCTCCCTATTTTTGACTACTGTGATGTAGTCTATAGTGCTTCTCCCAAATCCACCTTATCTAGATTGGACCCCTTTTTAATTCCTTCTACCACTTTGCCCTGGACTCTCCTGTATATACTCACCACTGCAATCTTTATCACTTCCTGTCATTCCCTTCACTGGCCAACAGGTGCCACTCTCACTGCACCAAATGTAGCTCCAAATTCTGGTTAGGCTCTCTGCCCCAGCATTTATATTCCTCCCTCTCCACCCCCACCCACTCACTCCTTAAGATATACTGACTCACTGACCTTTGTGACACCCTGGTATTCTACTCTTGCAGGCCAATCTGCTTTTAATCATTGGTTCCCAAAAATCTAGAATGCCCTCCCCCAACAAATTCATCATTCCTCTTTCTCTTCCTCCCTCTCTATGGCCCTTCATAACTTCATCTCCTCCAACTGTACCTGTTTTCCTCTCTCTTAAGACTCCCTGTTTATTTCTTCCTAGCATTCCACCCATAGATTTGTCTGTAATGTCAATCCAGTAATTGATTAATCCTAGCTTTGTCTGTAACATTCCCCTACCAATAGCATGTACGTACAAAGTACTCACACTTTAAATGTTCAACTAATTGTCACAGTTCCTCCAAGTCATACATTGTATCATGTATTCCTGCCACTGCTGTGTTTTTGTAATTCTGCTCCTTGTGAAGTGACTGTTATGTATTTTGCTATATGCTTTTTTGTATTATTACTCCAAGTGAAGTGTATGTTATGTATCTCACCATATGTACCTCTCCCTGTACCCCATCCCCCCAGGTCGCACCGGGAGACGAGTAACTTGTTGTTCAGTGTGCCTTCCTGGTGAAACATTTTAATAAATAAAACAGATTGCCTCAACAATTTAAATTCTGGTGCAAAATAAATTTTACTGTGCAGTTTTAAAGTTCAGAATATTTACAAACATGCACATTTATTACAGAAAAATGCTTTTAAGTAACATCAGAAGCCTGCACCACAAAGTCAACGAACTTTATACAATATCAGACAATGATAAAATAGATGTGGCTTTAGTAACAGAAACGTGGCTGGATGATAGAGACAACTGGGGTTATAATATTCAGGGGTACAATGTTATAAGACAAGATAGAATAGGCAAAAAGGGTGGAGGATTAACTGTTTATTTTTGACATCAACTTTATAGAAATAACAGAAAAAATTAAAAAATTACTCAGATGACACAGAAACACTATGGCCCGGATATTCAAAGGGGTTGCACATGGTACAACACAGTTATGCCAGCACAACCCTGCATTGAGCCCCTGTGGGATATTGGAAAGGCTGCCAGGCGCAACGCAAATCCCAGTACGCTGGAGAGCAGTGCAGTTGTATGCTGTGTAGATGCGGGGGACGTGCCCATACATATGTGGCACATTCCAATATTCAGCCCGGGATGTGCAGCGCATATGCTGGCACAACCCTGCATTTCATTGCATAGGGGGACTCAAAGTTGAGCCCGTGAAGAGTGGGAACAAATCCTGGCCACCCACAGGTGGGCTGCTGTATTGCAGGGCACAACACAGCAGCTGCCAGCCAAAACACCACCCACAAGCACCCATGGCTCCCTGGTAGTCTAGTGGTCCCCCCTCCCTTCCGTCACCCTGATCACAGTAAAGCACACGTCATATAAATCCCTGGTAGTCGAGTGGTACCCCCCTCCCTCCCGTGTCCCCAATCACTGGCAAATCCCTGTAAATTAAAGCCCTGGTGGACTGGTGGTATCCCCTTGCCCGTTGCTGCGATCGTAGAACTCCATAAGATAATTCCCTGGTGATCCAGTGGCACCTCAACCCTCCCACCCACATAGAACCCTTGCTCCACCCCCGCCCCCATCATCGGCGGTGGCTGCAACCCACCTGCATACCGCCTGGCTGCCCGCCAAATGACTGGTATGGTATGGGCTGTAAACCCATTGATCTTTTATATTTATAGTTATAACCACTCTACTACAGGTTGTACCAAGCTCTTCCTATTCAAGACAGCAAAACATGAAGACATACAAAATGATCTAGCATCCATAGATTGGGTTAACATATTGAATGGTAAACCTAAAGAGGAGCCTAGTGATTTTAAAAAACTACAATTATAAATATCATGAGGAAACATGTCAAACAAATCAGGAAATATGGTAAATGTGGAGTCAGACCAAAATGGTTGAATAAAGGTATTAAGAAACTTATTGATAAGAAAAACAAAAGATATGGCCAGTTTATGGAAAATAAATCAGACTTGAGCTAGGCCTAGTTCAAAGATATTCAAAGAAAATGTAAAAACAGAATCAACAGGGCAAAAAAAAAAATATGAAGTCCTTCTGGCAAAGACTGCTTGTAAACCAAATAGCAAGCATGTCTGTAGTTATATTAATTGACTAAAAAAGGGTAATAGTTATCAACAATCACTGAGAACAACAAATGTATAACTGACCCCATTAAAATGGCAAACATTTATAACAATTATTTTTGCTGTTTTTTCTGACCAATCACAAACAAATACTAACATAATTATCAACAATGACATAGGGTCACATATTTTTTCTAGAGGAAATCCTACACCAAATTGAAAATCTGAAAGATAGTAACGCGCCAGGTATTGATAACATCTCATCACCTATGTTAAAACTAATTGGCTTCCCCTCAAAATCTTGTACAAAAAAAATCACTTAATTTAATTCCAAAGGATTGGAAGAAATCTGGAGTAACCCCTGTATTTAAGAAAGGTAGCAAATCACAAGTATCTAATTATAGACAGATAAGCCTCACTTCCATTCCGTGTAAGATCCTTGAGGCATTATTTAAAAACAGAATCAGAGACCATCTTAAGACTATCCCATTATTTGACTCCAATCAACATGGTTTTAGACAGGGTCAGTCCAGCACTAATAATCTTTTATTCTTTTATAATAAAGTACATCAAATGTTGGATAAAGGTACACCAACGGATATAGTTCTGTTTGACATTAGTAAAGCACTTGATTTAGTCCCTCACTGGGCCATTAATCAAAAGCTTTATAAATATGGTATCGATAGAGACACATTGTTAATTGGATTAATAATTGTCTGAGAGATAGAACTCAGTGTGTGTGTCTATACATGGTAATCTATCATCAGAAGGTCATGTTACATGTGGTGTTCCACAAGGATCCATTATTGGACCTATACTTTTTCAAAAATGTTTATCGCTGACTTAGAAGACAACATTAGTAATACTGTAGTTAAATATGCAGATGATACAAAACTATGCGGTCCTTTTGAAATTTCTGAGCAAATAGAATTAATACAAAAAGATATAACTCAGTCTCAACCTGGACAGAAAGGTGGGGTATGCGACTCAACTCCGATAAGTGCTGCATTATACATATGGGGAGACACAATCATCTACATACTTATACCCTTAATGATGAGGCCCTTCCATATATAAACTCTGAAAAAGATCTAGGGATAATTGTTGATAAATTTAATTTCAAGGAGCACTGTATCTTTGTTATTTCTAAAGCTAACAAAACAATAACTGCAACAAAAAGAAATATAAAATGTAGAAATGCAGAAGTACTCCTACCCCTGTATCTAGCATACTTTAGACCCATAATAGATTATGGTAGCCAGTTATGGAATCTTTGCACTACTACGGAGATAAATAAACTGAAAAGGGTCCAAAGACTTTACACCAAATTGATAACTACCTTAAAGGATCTTACTTGCAATGATAGACTTACCAACCTAGGTTTACGTACTTTAGAGCTAAGGAGGCCCAGAAATGATTTATTACTATATTATGACTTCGTAAATGACCCATCCCTGATGACAGATTTGAATATTGAATACAAAGATGATAATTTTGGAATAAGGGGTCATCCTTTACAAACTAAGGTTGGAAGATTCTGCACAACTAAACGAAAATATTACAATACTGTAAGAGTAGCTAATCTTTGGAACAGACTACCGTTGGACTCAATATCCAGTCCAAGTAGAGAAAGTTTCAAAAATAACTTTGCTAAATACAGTATATCTCAACAGGGGGAAACCTTGATTATTACATCCCATCCTAAAGGAGCTAACATACAGGCTTCAGCCTCTTTTGCTCCTTCTGCAACTTAGCGAACTTACCCAATCCTTCTGCTCTTCTGTCTTAGCCCAGTCAGTTATTGGTTCAGATCCTCTGTAGAAAACCTTTCCCCAAGTCCCTGTTGTGACTCAGTCTTTTCAGGTTGTGATGTCAAAGGACTTTGTCTGTAGCTTCTCTCTTTTATGCAGCTACAGTCCCATTAATCTTCCAGATCTGACTATTGAATCATACCCCAATCCCTGTGGGTTGCACAACCTAGGGCAGGCAATATTTCCAGACCTGAAAAAACACAATAAAACTGAACTCTCTGGCCGTAGTTGTGCAAGTGCATACCTTCAGTTTCAAACTGGTAGGTAACACTTCATTGCTGAATTCCACACTGGAACATGGGCTCCCTATGGAAGTTCCAATATGGAATGAAGTGCTGGGGATTATCTACCGAGTTAAAAATGAAGGTGTGCACTTGCACATAACCAAAACTATGCTCCAGAGTGCTCCGTTTTGCTATTGTTCCTTCAGTTTTGTTATTTATTCTGCTCTACTGAGGCACCAGCCCAATCTGTACACACGTCTGTGTCTGTACCTCCATCCCTTCCTGGACTGATTTCTAAGATTCCCTTTCCTCTGGGAGCCTTATTTATTTTCTTCCCCATTCCTTTTTGGTCAGAGCTATGCTTTTAGTCTTCCTCAAACAGAAATAACCTCTGCCTCCTTTCTTGGACAGAACTATACTTACTTATCCTAAAGCAGGATTTACCTTTGCCACTTTCTGTGTTATGTTGCTTACACAGGTACATAGATACATAGAAGGTGATGAAAGATAAGGACAGTATGGCCCACGTAGTCTGCCTCTTTCCCCTAACTAATGCATTACCACAGAGACTAGTTGATCTGCAGCCTACCCTGACTTCCTTATTGCAAGAGTATTCTTATGCCTTTCCCATGCATTCTTGAATTCCCTTACCATTCTGCCAATCCCCTCCGCAGGGAGGTGGTTCCAAGGATCTACTACTCTTTCTGTAAAAAAATACTTCTTCGCATTGCCCCTGAGCCTACCCCCTCTAGTTGCATAACATGCCCCCTTGTTTTTGTACACCTTCTTTTCTGAAAGATGCTACCCTTCTGTACCTTGTTTACACTCCTGATGCACTTGAATGTCTCTTTCATATTTCTCTCTCTCTCTCTCTCCTCTCCTCTCCTCTCCTGCATGGAATACATATTTATTTACTTATTTGCATATTATTGCATTTCTGAACTTTGTTTTTGAACTGTTCTCTTCCCCACCCCACCCCCTGGACACATCTGGAAATGAGCTAATAACAGCTCAGTATAACTTTCCTGGTAAAACTTTTGAAATAAATAAATATTCCTAAAGCAGGGATTCTCAGCTTGTGTCCTGAGGCAGAACTACATTTATTTTTCCTTAAGCAGGACTTGCATTTGCCATCTGTCTGGGAGGGAGCTACTATTTTTATATTACTAAAGCAGGAATCATCTGCCTTCTCTCTGAGGACAGTGCTTGCTTACTCCCAGAACCATCCCCAACCCTGGGCACTCCTTGCAGTGGCCCTGAAGTGCCAAACACAAACAAAAAATAAGTAAAGCAAGAACCAAAAAAAATGGAAATGCAAACAAAAAAAGTAAAACAACAAAACCCAATTGTAAAGTCAGATGTCATATAAATATAGTAGCAGAACAGAAACAAATGCAAAGTGCTACCAAACTAAATGACAAATACAAAACCAGATGCAAATCAAAATAGCCATATGCATCTAAAATGATTAATTTAAAAAATAACATTAGCACAGTTAAAAAATGAATGCAAACAAAAAATATAGCACAACAAAAAAAGAGCAAGGCATTATAATGACTGCACACAAAATGTATCGCAACTGAAACGAAAGAAAAAAGAATGCAAACAAAAAAGTAAAACACACAAAAATTGCACAACATAACTAAAAATGAGTGCAGGCAAGTATAGCACAACTAAATAATGAAAGAAAACAAAAAGGCAGTGTGCAGCAAGAACATAAATGCAAACAGGAAAAGGGTGGTGGAAGCAAAATATGATTTTGCAAAGAAATGAAATGAAAAAATATATCAACTGCAAAAAGTTTGACTAAACAACAAAAAGATGGAAGGTGAAAGATAAAACTCACAATAAAGTACAGAGTGTCCCGACCAGGTTTCGCTACAAATGGCTTACCTTGATAAAGCCATTTGTGGCAAAACCTGGTCGGGGCACTCTGCACTTTGTTGTGAGTTTGGTCTATGGATATAATCTACTTGTTTCATGAATTAAAGTATTTTGGTTACTGGAACCTGGTGCAAGTCCTAATACAGTTCACTAGGGATAGAAGGCACAGACCCCATCACAAGCCTGAATAAAAATGCATGTGTTTAAACGTGAGGGTATATTGATTAAAAATTATTATTCCCATCTTACTTGCATCTAATGACATGTAGCACCTTTGCAATAGTACCCAGTATTAAGTAGCAGTGTTTTGTAATATCTCGTGATATTTTGTGATACAACACTGAGGCTCCATTGAAGGTAATGGGCCATTAGTTATACAGTGTATCATAAAGTATCACAAAGCATCCCAAAATATCACAATATAGCATAATATTACTACTTACTGCTGACTGCTACTGTATATAAACCCCACCTCCAGGATGTCTCTAAACACTCCACCCCACTTAGCTCACAACCCCTTATACAATTAGACATACAGTACTCTGCATATCAGTGTTACCTTGGGGTAGTTTTGTAATTGAATATACCTGTGTAACTGAGGCCCTCAGGGGTCCTCCCAACATAGCATGAGAGGCTTGCCAGGGTTGCTGGTATTCATGTTTGGTAAAGACCAAAGATGGGACTGGGCTAAAGAACTATGGTGACCCTTACCACATCTGTGGAAATACAGTTCACTGATGATATAGTAAGTTATTTGTGGGTCCGGTCACTCAGAACATGTTTCTCGATTTGAGACCAACACTGCATGTGCTTCTCACATGTTACTTCCTTATTTACCAGAGAAACAACAGTCTGTAGTGAAAGTCTGTTAACAGTTGACGGTAGGTTTAGCACCCAACAATTTGGTTAGAAAAGCTATTATTGTAACTCAGGTACTCTTGGCATGTCTCCTAAGGGTGTCCTATGTGTACCATGGGCAGGTGGTTTATGCTTGCTGTAGTTTCACTGCTCAGTATGTTAAAAAGACCTCTGATAATACATTTTTGAGATGTACTTTCCAAGAATTATTGGTTATTTATTTAGACATTTCTTCTACTTTGAATCTTTCTTCGAAAGTATATCTCAAAAATGTGTTATCAAAGGCTAGAGCAGTGGCAGTTAGTCTTAAGAAGTTCAACAGCATGTATGAAGGCAATATTCTCAGGCCCCTGGTAAAAGTTTTACAGGCCAAGCATAATTCCCAGATGTTGTATGGTATAGATATATGAGCATTACAACTGGTAGATACATTGGGAAAACCATTGCTATAAGTTCTACAGTCAGCTTTGGACATCAGTAAAACCACACCTGCATGTTATATACGTGCTGAGTTAAGACTGGTAACTCTCCAGGCGTTAGCTGATGCCAAGTTTCTTAACTACTGGACTAAATTCACTCGACTTGATACTGATAGACTATCTAGCCTCTGCCTTAAGGAGAAATTAAGATGGAGACATATTAATTCTAAAGGATCGAATTGGCTAACTCATATTATAAAGCTTCTTACCAGATATAACCTAAATAATTTATGGAGTTACACAAGCCAAAACATCAGAATAAGTTCTAGATATTACAGCTATGTCTTGAACAGAGTTACTAATGTTTCCTCCCCCAGGATCTATTGCAATGAGCATAGCTAGATACTCAAAATGGTACAGCAGTATTGACTGTATTTCATATGAGATACTACTTGGACAGTCTTAAAGATGTAGCAAAGAGGAAAATGTATGCAAGGTTCAGGTCTGTACCTTTTGAATCAAGTGTTTTAAAGGTGCATTTTGAAAAATCCACAAAGTCTAAGGATACTCTCTATTATAAGGATCATGAAAAGGAAGATCTGTGTCATGTAGTGTTTGAGTGCATTTGGTATAACAAACCAAAAAAAAATGGCTTGCCCCATCTTTAATTCAATGCCAAATACAAATAATGATGTGTTTCTAAACATCATTTTGACAACAGAGGATGATTTTATAATTAATAATGTGGCAACTTATTTTGTAATTATTCAGAAAGTCAGGCAAAAAATGTTGAAAAATCGTAAATAAGCTAAATATGCACTATCTGTTTTTTCTCTGTGTAATAGTAAGAAAACACAGTGATATGAGAGGTTTTTTATTTATACTTGGATTGTAAATCATGTGTGAAATGTATGTTTTATATTCTTTTTCCACTTGTAATGATAATTTTAAAAGATTGTATGATAAACTACCTACCGTTAAAACGGCAAGTTGTTATTTTTTGTGTGTTTAATTTTTAAAGTGCTATGCAGCACATTTTACTTTTTAGACTCGGTCTCCCCCCTCACATCACAGATGCTGAATGGTCACCATAGTAACCCAAATTAGCTGGGAACATTATATTTATTGGTGGCTGTGGAAGCAGTGAGATTTGTCCTGCCATAGCTAGGTTATGATGTGTATTTTATTGGTTCTGATTAGATGAGGAAAGCAGTTTTTACAGGGCTGTAATGAGAATAACAGCTTTAGTGGAAATAAGTTGCTCCTCCAAAAGCTCGCCCTCTCCTTCTCTGTCCCCATTTCATAGCTGGTGCCTACTGTTGCCCTGGCATGTCTCCACCTTCTGTCACCAAGCTCCTCACCACTGTTTCCTCCCATTCATCCTCAAGCTTCTCATCCACTGTGATTTAACCTCAGTTGGCTCTCCCACCTCTCTAAATAAATTGTGCCAAAACATTACATTTCTCCAACTTACCCAACTGATCTCTGACCCAACCCAGCACAGTCACATATCCCTCAATCAGTCTCTCCTGGACTGGGTTCTCTCCTTCTACCTCTGCTTTATATTGGATGCTGGCACCCTCTCCAACACCCTGAACACCACCATATGGTCTGCTATGTGCACAAGATTCATCATCTCAAAGCCCCCCTCAGTTCATTTAGATCTGATCCTTCAAGTTGCTGAACTGGTCCTCCCTCCATGCCGACTTGGTGACTACTGACTGGTCACCCATCTCGACAGCTGGCAACATAAATACTGCCCTCCATTATTTCAACTCCAAAGTCATGTCTGCTTGGGATCTCCATGCCCCCTTTGCAAAATCAAGGTCTGAAGTTCCCACCTCCTATGGATCTCAGCAGGGTTGCTGGCCTGCCTCCATATGAATTGGCCTTGTCTGACAGACACAAAAGTCCTGTGGCTCCCCCACTAACATAATCAAGTATTGATTGGACCCTTCATTTGGTAGGCAGCATGAGCAGTAGCTGCCTTCTCTTTTCTCCACATGGAATCAGTGGTGTGCTGATAAAATCTAAACGAAATGATTTGTTCATTGCGTTTACTGGACATTTTCAACAAACCCAAGTTTTTTGCAGTTTCCCCATGTGCTAAAGGTATGTTAGCAGTTTTGATTAAGTTTTGAACAAATCTAGTTGTTTGCCCATCTCAGTCAACTCAGTGGGTAACAGCCAACTTACTTTTTCTGCAGAGACATGTAGAGCCACGAATTGCCTGTATCTAACACTGGAGCACTAGAGTAGGTGAGCTCATAGCAGCCCATGGCAGCAAAGAAGCATCTGATGCTGGAAAAAGAGAAATAAAACTTGCCGAACAGAGAAAAAAGTACATATACAAAGCGGGCAAGAAGTGAAAAAAAGGCTGTCTTTCTCATTCTGTACCATGACCTAATGCCTGATGTTTTCTTGATTTCCAACAACCTGCTTGATACTGGAGCAAGGTGCATGATTCAGAAATCACGTACACATTTCATTCTGCCAGATATATTCTCTAGATTAGACTACTGTATGTTTTAAATTCAGAAGATCTAACAATCCAATGCTTTAGTATATTTTCTGATATAGAGCCATTAGGTATCTAAGACCACAGTACTTAAACCTTTAATATAATCTTGGATACACAAACAAGACACTGTAACCAACGGAGGATCAATAATAATTTATTATCGAATAAGGGCATTGTATAAAAAATATCAACCACTGTTTGTAACTCTTGTGGCAACAACATGTAAACAAGGACAACAACATAGGCTCTTGGTATGGGTTAACCCTTAGGCTGCCAGAAGACTTAAAACATATAGGTTTTTAGGACAAGATATCCTATCATCGGCAGCCTAATGGTTAAAAGCCATGATTAGGGGCACTCTGATCTCAGAAACAGCCTGGAGAAATTAAAAAGAATAAAATATGTTAGCAGAAGCAAATGAAAAATTTAAATCCTTAAAAAAAAGCTGTAAGGGACAAAAATGGTACCAAACTACAGGAATATGCAGAACTCTAGTAATTATTGAATTCAACTGAAATTTATCAAATAAAATGTAACTGGCTTAAAAGTAAAAAAAAAAAATGGCTATTAACCAGCGAGCAAGAGGGAATCATTTAGCCAAACGATTTACATTTGCAGAACAGAAAACAGAAATTATAACCACAAGAGACACACTTTTAAAAAAAGGAGATCAGGGAAAAATTACAGAAGAATTTATGTATTTTTTTAAAAAAACTTTATACTTCAGAATGCGATCCCCTAGTCACTGATATACTAAGTTATAAAACTTTATAGGACATACAATTTCCCAAGCCAAAGCTTACAATTTAACCAGACACATTGCTTTTCATGAGATTGAGGACACCATATATAACATGGCAAAAAGAAAATGTCCTGGAATAGATGGATACACGCTAGAATTCTATTTAACTTTACTATGCCCTGTATTACTAATATTAGAACTACTCTTTTCTCAAATTCAAATGTCACATAAATTATCCAGAATCATTTACAATGGCTTATATTTTTATTCCCTGTAAAAGGAAAAGACTTGAGTTATGTTGAAAATTACAGATCAGTTGCCAGTAAATGTGGACTGTAACATTTACACTAAGCTATTAATTAACAGAATTCTCCCATTATTGATAATATAATACATTATGACCAACGTGGTTTCATTCCACAAAGATCTATCCATGCAGGTTTACATAGGATTCAATTTATAAAAGAACATTTACAAAGAATAACAAAAAAAGTAGTACTGCTATGGAAATATTTATTCCAGGCCATGCATTTTTTTAATTGTCTGACAATTTGAAAAGTTATATTAAAGACATATACAAAACTGATAGCAAAAACAGGGGTAAATAACAACTTTTCTTAATGTTTCTCTTTCTTTCAAGGAGTGTGGCAAGACTGCCCTCTCTTTGTTGATTCTGTTCATGATTGGGCTAGAACTTCTTTTAAATGAGATGAGAAATAACAGAAAGGTCTAGAATAGCTACTTCTGAAGTGAAGATTAAGGCATACGTAGACAACAGAAGATCTGGAGAACAGCCTGGCATAATTTAAAATAATTATTGATTTATTCTCTAATGTTGTAGGATACAAAATTAATGAAATTAAGTCAGAAATCATTACTTTTAATTGTGATCAGGTTGATAATATTCAGAAGATACTTAATGCTTCTCATTGACACGCTGGCATGCAATACCTATGTATTATGTTAACTAATAGTTTAGAGGGGCCTTATTTTCTGAACCATTATGCACTGATTATAAAATTGAAACATAAATTATAAGGTTGAAGTAAAATTCCAATGTCTCTGTGGTGTAAGAAACAGATTACAAAAATGCTTGTAAATCCATACATTCATACGTACTTCAAACCATTATTACAGTTATTCCACCTAACTGGTATAAGGAAATTAATGCTCTTATTAGGAACTTCTTGTGGAATTATAAACAATCCAGTATTTTTTGGTTTAAAATTTGTCTGACTAAAGAACAGAGGGTTATAGCCTACCCAGATATTGAATTTTATCATACTGCATACATAATAAAATTAATTGCAACATGGGCATCCATGAATAAAAACATTCTAGATGTAGAAAATATAATTTTTATGACCTTCAACGTGAACAAGTGGACATGAAGAATATCTGCTTCACCTCTAATAAATTTATGAAGTCCAATAGTATGATCGTAAGAAACGTAGGTAATATAATTAGAAAATTTACAAATAAAACAAATTGGATAACTAATGCCTCACTGGCAATGTAAGCATTAATCCATGGAAAAGGAGGGCTCTACTAGGGAATTAATGCCAGGCTGGGGGGGTTGGGGCATGAGGCTGCACGCTGAGTGCCTCCAACCACCAGCCAGGCATTAATTCCCTAGTAGAGCCAGACTTTGGAGTGGATTAATGCGCTTGTAACATAGCAAGCACAAAGGGAGTAATGTTACAAGTCAATGGCATGTGGGAAATAAATGAACAGTAACTGATAGTATTGTTTAATGCAGTCTTAACTGCTGTTCAGCTGTCTACTTCTCCATATATGTCCATGTCCAATGGGCACGTGCATGTTCACAACTCAATATACATTTATATTGTGACTGCTGTTTTTATATAGGTTTCAAAGTGATGTTTACAAACAAATTTGACAGAGATATGACAAAACAGTACCATTTTTTTTCTAGGTTCATTGCTGTCTTCACTCATTTTCTTCATTTGTACTTGTGATTGAGTAATGCATTCTGGGGAAGTAATGAATATTTGCTTATCTGGCAACTCACTTGATTGTGCATGCCAAAGTATGCAAATATTCATAATATCCTCAGAAAGCATTCTTCAGTAAGACGACATACCTGACAGCAGTGATTGGAGCTAAAGGGACACAGAGAGCACTCACAGTATGTTTTTTTAGCTCCTTCTCGATCGTGTACTCCATCGGGTAGGTGAGTAGGCTAATAACAGGTATCTCCCTCTTGACTGCGGTGTCCATGGGTTTGCTGGGGTCAGCTGATGAGCACGGCCAAGATTTCTGCGGCGTGCTCAAGGTGCCATCCCTGTTCTAATTGTTTGTGTTGCACATTCCCATTGTTGCTGCAAACACTACTACATTATGAAGTGGGCATTACTAGGGAATTAATCCCCACTTCAGATTGTACCATGTGTTGTGTTTGCACCAATGTACTTGCCCTATTACTGTATGACATTTCTTGCCATGTTACAATCCTATTTGGAACAATCTGAACTTTAAATTGAGTGGAAAAGTTCTCTTCAAGAAATCCTGGACTGATAAAGGAATTAAAAGATGGCATGATATAGTGGACAATGGAAAGTAATGGATTAAGTGCAGAGATAAATATGAATTGGAAAATCGCCACTGTTATTTTTACAGTCAGCTCTACAGTCTGTATAAAAAATATTTCAGGCATTGGGAAAGAGCCCCACATAACAGGGCTGTTGAAAAATAAATGCAGACTATATTCTAGCCAACAAAACATAAAATATATTTGCTTGAATTATCAAACAATTACATATTCCATCTGAGAAAATATATAGAGACAGCATTAAAAGATGGGAGACTGAGTTAAATCTATCTCGAATAAGACAACAATGGTAAATGGCTTGCCATTCTATTCAGGATTGTAAATTATCAAGGGGTAAATTCATTCAATTTAGGATTTTTAATTGTGCCTATTATTTGCCCCATAAACTACACAAAATGTATGTAAAATCAGACTCAAGGTGTAGGCAGTGTGGGCATCCAGATGCTGATATTTTACATGCATTTTGGGAATCTGAACAATGTTAAAAATGGAGGTTCCACTAATTTGATATGCTGGACAGAATAGGTCTCCATTGTCAGGATTGGAAGAGTTGTACCCATACTGTATTAGAAATGCTGAATAAAACAAGCATTTGTCAATGCCAAATGTTGCTTGCTTCTATGTGCTGTTTAGGTATTTGGAAGTCATTGGAGTGCAAATATTGAAAATTTGCGGACTTCACGGTAGCCGCATGTGAGAACCGCGAACGCACTGTGAAAACAGTCATTTTAGATCTACTAAATTTCAACATAGCTATTTTAAGACCTCTGCTCATGAGCAGTGTCACTGTGATTTTGTTAATGTGTCCCAAACATTGATTTCGCACAACCGACTGTGCCATTGTGCTCTCATGAGCGGAAACACGCTTTGGGCAGGATGTGAAAATGACAGCTGTACTGCTCATAAGGAGGTGTGGTAAAATGGCAATGTTGAAAATCTGGAGTGAAAATATTGAAAATTGCAAACCTCACGAAAGCATGCTGGAACTGTGCAACGCACACTCGTAAAACAGTCATTTTTAGGAATTTTTTCACCAAATTTTCAACACAGGCATTTTAAGACCTCTGCTCATGATCAATGTCACTGTGATTTTCTTAATGTGTCCCATACATTGAGTTCGCACACCGACTGCGCCATTGTGCGCTACATGGGCGGAAACATGTTTTGGGCAGGATGTGAAAAATGACAGCTGTACTGCTCATGAGGAGGTGTGATAAAATGCCAATGTTGAAAATCTGGAGTGAAAATATTGAAAATTCGCAAACTTACGAGCGTGCGTAGGAACTGCGCAACGCAGACTTGTAAACAGTCATTTTTAGGAATTTTTCACCAAATTTTCAACACAGCCATTTTAAGACCTCTGCTAATGAACAGTGTCACTGTGATTTTCTTAATGTGTCCCATACATTGATTTCGCACACCGACTGCGCCATTTGTGTGCTACGTGGGCGGAACACGTTTTGGGCAGGATGTGAAAAATGACAGCTGTACTGCTCATAAGGAGGTGTGGTAAAATGGCAATGTTGAAAATCTGGAGTGAAAATATTGAAAATTTGCGAACTTACGAGCCTGCGTAGGAACTGCGCAACGCACGCTCGTAAAACAGTCATTTTTAGGAATTTTTTCACCAAATTTTCAACATAGCCATTTTAAGACCTCTGCTCATGAACAGTGTCACTGTGATTTTCTTAATTTGTCCCGTACATTGATTTCGCACACCGACTGCGCCATTCTGCGCTACATGGGCGGAAACACATTTTGGGCAAGATGTGAAAAATGACAGCTGTACTGCTCATAAGAAAGTGTGGTAAAATGGCAATGTTGAAAATCTGGAGTGAAATTATTGAAATTTCACGAACTTACGAGCCTGCGTAGGAACTGCGCAACGCACACTCGTAAAATAGTCATTTTTTGGAATTTTGGCACCAAATTTTCAACATGGGCTTTTTGGGACCCCTTCTCATGAGTGATGTCACTGTCATGGCGGTATTCAGGCCGAGGGTGATTTCGTAGTCACTGTGCGAAATCACCGGGCCGCTAATAACGCCATGACAGTGACATCATTCATGAGTAGGGTCCCAAAACCCTATGTTGAAAATTTGGTGAAAAAATTCCAAAATGCCTGAGATATGCAACAAAGTTGAACCCCCTTATCTAGCCCATTATACGGCTTACCGGCATTTCCTCAGTTGCGGTCGGCTTTGAAGAGTGCAGACGTGTTCCCGGTCCACTGAAGATCGCCGCGCCAGAGTCCGGAGGTAAGTATGGGGTGGGGTGTGGGGAGGCTGGTGCGCAGTGGTGGGTGCGGGTTGTGGAGGGGGCCGAGACGCAGGGACCGCTGCTTTACAGGTTTAAAAAAAAAAGACGCTCATGGATTATTTGCCACGCTGGTGGGCTCCAGCGTGGCGCAAGGATGTTGGGGGCGCTTCAGCCGACGGGGATTGGGCACCTCACACAAAGGACTGCTTGCCATGCTGGGGTGGGCTTACAGCGTGGCACCTACTACTGGGATGAGCTCAGCCGACGGGATTGGGCACCTGTCCGGCTGTACAGTGCGTGGCGGGGCGCCGCATCAGGTCTGGGAGCTGCGCGTGAGCAGCCGACATCTCATCGGTGCTCACTGAAGTGTAGCTCCCCCTTTCAACTGTATGCCACTGCATTTTGGAGCGTGTCATAGACAGCTCCAAAATGCATTGGCTTACAGGGGCCGCGCCTGCCAGCACACTGACTGAATTGGAGGAGGAGGTGACACACCTCCGAAATCTCCGATGATGGCACTATGTTTCTTGCACATGCGTGCAAGCAACATAAAAACTGATGGGTCAGAAGGAATAGACTATCTTTCAAGCTGATAATATGGCCATTAAAATATTGATCTTCATCCAAATGACAATTTATCCTTTCAACGTTTGATTGGAAACAGTTTTTCCTTGAGCTTCTTATACAGTATAATGCAGATTTCTTCCAAAACATTGACTCTTTTGGGAAATTTGAAACAACTAGAAAATTGTACAGCTGATAATTCTGACTGACTTTAATATCTTAAACTCTTTCCAATCTCTATGTTTCACTGCTCCTGTTTTAAAGGATTATCATATATGTCCATTACTTCTATAATATACTGCATATTTCAATTGAGTATACTACCAAATAACAAGAATAATGAATTGTTCATATTTTTGTATATATGACCAGATCCTTTGTATATGAATGTATACTAGTACATTGTGACCAATAAAAATGTTATTTGCAAAAAAAAAGTATCGGATCCTTCATAATGCCTGTACCAGAGCTACCATTGGAATTGCAATGTTCTGTATTTAATCGTTATGCTTTTCAATGCAAAATGTCATTCTGCTTGGTCTGAAAATGCTAAATTGCTTCGAAAACACTCAATCTGAAAACCTTTGGCTTTTGATTTAAATACTGATGGTAGTTAAACTATACTGCCGATTATCTATGCAGGTTTTATTTGTGCTATTATTTAAAACATTTTTATTTATGCCAGCCTGTTGGTGCAGGTGTAGGATTTCCACCGGCGACACTGGTGGCCTGGGTTCGAATCCAGACTCTGGCCATTGGAGGGCTGGCTGGGGGGGGGATGAGTGTCCCATGGACTGCTCTTCTTCTCTGGGGGGAGGGTGTGTGTGATCGAGTGTTCAGTGCAAAAATGCAGACCCCTGGTGGAGGTTGGTGGATCCAATGTGACCGGTGCCTGATATGTGTGGAGGCAAGAAGTATGTTGGATTCATCCCATTCCACCTCCTGGTACTGTGGCTGCACAAGTACCCGACCCTGACCGGGACCATGTTCTGCTGGATGGCCCACCCCTGCAGCCCCACCCAGGAGGGTAAGCCTAGGGAGCCCTGACGGTCATGGTGATGCAGTTGGTAACCTGGACCTAACTCTGTGGGGTGGGGTCATCTCAGTGGCCCTGCCTTGGGGGGGGGGTAAGCCAGGTTGAATTGTGGATCGGTTACAGGGTGGGGGTGGATGGAGGGTCCAGGAGGTAGGGCTGATAATATGGGACAAGCAGGCCAAAAACAAAAAAAGTAAAAAAAAAAAAATTTTTATTTATACTTTTGCATAAAAATAGTACACAGCATCCATCAGGATGGACCATCATTTGAGAAGATATGAATACTGTTTACATTTTAACGCATCCTGATAGTTGCAAATTGTTAGGGGTAAAAACATTACTTTTTAAAATCATCCTTGTTTGAACTACAGTTACTGCTATGCATAACCTACTGGCTTAGTATTCATTGCAGTAACAAACAGGTATAAAACCTGTATTATGCCAAATCAAAACACAACTTTACTCTTGAAATTATAGGTTTCTAGAGTCCTATCTCCCAGCACCATACCGCAACCAAACTAGATGGTCCATTACAGCTTTTAAAGATACATTTCATAACTTTTAAACTTTCAGTCCCCCAAAAGGGGCAAATTAAGTGCAGACTTAAAAAACAAATACCCTTCTGTTTTGATATACAATTGGGCAAGCTGTTACTCAGGGTCATTGTTCTAAAGATGCAGTTGAGCTGAGGATCCCTTTGAAAAGCCCTTTCATGTTTTTTTCCAGGTGTCTCAGTGACTAAAGCCATTTGGTTAGGCATAAGATGAAAATTATATAAACCCAGTTACATTGTTTAGATACCGTTTAAGAATAGTATGAGCAGAAGAACATGCAGAGTAAATTAGGTACATTTAAATTGGCAGGAAACAATTTTCACCATGCTATCTTATCTTTAACAATCATTTTGTATGTCAGTACCTGCACAATCAAGTCTACATAAAAACTTAATTGTTAGCTTTCACTAATGCACTCCTCACATGCTGTCCCTTAATGTTAATTACTGTTTGCGTCTAGTGGGCCCTGCCACCTTACCCCTCATCATTGCCCACACACTCTGAACCCAAAGTGGAAAACCACATATATCAAGCTCAATTCATGTATAATCCCATGACTATGCCCCTATATTAAATATATGTATAGCCAGTGTAAGACTTACTAAATTAAAACTACAGTTGAAAGTACCAAGAAGCAAATCCCCACAAGAATGTAAATCTCATTCCAAGTCCAATTAACAGACCACATTGTCAATGCACTTACATGCCCACCTGTAATGCACTTACATGCCCACCTGATCAGTCATCATCATTGTCCATGTTCTGCAGGGATTTGGCTTCTAGTCTCTCAGTCTCAATTTTTTGAATACGTTTCTCTGCATCCAAGTGGTCTGTATAAATGTGTGTTTTTCTCACATACTGTACTGTCAACTTGGCTGGAAATAGTAATAGCGAGTTCTCCAACAAAACACTGAACCAGTGGTAGACAGCATAGACGTATTTCTTACATTGTGTGGTTTCACAACATAGGTTTGAGAACAGTCTAATTTCCAAACTGAAATGTCTCCTTGCTGTTGCCAGACATATCTCCCTTTCTTCACCATTGTGCAGTATCATGAGTATAGTTCTCGCTGCTGGTGTAATCTGGTATGACTTGAATATATTCTGAATATATACTGGGTTCAAATCCTGGTAGGAGTCACACTTTTCCTTTCATTTCTACAATTGGATTTTCAAAATTGCCTCGCAGTGGCTTATTATCTGCATGGAGAGAAAGAAATAGGAAGTAATCTGAGTCTCGAGAAACTGACTAGTTGCTGTTTCACAACACCATGAAAGGAATGTGTGTGTTTCAAGGGAAAACTCAGGAAGCTTAATGACTTGGGGCTCCTATAGCCCAAGTGGTTAAGAGCATGCCATGGAATGGCAAGGTCCCTGGGTTCCAATTACTTTTCCTTTCATTTCTACAATTGGATTTTGAATATATTAGGGATTGCTTCCTCCAATCCCCAGAACAATTCTGTATTCAGCCATTGTATCAAAAACTCGGCTAGGGACATTCTCTCCAGCTCCTCCTCCAGTAGCCCTATGAAGTGTACATGCATTTCTCGGGCTTTGATTTTCTGGTGCTCCAGCCTGAGCTTTAGAGTGGAGTTCTCCTTCACAGGGATCATTTTCAGATCATTGGGCAGGCCCATTCCACCATCCCATACACAGTTTTTGATTCTTGATTCTTCTCTGCCACTTCCAGTTCCAGCCTGGTTACTCTGTTGTTGAACGCGCCCACTTTCTTGGCAAGATCTCTGACAGTTTTGCAAATTATTTTATATTGTGGCTGACCATAGCCAATGGTACCTTCACAGTTTCACTTTGGGCTGACGATGCACCCATCACCCTCTCCTCGTGGTTGGTTCTGCTCACATTTTTTTTTCTGGTTTGAAAAAAGTAAGAAGAAAGAAAAGCAAGAAAGAAAATAAATGGGATTTTTTTTTAGAATTGTTCATTGTCAGATTCTTCTCCATAATCACTCACCTTAATAGTCTGATATATGAAAGTTGCTATAATAATATAACGATTTTCACTTAATTATGTGCAGATAAGACTGTGCTCTGTAAAAGCATATCTGGAACTATGCTCACCTAGCCTTGCCCCTGCTTGTGCTATTTTGGATGGATAACACCTGAAATTTTGACATGTGGTTAATAGTGATTGGCCTAGTTATTTTTTCATTCTCTGCTTTTGATAGTAAATATCTAGTAGTCCTGGATGTAGGCATTTTGTACATGGAGGAAGTATATCAAAGAGATTGTTTGTAAGAAGAGCAGTATACAATATACAATATAGGTTTGGTTTATCTGTATCTCTCCAAACTCCATGCATATACTCTAAAGCCTTAAAACCAGTGCAAGATATCATGGGTACGCAAATATTTGCATGGTGAAGGCTGACAAAGTTTCACATGGGCAGAAATCACCTGCTAGACAAGCTTTTAAATCTTAACATGTATAGGTTGAGAACGACAAACTACAGACATGTGCAGTGCAATGCAGTGTAGTGTAGACTTATCACACAAGTACTAGATTAGTTCTACAGGAAACTGAGCATTTAGTATACTTGGATGTGGCATTTGCAGCCTTCACTGGTTTATATCTAAAAGCTTGTCTAGAAGGCAATTTCTCTTCTTTTTTATCCAACTATACTTACTTGAAAATGTTTTAAAACAAAACAGGCATTTGTAGTAGTTGAGATTGCACATACAGTACTTTTTTTGTATAACTTAAAATTACTAACAACATAACTATGCTCTAGTCTCATTCAGATAGTTGCGTTACTCAAATTTATGCTCCAGCATACCACTTACCATGTCTACAGTCTGCTCTTCTTTGGCTTTTTGTGCCACCATGGTATTAACATCCAAATAGACTTGTTTCATACACCCTTATTCTCCCCTGGGGCTCTACATATTATTATTTTCTAAAGTGGCATTTTGTATCATACAGTTGCACCATGTTCAGTGAGAGGGTGTGTTTGAGTTCTTTCAAGCATGCTTGATCATTAGCTTTGCACAGATCAATGTAACATAGAAACATAGACTTTGACGGCAGATAAGGACCGCTTGGCCCACCTAGTCTGCCATTTCCCTACCTAGAGGATAAGCTGCAGATCCTATTTAACCAACAGCCTAGTTCTTCCTACCCCCCACAAAAAAATTCCTTATGTCTGTCCCATGCATTCTTGAATTCTTCCACAGTTTTAGACCCCACAACCTCCTCAGGAAGGCTGTTCCATGCATCCACCACCGTCTCTATGAAAAAATACTTCCTCACATTGCCCCTGAGCCACCCCCCCATCTTCAAATTGTGTCCCCTTGTTCTTGTACATCTCTTTTTCTGAAAGATGCTACCCTCTTGGACTTTGTTGATTCCACTGAAGTATTTAAACATTTCTGTCATGCCCCCTCTTTCCTCAAGTGTATACATATTAAGTTCCTTTAGTCTCTCCTTGTATGGCTTCTCTTGCAGACCCTGCACTTTAGTTGCCCTCCTCTGAATTGCCTTCATACTGTCTATGTCCTTGCAGAGTTGGGGTCTCCAGAACTGGATGCAGTACTCCAGATGGGGTCTCACCAACTGTCTGTACAGGGGGATAACAACTTCCTGTTTTCTGCTGGTGATGCCTCTCCCTACACATCTCAGTATCCCCCCCAGCCCTCCCTACCACCTTCTCACTTTGCTTGCCAACCTTACGGTCATCTGATATGATTACCCCCAGGTCCCTTTCCATTTTTGTTGTTGTTACTACCTCCCCCCCATTGTGTAATCTTCCCCTGGTTTTTTTTTTCCCATGTGTATTATTTTGCACTTCTTTGCATTGAACCCAAGCTGCCATACTTCTGACCATTCCTCCAACCTTGCCAAGTCCCTTCTCATCCTTTCCATGCCTCCTTTTGTATCAACCCTGTTGAAGATCTTTGTGTCATCTGCAAAGAGGCATACTTTTCCTTCCAGTCCCTCTGCAATGTCACTTATAAAGACATTAAAAAGGACTGGACCCAGTACTGAACCCTGCGGTACTCCATTAGCAACCCCTCTTTCTTCAGAGTGGACTCCATTTACAATTACCTTCTGTATCCTGTTGTCCAGCCAATGTTTTACCCAGGCTACAACCCTGGGACCCACTCCCAGGCTGGTTAATTTGACTATTAATCTTTTGTGTGGGACTGTGTCAAATGCCTTGCTAAAGTCTAGGTAGGTCATGTCCACAGACCCTCCCTGATCTACTACTTTGGTCACCCAGTCAAAGAAATCTATTAGATTCGTCTGACATGACCTTCCTGCTGTGAACCCATGCTGCCTTGGGTCCTGTGCCCCACTGGCCTCTAGGTACTCAACAATTCTTTCCTTCAGAAGTGATTCCATCACTTTCCCTACCACAGAGGTCAAACTGACAGGTCTGTAGTTTCCTGCCTCTGTCTTGGTCCCACTTTTGTGAAGGGGGAATCACTTCTGCCTTCCTCCAGTCCTCAGGTACCACACCATCCTCCCATGATTTGTTAAAAAGGGTAGTCAGTGGTGTCACTAGTTCTCTACGTAATTCTTTTAGACTTCTGGGGTGAATTCCATCTGGCCCCATTGCTTTGTCCACTTTCAGTTTTAGGAGTTCTTTCAGAACCCTTTCTTCTGTGAAAGGACTGTGATCGACCCCCCTATCCAGAGTGCTTCTGTTAATTGGAATGTAATATATATTAATTTATGTTGACATGGAGATTATTCCTTTATTCCCCTCCAGATCTCTCATAAAAATGGCCCTTTGGGATAGGTCAGTTCAGCATATGTAATCTTTCCTAGGGTGGCTAATATACTACTCCAGTGCAACATATGGAGTAAGAGCACATTGTCAGCACCACATCTAGGGCAACAGCCATCGTAATTTTGGGAAAATCTCTTCAATTTTTCTGGCATATAATAAGCCAAGTGCAAGAACATATATTGCACCACTCTATACTTATGCAGTGTAGGAATACGTATTTAATTTGATATTTCCTCACAGAGCCAGTTCTGCCATTTTATTTTGTATCTGGACACTACAGATCTGGCATTATTAAATTATTTTCTTGTATTATAGGGAGATAAGACCCATACCCTTCACAGCATCATCCAGTGTTCTTGCTATGGAGGAGGGTAGGGGGAGTGCCATTTCTCTGTCCAGGGTAGTACTCAGGTAATGCCTAATTTCAGTATAGTACATCGGTAAATGTGGTGAGCAGGGATATTATAAGTCTCCGCCAGTTGCTGCCTAAATGATCTAAAATTCCCCTGATTCCAAAGGTGCCTCATCAGCAGTATCTATTTTCTTTCCAGTCATCAAAACCTGGATCTTCAAAAAGGAACCAACCACAGAACTCTCCCACAGTGGAGTGAGTACCCTTACATCAACAGGGGCCTGAATGTGGGCACACACCCTATGCCATATACATAACAAGTGTTGTAGTATGTGATTCCCTTTTGCTATTTTGACATTTTTAAATGTGGAAACATGTAACAAGTCCATACTAGCTGACAGCACATGCAGCCCTTTTTGATACTGATCTTGACTGCCCATGCCTGCATTATATGGCTTATACCCACCCTGCAACATGACTAATTGTGAGGCCCCAATAATTGTATTCCTGATGCAGTACTACCAGAACTCCCCAGGAGTATGGCTGTGTAGGGGTCTCCAGTTTTAAATTGTACCACCTTATCTTGCCACATCTAGGAGGTAAATATGACCTTAACTTACATGGACAATTTATGTTCTGATGAAGCCTTGTTAGCCTGCCCCACACAAGGAATTACATACCCATGATGCCCCAAGATGCAGAGACACCAGATAGTACTTTTGAATGTGCTAGAACTCAGTGTCATAAGCATTATGTAAGCAATAATACCATCCAGGGTGGGTGGTGCAGGGGTATAATGAGGTCCGACACCCCAGGCAGAGGGCCTTATAGCCCCTGGAAGGTCCATATATCCCAATACTGCCCATCCTGGAGGGTATTACTATGCTTTGAAAATGGATTATTTGTGACATGTGTAAAATAGTTAGAAAATGTGTAAAAAAAAAAAAAAACTTAAAAATTTGTAGAAATTAATAAAAATGTATTTTGTTGCAAAGTAATAATCCTCTACTGGTGCAGCTGTCAGTAGACAGCCCTGCCATTTTTCTGTCCTATTTTCCTTGTGGTCCCCTGTCCTGTCTTAGGGACCTGTTCAGTCTTCCCAAGTTTAATTGTTGTTTGTCCTCCCCACCCCACCCCACCCATTCTCGAGTAACACTATTTTGAGTGAGACATTGGTTAACTGTTCTGTTCTGTTCTTTTTTCATATAAATTATGGCAGCAATTTACTCATGCTGTGTGGTCTGAATCATAGTTCTGTTGGCAGCTTTCTGATTTCACTCCCACTTTAGCCGTACACTCCAAACAAAACCCTGCATAATCCAGTCTTCTTTCCGGTGTCCCCTCCCTTCCTCATGATTTCCTAATGCAGTCAAAACTAAAAGAAATGCTGCTATGCAGATCCTTGTTACTATGTATATGCCCTCCCTCCTGCTTCGGCTGATTACTGGTAGAGCAAATGCAGTCACTTGGAAGGTGTCTGTAAGCACACAACTCACTTGGATGTTACAGGATGGCTGAGGTGGGACCTGGCATGATGGCACTTTTGAGAAGAAAGAGCTGTTAGGTCCTTTTATTTTTTAGAAATGAATGAAGAGCAGTGGAAATGAAACAGTTATGGTACTTAGCCAATGAGACAGTCGGGGGAGGTGGCGGGGTGTGACTCGTTAAGTGAGTAAAACAAAAACGGCGGCCATTCCGGAGCTGAAAACTTGACCAGGCACATTAATATGTATAAAATGGCAGGCTGGCAAAGGAACTAGTCTCAGTCGCCTAATACCCACCTGGGTGGTGGGGGCTCTCCACTAATCAGGGAGCATGGTTTCTCCAACCCATTTTCTTAACAGTAATCAATTACACCTGAAAAATGTAGTTTTACAAGATGTTTAAAACATTTATTTATAGTTTCTTTTATACATTACAAACCAAAAGAAACATAAATACTGTGATAAAGATAAATCCATGTACAGCTAATAAAAAATCAAACAAATGAAAGTGTATTCAAATCTATATCCGCCATTTCTGGACATATTTTAAAGTCTGTGATTATGGATCTCAGGACAGTCCAATTAATACCCAAGGGAACATCCAACTGACAGAGAAGGAAAGTGTTCAAAGGTTAATGGCAGAATTATTTCTTTGAGGTTCCTTGCTGCCTGGGGGCAAAACCTTTAAATCTGTAGTCTGAAGAACTGCAGCCAATACATAATTCAAGGGCCGAATTTTACATTTGTTGGTAGTTCAAGCACACCAAAAATTGTGGGTGGAATACCAATTTATGGATGCTGGCATTCCAGTGTGAACACCAGGTTTAACATATTATTTTACAATGTTTAGCATGTAACAGCATAGTAAAATATTTCACCTGATGCACACTATTCTAGATTTTTGGCCTTAACAATCAAATTAGAATGTTGTTAATGTCCTTTGCAACACTACATTTGAAGGGGCAGTAGAGTATTTGCCATTGCAAAACAGCTTATGCATTTTTAGTCTATTTTAGATGGCTCTTTTATTTGTGTATTGTACTCCTGCAAACACTGCTCCCTCACCTTATGTGAATGTGAGTGTTCAAAAACAGCTGCAAATATTGATGAAAACCTAGGCATTGCCATGTCAAAAGAAGTATGCCATTTAATAAATTCAAATCTAAAGAAATGCTAAAACAGAATGAAAATGAAATTTGTACAAAACAAGATAAACAATAGAAAAGGGGCGATTCAAAATGTCTTAAGCAGGTATCAGTTGAAAATGTTCATCCAGACATGCATTTCTGCTTTAGAACTAAATGTCTAGCCCTATAATTAGAAAGAACAACTTATTCATCATGTACAGGCCAGATTAACATGCCTTTGTTCCCTGAAAACAACAGTGCTGAGTCATCAAGACTGGAAAAAAAGGGTGCAGCTGTTTTCATGTAACTCTGTTTATCTTCCTGCCACTGGACTCCACAGAGCTCCCTTGGTTAGCTTACTCTGTTCCCTCCACCCCCCAAGAGTGTGTCACATGCTCTCTCACAGTAATCATTTCTCCCTTTGCATACCTTCTAGAAATTGTCCCTTTAGTGGGTCCCTCAGTTGAGGAGAGATGAATTGGAGGGTGGGTAGCAAACATGGAGGTCTAGTCACTGTGTCTCCTTGCCTCCATAGCAGGCCCAGACCTGGGCCCAAGTTTTTCTGCAGAATTCAGCTCTAGGACTGAGCAACATTACCATACTTTGCAGTCTTCTAACTTAGTGAAATGCAGGAAATAATTCAGCCAAATGATGAATTTCATTACATGTTTTGCAATGCAAAGACAGTTTGCAAAAAACAAAGTGAATAAAAATAATGTGTGAGACGGTTATTTTATTTCTCTCTGATTTTTTTTTTTCAGATCCCCCCCAAGAGTAAAAGAAGAAAATCCCATGACAAAGCATTTTTCCCATGAGTAAAGTTGTTGGTGAAAATTGAAATGTTGTGTTAATTTTCTGCCACTTTCTGTGACATTCTGCAAATATGAAAAAAAATTTACTAGCAGAAATGTCTTTTACCCACCCCTATTCTACTGTGTTCCCCATACCTTCTGGAAATTACATCAGAAAGAAGTTGACATCTGGCTGGTGGAATTAGGAAGAGATATGGAGGTCAGAAGACTCACCTAACCCTAGCTGGGGTGGGCATAAATGTGGGGAACATCATACTGTGAAGAATATACCCTCTCGCCCATGCTTCCCTATCCCTTATACCTCACAGTGCCCATGAGGTGTGTAATTATAACAGCATGACACATGCCCCATCATGCTTTACCACTTAACTCTGTTCCATTCATGCCACAGGCAGGACTAGTAAACTCTTACGTGATCCTGCCACTTCATCCTGTCCCGACCTTTACACTGTCTACTCCAGAATGAAAGTCCTGCAGGGTACCGTATTAAGCCAGAACGGATTCTTCTCAGTCATGGTGATCAGATTCAAAAACATTGACACTCTGAGGTCATTGTTACTATTAAGCTGGATCGTCTGGTGCTAAAAAATGTATACAGTGCAAGAAATGGTAGCAGCATAGGCAAGTGTACCCACAACATGCCTCTTCCCTATCCAGTGGCATTTGGCTTTGCTACTGCAACTCTTAGCTATACATTGCCAGTCAAAGTGAGTGTCCCTTTCTCTATTCAGAATGCAAATTAATGTTCTAGATACAGTAAACATTTGTTTGTACTGTATCTGCTTGAGTACATACTGTAAGAAGAATGTTGGAAAGATGAAGCAGGAGGTGATGTGAAAAGCATGCCCCTAATAGACCTGTCCTTTATGGGCTTAAGTGTGGTCATCGTCTGGGTGACTTTTATCTCTGAGCTCCTCATCTTAAAAGCTCAGATTTAATGGACCCCTTTTCTGGCAAACCCATTTTCTGGCATTTATGTTTATTCAGAGGTTGCCATCCCTCTATGTGCCCTTTTACTCTATTGTCCCTGTCACATGTTACAGTAGCCTAGTCCGAGACTCATGTTGCCTTTTCCACCATGAAATTTCTGCAGGTCTTTGCAGAGGCAGAAGTCATCACACACTCTGTCTCTTTTAGTGAGAGCAGAGGATGGAAAACTGCTAAGTAAGCTTGGTCCAGCAAATAAAAAGCACTAGAGAATAGGAGACATAGCAATGTCTGGGGTCCCTCCCTTAAAAAACAAAAAGATTTTGGCTGGGTCAGTGGTGTGGTGGGTTGAGGTGCTGGATGCCACACCACCACACATGCTGGTGTTGGGAATGGACCAAGGTAACATGGGTGCTGGAGGATCAAATGTCCATCGACAGCTCTCCTCCCTCTTGGTGGGGAAGGGGTTCCTGGGTCCCACCACTTGACCGCTATCTGGTGGAGGCTGGATATCAGTGATTTCAGGGACGGTGAGTAGGGAGGGCATTGTTAGACACGGCATGTTGTGCTATGCATCATTGCACACACAATGCTGTGGGGTAAAGATAAAAAAGCCTCAGCTTGCTCGGTGTCCCCCCAAGGCCCAGCTCAGCTGTATGGAGCAGGCCACCTATGCATGGTTTACCTGTCAGTCCCTGAGATGTGTCAGCGATGGGGCAGGGGTGATACTTCAGAGTCAGGGCATGAAAAACCCAGCAAAGAAAGAATGTATCTGAAAAAGGAAAAACAATTTCAATCTTAGACTAACTTTTTGTGTTCTGTTTTCCATTTTACAAATACGTACCGTGATTTCAGCCAGTCAGCACACACAGTCACTGTGGCTGTTATCTGGTGTACAGTGTGCTTTTGTGCAGGAGAATTAGGTGGGAGCACTCCACTTCAGCACCAGGGGCTAGGACTGCACAATAAAAAAAAGACATTATAATTCATGCAAACTAATCTTGAGTGATTCATAATAAGATACTAGGACCCCCCAAAGGATGTCTTATGGCATAAAATGCTTCTCTCCTGAGATCTGGGCAAGCAACTGCTCAGCATTGCTTTGTGGTCCACTCACCCAAACCTCAGACTAGGAATCTCTTTTACCATAAGAGATATCCCTAGGAGGTTCTATTAATTTACAGTAAAACATGCAAATACAGCACGTCCAAACACTTGCTTGCCTATATCAATCAATCAATCAATTTTTATTTATAAAAGGCGCTTTTCTTCAATCCAAAGCACCTGCACAATATCATAAAACAATAAATAAACAGAGTTTAAAACTATTATAAATCATTAAAAGCTATACTAAAAAGGTGGGTCTTCAAGGCTCCTTTAAAGCTCAGGACAGTTGGACTATTTCGCACCTGACGAGGTAGAGAATTCCACAGGGTCGGGGCCATAAAGCTAAATGACCTAGCCCCTGAAGATTTCAAATGGACCCTGGGAATCTCCAGCAATCCCTCGTCAGAGGATCGGAGGGGGCGGGGAGGGACAGTAGGGGCAAAGGAGCTCTTTCAGGTAAGTTGGTCCCTGGTCATGTAGAGCTTTATAGGTCAGCAAACCGACCTTGAAGGTGATTCGCCAAAATACTGGCAGCCAGTGCAGTCCACGGACCACTGGCATTATATGACTGGATCTAGAAGAACCAGTCAACAACCTGGCCGCTGCATTCTGCACTAGCTGCAGACAGCGAAGCTCAACCCCCGATAGTCCTAGGTACAGGGAGTTGCAATAGTCAAGGCGGGAGGTAACAAAGGCGTGGATCAGTGTTTGAAGATCTTCTGGAGGAACCAGGTGCTTCACCCTGGCGATATTCCTCAGATGGAAAAAGGAAGTTTTGACCACCACTGACATCTGAGCTTTAAGCGTCAAGTGGTCATCAATTATTACACCAAGATTCCGCACCTGATCTGAGGTTGTCAGTGGAACGCCTGCAAGCCATAAGCCAGAGTGCGATCCAGCTGGCAAACCCGCCTCACAGCGACCTTTATCCACAACCAACACCTCAGTTTTCTCAGGGTTTAACCTCAACCAACTCCCATTCATCCAATCTTGGATTTCTGCAAGGCAGTTATTAAATACCGACAAGGCAGCATCCTGGCCGGGCACAAAAGACATATACAACTGGGTATCATCGGCATAGCAATGAAAACCCAGTCCGTGTCATCTTATAATCGCTCCCAAAGGCAGCATATACACCACGAATAACATAGGCGTAGAATAGAGCCTGCGCGGTACCTTAAGGCAGGGAGACTGGATGCCGAGGAAAATTCCCGACACCACCCTCCTGAGTCCTACCTTCGAGGTAAGATCTAAACCACCTGAGGACCATACCAGATAATCCACAGATGGACCCAGACGCCCAACAGCACCCCATGATCAACAGTGTCAATGCTGCAGAGAGATCAAGAAGTACCAAGATAGAACGGGTCCTACGATCTCGCTATTAGAGGTCATTTAGTACACTAACAAGTGCTGTCTCGGTACTATGCCTTTTCCTAAATCCAGATTGGAGAACATCGAGATATTGTTGTTGGTCAGATGATCCTCCACTGAGTACGACCACCTTCTCAATAACCTTACCCACAAAGGGTAGGTTAGAGACTGGTCTGTAATTTGCTAGACAATCTGGGTCTAAGGAGGGCTTCTTTAAAGAGGCCTAACTATAGCCTCTTTAAGGGTTCAGGAAAGATCCCCTCCAAAGACTTCCAGACTATCAAAGCCAGGACTAGGCCGATTTTATCTACACAATCCACTAAGAGACATGGGCAAAGGGTCCAAATCACAGCTGGTTGGTCGTAGCGCCTGATGACCATCACAATATCCTCAATTTTGGGAGGCTGAAGTCAGACCATGCAAACTGGGTGTTTGACATCTCCGGCCGACCATCACTACCCCCACTGGGGAGGGAAAAGAGGATGTCCGATCTGATTTTGGCAACCTTATCTGCAAAGAAAAGAGCAAACTCCTCACACCGTTCTGTGGAAAAGGCCCTTCCGGGCTGAAGACAGACTGGATTGCACAGTCTGTCCACAGTCCGAAAGAGCTGGGCTGGTCTATTCTGTGCAGCTGCTATCTCCCTGGACAGGAACTCTGCCTTCTTACGAGAGATTGCAGATTGATAGGCCGTATAATGGTCCATCAAACTAAGTCTGTCATCATCTAGACTGGACTTCCGCCAACGCCTCTCCAGCCTTCGTCCTACCCTCCTCAACTCCCTCATGGTCTCATCAAACCACGGAGACCTGGGGCGAAGAGTGAGCGGATGAACACGAACAGGTGCAATAGAATCCAGGGCCCCTGTAACCGCCCTATTATAGGCCTGTACTAGGTCATCTGGATCCAAGCAATCTATCGGAAGGTCCGATAGGTCCAGCACCGCCATCAGGTCATCTGGGGACACACCCCTCAATGGGCGGTTCCGGACCATTTCTGAAGGGGCTGACGTAATAGGCGCGGCCTCAAAATTGAACCTAATGGAGTGATGGTCAGACCATCCGAGTGGTTCCACCACCAAATCAGATATCCCCATCCCCAGAAGGAACACCAGATCCAATGAGTGCCCACCAATATGGGTCGAGGAGGAAACTACCTGTGTAAAGCCCAGTGATAACATCAACTGGAGGAAGTCTTGACCAAAACGTGAGAGTTCATCGTCGACCCAGGCATTGAAGTCCCCCAGAACCAACCATCTGGGGGACCCCAATGTCAGGTCGACAATGAAGTCTGCGACTTCCTGCAGGAAAACGTTCCCGTCACCTGGTGGACGGTATACGAGAAGTATCCTGCACCCCACACCCTCGCCTAAGACACACTCAAAGGATCTGGTGACTCCCACTGGTACCTCCACCAGGCCCAATTCTGATTTAAAACAAATGGCAACACCCCCGCCCCTACGATCCTGCCCCGAGCAGTGTATCACCGAGTACCCGGCCAGAACTGCTGCGGCTAATACTGGCCCAGCATTTTCATCCAGCCAGGTCTCGGTGATGCAGGCCAGGTCAGCTGACCCAACAAGATCGGCTATAATAGCCGTCTTGTTTTTAATAGACCTAGCATTGCACAACACCGCTCGTGCAGGATGGGCCTCCGACGATGACCAAGCTACCTGCTGGTAACCAGAACTTGGTATGGGCACAAGACAGGGAAAACCCCTCTCCTGAGCCCATTTCGCCCCAGGGCATCTCCTTGACCTCACAATCCCTATCCTCCCGCCTCCTTTCCATCCCCTCGCCCAGCCCCAACCCTCCTCCTCCCCCTCACCTATATCTGAACAGTAGGTATTACTGTTTTGCCTAGCATCATCAATGACATGGATTGCTCTTTCATCCTTATCCTGGGTGCATACTGTGAGCTGCTACAATAAGATAACTCTTCGAAAGCATTCTGCTGATTAGGGATAGTGGCACTGAGAGATTGATTGACTGACTGACATGTCAGATTTTGACTACTGTTGCCCCCAGTCATGGATTGGTGGCCAGAGAACCTACTTGTAAATGGTCCTTTGGAGCCTGGGGTCTGGCTAGAAGGGGGGATGCAATCAGAAAAAGCTGTCAGCTTCTGGCTTTATGCTAGGAACACGGCAATTTTTTTAGTCCAGTTTTGTTTAGGAATATGGCGAGGGGCAGGAGATGATGGGGCAGGCTTGCCATTGGGCTAGCCATAGCTACCTGTGGAGGATGGAAGGTTTTTTTTAATTATTTTTAATGTAATGCAGATAGTGAATTCAGATTCTGAGGGAAGGAGTTTTCCCTTCGCTTTTCCAGCACCTTCTGTGGATGATCCACAAAAAACTGCTCCCCAAACATGGTGCACTGTATCACAGCAAATCTTGCATTTCCCCCTCAGTTTATTTATTTGTTTGTTTTTGCTAACCGGGCAGGTGCACTAGAAATAAAAAGTGCCTATTTTCAGGCACGACCCGGGAGAGTACAGACATAATGCAAGTACAGTCATACAAAATAGGGTTACAATCCATACAGTTACAATCAGTGTAAAAATACAGATAAGAGGTACAAAACAAATCAATGAACAGTACAATGTAGTTAGACACGTGGTAGAAAAACAGTTGCAGACAAGAGGAACAAAAATGTAGTCAATTCAGAGTGGCAGAGATACAAATAAAACTAGAGCAAAAGAGCATAAACCATAGGAATAAACATATTCAGCAAATATACAATGTCCATGGATTGAGCATAACGCAGTAGGATACAAACCTTAGGGTAGTAGTGATATTATTCTGACATGCCCATGAAATAAGTGCTGAGCAGCTGGCTAATTGGCCTCATAATAGCATGAGGAGGAAAAGGTAGCGATTAAGGGAGCTGGGGCAAAAGAATGGCAGGTGCGGGGGGACAGAAGCATGAGCAGCTGTTAGATTGCAGCAGGTAATTTCTTAGGTGGTGTTTAAAGCTAGTATGAGTAGTAACGAGATGAATGTATGTGGGCAAGGTGTTCCAGTGTACAGGTGCTAGGTGAAAGAAAGCTTGATCACCCATGGTGGTTTTACATCTAGGTACTTGAAAAAGCATTTGGTCAGCAGAATGTAGGGCATAGTGGGGGCTTAGAGGGTTCAGCAGCTGTGTTAGAGAAGAGGGAACACCAGTGCGAGATATATTATCAATAAGGACACCAAGAGAGTAGTGACAGTGAACCAAGGGTGAGAACCAGTGAAGGCTGCTTTATAGTTGGCAGTGATAAGTATGGCAATGTGAAACCAGCGCAAATCGATATTTGTTATTATAAGTGGTATTCCATTTGAGCAGACTTGATTTAGAGGTACCAGCATATGTAAGGGAGCTGTAGGTTGGAGTAGGCCCTGTGCTGTGGCTATTTGGGTGGAAGGAGTGAGGGCATGCCTTGTTCCATAGGCCTGACCAGTCTTGGAATTCACAGTTTTTCAGGTGATAGAAATGTGAAACTGATCGGCCTTGTGTTTGATTACAGGGATATGGTATACAGTGCTACACCTAAGACCCTCTTAGCCAGACTGGATCCTCTTTTTCACTCTTTCTGTCCTTTTACCTTGACCTGCCCTCTGTGAAAACCTATCCTTCTTGTCATTAGAAGGCAGACAGCATTCCCATTGTGTCAGCTTCCTTTCTAAATTCTGGTAGACTCTCTCTTTTGCTATCTCTCCACCCTTCTCTCTCCTGCTGTCTTCTCCCTTTGCTCCCTCAGATTGTCTGGCTTTCTTAACTTCCACATCCCTTGCTACAAGACTTCAGCCATAGAGGCTGCATTCTTCTGTTGCCTCCTTTTGTCTAGAACAACCTACCTTCTTTTGTCTGTTGCTCCTCCTCCTCCAAGTCCTGCTTCACGATTTCTTCTCTTAAACTTGCTCCCACAACTAGTCATCTCCTCCTCTCTTTCCTTTTTTGGGCCTTGTTTGCCATTAGCCCTTGTACTCAGCATTTACCTTGCACCCTGATTTCTCCTCTTCCTGACTGTTGTTTTAATTATGCCCTGATACTCGTTTACTGCTTATATTTTAGTTTGCTTTGTTTTTGGCCCTGTTTTCCCATTGCCCCCCTGTATCTGATCATGGCCACTGTCAATTGTTTCCTATTCAACTCGGCCTCAGTTTTAATACTGCAGGGTCCTGGCAAGCTAAAATATTTTTTGGTGGGAGCAAAGTCTGGTAAAAAAGGAGCAGGGACCAGTACTTGAGGAACATAGATGCTGAAAGGGACTTATAGTAAACAAACTTTTTATTAATAAATGGTCCGCTCCAAACAAAGTGTACAATCACAGAGGAAACTGAACAGAGCCCCAGCACTTCCACCTTTCCTGTCTTTTGGGGCAGGCAGAGGATGCCAGTAAAAGTTCTGGTTTTCTGTGGCAGAACCAAACTTAAGAGGCCAAGCATCTGAGACAGTTTTATGTGCATTCTGGCACATTTTGGAAGTCATGTTGTACTGTACCTGTTTGACTGCTTCTAGAACATTCCTGTCCTTGTAGAAAAAGGTGGAGAATCACAGAAATCTTTTGCTACTAGGCCTGGGCAGTCCAGGCTGGATGAAGTTCACTGAGCTTTTCATTTGCTGTATCTACAGTGCTGCTTAATCACTTTGGCACTGAAGTGCTGCCAAACTATTGCCTTTACTTAAAACCCCCAAGACACTACCCATTACCCCCAACAATATTCAATTTTATTTCACTGAGTTCAGATTTATTTTATTTTTTTTAACTTGCTCTTTCTTTCCATTTGAATCCTTGCTATTTTTGTTTTCAGTAGTCCATGGAAGCAAATTGGGCTTGAAGTTGGAAATCATGTTGCCAGTCCTCTGCCAGGTTGTGCACACCCAAGCACCAGTCTTTTCTTCCCCACTTAACACTTCCTTCTTGATGGTTAACCAACTCAGGTGGCTCATTCAGACGGCTGCCAGAATGCAGTCAGAGCAGAGTGCCAGCTGGTCAGGCAGAGGCGATGGAAAAACATGGAGTGGATGAGGCAATGCAATGCAATGATCAGTCACTGGCAACTGCAGAGTATAAGTCTGCAACAAACTTGTCTTCCAGCCACTGGCTGTGAGCCACTGGAGAAACTTGACTGAACTGTGCACACACTGGGCTTGACAAGACAGTGACAGCTTAGCAGCAGACTACAATGTGGACTCACTTAAGACTGGAGAGTGACTCAGGCTGCTCAACTTTAAGGAGAACTGCGTTGAACTTGTACATCATTTTTTCCTATAGAAGTTGCTTTTAAATACTGGTTCACATTCTGTTAATAATCTATCATTATTAGCCTCTTAATAAATTTAATAGGTTGTTCCAAATTGTAAAACGGATAGTTAAAATGCCGAAAGCTGATTGGTGGAGAGCCAGATGCACCCGAGATGTTATACCAGAACAAACTCACTGGTGAAACTAGTTCCCAGAGCCTAATTAGAACCATAAACACACAAATGGACCCATGTGATAATCGCAATGATGCATTTCAAGGCATATGTCACTGAGATAGTTTCACTTCTTGGTATGTTGAAGAAATTAAACCTGTGGACTGGTGCCTCACAGTGTACCCAGGGAATGATGTTATCCCAGTACAGCTCATTCCCTGGTGTGCTTTATTGCTTAATTTATGCACAGGTAATCAGTACCTTTTAAGAACTGTATGATGAATTTAAGTGCCTTCTGTTTTGACCACAGAGTTCTGTAATGCAGCATGGATGCACTGTGACAACTATGGTGTAGCTTAGCAAGGACATACAATAAACTACAACTTGCAGTTCTAAAATGGTCCTTTATCACCAGTGTGTAAACCGAACACCAACAATGATGGAGCAATGAGAGAATGTGAAACAGTGTTTAAAAAACAGTTTCCACAGGAATAAAAATGACTCATATGTTCCACAGTACACAGCTCTCCTTTAAAATGGATTTAGTAACTGCTGGGGCATGGCTTGCGTTGTCTTCCTGTGACCTCTGAATCTGGAAGCAGGCCCCTCTCTTTACACAGCATGCTCCTTTTATGTCCACCAGACTCCTCTGCTACTGGCACAGAGGCACTGGACCAGCAAATGTGATTGGAGACTGAATTAGCCAGTCTCACTGGAACAGTCAGACAGTTGCCAAAGCCCATGGGTTCCTACTCCTCGCCTGCGACATTGTAACACCACTCATGTAAGTCAGGGAGAGCAATGGTGCCTTGAGTCCAGTTTCATTCCTGCCTGACCTGATATCCCTGTAGCACATATAATCCTTGTGCATGTGCCTCCCGTTTCATTTCTGGATCTGACCCAACTCCACGCCCCACCCCCCAATCAAAAAGTAAAATGTAATCTTTTTTTTATAAATCAAGTTCATACCAAAATGTCCGAATTGGTGAAGACAATTTTGGGAGGAGACAACCTACTCTACTGCCTACCACAGCAGCACCACTGAGTTACTGGAGATTCTTGCTCATCGTTGAAATGTTTTACTCTCACTGGTGCTGCCACTTTCTGCTCTTGCTCTCATTTCTCAGTTTTTTATTTGAGTTACAAGCAATCTCATGTTTTATTTATTTTCTGTTAGTTTACATTTTAGTTTTTGTTGACTGGGAATGGTGACCTCGACAATACTACCTATTTTCAGTATCTTTGGTGGGAGGGGGATGCAAAGCAACTGAAACGGAACTAGTTTAAGCTGTTGGTGGTATTATGGTGAATGGGGAAATCTGGACCAAGGCAATGGGGGAAATATCCTGCTCTTTTTGAGAACTATCATGGAATCTTTAATATCTACCTGAACAACAAGCAGAAAAGGTAGACAGTGTCACAAACCCACTCAGCAGGTCAGGCCCTCTGCTCCCACAGTGCCAACCTCCGAGCACAGTCTTGTGAACAGTTAACAGAATAGGGTAACACTCCTGTCTGTTTAGTGGGTTCGAATCAAACTTTGGTCTCAAGTTCTGAAGGGATTCAAACTGTGAACCTCTTGTTAGCATACCCAATGTACGGGCTCAGATAATTCTGCTCTTCAGGGGGGCCAGATATCTTTCGCCTATGGGCACCTAACCAGGCGTACAAAATGAACCCATAAAACTCTATTAAAGACCTCAGAATAAACTCTTAGCCTCTTCCCAGTTTGGTAAAACCAGTAAGCTTTGTACAGTGTCGACTTTAACCATGTATGCTTCACTTGTCAAGAAAAAGAATTTCAAAGGCACACCAAATAGTCTTTAAAGTAGAGGTTTACTTACAGATAGATAAAAAAAGTAACATGTAAATACAGAACCATATATCACAAAAACATATAATCATTTAAAATAACAAAGGTTAAAAAAAGTGCAAAATTCCTACCACCAGACAATTAGACTTATATATTTAATGTATCTCTTCTAATAGTGCTGATAGACAGATGTTGTCAAGAGAGTCCAAACATGCGCGTCTTTACAGGTCACTCACAGCATAATTAAAACACTGTCTTGAGCCTGCCTTCTCCATGATGTCACCCAGCTCCTCCTCTGTTTATTAAAAATTATACAATCAGGATGTCTATCCAGCAGGAGTTAAATTAATAAAGGTGACCTCAGCAAAACTCATGTCACCACATGACTCTCTTTAAATAACATCCCCTCTTTGATCTCAAGTAGCTCTTCTTCCCAGGACACATCAAAGAATCTTTTATGACTTCGCACTAAAGCATCATAACCTGCTCTCTTCCTCTAAGCGTTATAAAAGTTTATGATTTCCCATCCTAGCAGCTGGCAAGCTGCACATAAGCTAGATAAACAGGAGATGCTTAATTTAGGTATCTTCTAGCCTGTAATTAACTCTTAGCCTTCCAGGTCACGCCTTGTAGCTAAAACCTGGGGGTTGTCATTCCACAGGCTGTTTCAGCATGTCTCATGAGAGACACTCCATAACTCATTTTTATATTACAAAAATCATATAGCGATCAGAACCAGTTGTCCAAGTGTCACAATCCTCCCCACCTAGACTGAATTGGGGGTTCTATCCCCTACGTGAGATGAGCTTCCCAAATCAGTTCACTCCTCGTAGACAAGAGACAGCCCATCAGAGTTCTGATATTTGGCTCCAGCCCTATGTAATATTGTCACATCATACCCTTGCAAAGCAAGACTCCATCTTTGCAATCTACCATTGTTTTTTCCCATCTGCATCAGCCAAACCAGGGGGTTGTGGTCAGTCTGTACCACAAAATGTTGCTCATACAAGTATGGCTCCAACTTCTTTAGGGCCCACACTATAGCAAGACACTCCTTTTCCACCATAGAGTATGCCTGCTCCCTGGGAAGTAACTTTTTACTCAGATATACTACATGATGATCTTTCCCTTGGCTGGATGTCTGGCTCAGTACTGCCCCAATACCCACATCTGAAGTGTCAATTTGAACTATAAAGGGTCTGCTACAGTCAGGACTTATCAAAACAGGAGCACTGCACAGTGCCTCCTTCAGTCTGGTAAAGGCTTCTTCACAGGCTGGTCCCCAGGTAATTTTCTTTGGCATCCTTTTCTTTACCAGGTCAGATAGGGGAGCAGCCAGGGTACTGTAATTGGGTACAGATTTTCTATAGTACCCTGCTGTCCCAAGAAAACTCCTGACCTGCTTCTGCATGTCTGGTCTGGGCCATGCCTGGATTACCTTTATTTTTATTTGGTTAGGATGGAGCTGTCCTCGGTCTACCACATGCTCGGGGTATGCCACCTCTCCCATGGCCACCTGGCATTTACCGGCTTTGACATGAGCCTGGCCCTCTGTATCCTGCCCAGCACTTCCCTAAGGTGGGATAGGTGTTCGTCCCAGCTGGTACTAAAGATGGCAGTGTCATCCAGGTAGGCCACGGCATACCCCTCAGCACCATTTAACATCTGGTTCACCAACCTTTGGAAAGTGGTCAGGGAGTTCTTCATTCCGAAAGGCATTACTTTGAATTCAAATAAGCCTATTGGAGAGATGAAGGCCGACCTCTCCCTAGCTCTGTCCGTCAACTCTACCTGCCAATACCCCTTGGTCAGGTCAATCGTTGTAAGATAGGTTACCATTCCCAACTTGTCCAGGAGTTCATCCGTCTGGGGCATCGGGTGGGCGTCCGACTTTGTGACTGCATTCAATCTACGATAGTCCACACAGAAATGAGTAGAGCCATCTGGCTTAGGCACAAGGACTACGGGTGAGGCCCAGGATCTGTGGGATCTCTGGATTACCCCTAAATCCAGCATCTCCTCCTCTTCCCTCCTAATGTCCTTTTGGACAGCCTCTGACACCTGATATGCTGTCTGCCGTATGGGTGTCTGTGTCACTGTCTCCACATCATGAGTTGCTAAGGGGGTTAGTCCATGCTTGGCGCCAAACAATGGGGCAAAGTCTGCTAAAACCTCCCTTACTTATTGGATCTTGTCCGGGGTCAGCTGGGGAGACAGTTTAACTGCCTTCACAGAGGACTTCCGCTTGCTTTCTTCCAGCAAGTCCAGAAGGGGGTCTCCTTTGTCCATCCCCTCCCGAGGACTACACACTGCAAACACCATGTGAGCCCTGTTTGCATATGACTTCATCACGTTGACATGGTACATCCTTTCTGTCTGTCTCCTGTCAGGTAACTCTATAATGTAGTTCACGTCATTTACCTTCCTAATCACTTTGTACAGTCCTGTTCACTCAGCCTGCAGCTTGTCTTTCCGGACTGGAATAAGGACCATGACTTCCTGACCCACCATGTATGAGTGAGCTCTGGCTCTGTGGTCGTACCACACCTTTTGTTTCTGTTGAGCAGCTGCCAGGTTGCTCTGGGCTGTCCCCATAAGCTCCTTCAGCCTTTCCCTAAACTTAAGGACGTAATCCACAATGGGAGATCACTGGGTGGCATGCTTGCCTTCCCAGTCCTCCCGTATCAAGTCTAGGGACCTGTACCGGCGTCCATGTAAGACTTCAAGAGGGAAAATCCTGTTGACTCTTGGGGCACCTCCCTGTATGCAAACAACAGGTGAGGAAGGTATTTCTCACAGTCCTTCCCATGCTGTTCAGCAAATGCCTGGAGCATTGACTTCAGGGTACCATTGAATCTTTCTACAAGCCCATTGGCTTGTGGGTGATACGGTGTCGTGCATCTCTGCACCACCCCACACTTCTCCCACAAACATTTCATCAGGTCCGACATGAAGGAACTCCCTCAATTGGTGATAACCTCCTGCAGAAACCCAATGCGGGGTAAAATCCCAAGTAAGGCATCTGCCAATTTGTCTGTCCTCAGTGAGGATAGGGCGACTGCCTCTGGGTACTGGGTAGCATAATTCACCACAGTCAGGATGAATCACTTCCCTGAGGAGCTGGGGGTATTTAAAGGCCCCACAATATCCATTCCCACCCTCTGGAATGGCTCCTTCACTATGGACAATGGAATCAGGGTGGCTTGGATTTTCTTGCCCAACTTCCCTAGTTCTTGACACCGGGTGACAAGACCTGCAATACTCCTTCACCTGCTGGGAGAAGTTAGGCCAATAGAAATTCTGGGCCAACCATTGCGTAGTGCGCACGATTCCCAGATGACCGTACAAGGGAATATCATGTGCAATCTTGAGCAACTGCTCACGATACCCCTGAGGAACGACAAGCTGCCTGTCTAGCACCCCTCCCTCTGCCTGCACAGCCTGATTATACATAAGTCCATTTTCCCAATAAATCTTATGTCTGCCGTCACCTCCCTGTACCCCATCAGAGTCTGTCCAAGCCCTCAGCTTCTCTAGACTAGGGTCACTTCTCTGAGCACCTGCAAATCCCTCACAGATTCCCAAGGCATGGGACAGGTCCCCTTCGGTTGCTAAACTAGGGTCCCTAGCACTAGCATCAGGCACTCAGGATCACTGTCAATCCCAACCCTCTGACAATGGGTCACCCCTCCCTCTTCGGAGTAACCCTCTGTAGCTGTGCGGTTAACTGCTACTGGGGAAATTTCTACCTCCTTTTCGTTAGTCTCCATATCAGGAGACACAGGCTGGGTAACCAACCTCTCAGTGGTGTCCAGAATGGCTCCTGTGGGGTTCAGGGAACTACAGTTTTCCTTTGCCGCTTGGCTACGGGTAATTGCACACACCATCCCTTGTTTGAGATTGTTGCCCAGGATCACATCCACTGCTACGGTTTTGGCTACAGCCACCTGTTGCACAGTTCCCCCTTTTTCACCCAGTCTAGGAGAACACTAGTGAGGGGCAATGTTTTCTCTTCACCAGTAAAGTCCTGTACAGGGACATATTTATTGGGTATAAGCTGACCCGGCTCTACTAGTTCTCCTATTACTAATGTCAGGGATACCCCAGTGTCCCCTAACCCTTGTGTCTGTACACCATTCACTGTGACTGGGTGCATGCATCCCCTCATGTTCACAGGCATGCTTCCAGGGACACACAAACAACCCACTTCCTTCCTAGCACCACCTTGCCTATTATTGCTTGTCCATTTGGGACACTGTCTGGCAATATGCCCAGTTTCTTTACACAACCAACATTCATTTATTTTCTCAGAGAAATCTTTTCTCTGAAACCTGGGGCTATCTGGTTTTGATGGAGATAGTGAGGGTTTTTGCTGCCCTGAAGGTGCTCTTTTCCCTTTCTGTGCTGCCACACCCACCCCAATCGCTCTCAGAACAAGTCTGCTCTTGACCTAGCGGTCCAAGAGTTCAGCAGCCTCTTGCAATGTTTTGGGATCTCGGTCCTCCAGCCAGGTTTTTAGCTAGGCTGGGCATGCCCAATGAAACTGTTCTAACAGAATCACATTTTCAGTTTTGTCAACAGAGTTTGCTTCAATTCCTTCCCACCAACGTTTTAAAAACTGACGTTGTTTCGTGGCTAGCTCCTCATAGCTCATGTCAGGGCTTCTCCTGAGCTTACGGAATTTAGCTCTGTATGATTCAGCAGTTAATTCAAATTTCTTGAACAGTGCAACTTTAAGTTTGCTGTAATCATCACTGTCCTCATTGTCCATTTGACCCAGTGCATCCCGAACTTTCCAGGTAAGTAGCGCGGATAGCCGGAAGCTCCAGGACTCCCTAGGAATTTTAGCCTGAATATAAACGTTTTCAAAAAAATTTAAAAAGGCATCCATATCCTCCCCCTCTTTAAATTCGGCTATCAATTTGGAATTCAATTTGTAACCCAGTCCTGTAGTCCCAGTTAAACCCAAGCCACTTACCTGCTCTGGTGCTGCTGGTTGGAGTCGTAACTTCTCCAGTTCGTGTTGCCTCTGGTGCTCATGCTCCTCATGGTCAGCTTCTCTCTGTTCTCGCTCTGTCTCTCGGCGTTCTCACGCTCCCTCTCTCTGTTCTTGTTCCCTCTTCTCCTCTGCAGCTCACTGGCGCTCACGCTCATCACGGTCTTCCTCCCGCTGTTCACGGTCCCTCTTCCTCTGGAACTTCAGCTCCATTCTGCACAACTCACTTTGCAGCCTGAGTACTTCTGGATCCAGGATGCTGATGACCTTCCCCTGCTGCTGTGGCCCTTCACCTACAGTGGCCCTGTTGCCCTCCTTATCAGATCTGGACACTGCACTGGCAGCTAGCCCTGTCACACTCAAGGTTCATTCCTTTTCAGTCACTGTCTGTGACTCGATGCTCTGGGTATCTGCTACCATCAGGGCATCCACGAGGTTCTGTTTGCTGGCTTTCACCTTGAATGGGACTCCCCTGACCCCGCACAACTGCTTTAAGTAGTCTACAGTGTGCCTGCTGTAGTTGGAAGCCATCTTCTTCCCTAACTACTGCTACTCTGACATGCACTTTAAAAAAATAAAAAATTAAATGGGTAGGAACTTGACTGTATGCCAAGTGATATAGTTCTGTCTCCTTTTTTTAAAAAAAATCACTGCGTTTTTCTTTCTTTGCAAGTGAGCTGATGGTCTCAAGCTGACACACTGAACAATAACCAATCTGTCACAAACCCCCTCAGCAGACCAGGCCCTCTGCTCCCACAGTGCCAACCTCAGAGTGCAGTCTTGTGAACAGTTAACAGAACAGGGTAACCCTCCTGTCTGTTTTGTGGGTTCGAATCAAACTTTGGTCTCAAGTTCTGGAGGGATTCAAACTGTGAACCTCTTGTTAGCATACCCAATGTATAGGTTCAGATAGTTCTGCTCTTCAGGGGGGCCAGATATCTTTCACCTATGGGCACCTAACAAGGCATACAAAATGAACCCTTAAAACTCTATTAAAGGAATAAACTCTTACCTTTTTCCAGTTTGGTAAAACCAGTAAACTTTGTACAGTGTCAGTTTTAACCATGTATGCTTCACTTGTCAAGAAAAAGAATTTCAAAGGCACACCAAGTAGTCTTTAAAGTAGAGGTTTACTTACAGATAGATAAAAAAAATGTAACATGTAAATACAGATCCATATATCACAAAAACGTACAATCATTTAAATGAACAAGGGTTAAAAAAAGTGCAAAATTCCTACCACCAGACAATTAGACTTATATATCTAATGTATCTCTTCTAATAGTGCTGATAGACAGATGTTGTTGTCAAGAGAGTCCAAACATGCGTGTCTTTACAGGTCACTCACAGCATAATTAAAACACTGTCTTGAGCCTGCCTTCTCCATGATGTCACCCAGCTCCTCCTCTGTTTATTAACAATTATACAATCAGGATGCCTATCCAGTAGGAGGTAAATTAATAAAGGTGACCTCAGTAAGACTCATGTCACCACATGACTTTCTTTAAATAACATCCCCTCTTTGATCTCAAGTAGCTCTTCTTCCCAGGACACATCAAAGAATCTTTTATGACTTCGCACTAAAGCATCATAACCTGCTCTCTTCCTCTAAGCGTTATAAAAGTTTATGATTTCCCATCCTAGCAGCTGGCAAACTACAAATAAGCTAGAAAAACAGGAGATGCTTAATTTAGATATCTTCTAGCCTGTAATTATCTCTTGGCCTTCCAGGTCACACCTTGTAGCTAAACCTGGTGGGGGGGGGGTTGTCATTCCACAGGCTGTTTCAGCATGTCTCATGAGAGACACTCCATAACATATTTTTATATTAAAAAAATCATACAGCGATCAGAACCAGCTGTCCAAGTGTCACAGACAGGACCTGAGTTTAAAGTCTCATCTGAAGGATGACACACCCCAACAGTTCAGCATACCCTCCATACTACACTTGGATGTCAGTGTTTATGGTATGAGCCCAATCTCGGTGTGGTGCTAAGAACCCACAACCTTCTGGCCCAGAGGCAGGTGTGCTACCAACTGAGCTGCACTGGCACCTGCTTGGCTACCTACTTGGCTTTTTAATGTAAATTCTTTTACCTGCTAGTGAGGCTTTTACTTTCTTCCCTTGATCTCAGTCCCAGTTCTGCTTCCCCAGCCATCTGTCCCATTTTGGTCTGTTATTGCCAGTTCTGCTGCCGTACTGGATTATTTTTGCATTGTATATTATTTTTTAAATGTTATTACACTATAATAACTGGTCATCAATTTTTTAAATGTTGATAACCAGTTACCAGACGGTTATTATAACAAACATACGGCTGCGCTTGAGACTCACTCTTTCACTGTCTTGGGCCCAGCAGTAATTCTTGGAGCATATGTAATTTTGAAAACTGTGAAACCCTTTTCTTCAGCTAAACCCTAAACATGGCACAAAGTAAAACATAGCTTCACTCTTGGGGTTTGTGTTGCATTACACACATTGGGCATGTATTAAATTCTCATAATGTACATCCCATGTGTTATTCTATACATGCTGTTTTTAGTTTTTTATCTTGTAAGTTTTGTGGATAACATTTTATTATTTTGTGATGTAATACACATTATTACACTCTTCTTTATCCTTTTTATTTTATTTCAGTTTTTGCACTATATAACTATTACTTTTATCCCCTTTAATGTTCGCCGTGCGAAGATGTGAGTGAACATACTGTTACGAGAATGAGTTTTGAGAAGTTTGTCACTGTGATACAATGCATGGCAGTCTGCAAGGGGCTCATCAGTGTCACGCCAATCATCAGCCAAGCTGATCATGACACTGTTCTGGCTTGCTAGGCAAAAACCTTATGTAGTTTGAGAGGGAGAGCTGGCCCAATTGTAGGGTGGCTCTTTCCTTTGATCTAGATAATCACTCAGCAAGCACAGTTGATCTGTCATGATCAGCCTGTTGTGGTCCCTCCCCCCTACGTAATCCCTGGTGCTGGCTACAACCCCCCACCCTGCCTATTTTCATTGTCTGACACCGAGGAACCCACCTCCAGTGCTGCCAATCATAAAGAAAACCCTTCTTCAATCTCACCTGCCCCTTCTGTGTTAATGTTCTGACATGGGGGGTGCCTAATCCCCCTGGCCAGCTGCTATCCCCCCACTCGTTTTCATTATGCGACACCAGGGAACCCATCATCGGTGCCACCAAACATAACACTAATACTGGGGTGCCCATTCCCCAGTAATGGATTGGGGAGTAGTAGTAGCAGCAGCAGCAGGGGGACTAGCAGGGTGGCAGGAGGCAAGGTCGGTGTGTTGTAGGGTGACATTGGCAAGGGGAGTGTTAAGGCAGGAAAGGGGTAGTAAATTCAAGTAGGGGTGAGGAAGAGCATGTAGGGATGGTATGGGGGGAAGAAGTTTGTCCAGGCAGGAGTAGTAGGGGGTGGGGGAAGGGATAAAGGAACGTGTATAGCAGGGATGAAGTGCAGCAGTGCAGGCAAGGAAAGAGGTGAGGGGAATTGGGACTGTGAGCAGAAAAATGGGAAGGATCATGGAGGAGAGCAGGAAACAGGAGGGAGGGTCATCATTCTGGGGGACTTGATACTGAAGGGTGTAAGATGGGCGGCAAGGGCACCAGGACAAGTTGCATATGGGTGGAATGTATGCCAGGCATGATAGCAGGAAGAGTGGGGCAGTTTATTACTAAGTGTGTGGTGAGGGATGGGGAGAAACCTCATGCTGTGGTGCACCTGAATACAAACGACCTAGAGGGGAGTGGGATCGAAAAGGTGCAGGAGAGGTTCAGAGAAGTGGGAACACTATGCAATAAAGAGGGACATTTGGTTGCTTTCTCTGAGATTTTCCCAGTGCCTAGAGCAAATATGGCCAGAAAATAAAGAATTATGGAGTTCAATGAATGGCTGGGGGAATGGTGTGAGACTATTGGATACGGCCTGGTGGGAGGTGGGCTAAGACGTGGGAGAACAAGGATCTGTATGCAACTTCCAGGATGGCTTCCTGACACAGAGGATAATGGAGCCTGCCAGGGAGGGAAACATACTGGACCTTGTGTTGATGAACGGAGAGCACGTCCAGGATACAGGAGTGGAAAAACCCTGTTAGGAAGTGACCACCGCACAGTGTGGTTCCTCCTCAGTCTAGGTAAGGAGGCAGCCGGAACCAGGACAAAGGTAACAGACGCCAAAATAGCAGATTTTGGCAGGATGGGAGGCATACTGGAAGGGTGCCTTGCCAACATCCGTCCAGACATGGATGTTGACCAGAAATGGGCCATCATCAAGCTGGGTCTGGCACAGGCCAGTAACTCTTGTACAGAGATCCAAAGTAAGAAAGCCAGGTCCAAAAAACCAAGCTGGTTGAACACATAGGTAGTAGAGAGGGTTATAGAGAAAAGATTTGCCTTTAGAAGCTATAAGAGATCCAGAAGAGAGGAGCACAGGGAGGAGTATGTGAGGAATTCCAGACAGGTGAGTAGAGTAGTCAGGGCAGCCAAGGCTTCAATGGAGCTAAGGCTGGCACAGGGGATCAGTGAAGGGGAAAAGGATTTCTTCAGATACACAAGGGAGAAGAGATGCTGTAAAGATCAGATTGTCAGGAACAAAATAGATAGAGGGTGGACAGAATAGGGGGCAGAGCAGGCAGAAGCACTCAATGAGTGGTACTGTTCAGTGTTTACCAGGGAGAGGGATGGGCCTATGTTCCAGGGGAAAGTTGGGGTGAGCACATGGGGTAATGAATGGGGTGATTCCAGTGAGCAGGGTGTTGGAGGGCCTTAGGTCCCTGCAGATGGATAATGTACCAGGGCTGGACAATGTGCATCCAAGTGTCCTGAAGGTGTTAGTGGAGGTCCTGGCAGGACCTCTGGCAGACTTGCTCAAACACCTCCCTTGGGACTGGGTGCATGACCCAGGACTGGAGGATGGCACATGTGGTGCTCTTGCGTAAGAGTGGACCCAAGGATGAACCATGTAACTACAGACGGGTCAGCCTTACCTCCATCATGGGGAAGCTAATGGAGACTATCCTTCAAGAGAGGCTGGTGGTCTTTCTGGAGGAGAATGATCTTTAGGACAATAGGCAGCATGGGCTTGTCTTGGACAGATCCTGCCAGACAAACCTGGTTGACTTTTTTGACTGGGTGGCAAGGGCACTCGATAGGAGCCATGCAGTGAATGTCCTCTATCTGGACTTCAGCAAGGCCTTCAACTAGGTGCCACATGGAAAGTTGACTAGTAAGCTAAGAAACCTTGGAGCAGGGGAGAAACTGGTTGGATGGGTTAGGAACTGGCTGCAGGACAGACAGCAGAAGTTAGTTGTAGGGGGAGAACTCTTGACTTCTAGAGCCATGGCCAGTGGCATCCCACAAGGCTCAGTACTAGGACTGGTGCTATTTAACATCTTCATTGCCAAAATATGAGATGGGATTAAGAGTAAGATCAGCCTTTTTGCAGATGACACAAAGATCGATGCAGAGGTGGATAGTGTGGAAGGGGAGCAAGCACTCCAAGAGGATTTAGCAAGATTTGAGGGGTGGTCAGACACATGGCCGCTGGGGTTCAATGCTAAGAAGTGCAAAGTCATGCACTTAGGAGCCAGGAACCCTGGGGATTGCTACTGGCTAGGGGAAGTGCAGTTATCCACTTCAGTGGAGGAGAAGGATCTGGGGTACTAGTCACAGGGGACATAAATCACTCAGCGAAGTGTAGGAAGGTGGCAGTCAAGGCTAATAAGATGCTGGAGTGCGGGTCCAGGCTGATGGCACTGAGGCTTGAGGCACTGGATGCCACACCTTGCACCACACTGGCAACCCGGGTTCAGGAGTGGACTTGGGCCATCAGAGGTCAGCAGGGGAGGAGAGGATTGAGCATCCGGAGGACTGCTCTCCTCTTCTGGGGTGGGATCCAGGTGTTTTCTCAACTGCAGTGGTCCCCGGTGGAGATTGGGGGCACTGCATTAGGAGGGTACACAATGTTGGGGGAGGTAGCAATGAACATCTGCAGGAGTGGGTAGTCTCATTGCCTTGCCACGCTGACATCCTTGCATGCCCATTGCCTTGGGGGCAACCACTGGAGGAAAATCCCTGGTCCCCAATGCTGGGCTCATCTCTCTGGCTCTCCTGATCTCTCACCTTACCCTGGGTCCAGTGAATTAGATTCTAAATAGAGCACCAGGGCAGACAGTTGCCCCACCTTGGGGGAGTTCAGAGCCGGGAGGGTCTATTGGATCAGGGTGGGTGGGGAGTGTCTGTCCCCGATTTCCAGGAGAGCAAGCACCAGGTGGGTGGTAGAGCAGTAGGGGTGAGCGAGGCCTGCCTGAGAGAGTTCCCAGGTCCAGAGCAGAAAGAAAGTTCACAAATAAAAAAAAAAAAAAAAGATGCTGGGGTGCATTGCCAGGGGATTAAGGGGAATCACCTCTGGGAGAGAGGAAGTCATTCTGCTGCTGTACAGTTCACTGATGAGACCACACTTGGAGTACTGTGTGCAGTTCTGGTGCCCCTGTTTAAAGAAGGACATCAAGCTACTTGAGGGGGTCCAGTGCAGGGTGACAAAGATAATCCTTGGGCTGGGGACAAACCATATGAGGAAGGACAGGGGAGCTCAACAAATATTCCCTGGAGTATAGAAGGGAGAGAGAGAGAGGATATGATTGAGATCTTCAGATACTTAAAGGGCATGAATAAGGGTAGTACTGAGGGCATATTTAGATTAAAGGGGAAGGACACAAGGAAACACAATCTGAAACTGGAGAGTGAAAGATTCAGGAGGGAAATGAGGCACTACTTCAAGGAAAGGGTGGTAGCAAGGTGGAATGCACTGCCGGGGAGGTGATATCATTGAAATCTGTGGGCAGTTCTAAGAGGGAGTGGGACAGGGTCAAAGGTAAGATCAAAACTTGGAGAAGCTGGGGAGGGGGGAGTTGGCAGAAGGGGGGGATAAATCAGATGGATGGGAAAGAGGTGGCGGAGCAGCTGCAGTAGATTAGACTGGGAGCTACGTACTTGAGCAGACTCAATAGACCGTATGGCCAGTATCTGCTGGCATTTTCGCATGTATCAATACCTGAAATAAAGAAAACCATCCCTCATTGTTTTTTTTAAACACCCTGTAAAAAAGGAAAACATCTATTGATGTCTGTTGCTTCCACTGCCGTTACTGTCTCCCCACCTGACCCTCTCACTCAGCACCCACCACTGCACATAGCCCCAAGCCCTTACTTACCTACCAGGGTCCAATGCGGTAATCCTGTCTGGACCAGAGACATGTCTTCATTGTTCAATGCTGGACTGTGAACTGAGGAAATCAGGTATGCGGTTCATTGTATTTCAGTGGGTTTTGAACTTGTCATCATAACCTGGTCATTTTTGCTCTGAATTTTCAGTATGCCTTTTTGGGACTCCACCTCATGAACAATAACAGCAAGAGTATGCAAATCTGGCCTGTAAGGTGATTTTGTGGTCACTTCACAAAATCACTTTTCAGGCAGGATTTGAAAATGTCCCCTGACCTTGTTCAAGAGGTGGGGTCATAAGAAAGCAATGTTGAAAATGTGGGGGTTAAAACAGTATTTTGACCCCAAATTTTCAACATAGCCGTCTCTTCACAGCACATCATAAATGTGACAGCTGTCATTTTTCAAATTCTGGCCAAAATGTGTTTTGCATTTGTGGCATGAAATCACCTTTTGGGCAGGATTTGAACATTTTATCTGCCCTTGTTCATGAGGTGGGGTCATAAGAAGGCTATGTTTAAAATTCAGGGTAAAAATATGAGAAAACAACAAAGTTATGAACCTAAGTTGAAATTTTTCAGAGTACGCTCTTAACTGTGGTAATTTTCAAAATTTTGATCCCAACTTTTCAGCATAGCCATTTTTTTCACATCTCCTCATAAATGTGATAGCTGTTATTTTCCAAATCCTGGCCAAAATGTATTTTCACACTTGTGGCACAAAATCACCTTTCGGGCATAATTTGAAAATGTTCTCCACCCGTATTCATTAGGTGGGGTCATAAGAAGGCTATGTGGGGTCATAAGAAGGCTATGTTGAAAATTTGGAGTAAAAATACTAAAAAAACAACAAAGTTATAAGTGTATGTTGAAATTGTTCAATGCATGCTCATAACTGTTGTAACTTTCAGTATTTTGACCCCAGATTTTTAAGTCATTTTTTTCTCACTGCTGGTTCAACCACACAAATACTGGCCATCGAAACTCTGCTAGGTGCCCATAATAAGGCACTTACTGTATTATCAGTGTTCATCCCTCCTGAAGAACAGGGGTCGGGTCTTATCATCAGTGTTCATCCCTCCTGAAGAACAGGGGTGGGGTCTCAATTGTGTCATGGACTTTATCAGAAACCAACCCCCTGGCTCAGAGTTAATTCTGATGGGAGATTTTAATATTAATTGACGTGCACCTGAGAATGGGAGCTTTAGGGACGCCATCTCTGCCAGAAACTTTCCCAGCTGGTTAACTCCCCGACTAGTTCCAGCTACAAAATGGGATCAAGCAGCCTACTGGATTGGGTCCTAATCAGTCATCCTGATCACATTACTAACACTGCAGTCCTCCCAGACATGCTCAGTGACCATTCCCCTGTCATCTGCGCGTGGACAAACACATTCTAGAAACCTTCACCAAAGACAGTCACCAGCAGGGTCCTAGCACAGGGTCATCTTGAACCCCTCAAATCCCTCCTTAGAGTGCAAAATTGGACTCCCATCGACAGTGCAAAGTATGTCAACACGCCACTTGATTAATTCATCAATACCTTTAATGCTGCCTGAGACTCCCATGCACTCCTAAAAAAGTTGAAAATCAAAGGCCCTTGCAACCCCTTACTCTCTGCAGACGTATTAGCTTATATGAAACCTAGGAACCACCTCTGGCATTGGGCTTGAGCCACCGGCATGCAGTCGGGCATTCAGAAATACAAAAGAGCGCAGAATGATTGCACAAGGTCCATCCGCCTTGAGAAAAATAAATACTACATGGGGGTGCTTACTGACACGTGGGGCAATGGTAAAGCTTTCTGGAATAATATCAGAGGTTACAGGGAAAAACCCCAAAACATCACCCACTTTACTTGATGTTGATGGGACAACTCTGGACCCCCTAACTATTGCCAGTACCTTTAATAACGCATTCACAGACCTTAGCAGTGTTCTTCCTCCTGACATTTGTGATGTAGATGTCACTCCAGCCAATCCTGTAAGCTGTCCCCCAATGACCAGTTACCTGCCATTCTACTTCAAAGAAGTCTCACTGCATGAAGCCCAAAAGTACATCTGTGAAGCAATCGGTAAATCTAGACACAGTGGGGACTCCCTTGACCTCAAGCTGCTGTCCCTGACCTGTGAGGAAGTGTTAGTACCTTTAACCAGGATTCTTTAACCTCTCACTCAGACTTGCTCAGTTCCCCAGTAAATGGAAATTAGCCATGGTTACCCCAGTCTACAAAAGTGCAGACAGGACTCTTCATGTGAACTACTGGCCTATCTCCATAATACCACCTCTCTCTAAGGCTCTTGAACACATTGTAGCTGACCAGCTTATTGAATATCTTGACAAATGTAAGATCCAATGCACCCAACAATGTGGGTTCAGAAAAGGGCATAGCACCAACTTGGCCCTTATGGAATTTACCGGTTCTGTACACAGCTCCCTGGACCATGGTCAATTAGTTGGTGCTGCCTTCATTGACTTGACAAAAGCATTCGATGTGGTCCATCACCTTCTACTACTGGAACAACTACTTAATGGGCTCTCCTCTGACTCCACTATCTGCACTCAACAAGTCAAAATTGTCGATGTCGTCTCTGACTCAAGACCTGTTCGCTCTGGGGTTCCTTAAGGGTCCATCCTGGGCCCACTCCTATTTAGTCTCTTTCTAAACAGTCTCCCAAGCTCCTGCCCTGAACATATCCTACTCTACGCAGATGATGCCGTAATTTACACAACTCACCCGGAGCCTGTACCCCTTGAGAACCAGATACAACTCGGATTTGCCTCGGTAGAGAAATGGTTTAGTCATCACAACCTGATACTAAACTATAAAAAAACTAAGCTTATGCTCTTCGGCAGCTCCCATAACAAGCACAGGCAACATCCTCTGATTATCACTAACTGCCTTGGTACTGCCCTCGAGCAGGTACAATTCATAAGTATCTTGGAGTCACCATAGACAGCAACCTATCATATGGGGTGTATATAGATAGCGATGCTAAAGCTGTAAATATTCATATTGGTCTACTCTACAGACACAGGTGATCTCTGACCCCTGAAGCCTTAAGGATAGCTGTACAGAGCTCTATTATTTCTACAATTTTATTTATTTATTTATTTGAATCCAGGATTACAGGTACCTTTGAGCCAAGGCTCTTTTACAAAGGTTCCACGTCATTTGAGGTACAATTCAAACAAAACATTGAATAACAGTACAACAGTGGGTTACAGGCAGTTACATACAGTTTTATACATTCAATACAGTGGCAACAATGCCAGAAGGAGGTCTGGTAACAGGGTTGACATGGTATGGAGGAGAGACACACTAGTGGGGTGCGGCCATAGGCGCTTGTCAAATATCAATTAAAGTGCTATAGGGGGGTAGGGAAGGAGGGTGGGAGGAGGGGAGGATGAATGGGTGTATGGGAGAGGGAGTTGAGGGGGGAGAGGGTTAAGAGCTAGGTGGAAAGAGCAAAGAGGAGAGGGGAGAACAAATAGGAAGGACAGTCACAAGAGCTAGATGCAGACAGGATGTGACGGAGACTGGATTTGAATGGACCAAGCTTTGGCATTGTGACAATGTCAGTGTTGAGACCATTGAACCAGTTGGGAGCTCTGTGCACAAATGATCTTTACCCTTGTGTGATGCGGAAATGTGGGATATGTAGAAGCTGGGATTCAGAGACCCTGGTGATGTGAGTAGTCCACACTGAGCAGAGGATAGCTTGGACACCTAGGGGAGCAAGGCTTAGTGTTGTTTTCTTTGTCATAAGGCAGGTTTGGTACTTGATCCGGTTGGAAAGTTGAAGCCACCAAGTCTGTGCATAGAGATCACACATGTGGGTGAGGCAGTGGGTGCTGGTTATGAGATGGCAAGCTTTGTTTAGTGTAATGGATATGCGTCTGAGGGCAGTGGCAGAGGCAGAGCTGTAGATAATTTATAATTGACTATGGACTGATCGTCAATGGGTCTGCTACTGATACCGCCCTCCGGTGTATCTCCACTGCTCTTAACAAGGCATGTCATTTTATCTCAGGAGCCCACCATCTCATCCTCACGTGTGACCTCTATGCCCTAACTGGTTGGTTACAGCTTAAGAATTGCATCAAATACCAAATGTGCCTGATGACCAAGAAATTAACCTTAGGCCTCTTGCCACCTGGAGTACAAGATCTTCTAAGTCCCCCTTGCAATCCACGCCTCACCCGAAGTTCTGAATCTCAGCTCCTACAGGTCCCTCATTGCGGAACCACCCAGGGGCAAAGATTATTAGTCTACAGGGTCCCCCTCTGGATGAATGCTTTCAACAGTGACATCTCCAACGAAACTAAGCTGGGCCCATTCAGATCCAAGCTTTGGTCACTACTCTCTACAGCTAGCACCTGTGACTGTCTCCCTTCAGGGCCGGATTAAGGTATAGGCAACATAGGCACAGGCCTAGGGCCTCTGCCTGCCAGGGGGCCCCTAGCAATCCCCAATATATATTTACTACATATAATTTTGTTTCTGCATTTTTTGGTTTTTTGTGACATTTCACACCCAAAAATTATTTTTACCATGCCAAGTTAGTAATTATTTTCTCTAAATAATCAAAACTCATACTACTGTTATTTTTCCATACTGATATTATTAGTTTCATTAATTTTGAAGCATTTTAGGTTATTTATGTTTTATGCCACTTTTTAGGGACAGTAACAGCATTTTTTTTCCAAGTTTCAGATCTGCTATGCAATGGCCAAGATGTGCGGCCAAGTTTAATTTAGTTTATTAATTTGTTAGAACACTCTAACTCATTGCGACTCTAGGTGCTTTACAGAAACATGAACAATATAAACACAAAATTAAAATATACATAAACATAACTAACACAATACGTTATAATTATTTAAAAGGAGGGAAATGTTTTATTAAATAAAAAGGTGTTTAGATCCCTCTTGAATGCACTAACTGAGGGGGTCTCTCTGAGCAACCGAGGCAGTGAATTCTACAGGATGGGGGCCATGATGAAAAAGGCCTGGTGCCTGATGACTTCAGATGAACCCTGGGAATCACAGGGAGGCCCTCCTCAGCTGACCAGAGGGGATGGTATGGGTGGTAGGGCAGTAGGAGTTCTTGTAGGTAACTGAGCCCCAGACCATGTAGGGCTTTATAGGTCAGCAAACCAACCTTGAAGGTGATCCACCACCTGACAGAATGCCAGTACAGAGAGTGCAGCACAGGCGTAACATGTCATGACCTTGAAAGGCCAGTAAACAGCCTCACTGCAGCATTCTGCACTAGCTGTAGGTGGTGAAGATCAGCCCCCATAACAATCACTGGCTTGCCACTGCAAACCACCATGGGGGGCATCAACTGGATCCCAGATCTGATAGAGGAAATCTTATCAGAAAAGAACAGAGCAAACTCATCACACTTAGATTGTGAAAAGGCTCTAATGGACTGAAGACAGATTGAGTTACATAGCCTGTCGACAGTCCACAAGAGCTGAGCTGGTCTATTAATTGCTGCAGCAATCTCCCTGGACAGGAACTCTGCCTTCTTATGGGAGATTGCTGTTTGATACTCCCTATAATAAGTCATCAAAATAAGCTTATCCCCATCAGACCAGAAGCTCAGCCAGCACTGCTCCAACCTTTAGCCCCTTGCCTTTAGCTCCCTGAGAGTCCCATCAAACCATGGGGATCTCCAGTGTGAGGTGAGGGCCTGAACACAGACTGGTGCGATTGAGTCAAGGGCATTGGTAACAGCCCTGTAGTAGGTCGACACCAACTCTATCAGCTCCTCGGAAGCACTCATCACACCTGATAGATCCAGCACTGCCATAAGACCCTCTGGGGCAAAGCCCTCAAAGAGTGGTACTGAACCATCTCCGTAGGGGAGGGTCTAACAGAGCGGGCTTCAAACAAGAACCTCATGGTGTAGTGATCTGACCAAATGACCAGTTCCACTGTGAGGTCAGAGACCTCCAGTCCCTGTGAGAAGACAAGGTCCAAAGAGTGGCCGTGTACATGGGTTGCAGAGGTAACCACCTATGTTAAGGACCAATGGTTGCATCAGTTGGAAGATGTCCAAGCTGTGAGAGTTCATCGTCGATCCAAGCATTGAAGTCACCCAGAATTAACCATCTGGATGACTCCAGCACTAGTCCAACAGTGAAGTCAGCGACTTCCTGCAAGAATTGCCACTTATGTCCTGGAGGATGGTAAATGAGAAGGATCCTGCAACCTGTACCTGCAACTCCTTGAACAGCTACACATTCAAAGGACTCTGCTGTTCCCACTGGGAAAGCTGTGAAGTTCAAGTCAGACTTAAAACAAATTGCCATGCCCCTACCCCAATGATCTTTTCTTGGGCAGTGAATCACCAAGAACCCAGCAGGAACCACCGATTCCAATGCAGGGCCAGCATTTTCATCCAGTCAGGTCTTGGTGATGCAAGCCAGGTCAACTGTAGAAACCAGATCAGCTATAATAGCTGCCTTGTTTCTAATAGACCTGGCATTGCATAACACTGCCCGAGAAGGACAGGTGGATGAGGCTGGTCCATTGGGTACCTGCCCACCAAACGTGGAGCCCTTGGGTATGGGAACAAGACAGACAGGACCCCTATCATGAACCCATTTTGCCCCAGGGTGCCTCCTAGAGCTCACCACACCAATCCGTCTTCCTCCTGCATCATTCCCAAAACAGGCCTCACTGACCCCTGCCTCCTCCCTCTTTGGATGATGCCTAATGCCATGCAACATCCATAAACTTCAGATGACAATGAATGGCAGTCAAAGGGCCTGAGGTCCCAAACCTGGGATGAGGAATAGTGCCTTCTCAAGGGGGCCATCGACCAACACGTCCTAAATCTAAGCTATTCTTATTTTAAATAAATTAAAACAATATGGGCCTATAGACTTCTAGGCTAACTATCCTCCTTAACAATAAACAATTTAAACAAAAAACAGACTAATTAAAATGCAAATCAAATGAAATAAAAAAGTAACACAGTAATAACAAAATAACACATTCACTCACCCAGTACACACACACACATCAAACCCCCACCCAACCCCTAAAACCCTAAAATAACAAGTTAACAAAATAACAGGGAGTCCAAGATTCAAGGAGCGGCCACCAGAGTTAGTTCCACAGAGCACTCAAACAGAGAATCTGATCCAGTCACTGAATGATGAAAGCCACAGCCAAGTCCACCGGTCTTAGTTCACAGGGTGCATCTTAAAAGAAGATGGCAAAGGGGCACAGTGGTGGCGAATGGACATGGTTGCTATGAGGGGGGGCCCCAGATTTCTTTTGAGCCTAGGGCCCTATGTTGCCTTAATCTGGCCCTGTCTCCCTTAACATGTTTTCCCAAACCTCGAACTTAGACCTTGAACTTAGTACTTGACTTCTTTCATAGTAACTTAGCACTCTTGCCTCCTACCCCTTCCCCTGCATCCTCCCACCCCTCCACACTTCTTCCCTTTCCCCTCGCACTACCTCTTCTCACATCCTCCACTCCCACTGCCGTCTCTTACTCCTCCCGGCCAACCCTCCCACATCCCTTCCTACATCCTGTGCCCTGTTTGTCTTGACAAAGCCTGCTGCCCGATATCAATGTACTGTATGCATTTTCATGTGCCTGAAACTGATTAGCATAATGTGTCTCTGTTGTTTTATGTTGACTGTGCATTATGATTTTGTGTCCATTATGATTTTTGTACCTATTTACACTTTATTGTACCGTACTTTACTGTCCTGTTTAATCTGTTGTCCTTTCTACTGACGTGGAACCTTTGTAAATTAGCTCTTAGCTCAAAGGTATATGTAATCCCATACTTAAATAAATAAATAAAACACCACTTCATGAATGTGACAACTGTCATTTCTCAAACCCCACCCAAAATGTGTTTTCACACTTGTTGAACAAAATGACGTTTCATCCATTGTTTTATAAATTACACCTGTCATGCTCATAAGGAGTGATCAAAAAATGATTATGTTTAAAATGTGGGGTACAAATGTGAAAAAATGACCAAGTTATGAGGAAGTGTTGAATTGTTCCAATAATTACTCATAACTTTATTTTCTGCAGATTTTGTCCCCTAATGTTAAATGTATCCCTCGTGTTACTCCATCTCCCGAAGATGGCAGTTGTCATTTTTCAAATCCCCTCCGAAACTTGTTTCCTCAGTCACACAGTGAAATCACCTTTTAAATGGGATTTTAAAAATCCCACCTGTCTTGATCATAATGTCAGGTCATTAGGACTGTTGGACATTTGGGGTCAAAATGTGGGAGCCCACTTAAAAGTAGATATTGCCTCCCTGCTGCCCTATCCTGGGTAATTACAATCTAACAATGTGTGAAAGCAGGACATCACTGAAAATAAGACATTATATCTCATCTGCTCTGTCCTGGGTAAATATATAGTAAAAATGTGTACAAGCAAGACCTGGCACATTGGCAATACCAGCAGTGAACATTTATCATTGACAAATGCTTGCTTTATTTGCAACAATCCCACCCCAGTTAAACCTGAATTGTATTTCTGCTCAGTGTACTCTCCTGGACAACATTGTTTAATTTTGTTGTGGAAAAGGCACACTGAGCTACAGCTTGTTTCCAGGTGTGGCTGAGGAAGAGCCTTACGTGGTGAAAATGTACTGGCATTGTGCAATATTAAAGTAGTGTAAATCCCAATGTAAAGAATTAACAGCAAAAATCTTTAAGAACACTGTGCAAGTATAAACAGATCCCAGGTACAACATTTGATAAAGAAAAAAATAATTATAAGGGAGAATACCTAGGAAGAAAATAGAAATGTAGCAATCTAGAGATCAATACAGTAAGTGAGAAGGGGAGTCATGGAGTACTCAGATGAAGCAGTCGGCAGACAGGAGGGTATTGGGAAAGAACAAGCAACCAGACAAGGGAAGAAAAGGGTGAGGAGATGAGGAGAGAAATGGAACAGTGTGGCTAGTTGGAGGCACAGGAAGGGGCAATATGATCTCTAACAAGGGCTTTGAAAGAGAGGTGGGAGGAGAAAAACAAATGGTAGGGGGGCTGCTCCAGAGGTGGGGGAGGCAGGAGGAGAGAGCAGGATGTCCAGTAGACGTTTTGCAGTGGAGAAACAAATGGATTGTGTTTCTGTCGAGCTGAGGGAGTAAGAGAAAGGGAGGGAGGGGGATAGGAGTGAAGAGAGTTCACCGGGAAGGGATGAGAACTAAAATTTAGCAAGAAAAGTTGAACAGTGAAAGAGGCATTGAGCCTCCAGAGAGGGGAGAGAAAGATTCTGGTGATGGAGCAGTTGTATGTGCAGAGAAGGTAATTAAGGGGAAAATGATCGGGTGAAGGAAGGGCTTCAGCCTGGTTAGGGTGTTTTAGCGAGCACCACTGCAGACCACATTTGAGTAAAACACCAGCATGATCATCTTGAGGTTAACCTCTCGGCAAACCAGGAGTAGAAGGCAGAACTTGTTGCAGTACAGTGCACCAAGTTTGTATGGCATCAATACAGGAGTAGAAATCTAGACTTAGGTAGTTGAGGTGGGGTAACTTCCTTAAGGTGGCGCCATCAAGATTCTTTTGGACCGGTTTGGAAGGTACAGTAGCCTAGTATGTTTTTGCTTAGTGCCAGAGGTCACAGAGATTGTCTTTTTAGAATTAAGAGAAAGCTGGTAAGAGCAGAAGCAGGCTTGCATGTGGTCGAAGTCCACCTGCAGAGACAACTGAAGCAAAAAGTATTATATCTATATATATGTGAATGTGAAAGACAGTGGAGAGGTCACTAAAGAAGATGGAGAAAAGGACTGATCCCAAAATGGAGCTCTGTGGAACTCCAGAGCAAATAAATAGTGGATGTAACAGGGTGTGGCTGACCTGAATTGACTAGAGATGATCAGAGATGTAAGAGCGGACTCAGCTGACCAAGAGGTCATTATTGAGTCCTGCTCCTCACCAGTTTGTCCAGAAGGTTAGGTCACAGTGTTAAAGGCTTTAGCAAGGTCAGCAAAGATGGCTGCATTTATGAGGCCATGGTCCTTCCCATTCGGAATTGAGTCAGTCAGCCAAAGTGGGAAATAAAACAGGTGAGTGGAATTTAGGAAAACCAGACTGGAAGAGAAAGAGGAGGAGCTGAATGGGAATTGACATGTTTTTCATGCACTTTAGCCAGTACATGGAGGTGAAAGATAGGATGGTAGTCCCTCGAGAAGATTAGACCACCCACTTTGTGAAATGGGAGGACTCTGGCTTGTTTCCAGGCCTGAGAACTTTTCTGAGTCTAAGAAAAGGTTAGAAAGGGTAGCAATATGCACAGCAGTTGCAGAGGTAGAGAGATGTTAATGTTTAGGGTCAAGACCATCATGTCTGCGGTCCTTAGAAGGGTTTGGAGACAATCGTGCTGATGAGGAGCAGCAGGAAAGATGGGGAGAAGGAGAAAGAAAGAAATAAGGGAATGCAGTGGTTGAATGGAGAGGAGATGGGGAGAGGAAGTGAGGATGTTCGGGGTGTATGTGAGATGGAGGAGAAAGGAGGTAGGGGAGACGAAAGTAGGGACAACAGGTTAAAAACCTATTTGAATTACACAGCAACCTCCACTGGGCAAGAGAGATGGGAGATCTTACCAGTTTGAGGACCAGGGCTGTTGACTGGGTGGGAGGGTTGAAGATTGAGTGGATTACCTTCCCCAGAACATGACTGGGTTCTTAATGTTGTTCTCAAGGATGTTTAAGAAGTACAGTGGTGCTCTGTGATAGGTGCTGTTGTAATAGAAGATAGCCTGTTATTGTTATCACATGTTCCTAGTCTTAACGTTGTTCTACCTCTAGGAATCAGTATGTGCCAAAAAGCTGCATGTTCATGGAAATAATCATTAACTGTTGTTTAATGGACTTCCTGATTGAAATGTTGCAGCATGATAGAACTTGTAACTGAGCACCACTGTAATGAGCTTTGGCTTCTTTGGTAGCCTTGTTTCTGGAATTCTGGAGATGTCTGTACCTTAATACATTCTCGGTGGAGTCAGAAGTCTTATGAAGGTTCTCTGCAGTCACAAACTTTGAAATGATGAGCTGTGCTGACATCCAGGGCAGGTGGGATCTACAGACATTGGACCTCCTGAAAGAAGTGTGTTTGTTCCAGCCTGATACAAATTTGAAATGGAAATGAGAAAAGGCTTTGTCAGTGTTGGTGGATCTTGAAAGCGGGGAAGACCGTCAAGGATGGAGGTCAGATCAAGTAACCTCAGTGTCCTACACCACATGTACTTGTGGGGGCTGGGGGGACTTTCGTTGGCAGATCTTTTTGATGCAATAGACCATCCTGTGATCTCTGACTATACTAAAGGAGTGCCAGCTTCTATGTGAGTTGGTCGTTGGAGGAGAGGACCCTGAGAGATGTTGATGGATTGAATTTGTTGAGTAAGTGCTTTAAAGGAAGGGGATAGCCAATTTATGTTAAATTCCCGAATTGCCGAGAGAACACCATAGGGAGCAAGGGTGTAGAGGAAGGATAGGAGGTTAAGAAAGGAGTCAGGCTTGCAGCAAGGGCAGGAGTAGGTACCACTGATAAAGATGGTGAGGGAGAAGGGGAAATGGAGCTTGCACAGGAATAATTCATGGGAGAAGGAGATAGAGGACTGGAATATTGACATCACAGTTGAGACTGAGGTTGACATGAATAGCCACACAACCCCTGCACTTCCCAGAATCCTGTCTATGGATTGCATGCCCTGAGATTGCATATGAACATATGAAACTTGCCAGCAGAAACAGGCCTTACGTTCTATCAAGTCTGCTCATATGCGCAGCTAGTACCCCTATATTGCAGCTGCCCTCTGACCCCCCACTTGCCTCCTGGAACTGCTCAGTGTTCCTTACACAACCCCCTTCTGTGCCCTGTCCCATGTCCTTTTGAAACTCCTCACCGTCCTGCATGCCACCACCCCCTCTGGCGGAACATTCCATTTCAACACAACCCTCTCCATGAAATAATGCCTTCTCCTCTGTCTCCTGAACCTGCCTCCCTCCAATCTCAGCCTATGCCCCCCTTGTGTCCCTTCTCTTCCTCTGTTAAAACAGCTCCACTGTACCAGATTTGTTGATCCCCTCAAATATTTGAAAGTCTCAATCATGTCCCCCCCCCATCCCTTCTCTCCTCCAGGGTGAACAAACTCATGATTCAGCCTTTCCTTGTAGATTCTGCCCTCCATTCCCGTATCATTCTCATTGCCCTGCATTGCAACTCCTTGAAAAGCTTGATGTCCTTCTTTAGGTACGGACGCCAATATTGCACACAAACTCCAACTGTGGCCTGACCAAGGACCTGTAAAAGGGCAGGATCACCTCCTTGTGCCTGGATGAGAATCCCTGCACGATGCACCCCAGCATCCTGTTGGCCATAGCTGCCACCGTCCTGCATTGAGCAGAGTTATTCATGCTCCCCATTACTATGATCCCCAGCTCCTTCTCCTCCTCAGTGACCCCTAACCACACCCCACCCACCCAATATTCCCTACTCCAGTTTCTTACCCTGAAATGCATAATTTTGCACTTCTTTGTGTTAAATCCCAGTTGACACCTCACCTACCACTTCTGAAGCCTGGTGAGGTCACCCTGTAGCCTCTGCCACCCCTCTGTGTCATCCACTGCAGCTCCAATCTTGGTGTCATCCGCAAACAGACTGATCCTGCTCTCTACCCCTTGCGCTATATCCGATATGAACAGTCCAAACAACACTGGCACCAGCACAGAGCCCTACGGCACACCACTGGCCACTGACTTAGGAGATGAGTTCTCCCCCACCACCACCAGTTGCAGTCTATCCCCAAGCCAATTTCTGATCCAGCCAGCCATCTTAGCCCCCACCCCTATGTGTTCCAGCTTTGTACCCAGTTGCCCATGAGGTACCGAGTCAAAGGCCTTGCCTTGCTGAAATCCAAATATAGGACATCCACTGCATGTCCAGTTCCCTTGTCACCCAGTCGTAGTATTCTATCAGGCTGGTCTGGCATGATCTCCCTGAGACGAACCCATGCTGTCACCCATCCTGGAGATCATTGACCTCCAGGAAGGTTACCAGTCTCTCCTTCAAGATTGATTCCATTAGCTTACCCATTATGGAAGTGAGACTGACAGGTCTGTAGTTGCCTGGCTCATCGTTTGAGCCACTCTTGTGGATAGACACCACATGAGCCAACCTCCAGTCCTGTGGTACACATCCTGTGTCCAGGGAGGTGTTGAACAGGTCAGTCAGTGGCCCGGCCAGCACCTCCGCCATCTCCCTCAACACCCTAGGGTGAATACCATCAGGACCTGGTGCCTCACCCACCCTAACTACCTTCAGACTTTCCAATACCCTGCTTTCTTGAATCACTTCGTCAGTCACCTCCTCCCCCCTTGTCCCCACCCCTCCAATCCACAGAGGCAGCGGACCTCCTACCTCCCTTGTGAACACAGAGCAGAAGTATTCATTCAGTAGCTCTGCCTGTTGCCCCTCCTTCTCCATCCCCCGCCCTTCCTAATCTGAACTATCCAGTCCTTACAATTCCTTTTTTCCCTCATGTATTGAAAGAATTCCTTTTCCCCCTCTCTTATGTATTAACCCAGCCTTAGTTCCTTGGCAGCCTTGGTCTCCCTTACTAACGTGCTTACTTTCTTGGCCCTCATTCCGTACAACTCCTTGTCCTCCCCCCTCCCAGTTCTCTTAATTCACCTAAATGCAGCTCTCTTGGCTCTCACCACTCCAACACCCTCCTGATCAGCCAGCATGGCACCTTGGCCCTGAAATTCTTGCTCAGAGTCCTGGTGCACACTACAGTAGCCTCTCTCAGGTCAGATTTTATGATCTCCCACTTTTAGTGCACGTCCATCTCTGATCGAATTCCCTCAAGGCTCCCCCTCAGTATTTCCCTCATCCTTCCAAAGTCTGCCCATCTGAAGTCTACTACCTTTGTTGCTGACCCCACCACCTCCTTGCTCATGCTTAGTCTGAACCACACCAAAAGGTGGTCACTCCCAGCTAGTGGATCCTCTATCCATAGCTCCCTCACCGTCTCCCCATTTAATAGTACCAGATCCAGCATGTTGCCCAGTCTGGTTGGTTCCTCAATCATCTGCACCAGATGGCTGTCCTGGAATGCATCCAGAAGCACCTGTTCCCTGGCGCTATAGATGGCATGGGTTCCCCAGTCCACCCCAGGTAGATTGAGGTCCCCGACAATCAGCATGCTCCCCTTGCTACACATCTGTCGAATCTGATCTGCCAACTCCCTGTCCATCATCTCACACTGTGCTGGTGGTCTATACACCACCTCTAGCCTCAGTTTCCTACTCTTCGGGTCCAGGAACTGCATCCACATTGCCTCCCTCCCCTCCTCCCCCTTGTCCCTTGTGAACCTTATCCCTTCCATTACATAAATTGCCACCCCTCCTCCCTTCCCCACTCCCCTGTCTTTTCTATATACCCTGTTCCCAGGGATCATCAGATCCCAATCCTGGTGTTGGCTGGCCCATGTCTCCATGATGGCCATGACATCCACCTTCCCTATGCTTAAGACAGCCTGTAGCTACTTTATTACCCAGGCATTGTCAGCATTACTGAATTTTTAAATAAATAAAACTGGGGTACTGCGTGGAACTTTTATGTGGGTAAAATGACACTATTACCATGTGTGTCAACGGGTATGACTATCCCCAGCTCCTCCTAAGTTATAATCTAGGGCACATCAATGGGTGGAGAAGCGGTAGAACAGGCCAACCAGAGCTGTCCAGGGCTGTATGCATGCTCCGGCGAATGGGCTAAGAAGCAACCAATGCCAGTCTGAGGTTACAAGGAGAACTGAGGTAGGCAGCGTGTGTGGGACAAAACAATTATATGTAAAATAGTTTATGGAGATAATAGTTGCACAAACAGCTCTGCTAAAAATCAGCGTAACATTTGTTGTGGTTTCTTTTTTAAGCTTACCCCACCCCCCAACCCCAGCTCCTGCTGTACAAGATTATGTGGCTGCTGTACTGTGTTTTACAGATTTCTGAATTACAATACTTATTGTGTAACCCCCCACTGACCATTTGTTTAACTAATAAGCACACCTCCCACACTTTTTCTGTCTAGGGGAAAAGAGAGGAGTGGGGGTACAAAGAAACTGCAGAGAAACACAAAGCGTGTACAAGACACAAACAGACCTATATCAAAACCCAGGTCCTGAGGAGAGAACTTTTGCTACGGGCTATGCTTGATTTGCACTTCCGAACAGGGATACCCAGTAAATCCACACAGGAAGCAGTAGTTAGATTGTTCATACCAGGTTGGGATTCTAAAATGTGGCTTTATTCCAAAACAGTTGGTATACGAAAGCAAGAATGGACCCCCAAGGGTTTACACTTCGTGGCACAAGGCAAATGCAGAATAACATCTGTAGAAAACAGAAACTCGAACTTCCCATATGGCATAGGATTAGATGTCTGGAAATGCAGAACTAGCCACGACGAAACACACATTCTCCTGGAAGTGGCACTAGGCCATAACTTAGAACAGTTCCCATATGGCATAGGATTTAAAGTAGAAAATGTGGCATCATGTCATGATGGAGCACACTGGTGCTCAGGACTAGCAAAACCCACATACAAGGGGTAAACTTCATCTTCAGGCATTGGCCATATGCGCTGAAAGAACAGGTGCCCTTACAGAACCCGAAGTGCTGAACTGGTCACTCCAGATGGGGGTTGCCCACCTTTTGCTTCCTTGTCCATACCCAGCCATTCTTTCAGAGTTACATCTCAACAGATAATGAACAGTAGAAATTATTGCTTTCTTCAAATGTTTAGCACATTTTAGCATTAGAAACACCACAAGGGGTATCAAATTAAAGTTCTGTACAAAGTGTTAAGTCACACCTGGGACTCCACTATTGTTAGCCAACTTCAGGAAAACTTCTTGAGAACTGTCTCTCAGAAATGGGTCCCTTTGTCAGAGTAACACTCCAAAGAAAACAAAGCAGGTACATTTCTCCTGGGAACTCACAGACAGAATTACTCACAGTTTGTACACAAAGGCAGCTTCAAAATGTTTTGGATCAAACAGGGGATTGCCCCTCGAATCCTCTGCAGTCCTCCTCATCCCACTGGGGATGAGGGCATCAGAAAATCCTGAAGACAGTGTCCACCACTTCAACAAAGCAGGTAAAATGTTCTCAGACTAGGGTAGGAAAAGGTAGGCTCTCCTCAGAGCCCACACTGCAGCACTTCCCTCCTCCACTGCTCACTCTTTGAGAACAGAACCAAGACTCTTGGCTGCTGGCACTGAACTCAACTAAAAATTCTAAACTCCCCCACTTGCACCAAGTTGTGTGGTTTATGTTACTGCAAGAGTTCTGAATGACATCACTTTTCTGCTTTCAGCTGAAACCAAGCAAGCAGAGAAAGAGCAGGTGGAAATCCATTTAACTAGATATTCACCAGCTGCCTTCCCTACCTAACACTGACACTGATGGGATCCTAGTAACCCCAGGGAACTGGGGGGGTTACATTCACCCCGAGCCAGGTAAATGAGTGTCCACAATCATTTCTCTACCTGGCACCAGTCCATCCTATGCTCTGTATTACCTACGGGGAGGTAGCGTTACTTCTCCCCTACCATGTGCCAGGCACAGGCAGGCAACACTAAAGGCACAGAGGCCGGCTGATGAAACTTCAGCCCCTATCCTATGATCTATCTATGGAAAATCAGTGGCTCCAAGAAAACTGCCTGAAGCATGCCCTAATATACCAGAACTGAGGCCCCTACTGCAGGTCAGGACCACAGCCTGTCTAGCCCTCTAGGGAAAGACTGTCTGGCCAAGCTGCCCACAGGGGAACCTCCCTCAGTCCTAGGATACCTGCAAACCAAAACAACAAGGAAACAATACATTACACTGCATTACATTTCCCAAAATGTCACCATATTTACACCTGTGAAGGAAAACAACATGTTAACACCCTGTTAACCACAAACAATTCTAAATCTCTAGGAAAGAAAGAGAAACTCAGCTGAGCTCCCACATCCTCTTCTTTTCTTCTTCAGGAACACCTATAAGAGAAGAAAAACACAAAAGCCACATTCTACATACCACACAGTGTCTAAACCTCCACCTGAGTACTAGAGAATCCCAAAAATATTTTTTCTAGAAAAGTACAAAAGTAGAAAAATGGAAAACAGACATTTATACAACACATTTTGGGGGATGGAATGCCCTAAATATCCCGTACTAGTGACAGGATGTTGTTGCCCGACAGCAAGGTCCATAAAAGTGTCTCTCCTGAACCAGAACCCGCTGAAGAAAAGTTCGGGAACAGGGCAGAGCCTGAAAAACACTGCAGTCCATGGGAAGAGTCTTTGAAGACGATTCAAACAGTTTGTGGTAGTCTGTCAGTGTGAGGTGTGTTGTGCAAAGCCAGTAAAACAGAAAAATGGGTCTTACCAGTTCCTTGAAGACTGAAACAAAAGGATCACCTTACTTCTCTGAGCTGAGGACTCTTCCCTCTAGGTGGCATCTTTGGATACAGCTGCGATTATGTCCTCTGAAAACCAGGAGATGAAACAGGAAAACAGCTGGCATGATGTCATCAGGAAGGCCAGGCGATGGAAATGGGAAAACACTGCTGGGTTGACAACTCTGGATGCACCTGAAGAATCCTGGAACACCAGTAAAGCTGCATCTTCCTCCTTGGATACTGCTGCTGTTGGATGACAGACACTGCACTGCCACTGCTTTGCTTCCCACTGGGCATGCTGGGCATATTCACAGGGAGTGGCACCATTAAGGGTAATGCCACTCAGGGTGAGGTGCAAGGTCTATGACACCATCTGAGTGTTCAAAGTTGATGTTGTGGAATGTCTCATTCCCTGCCTTGTCCACAGTCACGCAGTGTCCATAAACAAAGTTCCGCCCAATTTCCAGAATTTCAGTTGTTCATTTATGACTCTGTCCCTGACACATGCTGCTGAACCAGGATGCAAATTCTTGCTTGCCTTTTCCAACAACCAGGACTTCCTGTTCTGTACAATTTCCTCCCAGACTCTATGAAGAAAGGTAGGAAAGGACCTCCTATATATGGCATCGGCCCTCCTATGTACCAATCTCTCCTCCTTACTACTCTTTACAAGTGTGCGGTCCATGGCTTGGTTTGGGGGTGGCCAGTCCTAGTTAAGCCAGTGCTGCATACTTAACGAATGAAAGAAGTCCCCGACCATCTCTGTAGGCAGGGTAATGGAGCCGTCTTCTTCACAGTCTGGCTCCACTGAAGCAATAGCTTGAGGCCACTCACAAGGACCCTCAACACGAAGATACATATCTTCATCCTCCTCTTCCTCACTCAGGATCTGAGCCCAGGAGTGAGTAGATGTCCTCACTCCCAAGACAGTCCACTCCTCACTGGGTGCAGAGGTAGTTCAGTGTCTCTTGCAGTTCGTACTCCCCTGCTAGGCTAGGACTAGAACCCCTCCTTCCATGGGTCCACAGATCCTTCCATCGCACTGTCCATCTGGGACACAGGCGTGGAATCATCTCTAGGTGTCTGCCCTTTTAGTAGATCCATACTCACTCCCTCTGTGCCACACTCTATGAGACCTCCCCCAACAGGTTCAACCTGGTGCTGTGTGCTGCTACTTGCAGGGTTTCCTACTTTGGTCCAGTTGGGAGCCAGTCGAATTTGTGCTGCTCTCTCTGGCACTGCACCCCTGCTCATACCATACTTCATAAGGCAATCCGAACAGTGGAGTATCAGAAACACATCCCGTCCAGCCCTGAGGCACATAATGCATAGTCTCACTGCATAGCTAGGGATTGCTACATCTGGAGGCAACCCTTCACCATAGAAAGTTCTCTCTATTTCTCTTAGAGTGGGCACCTCATCTGTGATCATAGCTCAGGCATGAGTCGGGTAGCGGGAAGTTCCCGAAGCCATGTCTGCAATCAAAACACATAAACGTTTGTTGTTATTAAATTTCTCACTAGTCCCGTTACAGTCTCACAAAATGGCTCCCTGCTGTTGTGTTTACATTGCTAACCCCACGCTGTAATGGTGGCGGCAGCTCTCCTCATGCATCAAATCTGTTTCTGACTCAAAATGGTATTTCTGACGTTTCTGGCTACTGAATTTTACTCAACACTGTAGTCGATTGCACTGTTTGTATCTCTCAGCACATTGATATGATTTTACATGACTTTGCAATCAGCATATGAGTCAAAGACTATTTACACATGCTCAAAGTCACTTGCAAGTTACAGTATTTCTCTGCACAGGACTGCCTGTTTGTTGCAGCCTATTATACAATGGCAGGAGAATTTCTTGTTTCCTGATTGGCCAATGTGTGCCTGTGACAGTAATGTTATTGAACAACAACATCACTGGATTAAGTACAGGCACACAGGTGACTGGAGAACAGGAAACAAATCCCTCCCTCCCCACAAGAATCACGAATCCTCTGTCGGCTTCCTGACAGATAATTTCATTCCTCCCTCACTCCCGATTCTCTTCACTACCCTCGAAGCACTAACAGCTGGGGAAAAGCAGCCACACCACAACCGATAGTGTGACAAATTGAATTTATGCTGTTTTCCCTCAAAGCAAGCGGCTTCACTGAACAGCCGAAAGTGTAACTGCCATTCGTGTGCAATTAAGTGATGCAGCCAAATTTCAGTGGAAAAAAGCGGGCATGAAAACAAACACATGCTGTAATCCAAGCTGCTCTTGTACTCACCGGCACAATAACTGTTCAGCCATTTCAGGAAAGTTTTTCCAACTCCTCCTCACGTCCCAAATAAAATGTTCTGCATAGTCTCCGATCGCATCGCAAACTACAACCCCCACCCATAACGTAAATCAAAAGAAGGAGCACGGATAAAACTTAAAAGGCCACTTCAGCAGTCAGTGAAAATGCCGCCGGGGGGAAGGGGGGTGAGGTAGCTGACAATGCTGTAAACCATCACTGCAGCAAGCTTACAGGCTTCAAGATTACTCTTGGGAAACCAGCATCATTTACTGAGCAGCTCCACCTACTGGCTGAAATATATGGTGAACTTTTTTTAAAAACATGTACCTCCACTTACAAATAATGGGGGAAACAAATATTTTTTTTAATTTTTTTTTTCCTTTTTTTCTCAGGGTGCTTTCACCACCCCAGGAGTGATGTTATTACACAATAATACACACCCTGTCATGCCTTATTGCTTAAATATACAACTCACAGTTTCTCACTTGCTTAGAACATTTTACTGTTGCTGAATGCATCATAAATGCTCACAGTCTATGCTCAGAATTTTTGTTTGTTGTGTCGCTACTTACAACTCACAGTCCTTCTTTACAAAACAATCTCACTGCTTGCACACAGATTCAGCTGGCTTGAAAAATCACAACACAGTTTGATGCTCAGAAGTTTTGATTGTACTCACTGAAATCAGTAGCTAGCTTTCTCCAGTGGAAATTTTCGGCCTGATGTTGATCCTGGAAGACCTCTGGGGTGAAATGGGTTGGCGGTCCTGCCAATCGTAGCCGTGAATGCCATGCTCACATTCCAGTCAGTTGAATAACAGGTTGAGCTTGAATTTGTAAAGCAAAAGTCCATTTTTCACCGATTAGAACGTTCACAAGCCCCTCAATGGTTGATCCTGGTCTGACCAGCTTGCACACCACCCTTACTCTCCTCCTCGGACATTTGGCTGCACACTGAAGCTGGCTAGACGGCGGGACTGATTGCAGTCACACCAATCACTCGACGCCATGCAAATGAGCCTCTCTCTATCTCTCTTCCTTCATGGCGATCATTAAGCAGGGCAGATTTAAACTGCAAACTGTAATTTTTTTTCTCAGCTGCAATTTCAGTGGCTGGAGCACTGTTTTGACCAACTTTTTCACAGATTTCAGCAATGTCTTTAGAGACTCCTCCAATTTGCACACAAAGCACATGAAACATTCAGGGCACATTTCTCTCTTTGTTTCCTAAAGTCCACACTACTTTTGGCAATGAATTGCCGATAAAAAAGTTCTATAAAATGTTCAGGATGCAGAGACAAGGACATACACTTTCTGGCTTTATTGTCCATTGTAAATTGGCACAAACACACAGCAGCACTGTACTAGCAGGCACACAGCAGCACATATGGATGGCACTCTCCCAGGCAAAATCCTTTTGTGCTAAGCTTCCTTTCCTGTTTTGGGCTACCATGCTACTAGACAGACAAAACAATAGCCATACCTTCAGCAAAAATCTCTTGTTCTCGTCTCAAACAACATGCTTGGACGAGCCCCCAATTTTTGTAACCGCCCCCACCGGCCACTTGTTTAACTAGTAAGCACACCTCCCATACTTTTTCTGTCTAGGGTAAAAGGGGGGGGGGGATACAAAGCAATTGCAGAGAAACACAAAGTGTGTACAAGACACAAACAGACATATACCAAAACCCAGGTCCTGAGGAGAGAACTTTTGCTAAGGGCTATGATAGGTTTGCACTTCTGAACAGGGGTACCCAGTAAATCCACACAGGAAGCAGTAACGAGATTGTCCATACCAGGTTGGGATTCTAGAGTGTGGCTTTATTCCAAAACAGTTGATACACAAAAGCAAGAATGAATCCCCAAAGGGTTTACACTTCGTGGCACAAGGCAAATGCAGAACAACATCTGTAGAAAACCAAAAGTCGAATTTCCCATATAGCATAGGATTAGACACCTGGAAATGTGGAACTGGCCACGACGAAACATGCAAGTTATCCTGGAAGTGACACTAGGCCATAACTTAGAACAGTTCCCGTATGGCATAGGATTTAAAGTAGAAAATGTGGCATCCTGCCACGATGGAGCACACTGGCACTCAGGACTAGCAATACCCACATACAAGGGGTAAACTTCATCTTCGGGCATTGGCCATATGCGTTGAAAGAACAGGCGCCCTTACAGAACCCAAAGTGCTGAACTGGTCACTCCAGATGGGGGGTTGCCCACCTTTTGCTTCCTCGTTCATACCCAGCAATTCTTTCAGAATTATACCTCAAGCAGATAATGAACAGTGGAAATTATGCTTTCTTCAAATGTTTAGCACATTTTAGCATTAGAAACACCACAAGGGGTGTAAAATTAAAGTTCTGTACAAAGTGCTAAATCACACCTGGGACTCCACTATTGTCAGCCAACTTTAGGAAAACTTCTTCAGAACAGTCTCACAGAAATGGGTCCCTTTGTCAGAGTAACACCCCAAGGAAAACAAAGCAGGTAGATTTCTCCTGGGAACTCTGTCAGAATTACTCACAGTTCGTACATAAAGGCAGCTTCAAAATGTTCTGGATCAAACAGGGGATTGCCCCTTGAATCCTCTGCAGCCCTCCTCATCCCACTGGGGATGAGGACATCAAGGAAATCCTGAAGACGGTTTCCACCACTTCAACAAAGCAGGTAAAATGTTCTCAGACTAGGGTGAGAAAAAGTTGGCACTCCTCAGATCTCACACTGCAGCACTTCACTCCTCCACTGCTCACTCTCTGATCACAGAACCAAGACTCTTGGCTGCTGGCACTGAACTCAACTGAAAATTCTAAACTTCCCCACTCACAGCAAGCTGTGTGGCTTATGTTACTGCAAGAGTTCTAAGTGACATCACCTCTCTGCTCTTAGCTGAGACCAAGCAAGCAAAGAAAGAGCAGGTGAAAATCCATTTAACTAGATAGTCACCAGCTGCCTTCCCTACCTAACACTGACACTGACAGGATTCTAGTAACTCCAGTGATCCGGGGTGGGTTGCAGTTGTATATCTGTTTCTATTGCCAAATATCAGGATACTGGTTACGGTTTTCTGTATGCGTACTAAAAACTAATAAACATAAATTTAAAAAAACATCAGCATAGAGATTTAAAAAAATACTTCATAGAATAGACTACTGATTTCTGTAACTTTTATCTATTTCACCACAAATCCTGCTATTACCTGCTATAAAACTAAACAAATATACATTTTATATTATTGTGATGAACTCATGTTCCTAGATTTTCCTATATAACCTGGGCCACACACAGGAGTACTGCCTCGGCCATTGCTGAATGGGTAAGGTCTGGTGTACCTGAGGTGCTAAGATAAGTGCTGTGGGCACTTCAAATAACAAAGCCAACAGGATTTCTGCACTTGATGGGCCCAATTCACAAAACCTCCGGCACAGCGCAAGGCGCTTGCACCAAAAATAATGGTGCATGGTGCACCTTGCGCCGCTAAATAAGCCAGGAACAGTTCTCAAAGGCAGCCTGCATCAAATGCAAGCTGCCTACCACAAATGGGGCTTGCGCCATCCTTGCACCCAGATATGGGCTTGGGCAAGGGGCTAGGGGTCCTGAGGCAGCTGCAAGCTGCCACAGCCCAGAACTACAATTCACAGACAGCTCCCTGAGGGAGCAGTTCTAAGTTCCCTTAGAGCAGTCAGGGCTGGTGTAAGGGGACTTAGAGATATATCCCCTAGGAGAGTTGCTGGTCACAGATGTGCCACGGGCCCCCCTCCCCTATCCCTGATGAGCCCCACAAATAAATACATATAGGTAAAATTAAAATTTTTATTTATAAAAATGAATATGGATGGCTCCACTGAGCTGAAGCTCATTTACAGTGAAATCCAAATACTAGTTCCAGTTACTCTTATATTAATCATACAATATACATTAAACATAATACATAATAATAAAGACTCAGAGTCAATGACTTTTCCAGGGTATCCTCATACATATATCACAATTGACACAAATAACACATACACAATACAAATAAAGTGCTATATTTTGAGTTCTTCATGTGTCTGTCAGACAAACCTATTCTCATGATGTAGTTATTACCATATTATACTTATTAACTATGCTAATTCCCCATCGATGTTCATGTGTTTAATGAACCCCCCATCCCAGATGTGCCCCACAGCCATAACAATAGAGGAATCTCCTTGCCCAGATCCCCGCTGTCCCCCACAATTAGCAATCATGCAGAAGAATCCCCTCAAATCCCCACTGTACCCCTCACTGTTAATATATATATAAGACACTTCCCACCCAGATTCCCGATGTCCCCGTTGATATGGCATATACAACGTTCCCTCATTGGTGGTCCAGTGCCCACATCCTCCACCCAGCAGGTAGTACCCCACATCCCCAGACAGAGCAGGGATGCTTCCATCCTCCTCACACCTCATGGCCGCCCCTGACTCGAACAGTCACCGATCGCATACTGTAAGGTATATGCACATATTGATAATCAATGCATGTGTATGCATTACAGTAAATAATTGGTGACTGTTCAGTCAGGGGTCGGCTGTGGAGGTGTGAGAGAGGGCTGTGCCAGTCCTCTGCTCTGTCTGGGGATGCTGTGGGGGACACTACCTGCTGGGGTGGGGGTGGGGCCACTAGACCACCAGGAGGGAACATAATAATATATATCCTGATAACGGGCTATGTCGGGGAGGGGGGCCACTAGACCATCAGGTCTGGGCTTTTCAACTGTTACTACACTGGATGATCCCAGTGATTGGGGAGGGGAGGGCCACTAGACCCCCAGGGAAGATGGCAAAGATGCTTGCCTTTGCCAGTGAAGTTTGTGGTCGCCCTTCCCATGCACCAGATGTTTGTCACACAGTAGTGATTGCTGCATGTTTAGGGACTTAGGTGCCAGGACCCATCCTGTACCTGAATCTGGTGCAGGATCCCTGGTGCACCGGACTTTGGTGCAAGCTGTTGTTTGCCACAGCTTGTGCCGATCTAGGCCCCTTTTGTGAATCAGGCCCCATGTGTTCTGCAAGACGGCACTGTACTGACAGAGACTTTTTTACAACAGTCATTTTTATTGAGAACCTAGTAGCAAACTGGTAACAAAATAAAACATCAGCGTTAGCATAGACTGGGGTAACCTTGGATAGCTCCAAGAGAAACAGAGTCCATAAAGTTCACCTGCAACAACAGGACACCCTTCCCAGGCCTAACCAATCAGCCCCCAAAGTTAGCCATGAGCACAGGGATTTCATTCGGTGGACTGAACTTATGACAGAAATATGGCACGGTACACACACACTACTGCAAGTACCGTGTGCTGTTTCATACCTTCTGGTTAAGGCAACAGTCCCAGAAAGAAACAGGAACAGTTAGTGGGGACAAAACAGCATACCAGCCCAACACTGTGGCAGTAGTACATGCTAACTGCAGGGGTCCATCTGCCAAAAGATAGCAGGGCAGATCACTACTACAGTTGAGCACAAAAGCACATCCAGCAGTGCTGGCACAGTTAAAAAAACATGCACACATGGAGCAGTTCTTGAGAGATGCAGACACTGCAGCACACCAAACCACTGCCAAGGGAGCTGCCCATAATTAGCCTGCCAGTCACATCCTCAGGAAACTGTAGCACAGCATCTGGGAAGCAAATAACACATTGTACCTGCTGCGCTAAATGGGGGGGGGGGGTCAAGCACCCTTTAAATAGCACAGGACTGCACCAGGTTGCAGTAGTACCAAAACATGGCAGTTGTATAGGCTGCCTACACAATCCATGAGGAGGAAGGGAATGTGGAAGTTTATTTTAATTGTTTTTTACTTGGATATTATTTACCCAGAATAGCCCAGCAGAGATGCAGCATCTTGTTTTCTATGGTGTCCTACTTATACTCATTTCCATAGCTGGGTGATCTGGAGCACTGGGAGGATACGTGATTTGCCAAAGGTCGCACACTGACCATTTGGCTCTAGCAGGATTTGAACCTGTTATTTTGGTTCCCAGGTCAAGTGACCATGCAAGATAACAGCTGTGTTTGTCCAGGAAATTGACTGATTACTGCATAATGGATGACTGTGCCTTTAAAGAGCTAGTGTACTGCCTAAAACTAATATTAATTTTTAAAAGCAGTCAACCATTACCTTTTATATCTGAGGTACCTTTTCTTTTCCCTTTGTTTAATTAGAAGATTGTTTACCAGATGTTAGAAGGTGTCATGTGTGGGACACAACTCTGCCTGACAGCTGACATATCTATTATCTCTTTCTCTACTCCTCCCCACTACATCATCAGCATTGTGACTTCATTGACTGTGACATCACTGCTGCTGAAGAACAGTCACTCAGTAGCTGCCAGGTCAGTCACCTGTGATGTCACTGTCAGTGAGGTCACTATGCTGATGATGTAGTTTGGGGTCTAGAAATACATATGTCAGCTGCCAGGCTAAGAATTGTTCCACACATCCAGCACAATATTATTACATAGGAGACTTTCTAACGAGAAAAAGGAAAAAGAAAAATACTTAAGAAATAAAAAGTGATTTAAAATTTGTATTAATTTCCTGTTTTGGCTACACTAGCTGTTATGACAGATAGCGCATGCTCTTTGCCCATTCTGGGTCACATGGTGCCTGCACTACTGTGTGCTGGCATGTGGTAGTGCCTGTGATGTCATCTCCTGCAGCTCAAATTAGGTAATGACTTCATGAATATGAATATGCTATTAATATAACTGCACCACTGGATTTGTGAGCACAACTACCGTGCCTGTCACCAGTGTTCCTGTTACTCTTGAATCTTACGGTACTACAAAAACGTCAGTGATCTCTTTATTTACCATGCACTACTTTCATCTTCATGAATCTAGCCCATTGACACAAAGATGTTGCTGTTGTATACTAACGTTTTGGAGATGCATGCTTGAATTACATTTGAATTGCCAGATCCTGAACCACTTTTCCATTTTCTCTATGCCTTCTTTATGTCCCTAACGCCTTTGTTGTTGTCAGCACTGCCACATGTCTTATTGCTGCCACATTTTCCCTGGACTGCTACAATGTCACATATAAACAGATGTAAGTGCACAGGACCCAGGACTGTCCCCTGGGGCACCCCATTGACCAACCTTCTAACTTCACGGTGCCTTCCATTTAGCACTACCCTCTGGGTTCTTAACCAGTTTCTACCTACCTTATTAAGTCTTCCCCAGTCTACAAGTTGACCAACTTCTTCACAAGACATCTATGGATCACTGAGTCAAAGGCCTTGCTGAAATTCCAGATACAGGATGTCCATTTCCTGGTCAGTATCCACTGCCTGAGATACTGTGTTGAAGAATTCAAACAACATGAAGTCTTGCTGTATTTTGACTATATGTATTCTGACTATATGCAGTTAGCCCCAGCACTTGAACTGCTCCGGAGAGGAAAAGGTTAACTCTATGTCAGGGCATAGAATGTTGAGCTCAAGCTCGGTTTTCAAACTTCTGTCCCAGGTACTCCTCAATGTAACTGTCAGATTCTTTACTCCGCCTAACTGAGAAGTTGCTCCGGAGATCCTCTCCTTCACTTTGGTTTGGTTCAAGTAAAAATTGGTCAGTTTTATCTACTGTTTAATCATTTTTCAGTATCCTGATCTCTGCCCATGGTACAGTAAGTGTACTTAGTAGGTAGTTTAGAGTTTTGTTGGTAGAAAGTTTTTGTTCGGTTTCTTTCTGGTTGGTCTGGTTGGGAACCGAAGCAATTCTGTGTTGTTTTTTTCTGGTAATTTTTTCTACCTTTTGTATTGTGGTTCCCGGAACCTATCGGATCCTAAAAAAAACAAAATTTTCTTCGTCTTTTTAACCGACCCGTGACATGGTTGGAACCGATAGGTTTGTAGGTACCTGGCTTAATTGCTGGTAAGGGTAACTTATTATTTTTAGGCATGTCTGAGAAACCCAAAAAGGAAACCAGTCCCACTGGGTTTCAGCACTGCACTGAGTGTGGGGAGGCATTTGCTAAGGCTGATCCCCACCTCGTCTGCGGAATCAGTTCTGTCTAAGAGAAAACACAAGTCAGCCAGTTCGGATCCCGGTTCCCATGTTTCTACTGCTGATGAAATAGCTAAAGCGATTGCTATTGTACAATCGCTTTGCTCGGTTCCGACCGAACCGACACCAATCCAAACACGGTCGGTTCAGTTGGAAGTTTCTGCTTCTAAATATGACCCTGAAGCATTTTATGAGGGCAATTGGAAAGGAGAAGAAGATTATGAAGAAGAAGATTATGAAGGCCTAGATGAGCCAGTACAGCCTGACATCTCCCCAGACAGGCCTTCTCATGTGTCTCCTCCCAGACTTTCTGAGTCCCCCTTCCATTTCTTGCTCTACAAGAAAGTGGCTGATACCCTCCAGCTTCCTGTGGAAGAGGCTGAACAGGATCAGGAGGAACCTGACTATGTTGAGATGATGGATGCCCCAGAGTCCAAAAGGGTGTCTGTCCCTCTGCATAAATCCCTGGGGAAACAGACACAAAAAAATTCTTCAGTTTCCAACATCCATACCCCCTGTGGATAAAAGATGGACAGGAGATGTACCTTGTCAGGTCCTGGGGCGGAATTCCTTACAAATCATTGCAGCCATGTTGGGGTAGTGCAAGCTGCAGCCTGTGACAAGGCTAACATCCCCCTGGCATCTCACCCCCCAGATAAGGATTCCAGGAAAGTGGATGCCATCGCAAAGAAACAGTACTTGGCCTCCTCTTTGGGGCTCAGGCAAACTAATTACGTGGCATATACAGCCAGATACCAGAAATCTATGTGGGATATGGTTCTAGAGCTGGCTAAGAATGCCCCTCCCCAGTTGGCCAAGGAGCTGGAGCAGGTGGCTGTGGATGGTATTGAGGTATCAGAGGTTCAGTTTCATGCTGCTGTTGACTCAAATGATGTACATTCTAGGGTTATGGCTACATCTGTCTCCCTGAGGAGATTTGTTTGGCTCAGGTGTACCAGTTTATCGCAGGATACCCAGACCAAGGCCATGGATTTACCTGCCATGGGTAATTCTCTGTTTGGAGAGCAAGCAGAGGCTTACATGAAAAAGATGGATGAATACAGGACCACCTACAGGAGTGCTGCAGCCAAAGAAAAGCAGGTCACTCCTCAGAGACAGCAATCTAGGGCTGGCAGGGGCAGACCTTTTCAAAGGCCTTTTTACCAAGCCCAGACCTCCTCTTCTTTCCAGCAGAGGGGGTTCTTTAGGGGAAGAGGCAGGAAGGGGATGACCAGGACTCCATCTTCCACTCAGTCTACGCCCCCCTGCCAAACAGACACCCTGATGTGTCAGTCAGGGTCACTTCCTCCTCAGTTCCAGCAGGGGCAGGCTGGCTCACTACTTCCAGGCCTGGAAGTCTATTACCTCAGACACATGGGTCCTGGAAGTAGTGAGCCAGGGACTTGCTCTCAGTTTCAAAAGGTTCCCAAAAATGAGAGCAAAGTCTTTCAGTCCTCCCTGTCCCTTGGAGACAAAGGCCTTGGAGGCAGAAGTCTCCTCTCTACTACTTCTACAAGCAGGAGAGCAGGTACCTTTCTATCACGGGAAAAGGACTGTATTCTAGATACTTCCTTACCCCAAAAAAGTCAAGGAAGTGCCGAACCATCCTAGATCTAAGATACCTAAACAAACATATACTAAAGCCAAAGTTTAAAATGCTGACTCTGGGAATAATTTTTCCCTCTCTGAGACCAGGAGACTAGCTAGTCTCCCTGGATCTCAAGGATGCCTATTTCCACATACCTATCAGACATTCCCACAGAAGGTACCTCAGGTTTGAGTTGCCCCCAGGCCACTACCAGTTCAGAGCTATGGCTTTTGGCCTAACATCTGCTCCAAGGGTGTTCACCAAGTGTCTGGTAGTGGTGGTGGGCTTTCTCAGGAGACAAGGCATTTTTTTTATAGGAAAACTTTATTTCTTTTCCCTGAATAATGAGACAGACATACACATAACCCGGAAACCCGGGCGCACACTCCCAAACTGAATGTGCAAACTATATACACTCCTTATTTACAAACCCCTGGATACCCCTCCAAAAGCTTCGGCTATCACGTATATATTAATATAGATAAAATAACAAAGGTGTAATTACTCATACTTAGCACCCTACTAACCCTCATAGTCTCTCTTTACCCATGCCCCACATTGTCTTATGATAAGAGAATGCTAAACTCAAAACTCCTCAAGACATATTGTACCCCAAACAACTCCATTGGGTATCCAGAGTAACCCCTGAGAGATGGAGAGTCCCAAGCTGAGGGGAACTACCCGTCCCCTAACATTCATTCCCCATTAGATCTGCGCCTAGTTATTAAATAAGCTCCTCATTTATCCCCTTGAAAGTTCTTCCAAAGCTAAAGGGTATCACATAACGAGGCTTATGATCCTCTCTATGATATACAAATCCTTTGGTACCTATCCTACTCAGCCCATAGCAACCGACAGCCCCTTAAACGTAGAGGTCATTATCTGAGGTTTCAATCAGACTATAAGTAAGCTGCCTCCAAACTGGCCCACCCAAATAGACCTCCCGCTACCCTCGGACAAAAGATGATTTTTGATCCTATCCAACGACCTCAAAAGGTCTTTCACCCATTGCTCATATATATATGTCTGGCCATCCTTCCAGTGGCTTAGAATAAACGCTTTAACTATCGACCCCATTAGCCAGGTGATATCTTGGGAAACTCCTCAACTAGGGAAAAATCCCTAGCACACAGATCTCCGGCGTAATACATTCCTTGTATCCCAGGCAGGGGTCAATCCCTGTCTGATCTCATCCCACAACTGCTGAATTTTTCACAGTTCCATAAGATATGTAACAGGTCCCCTGTGCTTTTCACACCTAAAACAGAGATCAGTCGACTTCCAGACCCCTCGGCGCTAGTTTAACAGGTGTATAAGAAAATATTGTGGGTAACCAGATCTGTGTAACCCTATATTTAGGGATCACCAGGTACTTGGTCGCTTTCAGATAGAGCTCAATTAAACTCAAAATTCAATGCTTTATCCCAATAAGAAATAGAGATTAAATCATTATTCTACGGGAGTTCAAGAGTATCTTGTATACCTTTGAAAGTAAACCAGATCCGTTAACCACCTCCTTGTAAGTGGTCCCAATTGAGAAAGCTATCCGTGAAATCCCCCTTCTCGAACTCCCACAATCAATTGTTTGTTGTAACCTTTGGAAAAAGGCAGACCTCCATTGAGGTGGCAAAGAACTCTCCCATCCTGCTGCATATCCTCAAGGCCAACCCCTCCAAGTAACTAACCCACCTCTGGCCCAACACCTGGCCTCCGATAGTCAAATTAGGATTCCTCAGTATGGGTTGATCCCGTGAACTTATCTGAAATTCTCTTTGCTTCGGAGTAAGGAACCCCCACCAAGCATCCAGAAACTTCCTAATGGGATTCCCTTCCTTGACTTTACCTTGCACCGCCTTAAGCCTGGCATAAATTAGTGATTCAGGCAAATAATTTATATCCTTTAGCCCCTTCCTTTCTAACTGTAACCAGGCAGGACAGTATTCTCCCTCCTCCCTATCCCTTGCTCATTGTACCATCAGACCCAACTGGCCAGCTACATAATAAGCCTGGAGGTCAGGCAATTTAATCCCACCTTCATCAAAGGGCCTACATAGCACTCTATACTTAATCCTAGTGGGTTTATTACCCCATAAGAAACCCAAGACCATTTTCCTGATCACCTTAAACCATTTTACTGGAACAGTATAGGGAGCCAAGTAAATCAGGTAGAGCAACCTCGGTAGAATATTCATCTTGATAATGCCCAATCTTGCTGTAAAATTCAGAGGTAGCCTACTCCATCTTAAGACATCCCTGCTATCTCAGAAATAATTCCCCCAAATTAACCTCTGCTCCCCTCTGTCCAATCATAGTAATCCAAATACCTAAATACTTTAATTTATCTTATTCCATTGAACCCCATGTGAGCAAAATCTGCCCTAAATACAAACGGGGTCAGGGGCAAGATTTGTGTTTTTGGCAAGATTTAATTTGTAATTAGACACTCTAGAATATTGATCTATAAGCTCCCTTACAACCCCAAAAGATGATACTGGGTCTTGAAGATGGAGCAGAATATCGTCTGCAAAAACTGATAACTTTAATTCTATATTGCCAATCCCGATTCCCTGGAACCTGGCCTCCCCATTGATCGACCTCAATAGGGGCTCCAAATAAATATTAAACCTTGCCGGGTACCATTTTTTAGCCGAAATTCCCTGGAAAGATAGCCATTGCACAGTATCCTAGCCGTAGGCTCAGCATACAGGTTCTTAATGCCCTAATCAAACCTTCCGGGAACCCCATTCTCTCCATAATACTGAACAAAAAAGAATGGGAAACTCGGTCAAACGCTTTCTCAGCGTCTAGAAGATCAGGGCCAAGGGATCCCAGAATCCGAGGAATTTATAATATGGTGTAGCTTCCTCAATGCATCTAGTGCTCCCGTCCCGGCATAAAGCCAACCTGATCCAGACTAATTAACTTTGGAGCTACACTTAATATCCTATTAGCCAGTATCTTTGTAAGTATTTTGATATCCTGATTTATCAAGGATATAGGCCTATAGCTTCCCATATCCTCTCTCGGTTTCTCAGGTTTGGGAATTAGTGTGACAATATGCCTGGTATATGGGAAGATGGTCAATTCCATCCTGCATAATAGTGTGAAAAAACTCCTTCAACATTGGGAGAATAGATTGAATATGGGTTTGATAAAATTTTGCCGTTAGCCCATCGGGCCCCGGAGATTTCCCCATTGGGAGAGACCGGACCACTTCTGTAATCTCAGAGGAGGTTATTGGGGCCTCCAATTTCTTGGCCAAATGGGATCCAAAGTCGGAAGCTGAATACGATCCAGATACTCCCTATCTCCCCTCCCCGAGGAAGTTCCTGATATATTTCCTCATAAAAGAGGCAAATGCCTCAGCTATTTCCTGAGGTCCGTCTTTATCCTCCTTCATGTGTAATCAGGCTAATGGTCCTGGTCGCTTCCATTCTTTAATCCTCGCAGCTAGAAATCGCTCGACATCCCCTGAAGGAGATATTTCACTAATCTTGTTTAACCAAAATTCAGTCTTACCATATATTATCTCTGACAGGTCTCTTCTCAAACTTTTAAGCTTCCTATCTATTTCCTCAGAAGTCCCTTCTTGTTGTGATAGAGAACAAATAGCTGCCTCCAGAAATTCCTCTTTCGTCCTTCTAATCACTCTCACTTTGTCGGCTAGCCTCTTAGCAGCCATAGAATAAAGAAATTTGCACGTAGGCCAGGCTAATTTTTTGTTTGACAACGTGGGTATTTGCACCCTTATAATTTCCTGCAAGACCCCTTCGAGTTCTTCCCTTCTCCCCTCTGACTTTAGAAGCCAGTCCTGAAGCCTCCATCTAAAAGGCCTTGTGGGCAGCGCTCTTGGTTCCCACTGGATCCGAATCAAAGAGTGATCAGATAGGATTCTAGCCTCAGTCAGGAAGGCTCTAATCCCCTAATGTCTCCTATTCACCAAGAAAAAATCTATCCTTGTATGAACCTTATGTGGTGCTGAATAAAATGTCATCTTAGGGGCCCCATCACCAAACAGAGTCGCAGGGTCACTCAATCCTGCCACCTCCATGAACCTAGCCAACGCAGATTGGGCTCTAGTTCTGGAACCCCTACCAGGAGGCATCCTATCTTTTTTATTATCATAGTACAAATTCCAATCACCCACTAAAATCAAAGAGAGTGATGGGAAACTTACTATATCTACTTCTAGCGAGGCAAAGAATTCAGGGTCCGGAGGAGTTGGCTCATAGATAGACGCCACCACAACCGCCTGACCATGTAAATTACCCTTCACAAAAACTCCTCTACCATCCTGCCTGGTTACCACTTGATTGACCTCAAGGGACACGACCTACTTATTAAGATTGCCACCCTCTCGATGCTCTCTCTAAGCCCACCCCATAGGCCTGGCCAACCCAGCTTTCTTAGAGACTCCACCTCCTCCGATAATAGATGTAGCTTGTAGAGCTGCAATCTGAACTCGTGTTGCTCTAAGTACCTCAGGACTGTCAGTCTTTTATGACGACCCTCAAACCTTTGACATTCCAAGAAATAAGATTATATACTGCCATCGAATTATTACTCTCCTAGAGATCAGAGCCTGAGCGCAGTCTGTCCACATTGCACTCCCATACCCTCCCGAGTTAGGACTCTCTCTCTCCCCCCCACTCCCCCCTTCCCCAGTCCCAAGACCGTCCAACCATAATTCAGTGAGTCGTGAATGAACCACTTTCCCCGTCCTCCCCGAATCCCAATTAATTTACTAAGCCCAAGTATATCCCCGAGCTCCCTAGTAACCCCAAAAGGTAAAACAGCAACAATTGAGAGATAAAGACCAACCTCATCCCTTAGTCTTAAGGGAAGAAAACTAACCCTTTAAAACTAACCTCCCATGAACAACAAGTCCAAAATCAATCCAGGTTAATTAAGCAGACCCTCTCATAAACCGCTTCAACTAAAGTCAATAGTTCGCCTCGAGGTTCCTTCCTGGTATTTTCCGACCCCACTTACTTTTACATCGCTAACCCCAATAAATCCAGCTGTTCCCACCTTTATATTTACTAGGCCCTTTGCATTCCATAACCCCCTTAAATTCCTCCTGCTACCCTGAGACAACCCTGAATCCTCATGTCAACTTCCTTCCCCCACCCTCCACCTCCCCTCCCCCGCCATAGGGGTCTTAACCATCACACCCCGACTTTATATAATTGCCCCTTTTCTGACACAGTCCAACTTAGTATGTCCAATCGATATTAATGTTCCAGAGTTGCTGCTGCACGGCCCCGACAGGCCATGCCCTCTCACAGAGGGTATCTTCAAGTTGGTCCTTTGAAGAGGTCTGGAAGATCGACACATAGTCCATCCCAAGCCTCCTTTGCAGTTAGATATTTCTTTTCCCCCAAGGACAGCCTCACCATGAGTGTTGCCGGATAAATAAGCCGAAATTTTATACCAGCCAGATAAAGCTTCTTCTTGATGTCACTATACTCTTTTTGTTTCTCTCTGACCCCAGGAACCAGATCTTGAAAGAACCAGATTGAAGCCCCGTTCCACTGCAGGGGCTTCTTTTGCTTGGACCTCTGAAGAACATACAGCTTCTCCTTATAGTTTAGAAACCTCATGATTATCACTCTGCCTGGCCTCCGGTGGAGGGGCCTCTCAATGCCCGATGTGCCCCTCTAAATTATACCCTTCCCGAATGGCGAAGGGCCAGACAGCTTTTGAAGCAGCTCTTGTATGAAAGAGAGACAGTCTGGGCCTTCCGCTCTCTCCAGGGAGCCCCACCATTAAGTTGTTTCTGATGTTTCGCCTCTTGATCCTTGAGCCTTCTTCTAATTTTTCACTTTCTTCCTGATTGAAACCAATTCTTGGTCCAAGGTGGTCACTTTTCTCTCCTGAGAGGCTATCCTGGCCTCCGCATCATTCATCCTTTTAGCCAGAGATTGCAGCCTCGGTTTAACTCAGCAAAATCGGCTACCAGTCCTTGCAACAGGGACTTAATCTCCTAACATCCTCGGTAGAAGCTCCCAACCCTCCTTCTACTGGAAGCACTTCAGCTTGCTTTCTAAATCGGTAGGTGAGTGGGGCTTTAGCCTTTTCAATGCTGGGGCATGCCCGTGAGAGGAGCTGCGCGGTCTCCATACAACACTCGAGATCGGGATCGGCCTACCTCCAAGCCGCTATTGCTCGCTAATCAGAAGTTTCCTCGCCGAATCCCCAACCGACAATAACAGCACTCCTCGGGTTGCTTGGTGTTGTTAGCTAACCTCTAGGACCCGAAAGAATTCAAAGCGCCACCAAAAGTCGGGAAAACTGACCAAAATTAAGCGCTGGGACCCGGAGGAACGAGAGATGCGTCCTACCCGAGCCGGTTCATCACGTGACCCTCAGGAGACGAGGCATTTTACTGTTCCCTTACCTGGATGACTGGCTCATAGTGGGTCAGTCCTCGGACCAAGTCAGATCAGCTCTAGAGGTCACTCAAAAGCTTCTGGACTCCTTAGGATTCATCCTAAATCTATAAAAGTCTGTTCTGGAACCAGCACAGCTTCTCACATTTATAGGGGTGGAGCTGGACACTGTCCAGGCCTAGGCCTTTCTTCCTCTTTCAAGGGTTCAGTCCTTCATCACCCTGGCTTCCTCTTTTCATCCACTAGTGTCTCGGCCAGCCAGGCACTTCTAACAGTTGCTAGGCCACATGGCAGCTTGCACTGCACTTGCAGGGGGCAAGATTTCAAATGAGAGATATTCAGTTTCATCTAAAATCTTTTTTGTCTCAGAAAAAAGACCTTCTCTCCAAGTTAGTTCCAGTGTCTCAAACTCTGGTTCAGGCTCTCCAGTGGTGGCTGGAGGAGGACAATCTAAGGCAAGGTGTCCCCTTCTTCAGTCAGGCTCCAACAGTGATTCTCACCATGGATGCTTCCCTACTGGGATGGGGAGCCCATCTAGACCAGCTTACTGCTCAGGGAACATGGTCTCATCAGGAGTCTCTCCTTCACATAAATCTTTTCGAACTCAGGGCTGTCTTTCTAGCACTTCAGACATTCTTGAACACAATCCAGGGGAAAGTGGTGCAGATCAGGACAGACCACACCACAACCATGTAGTACATCAGCAAGCAGGGGGGCACTTGGTCCTCGGCCTTGTGCACCGAAGCCATGAAAATATAGTCACTAGCTTATTCCCTGCAGGTTTCCCTGACAGCTGTGCATCTCCCGGGGAAGGACAATGTACTGGCAGATGCTCTCAGCAGGATTTCTCAAGGTCACCACGAATGGGCCCTGAATCCTCTAATTTTTCAGATCATTTTCAAGAGGTGGGGCACTCCAGAGATAGACCTCTTTGCAGCCCCGGACAGTCATCAGCTTCCCCTATTCTGCTGCAGACCCCCTCTTTTGGGGTCTGTTCCACAAGATGCTCCTCTGTTGGATTGGACAAGCAGATTTCTGTATGCTTTTCCTCCTTTTCCTCTGATATTCAGAGTTCTGGTCAAAATCAGATCTCAGTCTTGCACTGTGATTCTAGTGGCTCCAGACTGGGCCAGACAGCCTTGGTGCCCCCTACTATTGACAATGTCAGTGACAATTCCAGTTTGTCTTCCCAGACAGTACAATCTTCTCACCTCCTCGCAGGGGAGGATACTGTATCCCAACCTTCGGACTCTCAGACTCAATCTTGAAGAGCTAGACTATGCAAGCCTGCATCTTTTCCAGTGAGTCTTGGACATTCTTAATGTTAGTAGGAAGTCTTCTACTAGAAAAACTTACAATTCCAAATGGAAGAGATTTGGTTTCTGGTTTTCTCAGAGGCATATTCAGCCTGATTCAGCTGACATTGCCACTGCTTTGGACTATTTGGTGCATCGTTAACAGTTTGGGCCTCAGGCCTACCACTCTCAAAGTGCATTTGGCAGCTGTCTCTGCCTTCATTTCAGCTGGGAAGGGCTCTTCCCTAGCCTCCCATCCAGTTTTCAAGAAATTTTTCAAAGGTCTGGTTCGTATCAACTCCCCCTTTAGGAATCCTACTCCTGTTTGGGATCTGAATATCTGTATTGCACAGCTTATGCAGCCTCCCTTTGAACCATTATCTTCAACTGAGAGGAAATACTTGACTTGGAAAACTGTGTTCCTGGTAGCCATTACTTCAGCTAGGAGAATCAGTGAATTACAGGCCTTATCAGTGGCACCTGATTTCATTTCACAGAGATAAGGTGGTCCTTTGAACAAACAGAAAGTTCCTGCCCAAGGTGGTATCAGACTTTCATTTGAACCAGTCTGTGTCATTGGACAGACATAAATCAATTCTTGAGGGGGGTAGGAAGAAATAGGCTATTGGTCAACTAGGATCTGCAGCTTATCCAGTAGGTAGGGAAATGGGCAGACTAGGTGGGCCAAGCGGTCCTTATCTGCCATCAAAGTCTGTGTTTCTGTGTATTGCCTGCATTCTTCACTGACCATTCTTCCTCTGGGGAGACAAGACTGCACAGTCTTGATGTAAAGAGGGCCCTTAGTTATTATATTGAATATAAGGGTCATAGAAATGACTGTTCCCAGATATTTCTCACTTATGAAAAAGTGGGAAAAGGTAAACCTGCCACCAAGAGAACTGTTGCCAGGTGGATTGTCTCCTGTATCCAGCTCTGCTACTCAAAATTGTGGAAAGAGCCACCCTCAGGCCTGAGGGCTCACTCCACTAGAGGTACAGCTGTTTCGGTCACAGCAGCTAGAGACATACCCTTAGTGGAAATCTGTAAAGCAGCCACCCGGAAAACTGTTCACATATTTACTAAGCATTATTCTCTTGACATTCAGTCAAGAAGTGATGCCAGGTTTGGCACAGCAGTGCTGCAGAGCTTGTTCAGAAAATAGGTTCTGTAACTCCCTTCTCCAAGGGGGTACTGCTTGGTAGTCTGCATATAGTCAGAATACAGCAAGGATTCATGTTGTTTGAAGAAAAAATTACTCACCTTAGTAATGTTGTTTCTTCTAATGGAGTCTTGCTGTATTCTGACGTCCCTCCCTGCCTCTCCTCCTAGAACCTAGCTGTTTTGGGATGTGGGTTGGCAGGTGCAGTGTTGCACCCCAGAGGTGTACCTGGGTTATCTCTTCTTTTAGAATGGGGGTTTCATGTTGTTATAATTTTAACTATATATTGTTAAGTTTACTACCTGCTTGGATTCTTCTTGGAGTTCTCGACTTGAGTCTTTTAGACCCAAACAATCTGTTTATTGCCTTTTGGAACAACATTTCTAAAACAATTTCTATTTAATAGTTAGCATAGTGCTCATAAGAATCTGACAGTTACACTGAGGAGTACCTGAGACAAAGGTTTTGAAACCTAGCTCAAGCTCAAGTGTTCTATGCCCTGGCATAGAGTTAACCCTTTCCTCTCCGGAGCAGTTCAAGTGCTGGGGCTAACTGCATATAGTCAAAATACATATAGTCAGAATACAACAAGACTCCATTAAAAGAAACAACATTACTATGGTGAGCAATTTTTTCTTCTGTGAGCTTAGCATGGCAATTTCATGAAGCCATGCTGTTCACTGTCCTGGAGATCATGATTCTCCAGGAAGTCTACCAACTGCTGCTTGATAATAGTCTCCAGCAGCTTCCCTATGATGCAGGGCAGTCAGATTGGTCTACATAGAAACCTAGAATGTGTTGGCAGAAAAGGACTGGTAAGCCCATCTAGTCTGCCCTATTTTCCCTGCGTAACACTACACTTAGGCCTCTGTTTGGTTACAGGTGTCCCTCCCTCCTCCCCTACTTCTATTTATTATACTCATGTGCCTGTCCCATACATGTTTGAAGCTCATTAAGTCTTTGCCCCTACCACCTCTCTGGTAAGCTGTTTCAGGCATTTGCATCCACCACCCTTTCTGTGAAGACATATTTACTCACAGCCCTCTTATACACTCTCCCCCCTCAAGCTTCGTAGCATGCCACTGTGTTTTGATTCTTTTCCTGCTATGAAGGAGACTTTTCTACTGCACTCTGTTCATTCCTGTGAGGTACTTATAGGTCTCAATCATGTCAACCCTCTTTCTCTTCTCCTCTCCTCTAGTGAGTACATATTCAGCTCCCTCTGCCTCCCCTCGTATGGTTTCTTGTGCAGTCCCCGTACCATTTTATTTGCCCTCCTCTGGACCGCCTCTAGCTTTTGATGTCCTTGCAGAGGTGTGGCCTCCAGAACTGGTCACAGTACTCCAGTTGGGGTCTCAAAAATGAGCAGTACAGAGGCAACACCACCTCCCTTCTCCTGCTAGTGATCCCTCTCCCTATGCAAACCATCATCCAGCTCACCTTGCCTACTGCCCTGCCGCCTTGAACTCATCAGGCATGATCACCACAAGGTCCTTCTCTTGCTTGGTACTAATAGGTACCTCACCCCATCTTTTACATAGTCCCTGGATTTTCCTGCCCATGGTGCATGACATTCCTGGTGTCCTGGCCAGCATTCCTCTTCCCATAAACCGATTCATGCAATCTCCAGGCTGTGTATGGGTGATGATGTGCGATACGGCCACCACCACACATTCAGTCACTTCACTACCAGTCTAGCATTGCCTGTAAAGCGCTTTGGGATACTGTGTATGAAAAGCGCTATATAAATGCTGATTCTTCTTCTTCTTCTTCACACTTTTTGTTATTGAAACTCAGCTGCCACTCCCTAGACCATGCCTCTAGTTTCCCCAGATCCCTTTACATTCTCTCCACCCCTTCCTGGGTGTCCATCCTGTTGGAGATTTTTGTGTCATCTGCAAAAAGACACACCTTTCCCTCCAGTTCCTCAGCAATGTCACTTATGAAGACACTGAAGAGGACAGGGCCCAGTACCAATCCCTGTGGTACTCCACTGGTCACTCTCCCTACAGTTTACCACCACTCTAGTTAGATACCCAGCTCACTACTTTCTCCCCAACACCCAGGCTGCCAAGTTTCTTTATCAGCCTCCTGTGTGGTACAGTTTAAGAGGCCTTTCTGAAGTCCAGTTAGAATATATCCACTGCTTTCCTTGATCCACCTACCTATTTACCCAGTCAGTTAAATCTATGAGATTTATTTGACGTGCTCTCTCCCTGTGAAACCATGCTTCCAGTGATCCTGCAGTCCACCAGTGGTCTGTACTTGCCTGGGTCTCCATTCTTCCTGCTCTTATGCAGAAGCATAACATCTGCCACGCTGCACTCCGTAGAGACCATAACTTTCGCTAGTGAGATATAGAACATGTCTCCCAAGGATGATACCAGAACCTGCACCACCTCCCTGAGTGCCTGGGAATAGAGCCTGTTATATACCAGTGACTTATCCACCTTCAACCCCTCACCCTTGAGCAGCCTGTCCTTGGTGATGGACCCATCAACATCTTAGTCACCCTCTCAACCTAAATATTGTATTCTGGCTGTGGCCCTCTTTCTTCAACCATGAAGACTGAGCAGAAATATTCCTTTGATATGTCTTCATTTTGCCCATATTCCCCTTCTTCAACCTTTCTGTTGCCCCTGTTTTTTCCTCTTCTCTTGGACATACCTTTGATGTGCTTACACGACTGGATGAGATAATATGAGATGATGCTTGTGTAACTTGATTTGCTTTGTGGCTTTCCGCCTCTCTGTCCATGGGATATACCACCCTGTAGGGGTATGACGCCTGGAACCCTAGAGGAGGGATCCCCCCCCTTACAGGTGCCGCGGGAATGAATGCATCAGTTAAAGGTAGGTTAGGAAGAAGCCCAAAAAGAATACCCAAAGATGTCGAGCTTCAAAGAGGCGAGGATGATGAATGAATCCTGTGAAGAGAAGGGCTAACTTCCTAAGGAGAGAGGGAAAAGCCGGGGCCACCATCCACCTCCATCCAACAGCAGAGCTTAACTAACTAGCTAGCACAACAAAACTCACCCGAATCAGGAACCAAAACAAAAAGGAAATCCAAAAAACTTCTGATCATAGGAGACTCCATGATTTGGGGAGTTGATACCCACCTCCAGCCAGGGGTAATGGTCAGATGTCTCCCAGGTACATCAGCATGGAGAGACACTGACCGCATTGCTAAAACTGTTCACAAAGCAGGAGAAAACATTGATGTCCTAGTACACATAGGGACTAATGATCTCGCCAGCTGGCCAGTTGTGGAGACCAAGGAACACCTGACCAGGCTGGGTGACAAACTATCATCTATTTCGTCCGGCATCTCCTTCTCTGAGATCCTGCCAGTCTGGGAGAGGGGAGCAGATGGATGGAAGGTCAGAGAAGGGGAGATAGGGGAGCTAAACATGTGGCTCAAGGGCTGGTGCCAAGAAAAAGGACACAGATTTGTAGGGAACTGGCAACAGTTCTGGGAGCGTAAGTTCTTTAAATTTGATGGACTGCATCTGACTAAGGAGGGAGTCAGTGCATTGGGGCAGAAGTTTGACGTCTTTGCAGAATATTTAAACTAGCAAATGGGGAGAGGGGTGCAGCACCCCATACGTCGAATGGGAAGAACACTCCTCCCCCCTCAGCTAGTGGTCAAACAGGGATTCAGCATGTTTGCAGTTCATTTGCATCACCAGGTAAGAAAAAAGGTTTGTCTCCCCATACGACGCACAGGGGTAATGCCAAACCTCACCCAACAACTAGCACACCAAAATCTGGCCAATGGAAAATTATGTACACAAATGCTCACAGCCTGGGAAATAAGATCCCAGACCTGCAGGCAATAATGTCAGAGGCTAAACTGGACATAGTAGCAATTAGTGAGACGTGGTTTACCAGTAACCACACTTGGGAGACTTCAGTACCTGGCTATGTATTGTTCGGAAGAGACCGAGGTGCAATAAGGGGGGGAGGAGTGGCCCTGTATGTCAATGAAAATATCAAAGCTACAGAAATTCAGAATACACATATGAGCCAGAAAACTGTCTGTCACCCTGAAACAGGAAATGGGACAGCCATAAGAACTGGGGTTGTCTACAGGCCCCCAGACCAAGGGGAGGACATAGACACATTACTGTTAGAAGATATACAAAACATGACAGCTAAAGGGAGGTTCTGATAATGGAGACTTCAACATGCCGGATACAGATTGGTCAATACCAGCAGGAACATCTGCCAGAACTAGACACATAGTGGATTCCTGCAGGGAAGGGCTTAAACAACTGGTACAACAACCCACAAGAGACAGGGCTATCCTAGATCTAGTACTGACTAACAGGGAAGGGATCACAGATCTCCAGGTAGAAGGTCACTTGGGGCCAGTGACAATCACATGGTATGGTTCAATTTGGCTACTACATCTAAATCATCCCATTCCAAGGCAAAATATGGGACTTCAGAGGAGCTGACTTTGATAAGATGGCCAACAGAGTTAAGCTAGCCCTGGCAAAAAGGAACACAGGTGAGGGGTACAGGCAAGTGGGCAAGCATTATGATGCAATATTTGAAGCAACATCCCATTGTGTTAGACAGAAAAGGAAGTGCAAAGAAGAAGGAAACCACTTTGGTTCTCAAATACAGTAGCAGAAAAGGTCAGAGCCAAAGGCTGGCCTTCAGGAAATATAAGGAACACAGCGGGATGAAGATAGGAGGCATACCAAACTGCCTAAGGGAAGCAGGGAAGGCAGTAAGGCAGGCAAAGTCCCAAACTGAGGAAGCACTAGCACGAACAGTAAAAGAAGGTGACAAGACTTTCTGTAGATACATTAGTGAAAGGAGAAAGTCCAGAGTGGGTATTATTAAGCTTAAGGGGGAAAAGGGAGCATGTGAGGAGGAGGACCCTGTAAAGGCATCTATCCTAAATAGATACTTTTGCTCAGTATTTACTGAAGAGAAGGCAGGGCAGGGCCCACAACTCAGCATCATGGACACAGGGGGGAGGGAGGTGAGCACTACTCCCTTCACAAAAGAAAGGGTCCTACAAGAGCTTGCTAAGCTCAGGGTGGATAAGGCAATGGGACCTGATGGCATACATCCCAGGGTACTTAAGAAGCTAAAGGTGGAACTAGCAGAGCCATTAGCAGAACTGTTTAGTGAGTCTCTGAGCACAGGAGAGGTCCCAGAAGACTGGAGAAGGGCTCATGTGATCCCGCTCCACAAGAGTGGTAGCAGGGAGGAGGCAGGGAACTACAGACCAGTCAGCTTACCTCAGTAGTGGGCAAGATTATGGAGGCACCCTTAAGGAAAGGATAGTGCAACACCTGAATCCATAGGGGACAGGATCCAAGACAGCATGGGTTTACAAAAGGAAGGTCCTGTCAAACTAATCTCATAGATTTCTTTGGCTGGGTAACCAGAGTGGTGGACCAAGGGGAGCAGTTGATGTTGCCTACCTTGACTTCAGCAAAGCTTTGACACTGTTCCACATAGAAGATTGATAAATAAGCTGGGTAGGCTCGGGTGGGTCAGAAGTTGGTCAACTGGGTGGCAAACTGGTTGACAGGCAGAAAACAGAGAGTGGTAGTAAATGGTATACAGTCAGAAGAGATGCAAGTCACAAGTGGGTACCTCAGGATCAGTTCTGGGGCCAGTCCTCTTCAACATCTTCGTTAGTGACCTTGCAGATGGACTAGAGGGTAAGGCTTGTCTGTTTGCAGATGACACCAAGATCTGCAACAGAGTAGATGATCCAGATGGGTGGGCAGAATGAGAAGAGATCTGGATAAACTAGCAAAATGGTCAGAAGAGTGGCAACTGGGCTTTAATGCAAAGAAGTGCAAAATCATGCACATAGGGAAGATAAACCCTGAAGCCACCTATAGGCTGGGAGGGGAGTTGCTAGCAGTCACAAAGGAAGAAAGAGGCTTGGGCATTATCATCACTGATGACCTGAAATCATCCAAGCAGACCTCTAAAGCAGTAGGTAAGGCCAGGGGGGTGTTAGGGTGTATTAGTAGTGGTATCACAAGTCGTAAGAGGGAGGTAATAATCCTCTTTACAAGACACTGGTTAGGCCCCATCTGAGTACTGCGCAGTATTGGAGGCCACACCTTCACAAGGGCATTAACCAAATTGAGGCAGTCCAGAGAAGGGCAACCAAAATGGTGCAGGGACTGCATTAGAAGACGTATGAGGACAGATTAACAGAGCTCAATATGTATACCCTGAGCAAAGGAGGAGAGAGGTGATATGATCGAGGCATTCAAACACCTTAAGGGCATTAACAAGGTGAAAGAGTCTAACATGTTTAAATATAAGAAAATAGCAGGACAAAGGACACAGCATGAGATTAGAGGGGCCGATTAAGGGGAATGTAGGAAATTCTTTTTCACAGAAAGAAAGTGGTGGATGCATGGAATGGCTTACCACAAGAAGTGGTGGCTATGAATACAGTGCAGGGCTTCAAACAGGCATGGGATAGGCATAAGGAGCAATACAAATGACTATGAATAGATAGGCCACTGACAGAGCAAAAGGCCGATGGCACATTTATAAGGTAGAAAAAGAAATGGGCAGACTGGATGGGCCTTATGTCCTTATCTGCCATCAACTTCTATGTTTCTATGTTCTATGTAACCGAAGAAAGCACCAACTCTAACTAATATTATGACCATTGGCACGGAGGAGAGAAAAAAACCCTTTGAGGAGGAAACCTCTGGGGATCCAAGGCCTACGTCGCCTTCCCTCCAGGCTGACGACATTTGATTTGAGCACGTATGTCGGTAAAAGAATGGTTCATTAACGAGGGATATAAGTAAGGAGGATGATGATGATAGAGGAAACTCCAAAGAAGCACAGATTAAAGAAGAAACATGAGGCAACAGGGACCTGAGAAGGGTATGCTCAGGTAGTCGATAGGAAGGAGTAAATCCATGTAGAATTCAGAGGAGCAAGGGGTATCCAGATGTGCTCATGAGGAGATTCCAGATGTGCTGATGAGGAGACCGGGAATAATGTAGACTGACTTGATTGAATGATGCGAGTGAGCAGACACTGAGGTTGAAGAGGCATGCTTGATTATGCGATATGAACGATTAGACTTTGAACAATTAGACCCTGAGGTTGTAGTTGATGAGGTAGCATAGGATTCAATGATAGGAATGTTCAAGTAATCGATGTGAATGGATAAACCTTGAGGTAATGCTGAGTGAATGATGACTGGAGTTATGAACTCGATACATGTGACAGAATGGCCGCGGGTTGATAAGGTGGCATAGGAGTCATGATAGGTATGCCTAAAAAGAATTATCGATAGCAGGCCACAAGTGGAGTGAATCCCGGATGGCCGGTATGGAATCAGAAAAGGAGAAGACAGGAATGATTCAATGATAAAGATGATTGCCGCAGGAGAGCAGCGGTTCAGCATGAGCAGATCGGGGAAAAGGAGACTGAAAATGAACTTGAAATTGAACGAAGGAACAGACAATGATGAATACTGATGGCGATGATTGCCGCAGGAGGGCATGATCTTGAAATTAACCTGTACGGCGGTAGTAGGCTCCTCGAAAGGAGGGAGACTCGGAGGCCAGGAAGGCATGTCTGGAACCAGAGGGTATGCAAACCAGAGGGTACGCTCAGAAGGAACCGGATGAGAACAGGAGCAAGGCCGAGGAATATAAAATAGGAACAGATGAGGTACAAGGATGGATTGAAGCCATGGAGGCTGGTACGGGAAAGCAAGTTAGGAAAGGAGGGAGGACGTAATGATGGTGGAGAGCTCGATAGAACAAAGTGACTAAGCAGACTCCTCAAAAGAAGGTAGAGTCAGAAATTAACTTGAAAAGGGACTTGAAAGATAGTGGAGAGCCTCCAGCCAGCCTTTAGTAAGGGTGGCGGACAGGAAGGCATGACCGTTAGGAAGAGAGAGATGAGAAATGAAGCCATGAGCGATGTGAATCCTTGACCGCTGATGATGGTCCGAAGCCATGATTGGAGGCTTGAGCATATGAGTCAAGATAGGTATGCCCAAAAGAAATATCGAGTGCAAGCCAGACAGAGCTAGACGAGGCATACTGATTGGCCGTGAGCAGAGAGAATCCTTGATGGCTGGTATGGGACAAGAACCACAGGGCCAGACAGAGACATTGGGTGCTGGAAATAGATGAGCGGGTCAAGGTGAGGCATTGGGAATCTGAAGGGTGATGAAGACGGAGGTCAGACTGTGCAGAGGAGGACCAGACGTAGGCACCCAGACACCAGACGAACGAGGGGGATACACAGAGATAAGGAAAAACTGCAAAGAAAGCACTGGACAAGGAAGGAGGGAGAGCACACATTCCGGCCAAGGAGGGGGATGCATGATGAAGAAATGGAAATGAACAGACCCTGAGGGTAGACAGAGAACCGGGGTCAACGAAGGAGAACAGGACTCCGGCAGGAATGAATAGGAGATGCTAATGGCAGTAGGCAAAGGACGAGAAAGAGGCATTGCAGGAATCCCATAAAGGCAGGAAACTGATAATGTATAAAACAGCGGCAGGTAGAGACGGCCAAGCTCAATTGAGCGATGGGAGCAGGGAGACACTGGAAGCAAACCAGAAAAGGAGGAGGCGATTGGGGGTTCAACACATACTTTATAAACAGTCTTTGCAAGCTCAATTTCAGGACGATGTATGATCGGAGGAATGGCAGGATAGGGAAACCCCAAAGAAGCACAGGACAAGGAAGGGGGGGGGGCTGAACAATAGGGAAAGATGAACAATAGGGAAGGGCCAAAAGAAAGCACGTTTCAGTATCAAAACCCAAGCAAAGACACCCTCCCTATGTCATGTCCGGTACAGCCACCAAGAGATGCACAAGGTATAGCTAGTTAGACTGTGACAATTCAGTGAGTGAGGGAAGCAAGGGATTCAAGAGATCGATTGATTGACTGATTAGATATCCAAGGTAGCACGCTGAGCCAAAGGCCCAAATGCAGGTGCAGCCCAGAGCAGCAAACACGCAGCTACAAGATGACAAACACAGCAAATGGGAGATATCACTGGCAATGGAGAGAAAGCAGTTAAAAAAATATATATAGCACAAGACACGGTGGAAGGGAAACCACACATCACAGCAGGAGATGGTCAGTAGCAATGACATACAGATGGAGCAAGTAAATACCGTGTCAGACTGGAAGGTCGAAATGCACAGGAGTACAGGCAGCATGGATAGGAAATGGGAAGAGCAGGTGATGAGGAAAAGCAAAATGAGAAGGCTTGCTGACCCCTGAAAGCAACCCTGTAAAGAATGTCCCAGGCATTAGACAGGGTGAAGCATAATGACAGGTGCACCACACTACGGTGGTATGGTAAGCCGGAGGTCTATGGAAGCTGGATATGAGTGCCATACGGCAAGGCTGCAATGATGGGTGGACCCGAAGGATCCAATGCCGGTGAACACGACAGAAGTCAGGCAAAGGCTAGCTGAAATGCGCCGGGAAGGAATGGCTACCCAGGAGAGGGAGGCAAGAGGTAGGATAGCAGAATGGAATAGTCCCAGGCTGAGTGAGTAGGGAAGCTCACGGCACTGCCAGAAAAGACACAAAGCCAGCACAGGCACAGCTGAAACAAAGCCAAGGCAGCAGGAGCCACGCCGGAGAGGGAGAACGGAGAGGAAGAAGCCAAAACGAGGATGGCTACAACACGTCCGAAGCTCTGGTGCGGTGATGGGGAAGAAGAGTGGGGAGTCAAGAGATCTGCAGGGGAAAGAGCAGGATCAGGAGTAATGACACAAAATGCGAGGTAGGGAAAGGGAGAGAGAAACAACACTGAGACGGTGAGAGGTACAAGCGACTAACAGGCAGACATCACCAGGAGCGAACAGAGCAGGGGGGCCAGGAGGGAATGGGGGCTGAAAAACAAACGCAGCACAGGAAAGAAGAGAGAGAGAGAAAGAGAGAGAGAGAGATGTTAGGGGGGGAACAAACGAGCTGGAAGGCAAGCAGGAGCATCCAGAGGCCACATGAAGGAAGAACAGAGCAGGAAAAGGCACAGCCGGCAAGGCTTCTGGCTGCAATGAAAAAGGAATCCTGGCAAAGCCCAGGATGTGAGACCTTTTAAGCTTGATGGGGGAGTGACATTGTTGCTCCACCCATCAAACCTTGTGCTTAAAGCCCTCCCATAAAAAAACCTTGTCATTTTTCTGCACCCCTTCTGCTATTCTGCACTCTGCTGTAGCCTTTGCCCTCTGAACTGCATTGTTGGCCTCTTTCAGTTTGCTAATTTAGTGTTACCTGTTTGCTTCTGACTGATCAGCCTTATACCTTCTGATGGTAGATTTCTTGGCCCAGGCTGCTTCTCCCACCTCTCTGTAAAACTAAATAGGTTTCTTGTTCCTCTTTCCGATCCCAACTAGTCTTAGGCATGCCATATTGTAGATGCCTACTCACATAGAGTACTGTGTCCAGTTCTGGAGACCACATCTCTGGAAGGACATGGACAGAGTAGAGGCAGTCCTGAGGAGAGAAACAAAAATGGTGTAGGGTCTGCACCAGAGACCCTATGAGGAGAGACTAAAGGACCTCAATATGTAAACCCTGGAAGAAAGGCAGGAAAGGGGAGATATGATAGAGACTTTCAAATACCTCATGGGTATAAGCAAGGTACAAGAGGGAAGCATTTTTTCAGAAAAAAAGATGCTCAAGAACAAGGGGGGCATGCTATGAAGCTGGTGGGGGCTAGACTCGGGGAAACATAAGGAAGTACTTCTTCAGAGAAAGAGTACTGTGATGCCTTGAACAGCCTTCCAATGGAGGTGGTGGGGGCAAAAACTGTAGCGGGATTCAAAAACACATCGGATAGACATAAGGAACCTTAGTCATTAGGGAAGGGTGAGCTAAGCCAGAGATCAAGCAGGGTCTATAATGTTATAGCAGGTATGGAAAATGGGAAGACAGGTGGGCCAAGCGATCCTTATCTGCCATCAGATTCTATGTTTCTATACCTCTTGGGTCCCCTGTTTAATGATGTTTTATTTATTTTCTGCCCCCTCTAAGTGTCCTGATACCTTGAGTTTCCTTCTAAACTCTTCCTCCATCCTTTTAAAATTTGCCCTTCTAAAGTCCAGAAATAGCATCTGGGACCTCAGCTACTGGGCTTTGAGAGCAGTGCTGAAGCACATCATGTTGTGATCACTTTACTCAAGAGGATATTTCTGTGTTGTCCCAGTTTGACAGAACTATGTACAGAATGGCACAATCCCTAGTCTAGTGTTTTATATGCTGTGTTAGGAAATAGTCCTGCAAATGATCCACAAGCACCAAGCACTTGGTTCCTAGTTCCATGCCCCTAGGAATACGTCAGTCCACACTAGCATGTTTAAGTCTCCTAGCAGGGCAACTTCCCCTTTGCCTCTACCTTTCCAATCTCCCCTATGAGTGCCCTTTTCATCTCTTCCAACTAATTAGTAGGCCTATAGACCACAGGCATGTTGTCCCAATACTGGAACTGGTTAAACTGCAGTTGTTTAATGCATACAGTATATGTATTGCCTGTTGTATATTATGAAGTAGTACTTATCTTTGTAACCCCCCTGCAAATGGGGGTTCCCAAAAGACTTCCAGGAGCTTGCTTGAATGCTCCAAGCCTGAATGGTGTTTGGCATTTAAGCCATTTATCAGTGAGTGTTTTTAGAGCCTCTGGTACTGTCTCTTTAAGAGCTGTCTGCTTGCAGACATAATTAGTTTGTATGGGGGGACTGTGTGCTTCTCTGAGTACCACTCAAGCTGCTGCCAATTCACTTCATTTTGCAGTCACTAGGAGTGCAAAGGAACCTATCTGAAAGATGTAACTGTTTGCCAGAAATTATTTAGAGTAATAATGAAATTACAGTTTGTCTAACCTGCTTTCTTTGCAGTCAGAACTGTGTCTGCTAGTTCCCCATTCTAGTTTTGAACTGCTGAACTGGACCAATCAGTGTGGGGTAAGCTAGCTCTAAAATGGTGCCTTGGACGAATCAGAACTTGACTCATAATCTGAGCCAGCCACAAGAGGATTGTATGGGCAGTGACTCTGGGAGATGTAGTTTAGACTTCAGTGCCTTTTGGACCAACAGCAGCAGTCTATGAGTGACAGCCAATCCAGTCAAGAACTGGGAGGAACTCAAAGGAAGTGCCCGTTTTGTCAGTTGGGGTTTCAGTTGAGCTTGGCAGTGAAGAAGGAAGGAGCCCTGTGCTTTTTAGTGTGCAGTTTTAGTCAAAACGTGTGTAAGGCCCAGAGTTCCGGTCTGCAGCTTGTGTAACAGCTTGTTAGGACTGAATCTGTCCCTGTGAAAAGAATCAAAGGATCTCTGAAGAGTAGAAACCAGGCTCACCCTGTAGAAGACTGGAGGAATTGCTGAAAATTGCACTCTGTCTGTCAGGAACTGAATCTGCTGTGTGTTCTCCGGTATTGTGCAGTAATTGCGATCGGGATACAGATGCAGCCTGCCTGGTATAGTGCTTTCTTTTATATGGATGTGCTAAGAGGTTTGTGTACCTCAAGTGAGCCCTGCTGACATTGAAGGACCCTATCTTATTTGGAGGTCGTGAGTACTAATTCAGGGTCGCCCTCGTTGAATTGCCACATTAAATCCAAATGGAATTACTGTACTGCTGACTGTTTAATTCTCCCTTTTCTCTGTGTGAAAGGGCCCTACCAGCTGCCACGGTTTGGACTAGCCACTAGGGCTTGGGTACCCAGGGACAGTAACTGATAGGGATAGGCCTGTGCACAGAGCCATAGGTAGATTATTAGAGTGATAAGCTAATTAACCTGATTTCCCGTCCTTGTTATATCCCCTAAATAAATCAGAGCTGCTTGTTTCAGCAAAGTTATACTGCCTGAGGTATTTGTCTATGTTAAAGTACTGTACTGTGATTGTTGCACTGTATCTCATTTCACAGGAGGTCCCAGTGCCGGAACCAGACCTGGGGTAAGTGTATACTGTGAAGGTAATTCTGATATATTGTGTGGGCCACTAGTGGGAAGAAAGGGGTTGCAGTGTCCCAGAGGGCTGTGACCAAGTTAGTTTAACTATTGCAAACCCTGACCTCTGGGTGGAGGCACCCGCCATTGGATCCAGGCCCCTCAACCTGTTAGTGGCAAATCAGGCAGGGGTAGTAGCCCCTGGGATAGTGCCATCTAGGGGTTACATCTTCTTATGTATATATATATATATTATGTTTCTTCACATAATTATTTTTAAGACTGATAATTTATTTACTATATTCCTAGTTCCCGTGAATTTTATTGTGCCTTTTTCCTTTGTAACCAGGTGTATGCAAAAAGGTATCCATTGTAAGTGAGTTTTAGTGCAACTGGGAGTGCCTTATTCATATTATTGAATAACATTTGCTGTTGCTGCTGCTACTACTACTACTACTACCACCTAAGTTAGAAGTGCTCCTCCCTACCAGCTAAACCCATAGAGATTCCACCCATCCCCTCCCCCTATCTACATATCTTTCATTGCCCTGATCCCTTCCTGGGTGTACAGCACTATATCTCCCCTCTTTTGCTATCTTTTCTGAACAGATTAGAATGGTTGGAGGTCATGCACATTTCAGTGATGGCTATATATAATCTCTATGATATCACTAGAGAAATTTCCTGACTGCATGCAGTGCTGCTGTATGGCCACCAGAGAGAATATCTTTAGAAATATTGTAAAATATCTGGAAATATCTGATCCTGTCTTTTGCTACAACTTTATCAGGCCTTCACTCTTCTGCCATGGCCTGTAGGTCTCTCATTTGTTCCTAAGACTTCTGGGATTTATTCCGAAGGTGCTCCAGGAGCAAAGTTTTATTTCCATACCATGTCTTTTAAAATGTCTTTCCTTGCTTGCCCCCTGTTCCTTTTTGCATTGTGCAGCTCCCTCCCTGGGTGCTGTGATTTCTGCTTCCTGGTGAATCTCACTGCCACATATCCTGCCTGAATTATTCATTACTCCCTGAATCCCCCCTCTAGTTTGGGTAGTGGTAGCTAAGTAGTCTCCCAGGAATCTTCCAATAATCGCTCCTCACAGAGTTTCCAGAGACCACCTGAAGGGCCATGCTGTGAGTTCTTGAGTGCACCACTCCTTTAGTTGTTTGATGTTGTGCCCCACAGAGTCTGTCTGAAATCATCCAAATAAGAAATAACACCGCTGCACTAAAATAACTTTTTCGGCTAATTTGTACAAGAAGCTGTGCTAGCCCAGGGGTCCTCTTACTTGTTCAGTGATTCGCTGCCAAATCATCCAAATAACCATGTGGGCCCACCTGTCTCTCAGGTCTGACACATTCTCTAGCTAAAGTCTCTAACCATGCTTAGCTCAGCACTTGGTTTCTTTAGTCTATGCTTTGGCTCTGGTTGATTCCTTGGTCTTGGACTGCACTGTGGCTCAGGCTGTGTGCTGGGCTTAACTTGCTTTCTCTGCTTCAGTCCCCTCTTGTCTGTTTCTCACATGCTTACCCCCCTCAGCAGCACTCTTATTTCCAGCTGACTAACTTGAGTCCATTTTGCTACAACTATGTCACTTCCCTGAGCCCCCCATGTAGCTTTTCCTGCTGTAACTCTCAATCCTTTACACACACACACACACGTGCACACACTGCACACTGCTTCTTTCTCTGTTTTCACCATTCAAGCTCCCAGCTTCTGTCCTACAGTAGTAGCCACAGACACTGCAAGCTATTTCCAGAAATAGCTGATGCTTTTTGCATTTAAACAGTAGGGGCAGCAGAGAGAAACTCTTCAGAAATTTCGCAAAATATCTGGAAATAGCTTGCAATGTCTGAGGCTACCACTGTAAGTAAATCAGCAGGCTGGGCTAAGGAAGGCAAATGCAAGCTTTAAAGGGGCAGACTCCCTTGTCTCATTTGTTCTTTTTATGGCTGCATTGCATCATGATGCAATGCCGACTTACTGTTATCAGAAGAAGGTGTCTGTTACCAGAATTCCTAATGCAGCACAGCTTTTGTTGTTATGAGGAAGTGGAATTGAAGCACAACTTCCTGAAAGTCTCTCCGCATCCTCCCATTCACTACAGTGTGTTTTCTTCTTCTCCCCCTTCCCACACCACACTATTGTCTCTCTTTGTCTCTCTCTCTCTCTCTCTCTCTCCCCTGCTGCACTGTTTTCTTTGTCCCAACTGAAGGGGCTGGTGATTAAAAAACAAGCATTTGTCAATGCTGAATGTTTGCTGTTTGCACTGTTGTTGTACCCGGTCCCGTCCTGCTCGTACACATTTTTACTGTACAGTGGAGCAGGGTGGAAACAGGGGAGAGTAAACCACTATACAGCCATAAAAACAAGCATTTGTCAATGCTGAATGTTCACCGTTTTTACTGTTGTTGTACTGGGTGCCCTCTTGCTTGTACACATTTTTACTGTATAGTGGAGTGGAAATGGGGGAGGGTTAAAGAAAATAATATGAGCAGACTGGATCTACTGTCAGATTCTGTTTCTATTCTGTGTGTCTATGTTACTAAACAAAGGAATTATTTTAAACTGTGAAAAAGTGTTAAGTGCAATATTATACTAATTATACTGACATTAAGTCTAGTGATAAAAATATACCCCTTGTTTTGTACATTGAAGATTTAACTCCATACATTTGTTTAAGACCCTATTTCCTCCAGAGCCATTGATCTCGGCAACTATACTGTTGATCAGACCTGGTATGTTACTACATAGTGATGAAATATAAAAATATGCATACATGAACAAGGCATGACAATGACCACTTCTTGTTTCTCAACCCGAAGACTTCGTAAAATAAATACATAGTTTTGTCTAAGTTTATTTAGTATTATATATATATATATATATATATATATATATATACACACATATAAAGACAAAGAACCTCTGTGTGCAAACACTGAGGCAAGGGTTACCCTAAAGAGCATTTGGCTGGGAAGCTGTTGCAAGTTCATAATTACACTCAGACACGTAAGCATCATGGTTGCAGAGAATACAGAGTCATGTTGGTTCAATTTTGGCAGACCAGGAGCGAAATGCTCAGCCAGAAGGGTGCACAGGTGATATAGACAAGAGCCTGCCTCAGGACTATCAGTATGCCCTCATCTGCTTGACACTATGGTATGGACTAGTTGGTTTGAAGACATGTCTGTCTTGGATATGTTGTGGTGAACCCATTAAAATAAAAACTATTTAAAAGACAAAGAACCTCTGTATGCAAACACTGAGGCAAGGGTTACCCCAAAGAGCATTTGGCTGGGAAGCCAAGTTTCAAGAAAATACAAATCCACACATGCCCACACAATGCAAAGCATCATGGGCTGCATATGCAGATCACCACAGAATGTTATGCTGGTTCAACTTTAAGCAGAATTGCATGGTGCCGAAAGGCCTCTCACACAGTTTGCAAAGGGTGTTGCCTCAGTGTTTGCACACAGAGGTTCTTTGTCTTTTAAATAGTTTTTTTATTTTAATGGGTTCACCACAACATATCCAAGACAGACTGTCTTAGGCTAGCTGGTCCATACCACTTGGGTGTCAAACAGATGAGGCATACTGATGAGTCCTGGTAGGACGAAACACGTGTCTATGTCATTTGTTAGCACCCTTTGCAAACTGTGAGAGGCCTTTCGGCACCATGCAATTCTGCTTAAAGTTGAACCAGCATAACATTCTGTGGTGATTTGCATATGCAGCCCATGATGCTTTGCACTGTGTGGACATGTGTGAATTTGTATTTTCTTGAAACTTGGCTTCCCAGCCAAATGCTCTTTGGGGTAACCCTTGCCTCAGTGTTTGCGCACAGAGGTTCTTTGTCTTTTAAATAGTTTTTTATTTTAATGGGTTCACCACAGCATATCCAAGACAGACTGTCTTAGGCTAGCTGGTCCATACCACTTGGGTGTCAAACAGATGAGGCATACTGATGAGTCCTGGTAGGACGAAACACGTGTCTATGTCATCTGTTAGCACCCTTTGCAAACTGTGTGAGAGGCCTTTCCGCACCATGCAATTCTGCTTAAAGTTGAACCAGCATAACATTCTGTGGTGATTTGCATATGCCGCCCATGATGCTTTGCATTGTGTCGGCATGTGTGAATTTGTATTATTTATATATATATATATATATATATATATATATATATATTTTTTTATAAAATGGGTAGGAAAAGAAGATCATCTAGTGGCCGAAGATCATCAGGTGACCATGCGTATATCAGCACGCGACCGCACACCTGCACTTTTAACCCCCTTCAAAACAATTTTAACATTTTATAAGATAGATAAACCACTCTGAGGTGTGCGTTCGCACTCTGATATATGCATGCCTTGGGCAGTTGACGCACACCTCAGAGTTTATTTTATATACTGTATATATCAATCATATATACAGTATACATTCACATTTCTGGTCCAGTGTAGTACAGTATGGTCTGCAAGCCCATAGGCGTACAGATCATACTGTGTGCTGTTATTTGGCGGGCGGCTGGGCAGAATGCGGGAGAAGTGCTGCCACCTGCCAACGATGGGGGGTGCACTGGGTGGCCGGGGGACCTCTGTGGGTGGGGAGGGGGGTACCACTGGACCACCAGGTTATACCTCAGTTCCACAATGGCCTGCGATCGGGCGTACGGGGGGGGAGTTACCGCTAGACCACCAGGGATGATTACACTTTATTACAGCCCACGATCGGGCTTACTGGGGGGGCGAGTTATCACTATACCACCAGGGATTTTGACAGTTATTACAGCCTGCGATCGGGTGTACTGGGAGGTGGGTTACCGCTAGACCACCAGGGATTTTGACAGTTATTACAGCCTGTGATTGGGTGTATGAGGGGCACTGGACCACCAGTGGGGTATGTGTGCCTTGCAATGGTGGTCTGGGTGGGTGGGTGGCCACCCATGGCTGGCGGCTGCTGGGTTGCGCTTTGCAATACAGCAGCCTGCCTGTAGTGTCAGGACTTTCTCCTGCTTTCGGGCTCAACTTTGAGCCCTCTTTTTGCCTACACAATGCAGGGTTGTGCCGTCAGATGCGCCTGCTCATCCCGGCTGAATATCGGGATGTGCCGTGATATGAATGGGCACGCCCCCTGCATCTGCACTGTATAGGATTACATTGTGTCCCTGCGCATCAGGACATGCACTGTGCCTGGCAGCCCTTTGAATATCCTGCCGGGGCACAATGTGGGGTTGTGCCAGGCGCAACCCCTTTGAATATCCCGGCCTACATATACAACTTAAAGCAAAATAACCATAGGCAGGCAGTATGAACTACAGTATATATTTTCAGAGCTATTACATAGCACTTAGCAGGCAGCAGTGTTTCGCTGCCATCTGGTACGGTAAGTGCTATGTAATAGCTCTGAAAACAATATATAATCTATATATTCCGTACTGCTTGCCAATGTTTATTTTGCTTTAAGTTGCACACAGACTGTTATAACACCTTATTGCACATTTGCACATAAAATAAAGTGCATTGGTATATTTCCCTTAAATTTTCCTGCTTTGCTTTTATTTTTAAGTCATGCTGAACCAGGCACAATCTGTCTTTCTGGAGCGGGCATTCCATTGCTTCCCCACTGAATTGAAATGATAAAATTGCTAGTCACTAATCACATTATATGAAATTCTGTTACATACATAACCTGATTATCTGCCTCTACAAGTACTAAGCTACTTTTAAGCCCATTAATTACAATAAATCAAGCAAACAGTCGGCACACTTGCTGCTTGTTTACATACAACACTTTGCATTGCGAGATGCCTTTTTTGCATAGAAAAAATAATCTCCTGGGTTTTTTTTCCAATCAGTGTTCATTGGCATATTGAACAGTTAATAATTAGTTTGTAAAATAATTTTCATTGATCTAGTTTGAGAATTGCATCGCCAGTATAACATTGCAAAGTACTGTACTTTTTTAAAGAAGAAACTAAGTTATTAAAGAATGCATCAAGGCAACCTTGCAATAATCATCTTTTTTATTTAACAGATATATGTGCATATTTTTGTCTGTTTTGCCATGAAAGCAGTTCATGTAATGGCACCATATTGTCAGCTCACAATGATGGAAGTACTGTTGTAACCTCCGTTTGTCACTCGAGAGCCTGAAACTAATAAATACAAATGCCTCATATTGTTCACTGAAGTGTAGTTTTGAAGAGCTTATTTTGACACTGAGGCAGCAACGCCTTTTTTTTTTTGGCAAAGTGAAAGTATATTGCAACCTGATAAAGCAATGGTGCCCTTCTCTGTTTGCATTAAAATAACTGCCAATTAGTTGTAAAGAACTTGCAATCAATACTGAATAAACTATAGAAATAAGGGGCTATTCTATCATTGCTTTCTGACTACAAAGACTGTAGCACACTGCTAACTTTCATGTGGTCCATTGTCTTGGAACATAAATAATGTGTAGTATACCAGATTACCTATAGAAATTGCTTGAGTGTTTACCAGTGCATTTTAAAATGCTTTAATTGCAATTCTAATCATCTGATCAGAGCCAAAACATCTGCTAATGCATTAACCTGACACCAGTTTCCTTTGAAATGATTATTTTTATGGCTTCACTACTTCTATATCCTTTGTCATGTTAATGCATTAGCAGCTGTTTTGACTCTGACCAGAGTTTGTTTCAATCAGCCAAAGCTGGGCGAGTCACCTTCTTTTTTCTGTTTTCATACTGCACACAATTTCTGCATTTACCAGTGTATTGTGCTTGTCACTTGTCTGGTAATGCTGCCAGCAGCACTGTCTGTGTAAGTCTGGCTAAGAATGCACACTGGTACATCTTTTAAAAACACAGGCTAGTCGGATATACTATGTTGTCCCTAAACCCGATATCCTGAGTCTCAGGCTACTGAGTTTAGTGGCACGAAATACACACTCCTGAATCAATCAGATGCCCAACAGTACAATGTTGAGCATCTGATTGAAAAATACAAAATACAAGTTGGGGGGCTTCGCCACCTAAACGCCGTATGTGGGAGGCTCTGCCCCCCACACCCCCATAACTAAAATAACAAACTCTGAGGAGGAGCGGACCTCGGAGTTAAACAAAATTAGTTATGGAGGTAATAAAATAAATGGACACAGTGCGGACCAGAACCCGGGCCTTCCAGGGCACACTGGCCGAGCTACCAGTGGTTTAGCCCTCAACACCACTAGGGCAGCTCAGCCAGCCTCCAGATCCAGCCAGGATTTGTAGACCATCAGCAGGGGTGAGCTAACAACCCATTACATCCGCTACCATACCCCTGTAAATGTCCAGGTTTACTATTGCCGGGATTCTCACTATCCAGATGCTGCACCTGTCAAGCAATACTGCACGGACAGGTCAGTGTTGGGATAGTGAGTCTCGGCATAACATAAGAGTACCGAGTAGTCTCTAGGCATCTGTTTGACTGATGAGTCATCTCTGCATTTCAGAGGTGAAAATGAGATGCATTAAGATCTTTCTTACAAATCACTATTTTTATTCAGATGCAACGTATTTACGGAGCCCCTTGTTTTTGTGACAAGGGGTTGAACAGTTTGGTAACAGTTCCAGTGAAAACTGTCAGCTTTATTAAGTTACAGCTCTCAAGCTCTGGGCTGATATCAAATTTTGATTGTCTTTCTCTGACAGAGGGTTCTATAATTTAAAATGATCTGTGTTCAACAATGACATCATTCACCATTTGCTGAGACAGCACATTTTTACAATCTCCTCTCTGAACTATGTATTCTAACAACAGATGTTTTTCCTATCTGCATTAAAGCAGCAGTATTTGTTAGTCAGTCAACAATATTATGATATAGTTTTTTTAGCAAAAGTGTGTGTCTGATATCCTTAGGTTCATCCTGAGAGTATTTAAAGATCAAATGCACACATATTTCATAAACAGCTTGAATTCATGTTCGTGTGTCATGATTAGTGTTTCCTGAAAATATCATGCTGTTTGGTTTAGTGGTTTTCTTTAAATCAGCATATGTTAATGTGCTCTGCAGTAACTGAAAACAGTGAAGAAACAGTGAAGATGTCTCTGTCCCTGTCGGTGAGCAATGACATCATACTTGTCCAGCTTGCTGCTTCAGCAATTAAATCCCTGACTGACTAAGTTGTTGCAGTTCCTAGTTAGAGCAGTCTGTAGAGCTAAATGATTTCACTCAGAGTTTGTTACTAACCCATCTGGCTTCTGTTTAGAGACATATGCTTAAAATCTATCTTTCTGTTCTCATAAAAAGTTGATAATTTGAGGTTCAGTGCTGAATTGAGGTGGTATGAATGAATGTCTGTGAGAAATTACCTTGTCTGTATCACAGATGTCAGTTCCCTGTCATCAAAACTCTGCATTCTATTCTGGCTATATAACACAAGGTTGTTTAATGGATATAAAATAAATCTGCATTCTGTTAATTCTTAGAAGCAGTGTGTCTGTGATGTAGCCTCAATAAATAGGTTCATGTGAGAACAATTTTGTTTTTATGTCAGATTGACAAACGTGTCTGCCACACACTGCTATTTCAGGAACATGTACTGTATAAACTCAAACATTTCAGTTCTTTGTGGGCTTCTGTGTGAAAATACCTCTTATATGTGTATAACTAGAAATACTATATGGCATCCTGATGCCCCTGCATCCTGCCTCCTGCCTCTCTGTTGATGCTGCTGCACCATGCTTCCCTCTGTCCCCCATCCCCACTATCAGGATTAGTGCACACTGTTGCCCCCTTTTCCTGTCTCCACAGACAGGGATGGTGTGCTCTGCTAAGCCCTAGAGTCTCAGGGACTCTGCCTTCACAGTTTGGGCTGCTGCACCAGGCCATCAAAGGTGGGGCTTTTGCTGCACCGTGCTACCCACTTCCATTGTCCCAAATGGGCAGGGCTGCTGCACCATGTGCACCCTGTCACACAGTCAGGGCTGCTGTACCCTGATGCCCCTCTGTGTCCTGCACCACAGTCAAGGCTTCTGCACCGTGCTGTACTCTGTACCCTGACATTACTGTGCCCTGCTGCATCATCGAGCCTCTTGCCCCTACAGTTAGAGTTGTTGCACCATGCTGCTCCCTGTCACTAGAGTCAGATCATTAGGTACACTGCCCAAAACTACCCCAAAGAAAATCAAAAAATACTTTCATCTTGTGTTATAGGGTGGGGGACTGAGGGTAGAAGGGTGCAGCAGCCTCAACTGCTTGTGCAGGAGGCAACAAGGTGCAGCAGCCCTGACTGTGTGGAGAAGACAGTGGGCAGCAGGTTGCAGCAGCCTCACATGAGGGCAGGAGACGGGGGCTTTTGGAGCAGGGGAAAGGGGGAAGCAGAAAGCTACCGTCTACTGACGGCTCAGTGGTAATGTGAGGAAATTCATTTTCACGGAGAGAGTGGTGGACGCATGGAACCACCTTCTTGGAGTGGTTGTGGGGTCTAAAACAGTGGGGGAATTCAAACATTCATGGGACAGACATAAGGCAATTATAGTGGGGTGGTTGCAGGAAGTAGGCTGTTGGTTAACTAGAATCTGCAGCTTATCCAATAGGTAGGGAAATGGGCAGACTGGGTGGGCCAAGTGGTCCTTATCTGCCGTCAAAGTCTATGTTTCTATGTAACTGTCAGGCAGAAGGCAGGGGCATAAGGATGCCATATAATATTTCTAGGTATACACATACGTGATGTATTTTCACACAGAAACCCTCAAAGAACTGAATTTTATGAGCTCAGACAGTACATGTTCCTGAAATAGCGAGTGTGGCAGACATATGTTTGTCAATGTGACATGAAAACAACATTATTATCACATGAACATATTGAGGCTGCATCAAAGACACACTGCTTCTATGAATTAATGGAATATAGATTTATTTTATATCCATTAAACAACCTTGTGTTATATAGCCAGAACAGAATGCATAGTTTTGATGACAGAGAGTGGACATCTGTGATACAGATAAGGTAATTTCTCACAGACATTCATTCATACCACTTCAGTTCAGTACTGAACCCCAAATGATCAACTGTTTATGAGAACAGAAAGATTTTAATTTCTCTAAACACACACCAGATGGGTTTGTAAAAAACTTTGAGTGGAAACAATTGGCTCTACAGACTGCTCTAACTAGGAACTGCAATAGCTTATTTAGTCAATCAGGGATTTAATTGCTGAAGCAGCAGTCTGGACAAGTATGATGTCATTGCTAACTGACAGGGACAGAAACATCTTCACTGTTTCTTCACTGTTTTCAGTTACTGTAGAGCACATTAACAGATGCTGATTTAAAGAAAACCACAAAACCAAACAGCATGATATTTTCAGGAAACACTAATCATGACACATGGATGTGAATTCAAGCTTTTTATGAAATATGTGCATTTGGTCATTAAATTTTCTTAGATACTTGTAAAATAGATTTTATGGCTAATTTAGTAACTAGTGACTCCCGTCATTTCAGATTGCCACCACTCTTCATTTTGAATATCACTTCCACTGAGATTATCTGTTAAATGTAAATATTTGATTCATATAGTGGCCATATTTGAATGGTGCTACCCCATGTTTCTGATGGAAAACAGCACAGCATTGTACCAAGATATTTAATTTTTTCATTGCAGGCATGCTGCTGGAGTTGGAACTTTTAAAAGCTTTCAAATTCCATAGCTTCATTCAGGAATGAAAGAAAAGAAAAATGGGGTTATTGATGTTTTTGCCAAGAAAACATTATTGCTGAAAAAAAAAATACACAGTGACTAACAAATACCACTACTTTAAACAGTTTCTGTAATAATCTGTGACATCCCTGCCCAGGCATGCAGTTCTTACTTCAAAGATCTAGTAGTGATGTGTAAAAAGTTAGTGTGAAATTTATGGTTTTATTGTCTGGATCTGCAATTTTACTCTGTCATGACAGAAAATAATCTAATATTTTCAACACACTCCTGTGTAGCAAAATGAACTCCAAGGTCCATTCCACTACCCTGTCCATAATGTAATCTTGCTGCCAACCAGAGGCCCAGCACACTTCCTGAGGCCTGGGACTGCTGGCAGCTTTGGGCTGGGTGGCCATACCAGGAGAATTTCTCCTCCTTCCTGTTCTGGCTGAACTAGTTCCTCAACTGGATTGCGTATGAGTTCATTTAACCGCCCAACATTATTTGGGCCCTCTCCTGGTTTGATCTATTGCTGACTTTGAAATATAATTCCACATCTTTAGCTATACTAAGCTGTAGGCTTGAGGTGAAGCCCACTCCATGCTGACTTGGAGCTGCTATACAACAAGGGAAGGCCTTTCTTTGTAGTAGCTCCAGTTAAGCAAGTGCTGTCCCACTTACTCAGCATTTTGGGATTGGTTGGGTTTGCCTGGGTTTATGGGAGAGAGTTTAGTTGGGAAGAGTTACAGTCAGGAGAATGGCTTCGCTGTCGACTCAGGAGAAGTCCATTCAGTATGGATGACCACAGGACTGACAAATGGTCGGGCGTAGGCAATACCTGCCTTGGTACACACTGAGGCACAGTAAAGGATGCCCGGTTGGTGTATCAGGGTTCTTAAGTTTATGAAGCATCTGATGGGAATCAGATTTTCATAGAGGTTTGTTGCCTTCACTATGCTATCCCTTAATTTTTCCCAGTGTTCTCCATCCCACCGTGGCTATCCCTACCTTGTAGATCATCTCTGAAGCATTCACCCATTTGTTTTTAAAAATCTGCCCTCCTGAAGTCCTGGACCCTTGTCCATATTGTTGTTCACTTGCACTGATGTCCTTACACTGAACCACATTGTACAGTAGTCACTGGTCCCCAGGTGGCCTCCCACCTTGATGTCTGCAATTCCTTCCCTGTTAGTGAGCACCAGTTCCAGTATTGCTCAATCACGAGTGATCTCCCTGGCTAGTTGCTTGAGAAACATCCTCTGCAGGGAGCCTAGGATGTCTCTACTTCTAGCCGAGGCCATGGCTGGGAAACTCCAATCTACATCTGGCAGATTGAAGTCCCCTAGTAGCACCATTTTCCCCTTTTTCTGTCATTGTGATTATGACTTCCCCCAGTTCCTTATCAAGTTCTTTGCCCTGGTGTGGAGGTCCGTAGATGACCCTAGTGTAAATAGTGACAACAGTACCTCAACCCCTCCCCCCCCCGGTTTCCCCATGTCTCCATTGCTTTGATGCCTGCCTTTACATACCACATCCCCTCCTCCCTTTTTTCCCCACCCCATCCTTCCTGAACTTGGTATAAACTGGTCAGGCCATGTCCGAATCATGGTTTCCTGTGAACCATGACTCGGTAATAAGTTCAAGTTTTATTTAGGTATATGTCATTGAGCCAAGTCTCATTTGCAATGACACCTCTACATACAGATATGTCAGCCACAATAAAGTTCAGTAACTTGCAGTAATGACATGCCACAAAATCCTGCATGACAAAAGGGCTTGATTGCCATTGACTTACAATGGCCCCTGCAGTAAACAGCAGTATTCTGTGATATTCTGCAGCATGTTTAGGCTACATCCTGCCTTGACCACATCTGTACATGTATATCAATGTTGCATCGTATAAAACATTTAGATAACGTACCGAAACACTTTTAAAAGGAATCATCTACACCTACGTATAATATACTGTACACAACCATTGCTATATAAAGTAAGACTGCAGTCAATCAGACATATACAATATAATTAATACAGTATGCGCCACTATGTAGTCCCTGCTTAAGCCAGATAGCCATTTAGAATGGTCAGTTTGTGTTCCAAAAACCATCCCTTATAAAAACCCTTGGATAGATCAGATTAATGGCGCCTGCTATAAAGATGCCAGAGGCCCATTAACACCTACTCAGCTGTCATCAGGCACTTTCCTAGACACTTCAAAAGGCTACCTGACCACAGCTGTTGAGGTGTTAATGGGCCTCCCATACACAACCCAACCACTGTCAGCTGTGCAGAGTCTTTTGCAGCACTGTGGCTGCTGCTAGACTAGAGTGGTGTGGAAAAGCCACTCAGCTTAGCAGCTAGCAGTTTTAGTTGTGCCTTTGACCTCCCTCCCTTCTGTTTTGCACTTCCTGTTCTTGTCCCTCATTCTATTTCAGCTATCAGGGTTTAGTTTTAAAAAAGAAAGCTCATGAGAAAAAAAAATGCCATCACTCAGTCTCTCTGTAATCATTCTTCCCTCACTCACTCCGGCAATCCAGTGATCCAGAAGTTAGAGTTCACTCCTTCACTCAGTTTGGACTGTAAGTGTTTCATTTTAAAAGTTTTAAAAAAGGTGAGTTCCTCAGTAAGAAAATGCCAGCAATCCAGCAATTAGCCTCCCTCCCTCCCATTTTGCACTTACAGCTCTTGTCCCAAGGACGAATTGGTCGTACTGATAAAGGACAGTACGTTTTCTTGACAGAACATCCATGCCTCCATTTGTTGTCAGGGGAAGAATTCCCATTCATCTGAGAATGTTGTTGGGAAAGCAAAGTGTTGTTGCAGGTTTTTCGCAGGCTGCACCAATTACCCACAGGTTGGGGAGGAAAAAAACATTTAACAGTTTTAGTTCAAGAAAGAACGCTCTTCTCATCTAATAAAGAGCAACTGTGATGCTGCTCAGTTTCACTATCAGTCGTGGGCAGGCGGAACATTGTGGCTTTTAAAAAGTCAGTTGAAGCTGGGAAAAATTTGTCTGAATTGGGGTTTGGTTAAATTAAACACTGCTTATATTGGATGAAAATGCCTTGCCTACGCCTAAGTGGCATATATTGTACTGCTGTCAGTCAGACCTATAAAAATGTTTGTTGAAACAGTTGTGAGAAGCATTCTAATGTATGATTAGTAAGTAATGGCCACAATATCCAGGTCAGCCACCACCATGATGGTCTTCTGGTCTGGAATTTTATTTCCCAGACTCCCTGCATTTGTACACATGGCCTAACACACCTTTTTGACATTTTGCCTACAACCCCACTTCTTTCCCTTTTGCCCTGCCTCCTTTTCCCCTCTCTGTTCGCAACTTGTATTCCCATCCCTCTTGTTTACTACTACTGTGCTATTCTCGTTGTCCTGTTCCCTCGTGGATTATTTCCCCTTGGGTCCTCCTTTCTTTCGTGTTTTTTGTCTGTGGGGGGGTGTAGGTAATGCCTCCCATTTTGCTTCCACTTCCCCTCTCAGTCAGTTTAAATGTTCATTAAAGTAACATTTAAAGCATCCACTAAAGGCTGTGGCTCTCTTCCCAGATCCCATCTGTATAGGACCATATCCCCCCAGGTTGGCCCCCAGTCTACAATGTAGCCAAACCCCTCTTCTCTATACCATTTCTTCAGTCATGAGTTGAAGCTTCTGGTGCAGAGAACCATATCCTCCCCTAGTTGTTGACAGGGAGCACCTCAGCAAAAGCCACCGTGCCTGCTACCTACCTATGGCCCCTCCCCAGTTCCCTGAAATCCCCTAGCACAATCCCAGCCCCATCCCTGGCAAGGCCATTAGTCCTTAGGTGGCCAGTGATATCCAACTTCCCCTCCTGCCTTGCTGCCCTAGCGATCCTTAGGATCTGTCCAACCCTCCGAGCCATGGCATCAGGTAGGCATCTTACCTCCCACTTTTCCTCCCTTCCTGATACCAAATCTACTCCCTGAATTATTGAGTCCCCCACAAGAAGTTGCTTCCTCCTCTGGTGTGGTCTTCTCCCTCCCACCCTGGGGCTTCCGCTATAGAAGACCCCCACATCCTCCCTTGCCACTGTCACATGTGCCTCCTCCCAGCAGTCCTGTTCCATCGAAGCAGTGAATTTATTTTGTAGTGGCACATGCTGGGAAATGTGCCCCGACCCATCATCACTACCCTCCCGTAGCCCACCACAGTCCATCCAGTCCTCCTTCTAAATACCATCTGAGGCACTGGTGGTGGAACAGTGGCCCTGGCTGGGGGAAGAGTTCCTCAGGATCCTAGCCAGCTTAGCCCAGAGTCCAGTGACTTCTCTCAACCCTGGCAGGTGCGTGCACATGGGGCAGCACCTCAGTCTCCAGAAGGTCTCTCTAAAAACTACAAATCCACAACCACTACAATGCACCACTCCCAAAATTCCCATTGGCTGGCTTTCTGTCTTTACCTAAATTTACTTTGTAACCTTATCCTAATTACAGTATTTTCTAGTTTTCTCATTTTGCTTTGCTTCACCCCTTTGAAATCTTACCCTAGTTAGGGTGTTTCTAGTTCCTCCCTTTTTTTCTTTACGCCTTACTTGTTTCTGTATGCCACCCCTTGTACTGCTGTACCTGCCTATTGCACATCCTTCCCCTTTGTGCCTTTCCTTAACCTGCCTATGCCTCCTAAATGTACCTGTACCCTAGATAGGGTGTTTCCCATTTTCCCACAGAGCAGGTACTTATGGCGTTACCCCCTTATCCTCCTGTACTTATACCCAGCCAGAACAAACTAAACAAGTACTGCTCTTTACCTTACTGGACTGGCAGAGTTTCCTGTGTGCCTGTTGTCACCTGTGGATGCATACCGATGCCCAAGGCACCAATCCTTTCCACTTCTGCTGTGTAACATGAGTGTGATCTGGCACACTTTGAGAGAATCAATTTATTAAGGGCAAGCAAAATCAAAATGGACCTGGGAAGAACCTGACTCTGCTTTCACAAGTCACAGGTCCCTCCCCTTTAGCTGTCTCTGCAGCTAGGTGCTTAAGGAAAGGGGGAAGGGGAGCTTTAGCTGGCTGTACCCCTCTGCTCTCCCACATGCACTGCTTTTGAAAGCAGAATCAAAATAGATCTGGAAAAAAACTGATTCTGCTTTCACAGGTCACAGGTCCCTCCCCTTTAGCTGCCTCTGCAGCTAAGTGCTAAGTGAAAGGGGAAGGTGGAGCTTTAGCTGGCTCTACCCCTCTGCTCTCCGTAATTCATTGCTTCTGAATGCAGAATCAAAATGGATCTGGAGAAAACCCGACTCTGCTTTCACAGGTCCCTCCCATTTAGCTGCCTCTACAGCTAGGTGCGAAGTGAAAGGGGCAAGAGGGAGCTTTAACTAGAGTGGATGCTGTCTGTGCAGTCGGATGGGGGAGACGGTGGCGGCCTATAATAAAGCAGTCTCCAAAGCACTCAATGCCATCGCTCCCATCTGTATATGACCCAGATCTTCTCACTTGAGATCCCTCTGGTTTGATGGGGATCTCAAGGTGATGAAGAGGTTAGAGCGTTGCTGACATAAGACCCGGTCAGAGGAGGATAAACTGGCCTTGCATGCTCACTACGGTGAATTCCAAGGGGCAATCAACCATAAAAAGGCAAAATTCCTGTCTAGGGAGATTGCTGTAGGGAAAAACAGACCAGCTCAGCTTTTTCAGACTGTAGACAGACTTTTACATCCTGTCTGTCTGCAGCCAAAGAAAGCTGCTTCGGTCACAGTGTGTGAGGAGTTTGCTCTGTTTTTCTCTGTCAGGGTGTCCTCTGTCTGGTCGAGGATTCCATCAGTGGGACAAGCTTTGCCTCACAATAACTGACCCGGGAGGAGCAGATGCTCTCTGTCCATCTGGGATGAGTTTAAACCAGTGGAGGTGGCTGAGGTCATTGAGGTTATCTTAAAGCTGAAGCACACTTATTGTGAACTGCATCTGGCCCCAGCACATTTCTTGATGAGATGCACCAAGACCATAGGCCTGGTGTTCGCTGGGGTTGTCCGGTGTTGGAGGTAGTCTTTCTGGATGACTTGAAGGAGGCTCTGGTAAGACCTCTCCTGAAGAAATTCTCTCTCGGCCCTGACATCCTGGCGAATTACCGTCCAATTTCCAACCTGCCATTTTTGAGCAAAATTGTTGAGAAATTAGTGGCACAGCAGCTTGAGGACCACCTCGAGTCCTTTGACATCCATGAGAGATTCCAGTCAGATTTCCGGGCAAGGCATAGCATGGAAACAGAAATAGTTATGGTGCTAAATGACCTCCTTAGGGCTAGGGATAGAGGGGACAGGTCAATTCTTATTCTGCTCGATCTCTCTTCAGCATTTGCTACTGTGGATCACAACATTCTTCTGGATCACCTTCGAGAGTTATGTGGACTTCCTGGCACTGTCATCTGCTGGTTTGAGTCCCATCTCTCTGGCAGGATACAACGGGTGACAATAGGAAATTTATCCTTGTCCCCAAAGCACTTGTCATGTGGAGTACCCCATGGTTCGATCCTGTCACCGATGTTATTTGAGGTATACATGCTGCCCCTTGGACAGCTCATTCAACAATATGGAATGGGTTTTCACTGCTATGCAGATGATACCCAGCCGTATTTGTCCTTTGCCCCTGGGAACACACAATGCCATGGATGTACTGAACAGCTGCCTTGCTGAAATCAAAGATTGGATGTCCTCCAGCTGATTGCGACTGAACCCAGATAAGATGGAGGTACTGATGATTGAGCCAGGTCAAGGGTGTGATGGAGCGGATACAGGATTGTTCCTGAGATTGTCCACATTGCTGGCCTCCTCTAGAGTGCAAAATCTTGGCATGATCCTCAACAGCAGATTGACCCTGGAAGCCCATGTGTCTTCTGTTGTCTTGGTTTTTACCACTTGAGGAATATCACCAGGATTAAGCCTCTAGTTCCACCTGAAGACCTTCCAATGCTAGTACATGCATTTTTTACTTCAAGGTTTGATTACTGCAACTCTCTATACCTCTGGGTCACCGGAGGGACCCCCCGACGGCTGCAGTTGGTGCAGAATGCAGCGGTGAGATTACTAGATCTAGCTGGTCCAGTCATGTGACCCCTGTCCTGCAAGCTCTGCACTGGCTGCCCATCCAGTGGAGGGTCATCGTCAAGGTGGGCTTTGCTCACCTATAAGACCCTATACAGGCTGGGTCCTAGTTATCTGACTGAGCTTCTTTCACCTGCCACCTCAACCCACTCCCTCCGGTCCTCATCTAGAGGGCTCCTCGACATTCCTAGGGTTAGGCTGAAAACCTCTGGTGACCACGCTTTTAGTGTCACCGGACCTACCCTATGGAACTCCTTCCCAGATACTGTCAGAGGAGCCTGGACAGTTGAAGCCTTTAAGACGGGTCTAAAGGCCTACTTGTTTGTGCAGGCATTCCCTGATGTATCCTCACCGATCTACGGTATGTCTGGGGTCTAAGACACAATAATATCACAGGCTTCTGATTTTATTATTACTGCTGAAATTTTATGTAACTGTTCTTAATAATTTTGTTTGTTTTATGTTTCTTGATGTTTTATATTGCACTGTCTGTATTAATCTAATTTGTAAGGCACCCAGAGCCTCTGGGATTGGGTGCTATAAAAATGAAATTTGCCTTGCCTTGACTTACCTGTCTCTACCCCTGTACTCTTCCTTATGTACTGCTTTTGAAAGCAGAATCAAAGTGATCTTGAGCAAGTCACTTAACATCCCAGTGCTCCAGTCCACCCAGCTATGGAAATGGGTAGAAGCAAGACCCCACAGAAATCAGGATGTTTCATCTTAACTGGGCTATCTTGGGTCAATAAATTGTATAAAAAAATAGAATGGCTACTCAGCATGTGCTGTGATGCAATACCATTACCCTCATTGCATTACCCTGAGGTGGCACAATGAGGTTATAAGAAAATTAGTATGGAAATTCGGCAAACAAAAAAAACTAATGTTCAAATATAGTAGATAGTGGGGAACTGAAAATAGTAGTGTGTACTCACTGATCATGCCTTGTGTTACGGGACTATGCCCAGTGGTGTGGACCTCTCTGTCTTGCATTTTTTTCCATTACACAGATGCAATTTATAGTCCCACCCCTAAAACTAGCCTGGCCAAGCTGAACCACTCTTTCCCTACTACTGCTGCTGCTTTGTCTGTAATGGCTCTCACCAGCAGCTATCCATGCTTCCTCTACTTACATCTCTCCTTTCCCTCATTTGAGTGCTGGTGCCTGTCCCACTGCTCTTCCTTCTTAGCCTAATTCTGGTTGATCTCCTTTCCCTTTTCTCTTCCCTCTCTTGTCTCGCTCTCCCTCCCACCCATCCTCCTATTCCCTTTGTACCTTCAACTCCCACTCTTTTCTCTCTTTCCTAGTTTAAAACCTCAGCTGGGCAATCTGCTTTCTTTTTGCCTCCCCTTCCTCTGAAATAGCCCTCACCCACTTTCCTCCTCTTTCTTCTTCAGAATCATCTGGGAGTTCTCCCCCCTTACTGACTCTTGCACTTAGCTCACCATCCTTTTACTGCCATTCCCTGCCTATTGCCTTTGCTCATGATCCCAGCTCTCCCATCCTAATGCCCACAGTGACCTTCCTGTGCCACAGTTGTTGTCATATGATATATATTTGCTTCCAAGGGCCCTCTGCTCTTCATACTCAGTAGGCAAGTATGCCCTGAGAAGTTGCACATCTATCTCATTGAAAGTACCCAAAGTTAACTCTTGCTTTGGTAGGGCAGCTATCAGCTTTGTGCTGCCCTCCCTGTGGAATAAACTGTAAAAAATGCTAAAATTAAGCACATCCGTCAGCATCTCTACCTTCAAGTCTTTATACTCTTGTCTCAGAAAGGAACAGTGCAACTGTTTTCCATGATTATAATCTGTAGCCGTGTTCAATTTGTTCCACTTCTTACCTGGCCCATAGCGCCTTGACTACACTGCCGTACCCATCATACTCTTTTCAACCGTATATTCAACTCTCTTGTGATTTCTGTTCTGTGCCTCTTCATCTCTTTTCAGCACTGACTCACATCAAGCATCTTCTTCCTCAATTGCCCCTTAAAGGGTGGATTTACCCACATCTTCTTGACAACTTCACCTGCCCCTCCCTTTTCGGCTCTTCTTTATGCCCCCGCTACTCTTCTCTATCATATCCCTAATCACGGTAGTTACCCCCCTCCCCCCAAAGGCCTTCTCCAATCCAGTGTATTTCTACTTTCCACCTGGTCCCCCCACCTTCCGTTAGCTGACTGTTCATGTTTACCACATGGGCTGTATTCATTATGTCCCCTGGCAAGTTGTATATTTTTGTATTGTATCGCGTAAATGGACCTTACAATATATATTCACTTGTGTAATGCTGCTAATGGTGTATCTGCAGTTTGTAATTGGTTCTCCGTTATGGTTCTTTGTTTTTGTTTTTTTTTTTACACCTTATCATGACCTTTTTGTACCCATTTGAACCAATGTGTATATACATATGTATAAGACAAAGAACCTCTGTGCACAAGCACTGAGGCAGTGGTTACCCCAAAGGACATTTGGCTGGGAAGCCAAGTTTCAAAGAAATACAAAATCACACATGACCCCACAATGCAATGCATCATGAGCTGCATATGCAAATCACCACAGAATATTCTGCTGGTTCAACTTTAAACAGAAATGCATGGTACCATTTCTGCTTAAAGTTGAACCAGGATAATATTCTGTGGTGATTTGCATATGCAGCTCATGATGCTTTGCATTGTGGGGTCATGTGTGATTTTATATTACATATGTATGTTGCCTTTTTTACCTTGACCTTGTTCTACCCAGGTCCACCTTGCAAATGAGCTCAGTGATGTTCGCCTGGATAAATAAAGATTTTGATTAATATTCATTGTATGTTATTGAATATTTTGTTGTACTTTGTCCTCACCTTTTAATTGAATGTACTGTACATATATTTGGTTTACTATCTTTCGCTGTGCCATTTTCCTTTCTTGCCCCATCTTATTTGGCTGTTGTCCCTATCCCTATCCCTTGGTAATCCCCCAGGTCATACCTGGGAAAAATCTTTCACTCAGTGTACCTTTCCTGGTAAACAGTTCTCAAAATAAATAAATGTATTTATGATTTTCAGGTCATTTTGAGTGTGCAGATACCAAAGCTGTCAGAAGGTGAAACCATGAGGACCTTCAAAGTCATGCCCAGAGCACAGGTAAATGAGATTTGAGTTTTCTGAATGTTTCTCGGGCCCTTTGCTGTTGTACTTCAATCAATGTTCCATCAAGAGCAGAACAAGAAGTCATTGATAGAGAGACGCTTAACTGGACTTTATAAAAGTAGTTCAGCACAGCCCTGAGGTTGCTTACATCATGAAATAGAACACAAGGCAGTGACCATGATACTATTGTTTAATTTTGAGATCAAAGTTCAGTATTTTAAAAATGGCTTAATCCTTATAACAGGACATAGTTTAATTGACATTTATTGAGTCCTTGAGCTCCAGGGGTTTAGTGACCTTAAAACCTTTACTATATATTTTAGCTACTGTAATACACATTTCCTCTGTTCTGTGTAGAGCTCACATGCTAGTCCGTGGCTCAGAATATAACACAAGCTACTGACTGAACTGAAGTCATTTAACAAATTAGGGGCCCCATATACATGCAGTATTAAATGTCTTAACTAACATGTAACTGTGTGTGTAACTATTGTAGGCACATTTAATGTATCTATCATCATCCACAGGACCCCACTCAAATAAGAAGTTCCATTTCAGAGAGTCTGTTATGTATAAATAAATTTAAGCAAATAGATATGATTGGGTCCAGGGGCAAAGCAAATTGGTTTGTACCAGCTAGTTTACACCTGGGCCCAACAGGGCCATTTTGTAAGCATTGAGTCACAACAAAGTGGCAGGCTTCTATTGCAACTCATTTGCCAAGGGACCCACTGCTAATAAGCTTATTTATCTGTGTGGGTGTTAGGACCGGCACAGTGCACTGGCTTGCATATCACAAGACATGTCTTCATCCTGACTGGCCAATAGGTCATTCACTTACTCCATGGACAAGTAGGCATTCAGCTGCCAAGCACAGTAACCCCTCTCCCCTCACTATGGTCGTATTAGCATCTTCCTCCTTGCATCACACCCACCTCCAAATCAGCAGGCATACCCAAGTCTCCAAGCAGCAGATTACCCCTTCAGCATAATATCCCCCCATCCCCAGCTCAGCATAATACTCTCACTGATCCTCATTCCAAATTAATACCCCCAGATCCCCAGGGCAGAATAATACTCCCATATCCCCATTGTAGATTAATATATCAAATCCCCAGTCCAGCACAATATCTCCAGATCACCAGTCCAAAATAATACCCCCGGTCCTCAGTCCAGCCACATAGTCACTGATCTTTAATTAAGAATGATACTCCATCCGTTACTGTAATACTCCAGCTTACTGTATCTCTAGAAAGAACCAAACACTTCTTCATATAACAGAGTCTTCAGGCAAGGTTTAAATTCTGTTAAGGCATCTCATTCTCTCTCTCTCTCTCTTCCTTCTAGAAAATCTACTGTTGTCAATCTACTTTTTCTTACTGCTTTCCTAAACTTTTGTAATTGCTTCGCCTTTCTGTTTGTTCTGCCGCTTCTCCATGACTTTTTTTCTTCATGCAGTTGTCTGTGACCCCTTCCTCTTTTTCACTCTCAGTACTTGCTACTGGTTCACTATTCTACTCCTCTTCTCTAGTTCTGCCCTGTACATCCTGTTTCACTTCATTTTCCATTCTTACATATATAGGGTGGGATATTCAGAAGGGTTGCGCATGGTGCAACACAGTTGCACCATCCAACCCATGTCTTGTGCGATATTCAAAAGGGGAATGTACATGGCACAAGTCCCAATGTGCCGGGGTGCATCATTAATGTATGCAGCGAAAGTAGGGGGGGCATGCCCATGCTTACCCCCGCACATCCCGATATTCAGCCCGGGATCTGCGGAGCCCATGCAGGCGCAACCCCTACATGCACTGCATACAGTTGATCCAAAAAATAAAGGAGCAACAGCCGGCCACTCACAGGTGAGCTGCCATATTGCAGGGTGCAGCACTGCAGTAGCCAGCTGTGGGTGGCCACCCGAACTCCAGTGGCACCCTCCGTCGGGTAGTGCCCCCATGCCCGATCCCGGGCATATGTATATATATAGAAATTCCTGTATCTTTGTGGACTGCTCGCAGCCCGATTGCGGGCATATGTATAAAAAATAGAAGGTCCTATATCCCTGGTGGTCCAGTGGACTGCTCGGAGCCCGATCGCGGGCAGAAGTCTAATGAAAGATTAATCCCCATCCCTGGTGGTCCAGCAGTGCCCCACCACCCCGCTCCCCCCCAGTCAGTGGCGGGTGGCAGCTCCCCACCTACAAGCCGCATGGCTGCCCGCCGACTGACTGCGTACAGTACAGCTGTACGCCCATATGTCCATGGCGTGGGCCAATGGGTGTGCAGACTGCTACTGCACTACACAGATGATATGCATGGATTCATTCACATATCTGACTATGTAGTACAGTGCGAGTCTGTACGCCCATTGGCCCATGCTGTGGACCAATGGGCATACAGCTGTACTGTACGCAGTCAGTACACGGGCGGGCGGCCGTGCAGCTTGTGGGTGGGGAGCTGCCACCCGCCACTGACCGGAGGGGAGCGGGGTGGTGGGGCTCAGTGGGAGGGTGGGGGATCACCTGGTATGGGGTTTAATCTTTCATTAGACTTCTGCCCGCGATCGGGCTGAGAGCAGTCCACTGGACCACCAGGGATATAGGACCTTCTATTTTTATACATATGTCCACGATCGGGCTGCGAGTGGTTCACTGGACCACCAGGGATATAGGACCTTCTATTTTTATACATATGCCCGTGATCGGGCTGCAAGCGGTCCACTGGACCACCAGGGATATAGGACCTTCTAATTTTATACATATACCCACGATCAGGCTGCGAGCGGTCCACTGGACCACCAGGGATATATGACTTTCTAATTTTATACATATGCCCACGATCAGGCTGCCAGTGGTCCACTGGACCACCAGGGATATTGGACGTTTCTTTTCATACATATGCCCATGATTGGGCAGTGGGGCACTTTGCCGCTTGTGCAGGGGGCGTCGGTCCCCGACGGCTGCAGCCTGGCAGGGTGCCAGGCGCAAGTCACCAGGGATGGGCACACCTGCATGCAAATGGGGCCATAATGACCACAAATGGCCCCATTGCACTTCCTAACATTATGGCCCCATTTGCATGTGCACCTTTGAATATCATGGTTGATGCGCCTAGCGCAACGGCACTTGCACTAGCGCATCCCCCAACCCTGTCTGGCCACTTGCACTGGTGCGGTGCCACTGTGCCATGCACAATGTGGGTGGCTACAGAGCGATATTCAATGGTGCTAAGCCATGACGCAGCACCGTTGAATATCACCCTGTCAGCGCCCTGGCACATCCCAGTAGCCCTGCGCCCAGGCTTGCGCCACTGCCTGGTGCAGTCTGAATACCCCACCCATAGACTGTAATATTTTACTGATTGTATTTCATTACTAAGTTGCCCCTAATATTTATAATTCTGCTTGTAATTATATATCAATGTATTTAACTTCCTGTATTTTTAGTATTATATTATTTAGCTATTTCCTTCCCCCTTCTCCCCCAGGACAACTATGGAAATGAGCGGTTATAGGCTCAGTATGGGAAGTATTACAGAATACCGAAATTCAAAATCTCAGCATGTGATATCCCGAGCCCAGCATCCTGACATGACAATTGCCTGACAGATTTATTTATTTTTATTTATTTTACCAGGAGAGACACACTAAGCTAAAAACTTGTTTACTGATGCGACCTGGGAGCACAAGGAAGTTAAGTGACTTGTTCAGGGTCACACAGTATGCAAGTGAGGGCTATGGGATTCAAACCCAGGTCTCTAGGTTTGCAGCTCAGAGCCTTAAACCACTGCACTATACTGCCTCAAATCACCATCAGATCACCATAATGAGGACGGAAAGCCCGACACCACAACTTGTCATGACTCAGAAATGATTATATCATTTAAGGGGGGGGGGGTGTGCAGGAGGCCCAGCCCCTCCCCCGCATTGGAGTGGGTGCAGGGGATGGTGCCCCCTGACTGCCCACCAACATGGCAGAAGTCTGGTGCCAGCTTTTTCATCCTTGGGATGATGATCTGTTGGGTGATCGTTGTTTTGGAATGTCGGGCTCGTGATAATGAATGTCGGGATTGTGCATTTTGGCGTTTCATAGCTAATTCCTCAGTATGTATTTCCTAGTTAAACTTTTAAATAAATAAAGAATTAAAATCTACCACATTCCTAATAGTCTATAATAAGGAATTCTACAAAAAAAGGTGCTTTGCAACTGGAAGGGATTCCACATTCTGTCCTAAGCCTAATTTGTGGGATATTTTAAAAACAGCAATGACTGACCTCAGATGTTCCCTGGGAGTACAAACACTAGGGCTCCCATTTTCAGAGCTGGCTGTTAGCACCACTCATGAGGTAGCACATGTCAGGCCTGCAGGACATATTCAGACAGGCAATGTGTTCCAACCGGTACACAACACCTGTTTAAATATGGGAGCCGTGGGAGTGCAGCACACAGTGACTATGTGTGCCACACTGTGACAGTCCTCTGCAAGAAAGCTACTCACAGGAGCAAAGTGAACTAGCACATCCAAAAATGATAGTGCCTTGGATCCTGACAGCCATTTTCAGCTGCCAGCATGCTTATAAGCCCATGTAGCATGCAAGGTGCTAAGGGACCATTTGCATTCCATTATTGGCTCATTAGGATCTCTGCACAATGCTGGAACACATAGCTGTGTGGTGACATTGTGCAAAGCTGCACCAGCACCCCATCCCCTGACCAAGGTTCAGATGCCACCTAAGATGTAAAATAAAACTATCTCTGGCATCTAGTGGTCCCCCCTGTCACCATCCTGATGCCTCCTAATATATGAAATAAAAGTGTCCCTGGTTTTTAAAGAAGAACTGCGCAGAATCTACAGTACAAGTTATTTTCCCAGTAGAAGCTGTTCTTTAAATATTACTTTGAAGTCTGTTATTGTTCTAGCTATCTAGGTCTTTCAGTTATCCTAGTGGGTGTTTCTGATTTACATGCTGCTGGTAAGAACCATTTTGAAACTGTATAATGTTTATGTCTCTGTTCTATTCTTTTATTGTTGGCACAATGCATCCATGTTCTACTATAGAACTCTGTGGCTGAGGGGGGCTTACACAACATCATACAGTTCTAAAATGGTACTTGCCACCAGACTTTAAAGGAGAAACACCCACTGAGGTTACATAACGGCCTGTACAGATGGAACAATAACAGAATTTTAACCAGTACTTAAAAACCGCTTCTCTTGGGGAAAATGGCTTACAGGTTCAGTGCAGTTCTCCTTTAATGGTCCACAAACCCTAATTGCTGTTCAGATGCCCCTAAGATGTAAAATAAAAGTATCTCAATGTCTTTTGGTCTCCCCACCCCCACTGATCACTGTTCAGATTCCCCCTATCCCTATAATAAAGTCTTTTCTGGTGTCCAGTAATTCCCTTTGTCCTGCTCGCTGTTCAGGTGCCCCAGTCCATATAATAAAGTCACCCCTGATGTCCAATGATCACCCCACCCCTGATCACTGTTCAGGTGCACATGATCCCTAAAATCAAGTCATCCCTTGCATCCAGTGGTCCTCCCACCCCCTGATTGTCCTTCAGATGCCCCCTAGCCCTATATTAAAAGCATTCCTGGTGTTCTGTAGTCCTCCACTTCCCAATCTCTATTCAGATGCCCCAGTCCCTATAATAATGTCATTTTTGGCATCCAGAGGTCCCCCACCCTCATATCGCCTGTCCAGACTATCAAATGAATTCCCTGGTAGTCTAGTGGCCCTCTGGATCACAGGTTCAAACTCCCCTTCCCCATCCTGCTCACTCAGGTCCCTCCACCCCTCCTCTGGTGGGTCCCTAATTACCCAAGCTGGCAACCCCCACCTGATGATGTAAACTGGCATTGACCCTACACTCAACATCTTGATTAGCAACTGTTTGAGTGATAGGGAGCAAGCACACCTACTTTAGAAACAGTCGTTTCAGCAATAGGTGAATGTTCACTCCTTGTTACTCAGATGGCAGCTAGCCAAGGTGGTGAGTGGAGGGACATAACAGTCACTAGCATAGGGATGGGGCTGCCAGCTTTGGTAAGTGGGGACCACTGGGTGGAGGGTGTAGAGGGACCTGAGTGGGCAGGATCAGGAGGGAGTGCAGACCCATGATTGTGGGGTGGAGACCACAAGAAGTACCAAGGAATTTGATAGTACAGATGGATGGTCGAGGTGACGTTGGGACCACTGGACCCCAGGGATGACTTTCTAATAGGGATAGGGGGCATCTAAATTATGATTGGGGTGGGGGGGCCACTGGACACTGGGGATGACTTTATTATAGGGAGTGGAACTTTGGTTGGGGGGACCACTGGACACCAGGGCTGACCTTATTATAGGGATCGGGGCATCTGAATGATAGCTGGGGGTAAGGGACTGCTAAACAACAGGGGGACATATATTTAATATCTTTGTGGGCATCTCAGTAGTGATTGAGGGTGGGAGAACCACTGGATTTCAGGGATAGTTTTATTTTAAATCTTATGGGGCATCTGGATAGTGATTGATGGTGAGGAAATCACTAGATGCCAGGGATGATTTATTATAGGGATTGGGGACATCCAAATTGCAGTTGGGGTAGGAGGCCAGTATGCGCTGCTGTTCACTCCAGTAAGGACAGGTTTAGGTTTGATGTAGTTTATGTCCTTATTTAGCTCTTTCGTTGCTACCACATGTATCTGTGTTTACTATTGGAATCTTGGCTGGATAAAACTGTCTCTGACAGGTAAATACATATACATGAGTACAGAATGTTTGGAAAGTATATGCATAATAAGAGGGGAAGGGTTGTTTATTTGACATTTCTGATAGCCTGATTGTAGTGGAACTTCCTCCTTAGGACTTTTCACCTGGTTGGGACTGCCTTTTCTTCAATCTTCTCCTTGGTTGAGTAAAATATTCTTACTATTAGTTACATTCACATTCTATGGGGCTTTCTGGATGAAGGGTGGAAAGTCATATTTAAACTGACAAACACTGTTCCAAAAAAGAGAGATGGCTTATATTAGGCAACTTTAATTCAAGCTGGTCTGTTAAAAACTCAAGGCTGTTTCTGTAATCTTTTTTAAGGTTGTGGTCTACACCAAATGATTAGCTCGGTAACACATACCAGTATAAAACATGGTTCCAGTCAGTTCTTGACTGGATTCACATTTTCCACACTCAAAAATTTTTGTTAGTCATATTGCCTCATGAAATAAGTGACCATTGTTGTGTTGTGCTTTTTTCAGCAAACAAGGCACAACCAGTTCTAATCAACTTCCAGAATCTTAAATGCCTTGACCCTGTTTCATTCAATCTGGCTGTTTCCAAACTGGTCTGGTTCTTTTTGGACTTAGTTGGAAGTATTGATATGGCCTATAAGAAATGTCCCTAGCATGTTTAATAGAGCTGTGTGGATGAGAACATTTCAAATTCATGGAATTGTAATGACATTTTAAAAATTCCATGATATTTGATGACATTTCATGGAATTTCATTGGAAGTTTGCAGAATTTTTAAAATGTATTAATTTGGTCCTAACTTGCCCATCTACTGAGCTATAGCTCCTAAAGTTGGAGTGTATACTTTCTGGGAAGGGTTTTAATGAAGTGCTGAATATCATGAAATCAAGATGGAGTGTCTCAAAATTATAGGTGCTAAAAGTCTGTCATTGTATTTTTTGTAGGAAATTTCATGAACATTTTATCTGCATATACCTCAGCCATTTGCTGGGCTAGAGATCTTACATTTGGCATGGTTACTTGATATGAGTTATATTGATGTGCCAAATTTCATGACATTAGGATGGATTGTATCAACATTTATAGGTGCTCAAATTCTGTCATTTTATTTTTTGTGGGAAATTTCGTGAACATTTTTATCTGCGTATACCTCAGTTGTCTATTGGGCCAGATATCTTACATTTGGCATGGTTACTTGGTGAAAGGTGTTCTAACAGTGTGTCAGATTTTATGACATTATTCAATCTCTTTCAAAATTATATGTGCTCATAATCTGTCATTTTATTTTTTGCAAGAAATTTAATGAAAAATGCTATCTGCATATAACTCAGGTACCTTTGGAGCTAGACATGTGTAAGTTATCATGAATAGCCTTTTTGTAATGGTTATATAATTGTCTAAATATTGAGAGAAGTGGATTAGAGATTTTTAAGTTACATGGGTTCAAAATTTTACTATGAAAATATGTGCAAAATTTTCGAAAACTCTCAAAAATATGGATGTTTGTAACTTCTCTGCTCTTGCAGGCATAGACTGAACATTTGACATACATATCCAATGTCAGTGTATCCTGGTATCTAAAACAACTGGATAAATTGGTTTAGCGGTTTTACATTTACAGTGGAAAAAAAATATTGTAAACATGTTCTCAAATATTTATGGTAGCATATAGATGAAGCATCTGGAATTCTTTTTGTGGAATTTAACATTAACAATGCATGCATCACTACTTCATTTGATAAGCTGGGCTGAGCTTTTTGCAGTTCTGCTGTTCCTCTCTGGGTGGCTATCCCCCCCATCCACCCTTCTCTCTTAGCATAGCCAGATTGACTTAGTAGAACTACTGATCCCACTGATATCCTTTTTGTTCTTTACAGTGACACAATCCCTTAAAATAAGAGTCACCTACTCCTTTTCCTATCAACTAATCCAGTTGGAATAGCCAGAATTATTCCTTCCTGGTACGCTAGACATTGTCTTCCCCCACTACATCTTGAGTACCTCTAAGTCCCATATTTGCACATACGTCAGGCTCCCTGGATCATCAGTTTGCTGGGTGTGATATATCCTGCATTCAGGTTGGAATTATTGACGCTCTGTGCTTCCTTGCTCCAACTTGGGGGGGGATCTACCACTGGTGTGCTACCTAGCTCAGCTGTCCATTTCTTGGTGAAACTATGCATCTAACGCCTGAACTTGGTCACACCCTACACTGCCTGCCTGCCCTTCATACCCCTATATTTTAACTTGAATCCCCCGGATAAGGCTGAGTAAAACTGGCAAATCACAACTTTATGGAATTTTCTTGAAATTCTAAAATGTTCATAAAAACTCGTGGAGTCTGATTTTAAGTACAGATGTTATTTTGCAATTTCTAGCATCAAGCAAGTAATAAAATTGACACACACAGTCTCCTTGCAAGGTCTAAGAACCTGCCAAATACTGTATAATGGTATCGCATTTTCTAGTCTTAAAATTTCAGGGGTTTATAAGATTGCAGGTTACATTCTTTTTTGTTGTTGTTACGTTTCTATTTATCACTGCTGGGACCTGGAACTCTCTCAGGCTCCCAACTTACCTTGCCACTCTACTGCCCACTGTGACCCCACCTTCTTCAAAGACATTACTCTCTTCCCACGGGACCCATGGGCCCTAAGGTCTGCGAGGAGATCGAAGGGGCAGAGAGGCGGAGGTCCAGCGTTGGGTGTGTGGCAGCCAGGCACTGGGGTTGTCGCCTGTCTGGGGCCGAAGAGGCTTTTCAGGTTGTTCCCGAGTATGGCGTGCAGTGACACCATGGCACACATTAACCCTGCTGGCATCTGCCACGCTCCCCACCTGTCTGGTCCTACATCCTTCAGTGCCCCTAATCTCCACCAGGGGTTGCGGAGATGTCAGATAACCCCACTGCCCTCCCCTTGGGAGAGGAGAGCAGTCAGTTGGATGCTCAATCCTCTCCCTCCTCCACCAACCCCCGGCACCTGAGCTCACTCCCGTACCTGGGTCACCGGTGCAGCGTGAGGTGTGGCATCCAGCGCCTCAACCCTCAGCACCACTGGGCCAGCTTGCAGGTTACATTCTTGTAAAATTTAATTTTAAAATATTACGAAAGTTTGACTGCTTTCAATTCAGTCCCATTTAAAACTGTTAATATGAACTTTGTCCGAAATGACCACGTGGTATAGTAGTTTAAATGTTTAAAATCTGGCTAAATTTGGATATGTTGTTTAAAAATTAGATGGAAATAACTGAAATTGAAAGCTAGACATCTGAAGCTGTGTACATATATACGTGTAGAGATAATCTATATACCTCTAGAATTTTATAACATTTCAATGAATACTATCAACATTATAATAAAATAACAGAAATCAAAATTTTGGCAAAATATTTGGCTACCTATAACTCAGCCCCCTTTGAAGTGTGAGACTTGAAATGTGGTGCACATACCCATGTTGTATGTTTCTCTAAATCCTATAACTGGAGAAATTTGGATAAGACATTTTAAAATTAGATCGATATAACTGAAAATTATATTTTGATTAAATGTTTGGCCACCCGTAACTCTGCCTCCTTTCATTCTACGACTCTGAAATTTAGTACACTTATGTAAGCTATCTGTTGACACACCACATTTGGTGTAAGTTGGATGTGTATCTTTAAAATCAGAGCAAAATAACTCAAATGCAAAATTTGTTAAAATTCTGCTGTTGTTTTGCACAAATTCCATGAAAGTCCATGGAATCGGAATGGTAATTCTGCAGGTATTCTGTTGGCAGAATTTTATATTCCATACAGCTCTAATGTTTAACCAAGTATGTGACACATTTATACCCCTCAAAAAATGTGGATTAGAGGTAACAAACATAAATGGATAACCCCAAAGATTTTATAAACTCTTAAAATAAAAAAATAAAGTGGGTAAAGTGTATGAAATCTGGGGATGCAACAATGCTCACAGAGTATGAAAGAGTTCAAAACTGTTGCAGAATCTTAATAAGAAAAGCAAAAATGGCATATAGTAAGAACAAACAATTAAAAAGATTTGGTGATCAATGGAACATTTGGCAAACCTTTAAGGAGCTTACTGGAAAACATGAGGATACTGATATCCACATTTTAGAGCATGATAAATAAATAATAAATGGCCCTTAAGATACAGCCACTTTACTTCATAATCAACTTGTTGATTTAGATTAACATAGGAACTATTCAGTGAGTGATGTAGACAAATGTATTTTAAACAGAAAGATCCAGGTTTATCCTACCCAGAGTTTTATTTTGAATCATTAGCATGTGAAGATGTCATCAATTTTTCAGACAGAGCTAACCCTGTACCTCATTTTGGACCAGATGGACTATATCTGAATTGCTTATAATTGCGAAAGATTCAATGTTTTTTTCCTTTTATGAAATTTTTAATTACTCCTGATGTCATGGTGTACTTCCCCATGTTTGGAAGCAGGCCAGAATTTGCCACATACATATAAATGGCTTAACTTTGCTACCCTCTTATTGTAGATCTGTTTCCTTGTTGACACCTCTTTCCAGGCTACTAAAACATATCATCTTTGACCAATCAAATGAATTTCTGTGTGAATACGATTTACTTACAGATGTGCAACATGACTTTAGACAAAAGCACAATACAGAGATTGCCTTGCTGATATACACAGGCTACATTCACAGGCCATCAGATCGGTGGCATGGTGGCTGCCGTGTCCATAAATTCCAGCAAGGCATTTGACTTGGTGGCCCATGTTCTCCTTGTTACTGTAGGTCACCTTCTCAAGTACATTCTTCCTCTGCGATTGTAGATTGGTTTAGTAGTTACATTAACAGAGTTCACAGAACTGTTGTTAAAAATATCTTTTCAGTGTTTAAATGCTGGGTGTGGTGTATCCCAAGGCTTTATTTTGTGTCCCTTCATTTTCTTCTTGATGCTAACTCTACTGGCCCAATAATTGCCCAACTACAAAACATTTTAATCTTCATGCAGACAAAATCAGTACCTCAACTGTGTTGTCCAGAAAATTTGATAGCTTACAAAATTGTTTCTTTTTTTTCTCAAAAATATTTTATTGAGGTACAGCTGTGCAAATACAAAGTATAAAATCAATAAAATATTGCAAAGCATACAATTAATATGATATTACAATACAAGATATCAAACAGCAGGTATACATTCTAATTGATAGACATAGATTACAGTCAGCTGATCTCCGAGCACAACGTATTGTACAATAAACACAGCTAACAGACAGCTAATGAGGCACACACAGGAGCCAGGAGCGAATAAAGAACTGAATATGAATGCAAAAGCACATGTAAGCCCCCCACCCCTGCCTTTTTGCAAACGACAGGTGGTATGCTGTTTGAATCTGACAGCAGTACCAGGTGGGGACTGGGTTCGGGGAAGAATAGGTTACTCTGCACAAGGGCTAGGTTTGGCTACTCTACACAGGGGCACCCAAGTAATTCCGAACACTGGAAGCAATAACTGTAATGTCCAATACCAGGAATAGGATTCTAAAGTGTGGCTTTTATCCACATCCAAGCAGAACAAACAAAGCATAGACGGACCCCCATGGGGCTACACTCCTGGTAATGCAAATTAAAAGAATCAGGAACACTTCTTCAACACTTCAGCCCTCAGGCTCTGAACCCACCGGGCACACGGCCCGGACTTGCACACTGCTTTGGGTATACAGCCCGAACTTGTACACTATCTGGGATTTTCCTGGCTCGGCTCCCTTGCCAGCCACTTGGACACCTTCCATATGTCATGGAAACATTTTCTGGTGGCTCCCTAAACCACCTAGGAGCACCTCAGCTCTATCAAGGAGTTTTCCTTTTAATCCCACATCTGGGTACTTTCTTCAGACACTGGCCAAGTACCTGAGAGAAAGTAAAGGTGCCACAGAGCAAATCCGTAGAGGTGAATTTGGTTACTACTGATGGGGGTCTCACACCTCTCGCTTCCACAGTTCATACCCCGGCCATTTGTCTGGACATTAAACATCTCATTCTGTAAAGCTTGACAATGTAGATTAGGTTAAATGTTTGTCACATTTCCTCTACTTGTCTTGCTTTCCCATTGAGCTGGACTTGAACATACTTTTACTTTACTCTTTGTGCTGGACTTGAACCTACTTGAATTAACCGGCAATGTCTATTACACTAGACCTCCTACAAATTAAATAGTCCAATCCCCTCGTTACTTTACTCTTTGTGCTGGACTTGAAGCTACTTGAATTAACCGGCAATGTCTATTACACTAGACCTCTTACAAATTAAGTAGTCCAATCCCCACGTTCCAACAGTTCAGGTGAAAATATAGGCCCTCTGTCAGAGCAAACTCACACTTTGGTTGCAGGTGCCCCACGGGCGATTCCTCACAGGAATTTCTCTCCCACAGCTTCTGGTGCTGCAGCACAACTTGAAATAAGGCAGCTTCTTCCTTAGCCGGAACCAGGAGGGCTGCCCTTGGAAGACAGGCAAACCTTTCCAACCCCATCCCCTCAGGGATGGGGCACATGGACCAGTAACAGCGGTCTCCACCACTTCATAATCAGCTTACTGTGTTCCTCTTTTGGTGGAAACACACACCTCCCTTGCAGTAGCTCTGTGACAGAGCTTAGGCTCTGAGAGCCTGTAAACGGACTGCTGTGCTGCTCCTTTCTTCAAGACTGAACACAGACTCTGTTCAAAAATCCCCATCATTCTATCCTAACTTCCAACTGCAGCATTCCAGTGTGGCTTATGCAGCTGCGAAAGTTCTACGGTGATGTCATCCCTCAGTCTCAGCTGAGACTGAGAACAGAGTGAGACAGTGTGAAATCCATTTAACTGGAGTTTCACAAGCTGCCTTCCCTGCCTACCACTAGGTCTTACTGGGATTCTATTAACCCCAGGTAACAGGGGGGTTACACTCACCCTGGGCCAGAATGACTGTCCGCAGTCATTGTTACCTGGCAGGCCATCTCGCCCCATGTGTTGAATACAGGCGTGCTCCTTCTCCCCTACCATGTACCAGCATAGGCAGACAACACTAAGGGCCTAGAGGCCGTTGGCTGACGCATCAGCCTCTACTCTGCCCGCTGACTATGGGTACCTAGTGGCTCCAGTAGAACTGCCCAGAGCGTAGCCCTAATAGATCAGCACTGCAACCCCTACTGCAGGTCAGGGCCACAGCCTGTCTATCCCCCCTAGCCCTCTAGGGAAAACCTATCTGCCATTAATGCAAGCCCCAAAACAAACCGGGGACCTCCCCGACCTTGGGCACCATGCAACCACACACCAGGAGCTAATACCATACCATTACATTACTCCCTCACTCCCCCACAACCATACCTGTGGAAGAAAAGGGTTACTACACAGTAACAACAACAGTACTTTAAGTACTACACAGTAAAGTACTAGTGAAGAACTCCGATGAGTCCCTCTTCCTCTTCTTGTCTTCTCTTCTATCTTCTTCAGGAACACCTGCAAGAAAAAGAAAGACAACACACACTCCTAATCTGCATACACAGTCTACCTAAACCCCATACCATCAAAACACTGGAGAATCCCAAAAATATATATATATATTTTTTTTTTAGAAAAGATAGAAAAACAGTATAAACATTAGAAAACAGTAGAAAAACAATGACATTATTTACAATATACATTTGGGGAATGGAGTGCCCTAAAAGTCCCATCTAGTGACCACAGTGCCTGAAGGCTAGTCCATTAAAGAGTCTCTCCTGGGCCGGAGCCCGGTGAAGCACAGTTCTAGCAGGACAAAGTCCCGAAGGGGAGAGTCTTTGAGGACAGTTCACACATCTGGAGTCTGCTAGTGTAGGGTGTGTACTGCAATGTCATAAGAATAGAAAAGTTTGGATTTACCAGCCCATTGTAGAACGAATAACACACCAACCTGGTCCTCAGCTGAAAACTCTCCCTGGCAGCATTCTTCCGATACAGCCAGGCAGACATCTTTCGGGAAAGACAGGAGAGCACATCTGGAAACTGCTGGGCTGATGTCATCTCTGGAGAAGGAACCTTGGAACAGGAACAAAAAGGAAAACAGCTGGTCTGATGTCATCCGGTTATCAGGCGATGAATCAGGATACAGCTAGGCTGGTGTCCTCTCTGGATCTGAAGTCATCTGGTGGGCCAGTTGATGGATTCTGGAAAGACAGTGCACTGTAGAACTGATGAATGTGGGGCACCGGAGTCCTGGAAGTCCATACTGGCGGAACAACAAAGGCACTGCAATGGCTGGAGTGGCAGCACTGGCTACCACTGCTCTGCTTTCCAGTTGATAGGCATGGGCACATTTGCAGGGAGGTCTTTGCATTGAGGCCAATAGTACAACAGGTCAGGAGCTTGAATTATTACCCCATCTGGGAGCACATAATTCACACTGTGAAAGGTTTCACGTCCCTCTCCATCCACTATTCGAACAGTGTCCATTAACAGTGTCCTGCCTCTTTTCCACTGGCTGTATTTTTCATGAAACATTCTGTTCCTGACATGCTTGTTTGCACCAGGATGCACACATTTCATTGCTTCGGCCCAAATCCAGGATTTCCGGCTGTTCTCAATCTCCTCCCAGACTCTCCGAGGAAAGGTAGGAAAGGACATCCCATAGATTTAATTCGCCTTCCTACGAACCAGTCTCTCGTCTTTACTAGCTTTGGTCAACCTGAGACTGCTGGTCTGGCTTGGGGGTGGCCAGTCCTGGTTCTGCCAGCTATGTGTAACCCCTAGGTGGCGCTATCCCGAGGGCTACTACCCCTGCCTGCTTGACCACCAAAAGGCTGAGGGGCCTAGGTCCAATGGCGGGTGCCTCCACCCAGAGGTCAGGATTTGCAGTAGTTAAACTAACTTGTTCACAGCCCTCTGGGACACTGTAACTCCCCTTTCTTCCCACTAGTGGCCACACAATGCATTAGGAATATCTTCACAATGTACACTTGCCCCCAGGACTGGCTCCATCGACTGGACCCCAGGGACCCCCTGCAAAACAAGATTATAAGGTGCAAAAACCACAGTACAATACTTTAACATAAATGACTACCTTAGCCAGTGTAACTTTGCTGAAACCAACAGATCTGATTTATTTAAGGAGCTGTAACAAGGAAGGGGGAAATCAGGTTAATTAGGTTAAACACATTAATAATCACAGTACTGTGCACATATTCAGAGTCCCAAATTGTCACTTTCAATGGGTACCCAGGATGGGGGGAGGGGGGCTAGCCAGGCTTGGTTGCAGCTGGTTGGGGCCCTGTGATGGAAAAAACACTGGCACAATACCCAAATTGTAATCCGGAGCCGGTTGGCTCAGTTTGTGAAGAAATAAAGAAAAAAAACAACAATTAGATGACACACTTGCAATTTGATAAACAGATGGCAGGGAGCTACCCTGCTTTGTACTCACAAACTCAATGCTGGGAACTGGATGGAAGGCAGATTGTCCTGGATTGCCAGGAGGAGCAGACCATGTGGACAAGGTCCTTGTGACTGGACCCCACTGCAGTTTAGAGCAAATGGATGTAGTCTGGATTAAGCTGGGGTTTACTTCCAGCTTCATGCACTCTATTCACTGTACAGGGGATTTGAAACGTGATTCCCCACAAGCACTACACACATTTATATGTAAAAGGAAAGTACTATACCAGGCAGGCTGCTTCTCTATCCCAATCGCAATTACTGCTCAATACCCGGGAGAACACACAGCAGATTCAGTTCCTGACAGACCGAGTGCGATACAGCAATTTCTCCAGTCTTCTACAGGGTGAGCCTGGTTTCTACTCTTCAGATCTCCTTGATTCTCTTCACAGGTCAGTTTCAGTCCGAACAGGCGCTTGCACAAACTGCAGACCGAAACTTAGGGCCTTACACGAGATCCCCATGCTAAAACTACTCACTGAAGAAGCACACAGCTCCCTGTCTCTTCGCAGCCCAAACTGATCTAATCTTTCCAGTAGACAGAGCCGGACATTTCCTTTGAGTTCCTCCTAGTTCAGTTGGCTGGTTTGGCTGTCACTCACAGTAAACTAACCCTGTTGGTGGAAAAATGGCGCCAAAGTCAAAACTACATTTCCCAGAGTCACTGCCTTCACAATCCCCTTACAGCAGGCTCCAGAGGAGAGTCCAAGTTCTGATTCGCCCAGAGCAGGCTCCATTTTAAAGGATCCCCACCATGATTGGTCCAATTCAGCAGTTCAGAACCAACATGAGGGAGCTTGCTCTGCACTGTCCTCACTACAAGAAAGCAGGTTAAATCAAACTGCATTTTCATTATTACTCTAACAGGTTACAAGCAAACAATTACATCTTTGAAGAGTGCTCCTTCTGCCCACTTAGCGATGGCAGAAACGAAGCAATTTGGCAGTAGCTTGAGCGGGACTCAAGCAGGAAAACACACAGTCCTCGCATACAAACTAATTATTTCTGCAAGCAGACAGCTCTTAAAAAGACAGTACCAGAGGCTCTAAAAGCACTCACAGATAAACGGCTTAAACGTCAAACACCATTCAGGCTTGGAGCATTCAAGCAAGCTTCTGGAAGACTTTCTGGGAACCCCCATTTGCTGGGGGGTACACCCTTCCTGATCTGGGAAAGCTTGGCATCTGCATCAAGCAAATACCCCCATAAGTTTCAATACACCCATATACATTTACATCAGTGTCACACTAGGCTTATACATGTAATCAGCAGTCATTATATCACTTTACCAGAAACACATTTCTGAAACTTTGCAGTATGTCACTCTTTACACGGTATTACACACACATTGTACCATAACTCAGGTTATTACCTCTTGTACATGAAACCTGAAGAGAGAGGATCCTTCCCTATCAGCTACCTTGGGGCTGGATGGGGCAGGGGCACCATACCTAGAGGGCAACACAAGTAACTTGGAGTTAGCACTGATGTTCAGTTTGGGCAATGAGCTTGGGGACACATACACTCCTTTATGGACAACATTGAGAGGCAAGTCCATGGACTTCCCAGAGGAATCATAACTGAGGTGCACCACAGGCTTTACAGCTCGATCAGGCTTTCTAGGGGGAACTGTTACAGTCTATGCACTCTGAGCCTCATTTTCAGCATTGTCCTCACTTGTCAGGGGAGTCTCCAATGGGGTAGAGAGGCTAGAACTTTGGGCACTTTCAGCTCCAGGAGTTACAATCTCTGAGTCCACAACACTTGGCTCACGTGGATTGCTTTCTGACACGGACAGTGAATTATCAGGGCACTCAACACACTCTTCTTGTTCTGGTATGTCACCAGTCTGTTCCAGTCCATCATTTTCCTCCTCTGAAAGCTCAAACAGTTCAACCATACTCAATGATTCCATATCATCTGACTTAATGCTTTGCACTTCACTTTCTGGGAGCATTGGCTCCAGGGACAAAGCTGGGGGCTTAGACAGTCCAGAAGGCCCAGATTCATCTCCAGAACTGACTAGGGGTTTGCCCTGAAACAATTGACTCAGTTCGTAAGAAGGGTAGTATTCAAAACCACACTCACTTTCCTCTGACTTGGACTGACAGTCATGTTCAACTGGGACTTGTGGGAGGGAACACTTTAACTCAGCTTCTGTAGGGGCAGACTTTCTTGATTTTTTCTTAGCAGCAGCTCTAGTCACTGGTCCAGAGGGGGCATTTTCTGGGGGTTCAGACTCTATCAATATTTGTCCAATGGGCAGTAAATGATTTCTATGCATTGTTTTAACATCTTTTGAATTATTCTCAAGCCTTACTTTGTACACAGGCAGATCATCTAGTTTGCCCACTGCAATGTGAGTGAGAAAGTGCCATCTGTCAGCAATCTTGTGTTTGCCATGCAGTCCCAGATTTCTTAGCAATACCCGATCTTCTTCCTGGAGTTCCTGTGCTTTCACCTTTTTAATCATACCTTTCTTTGTTGGCCAGATTTCTTTTGGCAGCCATGGTTGAGCCAGTTGGTATGCATGATTTAGCTGGGCCTTTAACTTTTGCACATACTGTAAATAGTTGTCAGCTCAAACCCCATCAGGAGAGACCTCAAAGCACACATCTACCGGCATTCGAGCTTCTCTTCCAAACATCAGGTGGTAGGGGGAGAACCCCAGTGGCATCACTTTTGGTGCAGTTGTAGGCATGTACCAGGGTGCTAATTTGTTGGCTCCATCTAGGCTTGTCCTTTGGGTGGAGGGTGCCTAGCATATCTAGCAAGTTGAGGTTGAAACGTTCAGGCTGTGGGTCCCCCTGGGGGTAGTAAGGGGTGGTTCTGGACTTTCGCACTCCCCACAGAGAAAGCATCTTTTTGATCAGATAACTCTCAAAGTCTCTTCCTTGATCAGAATGGATTCTTTGTGAAGCCCCATAGTGAACAAAAAAGTTTTCTGCAAGTACTTTTGCCACAGTGGCTGCCTTCTGGTCCTTGGTGGGGAAGGCTTGGGCATATCTCGTAAAATGGTCCGTGACTACCAGAACATTACTAATATTTCTTTGATCTGACTCCAAACTCAGAAAATCAATACAGACCAGCTCCATGGGTGCACTGGTGGTGATGTTAACAAGGGGGGGCAGCCCTCTGGGGCAAAGCTTTTCTCTGTAAGCAGCGACTACAAGTTTGAATGTGTTGCTCCACATCAGTCCCCATCTTAGGCCAACAGAATCTGGATCTCACCAAATCCAGTGTTCTGTCTATACCAAGGTGTCCCATGTGGTTGTGTAAGGACCTCAGCACTGAGTCTTGAAAAGCAGTGGGCAGCACTAGTTGTTGTCTACTTGTCCCCCTCTGTCTGCTGTTTCTCTGTATAACAGTCTATTGATCAGTTTCAACTTAGGACCTTCTTTGTATAACAATGCAGTTCTCAAATCAGTGGAACATTATTTGGACACATCTTTCCCTGCATAGAGGGCTTCTAAAGCTGATTTGATCATGGGATCTCGGGATTGAGCCTGCTGAATACTGTCATTGTCCAGCTGAGGCAATGCACCAATGTCTATTGCAGAAAAGTGGCAATAAGCAGAAGGTATGCAATTCTCAGAAGGTCCCAAACAATCCACCATACAGTCCACTGCATCCGTGGACATTTGTTCCTTCCTGTCAAACTTCTGGCAGAGTGCTCGAATATCAGGTTCTGACAGTCTGACCCAGTCATTCTGGGGAACAGACCTCCGGGAGAGAGCGTCAGCATCTATGTGGTTCAGGCCTGCTCTGTATTCAACAGTACAGTCATATGTAGATAATGCAGAAAGCCAACTATGGCCAGTGGCATCCAATTTAGCTGAAGTCTGCACATAGGTCAAAGGATTATTGTCAGTTTTTACCATTATCTTAGCCTCATACAAGTACTCATGGAATTGGTCAACAGTGGCCCACTTCAAAGCTAGGGAACTCTAACTTATGTACAGGATAGTTCTTTTCAGATGGGGTCAGGCTTCTGCTGGCAAAGGCCACTGGTCTCAGGCCATTCTCGTGCTCTTGGAACAACACAGCCCCTAACCCTTGCAAGCTAGCATTAGTGTGCAGGACATAAGGTTTTGTTGGATCGGCATAGGCCAACACTGGAGCATGGGTAAGTTGATACATGATCTCATGAAAAGCAGTCCCACAATCAGGAGTCCAGCGGGCCCCAAATACTTCACTTGGACGAAAATACACTCTTTCAGTCTTGAGGGACGCTGACTTTTTGTATCTTTTGTGGGTTGGGGGATACCCTTGAGTAAGGTTAAGTAAAGGGCGGATCACTCTTGAATAGTCCTTGATGAAACGCTGATAACAGCCACAGAATCCCAGGAATCGTTGCAGTTCTTTTAGATTTTTGGGCTGTGGCCAGGTGGTCAAGGCCTCAACTTTACTTGGGTCGGTCTCTATTCCCTCGGTGGATACTATGTGTCCCACATACTTTACTGATGTTTGAAAGAATTGACACTTATCAATGGACATTTTAAGGCCAAAGTCTTCCAGTCAGTCCAACACCTTGAATAATCTGCTCTCATGTTCCTCCAGTGATCTGCCAAACACAATAACATCATCTAGGTATACCAGGCACTCTAGTAAGTTCATGTCCCCCACTGAAAGCTCCATCAATCTTTGAAAAGTGGCGGGGGCGCCTGAAATCACTTGAGGCATCCTCATGAATTCATAGAAGCCAAGCGGATAGATTAAGGCTGTCTTCTCATGGTCCTCGGGGGCCATCGGGATCTGGTAGTACCCACTGCGGAGATCCAGCACAGAGAACCACTTGCTCCTGTTAAGACAGTCCAAAACATCCTGAATGCGGGGTATAGTGTACTGGTCAGGGATAGTCAGCCGATTTAAAGTGCGATAATCCACGCACATCCATACTGTCCCATTCTTTTTTCTCACTACCACAATGGGGGAAGCATAGGGGCTTCTGGATTCTTGTATTACACCAGCAGCTAGCATCTCTTACAGATGCCGTCTCACATCATCTATGTCAGCAGGGGCCAGGCGTCGAGACCTCTCACAAAATGGCCTTTCATCATGCAGCCGGATATGGTGCTCAGCTCCTTGCACGCATCCTATGTCCCATTCCTTTAAAGAAAACACTTGGTCTCTCTGGGCAAGCTTCTCACTGATGCTCACTTTCCATTCAGCTGGCAACGTGGAGTCACCAAAATCAAACAAGTCAGGCGTTACTCTGTCATTCTTTCTCGAACTCTTGCTACTGGGTAGCACTGCAGTGTCTGCACAATGCACATTAGCTAGGGTGCAACCTCTATTTACTCGAATCTCTCTGTCAGACATAGAAACATAGACTTTGACGGCAGATAAGGGCCGCTTGGCCCATCTAGTCTGCCCATTTTCCTACCTACAGGATAGGCCGCAGATCCTAGTTAACCAACAGCTTATTTTATCCTACCCCCCACAAGAATTGCCTTATGTCTGCCCCATGCATTCTTGAATTCTCCCACAGTTTTAGACCCCACAACCTCCTCAGGAAGGCTGTTCCATGCATCCACTACCCTCTCTGTGAAATAATACTTCCTCACATTGCCCCTGAACCGCCCCCTTCTATCTTTAAATTGTGTCCCCTTGTTCTTGCACGTCTCTTTTTCTGAAAGATGCTACCCTCTTGGACTTTGTTGATTCCACTGAGGTACTTAAAAGTTTCTATCATGTCCCCTCTCCTTCTTTCCTCAAGGGTATACATATTAAGCTCCTTTAGTCTCTCCTCATACGGCTTCTCTTGCAGACCCTGCACCATTTTAGTTGCCCTCCTCTGGACTGCCTCTATCCTGTCTATGTCCTTGTGGAGTGGGGGTCTCCAGAACTGGACGCAGTACTCCAGATGGGGTCTCACCAACTGTCTGTACAGAGGGATAACAACTTCCTGTTTTCTGCTGCTGATGCCTCTCTCTATGCATCCCAGTATACCCCCAGCCCTCCCTACTGCCTTCTCACATTGCTTGCTAACCTTAAGGTCATCTGATATGATTACCCCCAGGTCCCTTTCCTTTTTTGTTGTTGTTACTACCTTCCCCATTGTGTATTCTTCCCTGGGTTCTTGTTTCCCAGGTGCATTATTGCACTTCTTTCACTGAATCCTAGCTGCCATACTTCTGACCATTCCTCCAACCTTGCCAAGTCCCTTCTCATCCTTTCCACGCCTCCTTGTGTATCAACCCTGTTGCAGATCTTTGTGTCATCTGCAAAACGGCATACTTTTCCTTCCAGTCCCTCTGCAATGTCACTGACAAAGACATTAAAAAGGACTGGACCCAATACTGAACCCTGCAGTACCCCACTAGTAACCCCTCTTACTAGACACGTTATGAACTTGAACCATTACCCTTCTGGCATAAGCATGGGCTTTAGCAGGCAAAATACTAGGCTTGATCAGCAGTCCCTCCGGCAATTTCCCATCGCCTGGTGCATCCAAAATTAATATTTTATTCTTGACATCCTTTCTGATACGGACTTCTCCCTGTAAGGTACACTGGGCATTTGGCACCAGGATCAGAGACTCAGGATCCTTCTTCCAGACAATTCCAACCAGTTCCTCTGGCTCTACTGTTTCAACATTTCTCTGAGCCTCATAGGTCTTCTTAATCAAGGCCAGAATTCTTAAAGCTCTACCAGCCCTTGACCCCTGTTTTTCATAACACAACTGTGCCAGCCGTCCAAACATATGTGCATTAGTCCCAATTAGTAGAGGAACCCCATCATACAGTCCGGTAGGGGGACACACTAAGGCCAGGGTCTCTACTTGCTCGGCCACTCCAGCCACAGAGGTGGGAAAAAACAGCCAAATTTGGATATATCCAGAGTAGGGGTAGGCCTTCTCACTTAACCGCCAGACATGCAGCCCCTCCAACAGCTGTAAGGGTAAATCAGACAAATGCTTCTGATACCAGTCTTGGAACATAATTGTCACTTGGGAGCCACTATCTAATACAGCTCTTGTAGACACTCCATTCACCTTTACAGTGGTCTCCATGAAGGGACCCACTATTCTGGACCAGTCTGGAGAGGCGGTAGTGGGGGCCTGGGCAACTGACCTTGCCACAATGGGACGCGAGTTAGCATTTTTGGGGCCCTCACTGGGATCATTGTGTGCACCTCTTAACCACTGATTTGTTCTCCGAAGCTCTCCTTGTAGCCTATATGCAACTTTGTCTGTGTCTTTTAGGGACCAGCATTCTCTCTTCATGTGCCCATCCTTCCCACAATTATAACAAAACATACTTTCTGGAGTTTGAGCTGGCCGAGGCATCACACTGGAAGCCAGGGCAGGGGTACTACTAACTGGAAACCTTGGTGCCATCTCTGTCTGCGGCGTGATAAGCATTTGGAGACATCTCGTCAATTTCCCCACTTCCATGGTCAAGACATCGAGTTTTGAGCTGTTGTCAGCAGGAGATGCATGGGTGGGTACCCCCACCCCCATAGCAGATGCAGACGGATGAGGGTCGGGGCCTGTACTTGCAGGAGCGGCCTTCATAAAGAGACTGTTTTTTATTTCCCTGAACTCTCTCAACAGTTCGCCCCATTATGGCATATCTTTTTCCTTCTCAGAGCACTCATTAACTGCCAACCTCTGCCCCTGAACTTCACTTGATGGGTCACCCTCAGTCACTTGGGTCGTAGCCGCAGCTATTGGTGCAAGTCCTTCCCGAGGTTGCCTTTTCTCAACTCCTCTCATTAGCTCATCATAGGAGGGTTGGGATTCCAGTCGATTTGCCAGGCGTAACTGAAGCAACAGCAGTTCTGAGAAGGGGGCAGACTTAAGAATCCTGTCCAGCCTGGTTCGGTCCAGTTCAGTCGCTGGCAAACTACCCTTTCTGAGGCATTCTTGCAACAATTTTTCCAGCTGAGATACATACACAGACAACAACTCCCCTTGGTACTGTTGTGCATTTCTTACTCTCCACCACAGGTCCTCATCAGAATTTGGGCTCCCATACACATTCTCCAAGGCCTCAAGATAGTCCTGTGCAGTTGCTTCAGGGTTGCTGGCCTGTTTAGCACGGATGGTAGCCAGGGCAGGACCTCGGAGGCTCTCACTAACCCTCTTTCACTTTTCGGCTTCTGAGCATTGCCATTCTAGCACTTGAGGGGCAACATAGTCTATCCAGGCCTCCAAGTCATCCTCCCCTTTGGGGGTGGGGAAGGTGCCAGAGAAGATTCTCAACCTTCGGTAAGAGTCGTGACTAATGGCAGGTGCAGAAATAGGAGCCTGCATTGGTCTGAAGCCACCATTCACGGGGTACTGGAGCAGGAGAGGGTGGAGGAACACCCCAGGTGGCAAGAATAGTTTCTTCAAGTCTTCACAGTTTTCCCTTCCCCAGCAACCATTTGTAAATTTCTTCTCAAAGTTTCAGATAGTGGGGGATCATTCCCCCCGGGTCTTTACTGTCCTTAGTTATCACTCTCCAGGCAGTGAGGGCTTCCTCTGGGGTAACAGTCTGTGGTACTTTGGAGCTATCTATGGGATCCTTAAACTCTACTAGGGCCAGGAAAGTGTGGGTGAGCAGATTAGCATGTCGACCCACCACCACACCGTTTTGTAAACCTTCCAGTGGTTCATAAATATGGCTACTGGAGGACACACAATCCCAGCGGTGAACCTCCAAGATGTAACCCCTAGGTGGCACTATCCCAAGGGCTACTACCCCTGCTTACTTGACTACCAACAGGCTGAGGGGCCTAGGTCCAATGGTAGGTGCCTTCACCCAGAGGTCAGGGTTTGCAGTAGTTAAACTAACTTGGTCACAGCCCTCTGGGACACTGTAACCCCTCTTTCTTCCCATTAGTGGCCCACACAATGCATTAGGAATATCTTCACAATGTACACTTACCCCCAGGACTGGCTCTGTCGACTGGACCCTGGGGACCCCCTGCAAAACAAGATGGCACAGTGCAAAAACCACAGCACAATACTTTAACATAAACGATTACCTCAGCCAGTGTAACTTTGCTGAAACCAACAGATCTGATTTATTTAAGGAGCTGTAACAAGGAAGGGGAGATAAGTTAATTAGGTTAAACACATTAATAATCACAGTACTGTGCGCATATTCAGAGTCCCAAATCGTCACTTTCACTGGGTACCCAGGATGGGGGGGGGGGCTAGCTAGGATTGGTTGCAGCTGGTTGGGGCCTTGTGATGGAAAAAACACTGGCACAATACCCAAATTTTAATCCGGAGCCGGTTGGCTCAGTTTGTGAAGAAATAAAGAAAAAAACAACAATTAGATGACACACTTGCAGTTTGAAAAACAGATGGCAGGGAGTTTTCCTGCTTTGTACTCACAAACTCAGTGCTGGGAACTGGATGGAAGACAGATTGTCCTGGATTGCCAGGAGGAGCAGACCATGTGGACAAGGTCCTTGTGACTGGACCCCACTGCAGTTTAGAGCAAATGGATGTAGTCTTGGATTAAGCTGGGGTTTACTTCCAGCTTCATGCACTCTATTCACTGTACAGGGGATTTGAAACGTGATTCCCCACAAGCACTACACACATTTATATGTAAAAGGAAAGTACTATACCAGGCAGGCTGCTTCTCTATCCCGATCGCAATTACTGCTTAATACCCGGGAGAACACACAGCAGATTCAGTTCCTGACAGACCGAGCGCGATTCACCAATTTCTCCAGTCTTCTACAGGGTGAGCCTGGTTTCTACTCTTCAGATCTCTTTGATTCTCTTCACAGGTTGGTTTCAGTCCAAACAGGCGCTTGCACAAACTGCAGACCGAAACTTAGGGCCTTACACGAGATCCCCGTGCTAAAACTACACACCGAAGAAGCACACAGCTCCTTGTCTCTTCACAGCCCAAACTGATCTAATCTTTCCAGTAGACAGAGCCGGGCATTTCCTTTGAGTTCCTCCCAGTTCAGTTGGCTGGTTTGGCTGTCACTCACAGTACACTCCCCCTGTTGGTGGAAAAAAGGTGCCAAAGTCAAAGCTACATTTCCCAGAGTCACTGCCTTTACAATCCCCTTACAGCAGGCTCCAGTGGAGAGTCCAAGTTCTGATTCGCCCAGAGCAGGCTCCATTTTAAAGGATCCCCACCATGATTGGTCCAATTCAGCAGTTCAGAACCAACATGAGGGAGCTTGCTCTGCACTGTCCTTGCTACAAGAAAGCAGGTTAAATCAAATTGCATTTTCATTATTACTCTAACAGGTTACAAGCAAACAATTACAATCTTTGAAGAGTGCTCCTTCTGCCCACTTAGCAATGGCAGAAATGGAGCGATTTGGCAGTAGCTCGAGCGGGACTCAAGCAGGAAAACACACAGTCCCCCATACAAACTAATTATTTCTGCAAGCAGACAGCTCTTAAAGAGACAGTACCCAGAGGCTCTAAAAGCACTCTCAGATAAACGTCTTAAACGTCAAACACCATTCAGGCTTGGAGCATTCAAGCAAGCTCCTGGAAGACTTTTTGGGAACCCCCATTTGCAGGGAGATTACATACACATTCTCAAAGAGACAAAGAATGGATCCCTGGCTTCTTCTTGCACAGCCAGGGCAGTGGCATCACCACTCTCTTCCATGCATTCATCTGAGGCAAGAGCTTGAGGCTGTGTACCCATTCCTTTTTCACAAGGCCTCATAGGTTCCTACTCTTCTTCTTCCTCACTAAGAATCTGTGCCCAGGAGTGAGCAGTATTCCTCACTTCTGAGACTATCCACTCTTCGCTGGGCGCGGAGGTCGATACCTCCCATTCAAAGGCCTCCCTCATCTCATCTTCTCCTATGAGACTTGGGCTAGGCCCCCCTCTCCAAGGGTCTACTGATGCTCTGCCTGAATTGTCTCTCTGTGGTCCAGCATCCAAAACATCAGCATATTGTTCTGTCTGCAAATCTGCACCCTCTAGCTTTGTGCCACACTCCCCCGAGGGGCCTTCTCCAACAGGCTCCGCCTGGTGCTGTGTGCTGCCAACTGCAAATTCTTGAACCTTTGTCCATGTGGGAGCCAAATGAATCTTGGGTGCTTTAAACAAGCCGTATTTCTCTAAGCACCCTGAACAGTGAGGTACCATGAAGACGTCCCTTCCAGCATTTAAGCATATTAAGCACACTTGCACTGGGTATCCAGGAATCACCACATGAGGAGGCAGTTGTCCTCCATAGTAACACCTCTCAATGTCCCTTAACTTGTTTACTTGTGTTGCTACCACAGCCCGGGCATGATCCAGGTAGCGGGCTGGTCCTGAGGCCATGACTGCAGAGAAAAACAAACAAATGTTCACTGTTATTGAAAGTTCCACATCACTACACAATTTCTTTCACTTTCAAAATGGCTCCTGTGCTGCTGTGTTTACATTACTACCCCACCCTGTAATGGTGGCGGCAGCACTCTTACGCATCAACATTCTAAAATTGGATCAAGCCACTGCACATCCAATTTATACACTCTACTGATAACTTTGCTCAAACTGCACAAACTTGCACTGTTCTTTTTCCGAGCACATTTATATGACTTACCTGGACTTTTCACTTGCTGAAGACATTGCTCTAGCTCACAGTCCCTTAAAGCCTCAGTATTTCAAGCACAGGATTGCCTGTAACTCTTGCTGCATATCTTGCTACAACTCACAGTCTCTCTCTCATGGCTTTGAAACTTACTCTGATGCTGAACCCATAACTATGCTCACAGTTGATGGCTTAACAGGCTTGCTTTTGCTGGTAAAAACTTAACACAGTCTTTGGATGCAAAACGATTACACTGCTGCACACAGATTTAGCCGGCTTTTGGCAAAAATCACTGGTTTGAGCAATTATTTATTTTGGTACTCACTGTTATCAGTAGCTGTTTGCTGTGATGTAAAACGGCCTGCAGCCGGTCTTGGAGGCCTCTGGAAAGAAGCGGGTTGGCAGTCCTGCCGGTCATCCCTCTAAACACCACACTCATAGGCCAGTCGATCGAGATGCTGGTTGAGCCCGATTTTAGATAGAAAAGTCAGAGTTTTTAAACTTTTACAGCGCTTTCAGTCACTGCGACGCTCCTCCGGTAAGCCAGTACACGTACTCCACTCACAATCCCTCTCAAATGCTGGGCAGTCGCTGCAGAGCTGGCTTGGGGGCAGGACTGATTGCAGTCTCACCAATCACTCAACGCCATGCAAATGAGCCTCTTTCCCTCGTGAGTGCTCTTCTCCTGTCGGCGATCGTCGAGCAGGCAAATTTGAACTGCAAAACCACTTTATTTTTTTGAACTGACTCCATGGCGGGAGCCCATTTCAACCATTTGTCATGGCCATTAACACAGCAAGTCTCTCCATTCACTAGAAAGCATTTCCAATGTCCAGGGCACAATTTTTCTGTTGCTACCCCTAGTCTTCCACACTTTTCTTTGTCACAACAGTTTTTAAAAGCTGGCAAAATGCTGTAATTTTTGATGCAGGACAAGGGTATACTCTCTCAGGCTTTACTGCTCCTTGGTAAATAGTTGGCATTTAACAGCAGCACATGGACAACAGCACACAGCAACACATTAGTTAATCTTGCTTCAGCTTTTTGGGCTACCCACTGCCAGATAACCAAAATGCCAGCCCTTTGCCCGAGCACCTTTCCCCCCTAAATTTAAAATCCAAAGCAGTGCCTCCATTTTGTAAGCCCTCCACCCCTGCCTTTTTGCAAACGACAGGTGGTATGCTGTTTGAATCTGACAGCAGTACCAGGTGGAGACTGGGTTCGGGGAGGAATAGGTTACTCGGCACAAGGGCTAGGTTTGGCTACTCTGCACAGGGGCACCCAATTAATTCAGAATATGGGAAGCAATAACTGTAATGTCCAATACCAGGAATGGGATTCTAAAGTGTGGCTTTTATTCACATCCAAGCAGAACAAACAAAGCATAGACGGGCCCCCATGGGGTTACACTCTTGGTAATGCAGATTAAAAGAATCAGGAACACTTCTTCAACACTTCAGCCCTCAGGCTCTGAACCCACCGGGCACACAGCCTGGACTTGCACGCTGCTTTGGGTATACAGTCCGAACTTGTACACTATCTGGGATTTCCCTGGCTCGGCTCCCTTGCCGGCCACTCGGACACCTTCCATATGTCATGGAAACATTTTCTGGTGGCTTCCTAAACCACCTAGGAGCACCTCAGCTCTATCAGGGAGTTTTCCTTTTAATCCCATCTCTGTGTACTTTCCTCAGGCACTGGCCAAGTACCTGAGAGAAAGTAAAGGTGCCACAGAGCAAATCCGTAGAGGTGAATTTGGTTACTACTGATGGGGGGGGGGGTCTCCTACCTCTCGCTTCCATAATTTATACCCGACCATTTCTCTGGACATTAAACATCCCATTCTGTAAAGCTTGGCAATGTAGATTAAGGCTAAATGTTTGTCACATTTCCTCTACTTGTCTTGCTTTCCCATTGTGCTGGACTTGAACATACTTTTACTTTACTCTTTGTGTTGGACTTGAACCTACTTGAATTAGCCGGCAATGTCTATTACACTAGACCTCCTACAAATTAAGTAGTCCAATCCCTGTGTTCCAACAGTTCAGGTGAAAACATAGGCCCTCTGTCAGAGCGAACTCACCCTTTGGTTGCAGGTTCCCCACAGGCGAGTCCTCACAGGAATTTCTCTCGCACAGCTTCTGGTGCCGCAGCACTATTTGAAATAAGGCAGCTTCTTCCTTAGCTGGAACCAGGAGGGCTGCCCCTGGAAGACAGGCAAACCTTTTCACCCCCATCCCCTCAGGGATGGGGCACATGGACCAGTAACAGCAGTCTTCACCACTTCACAATCAGCTTACTGTGTTCCTCTTTCGGTGGAAACACACACCTCCCTTACAGTAGCTCTATGTCACAGCTTAGGCTCTGAGAGCCTGTAAACAGACTGCTGTGCTGCTCCTCTCTTCAAGACTGCACACAGACTCTATTCAAAAATCCCCAACATTCTATCCTAACTTCCAACTGCAGCATTCCAGCATGGCTCATGCAGCTGCAAAAGTTCTACGGTGATGTCATTCCTCAGTCTCAGCTGAGACTGAGAACAGAGTGAGACAGTGTGAAATCCATTTAACTGGAGTTTCATAAGCTGCCTTCCCTGCCTACCACTAGGTCTTACTGGGATTCTAGTAACCCCGGGTAACAGGGGGGTTACACACGGCTACACAGTGAAGGTGCCAAAGACCACACGACTTGGTCTAAAGATAAAAAGTTACATTTATTCAAACGTAAAAACATACAGCAGCAGCAACAGATCCTTAAACATTGGACTTTTTTCGTGTCAACTGATGCTTTCTTAAGATGTCTTGAATAAATGCAATTAGTACTGTACAATAAGCCCACAGATGTACACAAATATACATGCAGCCGTAAGGTATAAGGAGGCATCTGGACACTTTATTAATAATGCCTGTCCAGGAACCACCATTACAGGCAGTGGGAACCATATGTGACATCATCAAGCCGGGAACATCCCTGCTTCTATAGCCTGTATAAGACGGAGCCAAATTTCGAGAAATTGCTGGTGCCTACACAGAGCATTCAATTAGGCTCTCTCCAGTGTCATATAAGACATAAGGTTATTAACCCAGCATGAAATCAGAGGTGGAGAGGGAGACATCCAAACCTGTGCTGTAGTTTTCTGAGCATTTATTAAGACTAGAGACTACAGAGGGTTATTGCTTCTTCCATCAGGATGATGTGGATCCTCCACCAGCAACAGTTCTAAGGGTAACTTTGAAGGGCTATACCCAAGCTCTTTGCTCATTATTTGATGAACACTATGCCACAAGGGGGCTACCTTTGGGCAAGTCAAAGCCAGGTGAATGAAGTCTCCCTCTCCACGAATACATTTTGGGCAATCCCTTGACGTGGAGGCATCTATGGAATGTAATCTCAGGAGAGTGATATAGGTTCTATAAAGGAAGTTCAACTGGATTTGTCTTAACTTTTGCTACAGAAACACAGCTGGAGGTGAGAACAGGCCGGACGCCAGGTCTTGGAGTCTATACTGATAAGTAAATCTTGGCACCATTTATCTTTAATCTCATCCACCGCTTGATTGTAATGGCCCTGGATAATGTGATAGAATATGGAGAGTGTTTTTTGCCCTGGCTGAGGTCAGAATAATTTCTCTTCAAAGAGAGAGGGGAGGGCCCAGCCATTCACAGGGTTCAAGGCCAGGCCACATCTCTGTCACACAGAAAGGTAGACAAAGAAATCACTTGCCTGTATCCCCACTCCTCTCATATAGAGGATAAACTTTTTATCAGGCCCTCTTCATACATCTGACTGATAGGAACTAACCCCCTTCGCTTCCAGTCCAGGAGTCGCTGTATGAGGGAACCAGAGTACTGCCCCCTACTACAAAGAGCTGCCAGAAGGCTAACATATGATGAATAGCAGCGAGGATGTCCAGTATGTCTGTGGACCTCCAACCAGACCCCCCAGAGTGGTTGCCGTAAAGGGGTTTGGGGATGCCAAAGGGTGAAGGTACCCCAAGGCTTCGGCCAGGGTGTCATTTATTAAGTTGCCAATTAGTAATTCCTCCTCCAGCCCCAACCATGAACATTCCTTATTAGCATAACCTACTGGGACAAAGACAAGATGAGCAGCTCAATAGTATGCCCAGAAGTTTGGTAGCCCAGATCTCTTGATTCTGGCATTTCTGCCACACCATAGAAACCTAGCAAGACTGTGTCAAGAGACTTAAAGTAAGCAATGGGTAATGACTCATATATGGCATCTGGGCAATATTGTCATCTTCACGACTCCCACTCTCCCCAGCAGAGAAAGTGGAAGTGCTGTCCATCTATCACAGTCTTCCACTATCCCAGAAAGGAGAGGCCTAAAGTTGAGGGCATATGTTGAGCTAATTTTTGCAGAAAGGAGGATCTGCAAATATTTCAATTTGCTGACTATTTGTAAGCCTCCTAAATTGGCAATTAACCATGCTCTGTCCAAAGAACCTATTGGGAGTAATTCGCTCTTGGTCCAGTTCACCCTGTGCCCTGAGATAGCGCCATAACTACTCATAAGTTGGTGCACAGAGGGCAAATCCTGCACAGGGCATTGCAGGTACATCAGTAAATCCACTGCATACATAGCTATTTTGTGCTCGGACTCCCTCCTTAAAGCCCCCGATTCCCTCGTGTACTCTGAGGGCTGTGGCCAGGGGTTCCAATGACAGGACATACAACAGTGGGACAATGGGCATCCTTGTCTTGTCCCACGACCAAGACCAAATGAGGGGGTGACTGTACCATTTACTACTATCTGAGCCTGAGGGTTAGTGTACAGGGTGCAAACCCAGTGTCTGAATGTAGGCCCCACTCCCATTCTGTCCAGAGTTTCAAAGAGGTACCCCGACTCCACATGGTCAAATGCTTTCTCAGCATCTAATGCCAACACAGTCACTCCATGCTTGTACTTACTTTTAATTCATCTATAGATCACATTGAGGGTGCGGCGAATATTGTACTTCACCTGTCACACCTTAACAAATCCAGATTGATCTGTATGCACCAGGCCCGGCAGCAACATATCCAACCTTGTGGCCATTATCTTTGCCAAGATTTTATAATAGGCAGTTAATAAAGAAATAGGCCTGTAAGAGGCACACCAGGTGGGGTCCTTCCCTGGTTTGGGACAAAACAGTAATGGTGGCAGACCGTGTGGAGAGGGGTAGCTCACCCCTTTCTAGGCTCTCAGCCAACATATCATACAATGGGTCCACCGGAATCATTGTGAAGGTTTTAAAGTAATCAATGGGAAGATCATCTTGTCCTGGCTCCTTCCCCCCTTAAGCGTCTTAAGAGTATTTAGGAGCTCCTGCTTTGCCAGCGGTGAGTCCAGAGGCCCTGCTTCCCCGTTGCCCAACCTCTGAAGTGGGATTCCTGAGAAGGAGTCAAGTTTCTGCTTGGTGGGGGACCCCTCTGAAGTATAGTGTGTTTCGTAAAAGGCACCAAAGGCCCTCCCAGTCTCTAACGTACCCTCTACTAATTGGCCAGTCTCATTGTGAATCTGACCTACCATCCTTTCAGCCTCACGCCTCCTCAGCTGCTATGCTAGCAGTTTCCCTCCTCCGTCTACATCAAAGTATGTCCCTGCATTGGCCAGTATAATGGTTCATTCTAGCTTAGCACTGCTCAATGTGTTATACTCCCATTTGAGTTTTTGAATTATTCCATAGAGAGGCATGGTGGGTTTGTTTCTGTGGGCAGGCTCACAGCTCTCTATTTTGGATCTTAAAAAGTCCATTTCCCCCTCTTTGGTCTTTCTACAATGAACTGAATAAGCTATGGTTTGCCCTCTGACAAATGCCTTCAGTGCCTCCCATCTCGTCTGATGTGAGATGTCCCCCCTTTTGTTGAATAATAAAAATTCCTGAATCTGTCCAGACATTGTGGAGACATAGTCTTGATCCTTCAGCAATAAAGGGTTAAACGCCAATGCCTAGGCAGCTGAGGTGAATCTGAGATCTGCAAGGGTACAAGGTGGGAGGCGTGGTCAGACAACAGTATGGAGGAATATACCACCTCCTCCACCCCAGCAATCAGAGAGTTAGAGACCAGAATTCTGTCCAAACATGCATACGATTGGTGGGAGTGGGAGTAAAAACTATAGTCCCTACCTGTAGGGTTGAGGTGCCTCCAAGCATCCATGAGGCCAATCTCTACTTCCAACTCCCTCACCGCCTTTGCATTTTTAGAGAGGGCTACCAAGGTTACACTGGACCTATCCAAGGTGGTATCTGCTACACAATTAAAATCACCCCCTATGATCCAGGGCCCCTCCTAACTTGACATGTCCAGTGCTAGTTTCTGAAAGAAACCCAGGTCCTCCACATTGGGGGTGTAAACTGAACCAATAGAAAGAGTACCCAACCCGGGAGTCAAAACTCTAACCAGGGTGTACCGACCTGCAGGGTCCACTATCCTTCCCATGATCTCAATCTGGGTACCCCGAGGGAACCACACTGCTGCCCCCTTGCCTTAGATGAAAATGTGAAAGAGACCCAAGTGCCCCCCAAGAAGTCCCCCATCTTTATTGCCTCTGCTGCTGTCATACACGTCTCCTGTAGAAGGACTATTTGCCATCTAGACCTCCTAACTTCAGCTAGCACCGTTTCCTCTTAATAATCGATTTGAGCCCATTTATATTCCAAGTTGCTACCTTGATATCACTACCCATTTTCAAACTATGAGTAAAGGCCTCCATTTGACCAGCCCTCCCTCGTCACATTATATGCAGCAGTGGCGAAATATAGAAACATAGACTTTGACGGCAGATAAGGACCACTTGGCCCACCTAGTCTTCCCATTTCCCTACCTACTGGATAAGCTGCAGATCCTAGTTAATCAACAGCCTATTTCTTCCTACCCCCACAAGAATTGCCTTATGTTCTTAATAATTCCACAGGTGTCCCCATCATAGCTACAGATTACCCTGCGCCAAGTTTAAATTAGATTGCACAGTTCTACCATTATTTTATAACTAGTTAACGAACACCCACCCCCACTAAGGAAGATTCCAAAAGTCCAAAACCCTCAACACCCCAGGTGCAACAAACAACAAAATAGTGCCCGTTGGGGAGATACTAAGTGCCCGCGTATATTCAAACAAAGGAAATGGCCTCCCACCCCACCCCACTACTGTCCCCCACTTCAACTGTGAGCACAGTGATAGATCCAGGAATCCCCACCCCACACACATTTGTCAGCATATTTAACGCACTGGAGGATGGAAGCCACTAGAGACTCCGGCATTGATCCGCAGATGGAGTATCACCCCCATCTCCATCAACCTTTTAATTGTGTCCCCCTTAACCCCGAAAATGTAAAACTTACCCCCCCAGACACAGCGGTGCCTGTTCAAAGTTCCCCTGCAAACAACAGGCAGAAATTAACAGGATTATTATATTTAAGGGCATTGTGAATCTAATTTCAGCACTAAAACATGAAAATTAACATAAACAACTAGAAAGGCCTTCCTGAAAATAAAAAGAGGTCATTTACTGCCACAATGGTTCAAAAGTTGTATTTCACAACTTTAGTCTAATAGAGTTCAGAACACAGTATTTATGAGCAAAGAAATACAAGTGAAACACGTGCTCAATACTCCTTGGCGTAGCCAAGATAGTTTAAGTGGTGCAAGCTTAATCAAGGCTACCACCCTGTTTAAAGATTTGGTTATAAAGTATAGTCATTAATAGTCAAAAGCAAATTGCAGCAGCTTGGATGGCCTAACCACCCGTTGGATCCCCCCTCCCCCCCCCCGCTGCTACCTATGCCCCCAGACATGGTCAGGGGAGATCAGCTCCAAAAGTAACCAGAATGTCTGATATTGAGTGTCGCAGGTAAAAAGAAAGTTAAACTGAACTAGGAAGATTCTTTTTGTTTCAGTACCCACCTGGGATTGCTCCTGGTGTGAAGCAGTGGGCAGTTTTGAAATTAAGCCCCAAAGTGGCCTAGCTTGCTTTGTAGAGAAAGAAATAAGAGCCCAAGGAAATTGAAAATGCACTTATCCACAGGTGTCATAGTCAGGTCGGAGCAGGATAGGCTTTCTTCATTCTGAACTCCTCTTCCTCCACCCATTTTTCTGCAGCTTTGGGGCAGGTGAAAAATATTGGCGGTTGGCCTGCCTTGTCTATTTGAAGTTTAACAGGATACATGAATGCAGAAGAACAGCCCAGCCTGTACAGTTTTGCCTTGACTGCATTGAATTTTTGCCGCTGCATCTGTAGGTCCCCACTATAGTCCTGAAAAATGTATACCTTGGTATTTTTGCAGGAAATTGGGCCACAGCTTTTAGCTTTCTTTAAGATTGCCTCTGTTGATGTATCTGAGGTATTTGATTAAACAGTGGTGTGGTCTCTCACCAGATTTCGGGACTGGGCCCACCCTGTGAGCTCTCTCCACTTTATAATCTGTGGTCTCAGCAAGGAGGCCCAGGTTCTCCATGAGCCAGTTATGCAGTTCCTTCTCAGGGTTACAGCCTTCCACGTCCTCAGGGAGGCCAATAATGCATAGATTAGACCATTGGGAGCAATTCTCTTGATCATGCACAGGGCAGCAAATTCCTCCATGGCTTTCTTCCAGCCGTTCCAGTCAGAAGTGACTATATTGAGAGAGTCCTCCAGTTCTCCCATCCGGTGCTCCAATTCAGTGATCTGTGTAGTGTGGGCTGCAAATGTATCCGACAGGCCTGTAACGACGCTCTGGAGCTGAGTCAACTTCGCAGTAATATTTATGAAGCCCACTTTCATCTTGTGCTGCATCTTTAATAAAGTAGCCAGTACACCGGCTAGTGTTTTGCTGAGGTCCGACATGCTTGGGTCTGGTGTTGCAAAGGAGGAAGTGGTTTCTTGATCTAGTGGCCCACTGCACTGCTCCGATCTTTTGTGTGTGTTCTTGATAGCCTGCAGTGCCTCAAAATTCAACCGAGCCTGTTTATTTTTATGCTTGCTGGTAGCCATGAGTTTCAACATCACTTTAGTTAATGAGGATGGGCAGCCTTTTTTAGACAATTAAGTGCCTCGAGGAACTAACTAACATGCGTCTGCCATGTTCAGTGGCTAGCCACCCCCAAAAAAAATTGGTTCTTACAACACAAATTCATAAATTGTTTTAAAATGTTAAATAAATAAATACAATTAAACAAAGTAATGATTTTCTCTGGCCCACAGAAGAGAGGGGACCTTGATCTCTTTATTAAAGCTAAGAATGAGGACTTGGTGAAAAGTCAGTGAATTAAAATATTTAGGACTAACCCTAGAGAGCTCCCTTACCTATGAGTCACACATCCACCATTTAATAAAGACAGTCCACCAAAGGATGGAAATGTACAGAATCAACAATTTTCTAGTCTTAGAATTCAGGAGACTGTTGGGCAACAGTCTCCTGTTCTCCCTTATCAGCTATGGTATGGTTTGCTCTTCTGCAGCTGGGGAGGGTCTGCTGTCTAGGGTTAGAACTCTTTACAACACTATTTGTCATTTTGTGACCAACCTCCTTATAGAACTCATCGCTGTACCTTGTACAAGGACATTGGTTGTTTACCTTTTGATGAGAATTGAAAGCTTAGGCTTGCAGTGTCTTTGCATATGATTTTATAGGGCAGGTATCCATCAAGTATATGAGAATTTTCCCCTTCTAAAATAGTATCAGGGGCACACATTCACTGGGGACCAGGTCATTTCTAGTGTCCTTTGGGCACACCCTACTGGGCCAGAAATCCTTACCATTTTGAGCCACTCATCTCTATAATCGTCTTCCATTTTCAGTAATCAAAAGTGGATCCTAAGTTATTTTCATTTTAACCTGTTTAGTCTTTTTAAATATCGGTCCAGTTGTAAGTGTTGAACCTAATGTATTTTGTTTATTGTATACTGTTTGTATGTCTTGTTTTTGCCTGATCTTACCTGAATCAGCCTTCTCCATTGAATCCCAGTAATGTGTCTAGGTTGGAGGCACTAGGACCCCACAGGAGAAAATCTTTGGCTACGGGGACCAACAACGCTACTAGGCAGGTCACATGCTACCTCCATGTGGTGCTGCATGGCAGCCAGTAACCATTGCCTGCTCCCTCACCAGTCTCATTTCTGTTTTCCTGCCATCATCAAATGTGCACCATGGGAGCAGTCACCTCAGTTCACCTTATTGCCACAAAAGTTTTGTGCATCATCACATCTTTTCTGCATGGTGGTGTTCTGTACTTTGTTTTATTTCTTTTTCAACAGTGCTGAAGTATAAGCTGAAATCAGCTGCAGAAATTAAAAGCCACCCATTTTGTATCATGCTTCAGTGAGAACAAGATGGCTTTGATGAACTGGCATCGACTGTGCACAGCCTTCCTTGAACCCAGAAGATAGATCAGGGATTTATTTAACTCCAAAAATTGATTAGCGTTTTGCTCATAAAAGTACTAAAACATTGTGAAAATGTATAGCGCTTGCCCCACTGTGTTTAACAAACATAACACTTCTAGAAAACCTATATAAATACTCTCTGTACAGTCAGCATTGTCCCAAGAAAAAAAACTGCTAATCAATTATTTAAAACCCTGTAGATGTCTGTGTCACCTGCTTTTCTATGAATCACTGTACCCTTGTGAACCACACATTGAAGGGGGGATGGTCCAATCCCACTCCAGTGGCAAGCATTGTACACAAGCTTCCAAAATAAATTCCCTGGACCACTTCCGGGGACCTCTGTTACCTCAGAAGTAGAGGGTTCTCCTTGATCTCACCATGTTGAGGTGTTGTAGACCTTGGTAGTTGGGCCTAGTGGACATCTGACTCCTCCTGGGTAGTTGGCTAAGGACCCTCTACAGTATGTCTGACTCAGTCTGCAGATGTTCTTAGTGGCGGGGCAGATGCTACATGCTTGGAGCCACAGAGTTGGACTCCTCGGTTCCATCTTGAGCATGGTGTCGAGCACAATGTCAGTGAGACACCTGTCCCCCAAGGGTGACCTGAGTTTGGTGCTGGAAGCAGCCCTGACTCAGTGTCAGATGATAACCCTTTTTATTTTATTTAGTTGTTTAACCAGGTATAGCACACTAAGCTAAAAGCTTTTTTACAGGAGCGACCTGGGAGCATAAGGAGGTTAAGTGACTTGCTCAGGGTCACACAGTATGCAAGTGGAAGCTGTGGGATTCAAACCCAGATCTGGTCTGCTGGATGTCACCAAATTTGCAGCTCAGAGCCTTAGACCACTGCGCTATACTGCCTCCTTAACCCTAGCCTGGGTTTCTCTCTAGAACTGCTTGTGAAGTTGTCACTGATGAGGACCGGGGTTGCTCATGAGACCTGAATAACCCTGTTCTCCTCACCTAGGTATTTCTCCACAAGGGCACCGATCAGGTCACTTAGATTTAGGTGTACTCCCATCAGTCTGCTCTGGTTGGCCCTCTCCTTGAGTGAGGCCCTACCAGAGTTCTGCAGCTCAGGCCAAGGCCTACGAGACCAGGAGTCTCAACACCCTTTTAGAAGAGCCTCAGCACTTCCTGGACAGGATTCACTCATTGTTAGGCCCTTCAGGGTGTTATCGTGGGAACAGCACTGGGCATGGATTGGAACCATAGAAGACTTGGATAAGGAGTCAGACAGGGCCCAAAACCGTCCCTTCTCCCTTGTGCCAACCATGCTTGAAGCCAGCGCCTTGTCTCCGTCCAAGTCTTTCTTAGATAATACGAATCATCTGTCCTCCTGGCCTCTTCTGCTGAGTATGCCCTATACCAGTGATTCCTGGTGGAGATGCTCCAGACTCTTTAGCTGCAAGCATACACTAGTAAATATACAGCATACACTAGTCATGATCCAGCAGAACTGCTATTGGGACCCCTTTGTTCTTTGACCAGAGAAAATCATTGTCTTTTTTATTTACATTTTAACACATGAAGAGGCATCCAGAACCTTGTAGCGGTATCTCTCTGCCTCCCCTGCCAGTTCTAGGGACCTATTCATGTTGTTTTGAGCTTCCACTGTGTCTGCAGGAGATGTACCTCACCCCACCTTGGAGCTTCAGGAACTGTAGACCCCATCGGGATCACAGAGCCTCAGGTGTGACAGACCCCAAGATGTGGCTTATACCTACACAGATGCACTGAGAAAGAAGGTTTTTACCTTGGCACACACCCTTATGTGTTGGTCTGCACACCAAACCATATGGTAACCTACAACCATCACCTATGGTTGTAGCTGCATAGCCTGCTGGCTGTGACACCACAGTGTCAGGCAGTCAGAGAAACCATAGACCTTAAAACTGTTAGCAAATACACCACACCTCTGCCATCCCTATCTGGCATTTCTCCACCTTAGTCGATATAAAGCAGTAAGATAGCCACACCACTGTGGTGTGACTATCTTACTGCTTTGGAATGACTTTGATATTGCCTGGATAAGCCTCCACCCATAAAGCTTTCTGACTGATAACAGAGGAGTGATCTCAGTGGGAATTGATGGACATTTCTCCACCTTAGTTATCAGCCATGTAGCCTGCGGTCTGTGGAACACCTCCCTCAAGTGCCTGATGTGACCCTCCCATGTCTGGCAGTAGATGGTGATGTTGTCCATGTACACTAGCACAAAATCACCCAGCCTGGATAGAATTCAGTCTACGAGCCTTTGAAAGGTCGCCTGCTCACTCTTTATCCCAAATGGCATTACTCGGAATTTAAAATAGAAAGGGTTGTGATGAAGACCAACCTATCCTGGCTTCAGTGGCTAGAGGTACCTGCCAGTAACCTTTTGTCAGATCTACAGTAGTCAGATGATTGCCCCCACCTTGCTGTAAAAGGGTCTCATCTGCTCTGGTGTGGGGTAGGCATCTGACTCTGCTTAGCTCTTGAGCCTGTGGTAGTTGATGCAGAACATTGTGGTCCCATCCTTATTGGAGGTTAGCACCATAGCGCATGTCTAGGGGCTACTAGATTTGTGTATTACTCCAAGAGTCAGCATTTCCTTAAGTCCCTCCTCAGTGGCTTGCTGAACTCCCCCCCATAACCCTGTAGGGTGGCTGTTTTGTGCTGCTTGGGTTTCTGTGTCCACGTGGTGCTCAGTCATTCATGGTGTACCCAAGTTTCTCCATGACCAATTCTCCAATTGTTTGCAGCACCTCACTTATTTCTGTTGCTTGGGCTGGTGTCAGCTTCTGCAGTAGGATGAAGGCATTTGCAAAAGATCTTCCCTTGAATTCACCAAGGAGATCCACTAAAGGATCAGCATTACTTCCCTCCTCTGGGTGGCTGCACACTGTAAGGACCATTTTTTCAATGTTTTGGTAGCGTTTCATCATATATGCTATACATGGTACATGTTTTGTCTGTGCCTTCTGTCTGGTAGCTCCACAATGTAATTTGCTGTGTTTAACCTTCCTAACCTTATGTTTGCAGTTTATTTTGCTGGGTGGGAAAGAGTACCATCACTCACTGTCTTACCTTGTACTCCCTGACTCTGGCTCCACAGCCGTACCATGCATTTTGTCTCTATTGTGCAATGGCTTGGTGCTCCAGGATGACCCCCATGAGCTCATTAAGCCATGTTGTGAAGTTCAGGATATATGACGTGACAGATTACCCTTGGAGAACAAGTTGATCCTCCCAGTCATCCCTGACCAGATCAAAGGCCGCCCTCGCCTTTGTCCAACCAGGAGCGCAAAGAGTGACAACCCTGTAGACTCCTGTGGAACGTCCCTATACGTGAATAACAGACTGAGGAAGTACTTGTCCCCCTCCCTGTTATGTTCCTCAGTGAATGCCCTTAACGTGATCTTAAGCATGACGTTAAAATGCTCAGTCAAGCTGTTGGTCTCTGAGTGGTAGGGAATGGGTCTGAGTTGCAGCACTCCACACTTCTCCCGCAGGCTGATCATAAGGGCAGACATAAAACTGGTGCTCTGGTATGACAGAATCTCCTGGGGAAATCTCACTTGATTGACTATCCCTAGAAGTTCATCAGTCACCTTCCTTGCTTCTATGGAGGATATGGGGACCGCCTCCTTGTACCTGGTTGCATAATCTACTACAACCAGAATGTACTGCTTGTCTGTGCAACTTGGGATGCCTAGTGGCACCACAATGACCACAGCCACCATCTTAAAGGGTTCATCAATTATACGCAGGGGAATAAAAGCCACTTTAACCCGGTCCCCAACCTTTCTTACCCACTGGCACTGCAGACATGTCTGGCAGTAACTAGCCATATCTTTGAAAATCCTGGGCCAATAAAAATTGTTTAGAACAAGAAGCTGCTTTTGACATTCCTGAGGAACTAGCAGCTTCCAGAGTACCCCTTCATCTGGTCTTCCCTGAGGTACCCAAGCTCTGTACAGGAGCCCGTTTTCCCAGTAATTTCCTTTTTACCTCCTTGAGAGTCACGCTCAACACTTGCTGCAAATTCCTTCAGTTTTTATAGGGATGGGTCAGCCTGCTGAGCTCTGCCAAGCTCCTCATGGCTGACCTTCCTTAGGGGGGAAACTCTCCCTTTGTAGGACCCCTGCCCATTGGGGGTGTCTCCACCATCTGCAGTTGTGGGTCCCAGATTCCCTCTGACACACTGGCTTCTTCCTTAGCTGCTGAGGCAGAAGTTGATTCTTACTGTGCTGTCCCTCTTTGTCCTCAGAAGTCTGTCTTCTGGCTTGACTATAGGTGGTAACACAGTATTTTCCCTGCTGTTTAAAGCATTACCCACAATCACATCTGCAGAGCTCAGGTACTGCATAACTCACACCTCCTGTATGCCCTGGCCACCTTTCTATTTTAGGTAGACCAGGGCCAGTGGTACTGAGACCACAGGACCTGTGAATACCTGAATCTTGGAAAATTGGCCTGGCAGAATCAGCTATGCATGAATTAGATCCTGCCTAACCATTGAGATGGAAACATAGAAACATAGAATTTGACGGCAGATAAGGACCGCTTGGCCCACCTAGTCTGCCCATTTTCCTACCTAACAGATAAGCTGCAGATCCTAGTTAACCAACAGCTTACTTCCTCCTACCCCCACTAGGATTGCCTTATGTCTGTCCCATGCATTCTTGAATTCCTCCACTGTTCTTGACTCCACAACCTCCTCAGGGAGGCTGTTCCATGCATCCATAACCCTCTCTGTGAAAAAATACTTCCTCACATTACCTCTGAGCCGTCCCTCTCTATCTTCAAATTGTGCCCCCTTGTTCTTGCACATCTCTTTTTCTGAAAGATGCTACCCTCTTGGACTTTGTTGATTCCCTTGAGGTACTTGAAAGTTTCTATCATGTCCCTCTCTCCCTTCTTTCCTCAAGGGTATACATATTAAGCTCCTTTAGTCTTTCTTAAGTATGTCTTCTGGTGCAGACCCTGCACCATTTTTAGTTGCCCTCCTCTGGACAGCCTCCACCCTGTCTGTGTCTTTGCAGAGATGGGGTCTCCAGAACTGCACACAGTACTCCAGACGGGTCTCACCAACTGTCTGTACAGAGGGATAACAACTTCCTGTTTTCTACTATTGATGCCTCTTCCTATGCATCCCAGTATCCTCCCAGCCTTCCTTACTGCCTTCTCACATTGCTTGCCCACCTTTAGGTCATCTGATATAATTACCCCCAGGTCCCTTTCCATTTTTACTGTTGTCAGTATCTCACCCCCATTGTGTACGCTTCCCTAAGGACCCAGTGTCCCTCAATCCCCAAATTATCATCCCTTTCACTAAAACAGGGTGCATGTGCACTGTGGAGTTAGCAGGGGCTGCATTCTATAAACAGGCAAATAGCTGCTGGATACCTCTGTGTAACTCTGCCCCTTGTTGGATTTTTAGGACAGTCACTGGACAGATGCCCTAGGTTTTGTCAAATGTAACATATCAGTTTCCTCTCTCCTTAGTTTTGAGATCAGTTGGTTTTACTTTGGGCACAGGCTGGTTCCCCTTAGATTTCACGCCCCCCCCCAGTCTCCTTAAAACTACCCACAGTCCCTCACTCCTTGTTTATACACTATGTAATGTCTGCCGGCCACATAGAGATCAGTCCTTTCAGTTGCCTCCATTGTGGAACTACATGCTGTGTCTGGCAACTATACACACAGAGCATCTGGCACAGTTTGCAGAAACTGTTCCACTAAAAATAAATGCTGGATTTGATCCACAGATCTACCTTTTGTTCCTTCAACTTAGCAATTTAAAAAAATCACACATTTTCACATACATTTCTAAATAACGATCTCACAGGCCCTTTCTCATTTCAATTTAATTTTATTTTATTTTATTTAGGAAGTTATCTATTGGGAGAAACTCATTGTAATGGTGTCCCTTAAAATGTGCAAGCATTTGAGGTTATATTAGTACAATACAGTAAGTAAAAACAATACAATATAAAGGAAAATAAAATATCACATACAACTACGGTATAATCGAATACATCATATTACAAATATTAAATTATAATATATGTGCTTAATAGCATCTCCATCTCTTTTATCACTTTTATTCACTTTTACTATGTAATAGCTCTCCAAATTTTTATCTACAGTATATGTCTAGTGGGTTAATTCAAAGCTTCAAGCAAAAATGTTTTACTTTATCCTAGTTCATGCAGTCTTCATCATTCATTCTTGTGAGTGTCTCTAAAGCGCCACATGCCACATGTAGGTGGAGGGGTAAGATGCATCACCCAGGAAGCTCTGACCCATTTAAACTGTAAACACAATCTCTCAAAAGATTTTAAAAAATAAATCTAGATCCTCCCCTCCCAATACTGGGGAAACACTTTGGTGTTAATTTTGGCTTCTTTGGTGGGACCCCTTAAGGTGCCTTCTGGCTCAGAATCGTCTTCCCTCTTATGCCGGTTTTCCTTCTCTTGCTCCGTCTTCCTCTAAACCTTGTGCTGGCACTGCCTTTCTTGATCCCCCTGCATTCAGATTTCATACTGCCGCTCTCTATCCTCTGCCTCGAGCTTTGCCTTCTCTTCCTCAGCTTCCAGTATTTCTTTTGGAGCTCTGCCTTCACTTATGACTTCTGTAGCTCTGTCTGCCTTTCTCAGCTCATTCTCTGCCTTTACCTTTACTAGGGCCAGCTCTAGCCACATCTTTTTGATCTGGTCTGGTTGCACAGCTGCACCAGTTATAGGCTCTGGCTCACTTCCACTTTCCTGTGCCTTGACATTAGCCTTTGTGACCTCTTCTGTGCAGTTCTGCTCACTTCTCTTAAGGACATATATTAGATCTGCCCTTATCTTGGTCACATCATAGGTAAGCCTTCTCCTTGACACAGTACCTGTAGCTGTGACCAAGTTTATGCCTTATAAGGAGCACACATAATACCTTCTAGCCTTCTGCTCTAAGTTGTCTAGAAATAAATAAAACAATAAGGATAAAAATATTCCTCTGTATATTTTATGTGGGATTGGACAGGTAAGTAATGTTTCTATTGGTAACCCCTCTGTTAGAGTTCCCTGCTGCCAGCTGCCTGCCACATCAGGAAAAGCACACTTCTCACATACCTCTGCTGCTAGTTTTTGAACAGTCATCCCACCTCTATACTAACAATTTGTGACAATCTACTGCCCCGCTGTTACTGGTTTGTCACAAATTCACACAGAAGACTAACCAGATGGCTCCTTGTATTTCAATGCTGCCACCACCTGGGTGACTACCAGTGTAGCTCATTGTGATTATAGTCCCACCACTGTCCACTACTCACCCAGTGCAAGGCCTTACATTTGAAAACTGAACCAACCCTTAAGTCACTCCTGATAACCTTTCACCAACTTTGTATCAGAGTCAGGTTACTTTCAGACTTGGTATTCTTGCTCTTTGGCAGTGGAACACCAGTTTGCTCAATAGAAATAGATTGTTACCTGTCTTATAAAACACTGTGCTGTCACTGAGAATATTCAGTATAAATAGAATGAAGTATGGGGTGATGTGTATAATGAGAAGTTTACACACCCTGAGGTGTTAGATGCTACATAAACCCAGAGAGCGAAGCTCAAGGGGTTTATCAAAGCATCTAACACTGAGGGTGTGTGTAAACCTCAAGTTTACACACGCCACCCCTTATATTATTTTATGTAATTGCTGAGTTTCCCTTTTTCACCTCGGCAGTTATACAAAATAAAATGAAGTTGCTGTGTGGCCGCAGTCTGGTTACAGCACGCGGTCCGCAGTCGACTTTCTTTATTTCTTTAAAAGTAGTTTTTTTTTCATTTTGTGGTCAGCTGAAATTAAATTTTTCAAATTGTTGTGGCACAGTTTGTTTCTGACTTACCAGCGAGTCTGAGTGGTGGTTTACTGTCCATTAGTGGTTTGACAAGAAGGTAAGTAGTGGAGAGCGGTTGGGAAGGGAGGAACTGTGGCTGGCACATGTGCAGAATGAGGGAAACTGTGCAATTGTTTGCTGTAATAAACACTCCTTTATTATGGCAAATTACACCACGGGTTCCCTATAGAAAAAAGGGGAAGCCAGTAATTATATAAATATTTACTATTTATACTACTAAATTCCAGGCAATACAATAAAAAACAAAAGGGATAGCACACACAGATTAAACAGAAGGATTACAGAAAGAAGAACCTATCTGGTCCCTGGACTACAGTCTAAAAGATCTTACCTCCAACTCTGGGTTGCTTCTTGTCTTAAGGCCCAATTTGCCACTAAGGCCTGAGAGCAGTGGCTAGTGTATTCCCTTTTTTGTAGTGGACTTCGGTTATTCTCTGCTGGCCAACTGAGTCTTCTGGGGCCTAAACTGTGGTTCAAGGTTAATCCTCTTAAGGGGTCCACCCACCTATTCCTTCATACCGTCAGTCACAAGGGTTAGTCATCATTTGTCCCTTTGCTCCAGAAGCTGACCCAAACTGGTTTACTGTCTAATACCCAACCTAAAGAAGAGGTTGTTTATTGGGTGTTTACTTACAACAAACCCAGCCACCTATATTGTTTGATAATGCTCCCAAATCTGTAGGATCTCATGTTTGGTCCAATTAGTTTTTGTATCCTGAGACCTTTCCAGAAATAAAATATATACAGTATATATATGACATTTGGAAGTGTTTCCTCAGGCTGAGTGACATACAGCACAGAATGAGATCATTTGTATATAAGGATAGATAGTGTGTTTCTGTACCTTGTATTACGCCTTGTATTCCCTGGTGTTGGCTAATGTTATGGCTTGGGTTTCAGTGGCCAGTGTAAAGAGTTGGGGGGGGGGTAGAGGACACCCCTGCCTTGTGCCCTCTGAAAGTAAAATAGAAAGAAGAAAGCACCATTTGCTTTGACTTTATTAGTTGGTCTTTGGTGTAATTTCCACTTGGAAAACATGGGATGAAGCTGAACTCTTTCAAAATGTTCCTAAAATAAGGCCGTTCCACCTTATCAAAGATGCTTTTCACTTCCAAGGAGGCCAGGATGGTGGGACAAGATTTTTTTAGAGTGGTGTATGATACTAATAACCCTATGGATATTATTCCTCACCTGCCTGCCAGTGATGAAGTCCATCTGGTCTATGTGAACTAATGAAGCTAGTGTTTTCTTGAGTCTTAAGACCAATGTCTTGGTATAGATTTTGAGGTCCATATTAAAGAGTATAATGGTCATAGGATTCACACTATAGGGGTCTTTGTCTGCTATTTGAATTAGGTTGATGATGACAGACGTTGCTGTTTAAAGAAGGGTGCTATAATCCACCATTTTCTAGTTCACTTTGGAAAGGGGATTCAGCAAGGATGGGTGCATTATTGTTTATAAAATTCTACTCCAAATCTTTTATCTCCCAGTGCCTCGCCATTTTGTAGTTGTTTAATAGCTTTAGCAATTTTAGCCTTTAAAATCTGTCCTTCTAGTCCTTATCCTATGAGACTTAGATATCTATGTGGGATTCCGTAGCTCCACAAACTGGGTAATAATGAGTCTGAGTGGGTGCAGGTTCAAGCTTGCATATACTAATACTAAGACAATATCAGAGGCACAAAAGCAAAGAACTGCCAATATAGGCCTCTCCATTACAATTGACTTTTTGAATACTTGTTCTCATTTCTCAAAGCATCAAGTCTATTTTTAAAAGTTAATTTATTATCACTAATTACAATTTTAGTTGGAAGTTTATTCCAAGATGATACTACCCTTTGAGAAAAAAAATTTGATCTTTTATTAGTAAGACATTTATTACTGGAAAGTTGAAGCGGATGACCTCTAGTTTCTATCTTGATTTGTTTATGATCAAGACCACTATGCACGAAAAGATGTTCATCATTATGTAAATCCCACACGAGTAATAAATCCCCTCTCACTCTTCTTTCCTCAAGAGACATTAAATTAAATTTTGTCAATCTATCCTCATATGAAATTTCTTTACATGACACTAGATGTTTAGTGATTCTTCTCTGAACTTTCTCCAGTCTGGCTACATCTTTCTTTTTATATGGATTCCATAACTGGGAACCAAAATCCAAATGAGGTCTTACGTAAGCACGATATCGAGGTGAAAGTACCTCTGGATTTTTTAAGTACATATTATGGTGAATGGCCCACCAAATCTTATTTGCTTTATTAATCATGTAGGTGATATGAGAATCAAAGGTCAGTTCAACATCAACAATTATTCCAAGATCCCTTTCACTATCTTTACTAGTTAGTAACTTGTCATATAAATGGTACTGATATCTCAGATTTTTTTTACCAAAGTGTAAAACACTGCACTTTGATATATTAAAGATAAGGTTCCATTTCCTTGACCAAATTTCAAGTGTTTTTAAGTCCTTCTGGATAACTGCCCTATCATCTTCATTTTCACAAACATTATAGATTTTACAATCATCTGCATACTTAATAATAGTACTGTTAATATTAGTGGATAAATCCGATATGAAAACTTGAAAAATTAAAGGAGCCAAGACGGATCCCTGGGGAACATGTTTGAGAAGTATTAAAAACTGCTGGATATGGTCCAGAGGAGGGCAACAATGATGACTGCAGGTGAGCTGGGTGAAGCATATGTGGAGAGAAGTGGGAGGGAGGGGACATGATTCAGACCTTCAGGTACTTGAAAAAGAAGAATAAGGTGGGTATGGAGGGTCTGTTTAGGCTAAGTGGCAGCCTTAACACCTGGGGACATAGTCTTAAGCTGAAGGGGGTGAGGTTTAGCAGGGAGTTTAGGAAGCACTTCTTTACAGAGGGGTGGTGACCAGTTGGAATGCACTGCCTGAGGAGGTAGTCTAATTGAAGATGGTGGGCAGCTTCAAGAGAAGCTGGGGTAGACGTAAGGGGAAGGTAAGGGTCAAGGATGAGGTGGATGGAAAGGATGACTGAAATGGGGAGGGGGCAGGGTCAATAGCTCAAGCTGCAATATACGAGCAGACTAGATAGACCAAATGGCCTTATTCTGCTGGCTTCTTGATATGTTCATATGTAATTGTTGGCAGATAACCCTGGGTGCTGTAAATCACATTGCCCTGGCTAGTTCGCATCTCTGTTATGTGTCTGTTGGTTTCTTCCTTCCATATGCACCATGCTAAAACCTGTCAAGCATTTTCCCCATGTTCAGTCAGTTTATTTCTAGTTCATAGAAGGAGCTTTTCTGCATTATGCAGTATAGTATGTGTTGGCAAGGTTACTGTATTTTCTGTCACCTTTTGTATAAGTTCCTGGTGTGTTTCCACATCCCTAGCATGCTCATGTTTTTCTCTGCAGCTTTTACATTTCTTTTTCTAATCTCTGAAATAACTACATGTAATTCTTTAATTTTCTTGTCATATATGAGATGACATGACCCCTTTAGAAGTTTTTCATCAACTCCAGCATTATTATGTTATATGACACTGACCCCTTGTTGGCATCCAGGAAATCATTAATTTTACTTCAGATCTGATATGGCCCTAGCAAGGTACGTATCCACATGAGGTTAATGCTGACATGAGAGTGTTGGGGAGGTAGAAGTACTTTATTCTAGTGTGTGCTGTGAGGATTAGAATAGATTGAGTATCCCTCCCATGTGGAGGCAGCAGTTCCAGGCATCCTACAATCCTAACGATGCTAGTTCCCCAGCAAAGACAGGACCTCTGGTTTGGCCATAACCAAGATTGCCACCTGAGCCTTTAGTTCTTCTGCTCGAGCATAAACCTTTTTTTTATTTTACTTTCTCTTCATACTCCCCATTGTTTCATTTTTACTTTAAACTGCTTTGTTGTAGTTTGTAGTTAATTAAAGACCACCACGTTACTTGAACTGAGTCTGAAATGTGAGCTACCAGTTTTAGAAGGCCTTTAAAGTGTCTGTGTGGTAGACAGTTTTAATATTTCATGCAGCACATGACTGAAGTTTGGGCAGATTTTATTTTGCTGTTGCCTTTCTCATTGATACACACTGGAGGAATGCAGGCTAAGTGCACTTCAATACACACCAGAGGAATGCCTGTATCTCCCACTGAAGGCAGCTTACTGAAGTGTTATTTCACATATGGCCTGGCATATGTTTATATCTATCTATCTATCTATCTATCTATCTATCTATCTATCTATCTATCCACACAACGTATGCTAATGTCATTCAAATAAATGGGTTATTTTCATTGTTGGGTACCCAAGTAAAAAATTAATGTTTATTTTTCACTTGGGTACATAATTTCCATTTATATCATGTTTAAATACAAAAGTTGTATAAATGGAACACACAACAACCTCCCTGAAAATATGCCATTTATTTCCATTTGTGAGCTGGCAGGATTTCTGTAACTTACATATAGGGCCAGTATACTGTAGTCAGGGTTCACTGAGAGTTTCAATGTTAAAACCTAAACTTTGCACCTTAACACACTATGTCCAGTAGCACTGTATGAAGTCCAAACCATCCGTTGCTTAAACTGATACAAAATGGTCACCCAGGTGACAATAAGTTTATCGCTTTGGCAGCATTGGATTAAATTGCCCCAAATTTGGCATGCACTGTCTAGCAGGCAAAGTCTCAATATGTGGAAAGTTTTGTGCTGGCAACTTGTGCAGTTTCTGAGATAAGCATATGTGGTTTTTACATTATTGTCTAAATTTTTTCCTATACTTAATGTATGTTTTTTTTTTTTTTTTTTGCTCTCACCTACAGCCCAGATGGAATGGAAGTTTTCCCAAAACGTTCGGGGTAGTAGTGACCTTGCCTATGCCAGGGAGTAGTGCCTTTTAAAGGTTTCGTGAAAAAATATTAGACAGTCCCAGAGCTATAAGGATTTAACAGTTTTTTTTTCTGAGCATGCTCAGAAGAGTTTTTAGATAACCCTCTGATACAACCCAAAAAATTACCTGTCCCGAACCCTTTTTGCTTTCTTGCCACTTGCTTCTCACAACCTGAAAAAAAGCACCATAGAAACATAGAATTTGACGGCAGATAAGGACCGCTTGGCCCAACCAGTCTGCCCATTTCCCTACCTACTGGATAAGCTTCAGATCCTGAAAAGCAAGGACAATATATAAAAATGCTTTTTTAAAAAAAAAAAAAATAAAAACTAAACCTAGCTAAAAGGGACCCATTTGGCTAGTTTTTTTTTTTTTTGTTTTTTTTTAATGGCCAGAAATACAATTTCTGGGCCCCCCAAAATCCAGGGTGCCCAGCTTAGTGACAGAAGCCATTCACCCACATTCTATCTATGAGAATAGTGGGTGTTTTTTTTTTATATCAGCAGTTGCATATGGAGATGTGCTGCTGGCTTATGTACCAGCAGTGAGCCGGCACTCTCTCCCTCTCTCTTACTCTCTTTCTCTTTCACTTAGAATTGTGGAAGACATAAAAGGTTAAAAAGCCATATTCACTCCTGTCTCTTAAACTGTAGTAACCTAGGGGATGATCACAAACTAAAACATTGTCTAGCCTTTTTTTAAATCTATCTTTTGTAGTACTAATAATAATTTCAGTCGGAAGAGAATTCCAGGGATTTATAACTCTCTGAGAAAAAAAGTAACTGCGTTTTTTTGTATGGAATCTATTTCTTTTTAATTGTAAAGGATGGCTTCTAATGTCTATTTTAATTTGTTTGAACTCAATACCCATATCAGCCATAACGTTTCATCATTTAAGATTTCCCTAGTTAGCATAAGTTCAGACTTTTCCATTAGGAGATTATATCTTCTAGTCACTAGAGGGCTATATTTCTGGTAGAAGTGAAATTTACTGTGTCCACTCCACCATCAGCAGGTTATATGTCGCTGCCGCTAGGGCTCCTATCCTATCTGGCACATCAAGTACCTACCTAAATACAATGATGCTGACTCATCTGCTCCCTCGCTTATTTGGGCTCACATTGCTGATTTCACACACGAGCATACTGGGAGCCTGCTACCCCTCCCAACCTCCGTGCTATTTGCTCAATAAAATCTACCTTACTTCTGGTGTTCTCGCCTCCTGTCCTCTCCCAGCACACAGTAGCTCTATGCTTTTTGACTGGTTTGACACATACCAAAAGGGATGGGTAACATGCACCCATCCTTTATCACTTGCCCCTCTATCCCTCATGCCCACACTCTAGGAATGCCGACAATAACTAAGCTGGGACACCAGACAGAGGCGGACAGCAAGACTTACCTACAGGCAGTTAAAATTAAGCCTGCTCAAACATATACTTATGTTGTTACTGCTGTCTGGAAATATCCACTCAAACCCTGGCCCCAGCCCACCACATAAGGCAGCCTCTTTAATGCGGCTGGAGATAATTACTTTAGCAGCTATGAACATCTGCAGTCACCTCCCTAAACTGGATGCTCTACAAGTCTTTGTTAACCAACATGATCCAGACGTCCTGACAACTGCTGAAATATGGCTAACACCAAAAGTCCCTGACACAGCTATTGCCCTGCCAGGTTACACCATCTTCATACTGGAAAGGACTACCAAGAGAGGAAGGGGATATGCAGTTTGTCTCAAAGAGTCACTCATGGGACACCCCCTGCCGGTACCTACTGTTGGTTCAACCACACAAATACTAGCCATCAAAATTCTGCTAGATGCCCATAATAAGGCACTTACTGTAGCATCAGTGTGCATCCCTCCTAAAGAACATGGGAGGGGTCTCAGTTCTGTCATGGACTTTATGAGAAACCAACCTCCTGGCTTAGAGTTAATTCTGATGGGAGATTTTAATATTAATTGGCTTGCACTTGAGAATGGGAGCTTTAGGGACACCATCTGTGCCACAGACTTTTCCCAGCTGGTTAAATCCCTGACTAGATACAACTACAAAATGGGATCAAGCAGCCTACTGTACTGGGTCCTAACCAGTCATCCTGATCGCATTACTAACACTACAGTCCTTCCAGACACGCTCAGTGACCATTCCCCTGTCATCTGCATGTGGACAAACAAATTCTACAAACCTTCACCAAAGACAGTCACCAGCAGGGTCCTAGCACGGGATCATCTTGAACCCCTCAAATCCCTCCTTAGCGTGCAAGATTGGACTCCCATCGACAGTGCGAAGGATGCCAACACGGCACTTGATTATTTCATCAACACCTTGAATGTTGCCTGTGACTCCCATGCACTCCTAAAAAAGCAGAAAATCAAAGGCCTTTGCAAACTCTAGCTCTCTGTAGACTTATTAGCTTGGATGAAATCTAGGGACTACCTCCGGCATGCAATCAGACATTCAAAAATAAAAAGAGTGCGGAATAATTGTACAAGGTCCATCTGCCTTGAGAAAAATAAATACTACAAGGGAGTGCTTACTGACACATGGGGCAGTGGTAAAGCTTTCTGGAATAATATCAAAGAGGTTCAGGGAAACCCCCGAAAACATCACCCACTTTACTTAACATTGATGGGACTACAACTCTGGACCCCCCTAACTATTGCCAATACCTTTAATAATGCATTCATGGACCTTAGCAGTGTTCTTCCACCTGACATTTTTGATGCAGACGTCACCCTGGCCAATCCTGTAAGCTGTCCCCCAATGACCAGTCACCCGCCATTCTACTTCAAAGAAGTCTCGTTGCATGAAGCCTGAAAATACATCCGTAAAGCAACTGGTAAATCTAGACACAGTGGGGACTCCCTTGACCTCAAACTGCTGTCCCTCACCTTTAAGAAAGTGTTAGCGCCTTTAACCAGGATCTTTAACCTCTCACTCAGACTCGCACAGTTCCCCAGTAAATGGAAATCAGCCATGGTTACCCCAGTCTACAAAAGTGGAGACAGGACTCTTCACGTGAACTACCGGCCTATCTCCATATGACCACCACCCTCTTAGGCTCTTGAACATATTGTAGCTGACCAGCTTACTGAATATCTTGACAAACATAAGATCCAATGCACCCAACAACATGGGTTCAGAAAAGGGCATAGCACCACCTCGGCCCTTATGGAATCCATCGGTTCTATCCACAGCTCCCTGGACCATGGCCAATTAGTTGGTGCTGCCTTCATCAACTTGTCAAAAGCATTCAGCATGGTCCAGCACCCTCTACTAGTGGAACAACTACTTAACGCAGGGCTCTCCTCTATTTATATTTGTCCGCTCTGCAGACACAGGTGATCTCTGACCCCTGAAGCCTTAAGGATAGCTGAACAGAGCTCTGTTATTTCTATAATTGACTATGGACTGATCATCTATGGCTCTGTGACTGATACTGCCCTCTGGCATTCTCCACTGCTCTTAATAAGGCATGTCGTCTCATCTCGGGAGCCCACCATCTCACCCACACGTGTGACCTCTATGCCCTAATCAGTTGGCTACCGCTGAAAAATTGCATCAGATACCAAATGTGCCTGATGGCCAAGAAAATAACTTTAGACCTCTTGCCACCTGATCTTCTAAGCCCTCCTTGTAATCCACGCCGCACCAGAGGTTCTGAATCTCAGCTCCTACAGGTCCCTCTTTGCCGAACCACTCAGGGGCAAAGATCATTCGTCTACAGGGCCCCCCTCTGGATGAATGCTTTCAACAGTGACATTGCCTCCAAAACTAAGCTGGGCCCATTCAAATCCAAGCTTCGGTCACTACTCTCTACAGCTAGCACCTGTGACTGTCTCTCTTAGCATGTTTTCCCAAACCTTGACCTTAACACTCGACCTCTTTCAAAGTAACTTTACACTCTTGCCTCCTACCCCTCCCCCTGCACCCCAACCCTCTCCATCCGTCCTCCCTCCCTTGCCCCACCTCTCCTCATGTCCTCCACTCCCACCCCCCCTTACTCTTCCCAGCCTCCCTCCCACATCCCTTCCTACACCCTGTGACCTGTTTGTCTTGACAAAGCCTGCTGGCCAATATCAATGCACTGTATGCATTTTCCTTGCCTGAAGCTGATTAGCATAATGTGTCTCTGTTGTTTTATGTTGACTGTCCATTATGATTTTGTGTCCATTATGATTTTTGTATCTCCTGTTTACACTTTATTGTACTGTACTTTACTGTCCTGTTTAATCTGTTGTCCTTTCTGCTGACGTGGAACCTTTGTAAAAGAGCTCTTAGCTCAAAGGTATATGTAATCCAAGACTTAAATAAATCAAAAATTAAAAAGCATAAGTTCACCTCTAAGTCTTCTTTTTTTCTAGAGTAATTAATCCTGTTTTTTTTTTGTCACTGTGCATAAGTAAGTGAATGTGTCCTTTGATACACTTAGTGATTTTTCTCTGTATTTTTTCTATTCTAAGAATGTCCTATTTTTTTGGTACAGACACCATAGCTGTGAGGAGTAATCAGATAAGGGGTGAATGTATGCTTTATACAGTGGAAGAATGACGGCTTCCTCTGTAGATTTAATATTATGTCTAATTGACCACCAATATCTATCTATCTATCTATCTATCTATCTATCTATCTATCTATCTATCTCCATCTATGTACAGTATTGATTTGTTTATCTGTTTTCTATTTTTTTCATTTCCCTCCCCATCCCATCTTAGCCAGTGTTCCCTCATCCTTACTTGATATGCAGAATATTCAGTTTATATCAGCAGAGCAGGGTGCCCTCCCATAGTACTGTTTTCTCAACCCCCTCTTCTACACACCACCCTCCCCCCAATATACAGCATAGGTGGCGGCAAAGGAGAGCCCACCACCGGAGCTGTGGTGGAGCACAAGCCAAAACTGGGGTGCCCAATCCTAATTGTCGAATCCAGCAAAAGCACTGAAAAAAGAAAACAGTCCCTCGTTTTTTCTTAGTACCCTTTACCCTACCCTGTAAATAAGAAAATGGTCCCTCGCCTATCTAACCCCTATGCCCCCCACACACCCCACCCGACACTCCACTCTGCACCCACCACCCCATAACCCTGCACACACCCTCACTCACCTAAAACTGTCCCATGATGTAGCTCCACGCTCTGATCAAAGACACATCTTGTTACTGGAATCAGCGACTGCAATATGAGAAAATAATGTAAGTCTGGTTTAATGTATTTCAATGGGGTTTGAACTTCTACTTATAACTTTGTTATACTTCATATAGCTTTTTGCTCCCCCATTGCCCCATCTGCCTTGCTTGGTAACAGGGGAGACATGTATTTTTGTAGTTTTCTCTCTGTTACCCTGAGACCCAAGATCGTGGTTGCGCATACATGTGAAGATGTGCATGTGGTCTGTGGCTCTGGTGATGGCCCCCTCCATCCACCTAGCCTATTGCCATGTTTCCCTTGTGGCTTGGCACTGCCACCTAGTCTCCACCGTGTGGCAGCCAAGAGCTGGAGAAACCCCATATCCCTCCCAAAGAGGAGAGCTGTCTTGTGGCCACTCGATCCAACTCCTTGCCCTCCCCCTAGCCTACTCCTGGTGGCCCAAGCTTGCTCCCGAACCTGGGTCGCCGATGTGGTGCAAGGTGTGGTGTCCAGCACCTCAACCCTCAGCACCACTAGGCTGGCCTCATACTTCAGTATTTTTTAACCAGATTTTTAGCATAGCCTTTTTGGGACCCCACCTCATGAACAAAGTAGGTGAAATTTTTCAAATCCATCCCAGAATGTGATTTAGCGGTAGCTATGCAAAATCACCGTTTGGGAGAGATTTCAAACTTTTCACATACTCGGTTCACGAGGCGAGGTCAAAAAAAGGCTATGTTGAAAATCTGATGTACAAATATGGTAAAATGACCAAGTTATGCATGAACATTGAAATATTTCAGCATCCTCTCATAACTTCACTTATTTTCAATATTTTTCCAGCAGACTTTCAACATGGCCTTTTTAATACTCACCTCATGAACAAGGTAGTTGACATTTTTCAGACAGTGCCAAAAGGTGATTTAACAGTTGCTGCGTGAAATCACATTTCGGGCAGGATTTGAAAGTGTTCACCTACCGAGTTCATGTGGTTGGGTCATAAGAAGGCTATGTTGAAACTTTGGTGTAAAAATATGGTGAAATGACTAAGTTAGGAGTGAGCGTTCCTCAACATATGCATTTTTTTCACACCGCCTCATAAATATGACAAGAGTTGTTTTTCAAATCCTGGGCAAGATCTGTTTTCACACTTATGGTGCGAAATAAAGTTTCAGCCACTAGCCATGTTTATAAGGAGGAGTCATAAAATGACTTGAAAGTTTGGGGTCAAAATAATAAAAAATGAAGAAACATTAGCAGGGACAGTGTTTACCCCAGTGGGTAGTGCTTGGTGATCCCATGCCAGTGAGATGAGTTTGGGGGTGGGCTCAGTGAGCCATGCAGATGGGCTGAGGCTGGGAGGATGCCGCTGTCGTGTGATGCCACCTCACAGCCTAGGAAGGGATGGTGCAGGTTTGCCCACATAGGCCTGAGTAACATATAGCAGGGTTCCTCAAACAGTGATGCCAGCCTCCCTATGGAGGACCCAACCAGTTCCAGGGAAGGCCCAGTCAAGCCTGGCAGTGTACTGTACCAAAAGCTTCAGTGCAAGTTACAGTGAATATTTCGAACTTATGACTTGTTATTCTATTTGAGATCACCTTTCTCTGTAAAACGCTTTGTGACACAGGCTGAGTCTGCTTAAACATTTGCTTTAAGATGTGAAATTATTGAAAAGGAGTATTTCTTTTAACATGGCTAGCACCAGGTTTTTATCAGTATTCATAGCTATCATTGAACACATTTTCTCTAATGGTCAGGGAGCAGAGTCTGTTGCATGCTAGTTTAAAATAGTCAAAGAAAATGTTAAATGATGGGTGTTCAAAAAAGCTGAGAATAGTGCTGAAAACCTGGGGATACCATTTTAAAAGTTTTGATTTTATTATTTCTAATCTCAGAAATTCTGAAGCTAAGAGATACTGAGTGTATCACAAGACTGTAGAAAAGGGTGATCTGAAATGAAATAGGATCAATATTGTTACAGCAACATATACTACTACTTTACAATTTAAGTAATTGATGTTTGGTATGAAGAGACAGGGAAAACTGAATGTAAAAACTCCCAGGTGAATAAACTTGGTAATTTGTTCAATGTCATTATACGTTCTTTCTCATGAACAGGGCAAAGTATTGTATGGTATTGTTTCATTGCGGAGGCCAGATGTTTTTGAGTAAATTAGGGGAGGCCTGAGATTTTTTCCATATCTAAGGGGGAGGCTCAGTATAACAGTGTTTGAGAACTAATGCCATATAGTGAAGGGAACTCTTCTTTTGGCATAGGTCCCTGCATCAATGCACCTGTGGGTGCCAGAGGACCTGGGCTTTGGCTGACAAATGGACCTGTTGCCATATGCATCTGTATCTGTGGCTACATGGAAGCACAGGGTTCAGCTTCTACAGCCCAGCAGGCGCCCCTTGTATTCTTGACATCGGTTACTGCATGGACATGCAAGGCCCTCAGGACCCTGCACTTATGTAGGTGATTGGAATCTCACCTTGACACAGGCCCCTTTGGGCCCTGTGCCTCTGCATCTGTTTATGCAGGGCCCAAAGGGACCTGCATAAATCAGGATACCATTTCACTATCTCAAAAAGAAAGGAAATTCTTTGCAAAAATCTTTTTTTAATGCATAAGTTAGGGTTCAGCTTAACACCAAAAAAATAAGGAAATGTGGCATTAGGTTTTCCAACCCTAACTCCCCACCCCCTCAAGCAGCAGGAGGACAGGACCACACAAGCAACCACAGACAGTCAATATCAGATAAGGCAAACAACATACAACTGTTTCCACATGACACAAATGCATTAGCACTGGTGTGCTACCTTCGTGGATTTGTATCTGTGGCTGCATGTTATGCAGCTACACCTGTGTGTGTGTGTGTGTGTGTGTGTGTGTGTGTGTGTATGTCTTACAGTGTGCATGATTACATGTGGCTGCAGAAGTGCAGGCCCTGGGGGGGCCTGTACATCTGCAGACAGAAAGCACCATGGGGCCTGCATCTCTGCAGTGAGAGGTACTCGTGCATGCTGTACGTGGTACCTCACTAGATAGCATGGTCTGCTACTGCATACTTTTCCATATGCAGCTGCATAACTAAAAAACTGCTACCCCCTTGACCAGGTTCTAGATCTGCTGCTGAAACCTTGATACCCACATTGCAACAGTACTTCCATTTACCTAACTGCAGGCCCCACAGAGGTCTACCCTTCTGGAGCCAGAAGTCAGAGTGTATGCCTTACACCTGTGGCTGAAGAGGCACAGGCCCCTCAGTGGCCAGCACTTCTGCAGATAGAAGTGCTGTTGCAGTTTTGGTATTATCAGTTTTGTAGTGCCTGTGCTTCTACAGCAAGAGGTCAGTGTGTATGTCTTATACCTGTGGCTGCAGAAGTGCAGGCCAGTCAAGTGAGTGTATGCCTTACAGTGTGCATGAGTACCTGGACCCTTACAGGCCTGCACTTCACCAGACAAAAGAAATCTTGTAATTTGGGTATTGTAGATTTGTGAATGTGGCTGCAGGGGTCTGTGGTTCTGCTCATAGAATCAGTGCTGTGATTTGAATATCATGGATGTCTGTCTGCAGTAACAGGTGAATATGTATGTCTTGCGGTGTGCATGCAGCAGATACAAATCCACAAAGGTAGCACATCAATTCTACTGCATCTGTGTCATCTGGAAACAGTTGTGCATTGTTTGTCTTACCTGGTGATAGTTATGTGTGGTTGCTTGGGTGGTCTTGTCCTTTTGCAGCTTGTGGGGTGGTTAGGGCTGGAAACCCTAACAACACATTTCCCTACTTTTTAGGCATTACGTTGAACCCTAACTGGTGTAGTTACAGAGTTTTTTGCAAAGAATATAAATATACAGTATATGTGTATATATATATACTGGGTGTGTGTGTGTATATATATATATATATATATATATATATATACACACACACACACTATAGATACAGTGTATACATACATACATACATGCATACAGTGGAACCCACCAGGGTGAAGCATAGTATCAGTTTCCTGCTTCACAAAAGGGATGCATTCCCATTAAATTTTCCTTGTTTCTGCAGTAACAAATACTGCAGAACTGGGTTTCATCATGGTGGGCTTCACTGTATACCATCTAGAGAGAAAGCGTAGTAGAACAGTGAGATTGAGAGCAAGAGTTTGAGAGAAAGACCCCATTTAGATTCTGTATATGAAGCTCATAGATGTATTTATATTAAGTATTCAACTAAGGTTTGTTGCAATTATGGTAATTTTGTGGTAGATCATGTTGCTTCAGCTCAGAACCTATTCATTTGACAAATCCCCCTTTTCTCAGAATTTGGCCTTCCTTGATTATACATTACAATAGCTCAATTGTTCAGTCTGTATTATAATTGAAATATACCTGAACAGAGATTAGACTGCGTAAGACTAATGGCTCTTTTCCTGTTCACTATGGTGATTTTTTTTCTACCTTTTAATCATTTCAAAATGTCTGCTAAAGAATCCCTTGGGTGTCTTATGTTTGCCAAAACATGTACTGTAGGATATCTGGTTTTGTTATTCACATTAGTTCTTTTGTCAGTCTGTAAACATTTTGGCTTCATGACTTTCTCTGTGTAAATTGGAGTATAACATTGAAGCAGGCAAGGAAGAGTAATGTCAACTTATGTTGTAAATGTAGCATTTAGTTGTAGGAGGTAAGAGTGATTAATGCATTTTACAATGAGGTGTTATAGCACAAAGAATAGAAGTCCTTGGTTTAAAACCACCTAATTTAAAAAGACACTATAAAAAAGGAAATTACAGTTCAAAAACAGTTTGCTTACCAGGTTACAAACCTTTTGTTAGTGAATCAAAATTTTCCCTGTGTTCTGAACAACTGACCTCTGTTAACTGCTCTTTGTGTAACATCTAATATCCTTCTTGTATCCTCTCAGGTTGTGCCTGAAAATACGTAGGTTATTATTAGTACAACAACCTCATAACAAAAACTAAATAATCTCGATATCAGAGCTTGTAAAATGAAAAGTGGATAAATATTACTGGAAAACAGCTGTCTAGAGTAAGAGCTCATTTCTGTGTGTTTCATTTTGTGTGCATTTTAAACCTGTATGTACACTGATTCTGTAGCAAAAATGGAAGACATGGGTTGGCAGATAGCAAACGCAAGAACACATTTATACAAGTTTCAGACTAGTTTCAGACTAATCTAATAGAAACATAGAATTTGATGGCAGATAAGGACCGCTTGGGCCACCCAGTCTGCCCATTTCCCTACATAATGGATAAGCTGCAGATCCTAGTTAACCAGCAGCCTACTTCTTCCTACCCCCACCCCCTAGAATTGCCTTATGACTGTCCCATGCATGCTTGAATTCCACCACTGTTTTTGACTCCACAACCTCCTCTGGAAGGCCGTTCCATGCATCCATAACCCTCTCTGTGAAAAAATACTTCCTTAAATTACCTCTGAGCCCCCCCATCTTCAAATTGTGCCCCTTGTTCTTGCACACCTCTTTTTTTGAAAGATGCTACCCTCTTGGACCTTGTTGATTCCATTGAGGTACTTGAAAGTTTCTATCATGTCCCCCCTCTCCCTCCTTTCCTCAAGGCTCTACACATTAAGCTCCTTAAGTCTCTCTTCATATGTCTTCCAGTGCAGACCCTGCACCATTTTAGTGCCTCCTCTGGACAGCTTCCATTCTGTCTATGTCTTTCATGAGATTGGGTCTCAGAACTGCATGAGTACTCCAGATGGGGTCTCACCAGCTGTCTGTACAGAGGATAATAACTTCTTGTTTCTACTGGTGATGCCTCTCCTATGCATCCCAGTATCCTCAACCCCTCCTTGCTGCCCTCTCACATTGCTTGCCCACCTTTAGGTCATCATGACTACCCCAGGTCCCTTTCCATTTTGTTGTTGTTAGTATCTCACCCCCATTATGTACTCTTCCCTGAGTTTTTGTTTCCCGGGTGCATTACCTTGCACTTCTTTGCATTGAATCTAAGCTGCCATACATTTGACCATTCTTCTAACTTGCCAAGTCCCTTCTTATCTTTTCCACCCCACCTTGTGCATCAACTCTGTTGCAGATCTTTGTGTCATCTGCAAAGAGACATACTTTTCCTTCCAGTCTAATGGCTTTTTTTTTTTGGGGGGGGGCTTTATAAAATAGTTACTGTGAACACAGTAGATCTAGTTAATATTTTTCCAAGGCTGCTTTATAGTTTCTGGTGATCGTATAGATACGGTGCAAAAACAGCTAACGCATTTGTTGCTATGAGGTGTTGTGCTAGTCAGATTTTACTCTCTGCTCACATTATGTCGCCAGTCTTCCAGGGCTATTCTGTGTTTTAATTTGCTGATATGAATTAGTTAAAAATAGGCTACTTGCACAACACAAGTGGCAGTGTGGTCTGGTAGTCACAACAATGGTTTGGGAACCAGGAGATTGCAGGTTCAAACCCCACCAAAGCCAAGCACTCACTGTATGACCATGGACAAGTCACTATATTTCTCAGTGCTCCAGCTCACCTTGCTTCAGAAGTGGATAGAAACAGAAGCCCACTGGAAACGAGATACTGCATCTTGCATCTCAGCTGAGCTTTCCAGGATAAATAAATTTATAAAGAAGAAAAAAAAAGCTTTTCCTTCTCAACTATTGCTGTATCCGATGATACCTACTGTGTAGTACTTTGGCACTCCCATCTCTTTAGAGGGGTCATTGAACTGAAGATCTGTCTAGAGTCAGTCTCCTCTATAGCCACACACTTCAGCTTAAGATGGCATCAGGAGCAGCAGTGGAGTGAGTTGCTCTGGGACCCGCCCCCCTTAAAACCCATTAACAGATTCAGAAGAAGAATCAAAGGAGACGTACAATAAAATAAGAAGCAAAACTAATTGGACTTTCATCGATCAACACAGAAAAGTATATTGGGAATGCCATTTTGAGACTTTAGTATAACTTAGTGTGATTACAACCAGTTTCAGTGTCTTTTGCCGGCCTTCACGTGAAGCTACTTTGTAAAATTCAAGCTGGGAAAACAAATGGACTCTGACCTCCTAGTTTCTGACTTGCAGCAGCATCTGATTTGAGTTTCTTCACCTTGTTTCAGTTACTGCTGTGCACCTATGTCAGCACAGAGGCAATATCCTGCACCCCCAGAAAAAGGTACAAAGAAATTGAATGAGACAACCATGGATCAGGTCCCTAAAGTGAATATCTCCTTTCCACGCACTACACACAGGCAATTAAAGAAGAACATTGGTGGAAGTGCCTGAGAACTAGATTGCACATCTGAACTGCCAAATTTAGAGAAGTGGCAGTTTCTCTCCCTGTTAGCCCTTTGAATGCTTCAGGTATAATGTTAAATTCAGGTTTACAAATACATCAGTCTAAAATGACAGAAAGGAAGGACAGTCTTAACTTTGAAATGACAGAGGAAAAGACAGGAATGTCAGGTGCAGGTGAAGGAAGCATTGGGAGCTGCAGTAGCAGAAGGAGAAAAGACCATTGTTATACAACCAGTTTTGGTAGCAGCTGATACATCTGAGCAAAGTAAATCTCAAAAAACTGTTAGTTCTGCTGTTCCTGCCCAGGACAACATGCAATCTTATGTTGTGTTCTCTGCTTCCAGTTGCCAAAACATTTTCCAATAGTGTCAGTGGTGTCTCAGCTTGTACATTCTGGGCCTTTCATATCAAATCCCCTACGTGAAAATGCTACTACATTATTTGAAAAACAATGATCTGATCAAGATAAAGATGATCTGCAGAAACAAAAACTGTTGAAATCAAAGTGACAAGTGAAAACAAGAATTCAAAAACATTTTGCAAATAGTGATGTATTAGAAAATAACGTATACAAGGAGGATATAAAAATAAAGGGACATGAACATGAAAAGAAAGTCATTCAAAATAAGGAAACCAAACACTGGAAAATCTGAGTGTGCTCATGTTGACAAGTCCCAGCTTAGTAACCTGTAATACTGATAAACAGCATAAAGAGCAGTGTGGCGAGCAAAAGGAAGAAAATTCACAGAATGGGGTTGGGCAACAGAAATGTGCCAATGATGAACCTAACAGTTATGAAACTGCACCAAAGTGGGCTTGGAAAGTATTTGCAGAAGTATTTGTAGCAATTACCTCTATGTAATATATTGATTTTAAAAATAATACCCCTGAAAAACATTAAAAAAATCCTGTAATGTGTTAGTCCTGTAGTACTATACTCGGAATACTATACTTCCGGCCCAATAATACTATACTTCTGGTCCTCGTACTAGTATCACTGGAACCTCACTGCTGTGGCTAGCATCTGAAATGTGTTTTTTTTTCTTCCTGAGAGAAAGGAAGAGGGAGCGGGGCTGGGAGATGAGTGGACAGTGGTTTACCTATAGTGTTTCAACAGCGCTAGCGCTGACATCCCCTACAGCGACAGCTACATTGCTGACCATCGGCATTGTAGCTACAGGATGTCGGCGCTCACAATAGGGGATATGCACCCACCGAACCATCCCTTGTGGGGGCTCTGCCCCCACCCCACCCAGTCTCTAGGATTCTAACTCCAAGTTGGAGTTGGACAGGAGGGGCAATCACCCAGCAAGACAGTCCCAATCAGCACACTGACCACCACAGTGACGGGCAGATTTTGCCCGATTCCTGCCACTGTGGTGGTGTTCGCCATTGGGGTTTTGCTGCGGTGACAGTACACCAGTGGACAGTCAGGAATGAACAGCATGGAACTGTTCCACACCTAATCTAGAGGTACGAACTTGTTAGCATCTTGCTTCCATACATTACAAAAAATAACAGTTGGGTTCCAGTGAGTCACTCGGCTTGTAATTCATTGGAACATATCTATTATTCTATTTATAAAAGTCAGTTCTCCTTATATGCAACAAAGATCAGATATGTAAAATTGACGGCAAGGTTGAAGAAGTGATTGTTTTATATTAATAGCATCAATGTCAGAATCACTGAAATGGAGAATAGGGCTTCCAAAATTGAAGATGATTCACACATTCAAAAAAGGGCTGTAAAACAACATGACTCAAATATATACTGCATTAAATCCAAACTGTCATTATGAAGCCTGTGCAATGCAAAAAATAACAGAGTCACAGGGGTGCCTGAAAAATGAAATGCTGAAACTCCCTTACTGACCACTTTACAATGTACAGTATCTTTGCTGTTTATATGGGAGAACTTGAAAATCCTATCTCTGTTTTCAAAACTGATTGTGTGCACAAGTCATTAAGGAAAAAGCCTAATAATGATCAACCACCTCATGCAATAATTGTAGTCTGTTAAATCTCCCATAAAGAAACACTAATGAAAGAAGTATGCAAAAGAGAGAGCTTGGAATATAATGGAGCCACAGCTGAAATTTACAGTGACTTACCCAAGGAATTAGTGACAGCAAGGAAAAAAATTAGATTTTATCATAACCCTACTGCCCCAAGAATTAGTGACAGAAATTATTTTATCAGAACCCTACTGTGGAAAAATAATCTAAGAACATATATGATTTATCCAGCTATGCTCAAGATAATACTAAATGTCCAGCCATTAATATATGAAACAGTAGAGGGTGCAACTAAAGACTTAAAATTCAGGCTTCCACAAATTTTTGTCTAAAATGGACAACAAAGTATAATTTGTTCTCTTGAAATAAATGCGCTCTTGAAATCCTTTACTGTCATTTTACTATAATGTATGGTAAGTGCCTATTAACCACCATAATCAGCAGTCACACAGCTTTGTTATGCACTGTTTAGAATTTTAAAAGTTGTTAACCACACTTCGGAACGTCAAAACAGTGGCATAAGAAAAAAGAATGCACCAGAGTTCCATAATTCTCACACATAGAATGCAAACAGTGTTTTTTTGACCATACACTATAAATGATGATGGCTGGGGATCGGGTGACAACCGCACTGAAATCACCTCTCGTGGCTGCTAGGGCTACAGTAAACCTCTCGAGCTGCGCTCTCGAGGTTTACCATGTTGCCCTAGCAACCACTCGAGGTGATTATAGTGTGGTTATCTCCCGATCCCCAGCCATTATCCTCTATATAATGTATGGGGAGCCCTTATTATTAACTGAAATCAGGCTGATTACAACCTTGTTATGACATCACTCTATTGTTAACCCCTCTTTGAGTAAGTCATATCAATGGTATAACAAAACAGAATGCTCACAACAATCAGTGTTCTGTAAAATAATTCAGTAAAGCAGTTCAATCTGTGATTCACAATCTTGGTAGCCCGTACACTGTAAAATATAATGTATGGTCTTCAGTTAATAACCGTGCTGAAAACACATCTCGAGTTTGCCATGACATCTGAAAACCTCTCGAGCTGCACTCTCGAGGTTTACAATGATGTCATGGCAACTTCTCAAAGTGTTATTAACCAAAGATCATACATTATCCTCTATATAAATGTGAATTTAAGCAGTTGATAATTTGAGATCATATCATAAGAAAAAGGTGCAAAAGGAATTTTAATATAGATTTTGTTGACTTAACCAGAAATGGTGGGAAATAGAAAAATATTTTTTAAAGAAATATATTAATTATGTCATCTTTATCTCTTTGTTTAATGTTACCTTGCATGTTTAAATGATATGAAAATAGCAAAGCAAATGTGAAACCTTTCTGTTGACCCTTGTGAGGACTGTTCAGAGATATATCTTTCTCTCTATCATTTGTATGACTACTAGTGCAGGCATATGAAAATGTAATAGAAGAACCTGTGGGGTGGGGGTGGGAGTGGGGGTGGGGGCATACATAGCAACCTAAGGGTTTTGCTGCCTGTGCAGTATACTTCTAAATGGAATACTCGTGGATGTTGTTTTTGTTTCTTCTTTCTATATTTTTAGTTGCTGTATAAAGTTATCTCAGAATATGTGGGAAAGTTGTGGTATAAAATCTAGGAAGTTTTGTACATACGTGCATTTCAAAAAATATTTCAGAGAAGAAAATAACTAGTTTTTTAGTCATATGGCATCTAATATAATATTTCATGATATTGTTAAAATAGCCTAATGGAATATAAATGGAGGCAATGACAGTAAAAAGAAGACAAATTCTGATGTTGTCTCAAGGAATGCACAATGATATCCCTCTCCTTCAAGAAACACATCTGTAACAAAAAATGTATTAAAATTGAAAACAACATGGGTAAATTATTTATAGTATTCAGCTAGTACTAATAGAAGTCATGGGTGTGCAATTTTGATTAAAAAAGGTATTAATTTTACTCCCACAATACATTATGTGGATGGAGTGGGGCAAATTATTATGTAGAAAGTAAATTATTTATTTATTTGTGTCTAGGATTACAGAGTACCTTTGAGCCAAGGCTCTTTTACAAAGGTTCCACGTCATGCTAGGTGCAGGGTAACAGACACTAAAACATAAAACAGTTACAGGTACATGATTTTAGACAGTAACTTTGCTTGACAAAATCAGACTGAGCGATGAGTAACTCAAGAAACAATAGGAGGAAGAGGGCAAGAAGGGGGAGAGGGCTGAGGGTAGGGAAAGGCATAGGTGTAGAGGGTCAGGGTGAGGCAGACGAGGGGCCTTGTCAGGACAGACACAGGGCAAGTGCATTAGAAGTTGCACTGGACAGGTAAGTGCAAAAAGAGAGGGCAGAAACTGACACCTATAAGGTCAGAAGCAGCATAGGGAATGAAGATGTTATGGGGTACAAGCACAGGTGGAGGTGCCAGTTATGGAGTGGCAGAGCTTTTTTTTTTGAATGCTCCAAGCGTTGCTGTGGATGAGGTGTCACTAGAGAGCTCATTCAGCCAACTCTGAGCCCTGTATGCAAATGACCTTTGGCCTTGGGACGTGCAGCAGCAGGGGATTTGAAGGATTTGGGGCTCCTGGTGTTGCGTTTGGTAATTTTGGGTTTGAGGAGGGTGCTGACTCCTGGTGGTGCCTTTCCCATCATGATTTTCTTAGCAGTGATGCAGGTTTTTTATTTGATTCAGTTGTTCAGTTGCAGCCAGCCTGTTTTGGAGTAGAGGTCGCAGGTGTGGGTGAGACGGTGGGAACCAGTAGCGAGTCAGCAGGCTTGATTGAGGGAAGTCGAAACACGCCTGAGAGATGAGGTTGTGGCAGATCCATAGATAATGAAACCGTAGTCAGTGATGCTGATGATGGAGCTCTGTACAGCTATGGACAGAGCTTCTGGGGTTAGAAGTTTCATATGTCGGAATAGTAGGCCCATCCTGGTGTTGGCTACATTTGCCATGTTATTGATGTGTGGGACATAGGAGAGATTACAGTCGAGGGTGAGGCCGAGGTATTTGAAGGTGTGAACTTGTTCGAAGGTGATTCCTTGCTTGGTTTTGGTTTTAATGGAGAGCTGATATTGTTTGTATTTGTTTTGGGAGCTGCAGAAGATCATGGTCTTTGTTTTTTATCTGGTTAAGGATAAGTCTGTGTTTTGTGAACCAGTTTTCAACTGCAGAGAAGGCCTGTTGGAGGTTACCTTGTAGATGGACTGGATCATGCTGGGATGCCTGAATGACATCATCATCCACGTAGAGTAGGATCTGTTCAGGGCAGGATTCTGGCAGTGAGTTCAGAAAAAGGCTGAAAAGGAGGGGGCCCAAGATTGAGCCCTGTGGGACACCGGACTGGACTGGTCTTTGGTCTGAGAGTGTGCCAGCAATTCTCACTCTTTGGGAGCGGTTGTCTAAGTAGCTTTTGAACCAGTTCATCGAGTTAGGTGATAGCCCTGCTAGTTGAAGTTGGGCAAGTAGGAGATTGTGGTTGACAGTGTCAAAGGCTTTAGTTAAGTCGATGAAGTTGGACCCAGTAAGATGACTGTTATCGAGTGAGTGATGGATTGCACCAGTGAATTCAAGTAGCACCGTGGAGGTGCTATGACCTTTTCTAAAGCCATGTTGCTCCTTGCACAGGATGTTGTGATTGTGTAGGAAGTTGGTGAGCTGGTCTGACACAGTCGGTTCTTGGAGAGTGTAGGTAGGATGGAAATCGGACGGTAATTCTCAGTGGCTGTTTTGTCACCAGTTTTATGAATTTGGGTTACCGTGGCAGATTTCCATAAGTCAAGGAACTGGCTGAGGCTGAGGGAGAGGTTGAAAATCCTGGTCAGTGGTCGGAGTACTTCTTCAAGTGTGAGTGATAGCAGTTTGAGGTCGAGGGAGTCACTGCTGGCTCTGGAGTTGCAAATGGCTTTGGTAACGTAGCTGTGGACTAAATGCATTTTTACTGCTTTAAAGTAGAAGGGAGGGTGGCTGGCGGGGGCAAGGGGAACCACCTCATTGAAAAAAGTCCGTGAAGGTGTCATTAAATGTATCAGCAATGAGTTTCTGGTCAAGTGTAGTTTCACCATTTATGCTGAGTACTGATGAGGGTGATTTAGGTTGCTTCCTGGTGACTTCTTTAATGTTATTCCAGAAGTCCCTACCATTGCCCCATGAGTTAGTGAGAGCATTATGAGCAATATGGAAATATCCGTATCCCGGATATATTTGGTGCAGTCATTTCCTGCATGTTTACTGTTAGCAATATCAACTTGTCTCCCGGTGTTTCTGGCAATTTCCCAAAGGTGGTCTTGAGCTTTTAGTTGTCTAAGTAGGTCTCTGGTGAGCCAGGGGTTACATAGGGCTTTGGCCTTGTGCTTCTTGAGGGGTGAAAATATGTTGCATGCTTGGTTGAAGATCCTGATGAAGTGTTCCAGTGCAGTGTTCACATTGGTTGCAGTGAGAACTGGGGACCAATCTTGTTGATGAAGGAAGGTTTTGAGATGAGGTAGCTTGCCTCTAGATAGAACTCGGCTAGTGATGGTTTTGGGGGGGGGGCTTGATGAATTTTTTGGACCAGGAGCAGTTGACAGGGGAATGGTCACTAAGCGTGTCAGGGAGGAGAGTGGTGTTTATGATCCTGGCGGGGTGGCTTGTTAGGATCCAATCCAGAAGGGTGCTGGTTGGGGAGCTAATCATTGAAGAAAGGTTTGCTGCCGCTATCAAGTCCCTGTATGCCCCTGCCTCTGCAGCAGGCCAGTTAATGTTAAAGTCAGTTATAAAGTTATAAAAGGTCAGTTAGTTGTATTAGCTTCTGTTTATGCCCCATTTATTAATTATCTTGATTTCCTTGTCATATTATTAAAGGTCTTGTATTAGTGGAAGGAAGAAGACACCATTATTGGTCATAATTTTAATGCATACACAGATTCTTTACTGGTCAAAACCACAAATGTTAGTTTGGAAAATAAAAAAAACTATATATCAGCTCATCTCCTAGCCTCTCTGCATTACTAACAGGTACTGCCTGCTGTTTAAATTCAAGGACTGTTTTGACAGGGAAATCAGTGTAGAGGTGTTTTTTAAACCCCCTTTTAGAGGGCTTGGAAAACTGGGCAGGCATTGCTCCTCAGTGCTCAAAAGGCAGCCCTTTGCAGCTGATTTTGGTGTTGGCTAACTCACCTTTATAAAGGCGAGCTATATACATTGCCCGGCCCCATGGTTTTGCTTTGTTTTCTCCTTTGATCACCATAGCAACTGGTGACGTCAGTGCGATAGCGCTGCATAACCTGTCGGCTCCAGCGAGCGGAGTCGAGCGCGGAGCAGAGGCGACGCGGGCAGAGGCCAGCGGCGTCTGTCGGTGTCCGTAGGAGGAAGAAGGTGGAAGGTGACTTTGTGTTTTCCAGACAATCAATACTATTCCTATACTCTATTGTAGCTTGTTTTAAGCTTTACTGTATTTTGTTCAACAGACAGCCCGAGAAGTCAAATACCTTCATAAACTGTAATATACCATCTTGGAGTTAAACTTACAACGTAAAAATATGGAAGATATTATCCAAATAAACAAAGAGTGCTTTGGTTGCAGATGTCAGTCCTGTAATATGTACTTAATATCTGAGATAAACAACTTCACCTTGCCCTTTACCTGTGTTAAATGTAAAGTTAACCATGATTTAACTGCCAAATTGGAATTATTTAACAATAGGTTAAGCTTTTTAGAGACCAGCCAACAGGAAATGTCTAGTAGATTTAAAAATCAAATTAGTGATATTTCCCAACCCACCAAAGTACATGTGGTAGGCAAAAAGCCCAAACGTCAGGAAAAAAAACTTAGACCATTATCAAAATGCCAGAAGGCAAACAAAATTATCACCACTTGTCAAGAACCTATTGAAATACCCCCTGCACAAAAAGAAAAAAAAAAAGTTAGTGTTAAGAGAACAAGGGAAGAAGATCCATCTGATAATGCAGATGAGGATTGATACACTTTACAAATTCAAAAAAATCCAAAAAAGGGCAGAAGAGCAGACCAATTTACGGTTTCTACTTTCAATTCCTTTGATCCCTTAACATATATCTCGGATACAGGCCATGATCCAGAAACAATAAATGTCCCCATTTCTGAAAATTTTGAAAATATAGAAAACCCAATATTTACTATAACAAATATGAATCTTTCAAATGCAGAGTTTAATTCTTCACCTCTTTTTCCCAGCAATCTACAAAATGTTACTGACACCAGAGAGGCCAAAAAGCATGACCAAGTTGATGTAAATCCCTTGATTTTACTAGAAAATTGTGACAACTTGGACCTAAATCAAGATGACGTTTGCAAAAAAAGACAGGTTATAGTGCTAGGAGACTCTATCATCAAACATATTGATAGAATCATTTGCAACCCTGACAACACAAATAGAACTCTTTCAAGCTTCAGGGGTGCTGGCATTACTGACGTCACAGAGATGTCCAGCAACATCTTACAAAACTCAGGTTTTAAACCTTTGGTAATAGTTCACATAGGAGCCAACAATGTTCTAAAGTTCTTCTCAAAAACTAAAGAAGATTATGTTGCATTAACAAACAAATTATTGGATTTAGGATGTGAGGTAGTCCTATCTGAAATCTTGCCTATTCAAGAGCAAATCTTTCCCAACAATGTAAAATGAGATAAATAAATAATTGGTTGAGATGTTGGTGTCTTAAACAAGATATACAATGTATAACTCACTGGGAGGACTTTTATGGTAAATCAAACCTCTATTGTTGGGACGGACTCCATCTCAGCAGGAGGGTGAGTAGGCTATTGGGCGAAAGCATAGTGCATTCTATTAATAGTTGTTTAAACTTCCAGCAAGGGGGGAGTTGTATGTTCTAGATACAACTCTTGAACCTCAATTTTTCAACTATTCTTCAAACCCTGCATCCACAATCAACCGTAAATTCCCCCAAACGAACACTACTGGTGTCATTTCTAAACCAAATATAAATATTATATTAACTAATGCCAGAAGTCTACGCAACAAAAAAGAAGAACTTACTTACATCCTTCAAGCACAAAACATATCAATTTGTGGAGTTACTGAAACTTGGTATAAGGATGAAGACTGGAACACTGACATAAAGGGATATAATAAGTTTTACAAAAACCGAAATGAAAATAAAAAGGGAGGAGGTGTTGTATTATACATTGGTGAACACTTGAAAGCAAACACAATTAAAACTAAAACAAGTAATAATGAGAGCTTATGGGTCAAAATTTTTCTCCCCCATAGTCCACTAGTAATTGGGCTAATATATAGATCTCCTAGTTTAACTAATGATGAAAATCAAAGTTTAATAGAAGAAATATCTGAGGTACACATTGATACTCCCTATATACTGATGGGTGATTTCAATCTTCCAACTGTCAACTGAGGCAATTATACATCAGCTTCAAATACTGAAAAGATGTTTATGGATACTTTTCTTGAATCTAACCTAGAACAAATAGTTAATAAACCTACCCGTGGTAACAATATCCTTGACATTGTACTCACCAATGTTAATGAGAAAATTGATAACATCAAAATACTTCCTCCTCTGGGTGATAGTGATCATTGCATGGTCAATTATGAATACATAGCAGACTTTCCAAGCACAAATGGCATTACTAAAATCAAAAACTTTAATAAAGCAAACTATAAAAAATAAATGATTTTTTATCTAAATGGAATTGGGAGACGGAACTAAATAACCTAATTTTATTACAAATTTGGAATTTAATTAATAACAAAATCAATATTTGTCTCTCAAATTGGGTTCCTTATAGAATGAAGTACTGCAACAATAAACATGTCCCTCTTTGGTGGTCCTCAAAAATTAAGAAACAATTACAAAAAAAAAAAAACTATATAGAAAATATAAAAAGTTAATTCCAACAGTCTCCTGGAAAATACAAAATTGCAGCCAAAAATTAAAACACATGATTAAATCATCTAAATCTAAAATTGAATTCAACTTAGTTACTAAAGTTAAAGACAACAAAAAACAATTTTATAATTATATTGGTTCCATGAAAGAAAGAAATCATACAATTGGACCCTTTAACATCAATGATATACCTATTTTAGATGAAACAACTACTGCTACAATTCTAAATGAGACATTTCTAAAAGTTTTGAAACTAAGGAAGCTGCAAATACGCCTTTTCTAGTAAATAATTCTAGTTTTCCTGTTTTTACAAAAATGGAGGTTGCAAAACAAATTAAATCTTTAAAATCAAACAGCTATCCTGGTCCTGATGGTATTCCACCCAGATTTTTACAAAAAATTAGTCATTCAGTTTCTGGTCCTCTAGCCGTGTTATTTAATTCATCAATCAGAGAAGGTAAAGTTGTTCAGGCTTGGAGGGAGGCTATAGTTACACCCATATATAAGGGTGGATCCAGACATGACCCTAACAATTATCGGCCCATAAGCCTGACTTCCATCATAGGCAAAATTATGGAAAGATTGCTTAAAGCCCATATTATAGATCATTTAGAAAGAAATAAAATAGTAGATATCTTTCAACACGGTTTTGTGACTGAAGATCAGTTTTGACCAACCTACTACATTTTTTGAACCAGTAAGCGCTGCCTTGGACTTGGGTATTCCGGTAGATGTAATATTTTTGGATTTTTCCAAAGCTTTTGATAAAGTATCACATAAAGTCTTATTACAAGAATTGGTCAAAATTAAGTTGCAACCTAATATTATAAACTGGATACAGTCATGGTTGGAAAACAGAACTCAACAGGTATCAGTCAAGGGTCACCTGTCTGCAATGGGTGTGGTGACTAGTGGTGTTCCCCAGGGCTTCGTCCTGGGTCCGATACTGTTTAATATTAAGGTCTCTACACTGCCTACTACTGATAAGATATGGGTCGCAAAATATGCTGATGACTGTAAAATGGGTAGTTTGGTAAGCACCTTTCATGATAAATGCTCCATACAAAATCATTTAAACAACCTATCAAACTGGGCAAAGGCTTATGGTATGTTTTTTAATGTTGACAAATGTAGTCTTACATTTGGGCAAAAATAACATCCCCTTCAATTATTCCTTAAACAATGTTTATCTAAAAAGGATTTTGGAAGAAAAGGATTTGGGTGTCATAATCTCAGATAATTCACCTTTCGAAAAAAATAATATAATTAGAGTAAAAAAATGTAATAAAATAATTGGCTCTATTTTAAGAAATATCAAAAGTAGAGACTCCAAGGTTATTATGCCACTCTACACCAGTCTGGTACGTCCCCACTTGGAATACTGCTCTCAGTTTTGTGCACTAACTTCTGTAAGGGTTTAAACTACTTGAGGGTGTTCAGCGTAAATTCACTAAAAAAGTATCATCTTTACATAGTAATATTTACGAAGATAGATTAAAAAACTTAACCTATTTTCTGTAAAATACAGACAAATAAGGGGTGACTTAATATTGGTATATCAAACCTTAAAAAATGATTATTTAAGAACCACAATTGGACTTACTACTGCCTCCAACGTCAAATCAACTAGGAGTCATGGTTATAAACTCACTGGAGAAAAATGTATATCCACTAGAAGGAGTCTGTTTTTCACACAGAGAGTTGTGGGTTTGTGGAATAACTTACCTGTAAGTGTCATTAATAGTGATAATTTAAATACCTTTAAGCAAAATTTGGATAAACATATGGGAAACAAAAAATTTGATTTCCACCCATAGGACATATGGGTGGCGAGCATACAATGGGCATCATTACATATGCCTTCATTGCTCATACACTTCTATGAAGCTATATCTTTTTATTCAGTTTTTAAGAACCAAGTTCTAATAGACTTATGGCAAGAACAACATTAATCTGCTTAATTGTATACACACTGATTTAAACCAACAAATTCATATTCCCATTTAGATTATATTTTATGCTCTAACACAGTTTTAAAAATATATCTGTATCTGAAATAACATACATGACTATATCTGATCACACTATGGTTGCAGTTTCTTGGATACCAACTTAAGAAAGAATAATTCATCATCAATGAAAATTTAACAGTGATCTATTAAAACAGCAAGTATTTCATGACAAGTTAAATCAGGCAATGCATGATTTTCTTTTCATTATACTGACAAATAAACAATATCTGCACTGTGGGATGCTTTCAGGTTACTATATAGGCTAATGTAATGTCTTACAAATTTAAATATAAAAAAGAGCAGAAATCTACACAACAACAATCAGACAAATGCATCAAAGTGTTGGGCTATAGAATCATTACAGGAGAAATAATTCCTCAGATGAATATTTTGGCACAAAAGTCACAAAATGACATAAATGTGCAAACAGCCAAAGACATAAGAGCCTTAAGATCAAATTTTTATTTTAATGGGGACAAAACTGCAAGTTAATGGCTCACATTGTAAAGAAACAAAAAGAGAATAACACCATTGTTCAAATGCAGGATACACTGTATACACACACACATTAAAATTGGTGATGTCTTCTTAATATAGCAACAAGGCAACTTTATTAGTGATAAAGATAAGAAACAATATATAGAAGAAATACCCTTCAAAAAACAGAAGTTTGCCTGATCACCTTTCACTAAACAAGAAATGAAAGAAGCAGTTATAACTTCTAAAAGAATACAAGCCCAGGAAGGTATGGTTATGCAGCAGAATTCTATATTTCTTTTATGGATTCATTGATTCCATGAATGGAGATTATGTTGGATGAAAATTGCAAATCATGTCTCTATACCTAAATCAGTGGCTGAAATACCAGTAGTGCTATTGGCACATAAGAAGAAGGATCTGTGTTTACCAGAAAATAACATGCCAATAAAACTACTGAACTATGACTATAAAGTAATAGCCAAAATATTGGTCACAAAATTAGAAATACATCTAAACACACTCATAAACAATAACCAGCCTGGTTTTATTAAATATCTACCATATTTCAAGGACTTTCAGCCATGCAATATATAATAGAGTATGCAAAAACAATAGGTGGAGAAATTATTGCACATGATGCAACCAAAGCTTTTGACCTTATTGACTGGAAGTTTATGACACTGAGTTTAGAAAATATGGATCTACCAGATCTTTACATGAACATCATCAACCAGTTTTACTCTGCTCTGTTGGCTTATTTTAGAGGGACTAGATTCATCACCCTCCATTACTAATGTGTAATGGGGTCTGACAAGATAGTCCCCTGTCACCCCTTTTAGTTATTTTTACTTTAGAATCCTTACTTAGCCACCTTAGGCAAATGTCAGAAATAAAAGGCATCTAGTTATATTGTATTGAATACAAACTAAATACATATGCAGATGATCTAATGATTTTATTGAACAAAACAATAACATCATGTGTAGCATTAAGGAAATTGATAGATCTGGACCATTGTCAAGCTTTAGACTAAACAAGCAGAATTCTGTTATATTACCCATTACTGAAATCTCATCAGAAACAAAACTGAAATTACAAGAAATTCCAGTATCTGAAGAAATACCTTATTCAGACATTTCTGTGACCAACAGCATTAATAAAACAGTAAGAATTAACATGCTGAACTTTTACAGCAAAGTTAAAACATTTCTGTATGGTTTGCAGAACCTCTCATCAGCATCATCATAAGTTGTGTTGAGACATAAAAAATGTCTCTAACACACATTTTGTATGCTTATCAGGTATTTTTTTGACAATTTAAACAGCAATGTTCAGAAATTTCAAAGCCATCTTTAAAAAATTTCTATGCAGAAGTAAATCCCCATGAATTGCATGTCTGTTATCACTTTACCAAGAGAGAAGGACGTATGGAATGTCTGGATCCATGTGGCTATCTTTTGGTACAGAAACTATCTACAAACTGGGAGTGGGTAATACATTTGAATAGCAATAGTTTCAATATATTTAATCATAGGAACAGAGAATCTGCCAGCAGATAAGGGCTGCATGGCCCACCCAGTCTGCCCATTTTAGTTTTATTTTTACTGTAAACCCAACTTGATCTAAGGTGCTGTCTCTTCCCCTACTTTCCTTATTCTACGATGCCCTTGTGTCTATCCCAGTCATTTTTTAACCCCACCCACCATGGTTTTCACCCCCACTACCTCCATTGAAAGGCTGTTCCTGGAATTCACCACTCTCTGTGTGAAGAAGTACTGTCTCACATCCCTTCTGAAGCTACCCCCTCCAACTTTATAGCATCTCCCCTTGTTCTAGCACTTTTTCCCCAGAAAAATACTCCTGTTCTGCTCTTTATTTGCCCCTGTGGGGTATTTAAAGGTCTGTATCACATCCTCCCTCCCTTCTCTCCTCCAGGGTGTACAGTCCAATAGAAATGTTATATAACCCTGATAAGAACTCTACCTACTGAGCCACTAGAACTATTTTAGAACCCAACGGATATAAAAAAAATGGAAAAATCATTATGCTGAGTATAATATCCTAGCTGCAAACAAGTTTAAAGATATTGCAAATTAAAAATACAGTGGACCTGAATGGAGATGGGCTATAAATTAGTGGCAAGATTTAAGAATAAAGAAATTATGTTTTTTTATAATTAAAAAATAATCAAATCTTACTATAGGATCAAATACTTGACACAGCAGGTTTAATACAAATAGGAAAACTTAAAAGTAAGTGTACACATTTGGACATAACTTGGTTTGAATATAACCAACTTCTAATGATTTACACCCAATGTTTAAGAATTACAAATATGCCAGAGAACATAGGTTGGAAAAAAATAATTTTGCATGATAATGTTAATGCAAAATTATACAGTGAGAAAAAGGTGGGTAAACTCTATGAAGTCATTATGAACTATATTTGCAGAGCTGCAAAAATGATAGAATACTAAAGCTTATTAAATGGCATGAAGAGTTATAGGAATAACAGTTTGGGAAAACTGGGATACATATTTGATTTTAACAAATAAGAACTTTACTTATGCAAAAAATAAATTGATTCAGTATAAAATAATAGCCAGGGCTTATTACACATCATCCAGACTATGTAAAATGGCAGTTCAGAAGGATGACAGATGCTGGTATGCCTGTAATAAAAAGTACATTATTTCCTAATAGTTGGATCTGTTGTTTTATTATACTTTGGTGGCAAGAAACTGCTAAAGAGTTATCTATAATTATTGGTAAGTACATCACATAATCCCCACATTTTGTTTATTTTTAAAGACATTAAACAATACAAATTGGACAAAAAGCAGGAAAAAAAGAGACACAATCACAAATATGACATATACAATAATTTTGAATGAATGACATTTGGCAAATATTAGGCTGTTTTGATAATCAAAGATGGACAGTGAAGTTTCTGGATATACTAACATTAGAAAAGTTAGTAAGTCATTATGTAGATGATGTTCTAGTTCATACTAAAATCTGGAGAGAGATTGTTCACACCACTTCCCTCTGTGAGATAAATGTAACTTTCCCAGATAATACACAAATGTTTGTTTCAATGAATTGTTAATTATGAGTAATGCATTGTTATGTGAACACTACTGTATAAATATTGCACGTGAACTAATGTAATATTTTATTTGTTTAATATTCAGTATTTACTTTTTAATTTGTTAAAATTTTCAGATGTTGCAAATTTTTCTGAAATTACAATAAAAAAGATTTTGAAACAATAGTCACACACTTTGGAATTTGGGCCAGAGGTACTAGGACTCCACAGGAACTAGAAATTTGGGGGCTGACATACCAATATACAGTATAGCACTGACGTATGACACCACATACATGCCTCCAGCATATAATGCGGCACTACCCCAAACCACCTCAGTTCTTCTTTTCCTGCCATCAAAGCAAACAACCATCCTTGTAGGGAACCAGAACTTAGTTTCTTCCAACAGTGTTTTTGTCTAGTTTGTTGTATATTACTAAATTGTCTTTATTGTTGTTTTATATTACTGTATATTCAAAAGCTGCCAGAGTTGATGTCAAAGCAAGAATTTCTGGTGGTTATTATCCATGGTGTTTAGTCCAATAACTACTAGATTAGAGCAGCGTTTGCTGTTCTAATGAAATGGTTCGAATGGCTACCACAGTAATATGTGCCAGCAGACATTCCTGGGTTAGACTCACCAGTTTTGCAAGCAATGTTAAGCAAAACATGGGAATATTCTTTTTGATGTGCTGTACATCTTTGGGCTTAATACAGAAGAGGCTTTTAAAGAGGTCAATGACAAGAAACCAGTGCTGAAAGACATTAAGAATATGCATGCTAAGCCTAACTGTGGAATGGGGTGTGAGTTCTTCAGTAAGCACAAGCAGCCCTTTCATGGCAAACCCAACCAAAGGGCTTTTCTGCATCAGGGTAAGTCCATGCTTTTTCAGCAGAAACAAAAATCACAACAGAAAGTGGTACAGCAAGCCCAAGCTCCAAGTGCAACCCTCAGATGGGTTGCCAGCCGCACTGTCACCACAACTGCCTGAGATGGACCACTCAGTACCATTAGAGAACAATCTGGTCCTGTAATATTAGCAGTGGGAGACCATTACTACAGACAAGTGGGTTCTGGAAATTATACTGGATGTTTACTCTTTAGAACTGGTAGAGCACCCATTGGAATGTTCACCAGGAAATCTGTCTCCACTTCAAGATCCCATGGCCGAGCATCTTCCTTGGAAGTAATGGAGCTATTACAGAGCAGGGCAGTAGAGAAAGTACTAGAAGCAAAGAAAGGCAACGTTTTCTAATTCTGATTCTTTCTTCAAGAGAACAGGTGGCATGCGCCCAATCCTTCCAAGATCTCAGCCATCTCCACATTAACATGAAATGCAAAAGGTTCAGAATGGTGTTTCCAGAGCCCTTGTTACTGTACCTTAAACAGCAGTACTGGTTGACCTCTTTGGACATGGAGGATGCATATCAACAAAATCCCTTCAGACAGAGCCAATATAAGTATCTCAGGGTTTTTGTAGGCCCCAAACACTGTCAACTCAGAGTCCTGCCTTATGGACTAACATTGAAGCTGCATATCTTCGCCAAGTGCTTTGCAATTGTAGCGACACACTTCAAAAAGTCAGAGATGCGGGAGTCACATGATGCTGGCTGCCTGAGAGGATGCTTTCTCCAGTGCTCTGACCTATCAAGTCTAATTTTTTAACTAACCCCCCCCCCCCTTTGGCGCCATAGTCCAGCACGGCTTTGTTGCTAGAGTTTCGGACATTTCAGGAGACTGAGAGACTGTGTTTAAAGCCAGAAATATGGAAGCAGAAATGAAGAAAACGGGCCCCCGGCATACATCCCCCATAACACCAGAGAAGGCCCCAAAGAAGCAGAGAGCTCTCGCTGCTCTATCCTCAGCTCAGCAACCCCTCACCAAAGCAGAGCAAGAACCCCTTACCCTGGTGGATTTCTTGGCAGAATTTTGCCCTTTCCAGGACGAGTTGAGAAGCATGGCAGCTGAAATTAAGGCCCTGTCTGCTGCAGTGGAGGAAACAGGGTGGAGAATCTTGGATAATGAGGCCAGAGTGGTCTCGCTAGAGAGGCAAATGGAGAAAAGGGATACCGAGGTTCTTGATCTGCGTCAAAAGCTTGCCAAAGTGGAGATGAAGCTAGAGGATCTGGAGGGGTGTAGCCGGCAAAATAATATTGTCATTATAGGGCTCCCGGAGCTAGAAGAAGGCCCTGATGCAGTATTGTTTGCTCAAAAGCTGGTGTGCAAAGTGGCAGGTCCCTCACATTATGGCCCCAACTACATTTTTGAAAGGGTGCACAGAGCCCTGCGCCCTATGCCTCAACCCGGATCCCCTCCCAGACCACTGATATTACGCTTCTTGAATTACCTAGAGAGACAGCATTTCTTGGCAAAGGTCAGAGAGATACATGACTTGCTGTGGGAAGGGAAAAGGTTTCGGGTAACGCAGGATCTGCCGTTAACCATCTGCCAACAAGGGCAAGCCTTTCACCCTCTGGTTGCCAAGATTATTGCTGTGGGTATTCGTTTTCGTATGATCTATCCAGCGAAACTACGTGTTATGGTCTCTGGTTCCTGAATGTCATTTGAGGATGCCGAGGTGGCCAAAGAAGAGTTTAAAGTTGCCCTGCCAAATTTGTTTTGAGGCACCTGAAGCTTCCGATCTTCGTAACGATCCCTTGGGGGAAGTGCAGATTCGTTGAAAGTTCTAATGTGGACTGTCTCGCAAAGACTATACTATTAAATGTGGAGCTGATCTAATTTTGTTTATCAGCTCAGCATCTCATGTTAGAGCCCTGCTCTGTGTTTGGGCTCTCGGCTTCATTGGGGAATGTTAGCCATTTTGTTTTGGAGCCTTGTTCAACTAAGAACCCCCCCCCCCCGTTCATATGGAGACAATTTGTTTGGACTTTCTGTTTTTCAGTTAATGTGCCTGCCAGTTTGTTTTATTTGCGGGGCTGACAATAGTGTAGTGATCATGTTCTGATCCTTATGTGGGGACATAGTGGATGATGTTCTTGGTATTATCTTGTCTCTAATCTCGTTTCTCACTTCAGGTTTAATTTCTCAATTTGACCACTAGAGGGGAGCAGTACTCTTGATATCGCGGGGAGATCTCCCCTAATTTTGTTTCTGAATCCATTTTAACTTTTGGGAGTTCTCGTTCAGGGCAAAGGTTTGACTTTTGCAAGCTCTGGACAAGGATGAGGAGCGATCCCTGTCTTTCTTTGTTTTTATGTGACATAGATTGTGTTCTCCTCCTACTAGGGCATAATGTTATCTGACTCTAGGGGATTTTGTCATCTCAACAGGGTTGGAGGAAGTGGTGAGATTTAAGGTAGTAGCAGAATTACCTGGATAGGTCTTGGGGAGGGGTTCAAGGGGGATGGAGGGAGGGGTAGGGAGAGGGTGTGTATATGGGTCAATGTGGGGGATGGGTTGGGTTTGATACAGCAGTCTGCCGGGGCTATGGTGCTGGATTTCTATTGCATTGATAAATGGAGGGCCTACACATATTTTATATCACTGATTTAGATGGCCACCAGTCTTAATTTTGTAACTTGGAATGTGAAAGGGATAAGGAAAGAACTTAAACAATATCAAGTGTTGAAACATCTGAACCTGTTGAATTCTCAGGTCATGTTTTTGCAAGAATCCCACTTATTGGACTCCGGAGCTTTACAACTTAGGAGGCAACAGGTGGGGCAAGTTTTTGCTGCTCAGTGCTCTACCAATAGCTGTGGGGTCATGCTAATTCTCAATAGATCCATTCTTTTTATATCTACACACATAATCAGGGATCCAGAGGGTAGCTACATCTTAGTGCAAGGCACTCTCTGGACTATGCCACTCTTACTATGTGGCATTTATGAAGCTTATTACCCTTATACTTCCCTTGCTCCCTACAACGACAATAATGTGAGGAGATTTCAATCTCGTTATGGACCCTAATATGGACAGGTCGGGAGTTGCTTTGAGAGGTCTCTCCCCTGGGCAGATAGCTTTTCGGGACCTACTGGATCAATGTGGGTTATGTGATACATGGCGCGTGTTGCATCCCAATAGCAGGGAGTATACTTTTGTTTCATCAGTGCACGGGACACATTCCCGTATTGACTATCTATTAGTATCCCAGTCTCTCTTACCAGGGGTTAAGTCCACCTCAGTTCAACCAGGACCTACATCTGATCATTCCTTAGTTACATGTGGTTTGGCCTTCATTAATATACCCAAAAAAAGAGAACCGGTGGAAATTGAACGAGCAACTGTTGAAGGATCCACAACTTTTCAAGCAAATTAAGGAGCAGATAAATTTGTTCTTTTCAATCAATTCAACATGGGGTATGGCACCAGATATTCTATGGGGCACTTTCAAGGCCTACATGAGCGGAATCCTAATTAGTCTGGCAACAAAGAGGAAAAAGTTCCGGAATGCTGAACTATCAGCATTACTATCTCAGGTCAGGTCTCTAGAGGTTACTTTATCCCCTAACTCATCAGAGGAGCACAAACAGAGACTTCTAGTTGCTAGGGATAGGTACCTTGGTTTGTTAAAGGAAAAGGCTGAGCTGGCCATTATTCACACCCGAACGAGTTATACTGACCAGGGTGAAAAAGCTGGCCGTTTGTTAGCCTTAAGGATAAAACAGCAGGAATCAGCAAGATTTATTCCACCTATAAGGGGCCCAAGCGGATGGATCCCTGAGATCGTCCTCTTCAGAAATTGTTCAGGAATTTGCGGGATACTACAAACAGTTATACAGGGACATGGAGAACCCTCCCTCCCTGGAAGCGTTAGAATCTTATCTCAGGGAGTCTCATCTACCTTCCCTTTCTGATTCACAGAGGAAATCTCTGTCCTCCCCTATAACTTTAGAGGAAATAACTAAGGTTATTAGGGCTTTACCCTCGGATAGAGCTCCGGGGCTGGATGGATTTTCCTCTTTATTCTACAAGGTGTTCCTAGAACAACTGGCACCGGTATTACACCGGGTATTCCTTCATATTCTCTCTGGTGCGGTAGCGGACTCTCATATGTTCGAAGCTTTGATAGTTCTCCTCCCTAAGCCTGATAAAGATCCCAAGTTAGTACAGAGCTATAGGCCCATATCTCTTTTGAATCAAGATATCAAAATATTATCAAAGATACTGGCGGATAGGATTACTTTAGTTCTCCTGGACTTGGTGGGTATCTCACAGATGGGATTCATGAAGGGACGATCATCATCGGACCATCTACGCACTCTTTCGCATGTCTTCTTGGAGTCCAGAGACACCAATTTGCCAGCTGTTCTGGTGTCCCTGGACGCCGAGAAGGCATTTGACCGAGTGAATTGGAATTTTCTATTTCAGACACTTAAAGCATTTGCTTTTCCCTCCATATTCATAGACTGGATATGGGCCCTTAATCAGACTCCCTCAGCCAGGGTCTCTGGTAATGGGGCATTCTTGAAACCTTTCGGCCTACACTCGGGGACAAGATAGGGCTGCCCCCTCTCCCCCTTGTTATTTAACATATATCTGGAACCACTAATTCGAAATATTTTAGACAACCCGGAAATACAAGGGATACCAATACGTAACAGTGTGGTGAAGATTACGGCATACGCTGATGACCTTCTTCTTCACTTGTCCCACCCTGTTACATCGATTCCGGCTATGCTAAATGAGATTACAAAATTTAGTTCCCTTTCGAATTATAAATTGAACACTAACAAATCATCTATTTTCCCCCTTAACCATAAAGTTTTTAAACAAGAGCTTTCCCCTTTTGGGCTGCTATGGTCACCTGGGTCTCTTAAATACCTGGGCATTAGACTCACCTGTAATCCATCTATGTGGTTCCAGGATAACCTGGAGCCTCTTCTCCAGGTGATTGTCCAAGATCTTGATAGATGGTCGAAGCTCCCTATTTCATCATGGGGCCGGATCAATATAATTAAAATGAACGTCATTCCTCGTCTTTTTTATCCTTTATCTCATTTAAACTCATTCATTTCACTATCCTGGTTCCAGAAAGTGCACAGACATTTTTCTAAGTTTATCTGGTATAAAAAAATGCTCCAGATTGGCATATCACAAGCTGGCTGCCCCAAAACTGGAAGGAGGGTTGCGTACTCCTCATCCGGCTATTTATTATTGGGCTAGCCATTTATCAAAATGCCTTAAGTGGGTGCACCCGGGGCCAGAGGATTTGAGGCCAGCTTGGCTTAACATAGAACTAGACGTTATCCAGTCTATGAAATTGGACCCCTTAACTTTGTTTTATGTCAAGCTCTCTTCCTTGCGAGATACCCATAAATGTGTAGTCCTTAGGAACTCCCTAAAGGTGCATGCACAACTGTGTTCCTTCTTGCGATACAACCCACAGCTAGATTTGTCCCAATCTATATGGAACTCCCCATCCTTCATTATTAACAAGCAGCAGATTCCTCCTACGTGACTCCCCCAACTAGAGGAAGGAAAAGTATCTACTTTCATGGATGATAAGGGCGCGTGGCTGCAGGTAAGTAACATTATCAGGAAATGTAATATTCCAGAGGCCCATTATTTCAAGGTACTACAACTAAGACATCTCCTTGCTACCTCACTGGGTGGTATACCTCCTAGACCTTCGGGGTTTTTTTTTATAACTGAGCTCTCCTCTCTACTAGGACCCTCCAGGGTAGTTTCAAAGATATATCAAACCCTGTTTCAGTGGCGGTATGGTGGCATATCCAGCCCAACAGACTTTTGGGCCTCTACCTTTCCTCAATATAACTTGGACTGGTCTGCATTATGGCGATATTGTCATACATACATGTTGCAAGACAGACTACATCATATGCAATATCACATTTTGCACAACCTGTATCACACTCCAGTTAAGTTAGCGAAATGGGGGCTTCTGGAATCTGGGCGGTGCACCAGATGTTTTCAGGAGGAGGGTGCGCTTTTACATATATTCTGGTCATGTCCCAAAATTGTCCCATTATGGAGTACAATCAAAGCTAAATTAGACCCCTTACTAGGGCTGCATGATAGTTTCATCCCGGAAATCTGCCTGTTGGGAGATTTGTCCCTTATTGACAGTAAAGTTCGGAGGTTTCACATGGCTATGATAACATTATCTGCTAAAAAAGTCATACTTAGACATTGGAAAGATAACGTCGCAGCATCCTATCAAGAATGGGTTTATGAGATCCTTGCTAATCTCCATACTGAAAAAGCTATAGCGAGTCTCTTTAATAGACAGCGAGCTTATAAGCGTATCTGGGATCCCTTTCACACTTTAATTACTGTTGGTTTGAACAAGAACGTTGTAGACAATTGTATGTCTCAGACCAACCATAGCACATGTAATAAAACCTAGACTTAATTGTACTTCAGGTTGATGCTGTACGGGGTGGGGGGTGGGAGTAGGTAGTAGATACTGTATAGGTTTCCTTTGTTGTGAAAGTTTTTCATGTCTACCTCCTGTATTGTGGAAAAGCTGTTCATAAAGTTTGAATAAAAAAAAAAGTCAGAGATGCAGGTTTTTTCCTTCTGAATGATTGGCTCATAAAAAGCTTGACCAGGGATCAGATAGCAGCAGCAGCAGTGTAACTAGCATGCTTCTTCCTTATATTCTGCTGAATGTGCCTAAGTCTTAGTTCTAACTGAGAGACCTCACATCATAGGAGCAGTCCTAGACCCCACGTAAGCCAAATCCTTTTACAAGAAGACAGAGTGGAATCAGTTATGCAAATGGCCTATCACACTATAAAAAAAGAGCAAGTAACAGCAGACATTAAGCAGAGAATGCTGAGTCTTATGGTAGCCACAATTTTTTTTCAGTACCATTCACAAGGCTGCACATGTGGGTCTCTCAGCTGATGATCAGCAACCACTGTCTCAAGCAACCCAAACATTGGATCAACACATTCAAGAGATGAGTCCTCTAATTTGATCTCTCTTGTGGTAGACCAAGAAACAGCCTTCTCAAGGAAGGGGTTCCTTTGGGTTTTGGAGAACACATATAGGGTCTCCAAACCCAGGGAACCTGCTCAGTTTGAGAATATGTCTTTAAATAAATGTGTAGAAAATGAGAGCAGTTTTTTATTGGCTGCAAACCTAGTCAGATGTAGTCCAGTGCAAGTTATTACATCTCCGGACAAGTGTGAGTCATGTTATACCTCAACAAGCAGGCCGATACTCACTTCTGTCCTCTATGCAGGGAAGCAGTGAGTTTGGGAGTGAGGCTGGAACACCATTTGGATCCAGGCCACTTATGTCGAGAGAGTGAAAACATTTCCTGGTAGACAGCCTCAGTTGAACAGTGACAAACCCATGAGTAGTTCCTCACAGAGGATGTGATTCAGTCTCCATTCAAGTGACGGAGGGGAGCTGGAGTCAGACCTTTTTGCATCTCTCCATAATGAAAAATTGCTATTCTATTACTCCAGAAATCTGAAGCATGGAGTTTTTTGGTCAGGATTCAGGCAACTGTGGACATGTCTATTTCTCTGCATCTTCCTGCTAGTAGCTCCAGTTTCAACAGTCTGGATCAGACTAGACACTGATGGGGGAGGAAGTCAAATGATTCTGATAGTACTATGTTCGTTGTGGCAGATATTGTACCTGTTGGGATGCTGGATGATAATTCAGGATCATTGGAATTTCTTTTCTGGTCCAATCTACTTACTCTACACCTCCAAACTTGGTTTCTGAGAATGTAGATGTTAAGTTCAGAATATCTCAATAAGTGTCCCAGGTTCTGCTGTCAGCAAGAAAACTCATTGATTAGAAAGGCCTACACCACCAAAAGGAAGCACTTCTCTACCTGGTGCCCCATGAAACCTCTGGCCCCCTGTTTCTGTTATCTGAAAATATGCTCAAATATATCTTGGACATCTCTCAAACTACCTTGCAGTACTCATCACTCAAGATTCATTTGTTAGCAAATTTTGGAATCATCAGCTAGTGAGTGAACTTCTGATGGTACAACTGCTTCTCTACAAGAGGTTCTTCATAGGGATAATACATTTGAGAACATCAATTAAGAGACAGGTGGGCAACTGGGATCTGAGTTTGGTACTAGAAAGGTTAATCCATAAAAGGATAGAATCAGCTGCTACATGTGAGTTGAAATTCCCTACCTGGAAAACAGTTTTCTTGGTAGATATTACCTCGACTTACAGATTGTCAGAATCACAAGCCTTAGTGACAGATTCTTCCTACACACTATTCTGTAAGGCTAAGGTTATTCTTCATATACACCCTCAATTTCTACCAAAGATGGTGCTGAAGTTGTACATTAACCAATCATTGGTACTGACAACATTCTTCCTCAAGACAGAATCCTAGGAAAGTGTTGCTGCATTCTCTTGATGTCAGAATTTTCAGCTTCTACCTCGGTAGAACCAAGGAGTACAGACGTTTATTTCAACTGTTTGTCTCTGTCAGTCCCAACCATAAAGTAATTCAGATTTCCAGAGGCTGTCCAGTGGGAATGTCAGTTGGATTCAACCCTGCTATTCCCTGGCAGATCAATTGGAAGATCCTCTTGGAGTTCATTCCATTCAATGCATAGCCACCCTGTTTTCATATAATCTTTCTTAATGGCTGTCATTGTATATGAATCTTTCAAAGAGTAATGAAACATACATTAGAAAAAGAAACCTAGTAGAATCTAAACCTTTATGGGGCTGATTCTGGAAGTGGCTGCGATCTTCACAGGGGTCTTTCGACAGAGTATTTGATGCAGGTGCTGACTTATGGCTAACAGGGGTAAAAATTTGCTATTCTGGAAGCCGGCTGCTACAAGTCCCCGATGCAGCAAAGTTAGACCAGCTCCCCCCAGTCTATCTTTGCATCTGTGGGGGTACCCTTTGTATGGGGCTTGCGCCAAACCTTTAGCGCAAGCTGTTGTACAGTGGGAAAACTGTTGAAACTGCGCCAGCCCTTCTGGAATCTGATCAAGTTGCATTCGAGCTCTTTGGCACAGCTGCAACAAGCTTTGCAGTGAATGCAGGGCTTGGTGTAAACCCTGCTCCCACCTTCTAGAATAAGACTTGCCTGCAGGCAAAAAAATCCATGTTAGGTCTCATGCCGGTCACAACCTCCTGTCTTTTTAAAAATGCAGTGCCTACCATGAACCCCAGAAGTGCTACTAGAGGAGGGTTTCTAGTGCCCTTCAAGCACACTGCACTGGCTCAGAGATCACTTTCCTACCGGGGACCCAAATGGTTCAATGAATTACCTACCGTTCTAATCGAATGTAGCAAACTCAGCCAATTCAAATCTGGTCTTCTTTCGCACCTTGACAGCATAAATGTCTGTGGCTGTCATTCATAATTCACTGACTACTCTATAGTCACCCCCTGCCATCTCCATCAATGATGGAGTTTTGCTCAAGGCTGTAGGGGAAGTGCATAGCCTGGAACTAGTTCTTGATAATCATTTGTCATTTGAACCTAAGGTATCATCATTGTCAAGGGCAGCTTTTATCATCTTAGAAATATAACCAGGCTCCACTCCCTGCTTGATCCTGAAGATCTTTGCACCCTGGTGCAGGCATGTGTCTTTGCAAGACTAGACTACTGGAATGCATTCTTTAAAGGCATTCCTAGAGGTCTTATATGACACTACAGCTAGTCCAGAATGTTGCAGTAAGATGTCTGACCTCTGCTAAGAGGTTAGAACATATAGTATATCCCCTTAGGGTTCTAGGTTGGTAGACAATTACATGTCAGAGGTGGATTTTAGGGTTCTTTTTATAACTTATAAATTCTTGAATATGTCAGGGCCCACAGTACTGCCACAACCTCCTGACTCCCTACAGGCCCAATAAGGTGACAAGGGACCCTAGGACATGGGCTGTTGGTTTTGCTATCCTTCTAATTGAAATCCACTGAAGATTGTACTTTCATGGGGCAGCTCCTGACTTCTGGAACTCGTTGCCTCTGGAGATCCAACTGTCCCACCCTAAAAGCTCATTCAAATCAAAACCAAAAAGAATTCTTCTTGAATCATCTTTTTGATAATGCTGCCTATAGAATGTTTGTTTGTGGCAGATTACTGATTGTCATTCTTACTGTTTGTTTTATGGTACTATTTTATTTTGTATATTGTGCTGTCTCTGCAATTCATATATTTTCTTTATCATATTGTGTTTTTTACAGCTAGGAAAAGCGATGTTCAACAAAAAAAAAAAAAAAAAACTATAATTACTGTACTTATGGAGTATGTCTCTATAAACAGCACATAGCTGGTGACGGTATGCTGACTAAGCCTGACTGTCTGGTAGGACATTTCACCCCTATGCTGTCCTCTGTTATACAATATGGGCTCCCATGGTGCTGTGCAGAGCTAAGTTGTGAGCCTCATTTGCTGCAGTGATTGCATCAGATGTCATGTTGCCATGGTGTCATTAAGCGGAAGCAGGCTTCCTGGGTGACTGTAAAGGATCGCTATTGTGCTGGTTGGTGGCAGTGACCCCCAAATCTGGAACAAGCTGCCAAGGGCACTGCTTTTCCATTCCCACCACCTAGCTGCAGACTCCCAGGCTCAACCTTAGTTGTAGGTCATTTGTATGGAAGCATCACACTCATCCTGTAGCCACTGAGCAGCCTGTAGAAATGGGTTATATTGTATGTTATTCCATTTTTGGGGTACAGACTTGTATGATTTTAAAGCACTGAATAATAATTCATGTTCATTAAATAAGCAATAAGGCATGATGGGGTGTGCATGGAACAGATTTTACCACATGCTGAAGAGTGTAGTGAGGCATGAGGCCACAGGCCGAGAGTGCCTTAAGTCCCTGGAAGTGTGGTAAAATCTGTTCCATGCCCCCCCCCACCCTCAGAGTGTCTTTTTTTGTTTTTACTTGTGTACATTTATGATAAAATAGTACTTCCGCCCACTGCAAATGATGTCATTGTAATACTGCTGGACAAAGTGTGTTCTTTGCTGGCATCAAGATTTAAGATATGGAATTTTTATCATGGAATGTTTACCATGGAATACATGGATTCAAAATTCTGCTCAGTTCCACTGGTAGAGTGTTCCTCTCCCAGCTTACTGTACACACACACACACACACAACAAAGGCCTCTTCTACAGCCTGAAACTCATTTGTACCACTATGAGAGTAAGCAGAAGAGATTTCCCTGATGAGCAGGTAAAGATAGAAGGGGGGGATTTTTCATTGTCAGCAAAGAAACAGTTGTAATACAAATTATAAACAATACTTAATGTTTCTAATTTGTTTATGTGTGTAAGGAGATTGTGATGATCATGGAAACAACATTTAATTAATTTATTTTATTTTTTATTTACGGCAATTTTATTTTTAGGGCCCATTTGGAGTTTTTTTACAGTGTAAAGGTAGCAGCCATTTTTGTAATGGAAGATCAATTCTGGTTGTAGGGGACTGATGAAAGATAGTTCTGGTTGTAGGAGGACCGATTTGCTCATTGTGTGATGTGGTTTAGGACCAGGATGACTGTGCATGAAACAGATTTCATGCACGGTCACATGATCTATTTTAACCAATGAGACTTATTTATTTAGGATTCCCATTTTATAAACATTGTTAAAGTGAACTAATCTTTTATACAGCCCATTGAGATTTTCCAGTACGATATTAGCCACAGCAGGGGGTGTATTAAAAGATTTGTAATGCATGCTTTAGGAAAGTGCATCACAAATCCTTTAGTGCACACCCTGAAGTGATTACTGAGCTTATAAAATTACTGTTATGTCATGTATTTTAAATGAAAAGAATAAAATAAATTGTACATTAGTATAATAAACTGTTTAGATTAAAGTTTACATTTAAACAGCTTAAGGTTGACTAATGTTAAAATAGTCCACTAAGGTTGTTTTGCTTTCCAGTAGGTTGAACAGTGGGTTTGTGACAAATCATGGGGCGATTGTTTTATTCATGTTATAGTTTGTTGCTTGTAGCTGTTGTTACTGTGCATAGACATGGAGCTGCTGTTCAATTTTTTTTACTTTCCTGCTCTTAAGTCATGTTACCTCCAACACCATGTGATTGATGATGATGCTTGGTGTGAGAGGTTTGTTGGCATTCCTGCTGCATGAGATAGGGGAATGGAAAGTGGAAGGGTGGTTGCCTGGGGGAATTGGGGGTCCGATCTCATCAATGGTATTATACCTCATACAGTGTCAACATATCCTTGGTGTTACTTGCTGCTGTGAGACTAGTGCTGGACAAACTGCATTGTTTAGTAGCTGATTTTTGACTGCTTAGACCTAGCTACTGTGTAAGATTGCTGCATTTTTCCATTTCTGCTTCTACTGCCAAACCCTGTCTCCTGTCTTACGCTACTCGCTCTGCTAATTTTGAATTTCTCTCCCCACTTGCTATGCTATCTTTCTAAACAGCTTAATTTCTTCTCTGCCTTACCTACAAACTCTCCTCTTATACCCCCTCCTGCTGCCGCTTTTTTCCTCCTCAGATGTCCCGGCGTCAAAGCTCAGAAACACCCCCTCACTGTTAACTTCACTTCTATCTCTGAATAATTACCCTGTACTTTTTATTTATTTATTTATTACCCCGTACTTGCTACCTCTTTACCTCTTGCTTTGTCTTTCCCCATTGCCTTCCCCTCGCTTAGCTTGCTGTTCTATTCTGGCTTGATTTAATCCTCTGTCTTTTCCCTCTTGTTCCACAGACAGCCCATCTGCGGGCTTCCCAAGCTGCCGCCGTGGTCCCGGCGCTCTCTGAGACGATCACAGCTAACAGACCACCTGACTGACGCCTGGACAAATTCAGTTATGCACAGGATCTCCGAAACTTGCAGTTTTGAATGCCGCTGTTTTGATTGAATGTCCAGCGGAGGAGCCAGGCACTGATTAGTAGTTTCTGCTCCTCGGCTGAATTTCAAACTCCTGGCGCTCCCTGCTCCCTGATCTCGGGGAAATCTCTTTCTGTGCTGTGTTCTGGACTGAATTTTTTGCCCACTCCCTTCCCCCACAGTATTAAATAGACCCTTGCTCTACCCCTCACCTCAGCCTAGTAGCCCATTGGTCACTCCACCACTGCACATTCTTATGGTTACTGACCTCTCTGTCTTCAATACCTGACTTGACCCACTCTCTTACCGCCCCTTTTAAAAGCAATCTCGCCCACAGGGTTGCACAAAATGAATACCTCCCTGGTCTTACTACTAGCTATATCACTGACTGGACTATTAATTACCACAGATTTTTGTGCAGCAATAATAACTGCAGACCAGTCATGCCCAAACCAAGTTTTGTCTACTCATCCACCCCGTATGCCCCTAAACTCTGTGATTTCCTACAAGTTAATGTCCCATGACTTTACAATCCTTGTCATACTATCAAACTATGAGAAGAGCTTACTGGGCCGCCTCATGCACCCTCTTTCCATACGGTGCCCTTTGTAGGTCCCCCAAGCACTCCCCTCTTTTCCCTCCTCTTTCTTGTGGGAGATGTGGAAAGCAACCCAGGCCCTGCTGACATGCATATCAACTCCTCTGATGTTTCTTGGGCAAGAAATGCAGGCCTTAAAATTGTGCACATCAATATATGTAGCCTCCCGGCAAAGTTCGCTGGACTTGAGGCGTGGGTGACCATGTACAAGCCCCACATGCTAGGTCTCTCCGAGACCTGGCTAAAACCATGTCATTTGGACACCTTGTATCCTCTTCCTGGCTATTCCTTTCTATGCCTAGACAGACCAGGCAAGAAGAGGGGTGGGGATGTGACACTCTATGTGCAGGATCATATATCTGCCTCCTGCATTAGCTCCTCAACCCCTTCCTCAACTAGTGAGTGGCTCCTCACTGAGATCACCCTGGGTAACACAAAAAAACTATACCTTGGATGCTGCTACAAGCCTCCTGCTGGGGGCATCCAGGGCATATCCTGCTTTTTGGATAGGCTTGAGTGCATCTCACTCCCCAGAGATACCATAATAATTGGGGATTTTAATCTCAACTGGTCAGGTGACTCTGTGCTTGTATATGCCAGCTTACTGAAAGCACATAGCTTGGAGCAAGTAATCTCCTCAACTACTAGGCACAACCTTCACTCACCTAACCATGCCACTTTCGACTGGATCACCACTACTAGGTTAGAGTTTGTCCTCCAGGCTGGCACTATGTATGACTCCATAAGTGACCATGTTGCCACGTTTATAATCATAACCAACAAGTAAAAACGTCCACCCCCCAAATTACTGTCTTTCAGGAAATTCTACCCCCAGGATCCCAATATAGTTATTAGGGATGCAAAGGCTGCTGACTGATCCATCCTCTACCTGCAAAATAACATCTCGACTGCAGTCACTTATCTGACTAATGTCCTCCACAAATTACAGGACAAGCATTTCCCCCTCACTACCAGAAGGATCAGAAGAGGCTGCACGCAATGGGTATCAAACAAACTTCTGGTGCAAATGAAAGAAAGGGACCACAAATGGAAAGCCTACAAGGCATCCTCCACCCCCCATCTTTGGAATACCTATAGGCAACAATGCAACATAAGTAAACAGGCAGCCAAATTATTAAAATGCAAGTACTACCTCTCACAACAGAGTAGCTCCCTCAGGAACCTTTGTAATTTCTGGGCCGCCATTGGGTCCATATTAAACCCTTGTACAGGTAAGCAGATTACCCAGGTCAACCCCCCCATTGGGTAACATGTCAGATCCCTCTAAAATTGTGGACATGTTCAACACCATGTTCATCGACTTTTCTGCCTATCTCAATAAACTCCCCCCTCAACCACCTGTTGGAGGGAACATCAGCCCAAACTGCTCCGTTTCTCACACTAATCCCACCTTCCCACCCTCCTTTTATTTTAATGCCATTAGCCAGAGAGTCACTACCAAACTCCTGAAGGCACTGCTGAGCAGAGATAGCCCCAGCAGTGATGGTTTTTATCTGGCTTTCCTAAAACTGATTTCCTCCACCATTGTCAAACCCCTTACTTTCATCTTCAACCTTGCCCTTTCATCTTCCACTGTGCCGGACTCCTGGAGGCTTGCACACATTATCCCTATTTTCAAAACTGGTGACCGACTTGCACCAGAAAACTACAGGCCCATCTCTCTCCTCCCTCACCTCAGCAAATTGCTTGAAAAAAATCATTCATTACCAGTTATCTGAACACCTAGAAAAGTACAACCTCCTATGCCCCCTCCAACACGGTTTTTGCAAAAATTATAGTACCTCTTCTGCCGTGACACTTTTTACAGACCACATACTTAGAAATATGGACAAGGGGAAGGCCACAGGTGCAGTTTTTGTAGATCTATCAAAGGCGTTTGACCTAGTTGACCACCAACTTCTCAACTCCACTCTTCGCAGTTTTGGTTGCTCATCTAACACTATATCCTGGTTCCACAATTATCTATCTGGTAGATCCTAGACTGTCATCATAGGCAAAATATATTCTTCCACTTTACCTATTGGTACTGGTGTCCCCCAGGGCTCAATACATGGCCCTTTGCTTTTTTCCATGTTTATAAACGCACTCCCAGCAGATAGCCTCACCTGTAATTCACTCCTTTACGCCGATGATTTAGTCTTCTACCATAGTGACAACTCTCTTGAATCTATCTCACCCACCCTCTCTGTCAACTACTGCACTGCTCACAACTGGTTCCTCTCCTCAAACTGCTAGTCAGTATCAAGAAGATTAAGGCTATGCTCTTTGGCTCCAAATCCCTCCTGACCAAGGCCACCAAAGTCAACTCATCCCTCCTGGTTCACACCCTTGCAGGTCCCCTGCTTGTCATTGTCCCCACTTTCAAATACCTTGGTGTTACCCTTGACCCCTGTCTTACTTTTGTGGAACACATCAACAGCACTATGCAGAAAATCCACCAAAGACTTGGTGCTGCCTACAGGCTAAAGCAACTACTATCCATGAAAGCTCGCCTTTCCATCGTGCTAGACAATCTTCTGCCCCTGCTAGACTACTGCACCCCTGTCTACTCTCTCATGTCCCCCTCATTGTGCACCTGTTTAAACTCCACTTACAATTCCATATGCTGCTTTGTGCTTCAAGCTCCTTACCCCACCCACCACTTTGCTCGCTACCAGTCTCTTGGATGGCTCCCATTACAGGGTCGCTTTGACTATACCATGGGTTGTCTAATTGCAAACTACCTCAGCAGCCACCAGTCATCACCCTACTCTTCTTTTTTCACAGACAGAGTGATACCTAGGAGCCTCAGGGTAACCTCTGTCACCCCACTCAAAGTGCCACATGTATCTTCTGTCATGCGCAGTCAAGCTTTCTCGGTTTCTGCCCCCCAACCCTTGGAATAAATTACATGCATCCATCCACTCCTCTGCCACCCATCTGTCCTTCAAAGTCAATCTGAGCAACTGGCTTCTAGATGGGTCAGGCTGTAACTGCCCCATAGACAATACCAGAGGGAGCGGGCAATCAAGATGCTACGACCTGGTGAGCTGTTGGGACAACTCAATCACCTTACATTTCTGGCATTTCTCACTCTGTTTGTCCCTTAGCTTTCTCTGCCAGTATCAACTGCCCCCCAAGATAACACTAGTAGGTGCAGGCCATTGTGGTGCCAGGACCTGCTGTGCTGTCTTTTGGAACCCCTCCCCTTCCTCCAGCTCACCTCCCTGTTGGCCCCAAGCCTTCTCTACCTACATTGTACTTCACGGTACGCTCTGCTTTCCTAATATGTTCTTACCTCTTTGCAGTACTTCTAATCCACTATTTTGATATTTCTCTAGCAAGTCTGAGCTTCTTTGCACCTAATTATCCTAGGTTATTGTCAGCTTGTATAGCTTGTATGCTGTATGTAAGCTTCCATGCACCTACTAATTTTGCCTACTGCCCACTGTTACAGCAGGTTGGCATCTTAGATAGACCTTGAACATTGAAACTATGCTTGTAGACCTGCTTTGTCTCCATCACGTGTTAATTACCTCGTCTATAAGTACGTTACCAAATCTTGTATTATATTGTATATATTGTATTATATGTGTTACTCTGTACTAGTGCTATTTTTGTACATTGTCTGAAAATGGTCCAGTGGATCAGTGCACTTACCTGGTTACCAAAGACGTAAATAAAAAATAAATAAATAAAAATAGTAAAAATGTGTATAAAGCTACCCTTATCCCCACCCCTTCACCCCACCTTCATGACTGGTGGGCAAGGTACATGTCCAGAGTCATGCTACACAGGTCTGGTGTTTCTTACATATGGTACACATCATAAATTTGTAATTAAAATAGTTTGGAGTGCAAGTCTGTGGAGGTTTACATTCATTTATAACTTGTGCCTTACTTAGTACACCGTATTGTAGATCCTTCACAAAACAGTGGGACTGTTACAAATTTGAAACTACTGTACATACTGCATAGTTGTGAGTTGCTTTATTTAAGACACATACAGAGAAATAAAGCAAATTACATGTTTGGGACATACTGTATATAGTATTTTATGCAGGATCTTACTGTAACTGCATAAAACAAACCCCCAGCACAGCCTTACAGGATGGTGCTAGACCTATAGCTTGGCCTTGTGTCATCACCATGGTGAAAGAAATAAGTTTGTGAGCTGGCGGTCAGTTTGGCTAGTAGGTTCAAAATATGGTCACCAATTAAATATTTTTAGTGGTCATTATTTTAATTGCTTAAAAATCACTCCATGGACAGGTACCCAGTTGGCTAGTTAGTATCAAAATGTGGTAATAAAACCAACTGTTTTACTGGAATATTGGCCACGTGAATAACTAATTTGTCCCACCTTGGTCACAAGGGGACAGGGATGGGGGTAAGTATTAGGGCTGCTTTATTCCAGTTTTTAATATGTTGACCCTGTTTAAGGTACCATATAGTTGATGCACGGCCCTGTACCTATAGACTGTCCTTGAGTCATGATGGTAGGGGATATGTTAGAGTGGGTGGGAGTTGGACATAACAACCTTAATAGCACATTTTCAAACTTTGTGGGCTTTGTTTACAACCTTCATAATTTATCTCCATCCAACCTTTATCCAGTTTGAGTTTTGTGTGGGCCACTAGTGAGATATCAAAAATATCTGCATGCTGATACTGTATGTCAAAGACATTTTTTCTCCACCGTGAGGGCAGGTGGAAACACCATGGACGTTGAATTTTGAAAAGAAAAGAAAAAACAAAGAAGAGTGCCAGCAACACCAGCATATTTATACTTGAAGTATAGGTATTTGCAAGTACCATAACTATAGTTATAATATTCTACTAACAGAATGCAGGGGGTAGGAATGCAAGCATTTCAGGACACTGGTCAGAGTTATCAACACCCTGTACATTTTGTAACATATTCAGATGAAGCAAAGAAAAAACTGTTTGACTCAGTGAGCTGGGAGAGGGACCTATCCAAACAAGTATATGATACTGGTAAGAGTTTAACACAGAAAATTGAAAATCTTAAGTTTAGGGAATATCATCTGGAATGGCATGGCCTAACACTGACCAAATACATAGAATATAACAGAATTCCCAGAGGCCTCAGAATTACTGTTGAGCCAAATCTTGGAAAGAATTCAACAAAACTTAACAACTGGGATGGTATCAGAAACAGTGCCTCTTCTGATTTTATGTATGCTTTAATAGAGGCAGTAATAGAAGAGAAGGAGATACTAAGCAAGGAAATAAAAATCACAGAGGATAACCTCACATTAAGAATCGAAGAAACAGAGTTTAAAGTCAACCTAGAGAGCATAAAACAAAAACTGACAGAATACAAAGAAAGGCTTAAACAACAAAAGATCAGAAAGTTCCACGGTGACACAAGCGATTATAGGGACAACAAAGTTTTTACCTATACGAAATAGTGTCTCCCAAAAAGATCCCAAAACAGGGAATATCAAGCTGATATTGGCACAGGCAGTGACAATAGTTATACCCAAGATATTCAGGCACCAGAAATAGCACTGATCCTTTTTTAGAGAAGAGGACAGAAGACCAACAACATGGTACCTCAGCACAAATAGAAAGACAGATACCCTCTGAGGGACAGAATAGGGGGCCAAGGTGGGCAGGGACTTCAGAGAGGAGCCAGTTTCAAACCAACCAGTGCAGATGTAGTAGGTGGAAGGCCAAACAAACAAACAAACAAGGAGGCAGGGGCCACAACAACCAGACGTATACATAATACCCATATTTAACCTTAGCCAGAGACCACTTACAAAGCCAGAAACACAAGCACTTGGTCTCAGACTTTCTTTTTCACCCAAAACTAATGTTAAGCTTTTTTTGAGCTAGAAGCGGACCTACAAAAATTCTTTAGAAGCCTACAACTGAAAAATATGTTTGGAAATGCGGAAAACACTGAGCAGTACCAACAAACAGTCAAAAGAGCATTAGGAACTAAATCAGAATATAACCCTCAAATTGGCCAGAACCATGGCATTGAAACTCACTGCAAGACAGTACAAAAAGAAATGTTTGATCTGTTCAAACAGCAAACAGATGTAAGACCTAAAACTAATGATTTGACTAGAACACAGAGGGAAGCAATGCGCAAACTATCAGAAGACAACAAACACTATTATCATTAAGCCTGCAGAAAAGGGAGGAGGAATTGTAGTGATGAACAGGACAAAACATAGGAAAATGTGCATGGACCTCCTAGAAAATGAGAACAGGTATAGCAGAATACAGAATGATCCTACACCACAAATCAAAAGAACAGTTATTGACACACTAGACGATGTCAGTGTCATGGGGTGGCTACAACAATGGGAGGCAGATTTGTTATTAAATAAACATCCCAGAATTCCAACCTTCTATGCTACCCCAAAAATTCACAAGAACCAGGAAAATCCACCTAGTAGGCCAATAGTCTGCACCATAACCTCAATGTTCGAACCTCTTTCTCACTATGTCAGCTTGCATTTACAGCCACTAGTGGAGCAGATCCCCACCTTCATTAAAGATACTAGTGATTTTATACATAAGTTGAAAGACTTATCAGAAACAGGAATCCCAGAAAATAGCTATCTAGTAACTATAGACATAAGTGATTTAAACACGTCGATACCACACGACGCAGTAATAGAATGTATGGGACATATGCTAGATCAAAGAGAAGCAAATGCTAAACCAAGAACTAGAGTACTCCAGGAATTAGCTGAGATTGTACTTACACAAAACTATTTTGAATTTGATGGAGAGTACTTCTTACAAACACAAGGAACCACCATGGGTGGCACCATGGCGCCGGCCTATGCAAACACCTACATGTTTTACTTTGAGAAGCAATATGTACTGAACAGAAATATAAATCCTTTTTATTGCCAAATTTTAACACGGCACTGATATATTGACATATTCAGCATATGGACAGGCAACGTACAATAATAATAATACGTTTATATTGCACCTTTCAAACAATCATGGCGCTTAATAAGATAAAACAAAATATTATAAAAGACAGTTAAATACAAATTACCATAAAATTCAGACTTCAATAAAATCAGACAAGGTAGGCTAGGTGCCATAGATGGGTTTTTAAGGCCTGTTTAAATCCCTCCATGGCCGCACACTCCCGAAGCTGATGGGGTAGAGAATTCCAAAGGGCTGGGGCCGCGTACATAAATGCATGATCCCCTGAAGATTTTAAGGATACACTTGGAATCTCTAGCAGCCCCTCGTCAGCTGAGCTGAGCGCTCACCCGGGGCAGTAAGGAACCAGAAGTTCTTTCAGGTAGTCCGGGCCCTGTCCGTGTAGGGCTTTATAAGTCAAAAGACCGACTTTAAAGGTGATCTGCCAAAACTGAAACAGTTCCATTGCTACCTAAATAGCATAGACATAAACATCAAAATGACATTAAAGTATAGTCTTAGACATTACAGTTACACACAGATGAGGGCAGTAGCTCACTATCCTGTATCAAAAACCTACAGACAGAAATACATTACTACATGGTAACAGTTACCATGTGCCACACCTTTAAAAAAACATACCTTATTCACAATTGGTTAGAGCCAAACAAAACTGTACAATAGATTTTCAGAACACCAAGAGGGATATAATGGAAAGGTTCAAGCAAAGAGGCTATGGTTACCAGACAGTAAAAGCAGCAGATAAAAAAATAGAAAGTAGGAGTAGGTCTGAACTTCTGACTCCAAAAGACCTAAGTCCACCAGTGGAAAGATTGGTATTTGCTACAAAATATAATTACAAATTTGAATCCAGCAAAAGAATAGTCAATAAACATTGCCACTTGATAATGACAGATAACCGAGAGATAGGAGCTTTCACACAGAAAACAATTGCAGTAGCTAAAGAAGTGTCTACGATAAAAAAACACACTAGTACTCTCACAATTTAAGCAGCCCCAAAAGCCAGGGGGACAACTACTACTAGAGCCACTACAGCCTGGCATGACTGCCTGCAGTAGATGCCACCATACCAACAAAAGAAATGAATTCAGACATCTGTACACAGGACAAACATATAAAATTAAAGAGCCCATTAACTGTACAACACAACATGTCATATATGTACTCCAGTGTCCTTGTGATAAACTGTATGTGGGACAAACAAAGAGAGCCCTGAAAATACGAATACAGGAACATAAGGGAGACATAAGACAAAAAGATGAAGACTCGCAGATAGCATTACATTTCAGTGAGGCAGGACACACAGGAGCCTCTCTGTGCTTTTGGGGTCTAGAAGCAGTATCACCACCTGAAAGAGGTGGTGATTATCAAAAGAAACAGCAGAAACTTGACAGAGCAGATGAGATAGATCTTTTATTTTAAAACTTTAGAAAAAAACATAGATATGAATACAGAAACAAACTGGCCGGCATGCTGGTAAAGCACATGGTAGCTTAAACATTAATGGGTGAAAACTGAAGTACTGAGAACAAATCTAAGAATATCCAAAACAAAGCACAGGTATTTTAAATCTAATGCTCATAGTATGCTTGCTTTTGCCCATAGCCACCCCGACCCCCCCAAAGTACCTAAAGGTTGAACGCCTTTGGCAAACAAAACGTGCCCATAGGGATATATAACCTGCACTCTTCTTGTTGTGCCATTAACAGAATGATTTTTTGCAGGCATAGCTGAATCACATTTAGCAGTTAAGATCTCTTGCACACATGCCATAGTACGTGATCAATGAGCTCGCTAGTTCAGCATACTAGGAACCTTCACTTAGTGCAAGGTACATGCGCAGACAGCCCTGAGTGACATGTCACTTGGGGGGCTGGACTAGTGGGCTGAAGAGGAAGCAGCTCACTCTCACTTCACTGTGACATAAAAGAAAACGTCATTATGAGTAACAAATGAACTCATCATTTAGGTAAACACAGAAATCCATTTTAAATTACAGAGAGCAACCTAATAAGAATAATTTAAGTGTTTAAATGTACTCATCCTAAGATGTGATGGAGTAAAATTTACTTCAAACTTGTTCAGTTTCAGAAACTGCAGAACAAAGCAGCATTGGCTCTCTTATACAGCTAGAGCACAAGCGAGCAGGTAAACAAGACACTATGTAAGCATTCCAAGTACAGGAATTCATTGACTGAATGTTGAACTATGAATATTAAACCATGAGAATAAGATAGATAAATGAATTTACAAACTATACCTAAAAACTAAGATACAGAAATATCGCTGCATGAAACAGAGTAATGTACTTAAGGATTACAGAGAGTGTTAAACCAATTACAAAAAAGAAATGTTAAAGCATTGAAAAACAAAAATGAAAAAGAGATGATACAAATATTGTTTCTACTTTATAGAAATAAGAAACTTGTTGCTTATTGTGATTGTCAAAACAGAACCACGAGAATATGTTTAATTTCTACTTCATAGACATAAGAAACGTGTTGATTATTGTGACTGTGAAAACAGAATGTATATGGATGAAGGAGATGAGCAAGACAAAGGATTAGTCAGCCAATAATAGCAGTTTACATATATAATGATCACATAATCGGTGGTGGTGGCACTAATGTGGATGTAAATAGCGGAGAAGTAAACTTTAATACATGTATGTTTGTAGATTAATAAAAGAATAAGTAAATGGATGTTAGCTGAACTAAACGAAAAAAATATAAGAAATTAAAAATTGAAAACGGTAATGCAAAAGCAACCTATGCTCATTTATGCATTAATTATAATAATTTAAATGCACAGAATTATAAGAAATTAAAAAACTTTTCTTTTTTTTGAAATATTACAGAAAGAATATAAGCCCTTTGAAAAAAACACCACTGTGAGGTGCGAAATGTCAGGGCATTCTAAATAAAGAATATTTGATGAAAATATAATCAAGTTTGTCTCATTAAGACAGAAGAGTGGCCACAACCACGTTAACTTTTTGTACACTGGTGCTATATGTCACAAAGGTTCGGAACTCATTTAGAATGTTCGGTCTCAGTAGCAGTACGTTCGATCTCAGTAGCAGTACTATCCGTATTAAAAGGCAAATAACTATACAATGAAAAATAATAAATGGTACTATGAGCACAAAAGTTGTTCAGCACATACGTATCTACAAAATAAGTGGTGTTTCATTTATAGCTACCTTTTATTTTTTATAATTAGCAAAAAATTCAATTTCTTTTTCAGTTTTATGACAAACAAATGTGAATTACTTTAAAATAAAAAATGATAGCATGGTACTGTGAGCATGACATTTTTTCAGAACAGAAATATCTACTAAATGAGTAGTGTTTCATTTAAAGATACCTTTTATTTTTTTTTTTTATTATTGGCAAAAAACAGCAGAAAATTCAAATTTTTTCAATTTTTCAACAAAACAAATGTAAATAACTAAAACAAAAAATGATTGCATGGTACTGTGAGCACGAAATTTGTTCAGCACAAAAAGATCTACAAAATTAGTGGTGTTTCATTTACAGATACCTTTTAGTTTTTTTTATAATTAGCAAAAATCAGCAGAATATTCTTTTTTTTTCGCAACAAACAAATGCAAATAACTTTAAAACGGAAAAAAAGAGAGACCCACACTTGCTGTACAAATCAAATATCGCATGGATGGGAGTGAGATAGCACAAATATCTTCACAAACTGTCACTGAACTCTTGATATCCCACGAGTGGCGAAGTGAGCATTAGGGTTGACAACATAGAAACATAGAATGTGACGGCAGATAAGAACTGCTTGGCCCACCTAGTCTGCCCATTTTCTTACCTAACAGATAAGCTGCAGATCCTAGTTAACCAACAGCTTACTTCCTCACACCCCCCACTAGGACTACCTTATGTCTGTCCCATGCATTCTTGAATTCCCACACTATTCTTGACTCCACGACCTCCTCAGGGAGGCTGTTCCATGCATTCACAACCCTCTCTGTGAAAAAAATACTTCCTCACATTACCTCTGAGCCATCCCTCCTCTATCTTCAAATTGTGTCCCCTTGTTCTTGCACATCACTTCTTCTGAAAGATGCTACCCTCTTGGACTTTGTTGATTCCCTTGAGGTACTTGAAAGTTTCTATCATGTCCCCTCTCTCCCTTCTTTCCTCAAGGGTATACATATTAAGCTCCTTTAGTCTTTCTTCGTATGTCTTCTGGTGCAGACCCTGCACCATTTTGGTTGCCCTCCTCTGGACAGCCTTCACTCTGTCTATGTCTTTGCGGAGATGGGGTCTCCAGAACTGCACACAGTACTCAGATGGGTCTCACCAACTGTCTGTACAGAGGGATAACAACTTTCTGTTTTCTACTATTGATGCCTTTCCCTATGCATTCCAGTATCCCCCCAGCCTTCCTTACTGCCTTCTCACATTGCTTGCCCACCTTTAGGTCATCTGATATAATTACCCCCAGGTCCCTTTCCATTTTTACTGTTGTCAGTATCTCACCCCCCATTGTGTACTCTTCCCCTGGATTTTTGTTTCCCAGGTGCATTACCTTGCACTTCATCAAGGAAGACTCCACCCCTCATTCGCTTCAGGGGTGGGGCAAGTGTTTTAGAGTTGGAAACCCTAACATCATATTTGCCTGTGTTTGTCACTTTATCTTCAACCTTAACTGATGCATTAACATAGTTTTTTGTAATGAATTTCCTTACTTTTTGAGATAGTGTAATCATAGCCTTATTTGCCTGTGGGAGCACAGGACCTGTGCTCCAACCTGTCTGTAATTTTTGAGATAGAGTAATCATATCCTTATTTGCCTGTGGAAGGCCCTGCACTCTCATCCCTCCATAGATACTGTACATACAGTATATGTATGTAGCTGTGAAGGGCCCTGAGCTTCCATTTATAGGACAGCAGTGATCAAATTGTCAGTATAACCATCTTACTACCCTCACCCTCATGTACCTGGTATAGAAAATGTTCAAATCTCTGCCAAAACGTAGTTCTGTGCAACTGCAGTGCTATTCTGTGCCACAGGTACGAAAACACATTTTGGCCAGGATTTGAAAAATAACAGCTGTGACATAAATGAGGTGGGGTAATAAGAAGGTTGTGTTGAAAATTTGGGGTCAAATATCAAAATATGTAACTTTTCCAAAGTTACCAGCATGCCTAGGAGAATTGCAATGAATGGTCATAACTTTTGCATTTTTATATATTTTGACCCCAAATTTTCAACATAGTCTTCTTTTTTTAATTTAAAGTTTATTATACATTTTAACAAATACATCAACATAGCCTTCTTTTGACCCCACCTCATGAACAAGGGCAGGAAGAATTTTCAAATCCTGCCTGAAAGGTAAATTCATCAGCCGACCGTGAAATCACCTTTAGGGCAGGAGTTGTGTAATGTCAGTCATACTGTTCATGAGGTGGGGTCCCCAAAAGGCCATGTAGAAAATTTGGTGTCAAAATTTTTAAAAATGGCGGTGTTATGCATAAAAGTTGAAACCCCCATTGAAATACACTGAACCACATTTACCTTAGTTTCTCATATTGCAGTCGTCGGTTCCAGCAGCAAGATGTATCTTCCATCGGAGACTGGATCTCGAACCTGGGACCTGTTCAGGTGAGTGGGGGTGTGTGGGGTGGTGAGTGCTTAGTGGGAGGTGGGGGTGGGAGGCTGATCAGTGAGGGACTGTTTCCTTTTTTGCAGAGAAAAAAAACATTGAGGGATGGTTTTCTATATTACAGGGATGGCCAGTCATGGGGAGGTACAACTAGACACCAGTGACATAAACTGCAGCATGGAGACAGTGAACAGAGAAAGGAGGAGGGTAGAGGGACCACTGGACTACCAATGAAACACTGTTTAATATAGGGATGGTGATCAGAGTGTGGGGGAGGGGGGAAAGAACCACTGGATTACCAGGGAAATTATTTTTTGCTATGAGGATAGTGATTGGAGATGAGAGGAGGGGGAAGGGACCACTGAACTACTAGGGAAATATTTTTTTTTGGTACAGGGACCGCAATCGGGGGAACAGGGGAGGGATCACTGGATTATCAGGGACATTTAATTTTGGGTACAGGGATGGCAATCAGAGAACAAGGAAGGGGGAAGGACCACTGGACTACCAGGGAAATTATTTTTTTTGCTATGGGGATGGTGACCAGAGAACAGGGAAGGGATCACTGGACTACCAGGGACATTTTTCTGGGTACGGGGACAGAGATTGGACATCAGAGGAGGGTGAAGGGACCACTGAACTACCAGGGAAATTTTGTTTGCTACGGGGATGTTGATTGGACATTGGAGGAGGGACCACTGGACTACCAGAACAGCAAATGGTAATTTTCCATTCAAGCTGTAAAATTCGAATTATTAATAAGTGCCAATGGTTATTTACCATTCGAACAGTAAAGTTTGAACTGTTAACAACTGTGAATGGTAATTACTTAGCAAGTGATAAGGAACATGAATTTCAGTAAAAAAAACATGTTTGCCATGTACATATACCAATTTTAACACAAAAATTGCACTAAGCATATCACTGAGACCTAAATACAGGTGTTGTGCTGTCCTTACCACGCAGTAGTTTTGTACAACACTGTTCTTAAAATTGTTAGAAAAACAAGATGGCTGACATCACGAACAGTATTTCTCTGATCACGACCTGTATATCCTTACGTATTAACAGTTCCAACAGTTCTCAATTACCTGCATGTTTTGCAGCTATCCAAAGCAGTGTTATAACTGTAAAAATAAATAATATTACTTCACAAAACTATTGAAAGGCACACCCTTGGCACAGACCTCCATCATCCCTGAAAATTTCAGAAATATTTTTATTCTGTCTGGGCTGCAGATGATGGCAAAAAAATCTCATGTTAACCAATAGGGAAAACACCTTTTTTTCTGTTTTTATCACTTTACGTCTCAAAAACCATACAACATGCCATCGCAACATGTTTCATGTCTTGAGACTCTAGCAGAATGACTGTTCATGCCAATTTTTGGGCTATTTTGTCAAAGTATGTCAAAGTAATTAAGGTGCAAAATTTTGAATTTAACATTGAAGTACTATACCAACCCTAACTATAGTTGCGCTATCATACCACTATAATATGCCATAAAAAACTTTGATTTTTTTTTTTAATGGTTTAAGGATTCTAGAATAAAATGTTATTAATTGGGTATGGAAGTGTAATTTAATACTGTCATTTCTACAATAAGTGTAAATTAACAGAACAATATGTTTTCAATATACTGTATTACAGACATATCTGAAATTTAGTTAATATATCACTGAAATATGATTGGCATGATACACATCTGGAAACTGTTTGCAATATACAGTACACATAAACTGTATCCCCATTATATATTGAAAACATACATTAGAGTCAACCATGATGCAGCACAGTACATGACAGAAGGGCTTAAAGGGACACTGTCAAATGAATATTTGGTCACAGTATATGGGCATCATGTTGTTATTTTCAAGAGTAGAACTGAACTGTGAACTTGTGGCTAATGTCTTTATGTATCGATTATGCTAATAGCACAAGTACTGAAGTTCATTAGTCTGCCTATTTCTTGTTTACATTGTAGCCTCTCCTGTCAGAGATTTCAAAACAGGCAGCAGCCATAATCAGCGCACCCCTGTTTTCAACTAGTTTTTGCACCTGGCACACCACTGACATGTCTCATGAATGTGCGTCTGCAGTCATGCACTCACACTCTCATTTTGCTGCCAGATCTGTCAGGCTGAGTTTCAGTCAACTGCAGCATTGCCATAATGTCATCATCTGAGGTTCTTAAGAAACATTTCTTGATGTATTGGGGAAACAATGTTTATAACACTGACAGACTGTCAATTATAGGAAAACGCGGGATGAGGTTAATTTTAAGATCCCAAGTATGCTGCTATAATAAACAGCACATTTTTTTGATATGCAGTCTCTGTGCTGGTACCCTGATGTCAATAGTGTATATATTTGAGAACGAAATATTGCTGAAAATTGGTGGATGATATTCTGATCATAGATGAGTGCAAAACATTTTTTTTGTTTAAGGCTGTGTGACTGGTTTTATTCTTTGAGTAAGTTAGAGGGGTGAGGGGATTACTCCGAGATGCCTGTTGTCCTGGACATCACAATGAATGCTGTTGTCCTGCATAGTTCTGATACGAAACTAATAAAAGGTGTTACCTTGATTTTTTTTCTCCTTTTTTTCTGCTTGCCTAGTTATTTTATAATCAGGTAGCTACACTGCACAAGGTATGGCAATGGACACAGCTTTGCAGTTTCTTATTCAACAAACAACAGAGGTAGTTTGACTTCATCTAAACCACTGTTAAGAACTACTATTTCTACCTGATGATATCTGTTACTCTGGGAGAGACCCCTCTATGATTTGAGAGAGGCTTGCATCTCACTTGGGGGTTGGAGAGAGGAGGGATTATCGCTGGTGCAACTCTACTTGCAATATGCAAGGAAAAGTTTACAACATAGACATAGACAAGCTCACAATCTCCGTGCCATTATTCCTTTATGAATAAGGTCTCAAAAATAATAAAAAATAAAAATTCTCACAGTCAAATCACATGGTAGGCAGATCACCTTCAAGAAAAGTTCGAGAGAGAGATTCAGATTATTGATTCTGCAAGAAATTTGGGGTGGGCTGACAGTTAGAGGGTTCTGATGCCCCTAGCATCATACTGGATGCTGCTGTCTGAGTATGGAAATCTTTCTGTGATGGAAAGAATAAAAGTAGATATATGTTGGGGTTCTTTCTGTCTTTATCCCATCCTGACTAGTTTTTTTTATAATCAGACAGCTACACTGCACAAGTTATGCCAGTGGATACAGCTTTGCAGTTTCTTATTCAAAGTACGACACAGTCAGCTCTTCTGCATCAAAACCATCGTAAAAAAAATTTCTTGCAAACTGATCTGTAAGTAAGGTTGCATCACACTCGGGGTGGGGGGGGGAGTTGAAGACAGGAAGGGGGTTGTTATCGCTGGTGCGACCGCTTGCAATGTGCTGGGCAAAGTGTTGCCTATAGAAATGAACAAGCTCACAATCTCCTTATTTTTCCTTTTTTCTTTTTTTTTGTAGACTCTTTTTATGCACCTGACCTCGGGGCATCTCTCAATAATCTACTCTCAGCTCTGGATCCTAACCTTCCACCTGAACCGCTGCTACCTGAGCTACTGTGTCGAGGTCAGGACTCCAATCTCCCCCAGACCCTCTAGAGAGAACCAGAGTCCCCAAATTTGTGTTGGGTAGTGCGGCTGGCTCTGGACATATGGGTCCAGGCCCCTGGCAGTTCCATTGCCTCCCCAGAGATGGGGGATTTTTCTCTTGTTGTCCCTCGACCTGCTTCCCCCCCCGAGCTCGGATGTGCAATGACATCACGAGACATCCGCCTCAGCTCCCTCCCTCTAAGTCTGGTGCCCGACGTGCGCACATCCTCTGGCTTCCACCAGGGGCCACTGTTGCACCGGGCATTCCCTGGATCCTTCCCCAGAGAGAGGAGAGCAGTCCACAGATGCTCAATCCTCTCTCTCCACGGTCAACCCCCAGCAGCCCGAGGTCGCTTCTGAACCCGGGTCGCCGGCGTGGCGTGAGGTGTGGCATCCAGTGCCTCAACTCTCAGCGCCACTGGGACAACCACATCATTTATTTCTTTATATGTGAAATCTCAGTAACAATAAAAAATAAAACACTACAATCAAATTATATGGCAGGTGACTCGGTTTCTTGAAAAATCTGATCATAAATCTGGTCAAAAATCAACTTTTCTGCTTGTAGCTATTTAATTATAATCAGGGTAAAAACCTTACTTGATTTGAGATGGGCTTGAAATCTGATTTGAAATCTTGGTCATGTAATACACGTGGGGCTGAGGGCTACTGACTGACAGTTTGCCTTTACTGACAAAGTGATTTGCAAAGTGTACAATATATAAATAATACAAGCTCCCAATCTCCTTACAGTCATTTCCATATACATGAATTTGAATAAATGATTACCCCCAAAACATCTCCATACACATACACAATAGTGTCTAGGAGCTTGGATGGTGGCAGGGGAAGGGTAGGATCAATCCTGACTCAAGCAGCTTGCAAATTCAGAGATTTGTCTGCTTCATCTTGTCATGCACAGGTTGTTCACAGTCGCCAATGTCCGGTTTGTTAGCGTGTAACCTGCCAAGTACTTTGTATTACAAATGTTTTATTGTATTTTGACATCATGTACAAGGAAAATGACTGTGAAGAAGGTGGGAGAGTTATATATTTGATCTTTTGACAAGCACTTTGCCAGTAATGTCAAACCAATAATCAGCCACCTCCCCAACCCCATGTATGTAATGGATCAATATTTCAAATCAGATGTCAAACCCATCTCAAATCAAATAGGGATTTTACCCTGAATGCAGTTGAAAAGCAACAAGTAGAAAAGTTGTTTGTGACCAGATTGTTCAGGAAATTGAGCTGCCTGCCATGTGATTTGACTGTGAGGATTTTATTACTGAGACCTCATGCATAAAGAAATAATGGCAAGGAGATAGTAAGCTTGTTTATTTCTATGGGCAACACTTTGCCCAGTGTCAGGAGGTCTAAACCTCACTCTCAGGTTCTTGGCAATATTGGAATGCAAGGAATCACAAACACGTTGCGTAAGTGTTATAAACTTGTTTATTACTGCCAAAAATATAAATCACAGTTGCCCTAAGCATTTCTTACCAATACGAACCGGAAGCCAATACTAAGTGTTCCTATACCTTGAGGTTTCTTCGTGTCTCTTGGGGTCTCCGACGTATAAGACTCAGTGTCTCACATTATACACCAGTGATAATTACTATTGTTACTGTAAGATAGAAACATTTCTAGTTACAGAGATGAGCCCTATTGGCTAAATTAGAGGTGGCTCCACGGTCCAAGATAACATTATACAATTTTGTATAGTCATCAGTTTGCAAAATAAAAAGAGTAGAAGTGTACAGAGTCTTACATAACTGAGTGTAGTAGTACAAATCACCAAACGTGGCAATGCTGACTTATATATCATAACCATTACAAGGTCACAGATGCTCTCACATCATGTGAGTGAGAAATACACAGAAAATACATAGAAAATATCTATGTATTAGCAAGCAAAGTGTATAAGAATAATATGCGCACATATCCTGACATCTACTCTCATACGGTAGATGCCCTTAGCCCTATATGTTAGTATAACATATGCCTAAGCACTAGCTGTCTACAGTGTACCTCTGGGGGTTCCAATAAGGGTGCAGGGACCTCGTGTAACACCAGCATATTCCAAGTAGAGTTGCACCAGCAATGATAATCCTCCTTCATCGCGCCAACCCCCACCCCTGAGTGTGATGCAACCTCTCTTACAGGTCACTTTGAAAGAAAGGTTTTTGGTTTTGACAATGGTTTAGATGCAGATGAGCCAGCTGCCTTGTACTTTAAATAAGAAACTGCATAGCTGTATCCATTGGCATATGTCATGCAGAGTAGCCATCTGATTGTAAAAGAACTAGGCAGGATGATAAAAGACGAAAAACCAAATATCTGCTTTTACTCTTTCCATAATATAAAGATGTCTAGAAGACTCAGACAGCCACATCTAGTGTGATGACAGGAGCACCAGAAACATCTGTTTGACCACATCACCCCCAACCCTGTTTCTGACAGAATCAATTATCTGAATCTCTCAAAATTTAGTCACACATCCACGATCTGTTAAATACAATACACCAGTTGTACATAACATTTCAGATGCTGACACGTGTGTTAGTGCTCTGAGTGCCTCTTCCACAGTAAATACATTTCAGTGCATGAGACATCGGCAGAATGATCTTTATACTCCTTATCAACAATGAATGAGAGCTTAGACAGTGTGTGAGGGCAGAAAGAATCACATCAGTGTTTATCACACCCAAATGAAGAAAACAGTAGTAAGCTTTATAAAAGGCTTAAGAACTCTGCTGAACTGAAATACATGAAAGAAACTAGACATAACATACATTAGTGATAAAAATAAAAATATAAGAGAAAGCATTAATTCACAAAGTGAGTGTTTACCTAACTTCCAAATATTGAATGACAGTAGTGCAGTCTGCGACTATAACGTCAGGACAGCTGATCACGAGCCCACATTCAGTGAGCAGAGCTGCACATAACAGCTAGTTACAAATGAGTCTGCACCCATCACAAGGAACAATCCAGCCTGACCACAAGTGTAAACACAGGGACACCTTTCACGTTAGTTTGATAACACTAACATGGCATCCATGCATATTTTGTTAAAATATAAGATCTATAGCCCTGTTTTGGAAAAAACACCACCATAGACAATTTCTACCACTTCATTTAATGTAGAAGATGCAGGGAAAAACTGTTACATTTTTAAGACAAATGAGGTAGACAGTGTCCCTTTAATTGCTGTTGAATTACAATATTACTGTAGCATACTGCATCATTTTGCAGTAATACTGCAAGGTACGGTACTGCGTTGCATCCTGGCTGGTGCCGCTGTATGTCCACTATTAGCAAATTAATATATTTTAATACTTGCAAAATCATATGTATTTATTTTAAATATACATGCATATGTAAAATATATTTAGAATGCATTCCGTAAATATGTATTTATTTGTTTCTGGTAACTAGGTAAGTGCACTAGACAAAACTATGCCTACTTTTAGACACGACCCAGGGGGTTCCAGTCAAAAGGCAAACCAAAGTCATTGTTATTGATGTTTTAAAAGTAATTTTAAATTGACATTATTTGACAGACTGGAAGGAAAGGTAGAGTAGAAAACAAAACAGTAACTTACAGCAACCAAAGTGGGAAATTAAATTGAGTGGTGTAAATACCAATTTGGGCCTTTTATTTTATTTATTTTTATTTATTTAAGGATTTGGAGAACACCTTTGAGCACAAGCTCTTTTACAAAGGTCCCACGTCAGGTTGACAGACAGTAGTCATATTACATCAAGCCGGTATAGAACATGCATAGGTTACAATATTACAGTGTTGTCACTCGTACCATGGAATTAGTACAGCGTCAGTAAAGGATATAGAAAAGCAGTGGTGAGCTATGTGGGGAAAGCAGGGGAGGACCCCCTTTCGAGTTGATGGGAGACTTGGCTGATTTATAACAAATTGGTATGAAACATACAATTTGATGGCAGATAAGGACTGCTTCGCCCACCCAGTCTTTCCTTCCTACATTATTACTGCAGACTGTATTTGATCTATAGCTCTTTCTCACGCCCCCCCTTCCTTTCCACTGTGATTCCCTTGTGCCTATCCCATGCATTCTTGAACCCCATTACTATTTTCACCCCCACCATCTCTACTGGAAGGCTGTTCCTGGAATCCAAGAGTCTTTCTATGAAGATCTCTCCTGAATCTACCCCCCTCCATCTTCATAGCATGTCCCCTTTTTTAAGCACTTTTGTTTCTGAAAAATACTTCCCCTCCTGTACCTAATTTACCCCCATCAGGTATTTAAAAGTGTTTGTCATACTCGCCCTCATCCATTCCAGGGTGTTCTTTTTGAAGTTCTTTAGTCTCTCCTCATAGGGCTTTTGATGCAGACCCTGCACCATTTCAGTTGCCCTCCTCTGGACTGCCTTCACTCTATGTCCTTCCAGAGATGTATTCTCCAGAATGGGACACACAGTACTCTAGGTGGGGTATTACCAGTTCAAGTTTCAGGTTACAAGGTTATTGCAGGAAAAACACTCCACTGAGCAAGCTCATTCACGAGGAGGTCCTGGTAGACAATAATGCAGAAGTAGTACAAATCACAGAATATACATATATGGTTACATGGCAAAATCATACATAACAGGATAATGGTGCATACAAACAGGAACATATTATTGGTACAACAATCAGAAATACATAAAGCGTAATATACAATCAATAATACCGTGCAAAAACATGCATGACAGTAAAATGGTGAGTACAAACAGGAACATGTCATTGGTACAGGGCAATCAGTAGGTAATACAATTAATACAGAACATTAGGCAGCTTAGGTTGTAGAGGGAGGAGGTTCAATGGTGAAATGGAGAGCTAAGTGCTTAGATGCTTAAATAGGCTGTGACGAGAAGAGGGCTGGCCATTGCAGCAATGGATAATATCATAGGGGGTAGTGTAGGCCAAGGATTTTATGACATATAGGGAGATTGTATCAGGAAGTCAGATCATGGGTTGGATTATTGTCACTAAACAGCCTTTGGACCAAGTGAAGCTGTGGAAGAGGGAAGGTGGTGTTCAGGGGAACTAGATATAAACTCTTATCTGAGTGTGACAGAAGGAGCACTACCATTGCAACAACGGCAAGCTTCTCTAAAGTGATCTATTCAGAGGCAACCCCACCTCACAATTTCTGATGATGACACCCCTCCCTATGCACCCCAGCATCATCCCACTAGCTCTCCCAACTGCCTTGTCACACTGCCTAGCCACCTTTTAGGTCATCAGATATGATTACCTCCAGGTCTCTTTCCTGCTTGGCAGTCGTCAATACCACTCCAACTTTCTGTACTCTGCCCCCAGGGGTTCTGTGCCCCGAGTGCATTGTTTTACACTTTTTTGCATTGAAACCCAGCTGTCATATCCTTGACCACTCCTCAAGTTTTCTCAGGTCTCAGCTCATCCTGTCCACCCCCCCCGAGTGTCCACCGTATTGCAGATTTTACAGTAATCCGTAAAGAAGATCTTCTCTTCCAGCTCCTCTGCAATGTCTTTTATAAAGACATTAAAGAGAACTGGTCCCAGAACTGATCCCTGAGGCTGGTCACCCATCCCTTCCTTAGAATAAACTCCTTTTACCACCAACCTCTGTCGCCCATCTCCTAACCAATTTCTTATCTAGTTTACCACCTTTGAACCCATTTCTAAGGTACCTTGCTTGCTTACTAATCTCCTGTGTGGAACAGTGTCAGAGTCTTAATGAAGTCTAGGTAGGCCACGTGCACCGCTCCACCCTGAACTAATTCCTTTGTCACTCAGTCAAAGAAATCTAACATATTTGGTTTACATGACCTCCTCCCCATGAACCCATGCTGCTTCAAGTCTTGTAACTCACTGGATTCAAGATATTCCACAGTCCTTTCCTTCAGCAGTGATGCCATTTACTTTCCCACCACCAGTGTCAGACTGACTAGCCTATAATTGCCAGCCTGTTCTCTGCTACCACTTTTGCCTAGTGGGGCACCCACCATCCTCCAGTCCTCCAGAACCACTCCTGTGCCTAGTGAAATGTTACATAGGACTGTCAGAGGTGCAGTCAGTACCGATCAATATTTCAATATTGGATGCACCCCATTTGTCTCCATTACTTTGTCCACCTTCAGATTATCAAGTCCCTTCAGGACTGTCTCTCTTTAAATGTACTAGTGTCCACCTTCCTGCTTCTGAGGCTTCTGTAACTTTTTTGTGATCCCTCCCCTTCTCCTTCCTCTGTGAACACTATCAAAAGTATTTGTTCAGGATGTCTGCCTTTTCCTGGTCCCCTTCTGCACAGTCCCACCTTTCCCTTTTTAACCAAGTACAATCCCACACCTGGTCTTCCTCTTTTCTCTTCTCTACTCTACTGTACCTAAAAATGTTGTATCCCCTTTCATTACCTCCTGGGATATTCTCTCTTCAGTTTACACCTTTGTGCTCCTGACTGCTTTCCCTGCTTCCTTCTGTTTCCCAATACACCTCCCTGTCCTCCTCCCTCTGTGTCTCCTTATACCTTCTGAATGCTACCCTTTTCAGCCACCTCTTTCGAGATCCATAGCAGTCTCTTTATCCTCTTGCTAGGCTCACTTGCTGCTCCTGACTGAACAAACCATGCCAGTCCCAGTCTAAGGGCACACAGATGATACTTCTGACTGTAAACTACATGTCGCTCTCAACCACTGATGCCATGCCACTCCAACTGCATGCACACTGCTAAACTAAGAGATGGGCCACCACAGCCATCTCAGCTTAAACAGAGGAACCCTACACTATGGAAAAACAACTGGACCAAACTACTGCCCATTTTAAAAATGTCACTACAATACGAAAAAACCCTAGGACAAAAGAAATGAAAAAGGCAAACACGAAGAGGAGTGAAAATGCAATTTTAATGTAAACAATGATGGTAGTAGTTTTCTGGAGCAGTATGGGCAGGGTATTTTCTGTGACTACAAGAGGCACAAAGTTTCAAACAAAATTGACTCAGAGGCAGGCCTGCCCCAAGACAGACATTTTTATTTAGGGCTTCCTCACAGGCAGGACTTTAATCTCTACACCAAAAGAGTTGTTGTTTCTTTTCTGTGCCAGCTTGGTGGTGCAGTGAAAATGTCTACAAGCTGATAAACAAAAAGACCTTGGGTTCCAGTCCAGGCAAGAATCCCTTATTTTTGTATTTTCTGCAGGGTGACTTTGACCAGATTAATGAGCCATGGTGGCATGAAGTTACAAACATAAATTTAAATTAAAAAATTGACGTCGTTGTGAAAAAGCTAAGTGCAGCAATTATGTGCTACCTAAGCTTTGGCTGTGACTTTATGTGTCATGCCCATAAAAACCTTTAATTTGTTGCAGTTAGGCTCAGAACCTAAATGCCAGTAAGGGCTGGTAATGAAAAAAGAGGTAGCTAGTGCTACTGTGCTGGGCATGGAGGTCTCCAGTTCTAGGGACAGAGAAGCTCATGCAGGTTATCTCTTTATCTCCAGTTCATTCAGCAGAACGGCATCTGCTCAAACACAGTTGTACTTTTGAAGGGGCAGTTCAATGAAATGCTGCTGTATCATGCTGATTTGGTGACATGTGGTTCATACTCAGATGTGCTCCCTGTCACCATGGGTGTCTCCCAGAATTCTAGTCTGGGCCCTTTGTGTTTACCACATTCATTAATGAACTTCCTTCATGCTCCTATGATTGGGGCACTGGGTATTGGCCCAGATTCCTTTCCTGAGACTAGAACCCATCACAGTCCAATCTTCCAACCCCAAAGATGAGTGTACATCCTACTGAACCACTGGCACAGCTAATGACAGTATAGCCATACATATATCCATACTTACTATTGCTCTTTCCTAAAACTGGCTAATAGACCAGCTTTAAATCAGAAAAAAGACTGTCACTATCCTGTTCATCTCCAAGCATTCCTTATGTGCAATCCCCTTTTTAATCATTGATGGCACACCACTAGAGAGTGCCAACCAACACAAGTCTCTTGTTTGCTGAGAATCCTCCAAATGGAATTTGAATTGTTAGATTACAATCTGATTTTTGGATTTAGGTTTGTTGGAACTGCAGGTAAAAATCCTAATTCCTAAACTGAATCTTAAAACCTATCTTTACATAGGAGTTTTGGATTTAGTAGTTCAAATCCAAATCTGAATCTGATTTTGAGGTCCATTCAGGATTTAAATCGGATTAGGATAAATCGGATCAGAATCAGCCAATTCTGAGCCTCCCTAATGTTAACCCTTGACCACCACCTCAGCTGCTCAACCCATATTAACAGACTGTCCTCTGTCCTATTCCTTGAGCTGTGTGTACTCTGATGCTTCAAGGTTTACCTCTCTCTATGAAGAAGGAAATGAATATTTGAGCATGTGTGTCTGCTCTCTCTTCTGTATACGGATGTTGTTGTAACCGAAACCTAGCTGATCAAATCTCACATGCTCTTCAGCACCCTTTGTCACTTTGTACTGAACTGTTCACTCTGTAATCACTCCTGCTGTATTTATATACAACCTTGTTGGTCCTCCCTGAATGGCAGACACAGCATTCATACAGCATTCTTAGAGGCACAGCAGTGGTACAACAAACTTCCACAATATCTGTGTAGCCTCATGGATGTGCCCCACTCTGCTTTCCGGATAGAAAGAATTCTGCTTCCCAACTTCACAAAATAGGCAAGCCAGGCTGTTAGTTTTAGCTACCCTGCAGTTACAATAGCTGCCCTCCTGATATTAGGAACCTCAACACCATCCAAAGCATTAAACTGAAACTGTGTTCCGACTTTGCCCTGGCCTTCCCGTGTAGCTGGTAATACTGAGCTACACCATTTTGATTTCTCTCACATATTTTCTTGCAGTCATATGCTTATACCTTATCATACACCCATAACTGAGAGACAAAACAAATATGTCTGTACAAAGTGTATATTGTTAATAGGTTTAATTTCACTTGGTGCTGCTGATTTCTGTTGATCTTACTGTATCTTCTAAGCCTCCTCCCCCTGCACACATCTGCAAACAAGATTCCTGTATATCTCTGGATGTTTTCTCCTGGATTAAATATTTAAAAAAACAAATAAATAGGGTGTGTCTTCCATTTGGCAGTGGATGTCAGAGTGAGAAGAGAGAGAGAATCGATATTTTATTGGAGAAAATGGCAGTACAAAAATAAGATGACTTTCTTTTATGCTCTGGGAAAAATAATATCATACTGGGCCGGATATTCAAAGATCCCTGATTGTACTCACAGAATGTTTGCACCAAGAGTTCATGTGTACCTGGAGCAAACTCTTTGTATATTGAAACATGCCTGAAGCACATAACAGGCACTAATGGCATGCTCCAGTATACCATCCCCAGTGAGCCAGGCACTATCCCGATTGCTCCCGCAAACCACAACTCCCTACTGGCCACATGAAGATTGTGACCAATAGGAAGTCATAGGGCTGGCAGGAGAAAATGATCACTTAGGACCCACACATGGCAATTGTTCCTGTGGAGCAAGCTGCCATATTTATACATCCCCATGCAAATATCCCAATACCACTGGCAAGGCACTATGGGTCATTGCCATTTTATTAAGACCTCATACAGGTCTGGAGCAAACACAGATTGTGCACCCCTTCCCCGCAATGACTATGTGAATATGTATAAAGAGTCCCTCATAGTCCAGTGGTCCCCCTACCTCCTGATCACCTGTCGGTAAGTTAGGAAATAAGTCCTGGTATTGTGCATTGGCTGTGTGAGGCAGATGTTGTCCAGCAATGGTGGGGAAGGATCTGCCACCATCAGAGGGGAGGCTCACTGGTTGGGGGTGTGGGGAACAGGACTACAAGGGTGTAGGCTGGATAATATGGACAGTGAATCAGGGAGTGGGTGTTTATGGATCATTGACAGTTTAGGTGATTGGGGTGTGGAGGCTGGGCTACCAGGGCATATTTCCTAACTTACGGATGGGTGCGTGTGTGTGTATGTGTGGGACCACAAGACAACCAGGGTATATTTCCTAACATATGGACAGGTGTTTGGGACAGAGCACTAGACTACCAGGGTATATTTCCTAACATATGGACAGGTGTTTGGGGCAGAGCACTAGACTACAAGGGCATATTTCCCAACATAGGGATGGTCAACTGGGGGGAGGTGCAGCACCCCTAAGAACAGGTTTAGGGAAGCAGTAAATAACATGGCACTAACAGCTATTTGCCACTTCTCCAAACCTTTGGATATGTCAGCTATTTTGCATAGGCACACTGGCATCAGTTAGTGCCACTCATAAATAGGTTAGTGCCTTGCTGACTGTTCCTTCCAATATGGCTACCTGCTTTTAGGGTACTAATCATGTATTTCAAATTTATTAGTTGCCTGTAGCAGCTCTGGGGTGCACCTGAAAAAGGACCATTGGTTCAGTGTGCCAACCTGGTTAACAAATAAAATAAATAAATCACTGTTAGCAAAGCACTCGCTAACCTATTTTTGGGCACACTGCCTTCCAGTATCTGGCCACTGTATATCACTTTCACTCACTGACAAAGCAGTGGGAATAATACTTGAATTATAGAACATGACCAATGTAGACTTCTCTCTCATCCAAAACCTGTTTTAAACAAATAACTGTGCCGGAGATAGTTTAAAAGAGAACTGCCTTTAACCTTCAAGTCAATGTTTTCTGCAGAATCTATTTTCAAATATTGGTTCTTACATTGTTAGTCCATCACTGCTGGGCTTTTAATAAAGTCAGTGGGTGTCTGCAGTTTACTCACTGCTGATGAGCACCGTCTTAGATCAGTAGTGGTTTAGTTTATGCCCTTGTATTGTGTTTTATACTAAAGAACCCTGTAGTTAAAAGAACGTAAACTAAACTACATTATACAGTTCTAAATTCGTACCTAAGCATGTAGATCAAAAACACCTGCTGAACTAAATAAAAGGCCAGTACGGGTTGGAAAAATATCAGAATTAGAACCACTATTTAAAAAAAAAAAAAAAAAAAAAAAGCTTCTACAGAGAAAAAAATTACTTCCAGGCTCAACACTTTTTTTTTTAAAGGATACACACTGCATAATTTTCTACATCAGGTGTTTCCATTTGCGTTCCCTTCCTATGGGACATGCTCACCTAATGGATGTTAGCTCTACCCCCTAAGCCTGCAATCTAAAACAAAGAGCTACAGTCTGGCAGACTGCTTCACTGATACTGACCAGTGGTGCTGGGAGTTGAACTGCTGTCACAGTGTTTTTAATTAAAAATTTTTACTTTTGGAGGATATAAGATATGAGGAGGCAATATTAGATAAGAAACTGGATGGGGTTGTAATAGGTTACTGCTCTATTATGGAACCACTATGTGGAAATGGCCCCCAATATGGTGGAATTCTGATTACAGAGGAAGCTGATATTGGAAAGAGGAAATGCAGGATGTTATGGTTACAGGAAAATAAATATTAATAGGTTTAGGGCAGAAATAAGGAAATGGAAAGTCTGGGGGACAGAGTTAAGAGAAAACGAAGTATAGGATCCGTGACTTGTAGTAAGGGAAGAGCTACTAAATTGCCAGAATAAATGTGTCAGACTAGGGAAGCATTAAAACTAGTGAGGCACAAAGCCTGTATAGTTTAACACCTAGAGTTAGAAAGACATTGGAGGCAAAGAAAAAGGGCACACTGAGGACTAAGGGAACAGAAACTGATGGACTATAAGACAACTATTGAAAGAGAAAATATGATTGCATAGAGGACTGCACAGAAGTCAAAAGGGAACAGCAAAGGTGACTTTATTAATATAAACATCAAGAAACAAACAAATAGGATATTCGACCCATTGACTACATGGCAGCTGATAAACAACATATAGGGAAACCCCACAATATTTAGTCAGTGTTTCTGCTTGGACTTTAAAAGAGCTACAGGTACCGTACAGTAGTAGTGAGGATACAGACTGTACAGGTATAGGAAGTTACTGCTGTTGCAAGCAGGAATTATAAGAGCAGAACAGATAGAGAAAAGTTTAGAGAGCAGGTGTTTACTTCTAATAAGTAGGCAGCTGTCTATTTTATTTATTGTATTTTGATGTGTTGGTAATTACTGTCTAAGTTGTGTAATAAAATATTTGTTCATTCAGTGAAACAATTGGGTTTTCACGTATCCTTCTCATACTGCTAGGATATAATTCTGGTATTGTTATGTCAGAAACTGCCAACTACTTACTATATGAGCCCAATGTATTTTAGTGAGAAACTAAATGTCTTTTTTCTGCCCTTTTCAAAGCAGATAATCTTTTAGTAGCATTCTTTGCCTTTTCTGGGTGGGATATTCATAGTGCACCAGGCAGGGGTGCAAGCCTGGGCACAGCACAACTGGGATGCACCAGGGAATGTGCTGAGTGATATTCAATGGTGCTGCGCCATAGCTCAGCACCGTTGAATATGGCAATGTGGCCTCCCGCATTGCGCATGGTGCAGTGGTACTGTGCCAGTGCAAGTGGCAAGGGAGGAGCAGGGGATGCGCCAGCACAAGTGCGGTTGCACTAGGCGCAGGAACCGTGATATTCAGTGGTGGATATGCAAATGGAGCCATAATGCATGCAAGGCGCAACTGGGACCATTAGCATGTCATTATAGCCCCATTTGCATGCAGGTGCGCTGATCCCGGCAGCACTGGCACCTGCTGAGCTGCAGCATCAGGACCTGCCAGGCTGCAGCCGTCAGGGACTGACGCCCCCTGCACATCGCAGAAAAGTGCCCCAATGCCCGATCACGGGCATGATTATAAAACAAAACATGTCCCATACCCCTGGTGGTCTAATGGACCGCTGACAGCCCGATTACGGGCATAAGTATAATTAAATACAGGTCCCATAACCCTGGTGGTCCAGTGGACCGCTGACAGCCCAATCACGGGCATAAGTATAATTAAATACATGTCCCATATCCCTGGTGGTCCAGTGGACCACTGACAGCCCAATCATGGGCATAGGTATAAAAAACACATTTTAAATTATCCCTGGTGGTCCAGCGGTACCCCTCCCCACCGCCCACTGAGCCCCACCACCCTGCTCCCCAGGTCAGCAGTGGGCAGCAGCTCCCCACCCGCAAGCCGCTCAGCTGCCCACCGACTGACTGCGTACAGTATGGCTGTATGCCCATTGGTCCACAGCGTGGGCCAATGGGCATGCAGACTGTACCGTACTACATGGTCCTGATATGTGAATGGATCCATTCACATATCGAGCAGCTTGTGGACGGTGAGCTGCCATATGCCACTGACCCGGGGGGGAGCGGGGTGACGGGGCTCAGTGGGGAGAGGGGGTACCGCTGGACCACCAGGGATAATTTAAAATGTGTCTTTTTTTATACCTATGCCTGCGATCAGGCCGTCCACAGTCCACTGGACCACCAGGGATATGTGACATGTATTTAATTGTACTAATGCCCATGATCGGGCGTGGGGGGGCACGATGCCGTCAGACCCTGGCTCCGGAGCTCGGTGGCCACCCACAGCTGGCGGCTGCTGTGTTGCACCCTGCAATATGGCAGCTCACCTGTAGGTGGCCAGCCCTTGCTCCTATTTCTTTTTGGCTCAGCTTTGAGCACCAGTGTGTGGCGCAAGTAGGGGCTGCACCAGCAAATGCGCTGCACATCCCAGGCTGAATATCGGGATATGCAGAATATGCATGGGCACGCCCCCCACACTTGCGCCACATACAATACTAGTGCGCTCTGAGCGATGGGATCTGGGCGGTGCAACATCTCTTTTGAATATTGTAATCGGCAAGATCAGAAAGCCGCGCAGCGGCAACACTGTTGTACCGCGCAACCCCTTTGAATATCCCACACTCTATGTTTTCACAATTGTGGTACATCTGTATGATTCTACAGTTTGTAAAATGGTAACTGGCCTCACTTTTCTTCTTCCCAAGTATAATCCGGTTATGAAGAAAATGTCACAAAATTATTACAAAGGATCACAGGACGTCAAAAATCAAATACTGTATTTCTATTAAATATGTAATATTTTGGTGAGTGAAAGTGTTCTTTCTCTGTGAAATCTGAAAACAGGTTTGTAATTTTCCACTGAAGTACATTGCCAGCCTTGCCAATAAAAATGTTCTGACATCATAGTAGAACCATTCCACTGGATTTATTTCACTAGTAGTTTGCAAAATACAAATACAATGATGAAATGATAATTAAAGAAACAAAGCAAACAAAATGATTATAGAGGCATCTAAAGGTCTCCAAATAATAATAATTTAAGATACACATCCTTACTAAGCCCTTGGTCTTTAAGCAAGTTTGTCATTTCAAATTTGTTGATCTGGTGGAGCTTTACCTTAAAATACTGAGAGAACAAGCACATGAATTAGCTGCCCTGATTGTATTACCAGTGTATGGATAGTAATTTTTCCCCATAGAGAAAGCTTAGTAGATCTAATACCTAGTAAATCCATTATACTGCTTTTTCAGTAAACTGCCTCTGGTATGCTCACTGTGAGTGGTCTAAACATTTATTTTATTCATTTGGTAACCAGGTTGGTGTACTGATCCGAAGACCTTTTTCAGGCATGGCCCAGGCCAGAAACTGGCACAAACCATGTAAAAATACAGCGAGAGAACTGCGTGGATCATACCGGGACCATAACAGTGTAGGTCAAGCTAACAGAGAAAATATAAGGTAAACAGTACCAGGTACATCAACATTTGAGCATACCAAGGTGCATAACATTTAGGTAAACAGGGTAAGGTTGTTCCATCATTCAGCAAAAGGAATAACAATAGTATTCAGGGTGGAAGAGGAGAGCGGAGCACTACAGGGGGAGGTGGTAGGGTTGGGCTGCAAGGGAGATGTAGCCGTGCTAGCAGCCTGTGGATAGACGCAGGTTGTAGAGGACAGAAAGTGCATTCTAAATAAGGAATTTAGATTTAGAGAGGGCTCAGGGGAACATAGGGAAGAGGGGAGGTCATTCCATAGTGAGGATCCGACTGCGGAGAAGGCTGTTAGACCCATCCTCGTAGTTATGTCAGGGCATTCTAGTTGAGAATGGGATGACTGACATGGATTGTGGCAGTAGGTCCTAGGCCAGATAAGAAGGAATAGTGGAGAGTAGGAGGGACTGTGCAAGATATCAGCAATGGTCCAGGCCCGATGGTAGGAGTATCGCACTTGTGGAGGGAGCCAGTTGAGGGACTGGTAAAGAGAGCAGTGCTGAGTGAGGAGAGGGGTGTGGAGGGCAATGTGGCATATTTGATTATAGGTAGCATTCCGGTGATTCGGGTTGGTAATAGATGTGAGGGAGCACACTGGGCAGCCATAGTCAAGGAAGGGGAGGAGGTTACCGTGAGCAACAGCAAGGCGGGCTTCCAGTGAGAGATGGTCGATCATGCAATAGCAGAGCCCTATTTTCTGGCTGATGCACCTGATCAGTGAGACAATGTGGTCAGTGAAGGTTAGGGATGGGTCAAGTATCACCCCCAGATACTTGAAGGCAGGAACACTGTCAAGGAGAGATCCATCTGGAGATTTGACAATGAAAAGGCTGCCATTGTGGGCAAGGGCTGAGAGTTCCAGTTTGGAACTGAAAAGCATGGCCTTTGTTTTAGCAGCATTAACCAACATTTTGTTGGTGGAGAACCAACAAGGTGCCTTGCAGAACTCATTGGTAATAGTGGCAGATAGTGAGGAGGGGGAGGGGACACTTTGGTATAGTATTAAGTCGTTGGTGTAGAGGAGTGATTTACAGGATAGGCCCTCTGACGGGAGAGAATTAATGAAGAGGGAAAAGAGGAGGGAGCTAAGGACAAATCCCTGGAGGACACCTACAGAGATGGGCAAGATGGGGGAAGGTGGCACTGCCAAGGCAGACCATCTGTGTTCTACCATAGAGGTAGTTAGTGAACCAAGCAGTGGAGGCAGGGGAGAAATCAAGGGCATCGAGTTTTGCTATCAGGATCTTGTGATTTACAAGGTCAAATGCCTTGGGCAGCTCAACAAACACTGCACCAGTTAGCTTCCCTTCATTCACATTCCTCAGCACGTGCTCTTGGAGGGTGAGGACCATGGTAATGCTATGCTCCTTCCAGAAATCATGTTGCTGAAGGCAAAGGAGATTATATTTGGAGATATGCTCTGTAATTTGGTAGTTCACTACATTCTCTAGGAGTTTACAAAGATGGGTCAAAATTAAAATAGGATGGTAGTTGTCCATAAGACTAGGGTCACCTGATTTATGAATGGGGACAATTTTGGCCTGCTTCCAGACAGAGGAGACAGAGGCCGTAGTAAGGGAGAGGTTAAAGATGAAGGTGAATGGATAGGCAGTGTCCTGGGCCACTAGTTTTAAGAAATAGGGGGACACCCCTCCCTCCCAGCAAGTGATCAAACAGGAATTCAGCATGTTTGTAGTTCATTTGCATCACCAGGTAAGGAAAAAGGTCCGGCTCCCCATACGATGCCCAGGGGAAATGCTGGACCTCTCCCAACAACTAACACACTGAAATCTGGCCAATGGAAAATCATGAACACAAATGCCCGCAGTCTGGGAAACAAAGATCCCAGATCTGGAGGCAACAATGACAGAGGCTAAATTGGACATAGTAGCCATTAGTGAGACATGGTTCACCAGTAACCACACTTAGGGGACTTCAGTACCCGGCTATGTACTGTTCAGAAGGGGAGAGTGACCCTTTATGTCAATGAAAATTTAAAAGCTACAGAAATTCTGAATACACATAAGGAGCCAGAAGAACTGTGGGTCACCCTTGAAACAGGAAATGGGACAACCATATGAACTGGGGGTTGTCTACAGGCCTCCAGACCAGGGGGAGAACATAGACACATTACTGTTATAAGATACACAAAACATGACAACTAAAGGGGAGGTTCTGCTAATGGGAAACTTTAACATGCCAGATACAGATTGGTCAATACCAGCAGGAACATCTGCCAGAACTAGACACATGGTGGAATCCATGCAGGGAGAGAGCCTCAAACATTAGTTCAACAACCCACAAGAGACAAGGCTATCCTGGATCTAGTACTTACTAACAGGGAAAGGATCACAGATCTCCAGGTAGAAGGTCACCTTGGGGCCAATGACCATCACATGGTATGGTTCAATTTGGCCACTAGAACTAAATCGTTCCATTCCAAGGCAAAAATATGGGACTTCAGAGGAGCTGACTTTGATGAGATGGCCAACAGAGTTAAGCTAGCCCCGGCAAGATGAAATGCAGGTGAGGGGGTTCAGGCAAAGTGGGCAAGCATTAAGGATGCAAGACTTGAAGCAACATCCCATTGTGTTAGGGAAAAAAGCAAGAGCAAAAGATGGAGGAAACTACTCTGGTTCTCAAAAACAGCAAAAAAGATCAGAGCCAAAAGGTTGGCCTTCAGGAAATATAAGGGAATGCAGCAGGACGAAGATAGGGAAGCATACCAAACTTCTCGCAGGGAAGGCAGTAAGGCAGGCAAAGGCCCAAACCGAGGAAACACTAGAAAGAACAGTAAAAGAAGGAGACAAGACTTTCTATAGATACATTAGTGAAAGGAGAATGTTCAGAGGGGGTATTGCTAAGATCAAAGGGGTTAAGGGGGCGTATGTGGAGGAGGACCAAGGAAAAGCATTGATCTTAAATAGATACTTCTGCTCAGCATTTACTGAGGAGAAGGTAGGGCAGGGCCCACAGTTCAGCACGGAGGACACAAGGGGGAAGGAGATGTGCACAAGTCCCTTCACAAAATAAAGGGTCCTACAAGAGCTCACTAAGCTCAGCGTGGACAAGGCAATGGGACCTGGTGGCATACATCCGAGGGTACTAGAGGAGCTAAGGGTGGAACTAGCAGAGCCATTATCAGAACTGTTTAGTGAGTCTCTGAGTACAGGAGAGGTCCCAGAAGACTGGAGAAGGACTCACATGATCTTGCTCCACAAGAGTGGCAGCAGGGAGAAGGCAGAGTACTACAGACCAGTCAGTCTTACCTCAGTAGTGGGCAAGATTATGGAGGCACTCCTTAAGGAAAGGATAGTGCAACACCTGGAATCCATAGGAGCATAGGATCCAAGACAGCATGGGTTTACATCAGGAAGATCCTGTCAAACTAATCTCAGATTTCTTTGGCTGGGTAACCAGAGTGGTGGACCAAGGGGGTGCAGTTGATATTGCTTGCCTTGACTTCAGCAAAGCTTTCAATACTGTTCCTGATAGAAGATTGATTAATAAGCTGGGTAGGCTCGTGGTGGGTCAGAGGTTTATCAACCAGGTGGCAAACTGGTTGGCGGGCAGAAAACAGAGTGATGGTAAATGGTATACAGTCAGAAGAGATGCAAGTCACATGTGAGGTACCTCAGGGGCCAATCCTCTTCAATATCTTCATCAGTGACATTGCAGATGGACTGGAGGGTATGGTTTGTCTGCTAGCAGATGACACCAAGATCTGCAACAGAGTAGATGATCCAGATGGGGTGGGTAGAATGAGAGAAGATCTGAAAAAACTGGAAAAATGGTCGGAAGAGTGGCAACTGGGGTTTAACTCAAAGAAATGCAAGATCATGCACATAGGGAAGAGAAACCCTGAAGCTACTTATAGGTTGGAGGGAGTTGCTGGCAATCACAAGGGAGGAAAAGAGACTTGGGCATCATCATCACAGATGACCTGAAATCAGTGAAGCAGACCACTAAAGCAGTAAGTAAGGCTAAAAGGATGTTGGGGTGTATTAGTAGGAATATTGCAAGTCATAAGAGGGAGGTAATAAGCCCTCTTTACCAGACACTGGTTAGGCCCCATCTGGAGTACTGTGTGCAGTACTGGAGGCCGCACCTGCACATGAACATTAACAAAATAGAAGCAGTCCAGAGAATGGCAACCAAAATGGTGCAGGGACTGCATCAGAAACTTATGAGGACAGATTAACAGAGCTCAATATGTATACCGTAGAGCAAAGGAGGAAGAGAGGTGATATGATCGAAACATTCAAACATCTTAAAGGCATCAACAAGGTGAAAGAGTCTAATTTGTTTCAATATAAGAAAAATAGCAGGACAAGAGGACACAGCATGAGGTTAGAGGGAGGTCGATTAAGGGGTAATGTGAGGAAGTTCTTTTTCACAGAAAGAGTGGTGGATACATGGAATGGCCTACCTCAGAAAGTAGTGGATATGAGTACAGTGCAGGGCTTCAAACAGGCATGGTATAGGCATAAGGGAGCAATACAGATGAGTACGAATAGATAGGCCATTGACAGAGTAAAAGCCTATGGCACTTTCATAAGGTACAAAATATGGGCAGACTGGATGGGCCTTGCGGTCCTTATCTGCCGTCAGTTTCTGTATGTCTATGTTTCTATAGATCATCACTACCAGCATTCCCTTGAGATGGTAGGATGATGAGGAGCTTAAGTGTCCCAGGAGGAGAAATGGTCTTAAAATAAAAAGGAGAGCTAGCAGGGGGGAAAGGGGTGGAGGGAGAGCTTAGCAAGGTTGCTGCTAAGGTTTGAGAAATGTGCATCAAGTGCATTTGCAATGTTAGTAAGGTCAGTGAGGGAGCTTTGTTGTGTGTTTAGGGGGGAAGATGATTGCTTGCTGGGAATAGATAGCAAGGCATTAATGGGGGAACCGAAACACCTATCTCCAATTCCGTTACCTTGTAAATGTATTCTGACATCTTACAATCTTTTTCTCTCTCTTTGCAAGTTTCCATCTGTTAGCTTAAAGCAACAGGTCTTGTTACATAGAAATATAGAATTTGATGGCAGATAAGGACCGCTTGGCCCACCTAGTCTGCCCAGTTCCCTACCTGATGGATAAGCTGTAGATTCTAGTTAACCAACAGCTTATTTCCTCCTACCCCCCACTAGAATTGCTTTATGTCTGTCCCATGCATTCTTGAATTCTCCCACTGTTCTTGACTCCACAACCTCCTCAGGAAGGCTGTTCCATGCATCCACAACCCTCTCCATGAAAAAATACTTTCTAACATTACCTCTGAGCCACCTCCCCATCTTCAAATTGTGCCCCCTTGTTCTTGCACATCTCTTTTTCTGAAAGATGCTACCCTCTTGTTAATTCCCTTGAGGTACTTGAAAGTTTCTATCATGTCTTTCTATCATGTCCCTCCTTTCCCTTGTTGTAACTTGTTTTACCTATACCTTTTCATTTTAGTGTAGATTGCTCTTTTTTCCCTGCCTTATAAGAAGCCCTCCCCCACCCTTTTTTGAGTCTGCTTTTGCAGTTTTTTTCATATTTGAGTTAAAGAAGAGCTTCATTACAGTATATACTGTATGGCTAATATTGGTTTTCATCAACAAACATATAAGAGCATCCATTGTTTAGCATGACTGTTGTTGTGACTTACATGAACAAGCATGCCAAAGAAAGCAATCTCTGAGCTTACAGGACACAATAGAAATCAGGGCAAACTGTAGGTCATAAAATATAAGCTCTAACATGATAACCGTAAAAGGAAATATGGCACCATATACAGTAAATGGATTTGGAAACAAACATTAGTAGTAGACATTACCATGGGGGGGGTTGAATCATAGTGCTTAACAAAGTAAAAGTATATTAAAAATGTCTTGACGTAAACTGATGCTTTAATATGCAATAGCCTTCATAATATTTCCTACAGCTGATGTTAATTCAAAGAAAAAGACAACTCAAAGCATGCGGAATCCAAATGTTTTGTATTTTGTGTATGAATACAATAGCAGGTTAGCCAAAAACTGAAGCAAATGTACTCACCAGCATTTCACGGAGGCACTTCCACTTCATCTGGAGGATAAAGTACAGCTTCAGCATCCATAATTTTATTCATAAGTCTTATAGGTGTAATCAAGTCCTCCACCACCAGGAGTGTGTGAGTTCCACTAAGTCTTGGTCTTCAAAAAGCATCAGGCCTCAAGCATCCCAGTTTGTTGGATGGGTCCCTCTCAGTGACGTACATGAAGGGAGGATGGTTGCCCCTCTGTGCTTCACCCCTCCCCCGATCTCCTTTTTAGGAGCTCCCATATTCTGTTGTCCTTCCCTTGGGGTTCCTTGCTATCAGTTTGGACATAATGCAGTGGACGTGAGATTTGGGTAATTGTCAGGGTTAGGATTCCAAGAAGGGGAAGGAGAGTTGGATGGGGAAACTGAGTGACCGAGAGATTTTCTGAATATATATGCACTGGGGACACTGGACAAAAAGACCGTTATGAATGGAGATGAGGATTGGCAGGCATACTGGTAAAGTATCCCGTCTCATCACAGATATGAACTAAGGGATTATGGTACCAGAATATAGCGGTTTTGTGGGCAGAACACACTATAGCTACAGTACTTGTACATCGATGCACACTCACTGTTTTATATAACAAAAAGGATGTTTTTTCCTATAGTGAGATTTTCTTACAGTAACTCGGCCCCCACGCTTACCCCCCAACCAGCAAGACATTTTACCACTATAGCTTGAATAGGCCATCTTATAACCCTTTTGTATATCCCATACATCTTTCATGGAGACTTGGTTTACCCTCTGTACTATAAGAAGGTGTCATCATTTTGAACTTAGTGAATTTCTTACAACATGCACACATGAGTATGTTTCCATTCCTCACATCCTCATTTTGCCCCAGTCTGATTCTTATACAGAGGCACGTCACCCACCAATAGTTTGCACTAATGATCAGGAGGTTAACAATGTGCACATTATCTTTCAAGTCTTGCTGAGAGGGTGAATAGTGAGATGATCACAGAATGGTTTTGCTTGCGCCCCTAACAGCCCCATTCTAAAGCATTGCTTGCCATTGCCTGGCGCCCCACCCACCAGTGCTCCACAAGGTTTGCCCTCCACAAGACTACTATAAAACAGCAGGCAGAAAGTGCTCAGTGCACTTAGTGACACTATGGGGAGCTGGCACATTAGACCAATAAGTACTGCTCGCTCTTCTGCACATGCTAAATATTTACCAGATACTCTAGTAACAGCAACAGGACAATTAATACCTAATGACCTATATATTTCTTTACAGAATTTACAAAAACTAAGGACAAGTACAGAAACTAATGAGTGGGTGAAAAAACTTTTCATAAGAATGAGGAAAGGGGGCAGCCTGGTGGTGCTGAGGGCTGAGGCGCTGGTTGCCGCTGCTTGCTCCCACTCTGTTGGTTGGTATTCGGGAATGAGCACAGATCACGGGAGTTGGCAGAGGAGGGTAGCATTGAGCATCAAGGACTGCTCTCCTTCTGGGAGGGGTTCCACGGCAGTCGATTTTACGGTTGCCTCCTGGCGGAGGTTGGGGGACTGCATGCTCCGTTGCATATAGGGGTGGAGCTGGGGACAGATGTCTGAAGGGAGCGTGGGTGGACAAGTGCACGCTCCCCTCTGGTGATGTCATTGCACATCTTCGGCTTCAGGGTGAAAAATGGAGGAGGGCGTCTGAGTTGAGCAGCTTGATGGCCGTCCATGAGCTTTGCTCAGTTGTTGGGCACTCAAGCTCTGGATCCGAGTTCTGTGAGGAGTCGGGGGGGGGGGGGCCCCCTGCAGCCCTGCTGCAGAGGGTACAACTGCAGGGGTAACGGTGCCAAGCAGACCAGGGTAGAGGTGGATGGTGACTGGAATCTCCAGAAGGATGATATGTGGTCAAGAGGGGAGCAGACCAGATGGCCAGGAAAAAGGAGGTAAAAAGAGATAAAAAAAAAATATGTTTTTTGGCATCTCTATGAAATGACAATCTATAAACAGTATTATTCTCGGCACTGCTTTCAGTTATGATAGGGATATAGTAAAGGTATGCTGTTCCCACATGGTTGGTTGTTAACTGTTTTAATCTATAACTTTTACCAACAGATATTGAACTTTGTCCTTTGTCGCTTGTATTATGATCTGTGAACTACAGATTATGACAGGAAAAATGCAAAACAGAAAAAAAATTGTAAGACAGGATGAACCTGTAGATTACTTGTGAATTATGTAATGGCAAATGATTGTAGATATTGTTAGTAGGTGCCAATAGGATTATATAATATATTGTAAAGGGTTTACAAATGGGACCAAAGTGTGTGTGCACTGCATGAATGGTGTTGCTTCTGTATTAAAGACAGTTTGAGCACAGTGAGCATGTTCCTAGAAGGGTTTTGTAATTTATGACTAAATGGACTCACAACTAGATATTTTAAATGGGACTCTCGAATTCATTATATTTATATTGCAGTGGAGGCCACTAATGAAATATCATGCCCCAGTGCACTGTAATTATTATGCATACTGATTTTTGATAATGAATTTAAAGGACAATAAATGCAGACACTGTCCATTTTGGGATCGTACAAGATAAATAAGGACACAGCATCTACCATAGAAAGTAAACATCTCTGTCCTGGTTGATATTTTTTGAGGTTAAATATAAATGAAAAATAAAAGAATTTCTAATAGAATTAGGGGTGGTTCCAGAGGACTGGAAGGGAGCAAATGTAGTCCCTCTCCACAGGAGTGGTAGCAGGAAGGAGGCATGAAACTACAGGCCGATCAGCCTCACCTCAGTATTGTGTAAGATCATGGAGGGGCTGCTGAAGGAGAGGATTGTGGAACACTTGGAAACCATGGGAGCACAGGATCTAAGGCAGCATGGATTCATGGCAGGAAGGTCATGTCAAACAAATCTCATTTACTTTTTTGACTTGGTGGTGAAGGAAGTGGATCAGGGAGGAGTGGTGGATATCGCCTACCTCGATTTCAGCAAGGCCTTCAACACTGTACCTCACAGAAGACTGGTGAACAAGCTAGGTAGCCTTGGGGTGGGCCACAACGTGGAAAACTGGGTTAGCAACTGCTTGAGGGACAGGAAGCAGAGGGTGGTAGTAAATAGGATCAAATCTGAGGAAAGGAGAGTGACCAATGTGGTGCCTCAGGGATTGGTACTAGGGTCAGTTCTTTTTAATGTCTTCATCAGTGACATTGCTGAAGGGCTGGAGTGAGAAGGTTTGCCTATTTGTGGATGATACCAAGGTCTGCAGCAGAGTAGAAACACCAGAGAGGGTTGCAAGAATTAGGAAGGATCTGAGAAGGCTGAAAGAATGGTCAGAGCTGTGGCAGTTAAAGTTTAATGCAGAGAAGTGCAGGATCATGGACCTGGGGGCAAAGAAACCCTGCGGAGAGCTACAGGATTGGGGAAGGATTGCTGACAGTCACCAGGGAAGAGAAGGATTTAGGAATAATCATCTCAGATGACCTAAACGTGGCCAAACAGTGTGACAGGGCTGTGAGAAAGCCATTGGGATGTTGGGATGCATAGTAAGGGGTATCACTAGCAGAAGAAGGGAGGTGGTGATGCCATTGTAAAAAACACTGGTGAGGCCTCATCTGGAATACGGTTTTCAGTTCTGGAGGCCGCACCTTTGCAAAGACATGGACAGGGTGGAGGTGATCCAGAGAAGGGTGAGCAAGGTGGTGAAGGGCTTGCATCAGAAAGCATATGATGACAGATTAAAAGACCTCAATATGTATACACTTGAGGAGAGGAGGGAACAGGGGAATATGATAGAGACCTTAAGTATCTTAAAGGCTTGAACAAAGTGCAGGTGGGTGACATCTTTCAGTACAAGAGTTGTACAAGGATGAGGGGACACAATATAAGATCAGAGGGGGGCAGGATAAGGGGAAATGTGCAGAAGTTTTTCTTCACAGAGAGGGTGGTGGGTGCTTGGAATAGCCTACCCCAAGAAGTGGTGGGTGTTAAAAACACAGTGAGGGGATGAAAACATGCATAGGTTCGACATAAAGGAACCCTAGCTAGATGGGGTGAAGAGAGGCGATAGCCAATGACCAAGTAGGGTCAGTGGCCACTGATGCAGGCAGACAATGGGGCAGACAAGGTGGGTCTAGCGGACCTTATCTGTCATTAGCTACTATGTTACTAATTATACTTGGAAATTTTCAAATACTGAACTTGACTGGGTACATGTTTTCTACATACAGTATCTCTGTGTACTGTGTTTTTTAATATTTATTTTTATTTTCATGAACAGGTACACCATGTTCTCCCTGAGGAAACCCTTCTACAGGGTGAAACACTGGGTGTTCATAGACTGTGGTTGATGGCATGTTACTCTTTTCATACTAAAGAATACCATAAGAGGTTAACTGTGCTTTGGATTTGGCTGATTTTTGTGTTGGAAGTTTGGATTCCTTACCTCTGTCTCCTGCCCTTAGTGATCTCCTTGCTAGCACCTCCACTCCTTCCTGGCTAGGTGCAGCTCATTCTAGGTATACAGGCATCTCTTGCCCCAAAAAGCCTTTCGGTTGGCCAGAAAATGAAAGCCCTCCCTCTTGCACCAGACCTTTAGCCAAGCATCATCCTGCGTAACGATCCCCAGCTACTCCTCACTGGCTGTAAGGACTAGGAGGATCTTGGGAAAGATAAAACCTGGATACATTTCCCTTCTGGAACATCCCTAGTTCCATGAATGACTTCCTCATGATCTCTGGACCACTGCTCCTTATGTCATATATGACAACGTACATGGCAGTTGTCTGCTCATTCTGTTAGATGCATTGTTTGGCCTTAGACTGCAGTCATTCTACCTGCACTCCAGGATAGGCAAGCCATCTTGCCAGAGCTACCTCCTTGACCCAGCAATGCTCCTCACCTCACCTTCTGCCCTAGCTACGGGTCCCCCAGTAATTACTACCTTTCTACCTCTCAGGTCTACCTTTTCCTTCCTCCTCAGGTGTCTTAGTGCCTGGGCAGCCCCCCCATCACCTTTTTAACTCATTTAAAAAGGCTAGCTTAACATTTGATCTAGTCCGCTTATTTCCCCTAGTGCTAGCCATTATATTAAAATATTATTGTATATATGAGTTGTTCTCCTCCACTAGCCATTACATTACAGTTTAATCATATTTATGAGTTGTTGCTCTTTCTCTGTTGTCATTTGGTAGCTTTCCACTACTAGGTTGTGTTTGTATATGCTTTCTTTGTTTTGTGGTCTTAACTGCTAGAACATTTTTTCCCATGTCCCCTTCCCTGGGTCATGCCTAAAAATGAGCTCTGGCTCAGTGTGCCTTTCCCACTCACAAATTTTAAGGTAAAGGTAGTTCTTTATGACTATGCCTGCTGCCTCATCTCCATTCTGATCCATCCCCGTCTTTACCACTAGAGATCTAGCTACCCTACTACCTACCTTACCTGTCCCTGCAAATTGCCCCTCCTTGGTTGGTGCCTTCTCCTTCCAGTAAAGACTTGCAACCCAGCTCTTGAGAAAAACAGCTACCCCACAGTGGCCGCAGATGTGTCCCCTGCCTTCCATAGGCAGGATGCTGTACATCACACAGCCCTGGTAGTGCACCAGGTGTACTTTCTGCCCTGTTTCCCTGACACTAGCCTCCCTACCCTGCCTCTTCCTTCACTCAGAGTTTCCAAGAACTGCTAGCCCTCCTCCCCATCCCCCTTGGTTTTGTCCAATTACCATGCTACACTGGCAACATGCTTATAACAGTGACCAGCTCACGGTGATAAATTGCTGTGCATGTGTTATTAAATATTTATTGTAAAACACTGTGGGAACTAATAAAAAATACATTTCGACACTAGTTAGTGTTGAGGTATGGCGCTGTGAAAGATGGGGAATAGAAAGTTTAGGTAACATTTCTCCTTAATTTTGGCGATTGCATACTGATTACTTGTTTGAGTCCAAGTGTTTGAACAACTGCTTGAATCAGAATTGACGTTTGGCATCCTCTGTTTATGCATAGCAAAAAGATTTGTTGTTATTAAATATGAGTAAACTTCCTTGCCTGAAAGAGCTGCTGAAGCCTCTGGGAAAACTCTGAAAAACATATTTAGAGACTGCCCAGCTTTTATTTCATATATCTTCTGTAGTTTTTGCCTTCCCTTTATTTATTATCAAGGAAGTTTGCACAAAAACAGGAATGTTATACCTGTGAGTTCATCTGTTTTAGCAGCTCATTCTTTACTTGAAGTCACAACCCTCTATTGTGAAATCACAATGTGTTGCTAGTTGTCAAGAGAATGACTGTGATGTCACAAGCAGAGTATAAGTGGGGAAGAAGTGACTAGAACAGATGAACTTCGAAGGAACAAAGATCCAGTTTTCATGCCAAAGATCTCAGTAATAGTTCTAAGGAGAAATTCAAAACTAATGTGAAATATAAGCTGATCTGTGTCTGAATGATATGTTTTATAAAGTTCTTTTGGAGGTTTTGGCTGCTCTTTGAAGGCAGTACAGCAGTTAGAATAACACCACAAAATCATCAAGATTCAGGGGAATTCTTACCTTGACATCACATTTACCATATTTTGCAACTTTGTGCCTGAACTCTATTTGGTGCCTAAAAGTAGGGGTTTATTTGCACTTAGTGTAATATATAGATGTAGAGTACTAAGTTACTTTCTGCTGAGTCAGTAGACTTCTGTTATGCTAGTTTACATGAACTAGCTACAACTTGTGATTTCACTTACAAACTGTAAACTCTGAAATTAAAAAAAACTCTACTTTCTGTTAGTTGTTGACTTCCCAATGCAGAAAGCAAAAGGTCTGTAGGAGGACATAGCCCTAAAATATCTAGGTAGACCAGATATTCTCAGATCACTTGAAATTCTACAGATGTAGAAAAAGAAAATGAAAACTAATTCCAAAGGCAATTCATAAAGTGGCAAAGAAATATAGAATATGTGATAGTAAAGGTTTAAGGTGCACCTGGTAGCCATCTCTGCTTACTGGGCACGGGTTGCTCAGCGTCGGTTGCGCAGGAGACAGTGGTCTGGCGCTTCTTCAAAGGCTTAGATCACATTTTCCCTCTGGTGTGTGAACCGCTATCACCATGGGATCTGTTGCTGATTTTGGCAAAGCTCATGGGCAAGCCATTCAAACCATTGCACAGGTGTGAGATGTCACACCTCATGGAAGACTGCCTTCCTGGTGGCTGTCACATCAGCCAGAAGGATCAGTGAGCTCCAGGTGCTCTTGGTGGAGTCTCCTTACCTGATCTTCCACAGGGACAATGTTGTCCTGAGTCCCAGCTCAAAGTTTCTCCCAAAAGTTATGCTGTAGTTTTACCTGAATCTGGTAATGACTGTTTCAGTGTTCTTCCTGAATCACACCTTGGAGGCCAAACGCAGGCTCCATACTCTAGACCTAAGGCAAGCACTCGCTTACTACAAAGAGTACATGGCTGGAGTTCAGGGAAAAGTTCACAAGCTGTTTGTCACCTACGCTGAAGCCGCACCTGTAAGACCTGCAGCCAAGCAGATGATTGGCAGGTGGATCATTTTCTGCATTGATCTCTGCTATAGGTTGGCAGGAAGGGAGCATCCCAGGGCTAAGGGCTTATTCCACCCACCATAACACTGCGATGGTGGCTGCTTCTAGGGACATCCCTGTCCAGGAAATCTGCATGGCTGCTACCTGGAAGTCAGCACATACCTTCATTTCCCATTACCACATTGACTTAGAGTCATGTCGAGATGGTGATTTTTGGGGCCTCAGTTCTCCAATCCTTATTTCCTAGGTAGGGGGTGTGCACTTTTCCTCCCTCCCTCCTCCCAGAGAGCTGCTAGGAGTCTGCCAATAAGTGTGGATAGAACAACATATCCACATCCCTAGAAACACAGGTTACTCACCTGTAACAGTAGTTCTTGGAGTGGTATATGTTGTTCATCCACACTGACCCACCTGACCTCCCCTGGCTTCAGCGCACAGTACTGCTTCCAGCGAGCAAAATCTGGCATCATGGAGCGAACCGGAAGGCTATACCACCCAGATGGGTAGGAGGAGCCAGCTTGAAGACTTTCTGGTAAGACTTAAAGGGAAAGGACACTGCCAATAAGTGTGGATGAACAACATATACCACTCCTAGAACTACTGTTACAGGTGAGTAACCTGTGTTTTATGAAGGCCTGTGTCCCCTTGGGGGTGAGGTCGTAATTGACACCATCAAATGACAAAAACCAGGGAAGTGCCCAGGGACGGATGGGTTCCTGTCTGAATTTTATAAAGAAATAAGAGATAAGGAGACACCATTATTGTACAAGACATTTAATCATGTGTTGGGAGAGGGAGGTCCACTAGCTCCCTCTTTGAACTTTGCAATAATTTCAGCAATTATAAAGCACAATAAAAACCCTATATATTATGTCTCTTTCATGCCCATCTCTATTCTTCTTTTTTTTTTTTTTTTTTTAACTCTGCTTTATTAGAGCAATTCATACATTTGCTTTTCCATATCATACATTCTAAGGTCTCCACAGCAGACAATTACCATGAACAGACAGGCATTGTTATGCAGCTTTACATCTGAATATGTTCCAGACTCCGTCTAATAAAAACTATACCAATTACTTATAGTGGAGGCTATAAGCTTGTATTACAACCTTGCTTTAAGGAGTTTAACCTTGAGGTTACAAATCCACCAGCAGAGTCTTGGAAAGAAGCAGTTACATGTGGAACTGCTATTACCAGCTGAGTGGTTATGAGGACAACACTTAGCTCCTGAGTCGAAACCCAAGGTTCCAGAGCTTGGGTCTTACCAACCCGGCCCCCGGATTTTAGCCTACCCCCTCCCCCCCAATTTCTTAAGTTCTTGACTACAATTCTGTAAATGCATAGGGCTTACCCTGTCACGATTAGGTGTTTGCTGGCTCCCACCTAAAGGCCCTGATGTTACCTTTATTGATTGGGCCCCTCAGTGCTCAGCCAGGATTCCCAGCCTTTCCATCTCTCCATGTGTTTCTCCCAGGTCAAATGTAATTTTGCCGTAATTGATTCCACTAACACCACTTCCTCATCCTGTGGATCCACTCTAACCTACTTGGGGGGTCCAGTTTCAACCATTTCCCAGTGATACATTTCAGGGCTATGACTATCGTGGTCAAAAGGACCTTCCTTACTTCCGCAGTCTGATGCATCAGAGTTGGAAGTCCTAGCACCCCAGTCTGCAAAGATCAGAGGGTTATTAACTCTGGTTATAGTATATACAGTTTCTTGTAACTCTCTCCAAAAAGGGGTAAGCACTGGGCAGCTCCAAAAGATGTACCAGTGGTTACCCTGTCCATAACACTGTCTCCAACATCTATCATCTTTAGAAATATTGTAATGCTTAGTTATGGTAAGGGTATGGAAGAATCGCATTAAGATTTTCCAAAAGAATTCTCTCCAAATCGGAGCAGACGTGGCCTTCCACCCCCATTTTAACCTATGGGACCAATCTGCACCAGTAATTGTGATGGCCGCTTCTGTCTCCCATTTTGTCTCAATATTCTCTAACATGAATTCTCCCCTTCTAGATAGCAATTTGTAGATGCAGGAGATGTAGGCAGTGTGGCCTGCTACCAGAATTCTGCTGTTGGGAGGCCGCTTAGAACCATTGCTTTAGATTTTAGGAAGTTAATTTTGTAACCAGAAATCTCCCCGAAGGGGCCCAGAACCTCCACCGGGGGAACAAAGATTGGTCAGGACTGGATAGGAAAAAAGAGGGAATTATCCACATATAGGATAATTTATGTTCTATACCTCCCACTGTGATTCCTTTAATCTGAATCTCCTGACGGATCTTAGCAGCCAGGGGTTCGAGTCTTGATGCAAAAAGTAGGGGTGTAAAGGAGCAGCCTTGCCAAGTGCCTCTGGAAACCTGAAAGGGGCTGGTGCTAATTCCGTTAACTCTGACTAGGGCTTCTGGGTCAGCATAAAGTTGGGAGATGGTTTGGAGAAATTTAGGGCTGAAATTCATGATTTCCATGGATTGTTTTACAAATTGTCAATTAACTCTATCAAATGCTTTTTCAGCATCCATGGATATTGCTATTTGAAATTCTGGGTGAGATTTTTGGACTGAAATAATATTTAATAGCTTTCTAAGATTATCCAAGATGCATCTCCCAGATATAAATACAGTTTGGTCTTCGTGAATCACCTGGGAGATTACCCCGTGTAGCCTCCTAGCCAGGAGACCAGTAAATATTTTAAGATCTACGTTTAATAATGAAATTGGCCTATATGACCTGCATTCCACTAGGTTTTTCCCTTCCTTATGTAGGAAAATAATTTGAGCTGTACGCCAGGACTCTGGGACAGCCTCACTCTCCATAGCCTCTTTAAAGACATTTAAAAGAAAAGGGTCAAGTCTGTCCTCAAAAGCCCTATAGAACTCGGATGTAAATCCATCCAGCCCTGGGGACTTCCGCGCCTTAAGGGTCTGTATTTGCTCATTTAGTTCCATTAGGGTTACCTGGGCTTCTAGCACATCCCTGTCCTGTTGGATTAAAGATCTAATTGTCACCTCCTGGAGAAATATCTGAACCTTCTGGTCAAAGGCTACAATGGGCTCTTATGTGTATAGCTGCTGGTAAAATGAGGCAAATGCATCTGTGATTTTCCCAGGGTGCCTGGTGATCTGATTGTCCTCCGGGTTTTTAATGCTCATGTTAACCCCCTTCAAATGGGGGTTCCCAAAAAGTCTTCCTTGAGCTTGCCTAAATGCTTATTGCCAGGCTGGTGTCCTGCGTTTTAGCAGTTTAAATGTGATTACCAGAGCCTGTATAGCCTCTGTGTACTGTCTCTTTAAGAGCTGCCTATTGCACCTTAAGTAATTTGAGAGGGAGCTCTGTTGAAAGATGTAGCTATTTACTGAAAATCATTTAGAGTGATGATGTAGTTTGTCTAACCTACTTTCTTTGTAGCAAGTACTGTTGTGTTTGTCTCCACTATCTTGGTCCTGGACTGCAAATTGGACCAAACAGTACTGATGGGACCTAAAATGTAGCCAGACTACAGGTGCTGTCTGCATTCAAAATCTGTAGGAACTGTAGTTTGGAGGTCTTTTTTGTGCCTTTTTTGCAACTGAAGGGGGAGTTCTTGCTTTGACTGACAGCCAAATCAGCCAACCAAACCTTTTGGATCTTGGGGAAGTCCCGGGCTGCTTGCAGTTTTCAGTTAGATCTAAGCTGGAAGCTGAACAAGAAAGAGCTGAAGTAATTTTGAGCAGCAATCCTGAGTATATTCGCGTGGGAAAACTGTGAAAGGGCTGAGTTTTTGGCTTGCATGTCTGTTGCTGCTCCTGAGAGGGAGAGAAGAGAATTATTTTGGACTAAATCCAAGTTTGTGTGACTAAAATAAGCTACTGAAGTGGGCCAGGCTCAACCTGAAGAAGGCCGAAGATTTTGTTGAATGGGATCGGCCCGTCAGGAGTTCCAGCTACCCCTAAGCTCCCGGTCTGTGCAGAGACTTTGCGATTGTGACCGAGGAGCACTTTGCTTGGTACAGTAGAATTCCCCTACATGTAAATGTGCTATGAGCTGCTAGTGGGTTGTGAGTTAGTTCCCCACTGTGTGAACTGTGTTCTGCTTGCTGGAAGCTGTATCCAGCCCAAAATGGACTGTATCCGAATTTGTCTCCATGCGGTCTGGGCCTTGGCAGACTACCCACTGCACAGAGCAGCCATCGACAAGAGACCTGCCTGGGGATCAGCCCCCTGCTCCACGCTTGAACAGGAACGACACCTCTGCGACTCGTGTGGGCCCTGCTTCTCCTGGCATTCCAGATCAATCACCTGCAGTCTCAGTTTTCGTCCAGCCTGTGTCCAGTCTTGGGTATCATGAGTAAATACCAGGGTAGCTCCCTGCAACAACAGCTTAATCTGAGTGTGTCATCTGATTGTCTTGTTGTTTCGTTTCCTTTACAAACTGAGCCCTCTGGCTCCGGATTACAAATATTGTGTACTGTGCATGTTGTGTTTTCCATCACAGGGCCCCAACCAGCTGCAACCCCGGGCAACAGTCCTAGCTAGCCCATCTCTTCTCCACCTGGGTACCCAGAGGTGTGACTGTGTGGGGGGGCTCAAAACGTATGCACAACTGCTTGATTGATATAACCTTTAAGCTAATTAATCTGATTTTGCCCCTTCCTTCAAGTCCCCTGAATAAATCAGATCTAACTTTTTCTGCATGTAATCTGACTGTGGTTCCAGTTTGTGCTCAAAGTACTGTACTGTTGCTATTTGCTGTGTATAACCTTGTTTTACAGGGGGTTCCCAGAGTCGAACCAGATGAACCAGCCCTGGTGGTAAGTGCAAATAGTGTGGGTACTTGTGTGGTGTACCAGGGGTATTGTGAAAGTGATTATTCTACAGCGTTCAGGCCACTAGAGGGGAAAGAAGGGGGTTACAGTGTCCCAGAGGGCTGTGCCCAGGTTAGCTTGACCACTACCAACCCTGACCTCCGGGTGGAGGCACCCGTTTCAGAACTCAGGCCCCTTAACCTGCTACTAGCCAAGCAGGCAGGGGTAGTAGCCCTTGGGATAGCACCACCTAGGGGTTACACTCAGTACAAGCCTTCTGGCCTGCTGAGAACAGAAAGTGCTTACCAAGACTTTCCCCACCTGGTTACCTCCTTCAAAATAGGTCTGTCGTACCCTTCTATAAGAGCCCTCTATTAATGAGATCAAAATTGCATCCAGTCTCTTTCTGGTCTCTTTAAGCTGTCTTTTAATGTCCAGGTTCAGAGTTATTTTATGTTGAAAATCTAGGTCTTCTGTTTCCCCCTCCAGCTCTCTAATTTTACTATTCCTATTCTGCTTTTCTCTCGCTGCAAAATTTATAATGGCCCCTCTCAGGACTGCTTTTAAAGCATCCCATCTGATCGCATGGGATGACTGTTCTGTGGGGTTGTTGGCGGAAAAGTCATCAATCACCTGCTCAATGTAATTTTTAAAATCTCCACATTTTAGCAGTCTCGTATTGAATCACCGGTGGGAATTTCTAATTGAGAGTACTATGGTCAAAGACATCTGCACCAGTGTGTGGTCTGAGATGGGGGGAGGGAGATGGAGCACCCATTAACCATATAGGCCCATTCCTCTGGCAGAAACAGCATGCCAATTCATGTATAGCATCCATGCCTTTCGGTGTAGTGGGAGTAATCCCTTTCCAGGCCATGTTTCTTCCTCCAGACATCTACGAGTCCCATGTTTGCAACAGTCTATTCAAAGTAGTGCCAGCAGACCCCAAGCCAGGTGGCCTTGCACCCCCGTTTATCCAAAAAGGTTAACAATATAGTGTTGAAATCCCCCAAATACATAATTTCCCTCAGTATCAACCAGCCTGGGAAAAGTACACTTGAAAAAATAAGCAGTCTCCTTGTCCTCATTTGGAGCATAGATGCTTGCAGTCGAGCAGAGGGTGTCCCCATAAGACCCAGGCACTTTGATAACTCTTCTTTCAGGGTCTGTAGTGACACTCTGCAGCTGGAGTGGGTATGATTTGTTCGCCAGAATGGCGGTGTCTCTCTCCTGTGCGGGTGTGCCTGATAAGAGGATGAATAAACCACTCACACCCACTTCCGACATAATTTACTCTGCTCGAATTCAGTGAGGTGGGTCTCCAGTAGGAGGGTGATTTGAGTGTTTAACTTTCCCAATTCCTGTAGAACCCTAGATCTTTTAATCAGGTGGTTAAGCCCACAGACATTATAAGTAGTAATATTTAACCCTTCCATCGCAAGAGCGTACCAGGTGACCCTGCCCAGTAGCTGAGCTCCTGGGTCCTTGTTTGAGTGGGAGTGTGAGAGAGGAGCAAACGCACAGCAAAAATTAAGATAACACAAAAGAACCACTGTAACATCTTAACATCAACATAGAACATGCTATTACCTAGCACATCCCCAAGTGGGGAGTCAAACTTAAGCTTGTGAAAACATTCTTGTCCCTTCCAAGGCACCACAAAGTACCCACCCATTTGCAGATGTACTCCAGTGGGGACTGCTGGGGTATACCCAATACCTGGCTGCGAGCACTGTGATATGTATGGTGCTGGCTGCATCGTGGTTGCCACCTATCCGATGTAGATCCCATCCGCCCCCCCCCCCGACTGTGAGTTTAACTGGGTTGGAGGAGAGAGAACCCTTTCTCATTTTCCCTGTGGCCTATTAAGTCTGACCAACAGGCATTTAAAGTAAAATGTGAAAGCACCTGCCCCTCCGACCTTGAGGCCCCAGTGGGCTAAATCCTTGAGTTTCTAATTACAGGGTCTATCCCTGCCTGTTAACTTATATTAACAAGGAAAGAACAATAACCCTGTAATAATAGCAAAAAAGGAAAAAGTGAGGGGGGGGGGGGCTAACTGTAAGCATGAGAAAAAAGTCAGACTAACTGAAGTCCATTGTCAGGTTTGAAATTAGTCCCTGCCTACTAAGGCATCCAGGTAGTTACAGTCTTTCCTAAGGCCTTCAGGCCTGGTTTGCAGTCGAAAGTCATATTTGCTTCAATCTGCAGGTTCCTGACCCTGATTTTCAGGCGAGTCCAAATGTTCAGGTTCCCTGATTTGTTCGCTAGCTTCGCCCTTTGAGTCCCACTAGGGCCACCATCTGCCATTGCCTCTTTTCGATCTCTTTAATAACCGAAGCGGGTGTTAGGTCAACTACCTGAAGCTCCAGAGAGGCAAGATATTTCCTTGCCTCGACAACCGTTTCAAAAATTTATGTACCTGCATCTGAAGTACTTCTAAGATGTGCTGGAAAGTCCACTCTTCCCTTGAATCCTTTCTCTCTCAGAGCTCTCACCTCTCAGGAACCAAAGTTTTCTTCTAGCCATCGTCATTGGGGCGTAATCCAGTTCAAAAAAGAGTTTAGTATCTCCAAAGGTGATATCCCTCTTGGCCCATGCTTTTTCAAGATTGTTTGTTGGGTGCGGAAATCAAGGAAGGACACAATAATAGAGCGTGGCTATGCTTTGGGATCTTTGGGAGGTGCTGATAAAGCCCTGTGAGCAGCCAGCAATTCCTGAATCAGGCTTTCCATGAACTCTGGCATGTTACCACTTTCAGTATTCCTTGGAAGTCCATGAATTCTCAAGTTAATCCTCTGAGATCAATTCTCCAAATCCTCCATTTTGCCCATTAGGAGCTGCATGAGGTCATGCAACTGGATAATCACACCATGATGTCAATCCGAAGCTTCCGTATATGTGGTAAAGTGGCTTTTCATCTACTCTATTTGTTTGCCTTACTTGGAAATATTACTTCTGTTTTCTTTTATGTCTACTTTTATCGAATCCAACATGTTGCTAAGCCTCCGCAGCTTCCGACATAGCTAGCGGGAGGTGATTGTGAAGTTCCTCCCCTCCTTCCTCGATTCACTCTCCCAGGTAGACTCTGCAGGCTTTGAGGCCTCCTCAGTGTGTACCAAAGGCCTGGAGGGTAGATTCAGTTTTTGCCGCTTAAGTCCTCCTCCCGACCCCAATTTGGGTCTATTTCTTGTCACCATACTGTACACTGGTATTGAGTGCCTTTAGAGTCGAGTTGCCCCATGGGTGTTGTGTAAAATTAAAATATATTAGTCGGGGGTGTGGGAGAGCTCCGTAGCTGTGCGACTACATCGGGTGGTGACGTCACCGGAAGTCCCTTCCCATCTCTCTTCTGAGCAATGATTATAATTTACTGACCTCGATCCCTGCTTTGCGTTTAAAAAATATACTCCCCCAGTATAGTGCATCCTGATCTAATGGGATTTATAGCCGCCAAAAAAGCATCTGATCACATTAAAAAGACCATTCATAAAATTGATTATAGCAACAAAAAAAAGAGTGTTCCTGGTTTGTCTGGATGCAGAGAGAACATTTGTCAGGGTCTGGTGGTCCTTTTTGTAGGGATCCTTGCATATTTTGAGTTTGTGCTTGAGTATATCTGAAGTTGAGTGACTCTTCATTTTGCACCACTAGCATACATTCAAGCAAATGGTCATCTTCCAGATAGATTTACTCCGCACAGAGGGAAAGGCTAGGAGGCCTCTTCTTCCCTGTATTATTCTGTGATTGACATAGAACCACTGGCTCAGTGGAAGGCAAGAAGAGGGACTGAGATGTAATGAATTCGACCTGCACCTACAGAAGACAGCATTGCAAAGCATACTGAAAGGGTTAATGGAATTTGGTAGATAGGAAGGGTATGTGTTATGTGAGGAATAATCCACAGTCAGGTATGGGGCAATACTGTAATAACCAAATGACCTGGGTGGGTTGTGTGGCATGAGGCACATCTGAGGGCCTTCAACCACACAGGAAATGAGGTTATTACTACATTGACAAATAGTGCTTTCTTTGCATTGGGTGAGAAAATTACTGAAGAATTTGGAGTATACCTGGGTAACTACACTATGTTATTAATTGAAGATAACTATAAACCCTTATTCCAGAAAATCAAGGAGGACCTGGCCAGGTGCTGTATCTTGGGTAGCTCCATAATCTCTAAAATCTAAAACTAAAAATAAATCTCCTCCCATAGTTACTATATCTGTTTTAGTCTCTGGCACTCCATATTCCTAGAAAGACTTTTATAGAGTGGGAAGGTAAAGTATCTTTCATTCCCTATGGGCATGTGGAGGCCCACATTTAAATGGAAACTATTACAGGCAGTCAGGTTACAGGAAGGCTTGGCAATGCTGACAGAGTTTATTGTCAGATGGTTAATGTTAGATATACACTTCTTGGATATAAAATTTTTCCCGGAAATACTACTATACTCTGTTTGACAAATTTAATTTTATCCACCTCCTGTAGAATAAAGAATGGATTATAAAAAATATGCAGTTTGTGCCTGCAACAAAATATTATTTTCAGATGTCTAGAATAGTAGCTATTTTTTTGTGTGGGGGGCTGCAGCAGCTTGCTGATGTAACTATGGAGAGAGCAATGCAGGACACGTGCATGTGTTTTGGCAATGTCCAGCTTTGTGACACCTTTGAAAGCAATATAAGGGGTTTGGGGAATATTGCAGGTGGAAGGTTATTTCATGTTTTACTGGGGGATAACACCTTCCAGGATAAAAGGCAACGTATTTGTGGAATATATTAACAATTGACTCCTTTAAGGTCATAATTTGAAAATTATTACATTTGCCTCTTACACAGCAGAAATGGAAGGCAGTAGTAACAGAGATATACCATCTTGAACAGTTAACATATATGTTAGAAATTACAGACTTTAGTTTTTAAAGTGAAACTCCTGTTGAGTCCCTAAGTGCAGCAGCAACTGCAGAAATGCCTGATTAGGGCTTTTAACACAAGGGTAAATTTTTTCATTACCTGGTGCCCCCGAATTTTAATTAAAAAGAACCGCTCGCTCCATAATGGCAACAGAGCCCCGAGCGGACATCTCGCGCACCCTGGGTGACTTCCGCCATGAAGGTTAAGCTAATGAGGGCTGCCAACATCTACCATTTGTTGGTAGCCCTCATTAGCATAACCTTCATGGTGGAAGTCACTTGGGGTCTGTGAGATGTCCTTCTGGGACTCTGTCTCCATTATGGAGTGAGAGATCTTTTTGATTAAAATTCTGGGGCATCAGATAATGAAAAAATTTGCTTTTATGTTAAAAGCTCTAATCAGGCATTTCTGCAGTTGCTGCTGCACTTAGGGACTCAAAAGGAGTTGGATAATGTATATAGGGACAGAGATCTGACCATCATACCTTGACTGCTCAGCTTATAGACAAATTTGCAAGCAGGGGGGCCACACTGAGAAATTCCAGGTATAATAAAAAGTATACAGTGGCTACTTTCCTTCCACAAGTGAATCTCTAGTGTATTTGCATCTCTGAAGTCCTGCTACCAGTTTTTAGCTACAGACACAGTACTTTTGATACATGCACAACTATTGTTTGGCATCTGTAATATATACTTTCACTTTTTTAGTTTTCTGCATTGGTTTATGGTGTATTAGTTGTTTCATTTGTTGTTGAATCTGACATACTTGGAACATCAATTAACTTTATTAATTGAACTACTACTGTATATAGAAAATACTGGATGGGCAACTATGCACGACCAGTATGTTCTGCAACAGAGGAGTTCTGATTTCCTCTGATCCACAGGAATCAGAACTCCGAGGTGGCAGAACTTACTAATGTGCATAAAGTTGCTCATTCTGGGCCAGATATTCAGAAATATGCCAAAGGCCTGGCACAAGTCTGGTGCAGCACAAATCAATCGTGCCATGATACAACGAAAGCCATATTCAGAGGGTTATGATGCTGAATCAGCCAGCGCAACCGGCTTATATGGCAGAGATGCGCCATGGCACAAACAGACCTGCACCATGGTGCAGAAAGAGATGCCCCAGGCAACTGTGGGAGTACAGCAGCAGAGCAACAGAGGGGGGCATGGCACAGGAAGAGACTCAGGGACAGTGACAGGGAAGCACAGTGTAAGGCCACAGGTGGCCACCACCAGCACCCCACCCTGGAACATAACAGTGGCACAGATTGCAGGCAACAGGTGGCACCAATGGCCAGTGGAGTCCCTCCCCCACTGGCTGCAAGCTGTGTCCCCACCCACCCATCCATTCCCCAGTAAGCCACATCCAGGACCATGCAGCCAAACACACACATGCTACACACCCCTGACAGCCACCCAATGGGCACCCCAAGGCACAATCACTGACCAAGGGCAGGACACCACCACAGTGGGACACACCACAGCACACAGCAGTGTACCGCAGATGCATGACACACACACCACACAGACATACACCGCGCCACTGCAGCATGGCTCCTTACGCCAGCTGCAAAGCAGACACTGACACAGGCAGGTAAGTCAAAAATATATATTCAACAAGAAAACTATTTACGAGAACAAGAGGGTGGGAAAGGGTAGGAAAGTGAGGGAAGGGGACAGGGAACAGGGACTGTACAGTGAGAAGGGGGACAGATGGGGGAGGTACAGCAGGGGAAACAGGGGAATTCTGGGGATGAACTAACAGCGGCCATGCCCTGCCGCTCCTTGGTGCCCGCTCAGCCTCTGGTCTGCCAGCAACAGTCAGCGCACCTGCATGACCACCTCCATGGTGTTGGACATAATCAAGATAATTTGGAGGAGCAGTCTGCAGTATAATGGCATCTGTCTCCTGCCCTAGATACCTATGACAAGGGACAGGACAGGTGATCAGTGCAATGTCCCATGGTACCATGCCCACCCACTGTGTGCAATGGGTAGTGGGAACACACAGCCCTGAAGTGGCCACCCCAGCCACCCACAGGGGGGGGGCCAATGCCTGCCAGCAGCTTGGCATGCCATGACAGTGCACAGAGGTGGTCAATGCCACCCAATGGCCACCCGACTGTGCAATGACAGTCACATGGCACAGTGCACCAGCAGCACCACAGCAACACTAGTGGCAGCCAGACGCACACACACCCCACCATCAGCTGGCACACATGTGCAATGGCTGGCCCACAGTGGCATGCACCATGCACAGTGCGACATACAAGCTGCCATGGCACACGGCACAGCTGGCCATGCCCACACCCACTCCCCCGCTGACCCCCCTGTAAAGAGTGCAGGACCAAAACAGTGCCTACTTGCCCTCTGCAGCCCCGCTGGTGCTGGTCCTGCTCCCGCACCACCTCTGTGGCATGCTGCAGCCTGTTGCAATGCCCCCACCGCTCCTCCCACCCTCGCTCGGTGGTGATCCTCAGGTCCTGGGAATGAAACGAAGACAGGTACACATCAGGAATCATCCACAGCATGTGCCTACCACCCCCACCCCTGTGTACAGGGTGTGCCCCTGCCCGACACATCCTGTGTGGCTGTATTGCAATGCAAGCTGCACTGGCTATGCCACTCCACAATGCGCATGATGACAGTTTACCCGTCTGCAGGACATGCCAGGCAGCCTAGCCAACACCACAGTACAGCACTAGGGCACACGTGCAGAATGGGCTGACTTACCTGGCCGTGGCATGGCCACTCGCTGGACATGTGTCTGCAGCTGTCGCAGGCGCTCTGGGTCCTGCTGCATGCGGTCTCCATACCTGTGGTGGCATTGCTCCCCAGTCCTAGCCACCCCAGTGCATTGCTGCAGTATGGCAGCAATCCCTTGACAGACATCAGTCCTTGGCTGCTGCAGGGTCACCTGGCCAAATAGCTGTGGGGCGTGTGGCTATGCACATGCCACCAGATTCATAAGCTCCACCTGTGACCAGTTCCTTGCCCGCTGACCTCCATGCTGCGCCATAGTGCCAACCGCAATGTGGAGAAGCAATAAGGGTGCCGGAGGTGCGCTAATGCACGCTTCGGGGATACATGCGCTGTGTCTGCCCGTCGCGCAATGCCGGAGATGCGCGACATGGGCGTGGCCAGACCGGCACATGGCAGGGGAGTGACAAGGGGTCAGGGGTCACACCAGGGGTCAGTGGTCGTCCGCCGCATAGTGCGCTGGTGTGCAATAACAGGCATGGCGCACCATACACCACAGGCCCTATTGCACTGTGGGCGCACAGTGCACAATTGGCGGGAGCACACTGACTGGCTCATGCACACTGTCGTCCTACGCAGTGCACATGCCTGGACATTGCACCGTGACTTGCTCCAGAGCAATCTCATTGCGCAGGGAGCAAATTCGTGATATTCAGCCACCACATGCTAATGAGCTCATGAGCTAATGTATGGTGCACTGGGGAGGTTAGCATGTAATTACCGTTGCGCCACGGACCCGCACAGACCATGGACCAGTATTGCAACCATCTGTGGTAAGTTGCACATGCTGCTAAGCCCAGCCAGCACAGCAGGCAGGACGGAGTAGGGTGCTGCTGACACTGACACACTGTGCCATCCATGTCCGCAGGTAGCAACATGTCGGAACATGAGGAGGGTGAGGAGCGTGGGCCTGCTCGCAAATGCAGGCCCAACTTCACAAAGGCAGAGGCCCTGTTTGAGGCCTACCTCAACAGGGAGCCACTGTTGAGTGGTGCCACGGGCACACCACAGGCCAGGGCTGGGGCCTAGGAGGAGGTGGTGGCGTGCGTTAACCTGTAGGACACCCACCAGCAGTCAGTGCAGGAGTGCCGCAAGAAGGTGGGCACTGATATGCGGCACATCATAGAGAAGGTGGCGACAATCCATACGCCCGGAAAGCCACTGGAGGGGGGCCTGCTGATGCATCACAGCTCAAGGTTCAGGAGGAGTTGGTGGCAGCCACCATGTGCCGCAGCACTGTGGAGGGTGTGCCAGGTGGAGGATTCCAGACAGGTGGCAGCCCATCACTGCATGGTATGTATGTTGGCACGCACAGCATGCAGTGGCTGTGTTGGGGGCATAGGGGGCCAGGGGGGCATGGGGGCCTTGCATCACTGACATATCTGTTTTCTCTTTCAGCACCAGCACACCTGCATGCAGAGGATGGGGCATCAGCAGCAGTCGTGGAGGCAGGCCCAGCCCCGGAGGACCAGCCATCCACCTCTGTGGGCATCCAGGGGCCTGATTAGCTGCAGCACACCTCCACTGTCCAGCTGGATGACCTGGGCATGGGGTCGGACGAGGCCCTGTATGTGTTTCTACAGGATGCCAGTCTCGGCGTTCTCTGGTGGAGACACAGATTGGGGTGGGGTCTGACACCGATGATGACCTGACCATAATCCTGGACAGCATGGGTGGTGTCGTGGGGGAGACGCCCATACCAAATACCATCACAGGCAGCACGCCCAGCGGCCTGACCACAGAGGGACAGCTGCCCGCTGTCACTACAGGTGCTGCCGTGTGCACTGCCACAGCAGTGCCACGTGGTGATGGTGGTGCAGGCATACAGGCACTGGGCAGCATTCAGCGGCCGGATGGGCAGTGGCAGCAGGGGCCACAGGGCAGCTGGATGTGGGGTCCGCTGCTGGGGTACCTGATAGGGACTTACCCCATGGGGACCCCACTGTGCAGCGTCCACCTGAGCAGGGGGCTGTGCAGCGTTGTCATTCACTGCAGGAGGGTCGGCGCTCCACCCAGGTTCCCCTGGGCACCAATCCATTGGCAGAGCACACCCGTTTCCTGCGGGCCTTCATGGAGCAACAGGTGCTGTTTGCCACTGGGGTGCATGCACTGCGCTCGGTATTGCGCCAGATGGCCGAGCAGTGCAAGAGGGGTACTGCAAGCTCCTGGTGGCTATACAGCGCTTGCGGGAGGACACGACTGCATCCCAGGATCGCATATCCAATGCTATCATGGATGGTCTTGCACTGCTGACAGCCACAGGGCGTGGCTGGCCACCACGGACACCATGTAGTGCACTGTCCACCCCACAATTCCAGCATCGGGCGACACCCTCGCTGTCGATGCTGGGCTTTGCTGTTGGCATCCCCGGTACACTTGGGGTGGGCATGTTTGGGCGCCTACATACCCCTGTGCGGACCCAGTCGCGGTCTCGTAGTACAACCCTTGGGGGACCATTGTAAACACCCCCCTGCAGCCAATGAGCAGCCTGTGGCTGCTGATCAGCCCCGGCACGGCCGCCCCGTGGCCATGGTTCCGTGCAGTGGCCCTGCTGTGCATGCCGCCCTGACCGCAGTCTGCTGCCGCTGCTATGTGTGCACATGTGCAGTGTGTGGTCGTGCATACCACAGGTGTGGCAGCTGTGTGGCACACTGCACGCTGCCTGTGTGTGTGCATGCCTGCCTGGCCACTGGCCCATGTGGCATGGGCATGATGAGGGCTGTTCTGCACCGGTTGCTCCTGTGCACTGGTACAATGCATCTGATCCCTGCCACTAGCCAGCACATGGGTGCATGTGTGTTGCTTTTTGCTGCTGTGTGCAGTTGTGTGTGGATGTGTGCCACTGACTCCCCCACCGCTGTACCATGCCTCTGTGTGTGCATGCCCATTGCCATGCACGCCCCTGCCTGTGTACTGTACCTGTGTGTGTGGCCAGTGCATGGGTTTGGTGCCACCTACCTGCGTGCACCATAGTATTCCTGTGCGATGGTGCCTTGATGCTGCCGTGCCATCCTCTGCAGCCGGGGATCCCTCTGCCTGGGGGGGGCTGTCCACCACCCTCTGGCCCATTGCCCTTGTTGTCCCCATTACTGTCACCCTCATCAGCCTCAACAGTTATCCCACAGTCAATGGCCATGTAGTGCAGTATGCAGCAGGCCAGGAATAGGCCATAGGTTTCGGAGGGGCTGTACTGTAGGGCACTGCCAGACCTGTCTAGGCAATGGAACTGTGCCTTCAGTATCCCAAATACACGCTCAATGATGTTTTGCATGCTGGCGTGTGTCTCATTGTAGTGTTCCTCTGCTGGGGACGACGGGCGCCGATAGGGGGTGAGCAGCCAGGGCCTCAGTGGATAGGCGCTGTCTCCTGTGTGGATAATGACATGGTTAACCCTGTGTCCTCCTTTGCTGTGCCCCTTGTCTGTTCCTTTGTGCCCTCGCCAGCACATCCACCCTGCCCTCCAGCACCTCTTGCCCATCCCATACTCACCCACTAGGTGGCCTACGCTCGAACCTGTGGCACAGCGCAGAGCTGTGCCAGATGAACACATCTTGTGCAGTCCCAGGGTGTGTGGCACAGACATTGGTGATGCACACCTTGGCATCGCACACCACCTGACAGTTCACACTTGGGAACCCCTTCCTGTTCATATAGGCCACACCCTCAGGGCCAGGTTGCATGCGAATGCCCATGTGGGTGCATCCAATGGCCCCAAGCATACCAAGCATGCGTGCTACCCTGTGGAAGTCCTGCATGGTTGCTGCACACTCTGCCTGTGTGCTGGGGAAATGGATGTATTCTGAAGCATGTGGCAGCAGAGTGTTGAGGAACTGTGTGAGGAGGCATGACATGGCCGACTGGGGTATGACTGTGGTGTCCTCTATTGGTCTGTGGAAGGTACCCATGGTGAGCAGGCACATGACAGCTGTCACCTTTGTCTCCACAGACATTGCGTGGCTCCGTCTTGTGGGTGCCTGCATCTCCTCACTGCACAACTCACAGAGCTACCTCAGAATGGCCCTGTTAAGGCGATACCATCCCACAATCTCAGTATCTGTGTAGTTCTCAAAGGTGGTATAGGCATGGTACCACCTGTTCCAGGCATATCATTGATGGGCCCTTCCACGGCCATGTTGCTGTTCCTCCTGCCCCCTCACACCCCTCATTATGGCCTCCATTACGAAACATAGAAACATAGAAACATAGACTTTGACGGCAGATAAGGACCGCTAGGCCCATCTAGTCTGCCCATTTCCCTACCTACAGGATAGGCCGCAGATCCTATTTAACCAACAGCCTATATCTTCCTGCCCCCACAAGAATTGCCTTATGTCTGTCCCATGCATTCTTGAATTCTCCCACAGTTTTAGACTCACAACTTCCTCAGGAAGGCTGTTCCATGCATCCACTACCCTCTCTGTGAAATAATACTTCCTCACATTGCCCCTGAACCGCCTCCTTCTATCTTTAAATTGTGTCCCCTTGTTCTTGCAAGTCTCTTTTTCTGAAAGATGCTACCCTCTTGGACTTTGTTGATTCCCTTGAGGTACTTGAAAGTTTCTATCATGTCCCCCCTCTCCCTTCTTTCCTCAAGGGTATACATATTAAGCTCCTTTAGTCTCTCCTCATACGGCTTTTCTTGCAGACCCTGCACCATTTTAGTTGCCCTCCTCTGGACTGCCTCTATCCTGTCTATGTCCTTGCAGAGATGGGGTCTCCAGAACTGGACACAGTATTCCAGATGGGGTCTCACCAACTGTCTGTACAGAGGGATAACAACTTCCTGTTTTTGCTGCTGATGCCTCTCCCTATACATCCCAGTATACCCCCAGCCTCCCTACTGCCTTCTCACATTGCTTGCTAACCTTAAGGTCATCTGATATGATTACCCCAGGTCCTTCCTGTTTTGTTGTTGTTACTACCTCCCCACCCATTGTGTATTCTTCCCTGGGTTCTTGTTTCCCAGGTGCATTATTTTGCACTTTTTGCATTGAATCCTAGCTGCCTATCGTCTGACCATTCCTCCAACCTTGCCAAGTCCCTTTTCATCCTTTCCACGCCTCCTTGTGTATCAACCCTGTTGCAGATCTTTGTGTCATCTGCAAAGAACTCTTTCCTTCCAGTCCTCTGCAATGCCACTGATGAAGACATTAAAAGGACTGACCCAATACTGAACCCTGCAGTACCCCACTAGTAACCGCCCTTTCTTCAGAGTGGACTCCATTTACAATTACCTTCTGTGTCCTGTTGTCCAGCCAATGTTTTACCCAGGCTACCACGCTGGGACCCACTCCCAGGCTGGTTAATTTGACTAATAATCTTTTGTGTGGGACTGTGTCAAATGCCTTGCTACAGTCTAGGTAGGCCATGTCCACAGCCCCTCCCTGGTCTACTACTTTGGTCACCCAGTCAAAGAAATCTATTAGATTCGTCTGACATGACCTTCCCACTGTGAACCCATGCTGCCTTGGATCCTGTGCTCCACTGACCTCTAGGTACTCAACTATTCTTTCCTTCAGAAGTGACTCCATCACTTTCCCTACCACAGAGGTCAGACTGACAGGTCTGTAGTTTCCTGCCTCTGTCTTGGTCCCACTTTTGTGAAGGGGAATCACATCCGCCTTCCTCCAGTCCTCTGGTACCACACCATCCTCCCATGATTTATTAAAAAGAGTAGCCAGTGGTTTCACTAGTTCCTTCCTTAATTTTTTAGAATTCTGGGTGAATTCCATCAGGACCCATTGCTTTGTCCACCTTCAGTTTTAGGAGTTCTTGCAGAACCCTTTCTTCTGTGAAAGGACTGGGATCGACCCCCTATCAAGAGTGCTTCTGTTAATTGGATTAGGCACTTCCCCTCCTCTTTTGTGAATACTGAGCGAAATATTAGTTTCAGTATTCCTGCTTTCACTGTCCCCCTCTGCCCACCCCACCGCTTATTCTATTCAGCCTCACTATCCCTCCCTTTGTCTTTCCTCGCTGATGTACCTATAAAAGGTTTTATCCCCTTCTTAACTGAGTTGGCTATCTTTTCCTCAGTTTGGGCCTTTGCTATTCTGACTTCCTCCCTGCTTCTTTCTGCCTTAACTGGTACAGCTCTTCCTGCTCCTTCTGTGTTTCCTTATACTTCTGGAATGCTATCTTTTCTTCTTGACTTTCACAGCCACCTCTCTTGAGAACCATAGTGGCTTTTTCTTTTGTTTTGATTTGTTTATTTGCTTCACACAAAGGCTTGTTGCCTCTGTGATGGCAGTTTGATAATTCCCATTGTTGCTCCACACCTCCTTCTAGCCTGTTTGCTAGTGCTTTTCTGATGCACTCTCCCATCTTGCCAAAGTCAGCCCTCCTAAAGTCCAGTACCCTCACTTTTGTATGGCTTGACTCTGTAGCTGAGGTTAACGTGAACACACTGTTTGATGGTCACTTGTCCCCAGATGGCAACCCACTTCTAGATCTGAGATCCTCTCACTGCCCCATTTGACAGTACGGGTCTAAGATTGCTCCCTCACAGTGGGTTCGAAACTAGCTGTCTAATGCCTGCCACCTGTAGGGCGTCAAGAATGGCCCTGCTCTTGGATGTCGCTGCAGCAAATGTGCTCCAGTTAACATCTGGCATATTCAGGTCTCCCATCAACAGTATCTCCCTTTCTCTGCCATTCTAAGAATGCCTTCCATCATATCCTTGTCCATTCCTTCCCCTGACACATGGGGTCTGTACCAACCCTGTGCGGATTGTGGTGCCCTTTCCAGTCTCCAAAGGGACCCACAGTGCCTCCTCTCCCTGTTTACTCTTTTGTTCAGTTGCTTTTATCCCTTCCTTTACATAGAGAGCTACTCCTCCCTCTTCTCCCTGCCTGTCTCTCCTGTAGGTTATGTACCCTGGTATGTTAACATCCCAGTCGTGGTTCTCTGTGTACCATGTTTCTGTGACTGCTACGATATCCAGGCATCCCTCTTCCATTAAGGCCACCAGCTCAGGAGCTTGTTGCCCAGACTACGGGCATTGGTACTCATTCCCTCCATTTCCTGATGGCCTTACCCCTTTTGCCCCATCCCTGTCCTTCTTGCCTTTGTCACTTTCTCCATTTACCCCTGCCCTTCTCCTATCGACACCTCCATGTTGGTGTTTGTCACACTTACTACCGTGATTGTTTGGGGGCTTAGGATTTTCCTGCTCCTTTCCAGTGCCTCCCCTTGGCTAGTTTAAAGCTTGCCAATGAAGCATTTAAACCTATCACCTAGGATCCTGGTTCCCCTCCCGGACAGATGCAGCCCATCATGCCAGTATAGGCTTGCATCACTCCAGGTGGACCCCAGTCCCCAATGAAGCCAAATCCCTGAGCTCCACACCAGTTTTTCAACCACTGATTGAATCCCATGGTACGGAACACCCTAGCCTCTCCTATGCCATAGATGGGTAGCACCTTCGAGAAGGTTACCGTGCGTGCTACTTGACTAAGGCCTCTCCCCAATTCCACAAACTCTTCCTGCACTTCTCTAATCCCTTTCTTAGCCAGGTCATTTGTCCCTAAGTGGACAATGACATTCAGCTCCGTCCCCTGTGCAGCTGCTCCAGCAATCCTGAGGATTCGCTCCCTGTCCCTCCAAGCCATGGCGCCAGGCAGGCACCTTACCTCCCTCTCCCCTTCCTTGCCCAGTTCTACCTTCCTAACAATGGAGTCCCCCACCAGGAGTTGTTTCCTTCCCTGTAGGGTCCCCTGCCACCCTCCTGTGGGTCTCCCTGTGGAGGTTCCCAAGCATCCTCCTTGGTCTCCACTGTAGGTGCCTCCATAGAGGAACCACACTTGCCAGAATGGCATAGGAATTGTGGAGAGGTACAACTGGAGGATGTGCCTCTGTTCCACCACCTCACCCTCCCTGAACCCACTGTGGTCCAACGCTCCTCTTTCTTGGCAACCTCTGAGGCAACGGCAGTGGCACTGGTGGTCCCTGGATGGAAGAGGAGGTCCCACAATCCTGGCCAACTCAGCCTGGAGATGAGCAACCTCCTCCCTCAGCCCAGAGAGGTGCCTGCAGATGGGACAACACCGCATCCTCCAGAACATCTCCCGGAAGACTGCTGCTCCACAGCTACTGCACTGCACCACTCCAATCATGTCTTATTTCTGGCCCCTTAACTGTTTGCAATCCTTACTCTTTCCTCTGTTTTTTTCTCTCTCTCCTTACTTTCTGCCTGTGTGCCTTTAAGCTCCTGATTGTCCTGTTCTGAGACAAGAATATCCTATATTTCTCAGTAGACCGCTTACTTGTTCAGAGGCAGACCTCCAGCAGCTAGAGGGGGAGAGCTACACTGCCCCTTCTAGGATGGTGGGTCCTGGTGGTTCTGTGATCACTCACTTCCTGCCCCTAAACAGGAAGTTCCTGTTGTCAGTCAAATCCTGTGCCTATAAAAATAGAACTAGCTTTGGATGGGGGGGTGGAGGGAAGAGAAGGAGGGCAATATAGTCCCAGTAGAGAAGTTCAGTCACACAGCAGTCCTTTCTCCTGGAGTCTTCTGCCAAGCTATTTCCACGAAAGGCGAACTATCCATTGCCCCTGATGTCCTGACTCCCCCTGGGACTGTATACCACCCTGGTGCACTGTGTGGCACTATGCCTGCCTGTCCCTCTCGCTCTCTCAGACCCAGGCTCACTCTCTACTACAACCTCTGTCCCTCTACCCCGTGGCTGCTTGCGACAGTCACTCTGTCTCTCACTGGCTCTGTCTCCCTTGCTCTGTCTCTTTGTCTGTCTGTTCACTGTCTCTTGCCACTCTCTCTCTCTCTCTCTTTCTCTCTCTCTCCCTCCCGCCTGGTGCAAGTGCTATCTGTGTGCTTGTGCCCTGTATTTATAGGCTCAAGTCTGCTCAGCGCATCCAGGTTTTGCTCCACACTTGCGCCATGGTTCCACAGTTGAATATCGCACTGCGCTAAATATTCATGGGCATGCCCCCTGCTCTTGCACATGCATTCATTATAGTTGTGCATTGGCACAATGGGATTTGCACTGCACAATGGCTTCCGCTAAATATCGCTTGTTGGCGCAAGTCAGCACTTGCACCAGCGCAACTCGGTTGCACCATGCGCAACTGCTTTGAATATCCTGGCCCATGTATTTTTTATAGTGTTTAGTATTATGTGAAATGTGTGCATTGTGTTTCTTTCTCTTTCACAGTGAAACTGACTTGTGCAGTCTCAAGAGGTTCTAGAAGCTGTTCTACCAGAGAAGGGTACAGTCACATTGCAAGACCTTTGAATTGCGGTACAACAGCATTTTGAAATGGATGGATTTCTATATAGAAAAATGCTCTACTATACACTATAAGAGGATTGTGCGTAGCTCCCAAGCCACCCCTCCCCCCAATAAAGAACCAAGTTATAGGTCGAAGTTCTGGTTGTTAGTGTGGCATTCTCCATGTGGCTACAATAAAGTTTCATTTGCAGAGCAGAAGCATAGTTAGAACTGTGCACTTTTTACTCTACTGGGAATTTCTCATTGGACAGTCAGAGTGTGGTCCCCTGCCTGCTTGTTTGTCTACGCTATTTGACTGACACCCACTTGTTTCCTTTTGCTCTTCACCTGCTGCTTACTCCTTATGGGCAAATGTTGCATATACTGGACCATTGAAGTACTTACTACTGTTATGGATGTATTTTAGGGGGACATAAACATAATATACTTTGTACCCATCAACTGTTGATGGTTGCAAGATAATTTGTACTTTTGTTTTTCCGCAGTGTACTTTTGTATGTGAAAGATTTCCTCAAAAGCTTTTATTTAACTTGGATTTAAATAAAACAAAGAGATATGTTTATTGAATTTTAGAAATATCCAGCTAAGCAAATTATTTATTACTGTAGATTCCTAGAATACTCCAGTTTCAACAGTACACAGCATATAAATACATACAGCAGTAATATGGTCAGTTCATGATACAGTTCATAATGTGAAACCATGACACCGTTCATGATGTGACAGGGGATTTATTAGGTTTGTGATGTGCATTTTTCAGATGTCTTTTTCAGCGAGGTGAGTAGTCTATCCATATAATATAATAACATGTTATAGTTTACAAACCCCAAATCAGAATTTAGATGCTACCACTCCGAGCCACTGCCAAGCAAACTCTCTAAACGGTCTATTTGGTCACTGTTTGCCAGTATATCATCTTACTGTTTCCTGGTAAAAGTGATGAAGAACCACTGTGCATGCATTAAATTTCTGCATGTGCTCATATACTTTTTGCTCAACTAAACCATCACAGAATTCCCCCAGAGTGGAATTAACAGGCCTGTCTAACACAGAAAAAACGAACTAAAGTGGACAATGGGGCATTTTAAGGGTAAAAGTGGATGTTTTTTGTATTAGAGCAACAGTTTAAATACATTGAAATAAATTGAACTGTAGTAGCTTTGTGTTCTGGGACCAGACCATCATCTTCCCCTTTCAATAAGTACTTTTCAGTGTCAGGGAAGGCTGCATAATCTCATAAACATCTGTGTACCAAACAAAACAGCTGCCCAACCTGGGATAGTAATCCAGCAGACAGCATGTCTGTTCATCCATTTCAACACTTGTAGGTTCAAGTCCATGACTGGGGGATAAGGTATATTCTGTCACAGCATCTACTCAGTCACCAGAGCTAGTAATTTACATAGAAGCATAGAAACATAAAGGTTGACGGCAAATAAGGACCGTAAGGCCCATCCAATCTGCCCATATTTTCTACCTTATGATTGTGCCACACATCTTTACACTGTCAATGACCTATATATCTATATTTGTCTGTATTGCTCCCTTATGCCTATCTCATGCCTGTTTGAAGCCCTGCACTGTATTTATAGCCACCACTTCCTGAGGTAGGCTGTTCCATGCATCCACCACTCTTTCTGTGAAAAAGAATTTCCTCACATTCCCCCTTAATCGGCCTCCCTCTATTCTCATGCTGTGTCCTCTTGTCCTGCTATTTTTCTTATATGTAAACATGTTAGACTCTTTCACATTGTTAATGCCCTTAAGGTGTTTGAATGTTTCGATCATATCACCTCTCTCCCTCCTTTGCTCAAGGGTATACATATTGAGCTCTGTTAATCTGTCCTCATGTGTCTTCTGATGCAGTCCCTGCACCATTTTGGTTGCCCTTCTCTGGACTGCCTCAATTTGGTTAATGTCCTTGTGAAGGTGTGGCCTCCAGTACTGCATGCAGTATTCCAGATGGGGCCTAACCAGTGTCTTGTAAAGAGGGATTATTACCTCCTTACGACTTGTGATACCCCTACTAATACACCCTAACATCCCCCTAGCCTTACCTACTGCTTTAGAAGTCTGCTTGGATGATTTCAGGTCATCGGTGATGATGATGCCCAAGTCTCTTTCTTCCTTTGTGACTGCCAGCAACTCCCCTCCAAGCCTATAGGTGGCTTCAGGGTTTCTCTTCCCTATGTGTATGATCTTGCACTTCTTTGCATTAAATCCTAATTGCCGCTCTTCTGACCATTTTGCTAGTTTATCCAGATCTCTTCTCATTCTGCCCACCTCATCTGGATCATCTACTCTGTTGCAGATCTTGGTGTCTTGTGCAAACAGACAAGCCTTAGCATGGAACGACCTTCCAGAGGAGGTTGTGGAGTCAAAAACAGTGGATGAATTCAAGCATGCATGGGACAGTCATAAGGTAATCCTAGGGGGTTGGGGTAGAAAGAAGTAGGCTGTTGGTTAACTAGGATCTGCAGCTTATCCATTAGGTAGAGGAATTGGGCAGACTGGGTGGGCCAAGCGGTCCTTATCTGCCGTCAAATTCTATGTTTCAATGTTTCTCTAGTCCATTTGCAATGTCACTAATGAAGATATTGAAGAGGACTGGCCCCAGGACTGATCCCTGAGGTACCCCACTTGTTACTTGCGTCTCTTCTGACTGTATACCATTTACCACCACTCTCTGTTTTCTGTCCGTCACCCAGTTGACCAACTTCTGACCCACCCGAGCCTACCCAGCTTATTTATCAATCTTCTATGTGGAACAGTGTCGAAACCTTTGCTGAAGTCAAGGTAGGCGATATCAGCTGCTCCCCCTTGGTCCACCACTCTGGTTACCCAGTGAAAGAAATCTATGAGATTAGTTTGACAGGACCTTCCTTTTGTAAACCCATGCTGTCTTGGATCCTGTGCCCCTATGGATTCCAGGTGTTGCACTATCCTTTCCTTAAGGAGTGCCTCCATAATCTTGCCCACTACTGAGGTAAGACTGACTGGTCTGTAGTTCCCTGCCTCCTTCCTGCTACCACTCTTGTGGAGCGGGATCACATGAGCCCTTCTCCAGTCTTCTGGGACCTCTCCTGTGCTCAGAGACTCACTAAATAGTTCTGCTAATGGCTCTGCTAGTTCCACCCTTAGCTCCTTAAGTACCCTGGGATGTATGCCATCAGGTCCCATTGCCTTGTCCACCCTGAGCTTAGCGAGCTCTTGTAGGACCCTTTCTTTTGTGAAGGAGTAGTAGTGCTCACCTCCCTCCCCCCCCCGTGTCCATGGTGCTGAGCTGTGGGCCCTGCCCTACCTTCTCTTCAGTAAATACTGAGCAAAAGTATCTATTTAGGATAGATGCTTTTACAGGGTCCTCCTCCTCACATGCCCCCTTTTCTCCTTTGAGTTTAGCAATACCCCCTCTGGACGTTCTCCTTTCACTAATGTATATAAAGAAAGTCTTGTCACCTTCTTTTACTATTCATGCTAGTGTTTCCTCAGTTTGGGACTTTGCCTGCCTTACTGCATTCCCTGCTTCCCTTAGGGCAGTTTGGTATGCCTCCCTGTCTTAATCCTGCTGTGTTCACTTATATTTCCTGAAGGCCAGCCTTTTGGCTCTGAGCTTTTCTGCTACTGTAGTTGAGAACCAAAGTGGTTTCCTTCTTCTTTTGCACTTCCTTTTCTGTCTAACACAATGGGATGTTGCTTCAAGTATTGCATCCTTAATGCTTGCCCACTTTGCCTGTACCCCCTCACCTGTGTTTCTTTTTGCCTGGGCTAGCTTAACTCTGTTGGCCATCTTATCAAAGTCAGCTCCTCTGAAGTCCCATATTTTTGCCTTGGAAGGAGGATGATTTAGATGTAGTGGCCAAATTGAACCATACCATGTGATGGTCACTGGCCCCCAGGTGACCTTCTACCTGGAGATCTGTGATCCCTTCCCTGTTAGTCAGTACTAGATCTAGGATAGCCCTGTCTCTTGTGGGTTGTTGTACCAGTTGCTTGAGGCCCTTCCCCTGCAGGGAATCCACCATGTGTCTAGTTCTGGCAGATGTTCCTGCTGGTATTGACCAGTCTGTATCCGGATGTTGATACCATGTTTATGTAGATATCATAGCAAAACTAATATGTGTAGTGATATCTGTAATGGGTAAGAGAAATCCTGTAATCTGATTGGCCAACTATTCCATGGCAACATTTTACCCCAAGTCTGCTGGTTAGTATTCTTCCTTGGAAAATGGGCAACGAAAAGCTGAATCCTGATTGGCTGAAACACCTTGGCACCCATACCGTTACATCTTAACAATGCTCTGTAAATAACAAGTCCCTCCTGGCAGCACCCATCGTCACCTGGTATCCCTGTGTCCATGCTCTGATAACCACTATTTTTGTATTGTACGCTTAGCGAGAGAGCGAGCTATATGCCCCCACACACAGACAATCCTCAAACCAGCCCATAGTAACAGAATACAAAAAAGTAAAAATCTTGTTTTTGTTGGGTTTTTTTTCTCCTTCTAATTCAGCGCTGGCAAGGCCCAGAACCTCAGATCCTCTACCCACTCTTACAGCTGCCACTACCCGGTACCCCAACTCCATCACTGCCAGCGATTCAAAGGAAAGTCCCGCTCCTCCATTTACAACCTTCATGTTTGTAAACAAAAACTAAGTACCTCTTTTTTTTTTCTCTACAGAGGTCATCAGCCAACTTCCATGTCTCAGACAGCGTGTCACAGAGCACCGCGCCATTCCCACTCCACAGCTGAGCCTCTAGCACCCCGCTCTCAGTCTGGCAACCAAAACAATATGTTTCCACATAGCGTGAAGAGATCATGGGAGGAGGATGAAAATTTTAAAGTAACAATTCCCTGGTTAGTACTATGAAAAAGGTGACACTCCAAGATACTACCAAAAAAAGGATATCACAAACAACAGCACCCTCTAGTGGCACTAAAGGGATTATATTACAGAACCCAACATTTCTGTAAATTTTTAATAACATTTTACCCTTGTTGTCTAAACACTCTTGGTGTGTAGGGTAAACAATAAAAATAATAATAATACAGATTCTTGTATCTCAGAGTCTGCCAAGAAACATTTGTAAACAAGCAAGGAGTACTAATAAAGTTTATTATGCTACTTACGCCAAGCATGTGACAGAGAAAATCACGAGGGAGATGGGTTTCTCACCACTCCTGAAGAATGTACATAATCTCCAGAATTGTAGATCTTAAGTTCTCTAAGATCTTGTTCTATCTCTCCCCACGTTCCAGCTCTCTGCCCTTCTAGAGAAGTTACAGTAGTGTCTCGAGAGTGCTACAGTGGGTTGCAGACAGCTAACTACTCATTCTCCATTGGATAATGACTTAGGAGACAGAATTACTAATGAGTATCATATGAGACAGAATATGCTTCCATTAGCATTATAGCTTACACAAAAGAAAGGCTGGCGGTTCAAAACTACATTTCTTGCTTATGTACAATATAAAACATAGAGACATAAAGCTGTCTCTCTCTGTGTCAGCTTGTTTAGACAAAGATAACTGCCAACAGGCCTATTACATGGCATATCTGAGTGTAAAACACGTAAAACACATTACATATAATTATATGAGAATAGAAGTATACAGTAATCACTAATGATCCCTCCAAGTCATCTTATCAGTGATTAGATAGATTACATATGGAATATATGTAAAAGACAACCATAATCTAGATAAATGTATTATAGTGAGGTATAATAAATCATGCATATGCTGCTAAGATATTAGTATGTCTTAGCAGCAAAGAACATTCCTAGCACTCATATCTATATATAAGTGCAAAATAGCAGTATCACAGTACAATAGACCAGGAATACAGTATGAGGTGTATGTGGGACAATGGGGTGGGGGAACCCAAGCATAACAATCCCCTCTTTGCAAAAGTGACAACACAAAAAAAAGATGGAGGTTAGGCACCATTCATCTACTGGCCCAAGGCACGAACCTGATAGAGGAATATTAACTGGTCACAGTGGTGTTTCAGGGTTTTCCTTAAAGAACAAAATTTAATTATAAGGGAAAATGTTAGTAAACATCGTATTACTATAAGTATTTGGAATAAAACTTCACATTGGGGTTTTCCAATAAAAACAATCAGTAAATACTGATATATATCAGGCGTGTATCTGTCCTATTGGGAAGAAATGGTAGAGACAAACATAAGTTGCCTGTATGGATATTAAAAATAAGTAAAAATCGAGATTAGGGCATCAAGATAGTTAGGACTAGACTTAATGATATCTGGTTCCAGGATGGGAACAGGTGTGATTACTATATAACCTATTACCTGTTTAGGGAATAAAAACAGAAGTTAGAAATGTTCACTTTGCATAACTTTTACTCCATATCAGAAGAATGTATAGTTGGTCACCACACAGTGTTCCACATCAGCAGAGTATACCACCTTCAAGGATGGCATCTTTCAGTTGGTAAGTTGAATAGGACACAAAATGTCAATGTCCACAAGGCATAAACTACGAACAGTTCCAGGGATAAATCCAGGGTTTCTTCAAATGTCAGCTGAAGAGTCATAGTTCAGATTCGATGCATTCAAATTTTCCAAAGGTTGATCCAAATGTTCAGGAGGCAGCAGTATTTTCATGGGCCTCAGCAGGGGGTGCATGAGATTGCACATTGAGTTTCACAATGGAATAGCAACAGTGTTCAGTTGAAGATGATCACACAGCTGCTCTGAGTCATCTTATCAGTGATTAGATAGATTATATATGGAATATATGTAAAAGACAAACATAATCTAGATAAATGTATTATAGTGAGATATAATAAATCATGCATGACAGAATCAGCATAGTTTAGCAGCAAAGCACATTCCTAGCACTCATATCTATATATAAGTGCAACATAGCAGTATCACAGTACAATAGACCAGGAATACAGTGTGAGGTGTATGTGGGACAATAGGGGGCACAACCCAAGCGTAACACCCTTTTTTAATGAAATTACTAATTTAAAAAAAATAATAATGTGAGTCAATTTTATAAGCACAATAATGCCCTTCAGGGTGGGCATTATGGGATATAATGGACCTTCCAGGGGCTATAAGGCCCTCCACCTGCTGCATCAGGCCTCATTACGCCCCTGGGTGGTCCGTTGTATCCCAATAAAGCCCATCCTGTTGGGTATTATTGCTTACACAATGAATTATTTTTAAAGAGAGAGTCCAGCAAAATGTCTAGTATCATTATATTCATAACTAAGATTATTGTGTCCCAAAAAATCCTTATACTAAAAATCAGATTTATTTAAAAGTTACAAGCCGTTTTGTAACCCTTATCTGTTTAAAAATAAAATGTTGATTTCAGTGTTGAGCTAGAAACAAACATTTGATGGCACGTAAGGAGTACTTGACCTACCCAGTCTGCCTATTTTTCCCTGCCTATCCTATCTTGTCACCTCAGACCCTACTTTTCTCTTCTCATCCCCTGACACACACACTTTCTTTCCAACTGGGATTCCCTTGTGCATATCCCAATCATGCTTGAAGCCTACCACTCTTTTCGCCCCTTCACCTCCACTGGAATACTGTTTCAGGCATTCGCCATTTTTTCAGTGAAGAAGTACTTCCTCACTTCTCTCCTAAATTTCCCCCTTCCAGCTACATTGCATGTCCCCTTAATTTTGTGCACCTTTCCATCTGAAAAATACTCCTTCCTTTACCTTATTTAACCCTGTGAAGTATTTATAGGTTTCATAGTTTTGTCATAGAATGTATACAAGTTCAATGGGCAGGATGCCCTTGCCCTTTAAAGAACCTACACCTATCTTATAGGTAAGAGTATTTTCTATTCCCCATGTGTTTATCAAGTTTTATTTTAAAGGTATCCATGGTTAAACTAGATACTACTTCTGTGGGAAGACTGTTTCATAAATTAACCATCCTCTGTGTGAAGAAATTACTTCTTTTGGTACTTTTCATAAATCCTCCTCTAATTACAAATCCATTATTTCTTGTAGTAGCTGTAGTGTTGTTTAATGTGAGGCCTACAGTTGTGCTTAAATATTTATCTTGTAATGTGTTGTATGTGAAGCATAAATCTCCTCTTATTTGTGTATAATTTGCAGAGTATAATTTCAAGTTCTTTAACCTGGATTCATAATCCACGTTCTCTTGACCTTTTGTCTTTTTAGTAAATTGTCTCTGAACCCCCTCAATCATTTTACAGCTTCTTTTGGAATACAGTTTGTTGAATTGAGAACAGTACTCAAGATGTGGTCTTATCAGGCTGTAATATAGGGGCATTAATACCTCGTATTCCCTGCTTTTTATATTAGCCAATATGCAGCCCATTATTTTATGACACTTCTTAACTTTTACGGTGGTGTTATTTTTAAAGTTAAAATCATTAGTTATTATAATGCCTATGTCTTTTTTTCCCAGATGCAGACTGCAGTAAATGATTGCCCAACTTGTAACTGTAACATGGATTATTTTTTCCTATATGCATAATTTTGCATTTTTCAAGATTAAAATGCATACGCGTATTATGCCCCCACTCCATAAATAAATCTGTTTTTGTATGTTATTTTGGTCTGTTATTGAAGTTACAAGTCCTCCCAACTTGCAGGCATCTGCATATTTGGCTAACCATATTTTGTCTAAGATTGGTATGGTTGAGATTAAGATATTAAAAAGAGTTGGCCCCAATACTGATCCCTGTGGGACACCACTGGTCACCCTACCTAATGAGGAGCTATACCCTTTGAGTGTAACCTTCTGATATCTGTTATATAACCATGAACTGATCCAACTTCTAATGTCGGGTGGTAATTCAATCTTCAGTAATGTGTTTATTAATATTTGGTGAGATACTTTATCGAACGCTTTAGCAAAATCAAGGTAAATTACATCACTTGGTATACCTACGTCAAGTGCCTGACTTATTGGCTAGAAAAAATTGAGTTGATTAGTCAAACAAGATCTTTCAGAAATAAAGCCATGCTGACTATGATCGGTTAGACCTTTGTTAAAGATATGCTCATTAATTTGCTTTTGTAGTGCCTTTTCCATAACTTTAGAAACCCCAGATGCGAGACTTATGGGTCTGTAGTTCTTAGGTTCATCCCTTTTCCCACTCTTAAAGATTGCAGTCACTGTAGCTACACACCAGTCATTTGGTACTGCACTATTCTGGATTGATTGATTGTAGAGATAAGTCAGTGGTTCAAGTTATTAATGGGGCTAGTTCTTGAAGTAGTCTTGGAGTCATACCATCAGGTCCAGGTGAGCTATTGGTTTTATGTGCGTGTATTATATCGTAAACTTCTGATGTACCAATAATATCAGGTTATGAATTAGTTAAGTTAATTTGTTGAGTTTGAAAAACTGTTTTATCATATACACTTAAAAAGTATTTATTCAGGGTTTCAGCTATATCGTCTTCATTTGTTACCAGGCCTTCTTCAGTATTTAGGGTCCCTATACTAGGTTGATTACCTTTCAATGTGCCAATATAATTGAAAAATCATTTTTTATCATCTTTAACCCCAGTTGCTAATTTTAGTTCAGTTTGTTTTTTGGCTTTTTATATCATTCCTTTAATACTTTTATACGATTTAAGTTTATTAAGTAACGCTGAAGTTTTTGATTTCTGACATTTTTTTTCTTCTTACAGATCAATTTCCTAATTTTATTCTTCCACCATGGGGGAGTCCGTCTGGTTTTATTATATTTGAGTATAATAGGTACATATTTCTCAATACATTGTATAAGAAGTAATTTAACTGATTCCCAAATTTGTTCCGGATTTTTACCTGTAAGGTAATTTTTCCATTCCCATTTACCCAGGAAATACCGCATTTTTTGATAGTCAACTTTATGAAAATCTCTTACAACAGTTTTCCCCTTAGTATATTCTGTATTGTTCTTATGAGAGGCAACTATCATATTGCGATCAGACTCTCCAAGTGGTGGATGAAGTTGAATATTATTTACTTTTTCATCACAATTTGTTAAAATTAAATCTACTATGTTATTATCTCTGGCTGGCAAGCGAATCATTTGTTCAATATTTAACTTAAATAAATCAATAAATTCCTTATCTAATGCCGACTTACCATCCAATGAGGTCCAATTTATGTGCTGTAAATTGAAATCCCTCATGAGTACATAACCACCTACGATTTTTCTAGTTCTTATGTGTTCTAAAAGTTTGGTGTTTTGTTCTATAGTTAAATTCGGGGGTGATAAATTAAGCCAACTGTCAAGGAATTATACTTAAAAAGCATTTTAACCCATATACATTCACATTCGATATCATCTCTAACATAAAGGGCAACTCCCCCGCCTGACTGATATTCCTGTTCTTATAAAATCTATTATAACCAGAAATATTCATAGTCCAAGTATCATTAGTTCCCCAGGTCTCAGTGATACCACAAATTATTATATTATCCTCAGTAAGATAATGTTATAATTCTTCCATTTTGGAGTTTAAACTTTTGGCATTTAATAACAATATACTTAGACTTTTATCTTAATTATATTCCTTATTGTTATTAATTTTTGTTGAATATTTGTTCTTGGGTATATTAATGTTATTCTTTTCCTCAAGAGAGTTGTTCTTGGGAAGACTCTCTCCCATAACATTTAGTTTAAATGTTTCTCTATAATTTCTTTAAACTGTGACCCCAAGATTTTATTCCCTCTTCTACTTAAATGTAGCCCATCATATGAATATAAATTTGATATTCCATAAAATTCTTCCCAGTATGTGATACATTTAATGCCCTGTTTCATACACCAATTTCTAATCCAGTTATTAATATCTCTGATTTTTATTTGATGCTGTCTTGAAGCTCGTGGAATAGAAAGGATTTCAGAAACAGTCACCTCACATCCCTTTTCAATGCATTTATTTGTAAATGATACATAATCTTGTTTAAGTTTTTGCATTGTCACACGCCAGGTATCATTAGATCCCGTGTATAAAATGACAAGGGGAATTTTGCCTGTATTTTGCAACATGCTATCCATCATTTCTGTGATGTCACATACCCTCGCTCCACTGAAACTTGAAACAGTTCTTGTTGTTTTATCAGGATTACAAATTAAGTGATCACAATTTTTAATAATTGAGTCACCTACAACTAAGACCTCCCGATATGAAACAACCGTGTTTGTTTCCATGTGGATATAAGCTTGAATACCCATGTTATTGAGGTCTGGCTGTGGCGCAATACTTGGTTGTGTATCCCCAGACTGTGATAATACGGTATCATAGGTATCTATGGTACCTATGATAGGTCTCTATCATGTCCCCGTACCCCCATCCAGAGTATACATATTCAGGTCCTTTAGTCTCTCCTCGTAGGGCTTCTGATGCAGTCCCTACACCCAGCTACTGATGATGTAATAACCAGAACTCACAGCCTTCACCTCCCTGTCAGTAGCCTTATATGACTTAGTTCTTCCGAAGTTACATAAAACTGTAGCTGTAGTAAACATTTGGAAAAGGAAAGCTGACATTGAGTGAGTGCATTGCATGCATTTCTGGAATATACAGATGCATGGTACTTAAGAATATGGAAGCGGAGGTAGTTTTTCAAGCAAAAACAAATGTGGCATAAGAATGTTAAGGTTTTGCACATTTTCAGAATACTGCAGGGATGAAATTTCAGAATACCATCTCTTTGCAGTTTTGGAATACAAGTACACAATCGCACAATTTTGGAATGTGGCAGTTATAATGAAATTCAGAATAAGTCAGTATCACAAATGTTTAGAATGCTGCAGAGATGTAAATTTTTATTTTAGTTTATGGAGGCAGCATGCAATTTCACAACATGGTGAGAACACAAAATGTCAGAATGTGGCATGAATGCATGGTTTCAGAATGCAGTAACTGCATGCAATTTCAGAATGTGGTGGGGCTGGATATTCTCACAGTGTGGTGGGATGTGTAATTTTGGAATGTAGCAATAAAACTAATTTTCCAAATGACAGGGATGCACAGTTTTGGAATGTGGCTTGGATGCATCATTTTGGAAAGTTGCAAGGATGTGGAATTTTGAAATGTGTCTGGAATATCCAGTTTCAGAATGCATCAGGGATGCTCATTTTCAGAATGTGATAGGGATATGCAATTTTGGAATGTGATGGAGGGGAACAATTTTGGAATGTGGAGGTGACGCAATCTCCGAATGTGCTGGGGTGACACAATTTCAGAATGTGGTAAGGGCATACAGTTTTGGAATGTGAAGGCTCACATTGTTTGAATGCAGTGGGGATGTGCATTTTCTGAATGTGACAGAGATGTGCAGTTTTAGAACTTAGTAATGACTCAGTTTCAGAATGTGGTTGGGATGTGCAGTTTTGGAATGTGGCAGGGATGCACAACTTCAGAATGTGTCGGGGATGCACTGTACCAAAATGTGGCTGGGACACACAATTCCAGAATGTGGAGGGGACATGCAGTGCTGGAATGTGGCTAGTACATACATTGTCCAAATAACTATGGTACGTAACTATGGTTTATGGAACAGTAGAATATTGTGGTGCCCATAGAACTGTCCCCACTATGTCAGTGGTAAAAACTTGAATGTGGCAAGCATGCACAATTTCAGAATATGGTGGAGACAGTTTCAGAATGAGATGGGCTGGGGACATGCCATTTTTGAATGTGGCAGGACACCCAATGCTCTAATGTGGCTGAGGCACACAATTCCAGAATGAGTCAGAAACAGACAATGTCCAAATGTGGCAGGGAACTGCAGCATCAAAATGCAGAGGAGAAGTGTGGTGATGGGATCTGGCAGTAATGTGCAGTTTCAGAATGTGGTGTGGATGTGCAGTTTCAAAATGTGGCAGTGACACAGTTTCAAAGTACGGTATCAGCAGAAAAGTTTGGAGTCTGGCAGGGACATGTAATTTCAGAATGTGTCAGGGATGTGCAACTTCAGAATGTGGTGTGGACACACAGTGTTGGAATGTGGTGGGGATGTGCAGTTTTTTGAAATGTGTTGGATGTGTACAGTTTTGGAATGTGGAAGGTACCACCAGTTTCAAAAGAAAGTCACCTAGCCCCACTATACCATGAGATATTCCACCCTGCCAAATTCATGGATTCATGTTAGTGCCACATTCCAAGATTAAGCATCCCTGCCACGTTCCAAGATTGTATGTTTCTGACACATTCTAAAACTGTGCATTCCCACTGTATTCCAAGATTGCATATCCCCACGTTTCCAGACTGCTTGTCCCTCATTCAGAAATTGTGTCCCCACCACACTCAATGATTGCAAATCCTTGCCACATTCTGAGATTGCCTGTTCTGATATTGCATGCCCTCACTACGTTCTAAAATGGTGCTTCCCAAGCCTGGCCCAGTGACACAGAGGGCTGCTGAGGGACTTTGTGCCTTACCTCACCTATGCTGGTGACTTGAGTTTGGGAATGAGCTTGGGCTACAGGGGGACAGCTCAGGAGAGGATGATAGAATGCATTCCTCCTCTGAGGAGAGAAAGGCAGTCAGTTGTGCTGCTATACTGCCCCCTGGGTGACCACAGGTGGCAGTGCAGCTGGAGTAGCTTGTGGGTGGGAGGACACTGGCAGACACCACACCATGCATGCTTGCATGGGTCTGTGCTTGGCATGCCCTTGACACCAACATCCTGGAGACTGGGGAGGAAAGCAGAAAAACACCCCAAGCAGTAGGATGATGCCAGCCAGCTCATAGGCCCCACACCTGGCTACCTAGGTGCAATCTTCTGCACTGGCTCCATATGCAGCAGAGCTGAGGGGGGCCCCACCACCCCTGCCAGAGGAGAAATTTTCTGGGAGGGACATGGGGAGAGCTATGGGTAAGTTCTAGGGGATGCCAGGGTGATGGGGCTGAGGTTGATCAGGTGGTGCCATCGGAGAGCAGGGGGCACAAACAGGTTAATGAAAGAAAAAATAAAATTTTATTTTGTTTATTTTTTTATATTTCAGAATTACCTTTGAGCCAAAGGCTCGTTTACAGTGGCTCCACGTCATATCAGATTACACACATCTTAATTAAGTTACAGTGGGTATTTACAGGGTACAAAAAAATCATATTGTGTTAAACAGAAATAAACATAGTGGTACAAAAGTGTGCAGAGTGCAACCATATGGTGAGTGCAGAGAACAATGCAAGACATGTTTTAACAACAGTTCTTTTGTCAAGGTACTAACTAGACAGGCTAGCTAGTAAGTAGTGTGATAGAGAGAAGAGTGTGGGGGGGGGGTTAGAGTGAAGAAAGGGAGGAGGAATAGGTGAACAGAGGGGGAGGGACAGAAACTAGGCTGGAATGGAGCCAAGAGAGGGGGGACAAGGTGTAGAGGGAAAAGTGTCAAGATAAAGGAGGAAGGGAGCTAAGGAAAAAGAAAGGATGGGGAGAAAGGGGTAGTGGGTTGGAGGATGTACAGGGGGTGAGGAGCAGCAGAGATAGAGTTGAAGAGGACAAGGCAATAAAGAGGCAGTAGGAAAATAGGGTATCTGAGTTATGAGGGGTAAAGGAAGAGGCAGTGGTAGAGACTACATAGACAGGATGCAAAGAGGAGTCAATGGGAGTTAGGTTCCACAGTCACAGTTACTGGTGGTTACTAGAATCGCACATATATTTGTCGTAAATGGTCCCAGCTAAGTTTCTTTAGGAAAGTCTTCTGGCTGGGAGTTAAGCCAGAGCGGCGCTCTGTATTCAGATGAGCGTTGGCCCTGAGAGGTGCGGCCGAAGGGGATTTTGAGGGTGTGGTTTTTTTAAGCCCTTAGTACTTCTGGCTGAATTGGTATAAGTTGGGAGATTTTGCACTCCTGGTGGCATAATACCTAGGGTGGACTTTTTAGCCAGTAGGCAGACCTGATATTTTAGTCTACACTCCAGATTGGGCATATAGGGCATTGGTATTAGTAAGCCTGTCTGCCCCAGCACAAGTCTACAGGCCTTGTTAAGTGTGGTCTTAATACGTTGGATTGCTGTGGGGGTAGCGGCACCATAAACTGCTAGGCCATAGTCAAAGACTGACAGTACTGTGCTAAAGACTCAATTTGTAGTGCTTCATTGGTAAGGCAGCGCTTGTTATGGTATAGTAAACCCAGTTTTGCATTAGCATGTGAGCAACATAATCAATGTGACATGCATATGAGACAGTGCAGTCAAGTGTTCCACCTACATATTTGAAACTTGGCACCATTTCTAAGGGGGAATACAGGTTATTGCAAATTTGTAGTTGATAGGATTTGTGTTTATTATAGGCAGAAGCAAACAACGTGGTTTTGGTTTTCTTGTACTTAAGTAATAATCTGGATTTGAAGAACCAATTTTCCACTGCGGTGAAATTAGACTCCATCTGACATTCAAGTGCCACGGGGTCGTAGTGGTCGGATTAGAGGACAGCATCGTCGGTGTACAATAAAACATTGTCTTTCACTGCCTGGGGAGGTTGTTTAAAAACAAGTTGAAAAGAAGAGGGCCAGGAATTGAGCCCCGTGGCACTCCTGTAGTAACAGGCATGCTATCTGAAAGGACTGATTGAATTTTCACTCTGTGTACTCTTTCTGATTGGTAGCTTCTGAACCAGGATACTGAGTCAGCAGATAGACCTGACTGCATGAGCTGGTTCAGGAGCAGTTCATGGTTAACAGTGTTGAAGGTCTTGGTAAGGTCTATATATGTTGCCCCCACCAAGAGCCCTCAGTCAAGCGTGTTGTGAATATAAGCTGTAAACTCTACAAGGGCAGTTGTAGTGCTGTGCTTCTTTTGAAAACTGTTCTGTTGCTGGCATTGTATCTGATATTTGTCCAGGTGGTCAGAGGTTGGTCAGATACTATGCACTTAAGTGCTTTTGGGGGGGGGGGGGTTAGTATGGAAATAAGCTTATAGTTAGAATGGAGGGTGCGGTCACCGTGTTTGTGGATAGGAGTAACCACAGCTGCTTTCCATGGATGAGGGACTTTGCTAGTGATAAGGGATAGATTCAGGATTTTAGTCAGGGGAATAAGAATAGCGTATCCCTTAGGTGGCACTATCCCAAGGGCTACTACCCCTGCCTGCTTGGCTAGTAGCAGGTTAAGGGGCCTGGATACTGAAATGGAGGCCTCCACCCAGAGGACAGAGTTGTTAGTAGCAAGGCTAACCTGGGTACAGCCCTCTGGGACACTGTAATCACCCCTTTCCCCTCTAGTGGCCTAGACAATATGCAACAAACACTTTCACAGTAGCCCCTATTCAGCATACAAATAACCACACTATTTGCACTTACCACTAGGGCTGGCCCCACCAGTTCGACCCTGGAGACCCCCTGTAAAACAAGGTTAGGCACAGCAAATAACAACAGTACAGTGCTTTTGGTACAAACTAGAATCACAGTCAAATTAGATGCAAAAAGAGTTAGATCTGATTTAGTCAGGGGACTTGAACGAGGGAGGGGCGCAATCAGGTTGACTGATTCTATAACTGATCTGGCCAGGCAATTATGGATGCAGTTTTTAGTCCCTCAACACAGTGACACACATGCTGGGTACCCAGTTGGTGAGATAGGCTAGCATGATGCGTTGGCCGGTGTAGTCCGACGTTGCAGCTGGTTGGGGCCCTGTGATGAAAAGAAAGGCAGGCATAACCACACACAATTTGTAATCCGGAGCATGGAGGCTCAGTTTGTGATGATTAGACAAAACAATTAAATCAGATGACAAACTTTGATTGAGCTGTTGTTTCAGGGAGCTACCTTGGTGTTTACTCATGCTATCCAGTACAGGACATAGGATGGATGAAATGGAGACTGCAGGATGACTTGGTGGTTTGCCAGGAGAAGCAGGGCTCACACGATTCACCGTGGTGTCATTTCTGTGCATGATGTTGAGCAGGGGGCTGATTCCCAGGCAGGTCTCTCATCTCATCGATGGTCTTCTCTGTGGTGTGAGTAGCTGGCTGGGCCAAAGTGTGGAGGTCCAGACCAATTGGAGAAGAATGTGGATTCGGTCCGGTAGGTGCTGGATGCAGCTTCCAGCAAGCAAGGCACAATTAAACAGTGGGGAACCAAATCGTGAACCACTAGCAGGTTACAGCACATTTATAGTAAAGCAGTCACCATACCACCAAATGGTCCCGTCTCCTTGCCCCATGGACGCATGGAACAGCCTTCCTGAGGATGTTGTGGGGTCTAAAACTGTGGGAGAATTCAAGAATGCATGAGACAGAAATAAGGCGATTCTTGTGGGGGGTAGGAAGAAATAGGCTGTTGGTTAACTAGGATCTGCTGCTTATCCTGTAGGTAGGGTAACTTTGATATGGATAAGTGCTCCATAGCTAAGAAAAAGCATTTCTTTAATTAACCTACTTTCAAAGTCTCTGCCTTGGTCAGAATTGATCCACTGGGGGGCACCATAGTGGACAAAGAATTTTTCTACTAGCACCTTGGCCACAGTAGAGGCCTTTTGATCTTTAGTTGGGAAGGCTTATGTGTACCGTGTAAAATGATCAGTAACTACCAACACATTGCCAGTGTTCTTTTGATCGGAATCAAAGTACAAGAAGTCTGCGCAGACCAGTTCCATGGGGGCACTGATAGTGATGTTGACAAGTGGGGCAGCTTTCTGGGGCAAAGCTTTCCGCTGGAGGCAGCGACTGCAAGTTTTGACATGATTCTCAACATCTGCCCCCATCTTTGGCCAGCAGAATCGGGATCGTACCAGGTTGAGAGTTCTGTCAATACCAAGGTGCCCCATGTGATTGTGGAGGGACCTCAGTACCAGCTGCTTAAAGGTCGTGGGTAGGACCAACTGTTGCTTGTCTACTTGACCATGACAATCCACTGTCTCTCTGTATAACAATTGATCATGCAACTTTAACCCGGGGCCTTCCTTGAACAATAGAGCAGTTCGCAAGTCAGGGGAACGAAACTTGGACACATCTTTCCCTGCACGCAGGGCATCAAGTTCTGGTTGAATCATGGGATCTTGGGATTGACCCCACTGAATACTATCATTATCAAACTTAGGTAGTGCACTAATATCTAAAGCAGAGAAATGGCAATAGGCAGCCGGTATGCAGGTATCTGGAGGGCCCAAGCAATCTACTAGGCAGTCCACTGTGTTTGCAGAGATTTGTTCATCTTTATCAAACTTTTGGCATAATGCTTTGATGTCAGGTTCAGACAATCTGACCCAATTGTTCTTTGATGCTGGCCTTCGTGACAGGGCGTCCGCATCAATGTGGTTTAGTCCCGGTCTGTATTCAGCACCATAATCATAAAAGTCGATAATGGTCCAATGGTGCCCAGTGGCACCCAGTTTAGCTGAAGTCTGCACATAGGTCAGTGGGTTATTGTCAGTCTTCACTAATATCTTTGCCCCATAGAGGTACACATGAAACTGGTCAACTATGGCCCATTTTAGAATGAGGAATTCCAACCTTTGGACTGGATAGTTCCGCTCTGACGGGGTCAAGCTCCTACTGGTGAAAGCTACAGGTCTCAAGCCATCTTCGTAGTCTTGATATAGCACAGCCCCAAGGTCCTACAAACTAGCATCTGTATGCAGAACTTAAGGCTTGGTAGGATCAGCATGGGCAAGGACTGGGGTGTGGGTGAGCTGATATATGACTTCAAAGAATGCTGATTCATATTTGGGTGTCCACCAAGTCCCAAAAGGCTCACCTGTTCGAAAATACACTTTCACTTGGTCCTTGATAGCCCCCCCTTTTGTATTTGGGGTTGGTAGGGGGTAGCCTTGGGTAAGGTTAAGGAGTGGTAGAATCACCTTTTAATAGACTTTGATGAACCTGTGGTAGTAGCTGCAGAGTCCAAGGAAATGCTGCAGCTCTTTTAGGTTAATGGGCTGGGGCCAGGTGGTCAAAGTATCAACTTTAGTAAATGTAAAAAAAGGCAAAGGTAGTAAGGACAGAAATGGGGCTAAAAGGGGTAAGGCCATCAAAAAGTGGAGGGTGATGAGTACCAATGCCCATAGTCTGTGCAACAAGCTCCCTGAACTAGTGGCCTTGATGGAAGAGGGTTTCCTGGATATTGTGGCAGTCACAGAAACATGGTACACAGAGAACCATGACTGGGATGTCAACATGCAGGATACACAATCTACAGGAGGGACAGGAGGATAAAGAGGAGGAGGAGTAGCTCTTATGTAAAGGAAGGGATCAAAGCAACAGAACTAAAGAGTAAACAGGGGCAGATGAGACACTCTGGGTCACCCTGGGACAGGAAATGGCACCACAATCCGCATGGGGTTGTATACAGACCCCATCTCAGGGGAGGAATGGACAAGAAATGATAGAAGGCTTCCTAGAATGGCAGAAAAAGGGAGATATTGTTGATGGGGACCTGAATATGCCAGATGTTAACTGAGCACCTTGCTGCAGGCTGATCCAAGAGTAGGGTCATTCTTGATGACCTACAGGGGCATGCCTCAGACAGCTAGTACTGGAACCCACTCGGGAGGAGCAATCTTAGACCTGGTACTCTCAAATGGGGATGGAGAAAGAATCTCAGATTTAGAAGTGGTAGCCATCTGGGAACAAGCGACCACCAAACAGTGTGGTTCACGATAAACACAGCCATACAATCAAGCCACCAAAAGCAAGAGTATTAGACTTTAGGAGGGCTGACTTTGGAAATGAGAGAGTGCCTCAGAAAAGCACTAGCAAACAGGCAAGAAGGAGGTGGAGGAACAATGGAGACTAATCAAAACAGCCATCACAGAGGCAACAAGCCTTTTGTAAAGCAAATCAACAAAACACAATGAAGGAAAAACCGCTATGGTTCTCAAAAGAGGTAGGAAGGTTAAGGAGAAAGGATAGCATTCAGAAAATACAAGGAAACACAGAAGGAGAAGGACAGAGAACTTCATCAGTTAAAGCAGAAAGAGGCTGGGAAGGCAGTCAGAATAGCAAAGGCCCAAACCGAGGAAAGGATAGCCAACTCTGTTAAGAAGGGGGATAAGACCTTTTATAGGTACATTAGGGAACAAAGAAAGACCAAAGAAGGGATACTGAGGCTTAATAAAGGGGAAGGAATGTGGGTAGAGGGTGACAATGAAAAAGCAGGGATACTGAACGAATATTTCTGCTCAGTATTCACAAATGAAGAGGAGGGGGAGGCACCTAAACCAAACAAGAGAAACACTCTGAAGACGAGGGTCGATACCAGTCCATTTACAGAAGAAAGTGTTCTGAAAGAACTAATAAAATTGAAGGTAGACAAAGCAATGGGGCCTGATGGGATTCACCCAAGAATTCTAAAAGAACTAAGGGTAGAACTAATGACACCGCTGACTACTCTCTTTTACAAATCATGGGAGGATGGGATGGTACCCGAGGACTGGAGGAGGGCGGATGTGATTCCTCTTCACAAAAGTGGGAGCAGGACAGAGGCAGGAAACTACAGACCAGTTAGTTTGACCTCAGTGGTAGGTAAAATGATGGAATGACTTCTGAAGGAAAGAATTGTTGAGTACCTAGAGGCCAGTGGGGCACAGGACCCAAGGCAGCATGGATTCACGATGGGAAGGTCGTGTCAGACGAATCTAATAGATTTCTTTGACTGGGTGACCAAAGTAGTAGACCAGGAGGGGCTGTGGACATGGCTTACCTAGATTTTAGCAAGGCATTTGATACTGTCCCATAAAGATTAATACACAAGTTAGCCAGCCTTGAAGTGGGTCCCAAGGTGGTAGCCTGGATAAAAATTGGCTAGACAACAGGACGCAAAGGGTAGTAGTAAATGGAGTCCACAGTGAAGAAAGGAGGGTTACTAGCGGGGTACCGCAGGGTTCAGTACTGGGACCGGTCCTTTTTAATGTCTTTATAAGTGACATTGCAGAGTAACTGGAAGGAAAAGTATGTCTCTTTGCAGATGACACAAAGATCTGCAACAGGGTTGATACACCAGATGGAGTGGAAAGGATGAGAAGGACTTGGCAAGGTTGGAGGTGGTCAAATGTATGGCAGCTCAGATTCAGTGCAAAGAAGTGCAGGTAATGCACCTGGGAAACAAAACCCAGGGCAAGAGTACACAATGGGGGTGAGTTACTGACAACAGTAAAATGGAAAGAGACCTGAGGTAATTATATCAGATGACCCTAAGGTGGGCAAGCAATGTGAGAAGGCAGCAAGGAAGGCTGGGGGGATATTGGAATGCATAGGGAGAGGCATCAATAGTAGAAAACAGGAAGTTGTTATCCCTCTATACAGACAGTTGGTGAGACCCCATCTGGAGTACTGTATGCAGTTCTGGAGACCCCATCTCCGCAAAGACATAGACAGAATGGAGGCTGTCCAGAGGAGGGCAACCAAAATGGTTCAGGGTCTGCACCAGAAGACGTACGAAGAAAGAATAAAGGAGCTTAATATGTATACCCTTGAGGAAGGAGGGAGAGAGGGGACGTGATAGAAACTTTCAAGTACCTCAAGGCAATCAACAAAGTCCAAGAGGGTGGCATCTTTCAGAAAAGAGTGTGCAAGAACAAGGGGCACAATTTGAAGATAAAGGGGACGGCTCAGAGGTAATGTGAGGAAGTATTTTTCACAGAGAGGGTTGTGGATGCATGGAACAGCCTCCTGAGGAGGTCGTGAGTCAAGAACAATGGGGAATTCAAGAATGCATGGGACAGACATAAGGCAGTCCTAGTGGGGGGTAGTAGGAAGTAAGCTGTTGGTTAATTAGGATCTGCAGCTTATCTGTTAGGTAGGAAAATGGGCAGACTAGGTGGGCCAAGCGGTCCTTATCTGCCATCAAATTCTATGTTTCTATGTTTACTGGGCTCTGTCTGTATCCCTTCCGCATACACTATGTGTCCCACATATTTCACAGATGTTTGAAAAAACTGACACTTGTCTATGGATAATTTGAGGCCGAATTCTTCCAAACGATCGAGGACTTTGAACAGTCTGGTCTCATGTTCCTCTAGCGTGTGTCCGAAAGCAATGACATCATCCAAGTACACTAAACATTCCAGCAAGTTCATGTCTCCCACTGCACGTTCCATCAATCTCTGGAAAGTGGCAGGGGCACCCGAAATCTCCTGTGGCATCCTCAGGAATTTGTAGAACCCCAAAGGACAGATGAAAGCTGTTTTCTCACAGTCCTCCGGGGCCATTGGAATCCGATAATATCCACTGCAGAGATCCAGTACTGAGAACCACAGACCCCTGTTCAGGCAATCCAGGGCATCCTGTATGCGTGGCATGGTGTATTGATCTGGGATAGTCTGTCGGTTGAGGGTCCGATAGTCCACACACATCCTCACTGATCTGTTCTTTTTACACACCACTATGATGGGGGATGCATGTGGGCTTCTTGATTCTTGAATAATGCCAGCAGCAAGCATTTCCTGTAGGTGCCTCCTAACATTGTCTATGTCCGCTGGGGCAAGGTGATGGGACCGCTCTCAAAATGGTCGGTCATCATGCAGGCGTATGTTATGCTCAGCACCATGGACACACCCCACGTCCCACTCTTTTAGTGAGAACACTTGATCTCTCTGAGCAAGTTTCTTGCTAATTTGGGTCTTCCATTCGGCAGACAAGGGGAATCATCGAAGTCAAATAAGTCTGGGGTTACTTTCTCCCTTTCACCAGAGTACTTGTTACTGGGTAATACTGCAGTGTCTGTGCAGTGTACTGTGGACAGCGTACATCTCCAGTTCACATGAACTTCCCTGTTCGACATGTTTCTCACTTGCACCATCACTCGGTGGGTGTGGGCATTGGCATGTGTAGGTAGTATACTGGGCTTAACCATCAACCCCTCTGGCAGCTTCCCTTCACCAGGTGCATCTATCATCAATATTTTGTTTTTTACATCTCTCCTTAGGTGGACTTCTCCATGGATCGTACACTGGGCGTTGGGGGCCAACACTAAAGAGTCAGGATCCTTTCTCAGCACTATTCCCACTGGCTCATCTCAGTCCACGTCATCGGGTTTCTGTTGCAAGTCATAAGCCCTTTTGATTAATGCTGGGATTCTTAGGGCCCATCCAGTCCGTTGCCCTTGTTTCTCATGGCAGAGTTGTGCTAGTCTCCCAAACCTGGGCATTTGTTCCAATTAACAGGGGAACCCCATCATACAGTCCAGTGGGGGGACACACTAGGACAAGTGTCTCAACTTATTCATCTACCCCAACCATGGTGGTAGGGAATAACAGCCAGATTCAGATATACCCTGAGTATGGATAGGACCTCTCACTCAGCCCCCACATGTGCAGACCTTCCAAGGGTTGTAGGGGTATGTCAGGCAGATGCTTCTGGTAGCAATCTTGAAATACTATGGTTACTTGAGATCCACTGTCAAGCATGGCCTGGGGAGACACACCGTTCACCGTCACTGTAGTTTCCATTGAAGGGCCCACCACCATGGACCACTCAGGTGATATGGACTTGGGCATCGACTTTACAGCTGCCTTGGATGAACATATTTTTTGAGTAGCCCCACCTTGTGGCCATATGTTGCTCCATCAAATCAATGTCAGCAGCCTAGCAATAACTTTTCTCAAATTCTCAGGTGAACGGCAGGTGAACCAGGTGCGCCAATCTTCTACGCAGTGGTAACAGAAAACAGGTTCTTTAGCATCTCTAGGGGAAGAGGAGCTGTTTCCCTGCTTGAACATAGTGGGAGAGTCCATGGGGCTCTCTCTGGTCGGGGGTTTGCTGTCTTGGCTTTGTGAGCTTCCCCAAGGGTCAGTGTTTTGGGTAGCTTGGAGCAGGTCTCCCACAAAAACTCTCGTTCTCATATCTCTTCCTGCAGATTGTCTTCAGGCTGGGTTTTGGAGGAAATGATGTGTACCCCCACCCCTCCCGGCAGGACTTCCCTCTTTATCTTGGGGGTGGCTGGACTGGAATTAGTCTCTTTGGCTGCCTGGGTAGCTTGCTGACTGACTCTCAACTCAGTTTACTCCTTGATAAGTTCTCTCATCTGTTGCAGTTTGTCCTCCTCACATCTCTCAGGGGCCTAGCAGGTACGGGCAACCCCAGCATAGGGCTCACATCCCTCCTCATCATTCTCAGCCTCACGGATCTCTTTGATTAGAACGCAATATTCAGGGGGGGTCACCCTTCTATCCTGCAGTAACAAAATCACGCTAGACTACCTTACTGACTTTAAGATGTGATCTAGCATAACCCTGTTCAATTCACTGGTGGGCACCCCTCCTTTCCTGTGAGTCCTCTGCAAAGCTCACTCAATTCATGTGACAAACATTGATGACTTTTCATTTTTCCACTCTTTTGCAGATTTAAACTTCCACATCAGATCATCCCCTGACTCAGTGCTACCAAATACTCCCTCCAAGGCAGTGAAGTATTCAGCGGGTGGTGGCTCGCAGGAAATGAATGCCATCCAGGGCAGGGCCCCTCAAGCTTTCTATGAGCCTCTTCCTCTTTTCCCCCTCAGCGCACTGCCACTCCTGGACCAATGAGGTGGCATAGTCCATCCACGTTTCCAGATCGTTCTCCCCTATGGGCACCAAGACCATGCCCGAGAAGAGCCTAAGTCTGCAGTATGAGTCCAAATGTACAGTGGGTATCACTATGGGGGAAGCAACTGTTGGGGTGGCGGGAGAGGCTATGGGGGACTGCACAGGAGTGACATTCTCAGAAAGATGTAACAGTTTCACTAGTTCTGTAGCAGAGCGCCCCTCAGAGGCTAACAGTTTAAACAGCTTGTCTTTGAACCCCTCTATGTGGGGGGGACCCTTCAGGAGCAGCCAGGTCGCTATGTAAATGAACGACCCTCCACCCCTTTTGGGACCCTTCAGGCAAAATGACAGGGGGTACCTTCTCTGGTTCCTTGGGCAGACTGCGGGAGAGTAGGGCCATCATAGTTTGATCAAACAGGTCAGAATCCCTTCCCATTACTTTAACCTTCCCCAAACGCTTAATTCGTTCGAACACTTCCACAATAGTGGCATTATCAGTCCCCAAGGGGATGTCCATTAATAGCAGTTTGCCGGGGGTCCACTTCCCTCTGCCTCACTCCACTCCATCATGTGGTGCACTAGCAGCTTGTGGGGAGCAAGTTTAAACTTGGGCGTAGTGAGCACCTCCATTTCACCACAGTTTTTAAGCGTGGGGTTGTAGTACCCACTTCTGACCACTAAAAGGCATAAATCCCAGCATTGGTGCCTCCAAGATGTAACTACTAGGTGGCACTATCCCAAGGGCTACTACTCATGCCTGCTTGGCTAGAAGCGGGTTAAGGGGGCTGGGTACTGAAATTGGTGTCTCCACCTGGAAGACAGGGTTGTTAGTAGCAAGGCCAACCTGGGTACAGCCCTCCAGGACACTGTAACCCCCCTCATTCCCCTCTAGTGGCCTAGACATATGCAAGAAACACTTTCACAGTAGCCCCTATTCAGCATACAAATCCCACACTGTTTGTACTTACCACTAGGGCTGGCCCCACCAGTTCAACCCTGGAGACACCCTGTAAAACAAGGTTATACACAGCAAATAACAACAGTACAGTGCTTTTGGTACAAACTAGAACCCCAGTCAAATTAGATGCAAAAAGAGTTAGATCTGATTTATTCAGGGGACTTGAACAAGGGAGGGGTGTAATCAGGATGATTGATTCTATAACTGATCTAGTCAGGCAATTATGGATGCAATTTTTAGTCCTTTAGCACAGTCACACATGCGCTGGGTACCCAGTTGGTGAGATAGGCTAGCCTGATGCATTACCCAGGGCAGCCTGGCATCGCAGCTGGTTGTGGCCATGTGATGAAAAGAAAGGCGGACACAACTACACACAATTTGTAATCCGGAGCCAGAAGGCTCAGTTCATGATGATTAGACAAAACAATTAAATCAGATGACATACTTTGATTGAGCTGTTGTTGCAGGGAGCTACCCTGGTGTTTACTCATGCTACCCAATACAGGACACAGGATGGATGAAATGGAGACTGTAGAATGACTTGCTGGTTTGCCAGGAGACGCAGGGCCCACACAATTTACCGTGGTGTCATTCCTGTTCATGAAGTTGAGCAGCAGGGGGCTGATCCCCAGGCAGGTATCTCTTCGATGGTCTTCTCTGTGGTGTGAGTAGCTGGTTGGGCCAAAGTGTGGTGGCCCAGACCAATTGGAGAAGAATGTGGATTCAGTCCGGTAGATGCTGGATGCAGCTTCCAGCAAGCAAAGCACAATTAAACTGTGGGGAACCAAATCGCGACCCACTAGCAGGTTACAGCACATTTATAGTAAAGCAATCACCATACCACCAAACGGATAGCAGTCCAGTCACAATATCAGTGTGTCTGAGCAAAACCAAGAGTTCTGTGATGAATGGATGTCCTGACAGGCCGATCATGCACAGCAAATCTTCAGTCTTCTTCAGGTTTAAATCTGGTCACTCTTCAGTGGCTTTGTCACACTCCAGTTCGGATACAGTCCGATTACTAAGCCTTTTAAAGGATTCCCTCTCAAGGGACAGCAGGCAGACAGGCCAAACTCTGCCTTTCCACCAGTGTCCCGCACGAATTATGCAGAAGCAGCTACTCGAATCACTCGAGCTGTTCACTCTCCAAACCCTAACTCCAGACTGACTCCGTGCAGCAGGCAGCTTGGGAATTTCCCTTCAGTCCAAAAGGTTCTAGTTGGTAGATCCATCAGTCTGTCAAAGCAAGAGCTTCCCCTCCAGGTTCATTTAGGCACCAAAGTCTCAAAACTACAGTTCCTACAGAAATTCACTCCCACAAGACCCCTGGGGACAGATTCCATTTTAGGGTCCCCAAAGGTACTGATTGCCCCATTCTGGCAGTCTAGGACCAAGATGGTAGTGATGAACAGAACTGTCCATGCTGCAAAGTAGGCAGGTTAGACAAACTACAATATAATTAATATTCTAATAAATGATCAGCAAATAAGTACAGCTTCTAATAGTGCTCCCTCTGCGAAACTAGCGATGGCAGAACAGAGCGATTATCTGGCAACCCAGGTTGGACTTGAGCATAGAAACACTCAATCCCCTCCCAGATTAAATAAGCACCACGTTATAGGCAGTTCTTAAAGAGACAGAGCAGAGAGGCATCAAGGCACTCTCATACACTTTTAAAATGCTAAGACACAGGATGCCAGCCTGGCAGTGGGCATTTATGCATACCCAAGGAAGACTTTCAGGAACCCTCATTTGTAAGGGGGTTACACCAGTATCAAGTGTGAGCTTAACAAGCTTAAGGTCAAGCATGTTACTACTAGCTCTGATATTTCCGATCAATTTAATGAGGTATTTTTTTGCCGTGGCTAAAGTAAGGGTGGTGTTGGTAGATTGGCTTTGGTCATGGATTCCTCCGTGATGTTGTCATTGCTAAGGGGTTGGAGGAAGTCGGGGGGGAGCACATTGCTGAGGTTGGTGAATGTCTTATTAAATGTATTGGTGGTGACATGAGGGTCTTGGGCTGGGGTGTTTTCACATTTAGTAAGCTGGGGGGAAGCTTTATTAGGTTTGCCTGATAGGTTTTTAATGTTTTGTCAGAACCTTTGGCTATCTTCCCATGAGCTGGTTAATACAGTTCTGTAATGTTGGCATTTTGGTTTTCTAATTGCCCAGGTACAATCGTTCTGAGCAGTTCTGTAGTGCTGGTTGTCAGCTGGTGACCTGTCATTTTTTGCTTTAGCCCATAGGTCATCTCTGTGTTTCATCATATCTAGGAGTTGGAGGGAGATCCAGGGATTGCAGTAGTCTCGGAGCTTCTGTTTGGTGTGCAGGGCATAGATATTATAGGACTTGCTGAACCTGAGTTTAAACCCATCTAAAGTGATGTTCACATCTGCTGCTCTGTCTGTGAAGCTCCAATCTTGATGGCAAACGTGAGCTTTCAGGGCAGCCAGTTTACTTTTTTTTTTCAATAATCTGTGCGAGACTATTCTAGTTGGTACTCTGGGGGACTTATTTGACCAATTAAATAGGATAGGAGAATGATTGCTAAGGCTATCAGGGAGAACTGTGGTGTGAGTTATTTTTCTGGTCAGTTGGTGATAATCCAATCGATGAGGGAACTTGTCCCTGCATGTGGTAATTTTGGCCAGTGGGGTTCACAGTTTGAGTCATGTTAATGGCTAATAGAGCATCTTTATAAGGTGCTAGACCAGGGGCAGCCCAGTTAATATTAAAATCCCCCATCATGATTATTTCTGAGTTCTGACGGTGGTCAGCAATGTAGTCCAAGATGATTTTGAAGCAGCTGGGTTGGTCCTTGGGCGGGTGGGGGGATATAGACCAACGCCATTGTTATAGATATGCCATTAATGCCAAGTAATACTTTTAATGCTAGAAGTTGGGTACTACAGTTGGTGGCTAAGGGTGGTAGCACTTGAGCCTGTATGTGCTCCTTCAGGTAAAGGATGCAGCCTCCCCACACACATACCTATTCTGTCAATCCTGTAAGAGGTATATCCTGGCAATTGGATGGCTGAGTCAGCAATCCTAGGGTTGAGCCAGGTTTCAACTACAGATACAATATCCCGCTGGTGTTGGGTAATTCACACTTGGAGGGCATCTAGTTTTGCCAAAAGCCTCAGATATTGATGGAGGTGAGGGGTGAGCCCACTGTGCCTACTAGGTTGAGCTGTTGAAACTGGTTGTGCTGAGGATTTTGCCATGGGGCCAGGGTTGGGGTGGATATTCCCTGAGAGAAGCAAAATTAGCCCAAGCCAGGTGTATAGCCTGCCTCTTAAGGTGTGCTAATAATTTAGCTCGGTAATGTTTATTGGCAGTGTGGTATTTGACTATGGTGCAGGTGACTAGCATTTTTGTTATAGGTGGTGGGAGGGGATGCACAGGACACTCTGTGCCCACACTTGATGTGAGGTGGGGTGGGCACTGCAAGATGTATATTGCATATAGGCGGAGGTAGATTTAGTGTGGTGTTAGTAGTAAAAAGTGCTTCTTATTATTGGAGACATGAGATTTAAGGTAGTATCTGGATGCTCAGTGATGGTAGGTGCCATTATTTGACACATTAATAGGAGGTAAGCAGTTTTTAAAAGGAGCATTGTGTTGGGCATACTAGAAGAGGAAGTAAACCTTGGGGAGGGTAGTTGAAAGCAGTTAAGGGGAGTTCACAAAAGGGGAGAAAGAAATGAATGCTGAGGAGAGCAGAGAGAGTGGGGAGGAACAGCTAGTTTAAATCTTGAGGAATAGTGGAGAGTGACATACGAAGCTGAGAGGGGAATTCTAGAGTTCGCTGATTGCAACAAGAACTTGGTGAAAGAAATCACAGCCAACAGTAAAATGCAAACAGGCTTTTAGAATGTTAAAGATATAGAGGAAAGTGGTGAGAGACAGATAGAGCAGCGACTGAGGGTCAGTAGGAAAGGACCCAATTAGGAGGGTAGGGAGGAGGTAGGGTTGTGGTTGTTATGTATTTAATAGAGGCTGGTGTCAGGGTGGGAGGGTGGGACAAAATATGAGCGGTGGGAGCATAAGCAGCAAAAAACCACATGGTCCCAATTTAAAAATTTCCTCCATGGAGCTTTCCAGGAAGAGAGGACTCCAGAAAGCAGCCAATCACAGGGAGCCTGGACCAGAAAACAACCAACGGTGCAGCCAAGGTCTCCGGTAGCCAGCCAATGGTGAAGGAAGCCAAACTCCTTGGTTTAGAAGGGGCTCTGAGTTGAGAGCGCTGTAATTACCTGGTTTTCCTATGGCTGTTGGAAGGAGGGGATGACGGCAGAGAAGAGCCAGACACTGAGATGGTGGAAGCCGATTTCTGCTTCGGTGCCCACTAGGGCTCCTGGTTTGCCTACGCCCATTGTAAGGATGGGATGATGGCAAAGAAGAGCCGTGCCCCGAGGTGGTGGAAGCCGCTTGCTGCTTTAGCACTTGCTGGGGCTCCTGGTTTTCCTACGGTCATTGGAAGGTGGGAACAGTGGCAAAGAAGAGCCATGCCCCGAGGTGGTGGAAGCTGCTTGCTGCTTCGGTGCCCACTGGGGCTCCTGAGGGTGTGTTTCCATAACACATTTCAAGATTGTTTGTCCCTTTCACATTCTGAGATTGTATGCCCTTGCAGCATTCCATAATTGCATGGCCCTCATTCCAAAATTGTGTACACCTACATTCTGAATTTTTTTCTATTTTTTTCATAAAGCTTTTTCTCCAGGCTGGTTGATGCAGGTGGGCTCTCAGCCTTGTCCCCACCTCCTCCCATCCGGTGTTCACCTCCCCCAAATCCTGAACCTGAGATCCCCCATGGATTGTTCCCCCATGGCGGGGCCGAAAAGTGGAGGACCATCCTCCCCCCACTGAGTGACTCTCATCCAGATGTGGGACAGTAGTCAAGTGATGGTGTGGGATGGGGGCAGATGGACAGGGCTCCATGTAACCTGTGCTGACCAGTTTTACATTTTCTTCCCAGACACCCTGTGGCTATGGCAACACAGTGCATGTAGGTGCACATAACAATCCTGAACTGCCAGCCACACCTAACCCATCCAGCATAACGCCTGCCTCCCAAGCATTGGCACTACCACTGCACCTCCACCCTGTGGCAGCCAAGAGCTGGGAAGGCTTACCTCCCCAATACAGTAGAGGGGGGCTGCCTGATAGTTGCTCAGTCTTCTCCCAGCCCTCCCCCAGTGACTCAAACTTATTCCCAAATTCAGGTCATCTGTCTGGGAGAGGTAAGGTGCATTATAGTGCCTTAGCACCCCTGTGCCGACGGGATAGCCTTCCACATTCTGAACTTTTTGAAGTCACATTCCGAAACTAAACATCCCCAGTTGCATTGAATCAGTTTGACATGCTAAAATCTCACCACTGCAGTATTCTGGAACTGCGTACAATCATGACATTCCAAATTCATGTCCACTGCTGCATTCCAAAACCACCTCTCTGCCACTGTCTAAAATATACACACATGCAGATGAATAATCTGGAAAAGCATGCACTGCACCCAACCCAGTGTTAGTTGTTTTTTTTTCAAATGATTTCAACAAATACAGTTTCTTAACTTTGGTGAAATACGTAATATACTGTTAATGGCAGGAGGACTAGCCTGTGAGTTCTGGCTATGACATCTTCAGTAGCTCTTCATTGAAGCCAGACTTTTTGAACAGGCAGTGAAAATCAGAGTTACAAAACAACTTGTAACTTTTAAACAAAGTACAGTAACTTGGAGATTGCATTTTTAGTATAAGGCTTACTGGGAATATGCAGATTCCAATTCTGTAGTTGAGTACTTCTGGCTAGACTTCCTCTTTAAATGTGAAAAATGTATTTACATCTTTATTTTGACCACTTGATAATAGCAGTCTTTGCACTAGTAATGCACTTCAGGGCATGCATCATCATTTGTTATGAAAGACTACATACTGAAAAGACTTTCTTCACCAATATACTCCTGATCATCTCCTTCACTCCCCCAGGGAGAACCTTTCTGAAGTTCTAAGAGCCTGTTTGAAATCTGTGGCTAAAGCATTTGCTGTGGCTGCTCCTCTGCTCTGGAACTCACTTCCATACCATCTTTGTCATATCTCCTCATTGGAGGACTTTAAAGAGGCCCTGAACAGCCACCTGTTGTCAATGGAGTTTTATGATCCTGGCTAGAAGTTATTTATCCCTGAATCTGCATGATCTTTTTACTGTATTATTTATATTATAAAGTTTATTTGTCTCTTATTTATCTGCTCTTTTATGCACAGTGCCATGAGCCTTTGAGATAAGGCACTATAGAAATAAAAACTGATTGATTGATTAATTGATTGCTCGATTGATTGATTGCTTGATCATGCATGCTACTTCTCAGGTGGGCAACACAATGCACACAGGTGGGGCATTATTCCCCATGGTAACACAAACCCTGTTGTGTATTATTTTAAAATATGGCCTTAATATAGATGGTGATGTCTAGGCAAAAATCCAGCCACACACTAAGTTACTTAAAATAGGAAACAAATTCAAGAGGGGTGTCATCAAGAGTCTTGCAGACAGGTATTGATTATAGCCTAACTAGCCTCTGCATAGTGCCAAATGTAATAGAGGCTGTCTTTTTGGCATTAAGAGAAAGCTGGTTTGAGAGGAACCAGCATTGTACATTTTCAAAGTCATGCCGGAATAACAATTCCAACTCAGGGGCAGAAGTATCTGAAGCAAAAGGTACAGTGTATCCACGTACATGTTATTGTGAGAGGAAGCACAGACTGAGGGGGTGTCATTTAGAAAAAAAAAAGTGTGAAAAGGACTGGGCCCAGACTACAGCTCTGTGGGACTCAAAATGTGATGGAGAGTGGGGATAAGGTATCACCAATATAGACCAACAGCAACTGGTCAGAAAAATATAAACAGAACCATCCAGTCAGAAGATCAGACAGCATAGTCCCTGAGATCTTATGTAAAATGACAGAATGTGAAACTGTGTGGAGCTGGCCAGTTCATTGAAAATGGCACCAGTAAACAGGCCCTAGTCCATTCTGGACTCTTAAATTTTGAGGATTTTAAAGAGAACATGTCAAGGCAGGTGGGGATGTTCCTGGAGACTAATGTGGGTGGAACCCCCTTCCCGTTGGTGGTCTGGGACTCCCTTAAGGCATACCTGAGGGCGCAGATCATATCCTGTAGTTTCAGGGAAAAGAGAAAAAGAGAATTAAGCCAGAAGAAACTAGAGCAAGAATTTCAGGAAGCGGAGTTTAGGCATAAAATCACTTTAGACCCTATGGATAAAAATTATTGGTTGCAAAAGAAAACGGAACTTCAGAACCTTTTGGCTAGACAGGGGGAAGGGATACTCCACAGAATTAATCAAAAATACTATGTAGAAGGCAACAGGGCAGGTAGGGTTCTAGCAGCAGCTATGAGGAAACAGATAATAAATAGAACAATAGGAAGTATTAGAAGGCAGGAGAATGGAAATGTGAAGACGGAAGACCCACTGAAGATAGCAGAGGCTTTTGCTGACTACTACAGGGATCTGTATAGATCGGAGGTTGGTGACCTCCACCAGATAGCAGCGGATCATTTTTTAGAATCCCTACCCTTAAGTAATATAGGGTTAGAAAAGAGGGAGGGCTTAGAGGTGCTAATTACCAGACAGGAGTTACTGTAGAAAATCACAGATTTAAAAAATGGGAAGTCCCCGGGCTTAGATGGCCTCCATTCCGAGTTTTATAAATCTTTAAATGAGGAATTGGTGACCCCCCTACTGGCCTGTTTTCACCACATCCAGGAGGGAGGAGAAATACCTGACTCATGGCGATACGCCCTGATCTCAGTGATCCACAAGGAGGGTAAGGACCCAGAGCAGTGCAGCTTATACCGCCCGATCTCATTGTTAAATGTAGACCTTAAATTGTTTACAGGGATTCTGGTGGATCGCCTGCAGAAGGTGGCCCCCAAATTGGTTCACCTGAACCAAACAGGTTTCATAACAGGAAGACTCCTAACAGATAGTATTAGGCGTCTACTAAATATTATTTCAGCCCAGGCAAACTGAAACAAATTTCAATTGGCTATATCGATGGATGCGGAAAAGGCGCTCGATAGAGTGAACTGGAAATTCCTCTACAAAAAATAGAAAAAATGCAATTAGACCCTAAATTCTAACAAATAATCAGAAATTTACACAGAGACCCTCAGGCACAAGTTAGAGTAAATGGAATTAATACAGGCAGATTCCCCATTTATAGAGGTACCAGGCAGGGTTGCCCACTCTCCCCAGTGCTGTTTGCTATTTTTCTTGAACCTTTGACAGTAGCGATCTGCCAGAATGAAAATATAGAGGGGGTTCTAATGGGGACCATAGAACATAAAATAGCATTATATGCTGACGACTCCATATTCTTTCTGGGAAACCCAGAAGCCTCCCTGCCGCACTTGCTCATGGTCCTCAACTCATTTGGAGCAGTATCGGAATACAGAATTAACTATAACAAATCAGAGGCATTGATTTTGGGTGGAATGTGCCCTCCAGATTTCAAGAGAGCCTTCTCATTCACATGGGCAAAACAAAACCAGATCAGATATCTTGGAGTGCAGGTGACCACAAAGATATCCAGGTTATTTGCTATTAATTATAACAGGCTATGGAATGATATGCAGAAAGATATGGCTAGGTGGTCGCTGCTTCCACTGACTTTGGCTGGCAGAATAGATTCAGTGAAAATGAATCTACTTCCAAGATTTTTATTTCTGTTTTCTTCCTTGCCTATCCAGATCCCTAAAAAATTTTGGCAGGAAGTAAACTTGGGTATCATTGGTATATCTGGGGACCCAGAGGGACAATCAACACTTCAGAAACGTAAGTCCTTAAGGGGCCTGGGTCTGCCCAACCTGAAGGCCTATTATTTAGCTGCCCAGGTGGGGGCGACCACCTGGGTGAAACAACGCCTGACCTCGGTGTGGTACGAGATAGAGAGTGGTGGAGACTGCCCAGTCTCCCTATTTGCCCTCACAAGCCTGAACCTCTCAAGAAAGTTTATAAGTCAAATTAAGAACCCATGGTTGCGACATTCCATGGAGATTATCCAGGTAACTAGATATAAAATGGGAAGGGGGAAAGGCACATTAGGCCCGCTGTCACTTATTAGACACACTCCAGACTTTATACCCCCAAGGACAGATCCAGGGTATGAAAGTTGGGAGAGGAACAGAATTACGAGATTCGCACAGCTAGTAGAGAATGGAATCCTTATGTGCTTTCAACAGATTCAGACTAACTTTAAAATTCCCAGGTCTGAGTTTTCAGATATCTACAGATAAGACATTATCTGAACACCCTGCTACTACTACCATTGGTGAGTAGGCAAAAAAATGCATGGAAGATTTTATATATCATACAGCTAAAATAAATCTAAAAGAGAAACGATCTCAGACCTTTACCCTTGTCTGAGTCCTGAGGAGACTATCCCACTAGAGAATATTAAGAGGCCTGGCACATGAAGTAAATCCAATACCAGAAGATATCTGGAGACGGATCTCCTTAGGTTGGAGAGTAACCTCCTCACCTAACTGGCGAGAATTCTATTGGAAGATCCTAGTTAGGTTTTTCTATACCCCAAAAGTCACGAAGCATTTCCAAAGATCCAATTCCGATAAATGTTGGAGAGACTGTGGCTCAGTAGGGTCCCATTTACATGTCTTTTGGGACTGCAGATGTATCCGAGGGTTCTGGGAGGAGGTAAGAACTGCAATCAATACAATAATAAAAGTGAATATACCCAGAGACATGACTGAATGGGTGCTGGGCTTACCCACGGTTTTGCAGTTCCCTACCCCACAGAGAATAGCCCAAATCTTTATGATAACAGCTCTCAAATGCCTTACAAGCCATTGGTTTAAAAAGGATCCACCCACATATTGGAATGGTGTGGTAGAGTGGACTCCATTTGTGAGATGGAACACCTTACAGCGAGATTAGGCCTCAGAGAGGAGAAGTTTAGGGATGTATAGAATCCCTGGCTGCTTCGGAACCCAGACCCTGACCCAGCAGTAGGAGAGTGCCTTCAGGAAGGAAGGGAGGGAGAAATTAGAGTGGATTAGTTTTAATATGTTATGGGAAGGGCAGAAATTGATGCACCCTCCTCCCCTTATGTTTATTGGGACACCCCTCCTCCATCTCTGCCCTCTTCTCTCACCCCTACACCCCCAAAAATACCCCTCGCAAATAACTGAAAGAAAAAAAAGGGATCAGAAAAGTAAATACAATGTATTTACTGTATGTGTATAGCCCCCTTTTGCTTGTCCCCTCTCTCTAGCCTGGGCATAATAGATTGTAGCTTTATTGTTATGGTTTTTTAATAACTGTTGGAAGGATGTTGAGATATCAGAATGGAATTTGTAATGAGTTGAACAATTATTTCATATTGCTCTATGTATGAGTATTGAAGGATCAGTTGCAATCAGTACTGGACACCTGATAATATCTGGTTTCTGGGCCTAGATAATTGATTGTGAAAAAGAACAAGCATAGAAGATTCAAAAAGTTATAAATTGAATAGTTGTATATGCAAGACATAGGTATTAGATTGTATCTATGTTTACTTCTTTCTATATGTACTGTACTCCAAACTCTTGAATAAAGATGAGTTGAAAAAAACAAAACAAAAGTATTATGAAGGGGGCCCCCAAGGCACCAGATTTCTGGTGCTCAGGCTTAGACAGCATACAGCCAGGGCAACCATCACCAAAATAGCCTCCCCAAGACCTGGCCACCCAGTTATTAAATCATCCCAAATTGCAGAGGCCTTGTGGCTTACTACTCTAAATTATACAGCCCTCAATCAGAATCAAACTATGCAGATAAACAGCATTATTTGAGATCACTATCCCTCCCAGCTCTCCCATTGGTAAAGGCCCAATCTTTAATTAAACCAATCACACAGTCCGAAATTTTAAACACCATAAAAAACTTGAAAGCTGGGAAGTGTCCAGGCCCTGATGGCTTTAATGCAGAATTCTACAAGGCCTTTAGGGTAGAGATTACCCCCTTCTTACTGGAGGTCTATTCAGGCATCTGGAAAGAAGGAAACCCCGTCCCCCCCTCCTGGCAATATGCCACCATTTCACTACTCCACAAAAAAATATAGATCCTCCCCGTTGCGAATCATATTGACCTGTTTCCCTTCTCAACTCGGACTATAACATTTTCACATCAATTATAGCCTCCAGACTGAATTCCCTACTTCTAGACCTGAATAATAAAGATCAGACTTGCTTTGTGTCAGGCCGACAGGCCCCAGATAGTGTTCGCTCTACAATTAATCTGGTTGACTCTATCCATCGTTCTTGTATCCCTGCATGCCTGAGACTGGATGCCGAAAAAGCTTTTGATAAGGTCTCCTGGAGCTTCCTGTTCCAGGTCCTGCTGTATATGGGTTTCCCTCAGGTTTTTATAGACACCTTTAAACTCAATTATTCGGGTCCCAAGGATTATGTGCGGGTCAATGGAGGGCTCTCCAATAGATTCAGGCTAGGCAGGGGCACTCGACAGGGCTGCCCACAGTCCTCCCTCCTATTCACCCTTTATATTGAACCCCTTGCCGAGGCTGTTCAGAAATCAGATAACATTAAGGGGATAGAGGTGGGAGGCCTGCACCGAAAAACCTCTCTTTATGCAGATGATGTACTGCTTTGTTTGTCCCGACCTGAGAAGTCCATCCCTCAGGTGTGGGTGATTCTTGAGGAATTCGGCAGGCACTCAGGATACACTCTTAACAAAACTAAGACTGAAGTTCTTAGCTTTTACTGCACCCCCTCACAGGCAATGCTAGACCTCCTACCCTTGAACTGGTCAGCTCAGAAAATGAAGTACTTAGGTACTTTTATTACCAAACATACCTCACAGTTATTTAAGGCAAATTATACCCCTCTTGCAAACCAAATGAAAAAAGATTTTGAGAGGTGGTCCCTAGTAAATTTCCCTATGCACTCTAGGATACAAACCACAACTATGAAAATACTTCCCAAATTTTTATACCTCTTCCAGTGTTTGCCCACTTTTATACATATGACCGATTTTCAGGAATGGCATAAATTGATTTCCAAATTTATCTGGAATAAAAAGCATCCCAGAATAAACCTCCAGATCCTCCAGACACCTAAAAACAAAGGTAGCAGACCTCTTCGACTATTTCATGGCAGCCCAATTAAAGATAATTGTACGGTGGTCAGCTCCTTTCTACACCTCAAACTAGAAGGACATGGAGAGAGGGGAGGAGGAGGAATACGGCCCACCCCTGGAGCTCAGAGCAATACTCTCTCCCAGCTCACCAGGACTGCTCCTCACTAGGCTTACGACAGTCAGGGACATGGTGGAGCAGCACATAGAGGCTGACATAAATATAAGCTTAAATCCTTACTATGGCCTTTATACAGGTTGGCCTAGGATCCTAACTTCCCCCTGCTCGACTGGATCACAACTTTAAGATTTAGGATAGATTGGGTTTAACATAGCTAGGCTAATTCCTTCAGAATAGCACTGTTCAGGATTTTGACTCCCTCAAACAGACCTTTGGCCTCAGAAACTCAGATCTCTTCAGATATCTCCAAGCCAGATCCTACCTGACCAAGTGTCGAGAGGGTGACCGAGATCATACTAGAGCTGCCCCTTTTCTGGAGAGTCTCCTAGCATTAAGGAATACTTGGACTCAAAGGGACTGGGTTTCTGCCCTTTGCAAAACACTGACCACTCTGAGGGGTGACCCTCTAGGCAGAATAAAAGCCAGTTGGCAGAGGGAGGGAGGGGCAGGCTTGGAGGAGTTCAACTGGGAATCTGTCTTCCACATTGCTACCCAGACCACAAGATCCCCCCACTGGCAAGAGTTTGCCTGGCGTGTTAGGGTGCATTACTTCCTGACCCCCACCACCCTAGCAAAAAGGGACCCCCACAAGACAACCATTATGTTGGAGAGGTTGTGGAGAGGTGGGGGCTGATCATTTGCATATCTTCTGGGCATGCTCCCAGATCCACGCATTTTGGGGGGAGATAATCTCTGTATTGATGGACCTGTTCTCGCTGGATGTTCCTCTGGACTAGACAGATGTCATTCTTGGTGCTCCTCCAAGGGGCCTTAAGGGCACTGACTCATTCTATTTATGGGCTATTCTTTTAACAGCAGCACACAAAGCCATTACTCGTCACTGACTTCAGGCCATATCACCCACTAAACAGACTTGGATACAGGTGATCCAAGAAATTTCAGAACTTGAAGAACTAACTTAAACTAAATCAGCAGTCTCATGTTTTTACCTGAAAATGGATGAGATGGCAGATTTGGTTGGACTCCTACTCCAGCCCAAATCCAGCTCAAACAGTCCAGGGGAGCATTTCTAGCCCCACCACATAAATGTTATATGGGCACACCCTTTGAGAAAAACAGACCTAGTGCCTAATAGGCTCTATTGTCTAAATGATGTAGTGAATGGTACTGATTTTGTTTTTTTGTCATAATTGAATTTAAAAGATTTATGTAAATCCATGATTATATATGGTGAGGAAATGATGAAATTGACTGTATCTGCTATGTTTTGCTGTTTTGTACCCTATTGATGTTAATAAACATGAATTTAAAAAAGGCACTAAATATGTACTCTCTAGAGGAAAGGAGGGGTATGATAGAAATGTTCAAATACCTCACAGGTATTAATAATGTACAGGAAGGTAGCATTTTCCATAGAAAAAGATGCTTCAGGACAATGGGTCACACTATGAAGCTGTGTTGGGGGGCGAGAGAAGATGTGAGGAAATACTTCTTTATGGAGAGGGTGGTTGATGCCTGGAACAGCCTCCCAGCAGAGGTGGTGGGTGCTAAAACAGTAACAGGATTCAAGTATGCATGGGAATAAACACAAGGGGAACTTAGAAGTAAGGGGGGAGAAGACCACAGATCGAGTAGGGTCTGTGGTGGCACAGTTAGTAGGGAATATAGGGCAGACTAGGTGGGGCAAGAGGTCGTTATCTACTGACAACTTCTATGTTTCTTTGTTTCAGAGGTCCCCCAAGGAGCAGTTTAGGTCTCCTAATGCTCAAAAAACATTTTCCAACATTTAAACAGCCTTTTTTTTATCCTTATCGCACAAACACAGAAGCAGTGCAGAGTTACAGACCAGAAGTGATACAGTACCAATTTCCTGACTTTATGCATCATCACAGAAGGAGTTGTGAGCTGAAGGGATTGGGGGAACAGCCTGTTTTGGCTTGTGACATTCCCTGTGGCAGTGATCTGGGTATTCTAACCCAAACACCAAATACCGCTGCCACCAAAAGTTCCCAGTAGTGGAGTGCCAGCTGGGAGGGAGCGAGGGGCCACGAAGCATGCAGTAGCGATAACACTAGTGTACTACACTCCCCTCCATCCCCTTCTGCTGGAGTTGTAGTTTACAAGGCAGCAGGGACAGTGCTAACATGCACCAAAAGGGCAAAAGTTGCATCCTGCCCTGAAATTATCCCTCTTCCCTTTGCCAGTGGGTCCAATATCTAAAGGAAGAGGAGGTGAACTGTTCAACATCTGCCAATGATGTTTTGACTCAGTAGATTCCTCTTTAGACCCACAGTTTTACATCAGTGGCCTGGGTCCAATTTGACCCATGTTTTGAGCACCCCACTGCCGTCACTGCAAGGCACCCACCAGGATGCTGCTCAGGCTGTAGAGAAATGTGAAGTTAATTCTGGCTTCAACACAGGCTTATAGGAGAGCTCCAACATTAAGAAAAGGATATTTTATGTGTCTTACTTATATTACTTTCCTTAGGAGTCCCCCAATCAAAACTTGGAAAAATATTTTAAGTATTTAATAATAGATGTGGTAAAATGATGCAATAATAAATAGACAGGGCTAAGAAAAACACTTTAGGCAGATGCTGAGGAAAACAAGACCAGCAATTTGAGAATACAAAACAAAAGAAAAACAAATACAGGAGCATCAGGAGTAGGTTATGGTCGCTGAGTTACTTTGCTTTATGAACTTAATCTCCATAATCACGTTGAAACGTGGTACACTCCATTATTATTTACACTTGTAATTGTTTTGATGAAGTGCAACATAAATAAAAACCTTTAAAAATGTCAGGAAATTTGTAGCAAGTTCTAAAGCATATCAATAACTTCAACTGTTATAAAGATGGTACACTGCTGACATCTTTTAAGTAGCAAATAATGTGCCCAGTTTTTAGTAGTAAAGGCTGTGGTAGGTAACCACAAAGTAATACTATAGTCAGTCTATGTAAACTGAATCAGTGAAGTAGCTGCTCACAAGATTGCCTTCTGTATTTTCATTTGGTTTAATTTTTTGTGAAACCCAGTTACTTCTTAAATTAGGTTGAGGGTCAGTTTCTGAGGTTGAAAAGCTGCATCTTATATGTGCATGTGTTATTTCCCATCTGTATTATATTAAAATGAAGTCCATACATTATTAAACTCCATGCAGGGGTTTTAAAAACTAGCTTTCAGGAAAAGGCATAAGGCTTAAATGTAATTTGTGTAAAGAAAAGCAGATAGCATTACGCTTTTAGAAAAAAAAGAAGTTAATTGGAAAACACAAGCTTATTGTCACAGAAATACAAACACCATACAGTGAATGTATAGGACTCTTGTTTCTTATTGATTTTTGAAGCATATCAACTTGATTAGGTTATAGTTTTGGATACCTACCCCATTAGCACTGCTGATGTGGGGGGGAGGGGCAAACTGATTATACTGTCCAGCAATATATTTTGTACTGACAGTAACAGTCTTGGGGGGACATCTTCAGTGCCGTTTAGTTGCATGTACGGAACAGTGTGTCACACAAAACAGATGCGCCGGCCGGCACTGTTGCAATATTCAAACTGTATGCATGATCGGTACAGATCGTTCATCCTGTTTGAATATGGGACTCTGGAAGCACAGCTCAATGAAGTTGGCTGCCATGGTGGGTACCGCCAATGGGGGAATGCATGTCGCATACCTGGATACGCAATTCCCCCAAGGGCAATATTCAGTCGACACATGCAAATGAGCACAGTGGCCATGTGTGGTGTAACTGGGCCCCATGCATGCTCATTATGAGCACATCAGCATGGCTGTGTCAGCTGAATGCACCAGGCTGGCCCCCTCCCAGCCCTGTTTCCAGCAGACCACAAGTGCCATCCTCTGTCTGCCCCGGTAGTCAAGTGGCACCCCCCATCCCCGTTTTCCATTCGAAGAATAAAGTCCTCGATAACCCCATTCCATAGTGTAGGGACTCCCCCACTTCCCCGATCCCCATTCGAAGTGAAATGCCCACACCTGTTTCCATAGTGTAGGGAACCCCTACCCTTCCACAATCCCCGTCCCTCATAGGAGCATACCCCCCACCCAGCTCCGATCCCCATTCGTACAATAATCCTAGTCCAAACCCAGGTCCCCCGTGTAGTGTGCAACCACCCATGCCCTATCCCAGCCATCCAAAGTAACATACATAGCCCCTGGGTATTTCTGTAGTGTAGTGGCCCCCCACCCCCGCTCCCCCTCAGCCCAGCCAGAGCCGGCGACTGGCTCCTGTCCATGAATGTTACCCCACCCCTTCCCCGACCAATGTAGAATCCTATATCAATGCCATTTTCCATATTGTAGTTCCCCGTACCCAACCCCACTCCCCTATGCAGAAATGAATACCAATAAAGTATACATCCCCCCCATTTCCATAGTGCAGTGTGTCCCCACCCAGCTCCGATCTCAAATTGGCTCACAATCCCACTTCGCACCCAGCCCCGATCCCAGTTCGGGTCATAATCCCACCTTGCACCCAGCCCCGATCACCATAATACAGTCATGCCACCCTGTGTTACCATAGTGTAGTGGCCCCTCACCCCACCAGGATGGGACCCCCAACCCTGCCCCCCCAAGCCACCCAGAGCCGGTGCCATTCTTACTTTATTTATCACATTTATAAAATGTTCTTTTAAGATGTAAAGAGCCACATACCCATAAGCAAATAATATGTATTTACTTTCTCTTGTGTTCTTTGCTTTCAGTGGTTTCCTAAAATAAACAAGCGGTGTTGGCTTTAATGTTTGACCCCAAATTAACCATTTTATTTTGAGAATTATAGCACCATATTAAAGTTTCCCGCTTGCCCTCTTTCTTAAAAGCTTGTTCCACTTAGTTTGTGACTTTTGCGCTGGTAAATAAATCCTGTTTTACTAGGGATTACTTCCACTCAACCACGTGCATCAAGCGCCATTATTGAGAACGCCGATCAGTGTTTCAAACTCAAGCTGCTTCACTGTGCAGCATAAAGGAGGCCGCACTGCAGTTATCACGGTGTGGGAATCAGTGTGATGACGTCGCCATAGTGACAGTCTCCTGCAGCTCGGTCTTACAATAAGAAACCACTTTTGCTCCACTAGACACACCAGGGATTGCAACCTTGCTGGCATGTCAGTGGTGGTGTGGGTTTAGTGTCTGGTTAAGAGGTAGTTCCTGGCAGTGGTAAATGGCACTGCTTTGGGGGCCATTTGCCTCCATTGCTGATCTTTGTACATGCTGTTGTGCCCATATGCATAAGGGGACACCCTCATTTGCACTGGTACAGCATTCTGTTAGCACCTGGGTGCCAGCGGGTTTAGGGCGTGCTACCTGAGCCTCTGAGTATGCCCCCCAGCACATGCCACAAGCCCCATTAGCGCCAGCACTAACATTTGAATATCTGGTCCCTGGAATCTCAGATTCAATACATTTTCTTTGAGGACATCTCCCTACATAGAGTTACACCTTTGAAACTATAAACCATCAGCATCGGGACCACTTTAAAACTTTTGATAGCTGCAGCTGCTTGTGTTGATGCTTTTTAGTGCTGCCAATATAAATTGGCGGACCATACCTTTTCAGTTTTTCTTCCCATCATTAAACATTCATAGGATCAAGGAAACACCTTCGTTGATTTCAATCATTGAAGTAATACTTTTTTCTTTACTTATTTCACATTGTTATTGTATGCTGTCATTGGCTACTTTGAGGAATCCACCACGTTTTTTCTGTCAGTGCAGCATGATGGTAGTTAGAGATGATGCTCACACTCTTTTTGGTTTTTCTTTAATTCTTTGGTAACCGGGTAAGCCCCACTAGGCAAAAGTGCCCATTTTCAGGGGTGACCCAGGAGCAATGGCGAGGTTAAGTGACTTGCTTAAAGTCACACTGTATGCAAGTGGAGGTTGTGGGAATCAAAGTCAGGTCTGCTGGATGTACCAGGCTCATTCACAGCTCATTACTCTAACCTCTAGGCTATGCTGCCCAGGCGTTCACATGACATGAAATTCTAAGTTGTCTGCCGGGGCTTTAACCAGGCCATGAGGAAACATTGCTGTAAAGCTTTGTAAATTTTTCTGTCGAAAATGGAGCATAACTAGTAGACAACATCGGTGTCTACTCCAAGGTCTCTGGCTTACTCTAATGAATATCTGCCACTACAGATATCTGCAAGCCTTCTCAGTGGCTGGCCCCACTGCGATGTTCACAGAAAACATAACGTTTGTTAAAGGAAAAATCAAAGAAGTCCTCTTTGGAGCATCACCACATACATTGTAAATCCTCTTCCCTGTCTAGATCATTGCAGATTTCCCAAGAGGGTAAGTCTCAGACCACCTTGTTCACATCAGCTGGTGGCATGACCATTGTTGAGACACCAGGGTCATGTGCAGAGTCCAACTCAGCTGTTGTTGATGGCACACTGCCCCTTAGTAGTATATCAGTGATGCGCACTATCCCATCACCACATTCTACGTCAACACCACTGGCTAGTTGCTAAAGCTAATTCTGACTAATGTCTCTGAACTGCTTAGAGATTCTCACCTTCCCTGCCATCAACAGTTACTTTTGGCAAGGGCACAGCCATGACCATTTCTCTTATCTTCATTGGATGTGGGTGCCTCTTGGTCTACATTTCCTGCCACTGTGCCACCCCTTCTTCCACAGCCTGTGACCCCTGTGGCCCCTCCTCTCCCCTCTCAGTCTGAGGGTAAGGAAGAGAGTACAGTCCAGACCTCCTGGAATGCAGAGGCAGTTAATTGTCCTCCTCATTTGAAAAAGAGGATGAGTAACCCATTTTTAGGTTTCAGTCTGGTTCCACCATCTCATCTTTTAGTGTGAACGCTTTGATCTATACTCCCAGGTCTTCTCCTGAAGATGCCTCATTTCAGGCTCTGCTCCACCTCATACAGGACACACTAGGCTTTGCTGCTGAGGAAGAGGATTCCACTTAAAGGAACCTGTATGAATTCACAGAGGTCCTCACATCTCCTTCCATTGTCATTCCTCGCATTCACCCTGCTGTGGGGCATACTACTATGTCTGCCGGGCACAGATGCAGTATACCACCAGCTGTCTATTGTAAGCCTTTTAAACAATATAGCACCTTCTGCTAACACGTTTTATACCACCTCCACCTGAAACTGACATCATCATCAGCAGCAGCAGCTTTATTTATAAAAAGCACCTTTCAAAACCAAGGTGCCTGTACAAAATTAATTAAAACAATTTATAAAGCTAAAATAAACATATAAAACCCCATGGCTGCTATACTAATAATCAGCATATGCCATATTAAAAAGAAAAGTATTTAATGCTGTTTTAAAACTTTGGACATGGTGGTCATAATCTACTCATGACAGGTCCAGAGCTCCCTGTCACAAGAGCACTTTGCATCTTGACAAAGAATAAAAAAAATTGGATCATCATTGAATATTTCTGCAACCAATCAATTCCCCAACACCTAACCAGCATAATTCACATCCCTAGGACATTCCCTCAACACCCTGCAAATTTCAAGTAAAAAGACCAAACCGTTATGGAGATGTGGTCATCCCAATTTGGGCCATCTGGTCTTCCCTAGGGACATCCTGGTCTTCCCCATGGACATTGCAGAATACACGTATAAATGTTCCTATGGGATATAATGGGAACATCAAATTGTAATAACCTTTGAATGGATTAATATTTTTTCACCAAAGAAATACTGGCATGTTCCTTGACCTAAGCTCTTTCTACATCCCACGTTTTGTACCAATAAACCACACGGTGACTGCACAGTGCCATGGACAAAAAACATGCAAAAGTGGCGTAAAGTGCATTTTTTTATGCTTTGCTGTGCAAAAACTGTATGTCTGACTGAAACACAACTTGGTAAATCAAGAGACCTACCATTCCAGACCATGCATTCCACATTTCGTGCAAATCCGTTGAACAGTTGCGAAGTTATTAACATGCACAATTTGAGCTTTAACAATAAAATGCCTAAAAGTTAATTTTTGCCGCTTCGCTGCACAAACACTGTATGTCTGACTGAATTGCAACTTGGTACATCAATAGATCTACCATACCAGACCATGCATTCCAAATGTTTTGCAAATCTGTTGAACAGTTGCAAAGTTATTAACACAAGGATTGTGAGGTTTAACATTAAAGTGCCTAAAAGTGCATTATTTGGCACTTTACTGTGCAAATACCATATGTTTGACTGAAACGCAACTTGGAAAATCAAGAGATCTACCATACCAGACTGTGCATGGCAAATTTTGTGCAGATCCGTTGAACAGTTGCAAAGTTATTAACGCGTAAAATCTGAGATTTAACATTAATGTGCCTACTCAACCCTAAATATAGGGGCATGACCGCACCCCTATAATAATTCCCCAACACCTAAACAACATAATTCACATCTCTAGGGCATCCTCTCAACACCCTGTAAATTTCAAGTAAGAAGACCAAACTGTTAGTGAGATATGCAGTTCTAAAGACTTTACACCTTTAAAAATGTTTTAGCCATGATATAGCAAAATTTTCAGCTGCGAGAAAATCTTCTGCCATGAGCATGCAAAATCTTCAGCTGTGAGGGAAGACCAGATAGCCAGATTGCCATTCTTCTTTTGCAAAATATACATATACATTTTCCCATAGGATATAATGGGAAATTAAAAAAGTTTAATAACTTTTGAAAGGATTACTATTTTTCCACCAAACTAATGCTGGCATGTTCCTTGGCTCAAGCTCTTGCTATGTCCCAAATTTTGGACCAATATACTACACAGTGTCCGTGCAACACCACAGGCAAAAAACGTGCAAAAGTAGTGAAAAGTGCAATTTTTGGTGCTTTGCTGCATAAAACCCGTTTGTCCCACCAAAACCCAACTTGGTAAATCAAGAGATCTACTATGTCAGACTGTGTATTCCAAATTTTGTGCAAATCCGTTCCACAGTTGCAAAGATAACGTGAAAAATTTGAGGTTTAACATTAAAGAGCCTACTCAACCCTAAATATAGGGGTGTGACCGCGCCCCTATTATATATATATATATATATATATATATATATATAATATATATATATTTATACTGTACAGTAGTAAATATTAGCATTCCGTTTATTTTCGCTATTTTAGCTGAAACGAAAAAAGTGCTAAAATAAACCAAACGCTAATAATTTTCGGAGCGAAATTAGAAAACTGATGGAGCGCGATTTAATTAGTAAGTATTTTATTTCTGAGTACACATCAGCTTAAATAAAATAAAGAAAAGACTGCCTGTTCCAAAAATACTGCACTCTTAATACAGTAGTCACTGTCCATTGTAAATAAAAAGAAACTATTTCATTGTAAATAAAAAAAAAAAAAAGTTTGTTCTGTTGAAGAAAAAAATGAAAACACTCAGTAGTTTTCATGCAGTGCTATTCATTCGTTGTTTGGTCATCTCCACACAAATCTCCTTCAGGGCTACACCTGCAAAAAGTAAAACATTGCTCAGGACCGGGACAAGGAACTAAACCAGCATTACCAGAGTAGATTAATGCAAAATTGACTTACCGATGTTATGTTATGTTCAGGATCTCGGTATGGGCATCAAGAATTCCTGCTTCGGAAAAACCACGTAATACATCATCTTTTCTGTCTCAGAGTTCCTGGAAACTGGTGTGAAGCCACTGTGCATGCCATTCTTTCAGTGTTAGCATGCCCAAGTCAGGTTTTAATTCCTTGCCTGTCTCCAGCTGCTGAGATACAAGGTCAGCATACCAAGCTGTGAATTTCTGCTTCATTAGATCTTTTAGGATTTTATTAACAGAAATATCTAATGGCTGCAAAGCATCTGTGCATGAGGCAGGCACAAATATCGGTATAATACCGAACTATTCCAGTTTTTGGAGAACGGCTGGTGTAGTGTGGCCACGGAAAAGATCCATAATGAAGAGGGATTTTTGTTCTTGCAGAAGACCCAGCGATTCACCTGTGCAGGCACAATAGGGGGCAATTACATTGTCTATGTAGTGCAGCATAGTGGTTTCAGTAGCCCAATGGTTGTCGCTGTTTGTGATATCCCAATCGGCAGGAAAGGTGTACTGTGGGTGGCAAGCAGCAGTTCGACCTTTGTAGATAGCCTGGCAGGGTAGGAAATCACTGGATAAGGCGCATGTAAGCACCAGCGAGATCTGACGCTTGTCACCCAGTCCGAGAACAGCTACTTGTTTGGAACCACAAGCTGCCATTGTCCACTGTGAAACCGGCACCATATTAATGCCAGTTTCATCCAGGTTCAGTACTAACTCAGGCGGTATTAGCTCCTGTGCTGTTGCAGTGCTGATTCTTTTTAAAAAAGCAGCTTTTAATGTAGGAAAATCACTAGGAACTTTTCATGCTGCTTTGGTGCCTTATAACACTGTACCCCATACGATGGAGGAATGAGCAGGCCCACTTAGTGCTGAGATTCACATAGCCACCATTTTCAACCAGTATTTGTGGTGATTTGGCTTTTAGTAGCCCAAGGGCCACTGCATGAACAACTCGTGCATTTACTACAGCCCCTTGTTCCCGCAAGCAGCAAATGACTTTCCGAAGTTGCTCCTCCAGCTCGTACATTAGAAGGGCAGGATGCCCACGCTGTTTTCTGGGCAATGAAGGGGTGAGATAGGTGGGGTCAGGTGTTTCCCGCAGCTGCTTCATGTAGTCTGCTTTAAACCCTCTTACTGTGCTCTCGTTTATGTGCTTAGCGTACTTTGCAGTGTAAAAACGCACAGCTGCCATCACACTGTTCTCCACAGCATGCTTGCCTATCTCAAAGCGTGTCTCAGGGCAATGGTTGGCGTATGCAGTTGGACGTACTTTTTTGGGAGAAGGTGAAGTGGGTCCTATAAGTTCACGGAGCGTTGCCTTCGCGACACCTGGCTCAACACCAGCTTGTTCAGCAAGATCCTCTGGATCCATTCCTTCGCTCTCGAAGGGATACTTTCCTTTGCCAGCCTGTGACTGTGAAATCCACATAAGGATAGACATTGTTCCGTACTTCAGTAATCGCAGGGTAGAGTGCTAATGATCGCGATCACCATTAAGTGCCCTTAAGTACCTGCAATTCGTGGGTAATTCTTTAATCTTGATCTGCTGTAACTTCATGCAAGGCGCTCGCGCGGATTCATTCAGGCGCTAATATGAGCGGTACAGCCCACAGCGTTAAATAAAGAGGGCGTGGATATAAACTACTGTACAGTGTATATATATGTATATATAGAGAGAGAGAGATATATCTCTATATATATGTGTGTGCGTGTGTGTGTGTGTATGTATATATATTTATATATATATATATATATATATATATATATATATTGTCAAAGAACCTCTGTGCGCAAACACTGAGGCAAGGGTTACCCCAAAGGACATTTGGTTGGGAAGCCAAGTTTCAAGAAAATACAAAATCACACATGCCCACACAATACAAAGCATTATGGGCTGCATATGCAGATCACCACAGAATGTTATGCTGGTTCAACTTTAAGCAAAATTGCATGGTGCCGAAAGGCCCTCTCACACAGTTTGCAAAGGGTGCTAACAGATGACATAGACACGTGTTTCGTCCTACCAGGACTCATCAGTATGCCTCGTCTGTTTGACACCCCAGTGGAATGAACCAACCCCAACTTCAAAGTGGGTGGAGTAATGCTCTCTCTCCTGCTTGGATTCCCCCAACTAACGACAAAGAAAGTCTATGATTTACTAGTTAACGCTCAGCTTCCATCCAGTCAAGATATTCTAAGTAAGTTGTGTTTGCCAGATAAATTCATCTTCAAGATCTGTCAGCTGCGCCACCTTCTGATTCAGAAGTTTGGTACCTCATTATGGTGCAACAAGGAAGATTTTGGCAGATGCTGATGGACTTCGGGAATCATCCGCACTCTGTTTCTCTGTCCTATTCCTTTTTATTTACTGAATTATTCCCTGGGATATCTGGTCATCTCAACTATTGGGAAATATTTTTTCTAAACCATACCTTCAATTGCAACCAGATATGGAGAATTCTGTACTTATATATTTCCAATGATAGACTCCGACTTACTCAGTTTTACATTCTACATAACATTTATTTTACACCAGCTAAATTTGTTTAAGATGAGGAAACTAGTCTCACCCTTGTGTACGAGATGCAGGCAAACAGATGGCACTTTATTGTTGCACATCTTCTGGGAGTGCCCTAGGATCGTCACTTTGTAGAATAATATCAAAGCTAGATTGGATCCCCTTCTTGGTCTTCATGACCATTTTATTCCAGACATTTGTATCATAGGGGATTATTCAGAAGTTCCTGTTAGAGAACGGAGACATCATATGGCCATGATTATTTCCCTGTCTGTGAAACAAGTGGTTCTCCGCCACTGGAAAGATCAAATAGATATCTCTTATTATGAATGATTGCAGGAGCTTCTGAATAATCTCTGTCTGGAAAAGATGATCACCAGTTCCTGGTATAATATCAAGGGGTTCAACAAGACATGGGGTCGATTGCATACCTTGTACTATCTCTGATTTCTCCTTTGAGTGACACCGAAGATAATACCTGAACATATTTACACTACTTTGTGATGTCATCTTTTTTTTTTTTCTCATACATGCAATCCTTAGGTCCCTTTTCTTCTTTTTTTTGCTATTATATTGCTTCTCAATCATCGTTATTTTTATACTGAGTTATATCAGGCCATCTTAATTGTAGTTTACGCACTCTTGGAATCTCATATTTGGATCTCTGCTTGGGGAGGGGAGGGTGAGTTTATGGGACTGTGTTGTGTTGTATTGTTTTGTAGTTTTTGGGCTGTTATTGGTCCAGCTCTTACTGGTCCTGTCATGATTGTACCTCAGTTGTGTCTTTATTTTTCTCGTTGTATTGCAAATTATGAATAAAGTTTATTGAATTTTAAAAAAAAATTCTTTAGGGGTTTACACACTAATGGTTCTGCACACTTTAATTCTGGTTTTCCAGCTGGTGAAAAGATTTAGTCAAGTCTCCTAGCGCACAGCTGCGGAAGCCTTAGGTGACTTCCAGTCTTTTCTTGCTCACTCTATGCTCCCCTCTTTCAGACAGCCTCAGGCAGAACTGCCTTGAGCTTTGCTCTCCCCCAAAGTTTGAGAAGAAAGATGTCAACATTTATTAATTGTCACAGCTGTCCATCTGTAAAATTAATATGCATTGGGGTCACTCAACAACTTATATTGTGCTGCTAGAGGTGCCAAGAACATTGTCCAGTCCCCTCAGCCAAGAATAATAGCAGCAGTCCTTAGAGCTCCTTAAGTAATGATTGGACAGAACAGGAGCAAGGGTTACCAAAATGGCATCCATATAAACAGTTTATACATAGTCCCAACTAGAGAGTCTCTTTTAAGGGCTCCTCTGCCACTTTAAAAGTTAATTATCATCCACATGCCATGCCTGTACTGTTAGCCAGTTGTGGAATGGGTTATGAAAGAGTCTGTCTGTTTATCGCTAGTGCTGCAGCACTAAGTCCACAGGCAACAGGCAGGAATACACATTCACTGGGCAGTATTGGCTGTTATTTAGGCACCAGTACACACACAAGCACATACACATTTGTACAAAGTTTACTTTCTTTTACTCCCCCCAAGCATGTGTCTCTGAACTTCTACTTGTGTACAGGGATACCAGAGTTCAAGTCAAGTCAAACTTTATTCAGTGCCTAATCCCTGGGGCTCTAGGCGCTTTACAAGATCAGAACACACACAGAAGATGCTTGTCTTAACCTGCAGGGGACAGACTTAACATAGGTGCCATAGCACTAATAGGACATGTGAGCAGTTTAGCCAGCTTGCACGTTCGAGCTGGAGCCAGCTTGAACGTGCGCACACTGAGTTGTGTGGCACTTTACAGCTTGCACTGTGCTAACTGTGCTGTACCACCAGGTGGCAGATTTAACTGTTTACATACACCTCCTCCAGACTCACAGCAGAACAGGCATGCAGGGGCTGGAAGGAGCAATAGAGGGGCACCACTGAACTCACGAGTGGCAAAACCAGATGGTGGGATGAAGACCAGGTAAGACCCACCTGTGGGAGGTTATATATATATATATATATATATATATATATATGTGTGTGTGTATATATATATACATATATATATATATATATATATATATATATATATATAAAATGTTCAGATGTGTAGTTAAGAGGTTTTTGATGCACTTGAGGTGTGCGATGACCTATAAACCTGAGAGTGAAGCTCGAGAGGTTTATGAGGTCATCACACACCTAGGGTGTGTAAAAAAAAAAAAAAAAAACTCATACACACATGCCCTGATTGTTGTTTTTTATAATAACTGTACCCATTTTGGGTTAAATAATGATGTGCCATTGTCTCATGAAAACGTTCTTTTTATTGAAACCAAGAGAAAGAAAACTGAGTTTTAAAACACAACAGACAAAGTATTTTTTAATCTAAATGGCCTACATTAACATGAAAATAACATTGCAATGTGTCTTACTGCAGTTCCTGCTCTTGGAAACTATTGAGCTGCTCTCTAAGTACTTGCATTGACAGGCTGCAGTGATGCCGAGATTCAGACTGCTGAACTACTGTAATGCTAAGAACTATTCAACTAAGGAAAAAAAGAACAGTTAAACTGAGCTTGTCAAATGTTCACTTGTTTTTCTATTTACAAGTGTTTCACTTCTTTTTTTTATTTTCTCCATCGGTTGTCCTCGTGGTCTGCTCAAAAGGGCTGCTATTGAAACTGAGATAAGTGCCTCACATGTGACATTGTCTACTGTAGCTTGCACTGTCAGACATCCGCTGTTTTAAAACGTTTCTGAATTAGTCCTGAAGCTCCCATCCAAACCACAGTAATAACTGGGTGTGACTTCACACACCATTATTACGGCGTTCAACAGTAACCAAATTTGTGTTGATATAGGACACATCAGTTATTGTTATTAATAACTATCAGACTAACCTGCGGAAACCCCTATCTACTATGATAGATAAACTGCTTCATGGATGAGCTAAAACTGAAGTTCATCAGTGTGTTACACATGGCATGGGGGCCTATAAGCATTTATTGCATTCTACATGTGATGTTTCTGATGCTTCTTCTTGTGCAACTATATCTTGTATGTGCCTTCTCAGATATTCCTGGCTGAGTTGCTGGTTTTGCCACTGATATTCAACAGTCAGTTCTTAACATGCCTCTTTTGGCAATAAACTATTTGGCTATGATGTGGAACTTACTGTGAAGGAGTTAGACTTCAAAAATGACTCTTCTTTCCTGGAAGTACCTTGCTCCACAGACCTCACATGGGCATCGTGGTGGTACTTTTCACAGAGGCTCCTGCACTTCTTGTGCCCAGGGTCCTAGCCAGTCTGCCATGGGATAGCCACCCCAAGCACCAATCCTTAGGCTCCTATTTGAAGACCCAGAAGGGTCCAGGTTCTGATGGTGTGTGGGTTCATTTAACTGCAGTGTGTCTCCAAGTTCATCATTTCTTCATTGTGCAGTACTTAACCCCATCCCCCATACCTGATCACACAGTAGTTTAGTTCTGGCATAAAACTGCCATATTACTGCTCTATTAAACTCATCTAGTGCCTTTTGTCTCTAGTGCCTTTCCCCCAATTAACAGGTTTCTGCAGGGCCAAGAATTACCTGACCGTCTCATTATTGTGTTGTCAAGGCTATGCAGCCACAGGTCTGTAGGTGACAATTTCTGCACTAGCTGTAGATGTTGCAGGATGCATCCACTAACCCCAAGGTATAGGGTGTGTCGGTAACTAAGTCTGATGTCACAAAGGCATGCACCAACATCACCAGGTCTTCGGGGGTTAAGGATTAATTCAGCTGGTGTTCCTCAGATGGTAAAAGCTGTTCCAGATTGCAGCTGCACCTTAGCCTCAAATGTCAGCCTATCATCCAGAATTCCCTCCTTGGAGACAGCTTCAAGCTTTCAGGTCCCAAGCTGAAACCATGTCATCTCTTTGACCACTCCCTCTTCCATCCTGAGTTGATCACTAGTACCTCAGTCGTGTCAGGGTCTCAGCCAGCTCAATGCCATCCAGTCCTGGATCGCAGCCACCACACTTTCAGAACCTTCACTGCATCATGGGTCCCAGGTGCAAAAGACATGTACCACTGGGTATCATCTGCATAGCAGTGAAAACCCAAGTTGCACCATCTAATGATCACACCCAGAGGCAGCTTGTACACTGCAAGCAGCATGGATGAGAGAACCTACCCCTTTGGATATGCCACAGTACAAGAGCAATGGGTGTGAGGAGAAATTCCCCATCACTACTCTCTCCATCTTGTCCTTGAGGTAGGAGTCAAACCAGCAGATGACTTTACCGGGCAACCTTCCATACTCCTTCAGCTGGTCCAACAGCAACCCATGGTGTACAGTGTCAAACTCTGAGGAGGATGAGAATTGACTGCTTCCCTCTATCCTTCAGAAGAAGAAAACAAGGAGATGAACTCCACACTCCTTAAAGAACAGCTGACGCCTTTAGGAAAACTTTGGAAAATGTAATATTAAGACACAATTCAGCTTATGTTTCATTTATCTTCTGTATACTGTATTTCTCCTCTCCATTATTCATTACTGAAGAAATTCCAAAAAAAACAAGGCCTTCGTCCCTTAGAATTCATCTGGCTCTGCTGCTTATTCCCTACTTAAAATTATAATGCTCTGTTGTGACATCACAATCTGTTGCCATGGAAAATATTGTGATGCCATAAGCAGAGTAGTATGACATCAGGTTGGGAAGAAGCAATACGAGCTGATGAACCCTCAAGCAGCAATTATCCAGTTTTAATATATGGATTTAGAAATTAATGCTATTGTAAAGCATACAAAAAATTCACAGTACTACTATAGCTCCCAGAACTATAATACTGCACTTCACCACCGATAATAGTAGTGTTCAGATGTGATAACAACACTGTTCTATACGTGAAACATAGACTTTGACGGCAGATAAGGACTGCTTGGCCCATCTAATCTGCCCATTTCCCTACCTACAGGATAGGCCGCAGATCCTAGTTAACCAACAGCCTATTTCTTCCTACCCCCCCACAAGAATTGCCTTATGTCTGTCCCATGCATTCTTGTATTCTCCCACAGTTTTAGACCCCACAACCTCCTCAGGAAGGTTGTTCCATGCATCTACTACCCTCTCTATGAAATAATACTTCCTCACATTGCCCCTGAACTGCCCCTCCATCTTTAAATTGTGTTCACTTGTTCTTGCATGTCTCTTTTTCTGAAAGATGCTACCCTCTTGGACTTTGTTGATTCCACTGAGGTACTTAAAAGTTTCTATCATGTCCCCCCTCTCCTTTCTTTCCTCAAGGGTATACATATTAAGCTCCTTTAGTGTATCCTCATACGGCTTCTCTTGCAGACCCTGCACCATTTTAGTTGCCCTCCTCTGGACTGCCTCTATCCTGTCTATGTCCTTGCGGAGATGGGGTCTCCAGAACTGGACGCAGTACTCCAGATAGGGTCTCACCGATACTACTATCATGAAGCTTCAACACTGCAACTGCAAGTGTGTCCTCGACATCTTCCTAAGCATGCCTTTCAGTTGCCTGCTTTTCCTGTGTGGGCAGGAAGAACAATCCACAAAACATGGTGGCTTCCTCTCTCAATTAGCGAGAGAAATCCCCGGTGCTATCAACAGTGGTTTTTTTGTTTGTTGTTTTTCCCATCCTCGCACAATGTTTGACAATCTGCCACTTTCTGCTCTGTATAGCCCTACTTGTAATGCGTATCTACGAGGCACCTGGTGGACATACCGAGCTGACCCACTTGCTGAAAATCATTACTGACATGAAGAACTACAAGGCCGGCCCGCAGCTGCCTTCTTTTTTGTCATCACTCAGGATCCCACGTTGCATACATCAAGGTCAGCGTAACTTCTACAATGCACAACTCGGATCCATATATTAAAAATATAATGGACAGCTCGAGGTTCTGGACACATTGGAACCTCTCGAGCTTCGCTCTCAAGGTTCCTGTGTCCAGAACCACTTGATGGTATTACTCCCCGATAATGGATACTATCCTATCCATTATTCTCTTTTTCATGCATATGATATCAGTAATAAATAAAGGGAATAAGAAATACAGAGCTCATGAGAAATATAAGCTGCTTTGTGTCCAAAATTATGTTTTTTGAAGTTCTTCTTGAGTCATCAGTGGCTCTTTTAAGGTGCTCCTGGCTGTCTAAAACTGACAGGAACAAAACAAAAAACAGTGCACACAATTAGAAGGATTATGTAAAACATACAAATTTATTTAAAGTGCATCAATCAGGAACACTGACCAACCCCTCGAAGCCTCTAGCCAAGGCGATATGTAGGGGTAGCTAGTCAGTGTTCCTAATTGATGCACTTTAAATAAATTTGTAACTTTTACATTCCCACTAGTTATATGTGCTGTTCTTTGTTTTGTTCCCCTCTGTCCTTGACCTGAGTAGTTCATTGAGATTAATTCACCGATTACAACTACAGTATTTCAGTGCTACGTCTATGCCTAAACCCAGACTGGGGAGGCTCAAAGATGTTGACAGTCCTAAGCTGTACCACCACATATTTCTTCATAACCTTACACGGAAAGTATAAAGCAGCTGTTTTTTTTATTTTATTTTTTTTATTTTTAGTCTTTGGTAACTGGGTAGGCCACTAGACAAGTGCCTGTTTTCAGGTTGCCCCTGAAAACAGGCACTTGTGCCTAGTGGGCCTTAACCAGTTACCAAAGACTAAAAATAAATCAATAAAAAAGCTGCGTTATACTGAAAAGTCATGGATGTAAATTTATGTGTGTATATAAGAATTACTAACTCTCTAACCATTTTTTTTTCTCAAATTAAAAGCACGTTTTGTTTTTTCTAACTTTTCTACTAACCCACATATCAAATTATTTTTTTAAATTCCATGAACTTGTATGGCCCATGCCCGTTTTCTTCTGGTCTCTGGTGGGCTCCAGCCAAGGCAGTGAAACATGACACAGTGATCGGTATTCAAATCACACTTCAATACAAATTTCTGGCAAGCCTATTTTGGACCAAATCCAGTTTTACCATTTGCTGTTTATTTGCATGACAATAAACATGGCTTCCATATTCCAAAATGGGCACTATTAATTGATTTACCATAGTTTGACATACTTTCCTGGTTGTACAGTGCGATAACCGTTTTGCTGCCCCCTAATCTCATATTAACTTTTTTCCCCAGTTCATTTATATGGTGGTCAAATTTTAAATGCTGATCTATGAGAACTCCTAAGTATTTGTATGCCTCAGTTTGTCCTAAAATATTCCCTTCCCTAGTTCTAACAATTAACTTGGAGTTCAAGTGTTCTTTATCGTGTTTAGAAGAAGACAGCATTGTTTGAGTTTTTTTTACCATTTATTATTAACCCTAAATCAGAAAAAGATTTCTGCATAATCAAAAAATCTTCTTGTAGTTTTCCCTCCACTTCCTTATGATGATTCCCATCTGCAATCAGTATGATATTGTCTGCATATAGACAGACAGAGGTATTTCTTAAACAATCAGGTAAGTTTTTAATGTATACAATGAATAATAGGGGGCCTAATATTAATCCTTGCAGTGCCCCTCGGGTAACATGTAGTGGCTTAGAACTAATTCCATTTATGCTAACAATATGAGACCTATTTTCCTAATAAGAATAGGACCATTGTCATGGCTCCTTTGCCACCCCCATTTTTCCCAATAGGTTCAACAAAGTATTATGATTAACAAGAGCAAAAGCTTTTGACAGGTCCACGTACACCGCACTCAGGGATCTTGCTTCTCCTAGAGGGTTAGCAACCAGATCTAACAGGTCCATGAGTGAGGTGGCCATGGACCTGCCCCTTCTAAAACCAGACTGAAGTGGAGACAACTTCCTATATTTTTCTAAATAGTCCATTAGTTGCCTTTGGACTATTCTTTCTAATATTTGGAGACAGTAGAGCAATAGGACGGTAGTTTGTGGGGGACGGTGCAGTCACCTCCTTTAGCAAGAGGGACAATCTTTGCTAATTTCCAATGTGTAGGAAAAATCCCCTCACTCAAGCTCCAGTTGTTACATACATTTATTACAGTTTATGATTAAAGTCTGGAATAGGGATGTCCCTGATTATATAATTGATTTCTTCAAAGTTAGGAAAGTAAAGGATAGTTTGAGGGCCTCTGTTGGAACTTAGTTTACTTTGATTAGTTGTAACTTGAATATAGGAAGATCATCAGTCCCTTTTAGAGGAATTAATATTTGGAATAAATCCCCCTCAGATTTGAGAAGCTGTAGAACTAAACATAATAAGATAGAATTAATAAAATGGTGCACATCTGGCTTAAATAATATCACAACTTGCAATAATTGTTAGCACTTTAAAACTTAGTACTGTTTGTGAATGATTTTTTTTCTTATTTGCATTATTCTTTTTATTTATATGTGCTGTTGTTTAATGGTGTACAATGTGTGTCTTTGGTATATTATTGTATAATGTGAAACTTTTTATCTTGATGCAATGTGGAACTTCATTGAAAACTAGCTTTGCTCAATTGAATGTACCCTTTATTCTTGAATGAATAAAAAATTATTTACTACTACTACTACTACAGTTGAACAAACTGGTCAAAATAAGTGCTATTTCAGACACTGATTCTTTTAAGAAATAATTTTCTACTCCATCAATACCACTAGCTTTTTGTGTTTGCAATTTGTCTATCATAATATTAACCTCTTTAACAGTAATTCTACGAAATCTAAAATTTGGACTACTTTTACCATTTTCTGCTTCAAAAAATGATTTCGGGGGGGGGGCGCTGCTGAGCAGTCTATAAACGCTAAACATTTGTTTGGAGCTCCACAAATCTCAATCTAAGAACTCACTTTTAAATCCATTTACTTGAACATATTGTGACGGGAAAGTGATATCGAAGTAAATGAGTTCTTAGAGGTTTGAAATGGAAAAGTTTGTTTCTCCCAAAATCTATGGTAGAGGTGCTATGGCCTGAGATCCGTCTGGTTATGGCCACAGGGGGAACCTCTCCTGGTATACAGATGCACCCTGATCTGGGAGCAAAGCCCAAAACACAGGCTAAACCAACTTTGGCATCCATCCAGTCCCTCCTGACTGAATTCCAGGCTGAGGCTCATCAGCTAACAACTCAAATTGAATCCTCGCTCGCTGAGATACATGCCAGGTGTGCAGCTATGGAGCTGAGAGTTGAGAAAGCTGAATTGGCTAAGAAGAGTAATGAAAAAGAGCTCAACGCCTTATCAACCAGAGCTCTTACCTTGGAGGGGGCGGCGAACGCCGCGCTTCATAATCAGCTGTCTCAGGCATCTAGGTTGGAGTGCTTAGAGAATAATGTGCTCAGAAAAAAACTAAGACTAATCAGGTTCCCTGGATCTGTTCCCCTGTTGGAATTAAAAGTTTCAGTTGAGAAGGCATTAATGGCTCTTTTTATTTTGGAGTCTCCCTTTGAGCTGGAAAATGTATACAGTCCTCCTTCACATTCTACTAAATCTGAGAAGGCAAGATTTGTGATACTAACTTTTCAAAGTTGGGCTGAACGAAATAAACTCCTTGAATTAGCTCGAGCAAAAAAAACAATATTTTTATGAGGGGCACCGTTTTCATCTATACCCTGACTTCTGCATGCAAACCCAGCACAGACAACATTTTTGCCAGTTATGTCAGAATTTAAAGAAGCAGGACTAACAGCTAGTCTTTTGGCTCCAGCACACTTGTGGGTCCAGTTCCAGGGGAAAATGTATTATTTTGAAGACATTGATTCAGAGAAGGCATTTTTTGAGGCAAATGTTAAGCTTCCAGAGGATGTAGGCTCCAATCTAGATGAAGAAGAGGCAGATCTTACGGGATACCATCCTGTTAATATTTGAAGTTACTGGTGACTGATTTTTCTAATTTGTCAATTATCTTCATTATTTTTCTTCTTACTGATGCCTAGGTAACGGATATAGAGGTGGATGAGACAGGACACTCGCAAATTGGGCAAACTTTATTATAAGTATAATTGATTTAAGGCTGGGAAAGTCAAAGCTTGGAGCACGTTCAAAGGTTTATTTGATAAGATACTGTTTATTGTGCTGAGAGAGAAAGATAAGTAATTGGATATTTTTTTCTTTTAACCCTCCAAAAAAAGAAAAAACTCCTTTATACTTTATTAAGTTTATCATTGTTTGTAAAATGTGTTTTTCTTAATGTTTCCTAAAGTTTGTAAATTGCTTATTTTTCCCCTTTTCTTTCTTATGGGATTGAAAAAATAAAGTATAAAAAAAAAAATTTCTGTTCTTTATTTGTACCTACCATTTCAATGTCAGGAAGCTCTATAAAGTAGTAGTTTAACAGATGTGCAGTAGAATCCATCTGCTGCACAATTTAGTTTTTCTTTAATTGTACCACCGATTTATTTCTAACAGGGGTCCTTAACCTATTTATCAGTGACCAATAGTCCCTGGGATTTTTTTGTGCCCTGTATTTTTTGTTTGTCATCAAAAGCTTTTGTTTCTAATACCAGTAATAACTCTGTTCCTTATAGTTTTAAATTTAGCCCAGGTATCTGGACACAAAGATTTATTTGCTTTCTTCCATAATTGCTTTTTTAATCTAATCAGTTTACCTATTTTGTGTCCTAGCCATGGGGGTCTAGGAGATTTGTTTTTAACTACTTCTTTTGGTGCGAATCTGTCGCATGCTTCAAGACACATCCCAGTGAATTCACTCACTGTCATGTCAAGATCATTACACAGTGCAGGATGTGCATAGTAATTGGACTTATTGTGGGACAATTATACTGTGTGGCAGTGTGGGGGGGGTTACCTTTATTAAAACAGAAACTTGTACAGTTCACTATATTTTTACATGCAGTTTTGCATCATATTACAATGGCAGACAGTAATTGCTTTGTAATTACTGTAGCAACAGGAAATATTAACAAACTTAGGCAAAGTATTATCTTTGAATATTCGCAATGTATGATAGAAAGAAAAACATAATTTTCAAGCAGATAGTCAGTACAAATGTCACTTACATGCCTGTTGCATGCCCAACCTTGTCAACAACAACTGGCAACACTTTCTGTAAAAATCCAATGCATCTTCTGCAGTGTCATTGTGTTAGGGTTAACCATGACTCTTTTATACCAGCAACAAGTTTATGCTTTGTTGTGGTTTTGTTTTTCTTCATGTCTGTGTTTTCCTGTCATGCCACACCATCTCCGTCAGATTTATGTTAGGTAATATGCCCCCCTCCCCCTGCCAAATGATTCATGTGGTGCCTCTAAATAGCATGGCATGGACCTGTGGTGACCAGAGTGGTGGAGCGGCTGGAGCGATGGCAGTGCCAGTCAAAAGTGTCGATTAGTTCAACTAGTGCAGAAGGATCAGTGTCTTCTGCTGCCATGTAACCAATAAATACAGCGTATTATATTTTTCAATGCTGATATTGTTGTTGTCTGACTACCTTTTAATGTGTTACCAGTTACTGTGTTAAGGGGAAAGTGTTTTCGAGTGCCCATAACTATGACATTTCTTGATTTGATTTCCCCAAATTTGGGGTACGGATTCCCCAATGGGTCCTCTGACAACCAAAAGATGCCCAGGTTTGAATATTATGGGGAAAGGGGTTTTCCAGGGGTGAGTGTGGGTGGGGTTTCTCAAACCACAGCTGGCCTTTTGCTTTCTTCTCAGGGCCAAGGTTTAAAAAACAGTGCTCACAAAGGTGCCCATAACTCTAGCATTTCTTGATGTAATTTCTCCAAATCTGGGGTGCATGTTCCCCGAATGGTCCTCTGACAACCATAAGATGCCCAGGTTTGAATGCTGAGGGGATAGTGGTTTTCAAAGAGTGATTGTAGGTGTTGTCTCTAAAACTGCAGTGGGTTATTTGTTTTCTTCCAAGGGCCAAAATTTAGAAAATAGCAGTCACAAAAGTGCCATTAACTTTGGCATTTCAAGATGTAATTTCCCCAAATTTGGGATACATGTGTTACCCAAAGGGTCCTGACAACCACAAGATTGACACATGCATTCCACGTACTGCTGAAAATGCCACTGTCTGGAAGTGCAATGCACTGACGTGAAAAGCACAGAATAAAAAAAAATAACTATAGTACTGCGGGGGTGACGTAACCGCAGGGCAAAGAACCGCGGTGCAGAAATTATGCAACCCTATGCTGTGCTGCATTGAAAACAACATGATTTTGGCTTCAGGTCTTCCAGGTCCAGACGGTTAACACAACCACCATATGAGATATGCTCCTTTTACATCATATCAGGAAAATCTCTGCACTTAATCACTGGTGCATAGCATAAAGGCTGATCTCCTTGAGGTGCAAATCACAGGAGAGAACAACCAGCTGTCAGATGCTATTAGCCAGGTTGGAGGGACATCACATGAACAGTCCCTGTACCAGGACATAGTAGACTAGCTGTTCTTCTGGTAGGTTACCCTCTGGTGGACCTTTTTGCTTCCTGAGAGAATAGAAACTTAGGCTGCTCTGTGCCTACCCCCTTTAGACCACACTTTAGGGTATCCTTTCTCTCAGCTCTAGACACCATATCTTCTGTATGCCTTTCCTCCTGTCTTCTTGATCCACAAGGTGGTGATCAACATCGCCATATGGTGATCAAGGCTCAGAGGGACAAGTTATGGTTGGTCCTGATTGTTCCAGACTGGCCTGGACAGTTCTGGTACCAGGATCTCCTCAGCCTCAGAAGCAGGACTCCATGAAGGTTGCCTCTACACCCTGACCTGCTGATGAAATAACAGGGGATGGCCCTGCACCCGAAGTCAGTCCCTATACCTCTTGGCCTGTTTCCTGAGAGTTCCAGGCCTATGGCCTCTTGGAAGACGTTCTCCATGTGGTGGAAGCATCACCCCCCCCCCCAAAAGAAAGTTGACTCACAGAATATACCTGTTTTAATGGAAGAGGCTCTCACTCTGGTACCAAGGATGAGATCATGATCCTCTTGCCTGCCCTTTGGCCACAACCCTTGATTACCTTTGGTCCCTCTCACCGTATAGACTTCGAGCCATAACTCTAAAGGTGAACCTGGCGGCCATCTCTTCATACCGGATGCAGGCTAGTGTGCCAGTGGTGGTGCAGGAGAAGGTGGCTGGGTGCTTCAAAGGCCTATACTATTTGTTTCCTCCAGTGCGTAAATCACTGCCTCTATGGGACTTGCTGCTGGTGCTGGCTATGCTGATGGACAAGCCATCTGAGCCTATGCACAATTATGAGCTCTCACATTTGTCATAGAGGACCATCTTCTTGGTGGTGATTACATCTGTCAGAATTTGATTGAGCTCCAGGTGCATAGGCACCACTACTGGGGCCAGGCTGAAGCCCTCTTCCCGGAGGTTCATGAGAGACTGCCTCCGGCTGGACTGGACCGCTTTTCTTTTTCTTTATTCCTGCCACCCATCCCATGTGTGTCTGCAATCTGCAGTCAGTCAGGCGCAGTGATAGCCTTTCTGGTGGGGGGGGAGTTGACCTTAGAGCGGCCCGCTTGGCGATGGCAACCAGCGGTATGTTTTCTTGTTTTTTTTTAAATGTAAAGTTAGAAATTGGCAGCTGGCGGACTCAGGCAGGGCTGCTGGCATGCCATTGCTGTGTTAGGGCAGGAGGCAGGTGGTGGGGGCATGTTCTCCCTCCCAGCTCCCATCATGTCATGCACCGTGCAGCGCAGCACGTCTTTGGCACTAGTTTGTCTCCCTGAGATTGAGAAGAGCCACCATTTTGTGACTGAGTCAGCCGCCCTGGCCCTGCCACACAATTATTCAGCTGCTCCTGTCCGGGCTGCTTCCCTTTGCCTCTGCTCTCTCACTGAGCCCTCCCCACCGCAGCACCAAGAGGGATCTCCGACCGTCACCCGCCACCACATTGCATCGATGAGTCGACAAGGACAATGACATCAACAACAGACAGTCTGGTCAACAGCCTGGTCGGCAGTACCCCATCCGGTCATAGGGACCTGTCACCGTCTTCGGGACTCAGGAGGAGAGAAGGGAAGACAGCAGCACAGCAGTCTCATGCCTGGCCCGGCCACAGAGCATCAGCAGCCTCCCTGGCTCCGCATCGACCCCCCCCCCGCCAAGCCATGGAGAGAAAGGTGGCCGGGCTGCTGCAGACGTATGCAGAAAATACAGCTCACTTGCTCGGGGATGTTATTGTATCAGCAGATGGCTGATTGACCAGCTAAATAGGGAGAGCCTCTGAAATTTAAGAAATAACTGATCCTAACACATAATCTGGCAACAAAAGAGTGGTATGTTAGATAGGGAGTTCCAATCTAATGGGGTTCATTAGATCAGGATGGGCACTGCATATTCGATCTCAGTCCCACATTGTCACATAAGCTCATTCATCAGTTGCCCTTCACTGAAAGTCACACACCGCTTGTTAATGTGACACTATCTTTTTCAGTGCTTATTGTGCTTGGTTTTTGGTGACAGTGGTGAAGCCTGTTAAACAATGTCCAGGAGGGTCAATGGCAATTCTTTCATGGCTCCCTCTACTAAAACAGATTTGTGTATATCTGTGTTAGTTAAACAATTAATTTGGCAGAATACATCATTCAGAAATTGATTTTAGCTGAGTGTGATGTTTTCTTAAATTCTTCTTGGGCCATCTGTTTTTCACAAACCTGAGAGGTGGCATGACTAAACATGGTACCTGGTGCCTTCTCTAGTTACTGCTTAGTTTTCCTTTGCTGTCTGCTGTATCGGACCCTACACTGAGAAATTGAGGCAGTGCAGTATTTTATTTATTATGCTATTTTTTGGGGCTTTGATCCTGTCCTTGGCTCAGCCACCCCCCAGCCAGCATTTGTTGCCCTGGGACTTCCCCAAGCTGGTGTTCCTCCCTGGCTTACCCCCAGGGCAGGGCCATGGAGTAGGCACATCTCTGACAGAGTTAAAGTCCAGTTTCCAGAAAACACCTCTTGTCCCCCCCCCCAGGATAGGGCCCCCGGAGCTGGGTCATTCTCAACAGCGTTTAAGCTTGGTTCCCAGCTGGGTGCCACAGTTAATAGGGTTTTGTACCTTCAGTGGCAGGGGATCTGTGAGCCCATTCAATGATATATGTTGGGCTATGGGGAGAGGTAGTGTCTGTCAGCAACCCTTGCAGAAATCTGAGCATACTGATCTTTTCCATTGTTTTTGGAATGCTGACAGTTACCAAGTTGTCTCTTCGACTCCCTTCGCTCTTGATCTTATAATCCCTCCTCCACTCTTGTCACTTTTTGTTTGAGTGCTGTGTGAGTTCTGCTCAGCCCCAGCCTGTGTGTGAGTGGCCACCGGACATGGCCTGGGCTAGGGTCCAGTGAGCCCTCTGGACAGCAGGGTGGGAATCGGGTGATCACTTTCACAGCAAGGTCAATTAAGCTAGGGTATAATGCTACACCTGACCTGATTGATGAAAGTACGAGTCTTGATATGAACTTCTCTCAAGATGGTCCTTTTTCATTGGAACTGGGAGGACTGGTAATGGCTGGCTTAAAGTGAAGCTGTGTGTGTATGGCCAGACAGACAGTTTGTGACCGGCTAACATATGGGCCTAACTATAAATTAGTGTTTCACTCCTGTACCTGACTGTGATAAATTAACAAAGGAGGTGGCTATTTGTAAGGGTCTGATTAAATGGTGGGGCAAAAGCCAAAGTAGTTTCAGTTACCATGTTGTGTGTCGTCTCCAGAAGTCTGACTGCAAGACAGATACATATCTCATCATGGACATGCTGAGATACATATCTGTCTTGCAGTCAGACCTCTTGAGAGGACACACAATAAAGACCTAAGCATAAATAAAATTGGATTGTTTTAGTCCCTTACCCACCCACTGTTTTACATGTCTTTGGTATAATTGTTAGCCGCATATGTTACAATATAAATAGAGAATAACCAATAGGTTTGTGTCTGTTACCAGGGAGTGATAGCATCGAGAGGTTCTGGACACATGAACCTCGAGAGCGAAGCTCAAGAGGTTCCAATGTGTCCAGAACCTCGAGATGCCAGTACTCCCTGGTAATGGACACACAAACCTGTCGGTTATTCTCTATTTATATTGTAACGTATGCGGCTAACAATTGTACCAAAGTTATTGTAAAAGAGTGGGTGGGTGAGGATGCGATGTTGTTTTCTAATGGGCAGTCGACCATTTCAGTGAACTGACTTCTTACTGGTCAACCGCCGCACTGTCCTGTGCTGTGCGTTGAGCTGTGTGCTCGCTCGTGATGGTTCCCGGCCCCTGCCTGTTTTTTTTCATTATTCAGATCCTACCTGCTCTTTAGGACTGGAACGGCAGGGTCAACCAGATATTTTCATTTGCTGAGGGAAAAACATCAAATAAAAACCGAGATGTGCAACGACCGAGTTTGCTCTCGGGAAGTGAGAGAAGCGCCGCCATGTTTTTTAAACTGTTCTGCTCACCCACACAGGAAAAATGGCCAATGAGGAGGCGTGCTTGGGACGTGGGGGCAGAAGGTATATTTTCGGAAGCTTGCAACAATACTATTGTCACCACAAAACTATACTATTAAACGTGATTGACAGTACTATTACCAGTGATTGACAATACTATTATCACCAAACCTTTGAGGGTATTACCAGATTTTAATATATGGATATGCAATTTAATACTACACTAAAGCATACAAAAAAATCTCGGTAATAGTACCGGACAGCGAGTGGTAATACTATCGTCACCAGTGATAATAGCACAGTTCAGAAGTGATAATAGTATTGTTCAGAGCCTGTAATACTATCGTTCGGTGTTCTGAACAGTACTATTATCACTGAAACTGGAAAGCGCAAGCGTAGCAGTCTTTGATGCCTGGCCATGTTGGGAGTGCCAATCAAACAGCGTGAACCATCATTGGCCACTTTCCCTCTGTGGGCGGGTGGAACATTTTTAAAAACATGGTGGCATCTCTCGGTTAGTGAGAGCGTATTCTGTCCTTTGCTGTTTTGCGCCCCCCCCCCCCAACACAGACATAGCTCATTGATCTTTTGTGCTGCACAGAACCTAACAACAGGTACAACTAAAAAGAGAAAAAATACATTTTCTCTTAGTCTGCTTAGCGAGCGGGAGGGCCAGCGAGTGAGTGGGGGATGGGGGCATGAAGTAACGACAGAGGAGCAAGACAATGCGGCTGTCAGTGATGACCAAACCTTTTCTGCACCTGCCAACTGTCCCTCAGCAAAACACAAAAACTGGATCCGTATATTAAAAAAAATAATGGACAAGTTAGTGTCCATTACCGGTGATCCCATTTCTTCGCCATGAGGTTCCTATGTGTCCAGAACCTCTCGATGGTATTATGTAAGTAATAATACCCGACAGGGTGGGCGTTATTGGGATATAACGGACCGCCCAGGGGCGTAATGAGGCCCGACGCCGCAGGCGGAGGGCCTTATAGCCCCTGGAAGGTCCGTTATATTCCATAACGCCCACCTGGAGGGTATTATTACACTTAGATAATGGGGTGTAGGTGTAATTTTTTGGAAAATATGTATGATAAATATTTCTAAATTTAAGTAAATAAAAAATTAAAAAGGTTCTTTTATAGGAAAGTAACCCCTGTCTTGCTGGAATCTCCACTGGAGGGCGCTGCCATTTTTGTTCGTGTCTGACGAGGTTGCTAGTTTGCTTTGTGTTTTTCCTGCGACTTAGAGATGCGAGAGCTCTTTATTTTAGGTGTTTGGAGCAGCACTGTAATTAGAAGGGAAACTGTTGCTTCCCGTGAGGTAAATTATTTAAAAAAAAGATCATCCGGTTGAAAATGGATGCATGCTTTGGGTTAGTTCTAAGGGAGCAATCAGCGATGTGGTAGCGAGCGTCAGGCTAGCGGGGGGAGCAGCACTGGGCATGTAGTGAAAGAAAAGATTGACGAATGGAAAGTATTCTGCAGGATTCAGGTAAGTAAACAAGAGACTGATGTTTTCAGTGGATGTTTTTGAAAGAAAACGAGAGAGACTAAATCGGGGTAGCGATGGCTGCTATCACGTGTTGGTTTCAGTTTGTTTTATGTAAAGGTGGCGAGTGGGCAAAAACATGTCGGCTCGTGGGTTTCGAAATTCAGGGTGCCCAAGGATAGTGTTAGTAATAGGGCACCCTGAATTGGAACTTGTTTTAGAGCAGGCTGTTGTTAAGAAATAACGGCCCGGGTGGTAGGGTGTTTGAGCCAATCAGGAAGCAACTTTTACTTTCACCATTATCTAGTCACCGATAATGGACACTAACCTGTCCATTATTCTCTTTTGTTTGGTATGCTTTACAGCCGTATTAAATTGAAGATCCATATATTAAAATCTGATAAACAGCATTCTGCTTCATAATGGCATAGATTCAGCTAGTCTATTTTATGTAGCTTAATGTAGTTAATGTTTGCGATATATGTGCTGAATCATACTTTTAGCTTTTGGACATTATGAACTTGTGATGTACTTGGTGCTACATCCGATTTCTGCTTGTATTTTAATGTCTAGTTATCGCCAATTGTGTTTTTATTGACAAAGTTTAATGACATTCTGTCGTACAATAAATCTGAATTTGATATGACTGAAAAGAATCCAGCACAGCAGCACTGGAATAAGATCTATGGCCTCAGTATCTTTCATTAGGCAGGCACAGCTGCATGCCAGTCTTCTGCCTTGGACTTGGCTTGCTGGCTTGGTGGGTTTGGGAATAGGATTTGGGGGGATTGACACTGTGGTGCTGGTGTGTGTGTGTGTGTGTGTGTGCATGCTGCCTGGTAGATTTTTAGTTTGGTTAAGGACATTTTCCTTTTAAGGGACACTGTTAACTTTCTTCCCATAATATTTTTAGGTAAAAACATACAGAATTAATTTTATGATTGCTTACTCTAAAATTTATTGATGTTTTGGTTTTGCTTATTAGAACCAAAATGCATGAAGAATAGTTATGTCCACCTTTGTTTTGCTGAAAATCATTGATCTACTCTTACTGTACACTTCCTGAATAGTAGAAATACTAAGCAGGGCTTTACTAAATAGTGTCCACCCCCCATTCCCAACTACCACCACCAACATATAGGGCAGGTTACCCTCTGTTTAAGTGACGCAGCCATAAATGTAATTTTTTTTCTTTGCTGTATTTTTAGAAATTTCCTCTGTAAAATAGCTCCGTGAACCAGGTATTTAAAACAACCGCATTTCCTTACTTGGAGCCATGCCCCCAAGCTCGCACGTTTTGTGATGTCAGGACCAGAAGAGCGAAGGGGCTACAATGAGAGCACTTTTTTACAAATGTATTTTTATATTTTTAAGTGCCAGTTTTGAGAAAGGAAGGCTGCTTGCTGCTTAACTAACAAAATTTCTAAATATACAGTAAGGTAAAAATAAATTTTATAGCTGCATCAGTGAATCAGAGAGTAAGCTGCCCTATATGTTGGGCGGGGAGACACTATTTAGCAAAAGTAAAACTTCCTCTTTAAACAGTGCAGCCACTCATGACACAGTAGTGTTCTTAACTGTCTCGCTGCATACTAAGTGGCTAGATGGTGTTGGCGGTGTTCCTCCTGACTCCAGGAAACATGCAGTGGGAGAAGGAGGCTGGTCAAGAACTGGTGTGGTAAACACCACTATGGTGATCTGGACAGTCAGGTTTTCACCTTTGTAAAAAAAAAAAAGGATATGAATCAAACTGGTGTTTACATGGTGCGATCTGTTAAGTATAACCCTCAAAATGCACCACAGAACACCAAAAACCCCAGAGCTTCTGGGGGCCGACCCCCGACCAGTGATAGCGCCCCCCCTCCCGGGAAAATCAAAAGTTGCCTCCTATGTCCAGGTGCACTTGTTGGAGTCTCCATATCTGGTTTTCTAGAAGGACATGGTTGTCCTTCTCTCCCATTTTAAATTCTCTCCGAATGTCCTGTCAGAGTTCTGCCTTACTGAAGTGATTAATCTCCCAGTTTACTTTAGTAACCTGACCTCTGATACTGATCACAGCCTTCATACTCTTCACTTGCACAGGGCACTATCCTACTACGAGGAACGCATGGAAGGAATTCATGGCAAGGCTCACCCGTTATTTGTCACTTATATTGAAGATGCGCCTTGCAGACAGGCAGCAATGCAGATGATTGCCAGGTGGATCACATCCTGCATCGATCTTTGCTACAGATTGACTGGAAAGGAGTTGCCAAAGGTGCTTAGGGCTTGTTCAGCCAGACATACCTCTGCCCCTGTGGCTGCTTTCCAGGGATATCCCCATCAAGGAGATATAGAGAGTTGCAAGCTGGGCTAAAGCACACACTTTCATCTCCCACTATAGCATCGATGTGTTGAATCATTGCAGTGCTGCTTTTGGGGCCTCAGTTCTCCAGTCTGTTTTCACCAGTAGGGGTGAGCGCCTGGCCCCATCCTCCCGGAGAACTGCTAAGAGTCTGCCAGAGTGTGTGTAGTGAACTGAATCCATGACATTAGAAATAAAGGTTACCCTGCTGTAACCATATTTCTGTTAGTGGTATCCAGTTCACATCCATACAACCCATACAACTTCCCCTGGCAAAAGACACATGGATCCCTGCTTCCTGCATGTAAGACCTGACATTGAGGGGGCGGAACCAGAGGATGCACACCACAGGTTGAAGACATCCGGGAATTCCACTATATCCAGCAGAACTGCCACAGTGTGGATGTGAACTGAATACCACTAATAGAACTATGGTTACAGGTGAGTACATATACTTTGGCTTGACAGCTCTTCGGTATTGTGGCCTTCGTGAACCCTAAGTGAATTCAACCACCCATGCCTGATTATGACACTGCCAATTACATGACCAAAGAGCATGACACTACAGAAGAGGATGACTCTAAGAAGAAAGGAACATTATTTCCCAGTAACTCTTGATCATATTGAATATCTCCTCCATAGGGTCACACTCAACCTACCCACCATCCCCTGGGCTCACAGGTTATCTTGCCTGGCCAGTCTTCTTTACCATATTATGGGACTAAACATTTGGATTGTTCCAGGTGTTCAGGACTTTCTATGTATTGGGTAGGCAGTATTTACACTGTATGATAAATTTACACCTCCAGCAGAGGGGGCTATCCCTCCTACTAGAGCCTTCTTGTGGTCATTTCATGCTTGGTTCCAGTCTTCATTTAAAAAAAAAAACACAGAGGGAAAATGAGTTTATTATTTTTATTAGTTCCCTTCAGGAATTTTTCCTCAGTTGTGTTTCTTCCTGTTTTATTACGCAGATGTGCTTTTTTCTCTCTCCTTCTCCTCTGTAGAAAGGTACTGAGGATGCTGGGGACAGTGACACTATGTATAGTAGCAGTGTACCCACAGTGCCATACATTGGTGCTGAGTGTCAGTGCAGCTAGCCCAAATATTCTGGTTGCCACATGGCCCTAGCGCCTGCTGTTTAAGGCTAGCATATGGAGCAGAGAGTGAAGAAGAGAAAGAGTTACTGATCAATAACTTTCCTTTATTAAGCAGTGATTTTACAGCTAGGCCTGAACATTATTCACATCTACCGGGTACACAGAATACATCTTTAGTAGTCCAATAGGGCCCTGATCCGTTGCCAATTCAACCCACAGTTTAAGCAAACATATGAAAAATAAATGAAATCAGACAGTATTCCTACATAAATGTCAGCCAGTTTCAGGTTATCAGCTACCCCTGCCAATTATTCATGGATGCTATGACTATGGAATACATTCTATTAAATGTGGCATTTCTCATGAATGGAATTAAAACAAAATGTAGACAAACCTATCCATTACCAAAAACAAAGTTCCCACACACTCAAGGCACTGGTATGGTGCCAGCTGGGCGCTGCACATTTCCCGTTATGATAATTAAACCACAGTTTCTGCTTTTAAGGCATTACCATATCTAAATAGGATCGAACACAATGCCAGCTCACCCTAAGATGCGGTTCAGTAAATGAAATCATGAGTGAAAGCCAAAAAAGTACTTCCCACACGCAGGCACAAGTCTGGCACTGGCATTCTGCCAGCTGCTTGTGCTCCTTCTCATAGGGAATCTGAGCAGATAGTAGAACACAATTTAATGGGAATGCAAGCATTGTAACAGTCTCCGTTCATATTTATTTACTTACCTACTTACCCCCATTCTCTTTCTATATATTTATATATATGTATCTCATTTGTTTTTGCCTCCCTAGTTTTACAACCAGCTTTTTTTATTTTATTTATTTGCAATGTTTGACCAGGAAAGGCACATAGCTATGATAAGCTTGTTTCTAGGTGTGCTCGGGGTCTTGAGGGTGTTATAGACCTGTTTTTTTTTTTTATCGATGAGAGAATGTTGCCCATAACATCGGGGAACTTCCCTAATCTCCATCGTGTATGTATGTATGTATGTATGTATGTCTGTCTGGTTTTTCCTGTTAGTAAAATTCCCCTACTCTTCATCGATAAGTGCCATGAGAACTTTTACTTCCACCTGGACAGCGACCAGAGGTGGGCAGAAGGGACCTTGGTTTAATGTCTCATCCAAAGGACAGCACCTCAACAGTGCAGCACCCCTCTCACACTGTACTACAGTGTCAGTTATGGGTATTACCCCAACAATCTGGTGTGAAGCTAGAACCCAGGACCTTCCGATCTTCCAGCCCAAGAGGTGAGCATACAACCTGTTGAGCCAATGCTACTGGTAATGTAGCCCTCCTATTACCAGTCCCATCACCGATCAATCATTAGCTCCTGGTGCTGATACCACTGCATGCACAGGTTGCTGTTAGGACAAAAATGAGCACATTGAGGAGTTACTCTGTCATCATTGTACAGTAGCAGCCTAAACAAGTAGCAAAATTGGTGTTGGAAGCCCCTGTCTGATTGCATCCAATGATATTACTGGTAAGATCACCAATAATAATGTAACAGGGTCTATATACTTTACAAAGTTGGTTTTCATAATAGTGACAAGAAAACAAAGGCAAAGAATGCAGAATAAGAACTCTATTTAGAATAAGAACAATATTTTGACTGCATTCACACCTTGTATAACAAATGTCTTTGTTAGGTATTTGTAACATGCTAAGCACTTTGTTTTGAACTCCTTGTCTATTCCTATGTATTGTTCTGTACGACTTTGTTAATCTAATATGGAACCTTTGTAAATGAGCTCCCAGCTCAAAGGTGTATAATCCAAGAATTGAATAAATAAATAAATAGAACTGGTGTAAGCAAATGTAAATTACAAATACTGGTGTGCATCCCATCCAACCTAAAGGCAGTTTTACACATGAATGAGATTGTGACGTGATACACAGCCTCAAATTTAACCAAAACCCAAATTATAAAACTGGAATCCAGCCTCCCGATATGCTGGGACAGTGTTAATACCACACAATACTCACACGGGTCTCGTGAGTGCCCTGCCATTGTGTGAAACATGATGCTCACACATGAGGTGTCAGGTGTACTTTATATTTTTTTCACTTGGTACTTTTTTCCCTGGCATCCAGTCTGCCTTACCTCTCGTCCAGGCATCCTCTCTCTTGGTCTCTGGCTGCCGTCCCAAGGACTTCCTCTGCTCCAAATCAGGCCCTGCAGCTACCCCTTCGGCTTGCCCCCCACGGCAGGGAGGTAGAGAGCCCCCCCTCGCTCTACCTCCAGGACCAGATCCAGTAATGCTGCAGACCCTCGGAACCGAGCAAGTCCCCCTCAGAGACTGCCATCATGCCGCCACGAATGGTGCCGTTTTCCCTGTTCTCTCGTTGCTTGACATGTGATTCGTGCAATGACGCAGAGGGACAGGAGCGTGCGCACACTACCACATGCATGCCTTCCCAGCTTTGGCCCCAGCACGACCCCTCCAGAGACTGCCTGTGCACTGCAGTGCCTCCAGCCGTCACCAGAGGCCACCAGCACACCGACGGCAGCACACCCCCCTCCCCGGAGAAGGAGAGCAGTCCTACGGACGCTCAATCCTTCTCCTCCCCTGCCAACCCCTGACAACCCAGGCTCATTCCTGAACCCGGGTCGCCAGCATGGCGCGAAGTGTGGTGTCCAGCGCCTCAACCCTCAGCACCACCGAGCTGGCTACTTCATATTTTTTTAAAACTGGCAAAACAAATTAGAATGGCTTACTGTGTTTTATAATGGTGGAAAGGTGGCTCTGAGGGTGGGTTACCTGTTGTCAGTCCCACCTCCACAGCGAACTGCAGTCACTTGCCTTAGGCTTGTGTTTTGACACATGGGAGATGGGATTAGCTAATGGTAAACAGCGCCCCCCATCATTCCTTACTGCTTAATTGCGATCTTACACTGAAAATACGCAGTGGAATACTCCATACATATGGGCAATGGGGTTGAAGAGGCAACACCGCGTCATCATCTCGTGGTGTTTGCCAGCGCGATCTCCCAGAGGGCTGCACCTTGGTTGTCAATATGCCGGCTGCAGCCCCCAGGAAAAGGATTTTTATGAATGTTCAGGTATTTGTTTACATTAATAAATATTGGGACTCATGGGGGGGGGGGAGCTTGAGCCACAATCTAATACTAGGTTGAGGTACCCTCTCTGTGGGTTCAGCTGGAGCAGGTGTTTCTTTGGCCTTTCTCTGTTTTTCAATACTGACTTTCTGTGCCTTAGTAAGAATAGTGTCCTAGTCCCCTCTATCATTCCTGTTATGTGCTGCCATGGATACATTCAATAAGCATGTGCAGTGTCTTCACATAAATTGCACTTTAGTTCGTTGATACGGTTAGTGCTGTGATGGCCATATTCCAGGCAGAGATTAAATTTAATTCTATCACATACACTACTAAGGTGCATGAGAGAACCACATTTGAAACATGCCGGTGGCTGACCCTGGTGAAAACAGTGGCCCCTGTCCTTTCCGAGAAATATGGAACTTGGTAAGTGTTGGATCCCATGGTCTGTGGTTCTCAACTTCACCCAAAACGTCCAGCCTCCAGTCCAGATATGCTCCTCATCTAGGATTGGCTGGGGTTGGCCTAGTACATCACATTTTTGACTAAGACAGTGTGTAATGTCATGCATGTCCACCCCTTCATTACAGAATAATACTGTTATTTGCTTAATGGATGGATTTGTTAAAGGTATGGCTTTAAATGGGAGCCACAGGGCAATATATCGAAGTTTTTCATATGAACGCCAAAAACGATCAAGTCCCATAGGTGTTTTGAAGCTCACGTTGTAGTTATTGTCACCTGCTGTGTGTATGAGTGCATAAATCTCATTTAAAAAAAGCACATAGATTCCTTTATCAAATTCCTCCCAACATATATTCTGTCAGGGTGTGTTTCCAGTCCCCCCGATAATGCAGCCTCACCACATTTTTCCATTGTGCAGGTTGTACAGAATAAGCAAGCCTGTCTCTCTGTCTAAATCCTGCCCATAATACCGCATTTCTCATCTCTGTACCCCCACCTCCATTTTCAGCTGTTTGTTCTATTTCCATACGGTCTCCCTAAGAAGCAGTAGAGGGTCCTACTTCCTCTGCCATACCCCTGAACATATCCTGCTCCTATGGATTCCCTCTGGAATCCATAGGGTTATTTGGTACATTACAGTCAGCACGTACTATAGAAGGAGACACAGTTTTAGATGGAGCGCTAGTCAGTTTCTGACCTTGCGGATCAATTGAGCCTATGTTGCTGCCTTTGGGGTGCTTATCAGAGTCCTCTTCATCTGCTATCCATATCCCAGTTTTATTACGAATCCACCCGACCTCAGTCAGTGTTTTCTGAACTAACTATGGGGTTTTCTCTGATGCCGTTTTTAATGACTGACTGTCCTTTCTGCTGGAACGTAATACTGGGGTCGTACTGTCCTGTGGCTTAACAATATTTTGTGCAGTAACCTTAATATGTGTAGCACTCAAAGGTAAAGAGTCACTTACTGCACCAGCTGTGGTCTCTGAAGGTGGTCCTTCTCCACTCGGACATTCCAGCGGTAAGGGCGTTGGCTGTTCCAGCAGCCTTTGGTTTGATGTTGAGGTGTCATGATTAGAGGTTATCTCACTGCTGACAGTGTCCCCTGCAGCAGTTCGCAAGCCAGTTTCCACTACAGGCGCTTCAGTAGTCACAGGTTCAAGACTGGGGTTGGGTAAATCCTTCAGTAAAGCGCTCCATAAATGGAGCCTTTGTTTCAAAGTAAGTTGCTGCAAAAAAATCCTCTTCATTGTGGGAGTCTTCCGAATCCCCCATCTTATCCAAATGGGCATCCTCCATCAGCACAGTGCAAGGATTCTCCTGTGCCATTACGATTTATGATGCTGGACCTGCAGAGGTGGAGATCCGCTCCTCTGCAGGTACACAAGCCTCCTTCTCTCTGTCGGCCATGACAGTTTCAGCAGTCACAGCACCCTCTACCAAGAGTAGGGAAGTTTCCCCGGTGCCCTGGCCAGATTTTCCCCATTCACTAAAACTACCACCAACAGCTTAATCTGGTTCAAGATCAGTTGGCATTCATCTGTATCCCCTTCCCCAGGTTGTGCCTGAAAATAAGCAGAATTTGTCTAGTGCAATTACCCGGTCAACAAAAACTAAATAAATAAAATAAATAAATAAACCCTGTGTCTGCACTGAATTCCATGTGTAACACATCCTAGAATCCATTTCCTTACTGCCTCCACACATCGGAAAGTCAGATTAAAAGACCTGTCTTTTGTGACTGTCAGGTCTTTCTGTGTTCTTTGCTTATGAACACTTTAGCATGTGGTACAGATTTCCCTTTTTAGTAGAACAAATCTTTATTGTTTTCTTTTTGACAGAATAAAAACTGTTACGACTGCCATGGTCCTATTTTCAAAGTTGTCATGTGCTTAGGTATATTACATTATGTATATCAATTATAACAGATGCAGCAGTTAGAGCAACAGAATATACAATTTGAACATTTAGATGGTTACAATACAACATAGTACAATGAGAGTATGAACAATTTTTATATTCTGACAGATACGATCCCATTAGTCTAGAGGGGTTTTGCCCCTGTTGAGTGACCACATAGTCTTCTTAGCAACAGTTACAGGTCTTGGTGAGTTCAGATTGAAGTGCTGTTTTAAATTCAGCCAGGGTCCTACTGCCTCTGTTTTTTGGAGACACAGAGTTCCATGTCTTGGGAATTAAGTAATGTAGGCTCATTTTCCCTTTGTTTAAGTCCCTCGACTCTATTTCTAATCTCTTGCATGTCGTGTTTGTTCCTAGAGAAGTTATTTGCTACTTCCTGGTGTCAAGTGATGAGGTCCTCAACTATTCGTAAGCTATGAGAGCCCTGGACTCCTGTCTCCTCAAGCTAAGAGAGTTCCAGTTTAGTTGTTTAATAATAGGACAGTTTTGCATGCTCTATGGGCATCTGAGAGTAAATCTTGCTATTTTGTGATATATTATAGCCAGCCTTTCCAGATGCTGGTTACTTGGGAATTGGTAGGCTATGCTTCCGTACTAATGGTGGTTGCCAGAAGCAACTTAAAAAAAATTAAAACTTCCCTCGTGATTAATTTTTGTCTTTACATGTTGGATTCACATGGTAGATGTATTAGGATGGTGCTAGCATACGTTTCTTTTATAAATCCATATTTTATTGGCATTACTTCATACACTACACAGTGTATGATCCAGAACAGGGAAACAGCGGAAATACAACAAATAGCAGCAGGGTACAAGAATATAGTAACAGCTAGTGCACCCCCAATACAGCTTGCAAGTACAAAAAGGTAGGTCTTGAGCATTTCACAGGGTATATCTTAGTACAACTCCACATAGTACCATGCATAAGTTCAGTGATTCCTTGATTCACTGCTCCTGCAAAGATATCTTGAAATATTAAATAGTCTTCAGGACCCTGTACCAGCTCATGGAATGAAGTCTGGATTAGTGTCTATCTGGTAAATCACCCATCTCCTCCAGAATTCTTCGGCTTTGACTACTTAGCATGTGGTATAGATTTCTTGCAAGTGTTCTATCTGCCAAGGTGTATAACTTTGAACTTAGCTACATTATACATATTGCATATATACCACTGTTCTGACCACTCCTCCATCCAGCCTGTATCATCCTGTATAAACACAATCTTCTGTAGCCCCTCCCCCCATTGTATCATTGGCAAATTTGCCACCTAGCTTTGTGATCCAGCTTTCAAATCATTAATGAAAAAAAATCTTGATCAGTGCTGAATCCATCACTAATTCCTATAGAACTCCACTCAAGTGGATGCCACCGTGAGTGGTGTCCCTTAAGATACGTTACCCTTTTTTTTTTACCCTTTAAGCCAGTATTTTACCCATATAAATATGTTGTTCTCAATCCCATGCACAGCAATTTTTTTTTATCAGTCTCCTGGGCTATTCACAAGGCCAAAAACACGCACTTTAAAAATTAGCTGACAAACTCATGGGGTGACAGTATATGGTTCTGGGAGAACATCAGGTCTCTAACTGGTAAACCTAATAAAACTCCCCCCACCTTCCTGAACATTGAGGGCCAACCTACGCAGCATCATAGTCGCATAGCAAATGTCTTCAACAAAGCTTTTACTGACCTCAGTGGAGTGTTGCCCCTTAGCTTCCTTCAACACCAATCAGATACTTGCACCGAACGAAACCAGGGGACCCAATCAAACTCCCATCCGCCTTTCTACTTCAGAGCTATCACCTTTATGAAGCAAAAAAGTACATCCTAAAAGCACTAGGTAATTCCAGAACTAGGTCTGATCAACTGGACCTAAAACTAGTTAGGCTCACCCTGGACATAACTCTCAAACCCCTCACCAAAATCTTAAATCTCTCCTTGGTATCAGGTGAATTCCCACAGATCTGGAAGGTGGCAGTGGTTACCCCTGTTTACAAAAGTGGTGACAGGGCCAACTCTACAAATTACCACCCAATATCTATCCTTCCTCCACTTTCCAAGGCCCTGGAGTGAATTGTGAGTAACCAACTGATGGAATATCTAGACAAGTATCATTTACAATGTCAACGACAACATGGATTTCGAAAACAACATGGTACCACAACCGCTCTAGTGGAGTTTACCCACTTTATCCATAATGCTGTAGACAGAGGGCTCTTGGTGGGGGCAACATATATTGATCTCACCAAGGCTTTCGACACCGTCAATCACAATCTGCTTCTGGATCAGCTCTCCAATACCGACCTCTCCCTTACAACAGTAGTATGGTTCAGAAGCTACCTCTCTGGGAGGGTCCAGAAAGTGAAAATCCTGGACACCTTCTCCGACATCTGTAATGTTAACACAGGCGTTCCTCAAGGCTCTATCCTTAGCCCTCTACTGTTCAGCCTGTTCTTAAACAACCTCCCTCAATCGGTAAATGATCAGCTACTACTGTATGTAGACGATGCGGTCCTATATTCATGTAATTCTGACCCCTACAAATTGGAAAGCAAATGCAGGCTAATTTCACCATGGCTGAGCACTGGTTCCTTCAGTCAAAGCTGCTTCTCAATTATAAAAAAAACTAAGACTATGTTATTCGCATCATCACATAACACACACCGTACTCACCAACTTTGCATTCAGAACAATCGGAATACTTCTCTGGAGGTGGTTCAAACATTTAAATACCTAGGATTGACAGTAGACTGCACCCTCTTGTTTAACTAACACATAGACGCAGTCGCAAAGACGTCAAATGCAAAACTAGGATTGCTGTACAGACACTGAAAAGACCTGACTTCTGAGGCATTTAAAACTGCTGTAAATAGCTCAGTCCTCTCAGTGATAGACTATAGTCTGGCAGTATATGGGGCTGCCTCTCAAAATGCTTTGAAACGTATCAAAACAACACTAAATAATGCGTGTCATTTAGTCCTAGGTATACCCTATCTCACTCACACCTGTGAATTGTACACTCAAACAAAATGGCTCAACCTTGACAGTCGCCTCCAGTATCAAGTATGCATGCTCGCCAAGAAGTCTATGCTATGACTTACCACCCCAGGCCTGCAAAGCCTCCTTAGCCAACCTAATTCCATCAGATACATTAGGGGTACAAATAACTCAGCTCTCTGCATCTCTTTCCATAGAACCACACAAGGCCAACGATCCTACGAATACGGGGCACCACTTTGGCTTAATGCGCTTGACCTAGGCATCACAAAAGAGGATAAAATAGGCCACTTTAAAGATAAACTCCGAGTGGCCCTTGCCACAAACAGGAACTGTGACTGTGAGACCTGAACTCCCCCACATTCTCCCCTCCTCTTTCCTGCTACCCTCATTCTAACCTGCACCCTTGCCTCTCCTCTCTTCTCTTCTTGCTAACTAACACTCCTTTAGTAGGCTCCAGGTCCCCACCTCAGCACTTCCTCCCACAGTGAGTCTAGCCCTCCTTTATGACTACACTCTTTAGCCCTTAAGACAAAAGAACTGCTGCCCATCAAGTTCTCGCCTCCTTTCGTATAGTATTAGTTAATTATTTTACAGACTGTATCATCCTCTGCTCCCTACCTGATTCACTCTATATCCTAAAGAATCTCAAGTTGTTCACTTAACAACCTGTCAGCCTAGCCTGCTTTAAATTATGTGTCTGTATATTTTTACCTATGTACTCCCTGTTATTGTAATTATGTAACCTTTGTAACCTGATGTACTCATGTCTTTCTAGGCATGGAACCACCTTGTATCTGCTTATGTACGTGTAACCATTGTAAATGATGTAATGCCCAAGTATTACTATGATGTTTAACCTCTGTAGAAGAGCCTTTGGCTCAAAGGTACTTCCTAGAAATAAATAAATAAATACATACATAAATGGCGCTTAATTGAAAGCCTTTCTAAAGTACAGTGTAAATAAATTACATGCATGCATTGCCCCTGCTTCCTCACCCATGTTTCATATGACTTTGTTAAAGAATTTTACTTGATTTGTGGAACATGGACTTCCTTTCCTAAAAATGTGCTGACTCTCCCTTATCAAGTCACTGACTGTTTCATCCTTTTCCACTGTTTCTAGTATTTTCCCTGCACCAGGGTCTGTAATTCCTTGACTCCCCTTGTGCCCCATTCTTAAAGATTGGGACCACATTTGCCTCACTCATATAGTGTGGGATTTTCTCCCTTTCAACAGACCTAACAAAAATTAATGCCAACTAGTCTGCCAGTTCCTTTCTGAGCTCCTTAATTACTGTTGGGTGAATCCCATCCAGACCTTGTGCCTTGATTATTTTCACATTACCCAAATGCTGTACATTCTTTTTCTGTAGCAGATGCCTTTGTGTCAGATCTTTTATCTTTGTTATTTAAAACAGTAGAAGATGATAAGGCTTTGAAAAGAGGGGAATCACTTGGTCTCTGATGTGGAGTACAACCCAAAGGTGTACTCATTCACACTATCTAGGGAAGAAGGTTAAAACAAGCATTTGCCAATGCCGAATGTTTGCTTTCTGGCATTGGCATTGGTAGTGCAGGAGTTAGAGAGATGCATAATAGGAATGGCAGTAAAGTATTACTAGGATTATTAGGATTTTAGTGACATGTGGGAGCCTATAGGCCCATTCTACATGTCTCCCACATATGTGGGATAATTGCACCAATATATTGTTGTTATAACAGGTATAGTCTAAGTAGTTTTTAAAAGATTCCAGACAAGGGCTATTTATTCCATCCTGAGATAGTCTGTTCCATGCCAGTGTTGTTCTAATTGTAAAATATTGATCCCTTTTAAGGGTTTTGCTTTCCTTGACCAATATTTTCTGGTCGTGGGAATGGAGATTCCTCCTTGTATTAGTATAATTCATATTAAACTCTTGTAGACCAAATTCACTATGGACCAATTTGTACAGAAAAAGAAGATTCCCTCTTTGTCTTCGTGCCTCCAGTGTGTGTAGTCCAATCTCTTTCAATCTATCATTGTATTGTTTTGATTTTAGCCTAGGAATATATCTAGTTATTTTTCTTTGCACCCCTTCCAACAACCCAATATCCTTTTTTAAGTATGGCGACCAAAATTGCTAACCATAGTCCATAATGGATTGTACATAGGTTTTATACAGGGGTACAATAATGTGCTCAGATCTTCCTACAAAAGTGCGTCTTATTCTAGTTAGTAAGGACTGGGCAGACCCTGCTAATTTTTTACACCTACTATCTGATGATAGAGTTTCATTAACTATTATTCCCAGATCTCTGACACACTGTGTTGTTTTGATTATAGTTTGGTTGAGAATATAAGTATATCTAGGGTTATTTTTGCCAGCATGTAATACTATACACTTATATGTGTTAAATTTCATATCATTTTCATAGGCCTACTTTTCAATCTTGGCCAAATCTGAAATTAACTGAAAGTGTTTATGAATGGTGCTGACTTCACCACACAGCTTAGTGTCATCTGCAAATTTACTTACTGTATATGAGAATGAATGTTACTATTCATATCTTGGACATAGATGTTAAATAGTAAAGGTCCAAGCACTGAACCCTGCGGCACCCCGCTACCCACATCTTCCTCTCCAAAAAGAGCTTTCTGTCTCCTATTTAGTAACTAATTGTGTATCCATTTAATCAGGTAACTATTAACTTTTAATGAAATAAGTTTAGTTATTAATTTATCATGAACTACTCTATCAAAGGCCTTGGAAAAATCTAGTAGGATTATATCACAAGGATTCCCTTCATCTAGTTTTATACTAACATTCTCATAGAATGCAATCAGATTTGTAGTGCAGGATCTTTATTTGATAAATCCATGTTGTTTAACATCAAGTTGACCTGTTTTTTCCAAATGTTGTTCAACCCTATTTTTAATAAGCCGCTGTAATAATTTACAACAGTGAGAAGTAAGACTAATTGGTCTATAGTTTTCAATTTTACTTCTATCGCCTGACTTGTGTATCGGTACAACTATAGCACATCTCCAGTCATCAGGTATATGGCCTTCAGTTACAGACATATTAAATAGTAAGGACAGAGGATATGCCAGTGTACTTCCAGACGTTTTTAGAAGGATGGTATTAATGCCATCTGGTCCTGGACTAGAATTAATGTTGAGCTGTTCTATGAGAGTAATAATCTTTTCCTCTTCAAAGTGTATATCCCTAGATTTAGCAAGTTCTGGTATAGTTTTCTTAATTGATCTAGAAAATACCGAGCAGAAATATAAATTAAATTTGTTAGCAACTACTTTGTCATCAGTTATTATATGTTGATCCTCTCAAATAGGTCCTATAGTTTTGACCGTATTCTGGCAATTAGTATTCATGTAGGAATATAATAGCTTATTATTATTAGTAGTTGCAATAGACAGCTCCAGCTGTACTTTCCATGCTCTAATTGTTTTTTTCAGTAATTTCTGTACTACCAAATATCTATCCCAGCTTTCTTTAGTAGAGTTTAATTTAAATTTATGAAATAATCTCTGTTTGTGCTTAATTAGTTTTTTGATCTTATCATTCAGCCATACTGTGATTTTACCCTTTGCATTGTAGTTAGCCCTAGTAGGAACATAAATGTCCTCTATTTCCCACAGTATTTCTTTAAATTCAGTCCAAACCTTTTCTATAGGTTTTGAGCCAAGAAACATCTCCCAGTCTATATCCAAAATCATGGAATTGATTTTTACAAAATCAGCTTTATGATAGTCTTTCACCATAATTTTAGATCCTCGGTAAAGGTGTCCTATATTTAAATGGTATCTAATAGTATAATGATCGCTATTGCCCAGTACTGGTCCTATAGACAAATTGTCGATCTCTTCCTCTATATTAGTCAGTAATAGATATAATATATTCCCTTCCCTTTTAGGGGAATCAATAATTTGATTTAGTCCACTATTAATACAGGAATCAATAAATTCTCTTTCTTTGACATCAGATCCATTAAGGTCCAACCAATTAATTCCAGGATGATTGTAATCTCCCATCAATAACACATCCCCCAATGTTGACATTTTGAATATTTCCTCATTAAGAGCTTGATTGTATTCATTATTAGTTGCCGGTGGTCTGTAACAGTTTCTTAGTATTATAGGTGATCTACCTAAGGGTAAGATTTTAACCCAAACTGATTCCAGATTAATATCACCATTTATTGAAGGTTCAATAATAATAGATTGATCAGACTCATGCACATATATGCAGACTCCACCACCTTTTATATTTCCATCCCTATCCTTTTTATATAACCTATAACCTGGTATATTCATAGTACCATTAGAATCCTGGTTCCACCAAGTCTCAGTAATTGCCACTACATATAATTTATATAAATTCATTAACGCTTACAGTTAGTTTTTTTTAACAAGTTTAAGCTTCTTGCATTTGTGAAGAAGATATTACAACCCTCATTCCATGATCCTTTAACACCTATTTTTCCCTCCCGCCATTTATTTAGTTTAAAGACTTAGTAATAGTTGGCAGAAACTTCTTGGCCAGGAGGTTACTTCCCTTTTGGTTTAGGTGGAGACCATCCCAAGCCAATAAATGTCATCTGTTTTCAAACTCCTCCCAGTGAGTAATACAATTATAATCCTCATTAAGACACCATTGTCTCAACCAATTATTTATTGATTTGATTTTATTAATCATTTCATTAGTTGCTCGTGGGATCAGCAGAGTCTCAGAAAAGGTGATATCACAATTCCTGGCTTTCAAAATATCACTTAGTATAATATAGTCTTTCTTAATATCTTCTTCTTATTTTTATTAATGTTATTTGTACCAGCATGTACAATAACAAATGGTTTATCCCCACCATTCTTCAGAATATCTGTAGCCATTAATGTAATATCTGATATAGTAGCTCCTTTAAAGCTGCTCAGTGTTCTGTTATGTCTGTCAGGGTTACATATGTGTCTATCAGTCTGCTTTATCATGGAATCAACAAGTACAAACACATGTTGTGATATCTCATTTACTAGGGACTCTTGTTGTGTGTTGTTAATTAAAACAATTCCATTATCAGAAGGACAGGCTGGGTCATTGCTTCTATTATCTATAGATTTAGGGGACATATGAGCTTATGTAGGTGATATTTGCTTGGTTCTTTTATCACGTATTGTTGGGATAATAGCCAGATTATTAGCCACACAGTTGATAGGGACTACTTCATGAATCATGCCTGAGACATCTTCCATACTTATGTTATCTTCCCAGTCACTCAGTATAGAACATTGATTCCTAAGTGGCAATGAGAAATCCATTTCTTTTCTCCCCCTTTTTGATTTATTTCCAGTCACTGTTGACCATTCAAAACTATCATCACCAGTTCATTCTGCTTCAATTACCTTTCTCTTAACTCCCCATCTTCTATTGTACTTTGTGCTACAGGCTCATTTAATACAGGTGGTCAATTACTCTGTGTCTTAATCCCTTCAGTAATCCCAGCAGGCTCATTTATTTAGTTTAAAGACTTAGTAATAGTTGACAGAAACTTCTTGGCCAGGAGGTTACTTCCCCTTTTGTTTAGGTGGAGACCATCCCAAGCAAATAAATGTTGTCTGTTTTCAAACTCCTCCCAGTGAGTAATACAATTATAATCCTCATTGACACCATTGTCTCAACCAATAATTAATTAATTTGATTTTGTTAACCATTTCATTAGTTGCTCATGGGATCGGCAGAATCTCAGAAAAGGTGATATCACAATTCCTGGCTTTCAAAATATCACTTAGTATAATATAGTCTTTCTTAATATCGTCTATCTCATCTTTATTAATGTTATTTGTACCAGTATGTACAATAACTAATGGTTTATCCCCGCCATTCTGCAGAATATCTATAGCCATTAATGTAATATCTGATATAGTAGCTCCTTTAAAGCTGCTCAGTGTTCTGTTATGTTTGCCAGGGTTACATATGTGTCTGTCAATCTGCTTTATCATGGAATCACCAAGTACAAGCACCTGTTGTGATATCTCATTTACTAGGGACTCTTGTTGTGTGTTGTTAGTTAAAACAATTCCATTATCAGAAGGACAGGCTGGGTCATTGCTTCTATTATCTATAGATTTAGGGGACATATGAGCTTGTGTAGGTGATAATTGATTGGTGCTTTTATCACGTACTGTTGGGATAACAGCCAGATTATTATCCACACAGTTGATAGGGACTACTTCATGAATCATGCCTGAGACATCTTCCATACTTATGCTATCTTCCCAGTCACTCAGTGTAGAATATTGATTCCTAAGTGGCAACGAGAACTCCATTTCTTTTCTCCCTCTTTTTGATTTATTTCCAGTCACTGTTGACCATTCAAAACTATCATATCAGTCCATTCTGCTTCAATTACCTTTCTCTTAACTCCCCATCTCCTAGTGTACTTTGTGATACAGGCTCATTTAATACAGGTGGTCAATTACTCTGTGTCTTAATCCCTTCAGTCATCCCAGCAGGATCCCTATGCTGGATAACTGGAATTGGATTAACAATACTTATCATTAGTATGTGAATAGATTTTTGATTACTTATGACATCATTGATTTTTTTGATGTAACTCGGCTAACTCTCTTTGTAAGGTGGCTAACTCTCTTTGTAAGGTGGTTATATGAACACAGTTAGTACAGATAGGGCCTAGATCAGGGCCCGCTTTTTCCACTAATGTAAACATGCCACATTTTTGGCATTTAAATGCCTTATCTTCCTCAGGAGTTATGGTTTTAATCTCCATTTGAATAGCTGACCTTGAATCGCTGTTTTGATCTAGTTGCAACTTCCAACTTACGCGTCTTTGCGCGCATCTTCGTATGTGCTTGCATTCACACGCTCGGCTACCCTAAGTGAAGCGTGCGCCAAAGATGCCTCGCACCGGAGGTGTCGGTGAAACTGACGAAACCTCACCAGTTTCAACACCAGCTAAATTTCTTTTAAAATCAGCAGCAGAGTACCTGCTACCTTCTTTGAGTGCAATTTATATAAAATCAAAACACCTGCAGTGCTAATTCCTACAGTGCAATCACACTTGTAATACGATGATAATCCAGACCAGAAATATGTAGTCCTTGGGTCTTCTAAAAACTACAAGCCCCAGACTACTTCCTGCCCAGGTATGACTTGCTCAATGTTCTTACTGTGCTTCTGAGGACTACACTCACACACTCAAGTTAGGCTCATTTCTACGATGTCGTTCCCACTGCCCGTACTGTCTTGCTACTCGGGTAGTCTCACAGCATAGGCACAGTGGAGTGACCGACCGCTCGCGGAGCGTGCCCTTGAATGCCTCGCACCTGGAAGTGCATCGGATGAAACTGACGAAACCTCACTGAGTTTCAACGCCAGTTAAGTTTCTTTTTTAAAATCAGCAGCAGACTACCTGCTATCTTCTCTGAGTGCAATTTATATAAAACCAAAACACCTGCAGTGCTAAGTCCTACAGTACAATCACCCTTGCAATACGATGATAATCCAGACCAGGAACATGTAGTTCTTGGGTCTTCTAAAAACTACAAGCCCCAGACTACTTCCTGTCCAGGTATGACTTGCTCAATATTCTTACTGTGCTTCTGAGGACTACACTCACACACACAAGTTAGGCTGGTTTCTATGATGTCGCTCCCACTGCCCATACTGTCTCACTACTCAGGTAGTCTCACAGCATAGGCACAGTGGAGTATTGAACTGAAGCCAACCCCACCACCACCCTGCAGAGACTGACAGGCATTGGGTTGTGCTTTTGGGTCGTCAGGCAACACGGCCACGCCATTTCACCACACCCTACCCAGCAGACTCTGACAAGTGTCACGGTGTGCCTTGGGGTCTTTGGGCCTTATGCTCACCCCATTCCATAAGGAAATACAGTGAGATGGGTGCAGTATAGGAGAATGGAATGAACTTTGGGACCGAAGAGTCCAAGGCACACCTCAGTGCCTGTCACTGGCTGCAGGGTGTGGGTGTGGGTGGAATGGCATGAGCATTACAGATGGCAATCCCAAGTTACACCCCTGATGCCTGTCAGTCTCTACAGGATGGAGCATTATGGTCAGAATCCCTAACGCCCCAGGAGTTCATTGGTATTTTCACTCCAGATTTTCAACATGGGCTTTTTGTGACCCCTACCACAGGAACAGTGGCAATATCAGTTCTTTAGCCAAAAGCTGAATTTGCACAGTGACTACGCCATTTGGTACCACAGGTGCAAAACCACATTTCGAACAGGATGTGAAAAATGACAGCTGTACTGTTCATGGGGAGGTGTAAAAAATGGCAATGTTGAAAATCTGGAGTGAAAATATAAAAAAAGTGAAGTCATGAGCGTGAGTAGAAACTGCACAACGCACACCCATAATGTAATTAGTTTGGGGATATTTTACAGCAGATTGTCAACGCAGGCATTTTGGGACCCCGGTCATGAACAGTGTCACTACAATTTTCTTAATCTGTCCCAAACATTGATTTTCCCACAGCGATCATGCATTTCTGCGCCGGAAGTGCAAAAACACATTTCTTCCAGGGTGTGAAAAATGACAGCTGTACTGTTCATAAGGAGGTGTGGAAAAATGCCAGTGTTGAAAATCTGGACTCTAAATAGTTTAAATTCATGAACTTACGAGGGTGCGTGGAAACTGCTCAATGCATGCTCGTAACACAGTCATCTTATGGACTTCTGTCACCAAATTTTCCACATAGCCATTTTAAGACCTCTGCTCATGAACAGTGTCACTGTGATTTTCTTAATCTGTCCATAACATTGATTTCGCACACCGACTGCCCATTGGGCGCTACATGCGCGAAAACACATTTTCGGCAAGATGTGAAAAATGACAGCTGTACTGCTCATAAGGAGGTGTGGTAAAATGGCAATGTTGAAAATCTGGAGTGAAAATATTAAAAATATGCGAAGTTACGAGCATGCTTAGGAACTGTGCAATGCACGCTCGAAAAACAGTCATTTTGGGGAATTTTTTCACCAAATTTTCAACTTAGGGTTTTGGGGGCCTACCTCATGAATTGTGATGCTGTCATTTTGTTACTGGGTCCTGAAAGGTGGTTCTGCGCAGTGACCGTGAAGTCACCTTTCAGGACCGAATAACAAAATGGCAGTGACTGAGTTCGTGAGGTGGGCCCCCAAAAACCCCATGTTGAAAATTTCGTGAAAAAATTTCCCAAAATGGCCGAGATATGCACCAAAGTTGAAAAAAACCCATTTATGCCATTATACAGCTTACCGGCATTTCTTCAGTTCGCAGTCGGCTTTAAAGAGTGCAGACATGTTCCCGATCCACCGAAGATCATCGTGCCAGACTCCGGAGGTCAGTATGGGGTCAGGGGGGGTGTGGGAGGTGGATGGGCAGAGGATGGGCATGGGTTGGGGGAGGCAAGACAATCAACGAGGACCGTTTTTGTTTTCAGGTGTGTTTGTTCTTTTAGGAAGGCAGCCGGGGACTTGTGCCATGCTGGGGTGGGCTCCCAGCGTGGCAGCTGAAAGTTTTTTTTGTGTTGTGGGTCAGTGGAGCTGACGGGGGGATTGGGCACCCCCGTCAGCCATACAGACGTTAGACGTTTGCCCCGCTGTATTGGACTCCCAGCGTGGCAACTGAAGTCTGTTTTTTTTTTTTGGGGGGGTGTTCAGTGGAGCTGACGGGCATTAGGCACCCCCGTCGCCATTCTGACTTTTGCCATGCTAGGGTGGGCTCCCAGCATGGAACCTAGAAATCTGTGGGGGGGTTGCGGAGCCGATGGGGGATTCGGCACCCCGTCAGCCATACTGTGTGCGGTGGGGGAGCGCATGAGCATGCTGGGGCGGGCTCCCAGCATGCTACTTGTAAGCATTAAGCCAGAAGTTCCTCTGTTAGCTGTCCTATCACTCCTGTAGGGTGACCTCTGGGTGATTTGCCAGTTTCTGCTGTCGCCGTGTTAGGTTCTGTTGCTCCTCTGATTCTCTCCTGCTGTGCTGGTCTTGTTCGACACTCCTCAGCAGCTGTCTCCCACTTTTCTCCTGGGGATACCGCTCTCTTGTACCGTTCTTCACTCTGTCTATGTGTCAGACACTTTTTCATTCTGTGTGTGCTGCGCACCATGTGTTACCTGCTGGCGTGCACTGTGCGCCACTTCGGTCACTTTCATGACCATCTCCCATTCTGTTACTGTCTTACTTCAGTACAGTGCTCGTTTACCACTGCTGGCATATTCGGGAACTTCACAAGCAACACAGCATTATGACTTCTATAATGCCATGTTGCTCTGCTCCCACCTGACGTGACTAGACCAATTAGTGTCCCTGTCTACACATCTCTTAGTTTTGCCATGTTACAAGAGTGTTCAGGGAAGGGGAACTTGACAAGAAGGGAGCTGTTTATAACAACTGCATTTAGGATGCAGTGGAGTGTAGGCACTTTGCATACTGCCGATGGCAGTATGTAAATTACCTAACAACAGCAATATGCAAATTGCCTACACATTACAACCACTGATTGCAATAGTTTTTTTGCTTTCAACTGTATGCCACTGCATCTGAACAGCTGTCATAGACAGCTTGGCATTCATTGGCGCGGTGCAGGCACACCTACAGAAGGGAGCAGGGTATTGGAAGTGGGGGAGGCACACCTACGAAAAGTTCTATGGTGGCACTATGTTTCTTGCACATGTGTGCAAGCAAACATAAAAATCAGCAGTTCTTTGGCACCACCCTATTGAGTCCTCCAGGGAAGTTTATAGTCCCTTCTGTTTTGTTCAGGCTTTGGGCCTTTATTTATTTATTTATTTACCATTTTTGACCAGAAAAGGTCCAGCAATCTTTGATGGCTTGTTTCCAGCTGTGTCCTGTGGGGTGTGTTTACATGTACCTGTTTTATTGATGGGAAATGTTGGCCATGACACCTGGAAAACTTTCCTACTCTTCATTAATAAGTGCCATGGGATCTTTTACTTATGCCTGGACATAGACCACACATGGGCAGAAGGGACCTCAGTTTAACATCTCATCAAAGGACGGCACCTCAGCTGTGCAGCACCTCTCCCCTCTTATTACACTACAGTGTCAGTTATGGGTATTACTCCACGTACCTAGTGTTGGGCTAGAACCCATGACCATCTTATTTTACACCCCAGAGGCAAGCGTGCTACATATTGAGCTACTGATACTGTTGTGTTTATAGAGTGGCAGATGCACATGTGTTTGCATTCTTCTAAGATGAATGACCAATTATGTATTTTAGACATAAAAGTATTATTAGCTTACATCTTGAGGGGGAAAACACAAAAGAAATATCTGAAAATTCACTGTGGGCTCTGATTTCAAGGCCTTGTTATACATTGTACAATACATACAGATGAAAAAAAGAATAAGTTGTTCTCAGTCTGGAGGTTGCTTTGGTCTTTGTATTTTTTACTTGTCCTGTTAACTTGGTTTTCCAAAGTTTTAGTGACCCATTTTCATGAAGAAATGGGCCAAATCGTTTACACCTTTGGAGTTTGCACTCACTTTCCACATAAGAAAGGGCCTGCATATCAATTTCATGTTGAGTCCACCAAAGGGAGAGAATGTCCTTAATGTTTAACGCACACTACAGTAAACTGTGTATAGAATAAATGCTCACATACTGTATCTCTCAACAGTCACACATTATGAGATACTGTATGTCTCATTTTACCTCTTGAAACCCCTCTGTTTTAGATAGAGAAGGCAATATTCGACATCACCCACTGAGACTTTAAATCAGAAATTCACAATAATCTTTGATGCTGAATTATCAGAAAGCGTTATAAATATTAGTGTACTGATATAGACAGTGTTCTGAGCTTGTATTGTCATGTCTGATACTATGTCACACATTCTGCCCATTTGTCACACATCAAGTCACACATTTGGGCAATGAAAGATTGAGATCAGCATGAGGAAGGAGGTGTTATTAGAACTTTACTACTCTTCTACTGGGACTTAAGAACTAGAACTCTACTACTGGGACCTTCAATTTAGGGTAAAAAAAAAATAAGAGTTAGTGTGCTTGTCTGAGCTGGGTGAAGGGAACTGTTATCCGTGCAGTTAGCTAGGTGAAGAAGAGAGCTGTGAATTAGGAGGAGTGGCTTAGGCAGCAGGAAGACAGGTGTTTGGATTTAAAACAGCCCAGATAGCTTTTGGCAGAGAGCAGCAAGAGGAAGCAGGTGCTGTTAGAACTTTACTACTCTTCTACTGGGACTATATAGCCTTCCCCCAACTCTTAGCTAGTTCCACTTTTATAGGCACAGGATTTGACTGACAACATGAATTTTCTGTTTGGGAGCAGGAAAGGGGTGATCACAGAGGCACAAAAGACTCACATCCTAGAAGGAAAAGAGTAGCTCTCCCTCCCCTTAGCTGCTGGAGGTCTGACTCTGATCAAGTAAGAAGGAGACTACTGAGAAATACAGGAGCTTTGTGTCCCAGAACAGGAAGGGCAGAAGCTGTAAGGTCACGGAGGCAGTAGGACAGTAGGGAGAGAAAAAGTAAACAGAGAGAGGAAGGAGTAAGCATACAAAACAACAGTTGAGGGGCCACAAATAAGACATGATGAGAGTGGTGCAGTGCAGTGGCTGTGTAGCAGCAGTCTTACGGGAGACATTCTGGAGGATGCGGTGTTGTCCCATCTGCAGGTACCTCTCTGGGCTGAAGGAGGAGGTTGCTCATCTCCAGGCTGAGTTGACAAGGATTCCGGGGACCTCTTCTCCTACCCAGGGACCACCAGGGCCACTGCTGCTGCCTCAGAGGTTGCCAAGAGGAGCAGTTGAACCACAGTGGGCTCAGGGAAGGTGAGGGTGGTGGAACGGAGGTGCATCCTTCCAGTTGTACCTCTCCACAATTCATATGGCATTCTGGCAGAGGGTGATTCCTCTGTGGAGGCACCCACAGTGGAGACCAAAGAGGGTGCTGGGGACCTCCAGAAAGGAGACCCACAGGAGGGTGGCATGACCCAGCAGGGGGACGAAACAATTCCTGCTAGGGGACTCAATTGTTAGGGGGTTAGAACTTGGGGAGAGGGGAGAGGAAGGTAAGGTGCCTGCATAGTGCCATGGCTTGGAGGCAGAGGGAGCAAATCCTCAGGATCGTGGGAACAGCTGCACGGGGGAAGGAGCTGGATGTTGTTATCCAACTAGGGACAAATGACCTGGCTGGGAAAGGGATCAAAGCAGTGCAGGAGGAGTTTGTGGAGTTGGGGAGGGGCCTTAGATGCACAGTAACCTTCTCGGAGGTGCTGCCTGTCTGGGGCATGGGTGAGGCTAGGGTGTTTTGCACCATGGGATTCAATAAGTGGTTGGAAAACTGGTGCAGAGCTCAGGGTTTTGGCCTCATTGGGGATTGGGGGGGTCCACCTGGAAGGATGTAGGCCTATACTGGCACGATGGTCTGCATCTGTCCAGGAGGGGTACCATGATCCTAGGTGATAGGTTTAAATGCTTCATTGGCAAGCATTTAAACTAGCCAAGGGGGGAGGCATTGAGAAGGAGCAGGGAAATCCTAACCCCCCAAAAATAAATCAGGATAGTGAGTGAGGTAAACACCAAGATAGAGAAGTAGACAGCGAGAATGGCAGGGATAAATGGAGAAAAAGGCAAAGGTTGTAAGGACAGGAATGGGGCTAAATGGGGTAAGGCCATCAAAAAATGGAGGACAGTGAGTACCAATGCCCATAGTTTGGGTAGCAAGCTCCCTGAACTAGTGGCCTTGATGGAACAGGGATGCCTGGCTATTGTGGCAGTCACAGAAACACGGTACAAAGAACCATAGCTGGCATGTCAACATACCACGGTACACAGTCTACAGGAGGGACAAGGAGAGTAGAAGAGAAGGAAAAGTAGCTCACTACGTAAGGGAAGGGATCAAGACAACAGAACTAAATGGTAAACAGGGAGGAGAAGAGGCACTGTGGGTCACCCTGGGGACTGGAAATGGTACCGTAATCTGTATGGGGGTTGTATACAGACTCCCATCTCAGGGGAAGGAAATGGACAAGGAAATGATAGAAGGCATCCTTAGGATGGCAGAGAAAGGGGATATATTGTTGATGGGGGACCTGAATATGCCAGATGTTAACTGGAGCACCTTTGCTGCAGCCACATCCAAGAGCAATGTCATTCTCGATACCCTACAGGGGCAGTGCCTCAGACAGCTAGTGTTGGAACCCACTTGGGAGGGAGCAATCTTAGACCTGGTACTCTCAAATGGGGATGGAGAGAGGATCTCAGATCTAGAAGTAGGTAGCCATCTGGGAACAAGTGACCACCAGTGTGGTTCACAATAAACACAGCCGCAGAGTCAAGCCATATAAAAGTGAGGGTACTGGACTTTAGGAGGGATGATTTTGTCAGAATGGTAGAAGGCCTCAGAAAAGCACTAGCAAACAGGCAAGAAGGTGGGGTATAAGAACAATGGGTGAACATCAAAACTGCCATCACAGAGGCAACAAGCCTTTGTGTGAAGCAAATAAACAAATCAAAATGAAATACAAAACCACTATGGTTTTCAAAATAGGTGGTGGGGAAGGTTAGGAAGAAAAATATAGCATTCAGTAAGTATAAGGAATCACAGAGGGAGCAGGACAGAGAACTGTACCAGTTAAAGCAGAAAGAAGCAGGGAAGGCAGTCAGAATAGCAAAGGCCCAAACCAAGGAAAAGATAGCAAACTCTGTTAAGAAGGGGGATAAAACCTTTTATAGGTATCTTAGGGAGCGAAGAAAGGCCAAGGGAGGGATAGTGAGGTGTAATAAAGGGGAGAGTGGGTGGGCAGAGAGTAACAATGAAAAAGCAGGGATACTGAATGAATGTTTCTGCTCAGTATTCACAAAAGAAGAGGAGGGGGAGGTAGCTAATCCAATCAGTAGAAGCACTCTGATGGGGGGGTCGATACCAGTCCTTTCACAGAAGAAATAATTCTGAAAGAACTCCTAAAACTGAAGGTGGACAAAGCAGTGGGGCCTGATGGGCCTCACCCCAGAATTCTAAAAGAACTAAGGGGAGAACTAGTGACACCACTGACTACCCTTTTTAACAAATTGTGGGAGGATGGTGTGGTACCTGAGGACTGGAGGAGGGTGGATGTGATTGCCCTTCACAACAGTGGAAGCAAGGCAGAGGCAGGAAACTGTAGACCTGTTAGCTTGACCTCAGTGGTAGGGAAAATGATGGAATCACTTCTGAAAGAAAGAATTGTTGAGTAACCTAGAAGTCAGTGGGGCACAGGACCCAAGGCAGCATGGATTCACAGCAGGAAGGTCATGTCACACGAATCTAATATATTTCTTTGACTAGGTGACCAAAGTAGTAGACCAGGGAGAGGCTGTGGACATGGCCTACCTAGACTTTAGCAAGGCATTTGACACAGTCCCACACAAAAGATTAATAAACAAATTAGCCAGCCTGGGAGTGGGTCCCAGGGTGGTAGCCTGGGTAAAAAATTGGCTAGACAACAGGTCACAGAGGATAATAGTAAATAGAGTCCACTCTGAAGAAAGGGGGGTTACTAGCAGGGTGCCGTAGGGTTCAGTATTGGGTCTGGTCCTTTTTAATGTCTTTATAAGTGACATTGCAGAGGGACTGGAAGGAAAAGTATGCCTCTTTACAGATGACGCAAAGATCTGCAACAGGGTTGATACAAAAGGCGGGGAGCGATCGGGCTTCGAGGTCCACTGGACCACCAGGGATATGTTCTTGGGGGTTCGAATACTTTGCAGCCGTAATCGGGCTGGTGGGGGGTGGTTTACTGTACACTTTTTCCGCGATCGGGCTGGTTGGGGGTACTTGAGCACTTTAGCCCGGGCGATCGGGCTTCACGGGTCCACTGGACCACCAGGATATGTCCTTGGGAGGGGATTGACACTTTGCTGCCCGCGATCGGGCCAGTCGGGGTGGGGTTAACTAATGCCCGCATCGGGCCAGTCGGGGGTGGGGTTAACTATGCCGCGATCGGCCAGTCGGGGTGGGAGGTTAACTAATGCCCGCGATCTGGCCAGCCGGGGGGTTGGGGGATTTTTACACTTTTGTCCACGATCGGGCTGCAGGGGATCGGCGCACCTGCATGCTAATGGCATGCAAATGGGGCCATAAATAGATGCAAATGGCCCCCCCTGCGCCTTGCATGAATTATGGCCCCATTTGCATGTCACCTTTTGAATATGGGAAATTTGCACATGGCGCAGTGGTACTTGCGCCACCGCAACTTGAATGCTCCACTCTGACCACTTGCGGTGGCGCAAGTTTCACTGCGCCATGCACAGTGGCTGTGGCCGGGGGTAATAGTCAAAGGAGTTGCTCAATAGCGCAACTCCTTTTGAATATCGCCCCGGCCACACCCCTGCGCAACTATTTTGTGCAGCACAAGGGCTTGCGCCACAAAATAGCGCAGTTTGAATATCCAGCCCACAGTCTCTATCTGGGCAGCACTTTAGGAAGTGACATTTATTTATTTATTGAAGAATATCAGATAACACCATGGAATCAAAGGCTCCTTTACAAAGGTTCCACGTCATTAAAAACAGCGACAACAGGGACAATAGTAACAACTAACACAATAATTACAGAAATGGTTACAAAATGGTTACAAATGGATATGAAACATTTTTACAGATGACACAGAATAGCAGCTGAGAATACAGAGTTTGAGTGCGGCCAAACATAGGTACACAATGCAAAGGGTAGTAGGTACAAACATACACTGCAGGTCGGTGGTGCAAACCATGCCGTGGTGGTTATTTGTTCACCAAGGCCGGACTGAGATGTCCATTGTCAAAATATAGGCACACCCAGGGGCGGCTGGACCAGTGTTAGGTCCATAGTCGTGGAGGGTGGGGAGGGGGGAGTAGGAAGGTCGGATTTACAGGCAGTCGCAGACTGATTCATGGGTGATTAGGTCTCTTAGTTGGTACTTGAACTGACCAAGTTTGGGTTCAGTGAGGAGGGAATTAGGGAGTGAGCTGAGCCAGTTTGGGGCCAGATATCTAAAAGTTGTTTGACCCGAGGTGGTCTTACAGTGAGGTACCTGAAGTGGGTTGTCGCCGATTGCTGTGTGAGGTGGGTGGACAGTGGTGCCTGGAATAGGGGAGAGAGGGCAGGTGGGAGTAGCCCTGCTGTAATTTTCTTAGCAAAGAGGCAGGCCTGGTATTTTAGCCTCCCATCAAAGTTTAGCCAGTTTGTTGAGGCGTAAAGGGTACAGGTATGTGTAAGTCTAGCACAGCCTATAGCAAGTCTGCAGGCCTTATTAAGGGCCAGTCTAATTTTGTGTAGGTGTGTGTTGTCAGCTGCCCCATAGATGATGATCCCATAGTCTATTAGAGATAGAATGGATGCAGAGACAGCTAGGTGGAGAGATTCCGGAGGGAGGCAGTGTTTGTAGCAACGAAGGAGACCAATGCGTACATTGACAGCGGTGCTCAGTATCTGGATGTGGTCATGGTAGATAAGACCAGAGTCTAGGGTGATACCAAGGTATTTGAAGGTGGTAACTTGTTCAAGGGGGTCATTTAGGGAGTTCAGTATGAGCAGGGGTTGTCCTATGTTCTTGTTTTGGGGGTGTGCAAACATCATGGATTTAGTTTTTTTGTAATTTAATACGAGCCTATGCTGAATGAACCAGGATTCAGCTTCTGAGAAAGATTTCTGGAGTGCCGAGCGGAGGGCCGAGGTATCAGTGTGAGAGCTGTAGAGGATGGCATCGTCTGCATACAATAGAAGTTTCCCGGAGCAGGCTTTGGGCAGAGAGTTGAGGAACAGGGAGAAGAGTAGTGGGCCAAGAATAGAGCCCTGAGGCACCCCTGACCAACTTGGAGGGGGGGGGGACAGGGAGTGGGCAATCCTGACTTTCTGGGTTCTCTGACAGGTAGCTGGCAAACCAGCCAGTGGTCACAGGGGACAGGCCTATCTGTGTGAGGGAATCCAGGAGAAGCGAGTGGTGCACCATGTCAAATGCCTTAGAAAGGTCTAGGAAGACAGCACCAGCAGTGTGGCCTGTGTCCAGAGATGTGTGGAGGGCGTTTGTAAATTCCAAGAGGGCTGTGGTGGTACTGTGGTTATGACAGAAGCCATGTTGTTCAGGACACAGGAGGCTATATTTAGAAAGGTAGTCTGTAAGCTGGATGGCCATGATTTTCTCCAAGGTTTTAGAGAGGGGAAGCAGGATTGATATAGGGCAGTAGTTCCCAGGCAGGGTGCGGTCACCGTTTTTAAGGATAGGAGTGATGAGGGCAGATTTCCATTTGGAGGGAAACTGGCCCAGTGATAGGGAGCAGTTCAGAAGCATGGTGAGAGGAGGGAGAACTTCACTGAAGGTGAGTCTAAGCAGTTTAAGGTCTAGAGTATCACTGCTGAAATGAGATTTGCTGAGGGCCTTGAGTAAAAGAAGGGCAGCTTCACGCTGAGAAACTGCTTTAAAGTGGAATGGAGGGTGAAGAGGGAGCAATGCTGTGTTTGGGGGGTGGGGGAGAAGAAGTTGGGAGGGAGAACACCAGTTAGGTCAGAGAAGGTGTCATTAAATGTATCTGCAATCAGGGCAGGGTCTGTGGTGATAGATCCGTTGGCCCTGATTTGGGTGGGAGGTGCAGTCGAGGTTTTGCCACTTAGCATTTTGAGGGAGTCCCAGAACTTGTGACCTGAGCCCCATGTGGTGGTGAGCAGGGTTTTGTAGTACTCAGCCTTTGCCTTTAGAATACTCCAGGTACATTTATTGCACACTTCTTGGTAGTGCTTCCTGTCAGTGGGCTTACCAGTATCCAGCACAATGTGCAAAAGATTGTCATAATTGTGCAGCTGGTCCAGCAGGGCTTGTGATATCCAAGGAGTGTCAGCCCCTTTAACTCTTTGTTTGGCTAGGGGTGCATACCGGTTGCAGGCAGTGTTGAATGTATCAATGAAATGGTGGAGGGCAGAGTCAATGTTCAGTGCTGTTTTGATGGGGGACCAGTCACTAGCTAGGAGTCACTGTCTAAGGGCCCGAAGTTTGCCGGGTTTGAGGCGGCGTTGTAGGATAGTTTTGGGGGAGGGCTTATTAACACTATGTGACCAGTGACAGAGCACTGGGGAGTGGTCACTCAGGGCATTGGGTAGTACCCTGATCTGGGTAGCTTTGTGTGGTGCATTGGTGAGCACTAGATCAAGGAGGGTGGCAGCACCAGTCTTCTGGCTGATTCTAGTGGCAGTGGTCACAAGTTGGGACAGGTTTTGAGAGGCTGCAGCATCCCTAATGGGGGCCGATGTGTCAGCAAGCCAGTTTGTATTAAAGTTCCCGAGGGCAATGATGTCAGCACTGTCAGGGGGTGTCTGGAGATGGGTGAGGACAGAGTGGAAAGCAGTGTTCTGATTTCGGGGAGGGATGTATATGGAAGAGAGGAACAGTGGGGCTCTGTTTGGGGCAAGAGTGATCTTTAGCGTGAGAGATTGGGCCCCATGCTTGAGGGATGGGGACGGTAGGGCGAGACACTGTAATGATTCCTGGACATACAGTGCACAACCATCCCCTTGTTTTGAGGTTCTGTCGGCACGGTAAAGCGTGAACCCGGGAAGTGAGACTGCGGAGTCAGGGGTGTGGTCATTGAGCCAGGTTTCAACTACTGAGATGACATCAGGGCGATTCTGGGCAACCTATCCCTGAAATTAATCAAATTTCTTGAGAAGGCTACATATATTAAGGGAGGCGATTATGAGGTTTTTGGGGGTAGTAACTGTTGGGAGGGGAGGTGGGTCCTGAGTTTGGATGAACATCTCCAAGAGGAGGAGTAGGAGCAGGATGATGCGCAGGGGTGCCAATTTTAAACTTTTCTTCATTAGCTTAGGCATCAGTAGAGAGTGGGAACAGCAACGTTTGGCGATGAGAGTGGGTAGGTCCCATTGAGAGGGAGAGGCAAAGCAGAGTAGCATCCACTGCTGCACCACGGTGGCACCTGTAGGAGGAGTTGAGCGTGGGGGGAGTATGGTCCATTGGTAGAGTGAGTGGTATAATTCAGTGGGAGAGGTGGGATGGGGGGGCTAAGGTGAGAAGCCTTGTGACAGGTGGTTCTGGTTCGCCATGTTGAGGGACAAGTGGAGCATCCTCTAGTAAAATGATGGGTGTTATGGTTAGCAGCACAAGCCACATGGTGGTGCAGGTAATAGATAGCAGTGTTTTGATGAGCACAGAGTGGTTGGGGGGGGGAGGGAGCTAAAAGCTTTAAGAGCTTTGAAAAGAGTGCAATAACTTAGTCTGACTTGTTGGCTTAGTGGCAGAGCTGCTGACTTAGGTGTCAGGAGCACAGAGTTTGAGACCTGCAACAGAACAGTAGTAAAACTATTTTTAGCAGAATAGGGCACCAGAAGCATTAAGGGCTTTAAAAGACTGAGAGAAACTATCTTGTGTTGTTGGCTTAGTGGCAGAGCTGCTGACTTAGATGTCAAGGTCACAGTTTTTGAGACCTGCAGCAAGACAGTAGGAAAACTAAATTATTTTTATTTTAGCAGACTATGGAGCCAGTAGCTTTAAGAGCTGTAAAATACTGAGAGCAATTAGCCTGACTCGTTGGCTTAGAGGTAGAGCTGCTGACTTTGGAGCCAAGGGTACAGGATTTGAGACCTGCAGGGGGACAGTAGCAAACTATGAGGAAACAGAGTGATGTGAAGAGACAGAGACAGGGGCTAGGGAGGGCAGTATAGTGACTCCTAGAGTTCAGGAAAAAAATATACTATTAGGTACAGAAATGAGGAGAGTGAGTAGAAGGGTGTCTGGAAGGGCACAGCAGCACCCCCCAGTGGTTGGAGAGTATAAGCTGCAAATGAGAAAGTGGGCACTTAGAATATGGACAGGGTGAACTTGTGATGTGTCACGTGACTAGTAAGCAGCAATAAAGGGAGAGCCAAGCTTTGGTTGGTGGGGCAGTCGGTACGCAGCGCCGATGGGGTAACACCCCTGCACAAGTAAGCTGGAAGGAGAGGCTCACCACAGCTCTCTGGAGTCCACTGATGTGAGCTCTTCAGCCAGGCAGTGTTCTGACCTGATGAGGGGTTTCCCCATACAGGTTACTCACTGATACCAACTTCAGATGATCTCACACAGTTGTGAAGAAATTCACCCCGAGGGGCCTTGAAAAAGAAGGTCTTCACCACTAGCTGGCACACAGACTGATTGCTAACACTTCTAGGGTGAGAAAATGAATAGAGTTGTCCTCCTTCTAAAGTTGGCCTGCTCAAGGCAAGGGACCAACCTACACACACTCAGAACTCTCCAAGCTCCAAACTGATCTCTAACTACTGAGTCAGAACTGCAGCAGATTGCACAAGCACAGTGTGGTCCATGCTGCTGTGAGAGTTCTAAAATGCAAATGAGCTCATTGCACACAGCAGCAGCCAAGCAAAGAGGGCTTATTTGAAACCCTACAAGGATTCAACCTTTTTGAGTGCTGCCCACCTTCCTATACTAATGCTGAAGGGGTTCTAGTAAACCCTGGGGAATCCGATTGTTACAGTCACCGCCACCAGACCCACTTGCTGTCTGCAGCAAGGATTTTTGACTGCAACACAGGCCATCCCACCCCTGGGTGCCCTACGAGGAGGGTTGGTTGCTTACTCCTCCTCTACCGATGATCAGCATAGGCAGGTCACCACAGAGTGCACAGAGCCGTGGTGAAGCATCTTCAACCCTACCTGTCAAACTAGCTCAGGACCTTCCACAGTGGCTCTAGGAAGCCTCCTGAAGCATGCCCTGACAGGACAGGACTGGCCATTCACTACCCGAGTTTGGGCCACCAGCCTATCCATCCCCATGTCCTCTAGGAAAAAGCTATCTATCCACTACACTACCCAAGGGGCAACCTATACCCATACACTGTACATTGCGTTAGAAACATACATATGATATTGCTATGCATTTCCCAAACCCAATACTATACACTTTACACCCGAAAACAAAATGTGTAACATTTCCTAGTTAAAACATTTAAAACACCCACAAGACCTCTGACTGAGCCCTGAATTCCTCTTTGTCTTCTTTTCTTCTTCCAGGAACACCTGTAAAACAAAACACAACAACCTGCAAGAGAAACACAACCTGCAACAAAAATCTACCACACAGCAGATACAATCCAATCCCAAAAAATATTTTTAAAGGGTTTTCTATAAAACAGTATAAAAGTACAAAACAATGCATACAATTTGGGGAAAGGGGAACCCTTAATTGTCCATCTAAGGTTGCAATGTCCAAGAGTGCAAGCCCTCCCAACCAAGAATGTCTCTGGAATGTGGTAAAGCCAGTCCAAACAGTTCTTGCAAGTGGGTCACAACCCACTGTAAAATGTCCAGAAACGCAAGTCCATGGGACTAGGATGGTATTTACATGACAACTTTAGGTGACAGTCATTTAAATGAAAATAACAGAAACTTGGCCCTATCAGTTCAGATGTGCAGGTTGACTTTCTGCATCACCAGTGTCACCAATCAGGACCTCGCCTTCAGGCTCTCTTGGCTGTAGACAAAATATTTGGACCCAAATCTTCTATGACCTTTGACTTCTGCATCTGTTGAGCAAAAGAGAAAACTGCAGCCTCTGGCATCCCTCATTCTCTCATGGGGGGATGATGCACACCAATCTTCCAGATTTCTTCAGCCGATTGCCTGCTGATCCTGTGGTCCACCAACCATGGCTTGCAGTCTCTGGTTTCATATACTTTTCACAAGCTGGAATGTCCAGGAACTTTCAACCATAATACCATTGAGGGTGGGGGCAGTAAATGGTAGTCCCATCAGGACGGATCATCTTGGCAGAATGAACAGTCTCATTGCCTTCTCTGTCTATGACCTACCTAGACTTCAGTGACCAAAGTAGTAGACTAGGGAGGGGCTGTGGACATGGCCTACCTAGATTTTAGCAACCAAAGTAGTAGATCAGGGAGGGGCTATGGACATGGCCTACCTAGACTTTAGCAAAGCATTTGACTCAGTCCCGCACAAAAGATTAATAAACAAATTAGCCAGCCTAGAAGTGGGTCCCAGGGTGGTAGCCTGGGTAAAACACTGGCTGGACAACAGGACACAGAGGGTAATAGTTAATGGAGTCCACAGTGAAGAAAGGGAGGGTTATTAATGGGGTACCACAGGGTTCAGTACTGAGACTGGTCTTTTTTAATGTCTTTATAAGTAACATTGCAGAGGGACTGGAAGGAAAAGTATGTCTCTTTGCAGATGACACAAAGATCTGCAACAGGGTTGATACACAAGGTGGGGTGGAAAGGATGAAAAGGGACTTGGCAAGGTTGGAGGAATGGTCAAATGTATGGCAGCTTAGATTCAATGCAAAGAAATGCAGAGTAATGCACTTGGGAAACAAAAACCCAGGGGAAGAATACACAATGGGGGGTGAAATACTAACAACAACAAAAATGGAAAGGGACCTGGGATAGTCATATCAGATGACCTAAAGGTGGGCCAGTAATGTGAGAAGGCAGTAAGGAGGGCTGAAGGGATACTGGAAAGCATAGGGAGAGGCATCACCAGTAGAAAACAGGAAGTTGTTGTACAGACAGTTGGTAAGACCACATCTGGAGTACTGTGTACAGTTCTGGAGACCCCATCTCTGCAAAGAGATAGACAGAGTGGAGGCTGTCCAGAGGAGGGCAACCAAAATGGTGCAAGGTCTGCACCAGAAGACATATGAAGAAAGACTAAAGGAGCTTAAGATGTATAGCCTCAAGGAAAGGAGGGAGAGGGGGGACATGATAGAAACTTTCAAATACCTCAAGGGAATCAACAAAGTCCAAGAGGGTAGCATCTTTCAGAAAAAGAGATGTGCAAGAACAAGGGGGCACAATTTGAAGATAGAGTGGGGATGGCTCAGACGTAATGTGAGGAAGTATTTCTTCACAGAGAGGGTTGTAGATGCATGGAACTGCCTTCCTGAGGAGGTTGTAGAGTCAAAAACAGTGGAGGAATTCAAGAATGCATGGGACAGACATAAGGCAATTCTAGTGGAGGGGGTAGGAGGAAGTAGGCTGTTGGCTAACTAGGATCTGCAGCTTATCCATTAGGTAGGGAAATGGGCAGACTAGATGGGACAATCAGTCCTCATCTGCCATCAAATTCTATGTTTCTATGACAATGATGGAGTCAAAATGGAGGGTGGGGCCCACCTTCAGCTTGTCTTTAAAAACTTTTTTTCTTGTGGCTGGTCCAACCTCGTTCTTCCAGCACCAAAACCAACTTGTGGCCACTCTGGCTTCTTCCATTAGCCAGTCTTCCCAGTGGTCATCAATGGTTTCCCACATCTGAGGCATGTAGGGATACTTCAAGCCAAAGACTTTTTCAGCCTTCCTCCTGATGATCCTCTTCTCTTTGCTACTTTTTGCAATCACCTGCCCGCAGCCTGGCTTGGGGGTGGCCAGGTCTGTGACAGCAAAGCCTCTTTGTTCCAAACAGGAAAATCACAGTCCACTCTTTGCTATAACTGGAGGCATGGGCCTCCAAGGTGATGAGGTCTTCCAACTACTCATCCACACCCAGCAAACTTGGACTTGGTCCTCCCTTCCATGGGCCCACCATTCCAGACAAGCAATAGCTAGGACTCACACAGCCTCTGCTTGGGCTGAGGGAACACTGTTTACTTTCACAAAGTCACTGTTCTCAAGCCTTGCAAAGAATTCCCCACAGAAATCCTCAGGCCCTTTCTCACACACTGCAGCATTATTTTTTTCAATTGTAGTCTCTTCATTCAAACTCCAAGTGGGGGTCAAGTGGACACATCGGACACTCTATTCAGGAGGGCCACTTGCCATAAACATACCAAACATGATCCTGCATTCCTGGCAGTGAGGGACAGCTATTACATCCCGTCCAACCTTCATACTCACAGCACAAACACTAACTGGGTATCCAAGGAGTGCTATAACTTTGTGAGCTCCCACATAATCAAACTCCTCCTCAAACTTTCTGAGCTCCTGTTCTTTCTGAGCAGTCCATATTTTCACATGCAAGGAATACGGTCTTTATCCGCTAGCCATCTTGGTGGACTGCCAAACACACAACAAAGTGACTGTTACTTGTTGCACTTGCTCAACTCAGAAACCTGCTCTGTAAACTGCACATTTCATTTTACTTCTGTGGCCTGCACTTTTACACTGCTCACTACTGCTGCTTGTTTTATTTACTACTGCTGCTCTTTCCTCATCGTCCCTCGCACCAGCACGGCATGCCCAATTTGCATTACATCAAAGGAAAAATCTCACTTTGCTCACTTTAGTTCAGTTTCACTTGCGATTAAATGAATCCATCTTCAGCTGCCCAGAAACACTTTTTGTTGCCAAACAAATACTTTTTTGGTACTTACAGATGTTGAAATCCTCTTTTCCTCCACTGTGGCCTACACGTAGCTGACAGCTGCCGTACTCTCACAACGGAAGGTCCCAACCAGTAATTGGCACTGCAGCACACAGAATTTACAACCAGAATGTACATCCCATTTAGTCTCTTGCAGGATCGCCCGACGGGTTGCCCGAAAATCATCTGCTTTTGCTGAAAAATCCACAAGGTTGTACAGAATGCAGACTACTGGGTCTCTGCCTCAAATGCTCTTTCCAACACTCCACCATGAGCAAATGCACAGTCCAGCACAGATTCCAGCTTGCGGGCAGGGTTTATATCAAATGGTCCAATCACATGAAGCCATGCAGATGAGGAGGGTCTGTCTCCCCCCCCCCCCACAGAGACTCCTCGAGCCATGGAACAAGTTTTAAAAAGCAATGACTTTTTTTCCTCAAGCAGGTTTTTGCACAAAAATTCCATAAGGCGGTCCACACTTTTCAAGGTAATCCATGCACTGTTAGCAATTTTCAAGGCAGGTCACAACTTTTTTCTCTCAGAAAAACAGTTCTTTGGATGGGCGCACCGCCACCAGACAAAAATACCACAACCATATCCTTGCATGGCAACTGCACTGTCCCAAATCCCAGACGAGCCCCCATTTTTGTAACCTGGCCCCCCCCCCTTTTTGGGCACACAGACAAGGCAACAACCACAATTGGCAGAAAAGGTATTATGCATGTCATTAGGGTAACACCTGGCTCAGGCATCTCAGAGGTCAGGGGAAGGGCACAGAACAACACTTCTATTTTATCCAAGTTGACAGATCAGTACCAGGTCTATAGTGTGTCTACTAGGTCTGAGAGGGCCCCAAGAATGCACACAGATCACATAGAGATGGAATGTCCACAAACAGGAATGGCATTGTACTGTATGGCTTTTATTCCTGGCAGATGGTAACAGAAAAGGTGGTGCCCCACAGGCTTTTGGACAGGTACAATTTCATCCACAGAAAACTGTCTTGCAGTAATGAGACTTGTTACACAAGAACACTTCCCAACAGACATCCATCCCTTTATTTAGGGATCTCTAGAAATTACCAGTGCACTTATAGAGGTTTTTGCCCCAGCACTTAATTCAAACACATGACTCTTTCCATAGTAATCAACTAGGTCCCTTTGCAACCTGGATTGAGTGGTCAGCTCAATTCCGGTCAAAGCTAGACTCTCTCTGCCATTACTTTACAGAAAACACAGGATTCTTCAGACATACCATGGCCACAGGAGACAATCCTCACAGCACATCCTTGTGCAAGGGTTCCAAGAACCTGCATCTGAACCTTGTTGATACCTTGCAAAGCGCCAGCCAACCCAAACTGAACAGCAAATGAACCTTGTATATTAAACATTGTTGTGCCCGCAAGACATTTGTTGAAAATTACACAGTTCCCACATTCTGTAGAGGTCTTCTTCCAGAGACTTTCCCCACAGCAACTTTGGAAAGTAAATAAAGTAAGTAAGCAAAGTAAAATTGTATTTGTAAGAGGCGCCCTTCCAAAGTTCAGGGCACCTTAACAATATACATTAAAATAATTTCACAACATTATACATTAAAACAGGTAAAACATTTTAACAGACAATCAGTGAGTTCTGACAAATGCCTGGTTAAATAGATGCATTTTCAAGGATTTTTTAAATCCTTCCACGGTCAGGGTCTCTCATGTCTGGCACGGTAGAGAATTCCACAGGGTAGGTGGCATAAAGGCAAAAGATCTTCCTCCTGATGTTTTTAGGGATAACCTGGGAATCTCTAGCAATCCCTCACCAGAGAATCGGAGTGAGCGGGGGAGACAGTGAGAAGACAGGAGTTCTTTCAGGTAATGGGGTCCCTGCTCATGTAGGGCCTTATAGGTCAGCAATGCGACCTTGAAGGTGATCCGCCACTGTATTGGCAGCGAGTGCAGTTCACGCAGCCCAGGTTTTACATGACTGGATCTAAGGATTCCAGTCAACAACCTGACTGTCATGTTCTGCACTGGCTGCAAGCAGCAGATATCCACCATTGGTAGCCCTAGGTAGAGGGCATTGCAGTAATCAAAATGGCTGGTGACAAAGGCGTGGACCAAGGTAGGAAGATCTTCAGGCAGGACCAAGTGTTTCACCTAGGCTATGTTCCTTAGATGGCAAAAGGAGGATTTGACTATAGCCGAAACATGTCCCCTCAGGGTCAGGCCTTCTTCAAATACCATACCTAGGTTATGCACCTGACCTGAGGCAATAAGCAGGGTCCCCCTAAGATGTAAACCTGAGGGTTTCCATGCCCATGTCGTACTATAACCAGGGTCCACCACCAATACCTCTGTTTTACCCGAGTTCCACCGAAGCCAACTAGCACTCATCCAGTTCTGAATCTCCAGCAGGCAGCTGTTAAACACTGTGACATAGTCTAACCCCTGTTCAGGCACAAAAGATATGTACAGTTGAGAGTCATCGGCATAGCAATGAAAACTCAACCCATTCCATCTAATAATGTCCCCTAATGGGAGCATAAACACTGCAAATAACATGGGGGACAGCACCAAACCATGTGGAACCCCACAGGGCAGCCAGTGAGGGTCTGAGGAATAAATCCCCGACACCACTTCCTTGGATATGCCCTCGAGGAAAGATTGAAACCAACTGAGGACCGCCCCATCAGTCCACAGAAGAACCACTGGTGCTCGAGCGGCATCCCATGATCTATGGTGTCAAATGCTACTGCAAGATCAAGGAGAACCAAGATGGAATGGGTTCTCTGATCTCTCACCATCAGAAGGTCATTAAGTACCCATACTTGAGCTGTCTCAGTGCTGTGCCTTTTCCCGAAGCTAGACTGGAGAGGGTCATAGACATTGTGGTTAGTTAAATGATCCTCCAGCTGCAAGGCAACCACCTTCTCAATAACTTTCCCCATCAAGGGTAAGTTTGAGACTGGTCTGTAGTTAGCTGAGCAGTCGGGGTCAAGGGAGTTTTTTTTTTCAAAAGGGGGCATACTACTGCCTCCTTTAACTGATCTGGAAAGATCTCTCTCTCCAATGAAATTCCCACTATCCCAGCAAGGACCAGACCGATAACCTCTACACACCCCACTAGTAGGTGTGTAGGGCCCGTATCCAAACTACAGTAGGTTGGCCGCAAAGTCTGGATAATCTTCACTGTATCCAAGACTGCTGGTTGGCTAAGGTGAACTAGGCAGGTTGGGTACTGTATTAGTACCACCCGACTGATCACTGCAAGGTCCAGTGTAGAGGCACTGGCTGATCTCATCCCTGATGGTGGACACCTTATCAGCGAAAAATTGTGCAAACTCCTCACATTGTACTTGTGACAATGCTTGTCCAGGATGAAGACAGGCTGGACTGCACAGTCTGTCCACAGTCCGGAAGAGCTTGGCTGGCCTATTCTTTGCTGTAGCAATTTCCTTGGACAGGAACTCTGCCTTCTTTTGGGAAGCTGCTGATTGGTAGATCTTATAATGATCCAGTACTCTATGTTTATCCACCTCCAGGCGAGTTTTCCACCAGTGTCTCTCCAACCGTTGCCCTTACCTCTTCAACTCTTGGATTTCCCGTTAAACCAGGAGGCACTCGGGTGCAGAGTGAGAGGGCAAACACGAGTTGGAGCAATGATATCCAAGGCCCCAGTAACAGCCCTATTATAGGCTAAAACAAGGGGCCCTGGGTCAGTGCTATCCTTTGGAAATCCCGAGAGGTCCAGCACCATCATTAGGCCTTCTAAAGTAACTCCTCTCAAAGGACGGAACTGTACCATCTCCTTTGGGGCAGGCCTATTTTGGGGGGCTGCAAAACTGAACCTCAGGATGTGATGGTCAGATCAAATGACTGGCTTCACCTCCATATCGGAGATCTCCATCCCAGGTGGAACACCAAGTCCAATGAGTGCCCCTTCTCGTGAGTTGCAGTGGTAATAACCCATGTCAGGCCCAATGAATCCATCAGTTGGAGGAGGTTTTGTCTAAATGGTGAGAGTTCACCATTGACCCGGGCATTGACATTCCCCAGAATCAATCATCTGGGGGACTCCAATACCATCTCGGCGATGAAGTCTGCATCCTCCTTCAGGAACTCCCTCCCATCACCTGGTGGATGGTAAACAAGAAGGGTCCTGTACCTGCACCTGCAAACACTATACACTCACAAGAGTTGGTGGCGCCAACTGGCACCTCCCTGAGCCCCAGTTCCTGCCTAAAGCGGACAGCAACCTCCCCCGCCCCCACGGTTGTCTCGCAGGTGGTGAATCACAGAGAAACTGGCTAGAACCGCAGACTCCAAAATAGGGCCTGCATTTCCATCCAGCCAGGTCTCAGTGATGCATGCCAGGTCAACAGAGGCCACAAGATCTGCTACCACTGTGGTCTTATTCCTAATTGACCTGGCATTGCTTAACACTGCCCGAAAGGGACGGTAGTCCGTGGATGGCCCCACTTCCTTCCTGACGAAGTCAGAGCCCTTGGGTATGGGAACAAGGCAAGAAAAGCCTCATTCCTGTGCCCATTTTGCCCCAGGGCATCTCCTGGTTCTTGCTGTCTCAGTCCGTCCACCCCCTTCCCATCCCCCTTGAGAGTTCCAGGATCCTCCGCTCTCTCATCTCCTTATGATGATGAATGCCTGATATCTATTATAAACTTCAGACGGGAGCAGAGGATGGTCAAACGGATGAAGATCCTTTAGTCTTGAGGGGGAGTACTGCCTGACCGTGTTCCTAACTCCCCAGCACATGTCTCCGATTCTACTACTTACACCAATATTGATCCATTCACTCCCCCACACACTCCTACACATACACCAATATTAATCAGTCACACCCCCATACACTCAATAACCCCCTCCCACATAATCTAGACTTTCCAACTCACTTAAAAATACATATAACCCTTAATAAAAAAAAATTATAAATTAACCCTTATTAGCAGCTAAATACTTTTAATAATAGTTGTGGTGCCCAGAAACTTCTTATTGTCATTAATAAGTGATTTTGATTTGTTTTCTGCCCCACAGTGCTTTCACCACTGCAGGGTAGGAGCTTTAGTCCTTTCCAGCCCCCTCTCACGAGGGTGGGTTTTAATATCATAAAGATCCTTGGAGCACAATGTCCGACTTGTCATTCAGTTCCACCATCAGAGCCTTGCCCAAAAATAAAGAAAGGGAAATGTACTTCACCAGCTCATGTCCAGCGAGTGGTCCAGAGTCCTGAATTTTTCTCAGCCGGAATTCATACTTCGTACTGATGGTGTAGATAGCAGTGTAAGTGGTACTCAGATCTCTCTGGGGTCACTCTAACTTCCGTGATCAGGCCCTCCCTTGACCTACACCATGGCATATGGAATTCACCCCAGAATTCTAAAAGAATTAAGGGAGGAACTAGTGAAACCACTGGCTACTCTTTTTAATAAATCATGGGAGGATGGTGTGGTACCCGAGGACTGGAGGAAGGCGGATGTGATTCCCCTTCACAAAAGTGGGACCAAGACAGAGGCAGGAAACTACAGACCTGTCAGTCTGACCTCTGTGGTAGGGAAAGTGATGGAGTCACTTCTGAAGGAAAGAATAGTTGAGTACCTAGAAGCCAGTGGAGCACAGGACCCAAGGCAGCATGGGTTCACAGCGGGAAGGTCATGTCAGACGAATCTAATAGATTTCTTTGACTGGGTGACCAAAGTAGTAGACCAGGGAGGGGCTGTGGACATGGCCTACCTAGACTTTAGCAAGGCATTTGACACAGTCCCACACAAAAGATTAATAGTCAAATTAACCAGCCTGGGAGTGGGTCCCAGGGTGGTAGCCTGGGTAAAACATTGGCTGGACAACAGAACACAGAAGGTAATTGTAAATGGAGTCCACTCTGAAGAAAGAGGGGTTACTAGTGGGGTACTGCAGGGTTCAGTATTGGGTCCAGTCCTTTTTAATGTCTTCATCAGTGACATTGCAGAGGGACTGGAAGGAAAAGTATGCCTTTTGCAGATGACACAAAGATCTGCAACAGGGTTGATACACAAGGAGGCGTGGAAAGGATGAAAAGGGACTTGGCAAGGTTGGAGGAATGGTCAGAAGTATGGCAGCTAGGATTCAATGCAAAGAAGTGCAAATAATGCACCTGGGAAACAAGAACCCAGGGGAAGAATACACAATGGGTGAGGTAGTAACAACAACAAAAAAGGAAAGGGACCTGGGGGTAATCATATCAGATGACCTTAAGGTTAGCAAGCAATGTGAGAAGGCAGTAGGGAAGGCTGGGGTATACTGGGATGTATAGGGAGAGGCATCAGCAGCAGAAAACAGGAAGTTGTTATCCCTCTGTACAGACAGTTGGTGAGACCCCATCTGGAGTACTGTGTCCAGTTCTGGAGACCCCATCTCCATAAGGACATAGACAGGATAGAGGTAGTCAGAGGAGGGCAACTAAAATGGTGCAGGGTCTGCAAGAGAAGCCGTATGAGGAGAGACTAAAGGAGCTTAATATGTATACCCTTGAGGAAAGAAGGGGGACATGATAGAAACTTTTAAGTACCTCAGTGGAATCAACAAAGTCCAAGAGGGTAGCATCTTTCAGAAAAAGAGACTTGCAAGAACAAGGAAACAATTTAAAGATAGAAGGAGGGCGGTTCAGGGGCAATGTGAGGAAGTATTATTTCATGAGAGGGTAGTGGATGCATGGAACAGCCTTCCTGAGGAGGTTAGTGGGTCTAAAACTGTGGTAGAATTCAAGAATGCATGGGACAGACATAAGGCAATTCTTGTGGGGGGTAGGAAGAAATAGGCTGTTGGTTAACTAGGATCTGCGGCCTATCCTGTAGGTAGGGAAATGGGCAGACTAGATGGGCCTAGCAGTCCTTATCTGCCATCAAAGTCTATGTTTCTATGGCGGCCCAAGCTGAACCACCCTTCGGCGAGCCCCTTGTTCCACCTAAGGGAAGCAGAATCACTCCACTACCCTCCTGTGGCGATAGCATCTTCCCCTATGTCCAGGCCAGGGAACCCGATCCCAGTCCCCTCTGGTTCACGAATAGTCCCTTTGATGCCACTCAACGCGCAGACCCCTTCACAGAGATTCCTCCCGGCTGGTTCTTCTCAAAAAAACAACCAACAAATGTCCTCCAAATTGGCCCAACTGAGCTCTCATCCCAGCCGGAATCTGCCACTCAGTCTGTCGTTCCTCCACATCTCCTCGACTTCACAGACCACACCTGTGGATCTCCAGGAAAGTAACAGTTCCCTCAGGCAATGATACTATGATTGTGAGCAAACAGCTCCTATAAATTCCTACGACTGATTTGCCGTTTTCTTGTACAGGGTCTGGGTGCCGTCAGAGTCGGGTATACAGCCCTAGTGTACACTCAGGGTGTACTTCTCTCCCGAAGACACTCAGGATCTAACTTACTCACTTGAAGTCCCTAACTAACTGTTACTACACAAAGTATAAATCCTAACAAAATCCTAACAAGTCACAGCAGTAGCTACACATAACCCCAAGCTGAAGGGCTTTTGAAGTACTGAACTGAATGACAGAATCCCAAAACATTTACATTTCAAAGTCCATAGCTTTTGTTGTAAAACACACAGTCTCCATCTGGGCAGCACTTAAGGAAGTGACATGATGAGGGGGTTGCCCCATACAGGTTACTCACTGATACCAACTCCATATGATCTCACACAGTTGTGAAGAAATTCACCCCTGTGGGGCCTTGAAAAAGAAGGTCTCCACCACTAGCCAGCACAGAGACCGATTGCTGGCATTTCTAAGGTGAGAAAACAAACAGAGGGGTCCTCCCTCTAAAGTTAGCCTACTCAAGGCAGGGGGCCAACCTACACTTACTCAGAATTCTCCAATCTCCAAACTGATCTCTGACTACTGAGTCAGAACTGCAGCAGGTTGCACAAGAACAGTGTGGCCCATGTTGCTGCGAGAGTTCTAAAATGCAAATGAGCTCACTCCACACCGCAGCAGCCAAGCAGAGGGCTTATTTGAAACCCTACAAGGATTCAACCTTTTTGAGTGCTGCCCACTTTCCTATACTAATGCTGAAGGGGTTCTAGTAACCCCAGGGGACCCGAGTGTTACATACACCTTCACCAGAATGGCTAAATGCACCAAGAAGGCATACAGTAGAACTGTTTGTAGAATATCCACTCCAAACTGTAAACCATCAATTAAAGGTTCAATGGGCCTGCACAACTTAGTGTAGTGCAGTGTTATGCTAGTGCAATTGTTGATAAACTTTGGCCATTCACACACACTATTTCACGGAGAATTACCACCCTGTAGGACTACCGAAGGCAAGGAACCCTCAAAGAGAATTCCAGCCCTAGAGGTGCCAAGGGAAGGATTCCATTGGTTAAAGGTACCTTAGGAAAGAGCCCCGAGGAGAGAGAGACGAGGAGGAGGGGAGGATGGTGAGGCAAAGAAAAAGTGCTTCTGTGAAAGACTGGGAGGAAGTTACTTTTATACAGTACCTCAGAAAGGGGGCATGGCTAACTACTCCAGCCCATTGAACTGCAGGCATAGCCTTTCAAAAAATGAAGAGGCTTTTTAAAAATGTGAGGTACACTCATCTAATGATTAAAAAAAAAATAGAACCAATCAATACATCTAAAATATATTTGTATGAATTTTAATTGGTTTTGTACTAACTGGGATGATATATATGTTTTTTGTGTTTTTTTGCTAAAGAGCTTTTTTACTCCTTGAATCACCACCTCTGCCTTTTATAGGCACTTATGCCAGTGACCTCCCAGCCCAATCTCCTGCTCCCCAGTGTTGGAGTGAGTGGGGATCCAGACAGTGGGGCCCAAGAGTATCGGCAGCTGTCATACATGCAGCCAGAAGACTTAAGGTTTTTTTTAGCCCTTTTTGTTCCCAGACCCTCTCTAATGCTGGTAGGTGCCCCATCAGACCCAGCGCACACATGCAGCAGTGTCCGACCAAGGAAGGCAAGCATCCCTGCTATCCAACGAATAGGTTGCTGCAGTGGTGGAATCACATCTCTCACCAGCTGTGTGCACTGCCAGGTGGCAATGCCACCCTAGCCCCTTCAACCTCACGACCACGCTCCTTGGTTTGCTCCCAAGCTCAGGCCACCAGCATGAGAGTGCGACATTCTACTTTACAAGGCTATTAGGCAAAGGGTACTGTATGCTGTGTTTTTTCCTGTGCGTGAATTTTTGTAGTGTTCATGAAAGCTGCTGGACTGACAGCACTGGAAGCTGAAGTTCTCTATCTATCCTCATGACAGGTAGAGCATGGGCAGTCACAGTGCGAGCTTCTTCACACTGCCTTGACAATATGCCTCAATCCTGCCCTGCAGGGACTCCATCCATGCCCATGCAGTCTTTGGCCTCTCACGTGAGACTGCCAACAAGGGTGCCAATTAGTGCCAATTGCGTTTGTGTTTTTGTGATGTGGATACCTGCCCACTGGGAACTGGACTGCAACCACCACAACTCATTTCACATAGGCCACTGAACAGCCCTCATGTGACTGGTTTTTGACCAATACTGACCGATGCTGGATTTGAAACATAGAAACAGAATTTGCCGGCAGATAAGGGCCAGTTGGCCCACCAGGTCTGGCCTTTTTTCCCTGTCTGTAGTATCACCACAGATCCTGCTTGATATTAGGCACCATCACCCAGCCCCTCTTCCCTTCCCCTAAGATTCCCTTACGCCTATCCCATGCTGAACCTCACCACTGTTTTTAACCCCCACCACCCTTGCTGGAAGACTATTCCAGGAATCCACCACGCTTTCTGTGAAGAAGTACTTCCTCACATATCTCCAGTACACATGACCTAGAGATGAAAGGCACCTTAACTCGCTACCAATCAACTGCGCCACTTTCCTCCCCACTATGTGATGTGTTTTTAATTAGTTTTCTAGAAGATGTAGATTGTCATTCTATACTGGTATGACATAAATTATGTACATTTGTGATGATATACTCATTTCCATGTGTAGAAGACTTGGTTTGCTGGCCAAGGCACCTAGCTTCACCTGAGCTCTTTCCTTCTAAGACTGCTTGAAAGGCAGAGTAGAGAAACTTACCAGAGCAAGGGAGAAGGATTAAGACTTAGTTTGGCTAAGCAGATTTACTGTGTGGTGGTGTTTTTATTTTTTACTCACAGGGATTGCTACTGTTTGTTGCTAACATTTCATTGCTTTATTTTTTCTCTGATTCAAATTGTTGTTGCTGGTATACCTTCTTCTGCATTATTACAAGGTGTGCCTACAGGTGTGCTAAGATTACTGCTGTAATCTTCTGATTCAAATGTCTTTGCAAGGTATATCTTCTGTTACTGCTTTTATTTTCTCTGGAGCAAAGTGTTTCTTACAGGGTATATCTTCTCTGAAATTATTACAGGTGGTGCTTTACAGGTTTTACAGTTTTATCTAACATTAGGATAAGCTTTCAGGGTTACTGCATTTGTTGTTGACTGATTGTTTCTGCTCTACCTCCTTGTTCTTTCGTCCGTGGTTTCTTTTTTAGGCAGGGAAAGGGCCCAGCCACCCACCCCATCCCCAACCACCCCACGCTACACTCCTTTATAGGGTACCACAGTTGTGACATTTCCTGTGGCAGAGCAGGAAGGGGCGGATCAGTGGGGCCTCCACAAGGTGATCTCATTTACAGGGCACTAGTAATTTAACTTGTTATAAAGTTAAACAAATGCACAATTAAACCATTACTTGCATTTTTTTTCTTCTAATTACTCTGACTAGGTTACAAACCCAGCAACTTATTTGGAATGGATTTCATTAACTGCAGGTACTGTGGAACAATTTTCAGAAGGACAGTCTTACAGGATTTAGGACACTGTCCTACATGCTGGGCCTTGGAGATCTTAGGTCTCAGCTCCAGGCAGCATGGGCAGAGATTGCCGCCTCAAATTTCATATTGAAGAGGAAATACATAATAAGAACCACCCGCCATTTCCCAGCATCCAACAGAAAAACCTCGACCGCAGAGGGTAGTTGGTCCAGGAGGTTGGCAGGTGGTTAGGAGGAGCAAATCAGGTGCCCCATCACTCTCTGCTCTCCAACACATTACCTCAAAACCATATAAACACTAAAACAGGTATCTGCCTCTATCTCTGAAATCAAATAAAGAGGCAGAAGACACTGCAGCAGGACACTGCAGCACAGAAGCTAGCACAACAATACTCACCCAAATCAGGAACCAAAATAAACAAGCACAAAGGAAATCCAAAAACTTCTGATCATAGGAGACTCCATGATTCGGGAGTTGATACCCATCTCCAGCCAGGGGTGATGGTCAGATGTCTCCCAGGTACATCAGCATGGAGAGACACTGACCGCATTACTAAAAATTGTTCACAAAGCAGGAGAAAACATTGATGTCCTAGTACACATAGGACTAATGATCTCGCCAGCCGGTCAGTTGTGGAGACCAAGGAACACCTGACTAGGCTGGTGACAAACTATCATCTATTTTGCCCGCATCTCCTTCTCTGAGATCCTGCCAGTCTGGGAGAAGGGAGCAGATGGACGGAAGGTCAGAGAAGGGAGATAGGGAGCTAAACACGTGGCTCAAGGACTGGTGCCAGGAAAAGGACAGATTTGTAGGAACTGGCAACAGTTCTGGGAGCGAAAGTTCTTTAAATTTGATGGACTGCATCTGACTAAAGAGGAGTCAGTGCATTGGGGCAGAAGTTTGACGTCTTTGCAGAATATTTAAACTAGCAAATGGGGAGGGTGCAGCACCCTATACGTCGAATGGGAAGAACACCCTCCCCTCAGCTAGTGGTCAAACAGGAATTCAGTGTGTTTGCGTTCATTTGCATCACCAGGTAAGAAAAAGGTTTGTCTCCCCATACGATGCACAGGGTAATGCCAAACTTCACCCAACAACTAACACACCAAAATCTGGCCAATGGAAAATCATGTACAAAATGCTCACAGCCTGGGAAATAAGATCCCAGACCTGCAGGCAATAATGTCAGAGGCTAAACTGGACATAAGTAGCAATTAGTGAGACGTGGTTTACCAGTAACCACACTTGGGAGACTTCAGTACCTGGCTATGTATTGTTCAGAAGAGACCGAGGTGCAAAAGGGGGAGGGGGCCCTGTATGTTAATGAAAAATCAAAGCTACAGAAATTCAGAATACACATAAGGAGCCAGAAGAACTGTGGGTCACCCTGGAAACAGGAAATGGGACAGCCATAAGAACTGGGGTTGTCTACAGGCCCCAGACCAGAGGAGGACATAGACACATTACTGTTAGAAGATATACAAAACATGACAGCTAAAGGGAGGTTCTGATAATGGAGACTTCAACATGCCAGATACAGATTGGTCAATACCAGCAGGAACATCTGCCAGAACTAGACTCATAGTGGATTCCCTGCAGGGAGGGCCTCAAACAACTGGTACAGCAACCACAAGAGACAGGGCTATCCTAGATCTAGTACTGACTAACAAAGAAGGGATCACAGATCTCCAGGTAGAAGGTCACCTGGGGGCCAGTGACCATCACATGGTATGGTTCAATTTGGCTACTACATCTAAATCATCCCATTCCAAAGCAAAATATGGGACTTCAGAGGAGCTGACTTTGATAAGATGGCCAACAGAGTTAAGCTAGCCTGGCAAAAGAAACACAGGTGAGGAGGTACAGGCAAAGTGGGCAAGCATTAAGGATACAATACTTGAAGCAACATCCCATTGTGTTAGACAGAAAAGGAAGTGCAAAAGAAGAAGAACCACTTTGGTTCTCAAATACAGTAGCAGAAAAGGTCAGAGCCAAAAGGCTGGCCTTCAGAAAATATAAGGGAACACAGCGGATGAAGTAGGAGGCATACCAAACTGCCCTAAGGAAGCAGGTAAGGCAGTAAGGCAGGCAAAGTCCCAAACTGAGGAAACACTAGCACAAACAGTAAAAGAAGGTGACAAGACTTTCTATAGATACATTAGTGAAAGGAGAAAGTCCAGAGGGGTATTGCTAAGCTTAATGGAGAAAAGGGAGCATGTGAGAGGAGGACCCTGTAAAGGCATCTATCCTAAATAGATACTTTGCTCAGTATTTACTGAAGAGAAGGTAGGGCAGGCCCACAGCTCAACATCATGGACACAGGGGAGGGAGGTGAGCACTACTCCCTTCACAAAGAAAGGGTCCTACAAGAGCTTGCTAAGCTCAGGGTGGATAAGACAATGGGACCTGATGACATACATCCCAGGGTACTTAAGGAGCTAAAGGAGGAACTAGCAGAGCCGTTAGCAGGAATTGTTTAGTGAGTCTCTGAGCACAGGAGAGGTCCCAGAAGACTGGAGAAGGCTCATGTGATCCCACTCCACAAGAGTGGTAGCAGGGAGGAGGCGGGAACTACAGACCGGTCAGTCTTACCTCAGTAGTGGGCAAGATTATGGAGGCACTCTTAAGGAAAGGATAGTGCAACACCTGGAATCCATAGGGGCACAGGATCCAAGACAGCATGGGTTTACAAAAGGAAGGTCCTGTCAAACTAATCTCATAGATTTCTTTGACTGGGTAACCAGAGTGGTGGACCAAGGGGGAGCAGTTGATGTCGCCTACCTTGACTTCAGCAAAGCTTTTGACACTGTTCCACATAGAAGATTGATAAATAAGCTAGGTAGGCTCGGGGTGGGTCAGAAGTTGGTCAACTGGGTGGCAAACTGGTTGACTGGCAGAAAACAGAGAGTGGTGGTAAATGGTATACAGTCAGAAGAGATGCAAGTCACAAGTGGGTACCTCAGGGATCAGTCCTGGGGCCAGTCCTATTCAACATCTTCATTAGTGACCTCGAGATGGACTAGAGGGTAAGGCTTGTCTGTTTGCAGATGACACCAAGATCTGCAACAGAGTAGATGATCCAGATGGGGTGGGCAGAATGAGAAGAGATCTGGATAAACTAGCAGAATGGTCAGAAGAGTGGCAACTGGGATTTAATGCAAAGAAGTGCAAAATCATGCACATAGGGAAGAGAACCCTGAAGCCACTTATAGGCTGGGAGGAGTTGCTAGCAGTCACAAAGGAAGAAAGAGACTTGGGCATCATCATCACTGATGACCTAAAATCATCCAAGCAGACCTCTAAAGCAGTAGGTAAGGCTAGGGGGTGTTAGGGTGTATTAGTAGGGTATCAGCAAGTCGTAAGAGGGAGGTAATAATCCTCTGTACAAGACATTGGTTAGGCCCCATCTGGAGTACTCATGGCAGTATTGGAGGCCACACCTTCACAAGGACATTAACTAAATTGAGGCAGTCCAGAGAAGGGCAACCAAAATGGTGCAGGGACTGCATCAGAAGACATATGAGGACAGATTAACGGAGCTCAATATGTATACCCTTGAGCAAAGGAGGGAGAGAGGTGATATGATCGAGACATTTAAACACCTTAAGGGCATAAACAAGGTGAAAGAGTCTAACATGTTTAAATATAAGAAAAATAGCAGGACAAGAGGACACAGCATGAGATTAGAGGAGGCCGATTAAGGGGAAGTGAGGAAATTCTTTTCACAGAAAGGGTGGTAGATGCATGGAATGGCTTACCACAAGAAGTGGTGGCTATGAATACAGTGCAGGGCTTCAAACAGGCATGGGATAGGCATAAGGGAGCAATACAAATGACTATGAATAGATAGGTCACTGACAGAGCAAAGGCCGATGGCACATTTATAAGGTAGAAAAAGAAATGGGCAGACTGGATGGGCCTTGCGGTCCTTATCTGCCGTCAACTTCTATGTTTCTATGTTTCTATGTAACAGTATTTTTGAAGTGTTAAAAAAGTGTCTGCTTTTTTACTCACTCCTCTCTCCTTGCCCCTTTCACCCACATATTGAACATTAAACATACTCCCACAAAATCCCTGCACCCAACTGGTGCACACAAACACAGTGTCATCTGTAAATTTGAATTTGTAACATTTAATTTTTGTTTTTTAAAACACAGCAAAAAAATTATTATTATTAGGCATTGGTGGATAGTGAAATACACTACCCTAAAGGCTATCTATGGGTATCTCCAAACTACCCTAAATTGACCTAAATATACCCTAATGGAAAACAGATGGTTGGGGTAGAGTAGTTACTCTGATCTGTCTGACGAGGAAGAGCTGCGTGGCTGACATGTTGCATAAATTTCCCAGTGCCAGAGTATAGTGCATGTCTTAGGACAAGCTGCATTCGCAGTTTTCATTTTGCACTAGAGTACAGAGAATGTCTGTTGATATGACACTTTTGCAGTTTTCAATTTAAAGTCAATACATGATTCAGAAAGACCTGTGATCATCAGGTCACAGAATCATCAGCTGAGGATCTTAAAGTTAAATGTTAATAATATTAACATATACAGCCCTCCCTCTTTGAGTACCAGAGAAATAATAAAAGCCACCACAGAAATATTTATAACCAGCAAAGCATGAGTACTATAAAGTATCTTCCTAACGAAGTGTCTTCAACTCACAAAACATCGGAATATTAACAGCGCTCACTGTAGAAAAATAAAATATTATGATCTGACTCTGGTGAGTGAGCCATTTGTCCAACATCTTCCTTTTTGTGGTTGCGTGGGTGGAGCCCTGCAGTCATTTTAGGATCACATCACTGTAGGAGAAAAATGGAACTGATCACTGTCTTCTCCTACAGTGATGCCGTCTGCTGTCCATACCGCTGATCTCGCTGGTTCCGTCTCCTCCGGTGACGGAGCTCCCCTCCACGGCACGCTGCCCACCCCCCCCACCGGTGCACTACTTTGTCTTTATTCCACAGTTACAAGTGATGGCCACCGTGGTGGAAACATGGTGTCTAATACTACGTAGAATGCATAGTTCTGTTGGCACCACCATCTTTCACATGGCAGACTCCGGTGCAGCAAGAGCTCAGACTACTCTTTTACTCACTCTTGCCGCACTACAGGTGCTCTGAATAGCTGTATCGGCTCTGACCAGATTTTGTTTTAGGGTCGTCACTACCCTGGTTTTCTACTACCCTGTCCTGATCAATGCCTTGTACAGCCATTAAAGTCTGTTTGTTTCATTAAGTGCTGCAGAGACTGAATCTGACTAGCTATGTCACATTAATAAATGGCAGGGCAACTAACAGCAACCCTAAGAAGAGTGCCTTGTACAGCTGTAAAAGGCTATCTGTTTCACTAGCTGCTGCAAGGACTGAGTCTGACTGAGGATGTCACATTAATAAATGTCAGGCAGTCTAACAGTGGCCCAAAGACCAATGCCTTATACAGACCATAAAAGACCGTCTGTTTCACTAAGTGCTGCAGAGACTGAATCTGGCTGGCTATGTCAAATTCTTACACAAATGCAGGGGCAAAGCGAAAACTTGTCTTTTTACATTGTGTTAACCCTTTTTGTGCTGCTGAGCTTTATAATGTTTTTTCAGGTGCAGTCAAGCACCTCTGCACACTAGCTGATCTCTTTTCTCCTTGAATTTCTCTTTGATTTGTGCTTCCCTAGCCTTTTGTGCTGCAGCCTGCCCATGTTGTTTAGCAGGCACAAGCAGCCACCAGACAGTGCACTGCAGCAGTACTGTCACTTGTGTGCTCTCTCTCTCTCTCTGGTATCATTCTCTTTACTTTTTCTCACTCGTTAAGCATTACTGTTGGGTTTTTTTCTGACAATTTCACCAGCTGCACGGCTTCCACCAACTCTGCAGGCCTCAGTCTCCCCATTGTTTTATGCTGCCATTGCTTTGCTTTTTTCTTTTTTATATTTCTTTACATTTGTTTGCTTTGGGGTGGGTGGGTGTGTGTGTGTGTTGCTCAGGCAATTTTGCCAGCTGCACATGCTCCCACATGCTTTTCAGGTGTCGGGCCTCTCTCTTTCTCTCTCACTCCTGGCTTCAGTTCAGCTCCTGGCTCCTGCTTGATCAGTGACTTCCTCTGAGTGACCAGTGCACCATGTAGTACAGGATTGTATGCCGTTGATACAGTGAAAATTCTACAGCAACCTGTCATTTACAGTGACAAAATGACAGGTCGCTGTAATGGTCACACTAGTGTCAGGACCCCCGGCACAGCTTCTCTTGGTGTTGCACCCCCTTCCCAAAACACCTCCATTATGAAGGTGATTATATTAAGATCTGGGGGTGTGAGGGCGAAGCCTCATGAATGAGGAATGTGGGTGGCACAGCCCCCACAGAAAACACACCAGTATTCCCAATGGCACAGGGCAGGCAACAATTGTGGTCAGCATTTGTGCCGTTGCTGTAAAGCCAGTTGACAGGTTTGCCGATGAACTGGTGTCATGGAACCGTTCAAGGAATATGTTCCATGTCACATGATATATGTCTCGGAAACAGTGAGGACTGGCTGCTGATATCTCATGATCTTGAGTGACAACTCCTGTAGCATGATAATGTTTCACATTGCCAACGAGTGACATCCTTCTGACACAGCAGGTTGGATATTGGGTTCTCAGGTCAGGTAATTGCAAATTACTTTTCCTGATTACATTGTTAGTTTTAGTAAACTAGGTAGTGTAGAATATTACCTGCATTACCCTGCCTGGCTAAAATAGGCTGCTACCCAAGCTACCTGACCCAGTTATCCATTGGGTAGCCCAAGCATCATTATTATATACCACCAAATCATTATTTTGCACACCCTCTGTTTGTGATGAACTTTGCAAACTACTTGAAATTTGCAGTCATGGTGTCAGACTCTACCAGACTATTTATTGAGTAAGGTGTCAGGTGCTGGCTACCCTTGGCTTTTTTTAGGTTGACCACCTCCCTCCCATGTTACTCATGGGTATGTTTGGTAATCTAGGGTCATGTGATAGACTGATTTTGGCTGAGGCTGAAGCCTGCAGCTTTGATTTGGGCCCTGGGGTCCTTTTGGGGAACAGGAATGGGGGGGCTTTCTCTTTGCCCACTTGATAATTATCATCAGATTTGGGGGGAGTCATGGGAGACTAGGGCTAAGGGCCAGGAGACCAGATTAGGGGAAGGGAGTTTGGTGGCTTATTGGGGAGGGGGATCATTTTGTGGTCTAGAGAAAACTTATAACTATGGAGAAAAGAAATGATGCATGAGTGGTACTGCCTCCTTTGTAGCTAGCCTAAGCCCAGTCTATAGAGCAGATGACAAAGACCCCGGTGGCAAGTCAGCCCAGCAGCAGCAGTGCCAATGCATTAAAGTCAGAGGAGGTAGGCAAGGGTGGGGGAAGGGGACTGTGCTCCTGACCCACTAATAGGCTTCTTAGAGTTTTACTTGGGGAGGGGTCTTGCATTTATGGTTGTGGAGTCAGAAACACAGTTTGAACTTTCGAAACTGTCTCCATTTCTAGATCCGTTGCCTTCAGCTGAGCCATACTTGAACACAGTAGCAGTGCTTCCATGCTAGCTGTGTTTGTCTGAAATCACATCATGTCAGTTTGGCTACACATCCCATGATGCATTGAAGGAAATGTGAACATCGAGAGCAGCTTCCCATCCTGCATCAGGGCATTACCATGTAAATAGTAGTTTAAACACAGTGGCACCCATCATGAATCTGTCAGTGCTAATTGCAGCACAGTTTATGTTGATTCACTGTCAGTATCTGAAAAACATTGTCAGGTGAAGAGACATAAGGTGGAGAGCACATGGAATATGGTTTTTGCACGTTAAATTGTGAAATCACTTTGCTTGCTGCAGCATATAATCACGTGTGCCTATGTCTCGGGTACTCGGCACAGAACATTGTGAACCCATAAGAGAACCAGTACACAGTGTGGTAATACTGTACTGTTTACTTGGAAGGATATGACTTGCAGATTTTGGATGTCCAAACAATAACAAGGTCAAAAAAACTACAAGTCTTTCTGTGGTAATTCTTGGTGACCAGGATAACACTCTCATTCCTTGCCTAATTAAGCTTTACCCTGACTGTTCATGTCTCGGAAAAAGTAACTTCAACTATAGACATAGCAAGGCAAATTGACTGTGGAGTACATCTTTGGATGTCTTATGGGCAGGTGGAGGTGCATCTTTAATGAAACAAGTTCAGCATAGAGAACATTCCTTACATAATTGTTGCATTTTGTGCACTTTGCACAGCTTTTATGAAAATACAGTAAATGTGAGCATTTCATTTCAAGCTGGATAATAGAGACTGAAATGGACCCATTCCAACAACCTGCCACTGACTGTATTTCTGTGGTGGATATGTCAGATGCAGCTGCGAACAGACAGGCACTGGTTATAAGGGATGCAGTGGCAAAGTATTTGAGAATCATCAGTAGTTCCTATCATAAAAAACATTAAAAAGTACACCACCATGAAAGCTGTTTTAAAAACAATTGCTAAGTGCTTTATTTCAGTCTAATTGTAAAGGTAATACACACAAACATGTGTGCTGTATACAGTGGCAGGCTGCAAAAGCATGGCTGTAAACATAAGACAGATAATAAACTCTGATGTTACTATTCAGTTTGTTTAAACTTGTTAACTAGTTAGCATTCATCAAAAAACACATTACCAATGCATTGCAATGAGATTAACTTCATAACGCTATAAAATACTCAAGTGTACCTATGTGCAGTCTTTTTAAAATGCACGAAACAACTGACACAGTGGAGGCAAGCCAGTAAAAGTCTTGATAAAAAATTAACAAAGAGAAGCCATCACATTATGAATAACCAATCAGTATAAAAGGTACCCACACAAAACAGAGGTGACTACCAAAATGCCCCATCGCTTTGATCTTGCTGGATCTGCATCGGGGGTGGAGTGTAGTCAGTACACATGTCCCTTGTTTTTAAGGTAAACATTTAAACTCATAGCATAATAATAGCCTGCCTTTTTATTAGAAAATTGTACTAAACATTGTTAGCAGCACTTAAAAGGGCATAATAATAGCCTACCTTTACAGGATATCTACATGAAATTAAAAACAAATCACAGGCTGGCTGAATAGTAAGCCTGATATATATACAATTTATGCCAGTGTTTGTTTTGAGGTGAGAATATGACTGGGCACTTTCAGAGGTAACATTGCTCAACATAAAGCTTAAGACATGCCGGCAATCAAGATAGACCTAAAAAGTAAGAAATCTTTGTACTCCAAGCACTTCCATTTTCTTGTCTATATGCACTTTATTTATTTATTCATTTCACATAAAATCCTTTAGGCGATACCTTTTTTCTAAGGGCTTAGGGTCAGATACAATGAAGAACAACAATTAGGTGTATGATGCATACATACATTCATAGTGCAGTCAAAGACAAGCAGAGAGATACAGTGTTACGTTATGAACTAGGGATGCAGTACAGTCATATAATATAAAACAGTACAGAACTAGAGATGTAGTACAGTTATACAATATAAAAACAGTTAATACAATACAATCAATCATACTGCACAACCAGAGAGGTATTGTGGATTGCCAGGTTACAAGGTTTGACTTGGTATGGTAGTGCAGTTACTGAGCAGTGGTTTAGCTAGTACAGGGGACTTGAACGATATGTACTACAGCCAACTAGAGGCGAACATATATTAGACTTAATACTGAGTAACATGGGGGATAGTTTGCAAGACTGCAAGGTAACCATACCTCTGGGATCCATCGACCACACAATGGCTGAATTTAAAATTGTGGAGACATTGGAAAGGGTAAAAGGGGCCACAATCATAAAAAGCTTTGCCAACGCCGACTTTCATAGGATGAGACAAGAACTCAACGGATGGAATTGGAGGAGGGAATTCAGTTCAAAATCACTAAATGAGATGTGGGAGCTTTTGGTAGGGAAAATAAACAACCTGGTATCAAAGTATGTCCCTGAGAAGAGAAAGTATAACAGGGCAGGTAAAATCTCATCTTGGATAACACCAAAAATGAAAAAAAAGTTATAAAGAAAAAGGCTTATGTTAAAGCAAACAGCAGCAATAACATTCATAACTGGAACAAATACACAAAGTTGCTAAAAGAAACAAAACAAGCTATACAAAGAAGAATTATGAACTGAAAATTGCTGATAAAGTAAAAGACAATTATAAGTCCTTCTACAGTTGCATTAGTAATAAAAAGGAAGGAATGTCAAAAATTGGGCCACTGTTGGATTCCCAGGGGAAAATGGTCACTGACGTAGTCCAAATACCTGAGGTACAAAATCAATATTTTACATCAGTATATAATAGTAATCCAAAGTACACAAGAGAACATTTGGATAATGATAGGGATGGCAAGCTAAGTCTTGGGGTGGAAGATATTAAAAATAGGCTACTAAAACTGGATCCCAGCAAAACCCAGGGACCAGATGGGTTACACCCGAGACTGATCAAAGAACTAGAAAATGAATTGGCAGAGCCACTCACTGCAATATTCCAACAATCCTTGGATGAAGGAAACATTGGGAAGGTCTGGAGGACTACAAATGTTGTGCCAATGTACAAACAAACTCTGGCAAGAGCCGATAGGGCTACAGCTGAGGAATTTGGGGTATTGTAAAGTACCAAAGTTACAAGCCTGCATTTGCAAAATGTAACATAGGCTCATAAATGTGTTGGTCTGTAATATTCTTACACCAAATTTTCAACATAGCCTTGTTATGACCCTGCCTCATGAAGACGGGCAGACAAAATGTTCAAATCATTTCAGCTGTCCAGACACCACAAATCTTCTAGAGTAGACCAGGTCCTTGGACTGGTCTGTGCTTCTTCCTACTTCTTACACAGCCACAATGGTTTCCACTCTTACCCAGACCCTACTAACCCTCCAGGACCACTTTTTGCCAGTCACTACCAGAAGTGTAGGGACAGGTGCTCGCGCTGGGTCTCCAAAGACCTCCTAATCCTTATGAAGGCCAGGGGCTGCGCCTAGTCCTCTTTCAAATCTAATCCCTCTCCTGCCCTTTTTGGGATATCTACAGGCATCTAAGGAACAAATGTAAACAGCAGGTAAAATCTCTGAAACAGACACACCTCTGAAATCTACAAAGGTCCACCCTCGGGGACCCTAGAAAATTCTGGGGCTCAATCAGCTCCCTTCTAAACCCCTGCTCCAACAATGCTACACTACATCTCAACTCTCATGATGGGCTGCTCACTGACCCTCATGAAGTGGCTAGTGTCTTCAATGGCAAATTCACCAACCTATCTACGTACCTAAACAAACTGGCAACTGGTCAACCACAAAGCCCAGCACAAATACCCAACCCACGGCCATCCCCCTCTTGCCCTGCCGAGCATCAGCAAACTCCCCCTTTCTATTTTAAAGCCCTATCAATTAACGATACAATCAAGCTGCTCAAAAGTCTTCCGAATCATGGCTCCCCCAGAGCTGACAGCCTATCTCCAGTCTTCCTCAAACTAATTTCTCCGGCAATTGCAAAACCACTCACCTTTTTCTTCAACCTTGCCCTTTCTACCTCCTCCATGCCTGGCCCTTGGAAAATATCCAAGGTAATCCCCATTCTCAAATCTGGGGAACCAACTTCCTCTGACAACTATCGTCCGATATCCATCCTCCCTCATCTTAGCAAATTACTTGAGAGAGCAGTTCACAACTAACTCAGTTTCCCCAGCCTACAGATCCACTGGCTTATCAAGCTAACTTAAGTGCCAGCACTTGGACGTCACTGCCTATACCAATATGTACCACTCCCAACTGTTATTTACAACTGAATCTGTATTCAATGCATGGTACTACTACCCATAGCTACCAACTGTATAGGACAGTTTTGTTACTGATCACTGTATTCTGCTACCTGACAATGCCCACGAGGCTGCACTTGCTCTGTAACTGTTTCCATTTGTGGCTATGTTCAATACCCTAGCTACTACATGCATAGGTCAACAGCCACTTTAGCTACTGTATGTAAAATACTTCTATATAAGATGTGATTGTTATACTTCTGTCCTGTATCATTGTATGTATGATTTATGTTGACGGGGAGCCTTTGTAAATGAGTCTATGACGCAAAGGGTTGTAATTCCTATGATATGTTTAAATAAATAAAACAACCAAATTGCAGAGTACATTGGCAAATACAGCCTCCTCCTGTGTGACCAACAGCATGGATTTCACAAAAACCATTCCACCGCCACTGCCCTTGCCATTCTGACTAATCACATCCTCTCCAACATGGATAATGGTAAAGCCACCAGGGCAGTGTTCGTCAACCTCTCTAAGGCTTTCAACATGGTTAACCATGCTCTCCTTACCTCTAAGCTTAGTCTCCTAGGCTGCTCTTAGGAAGTTACCAACTGGTTCACCAACTACCTCACTGGCTGCTCACAATTTGTATGTATTGGCCAAGCTTGCTCCCCAACTCTACCTGTTTCAGTGGGGGTCCCTCAAGTCTCAGTCCTGGGGCCTCTCCTTTTTTCCTTATTCGTCAGCTTGCTTCCCTCTGATTGTCTCAACTGCCCCTCTCTTCTGTATGCTGATGATCGTGTACTCTTCCACAGTGACAAGTCCACAGCAGCGATCTCCTCTGCGCTCTCACTTAACTATAAGGTGGCCCGCAGTTGGTTTTCTAAAAACCTCCTCTTAGTTAATTCCAAAAAGTTCATGCTGTTTGGCTCTAAGCCCTTCCTGGTTAAATCAAAAAACCAACCACCCTTGAGCATTCTCTCCCCTGATGGCCCTGCCCTAGAAGTTGTTGACTCATACCTAGGCATACTGCTCAACCCCTCCCTCACCTTCACAGAGCATGTAATATCACTAATCAGAAGGTTCCATCAGAAGCTAGGTGCTGCCTATATATTCAGGTAATTCCTTACCCCTGAAGCCAGGCTAGCCATTATCCAGGGCAACCTCCTCCCTATTCTTGACTACTGTTCCCCTATATATGCCAGGATCACTGCTACTGCCATGGCCAAACTCTCTGCTCCTACAACAGTGCCTGTGGCTTTGCTCTATTGGCCCCATTCTCCACCCACCACTGCACTCTCTACAATACCCTTGGATGGCTATCTCTACAAGGTCGCTTCGACTTATCCCTCTCCTGTATGGTGGACAACATCATCCGCATGGGCTTAGAATCCCCCCTGACCTCCCTCTTGAAAACCCGTACTCTGCACTGTAGCCTTCTGTCAAATGACAAACCCCCTCTGGCTGTGCAATGGGTGTCCACCAACATGGGTAGTGGGGCTTGGTCTGCAGCTGTCCCCTCGCTCTGGAACAAGCTGCCGACTGAACTCCGCTCCATCGATACTCACTCTAGTTTCAAGTCCCACCTCAAAATCTGGCTCCAGGCAACCTCACCCTGCTGCTGCTTCCAGGGGTTTCCCACCCACCCACCCTAGTCAACTACTATATCTCTACTGCTTGTATTATAATGTGACTTCCTTGCCTTGTATACACTGTATATATCTTTTTTTCATGGTATATTTCATGTACCATTTTGTCTACTGAATTTATGTACCATGCTACTCTGCGCCATGTACTATGGCCCGAGTCGTGCCCGAAAATGGTCCCTGGGGTAAGTGCACTCACCCAGTTATCAAAGTCATAAATAAATAAAACTTCTGGCTTAAAAATAATTTTGTGCAGGGGCCCAGAAATGAACTTTTGGGATGCAATAACACATTTTGGACAGGAGCTAAACAATGACAGCTGTCACATTCATGAGGTACTGTAAAGAAATGGCTATGTGGAAAATTTGGGGTAAAAATTTTGAATATTACCAAACCTTCAAGCCTAAATTCACAAAAATCAATGTAGGCTCATAACTTTGTTGTTTTTTAATATTGTTACACCAAATTTCCAACAGAGCCTTCTTATGACCACACCTCATGAACAAGGGCAGAAAAAGTGTTCAACTCCTGGCAGAAAGGTAATTTTGTGCAGGGACCAAAAATCACCTTTTCGGGATTTAAAAAAAAACATTGGCCAGGATTTGAAAAATGACAGCTGTCATATTCATGAGGTGCTATAAAGATATGGCTATGTTGTAAATTTGGGGTAAAAATATTGAAAAGTACCAAAGTTACAAGCCTGTGTTCACAAAATTCTACATAGGCGCATAACATTATTGTCTTTTAATATTTTTGCACCAAATCTTCAACATAGCCTTCTTATGGACCCCACGTCACGAACAAGGGCAGAGAAAATTTTCAACTTGTGCCTAAAAGGTGATTTTGCGCAGGGACCGTGAAATCACATTTCAGGATGTGAGAAAAAAAAACCATTTTGGACAGGATTTGAAAAATGACAGCTATCACATTCATGAAGTGCTATAAAGATATGGTTATGTTGTAAATTTGGGCTAGAATATTGAAAATGACCAATGGTATGAGCCTGCTTTCACAAAATTTAACATAGGATCATAAATTTGTTGTTTTTCAGTATTTTTACACCAAATTTTTAACATAGCCTTCTTATAACTCCACCTTATGAACAAGGGCATAGAACATTTTCAACTCCAGGCCAAAAGGTGATTTTGCACAGGGACCGTGAAATCACCTTTTGGGACAGAACTGCCTAATGGCTGATATTGTTCATGAGGTGGGGTCCAAAAGCAGGCATGTTGAAAATTTGATCCCAAAATATGTACAAATGCCCAAGTTATGGCACTAAGTTCAAAACCCCATTGAAATACATTGAACTGGCCAGCCTGGTAGCATGGACGTCTGAGGTGCTGGACACCTTGCCTTGTGCTATGCCGGCGACCTGGGTTCGGGAATGATCTTGGGTTGTCATAATGCTGGCTTGGGGGGGGGGGAACAGGATTGAGCAACCTTAACGGCAGCTGTCCTCTCCTGGGAGAGGTGGTCACCCACCCATAGTCCTGCCACCACTGGGTGGGGGCCTGGTGGCGGCACAGGTGGAGGGGGCAACACGTAGGGAGGACATCTCAATACACGGTGTGCACATGCCTCCATTCACACACACGTGCCAGAGACAGGTGGGAAAATATGGGGATAAAAGATTAAAAAAAACTATAAAAATAAATAAATACATTGAACTGCATACCTGTGTCTTCAGTTCATGGTCTGGCTTTGAAGAGTGAAGACACATCTGCAGTCCAGAGATGATTATGACATTGGACCCTGACGGGTAAGTAAGGGCTTGGCGGGTGCAGGGGGTGGGCACTGAGTGGGAGTATTGGGTGGGGGGTAAGGAACAGCCACAAAAGACATTGGTGGACTAATTTTTAATTGTTATTTTTGAAGGTGGGAAAAAAAAAAAGGACTGAGGATCCCTGATCGCAACACTGAGTTAGGCACTCCCAGTATCATTTCTATGTTTCTGGGGATGGGTGCTGAGAGGGAGGGTTGGTTGGGGGAATTTTATAATATAAAAAAAAATACATAAATAAAACTGGTGTGATCATGTGTGAGCCCACTCCTACACTATGACCAAGTTGGTTGCTGCACGCGTGACTGCTAGCACATGCACAATAGAGTGCAGAGGCCATCTTGGACATGACAGAGTGTGCTGTAATCTGCTAAGACCGATGGCACTGTGAAATATTTCAGTGCTGCAGTCGGTAGGGACAACCTGGGTGGATTGCTTAACAGACTCTGAAGCAACTGTGATGCAAGTCCAACATGTTGATCAACCAGCCGGAGCATAGCTTGAACACCAGGGGACAGCAAACCGAGAAGGGCTTTCTTGCCAGTGACCAAGATGCTACAGTGTAATCTCGAGACAAGGTTTAGCCAATCCGGATTACTATGAAGTATGCAGGAATGTAATTCTTGCCTAGGTTGAGCAAAAAACGGCATGCTGTGTTCAACAGACCACCTGACCCTGGCCAGCACGCTGTCACTAACAGCACTGTAGACCATCAGGCCATTGTCAAATATACTGACGCTGTAGCATCTGACTAGGAGTTTCTTCATCTCTGGTAGGAAGCAATTCCTATGTCTATAGAGTAAACCAAGTCTGGAGCTGGCAGTCTTGATTAGGGTGTCAACATTGCTGCATAAGTTAACACAGAGTCAAGGGTGATCCCCAGGTACTTGAAGGTATCTGCTCTATAGGGATTTTGAAAGAGGAGGTAACATTTAATAATAGGGAAGAGGGGGACTTACTGCAGGTGGCAAAGAGCATAGATTTGGTTTTCTTAGCGTCCATAACAAGTAGATGGGAAGTGAACTAATCCTGGGTAGCAGAAAAGTAAGTCTGTAGCATCTGCTGGAGTTTCCCCAGGCACTTGTCAGTGGAGGTGATTACTGCATTGTCGGCATATAGAAGGATTTTAGTGGACTTACAGGGTAAAGGAATGCCATTTGTAAATAGAAAAGAAGTGGGCTAAGGATTGACCATTGGGAAACACCAACAGTAACTGGTCTGTGTTCAGAAAGAGTACCACAACATTTTACAAAGTTCAGCCCACCAGATAGCTGGTAAACCATTGGATAGCATCAGCGGAGAGGCCCAATTTGATTAGCTTCTGGCAAAGTAAGGAATGGTTGACACGGTCAAAGGTTTTGGTTAGGTAAATGAATATGGAGCATGCAGTGTCACCTCTGTCCAGTGTGCAGTGAAACAAATCTGTAAACTCCAATAGAGCTGTCATAGTGCTGTGTTTTTTTTCTGAAGCTATGCTACTCCTTGGTCAGGAGCTCATGCTGGTTCAGGTGTTGTAAGACCGCCATCCCCAGACTTTTTATTCAGTCTTTATGCCCAGGATGTCAAACTTATTGCTTGTTATAGCCATTATATAAAAATGTTTGGTATAGAAAAAATGTTTGGAATTAATTGTGTCATCAGACTTTTTATTCAGTCAGTCTGTGATTTATTTACAATTTCATTTGGTGCTTCTTTTTTTTTACTCCTTCAACATTATATCACTATCCAGTAAAGGTGGCCTATTATGCTCTTTTATGTGTTGCTAACAAATGTTTCTTAGAGTTTTTCTGAAAAGGCAGGCCATTATGCCTTTAATGTTTTTAGCAACTTGGACGGCTCTCCCCCAACATGGGTGGATGGTCGTGAGGGGCAAAATCGAAGAGCCCCCCCCCCCCAGCAGAACATAACTGCGACGTGCTGGAAGCCAAAGCCCCAGACCAGCAACTTGGATGGCTCCCCCCAACATGGGTGGACAGTCATAAGGGGAAAAATCGAAGAGTCCCCTCTCAGCAGAACATGACCGTACAGTGCTGGAAGCCAAAGCCCCAGATCAGGTATGAAATATGTCCGTTTGTCCTGCTCCTGAGGCTGCGAGCTGCACCAGAGGATTTTTGACGCCATTTAAAATTCAAACCTGGACTGTTTTTGCTAATGCTCTTATTTGGTGCCATCCTTAGCATGCACACCAGGACTGCTCTACACAATTAAAGTCGCCATACATGAGGAGATTGTTTTTTAGGCACAGTCTGCTTTGAAGTTAATAGCTAGTTTATGCCTTAAGCAACTCAGAATATGTGCTGCTTTCTGTTCTTTCTGCTTTAATGTCTTAATTGTTCTTATTTACTACTGGGTGCCTTAATTGTTATACTGCAGAACCACAAGAATCATGAAGGGACAATTTACCAAACTACTGTTTCTGTTAAATTTTGCCTGGTACCTTAACTGCTCTACTTTTTTTGTAAGCTGCTTTAAACATAAGCCCTAGAACTAAATGCACCCAGCAGGGAACCTACGCCTTTAAAATTAATTCTGTCTTGGCTGGTGCTGGGCTTGCTTCGAGTTTGTTCTGTCCCTGCATGGTAACTTAAAAAAAACCAAAAACTCAGTTTAGTCCAAACAGAATCCCAAACCCTGTGAGCCTTAAGTCTGAATTTCTATTTCACCAGGCTCCTACACCCCTCCCTTTTCTCTCTACCCCCTCCCCCCTCAGGTTAAACTCTTCCCCCTCTCACCAACCTTATTTAATCCTTGTCTTTTTTCCTCTGCTTCTTTACAGCAACTTGGACAGCTCCCCCCCAATGTGGGTGGACGGTCATGGGGGCAAAATCGAAGAGCCCCCTTCCCTCAGCAGAACATAACCATGCTGCACTGGAAGCCAAGGCCCCAGACCAGGTATGAAATACGGCTGTTTTTCCTGCTCCTGAGGCTGCGAGCTGCACCAGAGGAACTACGCTGACGTTCCGCGTCGACACTTACCGCCTTCCACTAAGTTTGGTGGACTCTGCCTTATTTAGGCATACTCACGCGCTACTTGAGCCAATCAGCCTACTTCTCCACTTGCAGCTTATCAGGAGCTACCATTAGAGGTCGCACTGATATCGCATGCCCAGAAACAGTCACTGAGCACCAGATAGTTAACATCAGCCAAGAGACTAGCAAACATGCAGAAACATTCAATTTCCACTATCTGGGCCAGAAGACAGATTTTGCACAGTTTGAGTGACTGGCGTAGCCTAAGAATTCCTTGCACTTGCTTTTTCCAGTGTTGTTGTAAACCATCTCAGTGCACACCTGTTTCTAGTCCCTCCCAACCTATACCTCCTGCACGAAACACAGCCTTGCGCCTGCTTTCTCACCTGTCTTCTATTAACTACTACTGTCAAATGCCACCCATGGATTCTACGGACCCCACAGTCCCTAACACTTCATATGCCCAAATGGCTTTTAGACTATCTTACAGAGGCCCTATCCTGGTATTTACTATACATCCTGTCTCTATTGTGGGTCAACAGGCTTATGTGCAATCTCAGGACTGCATACCCGGATCTGAAACATTAGATCCACTCCTCTCCCATCACACTTGACTATCCTGCTGCCCAGGGGGTGAGACCACTCTTCATGTTCCATATGTTTACTAAAAAGTGGGCCTGCTACCTGGCCCTACATTTCCATGTAAGGCATGGCACATGGGGCCTACTCACCCTAACCCTCAAAGCTGTGTTTCTGTTGTCATCACTGCTTCTTCTAGCAGGTGATATTGAACCTAACCCTGGCCCCCCGGTCACCAACATTACCCTAGGCTCCCCACGACTTGAACTGGGCATCTTCCAAGGGCTTAAAAATAGACCACATGAACATCTGTAGCCTCCAACCAAAAATACAGGAGGTTCAGGGTTGGATGTCTCTCTACAAACGAGATATACTGGCTGTGTCTGAAACATGGCTTAAGTTACATACCTTGTCACACGATTTGGCAGTGTCTGGTTACACTTCCTTCTGAAAGATCCGGGAGGACAAAAGAGGTGGTGGGGTACTCATATACACCAGAGACTCCCTAGATGTGGCCCTCGCTCCCCTCCCTTGCTCGGAACACTCTGGTGGTAACTCAATCTTTGTTAGGATTACCCTTGGCCACACAAAACAACGAATGATCGGCTGCCTCTACCACCTTCCTAAGGTGGCCCTCCAAGCCCTGGAAATCCTTACCAAGGCCCTTGCTGAGGAGGTCACTTCAAAACACCTGATCCTGGGGGACTTCATTCTCAGTTGGGCCCAGGACACAGAGCAGGCCCTCGGCCTCACTCTTGGATGCTAATCTGGAACAAATCATCTCTGAAAAGACCAGAGTTAACTACAAAACTGGGAACCACATTACCCTTGACTGGGCACAGGTGTCTCATTCATCCAACATACTGATTGCTAGCATCATGGCAGATGCGCTAAGCGACTACTCACGTATCTTCTGTATTTGGAAAAATAGATCCCCCTGGGTCCCTCCTAAGATACTCACCACCAGAGACAACTCCAAATTCTCTGAGAATGCCTTGAATGAGTATCTTGGCAACCTTGACTAGAGCCCTATACATCACCTCCCAACACTAGATGAAGCCCTGAAGTACTTCCAGAACTCCTTCAGCTCCGCAGCTAACCTGTTCGCCCCATTTAGGAAAGTCCGGGTCAAAGGTAGCTGCCACAGATGGATTACTCCAGAGTTCAAATCTGTGTTGGTGAGCCAGGACAAGGCATGGAAGCGTTACAAAAATTCTGCCTTGCCTGCTCACCTTGTATCCTATAAAAAACTAAGGACCAAGTGCAAATGCACCGCTAAGTTGGCAAATAGGGAGTATGTCAAGAATCTCCAGCAAACTAATCTAGCTGACCCTCAGTCATTCTGGTCCCACATCAGCGACTTGATAAAGGGCAGTGGTAAACCTTCCCTCAGCCCTATTGAAATCAATGGCTTTATGACTAATGACTGCCATGATATCGCCTGTGCCTTTAATGGACACTTCACTAACCTCAATGGCTACAAGTCCAGCCTCCCGCCCTTCCCCTCTGTGCACCCATGCCTGGAGGCCTCTTGACCCTCATGATCGGTCTTTCACCTGAGGCTAGTTAAGGCCAAGGAGGTGCTTTCCCTCCTAAAGACCATTGAAGCCAAAGGCCTTGAGGACTGGAATGCATCTGTCCTAGGCTACTAAAGGAGGCGGCACCTGCCATTGCATTACCTATCACATGGCTAATCAACAGATCCCTGCTTGAAGGAGCTGTACCCAATACCTGGAAACAGGCCTTTGTGGTCCCTGTCCACAAGGGGGGGGTCCTAGGGAACACATTGGTAACTACAGGCCAATCTCGCTGATCTGTGATCTGGCCAAGATACAGGAAAGGCTAGTCTACTTCCAACTCCGTGACTACCTTAAGACTAACCAGATGTTAGTCTCCATGCAACATGGCTTTATGCAGAACCACGGCACTGATACAGCCCTCATAAAATTCTCAGTTGACGTCCTAGGCACTATGGACAAAGGATTCCCCACAGGAGCTGTTTTTATCGATCTGTCCAAAGCCTTTGACCTAGTAGACCACAAACTCCTGCTATCCAAGCCGGCCACAATCAGTCTAGATCAACATTCCCTAACCTGGTTCAACAGCTATCTGTCTGGTCATTCCCAGCAGGTCAGGTGGAAGTGTGTGACCTCCGATCCACTCCACCTAAGGGCAGGGGTAACTCAGGGTTCCATACTAGGCCCCCTCCTCTTTTCGCTATTTGTCAACGATGTTCAATATGCAGATGATGCTGTAATCTACAGGTCTCCGCACAACCCAGTTGATCTGGGACCCCAGCTTCAAGCTGACTTTACCAAGCTTGAAGCCTGGCTTACTGAGAATAGGCTGGTTTTAAACACCAGCAAAACCAAGGCAATGGTATTTGGACATAGAAACCTAGGACCTGACAGGAGTTCCTTACTCCCTCTGACCTCTTCCTTCAGCAGCTGCATTGTGGTGGTGAGTTCCCTCAAATGCCTGGGGTTAACTCTGGATCAGGGGTTCACCCTCAAGTCTCACATAGACCAGGTAACCAAAACAGTGCACCACAAACTGGGCCTGCTGTACCATCTGAATGATCAGCTCATCCCCAAGTCCAGGATAACCATTGCCAACAGCCTTCTTCTTCCTACAGACATTTGCCGCCACTATCCTTCAGGAGATGACCAAACAGGAGATGAGCAGGCAGCATGTTCTGTACAATAAAGTATCCCAATTTGCCTTACAGTCCCACAAAAAGCGGCACCACTGTGAAGCCCTTGCTTCCCTATACTGGCCCTCCCTGGATGGTCGCCTTCAGTACCCCTGCTCTGCAGCGCATACAAGCTCCTACACTGCAATCCACTGGACTGGCCCTCCCTGGATGGTCGCCTTCAGTGCCCCGCTCTGCAGTGCATACAAGCTCCTACAGTGCAATCCACTGGACAGCCTGGATTGTCTCCTGGTCCCTAAGTGCTCAGTGAGAACTCTCCACACCGTTGGGCTAAACCTCCTAGATAAACCTACGGTTTTGACCACAGGTGGCAGTAAATCCTTTGCCACTTCTGCCCCATCCTGTGGAACAAGCTACTGCCTCACCTTCAGGAAGCCCCCTCCCTTGGAACATTCCGGAAGGGACTCCTTGCCCACTTACTTGAAGTCAGTGCGTGCTCCTATCACTGAGTACAAAAACCCAAACTCAAAGGTTGGGCCCTAGCTGGCCTAAGCTCAACACGGTTGTGTTATGTATTACCTGCTGTTCTGATTTGCTGCATTGTTACCCTTCTATATTCCTGAACTTGTCTTCTCCTGTAACTAACCTGGCATGGTGTCAGCACTGTTGTGTTATGTATTTAATTTGCTTTCCTGTATTACTGTACTGTACTGTGACCTTGGTATTCTCCTGTACCTGTATCCTTCTGTAACCAATTATAAGTCACCCCTGAAAAAGGGACATTGGGGGCTCAGTGGGCCTACCCGGTTACCAAAATTGAATAAATAAATAAAACCGTAGTATGCACAGCGTAAGCCCTCCCCCACAATAAGTAAGTAAGTAATATTTTATTTCTATTTTGGTGCCTAATCCGGAAGCGCTGGGCACCATTACTGTCAAAAGCAAGTTTGGACAGTACAGAGAAAATTCACAAATTCTAAAACCAGATATATTTATAAAATCGTTTATCAGGTCTCATAAAATGTCTTCTTGAAAAGATAGGTATTCCGGCCCCCTTTAAATGCCTCCACCGTTGGGGCCTCCCTTAGAGATCTTGGCAGCAAATTTCCAAGGGTCAGGGCAGCCACCTTGAAAGAATGATCCCCCCAGGTTTTCAGCCTAGTCCTTGGAATTGCCAGGAGGCCCTTGGTGGAGGAATAGAGGGAACGTACTGGGACGGCTAGTGTTAGGTCAGACAGGTAACCAGAGCCCAGACTGTATAGGGACTTAGAGGTGAGCAAGCCCACCCTGAAGATGATCCTCCACCTGACAGGTAGCCAGTGTAGATCCCACAGGACTGAGGTCCCATGGCAGGACATTGGTCGGCCCACCAGCAGTCTGGCCGCTGCATTCTGCACTAGCTGCAGTCGGCAGAGGATCCCTCCATTGACCCCCAAAATACAGAGCGTTCCAGTTCTAACAAAGTTCCAGCAAGGCTTGAAGTGCTTGGGTGTTTTTGCAGTGAGCTTTGTTTGGTCAGGGTACTTTTTATACTGTTCGACTCTTTGTAATTTTAGTTAAAATCTATTTTTTCATTGTTATTTTGGCTTGCCTCCAGAGTTGTGCTGTTTTTTTGTTTTGTGCCGTTAATGTTTTGCTGAGCAGCCAAGATGTTGATCAGGTTTCTCTGATGTACCCTCCCTTCATGAATACCCGCTGTCTGATATGCTGAAGTCCATTTGCTTCCAGGACAACTTCTACCATCTTCTTTATTAAGGTTTCTCATAACTTCCCCTCTGTGGACATCAGACTGGTTCATCCCTGCGTATGCATGTATGCAGGAAAACTACACAGATACACACAGGACACCTTTCCTCCAGTCCCTAAGTACTACCCTGTCTCCAGCGAGCTGCTGAAGAGCTCAGACTGTTGTGCATCTAGGATCTGACCTGATTCCTTTATCACATGAGGGTGCAGACTGTGACATGGACAGCCAGTTCTGAGTGCTGTATAATTTTTTGTAAAATAAAAAAACGTTATGAACTGTCTCCTATGAGATATGCTGAAACAGCATGTGAGATCACACACACAGGTTTTAGATACAAGGTGTTACGTGGAAGGTCAGAAGCTAATTACAGGCTGGAAGAGGCTTGAGTTAAGCATATCCATTTTATGATGTTTCAAGAGGAGGAAACCAGGTTTAGTAAACTGGTACGAAATCATAAATGCTGATGTCTGTGTGAGAGGGGAAACTGATCAATAGATCAAAGAAATGTCATTTGAAGAACATGAGTTATGCTGAGGTTGAAGAATTTAATACTTGGAAAAGACATCCTGTTTTTATGTAGGTATTTTTTTTTATATATTCTGACAGGGAGGCGCTAGGTGACCTCATGCAAATAGGTGAGAAAAACAAGCTTTTAGACATTATTCTGTTTTCCTTCAGACACGCTTCTATCTAGACTCTGACAAAGAAACATCTTTGGAGCACTTTAAGTAGGTATTTAGAGAGAGAGACAAATCTATGTACGGTAGTAAGAATTGCACTGTTTAAAACCTTGTTCTTTTAATAGTATGTCTTGTGATATAATAGTTCGGTATTTTGTGTTTTACATATTTTTATCCATTTTAGTAAAACTCTTTTTAGAGCATACTTGGTCTGTCTTTGAATTTCTTTCATTTGCAAGAAAAGTATATAGGGTTATAGCTGACACTTGGCATAAGCTTGAATGGTGACACCAAACTGGAATGAGAAGCGTTTTAAATCTGAGGTCGTTATTAAAGTTTTTAAGGGTACATTTCTGAACACCTGGTTAGGTGCCTGTAGGCAAAGATATCTGACCCCCTGAATACAGGATTATCTAAGCCTGTGCATTGGGTACGCTAGCAAGAGGTTCACAGTTTGAATCCCTCCAAGACCTGAGAGCAAAGGTTGATTGAATCCACAAAAACAGACAAGAGGGTTACCTTGTTCTGTTGCACTGTTCACAAGACTACGCTCGGAGGTTGGCACTTTGGGAGTAGAGGGCCTGACCTGCTGAGTGGGTTTGTGACACAGACCATTCGGGCCCCTTGACTTGCGCACCTTTAGTGTGTTTAATTCCTCTAATACCTTTGCCTCCATAACTGTATACTCATTGGTTCCTTATCCCCATTCTTTGATGGCACAGTCAGACAATGGTCCTATATCCTCCACTGTAAATACTGAACTGAAAAATTGATTCTGTACATTATGTCCATCTTCCTTTTTCCCCCTCCTCCCACCTTTCCCCCTTTGTTTATCTGACTATCCCCTCTTTTGTTTTGTTTTTCCAATATATTATGAAAACATTTTTTCTTCCATCTTCATTCCCTCAGCAATCCTTAACTCGGCATCAGAGTTTACACTTCTCACAGATTTGTTGGCCTCCCTTGTAATGTTTAGAAGCACTATCCTATCTACCGCTGTATGGGTGTTTTGCTATTTTCCAAAAGGCCTTCTCCCTCATAGTGCCCCCCCCATCTCCCTTATGGACCACAGTGATTTCCTACTCCACTGTTTTTCCCTGTCTTCCTTACAGAAACGTGGCTTTCAATATTCCATTCTTAATCAGTTCCTACGTCTGTTTCATTTCCTGTACCACCACTACCCCTAACAGTTTGTGTACTTCTAAAGTCCAGAAATTTTGTCTGCAACTATTTCCTCTCCATTTTGAATATGATATTAAATCACATGGTCTGATAATTGCTGGTTCGTAGTAGATTCCGTGCTGTAATCTCTACTATACTGCCCTTGTTCATGAGGACTAAGTATAGTATGGCTTCCTTCCTTGTAGGCCCCTCAGCCCTTTGTATCAGAAAATGCTTCCTGGAATGCCCCTACTATAAGCTAATTTCTCACACTTGCTGCTACTGGGATCCTCTAATCTACATCTAGCATGTTGAAGTCACCCATTAGCATCACCTTCCTTTGGTCTGCTTCGCTTCTGACCACATCTCCCAGTTTTCTATCGGCTACCACCTTTGGTGATGGTAATCTATATACCACAAAATTCTGATGTTACTCCCTCCAACCTTTGTTACATGTTTGCCCACATTGTCTGAATGCAGTTGCCCTCCCCACTAACCTTGACCCCCCATGACTTTCATATCCTTCCTTACATGTCACCCCACCCACCTCCTTTCTCGACCCCTATGCCTCCTAAAGAGTGCATACCCTGGAATGGTCATATCTTAGTTGTAGTACAGTTTTGCCTGTGTCTGTGATTGCCACTTTGTCTGCATGCAGTTGCCCTCCCCACTAACCTTGACCCCCCCATGACTTTCATACCCTTCCTTACATGTCACCCCACCCACCTCCTTTCTTGACCCCTATGCCTCCTAAAGAGTGCATACCCTGGAATGGTCATATCTCAGTTGTAGTACAGTTTTGCCTGTGTCTGTAATTGCCACTTGGTTCAACCACTACAACACTGCCTCTCAGTCACTTGTTTTGTTCTCCAGACTCCTGGTGTTAGAACACATAGTCATCTGTGTAACTTGCTTTCTCCCTTCCTATCACTTCTTTATACACATCTTTCTCCCTGCCCAAATCATTAGCCTTGCTCCTGCTTCACCCACCCTCCACTCTCTTGGACTCCTTGAAGCCCCTTCCTTGCATCCTTTTCTGTTTCCCTCTTGTTTCAGCTTTTTTGTGTCATGTGTTTCCCTCTGTATTTGCTAGCACCAGGGAAGGCAATCCAGGCTTCTCTTATTTGAGTAGGTGCACCAGTCAGCAACTGATCTCCATCCCCCTCTGCTAGTATAAAAACTCCTCCGTGCACTTTGCAAACTTGGGCCCTAAAATCATGGTCCCTTCATCAGAGGGATGCAGGCCACCCCACTTGTATAGCATATCATCCCTCCAGGAGTGCCCCAACCTCCCACATACCCAAAGCCCTCTTCCCTGCAAAACTCCTTCAGCCATGAGCTGAAGTGAGGGATCAGAAGAAGCCTCCCTTCAACCCTGAAGCAAACTTGGAAAATTATATTGGAGTCACTGTCATTTAGAGCCTCTCTCCCAGCCTCCGAAAGCCATCCTTCACCTCCCCTATGGGATTGCATGCTAGGTTATTAGTCCTTAAATGGACAATGATTTCTAAACATTCCCTCCCATGCCTCTAATATTCCTGTCCATCCTGTGTGCATTACTCCCAGTTGAAACTCCTGAAAGGAAACCAGCTATTCTGCTTACCTGGTCCGCCACACCCACCACGCCTGCATCCCTCAAGTGATAGAATCCCCCTACCACTAGTACCATTCTAGATCTCACCTTCCCCTTGGACTCCAAGCTCATCACAGATATCACCTTTAGAGACAGAGCTGTTATCTTGAGAGGTAGCAAAATTTGGTCCCCTCCTTGGGGAGAGCGGACCTACTGAGTTGCACAGGCAAACAAACCAGTACCCTGTCAACACACCAAAGCCCCCAACCCTGCCTGAGTGGACCCTCTCTCCATCTCACCCATGCTGACTACAGTCCAACCCCCAGTCTGATCCTTTGGTGAAGATGATTAGTGGCCATCTACACCCAGCCCCAACATGGACCTACTCCAGAGAAGGAATGTTCTGGTGATACAGTGGCTAGTTTGGCAGTGAGTGCTGCAAATCTGCTGCACACCAGGGAAACATCGCTAACTCCCGAACATACCTGAAAAATGGCTGTTTCACAGGTGCTGTATCCTGTTATGCACCTTCCTCCCTCCTAAACTGTCCCCGCTCTACTTTCCACAACTTCCATCACTGATATCTCTAGATATTTGCCTTGCCTGTTGCCCAGGGAACAAGGACAAGGGTTCTCAGTTTTTAGGGTCACTTATGTAAAGATCCCTTGGACTTTTGGGAGTTAAACAGTTGACTTCTAGGACTGATTTTCCTCTAGCAGAACTTGCACTTCACATGTTCAGAATTCCCTCCTTCCTTTTGACTTCCCTTAATTCCCAGTCCCACACAAAAGGTTTAAAAATTAGGCTGCCTTTAAAGCAGATTAAAAGCAATTAACAGCCTTTCCCTCTACTTACCTCCACTTGCCCTGTCTAGTTCCTCTCTCTACTGTGCTAGTAGACTATTCCAAAATTTATTTGAAAGATACTACATAGTGCAAATATTTGTTTAAAACATTATTGCAGAGAAGCCCATGTAAAACTTCTATCTCCTGTTAATTCTTGAGTGAAAGAACTTATTTCTGTTTGCCCAGGAAAATAAGATGCATTCGTTGACTAGCTACTATTGTGTTGAGATCATTAATATTGTCAGTATGCTGTTGTGAGCTTGTTGGTAGGCTCATTTGGTGATGCATGGACTGCTGTGGATGTGCTGTACTTGGTAGGTCATGTGCATATTATTGTACTTGTAGAATTACTTGACACAGGCAGGGCAGGGTTTTGTGAAGCCTGATAGTTAGAAATCTTTCTCTAGTTTCGGAAAGAAAGAGCATTCTGCTCCAACTCCTGTCTCCTTTCTTCCATCTCATTCTCTTCTCTTGCCCTCTTATGTTCCATTTCCTTCATCTGGTTATACTGATCTGTTAACATTTTGCATGCAGGTTCAACGAAAGATTTCATGAATTCTTGCATTTGACTGCTTCTTATTTCTTAAACAACGGCTCTGACATGACATTTGTTAGTTTACTGCACCTCACATTCAGTGTTGGCAGACCACTGGATGTTGGATCAGTTTCTTCAGATGTGCCCAATGTTGTTTCACATACTGTAAAAGAGTATGTTCAAGCCGGCCCGGTGGCACTGAGGGTTGAGGCGCTGGATGCCACACCGCTTACGCAGCACCCGGTTGAGGCCGGACTTGGGTTGCCAGGGGTCGGCAGGGGTGGAGATGGAAGGAGCGTCCGAGTGACTGCTCTCCCTCTCCGGGCTGGGAGGATCCCAGTTGTCGGTGCACTTTCGACCCCTAGCAGAGGCTGGGGGTGGTGCATTGGTAACATGCATTGGGGGCTGAGTTGGGGCACGGCACAGGGAAGGAGCGCATGCGGATGCATCCACACTCCTTCCCTTGATGACATTGCATACCGTACTCACACAAGGGGCAGAACAGGGAAAATCATCTGCCGACCAGTTGCGGCGGCTTGATGCCCGTCCTATGGGGTGCCCAACTCTGGGGGACATCGCCGAATACTAGGTCCTGACCAGACGGAGAATGGAGAGTCTGTCTGCCACCCTGCCGTGGGGGGTAATCCACAGGGGTAACAGGCAAGGGTCCCCAAGGGAGCTGGGAAGGCACCAGATGGTGGCTGGAGACTAGGACGAGCAGAAGACTGGGGCAGACTGGGAGCCAGGTAGGGAAAAAAGGAATAAGAAAAAAAAAAAGGAAAGAGTATGTTCAACTGAGACAGAAGTATCATGCTGTGGTTCAAAGTCTGTTTTGGATAAAGAAGACGAAAATTAGCAATGGCACAAAACAACTTTTTGCTATACTTATCAGTATAACATTTCCACCCAAAAACCACATACAAAGTCTATAAATGCAGACTGCATAAGTAACTAATTACATTCTACAGTTGTTAAACAGAAAAAAATGTATATTGCCCACACCAGTCCCAATACCCCACATTCAAGCTGCTTATTGTTACCTCTCATCACCGCCGCCACCACCAGAAATGGCATTCACAAAGCAGTGCCCAGGCTTTTGTCACTGTGCCATAAAAGAAAGTAAATAATATATTATTGCAGTAATAATTATGTACTATTATTCACATGAATTGGACTCTAGAAGCTAATGCTCAAGTTCAAAGATTTCACCCATGTCTTCAGGATCCTCTAGTTCCACAGATGAGCTGTATAAAACAGATGGAGGATCAGACATTGGTCTGGTACTGAATATTTTTTTTTTTTTTTTTTTAGTTTTTGTTGACCGGGTAAGTGCACTAGACAAATCCTGCCTGTTTTCAGGCACGACCCAGGGGGAGGGAGATACAGATGAAATGCCAACTGACCTTGAACCAGGTTAAGCTGTATCTTCTCTAGTTGTTCGTAGAAGGAACATACAGACCCACTAGCTCCAGACTTCTTGTTCCCATCTTTTGTTTTGTGGTATTTAACTTGAAGATGTTTCAGTTTTCCTCTGCATTGCATAGCTGCATACTCCACTCCATTTTCCAACAGGAACTCATAGATTTTCTCATCAATGTTGGTCCTGTAATACGCCTGTAGTTGGTTAGTTCCTCATGTACAAATTTCTGTGACCAGTAGTCAGTCAACAAATGGGTTGTCTCATCCACTAAACTGGTGGTTTGTTCAACCATAATTTTGTATTTTACTGAACAATTTAACACAACCTGTTTTGCAGTGCAGCAGTGCTCAGTAAATGCAGTTTTCTGATGCATATTTCTTTTTTTGTACACAGTGCTTCACACAGACTAGGTACTTTCCAGTTCTCTGTGTTCTCCTCTAAAAAGCCCATGCACAATGCTCTCCAAAGTACCATGGTGCAGATCACTGCTGAATTATAGGATGTGGGGAACCAGACGTCAGCAAGCATGGTTCAGTGTTGCTTCCCGACAAATGTGTAAACCATGTTGTCAACTTTAAGCTGTGTTTAAAATAAAGCTAAGGACTACCTCTCATCAGGGTTTCATCTCAGTTTTGAAACACAGCTTAGAAATATTACAGGTGTGGACACAAAGCATGCTTCATGTTTTTTAAAAAAATTTTGATCTACTGAAAGCATTTTACGTGCCCCAGTATGGACGGTTCCTTACATGTAGAATTCTGTGATATCTTACAAATATGTTACAATAATGCAGTAGTTACAGAAACATTAGGTATCTCTTTATATATGGTTAAATTAAGATATACTGTAGATATGTTATTTTATTTTAAATATTTTTACACTGGAGGTTGTACTTTGCATCATGATTTATGGCCCTGTGTAAGTGTTGTTTAGTAAAGCCATAAATGTGTATATTCTGCATTATTTACAACATCACCTTCCACTTAGTACTTAGTGATATCAAATCATCGGGGATGTTTAGGTACATGTGGTGAAACTGTCTGTGAACTTTTACTTTAAATATTCACTTGGTAAACAACTACTGTAGCTTAATACAATATATAAAGATAATAATGATCATTACTATAATGGTTTATTTTAGAAGCAGTGACTATAAAAACTGTATATTTTGTTCTGGAATAACAATCAACTGTTTGTTTTTAAATGTGACAAGCATGAACCTTAAATAAACATAATAAATAGTTAGTCCAACTGAGTGGAGCTTTTTTTTTTTTTTGCTGCATTTCCTCCCTTGTTTGTTGACCAGCTCCTAACCCATTCCCATTGCATGTCAGTGTTACAGTAGTTGCATACTCACCTCTGGGGCTGGAAGATTAGACGTTTGTAAATTTTAGCCCCACACCAGGAACGGGGGGCCAATATCCATTACTTGGTGTGCTGTACTGTTGAGGTGCTAAAGAGCCACCAACACCACCAGGAGCACTTTGAAAAAAAACACAAAGCAGCTTGTATTTCTCATTAGCTACAATATGTATTTCTTATCCTCATTATGCATTCCTACAGTTATATGCATGAAATGGAGCGTTATTCTATAAGGGTTTTCCAGCTCCTGTTGCTTTTTCCCAACCTGATGTCATAATACTCTGCTTGTGACATCACAGTTATTCACATGGCAACAGGCTGTGATAGCATAACAGACCAAAAGTTGTTCCAGAGGTATCAGCAGCTCTTTAAAAATGAGGGCCTTTGTGCCCATCTCCAGTGTCCTTCCAGGTGGATGTTAGGGATCCCATGACACTTATTGCAAGTGTAGAGGATTGTCCCCAGTGCCCTGGCCAAAATCCCCATCTCAAAACTTGTACTTAGCCTTGGGAGTTCAGCAGGACCTGCAGCTGATAAAATGGAGCTTTCCAAAGCTCTAGTAAACCATTACAGCTATTGAATCTCATGTGGTTGTCAGCCATGGGGAACTAGGGGATGCACCCAGAGAGGTACTGTATACAAGATGTAAGTGCTAGTCTTATAATTTTATTTCTATAGGGCTGTTTCTTCCCCTGGGGTACTGGCAGTACTCTTCAGCCCCTGGTCACTCCCCCGACTGATGGCCATCTCCCCCAAGGACTCACCTACCACTCAAATACCACACAACTTGCCCCCCATGGTGGGTCCAGGAGGGGTAGGACCCCCCCCCCACCAGAAGTCCATATCAAGTTCCTGTCAGCAGTGTTCCCAGGGTGATGGTGCAAGCAGGAGTGGTGAAGCAGGGCATCCTGGTTCACCAGGCCACAAGCTTCCTGTTTTCCTCCCTATGGCCAGTGGCATACTGACCCAATTGTGCATGTGTGTGGAAGCGCACCTGCACTACACGCCAACTATCAGTCAGTAACCAAGTTATGATGTTCCTGATGGCCTACCACCATGCTTCCAGGTGGTGGCAGTGTTTGAGTGGTGCAACGGATCCCCTCCCCAGAGAGGAGAGCAGTCTTCAGACACTCAGTCCTCTGCTATGCCTGCAACCCCCAGCTGCTGAAGCCCATCACCAAACCCTGTCTGCCAGAGTTAACCCTCTGCACTACTAGGTCAACTCTACTCCTACATTTTAACAAATTGCACTGGAGCTGGCTTCGTGGTGCTGAGGCACTGACAAGCATTGTACCTCATGCCACGCCAGTGACCTGAGTTCGGCAAAAAGCTTGGGTTACTGGAGTCAGTGGGGGGGGTGGGGAGCAGGAGTAGGATTGAGCTAGCTGTCGGGCAGCTCTTCAATCCCGAGTCAGAGTGGTAGGTTTTCACCCACTCAGTTGACACCTGAGTGAGGCTAGGTGCCAAAGCAGGGAATTGGGAGGCCATTGTAATGTTGGGTGGGTAGATGGGAAGTTGGCCAGGACAGCATGCATGCCTCCATGCATGTGTGCTCACCCCATGCCATAACCCTGGGCTATGGGAGAAAAACGGTGGGAAAATGGAAGGTACGGCAGGGATGTGTAAAGCCCGTGTACCACTCCTCCACCTGCTATGTCTATGGAGCCTGCAGCAATTACTGGATGTGGACTTTGGGGGAGAGGGCAGCCTTCCCTCCCAATCTCACCATGGGGAGGGCAATCCGTGAGGATACAGAGCCATTGGGTAAGCTGGGCGACTGAGTGGGTGGTGACACCAGATAAAGGGAGCCTGTCCCTCTGTGGCTAAGGGGCGCAAACAAAGAATGAAAAAAAAGTTGCAAAATAAGGAAATTTTGTTTTTTATCCAAAATCTCTTTATCAGGGACAGCCCCAAACTTAGGTGTAGGACTGTGACTGTGACTGTTCTCCTTTAAATTAATTTTGTCACTTTCGAGAAAACTTTGAAAAACATAACATTTTGAGATAATTTAGCTTACATTTTATATATGTCTACATTTCTCTTCCTTTTGTTCATTTTGAAATTTACATGGAAATGGAATAATTGTACTTAGACTTCATCTACTACTTCTGAGTAATCCTTTCCATAGGTCATAACCGTTTATTTGTGACATCACAGTTTCTTGCTGGGAAGATAGCTATGGTTTCACAAACAGTAGATTGTGACTTCAGCAAAGAAATAAACAGCAGGAATAGATATACCTTGGGGGGCAAGCATCCTGTTCCATGCAATTGATCCCTGTAATGAAGAAAAATGCTATAACATATAAGCTGAATTGGATTTATACATATTTTTACAACATTTTAGTGCCATCTCACTTTAAGCATTTCACATACAAAGGTCTGGCTTAAGGCAGTTTTTTTCTCTTTTCCTACTTTACATTATTGGTAGCCCCCCCCCCCGCAAAAAAGTTACTGATACAAATACTGTATACATAGGCCCAGATATTCAAACTGCACCAGGCTGTGGTGCAAGCTTGGGTGCAGCTAAACTTGGCTGCGCAGGGGTGTGGACTAGGCGATATTCAACAGAGCTGCACCATGGCTCAGCAGCGTTGAATATCGCACCCTGGCCACCCGCAGTGTGCATAGCGCAGTGGCACTGCACCAGCGCAAGTGGCCAGAGTGGAGCATGGGGATGCGCTAGTGCAAGTTCCATTGCACCATGCACAGCAACCGTGATATTCAAAACTTGACATGCAGATGGGGCCATAATGTATGTAAGGTGCAAATGGTGCCATTTGCATGTCATTATGGCCCCATTTGCATGCAGGGGCGCCAATCCCTGACGACTTGCGCCTGGCGCCCTGCCAAGGCAACTGGCTGTCGAGGACGATACCCCTGCGCCAATGTGCTCCACAGCCCGATCGCGGGCAGTTTGTATTAAAAAATAGAAACTATGTCCAATATCCCTGGTGGTCCAGTGGACCTCTGCCCGCCCGATCGCGGGCTAAGTAAAATAATCAGATCCCTGAAATCCCTGGTGGTCCAGTGGATCTGCCCGCCCGATCGCGGGCTAAGTAAAATAATCAGATCCCTGAAATCCCTGGTGGTCCAGTGGACCTGTCTGCCCGATTGCGGGCATCTGTATAAATAAATGACTAAGTCCAATCTCCCTGGTGGTCCATTGGACAGCTGACTGCCCGATCGTGGGTATTTGTAGTAAATAAAATAATACTACCAATCTTCCTGGTCTGGTGCCCCTCCCCACCCTCCACTGAGCCCCTGCCCGCTCCCCGGTCAGCGGTGGGTGGCAGCTCCCACCCGCCTGCCACCCGCCGCCGCTGGCTGACACCGTAGTAGGGCTGGCACCGATTGGTCACAGGCGTGAGCCAATGGGCATAACTTCACGTACAGTACTACACATTCAGAATATGAGTCATTCACATATCTGGAATGTATCATATGCAATCTGAGCTACGCCCGAGCTCACGGCTCACAGACAACAGCGTCTGACCACAATCAGTGTCGGTCGGTGAACGCGGTGAGCTGAAGGCGGGTGAAATGCTACTGCCGCTGCTGACCAGGGAAATGAAAGCGGTGAAAACTTGAGAGTGAAGCGGGAGAGAGTAGCCTGGAGCCACCAGAAGATTGGTAATACATTACTACAAATGCCACAGCGTCAGCGGGCTGCATCCACTGGCCACCAGGGATAATGAACTAATTTTTTTACAAATGCCCGACGATGGGCATGGAGAGACTCCGCAGGTGCAGCGCGAGCTGGATAGCCACCCACAGGTGGCAGCTGCCGTGTTGCACCCTGCAATGTGGCAGCTCACCTGTAGGTGGCCATCAGTTGTTCCTTTTTTTGGGATCAACTTTGTGCTGGCACGGTAGGGGATTCATGCATGGCTCTGCACATCCCAGGCTGGTACTGGGCTGTGCAGGGGTATGCATGGGCACGCCCCCACCACCCGCCTGCATACATTACTGATGCGCTCTGGCGCATCGGGATTTGTGCCATGCACTTTTCCCTTTTGAATATTGTGCCGGGGCGCATCAGTGAGCTGCACATGGTGCAACACTGTTGCGCCATGCGCAACCCTTTTGAATATCTGGGCCTGTACGTGTAAAGGCTGATGTTCACAAAGTCTCTTTTAGCCAAGTAGTAGTATTTGTAGACATCTATAAGAGCAAGTTAAAGTGCACTGTAAAGGTATGTCACAATCTTGCTGAAAATGTACAGTACTTCTTATAGCAAAAAAGAGACAGCGTGGATCTGATATAATGGGGTTCACTGAAATGTGGTGTGGTGTTCCCCTATGATACCAGAAAAATGTGTTGAAGTACCAGGTTAACACATATTTAGAAAGGACCAGGCTGGGAAATAGGAATGAGGAGTAGTCTGTTATATTAGACAGAGCCTCAGGCTACAGGATTACATTTTGTGGAAGATGCAAATTTTGAAGCACTGTAGGTTAAAACTGACTTGCATAGAGACCAACATGGTTTTAGTCCACTGATTGCCAGTGTAGTGTACCATCCTCTTTTGATAATAAAGAAACATGTTGAAATCCCTGAAAACATCATCGGATGATATTAAACCCAAGTACCCCTTTTCAGAGTTAGTCATAATGGGTGACTTTTATACTGTAGGCTTCCCATTTCTTCACTGCTAATTTGTTATTATTTTAAACAGATGGTTGAGTCTCCAATCAGAGATCAAACAGTCTTGGATTTGATTTGACAAATGTGGATCCCTTTTGTGAATCACTGATTGTTATTGACCCAATTGGGCTATCAGACCATGGGGGCTGTTACCTTTGATCCCCTTCCAGCTGCTCATGCTGTATGCCTCAAACATCAACTGAGCAGGTGGTTTGACAATTTCCAGATAGACAGGTAGTTACAAAGAAGCATACAGTTTGTCAGCTACAGTCTGCTTAGATGTTCCTGCTTAATCCTAGGTTATTGATCAGTTGTTGTTATATGCGCCCCCTACAGCTGAAGACTTTAAAGGAGCAATGGGAAATTATGGAGTAAATTAAAAAATCAAATTCATGAGACTATTAATGCAAAAATTCACATATTATCATGTTTAGTATAATAGCAACTGGTAAACCATGTATTATATCGTATTACAGTATACAGTGGAATGCTGTTATGCATAAAATTCCATGCCTGGAATATGCTTGTTCTGCTGCAGTAGTGATGTCACTACTGCAGCAGAACCCCTTGGAATCCTGAAACAGTGTTGCTTTCCTCTATTTAATTCTGTGGTGACAGTATTCTAGAACCTCTAGAGACTTTTCAAGTCAGTTTCATTATGAAAAAAAGAGAAAAAAACACAAAGCACACATTTCACATAGTGCAACTATACACTATAAAAAATACAGGATGAGCAACTTTATGCACAACCTATGTGTTCTGTCACCTTGGGGTTCTGATTCCCATGGACCTGTCGAGCTCCGCTCTCGAGGTCAGAGGGAATCAGAACCCCTCTGTGGCAGAACACACTGGTTGTGCATAGCTGCCCATCCAGTATTCTCTATATAATAGACTAGGCAGTAAGAGACAAAAGCCCTGTAAGGAAGGTCATTTGATTTCCTTTAGGTGCTATAGGAGTTGTGTAAACAGAGCGAATAAGCACCTCTACAAGAATTATTACCAAAATAAACCTGAGAAGTGGTGACATAGTGAACCAAACAATGGTGGGATGAAAATAAGCAGTTTCTGGGGAAGTTTTCCAATTCCAAGTTTTTAAAATGTGGAAAAAAAGTTTCCCAAACGTTAGAGAGTGAAGCAATGACATAAATTTAAAATTGTGTGATCATACTCGTAGTCTCATAGTACATACAAAGCATATATTAGATTTTCATTCATTTTGCTTGCTAACTCCCATTAGTAGTTTAGAGTGTTGTTTTTAGAATTATCTAATCTTGTTTTGACTGTAACTGTCTAGTCTAGCTTTGAAAGTTTCCATAGTGGGACTTTCCACCGAAGAGATTGGGAGGGAGTTCCAATAAGGAACCACCCTTTAACTGAAGTAGAATTTCCATTTAAGTAGATTCCATTTGTGTTGATTTAGTTGCAACTCGTGCGTTCTGGTATTGTACTTTTTTTGTTTAAGTTCCAGACCTAGATTTATTCTCAGCTTCTGGTCCTGAAAGGCTCTATATACTAGGATCATATCTCCCCTCCATCGCCTATAGGCAAGTAAGTACAGATTTAAAGCCCTCATCCTTTCCTCATAGGGCTTTCCCCCAGCCCCTGGACTGATCTGGTTGCTCTCCTCTGTACATCCTCCAGTCTTGCCATGTCACCATTTTATATGGTTCCCAGACCTAAGAACAGTACTCCGACTGAGTTTTCACCAGCAACCCATACAAGGGCATCAGGACTTCTCCACTTCTGCTTGCAATACCGATTTAGAAGAATTACGGCCAATATAATGCAGAGATTTTCAGGCACAATACCTGATTATTTTCTGATGAAACTCATAGTTATGTGGAAAAAGCTTGCCAAAAGTAATGTTATCAAAGTGGTTGGACCAGGCAGCATTCCAGGCTAGGTGTTGGAGCACCATTGTTTGCACTAGTTCTTGCAATGATTTTTTTTTAATTCCTCATGTCTGAATAGAGACCTTCCTAATAACTGGAATAAAGCAGATGTGGTGCATATTCCCAAAACCGCCACAGGATTCAAACCTCAATACGTGCCAATTTCTTTGACCTCTGTTGCTTCTAAGATTGCTGAGTATTTCATTTTTGAATGGGTATTGGGGTTCATTGAATCAAAAATTAACCAGCATCAGTTTGGTAATTTAAAAAGGGGCACTACTACTCAATTGTTGATTAAATTTCTTCATTATGCACATGTGGCAACAGAATGTAGACAGGTTAGGGTTGGTACATTGCCTACATTGCTAATAGCAAGGTGTTTGATCTGAGCATAACATCTTGGTGTCCTCCAGCTTTGATTCACTGGATTTTCTCATTTTTTGTGTAAATGTAAGCAAAGGATTAAAATGGGGCAGGTACAGTAACTTCTGAATGGATTGCTATGAGTGGTGGTGTCCCACAAAGTACCAGATTGGAACCTTTGTGGTTTTTTTGCCAGTAAATTGCAGCCAAGTGGTTTATGCGGAGAACACTTCCCTTTACAGCCACCATAGGTGATGCTTCAGTTGATGTGGTTCATGAGGTAGAATGTCTTGCTGTGCTATAACTAATGAGATGGTAAGCTCATGTTGAGGTGATAGTATATTAAATAAAACTAATAAAAGGATATTATTTTTTTACTGTGTTAAAAAGGGCTAGGTTAGATCAGACAAAATTAATGATGGTGTGAAAAACCTTCTTATAAAATGGGTTGGAAATTTCCTGCTTCTTGATTGATTAAATTAGATCAGAGACCCATATATTAATACCCCAGAAATGCACAGGTTGGAACAAGTTCACATAATGGGATTTGGAATTTTGGTCAGTCACACAGTTACAGAATTCAGCAGCCACTTCACTCATCAGTGACCACTGTTACAAACATGGCTACCACCTTCACTGACTGAAAACCTTCAACAAGGCCCTAAAATATAAAACTCCCTTAAATTTAAAAAAAGTAAATATTCTTTCCTGTCATGATACCCACCTTACACACATTAACAAACTTAAAAAATGAAGTACTATTCATGGTTCTCATTCCTGATTTGTCTTCGGTGACAGTGAGAAATCCACTTCTATCCTTACCACCAGCTTGCCATGGCAATCTCTGTTGCTTACACTGCTTTAGATACAATTGAGACATTGGCTTCTGTTGTGTGTGAGAGATGAACATTCTGCCCGAGGAATTTTGTGAAAGTTTGAATTACTGTGTTCTACAATAAACAAACATTCCATCTATTGAATGTGTGGAAGGACAAATGATTGACAGGCGGGAAAGAACTACATTTTACCAGTTACTTTTAACAAATGAAAATATCTGTTTTTAATTAAAAAAATGGCATTTGTAGGCTGGCCCGCTGATGCAGCAGTAGCGCTACCGCTTGCAATGCAGACAACCCAGAATTAGAAGTGAGCCCAAGGAGTTTGAGGGCTGGCCGGGGAGGAGGAGGAGGCCTGAGCATCCGCTGGACTGTTCTCCTCCTCCTCTGGGAGGGAAGGGTGAGGACGAGCCTGCTGCTCGACTGTCCTCTGGTGGAAGCCAAGGGAGAGGAAACCCAAGCTGGCAAGTTTGGGGATCTGTGGCAGACATCAGTGTACATGCTTTGACATCATTGCACATCACATCTCCCATAAGGAATGAACATGGAACCCCCCCCAGCCACGCAAGATAACTTCCACCCTCCGCAGGCCCGGCACCCAGTGACGCAGGCTCCTCCCAGAATCTGGATCCAGTCCTGGTGGGTCGAGGAACTGCTCATCACTCTGCCAAAGAGGGCAAGCCATGGGGAACTACAGTAGAGGTAAGCCCTTGGAGAAGTCGAGGTGAGGAGGCTGGAAGTACTGGTGGGAAGGAGGGCTCACCAGGATGGGGGAGCAAAAAAAAGGGTCATTTTTTTGTTTTATAAATAGTTTTTGAAACTACCCATTTTATAAGTGCAATAAGACACTCCAGGTCAATGGTTGTCTGGGGTTAATGCACTTCCAGGTGCTACAGGTACTCTATGCAAGTGCCTCATACCTTGCTACACACCTGGGCATGCATTAACCCCTGACAACCAATGCCTTGTCCTGTGTTATTTCTCACATAAGACAAGTCTTGAATATGCCAGCCCAGTCAGACATTCTGGACTTGTAGTTGTGGACCAAAAATCATCTGGAAGCAGTCCTAAAAAGTAGTATCATTGATGGGGAAGCTCTTTCTCTTAATATTTTAACCAGCTTTAAGTTGGAACCTCTTGCATTAAGAAGAGAGCTGCAGTGCTCAAATCTTTTCAGGTCTGTATTTCAGGGACAAAGTAAATTAACAGATCGTATCTGCTGAAATTCCAGCCTGTTTATGCTATTAGGAATCGCAGGACATGGAGCATGACTGCTGGATACACAAAACGTTTTACTATATAATAGTTTTATTCTCTGGGCAGTTATAAAATTTGGATGATGAAGTATTTAAGGTTAAAATATTTCCCTGAATAATCACTAGCCTTGGGCAAACTGTGTAGTGATTTTGCATAATTAGCTGTATTGGAACAACAGTGAAATTATTTGTGTAAGCACCCCCCACTTCCCTTGTCTTGGGGAATTTAGATGGTAAGGCTCGTGGAGAAGAAGAAGCGCTGTACAGCCAACGAAAACACAGTCCTGAAATATGACGGTGGAAAAACAGTACCTGAATGTCCCCAGGTAAAGATGGTGACGGATGGACTCCTTCTGGGGCACAGGGGCCCTCATGGCACTGGGCTGGAACTCACTGGAGGCAAGGCTGTGGAGGCAACTTTTCAGAAGTGGCACAACAGCCTGTTTAGAACACATGAGGCAAACACGAATCTTCCAGGACCAGGGGCTTCTATTTAATGCACAGTCAAATGCACAGCAGACAGTCAGTTCATTAGATTAGTGAAACCAGGACCAGGGTCCACATTATTAGCTGAATCAGATGTAATGTAAACTGTACTTTTGGACCCGGGGTCCCAGTTGCGTATCATGGTAATTGGCCAGAAAGTCCAACACAGTCAGTAGCTTGAGGTCAGACGACCCCAGACCCAGGCAGCATTAGACCTTGTACTCCCAGCTCCACACTCTCCCACCAGGCTCTCTGACCTGCAAGGGGTGCACAGAGCCCGTACTGCCCCCCTCATCTTCTACTCCTCCTGCCCAAGCTTTAGAATCGGGGGCCCCCCTCTCTGATCTAGTGAGGTCACCAGCATTTCTTGCTGGAGCTGTTAAAACCACGAATGACTAGGACAGGAGCGAGACCCTTCAGATGCAGTCCAGTGTCCGATCACTGATGCTATGCCATTGCTATGGGCATCCCTGCAGGCTTGTGCAAATCCTTCGTGCAGTGATCCCAGTCCAGAACCGCCTCCTTTGTGGGGTCTAGTCGCTTTGCCATGAGAACACTGAACACAGCTTGCCACTCTGCCTTCTTCCCCCATGACCAGTTCCACAGGTCTCCTCCGGCCTCCCATGGATTCACACCTCCTGGAGCTCCTCAGCATGTAGCGGCACCCAGCATCCAGGTTGTCCTGGGACCCACTGCCACCTAGGTCCTAGCACCTGGATCCCTTCAGCCAGACCAGGCCCAGCCACAAGCCTCCATCTGGCTCCAAATTGCAGTCCTCCCAGAATAAAGCTTTCTCTGCTAATGCTCACTTGCCTCATGTCTGAGCAGGGGCTAGCAGCATCTGTCCCCTCAGGTGGGTTTCTCTAGCTGAGAAATCCCAGGACTCCATGCATGCAGCCCTTCCTTTGATCTCCATCTGAGTTTCCTTTCACAGAATCCCTGGGCTTCCCTCTCCTTGCAGCTTCTGCTCCTCACATAATTTCCTTGGGCTCTTTTCTCAGATTCTCTGGCCAAGAATCCACTATTTTCTCCTTGGGTGGCTGTGTAGCCCAGCACCCAAAAGGCAGACCCATACGGCTGCCTAAGCCACATGGCGAGTGCCCGCTGCAAGCCTCCTTGTCTCTTTTTCTTCTCTCTCCCAAAAATCCCTTTGTCCTGGTTTCTATGGGTTTAAAGGTTTGGCGCTGAAACTTTTGGTCCAATCAGGGAACACGTACCCTGGTGCCAAACCCGCAGCACTCTGGGACTTGTAGTCCCACTTTATTTTGTTTAATACTGGTGCCCCATGGTGCCAGCCAGCACCAGAAACTACTGGCCTCCCTAAGGAGCTACTGCTCCTTTAAATTTTAACTCTCGGCGGTCCTCGTGCCTGTGCATTGCACACGGGACCGCCATGTTTAAACAAGAATATTTGTTTGTTTCCTTGGCCCCAGGCCTGTTCCTGGACCCTACCGGACCTGGGACCACACAACGCCACACCCAGCAGCACCGGCAGCTGCTTCGTCACTCGACCCGACCCCGATTCGGCTGAGATGCTGGCAAAAATGGCCTCATAGCAGCCACAGGGGTCTCAGGTGCGACTCCCACCAGAACCCCCCGGGACAGGACAGCGCAAGGGGGGAAGAAGCAAATGAGCATGGAGATCCTTTAAAGGTAAGCCCATTTTGGGGGACAACATGCCCAAATACTATTTACACTAGGTCCAAACCCATAACTAATCATTACCTACCCTAACACTAACCTAACTTAGTAAACCACCCGGGGATCACTATACCCCATGGGTCAACCACCAGTCCCTTACTCTGACACAGACCTACCTGGTAAACCCTTACCTGCTGCCAGTGGCCTGCGTTGGACTGCCGGGACCTTTAAGATTGAAACCAGTTTAGCGAACATACATTGCAGTCATAATTACCACTCTCCTTGAAATAGCATTACTGTACTATCTTCTTATTTTAAAACATTTGAGAGAAAAAATAGTACACACATTTTCACCAGCGTATAACTACTTAATACCTTGGCATGGCAAAAAAAAAAATGTAATCATTATTAATTACTGTATGCTATACCATCAAAGCCTAAACATTAAACCACAGTTATTCCCCTTTTAATTAAACACAATTCTCCCCCCAAAGTCTGCCTTTTGAAAACAGTTTAAAAAGTCTCTGCTCCCATCTGTGACCACAGATAAAACTCTTGCAGTTCTCCAAGGAGATGGTGAGAAAGTATTCTAGTCCTAGGCACCTTTTATCTGCTCTTCCAAAATAATCCAGCAAAGGGGAGGGGGCTCAGCTTGTCCAGCACTGCAGCTGTGAGGTGGAGAATAGCCCCCTGCCTCCCAAAATCGGCATCCTTTGGACGAGCCCCCATATTGTAAGCACCCCTCACTTCCCTTGTCTAGGGGAATTTAGATGGTAAGGCTCGTGGAGAAGAGGAAGCGCTGTACAGCCAACGAAAACACAGTCCTGAAATATGACAGTAGAAAAACAGTACCTGAATGTCCCCAGGTAAAGATGGTGACGGATGGACTCCTTCTGGGGCACAGGGGCCCTCACGGCACTGGGCTGGAACTCACTGGAGGCAAGGCTGTGGTGGCAACTTTTCAGAAGTGGCAAAACAGTCTGTTTAGAACACATGAGACAAACATGAATGGTGCAGGACCAGGGCTTCCATTTAATGCTCAGTCAATTGCACAGCACACAGTCAATTAGTTAGAGCAGCGAAACCAGGACCAAGGTCCACATTATTAGCTGAATCAGATGGAATGTAAACTGTACTTTTGGACCCAAGGGTCCCAGTTGCGTATAATGGTAATCGGCCAGAAAGTCCCAACACAGTCAGTAGCTTAAGGTCAGATGACCCTACATCCAGGCAGCATTAGACCTTGTACTCCCAGCTCCACTCTCTCCCACCAGGAGCTCTGACCTGCAAGGGGTGCACAGAGCACGTACTGTCCCCCTCACCTTCTACTCCTCCTGCCCAAGCTTTAGAATTGGGGCCCCTTCTCCGATCAAGTGAGGTCCCCAGCACTTCTTGTTGGAGCAGTTAAAACCACGAATGACTAGGGCTGGAGTGAGACCCTTCGGACACAGTCCAGTGTCCGATCACTGATGCTATGCCATTGCTATGGGCAACCCAGGGGTATTTTCCCTGGCGACCCCACAGGTTTGTGCAAATCCCTCATGCAGTGATCCCAGTCCAGAACCGCCTCCTTTGTGGAGCCTAGTCACTTTGTCACAAGAACACTGAACACAGCCTGCCACTCTGCCTTCTTCCCCTGCAACCAATCTCACAGGTCTCCTCCGGCCTCCCATGGATTCACACCTCCTGGAGCTCCTCAGCATGTGGCGGCACCCAATGTCCAGGTTGTCCTGGGACCCACTGCCACCTAGGTCCCAGCACCTGGATCCCTTCAGCCAGACCAGGCCCAGCCACAAGCCTCCATCTGGCTCCAAATTGCAGTCCTCCCAGGATAAAGCTTTCTCTGCCAATGCCCACTCACCTCACCTCATGTCTGAGCAGGGGCTAGCAGCATCTGTCCCCTCAGGTGGGTTTCTCTAGCTGAGAAATCCCAAGACTTCACACATACAGCCCTTCCTTTGATCTCCATCTGGATTCCCTGGCAGAGAATCCCTGAGCTCCCCTCTCCTTGCAGCTCCTGCTCCTCTCCACGATTTCCTTGTGCTCTTTTCTTGGGTTCTCTGGCCAAGAATCCCACTGTTTTTCTCCTTGGGTGGCTGTGCTTAGCCCAGCACCCAAAGGCAGCAACAGCCGCACGGCTGCCAGGCCACATGGGCGAGTGCCCCGCTGCAACCTCCTTGTCTCTGTCTCTCTCCCCCCCCCAAATAAATCCTTTTGTCCTGGCTTTTAAGGGCTTAAAGGTTTAGCGCTGAAACTTTTGGTCCAGTCAGCGACCACATACCCTGGCGCCAAACCCGCAGCCCTCTGGGACTTGTAGTTCCACTTTATTTTGTTAAATACTAGTGCCCCACGGTGTCAGCTGGCACCGAAAACTACTGGCCTCCCTAAGGAGCTACTGGTCCTTTAAATTTTAACTCTCGGCGGTCCCCGCACCTGCACATTGCATGCAGGACTGCCATGTTTAAACAAGAATATTTGTTTATGTTTGCATGGCCCCGAGCCCATTCCTGGGCCCTACTAGACCAGGATCACGCAACGCTGCACCCGGCAGCACCGGCAGCTGCTCCATCGCTCAGCCCAACCCCGATTTGGCTGAGACGCTGGCAAAAATGGTCGCATGGCTGCCATGGGGGTTGCAGGCACGACTCCCACCAGAACCCCCTAGGACAGGACAGCACAAGGGAGGGGGGGGGGAGAAGCAAAGGAGCATGGAGCCCCTTTAAAGGTAAACCCATTTTGGGAGGCTTACATTTGTATGTGTTTTATTTACTGTAATTCATTTGTTGATGTTTTTGTGAACAGTATGATAATGTAAATTATTCTGTTTGTATTGTTTTCCTTTTTTTGAATGTGTTGAGAGTGTATTATATTACATTAAACCACGTTTTGTGGTTGCCATTTTTAATAATCAAATAAACAAACAAAAGAAACTGCTGGACCTAGTTAACATACCACCTCTACTGGCTTTGCAGCTATTCAGAAAAGGTATACCAGCTGGCCCAGTAGTACTGAGGGTTGAGGTGCTGGATGCCACACCTCATGTTGTACCAGTGACCTTGATTCGGGAATGAGCCTGAGTTGTCAGGGGTCGGCTTGGGGGGAGGGAGGGTGAGGAGCGAGATTGCAGCTCTCTCTTCCTGGGAGGGACTGGAGGCTCCCTGGCCAATAGCTGCCACCTGGTGGAGGACAGATGGTGGCGCCAACCTGAGGGAGCTCCGGTGATAGCCACGTGGAGGGGTGGAAGGGGCTGAACTAGCATCACGGGGCATGCATGTGCCTCCACCCACGCATGATGCCCGTGTGCTGGAGCTCCGGGGAACAGGGGAGAAATTGGGGCAAAAATTTCAGAAAATATAAATAAAAAAAAGTATACCAGGTTAACATACTCTTCAGTCTCTACTTTAATTATAGAATATGCACATTCAAGTTCAAATTTAAAATAAAGAATCTGTGGTAGTGCAGATCAGAAGGCTATGTTGGCCAGACCTTTTACTTGTCATTTTGTTTTAGTTTAAAACAAAATTTCTATGTGTTACATTGCTAACAGTACTTCTAAAGAACTCCATGAAGCAGCAGCATACAGATTTGCTCACCATAACCTTTTTAAAAGTATATGATGCAGTGATACAGTTAGCAAATGTTATGGATAGTAAATGCAACCTTCATGTTCTCTTCCATTCAGAATGCCCATGCCTACGTCAGTGCGGGATTCAGAGCCAAGTTAAAACCTGAAGGGGGAAACCAGCTGCTTGAGACAATTTCAATAGTGTACACTGGAATTAGTAAAGACTTTGTTCATGCTACAAATACTGAAAAATACCTTCAAGGAAAAGACATCACATCTCAGGCAACTTTACAAGGTAAAATTTGTTTCAGTTGTTTTAGTATTTAGAGTACATAAGTGCCTATTTTTTCTGTTTTTTTGTTTGTTTTTAGCAGACTCTCTTTTCGCAGTACTGTATCTTACCCTTAGCACTTCTGTTCTGTACTACAGTAGAAGACCCGGACCAGGATATTCAAAGGAGTTAGCAAGCACTAAAATATCAGTGTATAACTAACATTGGTTTGCACCCTTAAAGAGCAGGTTCCTACTTTCGACGCTGCTAGTCTCCCCCAGCATGTTCGATCCCTTACCAGATCAATAGCTCACTGCTCAAGTTTGGCATAAAAATTCCATCTATAGAAGAAGTTACATCCCTCATAATTTTGTAAATGTGTATAGTGGCCAAAAAAAAGACCGACTTCCCGGTCCGTAAAACACGCCCCCACGTCGGCCCACACAGCCCTGTTTTGTGATGTCACAAAATGAAGGCTGCGTGAGCATGCCCCATTCTGTTTTATGGGGCTGGTATTTTCAAACATATTTATACCCTTTAGTGCTGGGATTTTAGTATATCAAAGCAATCGATCGACTAACAGGGTCGAACACACTAATAGGCAGCTACTAGAAACCTGCTGTTTAAAGCAGGGGGATTGCTGAAGTGCCAGATTGAAATGCATAGGTAATGAGGCACTCACCCATTAGCAAGTAGTGCTAAAGTATGCGAGGTGTCTGTGCAGATCACCTTACAGCACCATGCATTAAGGTGCAGTGGTATACTTAAACAATTTACAAGGTTTTTATTTTAGGGTAAAAGCTTCCTCTGTGAGGAAGCTACATCAGCAAAAACCTACCTTGGTAAGTTTGATAAATTCTATTTTGCACTCTGGTCTGGAGGGAAGGGATTGTATTTTTTGCCCTGCTGATCCCTTCCTTTCCTGGTTCTCACCTCACCCCAGCACTGGCATATGCTCTGAAGTATGCACAGTGAGGCGCGGGACCACCCTCCCCATCAATGTCAATGGGACGAGTTTGTAATGCAGATTCATATGTAACCCCCCTGCAAATGGGGGTTCCCAAAAGACTTCCAGGAGCTTGCTTGAATGCTCCAAGCCTGAATGGTGTTTGGCATTTAAGCCATTTATCAGTGAGTGTTTTTAGAGCCTCTGGTACTGTCTCTTTAAGAGCTGTCTGCTTGCAGACATAATTAGTTGTATGGGGGACTGTGTGCTTCTCTGAGTACCACTTGAGCTGCTGCCAATTCACTTCATTTTGCAGTCACTAGGAGTGCAAAGGGAACCTATCTGAAAGATGTAACTGTTTGCCAGAAATTATTTAGAGTAATAATGAAATTACAGTTTGTCTAACCTGCTTTCTTTGCAGTCAGAACTGTGTCTGCTAGTTCCCCATTCTAGTTTTGAACTGCTGAACTGGACCAATCAGTGTGGGGTAAGCTAGCTCTAAAATGGTGCCTTGGACGAATCAGAACTTGGACTCATAATCTGAGCCAGCCACAAGAGGATTGTATGGGCAGTGACTCTGGAGATGTAGTTTAGACTTCAGTGCCTTTTGGACCAACAGCAGCAGTCTATTGTGGTGACAGCCAATCCAGTCAAGAACTGGGAGAACTCAAAGGAAGTGCCCAGTTTTGTCGGTTGGAGCTTCAGTTGAGCTTTGTGGCAGTGAAGAAGGAAGGAGCCCTGTGCTTTTTCAGTGTGCAGTTTAGTCAAAAAAACGTGTGTAAGGCCCAGAGTTCGGTCTGCAGCTTGTGTAACAGCTTGTTAGGACTGAATCCGTCCTGTGAAAAGAATCAAAGGATCTCTGAAGAGTAGAAACCAGGCTCACCCCTGTAGAAGACTGGAAGAATTGCTGAAAATTGCACTCGGTCTGTCAGGAACTGAATCTGCTGTGTGTTCTCCCGGTATTGTGCAGTAATTGCGATCGGGATACAGATGCAGCCTGCCTGGTATAGTACTTTCTTTTATATGGATGTGTGAAGAGGTTTGTGTACCTCAAGTGAGCCCTGCTGACATTGAAGGACCCTATCTTATTTGGAGGTCGTGAGTACTAATTCAGGGTCGCTCCTGTTGAATGCCACATTAAATCCAAATGGAATTACTGTACTGCTGACTGTTTAATTCTCCTTTTCTCTGTGTGAAAGGGCCCCTACCAGCTGCCAGGGTTTGGACTCAGCCACTAGGGCTTGGGTACCCAGGGACAGTAACTGATAGGGATAGGCCTGTGCACAGAGCCATAGGTAGATTATTAGAGTGATAAGCTAATTAACCTGATTCCCCCTGTCCTTGTTATATCCCCTAAATAAATCAGAGCTGCTTGTTTCAGCAAAGTTATACTGCCTGAGGTATTTGTCTATGTTAAAGTACTGTACTGTGATTGTTGCACTGTATCTCATTTCACAGGAGGTCCCAGTGCCGGAACCAGACCTGGGGGTAAGTGTATACTGTGAAGGTAATTCTGATATATTGTGTGGGCCACTAGTGGGAAGAAAGGGGTGTTGCAGTGTCCCAGAGGGCTGTGACCAAGTTAGTTTAACTATTGCAAACCCTGACCTCTGGGTGGAGGCACCCGCCATTGGATCCAGGCCCCTCAACCTGTTAGTGGCAAATCAGGCAGGGGTAGTAGCCCCTGGGATAGCGCCATCTAGGGGTTACATCTTGGAGGCACCGCTGGGATTGTGTCCTCTAGTGGCCATATTTACGAACCACTGTTAAGAAAAAAATGGGTACCCCGACAGAAGTGGCTGTGCACCGGCTGGTGGAGTGGTGTACTGGGGAGGAGATCGACCCCCAAAATGCTATGCTTATCCTGGACATCCCCTGGGTATCATACGGACACTGTGCAGGAGTACTTTCCAAGGTGGAAGGTTTACAAAACCCCTGTGGTGGTGGGTCGGCATGCTAATCTGCTCACCCACACTTTCCTGGCCCTAGTAGAGTTTAAGGATCCCATAGATAGCTCCAAAGTGCCACAGACCATTACCCCAGAGGGAGCCCTCACTGCTTGGAGAGTGATAACTAAGGACAGTAAAGACCCGGGGAATCAGCCCCACCACTATCTGAAACTTTTGAGGAGAAATTTGCTGAATGGTTGCTGGAGAGGGAAAACTGTGGAGGACTTGAAGAAACTATTCTTGCCACCTGGGGTGTTCCTCCCCAACACCCTCTCCTGCTCCAGTGCCCGTAATGGTGTCTGAACCAATGCAGACTCCTATTTCTGCACCTGCCATTAGTCACGACTCTTACGAAGGTTGAAGATCTTCTCTGGCACCCTCCCACCCCCAAGGGAGGATGACTGGGGAGACCTGGATAGACTATGTTGCCCCCAAGTGCTAGAATGGCAATGCTCGGAAGGTGGCGAAAGAGGTGTAGTGAGAGCCTCCGAGGTCCTGCCCTGGCTACCATCCGTGCTAAACGGGCCAGTAACCCTGAAGCGACTGCACAGGCCTATCTTGAGGCCTTGGAGAATGTGTATGGGAGCCCAGATTCTGATGAGGACCTATGGTGGAGAGTAAGAGATGCACAACAGTACCAAGGGAGTTGTTGTCTGTGTATGTATCTCGGCTGGAAAAATTGTTGCAAGAATGCCTCAGAAAAGGTAGTTTGCCAGCGATTGAACTGGACGAACCAGGCTGGACAGGATCCTAAGTCTGCCCCCTTCTCAGAACTGCTGTTGCTTCAGTTACACCTGGCAGATCGACTGGAATCCCACCCTCCTATGATGAATTAATGAGAGAAGTGAGGAGTTGAGAAAAGGCGACCTCGGGAGGACCTGCACCAATAGCTGCAGCGTCGACCCGAGTGACTGAGTGACCCATCAAGTGAAGTTCAGGGGCAGAGGTTGGCAGTCAATGAGTGCTCTGACAAGGAAAAAGATATGTCACAATGGGGCGAACTGTTGAGAGAGATCGGGAATTCAAAAACAGTCCTTTATGAAGGCCACGCCTGCAAATGCAGGCCCTGACCTATATCCGACTGCATCTGCTATGGGGGTGGGGTACCCACCCATGTATCTCCTACTGATAACAGCTCAACTCGATTCCTTGACCATGGAAGTGGAGAAACTGACGAGATGTCTCCAAATGCTTATCACGCCGCCAGACAGAGATGGCACCAAGGTTTCCAGTTAGTAATACCCCGCCCTGGCTCCCAGTGTGGCGCCTCGGCCAGCTCAAACTCCAAGTATGTTTTGCTATAATTGTGGGAAAGATGGGCACATGAAAGGGAATGCCAGTCCCCAAAGACACTGACAAAGTTGCATATAGGCTACAAGGAGAGCTTGGAGAAGAAATCAGTGGTTAAGAGGTGCGACATGATCCCAGTGAGGGCACCAAAATGCTAATTCACGTCCTTTTGTGGCAAGGTCAGTTGCCCAGGCCCCACTACCGCCTCTCAGACTGGTCCAGAATAGTGGGTCCCTCCATGGAGACCACTGTAAAGGTGAACAGAGTGTCTACAAAACTATATTAGACAGTGGCTCCCAAGTGACAATTATGTTCCAAGATTGGTATCAGAAGCATTTGTCAGACGTACCCTTACAACCATTAGAAGGACTGCATGTATGGGGGTTAAGTGAGAAGGCCTACCCCTATTCGGTATATCCGAATTTGGCTGTCTTTCCCCACCTCCATTGGCTGGAGTGGCGAACAAGTAGAGACCCTAGCCTTAGTGTGTCCCCCACTGGACTGTATGATGGTGTCCCTTTGTTGATTGGAACAAATGCTCATATGTTCGGAAGGCTGGCACAGTTGTGTTATGAAAACAGGGGTCAAAGACTAGTAGAGCTTAAGAGTTCCGGCTTTAATTAAGAAGGCCTATGAGGCACAGAGAGATGCTGAAAAAACAGAACCAGAGGAACCGGTCGGAATTGTATGGAAGAAGGATCCTGAGTCTCTGATCCTGGCGCCTAAATGCCCAGTGTACCTTACAGGGAGAGGTCCGTATCAGAAAGGATGTTAAGAAAATATGACACGTTGGATGCACCAGGCGATGGAAAATTGCCAGAGGGACTGCTGGTCAAGCCTAGTATTTTGCCCGGCTAGAGCCCATGCTTATGCCAGAAGGGTAATGGTCCAAGTTCATAATGTGTCTGAAAGAGACATTCGAGTAAACAGAGGTTGCATCCTGGCTAATGTGCATTGTGCAGACACTGCAGTGCTACCCAGCAGCAAGAGTTCAGGAAGAATGACAGAGTAACATGACTTGTTTGATTTGGCGACTCCACTGCCAGCTGAATGGAAAGTGAAGATCAGTGAGAAGCTTGCCCAGAGAGACCAGGTGTTTTCTTTAAAGGAATGGGATGTGGATGGTGCAAGGAGCTGAGCACAATATCCGGCTGCATGATGAAAGACCATTTCGTGAGAGGTCTCGAGGCCTGGCACCTGCTGACATAGATGATGTGAGGCGGCATCTGCAAGAGATGTTAGCTGCTGGTGTAATACAAGAATCCAGAAGCCCTTATGCTTCCCCATTGTGGTAGTGAGGAAAAAGAATGGAACAGTAAGGATGTGTGGATTATCGCACCTTAAACGTGGACTATCCTGATCAGTACACAATGCCCGCATTCAGGATGCTTTGGACTGCCTAAGCGGGAGCAGAAAGTGGTTCTCTGTGCTGGATCTCCGCGGTGGTACTATCAGATCCCGATGGCCCCAGAGGACCGTGAAAAGACAGCCTTTATCTGTCCGCTATTTCTATGGAATTCATGAGGATGCCTCAAGGGATTCCAGGTGCCCCAGCCACTTTTCAACGATTGATGGAGCGTGCAGTGGGGACATGAACTTACTAGGAGTGCCTGGTATACCTAGATGATGTTATTGTGTTTGGCAGCTCACTGGAGGAACATGAGAGCAGATTATTTAAGGTATTGGACCGACTGGAGGACTTTGGCCTTAAACTGTCCATTGATAAGTGTCAATTTTTCAAACATCAGTAAAGTATGTGGGACACATAGTATCCACCGAGGGAATAGAGACCGACCCAAGTAAAGTTGAGGCCTTGACCACCTGGCCACAGCCCAAAAATCTAAAAGAACTGCAAAGATTCCTGGATTCTGTGGTTATTATGACTTCATCAAGGACTATTCAAGAGTGATCCGCCCTTTACTTAACCTTACTCAAGGTGTCCCAACCCATAAAAATAAAAGTCAGCATCCTCAAGACTGAAAGAGTGTATTTTCATCCGAGTGAAGTATTTGGGCCCAGCTGGACTCCTGATTGTGAGACTGCTTTTCATGAGATCATAATCAACTTACCCCATGCTCCCAGTGCTGGCCTATGCGATCCAAGAAAACCTTACGTCCTGCACACTGATGCTAGCTTGCAAAGGGTTGGGGGCTGTGTTGTACCAAGAACACGAGAATGGCCTGAGACCAGTGGCCTTTGCCAGTAGAAGCCTGACCCCATCCGAAAAAGAACTATCCTGTACATAAGTTAGAGTTCCTAGCTTTGAAGTGGGCTATTGTTGACCAATTCCATGAGTACTTGTATGGGCTAAAATACTAGTAAAACTGACAATAATCCTTTTGACCTATGTGCAGACCTCAGCTAAGTTGGATGCCACTGGCCATAGGTGGCTTTCTGCAGTATCTACATATGACTATGCTCTCGAATACCGAGCAGGTCTGAACCCATAGATGCTGATGCTCTCTCCTGGAGGCCTGTTCCCCAGAATGATTGGGTCCGATTGGCAGAACCTGACATTCGGGCACTCTGCCGAGAAGATTTGACAGGGAGGAACAAATGTCCCACGGACGCAGTGGACTGCATAGTGGATTGCTTGGGAGCCTCTGAGGAATTGCATACCTGCTGCTTATTGCCACTTTTCGCAATAGACATTGGTGCACTGCCTCAGCTGGACAATGACAGTGGTATGGCTCAATCCCACGATCCCATGATCAAAGCAGCTTTAGAAGCCCTCTATGCAGGAAAAGATGTATCCAAATTACCCCACTGATTTGAGAACTGCACTGTTATACAAAGAAGGTCCTAAGTTGAAACTGATCAATAAACTGTTATACAGAGAAACAGTAGACAGAGGGGACAAGTAGACAAACAACAACTAGTGCTGCCACTGCCTTTGAGACTCAGTACTGAGGTCCTTGCACAACCACATGGGGCACCTTGGTATAGACAGAACACTTGACTTGGTGAGATCCAGATTCTATTGGCCTAAGATGGGGGCTGATGTGGAGCAACACATTCGAACTTATGATCCTTTCTTACAGAGGAAAGCTTTGCCCCAGAGGGCTACTCCCTTGTATCACCACCAGTGCACCCATGGAGCTGGTCTGTATTGATTTTCTAAGTTTGGAGTCAGATCAAAGAAATATCAGTAATGTGCTGGTGGTCACTGACCATTTACGAGATAATGCCCAAGCTTTCCCACCAAAGACCAGAAAGCATCCACTGTGGCCAAAGTACTTGTAGAAAACTTTTTGTTCACTATGGGGCTCCACAAAGAATCCATTCTGATCAAGGGAGAGACTTTGGAGTCGTCTGATCAAAGAGATGCTTTCTCTGTGGAAGTCACGAGAGTCCAGAACCACTCCTTACCACCCCAGGGGACCCACAGCCTGAGCGTTTCAACCGCACTTTGCTAGATATGGGCACCCTGCACCCAAAGGACAAAGCCTAGATGGAGCCAACAAATTAGCACCCTGGTACATGCTTATAACTGCACCAAAAGTGATGCCACTGGATTCTCCCCTACCGCCTGATGTTTGGAAGAAGCTCGACTACCAGTAGATGTGTGTTTTGGGGTCTCTCCTGATGGGGTTCAGGCTGACAACTATTTACAGTATGTGAAAAGTTAAAGGCCCAGCTAACCATGCACGTATCAACTGGCTCAAACCATGGCTGCCAAAAGAAATCTGGCCAACAAAAGAAAGGTATGATAAAAGGTGAAAGCACAGGAACTCCAGGAGGAGATAGAGGTATTGCTAAGAAATCTGGGATTGCATGGCAAGCACAAGATTGCTGACAGATGGCACCATCTCCCTCACATTGTAGTGGGCAAACTAGATGATCTGCCAGTGTACAAAGTAAGGCCTGAGAATAATTCAAAAGATGAAAAACAATGCATAGAAATCATTTACTGCCCATTGGACAAAATCTTAATTGAGTCTGAGCCCCGAAGATGCCCCTCTGGACCAGTGACTAGAGCTGCTGCTAAGAAAAGATCAAGAAAGTCTGCACCTACAGAAGCAAAGTTAAGTGTTCCCCCCACAAGTCCCAGTTGAGCATGACTGTCAGTCCATATCGGAAGAAAGTGAGAGTGACTTTGAATACTATCCTTCTTAGACTGAGTCAATTGTTTCGGGCAATCCCTAGTCAATACTGGAGACAAAGCTGGGCCTTCTGGACTGTCTAAGCCCCAGCTTCATCCCTGGAGCCAATGCTCCCAGAAAGTGAAGTGCAAAGCATCAGATCAGATGAAATGGAATCATTGTGCATGGTTGAACTGTTTGAGCTTTCAGGGAGGAAAATGATAGATTGGGGCAGACTGGTGATACACCTGAACAAGAAGAGTATTTTGAGTGCCCTGACAGTCCACTGCCAGTGTCCAAAGCTCTCCATACTTGAGCCAAATGTTGTGGACTCAGAAACTGTAACTCCTGGAGCTGAAAGTGCCCCAAGTTCTAGCCTCTCTACCCCATGGAGACTCCCTGACAAGTGAGGACAATGCTGAAATGAGGCTCAGAGTGCAGCGACTATAACAGTTCCCCCTAGAAGACTGGTGAGGCTGTAAAGCCTGTGGTGCACCTCAGTTATGATTCACTTGGGAGGCCTGTGGACTTGCCTCTCAATGTTGTCCATAAAGGAGTGTATGTGTCCCGAGCTCATTACCCAAACTGAGCATCAGTGCTAACTCCAAGTTACTTGTGTTGCCCTCTAAGTATGGTGCCTGCCCCATCCAGCCCCAAAGGTAACTGATAGGAAGGCCCCTCTCTTCAGGTTTCATGTACAAGAGGTAAACTTGAGTTATGGTACAATGTATGTAATACTGTGTAAAGAGGACGTACTGCAATGTTTCAGAAATGTGTTCTTGGTAAAATGATATATTGACTGATGATTACATGTGCGAGCCTAATGCAAATGTATATGGTTGCAGTTGAAACTTATGAGGGTACTTGCTTGACGCGGACGTCAAGCTTTCCCAGGCCAGGAAGAGTGTAACCCCCCTGCAAATGGGGGTTCCCAAAAGACTTCCAGGAGCTTGCTTGAATGCTCCAAGCCTGAATGGTGTTTGGCATTTAAGCCATTTATCAGTGAGTGTTTTTAGAGCCTCTGGTACTGTCTCTTTAAGAGCTGTCTGCTTGCAGACATAATTAGTTTGTATGGGGGGACTGTGTGCTTCTCTGAGTACCACTCGAGCTGCTGCCAATTCACTCCATTTTTGCAGTCACTAGGAGTGCAAAGGAACCTATCTGAAAGATGTAACTGTTTGCCAGAAATTATTTAGAGTAATAATGAAATTACAGTTTGTCTAACCTGCTTTCTTTGCAGTCAGAACTGTGTCTGCTAGTTCCCCATTCTAGTTTTGAACTGCTGAACTGGACCAATCAGTGTGGGGTAAGCTAGCTCTAAAATGGTGCCTTGGACGAATCAGAACTTGGACTCATAATCTGAGCCAGCCACAAGAGGATTGTATGGGCAGTGACTCTGGGAGATGTAGTTTAGACTTCAGTGCCTTTTGGACCAACAGCAGCAGTCTATTGTGAGTGAAGCCAATCCAGTCAAGAACTGGGAGGAACTCAAAGGAAGTGCCCAGTTTGTCGGTTGGAGCTTCAGTTGAGCTTTGGCAGTGAAGAAGGAAGGAGCCCTGTGCTTTTCAGTGTGCAGTTTTAGTCAAAAACGTGTGTAAGCCCAGAGTTCCGGTCTGCAGCTTGTGTAACAGCTTGTTAGGACTGAATCCGTCCTGTGAAAAGAATCAAAGGATCTCTGAAGAGTAGAAACCAGGCTCACCCTGTAGAAGACTGGAAGAATTGCTGAAATTGCACTCGGTCTGTCAGGAACTGAATCTGCTGTGTGTTCTCCGGGTATTGTGCAGTAATTGCGATCGGGATACAGATGCAGCCTGCCTGGTATAGTACTTTCTTTTATATGGATGTGTGAAGAGGTTTGTGTACCTCAAGTGAGCCCTGCTGACATTGAAGGACCCTATCTTATTTGGAGGTCGTGAGTACTAATTCAGGGTCGCTCCCTGTTGAATTGCCACATTAAATCCAAATGGAATTACTGTACTGCTGACTGTTTAATTCTCCTTTTCTCTGTGAAAGGGCCCTACCAGCTGCCACAGTTTGGACTAGCCACTAGGGCTTGGGTACCCAGGGACAGTAACTGATAGGGATAGGCCTGTGCACAGAGCCATAGGTAGATTATTAGAGTGATAAGCTAATTAACCTGATTTCCCCTGTCCTTGTTATATCCCCTAAATAAATCAGAGCTGCTTGTTTCAGCAAAGTTATACTGCCTGAGGTATTTGTCTATGTTAAAGTACTGTACTGTGATTGTTGCACTGTATCTCATTTCACAGGAGGTCCCAGTGCGGAACCAGACCTGGGGGTAAGTGTATACTTGAAGGTAATTCTGATATATTGTGTAGGCCACTAGTGGGAAGAAAGGGGTTGCAGTGTCCCAGAGGGCTGTGACCAAGTTAGTTTAACTATTGCAAACCCTGACCTCTGGGTGGAGGCACCCGCCATTGGATCCAGGCCCCTCAACCTGTTAGTGGCAAATCAGGCAGGGGTAGTAGCCCCTGGGATAGCGCCATCTAGGGGTTACACATATGTGTTAATTAGTAATTGGTGGGCAATTAAAGACTGCACCTGATTAGCGGTGGACTTGCTAATCAAGCATTGTCCTAAATTACCTGCCAGTTACTAATTAACATAAAGAAATCTGCATTATAAACTTGTCCCGTTGACTGTAATGGAGCCATGGTCCCGTGCCTCCCTGTGCATACTTAAGAGTGTATGCTAGTGTGGGGGCAGGGTAAGATCCAGAAAAGAAATGAATCAGCTCAGCGGTCCTTTGGGGCAAAAATACGATCCCTTCCTTTCGGACCAGAGGGCAAATAAAAATTAGCAAACCTACCTAGGTAGGTTTTTGCTGCCAGTCAGCTTCCTCACAGAAGAAGCTCTGTGCAAACTTGTTAAGTCACTTTAAAGGTTTGTGAGGGGATTAACCATCCAAATGTCATGCTAATTAATGCCTCAGCAAACCTGGCGCTTACTGCCACGCAGTGCACCCCCCCCATGTGACCTGACACATGTTCCAGTAGTTTCTGGTAGTCTAGCGGCCCCACCACCCAATATAAAACTTCAAGTCTGTAGGAAGGCAAGGTGGCACAACAATAAACAAAAATACAATTATCAAACACAGAATTTCAAACTACATTGGTTACCAAGAACTGACCACACAGATCAAAGCATTATACAATAGCAGCTTCTAAATTAAAGGTACACAGTCAGTTACTAAACCATCAGAGGTGTGTGTACAGGAGTGTGCTGGGGTCTTTGATATAAGGTGGTGGTCATCTATTAAAATTATATGCTTGTGCAGATAGAGAGCCTTAAAGAAGTCCCAGAGAGAGATCTCCTAAAAAGTGTATGGGATGAGACACTATGGACCAGAGACGGAAGGAAGTTCCAAAGCCTTTGTGCATAGACAGCAAAGGCCAGGTTGCCTGAGACAGTGTGGGTCTTCGGTGCAGTTAGCAGGGGCTGACCATTTGACCAATGGAGGTAGCTCAAATTAGCCTCTTTAACATGACCCGCATGGATAGGAGGGGTAGTAGTTTTCATAACCTTATCATGGAAATAGCCCAGGAAAAATAAACAAGTACAGTATTTTGCTGGGAATAGCCAGTCCAGTTTACTGTAGAGCTCACAATTGTGCTTGAGAGAGGCTGCAGATAAGGTAAACTTGCAGATATTATTAAAGGCTACATCCTGTTTATGCAACATGGACTTTGCAATATAGGCATAGGAAATGAGGCTATAGATAAGGCTAGGGTTAAGCACCACTGTGGCAAAGGCAAGATGTGCTGAGATGTGCCCCCTCCCTTTTTTTTTTTTTTTTACCTCCAGGACTCCATGCGCTCCAGCCCCTGGCAGGGTTCTCTGCATCCTGGAGGGATAACTCAAGGTCGTTCTTGATCCTCCCTGTCCACTTCCGTCATCCCCCCTTCCCCCCGACTCCTTACTTCTCAGCACTTAAACAGGTATTAGTTCACTCATACCTGAACAATTGCACTTCCTGCCCTGACTGGGCAGAGCATATTACTGTATGTATAATTCTCAGTCATGTTAAATACTAATTCTGTAAGCCACCCTATAATTGTACAATATATGTGTCATTTTAAATGCTAATGTAACCCCTAGGTGGCGCTATCCCAAGGGCTACTACCCCTGCCTGCGTGACTTGGCACAGGTTGAGGGGCATGAGTTCTGGTTTTGGGGTAGTGTATCTGCTGAGGGTATAGTCCTCCGGGACACTATCACCCCCCACCAACCCTTCTAGTGGCTTAAATAGATAGGCAGATAAACAACCACATATACCATATAACATCAGTATTGAACCCATACTTGGTGCACTTACAACCAGGGTAGGATCTGCTGCACAGGCCCTGGAGACCCCCTATAAAAAAAAAGACTTGCAATATAACAGCTTAATGGCAATACAGTATCCTCTCCACAATGGTACACATCAGCCAGGTTAAATGCAGAAAGAACAAAATTTGATTTATTTGGGTGAGTTGTACAGGGGTGGGGCAGTAAATCTAGCAGATGCTTTAGATCTGATTTATTCAGATTTAGCATGCATGCCCTAAGAGTCCCTCTGTCACAGTCACACACCCTGGGTACCCAGTTGTTACTCAGTCTAGCCTGAAGTGTTGCCCAGGGTAGGTCAGTGTTGCAGCTGTTGTTGGGGCCCTTTGGAAAGAAAACAATCAACATGCACTTTAATCCAAAATTTTTATTCGGAGTCGGGATGGCTCAGTTTGTGATGACAAGCCCAAACAATTAAATCAGATGACAAACAACGATTGTAGCTTTGTTGCTCCTTTTGGTTACTCACGCTACCCAGACAAGGAGGCAGGACTGACAAGATGAAGACCTCTGGAGGTCGTTCTGGCTTGCCAGGGGAAGCAGGGTCCACACGACGTACCATGGTGGTTGAATCCTGTTTGATGGTGTTGAGCAGGGAGCCGAATCCCTGAGCGGGTCTTTCATTGGATGAGTCTCTGTGGTGGGAGCGGCAGTCTGGGCCAATATGGGAAAGCCAAGACAGAAGCAGACAGTTTGGATTGAGTCCATGTAAGTGCTGGAGCAGCTTCCAGCTAGTGTAACACTCAAGCTTGAGGAACCAGTCGCAACCCACACAACACATTCAGCACACTTGTAAGCAAATATTCAGCCACGGCATGGATGAAGTTCATTTGCAATATAACAGGATCTCTGCGCAAACCTTTCAGTCTGCAGCTCTCTCCAGGTCCCAAAAGGTCGATCGCTTCAGGAGCAAGTCTTTGGTCCACACTTCAGGATTCAGATCTCAATAAAGCATTCGGATGACAGTCCGATTTAATTTGCACACCTTCTTCACACTGGAAGATGGTAGCAGGCAGGCCAGACAGCCTTCCCAACGAATCCCCGCACTACCAAGCTGGAGCAGCTGCTCGAATTACTTGAGTGAATCACTCTCCAGACTCCAACTCTCAACTGACACACTGCTGCAGGCAGCTCTGGGATTTCCCAGTGATCCAAAAGGTTTGGTTAGTTGAAGAATCCGTCTGTCACAGAAGGAGCTCCCCCCAGGTCCATTTAGACGCCAAACAGTAAAAACTACAGTTCCTAGAGAAATTCACTCCCACAAGACCTCTGGGAAAAGTCACCATTTTAAGGTCCGCATAGGTTCCGATTGGTCCAAACTGGCAGTCCAGAACCAAAATGGTGGTTCTAAGCAGAAAGTCCATGCTGCAAAGGAAGACGGATTAGATACATTTCTATATTATAATTATTAAAGCAGATAATCAGCAAACAATCACAGATCCCAAAAGGGCTTCCTCTGTGCACTTAGCGATGGCAGAATGAAGAAGCTGTACCACAGTCTGGGTGGGACTTGAGCCTGAAACCACTCAGCCCCCACCCAGATTAATTATATCCTATGAAGTAGATAGCTCTTAGAGACAGGTATGGAGGCTAACAGGGCACTCTCATGCAGGCATATTCAAAACTGTTTTAGACACAGAACACCAGCCTGGCAGTGGGCATTAGACAAGCCCAGGAAGACATTTTAGGAACTCCCAATTGTAGAGAGGTTACACTAATGTATGTGTTTTCCACAGTTTTGATAAATGTTAATTGTATGTCTAAATTTCCACATCTTGCTGTACCATCACCCCCCTGCCCCCACCCAGGTCTCACCAGGAGACGAGCAACTTGTTGTTCAGTGTGCCTTCCTGGTAAAACATTTCAATAAATAAATAAGGATTTGCATGGCCCTATAAACCAGACCACATTTGCAGTTATTGCCCCACAAACATTGGGGATATGCAAAGAGCAGTCTAGTTGAGGGTCAAGAGTTAATCCAAGATATTTAAAGGGAGTGTGCAATGATTATGGGGGATCCAGCAGCACTAATGACCACAAGAGGTTCAGTGCAGGAACTAATTTTACCTAGAGATACAAAGAGCATAGGCCGCATCTTTTTGACATTGATGGCCAGCCTGTTCACAGTGAGCCAGCACTGGATGCAGCAGAAATCAGCATCCACCTGGGAGTTAGTCTTCCTAATATTTGTGAGCTAGTACGAAACACTAGGTCTTCTGTGTATGGGGTAGAGCTGCAGAAGGTACGTACCTGAGGGAAGTCATTTATTTACCTTGAGAATAAACTGGGTCAAAGGATGGAGCCCTGGGGAACACCAAGCTTGGCAGGGGGTGAGCTCAGACAGTGTTCTATTACATTTAATCAGTTGTCTGCCTTGCAGGTAATTGGAGAACCAGGCAATAGCATGGGCAGACAGACCTAATGAGCTAAGTTTGTGACAAGGAGATGTATGGTCAACCATGTCAAAAGCCTTTGAGAGGTCAACAAAGATTGCCCCTGAAAGCTTGCTGCAGTCCATAGCGGCCCTTATTGTGGAAATAATTGTGCCAAGGGCAGTGAAAGTCCTATGTCCTTTCTGGAAGCCTTGCTGCTCCAGGGCCAGTAGATCATGGGAATAAAGATATTCTGTTGGTTATATAGCCACAACCATCTCAAGGAGCTTTCTGATCATAAATAGTATCTCTATGGGGCAGTAGTTCTCCATAAGGTTTGATTAAACATACTTGAATATAGGAACCACTCTGGCAATCTTCCTTATAGCTGGGATAATCCAGGAGAGAAGGGAATGGTTAAAGATATGAAATATGGGTAGGGCAAGGAGATGGGCACACATTCGAATAAGTTTAGACTCCCTGTTGTTAAACCCAGCACTAGCATAGGGGTAGAGATTGCCCTAAAGTCTTGCAGTTTCAGTAACTGTAATGGTTTATAACATTATGCCCTGGTAGTCCAGTGGTTTCCTGCCCCTACCCGCTGATACATAGATACATAGACAGTGTCGGCAGATAAGGGCCTATGGCCCACCCAGTCTGCCCATTTGAGCTTGTAAGTTCAGTTTATGTTTTCCAAGAAGCCTGTTGCCCCTTACCCCTGACCTCCAGAATTCCTTTATGTCTATCCCATGCATTCTTAAATCCCGTGATTGTTTCAGCCCCCACCATTTCCTCTGGCAGGGTGTTCCACTTGTCCACCACCCATTCTGTGAAGAAATTCTTCCTCACGTTTCCTCTGAATCGTCCTCCCTCCAACTTTATCCTATGCCCTCTTGTCCTGGAACATCTTTTTCACTTAAAAATAGTGTATTCCTGCACCCTGTTCCTCCTGTAAGATACTTGTATGTCTCTATCATATCCCTCTCTCCTCCTCTCCCTCCGGGAGTACATGTTCAGTTCCTTCAACTTGTCCTCATAGGACTTGTGATGCAATCCATGCACCATCTTTGTTGCCCTCCTCTGAACCTTCTCTACCCTGTCTATGTCCTTACGTAAGTAAGGTCTCCAGAACTGTACAGTGTACTCCGGGTGGGGCCTCACTAGTGTCTTGTATAATGGAATTATGACCTCTCTTTTCCTGCTGGTGATGTCCCAGCCTATGCATCCCAGCATCCTGTTTGCTTTACCTGCTGCCTTGTCACACTGTTTCCCTGCCTTGAGGTCATCAGAGATGATAACCCCAAGATCCCTTTCCTGCTTGGTGCATGCTATATCCTCACCCCCCAACTGATATATTGTGCCAGGGTTTTTGTGCCCCATATGCATTATCTTGCACTTCCTTGCATTGAATTTCAACTGCCAAACCCCTGATCCAGTATGTATTCCGAGCTTACCTTGTTGTCTAGTAGCCCGCCTCCCCAATTGTTGATCTAATATGTATTCTGAGCTTCCCTGGTATTTTAGCAGCCCCCCCCCATGCCAATTATTGATCAGTAACTATTCTGAGCTTCCCTAGTAGTCTAGTGGGCATAATCCTGATCCAGTATGTAGTCCAGGCTTCTCTGGTAGTCTAGTGGTGGTCCTCCTAACATTATTTTTTTTGTAAGTGAAATAAGGGAATTCCAGTCAGGACAGTGCTATGTCAATGTACTTCATGTTCTTTTATTTATTTATTTGGTTCCTCTTTAACTGTCCGTTTCAATGTAACTAATTACTAATTACATGCAACAGGGTAATCACACTGTACGTACATGTTTTGCTGCATCCAACTACATTACAGTTGCATTGCAGGTACGAGCCAGGACAACTAATCAGCAATCGAGAGTATTGAGCAAAGCAAGGTACACAACTACAGGAACAACATGGACAGAAGCATGAATGATACAGTGTGACAGCAAGCAACATGGTAACAAGTAATGGTTTAGCCATTGGGGATTAAAAGCAGAGTAATCAGATTTGCTGTAAGCAAAACATGGATTGGCTGGGCAGATTAACCGCACAGTGTAAAAGAGTGTTGAATGAACAATGGGTGGTGGATGAGGTTAAGTGCAGGGATAGGCCACAGACAGGAGATGAGCCTTCAAAGCTGCTTTGAAGGATAGCAGGGTGGAAGAGTTGCATATGTTGATAGGTAGGGAGTTCTACAGCCTTGGAGCAGACAAGGAGAAGGACTGATCACCCATTTTGATTAAGCACTTAGGAACAACCAGGGAGGTGGTATCTGTTGAATGAAGTAAGTAAGTGGGGTGAACACCATGTAATAGTGAGATAGGGGTGGCTGTGAAGGCTGACCTGAGAAATTTGACAAGAAAGCATCGTAGAGCATGGGGCATGACGCAGAGGAGATCAGTCAGCCCAGAGTGGAGTATAGTGAGCAATGATGGGTTAGGCAGGTGGAGGTGAGTGCTAAATGGTAGATGTTATTATAAGTAACATCCCATTTATGTAGTGAGGTGTTGTGAGCATTTGTGAGGATGAGTGAGTTGTATTGGAGGCAGAGTAGGAGAATGCCTTGGGATGTAGCTCTAGATGCTTCCAGAGTAAGTAAGTGGCACAGGCAATAAGCCATGCCTAGCCTGGAATTTGTGGAGTTGGTAATGGCAGAGGTATATGCAGAACAGGGTCTAGGTTGCTGCCAAGGTACTTACATTCACTCACTGTGGAGAGAGGGGTGCTGTCAGAACAGCGAATGGACAACAAAAAGGGTCAGGATGCTGTGCGTGCTATGGACCCAAATAATATAGCCTGGGTTTTGGTAGCTTTGAGAACCAGGTTGTTCATCACAAGCTAGTTTTGTAGGTGGGTGAAGTCAGTGTTAATCTGGGCACTGATTTGTGAGGGGTTTTGGGTGCTATAGTAAAGAGCAATATCAGCAGCATAGATGATGATAGAGCATTTGGAGATGAGAGAGGGGAGTTTGTTTATGTACTGTAGCTAGAGAAGAGGAGTGGTCCTAGTATGGATCCCTGGGGATGCCATGAATGATTGTCAATAGGTTGGAGACGGCATCATCTAATTTGACAAATTGCTGCTTATCTAGCAAGCAGTTAGAGAAACAGGCAGAGGCATGGGGGGGGGAAACATAGAAACCGTTGGCAGATAAGAACCACTATGCCCATAAGCCTATCCTTGTTTGCGGCCTCTGACCCAATATCTGTCAATTTTCATGTAAAGAGTGTATGATCTACTAAGTAGAATGCTTTGGATAAGTCTATGAAGACCACTCCTGTCAGAGGCCCTCTGTACATGGCAGTTTTAATGTCTTCAGTGACCTGGACTGGGATGGTAGTGGTACTGTGTTCCATATGGAAGCCGTGTTGATGAAGTATAAGGAGGTTATGCAAAATTAGGTAGCTGGTCAGTTGAGAGAGAACCACCAAGGAATTTTCCCAGGATAGGTAGCAGGGCAATAGGGCGGTACTGGCTGATTAGTTTATGGTCACCCTTTTTTTGGAACAGGCACTACTTTGGTAATCTTCCATAATGAGGAGACAAACCAGAGGTGACTGAGAGGTTAACATTATGGATGATGGGCCAGGCAAGTGCAGAACTACCTAGCTAGATGATTTGATGCTGTATCCCATCTGCGCTGGCACTGGAGTCTTGTGGCAAGGAGTTTAGTAGCTTGAAAATCTCTCTTCTGAAGACCATTTTAAAGAGGAAAGGGGGTGAGTGGGGGGAAGGGATCACAGTGTGGAGATGGTTGCCTGTGTAGCAGGAGTGAGGGAGGGGAAGAAAGAGAGATTGGTGAGTTGGGCATTGAAACCACTGGCAATGGTACAGTGCTCCCTCGCTATAAAGAACAGAATGGGAGCCATAACGCATGTTCATTATAGCTCTCTCTTTGTTACATTGAGGGACACGAAATCAAACAAACAGAAAACTTACAGTTCCACAGTAATGTGCTGTAAATAGCACTCTGTGTGACAGCGTGCATCTCTACCTCTATCCACGTCATTTTTTGAATGACTTGATGAGAATGATATAGGGCAGTTTTCTTTTTTTAATAATGTATACAGTGAGCAAGTCTACTAAACTAAAACAAAAATTCTGTTCCTGTATTCTGTCCACTTCCTCAACCTGTTTGCACATTCCCTTTACTATTATATATTGTTAGCTGTCGAATGTTAGTTTGTATGTTTTTTTTTATTTTATTTTAAAACAGTTTATTTCATTTCTTTGGTTTCTTTAGTTTCATTGATCCCGCTCACCTCGCCAATTGACCACTTAACTTCCATTTTTTTTTTTTTTACGGCAGCATCTGCATGCCAAGTTGTAAGTTTAAAACTACAGTTTACATAGAGAACTAAGCAACTGTACCTAGCAAAATAAATAAACAAAAAACACTGTCATCAGATAAGGGAGTGAGCAGTCGTAAGGGAGTATGCAGTCGGAGTGGGAGAACCACAGTCAGTGGAGTGGGCGGGAGAGGGTGGAAAAACAAAAACTTTTAGCCAGTCGATCAGTTGGTTCATTTGGCTCCTTTACTTGCACTACTCGTACTACTTACTAACTCCTCTCAGTTTACAGGCTGCAATATCTTTCCATGGAACTGTATTTACAAGAGCACAGTAGGTGAGTGTTGATGTGGTGGCAATGCTGTTTGCTATCGGGAGCCAAATACCTTGTTCGTACAGCTGGGGATTTGCTATAGAGAGGGAGCACTGTAGTTAGATTGTTACAATGCACACCATCAATGACCATGTCCTTAGTGACAGATTTTGAGGCGTCACCCAGGAGCCCCTTGATGTGACCCCAAAAACTGTACGAGTTGTCAGCTGAGGCCAGCAACTGCCCCTTACAGAAGGAGCTTTTTGCAGAGTGGGTGGCCTTTTTGCATTTGTTGTGCAGTTGCCTGTAAAACAGACAATCTTGTGGATTGGAAGAGGCCTTAAAGTCTGCCCAGCATTTGTCCCTGAGCTTAAAGAGGTATGGAAGGTCAGAGTGCAGCCAGCGAGTTGCTCTGCCCTGACTGTTTCTTGATGAGGGGGGTGTGCCTGCCTTGGAGGCTGATAATGATGGACTGGAAGTGGCCTAGGGCTGAATTTACATCAGAGGTGGCTAGAATGGGGATCCAGCCAATAGTAGAGAGCTCAGCATTGAGGGATGTGGAGTCAAAGTTGGAGAAATCCTTGCAGAAAATAATTTTAAGGTGGAACTTTGGGAACCCAGGATTTCATGAGGCAATAGGTGGGAAAGTGGTCATGAACTGAGTCATTAAACACATCAGATGCCTGAATTCTATCAGGCCTGTTTGTTAACATCCAGTCTAACAGGGAAACAGAGTCTCCATGGTGATCGAGGTGGGTGGGACTGGAGATATAGATGTGTCAGCCACGAGGAAGCGCAGTAACTTGCAGTAATGACAAGTCACAAAATCCTGCATGAAAAAAAAGGCTTAATTGCCATTGACTTACAATGGCCCCTGCAGTAAACTGCAGTATTCTCCGATATTCTGCAGCATTTCTGCTCTTCATCCTGGCTGACACATCTTGTAATTTGAGTGGGACTAGCCTTTCTAAGTATCAGTTCATACTTCTTGGAATTGGGGATGAGGCAGTTGAGATTTAGGTCTCCCATGAGAATAGTCTCATTACATCCAATTGTAGGTTATACAGTGTCCAGGAGGGCAGATGAGCCTGAGACCACTGATTTGGGTGGGTTGTAAATGATATGCAGCTTTTTGATGTGTACTGGTAGGAGGGATGCATGAAACGTTTCACTGGCGGTGCCAGTACCAGATTCACAGGGAATCATAGATAGCTGAAAGTGGGACTTATAATAGTTTAATAGGTCCCTGCCTGTTTTGGAGGAGGAGCAATCAGCACATATGAAACTGAAATTGGCAGATTACATAGGGAGACGTGCATATTTGGTTTAAGCCAGTACGCCAATCTACTGAGAATATTGGGGGAGTAGTGGGCAACCTAAGCTTCTAGTTCACTTTTGTTGCCTGTGAGACTGCAGACATTTAAGTGAGTGATTTTAAGCCCTTTGAGGCCTGACCATGACAGGGTGGAGGCTTTGGAACCTGGATTGGGTTCAGCGTCCCCTACTAGGCAGAGATATCGCATTTGACTGCATAGGGCTGTGATTTTTAGCTGAGACCGCGCAGTATGTGAGAGCAGGGCAAAGTTTCTCTGAGTGTGGTACACTAGGAAGAGTAGCTTTTGACTGAGGAGAGCAGTGGAGTTTGGAGGAGGGTAAGCCACCACCAATAAGTTGGAATGACTGACATCTATTGGAGGATTTTGTGGGAAATAGACTGCAGCAGCTATGGGAATTGATAGCAAGTCTGTTGAGGGGAAGATGGTTAGTAGGAGCCCTGAACTAGTGATGATAAGCATGTACGTTTTCATCATGAGTAAGGTGGCAGGCAAACAGACCTGGGAGTAAGCGACACCAGTTATGTGGGTACACTGGGCAGCAGTTGGTTACACCAGTTATGTGTCAAACAGAAAAGCCAGCTTGTGGTGCCCAGGGCAAAAATAAAACCGTTTAGTGACGGGGCACAGAGCTAACCTGGAAGGGTGGCTAACTGCAGCAGCATGAAGCACCAAGAATACTTGTAATAAGAAGCACCAGCAAAACTTGCAATTGTAATAAGACAAAAGCAAAAATGAGTATCAGTGAAGATTCTATGAATGGCAGTTCTATGATGGGAGGCTAGCTGGCCTTAATTGGACTTCCCGAGTATTTGCCAGAATACAGCCCTCCAATAAGGAGGTTGTAGTTCCTATTTAATACCCACAATCCCCAATGACCCTGAAGTGTGAGTGATCCCAAAGCATGAGTGCCACAAAGCAGGAACGTGGAGTCTATCTGTGTGGCATTTGGGGATGTCAGCAGAGCATCCACAGAGAGGACCACAGGTCACAGGCCACACTGCTCATAGGCTGGCAGGTAGAGCCAGAAGAACAAGGTAGAAGTAGGTAGGGGTAGGTAAGAGTTGCAACTATTCCCTATGTGGTTGTCTGTCTCTGGAAAAGGCTGCTGGTAAGGGACTGCAGCTAGTCTCTATCTAAGATAGGCCGACAACTAGCCAAGCAGTATGGGTGCTACATAGGAGGGAAACTACAGTACCTCTTAACTAGGAGCAGAGAACGGCATTTTTAGAGGGTCTCCGCTACTCCTTATCTAGGGTCAGCCTACAGGGGGGTTAGCAGGGCTGGCAGTATAGCCTAGAGGTTAGAGTAATGAGCTGTGAATGAGCTTGGTATATCCAGCAAACCTGGGTTTAATTCCCACAACCTCCACTTGCATACTGTGTGACTCTGAGCGGGTCACTTAACCTCCCAATGCTCCCATGTTGCCCCTGAAAACAGGCCCTTGTGCCTAGTGGGCCTTACCTGGTTACCAAAAGAATAAATAAAATAAAATAAAGTCATTAGGAAAGCAAATAATGCATACCTAGGGCCAACTAGAACTGTAATATGTAGTGAGGAGGCATGTACTGGGGGAGGGTGAGGTGGGTAGAGTGGTGGTTGCAGGAGGTGTGGGGCAGCAGTGTTTCTGTGAGCGCTCTGGAAGGTGGGGGGATGCCTAGTTTATGGGAATATTAATCAGCTGAGGGTAGCGATGTAGCAGCTGAAGCAGGAGTTGGGTGAGCTGGTGGTGGGGATTCACAGGGTAATGAAGAGAGGGGCAGTGGGACCACAGGGCTTAGAACCTGGTGGGGGGGGAGGTAGCAGGAGTGGAGCAGAAGTTGGGAGGAGGCCAAGTGGGGGAAAGGAAGAAAGAGAATAAGCAGGTCCCTGTCCCCTAGTGAGAGAGAAGGCCCAGGATGGCTCATGGTAGGTAGAAAGGGTAAGGCAGAGTAGGGAGGGTGCCTGGGGGAGCATCCCCAGAGGTGCTGGTGCAGAACAGGTTCCTCCCACTGGATAGGGGAGAGGAAGGTGGAACATGGAAGGAAGGAAGGGAAGGGACAGCAACCAAAGGGTGGGGAGGGAGTGTTAAGGTGAGGGACTACAGGGACAGTAAGGAGAATGGGGCGGAACAGGAAGAATTTAGGCATGAGGGAGCAAAGTAGATGGAGCAGGTAAGGGGTGGTGGGGAAGGGAGAGTGAGGAATCTGGATGGGGAGCAGAAGGGAAGGGAAGATTAGTTGGCTAGCTGGAGGGGAGAAAAGAAAAGGAGGAGGGGTCTGGGGCAGGGTTAGCTGGTGCAGAGGGTCAGAGGGAACATAAAATAAGCAGTAGCAAAAGGAGAAACTAGATATGATTGGGCAGCAGTATGGACAGGGAAGGGAAAGGGCCTAGGATGGTTGGGGGAAGGTAGTCATCTTGGAGGATTCAGTACTTAAGGGGGTGAAATGGAGAGGAAAAGGGTCCAAGCAAACTGCAGCAGGGTAGAATGTATGCCAGGGATGACAACTCGTTACTCTTATAGCCCAGCATATGGGAGGGGAGGGAAGGAAACTTCACATTATAGTACACCTACACTCCTAAATCTGCAGCGAGGCAGGGAGCTCAGTAACCTTCTCTGAGGCGCTACCAGTTCCAAGAGCTGTTACTGCAAGGAAAGTTAGAATAGAGGAATTTAACACATGGCTTAGAGGATGGTGCAAGGCAGAAGGGTACAGGATACTTGGTAACTGGTGAGGAACCTGGGATAAGAAGGACCTCTATGCATCAGACAAGTTACATCTAAGCAAGAAGGGCACAGGGGTCCTGTAGGGTAAACTAGAGAAATTCATGGGGAAATACCTCAGTTTATATAGGCGTAGGGGGCCACAGTGTGTACAAAACCCATAGACAACTGGTGGAGGAGGCCGATAGGCCTACCCCCAATCAGGACAGTATGAGGAGAAGAACTAGAGAAGAGGGATGGATGGGGGAAGGAATAAAGGGTTGAGAGGGGGAGAGTAGGGGGAGCGAGTCAGGGAAAAGAGGGGTCTTGAGTCGCAGTGGAGGGTATTCTCTCTAAACACCAGAAGCCTGGAAATCAAAATGGCTGAATTGCAACCACTGATGGAAGAGGTAGAGATGGACATAGAAGCCATCACAGAGACATGAGCTACACCAAACCACTACTGGGACCTTTCAGTTCCTGGGAATAAATTGTATAGGAAGGATAGAGGGGTGGGAGGGGGGAGTGGCTCTGTATGTAAAGGAGGAGATACCCACACCAAGGAAGAAGAGGCAGAAGGAAGAAAGGGAGGAAGGACAGAAGCATTGTGCGTACAGGTACAATCCTGTATGGGGAGGAAACTAAGGATGGGGTGGTCTACAGGCCACCTTTCCAGGATGAGGAGTTGGGCAAGGTACTGAGGTCTCAAATCATGGAAATGGCCAGCAAAAGGGTGGTGATAATAATGGGGGATTTCAGTCTATCTGGATGGACTGGAAAATCCTGGCTACCTCCTGTTCCAGGGAGCAAGTACTGCTGGATGGATTCCAGAAATGGTTCCTGACTCAGGGTGTCATGGAGCCCACTAGTGAGAGGGCCGTATTAGATCTGGTCCTGTCTGACTGTGCATATGTTTAGGAGGTAACAGTGGAAGTGCCACTTTCAGGAAGTTACCATGATGTGGTGTGGTTTCACCTGGACATGTGCAGAGGAATGGTCAGGACCAAGAAGAGGATGTTGGACTACAGGAGAGCTGGCTATTGTAGGATGGAAAAAAATTCTAGCAGGACACCTAGCCGGAATCAGAAGGGAAATGGTGGTGGAACAGAAATGGGCCATAATGAGCAAGGATGGTAAAGGTGCCACGAGATTTTCCTGTCAGGGCACCTGTGCTACCCCACCTTGGACTTAGTGTTCCGGCCATGCAAGTCCCTTTTCCCATTTAGATTTTACTATTCTAACACTATGCTGCCATGGATTACCACACAAGTGAAATACTGAGAAAAGCAAAGTGTGGAATTGTTGTTTGGATTCAACCCCACAACCTCTAGTTTATGAGGCTGTGGACCTTTCCACTACACCACAATGCTAACTTTGCAATGAAGGTGAGCTCTTTAGCTGTAGAGGTTAAATCTGTGCCAGGAGGTTCCTGACAGGACAATCTCATTCCTGAAAGGAGAATGGCGTTCCTGACAGGAGAATTTCTTGACAGGAAAATCTCATTCCTGGAACAGAATTTCCTGACAGGAAAATCTTGGGGCACCTTTACCATCGTAGCCCGTAATAAAGGAGGAACTGACTGATAGAAGCCACTAGTGAGTGTGCCAAAATCAAAATCAAGAAATCTAAGGCTAAAAAACCTTGCTAGTTTGGCAAGGAGGTGGCAGAAGTGGAAAGAGACAAGAAGGCAGCCTTCTTGAAGTACAAAAGCACTCTGAAAGATGAGGATAGGGAGGACTTCTGTGCTAAATCAGGAAGTGAGCAAAGAAGTTAGAGAGGCAAAGGCTACAAGGAAAGTAAAGCAAGCACAGGGAGTGACCATGGGTGAGAAGGCCTTTTCCAATATATAATGTAGAAGAGAAACATGAAGGATGAGATTGATGGATTGAAAAAGGATGGGGGTGGGCAGAGCAAGTGAAGAGAAAGCGAAGGTTCTTAACAAGTACTTTTGCTCAGTCTTCACTAGGGAGAGGGACGGACCAGTGCCACAGCAGAGCAAAGACATGGGAACTGGGAAGGAGGGAGTCATGGACAGGGTAATACAAGTAGATAGGATGCAAAAGAAGCTGAGGGCCCTGAATGTGGATAAATCCCCAAGGCCAGATAGCGTGCACCCAAGGGTCCTAAAGTAACTGGTGAAGCTAGTGTTGGGTCCCCTGTCAGACTTGTTTAACACCTTTGTCAAGTTGGTGAGTGTGCTGCGGGACTGGAGAACTGCGCATGTTGTGCCTCTCCATAAAAGTGGGCCAAGTGTTAAACTATGGAATTACAGGCTGGTCAGCTTGACCTCTATAGTGGTGAAGCTGATAGAGACCATCTTGAAACAAAGACTGGTGAACTTTATGGAGGAAATGGGCTCCAGAATGGAAGGCAGCATGGGCTTGTGTCAGGGAGGTCCTGCCCAATGAATCTAATTGACTTCTTTGACTGGGTGACCAGGACAGTGAACAAAGGCCAAGTGGTTGATGTCCTGCATCAGGACTTCAGCAAGGTCTTGGACTCTGTGTTTCATGGGAGACTGGTCAGGAAGCTGGAAGAGCTGAGAGTTGGGGCTTAACTTACTGGATGGGTCAAAAGCTGGTTTAAGGACAGAAGTTAAAATGTGTAGTCATGGGGGGGGGGGGCTTTCTCAGAAACTAGGCCTGTGACCAGTGGGGTCCCACAGGGCTTGGTGCTCAGTCCAGTGTTGTTTAACATCTTCATCGGTGACATTGCGGGTGGGATTAAAGGTAAAATTTGGCTGTTCTCAGATGGCGCAAAGCTCTGTGGGAGGGTGGACATGGGGGGGGGGGGAGAGTGAAACTCAGAGGGGACCTGGCTAGGCTAGAGAAGTGGAATGGCATTTGGCAACTGGGGTTCAATGCTAAAAAGTGTAACATTATGTACTTGGAGTTGAAGATCCCCAGGGACCAAATACCTGTTGACTTGTGTGCAGTGACCAGGTCAGGTCAGAGGAAGAAAAAGACTTGGGAGTCATCATCATCAGTCACCTGAAGCACTTGGCACACTGCAGGAGAGCAGCAGCCAAAGTAAATTGTATGCTGGGCTGCGTAGCCAGAGGGATTACGAGCAGGAAGGTAGAGGATACACTGTACAGATCAGTGGTGAGGCTGCACCTGGAGTAATGTGCAGTATTGGTGCCCTTATCTAACAAAGGATTTTCATTTGCTGGAAACAGTCCTGAGAAGGGCAACCAAGATGATCCAGGGCCAGAAGGGCAACATCTACGAGGAGAGGCTCAGAGGCTCAACATGTACTCTCTTCAGGACAGAAGGGAGAGGGAGGATATGATCGAGACCTTCAAGTACCTTAAAGGTATAAACAGGGTGAGCACTGAGAGACTCCTCAGCCTTAGTGGGAACAAATCCACTAGGAGGCATAGCTTTAAGCTGGTGTAGGGTAGGTTCAAGAGACAAATGAGGAAGCACTTTTTCAGTGAGACAGTGGTGGTTAAGTGGAACAAGTTCCTGGAGGATGTGATCTTCCTGAAAACGGTTGATATCTTCAGGACTGGGTGGGACAGAGTAAAGGGAAAAGTTGCAGGTAGATGAGGGGGGAGTGGTAAGGGAAGGAGTAACAGAGTGGGATCAGGGGCTAAATTGGGGGGGGGGCAGGTTCCTCTGTAAACATAGAGGGACCTGCACACTTGAGCAGACTAGATAGACCATTAGGCCTTATCTGCTGGCAGGTTCATACATTTGTAGTTAAAAGTTTCTGTGAAGTCGGCCTGCAGGTGCAATGGTAGATCTTACTTCGAGAGGGCTCTTGCAGTAGGTAATTACATATAGGACTGACGTCGGCAGGCGGCAGGACACCACAGAAAAATTTCTAGCTAGCAGTCCCTGGCGGGGACTGCCCCACGTCAGGTGACCGGCATCAGGCGATGTCGGTATAAAGCGGTCCCAGGCCGCCTTCCAGTTCTTTCCGCCCGTCCAGCTCGTTGGCTCTCACGGTGAAGTTCGTGCTCAGCCCGTTGTACGTCTGTTTTTACCGAAAGTTATCAGTATTTTGCTATTTTTTCGTCAGGTGAACGTCGGTTTATGTCGTCCCCTTCAAAAAATAAGTGCGACTCGTGCGCCGCCCAACTGGTTCATAAGGATGGTCACTCCCTCTGCCTTTTTTGCTTAGGCCCCGACCACGGGGTCGAAAAGTACCCGCGTTGCCTGCATTTCAACGCGGCCACCCGCAGACGACGCCAGCAGTCTTTGGAAGCCCATCTCCTTAAAAAGAAGATGTCTGCAATGGAGAAGGAGTTGAAGAAGCTTAGGCAGGCGTCAACCTCCCTAGAAGGACACAAGAAGCGGGACAAAGAAAGGCACCGGGAGAAGGCCTCCTCCTCCATGACTCTAGCCGGAGCCGTGGCTAAGGTAACATCCCCTCCGGGGGATCGCCCGACGGCAGCCTCCAGGGCTTTGGAGGAGGCGTCGGCCCGCCCGTCGGGTTCGCGTTCGAGCCCTTCGGGTGCCTCCGGGCAAAAGGAGGCTTCTGCCCCCAGTACTGCTGCAGGCTTGCGGCCTACTGGCGTGGGCGCCTCCCATAAGCCAGACATTGGCTCCTCCGATGCCCGCTGGGAGAAGGCCGCTAAGACGCCCGACCATTTGGGGCGGCGCACAGCAGTGTCCCCCTCGGACCGGGCGCTTCCACCCTCAGCCCGCCTCTGGCGGGGACCCCTCAAGTCAGCCAGCTCCTCTGGTGTCCGCGGAGTTCAGCCCCTAAGTGCCGCGTCGGCTCCTCCAATGTCTTGCCGGGCAGGCCTCTGACAGACTTCCATCGTCTGTCGTCCCAGGTTCCCGCAGCCTTCACTGCCGTCAGGGGCGAGTCCCCCTGCCTGACCCGGGGACTTTCTCCTCCATCCCAGGTGATGCTCGGGATGCTTTTCGCTGTCAGACCCTCCTCCCACGAACCGGATCTGCGCCAACCCCGGACGCCAGCCCGATGCGGCTCGGACACGGCCCGCCAGCGCTGGTTCCGGCGCGCGGCCAGAGGACATTCCTCTCCCATCAGGCCCTCACCCCATGGGCCCTATTACTGTTGATCCACCTGTGGAGTTCCCTACTGGGCCGTCTGCTCTGGCAGCTCCTCTGATACCTGGGTATCCGCCCGTGTTATCCGGCGCCCGGCTTACACCTGGGTCCAAGTACCAGCGCGCAATACCCAGCTCCAGCTGTTCCCATGGTCAGATTCTGGGATACTTATGCGGATATAATCCAGCAACTATCCCCTCCTCCTCCTCCACTGCCCCTAGGCGCGGTGGATCTTCAGGAGACTCTGGCCTCCTGGTGGGCTGAGGCCAAGGCTCAGCTCACCAAGGAAGTCGAGAGCCGCCTTACGGCGATGGTGCCACCTTCGGCCACCGTACACCCCAGACGGCTCACTCCCTCTCCGCCTCCGGATTACCGAGCTCTTCCCTCTGGATCCAGAGAGGGGCAGGACACGCGTCCAGGGATCCCCCCTAAGGAACCCGTTCCTCCCCCTAGACGAGTCAGGGAGTCTTACTCTGCTTCCAATTCTTCTTATTCTTCTCTCTCGGACTCCTGGGTTCCTCAACGGATGCTCGAGAAGGCAGGACCTCGCTATCCGTCAAGCCCGGCGAGGACTCCTCGAAGTCTCCTCCGGAGGATCCTTCCTTCACGAGTTGCTCAGGAAGATCCAGGAAGTGCATCAGTGGCGTTCATAGAGCCAGATCCTCAGCGGGTTAAACTGCGAACACCTGCTTGCCGGCCCCTACTCTAGTGCCACCTGGATCGAGCCTTATGCCCACCTTGTTTCCACTATTTGGAAACAACCGTCGGCTTTAGCCCCACTTCCGCGGAAGTCCAACAGGCTATACCAGGCTCCGGAGGGTGTAGACTTTTTAGATTCTCACCCCCGTGCAGACTCGGTTGTGATTAGCGCTGCTCATGACTGATCAGCACACCCTAAACATTTGAGTTCGTCTCCTCCGGATAAGGAATCTCACCTTCTGGATCAGTATGGAAGGAAGATCTACGCTTCTTCCACACTGGGGATCAGGGCCCTAAACTATGTAGCACATATGGGGGATTACCACAAGGCTGTCCTTACGCAGGCGGAATCTAAGATTGGCTCCTTACCTGACTCCCAAGTCAAGCAGGAGTTAGCTGACCTTGTCCGTTCTGCTCGTTCAGCCAGTCGTCACATTCTGAGGACGACCTACGATGCAGTGGACACCGCAGGGTGGAGCTCCGCGTTCACCGTAAGTCTTCGGCGTCACACCTGGCTCCGAGTGTCAGGTTTGGTCCCGGAGGTGCAGTCAGCAATTCAAGAAGCACCTTTCAGGGGTTCGATGCTTTTCGGTGGTGATGTCAAGGACATCATCACCGACTTGCAGGAGAAGGGGACGGCCCTGAAATCTGTGGATTCCATGTACCATCCCCATCCCCTGCAGCGCCCGTTCTTTTCGCAGATGCAGCTGGCTAGCGAAACCCCAGGCGGGCCACCAAGCGGGCCCCACAGCTGCCGAGCCCTGCCCCGCCCAAAAGCAGCGGGTGCCCAGCTGCCCCACACCACCTAACTCCTTCCCTCTCCCACTGCCTCCAGACTCCCCGGAGGAACCGGTAGGAGGGAGGTTCTCCCTCCACCTTCCGGGTTGGGAGAGGATAACATCGGATTCATGGGTACTTCAGATTATCGCAGAGGGGCACTCTATAGAGTTTCTACAGAAACCTCCACCCCAACCCCCTCTGAAGTCCTCTTACTCAAGGGACCATCTTCCTCTGGTCAGGGAAGAAATATCTGCTCTCCTCGCAAAGCAGGCCATAGAACCCGTCCCTCCTCACCTTCACGGGACGGGTTACTATTCCCATTTCTTCCTTGTACCAAAGAAGACGGGAGATCTCAGACCCATTCTCGATCTCAGCTCCCTGAACTTCTATGTAGAATACAAGAAGTTCAGGATGCTCTTCCTTCAAACTCTTTTGCCCCTTCTTCGGCCGGGCCAATGGCTTTGTGCACTGGATATGCAGGATGCATACCTGCACATCCCCATTCGTCCCTCACACCAAAAGTACCTCCGGTTTGCTTTCCAGGGAGACCATTACCAATTTCAGGCACTCCCTTTTGGTCTTTCCTCGGCTCCCCGAGTTTTTACCAAATGCCTGGCGGTGGTAGCGGCCCACCTGCTTACTTTGGGAGTTCAGGTTTTTCCCTACCTGGACTGGCTCCTGGCGGCCTCACCCAGGGAGGAACTCCTGCATTTTCTCTCCCTCACCCAGCAGGTTTTCACTGGTCTGGGTATCACCATCAACCATTCCAAGTCTCATCTGGACCCTTCCCAGAGACTCCAGTTCATCGGGGCAATCCTTGATACGACAGTGTGCAAGGTCTTCCTGCCTTTGGACAGGGGGTCCTCCCTCCAGTCACAGATTTCCCTACTTTCAGAATGCAGGAAGGTTCCAGCGAGGTTGGTGCTCCGTCTTTTGGGGCTTATGGCGGCTGCCATCCCAACGGTTCCGCGCATGCGACTCCACATGAGGAGCTCTCAGTGGGATCAACTTGTAGATGACCTAGATCTGGGGTTCTCAAATGGTGAGGCCAGCCTCCCTGGGGAGGCCCCAACCTTTTCCAAGGGAGGCTCAAGCAAGTCTGAAAAAGTACTGTATTTAAATTTTGAGTTTTATATATTTTGTGTGAAGAGATGAAGCAAACTGAAAGAGGATAACAGTAGGTAAATCTTATGTATTTATTTACTAATAAGTGACAAGAGAAGGTGAATGAGCCGAGGCTCATTTCAGGTGTACTCAGGGAAGGGTAGGGAGTCAATACATTTCAAAAGGTAACTGCAAAACAATCAAGAATTGCACAATGAACAATAGTGCAAACAAATATGAACAATAAACTAATAATGAGTGGTGGAAATTGATCAATTTGTAGCCGGATGGCAGAACAGCCCAAATACAAGGGTTGAACATAGAAATGCTAAGAGCAATAGCAGGAAGGAGCAAAGTAATCCCTGAGAAGTTGCTTAGGAGCAGGGAAGGAGGGAGAACAAAGTATATGGGAAGGTTATTTTGTATAGAGAGGAAACAGAGAAAGTAGTCTGACCATGAGGTACTGCAACAAAGGGGTAACAATGGTTCAAGAATAAAAATAGCAGAGTAAGTAGGCTGGCCTGTTTGGGGGTTACAGTAAGCTGAATAACATTTATTTATTTATTTGTTATTCAGATAACTCCTTAAACACAGGAGCTCTTTTCAAAGGTTCCACATCAGTATACAACAAAGAACTGAATGTGAGCCAAGTACTCAGAGGGGTTTCAATTTATTCATGGTGTACTGCGTAAAGTACAGTATGTTATTTTTCTTTGAGGAGGCCCAAGATTATTTCAGTTTTGGGGGGAGGCTCAAAATCTTTTCCATGGACTTGGGGAGGCTCACTGTAACAAAGTCTGAGAACTATTGACCTAGATCATCTGGTGCTGATCTCCTCGCCGATGACAAGAGACTTGCAATGGTGGATGGTTCGAGAGAACCTGTTCCAGGGGGTCCCCTTCTTTCATCCTCCCCCCTCCCAGACTCTGACCACGAACGCATCAGGCGAAGGTTGGGGAGCCCATCTGGGTCCTCACCGAACCCAGGGTTTATGGTCCAGGCTGGAGCTAACTCTCCACATCAATGTGCTTGAGCTACGAGCAGTACTATATGCTCTCCAAGCCCTTCACCAATACATCCTTCTCGGTCACCTAGCTGTCCAAACGGACAACATGTGTGTGGTGTGGTGTATCAACAAGCAGGGAGGGACTTGGTCCTACCTGCTGTGCAGGGAAGCAGTGAGGGTTTGGGAATGGGCAACGCTCCACAACCTTCACCTCACGGCGATCCATGTTCCAGGAGTTGACGGTGTCCTGGCAGACAAGCTAAGTCATTCCTCGGCTCTACCACACGAGTGGGAACTGGACCAAAAGGTTCTAAACAACATCTTCCAGCTTTGGGGGACTCCACAGGTAAACCTGTTCGCCTCTTCCCAAAACGCGAAATTTCCCACCTTTTGTTCGCTCGCTCCAGAGCGAGGCGCTTTCTGGAGCGACACTCTGTCTCTAAGCTGAGAGGACAGATTCATCTATGCTTTTCCCCCAATTCCTCTGGTCCCTCGTGTGCTGCAGAAACTTGCATTGGAAGGAGCGAGAATGATTCTGATCGGTCATTTCTGGCACAGGCAAATCTGGTTCTCTCTTCTACAACAATACTCAGAGGTTCCTCCTCTTCCTCTTCCTTTTATCTCGAGGATTGCTGACCCAGGATCAGGGGACCCTGGTCCATCCGTCACTCAAGTCTCTTCAACTTCATGCATGGCTCCTGCAGACCTAGCCCAATCTCGTTTTGGCGTCTCTCCTAAGGTGGCCGAGATTCTAGTGGAGGCTAGAAAACCCTCCACTAGGTCCACCTACGCTATGAAATGGAAGAGATTTTCCATTTGGGCTGCCTCCAGGAATGTGGAGCCTTTCTCCTGTCCTGTGGCCGTTCTGCTCGATTATTTGCATCATCTTTTGACCTGGGTCTCAGTCACTCCTCTTTGAAGGTTCACATGGCTGCTATTTCAGCCTACCATGTTCCTTTTGCTGATAAAGCCTTTGCCCAATTAGAGGTATCCAAGACCTTTCTCAGAGGGGTCCTTCATCTCAGGCCCCCTGTTCGGACTCCTGCTCCCTCTTGGGATTTGAACTTTGTTCTCGAGAAACTTACCCTTCCTCCTTCTGAGCCTGCGGCTTCCGCAGACTTGAAGTTCTTATCATGGAAGACGCTCTTCTTGGTGGCCATTACTTCTGCTTGCAGAATTTCCGAGCTCAAGCCCTTGTAGTGTAAAATTCCCTATCTGATTTTCACAAGAGCGAGTAGCTCTTAGCTGGAAACCTTAGTTTCGTCCGAAAGTGGTAGCGGAGTCTACCTTAAATCAGTCTATTGAGTTACCTGCTTTTTTCTCACAGTACTCCAACCAGGGAGAATACTTGCTACATACCATGGATGTCCACAGGATTCTGAGATACTACAATGATAGGACAAAGGATCTCAGAAAGACTGATCAGTTGTTCGTCTCTTTTGCTCACAAAAGGGAAGGCAATGCTGTCTCCAAGCAATGCCTGTCAAAGTGGTTGGCTCATTGCATCACTTTCTGTTATGACAAGTACAACAAGATCCTTCCGGGTCAAGTTAGAGGTCGCTCCACTCGTGGATTAGCAGCCTCTGCGGCTTGTTTCAAGAATGTGTCTGCGGCAGACATCTGTGCTGCCACCACCTCGACTTCCGTCCATACCTTTACGAAACATTACAGTTTGGACATTGCCTCTCGTTGTAGAGCAGGCTTCAGGTTAGCTGTCTTGCAAGGCCTCCTATCTTGAGGTTTGCAAGGGTTTTTTGCTACTTCTTGGAGTATTTCCTCCTCCCGGTGCCTTTCATTTGTTCCAGACTGCTTGGTATTCTGTCCTATATGTAATTACCTGCAAGAGCCTCTCAGTAAGATAGTACAGTTCGTGAGAACTTACGTAACAGTAGATCTTCGAGAGGCTCTTGATAAGCTCCTATCCCGCCCGCCATCCCCCAGGCTTTTTAGCTCCTTTTCCATTAAGGGGAATATCCGCCTTCTCTCGCGTCCGGCCTTCGGCCTGTAGGGAAAGAACTGGAAGGCGGGGGCCTGGGACTGCCCTTTTATACTGACAGCTGGCCTAACGCTGGTCACCTGATTTGGAAGGTCTCGCCTAGGACTGCTAGCTAGAAATTTTTCCGAGGGGTCTTGCCGCCTGCCGACGTCAGTCCTATATATAATTACCTACTGCAAGAGCCTCTCTCGAAGATCTACTGTTACGGTAAGTTCTTACGTAACTGTACTTTTTTCTGCCTGTGGCACTGTTGACCTTTGTTCAGGAATGAGCACAGATGGCAGGGGGCAGAGTGTCCACCAGGGAGCAGTAGTATGAGCATCTCACAGACTGCTCTCCTCCTCCAGGGGGAGGAGGCTGTGGTTTCCCAGCATAGAGTGACACCCAGCGGAGGCCAGGTGTATGCCAGTCAGGGACCACATAGCAGGGAGGAGGCATTGGCAGACGTCTGCAGGATATATGCAGAAGTGCACACATCCTATACAGATGCCATTGCACACCTGTGCCTCTGGGGTAAACTAAGGTGGAAAATCCCTGGCGCCAGCTGCACTGTGATGCCCCTGGACCTCTACCCAAATGACACCCGAGGTGTAAGTGTCATCTGGGGCCTTAGGTGGATCTGGTTCTTTCCTTTTGGGGATCCCCACCACTGGGGGTAGGCCGCTGGCCTCCCAGTCTGGGCAGCCTGGGGCGGATGCCAGGTGGAAGGTCTAGATGCTGATAGGAGGTAATTCCCTCACATGAGCCTAGATGGTATAAATAAATCTAAAAAAAAAAAAAACAGTTTTTATGGCTAGCAGTTAGAACAGTTGTATTATCTAAGCAACGTACACAAAACTGAGGCACAGTCAACCAATGCGAATATAGTGACTAGCAGCAAAACAGGCATATCTGAGCAGTGTGAGCAAACCTGTGACAGGCAGTCTTGTAGAATGGCAGTTGAGTGTGCTCTTTGGGTTCAGGACTCCAACACACCACTTGGTTCATTAACATAGCATAATCCCTCATCGGTCAAGCCTTATTACGTACATATACTGTAGGTTATAACCCACTCCAGGGCATTGGTATGTCAGGCCTTAATGCAGGCCTCGATTGGTTGTAAGGCATGAGGCAATATGTACTCTCAACCACCCGGGAAGTGCATCACACAACACAAAGGAAGAAAAAAAAAAAATATATATATATATTACATATTGTATATTATAAGGGAGAGGGACATGTGGGGAGTGGTGCAATGCACTGGCTGTGGGGCAGCAGTTTTCCGGGAGACATTCTGGAAACTGCGTTGCTGTCCTATTTGCAGGCAACTGTCAGCTCTGAGGGAGGAGGTAGCCCATCTCCAGGCTAAACTGGCAAGGACTAAGGAGGCCTCCCCCACCCAAAGAGCACCACTGCCACAGAGGCTGCCAAGTATGAAGAGCAGGTGGACCACAGTGGGTTCTGGGAGGGTATGGGTGGTGGAACAGAGGCGAAGCCCCCTAGTTGTACCTCTACACAAACCATATGCCAGTCTGGCAGAGCAAGGTTTCTCTATCATGGCACCCTCAGTGGAGACCAAGAAGAATGCTGAGGACACCCACAAGGGTGGCAAGGGACACCACATGGGAAGGAATCAGCTTCTGATAGGGGACTTGATTGTTAGAGGGGTAGACCTGGGGAAGGGAGAGGAGAGGGAAGTAAGGTGCCTGACTGGTGCCATGGCTTGGAGGGACAAGAAGCGAATCCTCAGGATTGCAGAAGCAGCATCACAGGAGAGGGAACTAGATATCATTGTCCGCCTTGGGACAAATGACCTAGCTAGGCATGGGATTAGTGCAGTGCAGGATGAAATTGTGGAGTTGAGGAGGGGCCTCAGAGAGGTAGCAAGCACAGTTATCTTCTCAGAGGTGCTGCCAGTCCATGGCAGGGGTGAGGCTAGGGTACTACACACCATGCAGTTTAATGAATGGTTGCAAAACTGGTGCAGAGCACAGGGCTTTGGCTTCATTGGGGACTGGGGGTACACCTGGAGAGATGAAGGTTTATGCTGGCACGATGGTCTGCATCTGTCCATGAAGGGAACCAAGATCCTAAGTGACAGGTTTAAATGCTTCCTTGGTAGGGTTACCACCTTTTAAGAAGCTGAAAGTGGGACATTTCTTACTGAAACATGATATTTCGCAGGACAATATGTAACCTCGACCAACGCAACAGACTTGTTTTCTCTAAATAATCAGAATTAAGACTTGGTGTTGTAGTTGTTTAGTTGTTTCAAGTGTTTCTTATCATTTTATGGTATTTTAGTCAAGGTATTATAGTTTTTTGCAACATTTAGAGGAAAGTCAGAAAATATTATTTTCTACTATAATGTCAGGACATGTAGTATTATTCATGATTTTTTGCAGGACACAGCTGCTCAAATCAGGACTGTCCTGCGAAAATCAGGACAGGTCTGCATCAGAAATCATATGAAGAGAGACTGAGAGAGCTTAATATGTATACCCTTGATGAAAGGAGGGACGGGGGGACATGATAGAAACGTTCAAGTACCTCAAGGGAATCAACAAAGTCCAGGAGGGTAGCATCTTTCAGAAAAAGAGATGTGTAAGAACAATGGGACACAATTTAAAGATGGGGGGAAGGGGGCGACTCAGGGGTAATGTGAGGAAATCTTTTTTCACAGAGAGAGTGGCGGATGCGTGGAACTGCCTTCCTGGAGAGGTTGTTGGGGCTAAAACAATGGAGGAATTCAAACATGCATGGGACAGACATAAGGCAATTGTAGTGGGGGGTTGCAGGAAGTAGGCTGTTGGTTAACTAGAATCTGCAGCTTATCCAGTAGGTAGGTAGGGAAATGGGCAGACTGGGTGGGCCAAGTGGTCCTTATCTGCCGTCAAAGTCTATGTTTCTGTGTTAATGCTTGATACACTCATGCCCTGGAGTGGTTTATTGAACTTATAAAATAAGAAATAGAAAGTTTTTTGTTTTTTTTGTAATGAAAAGGGTTTTATTTTCATTGGGCTGGGCTGTTGCTAGTTAGATTAGGGTAGGTTAGTTACAAACTGTGCTTATACTGAAGATTAATCAGTGGTGATGTGTTTACACCAGTGAAACTGCTGTGATTCTGAAACCCATTTTTTAAATACTGTATATTTTTATAGTTATATGTATTGGCTTACCATTATTGTACCAACCCTTCCTCCCCATTTTAGTGTTCACTGTTCTTAATCATCTGCACATTTACTTCACTGTAGGCACCTTGCTGTACTGTATTACTCTGCACTGATTATTTGTTTGGGTTTGCACAACTTCATTTATTGTACTTACTGCACCTTGTTTTATTGTCCCCCCCCCCAAATGCATCTGGAAACAAGCTGCTACCAACTCAGTATGTCTTTCATGGTAAAACTTTTGAAATAAATTATATAATTGAAGAAAAGAAGGTTATGTTGTTATGCTACAGTAACTGGAAGCTGTTTGTAACGTTTAAGTGTCCAGAAATGCAGTTCATGCTCCTGATTGATCCAGTGCTACAGTGACTGTACTTGACTAGATGGCGATGTGAAAAGGTTTGTTCTGTATATTTTCTTTTTTATGGACAATATGCAATATACTATATAGCTGGACAGTCTGAAGACATCAGCACAGTGCAATAGGGTGACAGCTAGGGCAAACAGGATGTTGAGTTGCATAGGGAGGGGGATCGCAAGGAGGTGCTGCTACCACTATGTACAGTATATCACTGGTTCATCCTCGCCTTGGGTACTGTGTGCACTTTTGGAGCCTGCATCTGAAGAAGGACAGGGACAGAGTGGAGACAGTGCAGAGGAGGGTAACCAAGATGCTCCAGGGACAGCAGAGAAGGACCTGTGAGGAGAGGTTAGCAAATCTGAACATGTACACACTTGTGGTGAGAAGGGGGCATGACTGAAACATGCAAATATCTCCACAGGGCAAACAATGTGGATAGCAGTGACAGGGGTGTCACTAGAGGTGAGCATTAGGGGTTTGAGCTCTGAATCTTTATTCACTAGCCCGAAATAAATGATTCCCAGTTCATAAACCTAACCTCTGGCTATTTGTTTTTTCACTGGCAGAGAAGTGTGGTGGCTTAAGCCTCTAATCTTTTCAGACTCTAGAAATGCCCCTGGTGGTGAATTGTTCACACTGAGAGGGAACACTCACACCAGGAACACATCCATAAAGTTGATGAGGGACAAGTTTAAGAGAATTACTACAAAGTGCTTTTTCACACAGAGGGCGGTGGTGGGGTGGAATAGGCTGCAAGAGGAGGCATGTACAAAATATGTGTGGGGATTCGAATGAGAGTGGGACAGATACAAGCGCTTGATAAAGATTACACCAGAAAGGAAGGGGGATGGTGAAGAGCCGCTAGGGCTCTTTCATTCAACATTAGTTTATGTGGAATGGACAGACATGATGGTCCGATGGGCCTTTTTCTACCAACAGATTCTACATTTCTGTTGTTCTTAGTTTTTGCTGTATCAGGGCTTGTGCCACAGTGTTAAGCTGTTGAGCTGTCGGAGCAGAGTTCAGAGGTAGGCATGCAAACCTTGGTATAGGCAAAACAACAAATCACAGGTTCCCTGAAGAGAATTTCACAGAACGTTGTCCATAAATACAAAACAATGCAAAATAATTTTTCACATATGCTTTGTTCAGGTATTGTTAAATAGGGTAATTTATGAGGTATGAATTTCCAAAAATAGGAACATTACAACAGCTGCCAATTAACAACTTTGTGTTCTCATTAAAGGTTGAATAATCAGAGTTCTGAATATACTGATGAGCAAAACTAGTTGCAGACCTGAGGCAACAATAAGTACCTCTTCATATATTAATTAATACAAATAAATAAAGTAGGGCTGGCAGTATAGCCTAGAGGGTAGAGTAATGAGCTATGAGTGAGCTTGGTACATCCAACAGACCTAGGTTTGATTCCCACAACCACCACTTTTCGTACTGTGCGATTCTGAGCAAGTCATTTAACCTCCCCAGTGCTCACTGTTTGCCCCTGAAAACAGGCATTTGTGTCTACTTGGTCTTATCCAGTTACCAAAGAATTAAAAAAATATATACATGAGGTGGGAAGCATGTTGACTAAAATTTCTTCTGCAAAATTTTTTTTAATGAGCATCACATTTTATTGCAGATGCTTTGGCGACACTTGACAAGGAGTTGATTCCAGATGAAGACAACCCCCTTCTTACCAGTGCTCAGTACAGGAAGAACTTGGCTCTTGGGCTTTTCTACAAAGTGGGTATCCTGAGTTTCTGATTTTACTATACTGTAAAAATGCTAGTACATTTAAAAGCAAGTATTACAATACTAATATAAACAGGAATCTACTTTTTTTATGGCTCCTTTACGATTCCACTGAGGGTGCCACTGCAGTTCATGTCATCAGCTATAAAATCCAAGCTTTCACAAATTAATTGAGACTCCATAAATAAATACATTTTAAAAGCTTCCTAAAAGCAAAAGGGAGGAAGCCTGCCTGATGTACCTAGGTACAGAGTTTCACCTTCTGGAGATCATGGTAAAAAAGCTCATGGAATAAATGTAATCTTTCCAAACGATTAAGGTATTTAGACATTTACAGTACATATCAAGCATCCCTATCCATTTATAAAATATAATTTTTACTTGTGCATATGTTTCGTTTTTGGTGCCAGAAATTGGCACTCAGGCAAGTGTGCTCAGCTTGTTGTGAGGGCAACTTATTCTGCAAGTTTTTACTGATCAGTGGAAGCCTAGGCATCTTTCCTTCCCATGAAGACTTTCTACTTCTGACCCCCCAACTATGAGTTTTTGATTGTGACACATGCACTGTATACATTATTGATGCCTCTACCAATCATTAAGAATTTTTCTGCAGCAGTGAGTAGGGAACTGGGCAGACTAAGTGAGTCGTATGGTCCTTATCTCCCGACAGTTTCTGTGTTTCTGTGTTTCTGTGTTTATTTGAATAAGTGATCATACGGCCCATGCTGTGACTGTCCAATCAGAGGACTGTGGGGGAGAATAGTTCTTTACTGGCCTCTGTATAGCTGTAACAAGTAACAAATACTTCTGCGTGTATGCCTCAATCTGTCTTGGGATATTATGCCCGCTGGCCACATATTTCAGAGAAAGGCTGAACTGGAGGGTGTTCTTTCAGATAGCCCTAGCCCTGCATGTTGGGGATTGAGTTGCTCTTCCAGCAAATCATGCAGGGAAGCAGCACAGCCAGAGCTGGCATTAAGCCCCCCTCAGTCCCAGCAGCTGCTGGGAGACCCCACCTCATAGCTAGTACAAGTCATCAGTCTGACATTGAAATGCTTTGTAACAACACTAAAGGGTCATCAACAGGCTGAGCAAAAACTTCCAAAATGGCATTGTAAAGTCATGACGTTAATTGCCGTGCTGCAGTCCAACAACTCAGAGGCTGAAAGGCACAATATGTAGAGGACACCCATGCCCAACTTCTCTGGGGTCCTTCGTAAACCTAGGTCTGAAAATGATCACTGCAAATGAGTAATGGAGTGGTACAGTGGGGAGCAGTGAAGATATGGCAAAAAAAACAGAAGTGTTAGCTGTTGCCATTACCTGTAGGTTTGCATAGTGTGCACTACTACTACTTTCTTCTCCCCGTAAATCCTATTGTAATGAGCCGGGATGGCATGGTATACTTATTTCATAGTAAACTGCAACTTTGCAAGTTCTGTCATTTGATGCCATCTCCAGTTTCTGTCACTGCAATAACCATGTTTCATGCTACTGTATATCAAGTGTTCAGGTTTTCAACTTTTTTTTATGTTTTAGGGATGACTTTCTTTTTCTTGCTGACGTCCCCCAGTGCAAGTGTTCAAGGGGACTTTATTACTTTATTTTAACAAACATGCAGTGGAGAGCCTTCTGAGCTGCAACACAAAACCGCAGCATACTGCAGCAGAGTTATTGCAATAAACAAGGCAATGTCAATGGCAGTCAATCCCTTTTGATATGCAGTGTCACAGGATACTGCGTTGCATCCTGGCCAGCTCCACTGTAACTACTACTGTAATACTGTAGTATAGTATTACATCTCACTGTTATACCATCAAAATCTGATATTGGAGTCAAACTATACATAAGAAGTACCTTTTTTTTTTTTAACTAATACAGCAGAAACTGCTTAATTGGGATGCCCTGATGGCAGGCTTTTCATCCTGATTAAGCAACTGTCCCCGTTAGCAGAAGTGACGTAAAATACTGATTTCCCCTATTACAGTACAGTATATTCCTTTCATCATCTAAGAGGGAGGACTACAAACATGGCAAGAAATGTGGCGCATGACAAGAAGTGATTCTTTTTTGGCCCACGGCTCCATAGATACAGGGTACCATCAGTTCAGAGTGTGTGAGAGGGAGAGAGAGAAAGCAAGATTTCACAGAACATGACAAGTTATGTTTTTTTTTCCAACAGTGTTTTATTTTTTTACTAATGTCCAGTACAGTCTCTCTCTCCCCCGATGGGTTTAATTGGGGAGTGCAGCAAGAATAGATTCTCTCTCTCTGCCTGTGGCAGGTTACGTTGGTGAGAAAGAGTTGGATGATTTCAAAACATTGCCGAGACTGGACCACAAAGTGATAACAAGAAAGGGCAGTTTCGGCAGGTAGGGCAGAAAATAATTTAAAAAATAATCAAAACTGGAGAGCTGGCAAGAAGTGATTCTCTTTCTCGCACTCTCTCTCTGCCCATGGCACAGTGTAGGTCATTTGCGTGCGTGAGGAAGAGACGGAAAAATTTCTAAACAGGGCAAAAAGTGATTTTAAAGTGATTTAAAAAACAAAACCGGAGAGCTGGATAGGGCAGAAGAGATTTTCAGAAAACAAAGACAAACCCAGAAAGCTGGCGGTAGCTTGTTCAAGTTCAAGTTTATTACAGGAAAACTCCATTGAGCAAGCTCATTCACAAGGAGGTCCTGGTACATATATACAGACAAGGACATCAATACGTAGGGTACAAAAAAGATCATCACAGTAGATTGGAAAATATAACAGATTAGCACATAATCGTTGGCTCATTTTGGTGTTACAGGACTGAATGAATGAATGACACAGATTATGGTTGTCTCACTGAGGTGCTGGGTAGCTAAATCATCCCATATATCTGGCACTCTCGTCCCATTTAAAAGGAGTGCATCTCCATTGAAATACATGGCCACTTAATCGGTTCCCAGAAGGGTGTCCCAATAAAGAGGACGTCCCCGATATCTGCATCCTGATTAAGTGGTTTCTACTGTACATGGTAAGAGTGGTCCTGGATTAACAACCACACACACACGCACACTGTAGGTATTTGGAGAGGTATGAGGTATACTGTAGCCACGTGGTTTCTACCCGCTTGGGGGGGGGAGGTGACTAAGTCCTGTACTACCCAAAATCCTTGGAGTGTAGTATTTCAAAATGGTCCAAGATTTTGGGGGCGGATAAATATACAAAAAGAGAATATTTTCAAGCGTTTTCCTAAAATTCCTAATTCACATGAAAAAAATTATTTTCATGGTAAAACGATTTTTGCTACTTTCGTGCATTGATAATTGAGAGAAAAGAAAATGGCACCAGTTGGCCAAAATTGTTCATTTTCAATAGCAGTGAATTAGGCACTAATAAGAGTGTGCAATTAAATTTGCACTATTGAAGCTGATTAGCACCTTGCATGAAATAAATCAAATGTGAAAATAAACAAGTTCTACTTCCAGGCAGAAGTTGTATTATCCCCCCCCCCCCACACACACACACTCATGCGCGCACACACTTTGGTGTTCTATAGTACCAGACCTTGGAGAAGTACTTGCAAGGCTAAATACTTATATTTCATGGAAAAGGTGGACTATATATGAATATTAAAATCCATAACTCACTTCCCTGCTGCACATTATTTGGGGATTAACATAGCCTCTCGTGACTTGGATTTAGCCAGTCAGGTTAGATTCATTGTCCATTTGATACATGGGATTAAGGCACCTGTTTACAGCTTCAGTTCAGCTAATGAGATAGGCTAATGAGATACATAAGCAATAATGCACAACAGGGTGTGCATTGCAATGTTTCAGTATATGCCTCAGTATGTTGTGAAGCACAAGGTCTAGCTCAGTGCCTTACACTCTGGGAATATTATGCATACCTTGGAGTTACTGTGCTGTCACCTGCGTTAGGGCATGGGTGTATTGGGCTTTTATGCACTCCCTGGGTGAGTTTTGAGGCATGAGGCCAAGTGCTCTCCAACCAAGCAGGGAGTGCATAAATGCCCAATACATCTATTCCCTGGAGTGGGTTATTGCACTTATAAAATGGGTAATCAAGAGTGAACTAAAATATATATAGATATATGCTTAAATATGTAAATATTGAAGAATTTGGAGGATATTCATCCATAGGATAAAATAGTGCAACCGTTCCGTGCAGTTTTATTTTGAGTGTGTTTATTTTAATCTACTCTGGGTGCCTGAGTTTGTCTGTGTGACTGGTTCCCCCAGTAAGATTTTTGTGTCTGCCTGCAGATGTGTTTTTTTATTTGTGTCCCCCTTATGCTTGAATACAGTTGGTTTTGCATGCCCACAAACTCAGAGCCATGTTCTGTTTGAAAGAATGGTGCATCCATCACCCAGTTCCCATACTTTTCACTCTGATCACAGCTGTGGTCCTGTACTCTGTACTGTGATCCATGGATGCCAATCCTGCAAATCAGCATGCAGTGAGAAATCAGACTGTTTGCAGTCATGCAAGTTGGCATTCTGTGCTGTGAAATCAAAGTGTGGTGAGTTTTTTGAACAGACGTGGCCATCACTGTGAGGCTATACAGTGCTTAGCACTCGGGCATTACTATGTGAATGAGGGAAAAAATAAGCTTTGGGGATTTTTATAGTGTGTCATGTGTTGAAGCAGGGGACCTTTGATCTGTCATCAGTGCAGGAAAAGGGTACAGGCAATTCATGTCTGCATACATTTAAACGTGTGTTGTCTGTGAAAAACAGCATAGAAACATAGATGTTGATGGTAGATTAGGACCGCTTGGCCCACCTAGTCTGCCCATTTCCCTACCTAATGGATAATCTGCAGATACTAGTTAACCAACAGCCTACTTCCTCTTACCCCCCACTATAATTGCATTATGTCTGTCCCATGTATTCTTGAATTCCTCTTCTGTTTTTGACCCCACAACCTCCTCAGGAAGGCCAATCCATGTGTCCATCACCCTCTCTCTGGAAAAAATACTTCCACATGTTGCCCCGAGCCATCCCCCCTCTATCTTCAAATTGTGCTCCCTTGTTCTTGCACATCTCTTTTTTTGAAAGATGCTACCCTCTTAAACTTTGTTGATTCCCTTGAGGTACTTGAAAGTTTCCATCATGTCCCCGCTCTCCCTCCTTTTCTCAAGGGTATACATATTAAGCTCTTTTAGTCTCTCTTTGTATGGCTTCTGGTGCAGACCCTGCACCATTTTAGTTGCCCTCCTCTTGACAGCCTCCATCCTGTCTATGTCCTTGTGAAGAAGGGGTCTCCAGAACTGCATGCAGTACTCCAGATGGGTCTCACCAACTGTCTGTACAGAGGAATAACAACTTCTATTTTCTACTGGTGATGCCACTCCATATCCATCCTAGTATCACCCCAGCCCTCCTTACTGCCTTCTCACATTGCTTACCTACCTTAAGGTCATCTGATATCACTGCCCCCAGGTTTCTTTCCATTTTTGTTATTCTTAGTAACCCCCGCCCCAATTGTGTACTCTTCCCCTGGGTTTTTGTTTCCCAGGTGCATTACTTTTTTAATTTTTAATTTTAGTCTTTGGTAACTGGGTAAGGCCCTCTAGGCACATGTGCCTGTTTTCAGGGGTGACCTGGGAGCACTGGGCAGTTAAGTGACTTGCTCAGAGTCACACAATATGCAAGTGGAAGTTGTGAGAATCAAACTCAGGTCTGGTCTGCTGGATGTATCAAGCTTGTTCACACCTCATTCCTCTAACCTCTAGGCCATACTGCCAGCCCATTGCACTTCTTTGCATTGACACTAAGCTGCCATATTTTTGACCATTCCTCCAACCTTGCCATGTCCCTTCTCATCCTTTCCACCACCCCCCCTTGTGTATCATCCCTGTTGCAAATCTTTGTGTCATCTGCAAAGAGGCATACTTTTCCTTCCAGCCCCTCCACAATGTCACTTATAAAGACATTAAAGAGGACCGGTCCCAGTATTGAACCCTGTAGTACCCTGCTAGTAACCTCCCTTTCTTCGGAGTGGACTCCATTTACTATTAGCCTCTGCATCCTGTTCTCCAGCCAGTTTTTTACCCAGGCTGCCACTCTAGGACCCACTCCCAGGCTGGTCAACTTGTTTATTAATTTTTTGTGTGGGACTGTGTCAAATGCCATGTTAAAGTCTAGGTATGCCATGTCCACAGCCCCTCCATGCTCTACTACTTTGGTCACCCAGTCAAAGAAATATATTAGATTCATCTGACATGACCTTCCCGCTGTGAATCCATGCTGCCTTGGGTCCTATACCCTACTGGCTTCTAGGCACTCACCAGTTCTTTCTTTCAGAAGTGATTCCTTCATTTTCCCTACCACTGAGGTCAAACTAACAGGTTTGTAGTTTCCTGCCTCTGCCCTGCTCCCACGTTTGTGAAGGGGAATCACATCTGCCCTCCTCCAGTCCTCAGGTACCACACCATCCTCGCATGATTTGTTAAAAATGATAGTCAGTGGTGTCACCAGGTTTCCCCTTAGTTCTTTTAGAATTCTGGGGTGAATCCCATCTGGCCCCATTGTCTTCCTTGCTTCCTTCTGCTTTAACGGATACAGTTCTCTGTCCTGCTCCTTCTGTGATTCCTTATACTTCCCGAATGCTATCCTGAATCCTATGCTAACATGGCTGCCAAAACTTTCTTTGAAGGAGTGAAGTGGTGGATTGATTTTATTACTTGCACTAAAGGCTGTTTCTGAATAGAATAGCTAATTTTGGTAACAAAGTTTTTATTTACTAAGGCATTAATCAGTTGTTAGGTGACTGCTTTTAACCAATGAAATTAATGATATTGCCTTTACTTGTCTACCCATTTTATAACCGAACGTATTGTATTTATCTATTATTTATTTGTTTAAGCCTTTGTTAACAAGGTAAAACACACTAGGTCGAGACCCTATTTTCAGGTGGTCCCCGGATAGTTTCAAATTGCAAAAACTTGTAACATGGACTTCTGGTGATGTCACCGTGATGCTCACAGGCTAATCCTGGTATCTCTGAACAGTCTTCATCAAAATCAGATTTCATCATCCCTTAAAATTTTAACTACTTGCAAGAAATACATGGATACACACATTACAGATGTCAAGCAAGCCACCAAGAGAGAAAGGAGGCAAATCATCCTCGTAGAATGCAAAAGTTAAGCAATTATCTATCAATGCTACTATGGATGGTTTTGCAGCCTGTTCACGTGGCCACTCACCCTCAGAATCATCGGTGGATAGTGAAGCCAAGGAGGATAGCCAAATGACTAGATCTGACCAGGCCATACAAAAAAATCCTGCAAACTGTTAATAAAATATAGTCATCTATCGCAGATTTAAGTATGGATATCCGTAGCATTGATAAAGTTATTGAAAATGAGAAAAAGGTGACGCAGGTTGCTGAAGCCCAAGAAACCTCTGAGAGGGTCTTGATTTACCTGCTTAACAGAAATAGACTAACTCATTTCAGACTGAAGGATGCCCAAAATTGTGCAAGGAGGAATAATTTTCTGATCTACGGGGTTAAAGAGGGAGCAGAGGCAGGTTTTCCCACTATGATTGATGTTATCAAACAGTCACTGAAAACAACACTCTCTCTTCCCTCAGATTTCTCAATCAAAATGGAGCGGATGCATCATTCACTTGCCCCCCGACCCACAGAACCACATGCCAGCCCTTGCTCATGGGTTATCCAGATGCTCAAATACCAGGAAAAGGAACAGATTTTATTAGAAGCCTAGCGTCATGGAGACTTGTTTGAAGGCCCCCAAATATGTTTTGACCATGATTTTTCTGCTGAACTACAAATGAAAAGAAATCAAGTCAGAGCAGTAGTCCAGGAACTGAAAGAAAAGAAAAACATTCAAGCACAGTTAAATTTTCTGGCCAAACATAAAGTCTTTTCAGACTCCGGTACTTAAGTATTTTCCACTTTCGCTGAAGTAGCATCATTTTTAAAGGAGCAGCAAATTACTATTCCTGACCTCAAGATGGATCTCCTTGAACATAAGCTGGTGACCAGAACATGGAGCTGGGTTTCTCGAGGAAGAAAACGCAGCCCGCCATGGTCCCTCCCTAAGCAGTTAGTTCCAGATTTGGCTAAATTACTCAAGAACGTGAACACTGTCAATTAATCTTCACCGGGTGGGACATCATCTGCAGCACTGACTGTAAAGTGACAATGAGGTAGCTTTACTGGGAGTGAAACTTAAGTGGTACAGGAGAGAAGCTGTGTGTGATCCGCACATACCAGAGACTTGAACATCTCATCAGACTTGCAAGAACTTTAAATCTGAACTAATGACTGGTGTTGAGGAGGGTTATGTGTAACCTGTGGTGTCGAGTGGGGGAGGGATCGTATCTCTTGCTGCTTTAGTGTTTGGCCTCCCAAAAACTTTTAGGGCTTCACTAGAAAAGGGATGCCGACGGGTGTAAATGCTCAGTGGATTCTGGAACATCTCCTATGTTTATTGACCACAAGATGAAAAGATTAGCTGGGTCAGAATACTGGGGGGGGGGGATTTCTTTTTTGTGCACCTGGACTAAACGTTTAGAGGGAAGGGAAATAATATTAGGAGTAAAGTTTACAGCAAGAACAGTGTGATAACTCCTCTCCTCTTCCAAAACCTAAGGGGGATGTGAAATATAAATTAATACTGCTTTTTTTTGACATTTCGTAGTGTTCTGGGAAAGTGGAAAAGATTAGGTGCTCGATATTTATTATATATTTGCCAAGACATTTTGAAGCTTTCCTGTTTGAATAATGACCAATTTATTATACTGAGGAAAGGGGTGGGGGAGAAGCATTAGATGTATTCTGTGTGGAGATTTACTCTCATTGAATAAAATGGTATCTGCATCTGGCACTGCAGTAGCAAAAAAAAAAAAAATATAAGGAGGCTTTTCGATGCTCACATCATTGGTTTTTCACCATTATTAAAATGTTCCTGGAGTGTTGGGCTGTCATCCTCTTCATGGTGTTGTTAACCTATGCTGTGTGCAAACCAGGTCTGATGTTGTTTGGACCTGGATGCCCAGTCAAACACCCTGGGGGCTGTTCTCTCTTTTTACATCGGGGCTTTTTCCCTGATGGTGGTAACACTAGTAGTAATCAGCTAGGAAGTTCACAGAGACTTTCACATAACTGGCGACACCAAAGCTCAACAATAGAGTTGAACATTTTCTTCTTGTGCTGTATTATAGTTGGAAAGGTTTTCTGGGTTTGTTGGTGTTTTCTGGTTCCAGTTTTTCAATTGTTTCATCCCGCTGTGTGTGATCTAAGATACATTTGGTGAAGTTGCTAAGACTGGTTTACAAGAAAGTCCTAATCATTTTGAATTTTAAGTCTAATAGATAAAATACATGTTGTCTCTCTTATAATGTATATTGTCAGCGTCAGAGTCAGTGTCAGTGGCTCAGTAGGTAGCACACTCGCCTCTGAGGCCGGGAGATCAGAGGACTGTGGGTTCAGTTCCCGCATCTGGCACTTGGGTTAATATTCCAGTACTGACACTGTAGTGCAGCATGAGAGGGGTGCTGCACTTCTGAGGTGCCGTCTTTCGGATGAGACGTTAAACCGAGGTCCCATCTGCCTGGATTGGTGGTAGTTCAGGTGGATGTTGAAGATCCCATGGTGCTTATCGAAAAGAGTAGGGGAATTTCCCTGGCGTCCTGGCCAAATTTCCCTCATTCACTAAAAATACCACCAACAGCTTAATCTGGTTCAGGGTCAGTTGGTATTCATCTGTTTCCCCCTCCCCCGGGTCGTGCCTGAAAATAGGTAGGATTTGTCTAGTGCACTTACCCGGTCAACAAAAACTAAATAAAATAAATAAATAAAATGTAAAAGGGATTCATTCTCCAGTGAAACGTACCAAAATATTATCGGAATTGAAGCAGATAGGATGTGACATTTCTTGTCTCCAAGAGACTCACATAGAAACATAGACTTTGACGGCAGATAAGGACCGCTTGGCCCACCTAGTCTGCCCATTTCCCTACCTAGAGGATAAGCTGCAGATCCTATTTAACCAACAGCCTATTTCTTCCTACCCCCCCCCCCACAAAAATTGCTTTATGTCTGTCCCATGCATTCTTGAGTTCTCCCACAGTTTTAGACCCCACAACCTCCTCAGAAAGGCTGTTCCACGGGTCCATCACCCTCTCTATGAAAAAATACTTCCTCACATTGCCCCTGGGCCGTCCCCCTTCTATCTTCAAATGGTGTCCCCTTGTTCTTGCACATCTCTTTTTCTGAAAGATGCTACCCTCTTGGACTTTGTTGATTCCACTGAGGTACTTAAACATTTCTATCATGTCCCCCCCTCTCCCTCCTTTCCTCAAGGGTATACATATTAAGCTCCTTTAGTCTCTCCTCGTATGGCTTCTCTTGCAGACCCTGCACCATTTTAGTTGCCCTCCTCTGAACTGCCTCCATCCTGTCTATGTCCTTGCGGAGATGGGGTCTCCAGAACTGGATGCAGTACTCCAGATGGGGTCTCACCAACTGTCTGTACAGGGGGATAGCAACTTCCTGTTTTCTGCTGGTGATGCCTCTCCCTATACATCCCAGTATCCCCGCAGCCCTCCCTAATGCCTTCTCACATTGCTTGTCGACCTTAAGGTCATCTGATATGATTAACCGCAGGTCCCTTTCCATTTTTATTATTGTTACTACCTCCCCCCCATTGTGTAATCTTCCCCTGGGTTTTTGTTTCCCAGGTGCATTACTTTGTACTTCTTTGCACTGAATCCAAGCTGCCATACTTCTGACCATTCTTCCAACCTTGTCAAGTCCCTTCTCATCCTTTCCACGCCTCTTTGTGTATCAACCCTGTTGTAGATCTTTGTGTCATCTGCAAAGAGGCATACTTTTCCTTCCAGTCCCTCTGCAATGTCACTTATAAAGACATTAAAAAGGACTGAACCCAGTACTGAACCCTGCGGTACCCCACTAGTAACCCCTCTTTCTTCAGAGTGGACTCCATTTACAATTACTTTCTGTGTCCTGTTGTCCAGCCAATGTTTTACCCAGGCTACCACCCTGGGATCCACTCCCGGGCTGGTTAATTTGACTACTAATCTTTTGTGTGGGACTGTGTCAAATGCCTTGCTAAAGTCTAGGTAGCCATGTCCACAGTCCCTCCCTGGTCTACTACTTTGGTCACCCAGTCAAAGAAATCAATTAGATTTGTCTGACATGAACTTCTCGCTGCGAACACATGCTGCCTTGGGTCCTGTGCCCCACTGGCCTCTAGGTACTCAACAATTCTTTCCTTCAGAAGTGATTCCATCACTTTCCCTAACACAGAGGTCAAACTGACAGGTCTGTAGTTTCACGTCTCTGTCTTGGTCCTACTTTTGTGAAGGGGAATCACATCAGCCTTCTTCCAGTCCTCAGGTACCACACCATCCTCCCATGATTTGTTAAAAAGGGTAGTCAGTGGTGTCTCTAGTTCTCTGCTTAATTCTTTTAGAATTCTGGGGTGAATTCCATCTGGCCCCATTGCTTTGTCCACCTTCAGTTTTAGGAGTTCTTTCAGAACCCTTTCTTCTGTGAAAGGACTGGGATCGACCCCCCTCTGCAGAGTGCTTCTGTTAATTGGATTTGGCACCTCCCCCACTTCCTGTTTTGTGAATACTGAACAGAAGTATTCATTCAGTATCCCTGCTTTTTCACTGGCACTCTCTACCCACCCACCATCCATTCTATTCAGCCTCACAATCCCTCTCTTTGTCTTTCTATGCTCCCTGATATACCTATAAAAGGTTTTATCCTCCTTCTTAATCGAGTTGGCTATCTTTTCCTCAGTTTGTGCCTCTGCTGTTCTGACTACCCTCCCTGCTTCCTTCTGCCTTAACTGTTACCGTTCTCTGTCCTGTTCCTTCTGTATTTCCTTATACTTCCTAAATGCTATCTTTTTCTCCCTAACCTTCACCGCCACTTCTTTTGAGAACCATAGTGGCTTTTTCTTTCATTTTGATTTGTTTATTTGCTTCACACAAAGGCTTGTTGCCTCTGCGATGGCAGTTTTGATATTTCCCCATTGTTGCTCCACCCCTCCTTCTAGTCTGTTTGCTAGTGCTTTTCTAAGGCACTCTCCTATCTTGTCAAAGTCAACCTCCTGAAGTCCAGAACCCTTACTTTTGTATGGCTTAACTCTGTAGCTGAGTTTATCGTGAACCACACTGTTTGGTGGTCACTTGTTCCCAAATGGCTACCCATTTCTAGATCTGAGATCCTCTCACTGTCCCCATTTGAGAGTACAATGTCTAAGATTGCTCCCTCATGAGTAGGTTCCAAAACTAGCTGTCTGAGGCATGCCATCTGAAGGGCATCAAGAATGGCCCTGCTTTTGGATGTGGCTGAAGCAAAGGTGCTGCAGATAACATCTGGCATATTAAGGTCCCCCAACAACAGTATCTCCCCTTTCTCTGCCATCCTAAGTATGCCTTCTATCATATTCTTGTCCATTCCTTCCCCCTGACATGGGGGTCTGTATACAAGCCCTATGTGGATTGTGGTGCCATTTCCAGTCTCTAAGGTGACCCACAGTGCCTCCTCTCCTCCCTGTTTACTCTTTTGTTCAGTTGCTTTTATCCCTTCCCTTACATAGAGAGCTACTACCCCCTCTCTTCTGCCCTCCCTGTCTCTCCTGTAGGTTGTGTATCCTGGTATGTTAACATCCCAGTCATGGTTCTGTGTGTACCATGTTTCTGTGACTGCTACGATATCCAGGCATCCCTCTTTCATCACAGCCACCAGTTCAGGGAGCTTGTTGCCAAGACTACAGGCATTGGTACTCATTACCCTCCATTTCTTGATGGCCTTACCCCTTTTTGCCCCATCCCTGTCCTTATTGCATTTGTCACTTTCTCCATTTACCCCTTCGCTTCTATTGACATCTCTATGTTGGTGTCTACCTAACTTAGTACCCTGATTTTTTGGGGGGGGCTAGGATTTCCCTGCTCCTTTCCAGCGCCTCCCCCCTTGGCTAGTTTAAATGCTTGCCAATGAAGTATTTAACCCTATCACCTAGGATCCTGGCTCCCCTCCTGGACAGATGCAGACCATCACTTCAGGTGGACCCGCAGTCCCCAATGAAGCCAAATCCCTGAGCTCTGCAACAGTTTTTCAACCACTGTTTCAATTCTCATGGTGTGGAGCACCCTAGCCTCACCCGTGCCATAGACAGGCAGCACCTTCGAGAAGGTTAGTGTGTGTACTATTTGTCTAAGGCCCCTCCCCATCTCCACAAATGCTTCTTGCACTGTTCCGATCCCTTTCTTAGCCAGGTCATTTGTCTCTAGGAGGACAATGACATCCAGCTCCCTCCCCTGTGCAGCTGCTCCTACGATCCTGAGGATTCGCTCCCTGTCCCTCCAAGCTATGGCATCAGGTAGGCACCTTACCTCCCTCTCTCCTTCCTCCTCCAGTTCTACCTTCCTAACAATGGAGTCCCCCACCAGGAGTTGTTTCCTTCCCCTGTGGGGTCCCATGCCACCCTCCTGTGGGTCTCCTTTTTGGAGGTTCCCAGCATCCTCCTTGGTCTCCACTGTGGGTGCCTCCATAGAGGAACCACACTTTTCCAGAACGGCATAGAAATTGTGGAGAGGTACAGCTGGAGGAATGCACTTCTGTTCCACCACCCTTACCCTCCTTGAGCCCACTGTGGTCCAACCACTCCTCTTTCTTGGCAACCTCTGAGGCAATGGCAGTGAACCTGGTGGTCCCTGGGTAGGAGAGGAGGTCCCACAAATCCTGACCAACTCAGCCTGGAGATGAGCAACCTCCTCCCTCAGCCCAGAGAGGTGCCTGCAGATGGGACAACACTGCGTCCTCCAGAACGTCTCCCTGAAGACTGCTGCTCCACAGTCACTGCACTGCACCACTCTCATCATGTCTTTTTTCTGGCCCCCTAACTGTAACACCTGACAGATAAGGAACACCATAAACTCCATAGATTGTGGGTAGGACAAATAGCTGCTGCTTCTAGACCAGGAGGTAAGCAGGTGGGGGTAGTTATTTAAATTAGATGGGGTTGTTCATTTGTTTTATTAGAGAGTCAGATAAGGAGGGCAGATATGTTAGAGCTTCTGGGACCGTGCATGAGGAGTTAGTGTATTTTGTTAACATCTATGCACCTGATGAAGGATCCTCAGGAATTTTTAAGGAAGTTTTTAATAAGCTAGCAAGGTTAACCTCGGTGCAAATATTGCTAGGTGGGGACTTTAATCATGTTCTTGTTCCCAAATTAGATAGATCCTTCTTGTGTACAGCAACAAATAATAAGGCCACAAAAACCTTAGGCACCCTTCTCCCGGAAACAGGATTTACAGATGTCTGGAGAGCACAACACTCCAAAGAGAGAGATTATACTTTTTACTTGGCAGTCCAAAAATCGTATTCAAGAATAGATACCTTTTTTTATGCAAAAATCCTTTTTGTGTAATCTGGCCTTTTCTAAAATACACACTATTTCTAATTCAGATCATGCCCTGGTGTCGGTATACTACATTCCCAAAGTAGATAAACGGAGAACTTTATGGAGGTTAAGAGTATCCTTACTTAATGATAAATGACTTGCCGATTCTAGCCGATAGGATTAAGGAAATTTATTACTCCAAACTTAATTCTGGTTGTTCGTCATTAACAAGATGGGATACTATAAAGACAGTCATCAGGGGGAGTTGATTAGTCAGGCATCAGGGAAGAAAGAGATGGCCCAATTAACTGAAGTTAGGCTTGAAGCTACAGTTAGGGATCTAGAGTGGGAACATAAAAGAGAACCTCAGAATAGATCTAAATTACGAGCATTGGAAAAAGCTAGGGAGGAACTTCGAATGTTTGAGGATGTGAAGGCAGAAGGAGTATTATGCTTTGCTAATTATAAATATTGTGAGGTAGAGGGGAAAGCTGCATGATTGCTTGCCCTAAGGCTTAAAAAGATGGCAGCAGATAAGACAGTCATATGTATTCATAATGATCAAAACCTGACTGAAAAGTGGACAACACCTACATACATAGCTGAAGGTTTTAAGGCTTATTATCAAGTTATGCAAAGAGACCAGGACCCCAGAGGAGGTGGAAGCCCAGACAGAAGAGTTTTTATCTAAGCATAAGCTGCCCAAATTAAGTCAGGAGGCACAGGAGAGCCTGGACGTGCCTATATGCCCTGGGGAAGTGGAATCTGCCATAAAATATTTCAAACAGGGGAAATCCCTGGGTCCAGATGGGTACAGCATAGAGTTTTATGCAACATTTAAGGACAGAAATGTCCCATTTCTGGTGGATTTTGTTTAACGCATGTTTAGAAGAGAAAATCATCCCCCAATCATGTCAGGAAGCCATAGTAATGGTTATACTTAAAGCTGACAAGCAGCTAGATAATTGCTCGGCTTACCACCCAATCTCACTTCTTAATCAGGATCTGAAGATTCTGATGAAAATATTAGCAAAAAGATTGTAGAGGCATATAGCTTCTCTGATCCATCCCAATCAAACGGGTTTTATACCCCAGCACCATCTGATGGATAATGTCTGGAGATTATTGAATGTAATGTTTTATAAGTCCCAATCCCCTACTCCTCAGATAGCCATTTTCATAGATGCAGAAAAGGCATTTGATCACCTGAACTGGGTTTACCTAGCTACAGTGTTATAACAGATGGGGGGGGGGAGGGATTTTAAACTTGAATATCCGTGCTGTACAGCAACCCCTATGCCTAGGTTTGGGTTAATGGAACACTGTCTAACAAGGTTCATGTAGACAGAGGCATGACAAGGGTGCCCCCTCTTGTCGCTGTTATTTGCTGTAAGCATGGAGCCATTCGCTGAAGTGATACATCGGGCACAAGACATTCAAGGAATTATTATTAATGGATATGACAACAAAATCTCTCTTGATGCAGACGATGAGCTGCTTTTTTTGTCAGACCCTGAGCATTTTCTTCAACTGCTCCAGAACTTAATTCAACCTTTTGGTAAAATTTCTGGATTTTAAGTGAACAAAGACAAATCTTAACCCTTAACGGCATAATAGACTCAGCCTTAAAGAAACAAATTCCATACAGATGGGAAAAAGGGAAGGTTAGATATTTAGGAATCCAGAACCCAGCAAACATAAATAATGTATTTACTTGTAATTATTCAGCCCTGAAGCAACAGATCTTTGAAGATCTGAATAGATGGGGAGCTCTTCTGTTAACCTTTGTTAATAGGATAGATGCTGTTAATATGAATAGTCTGTCCCGCTTTTTATTTTTGTTCACTGTATTCCCCATTCCTGTCCCTGCTACAGAGTGGCAAGACCTTAGAAAGAAATGAACACATTTAATTTGGCCAGTGAAAGATCACAAATTGGATGGTCTCTGTTGATGGAATCGAAGTCGAATGGAGGCTCGGGGCTCCCTGAGTTAAGAAAATATTATAAAGCAGCACAAATGCTTCCAGTGTTACGATTGCTAGCATACCATAATACAGGTGGGTGGCCAGAAATGGAGGAGGGTGCACATTTACACATTCCATTTAGGCTCCTACCATGGATGGTAACATGCAGGAATGTCTCAGATGTCCAAAATAGATGGACCAAACATAGCCTATCGATGTGGCTGAAAGTTCAAGAAAGATGTGAGATACCTTAACCAATTTGGAGGTTTATTCCCCTCCGATTTCTATTTAGAGTGATGGGAGGTTTAGGGAAATCAAATTTTAAATCTTGGGAATGGAAAGGGTTAATTTTCCTGACACAACTGGTTGATGAGGGAAGGAATTTAAAATCATTTGAAAATCTGAAACTAGAATTTCAACTACAAAACTGTGATTTTTACAAATGTTTACAGTGCAGACATTATCTTATTTCATAAATAATTCCTGAAATTGTTTAAAACCCATCATTAGGGGTTACCCTAATGAAGAATAGGAGTCTTAGATCAGATACAAAGCATTTTATTGCACAGATTTACACTGTGTTAAAAGAAGGGGATGGCCAAGTAGCCAGGGAATCAATTCAGTACAAGTGGGAAGCAGAAAATGTCCTACTCTCTGTCACAACTCTGTTGGGAGAAAATATGGGGAGGGGGGGGTGAGTATACATAGAACCATGTGCTCACAATCCTGAAAGGAATTTCGGTGGAAATTTGTACTAGGTTATTTATTACCTCTGTAATTTGTAAACATTTTGGATCATATTCGCAAGATCACTGTTGGAGGCAATGCGGTGAGAAAGGAACACGCTATCTCATTTTTTGGTTATGTAGGGTGCTGGCCGAATACTGGTCAGGAATTGCAACAGAGTTGATGAAGATATTGTCATTAACTATAATGCCTCAGTTCAAAAATTTAATTTTAGGGCTCCCACCTGTAGAGCTACGAAGGCTGGACCAAAAATATAGTTTTATATACTTATAGCTGCTGCCAGCAAAGTTATTATGCAAAATTGGCTAACAAATGATAAGACAACAATCACACAATGGTGACAGAATATTTAACAGATAAAACAGAGGCTATAACAGCTAAATTACAATTTAAAGTTGATAGATATAATGTAAGTTGGTTGCCTTGTTACTCATATATAGAAGAGATGGAGCATATACCCATACTTAACCAATACTAATGTTAAAGGTTGGTTGGTCCTTCGGTGCTTGCAGGAAAAGGGGGCATACAGGCAGTTTAAACTGGAGAATCTCTATCTAGATCACTTTAAAGATAGAGAAGAAAGCTATAATTATAACAACAGAAATAATAAAAGATCACACAGCGGAAACAGTTTTGTACTTAAATTTGTATTGTTTCTCAGTTGTTAATGAAATTATTTTTTTATTTAAGATAATAATATAAATGCACTTTGTGCAAGTTCCTTACAGACAGGAAGAATGATTGGGTTATAAATGTAGGGGAAATCCTGGTTGAAGTCATAGAAGTATGGTGCCACTGGGTTCTATCAAAGCAACTTGAAATCAGGCTGGACGTGGTGGTAGCAGGAGCTGTAATTTGTTGCCTGGACCCTGTAAAATGAAAAAGACTGGGTAAATGGACTAACTAATCATATGAAAAGAGAGGGGTTATGGGGGATGAGATTGCATGAAATGACTTATTTAGTTTGTGTCCTACTCTAAAGAATCAATATTTAGCTGGAGTGTCTTGAACCTATTCAGAAACTGATGGATTTATACAATGTATGATGTATGTCTGTGTTTTAATCAGATTTTGAATAAAAGTTACAAGTTCAAAAAAAACTTGTAATATAGAACATACATCAGAAATGAAGTATTCATTTTATAAACAGAGACAAACATATAAACATCATACAAATAATAAAATGAAATAAAAACATATAAATTAATAATTACAGTATATAGTGTAGTATAAATTTACAGTCCCGATGTCCTTATCTAAAACAAGTGCAGCACAACTGGGACAGTAAGTAGTTTTTTAACCTTTTCTTAGACTGTTTTGTGGAGTCTGATCTTCTCTTCTTAGGAGGCAGTATAGCGCAGTTGTTTAGTGCTCTGAGCTGCAAACTTGGGAGACCTGGGTTTCAATCCTGCAGTCCCCACTTGCATACTGTGTGGCCCTGAGCAAGTTACTTAACTTCCTTGTGCTCCCAGGCCACACCTGGAAACAAGCTTCAGCTTAGTGTGCTTTTCCTGGTTAAACATTTTCCACTTTCAATTTCCCCCTTTCTCTACGTCAACAGAAAAGGAGTTCCATGTGACAGGAAATGTATAAGTGAATGCCTTTTGCCCTTGATGATATTTAATTAAAGGGACTGCCACATGTTCTACCTCACTAGACCTGAGAGACCTAGAGCTATATGAAACAGTGTGTGAAAAAAAAATTGTTTCAGACAGGGGGGCTGTTCACTATGAATAATATTAAACACAAAAACACCAGTATCAAATATGCTTCTATTTTTAGAGGATAACCAATTAAGATTACTATGTAGATCACAGCAGTCTGTCATTCAGCATGATTGTGAGGCAAAGCTACAATACATACATTATTATAGGTGGCATTCCATCTATGTAAGTCTGCCTCACAGGCATTTGAAAAAAACAGCAGAACAGTGAGTAAGCTTGGACATCAAATACCCCTAGCTGTGGACAGCCTGTCTTCCACTGTTAACTGCTATTGTACTCTGTAAGCTGAGCTTATCATACAGTTTATCATGTAACAGACATTGTCAATCTGTACAGTGAAAGTTAATGAAGGATCTAACAGAACCCCTAAATACTTAAAAGTAAGTACTGTACATTCTCCAAAGGAGCACTACTCACACTGCGTACACGGATATCTGTCTTCCTTAGTACGTGCTCACAAAATCTTCCAGTACAGAGATACCAGATTGGGGGTAGGAATATGCAGACAATGAATATCCAACTCTTTGGCATCTCCAAATATTAGCACCTGTAGTACCCATTCACAGGAAGAATTTTCAAAAATAGATTGAATTTATCTCACCAGTTTTAAAACGTTTCTTGTAATAGATGAATACACCACCCACTTTTTCTTGTTTTTATCATTCATGGCAAATGTGTATTAGAGTAACTGAACAGCACTGTCCAGTACATGTGGTCCTAGGTATGTCTCACTTAATCAAAGGACATCTAGAGAATGTAAAACTCCCTAGGCAGTGAATTTGGAATAATACTTTGACAAGCTCCTAATGTTGAGATGCCTAAAATGCAGTCCTTTTATATCGTGAAGTAGTGATGCAGACACAGAATTTTGTTCATATCTCCAGACAAAAGCAGATTTTTATTATGTTTAATCACATTAACCATGAGCACACAACACCACTCATGACCAAAACATTTTGACCTAGAGTCTTTATCAGCCAGAGGCAAAAAACAACAGCATTTAACTGCTAAATCAGTTAGATTGATCATGCCCTATGAGCGGGATGGGGGGGCAGCTATGAAGTGAAGAAATAAGGGATGGATTATGGAAAGATGAAGTCTCAATTGATGAGGAAGCCAGCTTCTACCAAGTAATGTTTTGGAGTAAATAAAGTTGGTTACACCAATCAAATCAGCTTGCAGTTGAGTATTCCCCAACATAAGAGCATCACTTCCGATTATTTAAAGAATAAGACCCTCCCCTCTGAAGGAAAGTTACCAAAGTATTAATGCTCACAAATACTAAAAAAGGTTTACTGTATAAACATTTTCTTGTATCATAAGAACAAGATCCAAAACTAACTGTGCATCACACAAGCAATAACCCACGACGGTATGAGTTTCTAGAGAATTAATGCACAGCCAAGGTAAATTGGAAGGCATAAGGCCAATGGTCAAGTGTTATTTGATGCACTCAGGACATGCATTAATTCTCATGAAACTCTTGACCTGTAATCCAGGCCCTGGATTAGGTAATGTTGTGCTTATAAAATGGAAAAGTTAAGCGGACAGTTGGCACAGTGGTTGCACTACCACTTGTCAGTATGATGACTGTGGTTCATGCCCTGAGTCTGGGACATCTGGCACTGAATGGTGAGGCAGGATTCTAGCTTCAGCCATGGACACTTCCAGTCTCAGGGAGGGAGGGTGGGAAACTTCTTCTTACACAGCCATCACTTGGTGAAACAGGCGGACGGGGTGTTATATGGGAAGAAATGGTACTCCCTTATGAAACTGCCATAGATCAGTGTGTACCCTTTCACCTGGTAAATAGAGACTGACAGGGGGGTTCCAAAGGAGGGGAAGGGCTCACCCATCTCTCTGGCAGATAGGTGCAAGGACAGATTGCCCCGCAGGGGTATACACTATAAGTGGGATAAGGGATGGAGCTATGGAGTGAAGAAATAAGGGGTGGACTATGGAAAGATTAAGTTTTCTCATTCTGCCACACCAAAATGAGCTGTCTAGCCAGGCTGTTCCTTGTCGGCTCCTCCTTCTGATATTGGGGCATGGTGCGCTAAATATGTTTTACTGATATATTTATTTATTGTGTTCATAGGACCTTTGAGCTCAAGAGCACTTTTTCCAAGGAGTCCAAAATATTCTGTTTGGAGACCTGACCTAATTAAAAGATCCCACTTCTGGGAGACAAGCTGCAGTATACCTGCCTGGGGGCTAGAGGTAGGAGTCAGTGAAGGCAGAAATGGAGTGTCAGACTCTAGTGGTTCCATGGATGGGAAAGAGGCACAAAGATAGATAGAGGTTCATGGTCTGACCTGGGGTGCTAGGAAATTAAACTATGCAAAAGTATAATGGAAACTTTTTTTTTTGTAGAGGAAAAGTTTTTATTTTCCTGTAGGTAGGCTGTTGCCAGGTAGAATATGTGAGTTTGGTAATGAAGGCTGCATGCCTTTAAATTATTCCAGGAACTTGCTGGCCACCAGCACAGTGGTAACACCACAGCTTGCAGTACTGACAGTCCAGGTTCTGGAGCAAACTGGGAGCATCAGAAGATCATCTGGGGGAGGAGGACTGAGCATTCAGACATCTGCTCTTCTCTTTGGGGAGGGGCAATGTGGATCCTGGCATTCACCTGGCCTCTAGTGACAGGTGGGGGGAGCAGGATGTGGGAGCCTTACCATAGCGGTGAAGAGAACAGCAGACATTGGGAATGCTGCATGGGAAGTGTAGGCATTGTCACCCATGATGTCATTACATGCTGCACCTTGGGGAGGGAAGAACAGTGGAAAACATCCTGGCTGGCAGAGTGACCACCAACCCCTTGCAGACTCCACACCAGTGATCCCAGGCAACATGCAAACTGGATCCATGTTCGGCTGGTCAAGGAGGGCAAGCCGTGGGGTTATTTGGGATAGGTAAGTCTGGGAGAAGCCAGGTATAGCCAGCTGGGACAAAGGGTATGAGCAGAATAACAAACAAAAGTTTCAGGAAGTACATTATTTTAAAGAAACCTACAGTATGTCCTGTTTTGGGGTTATTAAAAGAGGAAGATATTTTTATTTTAATGTAAAAAGGGGTTATTTTCATTCAGTTAGGCTGTTACTATAGTAGGTAGCTAGGTTAGTTTTGAACTGTATGGTTTCTGGGAAATAAAACAATAGTCTGGTGGTGTGTTTGACCAATGAAGCTTGCAGATGTGGTCACTTTGTTAAATATCATTTTTGTAAAGCATTTCAGTGTACAGCCAAGTGATATATTTTAGTAACCTTGTAAATTGATTTTCTTATGGACTGTCCAATGAGTTTTGAAAACCCATAAAAATCATATCCTGCAAGAGACATCAACACACGTATCTTGCTGACTGGGACCCACCGAGTTTTTGGAAAAGTCACCCAGAAATGTGTGTTTAACATATTTTAAAATCTTTTTTTGAGACATAAATTTATTTTTTTCGTATAGCCATGCGAAAAAGAAACAGGGCCTTAAAAAAAAAAAAGATTCCCTTCATACAAAAAATTATTTGGACTTATTTTTTCTTTCATATTCTTTTTTCGTATGAACAATACAACCTCAATAAAAAAGATCCCTTCATATAAAAAAAATAATTTGGACTTAGTATTTTTTCGCATTCTTTTTTCATATAAGGGTATCTTTTTGTAAGAATGACACAACCTCATGAAAAAAGATCCCTTCATACGAAATAAGAATTTGGACTTAGTTTCTTTCTTCCATATTTCAGCTTTAACAATTCATAACTCCATCAGTGTATGCAGTTAAGGGACAATATCATAATAAAGGTCTTAATGAGTACTATAACACTAACACATAACACCCCAAACAATTTAGGGCCACATAAAAAAACATAAACATTAAAAAATCACAATTCCCATAGGACAACACTGCAGCTTTAACAAGCTGTAACTCTGTCAGTCTTTGTTAATAGACAATATATGTGTCAATAGAAAGGTCTTAATGAGTAGTATAGCAATAAGCCCCAAATAAATAAGAACTGAAAATGGTCCATCCCTACAAAAAAAAAATTAACAAGAAAGCATACACATTGCTTTAAACACTGGGCCCTCTGGGCCCTGCACTTTCACACCCACATACACATGTGGATAAATGGTGTCATGGAAGCACAGGGCCCACTGTGCATCCATAATCACATGGATGTGTTCAAGCAAATCCCAATAGGACCTGCGTGAATGATGATACGATTCTACTATCTCAAAAATTAAGGAAACTCATTCCAGAAAACTTTGTTAATGCACCAGTTAGGGCTCAAGCAACAAAAGTAGGGAAATATGGCATAACTCCACACCCCCACGCACCAAAAGGAAAATGCATTACAGTTTTTTCCCTGTTGTCACACTTGATGAATTAGGGGGTGATGTGTTCCTAGAGGTTCTCAACCCTGGCACTTACCCCATTGTCATATATTCTTCAAATGTACACATCTGTGTCTCCCCACACAGTGCCAAAAACCTATATGCCCTGCATGAAATAGACCGATCACATCTGACCTTTTTTATGCATGGAATGTTGTGAGAATTACGGCTGAGAACCTTAAGGAACACCCCCACACTGAGCCACCAAGAGTAACAACAGGGAAAACTGTAATATTTTTTTTTCCTTTTGGTGCTTGGGGGTGGGGAGTTCGATTGTAAACCCTAATGCCACATTTCCTTACTTTTGTAACTTTAACCCTAACTGGTACATTAACAAAGTTTTTGCAGTGATATATATTATAGGTGCATGGTGGTGCACCTCTAATATGGGTTACAAATGCATTTCTATGTTAAACCACTATTTGTGCACTTTACTGGCACAGTTATTTTTAGATAGAATATCCTGAAATTTGTTATGCATATTTTGGGGTTCAGGATCTCTGGATCCTGAAACTTTGGTAACAATTGGTTCAGTGTTGTGAAAGCTCTGGAAGATTGAAAATACATTAGAAAATGCCAAATTATTTTTTTTCCCTTTCTACACCATGACATGTAAAAGCTGTGTAAGTATCCTATCTTGTTACACATGAACAGTTGAAATGCCACCACTTTTATTGTTAAAGTAACCAGGATGTATATTAAAATCCTTAAACAGCACCATCTACTTGCATTTTCCAGCTGTAGTTTCCCATTATCTTGTCATGAAAGGTACAGTACTTGCAAAGCAACACTCAATAACCAATGCAGCCAAATTACTGCTCACTGTGACAGGAAAGTATATAATTGTGTTGGATAAAGGAGATCTTTCCAGAATTAATCATCACTATTGATTCCCACTTATGGGTGTGGGCTGAAGGCTCTAGTGTGAGCAGAGTTTTTGACCAGGAGGTTGGCCAAGACTACTGGGCATGGTGCCTGCACAACCCACACGTGGTGCCACACTCTAGCCAATAATTGTTGCCGGCTGCCTCACCAACCTCCGTTCTGTTCCTCCTGCCATTGAGCGCACACCGTGGGAGCATGAGTGCCAGCCTTTATGAATCTTTATGGGTGCTCACTGGCAGTAGGTTGTATTTTATCTACGGCCAGGCTCCTTAGTAATACTTTTTTGTAGGCTTACCTCAAAATATTGAGGGTGCTTAAGTCAGCTTTGTGGGTGCTTGAGCACCTCTGCACCCATGGAGTCGGCTCCTATGCGTGGGAGTGCAACACCTCAGTTCATCTCATTGTCGCTTATTTTACTATGTCACCATCATTTTTTTCTTTTTTTTACAGTGCCACTTATCTTTACTATTTGCTGAAGTCCAATAAAAAGAGGGCCAGGTCTGTTATGCATTGTTGCCCTGTGGAAAACCGATGGTTGTGGCAGACTGGCATCAGTCGTGTGTGGCCTGTCTTGGACTGGAGCATAACGTGGATGCATCTGATGCCAGCTTCTCAGTTCATTGCCATACTCTTGAAGATGACAAACTAAGGTGGGGTTACCCAATCCTCATCTTCAGAGGCAGCCCTCACACATGTGTGTCCACGACCAGGTCTTTAGGCCTTCCCCCGGGCCTCTTCCTGGGACCCCTGATTCTGTGGAAGTATGGAATTCTCCTTAACCTCCATATGCTATGGCATCTGAAATTCTGATGGGTAGGTCTGGTGGACTGTCAATGCCTTCTGGGCAGTTGGTTGTGAACCATCCACAGTCTGCCTGCCCTGAGCAGCAGACATCCCTTGTGGCAAGGCCGCACCTGTACACTCTTTCTACAAAGGTGGACACCTCAACATTGTCCTCTGGTGTTGCCCATGCTGTTGTCACTGTTGGTGGTGATGCTGTGGATGGTAGCACTGGATATGATGCCAGGATCCTTCCTGAATAATGTTCATGGTGTCAGGAGAGGGACCAGCACTGACGCTGTTGTTCATACTGTTTCCAGTTCAGATGGCATCATGGCCCATTGTGTTGCTAGAGACACCGAGGATGGTGACAGCTGTGGTGACTGAGGTGGCAACAGCATTGTTGCCAATCCTGGGTCCTGCTCTGAGCGAGGTACAGATGATGATGTTGTCTTGTGGGTCATCCCTGATTCCGGTGTTGTCTGTGACACCAAGGAGGGTGATGCCTCCAAGCACAACATCAAAGTCAGTACTGAACAAGCTGTTGAGGGTGGTGATGGTGGCCAGGGTGATGGGGAGAACCCCGTCTCTAAGGCTGTCGCCAATCCTGAGCCTGTTGCTGGAGGCAGTGCCAACTCAGGGTAGGATGATGGCCTTGAGATTCTGTTTTCTCCAGAGCTGTTGGATGTCACCATTGCTCGTGAGGATAGGGATTGTCCTGTGGGACCGGTACAGCTCTGCTCTCCTCACCTGGGGGTTTCACCCTTGAGCACAGATCAGGCCATTTCTTGGATGTAAGAGGACACCCTTAAGGTGAATCTGCTAGGCCCCCCCAATGCAGTACTGCAGCCCAGGCTGAGGCCCTCGAGATGTGGAATCTTGTGCCTCTAGCTACTTCCTAGAGAGGATGCCTTCTTTCATAGGCCCTGAAGGGCTGTTGACAAGGGATCAACACCGAGCTTTCATTGATGCCCTGGAAAGCTGGATTGAGAGCCTGACAGAGCCTGGTACAGATCATTTTCCCTGGCACGGACACTCAGAGGAGGCAGCTCATTTCCATCTACATCTTTATCTCCATCCTTCTCAGAGGACGAGTCCTCTGTCCACCTTCCTTCTGCCGCTGAGTATTCCTCATTACAGTGATTCGTGGTGGAAAGGATTCTTGGTGGAGATGCTCCAAGTGCTAGAGCTGGGATCAGTACAAATTCCCAACACATTAACGTCCGACAGTAATTCGACCGACACCGATTGCCTGTATTGTACAGTTCGCATGCTTTTACTAGTGCAGTCTGGTGGTCCTGGAAGTGGGACTCCTCAGAAGTCCCAATCTTGACATGGCCTGGAGCCTTTGAGGAGGCATCCAGGGCAGGGTGAAGGTGTTCCTTCTCCAACCCAGCCATGCCCAGGGACCTCCTCATGTGGTATATCCACAGAGTCTGCTGGTGATGTATACAGGTCCATGAAATGAGTTGCAGTACAGCAGTGCAGGGCCAGTGCAGGCTGAGAGGGCAGCCAGCCCCACAAAAGCCACAATCAAGTCCAGAATCAACCTGTACTCAATAACACCATGTGAACCACATGATAGATAGCCGGGTCTTTTTTATATTAGGACTCTCAGCCCACCATATAGTCAGTTAGTAGTGCCCAGTGAAACAGGCAATAGTTCTGTCCAAACACAGTGAAAGATGGCCTACATTAGTAGGATTAGGGCAGTGGGCTGAGTTTGTCCAGTTAATGTAGGCCATTTTTCACTGTATTTGCACTAAGAGCCATGATAAAAGAAATATCCAGCTACAGTACCTGTATCTATTGTGTGGTCTACATGCTTTTATCAAATGAGGACTGACTTTGGACTTCATTCTGCTGGTGATGTACCTCACCCTTCCTCAGGGCTTGAAGTACTGCAGATCCATCAGGGCTGTGGCGCCTCATGCGTGAAAAACTTCCAGACGCAGATTCCTGTCAAATGGATACTCTTAAAAGGAAGGCTTTTTCCTTGGCATGCACCCAAATGTGCATTTCTATACACTGGGTACATATGGTGACTTACAACTGCTGCCTGTGCTTGCAGCTAAGTACACTCTTAGCTACACTGCCACAGAGCAAGACAGTCAGGCAGGACATTGACCTTTCTTCCCGGGGCCTAGACATAGCACAGCAATAGTCATGGGAATCTTACAATCCCAACAAGGTGGCCTGTAGGTTGGCTGAAACTACTGTCTGCATCAGACAGATGGCATGGCTTCACCTCTCTCTGCTGGCACCTTTGGCCCAACGTAAGATGCTTAATTCACATTTCCAGGGTGCATACTTCTTGTCCCCTAGGGTCAGGTGGGAACTATCCGGTAACCCTCCTTATTCTGCGCCACAGGAGCCCCACCAGACCCTGATCAGTCTCAGGTTTCACTATACCTGTAAGGAGCCCCTGCCCTCAGTGTTCTCCCTCACATAGGGGACTGAGGGTATCTTATTCTCGGGGTGAGCCAGCTCTTCCCTCAGACAGAAGGGACAGCTTGGTACTCTGACCCATAAGTGGGAATCAGTGGTGAAGACTAATTCTTGGATGATATGAAAGTTACATACTTACTGTAATTGTTGATCTTCCAAAATATCTTCACCATTGGTTACCACACCTGGCCACCATCCCCTGCTCTAGCAGAAGCAGGACTTTAGGCAGCTTACCCTGATAGTGCTGGCCAGTACCACTTAGTACCAGGGCATCTTCCCAGTTGCACTCCCTATGCAGTAGTTAAAAAAATATAAAAAAATATAAAACTGGGGTGAGGGTTCCTTTTCAGGACCCTCATACCAACCCCACCTCCAAAAAAAAAAAAAGGAAAGACGTTAAATCCTTTCCTACTTTTCTTTCTTGTCCTCCTTCTCACTGCCCATTAGCTTCTTTTTTTTTTTTCCCCATATATCTGTTTTTCCTCCTGTGTACCTGGCAGGCGGCTATGGCCCCTCCCTTGTAGGGGACTCATTCTCCAGCTGCACCATTTTCCCACCCAACACCCCCTAAATCCCCCACGGGTCCCCCCCATGACAGGGCTGAGGTGAAGGGGGGCCGGCTGTCCCCCAACCCCGGATCAAAATCCAGACATTGGGGGAGCCGGGACAAGGGTGCTGGTGCCACCATCATGGAGCCTGCCAGTTCCCTTTTCCTCCTTTTTCTCCCTGCCCCCCTCCCCACCGACAACGTTCATCGATGACTTGCCACCCTGCTTGCATATCCCCCTGGCTGCCAGCAGAAGGCAATCGATGAGCGGGACAGCAAGCCCTTCCTCTAAAGAGAGGAGAGCAGTCCTCTGGGTGCTCAATCCTCTCTCTCCCCTGCTGACCCCTGGTGGCCCGGGCCTTTTCCCAAACCTGCAGTGCTGGCATGGCGCAAGGTGTGGCTTCCAGTGCCTCAACCCTCAGCGCCACCAGGCCAACCCTGAGTTCCTGTTAGCTTCTAAATGCACTCTGTGCCTCTATGCATCATCCAGTCTAACTCCGCTCGACAGCAGCACTGTCTATGGAGGAGTGCTGTGCACTACTAGATTGGATTGAATTCTGCTAGTTCTGAAACAGGGTACATCCCTGTTGTTGCTGGAGAAGCAAGTCATTTTCTGTGATTTACTTTTCCTCTCTGAGGTCAGCTGGGCTGTTTAGTGACTACACTGAGGGATGACTGGGGAGATGAACACATCAGACTTCTTTTGGGCTGTTCATCCCTATAGCTCCACATACACCTGAGGTTTATTTAATTATTAAGGGAAAGGGAAAAGGGAAATTGTTTAACCAGGGAAGGCACACTAAGCTGAGGCTCATTTCCAGGTGTGACCTGGGAGCACAAAGAAGTAAAGTGACTTGCTCAGGGTCTGTGGGATTCAAACCCAGGTCTCCAGGTTTGCTGCTCAGTGTCCTAAACCACAGCATGTTACTGCCTCTTTTTCATTATTTATTTCAAATGGTTCACCAGGAAAGATATACTGAGCTGCTAACAGCTTATTTCCAGATGCGTCCTGGGGGAGGAGGGAAATGGAGAAAGCCAAACAGTAAAACTATTAAAATACAAAAAAATAGAAGTCATGTACAAGAGTATAGTATTCCAAGGAAGTGTAATTAAATAATAAAGGCAAATTATAAAACAGATACAAGCATTAAAATAAAACACAGATAAAATTAGGTGGGGGAATTTCTCTCAAAAGATATAGAAGGGGAATGAGTGTGGAACAGCATGATCAGGACGGTACTAGTGAAGGGAAAGGAAGACACGAGAAAGAGGGTCATGGACAGTTGCAGGTAGGAGAAGTAAAGTCATGGAGAAGAGATTATAGGGAGGAAGGAAAAAAGACAGGATGCATTGACAGGGGAAAGGAGGAGCAAAGTTCAGAAAAGCAGATTGACCAGCAGTACATTTTCTAGAGGGAATAGGAAGGGATTGGGAATTTTTGCTGCAGAGAGGGTAGGAGGAACAAGAGGGAGAGGCTAGAAGGGTTTTATAATAAGAGGGAAGGGAGTCAAAACAACATGTGGATATAAATGAGACACAATGGGGAAGGTGCCTGGCATCAAGAGAGGGGAAAGAAAGGGCAGAGTAGAGTGAGCAGTGGTGAGTATGAGGGGACAGTCTAAGGCAAAATGACAAAAAGAGTGGAAGAGGGGGTCCAGTCTGTCAAGGGAGGATTTGGAAGCTGTACTATAGACTATGTCACCATATTCAAAAATAGGGAGAATCATCTTTAAAACAATTTGTTGGTGGTCAGGTAGCAGTATACTCACTTTATTCCTGTACAGTGCACCAAGCTTGGGGTGAAGCTTATGCTGTATGACATCAATATGCAGAAATCAAGATGTCAGTGAAGCCAGACCATATGACACTTAAAAGAGCTAACATCCTCAATCATGGCACCATCAAGGGTGCTAAATAAAGGGAGAGAAGCAAGTGCTGGCAAGCCTCTGTCAGGTGCCAAAAGTCATGAAGACTGTTTTTCTGGCATTGAGGGACAATTGGTTAGACTTGAACCAGCACTGAGTGTTGTCAAAATCCAGCTGCAGCTGTATGATAAGATCATGGGAAGGGGAACCAGATGCAAAAAGAACTATATCATCAGAGTACATATGACTAGAAGCAGAGGAACAGAATAAGGGGAGATCATTCAAGAACACTGAAAAGAGAATAGGACCCAGGACAGACCCTTGAGTAGAGCTGAGCAGATGGGAAGTGGTGATGAAATGGAACTTCCGATCTGGACAGCTTGAGACCATCCCTCAAGGTAAGAATGAAACTTAAGAGTCAGAGAGGCCTGCTGCTTTAAGTTTGTCCAAAAGGAGAGGACATGCCGCAGTGTCAAAAGCTTTAACTTTTAGGAGGCTTAGGAGGCAGTATAGTGGTTTAGGGTTCTGAGCTGCAAATCTGGAGACCGGGGTTTGAATCCCTCAGTTCCCACTTGCATATTGTGTGACCCTGAGCAAGTCACTTCACTTCCTTGTGCTCCCAGTTCACACCTGGAAACAAGCTTCAGCTTAGTGTGCCTTTCCTGGTTAAATAATTTCTCCTTTCCCTTTACCTTTAGCAAGATCAATAAAATGGTAAACATGATCAATCCCTGATCCATACCTGTGAAGCTGGAGTCAGTGAGCTGGAAGAGGGAGGTAGAAGTGGAGTGGGATTTCCTAAAACCAGACTGAAAAGGGGTGAAAAAGGAGCTGGAGTCTTGAATGGAAGTGAGTTGAGACAGAACAAGGTGTTCATGTAGTTTAGCTAAGGTGGGTAGGACAGAGATAGGATGGAAGTTACCAGGAGAAGAGGAATCACCACCTTTATGGAGAGATATGACAGTGGCCTGTTTTCTAAGATCAGGAACAGCTGCAGTGGAAAAAGAAAGGTTGAGGAGTAGAGTAATAGGCAGAGTGATGGCAGGTGCTGAGAGAAGTAGAATCTTAGGGTCTAGGCCATCAGGGCTACCGCCCTTCTGAAGATTAAAAGCCAGCAGAGGCTTTATGGAAGCTTGGGGAGGGAGAGAGAGAGAGAGCAGAAGGGGAGGGGGATGGAGAGGGAGAGAAGAAGGGGAGAGAGAGAGAGAGGAAGGCAGAGAGAGGAAAGGAAGGAAGGGGGTGGGGTTGGAAGTGATGAGAGAATGGGCACAGGTAGTAAAGTAGGAGTTAAAAAGAGTAAACAGCAGAAGGGTCAGTGATAAGGGAGTCACCAACCTTGAGAACAGGGGAAGGAGACTGGTTCTGAGGGGAGAAAAGGGAATGGATAACCTTCCAGAACTTAGAGGGGGTAATTAATGTTGTTTTGAAATGTGGATGCAAAATATTTAAATGTTGCAAGTCTGACAGCTTTAGTACAGGCATTGTAAAGGTGTTTACAGTTGGCCAAAGCAGCTTGGGAGCAAGTGATCTTAAATGAATGGCAGGAAAGAGCTCTGGTGCAGAGACAAGTCAGCACCTCGGACGTTATCCAGGGAAGATGAGAGCCTTGTCCTGTGGCTTTTCTCAGGAGTGCATGACAATCCCATACAGTCAAAAATTTAGACTGAAAGTAATGCAGGGCAAAATTTATATTACTGGCTGCAGAGATAGGGAACCAATCAGATGCCCAAAAATCAGCTGAGAGAGAGGACACATCTAGTGACCTAAAGGACCTGAGATGCACAATTATGGGGGGGGGGGGCCTTTAGGACAATATATCTTGCGCACACAGTAAACCATATGATGATCACTGAGGGCATCAGAGAGGATACTTGCTTTCACTATACCATACGTAGGAGAAGTTAGGACCCAGTCTAATATGCCAGAAATCATTTAGTTGCTGTCCCCCCTCTTTCTGGAATACTGTCCCCATCCCAGTCAGAATGCTACCCAACTATGCCTCATTTTCTAAAGAACTGAAAAGTCATCTCTTCACCCTGAAAACTGCTTGTGCAATGTCTGAATTCCTCTGTCTCTTACTACTTCTGCTTTATATACTGTGAACTCTTTAGTTTACTTGGTTTTTGAACTATGTACTGTATGCCAATACTTTAACCCTGTTCAGTAGCACAGCCATGCCCCAGCTATGTATTATAGCACCTGTACATATTGTAACTCATTTGTATGGCAATATACTGTGTGTATCCCACTATTGTACACCAGGTCATACCTGTAAAAGGTGCCTTTGGTGCCAGTGTATCTCACCCAGTCATCAAAATAAAAACAGAGTGTGATTTATTTTTTTAAGTAGTAGTTTGTAAGTTTTTCCCCCGTGAGTCCTGGGACCATGGCAGACACGGCAGTGCATGCACGTGGAGGTGCACATGCACTCTGGGTACCGGCTCTGCCCCTTCTGCCCCACCCCTGGCTATCGCCAGGCCCCATGTTGCCCAAACTGCCATCCGTCCTCCACCAGGTGGCAGCCAAGGGCAGGGGAAACCCCTCATCCCTCCCTGGAGTAGGAGAGCTGCCTCATGGAAGTTCAGTCCTGCTCCTCGCCCCCCCGTTGACCCTCAACAACCCAGGCTCGTTCCCGAACCCGGGTCGCTGGCATGGTTCAAGATGTGGCATCCAGCACCTCAGCTCCCAGTGCCACCTGTCCAGCAACAGAGAGTGATTTAAGGATTTCAACTTGAAACAAGTGGTGTCAGAAATCGAGTCAATTGCAGTGACTTTACATTTTGTGAAAATTTACTTGTATTGGGGGAGAGCCAATTTAAATTAAAGTCACAGAAGATAAGTAGCTCACCTCTGGAGGAGTGGGGACAGATTGAGGAAACAAACTCAGTAACAAAGCAGTAGACATACCAGGGCGACAGTAAACACCAGCAATACAGTTGGGACTAGAGAAGGGAAGAGAAAGTTTGAGGAGGGGCAACTCACTGGAAGATGGGGAAGAGATAGCAAGAACAGTCATACATTGACTCCTAGTGGGTATGTAAACTGCAGCACCACTACCCTTTTTTAGAGCAATCTTGCCTGGCTAAGGTGTAGCCAGAAATCGTTACAGCAGAATTCTGTACAGTACCTTAGAGAGGAGCCGGGTTACAGGTGTAACTAGTACATCCAACTGAAGGTTAAGTATAATAGGTTGTAACTGGTCAATTTTTGGAGGAAGGCTACAGATGTTTAAATGAGCCACCCTCAACCATTTGGAAAGTTGCAAAGGTGAAGATGTGATGGGACCAGGGTTAAGTTCAGTGTCCCCTGCTATCAACAGTAGCAAGCTGACAGTGAACTTTAAAGCACAATTATGCTGCCTGGAAGGGGGGGGGAGGGGGGAAGAAAATGAAGAACAATACGGGGTGAAAAGAGAGGAAAGTGCCAGAGAGCTTCAAGGTGAAACCAAGGAGCAGGAACAATTTATTTATTTATTTATTTTTTTATTTTGAAACAATCAGATGAATACCTTTGAGCAGACAAGCTTATTTGCAAAGGTTCCTTGTCATGAACTAAGTCTCTACAATAATTCTTTGGTACAAAAACAGATAGATTGACACCAAGGTCACCAGGGTGAGTGGAGGAAGAAGGGGTGGGAGGAGGAGGGGAGAATAGGGTAGGAGAGGGAAAGCCTAGAAGAGTAAAATGAAGAAGAAACAGACAGTGAAAGAGTGAAGATTCACTTTTTTTTCCCCCTGATGGGGGGGAAATAGGTGCATATTTTGCTGACTTTTCAGTCAATCCTATATCTGGTTTGGTTCTTCCAGAAGTCTATGCGATTCATTCTTATTTTAGCACATTGTGTCATCTTAATTGCAAGGGGGTCCCAACTCTTGACATTCCCTCCTTAGTTTTTGTGCCAGAGCCACATGCTTCAGGGCTGCTTCCTTTTAAGATCACGACCCATTTGCTGTCTGGCTAGTGGTGTGAGGCTCTGGTTCCATTCCCTACTACCTCTTTGTGCCACCTAGTTTGCCCTTTTTCACTGTTCAGAGGTTGGTAGTTTTGTTTTGTTTTGGACTATGAACATTCTTAGCCCTCTTTTTATCTTTTCACCAATTTGCCTCCTGATGAACAGAACTGAGGTTGATGAGAGGAGCGTGAGTTATTGGCTAGTGTGCAGCACAATGTATAGGATGTACAGGCGCAATGCCCAGTAGCCATAGCTGGCCCACTGGCCAAGATCTATGCTTCCACAGGGTCCTAGTGGCTCTGGCCCAGACCCAAACATAGTCATCAATGGTGAAGATGGTTTAGAAGATCAACAGTTACATTAAGTATATAACTTTCATTTTTAGATTCATAGTACTTTTTGTATCACTGAAAAACATTGTGCTGAATGTGTGAATATTTCATTTTTCATGACTGTACAAAGCTTGAATATGTCTTTAATTGTCTATGTACTATATCTCATTATACCAAATGTACTCCGCTCTTATCTCTGTTTTTCACTTTTATCTTGCCCCCAACCCTGCAAACTAACACCTTGGAACCTAGGGATCTTTTTTGTAATTTTATGTAGTGTTTTATTTTTAAGATTATTAATGTGGCTATGCAGCTTGTATTTTGTTATGGTGAATAAAAGCAGTTACACAGTATGAAAATATTACATTCTTATTTATTTTTCTAACATGACAATACTGGAAGTAAATAAAAGTCAGTCAATAGACGTCATCTGTGCTGCCTACATCACAAACACTGTGGCAGCCATAATAATAAGGACTTTAAAAATAAGAAAAAAAGGTTGTCTGAAAGCCCAGGGACACAGAATCTGATATAACAGTATGAGTAGTTTCCTGAACAGAAACATCTTCCACCTGGGCCCACTAGGGGGGCTAGGGGTGCTGGGGACTCTGGGCTTCCCTTGGACCTATTGAAAATACACCACCTTGAACTTTTGAGCATGATCCAGGATATCATCTTGCTCTGGTCTGTCCTACCGACGGTGTGTGGCCAAGGTACATTGATGGTACAAATGGCCCATTTCTTCACAAAGGTTGCACCTTAGGCCGTTTGGGTAGAAATTACTTGCATGGCCATAATCCAGACAGGGCATGCACCTTATCTGAGTGCATGCACTGCTAAAATGCTCAGTGAACCACACTTAAAGCAGGTCATAGGCTGCCAAGGGTAAAAGTACAGGGCTCTGTCCTTACCCATATAGAAACAATGAGGGAAATGTTGTAACCCTATTTTGGTATGCCTCATCTGCCCCCTAAAATGCCACCCCCAGTCCAGATGTTTTCCTTGTCCATGATGGGTATGGGTTACTAACACATTGCACCACAGTATTAGCCTGTACTTTCCATCAAAAACATTCACCCTCCTCAATCTTTAATAGTGCAGTGACAGTGTGAATGGCAAGTTTTGTCTGGGGGATGGCTTGAGAGTGGTACCAGAGATTAAACATTTTCAGCAAATTATACTGATTCCAAAAATGCTCTTAGATAGCCAGCGTCTTAAAGCTGACATCATATGTACTGTCCCAAACCCATGAATGACAGCATACGTCTCAACACTGTGCTGCACAGGAGAATTGTAAAGAAACCGAGTGGCCTGGGGTGGGATCCTAAATGCAGAATTGGATTAGAAACTGGTTAACAGATAGGAGACAAGGGATGGTGGTTCATGGCACTCACTATAATAATGGGAAAGTGACCATTGGGGTACACAGGGCTCGGTACTGGAACTGGTCCCCTTCAGTGTCTTCCTGAATGACACTGCAGAAGAACTGGAAGCAAAGGTATTCCTTTTTGCAGATGACATCAAAATCTTTCGTAGTCTGGACACTCAGGAGCTGGTGGAGAAAATGTGTAGGGATCTTGGGAAACTTGAGGAATGGTCAGGAGCATGGCAGTTGGTGTTCAGTACCAAAAAGTGTAAAATCATGCACCTAGGGCATAGGACCAAGGCGCTGAGTATAGAACAGGGCAAGGTACTGACAGTCACTAAGCAGGAAAGGGACCCTGGGGATATCATCTCAAAATGTCAGGGCAGTGTGACAGTGCAGTGGGTAGGGCCAGTAGAATGTAAGATGTGCATGGGGGGGGGTCTCCAGCAGGAGGAGAGAGGTGGTGTTGCTGCTATGTTGCTCACTGGTGAGACTCCACCTGGAATATTGTATCCAGTTCTGGTGGCTGCACCACAGAAAGGACATAAACAGGGTGAAGGCAGTCCAGAGGAGGGAAATAAAAATGGTCCAGAGGCTGCACCAAAAGCCCTGTGAGGAGAGACTGAAGGATCTCAACATGTTCACCCTGGAAGAGAGGAGAGCGAGAAGGGACATGATAGAGACCCACAGGCACCTCCCATGGGTAAACAGGGTACAGAGGGGAGTCTCCTTCAAATGAGAAAAGCACCTGGACCAGAGGGCATGTGGTGGACCTGGAGGGAGGAAGTTTAAGAGGGATGTGAGGAAGTACTACGTCAATGAAAGAGTTGTAGATGCCTAGAACAGACTGACAGCAGAAATGGTGAGGGCAAAAACAGTAGGAGGCCTCAGGCATGTGTCAGATAGACATAGGGAAATATTAGTAAATAGGCAGGAGGAGGGAGGGTCGCCAGAGACCAGTTAGGATCTGTGGAGGCAGACTTGGCAGGTAACATCTGGACAGACTGGGTGAGCCAAAAGGTCCTTTTCTGCATACAATGTCAGTGTTTCTAAAACAACAAGGGCCATCCAGTCATCCAGCCAAAAGAAATGGCAACATGGTTGGACCAAGTTACTGGTTCCATTCTTACTTGTTCTATTTATTTATTTATTTATAAATTGATGACCTGGACAGGCACACTGAACCAAGGCTCATTTCCAGGTGCGTCCTGGGTAAAGGGTTATATGGGAGACACTGTACAATACAATAGATACAATGGTAAAACTAGGTGAGTACAGTGCTCCAAAATACAGGTAAGTAAATAGAGTCCAAAACGTCAGTGGTGCAAAAGGAATACATAGTGCAAATAACAGGCAAATAAAATAAAGCACAAAATATAATATTCTATAGAGACAAAAGGCCAAATGACAAAAGGGGAAGGCCACTGGGGAAAAGGGGTGAACTAGTGTAAGAGGACTAGAGGGAAGATGCATAGTGAGTGGAGGAGCAAGCACTGGGCTGCTTTAAACTGGGAGGAGGAAGCCATAAAACGGGGGATCAAAAGCGACAGAGGGCAGGAAAACAAAAAGGAAAGGAAATCCAATGGGTGTGGACGGGAAGAGGATGAGAAGGGGTGGCAGAGATTTCCAGAGGGCAGGAAAAGAGTTGGGGAGAGGGACATAAAGGCAGTTAGGTACAGGCACAGGAAGGAGCAAAGTGGTCCTGTAGAAACTGCTTAAAGGAGAGGTTGGAGAGTAAGAGGTAGAGGTAAGTAGGAAGGTTATTCCAGAGTGTAGGGAGAAGGATGGAGAAAGTAGATTGATCAATAAAGGTTCTGCAGAGGGGGATATGAATGGTGCAAGAGTGAAAGGACTGGAGCTAGTAGGAAGTACTGACAGATAAGGAGAGCAGGGTAGTGAGGAAGTGGGGGGAAGGTAAGAGCACCAATACTTGGAGAGGAATCAGAGGCAATAGGAGAAAGCTTGGGACTCAAGGGAAGGGAGAGCAAGATTTAGATAGAGGAAGCAGTGGTGGATAAGGGGAAGAGAGTTAGAGGCAAAGCGGTTGAAGGAATGAAAGAAAGTCCTGCCTACCTAGGGAGCAGTGCCATAAACCACATCTGCACAGTCAAACATCACCAGGATCATTTTCAGGAAGATCTCACGGCAGACTGGGAGGGAGAAGAGCTTTGTTACAGCAGAGGGCACTGAGTTAGGGTGGAGTTCCTTATGAATGGCATCATTATGTGCTGAAAAGTCCAGGTTTCTATGCAGTCACATAGCAAGGTAGTTGAATTGGGAGACCTCTTCAAGTGGGGTGCCATCCAAGATTTTAAAAGTGGGGTGATAGTTAGCCTAGCAAGCTTTTGCCTAATGCCAGAGGACATAGATAATGTCTTTTTGGTGTTCAGCACAAGCTGGTTTAAGTGGAACCAAGACTGGATGTTGCCAAAGTCACATGAAAGTGATGATTCCAACTCAGAAACTGAGGCACTAGTGCAGTGTTATCGGCATACATATGTATGTTCAGCTCAACACAGTCTGAGTTGAGGTCATTTAGGAAGACAGAAAAGAGGATGGGCCTAAGGATGGAGCCTTGTGGGACAACAGAGTTGACAGGGAGGGGATGGAATAAGGTGTCATCTACCCGAACCACTAATGTTGATCTGATGGCTAGGAGCAGAACTATTTGACTGAAGAATCAGCTAGTCCTGCCCCACTCAGCTTATCCAGGAGGAGGGGGTTGGCCATTGGATCAAAGGCCCTTCTGAGGTCAGTAATGAAAGCGGTGGTCATATGACCCTGGTTCATCCCATTCAAGATGAAGTCTGTGACCTGGAGGAGGGATGAGACAGTGGAGTGTGCCTTTTGAAAACCAGATTGGAAGGGGAAACAGAAATAGGAAGAGTTCAAGAAGGAGGTGAGCTAGGAGAGGACAAGATCTTGGAGTTTGGCCAGGGGTAGGGAGGAGAGATATAGGGCAGTTGTACCCAGGAGCAGAGGGGTCACCCTCTTTGTGAAATGGGATGACCTTAGCCATCTCCATGTATGGGGAACAGACCTGAGTTGTAAGAAGAGGTTGAGGAGCCTAGTAAAGGGTGTAGCAATAGCAGGAATAGTGAGGTATAAGAGTTTATGACCGAGGCCATCTGGTCTGTGACCCTTGACAGGAATTAGAGAAAGGAGCACAGAGAAGAGGATTAAGTGAAGGGGGAGAAAGAGAATGAGGAGTTTTGAGGATGGAGTGAGGAAGTGAAGAATAAACATTATGGGGGGGGGTGACTAAGGGAAGTGGTAGTGGGACTACTGTTGGTGGGGATGTACTCTAGATCACCAGTAAAACTGGCAGTCAAATGCCTTGGGGAAGGTGGGAGGGGGAGAGGTGCAGCAGCGACACCACTGGTGATGAGTATGGACTCCCAACCATGAGTAATGTAAATAAGAAAATTGGTGGCTGAGTGCATTTGGGGGTAGGTGGGGGGGGGGAGACACAGTGGTAGTGGTGACAATACCAGAGGATGGGATGGACTGCACACCACTGATCATTAAAATAAAATCAAGCACCCTAGGGTGGGAGGGAGAGAGCCCAACCTTTGGTAATTTAAAATAACAAAATGGGCATTCGAGCACCTTGTGTGTGTTGGGGGAGGGATGTAGGAGGAAGACAGATGCAGTAGTGGTGAAACTACTGGCAACAGGGATGACCTTCCAACTGCCAGACAGCCAAGTGTCAATAATGGTGGCTTAGTATTTGCTCTATTGCTCTGATAAGCCTCATGTACTTGCTGTTGGTGGCAGTGCACATGTCAGAGGCACTAACTTGTGAACTGTGAACTGGCCTTCTAACAAATTTTGATATTTTAAATACTTTTGTAACTTTCTTCCAAACAAAAATAAAACCCGCTCTGAAATAGATTTTCCCCAGAATTGGCAGGTTAAGGGTTTATAATTACCATCTTACCTCGGGCAAGCTCACCCAAGACTTGGATACACAGGTTTTCTAGGAGCAGTCTTCATCCTTAGTGTTTGAACATGGTGCACTGCATGATTGTTCCCTTGTACAACTCTACTGTAGTGTTTTCACTTAAATATCTTGGCCAGAGTTGTTCAGTGCTGTTCTTATAGTACAAGACACAGCTACTAATTCATTTAGCACTGAAATAAGACAGCATGTTTAGAACTGATAAATCGTATGTAGTGAAACACATTCACTCAAGTTAAATAGTCCTGCATGGAAGTTCTTACAGCAGCACCTGAATAAGCCGGTGTCATGAGAACCATTGCTTAAATTGCCTTTACATGCTATTGTTTCTGTTTTATCTCAGTGGCTTTGCAGCATGTAATGTCTGCCAAGTTCACAAGCCATTTTTTTAACCCAAGACCTCAGCAGCCATTGTATATTGCAATAGTTTCCTACAAGCCCTATTCTTTTGTGGAAATTGGCGGTGGATGCCAAGATCAAGTTACATGTTTAACATGACTGAGGGGGAACTGTTGTAACATAGCCAGTTATAATACTGGGCTGGAAATCAAGAGATAAAAATACACAGGTCATGTTGCCACACTCTTCATCTTGCAACTTGGAAGACTAGTTTGTCATATACAATTAAACTTCAGATGGCTGGCTGTTGGACTGCCTCAAGATCTTACTCAGCTGACATCTTGGGGAAAAAAATCTTTTAAGCATTAGTGAACTGCAGAATGTATGTTAAACATTATATTTCATATTTAATAGTCATTACAAAACCTATGTAACTGTACAAGTTTAGGTTTATTATTAAAGTGACAAAAGTAAGGCAATACGAAGTTAGGGTTATTTGAACCCTATCTCTGCCTATCTCTCACCCCTGCAAACCCACTAAATTGAATGTGAAAGCACAACTCAGGATTCATACATATGTTTTGGCATAACAAAATAATGTAGTACAGTATGAGAAATATAGTTACACCCAGTAACAAACACTGCATTTGTATATTGTGACATATAAGGCCTTAGGATACAGGCATAAGGCTAGGGTGTGTTTGTGTGCACGCGCCACTCACTACACAGCTGCATCATAACAAAAATTGTGCCAGACATGTAGCCGACTTCACAAAAGGCCTGTAGGTCATTTGTATACGTAACACACATTGCTCCAGGCTTGTAACAACTGGCCATTACCAAATGTACACAATACGGAGATCCTGGGACCAACAAAGCATGTGCCAAATGTCAGGTTGTTCCATGTAGGGATGACTGCAGTGTTAAAGAGTTTCTGACACAGTTGTGAGAACTTTTAACAAACATAATATTCAGACACAATTCAGCTTATTGTATACTAATTAAACTGGTCTGAGACATAATAAAAGGAGTGCTCTCTTTATTAATTCAAATATAGAAACAAGTGCTAAAGAAGACTCAAAATGGGGAAAGTAAGTTATCTTACATGATAGGAGACATGGGGCCATCTAAAATGGAATAACAAAGTAAAGGTCACAATTTTTACCATTATATGCAGTGCTGCTTTAAGGTGCGAAATCAAAAATCAGAGTTTAGCTTAGAAATTCCTTTTTTAACCCTAACTATAGTGGTGCTACCTCACCACTATACTAAGAGGATCTTGGAGGGATTGCAACTCTGAAACAAACAGAAGTGGTTAATTTGATTACATTTCCCACAAAATACTGCCCAGTGAGCTGCTCACATGCTACCTTCATCTTGGAGTCCTGGGGAGGCTTTTAATGGTAAAACTGTCAGATTATGATTAAACTGGGGCTTTTTGTGATGTACTGTAAATGGAATGCTACTTTTAAGCCAGTGGCATCCCTTGCATAATATGCAGACATTCCCATAGGCTTGCTTAGGAGTCAGAGATCTAGCATTGTTTGTTTTCTTCTCAAATTGCTTTGTTAAATCATTGGGAAGATCCTATTTTAAGAACACCAAGAGACAGTGGGAATTATAGTCTGCACATCTACTGATTTGTTAGGACTGTTTCTTGTGATGAATCCCTTGTAACAGCATTTTCACTTTCTACTCTGTCACTCTACTTACCAACTTTTGTATTCCACAATTTTAAATGGTATTGCTGTTATGTCACTGCATTCCCCATTTACCTATTAATTCTAAATGTCCTGGTCCAGATTATTTTAACCGGTCCCAAAACATTAATGATTGTCTAGCCCCATATGCTGGGCCTCCCTGTCTTATGTGTGGTACAGTTTGCTCTCACATGTGCTGTCCAAACTACATTTCCTTCCCCCTTCCTGTCATGTTCTGAATAATACTTCCTTCTAGTGACCTGGCCATTACTTTAACAACGTCAGTTCACTTACAGATTGTAAAGTCTGAAACACTCTAAACAGGACATCCCACCAGGTCTTTTTATGAACAGTCCAGTATTTGTGGCTTGTGGGATTATGTTGATTTTTACTATATATATATATTTCGTTTTTCCAGTTCCGCTATCCTGTTTGTGCAGATAGCAAAGAAATACTGTATTATGCTTACCCACAAATAAAATGCAACAGTGGTTTCTTTTGTCCCATGGATTAAACAGGATAATTTACAAACAGTGTTTATCATACTATAGTTTGATAGTCCATTAAACGTTTTTTTTATTAAGGTATTGTGCTTTAATTACTGGTCCTCATTTTTTATATCTGGATAATCAGACTTTTAAATCACATTGCGGTTGCCCATATGATATTTTGCATTACAAGCGGGCAGTTGTAATCGGTGCCTGTCAGTCAGTCTCCACTAAGGAAAGCTCATTGGCTCTTAGTTTGTGTGTGGGCAGGCCGGACATCTCAGCCAGCATGTCAGCTCTGTTGCTCTGCTTCTGAGCACACCTTCCCAACATTAAAAATGTGTTTGATTCTGTCGTTCATACCCTTCAAGCAAGGCTTTGATATACAGTGGCTGCATTGCAAATAAACTGCAATTGTATCTCTTTCTTTTTTTTTTTAACTCACTGACAAAAATCTGAGCGTGACTGCTTTTGGTTTGTGGTCGAAATCAAGTTTGCCTGACTGCTTTTGGTTTCTTGGATAGCGGGGTACACAACTCCTGTTTGCTGGCCAGTTAGTGTTTTAAAAATATTGTTTAATGCGATCTGCTGACTAGGTGGTTTGAAAGCGCTGAAAAATAAAACACCACCTGCTGTGTGAGAGAATGCTACTCTCTCAGAGTTTGGAGTGCAGCTGCTTGCTGTTTTTCAGCCTGTGTTTGTCATAATTACCAGCCAAACTGCTCCTCCATCCACCACACATAAATAAAAAATGAGGACTAGTATTTAAATAAAATACAACATGGGTGGGTGTGCATAACCAGAATTTCGCTCGCACCCTCAGTGTGGGATACTTTTATAAATCCCATGAGCTTCGCTGTCAGGGTTTATGTAGCATCCCACACCGTGTGTGTGTGTGTGTGTGTGTGTGTGTGTGTGTGTGTGTGTGTAAAATTCTGGTTACACACACCCACCCATGTATTATTCTGTATACTGTACAATTACTGGTTAGTGATGATTATCAACTATGGGCAGAAGCTGTCAAACTCAGTTATACATGTCAGTGTGTTTAACGGAAATTTTATTATACACGGCCGTATATAATCACTCATGTATAACAGAGTGTGATAAAGCACCTTCTGCAAAACTTCTAAAATCACTCTTGTGCTAGTGCTACTAGCTCCTTGTGCTGTCAATTTGATTGTGCTAACCTCATTGAAATCGCCAAGTGTGAATCTAATTTATGTGCGGCTGAAGAAAGACACATTTCTCACAGAAACAAAAAATAACCAGCAGTCTGCTAACATCTGTCTGTCCACCTAAAAAATGGAACATTCATCACCATTTCAGCAACCTAGTGACCTAGAAAGACAAAAATTCATACAGCAGCAAGAAAACAGAAACACTCTAAGAAAAACTGAGACCGACATTAGGCTGTTCAACAAGTACCTGTCTGACAAAAAAATCAAAGGAACCAGTTATTATAAAAAAATAAATCATGGGGAAGTGTGTGCATCAAGTAAGCAATAAGCCACAACAGGGTGTGCGTTAGACACTTTAACACACGGCTAGGAGGCGTAGTGAGGTTTGAGGCCATCGGCCGAGTGCATCCAGCCTCCTAGTCGTGTGTTAAAGTGTCTAACGCACACACTGGAGTGGCTTATTGCGCTTATGAAATGGCCATCTGTAATGCAACCGCAATTTGTAGGTAAAATTTGTGTCACTTTTAATAAAATAGTTCCTCCGCCTAAATGTGTTATGTGTGTTTTTTTTTGAGTGAAGGAATTTTGTCCTACAAAAGCTTCTGCAGTTTGTCTGGTTGTCATGGCAGTAGTCACCCCCTTCCCCAATGCTGTGTGGAGACAAAGAAGATTAAAAATGTATTTTTTTTTTAATTATTTGTAAAAGAAGTTGATTCTGAATGACTGGGTGGGCTGGGACCTCGCAAACAAGTGGATTCTAAAAGAGTGGGCGGCTGGTCGTTTATTTTTTTCCCCCAAGAAGTGGATTCTGAACAAGCGGGCGAGCTGAGAGAGAGATCGCCGCTATTCATTTCTTTTTTTTCCCCCCGTTTACTACATGCTGCACCCATCAGGAGATAGGGAGATGTAATGAAAACTAAAACATTCAAGAGTGAGCGGGGGTTGGAGAAAGAGAGCTCAGCTGTTCCATTTTTTTACATTCAAGAGCAAGTGGGCAGGCTGGGAGAGAGAGAGAGAGAGAGCACGGCTGTTCCGTCTTTTTCTTTAATACCTGCTGCATCCATGAGGAGACATGCAGATGGACTGAAATTTTGAAAGACTGAGGCGAAGTGAACAAGAGGTCAGAGGTACTGTCTTATTTTATTTTAAAGATGCCATTGTATAGCCTGGTAGTGCCACTTTCAGCTGGTTAAAAAATATGTCTGATTTCAGATTTGCCAACATTCTAATTGGCATGTTTACTAGGATCAGTGCCCACAGGGCACTGCTGGTACTTTTTCCTATGCGTAAGAAGGAATATCACACAAGTAAGCACCAATCAGGATGTCTGAATTCTGATGCCCATTTCATAACTTGGATTTTTTGCGCACCCTCAGTATGTGATGCCCTAATGAACCCCTCAGGCTTCACTGTTGGGGTTTATGAGGTATCATACACCTCAGGTGTGCATAAAATCCTCATTACACACAGTTCCCCGTGTATTATTCTATATTTCCTGTAGCTGGTAGCAGTCAAGGGATATTGATAATTAAGTCTGCCCCATAGTGATACCACACTGCCAGCATTTTTAGAACTGCTTATTTACTGTGAAGTTAGGCACAGCTTTACCCTCAGGGACATCACAGAGTTTTAAACATATTGGTAGTGAATATCAATATATTGTACTATATCTCCTGCAGGTGATATCTAACCCTTATTGTTTTCAATTCTTTTATGAAAAAATTAGCAGATTTTTCCCCAGTTAAAGCAGCAGTATTGACAAAAAAATAATCATCTTATTCTTGAGTAATAATGTTTCTAGGGACATGGATATGTTGTTCAATCCACACTTCATGGCAGGTTTCTTGCCACTTTAAATCTTGCCGGAAGGTCTTCAAGCTGGCTCCTCCCATCCACCCGGGTGGTAAAACACTCATCTCCGCCCCATGACGCCAGATCTTCCTTACTGCTTGGAAGCTCAGGTTTCCTCCTTAGCGCTCTGCATTCAGACTGGATCCAAACTCTTCGGTTAACCCGAAACTAATTTTAAAGTTTACAAGACTTCGGTCTGTTTCTTTCTTTGTGGCTGCGATGGATAAGTCGACTCCCAGTTTTCGGCGGTGCCCATGCGGGCAGAAGATATCTCGGACCGATCCGCACACCACGTGCGTTTATTGCCTCGGGCTTGACCACGATCCGCAGGCCTGCGATTTGTGCAAGTCCTTCTCAGCCAATGTCCTTGAAGACCATGCTGCCAGACTCCAACTTGGGCGCCCCGAGAGACGTATTCCACTGATGAAGTCAAAGGAGGCCCATTGGGCGGTGTCCGCGGCAGCAGGCTTGGCTGAGCAACTTGAGCAGATGATCGCCCTTGAGGAGGAGGCGGACCAGGCCGCATCTTCGTCCTCCTCAGTCGTGGCATTTATCCCGCTCTCCTTGGGCCCCTCCTACATGGCTTCTTTTAAGGAGCTTTTGTCAATCCCTCTCTACAAAAGGTGAGGGTCCATTGGGACACTCCTGTTGGTCCAAGAAGAAGGACTTGAAGAGTAAGTCCCACCGTCGGCGTTCGTGGGAGCGGGCGAGGTCCCCTTCCCCGGACAGTCTACACTCGACTTCGGTCGAGGTTTTGGCTAAGGCTGCTGGCTTCACGGTGTCCCCGTCAGGTCAGCCGGCCAAGACACCCGTCGATGCGGTCTAGATTTTTCTTGACCCGTCGGAGGGGCTGTCATCTGGAGAAGCCGACAACCCTTCTTCACCAGTTCCCCTGGTGGAAACCGAGGACTTGCCTGCGCCTCCTGTGCTGGAGTCCCTGGTTAAGGTTTCCTGAGCCGAGGGAGGAACGGGTTCCTCCGCTCCCTCCCAGACCCACCCTCGGAAACACGATCGGTCTCGGTCTCGGACCTCTTCTCGGTCCAGCTGATCCCGCCGACACCAGCAGTCTTGGCACCGAGGAAAGCGGCAGCGCCGCTCGTTCTTGTCTTGTTCCTCCTCGGAGGAAAGGCTTCGGCACAAGTTGCGTTGATGCTACGAGGATTAATGTGGCAGCAGATCCTTCTGACCGGGAACAAGACGACCCTGTCGCCTTCCCCGGCCATTAAGTGGCTGTCACCTGAACGGCTGAAACAACCCCACGTGGTTGTCGAGGAGCCCAAACCGGCACCGGTTGTTCGGCTGAAACCAGCTGCGTCACCTATTTGTGGTGGAACCCCTGCCTCCACAACCTAAATCTGGGGCTCTGACCAAGAATTCTCGGTCGGGTCAGGGGTTGCCCCATCGGTTGTCGGTCACCCTCACTCCCAACCATTCTCAGCAGGTGGTGGGTGGCTCAGGCCCTAGGCAGCTGTTCACAGACTCCACGGAGTCTGATGATGACTCTTCCCGGTTCTCCAGGCCCCTTGACCTGGAGTCCACTGGGGGACAGTCGGTGGACGAGAGCCCATCCTCGTTCATGGGTCTGCTTCGGCTCATCTCAGAATCTACTGGGATGCAGCTCGAACCCGTGTCCAAGCGGGCCAAGTATCCCCTCACACAGATACTGGACCGAGGGGATTCTCCCATGGAGGCCTTTCCAGTGGCTGAAGCCATTGTTGGCCCAACCTTGGAGTTATGGCAGCGGCCGGCTTCTTTTCCTGCTCCTTCGGCCAGGATGGCTAGGAAGTACGTGGTCCCCACCGGTTCACTGTCTGGTTTTTCGGAGCACCCCTCTGCGGAGGGGCTTGTGACCGATAGTGTTTTCTGGCGTTCCGAGAACACCAGGGACGTGGACAAGCCTCCCGACAAAGAGTTGAAAAAGCTGGACTACGCTGGGCGTAAGGTGTACGCTGCATCCTTCCTAGGCCTCCATCAGGCCAGTTCGGCCGTACTGATGGCGCACTTCTCCCACGCCCTTATGGGCTCCCTGGATGAGGTGATCCTCATCTCCCGGCTGACCTCCAGACTACGGTCAAGCAGGTGCGGGATCAGGGAAGGGCGGTGGCGAAGCAGCAGCTCAAAAACTGCTCTGGATATTGTAGAATCTTCCCTTATCAATCTTCACCATTCATTGCTTCCTGGGTGTAAGCGGGCGCACCCGCACGAGAGCTTTTTTTTTTTTTTTAAAGTTTGCACTAACGGCACCGCCCTCGAGAGTGACGTCATGCGCGAGGGGCGGCCGTTAGTAGCGACCGACTCCTCCTCCAACTCAGTTCTGTTTCTCCCGCCGTCGAGGCAGCACCTGCTTGCGCGGAGCATCTTTTTCCCACTACGTAGTTTGGGCCGACTCCTCTACTTATCGCACTCGACGCCATTCCGGTAAGACTGTTCCTTTTTCTATCATACGGCGTCGGGTGTGTTTTTCCTACTGTGTTTTTTCCTTAATAGTTTCGCGTGATGTCCGGTTCTGGAGCTACGCGCTTTTCGAAGACGGGCCGCGCCCCTATGCGTTGGTGCTCCTGTGGCCGGCATTTCTCCGTCTCGGACCGGCATGACGTTTGTCTTCGTTGCCTGGGACCCAACCATGACATAGATTCGTGCGATGCCTGTTTCTCCATGGACCGCCATGTCCTCGAAGTCCGCGCGTTCAAGCTTGGCAAAGCCCCGCCGACCTTTGGGGGACGACGTCGCTCAAGGGACTCTCAGGTAAGGTCTCTAGGCCCTTCCCTCGGGTCCCCTCCTGGGCCTATACGGTCCGAGGAGGAGGGGGTCTCCTCGTTTTTCTTGCCGAGGAGGAGGCCCCTTCTGCGGTGTCGGGGGAGCATCGTAGTCCCTTCCAGGGCTGCGACGCCGACACCGCCTCGGCAGTCACCTCCTCGGAGGTGCAGGCCCTCGTGTCGAGGCCCTCGCTCTTGGGCCTGGCACAGGTGGATCTCGATACGCCTTTCGGGCGCTGTTTCGATCCTGTCACCATTCGGCGGTGCCGGTAATCAAGCGGCGCCGCTTCGCACCGCTGTGTTGATCCCGGCGCCGTCATGTGCCGGTGATCACTGGCGCCTGCTGCGGTGCCGCTGCTGATCCGGCGCCGCTCGTGGCGCCAGTGATCAGGGCGGCGCTGCTGGCGGTGCTGGGCTATGGCCCGGCACTGCTCGGTGGTACTGAGGGTCATGGCAGCCGCACGGTGCCGCTTCGCTTCTCCCGGCGCGCGGCTGGCGCGCCGCTGGCCTATCTGTTTCGCGCGCTGGGTCGGTTTCGGCACCGAGCGTGCCGCTTGTCCTTCCGGCGCCGTAGGGGTTGGGAGTCGGGCCTGGCTGCTGCCAGCGTTGGGGGCGAGCGGCGCCACTGTACCGGGCCGTTCATGGCGCTGTGGCCTCTGGGACCCTGGGTGGCCAGCATTGAGGTCCTGCTGGTCTCGTCTCCTCGAGGGACGATGACTCAGACGTGGACCCATCCTGGCACCCCACTCTTCGGGTCTGGGTCCCTGTGGCTAGAGGTACCAGGCGGTGCAGCGGCCCCTCCTCTGTCCCCCTTCCGTCGTCTCCTGAGGGCTCCCGGCTGGGGTGGCCTGGGGTCCCAGGGGCAGGCGGGGGTGACGGAGGGGAGGCCCTCTGAGGGCCGGTGACAGCTACCCCCAGGGTGCTGTTGCCCTCTGGGGACAGGGGACGCTGCTGTCGAGGAGGAGGGCCTCTCAGAGTCCGAGGGGTTGAGGGGCAGAGGGTCTGGCTCTCAGTCTTTGGCCACCTCGGGGGTGGCCAGGAGCCGTGAGTGCAGAACCCGCCCCTCCTCCGGGCTCTAGGGTGCCCTCCGGGGCGTCTTGGGACTGCCCTTCTGGATCCATGCAGTCCCGGCGTCGTCACAGGGGAGGTTCTCCCTGGCTCTTCCAGGCTCCGCTTCCCCAGAGTTCCGCTTCACTGCCTGGTCTGTTGTCCGGGATCCTCCAGCTAGGGCCTGCCTCCCGGATTCCAGAGCCCTGGCAGAGAGCTGTTGCCTCCTGAGGTGCCCTCTCCCATCTCTCTGCTCACCACCCCCGCTCCCAGGCCATGTCGGTCCTACGGGTCCGTTATCCTGGGAGCAGTTCAGGGGTTCTGCGGCGGCCTTCCCCTCATATGTTAGATACATGCATGAGCGGGTCTTTCGACTCTCCCCACCGCCGCAAGAGTCCTCTGGACATTCCAGCTCCCCATCATCCTCGTCTCCCTCCTCTGAGGGAGAGGAACCCCCTGCTCATCTTTCCTCCGATGCTGATTTCACGGAATATCAGCGTTTCCTTTCGAGGATGGTGAGGGATCTTCGGATTTCCTATGTTCGGAGAGACAATACCGAATGGGAGACGCGAGAATTCCTTGGTGAATTCAGTGCCCAGCATTTGGTGGTACCTTCCTGGCCTATCCCCTTCCAGGAGGCGTCTATCCGGTCCTGGCAGTCCCCAGCCGCTTCTTCTCCAGCCCCGGCTGACTGTCAGCGTAGGTATTGTGCACCCTCAGAGTCTCTAGGTACCCTTCCCAACCCCCCCTCTGGTTTGGTCTACCTAGACACTCCTTCCGGGCGCCGCTGCCTGGCGCACGACCGCCCACCGGATCCGGACTCTCTCCAGTTCGACCGTTGGAGCCGAAGAGTGTTCTCTTCTTCTCGCCGGTTGCCTGTATTGCATCTCATCAGGCTCACCACGCTGCCTACAACCGCATTTGTGGTCGATGATGTCCCAGCTGTTGGCATCAATGCCTGACACGGAGCAAACCAGACAAGCCGCTGTCTCCCGTGGTAGGCCTGGAGCTGGCAAGACACCAAGCAAGGGCATCTTACGACGCCAATGAGGTGGCTTCCAGGCTTGCGGGGACAGCGATCTGCATCAGGCGGACGGCATGACTTCGTCTCTCTAGGTTGTCACCCCAGGCCCGGCGTAGGGTGATTCGCTCCGCCTCGGGACCCTGCTTTTTCTCCTCTAGAGCTAGGAGACTTTGCAGGGCTTCCTCCATCTCCTCGCCCCGGGAGGCACCTCCTAGCTCTTCTCCCACTTAGGCTTTCTGAATAAGCCAGGGTCTTCCTTCTGTTTCTCACCAACAGGAGGCTGGGGGTCTTGTTCCCTCAGGGTATTTTGCCTCTTCCCCCCGGGGGAAGAGGAGCTTGGTACTCACCCAGGAAGTAATGAATGGTGAAGATTGACAAGGGAAGATATGAAAATTACGTACCTACTTGATCTTCTCTTGTATCTTCACCGTTCATTACTTACACCCACCCACCATCCCCTCAGTGGCCTCCTCCTGTGGCTTCTCCACCTCCCGTCTCCTTCCTCTCTCTGCAAAAAAAAAAAAAAATAAAATAATATAAAAAAAGGAGGAAAATTGCTCCAGTTCCCCCAAAAAAAAAATTTTTATATCTATATCCTTAAAGGGGATCCTTATTTCTCCAGAAAATTATTTACTCTAAGATTCTTGGGCCTTTTTCCTGGAATTGCGATATGGTGATCAGGCTGCACAACTATCTCTTGCCATACCTTCTGGCAGATACTTCTGGGGTTTTTAGCCTGACTCTGGCTATACAGTTTTGATCCTGCAATTCCCTGCTACCAGCTGTTAAGCCCTAGAATCTCAAACCCCCTTTTATTCTTGCCTTGCAGAGCAGAGGAACGGGTATGACTATTTTTTCTTTAAAAAAAAGAAAACTGAGGGAACTCTCTCCGACTGCTATAAGGCAATCTCTAATTTAAGGTCATGCTCTATGTCGACAGGCTATGCTCTATAAAAAAAAAAAGAATGGAAAACAAGGCTAAGAAAATCCTTCTTGTAATATTTTGATGATTGGTTTTTCCCTTCTAGTGTCCTCCTGGACAGTTTTACAGAGCAGCAGTGCTGACCATGACCAATCTTCAGCAGCCTAAGCCTCTGGCCTGCCTTGGCAAGTCCGTCTGAGTTCCATTTCTATACCTATAAACCGCCTGAAAGGCCTAGATTTTCCATTTCTAAACCCTTGAGCAGCTCTCACATGCTGCCTGGGATTTATCCTTCCCTCCTCGGGTGTCCTCCAGTTAAAGGCCTTTCCTCGGCCAGGAGCCCGAAGTGGGGATCAAGGACCATGGCATGTTGAAGATGAGGACTATGCCTCCTGAGTCTGTCTAGCGGGTTTGGTGAACCTTCTCTTCAGCTCTATTACCGAGATTCTTGCTTCCTGTTAATCGAGCCTTAAGCTATCAGCTAACTATGCTCGTTAGGCATTCTGGTCCCTTCAACATCCCATCTTTCTCTTCTCTTCTCTTCTTCTTCTTTCTTCCTTATTATCTTCCTTCTCTCCTCCTAAGAGTCGCCCAGGTAAGGAGGCCCTGCGGTCCCTAGGTTAGGGATACTCTTATCTCCTCTGTCCTTCCTCCATCGGCTTATTCCTTTTTCAGTTCATTCTTCCTTACTTTGCTATCCCTTGGCTATCTTGCCTCGCTATCTCTATCTCTATGCTTTCACTTTTGCCTCTCCGGCTCACAGAACTGAGTTGGAGGAGGAGTCGGTCGCTACTAGCGGCCGCCCCTCGCGCATGACGCATGACGTCACTCTCGAGGGCGGTGCCGTTAGTGCAAACTTTAAAAAAAAGCTCCCGTGACTGGTGCGCGCCTCCGACTTACACCCTGTAAGTAATGAATGGTGAAGATACAAGAGAAGATCAAGAATTACGGTAGGTACGTAATTTTCATCTCTTGTGCCCGGTCAGTAGCGGCCTCAGTGGCCATGCGCCGCAGAGCTTGGCTGCGGATCTCCACCTTCACGGTGGATACCCAGCACAAGCTGGCAGACGTCCCCTTCCGGGGTACCGACTTGTTCGGTCCCGGGGTGGAAGGCCATCTCCAGAGGATCGAGAAGTCCAATGCCACCTTGGACTCGGTCATGTGTGCCCAGAAGGACAAAGGCCGCTAGCAGCAGCGTAAGCCCTTTCGCCCTTCTGCCCCTGCAGCACGTCCGGCCCAGCAACACCAGCATCAGGGCCAGCAGGCTCGCACTTGGCACCCGAAAGCCAAGCCTGCAGCTTCCTCCAGCAGGAAGCCGGGAGGAAAAGGCCCGGGAGGCCCCTCGGCCAGTCCCTCCTCCAAGCCTGCCCAGTGACGGTTGAGGGGTGTCGCCCCCAGCCTCGTCGCTCCCCCTGGGTTCCCCCTGTGTGGGAACGGCTCTGCCACTTTTTTCCCGCCTGGTCCGCTAGCACCACGGACCGCTGGGTATTGGAAGTGGTAGGAAATGGTCTGCCTCTGGAGTTCGAGCAGGCCCCGCCCTTCCGAGCCGTCGCCCCACGGGGGGCTACGGGGTCAGCGGCCCCTCTGTTGGCCCGTCGAGCTGACATTGCCCTGCTCCTCCAGAAGGAGGTGATCAGGGAGGTGGCGGATCCTCCACCAGACCCAGGGTTTGTGTCCAGGTATTTCCTGGTCCCGAAATGGACGGGGGGCTGGCGCCCCATTCTAGACCTGCACGACCTGAACAGGTTCCTAAGGTCTCGAACCTTCAGGATGGTCACTCTGGCTCAGATCATTCAATCCTTGGAACGAGGCTTGTGGTTCTATTCTGTGGACCTCCAGGATGCGTTCTTTCATGTCCCAATCCGTCCGTCCCACCAGTGATTCCTCCGTTTCAGAGCAGAGGGGTCCCTTTATGAGTTCCGGGCCATGCCCTTCGGCCTCTCTCCAGCTCCCAGGGTCTTCACCAAATGCACGGCAGTGGTGACAGCATTCCTGCAGTACCAAAGGGTCCGGGTGTACCCTTACCTGGACAACTGGCTGATTGCGGCCTCCTCCAGACTGGAGGTGGAGCGGTCCAGGGATCTGGCCCTCCAGGTTTGCTCTCAGGTTGGCCTCCTCATCAACAAGGCCAAGTCAGAACTCGTGCCAAAGCAGGTGATTCAGTTCATCGGGGCAGAGCTCGACTCTCTTCGAGCCAGAGTACGGCTCCCGGTGGACAGGGCCGAGGTTCTTTCCTCCTTTGCCCAGTCATTTCAGGTTGGGCAATTGCACCCTGCCCGGGACTTCCTATGCCTCCTGGGCCTCATGGCGGCCTGCACCAGCATGGTCCATTGGGCATGTTGACACGTGCGTCCCCTACAATGGGGACTGGCTAGCCAATGGTCACAGCGCTCCGGTCCTTTGGACCAGCCAGTGGCAGTGACCCAGGAGAAGTGGAACGCTCTCCAGTGGTGGATCGTTCCAGCTCATCTGCAGGAGGGCATCCCGTTTGTCCACCCTGAGCCGACGGTCTCGCTATCGACCGACGCCTCTCTGATGGGTTGGGGTGCCCATCTGGGGGAGCACAGAGCGCATGGCCTCTGGTCCCTTCGGGAGTCTCGATGCCACATCAACCTGCTGGAGCTTCGAGTGGCCCATCTAGCCCTCACCGCCTTTGCTCAGTTTGTATGAGGTCAAGTGGTCCAGGCCCAGATGAACAGTACCACGACCATGTACTACCTAAACTGCCAGGGCGGGATGCGCTCCATGCCCCTGTGCAAGGAAGCTCTCCGCACTTGGTCCCTCTTGTGCACCCTGGGGGCGGATCTCCTAACCATCCATGTGGCAGGAGCCTCCAACACTCTGGCCAATGCCCTAAGCCGGATAGGGGCTGCATCTCACGAGTGGTCTCTCCTGCCAGAGGTAGTACAAGATCTGTTCTCCCACTGGGGCATGCCTCAGGTGGACCTGTTTGCCTCCAGGGAGAATGCAAAGCTGAGGCTGTTTCATGCCCGCCCCCCTCAGCAGGGCTCGCTGCAGGAGGATGCCTTCTCGAGGCCGTGGATCCTGGGCCTCTTCTACGCCTTTCCCCCATTTCCCTTGATCCACAAGGTGCTTCTCAAGGTGAGGAGGGACAAGGCGCAGGTGATTCTGGTAGCCCCAGACTGGCCCCACCAGTTCTGGTATCCACATCTCCTCAGCCTCAGCTCCAGGCTCCTGAGGCGGCTCCCAGCCCGCCCGGACCTGATCTCAGTCAACCAGGGGAAGGTTCTCCACCTGGACCTTCAATCCCTGCACCTGACGGGCTGGTTCTGGAGTGGCTAGAGTTCCAGGCCTTGGGTCTTTCCAACGAGGTCCTCAGCGTTGTTGAGGTATCCCGTAAGGAGTCGGCCAGGAAATGCTATGCCTTCAAATGGAAGAGATTCTCCATTTGGTGTCAGGGCAAGGGGTTGGACCCTTCCTCCTGTCCCTTGGCAAGCATTCTGGACTACCTGTGGTTCCTTTCTCAGCTAGGGCTTCGGTCGACGACCCTTAAGGTGCACCTGGCAGCCATCTCTGCTTACCAGGCGCGGGCTGGGAAGCAGTCGGTGGCGCAGGAGAATGTGGTCGGGCGCTTTTTCAAAGGTCTTGATCACATATCCCCTCCGGTGCGAGAACCTCCACCTCCATGGGATCTACTGCTGGTATTGGCTAAGCTCATGGGCAAGTTTATTCAAACCGATGCACAGGTGTGACATCTCTCACCTGTCATGGAAGACCGCCTTCTTGGTGGCTATCACGTCAGCCAGAAGGATGGGAGAGCTCCAGGCGCTTTCCATCGAGTCTCCCTATCTGGTCTTCCACAGGGACAAGGTTGTCCTGTGCCTCCACCCAAAATTCCTTCTGAAGGCGGTGTCGGAGTTTCACCTTAACCAGGTATTGACTCTGCCGGTGTTCTACCTCAATCACACCTCGTAGGCTGAATACAGGCTCCATACTCTGGACCCTAGAAGAGCGCTCTCTTATTATAAGGAGCAGACGGCTGAAGTTCGGGGAAAGGTTCGCCAGCTGTTTGTCACCTATGCTGAAGCCACACCTGGCAGACCTGCAGCCAAGCGGACGATAGGCAGGTGGGTCACCTCCTGCATAGATCTCTCATAGCTTGGACGGGCATGGAGCCTCCCAAAGGGATAAGAGCTCATTCTACCCACCATACTGCTGCTCGTGGCTGCCCAGGGACGCCCTTATCCAGGAAATCTGCAGGGCTGCTACCTGGAAGTCAGCACACACCTTTATTACCCATTACCACATCGACCTTGAGACATGCCAGGATGCTGGTTTTGGGACCTCGGTTCTCCAGTCCTTGTTTCCTAAGTAGGAGGTGTGCGCCTTGCCTCCCTGCTCCTGGAGAACTGCTAGGAGTCTGCCATGAAGTGTGGATTGAACAACATATCCATGTCCCTATAAATACAGGTTACTCACCTGTAACAGGAGTTCTAGGAATGGTATACTGTTGATCACCACCTGGCCTCCCCAGCTTCGACGCACAACCTGGCTTCCAGCGGGCTAGATCTGGCGTCATGGTGCGGAGCCGAGAGTTTCACCACCCGGGTGGGTGGGAGGAGCCAGCTTGAAGACCTTCCGGCAAGATTTAAAGCGGCAAGGAACCTGCCATGAAGTGTGGATGAACAACATATACCATTCCTAGAACTCCTGTTACAGATGAGTAACCTGTATTTTTCTAACAAAACATTAATTTTATCTATTTTTGTATTTTATTCCATTCCTTAACTGAGATATGGTACGTGGTTTTGAAGTTTTTAAAAGTTCCTGCTGTCTTTTTCTGCCTACTGTGATTACATTAAACATCTATAAATTTCCAGCCCGCCGGTGCAGCAGTTGGATTTCCGCTTGCTATGCCAGCGACCCAGGTTCGGGAATGAGCTTGGGTCACTGGAGGGCTGGCCGGGGGGAGGCAGCTTGAGCATCCCATGACTGCTCGCTGTCTTCAGAGAGGGAGGGAGGGCTGCGACCCGGTGTTGAGCGACCACTGGTGGAGGCCAGGGGTAGGGCAACACGTCGGGATCATTGCTGGGTGGTGCGTGGCAGATGTCGGCTCTTTCCTTGATGTCCGGATGTCACGCACGTCAAGGAAAAACCAGGAAAATTGCTCGCTGGTCTCCAGATGATGGCTCTCTCTGTTCCCTGAGTGCCTCCAGGGCCTTCCCAGGGCCTTCTGCTCCTCGGCAGCATCCCCGGGCCCTAGAAGTATGTGTGCTGGGGTCATCCCTCTCCCCTCAGAGGAGGGGGACCCACCTGGTGAAGGGATACGCCAGGATATCCCGTGGCTCAGCTGCAATACGAGGACCAGAGGAGGGCTGGGTAAGGACAGTAGGGGCTGGGGGGAACTTGTGGAGCCCGAAGGAGTAGAGGACCAGTGAGCACGGCGGTGGAAAAATAGAATAAACAAAAAAAAAATCTATAAATTGACAGAAGTGGCCATATTTATTGACTTGAGCCATTAAATACAACATTAGCAATGACAGCTGTTTTAGAAAATATCTGAGGAAATTTAAACTACACTAATGGTGGTTCTAGGGATGTCATAAATGCATTCTTAAAAGAAAACTAGAAGCTGAAATGTTTTGCCAATTAACAAATACTGCTGCTTTAAACTATTTGTGGATCTGTTTTTATTTGTTTTGTATTATATTAAAATAATTAATATTAATGTGAGAGATCTGCACCCAATAATCTCAGAAACAGTCACTGAGGATCTTACATGGTTTTCCAAGCTATAATAAAAATGACTGACTCTCTGCACTCACAGTTGGCAAAGCACCTTGCACATTTCTGTTGACAGTGCAAGTCTGTCTTTCACCCATAACTAGTTCACCACTCCAAGATAATGCTAACTGCTGTACTGCTGGTACATATTCCTTCTGCAGACCAGCACTTGCCATCATCACTTACTGATGCATAAGAGGCGCTGACACTGTATCACACTTACTGTAGTGGCAAGAGCCAGTACATAAAAATGTCACTTTCTGAGCCCTTTGGTTCAGCCTCTAAATTCATGGTTAACAGTGGTATATAGATAGAAATGTAATGGATGGTGATACCTTACAGTAAGACAGCAAAAACAATTATGCAGATTGTTTTCTCTTTGATATCCAGATTGGTAGTGAGACAGAAATCTTTGGACCTGACTAGGAATTTAACCCAGATTTCCTACAAACCACTGAATGCGCATCTAGATGAATTAGCAGGCTAACTGGTTATCCAGGGTCTTCCGTAGTCAGTGTCCTTTTCTTATCTTACAAATCCTGCAGCTAATAACATTTTTGACGAAAGGAGGGATTTTATGCATGGCATTAGCTGCTGCCAATGATTGTTTATTTAGAAAATTTGTCACTGGGAATTGCACACTGAGCCAAGGATCATTTCTTGGTGCAACTCTATGGGGTGGAGGGGGAGTGGTGGGACAAAATGGTAAAAGGTCACAGAGTAACACAGGAAATATATAGGTAAAACAATATGCAATGCAGCATAAGATAATGGAATGTGGTCTGTCAAAACTGTGCCTACAATGTATATAAAACCCCCTCAAAATATGCAAAACTAACTTGTCATAGAGGTTGAGAAGGGGTGCCAAGGTGTAAGAACCCTAGTTATCAAAGCCTAAGGGAGGGGTTAGCAGCAGGAGCAGGTATGAGTAGAGGTCAGAAAACAGATGTTTGAAAGAGAGGGAAGAGGAAGAGCAGAGATAGAGAGTGAGATTACTCCAAAGGGAGGGTAGGTGAGAGGAGAAAGCCACTTGGTTCACAGAAGTCCTACAGTAGGGATGCAGAAGGAGCTTGAGTTAGCATGACTGAGGAAGTAGGAAGAGGGAAGGGAATACAAATACAGTAGCAGGAGAGGGATGAAGCCAAATCAGAATTTGGACAGGAGGGAGGAACAGTGAGAGGAGCCACCTTCTAGGGAGTGCAGGGTGAGATCAGTGTGGAGGAGGCAGTGGTGGGTATTAGGAAAGTTGAGTGCAAAGTGACAGAAGGAGTTATAGAGGTTATCCTGTCTGGTGAGACGTAGAGGAGGGACTGTATACCACATCCACATAATCAAACACCGGTAAAATAATTTTAAAGACCATCTCATGAGAGAGTCAGTGAAAGGCTGATGTTAAAAAAAAAAAAAAAAAAAAGATCAGTGTACTGAGCAGAAGCAGGTACTGCAAATGTCAATTATTTATGTAATACCCAAAGTGCAAAGTAAAATTTCAGACTGGACAAACCTCAACATTTCAAGGCTTCCTACCTCTTCGCTGTGGGACCTTGTTGCTCTACAGGTTGCTGAGCTTCTAGAGAGTAACTTTTTACAGATAGTGTCAATATGGGCTAGGAAATCCAGGTTTCAGATGAGCACATCATATACTGAGATACTTTTTATTTTTTCACTTTATATTTTTATTGAAATTTTCAAAAAGTTTCAAAATGTACATAACATATAGAGCTGAAGTATCCTCCAAATACTGGGAAAAGTACAAAGGTGAATAAATTGCACATGACAATGTGATTAATCGAAATACAGGCTGTTTCCAACAGAGGAGAAAAACAATAGACAGTGATATCAAATAGCAGTAAAGAAATAATACCAAATTGTATAAATATTGTGTTAGAGATATCCTACATATATAAGGCAAATACAAGGCAATATCTAGAGTTTAGCTTAGTAACAGTAGTAAGGGGATGATGATTCAAGAAGAGGTACAATTAAGAAACTGTAAAAGGAGGATGTGAGTAAGGAACGAAAATATCCCATGGAAGAAAATACGAGAGAGCAGAAAGAAGAAGGAAATAAAAAAAGGAGGGAGACAGAAAAGAAACATAACAGGAAAAGGTATCCGTACATGGTTACAAATATTGTCCTAGATCGAAGATAAGAGATGAAAGGGAAATCTAAGTGATTGTATATTAGGGCTTGGAAAATATACTGAGATACTTGAAGGTGAAGCAGGGGACCTACTTTAAGAGTGGGTGCCATCTGCAGTCATAAAAGTGGGGATGTTGGGAGCCTAACAAGATGTTACTACTGAGGGTCATATAGCCGGTTTTCTTGACATTCAGTGACAGGTGGTTGGAGTGCAACTAGCTCTGACTGTTGTCAGAGTCAGAATGTAAAGCTATTTCTAACCCCATGGCCAAGGCCATGGAGGCAAAAAGATCAGTGCCAACTGCATACATGTGGATACAGTACATGCAGAGACACAGAATGAGGGAATGTAATTTTTAAAAACTGAGAAGCGTATGGGGACAAGGATGGAGCATTGGGGGGCATCTGAGGAAGGTGGGGAGTAGACATTGCCTACTTGGGACTGACTGATAATCTATCAAACTAGAAGGAGTGGGACCAAGATGTCGGATAGACCTGCACCTGCAATCTTGTCAAGTAGGAAGGGGTATGACACAGTGCCTAAAGTCTTGCAGAGTCAGCAAAGATGGCAGAGGTGAATGGCCCCTTGTCCATCACTTTCTGGACAGAATCCATAAGCCATTGGAGGGATAAGAGAGCGTAATTGTTTTTCACAATCAAGACTGTAAGGGGCAGAGGAATCGAGATGAGCAAAGAATTGAAAGAGAACAACATTTCTCTACATCTTGGTCAGTGCAGGAAGGCACGTAGAATTTGCCAGCAGAAAAAGTAATTTGACTCACTGCATCTGCCAAGTCCTTCCCAAACTAATGGGAAATGTATATGGCCTAGTAGCTCTTGACGCCTCCCGGATACCATATTTACCAAATTCATGTATCTGCCCCACCCATGTTTGAATCCCCCACCTCTTAGAAACATAGAAATTGATGGCAGAAGGGGATCACAAGATCCATCTAGTCTGTCCGATATGGGTAACTACCCCCCTTCTATCCTTTCTGTGAAATTATACTTTTGTGCCTGTTCCAGGCAGCATATTCCACCCTATAGCACTCTTTCAATGAAAAATTTCTTCCTGGCATCCCCTTAAATTTCCCCTTACCAGCTTTGTGGTGATACCCCCAGTGTTTGTGTTTCCACTCAGTTCTCTTTTGGCAGTGTATTCCACCCTCCACCACCCTTTCCATGAAAAATGACTTTCTAGGAGCATGGATATGTTGTTCATCCACACTGTTTGGCATTGTCCCCTTCCACTTTAAATCTGCCGGAAGTCTTCAAGCTGGCTCCTCCCACCCACCTGGGTGGTATACACCTTGGCTTCTTCCCATGATGCCAGATCTTCCTTTCCGCTGGAAGATACAGGTTGCCTCCCTCGTGCTCTCGCATTTCGTTGGCCCTGGCTTTCAAACTATTGGTTTTACCGAAGCTCAAACTCATTTGAGTTAGCAGTCGTGCTTTTGCAGCATCGTTCATGGAGGAGAAATCTTCCCCGAGATTTTGCCGGTGTCCCTGCGGCCAGAAAATGTTGCGCACCGATCCCCACCTCACGTGCGTCTATTGCCTAGGTGTCGGCCATGACACCTCGTCATGTAGGTTTTGCTTGGCCTTCCATCCCAACGTACTGGATGACTGTAAGGCACACCTGAAGCTGGGGAGACCAGAAAAAAAGGAACCCTCCATTGAAGTTGAAGGAGGCTAGGTGGGCGGTTTCCGCAGCTGTGGGTTCCGCCGATCAGCTGCAACAGATGAAGGCGTTCAAGGAAGAAGTCGCTCACACTTCAGCCAATCAAAGCTTCTTCATCCCACTGAACCTGGGCTCCACCTTTACAGGATCCTTTAAGGAGATGTGCCAGTCTCTCCCCACCCAGGAAGAGGCACCCTCTGGCTCGCACTCCTCTCACTCTCGGAAGAGAGATAAGGACTCGTTGTCTTCGTCCTGTCAAAGACATTCTTGGGACCAAGAAAGGACTGAGACCCAGGAACACGCGGTCTCGACCTTGGTTGAGATCATATCCTCAGCTGCCGGCTTCACGGATCTTCCGTCTGGCCAGGGGACTGAGGACGTGGCTGACGAGGTGGAAATTATTCTCGACCCGATCTACCTTTTGTCGCTGGCCAGTGCCGACGACTCTCTAGAATGGACTCCGGTCCTGGTATTTCCGGATGAGGAGACCCGGACCGCTGGTGTCCCCATCAAGGAACCGGTTCCAGATCCTAGGGTTTCACCAATTACTCTGGTGTCTCCCGATCGACCGATTCAGCCTCCACGATCTCAATCACATTCCAGGACCGCCTCGGCCGAATGACTGAGGAAGACCTGTAAATGCTCGAAGAAGAGGCGACACCACAGGCCATCTTCATCCTCCTCAGATGAGGAGAGGCTCTGGCAGAAACTCCATTGGTGGTATGAGGATCTTATGTGGCAACAGCTGATCCTGACCGGGCAGAAGCCGGCTCCGCCATCCACCCCAGCTATTACTTGGCTTTCGCCTCCCAGGCCGAATTCGACCCCTCCGGAACCGAAGTTCCTGTTCTTCCGCCTGTGGTGCCAGCCTGTGTTCTGGTTCGGCCTATCCTGGTCTCTCCGCCGATTCTGGTGGAACCACCACCGAAGCAGCCTAAGGGAGGGGCTCCCTCGAAAGAGGACCGACTAGACACTGGCCTTCCCCGACGTCTGTCGGTCACGGTCAACCCGGACCTTCCTCGGAGGATCGAGGTTGATTTAGGCGGTAAACCGCTGTATCATGACTCCTTGGACTCGGATGTCACCAGCCTCCACTCGCATCCGGAGGATGACGAGTCGTCCATTGGCACGGGGATGGAGGAAGGCCCTTCCTCCTTCCAAGGGATTCTCCATCTCATTTCCAACTCCACCGGAATGCCCCTGGAACCTGTCCAGAAAAAGGTGGAGTACCCTCTCACAGATATTTTGAAGAGAGGGTATACCCCGACAGAGGCCTTTCCAGTGGCCAAAGCCATTGTTGGCCCTGCCCTTGAACTTTGGCAGTGCCCTGCCTCATGCCCAGCACCATCTGCCCCCATGGCCCACTAGTACACGGTGCCCATGGGGTGCCTTGTGGGGTTCACAGAACATCCTTCGGCCGTCAGCCTGGTGACCACCTCCGTATTTAGATGTACTGGCAGTTCGGCCAACACTGACCAACCTCTGGACAAAGCATCCAAAAATATGAACCACACTACCCGAAAGCTCTATGCGGCCTCTTTCTTGGGACTTCGTCAGGCCAGCTCGGCAGTCAGCATGGCACACTTCTCTCATGCCCTTCTTGGGTCATTAGACAAAGTCCTCCCTCATCTCCCTGCGGACATACAGACCATGGTCAAACAGGTCCGTGACCAGGGCAGTGCTTTTGCCAAACAGCAGCTCCAGACAGCCTTGGACATAGGAGATTCTTGTGCCCGCTTGATGGCTGCCACAGTGGCCTCTTGCCACAGGGCTTGGCTGATGCTTTCCTCCTTCCCGGCAGATACTCAGCACAAGTTGGCTGATGTGCTTTTCCTGGGGACTGACCTGTTCGGCCCAGGAGTGGCTGGTCACCTGCAGTGCATAGAGCAGTCCAGTGCCACCTTGAATGCCACTTCTGCCAAGGGTTCTTCGGGCAAGAACCCGCAGAAGAAGAAGAAGAAGCCCTTTTGGCATTCTTCCCCTGCAGTTCTGCAGCCCTTCTATCAAGGAGGTCAGCAGCATCAACATCAGCAGCAGGCTCAAGCTTGACACCCTTGGCCCAAGCCTGGACCTCAACAGGCCCACAAAGGAGGCTGAGGCTCAGGTCCTGGAGCCTTCTCCTCCTCCTCTAAGCCCGCTCAGTGACAGGTTGGCGGTTGCCACCCCTATACCCATCACGCCAGCTCTGAGTCCTCCCATGGGGGGTCGGCTCCGCCACTTCCTTTCCACCTGGTCTGCTATCACTTTGGACAGGTGGGTTCTCGAAGTGGTCAGTCAGGGACTGCCTCTAGAATTCGAGCAGTACCCTCCCAGCCGAGTGCATGCCCCTCGGGAGGAACGGATTTCCGTGTGCACCCAGTCAGCTCTTCGAAATGACGTAGCTCAGCTCCTCCACAAGGAGGCAGTAGCTCCAGTTCTGGATCCTCCAAAAGACCCAGGCTTTGCCTCCAGGTACATCCTGGTGCCCAAGCAGACGGAGGGTTGGCACCCCATTCTAAATCTCCATGACCTGAATCAGTTTCTCAGGTCTCGCACCTTTTGGATAGTCACTCTGAACCAGATCATACCATCCCTGGAGCGAAACATGTGTTTCTGTTCACTGGATCTACAGGACGTGTTCTTTCACGTCCCAATCTGTCCATCCCATCAGCAGTTCCTCCTTTTCAGGGTTGAAGGATCCCCGTATGAGTTCTGAGCCATGCTGTTCAGCCCCACGGGCCTTCACCAAATGCATTGCAATGGTGGTGGCCCACCTTCAGCGTCGAGGAGTCAGAATCTACCCTTATCTCGATGATTGGCAGGTTCCACCCAGCAGGAGGTGGAGAGGTCCAGGGATCTGGCCCGCCAAACCTGCTCCCAACTCAGCCTCCTGATCAACAAGGCCAAGTCGGAACTCATGCCTTCTCAGGTGATGGGCTTCATCGGGGCAGAGCTCTACTTTTGTCAAGCCAGAGCTCAGCTCCCAGCGGACAGGGCGGAGGTTCACTCCTCCTTTGCCCAATCATTTCTGGTTGGGCATTTGCGCCCTGCCCGGGACTTTCTGCACCTTCTTGGTTACATGGAGGCATGCAGCTCAGTGGTCCATTGGGCCAGGTTGCACATGTGCCCCCTCCAATGGGAGCTGGCCACCCAGTGGACTCAGCAATATGGTCATTTCGACCAGCTGATCACTGTAACCCAGAAGATGCGGGATACTCTCCAGTTGTGGCCTGCCCCAGACCGGTTGCAGGAAGGGATCCCGTTTGTCTGCCTCGAGCCGATGGTCGTCCTTACGACTGATGCCTCTCTCATGGGCTGGGGAGCCCACATGAGGGAAAACAGAGCCCACGGGTTCTGGACCCCTGAGGAGTCCCGATGCTACAGCAAGCCGTTGGAGGTCAGAGCAGTCAGACTGGCACTGTCCGCTTTCGCTCCTCAGCTCTGGGGTCAAGTGGTTCAAGTCCAGATGGACAATACCATGACCATGTACTACCTCAACAAATAGGGTGCATGCACTTCCGTCTGCTGTGCAAGGAGGCGCTCTGCATCTGGACCCTCGTGAACCAGTTGGAGGCAGATCTCCTAGCCATCCATGTGGCAGGAGCCTCGAACCAGCTGGTGGATGCTGTCAGCCGCATAGGCCAGACATTCCATGAGTGGTCTCTCCATCCAGAGGTAGCTTACAGCCTGTTCTCCCATTGGGGCAGATCGATGGTGGACCTGTTTGCCTCCAGAGAAAACACCAAGCTGAGACTGTATCATGCCCATCCCCCTCAGCAAGGCTCGCTGCAGGGGGATGCCTTCTCGAGGCCATGGACCTCAGGCCTCCTCTATGCCTTCCCTCCATTTTCCTTGATCCACAAGGTGTTATTCAAGGTGAGGAGGGACAAGGCGAAGGTGATCCTGGTAGCCCCAGACTGGCCACACCAGTTCTGGTATCCAGATCTCCTCAGCCTCAGCTGCAGGCCCTGGAGCAGCTTTGCACATGCCCGGACCTGATATCTTTGAACCAGGGGAAGGTCTTCCATCTGGACCTTCAATCCCTGCACCTCACAGCCTGGTACCTGAGTGGCTAGAGTTCCAGGCTTTGAGTCTTTCCGAAGATGTCTACACTGTGGTGGAGGCATCCAGAAAGGAATCAACCAGGAAATGTTATGCCTTCAAATGGAAGAGATTTTCCATTTGGTGTCAGGGTAAGGGTCTGGACCCCTTATCCTGTTCTGTGGCCAACATTCTCGACTACGTTTGGTCTCTCTCCAAAGGAGGTCTACAGTCATCGACTCTTAGGGTGCACCTGGCAGCCATTTCTGCTTACCGGGCGTGGGCCACTCAGCCGACATTGGCACAGGAGACAGTGGTCGGGCGCTTCTTCAAAGGCCTGGATCACATATCTCCTCCGGTGTATGAACCTCCACCTCCATGGGATCTGTTGCTGGTTTTGGCAAAGCTCATGGGCAAGCCATTCAAACCCATGCACAAGTGTGAGCTCTCACACTTGTCGTGGAAGACGGCCTTCCTGGTGGCTATCACGTCAGCCAGAAGAACAGGGGAGCTCCAGCTGCTTTCGGTGGACTCCCCTTATCTGGTCTTTCACAGGGACAAAGTTGTCCTGCGCTCCCACCCAAAATTCCTTCCAAAGGTGGTGTCAGAGTTTCACCTTAACCAGGTGTTGACTCTTCTGGTATACTACCCTGATTACACCTCGGACGCTGAGTACAGGCTCCTTACTTTGGACCTGAGATGTGCTGTCTCCTATTATAAGGAAAGGATGGCAGAAATTTGTGGAGCAGTTCACCAGCTGTTTGTCACCTATGCTGAAGCCACTTCTGGCAGACCTGCAGCCAAATGGACCATAGCAAGATGGATTACATCATGCATAGGTCTGTGTTATGAGTTGGCGGGCATGGAACCACCCAGAGGGATAACAGCTCATTCAACCCGCCATACTGCTGCAATGGTGGCTGCTTCCAGGGACATCCCTATCCAGAAGATCTGCCGGGCTGCTACCTGGAAGTCAGCAAACACCTTTATCATCCACTACTACATCGACCTTGAGTCACGCCAGGATGCTGGTTTTGGGGCTTCAGTTCTCCAATCTCTGTTTCCTAAGTAGGGGGTGGCCGCTTTGCTTCCCTCTTCCCAGAGAACTGCTTGGAGTCTGCCAAACAGTGTGGATGAACAACATATCCACGCTCCTAGAAGAACAGGTTACTTACCTGTAACAGTAATTCTAGGAGTAGTATATTGTTCATCCCACACCTGTCTCCGACCTCCCCCAGCGCGGACGCACACAACGTTGCTTCCAGCGGGCTACGATCTCGCGTCATGGGGTGGAGCCGAGGTATGTACCACCTGTGTAGGTGGGAGGAGCCAGCTTGAAGACTTCTGGCAGATTTAAAGTGGAAGGGGACAATGCCAAACAGTGTGGATGAACAACATATACCACTCCTAGAACTACTGTTACAGGTGAGTAACCTGTTCTTCTGGCATTCCCTTAAATGTCCCCTCACCAGCTTCGTGGTGATACCCCTGGTGTTTGTGTTTCCATTCAATTTAACAGTTTCCTGCTATCCACCTTGTTTACCCTAGGGAGGTGTTTGTATGTCTTAATCAGGTCTCCCTCCTCTCCTGCAACAGGTACTGTACATGTCTCTCCTTATAAGTCCTTATCCACTATACTCGGATCATCTTGGCTCCCCTCCTTTGCACCACTCTGTCTCTGTCCTTCCTCAAATGTGGTATCCAAAACTGCACACAGTTTTCCAGATGTAGATGAAATAATGACCTATACAGTTTGAAAAGCACCCTTCTTCCCTGGTGGATGATCACCCTCCCTATGCACTCTTGAACATTGTGTTGTGTTAGGTGAGGCCATGCTGTTGAGGCAGGGACCCAGATATACTGGTGTCAGTCATCCCAGAGGTGCTGGGTCATTTTTCCTGTTTACTCCCATCCCCTGGGAACGTTGCATGCTCCGTCATCAATGCATGCCTGTGCACGCTGTCTGCATGTCTGCACGCTGACATCAGTGATGTCCCCACCCTCTCCTTGGTTCTCCAGCTGTACTGCCTCCTGTGGTCACCCAGGTGTCAGTAATGTGGAACAGGACAGAATCCACCCTCCCCGGAGGAGGAGAGCATCCTCTGGGATGCTCAGTCTTCCTCCCCCTAGCTGGCCCCTGATGACCTGAGCTCATTTCAAAACTTGGGTGTATGACGTTGCAAGCAAGAGCTCTACCAACTGCTATATATTTGACTACATCTTCAAACTACACAGCTCCTCTTTCCTAATTCTGACCATCTCCTCACTACCCAGCAATCCATAGATTTTAGCATCATCCTCTAAGAGGCATATCTTGCCCTGTGTCCCTACCCCAGTGCTGCAGATAAAGATGTTGAAGAGAATGGTCACATGACTAATCCCGGTGGCTTGGGATGTAATGCCATGAATATTTCTGGGGAGAGGTACACAATCAAAAATTATTAAAAGGGAACAGTAAATTAAAGTCACTTTTAAGGGCTTTCTCTGCCCAAAATGCACTACTTGGCTGGGATTTGGGGGTGGGCACATGACCTTTCAAATTCTGTTATCATGGTAGCCCTGCTGTGGCACACCATTAGTGACCACTTTGTTCCCCAATAATTCTCCATTAATTACTACCCTCTGGGTTCTTCCACTCAGTCAGTTCCCCACTCCATCTTGAGAACTTGTCCCACGCACCCAGGTCATGCATTTTCCTTACCATCAGTCCATGTCGGACATTCAAAGACTTTACTAAATTCAGTGTACAGTGAGTCTACCAGCTGCCCCCTTGTCCACTACCCTCATCACTCACTCAATAAAATTGATCAGGTTTGTTTGACATGACTCCCCCCTGTGAAACCATGTTGCCTTTTGCCCTGAAGTCCATTTATCCCTATTTACAACCCAGGATTTTTACCAGCCTATCCCTTACTATAGTCTCCAGCAGCTTACCCACTATAGACTCTAGACTGTCTGGACTGTAGTTCCCAGGTTCATCCCTGCTTCCGCTCTTGTGCAAGGAAACTACATTCACTGACCTCCAGTCCCTGGATACTCTCCCTGTCTACAGTGAGAAGTTGACAAGTTCAGTCAGTAGCTCTGCTAGGACCTGCCCAGTCTCCTTTAGCACATGGGGATGCAGTCTGTCCAGGTCCATAGACTTATTCATGTTCAGTGCACTTAAGCCCTCCAGCACCCTTGTCACTGAGATTGGATTCTTGTTGACAATCTGTCCTTCCCTTTGCTCTGATGGCACAGACAGGCAATGGCCCCTTCTCCTCTTCTGTGAAGAAGGGAGACATGGTTGTAGTTTCCTGTGGAGGAAGGGTATCCCCCTTTTTGGACAAGAAGAACCTTGCTACACTTTTCAGGATATTTGCCACTGTGGAAGGAGAAACTTAAGAGGGCAGAAAGGGGGCCAACAATTACAGGAACAGAAAAGTAAAGAGTTTTGGGGTGAAGACCATCTGGGCTATTACTCTTGGAATTCAAGATTGGAGAGCTGAGAAGGCAGCAGCCAGAGAAACTGGGATGAAAAAAAATGAAGGACGAAGGAGGAAGTGGAGGGAGAGGAGAGATAGGAAGGGAGCATCAGTGTGGGAGACAGAGAAAAAACACAAGAGGTGAAGTATTTGTGAATGATGGAGGCAATCTATAATAGGCTGGAGACATAAAAGTCTTTGGTCTTAAAGGACATGAATAGCAGACTGGGTGGGAGGTTAAAAACAGAGTGGATGGCCTTCCAGAACTTGGTGGAAGGCTTACTGTTGTTCTTCAGGTTTGTGACATTATAGCTTGAGCTGGCTTCTCTGAAAGCCTTAATGCTGCCATTACAGAGCTGTTTATGTCTCAGTAGCTCCCCAGAACAGCTGGAAGACTTACTATGAATCCAGGCAGAGTGCTGAGCTTTGAGAGTGGTAATAAGGTCTGAAAAGATCCAGGGAGGTTGGAACCCATTGGCACGTAACTGCCTGAAGGTAGAATGTGTGTCTCAGATGGGGGTCAGTGTGGATTTAAAGAAGAGGCCTGCATCAGTATTTCTGGAAGCAGAGATAGGAGACCAGCTGGCTAACCAAAGCTCTAGTAGGACATCTAGGTTTAATGACCTGAATGACTCATGCAAGATTTCTTTGGAGGAAGCATTATGGAAACAAAGTTTCTGAACACAGCAGACTTAGAAACTATCCGGTGGGCATCAGTAGTGTCAGGGAGGATACCTACAGTATATCTACTGTATGCTGGGGTTGTGAAGAGAGAATCCAGTCTATGAGGGAGTGGTTAGAGGAAGAAGGGTTAAGGGGGAGGGTTCATGAATATGTCAAGTGAATTTGTTGAAATAGTTTATTGGAGGAAGGGACAAGCTAATTGGTTTAAACATCTGTAGGAACCAGGAGCTCCCCAGAGGCAGAGCATGAGGAGAGAGAATATAGTAGCTTAAGAATAGAGTCAGATATAGCAGTAGTGTGTGAAGAGAGAGTATAGTAGGTTACAAATAGACTCAGAGATGGCTATGCTGTGGAAGTAGATACCAACAATGAGAAATGGGAGGAAAGATGAGAAGTTGCGCTTACTCAATATGACCTTGTGAGAGGAGGAAACAGTGGTCAGACATACATATAGTATCGTCTCACAGTTGAGGGTAAAGTGAACATGCACATAGAAACATAGACTTTGACGACAGATAAGGACCACTTGACCCACCTAGTCTGCCCATTTTCCTACCTACAGGATAAGCTGCAGATCCTATTTAACCAACAGCCTATTTCTTCCTACTCCCACAAAATTGCCCTATGTCTGTCCCATGCGTTCTTGAATTCTCCCGCAGTTTTAGACCCCACAACCTCCTCAGGAAGGCTGTTCCATGCGTTCACCACCTCTCTGTGAAAAAATATTTCCTCACATTGTCCCTGAGCCATCCTCCCTCTATCTTCAAATTGTGTACCCTTGTTCTTGCACAACTCTTTTTCTGAAAGATGCTACCTTCTTGGACTTTGTTGATTCCACTGAGGTACTTAAACATTTCTATCATGTCCCCCCTCTCCCTCCTTCCCTCAAGGGTATACATGTTAAGCTCCTTTAGTCTCTCCTCATATGGCTTCTCTTGCAGACCCTGCACAATTTTAGTTGCCTTCCTCCAGACTGCCTAGCCACGCCACTGCCTGTCTTCCCATGATCCTGCATATGAAATGCATACCCAGCAATGGAGACATCTAAATCACTGATCTGAGATTTCCTCCACTTGGAGGGGGAGGGCATGGAGAAATAGGGGAAGAGAGGAACAGGAGATCAATGCAAGAGGAACTCATGGTTGAGTGCAGGTTTGGATGGGAGACTTCTACTACAGTATACTAATGTTGAGAAGTGGGAATTAGAAAAAGGATGGAAGGTGCGGTTGGCAGGGGAGGAGGGAAAGGGAAGGAGGAAGGAGTGTGTGAAGGAGGGGAGGAGAGGTGGGGAAGTATGACAGAAAAAGGAAGTGAAGACAAATGAGAAATCCTTGAGAAGGTAAGATCTAGATCAGGTAGTGCTGAAGGAGGAAATGGAGAGAGCAGGAGGAAGGAAGGTACAGGGAGGCAGCAAGTGAAAGGAGAGGGTCAGAGAAAAAGAAGAGAGCAGGATACAGGGGAGATGAAGGGAATTTACAGGGGGTAACTTGAAACTGGAGGGGGACTGAAATATTAGAAGTAAAGGGAGGTGCAGGGGAGGCAGTGAGTAGAAAGGAAAGCTAAGGCAAGTGATAGGCATGTAAAGGCAGGGGAGTAGCAACAAATTCAGGAAGTTAAGTCATTACCAACTTTACCAAAAATACAACTGCTGCCAACATATTAAACTTAACTATTACATAAAAGATACTGCAGAACAAAAAATAAGGAATTGTGCAAAGGCAATGAAACAGAATCTCCTCCACAGAGCCATAGTCACCCTTCTACCTACCCTGTTCTGTATTTTGGGTGACATGCTCTGGAAGACATTCTTGTTACTGTATGCTTGGTTTTGGTTATTACACTCCATAAATATGATGGCACAGATGACCTGAAACTTCACACTACTGTTCTTCGATTAGTAGCCTATTCCAGTAACTGGCCTGCTTTTTCCCTTTTAGTCTGTCCCTGCTCAATGGATCCCTACCAACTATAGTATTATACCTGGGAAAGTGCTAGAGCTCCAAAGTCACTTTACACAAAAGCAGAATTAGGACTGATCTTACTTAACACAGACCAATCTCAGCCTTTTCATTAGTACCAACGATGCTCACAAGATGCACTCATGCACAGGTGTCTGACTTCCTTTCATCTTCAGCACCAGCATCCAACAGTGATGAAAAAGAATATGAATCTTGATGATGACAATGATGATGGTGACTTGGATGATGAAGATGACTTTGATGATGCTCAGTTAATGCATTTTTATGATGATGATGGTGGTGACAGGCACTTGAGCAGTACTCCCATATGGATTGCAGAGCCAGATAGCAAATCAGTTGTGTCACAGTCTGTGGAGGATGTTGCCCCACAGTCCGCAGCAACAAATGCCATAACAGCCCAACATGTCCCTGAGAAAAAACTGATACACATTTTTGAACTCCATTCAACCATGTGGTAGTAATCACCAAAAAAAAAAAAAAACTAGATAGACAACTTTAAAAGCAGCTTTTGCTGCAAAAAACTAATTTCAACCAGGTCATCAAACTGCTGTCAAACACAAGGCTAGGAAGGTCACCACAGGTTAACTTGGGTATGCTCTTCTGATGGCAGATGCCAACAGAGTTTTCCCTTAGCCAGAGAAAATAAATCACTACCTTGCAATTAAAAACCCTTAGAAGATTGTGGACGTATATATACATCCAGAATCTATATACGTTCACACATATTCAGTTCTCAAAGGGTTGGACATAGTTATGCCTATTAGGTAAATAAAAGATTTTACTTTAGGAGTCAAGGTGCAACTCCAGGATATCAATAGTGCAAATGAGAAGAAAACACGTGTACAGGAATAATAAACAAATGGTTTCTACTAACAAGAGTCAGCAAAGAAGAACACTACAGACTGCTGTAATCTAATATAACAAGGTACTTGTTTTTCTACGCTGACAGAGAAACTGAAATCTAAGCTCTTTGTCCCACTACACAAACCTCAGCTGAAGGCAGGCTCTGGTTAGTTTCACGGATATCATCAGGCAAAAAGCCCTGCTTGAGATGAATCCTCTCAATTTATAGCTTACATTTGCAATTCTGTGATGGTCATCCCTTTGAATTGACCAACTATTTTAGATTCTGTACAAGTTTGAATTCCCTTGCCCCAATCACTTTACAAACCTATAGGTGCCCAATGAGATTCATGTAACAACCAGCTTATATTTGAATGGTCCAGTCCTTTCAAACTCTGTGTATATGTGAGTGTGTATGTCCACTTACTGAGATTTATTACCTGTCCTATTACCTTGTCCTGAGGCTGCTAGTGCAGTGGAATCCCTGTGTCTTTTGTTGTTAGCAAGCCAAGAAAAATCTTCTGGTGAGATTAACAAGACCTGAAAAACAGTTTTAGTAAATCCAAACAATTAACTACTTAATTCCCATTTCTGTTAGAGTCATCACCCCCCCCAAAAAATAGATAACTTTAAAGGCAGCTTTTGCTGCAAAAATCAAATTTCAACCAAGTCATCAAACTGCTGTCAACACTAACCATCTAACTGGGTAGAGGGTAACACTTGATTTAGAGCCATATTTAAAAGTAGAACACATTAGCGTTCAGTGACTGCTACAGGAATTACAGCCTAGGTATCAAATTCGTTCATGACATACTTTTGCCAGTCACACTATTCCAGATATATATGGTGTAGTGAGAAATGCAGTTGCCAGTCACTTAACAGAGGCAGAAGGGGAATTTGTTCATTTCACAACAGATCTTTGGACAAGCTTTGTACCACATGCTTACTTATCTCTCACAGCTCACTGGGTCACATTTAAAGAGTCTGCATCATCATCACAGGATAAACCAAAAAATGTCAGGTAACCTACTGCACCATCCTTGCTTCTTGATGAATACAGTGATATGGCACTGCTTAGTGTGTCTCCAATGGATACCGACCATAACGCAGTAAACATACAGCTTGTTCTATAGAAACTTTGGCAAGAATGGATTGCTTTCAGAGTCCTTATCATTGGTATGATTGTGATGGATAATGGTGCAAATGTTATCAAAGCTCTCTGGGACTGTGGTACTAAGCACAGGGTTAATGTGTTTTTGCTTTGTGCACACTCTAAATGTGGTTGTGCACCATGCCCTGCAAAACCAAGATGATGTATGCCACCTGGTTCAAAGTGCATGTAAAATATATGGGTAGTTTCACATATCTGTAAAGGCTACAGCCATTATTTGGCAGTACCAAAATGAGTACAAAGTGCCATCTAATATTCTCATCCAAGATATAGTTGCTCAGTGGAAGTCCGCCTGTTATATGTTGGAGCGTTTACTGTAGTAGAAGTTGGCAGTACATAATATGGTTTTAGGCCATGACATTGGGAGCCTGATAACTCAGTGAAAGGTGTTAGAAGACCTTGTTAAAATACTGGCACCACTTGAAAATGCAACAAAGGTGCTTAACAGCTAGTAGCAGTGCATCCGTTAGTCAGGTCATACCAATGGCACGCATCCTTTTCAAAAACACAGCTGATGCTATGGACAATAATGGAGTTGATGGACAGCCCCAAGAGATTACTAAAATAGCTACCATTTTAAACACAGAACTGCATTGGATATTTGATTATTTTTTTTACAGACAAGAAGTATGGTATTGCTACAGTACTAGATCCTCAATTCAGGGACATCTTTGTGGTGCGAGACAGATTGCCAATAACTGATATCAAGGCAGAATTCATTGAGGAGGTCCAAAACAAAAGCAGTGGCATTCAGCAGCAACAGCCACCACCAGTGCTACCAAGGCAGGACTCGGCTAGTAGCTCTGCTGCACTGTCAGTGGCAACAAATATCGGTTCTCCTTTCCCATATCATCCACATCATGTTAAAGTTAACAAAGCTGATGATACTTGGATAAAGCTAAATGCCCTTGACTGCTCAAGGCTAATTTCAGAACAATCATTTCAAATGTGCCTACTGCTGAAACAGTGCTGAATATGTATCTTATGGAGCAACGAGAGACCAACCCCAAATGTGACCACCTTATCAACTAGAAAAGCAAGTACTCGGTTTGTCCAGCCATGACTCAAGTTGCAGTAAAATATCTTGGCTGTCCACGCACAAGTGTGCCATCAGAGCACATCTTTAGTACTGCTGGTGATGTTCCATCCTCTTCTTGACGTAGTTTAGACCCTGAGCACATTGAACAATCAACATTTCTAAAAGTAAACCTGACATGATTTAATTTCAAGTACAGGTATAATATTTCTGCATAACGTTAAGATTATAGAATCAGACTCAGAGTGCCCTAATGTGCATTGCAAATACATGAACTCTCTCTCTTCCCTTCTATCTCTCTTATGTAATTGAATTTCTATGTGTGGGGGATTATTTAAGAGGAGTCTGAGTCTCGGTCAGTATCTTGTAAATCATTGTCATGATCATCATCACTCCATCATCAGCACCACCATGGGGACTACTACCTAGGGGAGCAGGGTTGGGTGGGATGGAACAAAGAAGGAGGAAGAAGGTGTTGCCCCTTGGTGTGCTGCAGTGTCCACTGTAACCAACCACAGTATGCATCTGCCTGCCTTCCCTGAATTGCCTCACATTCTGTCAGTCTCAGCAGTGCAGTAACACAGTAGCTCACTCTCACTTTTATGGCTGCACAGGTGGAGCCCACAGCCGTTTTGCAGTTGCTCAGAAAATGTTCGACTGTGGCACACTTCCATTTTGCAGTTTCAGATTAATCCTACCGAAACCCCATAACAAGAAGCAGTCCGCCACTGCCGCTTGCAATGCAAGCATGGCGGCACTGTTTCTTGTGTCATCTGCTGCCATCTTGGGAATGGCATTTTGCCATTCAACAGAACCACGCATGTACAAGTGCCGTGCATGCATGCGTAGTTCCGTCAGCACCACCATCTTTGTAATGGCATTCAGCAGCACTAGTTCCCCGGGGCTCTTATAAGCTTGTAGCAGCCGTATCGGCTCTGGCTAGAGTTTGTTCGGATTGCTGGCCATTTTCATTTTCTGAAGTCCTATTGCCATCATCATCATCATCACTTTATCATCAGCACCACCATGGTGACTATTACCTAGGGGAGCAGGGCTGGATGAAGCAGAACAGAGGAGAAGGAGGAAGTTGTTACCCCTGGGTATGCTCCAGTGTCCACCGTAACCAGCCACTCTATGCATCTGCCTACCTGCCTGCCCTGAACTGCTTCACATTTTGCTGTCAGTCTCAGCACTGCAGCAGCACAATGGCTCATTCTCATTTTTCTGACTGCAGACCATTTTCGTGTTCTGAAGCCCTCTTGCCATCATTGCCATTATTATCATCATCATCACTCCATCATCAGTGCCACAGTGAGGAGTTGGGGGGACCACCTAGAGCATCTAGGGGAGGAGAAAGGTTGGGTAGGATGGAACAGAGGAGGAGGAAGGTGTTGCCTCTGGGTATGCTACTGTGTCCTCCGTAGCGTGCCATGATGTATTTGACTCATATTTTGTCAGTCTCATCAGCAACTGCAGCAGTACAGCCCACTTTCATTTTTCTGATTGCTGATCATTTTCATTTTCTCAAACTCTCTTACCATCGTCATAATTATTTATTATTCATTGCACCATCATCAGCACCACTATGGAGAAAACTACATAATACATTTGTAGGGGAGCAAGTTTGGGTGGGATGGAACAGTAGAGCAGAAAGGTGATTGGGTTTGCAACCCAACTCTTAGCCTTCCTGTAAAAAAGTACATCCTGTCATCCTTTTAGAATCCCACCTTTACCACCAATTTCATGGAGTTTCCCCCTGGTGCCAGTGTTGCCACACATTGTGAAAAACGTATTACTGTCTATCTTGTTTATCCTACGTAAGTACTTGGATGTTTCAGTCTTGCCTCCCCTTTCCCTCCTACCCTCCAGCATCTTTTATTTATTTATTTAGCTTTTGTTGACTGGGTAAGCACACTAGACAAAAATACCTATTTTCAGGTGTGACTTGGAAGGTTACAGTAAGAAATGCAGACAGTGTGACAGGAAGGAAAAATACAGGCAGAGTTGGAGGGCATCACCATAAGGTAAGACTAAGTAAGTTAGGAGTTTTAACAATAGTACATATCGAGATCCAAAAATGCTTATTATAAGACCTCCCTCATTGCCCCTATATCATTTTTTGTAGCCCTTCTCTGCACCCCCTCCAGCCAATCCATAGCCTTCAAGTCTGGGCTCCAAAACTAGATATAGTACTCCAGGTGAGTCGAACCAGAGGTGCAGCATCTGAATGAATGAAAAAGCTGTGTGTAGACCTAATGGCTACTGCAGATGTTTATAGTTTCTAAAGTGCTTTGGGACACGAAAGAGGGATAGGTAAGGTCAAATTCCTCTCCTCTGCATATCTGTTAAAACCAACTTGTTATGAAAAAAAGTTGAATAAAGAAAAATAAATAGATTCAGAGACACTTGATGTACGACTAGGAAAGTTCTGTTTGCAAAGTGATGGTGGGGTCGGTAGATACATATCATTCCAACACAATTAATTTCCTAGTTCAGTATTGCCCCCCTCATCATTGAATGATTTTTTTTTTCTTCAGGATAGCAATTGCCTCCTCATTGGCCAAGGCCTTCTAGGCGTTAGCATTCTGAACCTCCTAATTAAAACAACCAATTTAATACCAATATGAGATGCTATAGAAAACCTAAGAAGGACCATTAAGAAACCCCAAAGGTTCAAAAGAATATTGGAAGTTCTACACTGAAATGACAGATGAAGTGTATCATTTCAGCACTGTGCATAGCAGTAACCAAATCAAAACTATCTGTGATGGTGGTGTGTTATGCTGCTCTCCACAAGTCCTGGGTTTAGGAATGACCTTAGGTTTCTTGCTCACTTGGGCTAGAAAAGGCAGGTGTATCAAGGATGTGTGATGCGCTGCCTCATATCCAGAGGTGGTTAAACTTTATCACTCTACAGCACGCCCTGAAGCCCTTTAACAAACAGAACCTGGTGGGGTCTTGGCAGTGATTAACTTTCACATCCAGATTCTGGGGTGGTAGAGCTGTTATCCTTAGGTGGTGGAACTATCCTATATCATTCTATTAGAAAGATGACAGAGGCACATAAGTTCATGTACACTTTTGTAAGAGCTGGTGGAACTGAATTCCTCTGGGTTCCTGCCCAATTATTTAACCCTTGGATCTTGTAATAGACTGCCATGCATGCCTCTCATGGTCAAGGGTGAGTGCCATGACAAAGTTAGGAGTCATTTGCATAGAGCAACAGGAAATCAAGAAACCTACCAGGGCATGAAAACAGTCTGGACAAGAGTTCTATGTAATTACAAGAATAAAATGCTTCCTTGATTAAATTGTTTTTTTTTTCTTATTTTTTTTTTTTTGAAGCAATGTAGTTATGTTTGCATTCATACAATAATTCTCTGTTTATTGGTTTTAAATATAAAGGATGAAAGTAATTTTGTGTTGACTCATGAATCATGTCATAAAAAAAACACAGCTCCCCGATCTGTAATGTTTCCCTCATTCTGTGCTGCTAAGTTGTCTAGCTGTCTTATCTGTGGGCCAGTACATTGTGGAAGTAGTAGATCAATTTAATTGTCTGGTGTATGGTGAGTCAACTATTAAGCAGGCCTTTGATGTAGGAAAAAAATGTAGAAGAGAACATTGCACACTGTTTAGATTATACTGCACTCAAGAGTCTGTGGGCTTGAATTTGATCCATGTTGCTGTGAGTCAAGAAGGAAGACTGTTTCTGAACAAAATCAACCCCGGATATGGAAGTAGAATATGCATACTCTTAGTACCTGTGGTTGCCCTCAAAATCTGAGCTCTTTAAAAAATGTTAACAAAATGTAAAACCCCCCCCCCCCACACCAAAATCCCATTGAACTGCCACTCTTCTTCCCTCTTTCTCTGGCCATGAGGACTTCCACTCTGTGGTGTGAGGCCAAATGAGAGCTGCAGAGGAGTGAGGAGTCAGAAAGGGACACCAGAGGGCATGGTCTCAGGTTGGAGGGTGGAAGATATCAGAGGGAGATGAGGAGGCATTTTTTCACAGAGAGAGTGGTGGGGAACCGGAACACTCTACCCGAGGAGGTGGCATCCTGTAGTAAAGTGGGCAGCTTTAACAGGGCATGGGACTGGGTGCGAGGTGGGGTAAAGGTGAGGGGGGAGAGGAAGGGGGGCAGCTGCAATATAAGGGTGCTAGCTGCGCATTCGAGCAGACTAACTTGATAGACCATCAGGTCTGTTTCTGTTGGCAGATTTGTATGTTCATATTTCCTGGGCACCTCTTCCACCAGTGTGGACTGTGTCTCCTGCCACATGTCTCCAATGGAGAAGCAGTCAAGCTCACAAGTGGAACGGGGAATCCCTGATCCATTCCCAGGATCTCAGCACAGACCACAAACACCACAAGGGCACCAGAGACTGTTTTGAGGGCAATGAACGCTACAGAAAGCCCCACACTCAGCAGGGACACCACCATTTTTGTGCACACTTGCCTGACCTCAACAGCAACAGGGGTCAGGGTTGCTCCAGTGACAAATCTGGTTGCAGAGCCTGGACAGGGAGCCACAGAGGCTAATGGACTACAGTACATGTGGACCTAGTTAATTCAGGCACCTTTTCCATAGCCAATTGCTTGTCAAGAATGGACTCGCAGACTGCCTCTCCTGATTGACTACCCTAATGGACCAATCTGAATTCCCATTGCCCCAAGAAGAGTTGGGGCTAAGCTGACCTTAAGATAAATCTGAGAGAGATCTCATTGGAGAAGAACTACTGTCTGTGAGAGACACGAATCGTGTGGTGACAGACTGCGGGTCTTCCAGGTGACAAACTCTGTGTTAAAAGCAGATCTTTCTTCAAGGGGTCTCTTGCAGCAGGTAACACCTTTAGGACTGAAGCTGGCTGGTGCCAGGACCCCATGGAAAACTTCTAGCAGCCTATAGTGGGGGACCACGCCCTGGCATCGGCCCGCCTCCGATGTCACGTGTGGCATAAAAGGGGTGGTCCCCCAGCCCAGCATCAGTTCTTTTCCACCGTCGAGCCATGCACATTGGCTCCATGGATGCCTTCTGCTCTAAGTCGACCACCATTTTCGCACTCAACCCGTGCGTTCTTATTTTTACTAATAAATCTTAAATGTTCAGGATACCTTTGCATGTCTTCTCCATCCTCCTCAGTCGAGCAGCAGCGATCAAAGTGTGCATATGGCAAGCAGATCCCCACAAGGATGGCCATTCAGCTTGCCTATTCTGTCTAGGCCCAGACCACGACACAGAGGCCTGCCAGCATTGCCTAGATTTCAATCAGCGCACTTGGCTCTGCTGCCAGAAGACCCTCGAAGCCTTTTTGCCTTCTAAGAAGCTAACTGTGATGGAGAAAGAGCTTCACCAAAAAAGTTCATCTTCTTCCCTGGCCTCCGGGGCTTCAGCTTCCTCTTCTTCCCATAAGGAGAGGAAGTCGAGTGGCAAGCACAAGCATCAGGAGAAGCATAGGGAGAAACCTCGGTCAGCTTCCCACTCCAGGTCCCGACTAAGTCAGCGACCACTTCTGGGTCTTCCCCCCCCATGTGGGGTTGACTCCTTTCACCATGGCAGCCCTTTCTTCCTCCGGGCTCCTGGTGACCAAACCTCCCTCCCTTCTTACTGTTTTGGGAGGAGGTTCTTTGGCACTCAGGACTTTGTCCCCCGCCTCTTAGTCCTTGAGGGTTCTAAGTCGGGTGGCTTGGCCGGTGGATCCTTGGGCAGCAGGTCTTTGCCTTTCACTCTTCTAGCCAGGGTGTCTGCCAAGTCCTCCCCGACATAAGGGGCTTACTCCTCTTGGCGATGCCCAGGACAGGCGCTCTCCTCCCCCATGAAAGCGGCGCCTTCGTCCCACTCGGGAGCCAGCTCCCGAGTTCAGGGTTACCCTCCTAGGCAGACACCAGCTGAATCACCAGTCTGGCACCCATCTATGCCTGTAACTTTGACGCTGGCTTCTCCAACGTCTCCTCCGGTGACCCTGTCATCACCTAACCCTCCAAAGTCACCGGCTGGGCCTGACGCCCACCCTCAGCCAATGCCCGAGGGTCTGATGTCCGGTGACCTGACGCCCGGTCCAGACCATCTAACGTCAGATGGTTCTTTCCCTCAGGGACTGATGTCGGGTAACCCAGATCTGCCTATACTGATGTCTGGGTTGCCTCAGCCCGATGACCAGATGCTGGGGCCTTCTATGCCAAACTCCCTGACGCCAGACACACCAGCCTCCACCACTCAATACTCCACAGGCTTTGGCTTTGAGTGAGCTTTTTGTGTTCTGGTGGGCGTATTTAAAGGATTCAAAACCTACTCATCAGGGTCCACCTCCTGACAAGCCTCCGGTTCGCCCACCTACCTCTCCACCTAGGGGAACGACTCTGACACCGGACTGCGCCGGTACCCCCAAACCAAAAGGGAGGCCATGCAAGCAACCCCACTTCCCTTTGCCCTCCTCAGATTCCAGCGACTTGGATGGGTACTCCTCCTCTGGCCGCCATGACTTTGACATTCCATCAGAGTCAGAGGGGACTAAAAACTCCCCTCGTTCTCCCCTAACGATCCAACTTTCATGGATGTCATGCAGCACATCCAGCAGCTGAATGGCTGGGACACAGAGGAGCTGGATCTGGAGCGACATCAGCTAGCCTGTTTTCTCAGAAAGGACACCCTGCCCATGGTTGTTCCTCCGCTTATTGACTCCCATAAGGACGATGTTTGCGGTCTCCAAAAAGTCAGACCGGCTGTATTGTGCTCCCAGAGATGATCCCTTTTATGGGGAGCACCTGGAGGCAGACTGTATTATTAATGCTGCCCACGATCGCTCCCAGTGCCCTAGGCACCTATGTTCTTAGCCCCCAGATAAAGACTCCAAACAAATTGACCAGTTAGCCAGAAAGGTTTATTCCTTGGCCACATGTGCTACACGGTCTCAGAATCTCCTCACCCACATGGTCCAGTACCAGAATGCCCTATGGTACAAGGCTGTGGAGCTGGCTCAGGCCATGCCTGACTGCCCCGGTAGGGCAGAGCAGATGGCCATCCTGAAGTCAGGCTCGGAAGTGGACAACCATGTCCTGTGAGCCCCTTATGATATGGTTGATTCCGCAGAACAGGTTGCAGCCTCCACAATCTGTATTCGTCGATACTCATGGCTGAGGGTGTCCGACTTCATGCCAGATGTACAATCCAAAATAATGGATGCCCCCTTCAGGAGTCCTGTCCTGTTCAGCGAGGACTCACAAAATATTATTACCAGCCTATAGGAACCAGGAAAGGCTATCAGATCCATACATACCATGTTCAAATCTCAGCATAAATAACATCTCAAGCAGTCCTTTTGAAGGAATGCCAGACAGCAGTACAGGGCAGGAGTCAATCATAAAGCTTCCACTCCTGCTTCCCGAGGTTCTGCCCCTTGGGTTCCCAGGACCTCCCAGGCTGCACTGCCCCTCCCCGGTTCCTCAGCCTGACTCATTGCCCGACCCCCCTCCCTCGGTCAAAGCCTTAGGGGAGGCGGTGGGGGTCAATTCTTCTTGTACATAGAAGGCTGGCATCAAATAACCTCAGACCAGTGGGTCCTTCAGCTGGTGGAAATGGGGCACACTCTGGAATTCACAACATTGCCCCCAGGCAACCCACCCATCCCCTCCCATTACCCTCAAGCTCACATCGCCTCACTGAAGAGGAGATTCAGGCCCTATTGCAGAAGCAGGCCATAGAGCCAGTCCCTCCGGCACAAAGGGAAAGGATTTTATTCCCACTTCTTCCTGGTGCCAAAGGAAACAGGGGACCTGTGTCCTATCCTCAGTCTCAGCTGCCTGAATCAGTACATAGACAGTAGCGTAGCAAAATTCCAGAGGGCCTGGGTGCAAGGCGATGTTACATGGTCCCTCCCAGGTTTTGAATAAACATCAAAATTATGATTTGGGCCCCTTAAACCTTGTGGGCCCAGGTGCCACTGCACCCCCTGCACCCTTATAGCTACGCCCCTGTATATAGAGTACAAAAGGTTTGGGATGGTCACGCTGCTTGTTCTTCTTATCTCCTCCATCAAGGGGATTGGTTATGCTCTCTGGACATGCAGGACGCGTACCTCCACATTCTGGTTTTCCAACCCAACAGGAGGTTCCGTCACTTCTGCTTCCAGAGAAGTCACTACCAGTTTCGAGCTCTGCCTTTCAACATTTCCTTGGCCCCCAGAGTTTTCACCAAATGCCTTATAGTAGTGCCTGCAGCCTTAAGGAGACAGGGCCATTACGTCTTCCCTTACCTGGATGACTGGTTGTTGACCATTCCCACCAGGGAATGGCTCCTACACACCATGAAGGCCACCTTCTCCCTGTTTTAGGACTTAGGGATTACCTTAATCCTCCCCAGGTCCTCTTCTTGGCCAAGCCAGAAGCTGCAGTATATAGGGGTGATCTTGGACATGGCACAAGGCAAAACTTTCCTACCTCCAGACAGAGCAGAGCGCCTTCAGACACATGCTCTGTAAGTCTCCTCCTCTCGACAGGTTCGGGCCAGGTCTATCCTAAGACTCCTGTGACACATGGCAGCGGCCGTAGCAACAGTTCTCCTGTGACACATGGCAGCGGCCATAGCAACAGTTCTCCTGGCTTGCTGTACATGAGGGTGGTCCAGTGGAACCTGAGAGTCCAATGAGAAAAGCATTCAGACATTCTAGAGTAGCCTGTCTTGGTGTCAAACCCCCATCGACCAGGCCCTAGCATCGGAAGATAACCCTCAATTTTACTGTGGGGTTTACCAGCGAAAGAGTCTTCCAGTTAGATTCCTAACCACAGATGCATTGGGCCAAGGCTGTGGAGCCCACTTGGGAAACCGTCAGACACAAGGGACTTTATTCTAGCACGAGCTCCATCTCCACATCAATGTCCTGGAGATGCAGGTGATTCTGTATGTTCTTCAGGCCTTTCAGACAGTTTTGCTGACCGGCCTTCTGTTGATACGTATAGATAACATGTCATTGGGCTTCTACAGAAACAAGTAAGGAGGACTCATTCTTATCCCCTTTGCAGGGAGGCCATGAGGCAGTGGATCATCACCTGGACTTGACAGCAGTCCACGTTCCAGGTGTGCACAACACCCAGTGGGAACTTCTTCCCTCAGTGGGCGAAGACCTCTTCACCAGATGGGGACATCCATAACTGGATCTGTTTGCCTCCCCATACAATGCAAAACTGCCCAGTTTCTGCTCGCTAGATCCAGGGCCTGGTGTTTTCTGGCAAAACGTGTTGTCCCTCTCCTGGAGGGGGGGGAGGTTCCTTTATGCTTACCTTCCCTTCCCTTTACTGCAGAGAGTTCTTCTCAAACTGCAATCGGAAGGGGCAGAGATGATTCTAGTGGTGCCCTTCTGGCCATGCCAGATTTGGTTTCCACTCCTTCAGCAACTTGCAGTGGAACCTCCGCTCTCCCTGCCCCTGCGCTCAGACTTGCTCTTCCAGGAGCAGGGAACCTTGGTCCATCTGGATCTCAAGTCTCTGCATCTCCATGCCTGGCTCCTGCAGACCTAACTATATCCCCGATTCAGGGTTTTCCCCAGGGTAGCTGATGGCTTGGTGCCCACTAGAAAACCTTCCACCAGGGCCACTTACGCAGTGAAATAGAAGCAGTGCTGCATCTGGGCCACTGCTCGGCATTTTGACCCTTTCACCTGCCTGGTGACTTCAGTACTGGAGTATCTTCTATCCTTGTTGGACTCAGGTCTGAGCTACTCCTCTCAAAAGGTGCATCTGTACCATTTCTGCCTACCATGCACCTATTGAGGCACAACTCTCGACCAGACAGATCTTCCCCATACGTTCTTATGGGGCACTCTGCATTTGAAGCCTCCTATTAGGGACCCAGTCCCGCCATGGGAGCTTTTGTTTGTTTCGGAAAAGCTTACCTTGCCTCCCTTCGAACCTGCTGCAAGTTGCGAGCTGCAGTTTCTGTCGTGGAAAGTGTTATTTTTAGTTGTCATTACTTTTGCTCAAAGGATTTCTGAGCTTTAGGCTTTAATGTGTAAAGAGTCTTATTTGGTTTTTCACAAGGATAACATGTTCTTGTGGACTAATCCTAAGTTTCTTCTCAAGGTGGTGTCAGAGTTTACATTGAATCAAGACATCCACCTTCCTGTCTATTACCCAGAGTACTCGAACTGAGGGGAAGCAGTACTTCATACTCTGAATGTTCATAGGGTACTTCATTATTACTTGGAGTGCACCCGAGCTACAGTACTAGAAAGTCTGACCAGTTGTTTGTCTTTCACCCCCAGAATGGAAGGGGTTCCTGTTTCTAAGTAATGTTTATCCAAATGGTTGGTTAACTGCATTGTTTTTTGCTACAACAAGTCTTTACCAGGCCTCTTTTGCCTCTTTGAGGAATGTGTCAGCCGCTGACATTTGCGTAACCACTACTTGGAGTTCTGTCCACATCTTTGTCAAGCACTACAGTTTGAACATTGCATCAAGATGCCGAGTAGGCTTCGGACTGGCAGTCCTGCAAGGTCTCCTCTCTTAGACCTGTTTGGGAGACTTCTACCTCCACCCATTTGACAGGCGTCTTTCCTCACTGCTTGGGACTCAGTCCTAAATTTGTTACCTGCTGCAAGAGCTCCCTCGAAGAAAGATAGTACCGATATGTGAGAACTTACCGTAACAGTAGATCCTTGAGAGGAGCTCTTACGGCAGGTGCTATTTTCCCCCTCTCCTTCCCCCTGGTAGCTGCTTCTCCATCATGCTTACCTTTGTCTTTCTTTGTTTCGGAGGAACCTCCTCAGTTCTCTGATTTTACTACTGTTGCTGGGGTATCCAGTAGAAGAACTGAGGTTGGGCTGGGGGACCACCCCTTTTATGCCATACACGACGTCGGGGGGTGGACCGACACCAGGGGCAGTTCCCCACTTTAGACTGCTAGCTAGAAGTTTTCCATGGGGTCCTGGTGCCTGCCAACTTCAGTCCTAATGATGTTACCTGCTGCAAGAGCTCCTATCAAAGATATACTGTTAGGGTAAGTTCTTACATAACTGTACTTTTCCACTGTCACAGAAAAGGAATGCATTTCCATGCTAACCAGCACACTGCTTGATGCTGAGCATTGCCAGTGCAGAGAAGAGGTGGGAGGGAGATAGGCATGATCTACCACCTAAGAGTGCTGCAGAGTCCGCTAGCAAGTACCCTAGCACTGTAGTATTCTGCCACCATGCAAGAGTTTCAAGGACTAGACAAGTGGGTCAGTGCAGGTTTGCCATAGCCTGATCAGTCGGAGGACAGCCATGCCACTGCTTGCATTGGCAGTGCAGATGCCAGCAAGAGACTGAAAGTGGGAGAACTGGGACACCATCTGTCTGATGGACCAAGACTGTTGAGAGCTGTGCTGTAAAGCCTTGCATTGAGAGGAAAGGTAATGTGTGCAATGTGCAAAAGAAGGTCCTGCCAGACAAACCTGATTGAGTTCTATGACTGGGTGACTGGGTGACCAGGGAGCTGGACAAGGGCCATGCAGTGGATATCCTTTACTTGGACTTCAGCAAGGCCTTCGACTCCATGCCACATGGGAGGCTGGGGGGAAGCTGGAATATGTAAGGGTGGGTACTAAGATGGTCAGGTGGTTCACTAACTGGCTGAAGAGCAGACAATAGAGAGTGGTGGTGGAGAGGAAACTCTCATCACCAAAAGCAGTAACAAGTGGGGTACCACAGGGGTCAATGCTGGGACCAGTGCTGTTTGGAATATTCATAGCAGATATCTCACATGGGACCCAGAGTAAGATCAATCTGTTTGCAGACGATACCAGGATGGGAGCTGTGGTGGATGACATTGAGGGGTGGAAGGGACTGCAGAAAGACCTGACTAAGCTACAGGAGTGGTCAGAAACATGTCAGTTGGGATTCAGTGCCAAGAAGTGTAAGGTAGTGCACTTCAGAGCCAAGAACCAGAGGAGGTGCTATCAGCTGGGAGGGGTACAGCTGGGGAGCACAGAAGAGGAAAAGAACCTGGGGGTGATTATAATGGGGAGTATGAACAACTTGACACAGTGCAGGAATGTAGTAGTGAAAGCAAACAAGATGATGGGCTGCATAGCAAGGGGGATCTCCTCTAGAAGGCGTAACGTGATCCTTCCCTTGTACAGGTTGCTGGTCAGGCCAGACCTGGAATACTGCATGCAGTTTTGGTGCCCATTCCTGGAAAAGGACATCAGGCTGTTGGAGGGGGCAACTAAGATGATCCAGGGACGGGAGGGGAATTCCTACGAAGGGAGGCGAAACATGCTTAACATGTATTCCTGGAGGAGAGGAGAGATGGGGGGATATGATCGAGACATATAAGTACCTGAAGGGGATGAACAAGGCTAATACAGGAGAGATATTCTGGATCAGAAGAGGGAGAGATACCAGAGGGTATCAACTGAGGTTGGAGGGGGGAAAATTCAGGAGAGAAATCAGGAGACATTACTTCACAGAGAGGGTGGTAGACAAGTGGAACACTCTACCAGAGGAGATGGTTTCGTGTAGGACGGTGGACTGCTTCAAGAGGGGTGGGACAGAGTGGGAGGGAAGCACTGTGAGGGGGTGGGAGGAGTGGGGCAGCTGCAAGGTGGCGGGCTAGCTGCTGTCGAAAGCAGACTTGCTAGACCATTTTCTGCCTACTTCTGCTGTCATTTTGTATGTTCGTAAATGGAGTCAGTACCTGGCTGTATCATTTGGCAAGTACTGTAATTTGCTCCATGAATTAGGACCTTTTGGCTGTTGTTAGTGTTTCCTGGGTTTGGGAAAGGCTAGCACTGCAGATTTAACATGCGTGCGAGAGTGCAGAGGAGTGCTTGTTGGGGGGAAGGAAGCAGCCAGTCCTACAAGTGAGAGGAGCTGCATTGCAGTGCCGGAGTGAGCATCATTCAGTGTAGCTGCAATTCAAATCTGTCCCTGTGAATTGGAGGCCTCCCAACAAACTAAAAAGGAAAAAACAAAAGGTTAGATAATGCATTTAACGTATTTTTCATTAATCGTCAAGCTGTTAGGGTTGGTGTGAGGGTGGAGGGTGATTTAAAAGTGAAAAAAAAGGTTTTTCTGCATCAGGGCAGTAATGGATGTTTAGTGTTTTATATAGCACTAACACGGCTGCCAGAATTTATTTTTTCAGATGTTTCTGGCAGGCATAGGAATTTGGGATGCACTGCATTCTGACTGAAAAAAAGTGCCAACACCAAGGTTACTGCTCTATAAATGGATGCCTGGAGGTTTCTTCTGACCAGTCAGGGTGCAGCAATTTCCCTACCCATTTTATAATGTCAACTAAGTATTCCCCTTCTGCAACACATATTGATGAGATGCCCATAGAAACAGGGAAGAACATGACATACAACTAGGGTTAACTTCATTGGGGGTCTCAGCCTCACTACTCTCATGTTCCCGCATTGTGACCACTCGTTCTGCCAACAAGCATCTGTGGACCGAGCCCAGGGTCACAACCTCCCTTGCTCAGAGATCACTCCCCTATAGAGCTCCCACCTGGTACAGTGAGCTGCCCCGGCCATAACCTCCATTCCCAATCTAGGACACTTCAAGACCATCCTAAAAAAACACATTCTCTCCTTGCGCCAATGCCAGTGCAGCTGCTAATCCTCCTAACTGACCTGCAAAGAGCTGCACTATGGCCGCTCCCCATTGACATTGCCACCAGTTGTATAGGACTAACTGTATAGGACATCTCTGATGCTGATCTCTGTCTCTGCTATATGACAATGCCCTAGAGGCTGCACCTACACTGTGACTATACCTCCTGTACTAATACCAATACCCTAGCTACTAAATGTATAGGTCAACAGCCACCCAGGCCACTATGTGTAAATACTTCCTTAAAACTGTGTTGTCTCACTATTGTATAGATCACTGTTACTACTATACGACAATGCCCCAGAGGCTGCACTTGTATTATAATTGTTCCACTGTAATAATATCAGTACCCTAGCTACTAAGTGTGTAGACTTTCAGCCACCTTGGCTATTATATGTGATTACTTGAACTGTAATGTCCCAGTAATGCATTATCTCTGAATGTATGACTATGCTGACGCGGAGCCTTTGTAAATGAGTCTATGACTCAAAGGGTTGTAATTCATATGCTTGACTAAATAAATAAATAAAAACATTTGAGCATGAATACAGCAGGACACATCTTCCAAGAATCCGTCTTTATCATTTATTCCCACCATGGGTCTGTGCTGGAGGCACTAGGACCCTGCGGGAGCAAAGTCTTTTCCATTCTACAGCTTGGGGGACTGGTGTTGGTACCAGTGCCACCCATGAGGTAGATGTGATGACATGGCACTTGTGGGCTGGCCAGTAAGCACTGCCAGCCCCCCACCTTCCTCATTTCTATTTTTTTCCACAAAGTGCACATCATGGGAGTGTTTGAAGTCGTCATTTGCAACTGCGTCTTGCTCCTTCCTCAGGTTGACATGGTTTGCTTGACGCTGTACCTCAGCAGCATCATTTCACTCGGTGCCATCTTTGTTATTTTCCTCTTTCAGTGCAGTGCTGAACCTTTTCCTTACTGTTTTTTGTTATTTCCCTCGTGGCACTATGTCCAGTTCCCAAGAGCATAAAAAGAAGTCTTTAAGAACAAGAAGCAGAAGGATATACCCCCACCACCACCAGTAATGTCAGTGCTCCTGTGGATGACACATCACTGTCTGGGACTGGCACAACATCTGCTGGACCTGTGCATTCATGACATGGACAGGTGCAATGCCTGTTTCTCCATGGATTACTGCAGCCTTGTTCCATGCATTGAAGTTGGGTCACAAGCATCCCTCTTTTGGAGACAGGAATTGCACAAGGGATGCCATGGTAAGGTCCCTTGGCTCTTCCCCTGAACCTCTTACCAGTACTGTACATACTGAGGGAGTCCAGGCCTCTCCTGGTACTCACCCTGCCAAGCCTGGGGGAGGGGTCTGGTGGACAGTTGATCTTCCCTGGGGAACTGGCTGAGCACCCCTCCCAGTCCATCAGCCCTTTGGGACAGTGGATGCCCCTGGTGGTGAGGACAAAGCTATGTGCTAGGTCTACATTGGTGGGCACCTTGACATTGTGGCCTAGTGACCCCTCAGCTCCTGGTACTCAGGCCTGTACTGGTGAGCAAGGCAATGCCAACTGCAAGGCTGGGCCCCTCCCATTGCCGTTCGTGGTGCCAGGAGAGGGAAGGCCTCCAGAGCTGGTCCTTCTCAAGCCCTTGAAGGGTATCACGTTTACAAGGCGACCGCAATTGAGTGCTTTCAAAATGGGTGACTCAATCACAGTTCCTGTGCACAGGGCTACCTGGCATGGTAGTGACTGGATATGGGGGGCTGGGGAATATAGCGATGGGATGTCACTATGTATACATGCGCATGGGGAGGAACCACGTCGTGTGATGGGCAGAAGGGGAGGGAAGGTTTGTGGGGTGTAGTGTGGCATTGGGCTGCTGAGCTGGCCGTGTGGTGTAGTGGGTAGGTGACAGGCTGGGGTTGGGAGGGTGCCCGGTTCGGTTCTGGAGTGCGGTGTGTCTTTGCACTAGGTTGTTTTGGGGGTTTTTATTACGTTTGCACCCCCAACACCCTTTGAATTGAGAATACTTGTTACCCCACATAACAGATATATCGGGCACCCTCTTGCAGTTCTCTGCGAGTGTACATTGCTGAAATTCATTTTTGGCAATGTACACTCACCCAAATGGCAATCGCCATTATCACATAGAACCGCTTTAAGTGGTCTGAATATTTTCTCCCAAGCTGTCGGAAGACCCATGAAAAGGTTTCGGTGTACATTGGGCCTGAGGAGGGGAATTGAGGAAGATGGGGGCCTTCCTGGGTCTGGTTCTGGGCCAGGTGCTTCTCGGGAGTTGGTTCTGTCGTTAGCACCAGGGATAGCGGCGGAACCCTTTGTGGTGCCATTTACGGTGCCGGTTCAGGTCCCAGTGCTGCTTCCAGTGTCTACCCTCTTCTTGGCACTATTCACAGTGCCAGGAGGGAGTCAGTGCCATTCACAGTACTAGTTCTGGCACCTCTTATCATGGAGACTGTGGCCTGTAGCCTGGTTCAAGGGGCAGAGCCAGTTCATGTGAGGGGAGGACTTTGGAGTCTGAGCCTGTGGGTCATTCCTTGGTTAGAGTTGGAGGGAGATCTAACAGGAGTCTCAGTGCCAGTTCATATCCCTTCTTCTCCCCAGAACTGTCTGACCCTATCATTGGTGGAGATTGGGGCCACCCCAAGGGATCTGCAGAGCCCTGCTGTCCCCACCTGGGGGCCTCCCCAGTGGGCACTGTCCCAAACATTCCGCAGCTGTTGGCTGCTCATTGACAGATAAGTTTGGCAGGCCCTCCCACTGGAGAGGTTCCCTGAGCATTCCCACAGCCCTGGCAGAGGATCTGGCCTGGTTTCACATAACTCTTCTCCTACCCCTCCTTCCCCTCTGCCAGGTATTTTTGGTCCTTTTGGTCTTCTTTCCTAGGACCAGTTCAGGACAACAGCCGGTGCCTTTTCTTACTACCACCATAGGGTAGACCAGAACATTTTCTAGCCTGAAGTCCCTGCACCACCACTCCTGACTGCAGCTCTTCATCCTCTCCCACTTTTTCCTCTGAGGAAAAGGACACCTCTGTTCACCTCTCCTCTGATGTGGAGCACACTCAGTACCGGCAGTTCCTTGGGAAGATGATGCAGGAGCTTGGCCTGTGACATTTGCTGGTTGCAGTACTGCTACACTGGTTCTGTCATTCCTTGGTGAATACAGCAGACTCCACAGTCATCCCTCCATGGCCTCAGTCTTTCATAGAGGCATCCAGCAACGTCTGGCTCCATCGCTTTGCCCATTCTCCAGCCCTGAGGAACGTCCAGCACAGGTATTGTGCTCCTGTGGGGTTTCTAGGTGCCATGCCACATCTGTCTTCTGGGATTCTGTTCCCAGACGCCCCTTCTGGGCATAGGTACCTGGTGCATGACTGCCCCCCTTGACTCGACTCTGCGAGGTTTGATGTTTGGGTTTTTTGCTGGAATGCATTATGATGTGTACCTCTGCAGATCAGGCCCCTTAGGTGACCTATGGTAGGCGCCTGTGGATGATGCTAGGTCAACTCTTAGTGTCACTACCAGACTGTGAGGCAACCAGGTAGGCCATTTGCCAAGAGCCTGGTGCTGGCAAGGTACCAAGCGAAAGTGTCCTATGACATCAACGAGGTAGCTTCCAGGCTGGTGGGAACTACAGTCTGCATTTGGCGGACAGCATAGCTTTGCCTTTCAAGGTTGGCAACCCTGACCTGGTGGTGGGTACTCAGCTTGCATTTCTAGGGGACTCATTTCTTCTCCCATAGGGTCAGGCATGAGCTGTCAGGGTGCTTTCCTGCCCCCTGGACTTTAGGAGGGCTGACTTTGCCAAAATGGGTGAGTGCCTAAGGAATGCACTCGCAAATGGGCAGGAAGGAGGGGTGGAAGAACAATGGGGAATAATAAAAACTGCCATCACAGAGGTAACAAGCCTTTGTGTGAAGCAAATTAACAAAACGAAACAATGTAAGAAACCACTATGGTTCTCAAAGGAAGTGCAGTGAAGGTTCAAGAAAAAGCATTCAGGAAGTACAAGGAATCACAGAAGGAGCAGGACAGGGAACTGTATCAGTTAAAGCAAAAGGAAGCTGGGAAGGCAGTCAGAACAGCAAAGGCCCAAACCGAGGAAAAGATAGCCAACTCAGTTAAGAAGGGGATAAAACCTTTTATAGGTACATCAGGGGCGAAGGAAGACCAAGGGAGGCTAGTGAGGCTTAATAAAGAGGAGGAGGGGTGGGCAGAGGGTGACTGTGAAAAGGCAGAGATACTAAACAAATATTTTTGCTCAGTATTTACAAAGGAAGTGGGAGGTACCTAAAACAAACAGTAGAAACACTCTGGATACAGAAGTTGATACCAGCCCATTTACAGAAGAAAGGGTTCTGAAAGAACTCTTAAAACTAAAGGTGGACAAAGCAATGGGGCCTGATGGGATTCATCCCAGAATTCTAAAAGAACTAAGGGTAGATAGAACTAGTGACACCACTGACTACCCTCTTTAACAAATCATGGGAGGATGGGGTGGTACCCAAGGACTGGAGGAGGGCAGATGTGATTCCCCTTCACAAAAGTGGGAGCAAGGCAGAAGCAGAAAACTACAGACCTGTTAGTTTAACCTCAGTGGTAGGGAAAATGATGGAATCACTTCTGAAGGAAGAATTGTTGAGTATCTAGAGGCCAGAGGGCTCAGGACCCAAGGCAGCATGGATTCACAGCGGGAAGGTCATGCCAGACAAATCTGATAGATTTCTTTGACTGGGTGACCAAAGTAGTAGATCAGGGAGGGACTGTGGACATGGCCTACCTAGACTTTAGCAAGGCATTTGACACAGTCCCACACAAAAGATTAATATACAAGTTAGCCAGCCTGGGAGTGGGTCCCAAGATGACAGCCTGGGTAAAGAATTGGCTGGAGAATAGGACACAGAGAGTAATAGTAAATGGAGTCCACTCTGAAGAAAGGGGGGTTACTAGTGGGGGTACCGCAGGGTTCAGTATTAGGACCGGTCCTCTTCAATGTCTTATAAGCGACATTGCAGAGGGACTGGAAGGAAAAGTATGTCTCTTTGCAGATGACACAAAGATCTGCAACAGAGTTGATGCACAAGGTGGGGTGGAAAGGATGAGAAGGGACTTGGCAAGGTTAGAGGAATGGTCAAATGTATGGCAGCTTAGATTCAATGCTAAGAAGTGCAAGGTAATGCACCTGGGAAACAAAAACCCAGGGGAAGAGCACACAATGGGGGGTGAGATACTAACAACAACAAAAATGGAAAAGGACCTGGGGATAGTCATATCAGATGACCTAAAGGTGGGCAAGCACTGTGAGAGGCAGCAAGGAGGGCTGGGGGATACTGGGATGCATAGGGAGGGCATCACCAGTAGAAAACAGGAAGTTATTATCCTCTGTACACACAGTTGGTGAGACCCCATCTGGAGTACTCGTGCAGTTCTGGAGACCCAATCTCTGCAAGGACATAGACAGGATGGAGGCTGTCCAGAGGAGGCAACTAAAATGGTGCAGGGTCTGCGGAAGACATATGAAGAGAGGCTTAAGGAGCTGAATATGTATAGCCTCGAGGAAAGGAGGGAGGGGGGACATGATAGAAACTTTCAAGTATCTCAAGGAATCAACAAAGTCAGAGGGTAGCATCTTTCAAAAGAGGTGTGCAAGAACAAGGGGCACAATTTGAAGATAGAAGGGGGTGGCTCAGAGGTAATTTAAGGAAGTATTTTTCACAGAGAGGGTGTGGATGCATGGAGCGGACTTCGGAGGAGGTTGTGGAGTCAAAACAGTGGTGGAATTCAAGCATGCGTGGGACAGTCATAAGGCAATTCTAGGGGGTGGGGGTAGGAAGAAGTAGGCTGCTGATTAACTAGGATCTGCAGCTTATCCAATAGGTAGGGAAATGGGCAGACTGGGTGGGCCAAGCGGTCCTTATCTGCCGTCAAAATCTATGTTTCTATGTTTCAGGCCACGGTAGCCTCTTCCTGCTCCTGACCTGTCTCTGGTCCCACCAGACCCATGAGGCGTCCCTGCCCTTATGTGATTACCACCCATAGAGGGCTGAGGGAACATTCATTTTCCTCAGGGTGAGCCAGCACCATCCTTGTAGGGTGGTAGGCTTGGTACCATGACCCGTTAGTGGGAATAAGTGGTAAAGACTGATTGGAAGATATTGAAATTACGTACCCACCATAATTCTTGATCTTCCAGAATATCTTCACCTCTTATTACCACACCTGCCAACCATTCCTTGCTCAGTTGGGAGCCAGGGCCTCATGGCAGTTCACTCTATCTCTTTTCTTTCCTTCCCTTCCCCTTCCCTCCTTCCTTCCTTCCTTCCCTTCCTCCATTGTAGCCTGTTCTGCCTGACTGGGACGATCTCACCCTTTAAAAAAAGTTAAGGAGAATTACCCTATTTTGGGGGTTCTATCCCACCAAGAAAAAAAGGTTGAAGGAAGTAAAAGGAATACTTTTCCTGAGAGAATGTTTTTTCCTCTCTTCCTTCTGTTATCCTCCCCTTCCTGTCTAACTTCCTCTTAGCTGCTGCTAGGGGTAATCAATCCTTTTTGGTCCTAGAAGCCTTGCCTAGGAGGTGAGGACATGCTGAGCTGTTATGTTTTTTTCCCTCTTCTTTCTCCCTTTCTTTTCCATAGGAATAGCAAAGTCATATCCCTGTTTTATTTTGTTTTCTTTCTTTTACTGTCTTGTACTGTTGTATAAACTCCTTTTTTCTGATTTCTTTTCCAACAGGAGATTCCTTTGGTCTCTCCTGCCTAGCCAGATCCACTTCCCGCAGCTGTTGTCCTTTCCACCTTTGCTGTCCATGTGGCCTTTAGGGTCTGGCGTCCCTTAACCTGCTACCCTTAGGCCCATTCTTAGCATATCTTTCTAAGTTAGTAGTCAGGTTGTATTGCTTTTATGATTTTATATCCTATATCCTTTTTGTGTCCCTTTGGGCTAGTTTTTCCTCGTCCCTCTCTCTCTCTCTCTCTCTCTTTTTTCTTTCCCACTTGTTTCTAGCCAGGCAAACGTAACCAAGGAAGGCAGGGGGGCCGGTGTCGGTTACTGGCCAGGCCACGAGAGCCACGTCACTGCTTCTGCCTCATGGGTGGAGGTGGTACCAACATCAGCCCTCTAAGCTGTAGGCTGCAGAAAAACGTTGCTCCCATGGGGTGCTAGTGCCTCCAGCACAGACCCTTTAGTGGTAATAAGTGATGAAGATACTCAGGGTAAGCCAGCTCTGCTCTTTTTGGGTGGAAAGCTTGGTACTCTGACCCATAGGTGGGAATAAATGGTGAAGATTGATTCTTGGAAGACATTAAAATTATGTACTCACCGTAATTCTTGATCTTCCAGAATATCTTACCATTTATTACCACACCCATCCAGCATCGCCTGCCCAAATAAGAGTTAGGGCCTTTGAGCAGCTCACCCTGGGTCTTTCTCTTCCTTATTCTCTTGCCGCTGTCTTTCAGGGTTTTAGGGGTTTCCTCTGCTCTACAGGGCCCTTCTATCTCCATTCTGTTTTTAAAAAAAAAGGTGGGAGCCAGCCTGGTGGTGCTTAGAGTTGAGGTGCAGGACGCCACACCTTGCGCTACACCGGTGACCTGGGTTCATGAATGAGCCTGGGTCATCGGGGGTCGGCTGAGGGGGGGCAGGAGTGGGACTGAGCAGTCCTATGGCACACTCTCCTCTCCCAGGGAAGGTTTCGCATCCATGGCTCACTGCCATCTGGAGTTCTTGGGTGGCAGGGCAGTTGGGAGCTACATGGGTGTGGAGGGTGGTGGCAGGAGTCTGGAGCAGAGGCACGTCCTTGGTCCCATAGCATGTTGTTGTCCTTGGGGGAATTGGGGTAAGCAAGAAAAACCCGCTCTGTGCCTCATGATCCTCTAGTCGGCTCCAGATGCAGCCTACGAAAGTGCCAGTTGGTGTCTCCCCCAGGGTAGCCCACCATGAGGGGCAATTTGCAGGGTTGGCAGTCCCATGGAGAGGCGTGTCCAGAGCTTGGGGGGGGCCAGAGGTGAAGTAATGCCAGAGGGATGGAAAAAGTATAAATAAAAATAATAAGGTGGGAATAAGGGAGAAAGACACCATTTTGGGGGTTCCTATCCCCCCACCCCCCAAAAAAAAAGAACTGGAAAGCTAAATCTGTACAAAAAAAAAGGTTTTCTCTGAGGGAATTTTATTCCCTCCCCTTTCTCCATCCTCCTCCTCTTCCTCCTTTTCTCTCCTTGATTTCTATCTCTGCCTGCACTAGCCCCCTGGGCAGTGCATTCCATGGCTCCACCACCCTCTAAGTGAAGTAGTACCTCCTCCTTTCTCCCCTGAATCTCCCCCCCCCCAGCTTCCACCCATGCCCTCTAGTGCCCCCCTTCGCCGAGGACCCGACTGCTCCTTCCCTATTTATCCCCTTCATGTACCTGAAGACCTCTGTCATGTCCCCCGTCCCTTTCTCTTCCAATGTGTACATATTTAGCTCTTGAGCCTCTCCCATAGGTCCTGTCCCCAAACCCCAGATAATTTTGGTTGCCCTCCTCTGGACCCTCTCCAGGAGTTCAGTGTCCTCTTTAAGTGTGGCCTCCAAAGCTGCACGCAGTACTCGGGGTCTTGAGCATCACCAAGCAGTTATACAGAGGAGTATCACTTCCTTCTTCTGGAGGTGATCCTTAGCGATGCATCCCAGCATCCTGTTGGCCTTGGACACTGCCCTCCTACAAGTCTCAGAGTTGTTCATCTTGACATCCACCACCACCCCAGGTCCCTCTCAGCCATTGAGACTTGTAGCATCCCCCCTTCCCAGGGTGTACACTTGGCCCGGGTTTCTGGCTCCCAGGTGCAGTACCTTGCATTTCCCTGCATTGAACCTCAGCTTCCACTTTCTAGACCACCTTTTCAGAGCCTCCAGGTCCCCCTGTGGGGCCACCCTCCCCTCCTCCCCATCCACTACTGCCCCCAGTTTTGAGTCATCTGCAAAGAGACTCATCTCATTCCTGATATACTTCCTTATGTCAGAGACATAGGCGTTGAACAGGAGGGGCCGAAGGACCGATCCCAGAGGGACTCCACTAATGACCCTTCTTGGGGATGAGACTATCCCGCCAACGACGACCCTCTGGGTCCAGTCCTGGAGCCATTTTCCTATTCATCTGATCATCTGGTTCCCCACCCCCATTTCTCCCAGCTTATCCAACAGGCCCCCATGAGGAACGGAGTCAAACGCCTTGCTGAAGTCAAAAAAGAGGACATCAGCCGGTCTACCCAGGTCCAAGGCACTTGTCACCCAGTCATAAAACTCCACAAGGTTTGTCTGACACGATTTCCCTGGGACAAATCCATGCTGCCTATTGTCCAGAAACCCCAACTTTTCCAGGTCCCCCCCAGCCTGTCCTTGACAATGCCCTCCATCAACTTGCTCACCACCGATGTCAGGCTGACGGGCCTGTAGTACCCTGCCACCTCGCTTGATCCCCCTTTGTGGATAGGCACTATATGCGCTGCCTTCCAATACTGGGGCACCCACCCTGTCCTCAGAGAGATGCTGAAAGGCTCCGACAGGTGTTTCCAGGACATCCACCAGTTTCATCAGCACTCTGGGATGTAATTTATCTGGCCCCGGTGCTTTCTCTGTCTTAAGGGACCTGAGGGCTTCCCTCACTCTCTCTCTCTCTGCCATGATTTCCACCTCTGCCACCTCGTCCCCCTGCTTTGCCTTCCCCCCTGCTGCCAGTGATGGCCCCCCCCCCAGACCCGCTGATCGGTAAGGGTTCCCCCCTTCCTCAGTTTCACCATCTCCTCCCATGCATGATGCAGGCCCCCCATGTTCCTTTGTGAAATCTGAGGTGAAGTACTCATTCAGTACCTTGGCCTGCTCCCCCATGTCTTGTGCCCATCCCTTCCCTGTTTTAATCCTGCTAATCTGCCCCTTCACCCTTCCCCAGTGTATCTAAAAAACCCCTTGTTCCCTCTCCTAATTTCCCTGGCCAGGTTCTGCTCCTTCCTTGCCTTAGCCACCCTCACCACCCTAGTGACCCTTCTGGCCATCAGCTTGTACTCCCCTCAATCCCTTTCACTCCTTGAGCACTTGAAATGCCTATAAGCCACCTTCTTTCCCCTCACCACCTCCTGAACCTCCCTGGTCCACCAACAGGGTTTATGGGTCCTATCGCATTTTCGTCTTACTCTTGTACAGGTGCTGGTAGCATCGTGCACCCCCCTCCAGATGATTTCCCACCTACTGTCAGCGTCCATGTCTGGCCCAATCCCATCCAAATACTTCTTAAGGATCCTTCCCATTTCCTTGAAATCCGCCCCTCTGAAGTCAGTTACCTCCATCTTTGTACAGCCTTCTACCCCTCCTAGGTCCAGGCAGAACCAGACCGTGGCATGGTTGCTCCCCGCCAATGAGTACTTTACCTCCAGGCCCCCAATCTGGTCACTGTCTGCCAGGACCACATCCAGTATCCATGCCTCCCTGGTCAGTTCCCCCACCTGCTGAGTTAGGAACGCATCCTGAAAGACATCCGACAACCTCTGTTCCCTGGCCACCGAGGATGTCATAGTCTCCCAGTCCGTTTCTGGCATGTTTAAGTCCCTCAACACCACCGCCCTTCCCCTGCCCAAACTGCAGTGTCTCCCCACATCTGCCACCAGACTCTCCGGCTCCTCCGCCAGCATGGGCGGTCTATACACCTCCTATTTTTACTCTCTCCCCCTTGTTATCAAGGTGACCCTGCTCGCCTCCACAGTTCCCTCTGCTTCCTCCATTCCTCCTCCTATGCCTATGCAATTTTTGACTATTATTGCTACCCCTCCTCCCCTTCCCTTCCTGAACATGATGTAACCCTCCAGGTTCATGTCCCAGTCGTGCCCTGCGGTGGCCCAGGTTTCAGTAACCACTGCCACATCCACCTTTCCCTCAGTTAGCATCGCCTGGAGCTCAGGCATTTTATTGCCCAAGCTCCTGGCATTTAGCAGGACTACCTTCCACCCTTTCCGTATACTTCCATTTCCCCTGCTCGCGTTCCCATGGGGATTCCATCTTCCCCCGGTCAGCACCTTACCAGTTGGCCTTTTACTGCATTCTTCCAGCTCCACAGGGGGGGTGGAGACAGATTTCCTCCTATCGGACCCCCTCGACAGCCTTTTCTCCCATCCCTCCCCCTTCACAAGTTTAAACCCCGCCTTTACCAATGAACCCCTCTATTTTCAACTTAAGGATTTCCCTCCTTTACAAACTGAGATGGAGCCTATCTCTAGCATATAGCCCCTTATCCTCCCAGGTCTCCCCCCAATCCCCCATCAACCCATACCCTCTGGCCCCACACCACTCCCTGAGACACTGGTTTATTTCCCTAATCTTCCTCTTGTGTTCCCCACTAGCCCTTAGCACCGGCAGGATTTCCGAGAATGAAATCACTCATCCTATGTCATGGCAGACCCTGGCAAGCTCCCTGAACCTTGCCTGTGTCTCTAGCTCACTATTTCCCTCTATGTCATTGGTGCCCAGGTGGACCAGTATGTCCGGGGAACCTCCCCAATCCTTTGCCAGCTGATATACCTCATGCTTGGCCCTGTGCACCGTTAGTCCAGGGAAGCATTTTGCTCTAACCGGGTAGGCTTCCCCCTCCCAGGACTGGATTAACAAGTTGTGGTGCCCTGGGCAATTTCAAATTGTGGGGCCCCCTGTGACTTGACCAATAGGCTGGGGGAGGCCCCCAAAAGCTGAATGATTTTCAGTGCTTTAAAATGTATTTGGAAGAGTTTCCAGCTACTCTGAATGCCATTCTTGGGGTGGAAATAGAAGGTGGTTGTTTGATGTTGGATGGCTGGAATACATTCACTCTGAGTCAGTCAGCACCCAAGCAAAACCATGTGTTATTGGCCCCTTCACACCAATATCTTCATAAACAGCTAAGTACACTAGCATGTGCCTTTGGATCCCAGTTCTTGAGTACAGATGTAGTGATAAAGGTAGAGAGAGTGAGGACAGGGCTTTTAGCATTGGGGTGGGTAATAGCCCCTACTGCTCTACCTCTTGCCCATGCAGTCTGGACAGCCTGCCAATGACATTTAAATGTGTTATCCATCCTTAGATCAGTGGACTGGACTGTGTACCTGGTGTTGTGTCAGGCAGCAGGTAGTGGTGGGTGCTGTGAGGGACAGTTGGAAAGTAACCCAGCTACAAGCCTGTTGCAGCTACTGTGAATGTTTGCTGGGGTCACACAACTAGCCAGCAATCACAGCAATGAATGGACCAGAGTAACTTTGGCTGCCTGCCTTACAGAACATCACTGACTGGTGGCATGATGACCCATGGTCACAAACAAAGCACTGGGGGAAGAAGTGAGAGAAGCTGGCTGGCGCAATGAGAGAGTCCGAATTTCTCCCACTACCTCTTACTATTAGTATTATTCTAAATAAAATGAAGTGAGAAGAGGCTCATACACTTGAGAAGAGGGTACTGCATGTCATACAGTATGATCCTTTTAATCTCACATCATTTTATTTAGAATTTTTTTTAAGTAGCTAACACATTTGTGTTACTAACACAAATTTCTGACAGAAATAGTTGCACTCACTTAATTACTTGCAGTCAGAGTTGTTCATTGGGAGCATTATTATTATTATTTTTTTACCTGATAGAAGAACTCAGGAAATACTGCTTGTGCTCCTTGCCGGTGGGTCCTACTAGTACTACTTGATGTCCGGCTGTCTCAGTCTTTCTCTCAGACATGAGGCGGTGGTGAGCACGTTCTGTTTGTTCTGCACTGCTTTGTGTCTGGATGATAATTCAGCTGCTGTGCTACTGTTGCCACTTTTGTTTGTTTATTTTTTTTTTGGGGGGTGGGGGTTATTAAATATTTTTGACAGGACCAGGACCTCGAGACCTGAGTCATGGTTCACAACTGGATGGACTAGACCAAGTCGACATGATGGTCATGGCCAGGGCAGGCCAGACAGTGGGCCTAGTGACAGGTCGCAGATGCACTTTTGCTCGATCATCAATGACAGCAGGATGGAGTCATGGCTGTCTGAGGGAATGGGTCTGTGGTGGCACGTGGTGCCATTTTCTATTATCCAGGCAGGACTTCAAATGAGTGGGACGTGATGGTACCACCACGCAGTGACGTACAGACGGTGCATGATGCACGGACCACCTGAGGGCAGGGGGGACAGAAAAGGTCAGGTCCGGGTGTGGGGAGGGCTGCAAATCATCAACGGACATGGACCTCATTTGGAGCAATTTCATTGGCCAGCATCGCCCCAGAGCCAGAGAGAAGTCTGTGAGGAAACAAAAATGCCTGAGCTGTTTGGACGGTTGAGGGAGGTGGCGGGGCAAATGGTTGGTGGCGCCAGCAGCCACGGATGATCAATCAGTCAATCAATCTTTATTTATAAAAAAGTCACTTTTCCAAAACCAAGGTGCCTGTACAACAAAATAAAACAAAGCAAAATTGCATACATTATATAAATTCCAATAAATATAAAACCACATAAAAAACACTTCAATTACCAAATGCCAGGTCAAAAAGATAGGTTTTTAATGCAGTTTTAAAACTCTGGACGGTTAGGCAATCTCGTACCCGATGAGAGAGAGAATTCCACAGGGACGGAGCAACAAAGCTAAATGCCCTTGCTCCCGATGTCTGCAAACGTACCCTGGGAACCTCTAGCAATCCCTCATCAGTGGATCGGAGAGGACGGGAGGGACAGTATGGACAAAGGAGATCTTTCAGGTAGCTCGGTCCCTGATCGTATAGGGCCTTATAGGTTAACAAAGCAACCTTAAAGGTGATGCGCCACTTAATCGGGAGCCAGTGCAGATTGCAGAGCACAGGCGTTATATGATTGGCTCTTGAAGCACCAGTCAACAGCCTGTCAGCTGCGTTCTGCACCAGCCGCAAGCGGAGGATATTGACCTCTGACAGCCCTAGGTAAAGGGCATTGCAGTAGTCAAGGCGGGAGGTAACGAAGGTGTGAACCAACGTTGGAAGATCGTCGGGAGGAACCAGATATTTCACCCGGGCGATATTTCTCAGATGGTAAAAAGAGGTTTTAACAACTGCTGACACCTGTGATTTCAAAGTCAGACAGTTATCAAACATAACGCCCAGGTTCCATACCTGGTCTGAGGTAGCTAGCTGGACACCTCTGAGCCACAAGCCCGAAGGTGAACCTGCCAACACACCCACCTCATGACAGCCCGGGTTCACAACCAACACCTCGGTTTTTTCAGGGTTCAACCTTAGCCAGCTCATGTTCATCCAGGCCTGGATTTCAGCCAGACAGCTGTTGAGCACCAAAATGGCATCATCCTGTTCAGGGACAAAAGACATGTATAGCTGAGTATCATCGGCATAGCAGTGAAAACTCAAGCCATACCGTCTAATAATCGTCCTAATGGCAGCATATACACTGTAAACAACATGGGCGCTAAAATGGATCCCTGCGGAACCCCACAGAGCAGGGAGAATGGAGCTGAGGTACAAACCCCAGAAACTACTCTCTGAGTCCTACCCGTGAGGTAGGATTGAAACCAACTGAGGACAACACCTGATAGTCCACAGATAAACTGCAGGCGATCCAGCAGCACACCATGGTCGACAGTATCAAATGCTGCAGAGAGATCAAGAAGGACCAAGACGGAATGAGTCTTTCGATCTCTCGCTATCAAGAGGTCATTTAGTACCTGAACAAGAGGCCGTCTCAGTGCTATGTCTCTTTCTGAAACAGGACTGGAGAGAATCATAGATATTGTGGATGGTCAAATGGTCATCCAACTGTAAAACCACCAGCTTCTCAATGATACCCAAAAATGGAAGGTTAGAGACAGGCCTGTAGTTTCTAAGCCAGTCAGGATCCAAGGAGGGCTTCTTAAGAAGAGGCCTGAACCACGGCCTCCTTAAGAGAAGCTGGAAAAATTCTCCTCTCCAAGAATAATCTGACAATCTCAGCAAGGACTGGGCTGATAACATCAACGCAGCCAAAAAGCAAATGCATAGGGCCCAGATCCACACTACAGTTGGTAGGACATAAAGTCTGGATAACCATCACAATATCACTGATTGTAGGCTGATCAAAGTCACACCACTCAAACTTAGGGTCCGACATCTCCTGCCAACCACTGCTACTCCCTACAGAAAGGGTCATGCGGACCTCAGACCTGATCGTGGCAACCTTATCCGTGAAGAATCGAGCAATCTCCTCACACTGCTCTTGTGAAAAAGCATTTCTGGGCTGAAGACAGAGTGGATTGCACAATCTGTTCATGGTCCAGAAAAGCTGGGCTGGTCGATTCTGCATGGCAGCAATTTCCCTGGACAGGAATTCTGCCTTCTTATGAGAAATTGTTGATTGATAGACCAAATAATGGTCCATCAAACTAAGCCTGTCACACTCCAGGCCAGATCTCCACCATCGCCTCTCTAGCCTTCATCCAACTCTCCTCAACTCCCTCAGATCCTCATCAAACCATGGAGACCTAGAGCAAAGGGAGAGCAGACGAACACGATCCGGAACAATGGAATCCAGGCCCTCTGTCATTGCCTTATTATAGGCAAGCACAAGATCCTCTGGATCCACGCATTCTCTCGGCATGCCCGATAGGTCAAGCTCCGCCATCAGGCCATCTGAGGATACACCCCTCAAAATGCGGTGCTTGACCATCTCCATAGGGGCAGACCTCTTAGGGAGGGCCTCAAAACTGAAGCTGATGGAATGATGGTCCGACCACCAGACTGGTTCCACCACCAAGTTGGATATTTCCATCCCCAGGAGGAACACCAAGTCCAATGAATGACCATCAATATGGGTTGAGGAGGAAATAACCTGTGTGAGGCCCAGGAAATTCATTAACTGGAGGAAGTCTTGTCCAAACTGCGAGAGTTCATCATCGACCCAAGCATTGAAATCCCCAAGGATCAACACCCCCCTTCAAGGTTTACTGACATAGTGGTAAGGTATAGTAGTCAGGGAAGAAGGAAAAAAAGAGGAAATCAGTGGCCCCTGAAACTATGGGGCCCAGGGCAATTGCCCTTCTACCCTATGGTTAATCTGGCCCTAACCCCTCCCTATCCCATTTGATACCCCTGATCTTGGAATCACTCAACAGGAGCACTCTGACCGCCCCTTTCCCTCAATTTCCTTCCCTTCCATGTCCTTCATCCTTTCTACCGGCCCCTTCCCTCAGCCAGCTCCTAGCTCCTCCCCCTATCTGGGTGCCACCTGCCGCCCCCTCCTTATTTACCCTGGCCACCCCCTCTCCTCCGATCCTATGCCTCTCCTCCTCCTCCTGAGTATCCTTCTGTACCCCGCTACCCCCCTGACACTGCTCACGGCTGGTCCTCCCACCCCATCTGCTATACTTGCCTGGCTCGTCCTCACTTCCTTCCCATCTCCGTTCAGCCCCTCCTTGCCTGTCATGCTCCCCTGGCCTAAACCCTCAGCTCCCTTTGCCGTATCATCCTTGTACTTCTGGTCCCTCTCCTTGCCCTTTCCTCCCAACTAGTCCTTCTCCTTGCGCTTTCCTCCCTCTACCCCTCCTCTTCCAGCTGTGATCCCCCGCTCCCCCCATTTTCCCATGTTCCAAGTTCCCCCCGTTCTTCCTGCTGTCCGGCCCCTGCCTCCTGCCTCCCACTCCCTTTCCATCTCTAACCACCCCTGTCATGGCTATATCACCCCCTCATCGTTAAGCAGAAGAAGAGAATTGAAGCGGTTACTGACCTCCTCCCATTGCTTCCTTCTGTCCAGCCCCAGCCATCTGCCTACTTCCATGAGAATGTCCTCCCTTTGACCCCCTCTGTGAGGGTCCTCAGATACCTGCCTGCTTCCTTGGTAGTGTTCTCCTTTTGGGTCTCCTCTGTCAGGGTCCCTATGTGACCCCAGGGTACTCTCCTGCACTCCTTTCCCTATGCCCCCGCCCCTAGTGCTTTGTGCAACCCCGTGGGAGAGCCCCTGCCCTTTTCCCCAACCATACCTCCCCTCTCCATCTGTCTCCTAATCCCCTCAACCTCCTCCCTAAGTTGTGCCAGCTGGTAGCACACTGGGCAACCACCGAACTTCCAAGCCCAGTCCAGTATCATGGCCGCCCCACACCCTGTGCACCCCACCACCCTCCCAAAGATGCCGGCCCTAATGACGTATGGTCCCATCCCCCTCCAAGTAGGTTTCCTTGGGTGAACCACCAGGTTCCCCACTAGTCCAATATACACCCCTACCCACTAATCAGGTCACCCACTAATCCTAGATACAGTCCCACAGTAAACAGGTACCCCCATTACTAGGTGCTGTACTACACAGTAAACTTATAGGGGAAGTGTACAACTCCCTAAACTCCTCTGTCCCAGCCTTTAAACCCAACCCCCAGTGGCTAGAATTACATGAACTGCACCTGAAGCCTTTTCCTCCAATTGCAAGGCAGATGTTCCCCTATAAATGAGCGAGCTCTGGGGAGGGAGGGGTGGGGAGCGTGGGATTAGGACCCACACCTGACTCTCACGAGAGTGTATCAGCCCTGTGTCTTCCCCTTACTGCACCTTCAAGCACTACCAGGTAAGAAAATCTTTCAAGTCTACTTACTCTTCCAGCCTCGGGCTAAAAGCTTATTCCCCCTTCACTAACTGAAGACTGACTGAGCTGGCAGTCACACCTTGCATTCAAACAGCACTAATCCCCTCTAATATGATGCCTGCACTTACAGGCCATATAGCAACTTTTAAACACACACAAACACCAAATTGTTTGAATCCCTTCCTCCTGCCCAAACTAAATGCAAAAGCAATAAAAGGCTGCCCAAACTAAATGAAAAAGCATAATAAATGGCAGTTAAGACCAGCCCTCAAATACAATTACAAACACACAGAATACCAGCTATGAAAATATTTTAAGTCTGCTTACTCTCCCAGCCTCCAGCTAGAAGCTTATTCCCCCTTCACTAACTGAAGACTGACTGAGCTGGCACTGGGATGCTATTACCTGTGCTTGACCTCCACTATAATTGTTTTCAATTGTTGGGGCACTACTGCAGTTTGCTGAAGAAGAGTTACGCCTCACGCCAATGTGTGTAACATTTTTTCTGCAAATGCAGAAAAAACCTGGCTGAGAACAGCCTTTGAGGGGATGTGCCATTCTTATCAATTACCTTTTTTTCCTCAGGAACATCTGCAGCTGCACTTTTTTCCCCAGTCCATAGTGTATTTTTTCTGCAGATGCGAAAGTTTTGTGAATAGCGCTCAGAGCAATTACTCCTTTTTTTCTGTAGCTACTGAAGTTTTGGGGACTTCGGGAAGGTTTAGTACCTGCAGAAAGCTTTGTGAATCCCAACTCATCAGCAGTGATTAAATCAGTGCTACTTCTGCCTGCCTGCCAGGACCTGTTATAACGAGGAAGGTGTTATAAGCAGGATTTTAATTAATAGAGCATTCTGCTTTTCAATGCACTGTTTGAGAGCTGTGGCCTGTTATGGGGCTTTAAATCAGCAAAATATTATTAACTTTAGACAGTTGTCATAGTATCATTAAGCAGAGAATAATATATGTGCAGTAGTACATTGCAAGTTATGTTTTTACACATCCAAGGTGTGTGTTGCTTAATCAACCATGAGAGTGAAGCTTGAGCAGCTTATAAAGCAACACATGTGGAGGGTGCATCAAAAGAAAAACAAGTAGTTATACTGCCCATCATTTATTTTTTTTATACTCTAAGTATTGTTCTCTGCTTTCTGTTGCGATTATCAGTTTTATTGACTGACCACGTTAGCCCATCTTGTACTGTTGCATTGCTATTGTTTTGGAATGTCTTGTTGTCGCTGTTTTTATTGTATTGTACTTTTCCAGGTCGTACTTGAAAATAGGTATCTTTATGCCTAATGCACTTACCTGGTGAACAAAAGCAAATAAAGAAAGAAACTGAATGTGTCTTGCAAGCAAATTAGTTGATATGGCTCAATTCTTCTGCCAAGTCGCTGCTTACAGTGGTTAATGTCATATCTTGGCTTTGCTCTGCCCAGCATTTATTTAGCTGTACCAGCCGATGGCATATTGAATTGTACTACATTTATTCATTTAGTTTATTGATACCTGGAAAAATGGATAGGGACTAATAACACTGTTTTTCATCATGTCCTTGTGCAGTGGTCCCAGTCTCTTGCCAGTGCGCTCTACCTGCTGTAATTTTAGAATATCACTGGTAGATTCATCAGCTAATGCAGGAAGTCCAGTGGAAGGGGAGGGGTTGGAGCAGACTTATTGATCGTGCTGCAGGTTATTTTTGTATTCTATAAGCATTTACATACTGGAAGTTAAAAGGCTGTTTAATTTTACTTTACAGGGAATTTCTTTATACATTGCATGTAAAAGTGAATGTTTCTTAAATGCTGCCAGGTCATAAATCATCTTTTTCAGTCATGATAGTAAATTGAAATTGCCTCAGGATGTGCTAAAGATATTCACTCATGACAATTCTTTCCTAAACCAGGTTCAAGCATATATCTGGGGGTATGGCTGGACAGCCAATGCAAATGGCATATCTGTTTTGATAAACTGGCCAAAGATTTGGGTCAAAAGCTTGGTGTAGTGTATTCAATAAGAAACTGTTTGCCATAGGAAGCTAGAAGACATACTGTGAATGCCAGGATTATGCCTGTACTGGACTGTGGTGATTTTTTTTACAGGAAGGGAGCAGGGACAACTACATTTTCTGTGCAACAGGTTTGCCTATTTCATTCTGGATGTTCCTTGTACTAGACATTACTGCTTACTATTCAGATTTGATCTGGTTATGATTAGAGGACTGTTGACACCTGCATTTATTGAATTTCATGTATAAGTGCTATTAAGGCTTGGTACCTAAGTATATGTTGATTAGGAGGATAACCGAGGATTATGAGATTAGAGCAGTGCAGAAGGACTTTGTAGAATTGGGGAGGGGCCTAAGACAAGTAGCACACACAGTATCCTTCTCAGAGGTGCTGCCTGTCAGTGGCATGGGTGAGGCGAGGGTACTTTGCACCACGCAGTTTAATGAATGGTTGAAAAATGGTGTGGAGCACAGGGGTTTGGCTTCATTGGGGACTGGGGTTCCACCTGAGGGACACCAGCCCATACTGGCAGGATGGTCTGCATCTGTCCAGGAAGGGAACAAGTCTTTTGAGCAATCAGTTTAAATGCTTCATTGGCAAGCTTTTAAAGTAGTCAAGGGGAGACACTGATAAGCAGCAGGAAAATCCGCCTCCCCTACAAAACAGGGTACTAAATAAGAAAAAGACCAAGGTAGAAAGGTCAGTGGGGGATGCTGCAACAGAAGGTAAAGCCATCAAAAAATGGAGAGCAATGAGTACCAATGCCCATAGTCTGAGTAACAAGCTTCCTGAATTAGTGGCCTTGATGGAGGAGGAACATCTGGATATCGTGGCAGTCACAGAAACATGGTACACACAAACCATGACTGGGATGTAAACATAACAGGATACACTATCTACAGGAGGGACAGGGAGGGTAAAAGAGGAGGAGGAGTAGCTCTTTACATAAGGGAAGGAATCAAAGCAACAGAACAAAAGGGTAAACAGGGAGGAGAAGAAGCACTGTGGGTAAATTTGGAGACCGCAATGGCACCACAATACGCACAGGGGTTAGATACAGACCTCTGCAGGGGGAGGAAATGGACAAGGAAATGATAGAAAGTATACTTAGAATGGCAGAAAAGGGGAGATATTGCTGATGGGTGATCTGAATATGCAGATGTTAACTGGAGTGCAGTTGCAGCAGCCACTTCTAAGAGTGAGGGTTATTCTAGATGCCTACAGGGGCATGCCTTAGACAACTAGTATTGGAGCCCACTCGAGAGGAGCAATCTTAGACCTGGTTCTCTCAAATGGAGATGAAGAGGATCACAGATGTAGAAGTGGGTAGCCATCTGGGAACTAGCGACCATCGAACAGTATGGTTCACAATAAACACAAGCAATAGATCAAGCCATACAAAGACAAAGGTACTGGATTTTAGGAGGCTGACTTTGTCAAAATGGGTGAGTGCCTAAGGAATGCACTAGCAAATGGGCAGGAAGGAGGGTGGAAGAACAATGGGAATAATAAAACTGCCATCACAGAGGTATCAAGCCTTTGTGTAAAACAAATAAACAAAATGAAACGAGGTAAGAAACCACTATGGTTCTCCAAAGGAAGTGGCAGTGAAGGTTCAAGAGAAAAGAAAGCATTCAGGAAGTACAAGGAATCACAGAAGGAACAGGACAGAGAACTGTATCAAGTTAAGCAAAAGGAAGCTGGGAAGGCAGTCAGAACAGCAAAGGCCCAAACCGAGAAAAGATAGCCAACTCAGTTAAGAAGGGGGATAAAACCTTTTATAGGTACATCAGGGAGCGAAGGAAGACCAAGGAGAGAGAGTGAGGCTTAATAAAGGGGAGGAGGGTGGCAGAGGGTGACTGTGAAAGGCAGAGATACTAAACAAATATTTTTGCTCAGTATTTACAAAGGAAGAGGGGGAGGTACCTAAAACAAACAGTAGAAACACTTGGATACAGAAGTTGATACCAGCACATTTACAGAAGAAAGGGTTGTGAAAGAACTCTTAAAACTGAAGGTGGACAAAGCAATGGGGCCTGATGGGATTCATCCCATAATTCTAAAAGAACTAAGGGTAGAACTAGTGACACCACTGACTAAACTCTTTAACAAATCATGGGAGGATGGGTGGTACCCGAGGACTGGAGAAGGGCAGATGCGATTCCCTTCACAAAAGTGGAGCAAGGCAGAAGCAGGAAACTACAGACCTGTTAGTTTAACCTCAGTGGTAGGGAAATTATGGAATCACTTCGAAGGAAAGAATTGTTAAATATCTAGAGGCCAGAGGGGCACAGGACCCAAGGCAGCATGGATTCACAGCAGGAAGGTCATGCCAGACAAATCTGATAGATTTCTTTGCCTGGGTGACCAAAGTAGTTGATCAGGGAGGGGCTGTGGACATGGCCTACCTAGACTTTAGCAAGGCATTTGACACAGTCCCACACAAAAGATTAATATACAAGTTAGCCAGCCTGGGAGTGGGTCCCAAGATGACAGCCTGGGTAAAGAATTGGCTGGAGAATAGGACACAGAGAGTAATAGTAAATGGAGTCCACTCTGAAAAAAGGGGGGTTAGTAGTGGGGTACCGCAGGGTTCAGTATTAGGACCAATCCTCTTCAATGTCTTTATAAGTGACATTGCAGAGGGACTGGAAGGAAAAGTATGTCTCTTTGCAGATGACACAAAGATCTGCAACAGAGTTGATGCACAAGGTGGAGTGGAAAGGATGAGAAGGGACTTGGCAAGGTTAGAGGAATGGTCAAATGTATGGCAGCTTAGATTCAATGCTAAGAAGTGCAAGGTAATGCACCTGGGAAACAAAAACCCAGGGGAAGAGTACACAATGGGGGGTGAGATACTAACAACAACAAAAATGGAAAGGGACCTGGGGGTAGTCATATCAGATGACCTAAAGGTGGGCAATCAATGTGAGAGGGCAGCAAGGAGGGCTGGGGGATACTGGGATGCATAGGGTGAGGCATCACCAGTAGAAAACAGGAAGTTATTATCCCTCTGTACAGACAGCTGGTGAGACCCCATCTGGAGTACTGTGTGCAGTTATGGAGACCCAATCTCCGCAAAGACATAGACAGGATGGAAGCTGTCCAGAGGAGGGCAACTAAAATGGTTCAGGGTCTGCACCGGAAGACATATGAAGAGAGACTTATGGAGCTTAATATGTATAGCCTCGAGGAAAGGAGGGACAGGGGACATGATAGAAACTTTCAAGTACCTCAAGGGAATCAACAAAGTCCAAGAGGGTAGCATCTTTCAAAAAAGAGTGTGCAAGAACAAGGGGCACAATTTGAAGATAGAAGAGGGCGGCTCAGAGGTAATTTAGGAAGTATTTTTCACAGAGAGGTGGTGGATGTATGGAACGGCCTTCCAGAGGAGGTTGTGGAGTCACAAACAGTGGTGGAATTCAAGCATGCATGGGACAGTCATAAGGCAATTCTAGGGGGTTGGGGTAGGAAGAAGTAGGCTGCTGGTTAACTAGGATCTGCAGCTTATCCATCAGGTAGGGAAATGGGCAGACTGGGTGGGCCAAGCGGTCCTTATCTGCCGTCAAATTCTATGTTTCTATGTTTCTAACCAGGTCAGAGTTGAGATCAGCTGAAGGGGCTGAATATGTGGTACGTCATATGAAAATGCATAAAAGAAGCACCTCATCTGTCTATCAGGGTCCTCACTTGTGCACTCCTCCCACAATCTCCGAGTTGGTGAGCACCAAACCAAGTACAGCTGCCTGTTTAGTGGGTGCGACAGCTATGTCAACTGCAACCCTAATGCCTGCCTACCCATAGAAGATCCCTTGCTTGTTCTTATAGCTGTTAGAAATTCTAAATGTGATTCCAGGTCTCCTATTGCCTCTGCTTATGGTAGGCATACCCATATGGAAATCCACATTACTAGAACTGAGGCCTAATTCTGAATCAGTAGCATTTGATAAACTATAGGGGTGTTTTATTTCCCCAGCCACAAAACCCCTCCTTTGCTGTCTAAACTACGATACTGGCTAAAGTTATGAAAGTCCTTGTGTCCTTTGATTTAAGAGTTGTCTGACCCCCAAAGTATAAATTTGCTAATTCAGCACAGCTGTTATTTTAGACATTTGTATTATTGTACAAATTAAGTTGTACTAAACATTTGTAGTCTTGTATATAAATTGTCTTATATTTCTATAATTATCTGTAACTATGCTGAATGTTCTTGTGGGACCCATTGAAAATGAACTCCGGCTCAATGAGGATGTCCTTATTCATATTTAATGAATAAAAGTATTTACTACTACTACTGCTTCTTTAGGGATTGTATTTTTATGCTGTTGATAATATTGTTTTTCCATGTTTTGTCTACAGTTCTACCTCTCTCTGCTGAGTGACAAAATAGTTTCTCCTCGTAACCGAAGTGCTCGCTCAGTCCTGGAGCGGCCCATATCAAGTGGGAAGCAAGTGTTCAGCACAAGGCCAGAAGAATACCCTTTGACCCAACCTATGCCTAAACTCTCTGCCAAGCTGCAGGTAAGTAATAAGCATGTGTGCGTAATTCCTTAAAATCAGTGAAAGTCCACAGTTAAACAAAGAGGTAGGTTACCCAGTTAACAAACAAAATCCCCCAAGGGATAAACTTAAACATTCAGTCAGGACTTGATGTAAGACATGAGGTAAGTTCAGTGCCTTGGGAATCAGGGTAATACATTTCTGAAGATGATAGTGTGAATACCATGATGCCACCTATAATGTAAGGTCCTGAAAAAGCCAGTAATAACCTCAAGGATTTGCAGAGTCTGTTAAAGGATTTACCAGTTTGAACTCAGTGCATGTGTCTTAGTAGGAGATCGAACATACAGTAAAGCCAGCCAGGCTGCAATGCGATACCTTGCAGTAAATGACATGTTACAAAATATTGCCTGACAAAAGGGCTTAATTGCCATTGAAATGCATTATTCCCTGCTACATACTGCAATACTCTGCAAAGGTACTGCACGTTGCATCCTGGCTGGCTCAGTAATATGTAAGCATAGACTTGGGATAAAGAGTTAGTCTATGCTGGGCACCATATTAAAACATGCAGTGCAGAGATATTGTCCTGGTGACTCCAGCCTTCAGGAGGAAGCTAGGCGACAGCAAGATGCCAAAAATATGTCTGTGCAACGAGATTCAATATGGCAACTTGCCACGTGGCAGGGAAATACAAAACAGCTCCTCCTCCTCCTCCTCCTTCAAAGTCCCAGTTGCAAGAACAGTTGACCTAGTGTTGTTAACAGTGTAATAAAACATGAAATATAATAAAACATGAATGACAGGCTAAGTTAATTAAACAGCATTCTGATTACAGTTTTAAAAGTCTACCAGAGAGTTGCAGATGAACTGTTCACTGTATAATTTAATCTGACAAATTCTTCTCTCATTTAATTTACTTAGAAACATAAGGACATCACATTATACAGGCAGAAAGAGCCCTGCGGCCCATCAAGTCTGCTTGGCTCCTACCTTTGTCACTCCAGTTTGTCACTGGTAGTGCTTAGGCATTGCTCCCTGCTGGTAGCTCTGCCTTGTACGCTTTCTGAGCACTTAAAACTCTACTCCCATCCACTGTCATTTTCATCTATCTTGTGTACCTATTCCACCCACTCTCAAAGCCTGTAATCATCTCCATGTCAACCACATCACTGGGTAGATGGGTCATCTGTCCTCCAACCTCCTCTTCCTTATATCTCTATTGAATTCCCCAAGTCCTGACTTTTTTTATAGTTGTGCCCTTTTGTCGCAGATTGTCACAGATCCCTCACATTGCCTGAACAGCTGCTGGTAATCCACCCTGTTTATTTTCAGGTACTTGAATGTTTCTGTCCTGTCCCCCTTTCCTTTAAAATGAATCCGGGCCAACAGGGCAGATCCTATGAAGAACAGCTAGAGGCACTGAACATGTACTCACACAAGATCAGAAGGGAGAGGGGTGACATGATAGAGACGTTAAAGTAACTGAGTGGAATTAACAAGGTGAATATTGAGGAATAATTCAGTAGGAATTCTGAGTCAGTAACAAAGGGACATGAATGAAAGTTGGTGGGAGGAGGGTCAAGAGGGATGTAAAGAAATTTCGCTTCACTGTGAGGGTAGTGGAGCCATGGAACACCCTATCGATAGAGCTGGTAGAAGCAAAGACCATCACTGGGTTCAAGCATGGCTGGGAAAGAGTAAGGTGTCTGATAGCTATATCAAGGGCACCTAGTATGGTAGATATGGGGTGATGGGATCAGGATGCAAATCCTGCCTGAACAGTAGGTCATGGGGTAAAGTAAGAAAACAAAATAGGGTAGACGTGGTGGACTAGTGGCTATTTTCTGCCAACAGTGTCTATGTTTCTGTGGCCTTCATGGAGTACATGCCCAGATTAGCCAGCCTCTCCTTATAGATCTTCCCCTGTTGCCCATTTGTCAGTTTGGTTGCCCTCCTCTGGATTGATTCTAAGGGATTCTTGTCCTTTTTATGTGAGGGATCCAGAACTATGCACATTACTCCAACAGTGGCCTCACCAGTTACTTGTAGTGGGGCAAAAACTCTTTCTTCTGCTAGAGAAGGCCTGCCTATGCACCCATATACTGTTGGCTTCCCCATATGCCTTATTGCATTGGGCCAGGGTCCTAAGGCTGTCATTTTTAACAACTGGGCATGTCACCATTGGCATACCTCCAATCCCACATCAACCATGAATCATTCACATGGGCTACCGGTGTATACCAAGGTCAATGTGCTCAGCACCTTGTTTGCAGATGTGGGTATTCAGTAAAGTTGGTGACTCTGCAATGTGTTTTTGTCTGCCTGTCAGTATTTCTGGTGGAGTGTGAATGCAATTTTTGTTGTTGTTTACATACTCTGGAAGGGGCTAGGATACAATGCAGTATCCTGTGACACTGCATGACAAAAGGGACTAACTGCCTTTAAAATTTCCTTGTTTACTGCTGTACCTTTGCTGCAGTATGCTGCAGTTTTTGTTGCATCCTGACTGGCTCCACTGTAGTTTCAAATAACTCTCCACTCCAAATGTTTCAGTTGGCAACCCCTTCCCTCGTTACTTGCTTATAACAACCCCCAGGTCTCTCACTTCTGAGGTCTGCTGTATCCTCCCCCCCATCCAATACTTTTCAGATTCCTTCTTCTCATGTGCATAGCTTTGCACTTTTTGGCATTAAGTATGCACTGCCAGATCTTGGACCATTTTTTTCAAGTTCTTCAGGTCTTTGTTTCGTGTCCCTAATCCCTTCCTTGTTGTCCTCCTAACCACATATTTTGGTGTCATCCACAAAGAGACACATTACGTCCTGGATCTCTAATGTCACAGATAAACACATTGAAAAGCATTGGACCCAGGACAGAACCCTGTGGCACCCCACTGGTCACACTGCTAACCTTTAAGTGCTTGTCCTTTAGCACCACCAATGGAGTTCTCCACCTAACCAATTTTTGACCCACTTGGTTAAATCACCTCTCATCTCTTATGCCTTGTACACACTTGAGAACTGATTTAAAATACATTTTATAAAATGGGTTAATGCCTACCATGTTGGAGTGTCCATATTAGTAATTTACCCATTCTTTAGTTTGTTTTTAAACACTGCAGATTAGTGGTGGCTGCTGTACTTGGCTGTTTACATCTGTATATCCCACAATTACTGTACTTTGAAGGCGGGGTGAAGCACGGAAATGTGTACTCATTACCAGAGGTAAGCATGTTGCAATTAAACCATTTTTGAAACCGGACTCTAAACTATGTAGACAGCAGGTTTAAAGCACGGTTGTCAAAAATGGTTTACTTGCATCTGAAATGTGTATCCGAACCATGTTAGGTGGGCCTTAAACAGTGTCAAGCTGTCCAACACTGTTTAAGTACCCGAGTGTGAACAGGACCTTAGTCTCCCATCTTCTTCACTAGTTCTCTGTGTGGCATTAAATCAAGGTCCTTGCTGAAGTCCAAATACTGGACATCCACTGCTTGGCCCCCATTCACTGCCTGAGACATGGTGTTGACAAATCTTGTGAGGTTCATCTAGCAGGATTATTCTTCATGAGCTTATGTTTGCTGCTGTCATGTAGACTTTATTTTCTCCAAAACATCTATTAGCTGTGCCATGATAGCAGTTTCAAGCAGCTTTCCCACAGTTGAATTTAGGCTAACTGGTCTGTAGTTGTCTTGATCTTCTCTATCCCTGCTGCTATGGAAGGTACATCATCATCAACCCTCCAGTCCATACAGACCACGCTATTTGCTAGAGAGCAATTGAACATGCATCTCAAATGTGAAGCTCATCTAGTCCCACTGACATATCCACCTTTAATACTCTCAAGCCTTTAAACACTATCCTCAGTGATGATACACGTCACTATCTTTAGCTCCCTCCCAGCTTAAATGCTGCACTCTGGCAATGGCTCCTCATTTTCTAGTGTAAACATTGAGCATAAGTATTCTTTTAATATGTCTGCTTTTTTCTCATCCTCTTCCACCTATTCCCCTCCTTCTTCAGCCTTTCAATTTTACATTTGTTTTTTTCACTTTTTTATATATATGGGAAACACAATGACCCAACTCAGAACATGCCAGTTATCATCATTAACTCTGCCACTTGTGAGTTATGATCCTACCCCTTCACAAGTGATGATAAATGTCATATACTAAAAGAGGCCATTGCGTGTCCATTTTATACAATGTATTTTAAGTTGTAGAGCTTTCAGATTAGTTCTTGTGATGAAGACTGAACTGTTTCTGTTTGATTTCACTGCTCTGTTTTGAGTGCATCAAAGGTCATTGTGATGTCTTCAGGCATTGTTCAAGCTGCTCTCCCATTGGTAAACAGCGCCTTTGTGACCAATCTCAAGTGATGATAAATGGTGATGATCCACCTAGAGTGATGATAACGGTTTTACAGTATCATCATTTTAGGTTATTAGGCCCTAGAAATAAATGTTTTCTCTGTTAGGTTTCATTTTCACCTACATTGTACTGTATATAGCTATATATATCCCTCCTTATCAGTGCTGCCCTACTCTGCTTATTAGCCTCCCGTCCCATCCCTACCACCTTCGGCAATTACCTCCTCTATCCAGTGGGGTCACATTGTAGCTTTTGAAGCTGTGGTGGATTTCTTCATGAGAGGCGACAAGTCTGGGTATGTCATGTGTGGGATGGAGGCTAGCCAGTGATTTTGGTGGGTCCCAGAATTCAGCTGATTCACCTTGCTGCCAACGCACAGGATGCCACCAGCAAGGGCGCCATATGAGCACGCTGATGTGTGGCTGCATATAGCAATACTTAGTGTCCTCCCACCTGCAAGCTCCTCCAAATGCACTGCCACCTGTGGCCACCCAGGTGGCAGTATTTCAAGCAAGCCTCCTGTCCTCTATTCCAAGAGGAGGGGAGAGTCACTTGGGATGATCAATTCTTTTCACCGTGGTCAACTTCTGACATCCTGGGTAATGTGATGTAATACGGTGGAAGCAGTACAGAGGAAATGCATTCTTAATGTGGTGGTGATGTGGTCGCGATGTTCTCAAATCTTAATACATTTTCATCTACATATGGCTGCCTTCATGTGCCAGGTGGCGCTGTTTCTTAGCAATCTTAGTAATCTAACCTGCTGTCTTTCCATATTCCATTTGATGGCCCCCTAGTCCAGATTTGCTTCCTTGCATCCCTCAACAACTGCAGCTGCTTGTTATCTAAAATAGAAAAGAATTACTGTTGCCTCTCCTTAGGTTCAATCCCAGATATTTTTCACTGGCTTATTTTCTCCCCCATGATTTTGTTTCCCCTACTGCTCATACAGCTTTAGTTTTTTTTTTTTTTTTTAATGTGTACAGCTTTACATTAATTACAATATGCTTAGTATTTTTATTGGTTTTCCTCCTGGTGTTTCCCTCCCTCAAAGTACACTCCCGCTTTTCCTAAGAAACAGAGCACTGGCCTCTGGCTCAGCTCATTCCCATTTTCCCTACCTGCTTGATACTTCTCTACCCAGCCTTTTCCCCCAACTGTTAATATAGCATTGTGTAGGAATTTCTTATGTAGCATGCATTATTCTTTGTGTTTTTTAATTATCCTTTCTCTGGTTTGCTTCCCACAGAGAACCTGCCGGCTTTCCCTCACAGTTACTGATTGGACAGCAAGCAATGTCACCTGTTAAAAGCAATTGTGTCTCACCCAATTTAGTGTTCTCTCATGCAGTCCCACACCTGCTTTGTTTCCCAGCTGTTCTTACAGACTATATTGTTTTTTTATGTTGTATTCTTTATTATTTTTTCTTCTTTCTCTTTTTCCTCTCCCTCCTAATACCCTCATGGTCATGCTGTCCCTTCCAGCTACTGATTGTTTAGAATGCAGCTTGACCTTCAATAGGAACACATTATCAGCATCTTCTCAGGTTCAGTAGGTTATTATAGCCTGTATTTTTTTATCTTTTATTTTTTGTATTTTGTTTACATTTAATCTATTTTCCTCCCTCAAACTAAGCTCCCAGTTTCCCTCCCAACTAAGCAATAAAGTACCAATCTGTTTGCCAGTTCAGTCCCATTTTCCCTCCCAGTGCAATGGTGATCTCTTGTGCACACCCCAACTTGGTTTTATTTCCCCAGCTGTTAATACAGTATACTGGAGACATTTTTATATACCATGTATTTTTTTTTTTTTTTTACTTTTCTTTGGTTTTCCTCGCTCAGATTAACCTCCCACTTTTTCTCTCAGCTACCGTCTGGATTATGACAAATTTGCCCAGTGGAAAAAAAATGTAGCATCTCCCCCAGTTCAATTCCTTGTTCCTTGCAGAATCACAAGACTGCTTTCTAGTGCTCACCCCACTCTGTTTCTTTACTAGCTGTTCTTACAGAACACTTTTTTATACGTTTCAGCTTTGATTATTTGTTACCCTAATTATGTGTTACCTTAAATGCATAAAAACAAACTAATGTGGTATGCACAAGGGTTTGGGTAACAAATATATGCTTAACTTCAAAGGTGTGTGTTTGACAAAGAGGCACCATAGGCAGATTTAGAGGGGGGGGCTAAGGGTGCTATAGCTCCCCCATCATGCATCTCCTCTAGTAGTAACACACTGTGCTGCATTCTTAATTGATATGCACTAATGCCTCCATGAATGCCGCCTGAGCCATGTGGGTCTCATCTGTCCTCCAGTGTCCTGGTAGTGCAGTAAACAACCACCCCCACCCGCATTACATAGTTGATCCCCCTCCCCCCCAGAAAAGCCGGTCTCCAGCTTGAATTTCATACTAACTTTCATCCTGTTATATTTGTTTAAAACTGTGTTCTGCTGTCTGCTTACTGACATCTGGGGCCTATTATAAAAATTGGTGCCTCATGCAACGGAGTTATCCCAGTAAATGAAATTTTAAAACAATAAAAATTATTTTCTTTACTTAAAAATGTATTTTCTTTGGAATAAGTTGCTCTATAGAATAAAATCTGTTTTGCAAAAATAGCAAGCAAACTTGAAATTATATTTTCAGAAACTAGATAGCAAAGTGACTTTGTTCCCATATTTCTATAGTTATTTTTTTACTGCGGTAAGGTTGGGGGATAGGTAAATCTGTACTGCAGGACAAACTGGGATGGGTTGGCTTTATGGTAATGTCATACCGTGCTTGAGTGAGTGACATTTGTGAACTTGTTTACTTGGATTGTCATTTAATTTGTCTCCAATTTGTCTTTATCACCAAGTCTCTTTCGACTTGTCTCATTTTTATGTGTTTCAGACGTGCTACTGCCCAGCTGCAGTCTTTTGGTATTTTGTTTTATTTTTGGGGTGGGAGGGTATTTTGGGCAGCATACTGTCATGTGGACTGTGGGGACTCTGTGAATGGTGCTAGGGTGCAACTTACAAAGCAGGGAGAGGGAGGGAAGGAGGAAATGGGTGGAAATTGCATTATAAATACCGTCCAAAATGTACCAGAATGCACCAAAATGTAAATGATAGAGGGCCTAGGCGGCCCACCAGACCCCTAGACTATTATTTTTCCTTTTTATCTGACTTGAGGTCCCCCATCTATAGGACTCCTGGATCCACCCCATAGGCACCAAAGAGTTCTTGCAAACAAATGTTATTCTCCTGGTTACACCACTGATGTACTGTTACAAATTTTGTTAAAATAGTATTCAATAAGAATGTGTTGCCAAAACCTTCGACCTGGTGACTGAGTTCTGTGACGCAGCCTTTTGAAAGGTTTTAGTAAGGAAAAGAGAATGTGATGTGTGCAGTTGCTACAAATGTATGGTGGTGGTGGTGGGGGGGGGGGGGGAATGGAAGGATGGCAGCTACTGTACCAACACCCTTCATTGCTTGATTCTCTCCTTTTCTCATTACTCCTACCCCCTTACAAAAGTGATTAACTAAAGCATTCAGGCTGGTGACTGAGTTCAATATGTTACCAGGAAAGGGATGTTGGGATGTGTGCAGTTGCCACAATTATACTTAAGGCAGGCCATTACAGTGCTCTCACACAAGAAAAACGTATGGTGACTGAGTAGAGAATTAATCAGAAAAGACTGAGGAAACTGCAGGGTTTTTTTGGCTAACAGTATAGGAGGGACAGACCGGCACTGGAGACTGGGCTGTGCAGAGGAGACATCTGGTGATGTAAGAAATACAAATGGAGCAGCTGGAAGAATTAACATTTCTCTCCATTAGCCAGCTGACTACTGTAGGTCTTAGTTTTTCTTTCACCCGGAATGCTGTCTCCGCCCTCACCAACAGACTTTTCATTCTCACTGCAATCGATTGCAGATTAATCAATTAGGGAAATTTAACAGAATATAAAACTCCTTTTATTTTATAAATTCAGTGAGTGTCAGTCTCCATTCATTGTAGTTGTGTTGGAATTTGTATGCATTACTGCAACGGTCTACTCCTCCTGATATTTTGTATTTAGGATCCAGAGGGCCCCCGTCTTTTAAAATCTGTTAATAGAGCACATTATTAGTTTTTTGTTTTCATTTGCATAATCTATGGATGGACCGCTGAGATGGGCATCTACCGTAGGGCCGGGATCTAGCTCTTGGTCTCTCACTCTATTTTGCCTCAGTGCTCTTGGCGCCTTTCCCAACAAGGTTTATTTGAAATATTTAAAGTAGCTGCAGTACATTTTGAATGGGCATGCAGACTTGCTTGTAGTTTTGCTTACAGCTTAACATATAGTACCGGTACTGTAGGAATCAGAGAAATGCAAAATAAAAAAATAGGAAAAAATGATCTAAAGTGGATGGCTGTAATATCTTTAAGACACACCTCATCACTTGGCAATGTAATATTTTGATGACCACAGCTAGGTCTACTTTAGTGTATACTGTCAGGATAGCTGCACATTACTTGCTCCTCCTCAGGTCCGTGCTTAAAGTTTCTGACTTTATAAATGTACATGGCCTGAGTCTGATATTGCAAAATGATTGGTGGATAATATCTGTAGTAGTAAAAAGGATAAAAAAAAAAAAACATAATTTTTTTAACAAGTGTTTCTGCAAATGTGTTTTTTATACAGTTGGGGATGGGAAGGGGTTAGAAGGGAAGCTTTAATGGGTGTAAGTGGGCGGAGGATGGATCTCTCCATTAGCCATCCAACTATCTTTCAGTTTCTCTTTTGACACAAGTGCTGTCTGCAGCCTTGCCAACTTGGCTTCTGTCCCCACTGAAATCAATTACAGTGCTAATACAGTAAATAATGTACAGACATGCTGAACAGTACACCCCCCTATCCAGAGGTGAAATCTGGTAAGTAACAAATATATTACAAAAGGCCCAGCTAGTTTCTCTCCCAGCAACTAAACCTCTTGCTAAAATACTACATCTGGAGCCGGGACCATACTCTCGATCTATCACTCTGTCTTTCGCCTCAGCGGTCTCAGCTCTCATCTGACCTAGTTTTATTCCCCTTGCTTTCCATTTCTAAATAAATACCCCAATCTGCTGTTATTAGTTAGCAACTGTCTACCTGTAAAAAATAAATTAGTGGCATCTTCCCCAGTTTCCCACCTAGGATTTGCCCACTTGTTGTTTTTACAACTGTTTAATAATCTACAGATAGACTGCCAAGACACGCAGCTACTGCCGGGCCAGGACCGAGCTCTCAGTTTCTCACTCTCTGTTTTGTCACAGTGCTCTCAGCACCTTTCCCAGCATGGTTCCTTGAAGTCTTTGATTTAGCTGCCAGGTAGGGGAGAACACCTGCAGGCTAGGCAGGATGGCCATCTAGAGCCAGGACCGAGCTCTCCGTTTCTCACTCTCTGTTTTGTCACAGTGCTCTCAGCGCCTTTCCCAGCAGGGTTCCTTGAAGTATTTGATTTAGCTACCAGGTAGGGGAGAACACCTGTAGGCTAGGCAGGATGGCCATCTAGAGCCAGGACCGAGCTCCAGGTCCCTCGCTCACTGTTTCCCATCAAGTGCCCCAACCACCCCTTGTGGCACCATTTTCTTTTAATTGATATGAAGCTTGTTCAAGACACACACTACAGTTTCTTCATTCATATCATGAAACAGAGTATCAAACATGAAAGGACATCCACTGCCACTCATTAAATTTATAAAAAAATGTATTTTTATTTTCCAGTACATTTTTTCACACTTAGTCTCAGAGCTTTCTGGCTGACCTTTTGCGACCTCACAAAACTTCCTCAAGGTGAAGTACAGTATGGGACTTGTAATAGTTACATATTTCTACTTTTTGCTCTTACAGTAGTAGTTTTGATAGTACTGTAGTTTTGTTCTGGGACAAGGTGTGAAACAAATTTGCAGAAAATAAAAATAATTGATTTTCTTTTGTTGTTACAGGGGAAGTGGCTTGCAGTCCGGTTAGTAACTTGGAGAGAAAGAGGGAGGTTACTCTGAGGGTGGGAAACTGGAGAAAGGGTAATAAAAAATAAGAAACTAACCGTAAATAATAAAATGCTATATTAACAGAGGGGAAACAAACTAGCTTTCGGATAAAACAAGTGAGCACCACTGAGCTGGGTGGGGAACAAGGACTAAAGAGGGGGAGCAGGCATATTCTTTATTTGAAAGCTGTTTGGATGGGGGAGAAAGCAAGTGAGCACCATTGTACAGGGCAGGAAACCAGGCCTGAACAGGAGAGCAGGTACTGTATTTTCTCTAATTTATTTAAAATTGAAGTTTCTTGCAGTCAGGTTGTAGCTGGGAGGGAAATCAGAAGGGTGCTCTTGAGGAACGGAACCAGAGAAAGGGTAATAAAAAAAAGAGAAATCAAAAACAGAAAACTTTATTAACAGTGGCAGAACAAAACAGTAGGGGTAATGAAAAAATAATGTATGGGTTGACCACAGAGACGCCCATCTAGAGCTAGGACCGACCTCTGTGTCTCACACTCTCTCCTTTGCACGGAGTACAATAACTACCCTTCATGACACTTTTTTTTTTCCAATTAATATGAAGCTTGTCTGAGACGGGCATCTACTGTAGAGATGGGACCAAGTTCTTGGTGGGGAGAGCACATTTATTTATTTATTTTATTTTTATTTATTAGTGTAATCAGTTTACAACCTTTGAGCCAACGGCTCATTTACAAAGGTACCTAGTCAACAATGGTAGATAATACAGAAAAAATAGAAAGCAGAGTACATACAAAGAAGAGCATCGGTATAAACAGACACGCATTAATGGCACCTGGTTACAGCAAACATTGGTAGTGTAATACAGAGCAAAAAATGGTACAATTGACAGCAGTAGCTGGGTAGCAAGTAAGTTATAGGTAGCATAGGGAATGCAACGTGGTTCTACCAATCAGTAGTAAGTAGTGTAGTTGTTAGGAATAAGGAGGGGAGGGGATGGAGCAGCCCAGAGGGCATTGTCAGGGAGGAGGGGGTGGGGTTAGGGCATCCTTTAGGCACAGGAGCAGCAGCGCTTGCTGAATAGCTCGCTTTGAGGCATTTTGAAAGTGGAGATGGTGGAGGTATCAGTGACGTCCGGGAAGATTGTTGTACCATGCAGGGGCTCTATGGCAGAACGATCTCTGACCAAGTAGGTCCTAGCATGAGGAACCAGGAAGGTGGCTTTGCAGGAGGTCCGGTGCTGACAAGGGCTGTACTGGAAGGAGGAGGAGGTCAGCCCGGGGAGAAAGTCCAAGTAAGGTTTTTTTTGAAATGATGCACGCTTGGTATAGTAGGCGCTCATTGAGGTCAAGCATAGTTGCAAGGTCATAGAGTTGGCAGGTATGAGTGAGCTTTAGGGGGCCCTGTGATAAGCCTGCAAGCCTTATTTAGGAGGAGGTGAATTTTGTTGAGGGTCAGTCCTGTTGGCAGCCCCATAGACAGGCAGTCCATAGTCCACCAGGGAGAGTATGGAGGAAGTAACCGCAAGCCGGAGGGCATCAGGGGGGAGACAGTTTTTGTAACGGTGCAGGATACCGAGTCGGATATTGGTTACAGAGGCGAGTGCGTCGATGTGGGTATGGAAGGAGAGTGCTGAGTCAAATAAGATCCCTAAGTACTTATAGGATTGGACTTGTTCAAGTTGTAGTCCGGAGCCGGAAAGGATACGGAGAGGGGAGTTGGATGATTTATTTTGAGGGTGGGCGAAGAGCATGGTTTTCGATTTTTTAAGATTTATGACCAATCTATGCTCTTTAAGCCAAGCCTCAGCGCCGTCAAAGGCCCTTTGTAGGGAAACCTGGAGGGATGTGGGGTTACGGTCAAGTGGCAAAGAGGATGGTATCGTCTGCGTACAGCAGTTTTTTCCCAGGGCATGCACTGGGCAGGGTGTTAAGGTAAAGCGAGAAGAGAAGGGGCCCCAGGATGGAGCCCTGTGGAACCCCTGAGAGAATCGAACGTGGGTCAGAAAGAGTCCCACCAATTTTGACTCGTTGGGAGCGGGCGGAAAGGTAGCTGGAGCACCAAGCCAGTGGTCCAGAGGCAAAACCAGTGTGACAGAGGGCTTCTAGTAGTAGGGGGTGGGAGACCGTGTCAAAGGCCTTTGATAGGTCAAGGAACACAGCCCCCGCCAGGAGCCAGTATCCAAAGAGGAGTGAAGGAAGGAGGCTAATTCAATGAGAGCAGTGCTAGTACTGTGTCCTGCGCGGAAGCAGTGCTGTTCAGGGCAGAGGATGTTGTATTTGGTCAGGTATTCAGTTATTTGTGCAGCAACTAGTTTTTCCAGTGCCTTGGAAAGGGGAGGGAGAATGGAGATCGGTCGATAGTTCCCAGCTAAGGACCTGTCACCCCCTTTATGGATCGGAGTAACCGTTGCAGTTTTCCAGGAGGAGGGGAATTGTCCCAGGCAGAGGGATTTGTTAAGAAGGCAGGTGAGTGGGGTGAGGACTTGATCCAGGACCAACCGGAGAATTTTGTGGTCCAGGGAGACGCCACTGGGACTGTTGCCTTTTAGAGCACGAGTCAGGTGCAGTCTGGCTTCCTGGGTAGTAACCCTACGAAGGTGGAAGCAAGGGCGATGGAGGGCAGGGGTAGGATGGGGGGGTGGCTGATCAAAGAAGTTACTGGGGAGGATTGGGCTAAGGTCTGTAAAGGTGGTGTTGAGTAGGTTTGCAATGTCGGCGGGGTCTGTGATGGTGGTGTTGTTGGTGGTAATTTGGGATGGGGAGGGGAGCGGGTGTTCCCATTCAGTTGTTTGACCTTATCCCAGAAGTGCAGGGCGCTCCCAGGAGGCAGTGAGGTGGCCTGATAGTGGTCGGCTTTGGCCTTCCTGATTGCCCATGTACACTTGTTCCGCGCAGCATTGTAGGCCTGTCTGTCAGCTGGGTGCCTAGTTTCAGTGGCACGGTACCAAAGGTCGTCCCTGTGTCTGAGCAACAGTAAGAGAGCAGGGGTAATCCAGGGCAGGTTAGGTCTTTTGGAGCGGATGGTAGAGATGGGAGCAAAGAGATCGCAGGCTTTATTAAAGGTGGAGGTAAAGAAGGCAAGAGCGGTATCTATATCAGTGCATGGAGAATCGGGGACTCAGTCTTGCAGTTCAAGGTACTGCTTAAGGTTTTTAGGCCATAAGGTCTGAACGCCGAAGTAGGAATGCACTGCGAGTGGGTCGGGGTAGGGTGGTCAACCAGCGGAAGAGCACAGGGAGTGGTCACTGAGTGAATCAGGAGGACTTGGATGTCCAGAATTAGAGGGGGCGTTAGTGATGATGACATCGAGGAGGGTGCTAGTACCTCTCTTGGGGTTCCACGAGTGGGTTGGGAGACTAGCTGGGTTAGATCCAGAGCAGTGAAGGAGTCCCGAGTGGGGAGGATGAGGGACAAAGCCAGTTCACATTGAGGTCCCCAACTATGATTTTGTCAGCATTGTGGGGAAGGGTGGCAAGGTAGTCAGTGAGGGATAAAAGAGATGGGTTTTTGAGTCTGGGCGTATGTGAAGGTGGTGAGGTAAAAGGGGATCTCATGGGTCCGGGGCTTAATGGAGAGGGCTTGGGCCCCATTTACAAGGACCGTGCAGGGAGGCGATACCAGTGAGTGAGCCCTGTGTAGATTATGCAGCCACACCCACGTTTGGTTACTCGATCCTCACGATAAAGGGTGCAGCCAGGGAGGGAAACAAGGGAGTCAGGGGTGGAATTAGATAGCCATGTTTCCACCAGCGCAGTGATGTCCAGTTTGTGCTGAGAGACCCAACATTGGAGGGAGTCGAATTTTTTCAGGACGCTGCATATATTCATGGAGGCGATCAGCAGAGGTAGTCCTGGTGGGTCCGGGATTGGGGTGGATATTGCCAGATAAGAGTAGTAGAAGGACAGCAGTTCTGGCCAGGGCACGGCGGTATAGATTGAGCCTACGGCTAGGAGGAGTTGGGGGTGGGATCGTGGAGGAGCAGGGGATAGGTAGAGAATTAACGTCAGGGAGGGCAAGGATAGTGAGCTGTCTGAAAGGGGATGGGGGGGAGTGGCGAGGAGATGGGAGTTGAAGGTCAGTGTGCATGGGCATAGTAGGGTGAGTAGGAACTAGGTTGGTGGGAATTAACGGTGAAATCGCCTGTGGCCTAGGGGAGATAAACGGCTGGAGGGAGGGGGGAACCAGAAGGAGGATGACGGGGAAGGAGTTTAACAGAAGGTGAGCAAGCATGGCGAGCAGGTGGTAGAGGAGTAGAGAGTTAAAATAGCTGTACTGCCTCCTAGAGAGTGTGGCTGCCACTTTAGATTAGTGGTAGTGACACGGACCCTAGTGGACAGGATGCAGGGTTCAAGTCCCAACTAGGGCAGCACAGAATATGCCTGGGAGAGGGAGCAGAGCCGTAGTCAAGGGGACAACGTGGGCTGGGAAATTGGCCTCCGCAAGGGTGGAATGTAGTGACTCCTAGTGGTCACTGGGTGTAGGTACAGGGGAGGAGGGGCAGGTCTAAGGGTGGTAATAGGAAGACAAAGGGGGGAGGGTGAGGATGGGGTAGGGCAGAGGAGGGAGTATAGGCAGGGTAGTGCAGGAGAGGTAGGCAGACAACAGGAAGTGCAACAGCAGTGGGGTCCCTCTAATGGAGTGCCGATATAATCTGCAAATGAGAAAGTGGGGAGATAGAAATATTAGCAGACAGGAAATGATGTCAGTGGCTGGTGCCTATAAAGGAAATGCCGGCCCAGGGTGGGTGGGTGGAGGGGGCTGGGCAGTCGACACGCAAGCGTGTCGACGGGCTAACCCCTCACAGACGCCTGCTGCTGGTGAGGTACTTTAATTACCTCTGCAGCCACCGGTAGTCTCGAGCCCTGGGGAGCCACGCAGAGTCCCTCGGGACCTGTTGCTCTGCTGTGGTGGGAGGGCGAGAAAGGGCCTAAAAGAAGGTGGAGAACAAAGGCCACAGATTAGTATGCAGCGGAGTCGCCATGTTCCGACTGAATGCAGGTAAGAACAAGTAATCCAGCATGGTACCCCACCCCAAACAGAAATTAGCGATGTAAAATCTTTAAGCAAGTACAACAAAACATTCCTCACAAACGTTGCTGCAGCTAAATTAAACAAGGAAGTAATTTCAAGAGCTAGGAGAAAATAACCCCCCTCACAGACGTTGATTGTAACCCCCCTCACAGACGCTGCTGCTGGTGAGGTACTTTAATTACCTCCGTGCAGCCGCCGGTAGTTCGAGCTCCCTGGGGGAAGCGACGAGAGTCCTCGGGGGACCTGTTGCTTCTGCTGTGGTGGGGAGGGCGAGTGCGGCCTCCGTGCAGCCGCCGGTAGTTCAAGCTCCCTGGGGCGACGAGAGTCCTCGGGGGACCTGTTGCTTCTGCTGTGGTGGGGAGGGCGAGTGCGGCCTCCGTGCAGCCGCTGGTAGTTCGAGCTCCCTGGGGGGAGCGACGAGAGTCCTCGGGGGACCTGTTGCTTCTGCTGTTGTGGGGAGGGCGAGTGCGGCCTCCGTGCAGCCGCTGGTAGTTCGAGCTCCCTGGGGGGAGCGACGAGAGTCCTCGGGGGACCTGTTGCTTCTGCTGTGGTGGGGAGGGCGAGTGCGGCCTAGGTGGGGAAACGTATTTGAACAGGGGCAGACAATAAATAGGCACACACAAAGATTTAATCATTATTTTGTTACATAAATTCCTGCAACATTTATAGTGCAAACAGTATAAGTGGCATAGTGTACTGTGTAACCCTACAAAACAGACCAAAAACACACAGCACAGGGTTCATTATGCTGTATACAGAGTACAGGCCATCTGTGGGTAAATCTGTAAAAGCAAGAAAAAAAGTTACACGCCAGAGAAGCAACGCGGCTGACATGCATGCTGGTTGCCTTCAAGAGGATAACTGAGGAGGTGCAGTTTATCACCCAGTGTAACGCACATTCAGCAACGCATTAATGTGCCACTGCTTCACTAATGTACCACAACGAGGGGTATACCAAGTTACCGATGAACTTTTAATTAACTACCACAGTAATTAAGACTTCCATAGTTACTGTAGTTACACAGATCAGTGTCTATAGGAAAGCTAATACTACAGTTAATAACAAAACAAGCGAAGGAGCAGCTTATACAGAAGCAAGTGTATAACTCCCGGTGATAACAGTTACAGTGCATACAGTCAGTAAGGTGCCACTTGAGGGACTTCTTAAAATTCATGCAGGTGGACAGTCTTGAATTATAGGAGGAAGCTCATTCCACAAGTTAGGGACTTTAAAGGCAAAATACCATTGCTTAGTGACTGCCAATGTCCTGGGGACTTTTAGAAGTGACTGTGAGGAAGAGCAAAGGTGTTTCCTTTGGATTTTTCACTCGAGAATATTCTTGAGGTTGGGAGGAGCATTCATTATTTTGTAGCAAGACAGAGCAGTGGATAACTAAAGCCCTCCTTCAGTGGATAACTAATTTAAAGAGGTAATGACAGTACAGTGGCGTTCCTTGCAGTTAACAGTAGCAAACTGACATGCTCAATGTACAGTGTCTTAAGCCTATTAAGCTCCATTTCCTTCAAGGAGGAGAGGACAAGTGTCCCAATGAACAGAACCAGGAGCAGAATGCTATTAGATATTGCCAAACATGCCTCTTTGGTATGGTTAAATCTTGAGCCTGTACAGTAAGCCCAGTTTCTTGTTATGAGTTTTTGTGACATGTTCAGTGTGAGGCCTGCTGGAAAGCTCTTGGTCCAGTAGGACAGTCAGGTACTTTGTAGACTCAACAACTTCCAGTGGATCAACAGCGGAGGTAGGAACCTTAATTATACAATGTCCAGAATAAATCCTGAAATCTGATCGGACAGCTAAGAGCTGGACCTATGATGTTATCCAGCACATCATGGATCAAGTCCCAGCACAAACATGACCCCATTAAATGTAAAGTGAATTACTACACCTTCCATATCCAAGTTGCCCCCACTTGGCATGGCCGGCCTCAATTTTGACAGTGCTTATTTCCTTTTTTAAAAGTAAATTCCTCTTTCCCACAGGACACAAATTCATTGTACCCCACACTAAAGCCCTGCCTCTTTCCCCAGGTGAATTTACTAAAATAAATTCCTAGCCATTTTCTAACTAAAATTTTTAAAGAAGGAATCTAAAACAAAGTCGTCACTCCAATCAGCTTCACTGTCAGCAACCTCTCACTTTTCCCTTTACATCTGTGCATGAGCACATCTGTTTTTAAAGTAAGCACAAGCTGTACTTACCAATTGGCATTGGTGGCTTCAATCTGTTACATTTACTTCTCCCAGTACAAACACTAAATATGCTGACTGTATTGGGAGGAGCAGAAACATAACTGACTGTGACCTTGAGCAACAGGGCAGTGTGGGGGAGCAGCCATACCTAAACGGCAGTAGACGTGACCTGTATACAGAGAGCAGGGAAATGGGGAGTGACTGAGAGAAATTTACAAGCATCCAAAGTGCAACCTGCATATGGATGAAGAGCGGGGCGGGGGGGGGGCACAGAGAGCAAAACACAGGCATCCAAATAAAAAGAGAATGAGAGAAAGCTGGATTGCAGAAGGGGAGAGTGAGACCCAGATAAACAAAACCCAGACAGAGGAGACAGGTGAGAGAGAGCCAGCAGTGCTTCCTACTGGCCAAAGCAATACATCAGCAGTTTATTTTTTTTCTAAGTATTGCTACCCATTGAAAAATTGATTAAAAGCCTGCTTTTAAATGTAGTTTTTAATATTATTTTTTTCCTCTCGCAAATGAACCATTGTATAATCGCAATAATGCACTCAAGGGTGTGTGTTGTGCCTGGATAACATCACTTCACAGGTATTAGATGCACTCAGCCTTTGGCCTCGTGCTCCAGCCACTTGAGGGGTGACGTTATCCCAGTACAAGACACATGCTGTCATGCATCATTGCTTAAATAACTTTCAAGCATACTGATTCATAGGGATTTCTACCTACACACTGTACTGTGCAGGGTGCCCAGTGATTCCCTTGGTAAGCAGACATTTGCCCAGCCTTACCTTGGAAGCCTGTACTGCCTTCATGTCCACCATCTCTACTGGTAGGCTCTTCCATCGGTTCACCAGCCTCTGGGAGAAAAAGTGCCCCCCCCCCCTTGTTATCCTTGAATTTACCACCTCTGAGCTTCAGGGCATGTCCTTGTGTTCTGCTGGAGGACACCAGGTCAGACATTTCCATATGTCACTGGGGTGTCAAACAGACGAGGCATACTGATGAGTCCTGGTAGGACGAAACACGTGTCTATGTCTTCTGTTAGCACCCTTTGCAAACTGTGTGAGAGGTCTTTCGGCACCATGCAATTCTGCTTAAAGTTGGACCAGCATAACATTCTGTGATGATTTGCATATGCAGCCCATGATGCTTTGCATTGTGGGGGCATGTGTGATTTTGTATTTTCTTGAAACTGGACTTCCCAGCCAAATGCCCTTTGGGGTAACCCCTGCCTCAGTGTTTGCGCACAGAGGTTCTTTGTCTTTTAAATAGTTTTTTATTTTAATGGGTTCACCACAATATATCCAAGGCACACTGCCTATAGGGTAGCTGGTCCATGCCACTGGGGTGTCAAACAGACGAGGCATACTGATGAGTCCTGGTAGGACGAAACACGTGTCTATGTCTTCTGTTAGCACCCTTTGCAAACTGTGTGAGAGGCCTTTCGGCACCATGCAATTCTGCTTAAAGTTGGACCAGCGTAACATTCTGTGGTGATTTGCATATGCAGCCCATGATGCTTTGCATTGTGGGGGCATGTGTGATTTTGTATTTTCTTGAAACTTGGCTTCCCAGCCAAATGCCCTTTGGGGTAAACCCTGCCTCAGTGTTTGCGAACAGAGGTTCTTTGTCTTTAAATAGTTTTTATTTTAATGGGTTCACCACAATATATCCAAGGCACACTGCCTATAGGGTAGCTGGTCCATTCCACTGAGGTGTCAAACAGACAAGGCATACTGATGAGTCCTGGTAGGACGAAACACGGTTCTATGTCTTCTGTTAGCACCCTTTGCAAACTGTGTGAGAGGCCTTTCGGCACCATGCAATTCTGCTTAAAGTTGGACCAGCGTAACATTCTGTGGTGATTTGCATATGCAGCCCATGATGCTTTGCATTGTGGGGGCATGTGTGATTTTGTATTTTCTTGAAACTGGGCTTCCCAGCCAAATGCCCTTTGGGGTAACCCCTGCCTCAGTGTTTGCGCACAGAGGTTCTTTGTCTTCCATATGTTTAGTCTTATCCATACCCTTGAATGCCCAAGACTGAGATAATATCCCCTCCCAGACTTCTTTTCTCCAGGGTATCATGTTAAGTGACTCTAGCCTCTCCTCATAGCTTTTGTCCCCTTTAACGCTGATTGTTTTGGTGGGCCTGCATTGCTCCCTCTTGACTGCTACAATATCACTTTTTATTGTGGAGCCCAGAATTACACACAGTACTCCAGGATGGGCCTAGCCAGGGCCTTGTAAAGTGGAAGGATTACTTCACATGCTCTGCTGGTCACACCTCTTTTGATGCACGTCAGCATTCTGCCAGCTAAACACTGGTCCTGATTGACTGGACTGGCCTCATCAGTTCTGGTATTCAGACATCATCCATCACACGAATCAGTGAATACTACCATTTAGACTGGACCTTCTGACCTGGTCAGTGAGTTCAATCCTGCATCTGGAGCTACAGTCCCTTTCACCTCACTGCCTGGTCCCTGAGTGGCTAGAATTCCATTTGTGTTATCCAAAAACAACCAAATGAAGGCTCAACCCTGGTTTTGAATAAACATCATGCTTATTTTCTCTTCCACCACATCATGTCAATGTTTCATGGTCCACGGCCACTTCATTAGGACCAGTACCATGTGGTTTTTAAACCTGAAGCACAGTAGTTATTTTCCAGCACCAGTTTAGCTAGTTTAATTAGTACATGTGTGGGTAGCAAGCTATCATGTGTCCGGTGTGACATTCTGTACATAATGCACCAATGCTTATCTGGTGAGGGATACAGGTATATAAGCCATTCACATCTAATGAACACAACCAAACTTCATTTCTGATGTCCTGGTCCTCCACTGAGTTTAACTGAACTGATTCAGTTGTCTGTATTAAATAGGTTGTGTCTTTAAAGGAAAACAGTGCATAGCACAGTAAGTGCAACAGCTGCTTCCGAAGCACCCGGTCAGGGCTTTTAGCAATGGATGAAAAATGTTTAAATACCTTTCACAGTTCTTATTTTATTGTCAAAGAATCACTTTCCTATCAACAGATTCCCTTGTAGAGATCTAGCAAAGTTTTACTCCACCGGCGAAGCAGACAAATTTGCCCTGCAGAAAATTTCAAAAAGTTGGCACTTCGACGTTTAACTTCCCCTTGCATTTGTCAAGGTGAAGTTAGCAAAAAAAAAGACTCTGTCACATGTTTCACTTTTTGCAAGTCACATAGGACTCTCGGGTCAGGCAGGAAGTGACTGATTTGGTTTCATTTTCTGAGTAGTGGTTGTGTTAGCTGACTGTAGTGCAGCAGACCGAGTCAGTGCCAGAGACATCCAGAAAATAAACAAACTGAATTTGTTTTAAATTAGTTTCAAAAGAAAACTTTAGTTTATTTTTCTGTACCCTATCTGTTGTGTGATCTTTGTTTATTTTTTCCTACGTTTTGAGGCTTTTTTTTGTCTGTTTCTGTCTCTCTCTCTCTCTCAAACTTTTTTCAGTTCTGCAAATGGTGGAGGGGCCCAGTGGGTGACATGGTGGCATGAGGTGGGCAGTGAGTCGCCTAAACAAGCAAGTGTTCCATGGTGATAGTCAGGCACCCCACAACCACCAGCTGAGGAGGGGAGTAGTGCTGCTTCCGAGGCAGAAAAACAGCGTGATCACTCAGAGCAGCAGTAGCAGCCTGTGGTCCCCATCCACCCTCCTCATTCCACCACCACCAGTAGCTCCACCCCTGCATTGCAGAGCAGCCCACAACCTTCTGGAGTCTCCCCCATCAGCCAAGAGCTTGGTTGATGGCATTTTTTTACCATTGACAGCGATAGTACTTTCGGGTCACACTAGGCTATGTAATATAGCCCTGTGGCGAGCGCGAGTGTGATCAAGCTATTTTCTGGAGGCGTGGTGTTAGCTGTCCCCAGGAGCTTGGTTAGAGCTAGAACTGTGCTATTGTACCTTTTAAAGTGAGTTCTGAAACTCACCTTGCAAGTAGAGATGTGCGAAATTGAAAAATTTTGCCTAGTGGAATATTTTGCGTAATTTCCGCATTACGCAAAATATTTAATCTAGGCAAAGTGGAATTTCGCCTCTGTTGCGGCCTTTTCATGTAAAATGTGAAATTTCGCCCAATTCCGCCAGTCACGGGCTGAGTCAGGTGAAATTTCGCAATTTGCCTGAATTTCGCTGATGCTTTCCAATTACGCTGGTGAAATTGCAGTGCATTGCGTGTAGATAGCTGAAATCTCAAGTGCAGGGTGTTTCCTGCACAGTATATTGTCTGTTGAATCAGAGAACAGTTCAGTGTGGTGCATCACTACCAATAAACCCTTCAAAAAACTCTTTATTTGTGATTTTTGAGAGTTAATTGCTCACAAAATCGAAGTTTAGTTCCTAGTGCTGCTAGTGAACTTTTTTTTGGTTTTGTATCTTTGGAGAATACTTAGTTAAACTTAGTGTTTCAGTTTTCTCTGTGTCTGTGAGGGAGTGAGTGGGGGAAGGTCAACCGTGTGGTGTGTGTGAGAGCAGAGCAGGCTAGTTCCTATTGTTTGACATATTTCTCACAAGCTGTGAGTTTCTGTAACTTCTTTTAAGTCTGAAGATTTGTAGTTTGTGTGCTACTTATTTGTTATATTTTTCTTACATATTGACTGTTTTTTGGGGTCACTTTATCTAAACAGTTACTACATTCTTCTGACTGAGTAGTTCTGTTCCTGTTTCCCTTTGCTTAAACACTTTTGTGATTTATTTTCTTTACTGAAAGTATTCATGTACAGTGACCTAACCACTTGACTTGTCCATATCCAGCTACACTGCATTGTTAAATTGCTCACAAAAATAACAATTGTGATCTAGCCTCTGCATTGCAGTGTTCCTGTTTTTCTGTTGAAGCTGCTTACCATATTAACCCTTTCCTCCCTGTTATACCACCGTTGTTTACTACCTGACCTAGGCTAGTATATAAAAAAACACAGTTTTCAGCTAGATAGTGGTGTTCCCTGCATGTGTTTTGGAAGTGACTTTGTTCATTTGAAATCTTGTTGTCCCTTCCATCTGATATGTCTGTAAGCCAAAACTGTATTTAGTAAGTACTAAAACATTGTAGTACTCACTTTCACAGTCAAATAGGCTACAGTAGCAGTTGTAGGTAGCAATATACACTAGACACTACAGTGCAGCTACCTGTTCTGATTTCTTTTTGTCCTTTGTAGGTAGCACTGCAGGTGCTAAATCACACTTATTTAATAGAAATACATAATAATATAGTTCCACACTGAGGAAGCCAAACAAAACAAACATATCAATATGCCTGCCAAGAGACGTTCAGGTAAAGGTGCTAGGGTGGGGGCGGTGGCTCAAAGAAGTCTGTTGAAAAAGCCAAACCTATTTGTGAATCAGTGCCCTCTCTGGCCTCTGCTGCTGCTGTGGCAGCCAGTAGCAGCAAAATCAAAGTTAGAAGTGGCTTCAAGTCTGCGACTCATTTTTTTACTGCCCAGTCGGTAGTTAGTATGCGTGTTGGGGATGATACTAGGACTAAGGGAGACACTCACAAAAGTGGAGGCACAGAGGTCCAGGAGGAGTTTGAAAAAGTTGTCACTGTGACTGTTGTTCCTGCTCAAGGAGGAGCTGATGGTGGTGAGGGTGATAGTGTCCAGCTTCAGTCTGTTTCTCCTGGGGAAGGAGATAAGGAAAGTCAGCCTCTCCTCCTCAGTGAGGAGATGCCAGAGAAGGGGAAAGTTTGTCTGGCAGTAGACAGTGATCGGGATTAGGAGGAGGATATAACATGTTTTGGTACAGACGATGATGAGGTGTTGGATCCCCTGTGGGAGCCAGAAGTGAAAAAGATGAAGGGTGATGATGTTGTAGCCCATTTAGATGACAAGACTGAAGGTGAGGATATCAGCCAGCCTAAAACAAGCAGTCCAGTCACCCCACCTCCCAAACGTTGCGTGGTGGATATCATGCAAGTGACACAAAAAGCAAAAACTTCCACACCTTTGGCAATGCTGTCCAAGTCTCAGTCCCATGTCAAATCTAGAGTTGCAAAGTCCCTAGTTTGGAATTTTTTTCATGCTTGATGCAGCTGATGACACTGTCGCGATCTGTGTCAGTTGTGTCAAGCATGTGTAAGTCATGGAATAAAGGGCAGCCACCTAGGCACCGGTGGGCAGCACGCCCACTTGAAAAACAAGCACCCATTGCGCTGGCACTAACACCAGAAAGATACCATAGCTGTTGGCAGGACTTCCCTTGTCAAGCTTAATGTTAATGACAGCAGTGCAATAGAGCAGGAAGAGGGAGGGCTGAGTGGGTCGGTGGAGGAGGATTGTGAGGAATCATTTTCTCTCCTGAGCAGTGGACATAGTAGCAGTGGAGCTGCCACTCCCTCGAGTTATAAAAGTACACCACCAGGCACCAAATCCACCAAAATAACCAGTTTCATACATGCTGTACATCCTAGGCCCCAGGAGTCACCTGGTACCCCAGCAAGAACAACACTGGTGGCACAAGTACAGCGTTTTTGTTGGCCCGCTGCCAAGATGCAGCCCACATTGAAGAGTGTGTTTGAGCAGCACTTAAAGTACCCCCTAATCATGCTGCTGCACATGAGCTGAAAGCAGCAACAGCTGAAATACTCACCATCGACCTGTTGCCCTTCTCCTTTGTGGAGAATGCAGGATTTTGCTGTTTGATGGCCCGTGCCTGTCCCAAATGGCAGGTGCCATCGCAAACATATTTCTCCAAACGTGCCATGCCCGAACTCTGTAGCAGAGTTTCACAGTCCGTCCTACATGCCATGAAGCATTATTCCTCAAAATATATCCACCTTAGTATGGATATGTGGACAAGTGGGCAGACAGCGGGCAGCTCATATCTATGCATAACAGCACACTTGGACACAGGTACCTGGGGTGGTTGTTGATTTGGGTCCTGGCAAAAGCTGCATAAAGCAAAATTGTGGTGATAGCAACACACCTGGTATTCAAAAGAATGCAACTATAACTATGCAAAGTGTTACAGGGTCTCACACTGCTGAGAAAATGCTGAATGTGCTGCTAAATAACATTGATGAGTGGATCAACGCACAGTCACTCACAGCGGAGTTTATTGCCAGTGACAATGGCTCCAGTGTTGTTAAGTGCATTAGTGATGGTGTTTTTTCAGAGTGCACTGCCTTAATCTAGTTGTGCAGCAATTTCTGAACCACAATGAAATAAGAGAAACTGTGTCTGTTGCCAGACACACCTGTGTTTACTTTGCCATTCTGCAAAGGCCCATGACCATCTGCGTCAGCTGCAGCGCACTAACCATCTGCCTCAGCACCGTATGAAGCTTGATGTTGTTACCAGGTGGAACTCCACACTGTACATGCTCGACCGGCTTTATGAGCAGTATAAGGCAGTTTCAGATTACCTACTGCTGCACACCACCAGGGACAGTGCTGGAGTATTCATCGCCCTAACAACGGAGCAGTGACGACAAAAGGATGGCATAATATATCAGTTGGGGGGTGAGGATATAGCATGCACCAAGCAGGAAAGGGATCTTGGAGTTATCATCTCTGATGACCTCAAGGCAGGGAAACAGTGTGACAAGGCAGCAGGTAAAGCAAATAGGATGCTGGGATGCATAGGCAGGGGCATCACCAGCAGGAAAAGGGAGGTCATAATTCCACTATACAAGACACTAGTGAGGCCGCACCTGGAGTACACTGTGCAGTTCTGGAGACCTTACCCACGTAAGGACATAGACAGGGTAGAGAAGGTTCAGAGGAGGGCAACAAAGATGGTGCATGGATTGCATCACAAGTCCTATGAGGACAGGTTGAAGGCACTGAACATGTACTCCCTGGAGGAGAGGAGGGAGAGGGATATGATAGAGACATACAAGTATCTTACAGGGAGGAACAGGGTGCAGGATTGCACTATTTTAAGTGAAAAAGATGTTCCAGGACTAGAGGGCATGGGATGAAGTTGGAGGAGGACGATTCAGAGGAAGCGTGAGGAAGAATTTCTTCACAAGCGGGTGGTGGACAAGTGGAACCCTGCCAGAGCAAGTGGTGGGGGCTGAAACAATCACGGGATTTAAGAATGCATGGGATAGACATAAAGGAATTCTGGAGGTCAGGGGTAAGGGGCAACAGACTTCCTGGAAAACATAAACTGAACTTACAAACTTAAATGGGCAGACTGGGTGGGCCATAGGCCCTTATCTGCCGACACTGTCTATGTATCTATGTAATATGCATTCTGCATCCATTTGAGCATGCAACACAGGCTGTGAGTGGGGACACTGCCTGCATAAGTCAGTCAATACCCCTGATACATGTGCTGAGGCAGACACTGGTAAATGTTCGTCACCAGATGGAGGCAAGTGATGATCACAGTTCTGTTCATGCAATGGGTCACATGTGCCATATTCTGGACAGCAATACACATATCTGTGGCATTATGCAGTCTAATGAGTTTGCTGTTGCTACCATGCTGGAGCCATGGTACAAATGTGGCATGCCTGCCATGATTGAAGAGGGTCGTGTGTGAGTGGAGAAATTGACCAATTACCTTGTCAGATGGGTACATGGGGCACAGATGAAAAATGCCGACACAAAAGGCATATATAGATATACCAGGTGTTGCTACCACCACCACCAGTAAATCAGAGGCCGCCAAATCGGACAAAATGTCAAAGTCACAGCACAACACAGCACGGCAGGTAATCCCATTTGGGATGCTCTGTACCAGGTGGGGGTTGAAGAAATTGAAGACCAGGAGGAGGAGCATGATGAGGCAGCAGAACTCAGGGCAGCACAACCTATGGTGGATGCCTATATGGGAGACACCAAGCATCTTGGCATCACTGATGAGTCACTGGTGTACTGGAGCAGCAAAGTGAGTGACTGGCCTGCACTGGCATCTGTTGCTTTTAAATACCTCAGCTGCCCACCATCCAGTGTCAGCGTGGAACGGGTGTTCAGTTCTGCTGGGGCAATGTGCGTGACCGTAGGACAAATCTATCACCGAAGAGAATGTTTCCATCCTAACATTTATAAAAATGAATGAGGCTCACATTCCACATAACACACTTATTTCAGTGGTATTGCCCCAAAAACTGTGTCTTGGGAACGATGATGATGATGAAGACATCCACAGTGGTAAGGCCTCTACTAGCAGGGAGGTAGATAAAGCAGTAATGATGACTGAATTTCCACCTGGTGATGACTCCAGTCTTGAAGACTGTGAGGGCTGCTTCATGGATGATGTGTCACTGGAAGAAGGCTAAAGGTGTTGTGCCCTACCCCAACAGCCACCACCAGCATCCCCAACCCCATTTCCACATATACCTCCTCTATGACAACATGAATGAGTGTCTATTGAGTGTGCCGCCACTGTATACATGACAATGACAACTTAGTCGGACAGTGCACAGCCAGTACTACGTTACTCAGTATACATTAATGCTGCCTCCAAGTCCAGCTAAATTACTCCTCCTCCTCTTCCTACTCCAGCAGTCTTCTACCTAAAAGAAGCATATGTTTTTAGTTGTCAGCAGTGGCCCACACCTTGCAGGTGCAGCACCTCGATCCAGCGTCCACACACCAGGATGGAAGACTTCTATTTAGTCACCAATGCCGCACAGAGATGGGATGCTTCGGCAAATGTCCACCAGAAAACCAAGCCACCATTCCAGTTGAAGTACTTTGTACCTGTCTGGCAATAAGAAAAAAAGAAGAAAACATTTTTAGCATTGTTACAACAGGGTGCCCCTCCCCCACCACCATCATTACAGGAAGCTATACTTAAATCAGGGAATGGCTGTTAAACTGGAACACTTGACATGAACAGACTATGTCTGATGAGCACAGCCAGTAGCCAGATTTGGAGAAAGGTAACATACACACCCCAGCAGCGGAAATCCTGAATATTGACAGAGCCATATATAAGACAGTTACTGTCAAAGTCTGACATCTCTGTCCTGCAGTAACCACAAACCTAAAACTTGACCATATCCACCAACCCGACCTCAACCACCTCCTCCCACCCACCACCCGCCTATCAAAGACCATCACAAATTAAGAAATACTACCACCAGCTAATGAATTGCACACGTATTGAACAGCAACAGCAGCAGCAGCACACCTGGAGTTAACAGCTCTTGAATTCCTGCATGTGTTTAGAAAAGAAAAAAATAATACAGTTACAGTCTAACTCAGATATCCGAGCTGCAGTCACCTATCCATCCCTCCCCATAATGAAAAATTCAATGCTTACTTTGTCCTTGAGCAATGTTAAATGTGGTACATTCCAACATCCTGTATCCAAATCCTGGGCTGGCATGCATGTTGTCATGATGATGTACTCCTAAGCACACTGGATAAATATAAAATAAATATAAACATATAAGAACTCATGACGTCCCAATACCAACCCACCATCCACCTTCTCTTGCACCTGAAAAAATAAATACAGATACTTGCGTGTGCAGCAGCAGCAGTATCGATCGACTATGTGAAGAGGATCCCCATGGACTAGACAAAGCATTACTTCTTGTGGCAGCTAGTCAGAGAGGCAGGTAACAGCAGCAGCACTCAAAATGTCATTCAATCCACACTGACTTAAAACCATAGAGACAACAGAGCAAACCAGGGCATCATCATTGCGAAATGATAATTCCACAGTTTGCAATCAACTGAGAACGCAGCAGTAGGAGGAAGTAAGCACAAGTCATTTCGCAGGAGGATTTATTTTTCTCATTGTGGTAAACTGACTTATGTTGCATGTTAAGGCAGTAGCAGCATGACAGTTAGGCCCGAAAAGCATTTAAACGCTGCAGAAAACAGCACATTTGGGTCCTCGTGGTGGGTGTGAGCCATGTAACTGCTTGTCTGACACCTGATTTCTGTCTGAATGTACTGTGCTATTTTTTTGGAAACATTTCTGGACTTGTAGGCCCCATTTGGTACCGGCAGCAGTGAGTTTCAGGCAGAGGTATTTGACAAACAGGCCCTAAAACAACTATTTTATGTCTGGGTGGTGGGGGGGGGCACCCTAAAACATCATGGCTGATACCAGATTCCACTCTCAATTTAATGTACCATTTTTCCTGCAACTTTTCTAGACATTTACTGCCTGTGCTGCACTGGCAGAACCAAGATGGGGCCGAAAAACAATTGTAAACAGTGGACCAAAGAGCATTGTTTGGTCCGGGTGGTGGTTTGGGCGCCATAAAACATCGTGGCTGGGACCTGATTTCAGTCTGAAGGCACTGTGCAATTTTTTTGGAAACATTTCTGGACTTCTGGGCCATGTTTGGCACCGGCAGAACCACAGTTAGAACCGAAAAGCATTTAAACGGTGCAGAAAATTGCACTTTTTTTTTTTTTTAGTTGTTTAACCAGGAGTAGCACACTAAGCCGAAAGCTTTTTTACAGGAGTGACCTTGGAGCACAGGGAAGTTAAGTGACTTGCTCAGGGTCACACAGTATGAAAGTGGAAGCTGTGGGATTCAAACCCAGGTCTGGTCTGCTGGATGTCACCAGATTTGCAGCTCAGAGCCTTAAACCACTGCGCTATACTGCCTCCCTTTTGGGTCCTCATGGTGTGTGTGAGCCATGTAACTGCATGTCTGACACCTGATTTCTGTCTCAACGCACCGTGCAATTTTTTTGGAAACATTTTTGGACTTCTGGGCCATGTTTGGCACCGGCAGCACCACACTTAGGCCCGAAAAGCATTTAAACAGTGCAGAAAACAGCACATTTGGGTCCTCATGGTGGGTGTGAGTCATGTAACTGCATGTTTGTCACCTGATTTCTGTTTCAATGTACTGTGCTATTTTTTGGGAAACATTTCTAGACTTCTGGGCATTGTTAGGCAGTGGCAGCAGTGAGATTCAGGCAGAGGTATCTGGCAAACAGGCCTTAAAACAGCTATTTAATGTTTGGGTGGTGGTGGGGGGGGCACCCCAAAACATCATGGCTGAGACCTGATTTCAGTCTTGATTTACTGTAACATTTTTTGGGAAACATTTCTGGAATTATGGGCCATGTTAGACAGTGGCAACACTCTGCATTCTCAGTGTCATACTAATTTTTTCCGGCTATGCTATATTTCTCTTCTTATCATGCCTACTCTGCACAGCATGGCTTCAAGAGGCTATGTTAAACTGTAGCCCTTCTAGGGCACATTTTGGAGTGGGTGGTGGCGGCGGTGTGGTTGGGCACTGTAACACCAAGTTAGCATTGTGGCAAGCCCAAGCCATGGATTGGGGACACGCGTGTTAAGCATAAAAAAAATGTACATTATGTTTAACTTCGTAATAAAAGTGCTTATGTTTCTGTGATTGTTGTGTACATATTCATTCAGACTGATCCAGCACACAGCCAGAATAACTGCTGCCAGCCCACATCATCACACATATTTTTGCAAAAAAATGTTGTTCCTAGGATCAGTTTACAAATTACAATACTTGACATTTGTGGATAGGAGGAGGAAATACATACATGTTAGAGGGACTAACATAAACCAAGTAGAAAAGTACAGTGATTATGGGTAAAAAAGACTAAAAGTAACTGACGGACAGTAACACATGGTAGGGGGAGCATCATACGGGTCAGGTCAGGGACAGGGTATACATATGAAAGAGGAACGGGAGGGAGCATAAACATTGCATAACACGCAAAAAACTGGACAAAAAACCCCGAAAGGATATAGAAGAAGAGGACAGAATATATATCTATATATATATATATATTTGAAACTTGGTTTCCCAGCCAAATGCCCTTTGGGGTAACCATTGTCTCAGTGCTTGTGCACAGAGGTTCTTTGTCTCTTAAATAGTTTTTTGTTTTAATTGGGTTCACCACAACATAACCCAAATAGACCATCTTAGGGTAGCTGATTCATTACACTGGGGTGTCAAACAGACAAGGCATACTGATGAGTCCTGGTAGGACGAAACATGTGTCTATGTCTTCTGTTGGCACCCTTTGCAAACTGTGTGAGAGGCCTTTCGGCACCATGCATTTCTGCTTAAAGTTGAACCAGCTTAATATTCTGTGGTGATTTTCATATGCAGCCCATGATGCTTTGCATTGTGGGGACATGTGTGAGTTTGTATTTCTTTGAAACTTGGCTTCCCAGCGAAATGCCCTTTGGGGTAACCATTGCCTCAGTGCTTGCGTACAGAGGTTCTTTGTCCTATATGTGTGTTTGTATATATATAAATATATTTATATATATTTATATATATATATTTTTTTTTTTGCTTTTTGTTATTTTTAGAGGGTGCAGATGAGGGAATAGTGACAGTAAGAAAGCAAGGACAAGAGAAAGAAAAGAAAAAAAATGTTGCTGCCAGTGCTGTGCTGACTGGTCTGGAGTCTGACCGTTACACTGCATCGGCACCAGGTACAGATTCTGCCCTGCCACCACCACCACCATGCAGCTCCATCAGGAGGGCAAACATTTTTTGTTGATCCTCAAGGAGTTTTCTGAGGTCCTCCTGACCTCCTGGCGGAAATCAGTGAACTCACTATGCAGAGCTGCCATCTCTCTGCGCAATGCTGTCAGGTCTTATTCAAGGCTCACTGCTGCTGCTGGTGCTGGCACATGAGCAGCTGAGGCAGCTGCAGGCTGTGCTGGGTCGTCACCATGATCCTGGCGATGCCTGTGTCTGTGGGGTGAGGGTGAGAGGGGCTCTGCAGCTGCCTCCTGCTGCCTTCTGTGGTGCCTCTGCTGACCACTGGCCCCTGCCTCCTGCTGGCCCCCTTCCCCTTCTAACTGCTTTGCAGCACCCTGTGCCCCTCTACCTGCTGCCAACTTGTTCTGTTTTTTAAGCCAATCTGCAGCGTGGTGGTGCTGCAGATGGCTCCTTTGGCTACAACTGCTAAAATGACCCCCGGTTTTGCCCCTTCTAACAGATCTGCCACACAAGTTGCATATCACAACTGTATTATCATTGGTGTTTTTGCTAAAAAAACACCACATGGCCAACAACACTTTCTTTGGGGGGCAGCTGATGTCCCAGGGCCGTGGGCACATAATGCTCCTGCTCGGGGGGCATGCTCCGGCTGGGGGTAGTGTCTAGAGGTGCCTGCTGCTGCTGCCTGGGGGGCCACAGGAGGATCCTGCTGCTGGAAGGGGGCAAGGGGCTCATGTTGCTCCTGGGGAGTGGGGGCTACATTCTCATGGTGGGGGGGCACATGTTCCTGCTGCTGTTGGAGGGGCACAGACATAAAGGCCCACCTATTAATGGGAACACTGGGTGGGAGTGGTCCAGCTGCCTTTGTCCCAGTCTTAGAATTATCCATTCTAATCTCGAACTCCTCCTAAAACTCCTTGCTACAAAAAAAAAAAAAGAGGAAAAGAAAGGGGAGAGAGTGAGGGAGTTTACACACACACACACACACACACACACAATAAAAAAGATAGATAAATATAAAAATGAAGAAAAAACACTAGCAGAAAATATAGAGGATAATGTATGGTCCTCTATCGGTAACCGGTCTTTGAACTGTCGAGAGGTTGCCAGGGCAACCATGTAAACCTCGAGAGCTAAGCTTGAGAGGTTTACGTCACCTTGGCAACCTCGAGACGGTTAACAGTGACTGGTTGCCGATAGAGGGACCATACATTATTTTTTATAATGTATGGTCCACGTAAAAAGTAAAAGCGGCTGCTTACTTTCTGAAAAATAGTCACCACCGCGGCCGTTCAGTCCTCCCCAACCGCCAAGCTCATCTATCGGTTCCCAGTGTAAAAGATCGATCGCCAAGAAGCACCTTTACCGATGTGATGTAGTATCGATAGGTTAACAACATTTCTACGTCACATCGATAGGTTAACAACCTTAGGAAATTATGATTTCCTAAGGTTAACATCGTTCTACCATACATTGTATTAACTTTTTAAACTAATGGGGAACAGATCACAAATCCAATAAGCTGCAAACACACAAACACTACTTTTTATAAACAAAAGTTTGAGCTCTCCTGCTGTAGTCTGTCTCCTACTTCCTACTACTAGGCTGAAACATCTCTAAAGGAAGTGAATTTAGTCTGGCTTCCTGCCTAAGTGCAGTCATCCATGTGACCAGCAGTTTGCTAGAGAGAAAGTTATGTGATGAGCTTGTTTTTCCCCCACTTTCACCTGATACTTACATGTGGCGAAATGTGCAGATTAAAGGTGAAATTAACAGTGAAATGTTGGCATAAGGGCAAAATTGTGCGAAATGTTTCACACGGCGAAATTGGTGATTTCACCAGAATTTCGCAGGCGTAAAAAAATTTCGTTGCATCTCTACTTGCAAGACACTGAGCACTGCGACCTTTGGGAAGCAGGAAGAGGAGCTGTAGTTTCTTGGGCTTCCCTGAGAACTACAACTCGACCAGGGAATAATATTTTTCTGCTCCTACTGACTAAGCAGCTATTTTTAGACACTAGAACCATGCATGAGTGGTTCTAATATATTTTAAAACTGTTTGTGTGTATTTTGCTGCAAAGTTTACTGCTGTGACCCCGGAAAGTACTTCCTGGTCACACTAGGCTATTTAATATAGCCCTGTGGTGAGCAGGGCGAGCTGAAAGCAGGGTGAGTGCATGTCACGCATTACCTAAAGTGTGTGCAAAAGATACGGTATCTAAGCGCATATTTTGGCGTGGTTTGGCGTCCAGGCATCTCATCATGTTGTGAGTATCTTATCCTTACGTATTTACTGTTGCTATTTATAATACCAGTTTCCTGGCAATTGGTGTAACTTACTGGGCTCTATCTATAATTGTAAAAAGGGTCTGAGAAATGGAGCTTTCTGATTGGCTGCAAACATTCTAACAGCCTTATGTTAATCTTTTATTAACATACATATAGAGCTTAGCCATATGCCGAACAAGGTTTAACACTGTTTAAAAACATTTTTTATTATAATAGCAATAAGGCCCTCCCAGGGATTATGTTAATGGTCAGTTAATCACCCTCTATGGGCATGTGGCACTCGACTACACCTCGTGCCACAGTACACCCCTAGAAGGTGATTAACAGACCATTAACATAACCCTTGGTCATGCCTTATTGCTTAATAGTATGCTGTACTACTTAAGTAGTACCAGACTATTACTGAACAGTAATACCTAGTGTAATCATTAACAATGAACGAGTCCTGTGGACATGCACCTGTTACTACCACCCCTACCATCATGACCTTGGATGGTGAAATTGATATTAATTGTACGCACTGCTGTATATGTCAGCTAGTGCAAGCACCGCCCAGCCCCAAACATATTTTTATCTGTGACAAATGCACCACAAACAAGCAAATGAAAGAGGAAATTGCTTCATTTGGAGCCAGACTACTATACTTAGAAAATAGCCAAGCTGATATGCTCCGACACTTAAATGAGTTAAACAGTTCCTCCCCCCAAGCTGGGTTCGCACATAATGTAAATACTTATATCCCTAGCCAATCAGAGTTTTTTACACCCCACACTGTAGTCACTTTGCCTGTATCAAATTCCGAAAATATATCTAGTACTGATCACAAAGATATTAACATATACAATAATAAAAATACAAGCCCACCCCGGGTTAGAAAGCGGGGAAGAGAAGATGAAGGTGATACTGATGAAATAGAGCAACACACTGATTGGGCACTAGTGCCCAGTGCCAGGGCATGCAAAAAGGGCCATAAAGCTGAACAGTTTTATATTCCAACTCAGAACTCCTTTTCAGCACATTATACGCTTACAAATACAAACTCAGAGGACGGAGAACCAGAGGAAGATGCTCAGCTTGCCTCTGCTACTGGGGTTAATACCCCTGAACCCTCATCTTTGGCCCTCATAAATCTGCATCTAAAAACTGCCCCACAAGTCCCCAATAACTTGTTGAACAAAACTACTCCACCATTAACTAAATCAAAGGGATGAAATGGGCATTCCTCCTCAAAACCTACCAACATCCCATTTTCCCCCCAGGCAACCCATCAATCCTATGGACACAACTGATACTTCAAATCCCATGCACCTAACTTGACAAGTTTATGTATTAGAAGATTCCATAATAGAACACCTCGATAGGGTCATTTGTAACCCTAACAGAGCAAATCAAACATGCTCAAGCTTTCGGGGAGCTAAAGTATCAAATGTCTCAGGAATGGTAACTAACATTCTCTCCAGTGCAGGTCACAACCTGCTAGTTATAATACATGCAGGAATAAATGACATAAACCTTACCAACCCGTCTCAATTTAAGAAAGATTATGTTGCTCTAAACAATTTACTTGTGGAAAAAGGCTGCACTCTATGCTTCTCGGAAATTTTCCCAGTGCCAAGAGCAACTAATGCTATTTCTGACAACATTAAAGTGAAAAACGAATGGCTGAGGAAGTGGTGTCTTAAACAAAACATACACTGTATTCCACATTGAGAGAAATTCTGCAGTAGGGACTCACTCTTCTGGTGGGATGGCCTTCACCTCAGCAGAAGAGGGAGTGCCCTATTGGGCACAACCATAGCCTCTGTTAAAGACAGTCATTTAAACTAAATTGCTTGGGGGGAAAACGGGCATGTTCCTAATTCTCAAACAGGAAATAATGAATATCATACTAGTAGGCCTTGTAACATATTATCATTTAATGCAAGATTGCTAAACAATTTAAATAAGTCAGAATTAGAAGCCAAATGTACTCTATTAAATCTCAGTATTATTGCTGTCACTGAGACATGATGGGACTCATCCTCGGTGTGGTCCAGTGAGATCCCTAGTTTCAAACTCTACCATAAAGCTAGAGAAGATAGATTAGGAGGGGGGTTGTGTCTTTATATTAGAGACGATATCTCTTCCTATGAAATTACAACATCAACCAATACAGAATCACTCTGGGTTTCAATTCAACTAAAAGGCCACCCAAAACTCATAATTGGCATATGCTACAGACCACCATCTGCTGATCTTCTCTATACTTCTGACCTAATTAATACTATTACAGACATGTTAACAAGGACAACACTCTTATTTGGGGGGATTTCAATATGCCTGGTATAAATTGGGACTCATTTTCTGCCAAAACAGAACAAGAAAAATTATTCACAACATTATGTGTGGATCTTGGCTTAGAGCAGCTAGTATGTCAACCTACTAGGGGGAGTAACATACTCAACCTAGTCATTATAAATGCAGAGAATAAAGTCTCAGATATAAACATTTCAGCACCCATTGGTAATAGTGACCATAATTCGATGCAGTTCAGTATCAATATCCAAATTCCAAAACTTTCCAATAATGCAACTTACAAAGATTATAATAAAGAAAACTTCGAGCTAATAAACACTAAAATAACTGAAACAAACTGAGGAGAAATATTCAAGGATGAGTCCATCAACAGTGCATAGGAAGAACTAAAACATTTTATCTACTATTTGGAGGAACAATGTGTTCCTGCCAAAATAAAATATAATAAAAAAGGTAAAATTCCTATTTGGTTTATGAAATCAATTAGTAAACAAATCAAAAGAAAAGAATGTCTATTTAAGAAACTGAAAAAAAGTCATAGTCCCGGCACCATGCATAGATATAAAAATGCTGTTTCTCGACTTAAAAAAGCAATTAAACAGGCTAAACTTGAACTAGAATTTAATTTGGCTCACTCCAAGACTAACCACAAATATTTCTTTTCATACATTAATAGCAAAAAGGGTAATACTAGGGCAATAGGTTCACTACTTGAAAATGGAATCACCATCAAAACAGATCTGGCAACAGCAAACCATTTCAATAGGTACTTCTGCTCTGCTCTGTCTTCAGTACAACAGATTCAAGCCCCACGGCACTCAAAAACAAATTCCCTATCCCCCTTTCGATTCTGGAGAGATCTCGAGCACCCTGTCTTCTCTAACAAAATTCACTAGCCCAAGACCCAACAATATTCATCCAAGGTTCTTGTTAGAAACATCAAATTCATTGGCCTTACCCCTTACACTACTCTTCAACAAATCATTGGGATTGGGATGGGGCAAAAAGAAATGAAGCCATAAAAAAATGGAGGGTAATGAGTAAAAAGCTCCCTGAAATGGTGGCCTTGCTGGAAGAGGGATGCCAGGATATCGTGGTAGTCACAGAAACTTGGTACACAGAGAACCATGACTGGGATGTCAACATACCAGGGTACACAATCTACAGGAGGGACAGGGAGGGAAGAAGAAGAGGAGGAGGAGGAGTAGCTCTCTATGTAAGGGAAGGGATCAAAGCAACAGAACTAAAGGGTAAACAGGGAGGAGAGGAGGCACTGTGGGTCACCCTGGAGACTGGAAATGGCTCCACAATCCGCACAGGGGTTGTATACAGACCCCGTCTCAGGGGGAGGAAATGGACAAGGAAATGATAGAAGGCATCCTTAGGATGGCAGAGAAAGGGGAGATATTGCTGATGGGGGACCTGAATATGCCAGATGTTAACTGGAGCACCTTTGCTGCAGCCACATCCAAGAGCGAGGCCATTCTTGATGCCCTACAGGGGGCATGCCTCAGACAGCTAGTTTTGAAACCCACTTGGGAGGGAGCAATCTTAGACCTGGTACTCTCAAATGGGGACAGAGAGAGGATCTCCGATCTTGAAGTGGGTAGCCATCTGGGAACAAGCGACCACCAAACAGTGTGGTTCACGATAAACTTAGCTGTAGAGTCAAGCCATACAAAAGTGAAGGTACTGGACTTCAAGAGGGCTGATTTTGTCTAAATGGGAAAGTGCCTCAGAAAAACACTAGCAAACAGGCAAGAAGGTGGGGTGGAGCAACAATGGGGAAACATCAAAACCACCATCACAGAGGCAACAAGCCTTTGTGTGAAGCAAATAAACAAATCTAAACGAAAGAAAAAAACACTGTGGTTCTCAAAAAAAGTGGCTGGGAAGGTAAGGGAGAAAAAGATAGCATTCAGTAAATATAAGGAAACACAGAAGGAGCAGGACAGAGAACTGTACCAGTTAAAGCAGAAGGAAGTGGGGAAGGCAGTCAGAATAGCACAGGCCCAAACCGAGGAAAAGATAGCCAACTCGGTTAACAAGGGGGATTAAACCTTTTATAGGTACGTTAGGGAGCAAAGAAAGACTAAGGCAGGGATACTGAGGCTGAATAAAGAGGAAGGTGGCTGCGCAGAAAGTGACAGTGAAAAAGCAGGAATACTGAATGAATACTTTCAGTACTCACAATGGAAGAGCAGAGTGAGATATCTAATCCAGTCAGTAGAAGCACTCTGGATAGGGGGGTTGATATTAGTTCTTTCACAGAAGAAAGGATTCTAAAAGGACTCTTAAAACTGAAGGTGGATAAAGCAATGGGGCCTGATGGGATTCACCCCAGAATTTTAAAAGAACTAAGGGAAGAACTAGTAACACCACTGACTACCCTTTTTAATAAATCATGGGAGGATGGAGTGGTACTTGAGGACTGGAGGAGGGCAGATGTGATCCCCCTTCACAAAAGTGGAAGCAAGACAGAGGCAGGAAACTACAGACCTGTCAGTTTGACCTCAGTGGTAGGGAAAATGATGGAATTACTTCTGAAGGAAAGAATTGTTGAGTACCTAGAGGCCAGTGGGGCACAGGACCCAAGGCAGCATGGATTCACAGTGAGAAGGTCATGTCAGATGAATCTAATAGATTTCTTTGACTGGGTGACCAAAGTAGTTGACCAGGGAGAGGCTGTCGACATGGCCTACCTAGACTTTAGCAAGGCATTTGACACAGTCCCGCAAAAAAGATTAATAAACAAATTAACCAGCCTGGGAGTGGGTCCCAGGGTGGTAGCCTGGGTAAAACACTGTCTGGACAACAGGACACAGTGGGTAATAGTAAATGGAGTCCACAGTGAAGAAAGGAGGGTTACTAGTGGGGTACTGCAGGGTTCAGTGCTGGGGCTGGTCCTTTTCAGTGTCTTTATAAGTGACATTGCAGAGGGACTGGAAGGGAAAGTATGTCTCTTTGCAGATAACACAAAGATCTGCAACAGGATTGATATGCAAGGTGGGGTGGAAAGCATGAAAAGGGACTTGACAAGGTTGGAGGAATGGTCAAATGTATGGCAGCTTAGATTCAATGCAAAGAAGTGCAAAGTAATGTACCTGGGAGGCAAAAATCCAGGGGAAGAGTACACAATTGGGGGGGATGAGATACTGACAACAATAAAAATGGAAAGGGACCTGGGGGTAGTCATATCAGATGACCTAAAGGTGGGCCAGCAATGTGAGAAGGCAGTAAGGATGGTTGGAGGGATACTGGGATGCACAGGAGAGGCATCACCAGTAGAAACAGGAAGTTGTTGGCCCTCTGTACAGACAGTTGGTAAGACCACATCTGAGTATTGTATACAGTTCTGGAGACCTCATCTTCAAAGACATAGACAGGGTGGAGGCTGTCCAGAGTAGACAACAAAATGGTGCAGGGTCTGCACTAGAAGACATATGAAGAAAGACTAAAGGAGCTTAAGATGTATAGCCTAGAGGAAAGGAAGGAGGGGGGACATGATAGAAACTTTCAAATACCTCAAGGGAATCAACAAAGTACAAGAGGGTAGCAACTTTCAGAAAAGAGATGCGTAAGAACAAGGGGCACAATTTGAAGATAGAGGAGATGGCTCAGAGGTAATGTGAGAAGTATTTCTTCACAGAGGGTTTGGATATATGGAACAGCCTTTCTGAGGAGGTTGTAGAGTCAAAAACAGTTGGGGAATTCAAGAATGCATGGGACAGGCATAAGGCAATTCTAGTGGGTGGTAGGAGGAAGTAGGCTGTTGGTTAACTAGGATCTGCAGCTTATCCGTTAGATAGGGAGATGGGCAGACTAGGTGGGCCATGCGGTCCTTGTCTGCCATCAGATTCTATGTTTCTGTTCTACGTTTCATTAGTAGAGAATGAGATTCCAGATAACTGGCGTAGTGCTATAGTAACTCCTATCTATAAAAAAGGAAATAAATCAAATGTCCAGAACTGCCAGCCTATTAGCTTGACAATCATTATAGGGAAAGTTATTGAGCGACTAGTCATATCCCTGTTTGAAAAAGAAATGCAGCAGCTCGGCAACATGGTTTCAAGCCTGGGCATTCATGCACTACAAATCTAATTTAATTTTATAATAATATAACTAGATACCTGGATAACAATATACCCTCAGATGTAATTTTGCTTGACTACAGCAAGGCCTTTGACAAATTGTCTCACACCCTATTAATTAACAAAATTCAAAATTTGGCTTTTCATCATTCTTAGTCAACTGGATATCATGGTGGCTGCACAATAGGACTTAGACAGTAAGAACCAATGGTGTTCTGTCCGACACAGGCTGAGTCACTAGCGATGTGCCTCAGGGCTCTGTACTGGGGCCCACACTTTTCAATATTTTTATAAGCGATATGGATGTCCCCTCAAATAACCACGTCTCTAAATTTGCAGATGACACAAAACTGGGATGTAGGGTCGACACAACATTAAGCATAAGGTTACTAGAACACAGTCTCAAACACATCGAATCGTGGGCACAAACTCCATGATCTTTAATACTGATAAATGTACTGTTCTTCACTTTGGAAACAAAAATCCTCAAAGCAATTATTATTTGAATAATACTCTTCTTAAATCAACAACTTGTGAAAGAGATCTAGGCATCTCAATAAATAACAAATGATCATCTAACAATCACTGTAACAAAGTGGCAAGAACAGCTAGCCTTATTTATTAAATTTTGGTGACCAGGTAGGCTCACTAAGCCCTGGAGGTCCCTTTTTCAGGGGCGACCCGGGATTACATGGTATAATAGGATATACAGTGAGAGTACAATAAATAAGTCGTAGCAGTTGATACGCCTCGTAGCAATAACATATTATGTAACAGGTTTCAGATTTAATAACATTTCTATCAGTGAAGAAAAAAAAATAATTAATAAAACCTTTATTAGCAAATCTGAGCACTGCCTAGTTCCACTATACAGGGCCTACATCAGACCACACATAGATTATGAATCTCCCTTCTGGAGTCCGTATCTTCAGGGTGACATAAATCATTTAGAGCAAATTCAAAGACGGCTTACCAAAATGATCCCAAGACTCAAAACTAAAAATTATGACATACGACTTAAGGAAACAGGACTCTGTCCCCTCAATTTAAGAAGACATGGGGTGATATTCTTCTTACTTTCAGATTATTAAAATCACCTATATTAATGAGACAATGTGGGCTATCATTAGCTAGTAAATGAACGGTAGGTAGACTTCACAATCAGCAGCTCTTAGTTGATTGGACGAACACCAACAAACGTGATAATTTCTTCTGCATAAAAGCAGCCAAACATTGGAATTCATTACCTCAGGAACTGATTAATATAACAAACTTTGATACCTTTAAAACTCAGCTAGACATGTGGATAAAATCACTATATTTGAAATGATCCACTATTACGGGGGACGGTGACGATGAGCTCTGTGCCTTCTTTTGTCCCGCATAATCCAGTAAATACAGTAAACAGTGTTGTCTCATGCAAGCTTTTTGGCTGTACTGTACACTGGAGCAAGAAAGGCAGCCACTTGGGCACTGGTGTGCAAAGGACCCACCTTAATGTGCACCACCATGCCGAGTGACATGCCAGGCAGCACAAGGTAGCAGCAGCAGGCAGTAGTGGGGGGGATATTTTGAAAGGGGATGTTGGGCAGCATGAGGTAGTAGACCATAGTACTGTGGGTTGGCATGGCAGGAGGACACGCAGTTCACAGCCATCACGGGAGTTGGCATTGCCTGTAGCCCAAGGAGCTCTACCACCATTAGACCCTGTGTCAGTAGTCACACAGGCGGACGTGGCCTTCTTATGGGATGAAGTGGATCACCTTCACCAGTGGATGACCAAGGCAAAGAGGGACATCCAAAAAATGTTAGAGAACTAGAAAAAGTGTCAGAGAACCAGGAAAAAGTTCTTAAGATCCTGAAGGAAAAACTTCCGGTGATGTCTCCCCACCACATGGCTGCCTGAGAGAAGTGTTCCAGCCCCCGTCTAAAATAAAAGACTCCAACAGCTTTCTCAAGACTGATAAATAAGAACTTCATTACAGATCAGAGGCATAAAAATGTCAAGAAACAAAGGAGTTCAGAATCAGTATGCAGACTTACCAGTGGAGGGCGAAGACTCCGTGGTTGAGCACTCAGACTTGGTGGCTTCAGAAATTATAAGCAGCCCAAACACACAGAAGGCTGCATCCATGCAGCCACCGAAAAGCAACCAGAGCACAAATTGGATTTAATACTCACCGAGCTGCAAGCATTTTGAGCAGAATTTACAACATTTAAAGAATCAGTGACCACTCTTCAAACAGACATTGGTCAGCTGGATTCTAAAGTGACCAAAATGGAAACAACGTCAGCCAAGTCTAAAGAACAGATTCCACAACTGCAGGCAACTATCTTACAATTGGAAACCACACAATTGGAAATGAGTACCAGGCAAGAAGACACAGAGAAAAGGCATCTGTGTAACAACATACTGCTATATGACATGTCTGAAAATTCTGAAAGGGGCCAAATGACAGATTTTATCGATAGCTTCCTGCACATGGCTCTTGAATTAGATGCAGAGTACCAGCTGGATACAGAGAGGTCTGATAGAGCACTGGGACCTAAACCCAGGGGACCCGGGACGGAACAGAGCACTGGGACCTAAACCCAGGGGACCCGGGTTGGAACAGAGCACTGGGACCTAAACCCAGGGGACCTGGGACGGAACAGAGCACTGGGACCTAAACCCAGGGGACCCGGTATGGAACAGAGCACTGGGACCTAAACCCAAGGGACCCGGGATGGAACAGAGCACTGGGACCTAAACCCAGGGGACCCGGGACGGAACAGAGCACTGGGACCTAAACCTAGGGGACCCGGGACGGAACAGAGCACTGGGACTTAAACCCAGGGGACCGGGATGGAACAGAGCACTGGGACTTAAACCCAGGGGACCTGGGACAGAACCATGTTCCATAATTATTAAATTTCTAAAGTACACCACTAAAGAGTACATTCTCAAACAGGCATGGGCCAAAAGGAAGATTTTGTATGGAACTGATTAAATTTATTTTGACAATGACTATGCGGAGATGGAGGGAGTATAATCCCTTATTTCCAGCCCTTCACCAGAATAAACTAAAATTTCATACCCCCTGTCCCACACGCCTTGTAGTCCAATTTCCTGATGGACCGAAGAACTACAGCTAAGCACAGGAGGTGGCCCATGACTTGAGTGCCCGAGGAATAATGTGCTCAACCCACTTTCCACAACCCCAAATCTCCAACAGAGCTAGAGAAGGAGGGCTGACATCTACATATCCCAAGGTTTGCTGACAAATACAGGAGACCCTGGCCCAGATAGTTCAACAGTTAAGGCAGATGCAACAGACCTGACTTTCACTTATTGGATCGCAACACTTCTGGAAAGTGTCGGGGGGCAGGGTTGATGTGGGGAGAACAGGGAACTGCTGGGGGGGGGGTTCTTGTACTCTCACCACCATTTTACACTCCTATTAATGGTTTTCCTGTGTGGTGATATAGAATTGCTCTCGGCTGGCTGCCAGGCCCTTCTCTTGCACAATGCGGTGCCAATTGGGTACCAACTGTATTATGGCCTGCTAATGTAAGGCAAGAGTGAAGAGGGAGAAAGACTGAGGGTTTCTTCATGAATGTATGATGGGCATTACTTCCTCCACCTTCCCTCTGGCCGGAGTTCACAGACCTCATTTACCACGCGGCAACCCTGACTGCTGGAGGCTGAGCTACAGAAACTCAATGAAATGGAGTCGAGTGGTTGCTGTGCTGGGGGTGCACAGTCAGTTACATCTGAAGAGTGAGAGCAACATGAACCTACATAACCAAATAATTTTCAGTTTACCATGGAGAAAACAATTGTGGTGGGGGGTATGTTCCCGCTGGTAATCAACCTGCCCCTGACTCACTCCTCCCAGTCCTCAACACTACTCCGAAACTGAGAAGCTGATACTGAATTTAGACTACTATTGATGCAAGGGCATAGTTTTGTGTGTGTAACCCTGGTTCCATTATACCAAGCACTACTACCCCTACCTGCTTCTCTGATTGCAGGTTGAGGGGCCTGGGTTTGGAACTAAGGGGTACTGTGGCTTTCCTACCAACAGTAGAACTAAGATTATGGTGCCTCCACCCAGAGTAATGATTAAGTGGGTAAATTACCAGGCTAGTACAGCCCATTGGGAAACTATACCTACCCACAACCCCAGCTAGTGACCCAACACACAGACCGAAAATAAGCAATGTAGTTTTCCTGCAATACCACATTTAATAGCTAGTGATAATAATATGCTCACACACTCTGCACTTACCAGCAGGGTCTGGACTCCTGGCATGTACCCTGCACCCCCTGTAAGAAACAGTTTTCAGTAACAACAATGCAATTCCACAGTACTCTTTGAATGACTCAATAACTGAACACTGGGTAATATTATGCTCACAGCCCAACTTAACATCAGACAGTAAATCTGGTTTATTAAGGGGGACATGAACAAGGGAGGGGTGTAAATTTACATAAATGATTTGAATATTGCATCTGTGCATTCAAGCAGCAGTCTTTTGGACGAGACGTTAAACCGAGGTCTCCCTTCCAGGTGTCCTGGCCAAATTTCCCTCATTCACTAAAAATATTACCAACAGCTTAATCTGGTTCAAGGTCAGTTGGCATTCATCTGTATCCCCCTCTCCCAGGTTGTGCCTGAAAATAGGCAGGATTTGTCTAGTGCACTTACCCGGTCAACAAAAACTAACTAAACTAAATAATGAGCATTTGATCTGTCCCTAAAATAATCATTTTTCACAGCTGCTGAGTACCCAGAGTGGAATTTAGGTGCAGACTTGAAGCATTGCTGCAGGTAGACTGACATTGCAGCTGTAGTTGGGGTCCTTGATGGAGGAAAGGGTGTTAACAGACAGAAGAAATATTTGCAAGCAGTAGATTTTCTGTAATCCCTAGCCGGAAATTATAAAATAAATCAGATGACCAGAAGCATTTATTTGATTGCTGCAGGGGCTACCCTGATTGTACCCACTGCACCCAGACAGATGGGAGAAATAGCTGGCGACACCATGGACCACTGACCTCTCAGGATTCTGGTGGGGACCGGTGCAGACACGGCTCACCTCCTCATCATGGCCTTTCCTATAGGTGGCCGCAACCTGCAAGTTGCTTCTATGCAGGGGATGATTCCTCAAGACTGGTCTCTCGCCGAGTAGTCGCTGGATTGGGTTCAGGGACTGTCTTTTGGGGCTGATGGCAAAGGCCGTGTAGTAGACGTTTGGCTTAGTAACAGATAGGCAAATTCTATTAACAGGCAACTGACAGGTTGACTTAAACAGCAAGGCAACAGGTCTCCTTCAAACAACATGAAGTCTTGCTATATTATGACATATGTAGTGAGTCCCAACCTTCGAACTGCTCCGGAGGTGAAAGAGTTAACTTTCCATGCCAGGCATGGAACTTTGAGCACGAGCTCGGTTGAAAACTCTGTCAGTTGTTCTTCAAACTCAAACTGTCAGATTCTTTACTCCGCCTCACTGAACAGTCGCTCCGGAGATTTCTCCTTCTGCTCGGTTCATTTTGTCGGTTAAAGTATTAATTTTTGTTTTTTAACCGAATTTAAACCGCAACCGGTCGGTTCAAGCTCTGTCTGTGGTATCGTAAGTACTAGACAGGTTTTACATTTACTTTCTGTGTGGAACTTGTAAACGGTATTATCGGTTCAGTTCGAACCGATCAGGTTGTTGTAAATACATTAATCTGTCTTTTAGAGTGCGGTCCCGGTTCTTATCGGTTCTAAAAAAACGGATTTCATTACGGTTTTTTCCACGACCCGTGACATGGTTGGGAACCGATAAGAGAGTCTTGCTTGGCGGATTGCCATAAACGGGCACGTTTTGGTTAGGCTGGCACTATGTCTGAGAAACCCAAAAGAAAAACCGGGCCCACTGGGTTTCAACACTGCAGTGTTTGTGGGGAAGCCTTTGCCAAGGCTGACCCCCACACCACCTGTGTTTATTGTCTGGGGTTTGACCACCTCAATGCAGACTGCCAGATTTGCAAAAATGTTCCTGCAGCTACCCTGGATAAGAGAGTTGGTAGGCTCAGGGAAAGAGAGGCCAAGAAGTCCGCTGACCCGGATGGCCAGCCCGGTTCGGTTGTAACCGAACCGGAGGGAGTGCCCTCTGACCAGGGCGAGACTTCCTCGGGCAAAAGGAGAGCCGACTCGGAGGAGTCGGTTCCAGCAAAAAGGACTAGAAAATCAGCAGGTGTGGAGCCAAAATTTCCATCTCCACCCGCTGAAGAAATAGCCAAAGCGATTAGAATTGTCCAGTCGCTTTCCCCGGTTCCGACCGAACCGACACCATCAGGTAAGCGTACGGTTCGGTCGGTTCCACCAGTTCAAGAATATGATTTAGAGGAATTTTATGAACCGGAGGAGGGGGAAGAGGAGTATGAGGAGAGTGAATGTGGATTTGAAAGTCTGGATATGCCCATTGAATCGGACATCTCCCCAGACAGACCTTCAGGAGTGTCTCCCCCCCTAGGCTTTCTGAGTCCCCCTCTCTTTTTATGTTTTATAAAAAAGTGGCTGAAACCCTCCAGCTCCCTATGGAGGAAGCTGTGGATGATCAAGAGGAGCCTGACTATGTAGAAATGATGGATATCCCAGAGTCTAGGAGACTGTCTATCCCTTTGCATAAATCTGTTGGGAAACTGACAGTAAAAATTCTAAAAACTCCTCACACTATACCTCCTGTGGATAAAAGAATGGACAATGGACATTGTCAGGCTCTAATACGGAGTTCCTTACACAACAATGCAGCCATGTTGGGGTACTGCAGGCTGCAGCCTGTGACAAGGCAAATATTCCCTTGGCTTCACACCCCCCCCTGACAAGGACTCCAGGAGGACTGATGCCATGGCAAAGAAACAGTACATGGCAGCATCCTTGGGACTCAGACAGGCAAATTATATGGCTTATGTTGCTAGATACCAGAAATCCAGATGGGACACCATTATGGCTCTAGCAAAGCAGGTCCCTGGCCAGCTTGCCAAGGAGCTGGAGCAGGTGGCTGCTGATGGTATTGAGGCATCTAAGGTGCAATTTCATGCTGCAGTGAACTCTAATGATGTGTCATCAAGAGTCATGGCTACATCTGTGGCTCTTCGCAGGATGGCTTGGCTCAGATGTACTAGCCTGTCGCAGGATACCCAGACTAAAGCCATGGATTTTCCTGTTGTGGGTAATTCTCTGTTCGGAGAGCAGACAGAGAATTACATGAAGAAAATGGATGAGTATAGGACCACCTATAGGAGTGCACAGACCAAGAAAGGCAGGCCACTCCTCAAAGGCAGCCTTCCAGGGGCAGGGGCAGACCTTTTCGTAGGCCTTTTACCAAGCCCAGGCCTCTTCAGCTTATGCCCAGAGGGGTTCTTTAGAGGAGAGGCAGGCAGGGTACAAGCAGACCTGCTTCCACCCTCAGCCTAAAGCCCCTGCCAAGCAGGCACCCTGATGGGGTGGCCAGGGTCGATTCTCCACTACCTGTGGGGCAGGCTGGCTTACTTTGTCCAGGACTGGAAGTCTTTAACATCAGACAAGTGGGTCCTGGAAGTAGTAAGCCAGGGACTGGTTCTCAGCTTCAAAAAATTTCCAAAGATGAGAACCAGGTCCTTTCCACCTGCAAATCCATCCGAGGCACTTGCCCTAGAAACAGAAGTTTCTACCCTCCTGGCTGTCAGAGCTGTGGAAAGGGTTCCACCCCTACACCAGGGCAAAGAGTTGTACTCCAGGTACTTCCTTGCCCCAAAAAAGACAGGAGAATGGCGGCCCATCCTGGATCTCAGATACCTAAACAAGCACCTTTTAAAACCAAAATTCAAAATGGTGACTCTGGGAATTATTTTACCCTCTCTAAGGCCAGGGGACTGGTTAGCGTCCCTGGACCTCAAGGATGCCTACTTCCATGTTCTTATCAGAAGCTCCCATCGAAAGTACCTCAGATTTGAACTGCCCTCAGGCCATTACCAGTTCAGAGCAATGCCCTTCGGCCTCACCTCTGCCCTGAGGGTATTCACAAAATGCCTGGCAGTAGCAGTTGCCCACTTAAGAAGGCAAAAGATTGCCATCTTTCCTTACCTGGACGACTGGCTCATAGTAGGCCAGTCTCCAGACCAAGTCAAACTACACCTTCAGGCAACCCAGCAACTGCTCACATCTCTAGGTTTCCTTCTCAATCTTCCAAAGTCAGTTCTGGAGCCTGTCCAGCTTCTCACCTTCATAGGTGCAGAACTGAACACAAAAGAGGCCAGAGCCTTCCTTCCTCTGGAAAGAGCAAGGACCCTGGTCTCTCTGGCCTCCTCTTTCACCCTGCAGGTCTCTCGACCAGCAAGGCATTTTCTGCAGCTCCTGGGGCACATGGCTGCTTCTACAGCAGTAGTTCAGGGAGCAAGATTTCAGATGAGGGACATCCAGTTCCATTTGAGAGCCTTTTGGTCTCAAAGGAGAGACCCTCTAACCAAATTGATCCCAGTGACTCGAACCCTGATCCAAGCCCTTCAGTGGTGGCAGGACCAGAGCAATCTGAGACAGGGGGTCCCCTTCACCCCTCAGTCTAACTCCTTAATCCTTACTACAGATGCATCCCTCTTGGGGTGGGGAGCTCACATGGGCGACCTCACAACCCAGGGATTGTGGTCCCCTCAGGAATCTCTGCTCCACATCAATCTGTTGGAACTCAGAGCAGTTTTTCTAGCACTTCAAGTTTTTTCCACATCTGTTCAGAACAAAGTTGTACAGGTCAGAACAGACAACACCACTACAATGTGGTACATCAACAAGCAAGGAGGCACTCGGTCTACGGCCTTGTGCACCGAAGCAATGAAGTTGTGGTCTCTGGCTTATTCCCTGAACACCTCCCTTACGGCAGTTCACCTCCCAGGCAAGGACAATGTCCTGGCAGATGCTCTCAGCAGGATTTCCCAGGGCCATCACGAATGGTCACTGGATCCCCTAGTACTGGAGGTAGTATTTGCCAGATGGGGCACCCCGCAGATAGATCTTTTTGCAGCTCCAGGCAATCACCAACTTCCCCTTTTTTGTTGCAGGCACCCAGTGTTGGGCTCAGTCCCTCTGGATGCCTTCCTTCTCAGTTGGGAAGGGAAGTTTCTCTATGCTTTTCCCCCCTTCCCTCTTCTGTTCAAGGTGCTAGTCAAAATCAGATCTCAACCCTGCAAGATGATCCTGATTGCTCCAGATTGGGCCAGACAGCCCTGGTACCCACTCCTTATGTCCTTAGCAGTCCACCTTCCCTGTGTCTTCCCAGGAATCACAACCTGTTAACCTGTGCTCAGGGGAGAATTTGGTACCCGAACCTCAAATCTCTCAATCTCAAGGCCTGGCTCTTGAAGAGTTAGAGTTTGCTGACCTACACCTCTCCCAAGGTGTACTGGATATCTTGAAGGCTTCTAGGAAGCCTTCCACCAGGCTACTTATAATTCCAAATGGAAGAGATTTTCTATGGTGCTCTGGCAAGCTATATTTCCCCAGAATCCCTTCCACCCTTCCCCTTCATTGACCCCCCCCCTTGTCCTGTCTCATCCTCTTTTGAAGCAGTCCACTGTTCTACTGGATACCACTTCTACAGGCAATGCATTTCACCCAGCCATCACCCTCTCTGTAAAAAAGTGTCTCCTCATCTCCCTCCTGAACCTTCCTCCCTCCACTCTCATATCATGGCCCCTGGTGTCCCTCTCCTCCCTTACTTTGTCTTGTATGCGTGGCATAGTATATTGGTCAGGCAAAGTTCTTTTATTAAGGGTCCTGTAGTCTACACACATACGGATAGAACCATTCTTTTTTCCGTACCACAACAATTGGAGAAGCGTAGGGACTATGTGATTCCTGTATGATAATTAGCCGCAAGCATTTCCTGTAAATGGTGCCTGACATTGTCAATGTCCACAGGAGCTAGCCATCGAGATTGTCCTCTAAAAGGCCTCTCATCATGCAAGCAAATGTGGTGTTCAGCACCAGTAACACAACCAATGTCCCATTCTTTAAGAGAGAGCATTTTGGTTTACTGAGCCAGCTTTTGACTGATTCTTATCTCTCCAGTTATCAGGGATGGGGGAACTCTCCAAAATCAAACATGTCGGGTGATACTTCACACTCTGCTCCATTCTGGCACTTGGATGGCAACACGGCAGTATCAGTGCAGTTGACCTCGGCTGGGGTGCAACCTCGGTTACCCTTACAGTCCCAATCCATAACATTCTGAATCAGAACTACCATCCTCCGGGCATAGGCATGTGCATGTACAGGTAGTACACTCGGTTTGACTAGCAGTCCTTCAGGTAACTTGCCCTCTTCTGGAGCATCCAGCATTAGTATCTTATTAGTCACATCTTTGCACAGGTGGACCTCTCCACTGACACTGCACTGCGTGTTGGGGGAAGAACGAGTGGTGATGAAACTTTTTTCCATACATATGCCATGGGTTCGTCTTGGTCACCTTCATCTTGGTGCATCTGCATCTTGTATGCCTTCTGCACCATAGCAAGGATGTGTAGAGCCTTCCCTGTCTTTTGTGCTTTTCTTTCTTGACACATTTGTGCCAGCTGGCCAAACATATGTGCTTTAGTGCAAATCAGTACTGGAATTCCATCATATAGGCCAGATGGGGGACACACAAGAGCTAGGGTCTCCACTGGATCTCTGATGGCTGCCATTGATGAGGGTAAAGAAAGCCACACTTGAAGAAAACCAAGACGGGGTATAATCTGTCACTTAACCTCCACACATGCAGTCCATAAAGGGGTTGTAGAGTATGATCAGATAGGTGCTGACTGTACCAATCCTTAAATATTATCATGACCTGAGACCCGCTGTCTATCACGGCTTGAGCTGGGATGCCATATATATGTACCGTAGTCTCCATGGAAGGACTCACCATCTCTGACCAGTTAGGAGGAGCAATCTTTTTAGGATGCATGACAGCAGACCATCCAACATAAGGCTTGTAGGGAGGCTTGGACTGAGGCTTTAGTCCACTCTGTCTCACTTGGTTAAGTAGCTTGACTGTTACTTTTCACAAGTCTTCAGAGGAATTACATATTCTTTCAGTGTGCCAATCTTCTCCACAATGGTAACAGAAAACTTTTGATCTGGATCTAGTAGGTCGAGCAGGTTCTTCAACCTAATTGTGGCTAGGGTGATGACCAGACTTGTAATCATCTTTAGGCCTAGGCTCAGTGTCAGCTCCACTGGACCTTCTCCAGGGCAAAGACCGATGAGATGACTTGGCAAGGTCTCTTACTAAGACTCTTAGTTCCCTCATTTCTTGTAACATGTTGCCATCTGACCCTCTCTCAGGGACTTGAACACTTGCACTGGTGGCAGAAGACTGCACATCACTGATGGCTTCGGAAACAGGGGGGTGAGCGATTTGTCCTTTAACCAATTCCACAACACACTATCGCACCCGTGTCCGCCCTGGCAAGCCTAGACACCCTATTCTACTCCTTCTGTCGTTTCATCCTTGACTGCCCACAATCCACTCACCACTGCACTTTATACAGCTCCCTAACCCTGCCATCCCTCCATGATCGTAGATTAATAAACTGCGTTAGGTTCGCTGCCAGATATTGGTCTCTCTCCCTACCTGGCATCTACCCTCTCCCAACAACCTCCTCCTGTGTACTCCCTTAGAGGCACGGACCCTAGACTACTCTATGTCCCATTTATGCACACTACCAAAGGGCAGGCAGCTTTTAACTACAGAATCCCACAGATCTGAAATGCCCTACCTGCCCCCATAAGACACGCACAAAATCCCTATCATCGTACCCAACTACTCAAAGCACATTTCTCCTCCAGCTGCTCCTGCTAATTTAACAGTTTCTCTACTAAAATGTGTTGTACAGTCGTATTTGGTATTTGATATTTGATACTATATATCTATTCCCTGTCTGTAGCTTCCGGACTTATGGTTCCAGGAGTAAACTTTTCTGTATTCTAATACTACTGTAATGTACAATTTCTTTCTAATGTACTGGGCCTCGGCCCCCAGGTCGCATCTGGAATCGAGCATTGTTGCTCAGTATGCCTTCCTGGTAAATCTCGTAAATAAATAAATAAATAAAATGGCATGGGCAACAGCTGTGGAGGCGGGATAGGATCCCCAGAATTCCTCTTCTTTCCATCCAGCTTTCCAGACTTCCCTTATTAATACTCGGTAGGGAGGTGGGTTGTCTCTCTTTTCCTCCGAAGACAGCTTAAGGATCAATAAAGTAGACTGATTAGCTACCTCAAGAACATGCTCCAGTCACGTTCGGTTTAAATCTTGTGAGGCCACTCCTCACCTGTGGAACACTCACTGCAAAGCTCTCTCTACTCAATCCAGACAAGCAGACAAGGGCTCACCCTGCCACTGGCGAGTAAGTTAAAAATTTCAACTACAGGTCCTCACTACATTCTGTACTCCCAAACACATCTTCCAAAGTGGCCAAATACTCGTGGGCAGGTGCATCTGGGTCAGTGGCTTGGAAGACCTGAACAGCATCTAAGACCAGGCCACAGAGGCTGTCCATGATTCTCTTTCTTTTCTCAGCCTCGCTGCACTGCCATTCTTGCACAAAGAGTGAGGCATAGTCCATCCATTTCTCCAGGTCATCTTCCCCATTAGGTGTGGGGAGGGTGCCAGAAAACACTTGCAGTCTGCAGTAAGAGTCATGACTGACTGAAGGTACATAAACAGGTGCCGGTATGGGTGTAGGTACAGGGGCTAGTGCAGGAAGAGGTGCAGGCCCTGAGGGAGCTGGATAGGGATTTGAGGGAGGGGTACCCCCTGGAGTCTCAACATTTTTTCAAGTCTTTGAGGGTTTGACCCTCAGCTTGTAACAGTTTAGCAAGCTTGTCTTTCAGTCATTCAGATTTAGGGGAACCCTCAGGTGTGGCCATCACACTATGCATAGTGGCCACTTTCCAACCCACCTGGGACTCGTCGGGGCTAATGATATCAGGTACTCTCTCAGTATCTACAGTGGTGCTACATTCCACTAGGGCCATCAAGTTTGGAGCAATCAGATCAGCAATTTGCCCTTTTATTGAGGCTTTACCCAGACATTTGACTTTATTTAGGGCTCCTTCAAAAGTACCTTTGTCAGTGGCAGTGCCCCAAGGCAATATCTAACAATAGCAAAGCCTTTTGGGGGTCGACCTCCTCAGCTTCACACCACCCCAATAACTGATACATGGCCATTTTATAGCCAGTGACCCCAAATTTAAGACTGGCCCTGTCCTCCATTGTAATGTCAGCACTTTTATAAAAGTTAGATGCAATTTTGTATTTTGGCCACTAGGGGGCAGTAATCCGAGCAGTGCTTCCAAAGATGTAACCCTTGCACCATAATACCAAGGGTTACTATCCCTGCCTGCTTCTCTGATTGCAGGTTGAGGGGTCTGAGTTCGAAACTAAGGGGTACCTGTGACGTTCCTACCAACATTGGAACTAAGATTATGGTGCATCCACCAAGACTAATGATTAAGTGGGTAAATTACCAGACTAGTACAGCCCTCTGGTAAGCTATACCTACCCCCAACCCCAGCTAGTGGCCCAACACACACACTGAAAATAAGCAGTGTACTTTTCCTGCAATGCCACATTTAATAGCTAGTGCTAATAATATGCTCATGCACTCTGCACTTACCAGCAGGATCTGGACAACTGGCATGTACCCTGCAACCCTGTAAGAAAAAGTTTTCAGCAAAAACAATGCAATTCCACAGTACTCTTTGAATGACTCAATAACTGAACACTGTAATAATATGCTCATGGCCCAACTTAAAGGAAAACTTTAAGTTGAGATTTCAACAGCCACGAAATGGACCCTCCCAGGAGAGTGACAGTGCCTAGTATGAAGTGTGAAAACTAACAGAAGCAGTTGCATACATCTTTAACAGCTACATGAAAACAGTTGTCTGTTGACATGGAAGCAAATGACATTTAGAAGATATGAGGGTGCAGTTTTCTTTTAACATCAAACAGTAAATCTGGTTTATTAAGGGGGACGTGAACAAGGGAGGGGTGAACATTTAGATAAATGACTGGAATATTGCAACTATACATTCAAGCAGAAAATAAATAATGAACATTTGATTTGTCCCTGAAATAATCAGTTTTTGAAGCTGCTGAGTACCCAGAGTGGAATTTAGGTGCAGGCCTGAAGCGTTACCATGAGTAGACCAGCATTGCAGCTGTTGTTGGGGCCCTTGATGAAGGAAAGGATGTTAAGAGACAGAAGAAATATTTGCAAGCAGTAGATTATTTGTAGTTCCAGGCTGGATGGCCTGTAAACACAGTTAGAAACCAGTCGAGAAATTATAAAGTAACTCAGATGACCAAAAGCATTTATTTGATTGTTTCAGGGGCTACCTTGATTGTACTCACTGCACCCAGACAGATGGAAGAAATAGCTGGCGACACCATGGACCACTGATGTCTCACGACTCACCTCCTCTTCATGGCCTTTCCCTGTAGGTGGCTGCAACCTGCGAGTTGCTTCTACACTGGGACTGATTCCCCAAGGCTGGCCTCTCACCAAGCAGTTGCTGGACTGGGTGAAGGAACCATCTTTTGGGGTCAATGGCAGTGGCCCTGTAATTGAAGTTTGGCTTAGTAACAGATAGGTAAAGTCTATTAACAGGTAGCTGATGGGCTGACTTAAACAGCAAACTGGAACAACTGGCGACAGGTCTCCTTTCTTCCCAACTGGGGTAAGAGACAAACGCTGCATTTACAGGCTCCAGTGGCACTGGAGTCCTTGGATCGAGAAATCTCCTCACAGTTCTATCAAATGCCCTCTCCTCAAGCAAAACAGTTTCTCCAGTTTCAAAGTCTTTGAACTTGGTCAGGCTAATAAGACTGACTTGTGCAGTTCTACGTTTCGGCAGTTTGAGGCCTTGCAGGGCAGCAGAGCGGGCCGAAAATCCCCACGACTGTTTCAGCTTCCCACAAGCTCCCGATTCTCATGGAGCTCAGGAAGATTCACTTTTTTTCCACTTTTAGGCAGTCCAAAAGGGTTTAAGTTTTGCAGGGAAGGCAAGTCAGGCCCTTCCCCTGCGTTTCTCTCAGCCCACACATAGGCTGCTTCCTTCTCGGTGGCTCAAGCTGAACTGCTTTCACACAGACTCCCTCTCTCTGTCTCTCTCCAGAGGCCTGGCTGAGACTGAACTGCTGTTCAAACAGTCCCAGACTGAAGACTGGGATTTCTGCATTCTGGTTGGCTGCATTTGCTGTCAATCACAATCTGAGAGCTCTCATTGGTCAATTTAGGTGCCAACAAGAAAGTTCATAGTTTTTCCCACAAGTCACTGTAATTAGGACCCCTTGGTTCCAATTGGTTAAAATGCCAAGTCCTGGACCAAACATGGCAGCTCCCATATAGAAGGAGTAAATAGTTAAAGTAAACAACTCATTTTTACAGTTACAAGCAGGATTTAGAAATAAACATTTATGGATTTTAGCAGTGTACCCTCTGCTTTATCAAGCAACTGCAGAGTGGAGTGAATTAGGATTATGCCTGGCTGGTTGCGAGCCTTGCACACTCATGCAAGATAACAGCAGAACATTACTGTACATGGATTTACATCCCCTTTCTGGACATCTACCAAGCAGTGGACATCAGAGGAGCCCAGGGAGAAACTTAAGATAGGCCCCCCGAAATTGGGAGGGGGGGTTTACATATCCGGAGGCTGGCCAGCTTCCCGACTGATTAATACAGGACTAGTCGCTATGATATACACAGGAGAGCTGTCTTGAGTATTGTCCTACAAGAGACACTTACTGATAATATTACTGTAGTCTCTGAATAGTCACCATTGAGTCAGAGAATGGAAACTCTTATTTTCTTCACAGATCTGAAGGAGCCGTGCAGCCACAGAATGGACAGACAATGATGAGCCTCATATTAAGACTAAAAGCTAGCAACTGTTCATGGCTCAGCCCTATATAATAGGGGCGTATGATTCCCCTACCTCCTTCTAAAGTTTATGGGTTTATTTTAATATGACCCCACACATGAAGAAGAAGATGGAGCAGGGCTAAGTCAGTGTAACCCCCAGAAGAGGGCACAATTATTTGATGACTTCCCTTTTTTTTCCTTTTTCCTTTCAACCCTGTAGCATAGCTAGCTTATTTTATTAACAATATGGAGTCCCAAAGACGACCCTTCGGCAAGAGTGATTTACGAGGCAGCCAGGTTATGACAGATATATAGTTATAATTGAAGGAGGGCTTAGACATATTCTAACAGATCTCAGCTATGGTTTTTACCATAGCCCTAGCTCAGCTTCTAGTACAATATGCTAGTTTGGGAAAAGAACGAAGCAGATCTTCAAACAGGGTCTGTGGGGACTGTTTGAACCAGACAGAGGCAGGTAATGGTAAACTGGTTAGCAGGGATGAGCCTTCATACAAATTATGTAATACAGCAAGTAATAAACAATGAAAGTAGACCCACAGCATCCTCATTTAATCTTTCAATTTCTTGGACATCTTTCCTCTTCTCTTTTTATATAGAATTCCCAGCCTCCTTACACATCAGCTGTTTCATCTGAAGTGACCGGGAAGTATTGGCAGTCAGCAGCAGGTGGGAGCTGCGCTGAAATCAGCCAAACTGTGTTCCATGGATGTTGTGCTTTAGGCTGATTTGGTAGGGAATGATTGCAGCCTGTGACTTTGTGCTTTCTGTCTCGCTGGTTCTTTTTGGACTGCTGTCTGTATATTGGAGGGGGTTCAGCAGCAGACAAAACAGTAGATGGTTATAATACATCGGGGTGGGGTTCCTGTGCACTTGAAAAAGCCTACGCCTCCCAGACTGTGATCAACATATCAGCTGTTTCATCTGAAGCGACCGGGAAGTATCAGTAGTTGGCAGCAGGTGAGAGCTGCATTGAAATCAGCCGAACTGTGTTCCACGGATGTTGTCCTTCAGGCTGATTTGGTAGGGAATGATTGCAGCCTGTGACTTTGTGCTATTTGTCTCGCTGGTTCTTTTTGGACTGCTGCCCATGTATTGGAGGGGGTCCAGCAGTGGACCAAACTGTAGAGGACTATAATACATCAGGGCAGGGCTCCTGTGCACTTGAAAAAGCCCGTGCCACCCATGGGCACGAGCGATGTGAGTGGCGTGAATGCCACTTGGAGAGAATTTAAGTTTAGCTTTAATGCTTGTTGCAATATATTTGCGGGTAATTAGCAAGCAGATGAGGTGGTTAGTTTAGCTTTATGTAACCCCCCTGCAAATGGGGGTTCCCAAAAGACTTCCAGGAGCTTGCTTGAATGCTCCAAGCCTGAATGGTGTTTGGCATTTAAGCCATTTATCAGTGAGTGTTTTTAGAGCCTCTGGTACTGTCTCTTTAAGAGCTGTCTGCTTGCAGACATAATTAGTTTGTATGGAGGGACTGTGTGCTTCTCTGAGTACCACTCGAGCTGCTGCCAATTCACTTCATTTTTGCAGTCACTAGGAGTGCAAAGGGAACCTATCTGAAAGATGTAACTGTTTGCCAGAAATTATTTAGAGTAATAATGAAATTACAGTTTGTCTAACCTGCTTTCTTTGCAGTCAGAACTGTGTCTGCTAGTTCCCCATTCTAGTTTTGAACTGCTGAACTGGACCAATCAGTGTGGGGTAAGCTAGCTCTAAAATGGTGCCTTGGACGAATCAGAACTTGGACTCATAATCTGAGCCAGCCACAAGAGGATTGTATGGGCAGTGACTCTGGGAGATGTAGTTTAGACTTCAGTGCCTTTTTTGGACCAACAGCAGCAGTCTATTGTGAGTGACAGCCAATCCAGTCAAGAACTGGGAGGAACTCAAAGGAAGTGCCCGGTTTTTGTCGGTTGGAGTTTCAGTTGAGCTTTGGCAGTGAAGAAGGAAGGAGCCCTGTGCTTTTTCAGTGTGCAGTTTTAGTCAAAAAACGTGTGTAAGGCCCAGAGTTCCGGTCTGCAGCTTGTTGGGACTGAATCCGTCCTGTGAAAAGAATCAAAGGATCTCTGAAGAGTAGAAACCAGGCTCACCCTGTAGAAGACTGGAGGAATTGCTGAAAATTACACTCGGTCTGTCAGGAACTGAATCTGCTGTGTGTTCTCCGGGTATTGTGCAGTAATTGCGATCGGGATACAGATGCAGCCTGCCTGGTATAGTGCTTTCTTTTATATGGATGTGTGAAGAGGTTTGCACCTCAAGTGAGCCCTGCTGACATTGAAGGACCCTATCTTATTTGGAGGTCGTGAGTACTAATTCAGGGTCGCTCCTGTTGAATTGCCACATTAAATCCAAATGGAATTACTGTACTGCTGACTGTTTAATTCTCCTTTTCTCTGTGTGAAAGGGCCCTACCAGCTGCCACGTTTGGACTAGCCACTAGGGCTTGGGTACCCAGGGACAGTAACTGATAGGGATAGGCCTGTGCACAGAGCCATAGGTAGATTATTAGAGTGATAAGCTAGTTAACCTGATTTCCCTGTCCTTGTTATATCCCCTAAATAAATCAGAGCTGCTTGTTTCAGCAAAGTTATACTGCCTGAGGTATTTGTCTATGTTAAAGTACTGTACTGTGATTGTTGCACTGTATCTCATTTCACAGGAGGTCCCAGTGCGGAACCAGACCTGGGGGTAAGTGTATACTGTGAAGGTAATTCTGATATATTGTGTGGGCCACTAGTGGGAAGAAAGGGGGGTTGCTGTGTCCCAGAGGGCTGTGACCAAGTTAGTTTAACTATTGCAAACCCTGACCTCTGGGTGGAGGCACCCGCCATTGGATCCAGGCCCCTCAACCTGTTAGTGGCAAATCAGGCAGGGGTAGTAGCCCCTGGGATAGCGCCATCTAGGGGTTACATTTATCTGTAGCAGAAAATAAAATTTAAATGGTAAACGTTTGGATATTGTTAGAAATGGTTTTTAACCTAGAAATAAGTTAATATATAGAGAGCCATATTATAAATAGGATATAGGTTATATTATCTATTTGTATGCTAAAGGTAGGAGTTTTTAGACTGTTTAATTGTTTTGTTGGTAGCTAAATTTTTCTTAAACCAGTGATGTGCCGGGGTGGTTTGGGGGGGCCTAGGCAGGCCAGGATAGTGTATGGGGCGTCCCTTCTGTGCAACTTATGGCCCTTCACCTGCCTCTCGGTTTCTGATGCTACTGTAAGACATTGCCGGGAGGTGGGGATTTGGAGGGGCTGGGGCGATCTTGGGCAGTGGGGAACCCCGTGTACAGCAGACGGTGGTAGGATTGAGATTATTAGGACCAGAAGGCACCCTGGATTATGACGGGCATAAGAGAGAGGCCAGACGTGTTTGGTGCCTGTCTCCAGGGAGTCCACCAGGCCAAGTGGCCTGGTAACTTGTGGTACTGCTCTACCCACCAATCCCCTGAGGACAGTGCAATGCAATACTTGGTCAATTAGGAACAAAACCGCAATTTTTGCAGACTTGATTTCCTCAGTCAATCTGGCATGCATCATGGAGACCTGGCTTGGGGACAACACTGGCCCAGTTTTTGAGGCTGCCATCCATCTTGGGTTTACATGGTGCACTGCCCCAGAGAGGAATGTAGGGGCGGTGGTGTAGCTATCTGTTTTAGATCCGACTTGGGATTCACCGTGCACCCAGTAGGAACCCCAGGTTCTTTTGAATGTGTGGCCATCCGTGGGGGTCCAACCACAGGCTGCAGGATTTTCCTTATTTACCGCCCCCCCCCCCCCCGAGGCGGCAGGGAACTTCCTGCTGGAGGTTGCCAAATTCGTCATCGACGAAACATTGGAAGCCTCCAGATGTATTGTCTTGGGGGACTTCAATGTTTGGGCTGACGACGAATCTTCTTGGCTTGGTTATAACCTCCTCCAGATTATGTAATCACTGGGCCTGTCTCAAGCTGTTTCTGCCGCGACTCACCACGGTGGCCACACTTTGGACCTGGTGTTCTCACTGGGGCTTGAGATAAATAATCTCAAGATTGATCGGGTGGCATGGTCCGATCACTGCACGGTGCAGTTCATGTTCGGGGCTCCCACCGATGCCCTCTCCCTACAGAGATAATGAGTTGTCATCCTTTGAGGGGTGTGACCCCGGAGGGTTTTGTGGCAGCAGCTGATCTATCTGGTGTGGGTAACGCATGCGCTGGAGGCATTGGTGCTGTGATGGGCTCTTATAATAGAGTGTTATCCGACACCACTGACTCCCTTGCACCCGTCCATGTATGACCCAGATCTTCCTACCTGAGGTCCCCAAGGTTTGATGGGGACCTCAGGGAGATGAAGAGAAAGGGTCAGAGGTTGGAGTGCTGCTGGAGAAAGCCCAGCCTGGAGGAGGACAGTCTGGCCCTGCATATGCATTATAATTCATACCAGGGGGCAATCAACCATAAGAAGGCAGTGTTCCTGTCCAGGGAGATTGCTGCTGGGAAGAACTGACCAGCTCTACTTTTTCAGACTGTGAACAGGTTACTTCATCCTGCTTGTCTACAGCCAAAGAAGGTTTTTCAAATGCTGAATGCGAAGAGTTTGCTTGGTTCTTCTTGGACAGAGTGTCCATTATCCGGCAGGGACTTCCTCCAGTCAGCAATGCCATAGCTGGCAGTGGTCACCAGAGGTGTTCTGAGTGCACTTCGCCTGGTTGGGAGTTTAGACTAGTGGAGATAAGTGAGGTCATCAGGGTGGCAACCAATCTGAAGCACACTTTTTGTGAACTGGATCCGGTGCTGATGCGTTTCTTAATGAGATGCATCGACACCGTTGGCCCGGTGTTTGCTCTGATTGTCCGGTGTTCCTTATCTGAAGGAGTCTTCCCTGATGCCTTGAAGGAGGCATTGGTGAGACCACTCCTAAAGAAACCATCAGTGGACCCGGAGGTCAGGGCAAATTACCGACCTATCTCCAATCTCCCCTTTTTGGCGAAGGTTGTGGAGAAGGTAGTGGTGCATCAGTTGGAGGAGCACCTCATGACCCATGAGTTGTATGAACACTTTCAGTCGTGGTTTCGGGCAAGGCATAGCACAGAAACCATGCTTGTTTGGGTGCAGAATGATGTCCTCAGGGCTAGAGATCGAGGAGAAAAGACAATTCTTGTTCTCCTCGATCTCTCCTCAGCATTTGACACTGTGGGACATTGTGTGTTGCTTGGCCGACTTAGGGAACTCTGCAGATTCACCGGCACTGTCATCTGCTGGTTTGAGTCCTATTTAACCAACTTATCTTGCGGAGTACCCCAAGGATCAGTGTTGGCCCCAATGTTGTTCATAGTGTACATGATACCCCTGGGAGGGATCATTAGGAAGTATGGCTTGGGTTTTCATTGCTATGCTGATGATACCCAGCTATACTTATCCTTTGCCCCAGGAACATCCAATGCAGTAGATGTGCTAAACAGCTGCCTTGCTAAGATCAACGACTGGATGGCCTCTAGTTGGTTGCGACTGAACCCCGATAAGACAGAGGTATTGGTGGTGGAGTCGAACAGAGTGTATGATATGATGGCCTCTGAATCAGAGACTGAACTTGTTCTGGGATCTGTTTCATTGAAGGCCTCCTCTAGGGTGTGAAATTTTGGTGTTATTTTGGACAGGAGTTTGACTATGGAGGCGCAGATATCTTTCACTGTCTGCTTCTGTTTTTTCAATCTCAGAAATGTCGCCAGGATAAAGTCCCTTGTTCTGCCTCTGGACCTCCCCACTTTGATGCATGCCTTAGTTACATCTAGGCTTGACTACTGTAATGCCCTGTACCTCGGGGTCATGGCAGGATCTCTCTGCAGCCTGCAGCTGGTGCAGAACGCAGCTGCCTGGTTACTTACTGGGAAGCCAAAATTTTACCATATTACACCAGTGTTGCGTGAGCTGCACTGGCTGCCGGTCAGGTGGAGGATCCTTTTAAGGTGGGTCTTCTCACCTATAAGGCGATACACGATCAGGGCCCTGGTTATCTATCAGACCTTCTGGTACCTGCTCTCTCGGTTCACCCCCTCCATTCCACCTGTGGAGGCTCCCTAGTGATTCCCAGGACAAGGTTGAAATCGGCTGGCAACAGGGCCTTTAGTGTCGCTGCTCCCGTCCTGTGGCATTCATTCCCCTCTGGGTTTAGTGGGGTCCCTACCTTGGAGGTACTCAAGGCCCACCTAAAGGCCCTCCTATTCGCTCAGGCATTTCTGTATTGAGTTATTTATTTTTAGATCTGCTCTGACTAAAGCTGCTGAAAATGTATTGCTTAGTTTACTGTTTATGGGTAATATCTATTTGAAACATTAGTATTTATATGTTTATAGAAAAAATTTTCTTTTATTGATTTATTTTGTTGAATATGTGTTTATCTATTTGTACAGCGCCCAGAGCCTCTGGGATTGGGCAACTTTTAAATAAATTTTGCCTTGCTTTGCCTTAAGAGCAAGGATGGAATATACAGAGACAATATATAATATTAAACACTGGGATGTACACCTGAAGGCCCCTGTTCCTGTTACCCACGGTGATCCATGGAACATTTGCATAAGTTGGAATAATTTATAAATTCAGGATTCCACCTCCAGAAGGACAGGGGCTGAGGATCTCTCTAGATTAAGACTTCTTGCTTAAACAGAGAAGAGGGGATGACTCACTATGTTTCTCACCTCAGCCCCCTTATTTCGTTATTCCCCATTTTATGTGTTGTGCTCCCGTACTCTCCTCCCCTTAGAGGAGGGATTCCTTCCCTCCTAGGAGCCTGACCACCTTCAATGACTGACTGTCTCCAGAGGATTGGTACAGTAGTACCACCCAACAAGGGATGTTTCGATACACCCCACAAATTGGAAGTCACCCACTGTCCTTCCACAGTAAAGGATTATAGTAACAGTTTGCCACATTGGCATAGTTTCTTAGATTCATGTTATGGCCTGTTTATGATGTATATAGTTCTAGTCTTAGAAGATAGTTTTTTCCTCAGACTATCAAAAATGTTAATTTATCATGTTTTACATAGTTTTGGGGGTACTCCATTGATTGCCATGGTTGACATGTCAGGCGTCCCTGTTATTATACTGGAGCATATATCTCAGCCTGAAAATGCAGTTTTGTTTGGACACACTAGGAAGGTTGAAAGCAGGGGGCTGGCTGGCTGGCTATACTACCCTCTGTAATGAAAAAAGACGTATGGCCGAGGGGAGGGTATCACAGCTATCATATCCAATATGTAATTTAATTTCAAGTTAATCTCTCATAATGTAAATGGACTATCTGGCCCAATCAAAAGATATACAATTTTAAGGGGTCTTAAAAATTTACATCCTGATTTTTTTATTACTCCAGGAGACTCATTTGAGTAACCTGTAACACCAAAAACTAACGAAATTTGCATATGACCAGGTTATTGCCTCAGAAGTCAAAACAGGCAGAAGACGAGGAGTTACAATTCTAATCCCTAAACAATCTCCCTTTCAGGTAGAACAAAGCTAAATGGACAGTGAAGTCTGGCTGGCCATGCCAATAGGGACCTTGAACCAGCAATGACTCACTGTTTGTAGTCTGTAAATACCACCGGGTAAGTGATGTGTCCTCCATCCAGCAGTTAATGGACCAATTAACAACTAGACAAAGAGGGATTGTGATCATAGGGGATGACTTCAACAGTTTTTTTAATCCTTCATTAGATCAATCAAACCCCAGACCCACCCCAGCCACTTCAGGGCATAAACATCTCAAGAGACTACTTAAAGAGGTGGGAATGGTGGATACGTGGCATCAACAAAACCCGATGACTCGGCAATTTACTTTCTACTCTAACTCCCACAAACACTACACACACCCGGACTACTTTGTCATGTCAGGGGAGTATTTAGACTGGCTAAATAATATGGAGATGCACACCGTCTCCTTGTCAGACCATGCCACCATTGGTCTGCACCTATACTTCCAAAGAGAGAGGAGGACTACGTATTGGAGATTCAAAACCTTCTGTACTCCAAGACTTGGAGTTTCAGCAACTCCTTCAGAACACTGTCCCCTGTATTACAGTGAAAGATGACTCAGAAAATATTTCACAGCAATTACTGTAGGATACCATCAAGATGGTATTACGAGGTGATAGTATAGCCTATGCTATCTTTTAAAAAAAGCAGAGAGGGCAACAATTAAATGAGTTACAGGAAAAACTAAAATTTTTACAACTAGCTCATATGCGGGGGGACCATTCCCTACTGCCCCATATCCAACAAACGCAGGATAAAATACAGAATATACTTACATATAATGTAAAACGGAGCAAACATTCCTGTGGTTAAAGCAAAAATATTATGAGGATGGCAGTAGGGCAGCTGAGACCCTTGCATATAGATTATGGCAGCAAGTAAAACAAGCTACCATCCTAACACCTAAAAATGAAAATACGGGAAGACTAAATAGTTCAACCCCAGAAACATTAGATATCCTGTGGACTTACTACTTGAAATTATACCAGGAGGAGTCGCAGCCCTCCGAGGATAAGATTAAGACTTTCCTAGAAGGGATAACTCTCCCCACCCTTACGGAGACTCATCTTCATACTTTAACTCAACCGATCTCAGCTGGAGAGCTAGTCTTGACAGTTAAAAATATGAAAAACATGAAAAGCCCCAGCACTGATTGGTACGGAGCTGAGTTTTATAAAGCCACTTTGGCATTACTAAGGCAGACTTTTTTAAATGTTTTGCAGTCTTGCTATGAGACCGGGGTCTGCCTCACTTTGTGGCAGCAGTCTTCAATCTCGGTAACCAAATAAGCAGGCCCATTTATGCGAAACGTATCGCCTGATATCTGTCCTTAACCGTGACTACAAAATTTATACCAGCATATTGGCCCATTGCCTAGATGCGATTCTCCCAGAACTCATACATCCAGATCAGTCTGGCTTTATTAGAAATGGAAGAACTACAGATAATATTAAAAGGACCCTATATATTATAGACCATGCCTGCCAAACACATCCGACAGGGTGTCCTGACCCTTATTATATGCAACCCTCTCTAAATTTACAAGGCATTTATACCAATCCACAGGTGACAGTAAAGGTAAATGGCTCACACTCGGCCCAATTTCAACTATATAGAGGAACCCGACAGGGTTGCCCACTCTCCCGTCATCTATTTGCCCTATATGCCGTACCTCTGGTGCAATATCTATGAGATAATACTCTAATTCAGGGCTATGATATTGAAGGTTACACACATAGGATTGCCTACTATGCAGACGACCTCTTACTTTATATAACCTCGCCAGAACAATCTCTTCTCACTGTCTTCTCACTCTAGAGGAAAGTTGCCACCTTATAGAATCAGTCTCGGGATATAAGATCAATTCTTAGAAAACCGAACCATTCCAAATAGGATTTCACCCAAGTATACAACTTAAACTTCAATTCCCATTCAAATGGAATAAATCACACATTACATATACCTAGGAATAAATCTTACCTCAGACCTATCACAACTTTACACTGGAAATTATCATCACCAGGACACGCAGATAGCCGTAGACTTAGGTGTATGAATTAATTTACCCCTTACATTAATACACTGTGTGCAATCCATTCAAATGAATATCTTGCCCCGGTTACTTTATTTTTTCCAAAATATCCCAATATTCCTGCCAGCAAAGGATATACAACAACGGGACAAGATGATAGCCTACTTTTTATGGCAGCGTAATAGAGCCAGAGTGGCATACAGAAAATTACTCTTGCCAAAGGCACAGAGAGGCTTGGCTCTACCGAACCTCACCCTGTATGCCACAGTGGCCCTCCTTCATCATACCTGCCAGTGGTTCTACTCGATGAGGACGACTCCACAATGGGCTCAAATAGAAAAAAGTATTGCATCAGCCCCGTTGGATGCTATAATTTTATTTCAGACTTCACACCATGAGTTGCTATGGGAATCTTCATATTTTACTGGAATATTCTCAGGGCATGGAAATCACATGTGACGCTACCAATCAATAAGGTAAGAGCCACATGGGTGGGGGTTCCCACTTTGGCTCCACAATTTCTCCCTTCCAGGTGTGACTGCAAGTTTCATACTTGAATATTAATGGGCCTGACATGTACCTGCAGTATCAGTTCTATAAAAATAGTATACTTATATCATATGGACAATTGAAGTCCGACTTCCCTGTAACTAAACAGGATCATTATAGGTACCACCAGATTAATCACCATCATGAACAAACTTTGGGGCTTCAGGTAGACCAGAACCTGATTACACCCATTTTTCCCTTCCTCATACAAGTGCAAAACTGTTCTGATCAGTCACATTTTATATCTCATAGAAACATAGAAGTTGACAGCAGATAAGGACCGTAAGGCCCATCCAGTCTGCTCATTTCTTTTTCTACCTTATAAATGTGCCATCAGCCTTTGCTCTGTCAGTGGCCTATCTATTCATACTCATCTGTATTGCTCCCTTATGCCTATCCCATGCCTGTTTGAAGCCCTGCACTGTATTCGTGACCACCACTTCCTGAGGTAGACTGTTCCATGCATCCACCACCCTTTCTGTGAAAAAGAATTTCCTCACATTCCCCTTAATCGGCCTCCCTCTAATCTCATGCTGTGTCCTCTTGTCCTGCTATTTTTCTTATATTTAAACATGTTATGCTCTTTCACCTTGTTAATGCCCTTAAGGTGTTTGAATGTTTCGATCATATCACCTCTCTCCCTCCTTTGCTCTAGGGTATACATATTGAGCTCCGTTAATCTGTCCTCATATGTCTTCTGATGCAGTCCCTGCACCGTTTTGGTTGCCCTTCTCTGGACTGCCTTAATTTGGTTAATGTCCCTGTGAAGGTGTGGCCTCTAGTACTGCACACAGAACTCCAGATGGGGCCTAACCAGTGTCTTGTAAAGAAGGATTATTACCTCCCTCTTACGACTTGTGATACCCCTACTTATACACCCTAACATTCCCCTAGCCTTACCTACTGCTTTAGAGGTCTGCTTGGATGATTTCAGGTCATCGGTGATGATGATGCCCAAGTCTCTCTCTTTCTTTGTGACTGCCAGCAACTCCCCTCCCAGCCTATAGGTGGCTTTAGGGTTTCTCTTCCCCATGTGCATGATCTTGCACTTCTTTGCATTAAATCCCAGTTGCTACTCTTCTGACCATTTTGCTAGTTTATCCAGATCTCTTCTCATTTTGCCCACCCCATCTGGATCATCTACTGTGTTGCAGATCCTGGTGTCATCTGCAAACAGACAAGCCTTACCCTCTAGTCCATCTGCAATGTTACTAATGAAGATACTGAAGAGGACTGGCCCCAGGACTGATCCCTGAGGTACCCCACTTGTGACTTGCATCTCTTCTGACTGTATACCATTTACCACCACTCTCTGTTTTCTGCCTGTCAACCAGTTTGCCACCCAGTTGACCAACTTCTGACCCACCCCGAGCCTACCCAGCTTATTTGTCAATCTTCTATGTGGAACAGTGTCGAAAGCTTTGCTGAAGTCAAGGTAGGTGACATCAACTGCTCCCCCTTGGTCCACCACTCTGGTTACCCAGTCAAAGAAATCTATGAGATTAATTTGACAGGACCTTCCTTTTGTTAACCCATGCTGTCTTGGATCCTGTGCCCCTATAGATTCCAGGTGTTGCACTATCCTTTCCTTAAGGAGTGCCTCCATAATCTTGCCCACTATTGAGGTAAGACTGACTGGTCTGTAGTTCCCTGCCTCCTCCCTGCTACCACTCTTGTGGAGCGGGATCACGTGAGCCCTTCTCCAGTCTTCTGGGGCCTCTCCTGTGCTCAGAGACTCACTAAACAGTTCCGCTAATGGCTCTGCTAGTTCCACCCTTAGCTCCTTAGTACCCTGGGATGCATGCCATCAGGTCCCATTGCCTTGTCCACCTGAGGCTTAGCGAGCTCTTGTAGGACCCTTTCTTTTGTGGAGGGTGTGGTGCTCACCTCCCTCCCCCTGTCCATGGTGCTGAACTGTGGGCCTGCCCTACCTTCTCTTCAGTAAATACTGAGCAAAGTATCTATTTAGGATAGATGCTTTACAGGGTCCTCCTTCTCACCGCCCCTTTTCTCCTTTGAGCTTAGCGATACCCCCTCTGGACTTTCTCCTTTCACTAATGTATCTATAGAAAGTCTTGTCACCTTCTTTTACTGTTCGTCTTAGTGTTTCCTCAGTTTGGGACTTTGCCTGCCTTACTGCCTTCCTGCTTCCCTTAGGGCAGTTTGGTATGCCTCCATATCTTCATCCCGCTGTGTTCCCTTATATTTCCTGAAGACCAGCCTTTTGGCTCTGACCTTTTCCGCTACTGTATTTGAGAACCAAAATGGTTTCCTTCTTCTTTTGCACTTCCTTTTCTGTCTAACACAGTGGGATGTTGCTTCAAGTATTGCATCCTTAATGCTTGCCCACTTTGCCTGTACCCCCACACCTGTGTTTCTTTTTGCCAGGGCTAGCTTAACTCTGTTGGCCATCTTATCAAAGTCGGCTCCTCTGAAGTCCCATATTTTTGCCTTGGAATGGGATGATTTAGATGTAGTGGCCAAATTGAACCATACCATGTGATGGTCACTGGCCCCCAGGTGACCTTCTGCCTGGAGATCTGTGATCCCTTCCCTGTTAGTCAGTACTAGATCTAGGACAGCTCTGTCTCTTGTGGGTTGTTGTACCAGTTGTTTGAGGCCCTCCCCTGCAGGGAATCCACCATGTGTCTAGTTCTAGCAGATGTTCCTGCTGGTATTGACAAATCTGTATCCGGCATGTTGAAGTCTCCCATTATCAGAACCTCCCCTTTAGCTGTCATGTTTTGTATATCTTCTAACAGTAATGTATCTATGTCCTCCCCTGGTCTGGGGGCGGTGAACAACCCCAGTTCTTATGGCTGTCCCATTTCCTGTTTCCAGGGTGACCCACAGTTCTTCTGGCTCCTTATGTGTATTCTGAATTTCTGTAGCTTTGATATTTTCATTGACATACAGGGCCCTCCACCCCTCTTTTGCACCTCGGTCTCTTCTGAACAGTACATAGCCAGGTACTGAAGCCTCCCAAGTGTGGTTACTGGTAAACCACATCTCACTAATTGCTACTATGTCCAGTTTAGCCTCTGACATTATTGCCTGCAGGTCTGGGATCTTATTTCCCAGGCTGTGAACATTTGTGTACATGATTTTCCATTGGCCAGATTTTGGTGGGTTAGTTGTTGGGTGAGGTTTGGCATTTCCCCCATGTGTCGTATGGGGAGACGGACCTTTTTTCTTACCTGGTGATGCAAATGAACTGCAAACATGCTGAATCCCTGTTTGACCACTAGCTGAGGGGGAGGGGTGTTCTTCCCATTCGACGTATCAGGTGCTGTAACCCTTCTCCCATTTGCTAGTTTAAATATTCTGCAAAGACGTCAAACTTCTGCCCCAATGCACTGACTCCTCCTTAGTCAGATACAGTCCATCAAATTTAAAGGACTTTTCGCTCCCAGAACTGTTGCCAGTTCCCTACAGATCTGTGTCCTTTTTCCTGGCACCAGCCCTTGAGCCACATGTTTAGCTCCCCTATCTCCCCTTCTCTGACCTTCCGTCCATCTGCCCCCCTCTCCCAGACTGGCAGGATCTCAGAGAAGGAGATGTCGGACGAAATGGATGATAGTTTGTCACCCAGCCTGGTCAGGTGTTCCTTGGTCTCTACAACTGACCGGCTGGTGAGATCATTAGTCCATACCTAGGAAACAAAAACCCAGAGGAAGAGTACACAATGGGGGGTGAGATACTAACAAAAACAAAAATGGAAAGGGACCTGGGGGTAGTCATATCAGATGACCTAAAGGTGGGCAAGCAATGTGAGAGGGCAGCAAGGAGGGCTGGGGGGATACTGGGATGCATAGGGAGAGGCATCACCAGTAGAAAAGAGGAAGTTATTATCCCTCTGTACAGACAGTTGGTGAAACCCCATCTGGAGTACTGTGTGCAGTTCTGGAGACCCAGTCTCCATGAGACATAGACAGGATGGAGGCTGTCCAGAGGAGGGCAACTAAATGGTGCAGGGTCTGCACCGGGAAGACATATGAAGAGAGACTTAAGGAGCTGAATATGTATACTCGAGGAAAGGGAGGAGAGGGGGACATGATAGAAACTTTAAAGTATCTCAGGGAATCAACAAAGTCCAAGAGGGTAGCATCTTTCAAAAAGAGTGTGCAAGAACAAGGGGGCACAATTTGAAGATAGAAGGGGGCTGCTCAGAGGTAATTTAAGGAAGTATTCTTTCACGAGAGGGTTGTGGATGCATGGAGCGGCCTTCGGAGGAAGGTTGTGGAGTCAAAAACAGTGGTGGAATTCAAGCATGCATGGGACAGTCATAAGGCAATTCTAGGGGGTTGGGGTAGGAAGAAGTAGGCTGCTGGTTAACTAGGATCTGCAGCTTATCCATTAGGTAGGGAAATGGGCAGACTGGGTGGGCCAAGCGGTCCTTATCTGCCGTCAAAATCTATGTTTCTATGTGTACCAGGACGTCAATGTTTTCTCCTGCTTTCTGAACAATTTTAGCAATGCGGTCAGTGTCTCTCCGCACTGATGTACCTGGGAAACATCTCTATGTTATCAAGCGCTTTCATACACACCTACAACCTTTATGAATGCATTACAATCTAGATGGGAGATGGAGATCCAGATATCACTTACTCCTGACCAGTGGTCTAGGATATGGTCCTGGCAACACAAAGTAACTTGTTCATATATTTGGGAAGATAGTCCCAGCTGGAAGATAGTCAGCCACTATTTTTGCACTCTAAAGATCACAGTTAAATTCTCTACTTCGCACCCCCCCCCACACACACACACCACACACACTGCTGGAGACATTGTGACTGTTCTTTAGCCACGCATACACACATCTTGTGTTCTTGTCTGGTCCTTAATACATTTTGGGATTTGGTGGGCAAGGTGATGCAGGATTCGATACCAGAGCTGGGACCTTTAACACCTGAAAAGGTACTATTCCTGCATTTTCCACTGCAACTGATTTCGTCTATCTGGATTTTGCAAAGGCCTTTGACAAGGTCCCCCATGAGGTGCTTGTAAAAGTTATTTTACAGCTAGAACTCCCAAACTGGACTGCATTATGGATTAGGGCATGGCTGGCAAATAGAAGCCAGAAGGTATGTGTGAGGGGTGAATTCTCTAGCCAATCCAGAGTGACTAGTGGTGTCCCTCAGGGATCCGTGCTGGGACCCTGCCTGTTTAATTTTTATATTTCAACAATGCGTGCTGACCAAGGGGTTTGGTTATCAAAATTTGCTGATGACACCAGGTTAGGGGGTTCAGTAAACAGTATAGCAGAACATAATACTTTGCAAGCTGCCCTAAACAAATTGGCAATGTGGGCCTCCCAAAAACAATATGTATTTAACATTGACAAATGCTCTGTTATGCATTTTGGAAAAACTAATAAACTTTATAAATATAATTTTGGAGGCATAGTATTAAAGGTCTCACAGGAAGAGAGTGATCTGGGGATTAATATCAGCAGCAACTTGGATTTTAGCATACAATGTAATAAAATCATGAAAAAGACTAATGGTATTGTGCACTGTATTAAAAGGCATATTAAATGTAAAGAAAGGCAAGTTGTAATCCCATTGTATACTGCACTGGTGAGGCCCATATGGAGTATTGCGTGCAGTTCTAGGCACCCTATAAAAAGCAGGATGTGGGGGCATTGGAGAGAGTTCAGAGGAGGGTCACAAAAACTGTTACAAGGATTGGAAGGACAGTGCTATGAGCAGAGGTTGAGTTCATTGGGGTTGTATTCCCTGGAGTATAGAAGGATGAGGGGGGATATGTGTCTGATTTTTAGGGCACATACAGACACCTTTCTTTGGGACAGTATGGGATTAGAGCATAGGGACCAGAGACATAATGCAAGAGCACACAGCCAACAATTGACCAAAGAAAGATCCAATACAACTAAAAAAAGATACTGGATTAATAACAGGGTAACACAAATATGGAATGCATTGCCCTGTGAGGTGGTTGAAAGTAAAACTATATCTGAATTTAAATTGAAGTTTGATAAATATTGTATTAATAAAGGGATAAAAGGTTACTCGTAGGTTCTAAGAGTCGAGCTTATGGACTTCGGTCTTTCATTGCTCTGTAATGTCAATGAAATCAAAAACAGCATATATATATATATATATATATATGTGTATATATATATATATATCTCCCAGGTATACTTTTAGCAGCATCCAAAAAAACTATCACTAAAAAATGGCTACAACAGGCCCCGCCTCAAATCTCAACATGGGAGGATATTATCTATCATAGTTACAAGATGGAGTGGATGACGGCCCAATTAAAAAAAAAAAAAACTCCCAGTGCTGCAGAATACTGTAGATGGACAAAGTGGATATTGTATATTGCAACTTGAAGAGAGAATATTATTACATAAGAGGAAGAAATCAGAGATACTATAGATAAGAGGGGCATCAATGGGGTCTGGAAAAAACTGGGCTGAGCAGTCCTCCAGAACTAAAATGCTTACAGATTAAGGCAGATTAAGCTACAAACTCGCCCATCGGTAGGAAGTCTAATATAATTAACTCCAGCGACATCAACCCAGCAAGGTCTGAATTGTTAATTACCTGGCTGAAGAACCTTATGGTAACACAATTGAATCTGTACATGTCTGTAAACATATGATTTAATATATAATGACTACGTAAAGGCATTATGGAAATACCCTCTGGAAAATTAATAAAAGTACTGTACATGTTTAAAAAAAAAAAAAAAAAAGATCCTGGAGGAGGTGTGCAATGGTGGTGGTGGCAGTGCCAGTGGCAGAGAGTAACTTTTTAGTCTTACTTTTTTTTCTCTCAGTATCATAGTTTATTGCCCCACAAAAAAAAAAAAAAATATATATATTTTCTGTCCTTTTGTTAAAGGGGCACTGTCAGCCTCGGGGACCGATTTTGAAAGGCTGGCGATGAAGATCTCTAGTGCAAGGTTTAGCAATATAAAATACATAACTAGCCCCACATTCACAGAGAAGAGCTACAACTGTACTATTTTTGGAAAAATTACATTTCAGTCGGCCCGCCTGAAATATGTGCTCCATGCGTCCATGGGACTAAGCAACAGGTTAACAAGGCAAGGGTAAGCAAATGTAACTGATTAACAGCAGAGAACACCTCCCCAGACAGACACCCAGTAAATGGAAATCATTGATCAACACACTTTGTATCATAATAAAATAAAACAGTATACTGTGTGGAAAGGGGGGGGGACATATCCTCCTTCAGCCTTGTGCCACATCATCCAGGAAGCAGCCCTCACAGTCTTCCAGGTGGTAATTCTGTCTGCATTACTGCTTCATCCACCTCGCTGCTGGTAGAAGCCTTGGCAATGCCGACATCATCATCATCATCATCATCACCAGCACTATCTTCATGAGGCAAGACCATCAACATCACTGTCTTATGTGGAGTGTGCATCGTATTCATTTTTATGAATGTTAGCATGGAAACATTCTTGGGTGACAAATTGGTCCTCCTGTCACGCACAGTATCTCCAGCCAAACTAAAGATATGTTCTACAGTAACACTGCATGGTGGGCAGCTCAGGTATTTTACAGCAACTGATGCCAATACAGGCCACTCAGTCTCTTTGCTGCTCCAGTACTGAATACTGAACGAATATTTCTGCTCAGTATTCACAAAGGAAGAGGAGGGGGAGTTACCTAAACCAAACAAGAGAAACACTCTGAAGATGGGGGTCGATACTAGTCCATTTACAGAAGAAAGGGTTCTGAAAGAACTAATAAAATTGAAGGTGGACGAAGCAATGGGGCCTGATGGGATTCACCCAAGAAGTCTAAAAGAACTAAGGGTAGAACTAGTGACACCGCTGACTACTCTCTTTAACAAATCATGAGAGGATGGGGTGGTACCTGAGGACTGGAGGAGGGCAGATGTGATTCCTCTTCACAAAGGTGGGAGCAGGACAGAGGCAGGAAACTACAGACCAGTTAGTTTGACCTCAGTGGTAGGGAAAATGATGGAATCACTTCTGAAGGAAAGAATTGTTGAGTACCTAGAGGCCAGTGGGGCACAGGACCCAAGGCAGCATGGATTCCCGATGGGAAGGTCGTGTCAGACGAATCTAATAGATTTCTTTGACTGGGTGACCAAAGTAGTAGACCAGGGAGGGGCTGTGGACATGGCCTACCTAGATTTTAGCAAGGCATTTGATACAGTCCCACACAAAAGATTAATACACAAGATAGCCAGCCTTGGAGTGGGTCCCAAGGTGGTAGCCTGGATAAAAAATTGGCTAGACAACAGGACGCAAAGGGTAGTAGTAAATGGAGTACACAGTGAAGAAAGGAGGGTTACTAGTGTGGTACCGCAGGGTTCACTACTGGGACCGGTCCTTTTTAATGTCTTTATAAGTGACATTGCAGAGGAACTGGAAGGAAAAGTATGTCTCTTTGCAGATGACACAAAGATCTGCAACAGGGTTGATACACAAGATGGAGTGGAAAGGATGAGAAGGGACTTGGCAAGGTTGGAGGAATGGTCAAATGTATGGCAGCTCAGATTCAATGCAAAGAAGTGCAAGGTAATGCACATGGGAAACAAAAACCCAGGGGAAGCATACACAATGGGGGGTGAGATACTGACAACAGTAAAAATAGAAAGGGACCTGGGGGTAATTATATCAGATGACCTAAAGGTGGGCAAGCAATGTGAGAAGGCAGTAAGGAAAGCTGGGGGGATACTGGGATGCATAGGAAGAGGCATCAATAGTAGAAAACAGGAAGTTGTTATCCCTCTGTACAGACAGTTGGTGAGACCCCATCTGGAGTACTGTGTGCAGTTCTGGAGACCCCATCTCCGCAAAGACATAGACAGAGTGGAGGCTGTCCAGAGGAGGGCAACCAAAATGGTGCAGGGTCTGCACCAGAAGACATACGAAGAAAGACTAAAGGAGCTTAATATGTATACCCTTGAGGAAAGAAGGGAGAGAGGAGACATGATAGAAACTTTCAAGTACCTCAAGGGAATTAACAAAGTCCAAGACGGTAGCATCTTCCAGAAAAAGAGATGTGCAAGAACAAGGGGGCACAATTTGAAGATAGAGGGGGATGGCTCAGAGGTAATGTGAGGAAGTATTTTTTCACTGAGAGGGTTGTGGATGCATGGAACAGCCTCCCTGAGGAGGTCGTGGTGTCAAGAACAGTGGGGGACTTCAAGAATGCATGGGACAGGCATAAGTCAGTCCTAGTGGGGGGTAGGAGGAAGTAAGCTGTTGGTTAACTAGGATCTGCAGCTTATCTGTTAGGTAGGAAAATGGGCAGACTAGGTGGGCCAAGCGGTCCTTATCTGCCGTCAAATTCTATGTTTCTATGTTGCTGTGTAGTACAGCAAGGGCTCATCAGTTATGCCAAGTTGCTTTGTGTCCCCCATATAGGCCTCTACCATTCATTGTGATGCCCTGAGTCCGGCTGCATCATCATTCTCCTCCTCTTCTTCCATGCCCACCTGCTACAGAACATCCCAAATGGGAATGTTATTTATTTATTTATTACAGTCTCAGAATCTGACATACCTTTGAGTCAGAAACTCATTTACAAAGGTTCCACGTCCAAAATAAATCATGACAATTAGCTAAATACAACAATGTAACAAAAACATGACATAGATATAACAAAAAAAAAACCAAAAAACATTCAGAGCCGTCATTATATCAAACTTTGTCAAAGTTGGCATATAAGGACCCAAAATAGATACCACGGTATAAGCTAAGATAAAATACAATCATGTATCAATATGTGATAATAAGCAGTCAGCTTTGTCCAAGTCAGTAGATTAACATGGGTCAGCCAAGACAAATAAAAAGGAGCAGTGAAAAATGGGAACAAGGGAGGAGGAGGAATAGGTGGAAATCTGGGTTCAGGAGCTACAGAGTGAGGTAAAGTAGAGAGGAAACGTGTCAAGAGAGGATGAGGGGTTGGGAGAGTGGCAGCTGTTTAGCCAGGAAATGAGGGTATACATGAGCGTGAAGTACAGTAGCTTACTGTAAATTGGGCAGACGCAGCAGTTGAGAGAAAGATGGTACTGTCTGAGGCTGCGTTTAAACTACCCCAACATGGAGGCAGTTTGTACATCAAGAAGGAGATCAGATAGCCAGGTGGGAGCTCTGTAGAGAAAGGCCCGCTGTGCTTCATTAGTCTGACAGAATGGGACCTGTTAGGTAGATCTAGTTGTGCTTCCATTTTCGGCTATAACTTGGAGGGTTTCTCAAATGGTTTTCCCTGCGAGCTGCTGGTGATAGCAACACCTGATCTCTGTGCATTGTGTGCCTTCTGTGTTTTTTGCTTCTTGCACCATATACCCATCAAATTAGGTAATTGGTTAACTTTTGGACGTGCTCTCAGCCTCATTCGATTCTTGATGGCAGGCCACGGTTGTAGTGTGAGTCCTGCATGGTAGCAATTGCAAATTCATCTGACCCTATAATGACAGAAATATGCATATTGCTGTCCAGCATGTGGAGCATGTGTTCCATTAGTTCACAACTTCTGCCATTCCCACTTGCCTCCATCCCTTGCTGGACATTTACCAGTGTCTGCTTCAGCACACGAACAAAGGGAATTGATTGACTTATACAGGCAATGTCCGCACTCATTGCCAGTGTTGCCTGCTCAAATGGACAGAGAATGCTTATTAGGCCATCCATTTGGTGCCACTGCTTTGTTGTTAGAGCAGTGGACACTCCAGCACTGTCCTGGGTGGTGTGGAGCAGCAGATAGTCTGACACTGCCTTACACTGTTCATACAGCCCCTCTGTCATATACAGCATGGACTTCCACCTTGTCACAACATCCAGCTTCATACAGTGCTGAGGCAGATGATTTTTGAGCTGGAGCTCCTGTAGCTGGTCATGGGCCTTTGCAGAACGGGGGAAGTGCACACAGATGAGACGGGCAATGTTTAACATTTCCTTAATTTCTGCATGGCTGAGAAACTGCTGCACAGCCAGATTAAGGCAGTGTGCCAGGCAGGGTACCATGAAAAAAAAAACATCACCAGTGCACTTAACAATGATGGAGCCTTTATCACTCGCAGTAAACCCTGCTTCAAGTGACTGGGTGTGAAGCCAGTCATTAATCTCGGTGAGCAGCACATGAAGCATTTTCTCACCCATGTGAGATCCAGTTATACTTTTCCTACAGAGTGTGTGTTGCTACCACCACAGTTTTGCTTTGTGCAGGTTTTGCCATTCCCCAAATCAACTAGCACCCCAGGTACCTGCGCCCACTTTGTTGTGATGCATAAATATGAGCGTGAAGCTGTTTGCCACTGGTCCACATACCCATGCTCAGATGGATATATTCTGATGAAGAATGCTTCAGGGCATGTATTATGGACTGTGACACTGTTCCATAAAGTTCTGGCATGGCACTTTTGGAAAAATAGATTCATGATGGAACCTGCCAGTCGGGACAGGCATGGGCCACCAACCTGTGAAATCCAGCATTCTCCACTAAAGAGAACGGTAATAGATCAATGGCCAGCATTTCAGCCATGGTTGCATTTAACTCACGTGCAGCAGCATGATTGGGGACGTATTTGGAGTGTGGCTCGAAGATGCTCTTCAGTGTGGGCTGCATATTTGGAGTTGGTCAAACAAACTGCTGAATGCATGGCAGCATTGTTGTTCTTGTTGGGGTACTAGTTGACTCATGGGGATATGCCGCTCATACAACACTAGTTGTTTTTTTGTTGTGATGTTGTACTTTTCTGACTCAGGGAAGTGGCGCCACCACTGCTGGTATGCCCACTACTAGAGAGAGCAAAGGATCATTCCTCCTCCTGCTCTATAACACTGCTGTCACTTATGTTTAACTTGCCAAGGGAAATGGCACCCCCTGCTCTGGCTTCCTTCTGGTGTTGTTGCCAGCACAAAAGGTGCCTATTCCTCAAGTGTGTGTGTGGGCCACGCCCTTTTTACCTCGACTAACATGTCTGACAGCTGACATATTGCGATGGTCTCATCAGTTGGATCAAATGCATAAGTCCCAAACTAGGGACTTCATACCTCTGGACTCTGCTATGGTGGTGGGACTGGGAGATGAGCGGAAGGTGTGGAAACTTGTGATTTTTGTGCTACTTTCATAATATTGGGGGGGGGTGACTTGGGTGCTTGGAGACATGCTAATCCCATGACTCTCATCATCTGAATGGGCTGCATCACCCTTGTGCTTTTTCCCCCTCTGGCTCCCATAGGAATCCAACATGTCGTCATCATCAGCACAGCCTCTGATGTCCTTCTCTTCCTCCATAGTCCTGTCTTCTTCCTCAGTAACTTTTTTCTTGCTCTATGACCATCTCATCAGTGGGCTGACTTTCCACATCCCCTTGATGCACCGACTCCAGCTCCACAGTATCACCATCACTAACACCACCAGAAACAGGGACAATCACACTAACAGCCTCATCCTCCTGGATCACTGTTCCTGTACTGGTGTCTCCCTTCTTCTCAGCTGCATCATCCCCCACCAGCATGAAAGCAACAGATCTGGCTGAAACAAATTTCGCTACACTTATGCCACTGCTACTAACTGTTCCTTTGTTTTGGTACCTGCCACAGGACCAGGGCTCACAGAAGATGCTGATGCAGACATACTTCGTGGTTTGGGGAACTGCAGTACTACTTTTCTCCACAGACTACTTTGCTGCCTTGTCCCCCTGGCACACTTCACTTTACTGGACCATTTCTTCACAGGCATTTTTATATGCTTAGTCCAAAGTTTGCCTTCCTTTCGGATGGACAGTTGCACATTGGAAATAAAGCCTGCAGTACTGCCAACTACGAATCAGGTATCAGCACTCTGTAGAAGTACAGTAGTCTATTAAAACTACACCCATTTTTTTTTTCAGAACAGGGATTAAACAACATGGGGTAATAGGGCAGGGGGGGAGGAAATTTAAACCAAACAAAGGCAGAGAAAACCTCCCCCATTCGGGATGGGACCAGCGGTCTCTGGACAACTACCCTATTAAAATGTACCTTTTTTTTATTTATATATAGAACAGGGATTCAGCAATGGGGTAGCAGGGCAAGGGTAAGCAAATTTAACTGAAAAACAGGAATGCCGCACAGTAGAGAGTATCTACCCCAATAAAAGAAATTCAGGGATCAGCAGTGTCTCAAGACGACTACTTTACTGGTAGTTACAATAAAAAACAAAATTCAATTCAATTTATTTATTTTACCGGGAAAAAGCTTAGTTGAGCAAGCTCATTTACAAGGAGGTCCTGCGTAGGACAGTTGAAATTACATCACAGTACAGTGAACAGTAATCCAAATACAGGGAAAATATTGCAAACATTGACAACACAAAGAATCACATATAAGAAAATACAGCAAGTACATAAGTACAAAGGTAGCGAGACGTACTTAAGATTCGGCTCAGTTAGGCAGTGCATCTTTAGTGAAAACAATGGTGTAATTTTGCTAATATCAGTATTTATCACAAAGTACTTGTTTAGTTAGATGCTTTAAAGTAACTGTTTACATTAGTCAACTATGTAACTCCGTATTATGTTATAGTGCCCTGCTGGTAGCACACCACGCATATAGCATATTTGACAGTTGCTATCGATGAGGATGTTGAAGAACTTCCTCCCAACCAAAGAGCTAAGTTTAAGTGTGCTGTGTAGCTTGTTCCAGGCAACCAGTACGATGGTGCTGATGGCTGAGGCACTAAAGAGAGTGTAATATAATTTATTTTTACAGAACAAGGATTGAACAAGTGGGGTAACAGCACAGGTAAGAATTTTTAACTGACACAACAGCGGACAAAACTGACCACGAACAATCAAAAATCAGGGTTAAGCACTGTGTCTGCAAAACTTTTGATTTTTAAACAGAACAGGAATGATACAGCAACAAGGGTAATAGGACCCAGAAGTATCTTATAAGAAAAAGTGACAAACTGTCAATATATAAGAAAAATAATACAAACCAGTAAAACAGCAGCAGAAAAACAATGAAACAGTTCACCTAATAATCACACAAAATTTAACCACAGAAATAAAAATGAAAAATCACTCACAAAGACTTAAAAAAAAAAAAAAAAACACTGACTGAGAAATCTGTAGAAAAAGATTAAGAACTTGCCTGGCCTGCTTTTATACACCTACCCTCTCCCACTCAACTCTTTCACAGAGACAGACAAAACTGAAACCACTATTTAAACTAAAAATTATGTCAAGATCTAAAAAAAGAGATCCCTAGCAGAACTAGGACAAATAGAATATTTTGGGAGCGACTGGCTCTCAAAACAGATAGTTTTAAAGGTGTTTTTTGCTGTGATGCACACCACAACACTGCTCTCGAACTCTTTCGATGATAGACTGTGCTACAACTGCCTCCATGTGATATTTGACCTCAAAACCCACAGTGCATTGCAAAATGTGCCTTTTGGGCCACACTTCGGCTGTGAAGCTCATAAAAATCTGTAGTTCACAAGTTTTCCACAAATCCGCAAAGTTCACAACCATTGTGAGATCACACTTTACAGTGGTGGAATAATTCCCGAACTGCAGAAAATCTGTGAATTATTTTGCAGAGCAAATTTTTCTCACTTCGCCCATCGCTACTCCCTTGCAGCCATCTTGCGTACACCAGGCAGTTTCCTGCACGTGGGTTATGCTAATGAATACCATCAACTAACGGCAGAGTTCATAGCACTTATTAGCATAACCCATGTGCTGGAAGCTGCCTGGTGTGCATGAGATGGCCACGGGCAAGTCTGCTGAAATGACAGTCAACACAGTTGTTTTACAATAAAATGAATGATGTACAGGGTATTTAAAAAATTTCATCCATTGCTATAAGCCCTAATCAGGCAGTTTTGCAGCAGCTGCTGTACTTACTGTGCTATGCACTGTTTTCCTTTGAAATACTGCACATACTCATTTCAGATACTAAGGGATTTGTAAAGTGGTTGACATAGCTAGACAGTGGTTCCAAAATACAGTTTATTCCTGACACAATTGGGTGTCCTGGAGGATTGATGGGATTCTTACTGATGTTTGGTATTGTGTAGAATGCTGGTATTTTTGGTTAAGGTTACTGCATTCCAATTCACTAATCCAGCACCTGTCTTCAAAATATTCATGTCTGTTCTGCATATCAGAGGCTATGCTTTTGGTAGGGTCTGCCTGTAGTTTCTTTCATGGCTATTTTATACATAATAGGGTTGATTCCCAAAGGCTCAGCGCAAGTCATGCCAAAGGTGACTTGCACTGATTGCTGATGCTCTGGGGACCCTGCGCACATCAGGCAGGGTCCCAGCAGCTAAATCCTGTGGCTTGCAGCAACCCTAGCAGTGCACCAAACAGAGGGCACACCTGGACAAGTTGCTGCAAGACTGTGGCAGTGTAAAGAAGAAGGACACAAGTGCCCCCCCCAGCCATGATCAAAATATGTTAATTGCCCTGGATGGCTATTGGACCCCCCAAAGCCCAGATCCCCAATATTAGTAAACAACAGCACTGTAGACTAGCAGCACCCCACAAGCTGTGATCCCCGGAATTAATAAATAACAGCCCTGGTGGGCTAGCGGCACCCCCCAAGCCCTGAAATTAGTAAATAACAACCCTGATTGGCTAGCGGTACCCCCCAGACCCAATCCCCAAAATTAGTAAATAACAGCCCTGGTGGGCTGGCCGCACCACCCCAAGCCCCGATACCCCCATGTTGCCAAATAAATAAATCAGTGGTGGTCCAGTGGAGCCTTTGATCCTGTAGGCTGTTGGTTAACTAGGATCTGCAGCTTATCCAATAGGTAGGGAAATATGCAGACTTGGTGGGCCAAGCGGTCCTTATCTGCAGTCACAGTCTATGTTGCTATGATTCCCCCATGACGTACAAACCCCCACATACCTGGTGATCTAGTGACCCACCCCCCCCCACCCAACCGTGCTGTACCACCCCACTCCTCCCAACCCATACCCAGCCAGCGACTGGCATGGTCCACCGTCACCACCTCAGCCAGCCGTTGACTGAGCTCTGTATGAGAACGTACTGTATATAGTACGCGCTCAGTGAATGACAGTCACTTCAGTAGGATTTAACTTTTAGGACCGAATAGCCCTGTTTTACAAAGTTGTCCTGATGTGTAAATGCTTTTAAACAGCATATTATTACACATACATACAATATGTATATATATGAAGTTAAACAAGTTTAAAAATTCCTAAAAGTATTACATGACACAGACCATCTTAAATATCAAATATAAGTAACAAACATATACATCTATCGTACAATTATAAATAGATGCTAATTTAAGGGTCACAATTTGAGCACATGCCATCTTGTCACATTTCCCATTTGTCATGGAAAATTGCCTTTTTTGGTCACTATTAGCATAGGCTAGATGGGTGAATGAGCTCCAGGCATCGTTTGTGGACTCCTGTTTTTTGGTTCTCCATAAGGGCAAAGTTGTTCTTCACCCTACTGCAGCATTTCTTCCTAAGGTGGTTTCAGAATTTCACTTAAAGCAATCCTTAGTGTTGCCCGTTTCCTTTTTGAAGCCATGAACTTGGATAAGAAGCATGCTTCACATACCTTGGATATTTGTGGGGTGCTACTGTTCTACAGATAGGTTACAGCAACATTTTTACAGTGACATACATCAGCCATTCTTTACTTAATGCTGAAGCTGCAAAGAGCAGATTGGCGACAATAAAGACAATTTGCTTAATAATTTACATTCTGCATTCTTGGTACAGACTTGTTGGTAAGGAACCCCTGCACAATCTCAGGGTTCACTGTATGAAGCATATTGATGCCAGAAGCATCCCTATTGACAAGATCTACAGGGTTGATAGTTGGTCAATTGCACGCACATTCATTTCCAATTGTAGCATCAACCTTAGCCATGGGGATGCTTCATTTTTTACCTTAGTCCTCCCAGCTGTCTTTGTACAAGGGTTGCAATCCTTGTCTCCTTCTCCTTGAGGACTGCTAGTAATCTGCCTAAATGTGAAAAGTGAACTATATCCAGGCATTTAAAGTAAGAAGTTATTTATCCTGGTATAAAAGTATGTGTTTGTATAGCATGCCTTTTCTATAACAGCTCTTTATGCTCCCAGTCCAGGGGTTGTTGGACAGCCCTGTCCCATTTCCCTGAGTCACCCACTGCCTCCCACAGGACCTGCTTCAGTCAGTTTTCTTCCACAAATATCCCCACATGGTAGTGCTGGAGGAAGGAGAGCCATCCTCCCCACTGATACACAAATCCAGAGTGGACTGAGGCTCGATCCCAGGTGACAGTGCAAACCTAGGCAGATTGGGAAAGGTGTCATTAAGCCCCAGACCCCTTTTCCACTTTTGGCCCCACCCCTGCAGTAGGATGCCCAGAGTGTGCATGGAGGCACTCACGTAGAATGTTCCTTGGCTCCTTCCCTTCATGTCACCCACATTGCACTACCACCAGGCCTCCATGTGGTGGTAGTTGTAGGCTGGGCTGACATGCCTACCCTCCCTGGGAAAGGAGAGCAGTCTGTTGGTCACTTGATCCTCCCTTGCTCTGGCTGACCCCAGCAACCCAAGCTAATTTTTCTGAACACAGGTCTCTGGCATGGGAACAGGTAAGGCATGCACGTGGCATCTTGGCACTCTTCATCACTGGCCAGCTCTTGTATAGCATACTTATTAGACATGATGGACTAGAGTCCATGTTGACCTTAAATTACTATTCTGTGGTTCTTGTGCATCTCTCCAAACCGTACCCATACTCTCAAACTTCATTCCCTGAGCAAGGCGTCATGGGTAAGCAAATTCTTTTGCACGTCAGGCTGACAAGGCTTTACCAAAACAGACATCACCTTTTGAACAGGCTTCTATGTCTGATCCAGATTAGGGCGAGGATGATAGTGAAGGACTATTACACATCCTATGTACTGCTTTTCCTGCAAACTGCCTCTCCAGAATACTCACTCCAAGTGTTCTAAATGGACCATAAAGTACAATGGTGGTTAATTTGCTTAATTTGTTTTACCAAACAGTCATTTTAAGTTTCTTTATATGATTACATTTAAAAATATAAATGCAGTTAAATTACTATGTTATTGTGTACTGGATATTTTGAATACAACCAGTCCATTATCCCCTTGACTTGGCTTACTGCCTGCTTCTGGTCCAGCACCAGATATGGAAAGCTAGAGGATGGAGGCAGAGGGAAATATCACTGGCTGGTGTGAGGAGTTGGCTTGGAATTCTTCCTGAGGCACTGAGCATGCCCAATGGGAATGCCTGAGTGTGTATGCAAACTGTATACCAACAGTAAAATTACAGTGACAGGTAAGTAGCTTCTTCTAAGTGACCATGTACGTCTTACAAGAATTTGAGACTATTTATAGTAATAGGGAAAGCCTAACGTTTGTTTAGATATATCAAAGCAGATGTTATGGGAAGGCAATTCATGCATATACTGTAGCTCCACACATTGTTATGCTTATATAAGAACATGAAAACATATTGCAGTTACATAAAGCAGAGGGTAAGGGCATGGCAGTGGGGTTGCACAGGGGGGAATTCTGCAACATAAACAAGCACTTTATGCTGTTTGGCATAAACCCTATCCACAAACCTATTCCATTAAGCGTGTATATGTAAAGAGTTCTTGAACCAGAAGTGGTTTGCAGAAGAGTCACATTCTTTGATTTGCATCTTCAAGGATTTGGATTGCCAGTCAAGGCTAACATTCCAGCCCATCAGTGGGTTCGTTATATTTGTCTTGCATTTTTAGAGAATGACCTTATTATAAGCCATGAAAGCTCAAGTGCATCTACAAAGAGGAGAAAATGCAGTACAGCTGTAAAGAATTCTTTTCAGCATTGTCTGGAGCTTAAAAATCCTTTGACTGTAGCATTTGTCTGCAGAGATCACTTTGGTTTGTGGGTTTCATTACTTTATATAAAAGCAAAGCGTCTTGCTTTTAAAAAGTTATATGTGCTGCTTCCTCAGTGGGTGCCTTTTTTTCCCTTAATATTTATTTACCCATTCAGTTTGTGTGGGAAAGTGAATGAGACTCCTTGCAGCAAGACAAGAAAGGAAGATGAAAAACTGTGGTACAGTACATGCGATGGAACAGGTTATACAATATTATGGCTCAGCCTGAAGGTGTGGGTGGCATGATAGTCTTAGGAAAACAACTTTTTTTCCTATAGTTTTTAGATGCCCAGGATAACCAAAGTGAAAACAGAAAATATATATTTTTTTGCTTGTGAATCAGTTTCCAGATGGTATGGCACTGCAGGGTAAATTTGCAAATGAGAAATGTCAGTCACCAAAGATGATGGTGTTGGCATACTTGGGCCTCACAGTTTTTACTGAGCCACCATGGTGTACATCCTGTCCCATCAGTGAGGGAAGCCTTCCCATCACCCCTGCCATGGGGGACTATGGGTCCTACAGGGTCAGCTAATGGGGCAGGGTGGTTGCCAAACCCTGAAAGGTGGTGACTGGCTGGAAGATAAACCTCTATATGAGAAAACATTGCTTATTTTCAATGAGATCCTGCTTCTACCCAATTGTATGACTTGAGGACTGAAGTACTGGGAGGTCAACTGATACCTCAAGGTCACACACTGAGCCAGTGTTTGGGGTGCACCATCAACTCCTGATGCTCTGTTTCACAGTTCAGTTCTCTAATCACTAGGCCACAATGCTTGGCACCCTCCCAACCTCACTGAAAAATGAGAGGAGATAAAACATACTACCAGGGTGAATGTCAAAGCTCCTACTTCTTGTAGTCTCCTGGACCCAGTGGTTACGAGTTACAAGGCAACATACCCTTATTCAGGCTGATTACATGACTTATTCAACAGTCAGAATGCCATTTATTGTATTATGAACAAGACGTGACCTATGGGACCTGTTAAAATGATTACCAAATCTTTCAAAGGTTTTGATTACTTCACTTTTATTAAAAATCTAGCCCTGTTCAAATGGGATAGGCTTGAACTAATTCACTCTTTTGATGAGGCTTGGTATTACTATGCTTCTGAAGTCGTACTAGTCCAGTGTTCTCAGATGAGACCACTATGGCCACATGGGGCCACCAGCACAATTTTTAGCAGCCACTGAGCTCTTTAGTGCTCCAATTACAAAGGTAATGGAATGGATAATTTTTCTCCTTTAAAGCAGTATGGGAGATATATTTCATGTGACTTGATTTATTGTCTACTTTGTGAAAGAAATGTGTTATATCAGGGAGTCTGGGATGAATGAATAAGGATTGAGGTCACCGGTAAGTTCTGGTGGGCACACTTTGTGGCCCTTTAAGGCCACCAGTATTTGAGGCTTGAGAACAACTGTCTGTGATAAGCACTTACTCCAAACCCTAATCGCTTAAGACTAACAACTGCATCATTCCCCTGTTTTGAGCTGCCATGGAGGTTTAAGAATGTTATACTAATTATGGAACTTAGAATGAAATTCAAACTCTGCTGTGTGGTCACACTCACCTCTGCATTCTAACGTCAGATTTATTTTTCCTCTTGAAGAAAGCAGTTGTCCCAAAGTCTTCTTTTCAACTTCTGACCAGTTATGGTTTATTATTTTATGTTTTTATAGTATCTTACTGTGTTTAGCTAATTATTGATACTCTGCATTAGTTAGGGTAGTTCTGTGTATATTTCACTTATAGTTACGACTTTTCTCTGGTTCCGCGTTAATTCCCAGGAAGGAGAAGACATTTATCGGCATGGTTCCTGTTCTTAGGGAATCACTTTAATTTTCTATTTTGAGCATTTTAAATACTCTGAATTAAACCACTTTGTGGTTTCTTTCTGTATTATTCTTGGGTCCTCCTTTTTAGGGAACCGATATGCTGTTTGGCCAATATAACATTATACAAGTACATTTTACTTGCAAATTGTATTTTGTGGAAACCAAACAGCATTTGTGATATTTTTAACCCCTTTTTAACTTATATAGTTTTTTTTTTTTTTTTTTTGCAGTTTACAGCTTTTTCTTTTGGAACTGGTAACATTTCCTATGTTCATCGGTGTTGGCATGACTGACAGACCCAAAAAGAAGACGGGACCTACAGGCTTCAAAAACTGTACAGTTTGTTTTCAGCTCCTGGCTAAGGCAGACTGCCATGAGGTGTATTTAAGGTGCCTGGCCCAGATCACGTTTTTGTCAGATGTGAACTCTGTACTAAGTTTTGCCTAAGACAAAAAAGAAAATGGCTAACAAATTAGAAGACCTTAAGGCTTCTCAGTCTGCCTCCATGTCACCTAAAGGCTCAGATGAAGGTCAAGCAACAGTCTCAGTCAAAGGGAACAGAAAAGAAAGATAAGGCTGCAAGAGATAGTTCAGAAATCAGGGTGTCTGAAAGGGGGAACCCTGGATCCAGCAAAAATAAAATAGTCTTAGAGTAGACACCGGAAATGGTGCCTGCGAAGAAAAAAATAAAATGAAGAGCATGTTGCTATCCCTCCTCCTGAAGAAGGAATGGGGCCACCAGTAGACACAGATAAAAAGCCACCAGTAGAGGACATGACTAAGGCATGGCAATTCCTCCAGGAATTTTGGGCTATGGGGAATTTCCTCAATATGCTTGTCCCCCTCCCAGGCTCTGGTTCTGTTCCCCATGGCTGTGGAAGAGGAGGTTGAAATGAACTATGAGGAGTAAGGAGAACCCATAAAACTAGATCATTCTCTAGAACAAGAATTGGACTCCCCTTCTAGACCCTTGGATGACTGTGCCTCTCACTACACATTTGTGAGGCACGTGGTAAACATCTTCAACATCGCCTCACAGGAAACTGAGGAAGATGACAATGAAGTGGAATTTATGGATATGATGGGCTTAACTCTCACAAAGAGGTTGTTGCTGCCCATCAAGTAAGTCCCCAAAGAAAGCCACCTGTAAAATCATGTTAGCACCCACCTTGGCTGCTGGCATAGATAAGGCAATTGAGCAGAAGTACCAGGTGAATAGACAGGGAGCAGAATTATCTGTATTCTCACCATGATCATGAAGATTTGGTTCAGACTGTCGCCTGCTATAAAGCCAAGGTGCCTCTTTCTTCCCGGCCTCCTGAGAAAGAGTACAGGAAACTGGATAGCATGGGCAAAAAAGTTTATACTTCAGCTTCTGTGCTTCTAAGGCAAGCAGCCTACTTGGCCTACACAGCACAACACCAGAAAACTCTTTGGAACTCCATACTGGCACTGAGCAAGAAGGCTACTGGTGTCTTGCCACAGGATATGGCTGATACAGCAAGATCATCCATAGGTGCCACTAAGAACCTATTCCATATGGCAGCAGACGTCCAAGGTCATGGCCCATGCAATGTCCCTTAGAAGGTTTGCCTGGCTTAGAACTACCAGTCTATCCCAGGACACACAAACAAAGGCAGTGTATTTCCCCTGTGAGGGAAATTCATTGTTTTTGACAAGACCTACATGAAAAAGATGGACAAATACAACTCCACTTTCAAAAGCAACACTGAGAAGGAAAAGGCCTCCACTTCCTACAGGCCTTATGGAAGTGGAGGTAGGGATGGGGGATGCGTCCCCCATGCTTACATCTCCTACAACTACACTCTAGAGGGGCTACTTTAGAGATAGGGGTATAAGAGGCACCAGGCGTGCAGCTGCAGAACCAATCCCCAGATCTCAAGCTAAGCAAAACTCCTGACAAATCTGTATAGGTCGCCTATCCATTGCCATTGGGAGGAAGGCTGACTCACTCTTTTCATGCATGGACAAAAATAAGCACAGACAAGCGGGTCCTAGAAATAGTGAGTCAAGGTTTGTCACTGCAGTTCAGAAAATTCCCAAGACTGCAGAACCACAAGGGTTTCCATTCTCACACCCCAGCAGAAAGAATCCTGTTGCAAGTGGAGGCCAAAAAAAAAATTGCTGCTAGCAAATGCAGTGGAAAAAATACCTCTCTCACAGTAGGGAAAAGGACTTTACTCAAGGCACTTCCTGACACACAAGAAACATGGGGAGTAGTGACACATTTTAGATCTAAGATATCTGAACAAACTCTTAAAGAAATTAAAATTCAAGATAGTCACACTGAGCTCAGTAATCCCATCTAGTCTGTGAACAGGAGACTGGCTAGAGTCACTGGATCAGAAGGATGCCTACTTTCACATGCCAGTCAGTCCAAGCCATAGAAAGTACCTCAAGTTCAGGATAGGGAACTACTACTATTTCTCAGCCCTTCCTTCAGCCCCTCAGCATCAAGAGTGTTCACAAAGTGTCTAACAGTAGTGGCAGCACATTTTTTGGAGGCGTAGGGTGGTAGTTTTTCCCATTCTGGATGACTGGCTAGTCTCATGAAAAACATCCCGGGAGGCCACATCCTTCCTTTGGAACTTTGGAGGACTTGTGCTTCCTCATAAATGTTCAGAAGTCACTAACAGACCCCGTTCAGGTTCTGGACTTTACAGGTGCAGAGCTGGATTCACTGCAATGGAAGGCATTCCTTCCACAAGCAAGGGTAGCAAATCTTGACTGTAACTGCAAAATTCTTCAAGGAAGGTCAGCCTGGACCTGCAAGAGATTTTCTGCATTTAGTGGGGCACATGGCATTGTCCACTGCTGTGGTACCAGGTTCTGAACGAGAGATGTCTAATATCATCTAGGGGACCATTGGTCTCAGATGTGGGATCCACTGTCCAGATTAGTGCTTGACACAAAGTCTTTCTGTCCTAAGGGCATTGGAATGGTGAAAGGAAGAATGCAACCTTAGAGAGGGCATTCCCTTCCTTCACGAGTTGCTCACAGCCACGTTCATAATAGATGTCTCCCTCCTAGGCTGGGGTGCCCACCTGGAGGATCTCCATGTATTATAAGTGGCATTTGGAGTACACAGTAGACTCAGGAGCACATAAATCTCCTGGAGCTCAGGGCACTGTATCTGGCAATGCAGTCCTTTTCCTCCCAGATCAGAGGTTAGTCTATCCAGGTCAGAACAGACAAAACTGCAACAAAGTATTACATAAACAAGCGGGGGGGGGCACTGTTGAGCAGTTTACAGGAAAGATGTACTTTAAAGCAGCTCTGCACATATTGACAATAAACACGTTAAAAACCTCCTTTTACAGCAAAAATCTTGAGGTATAATTATCAGTACTGGAAAGTTTACATCATCTGGCATCGTTGGATACCAAAAGTACCATGGGCCACAATCAGAAGACAAGTGGGAGCGGTGCCAAAAGTTAATCGGCGGTGGCTGATCAGGCCGCAACTACCTTGATGACTATTGCCGGTGTGGAGCCCCCTTGGAGAGCTTTACAGGCCTCTATGCAGGCAATCGACCGGAAGATCAAATCAGTTCTTCAAAGATTTGTAGAGTAAGATGCGAGGCTGGAGGCAGTGTCACAGTCCGCAGTTACGGCAGAGAAAACAGCTAGTCAGGCCATGGCTGCTACTTCCAAGTTAGTACAAGAAAACGCACAATTGCGATACAGATTGGAGGCACTAGAGAATTCAAACTGGGTTTTGCATGTGCGCATCATCGGTCTCTCAGAAGGGAGTGAATAAGCAGACCTCTTAACCTTCCTACAATCTTGGCTGCCTGATGTACTTAACCTGCCTAGGGATGCTATTGCCAGTCAACTCTGTAAAGCATTCTGGATTACTCCCTTGAGTGGTTGGACCTTGCGATGAAGCTCCAAGAGTGGTGTTGCTGGTGACCACTAGTTCTATTACTAGAGATGCTGTTCTTCAGGCCACCAGATCTGTGGAGGGTCTGACCTACAATGGAGTGACAATCAACTTGTTTCCTGACTTTTCTTTTGCCACTTGGGCTCAGCAAAAAAATGTGATGTGGTTCGAGCATGGCTCAGATGCTTAGGGGTTACTCACTCCTTGCTGATGCCGGCTCGACTCCGCATTCACTGCGGAGGTCATACTTTCCAGTTCAGAAAATTAAGTAACACCCAAGGAAGCAACCCAGTTCTCTATAGTTAACACACTGTTCAGTATTGAACCAAAAACTACCCAGTAAAGAATTCAGACATTCAATACTTATGTTTTAGCAATTAAGGTAGTCCCAGAGAAAAATCAAGTTTCTTCATCTGAGTCTAGTGCTTGTTGCATCTCCATAGACTGAAATTCATTCAGATGAAGAAACTTAATTTTTCTCTGGGACTACCTTAATTGCAAAAACGTAAGTATTGAATGTTTGAATTTTTACTGGGTAGTTTTTGGTTCAGTACTGAACAGTGTGTTAACTGTAGAGGGCTGGGTTGCTTCCTTGGGTGTTACTTAATTTTCTTGCTTAAATAATAACATTAGGGGATATGCAGTCTGTCTTTATTAGTGCTAACGATGTTTGGAGCACCTTTTTCTTGACTTGGGGACACATGAACACTGGATGCTGAGTTATTACCATTTGTAGGATGTTCAAATTGGACTTGTTCCCCAAAAGCCTTTGTAGGCTGTGACATTTTGGATATTAATATTTCTATAATGGACTTTTCTTTTTAGGTTTTACCCTCACTTCCTAATGTAAGACTATATAGGCTTTATATCCTCGAGTACATTTGATGTACGTGTGAGCTGTATTTTATAATGCCTTACAGGAGAATGTACTATATGTCATTGCTTTATTAAAATGCAATAAACATAAAAAAATAAACAAGCAGGGAGGAACAAGATCTTGAAAGCTGTGCGTAGAATCACTGAAGATGTGGAAGCAGAGTAAGCCAGGGAAATCACGAATGGAGCCTGAACCAGCAGGTGCTGGCATCAGTGTTTAGACAGTGGGGTACACCAGAAATAGAGCTGTTCGCATCCTGGAAGAACAGCCAGCTCCCACTGTTTTGTTGCAGGCTTCCATCGGTGGGTACGGTCCAAGAGGATGCTGTAGTCCTCAACTGGTCAGGGATATGCCTTCCCACCTTTCCCACTTTTGATGAAAGTACTGTTCTAACTAAGAAGGGAGTCAGCAACAATAATTCTCATAGCTTCAGACTAGGCCAGTCAGGTCTGGTACTCCCTGCTCCTGTCCCTCTCAAACAGGCATCCTATTAACCTGCCCCTGAGATACAATCTAATGACTTTGCCTCAGGACAGGATAACATTCCTGAATCTGAAAACTCTACATCTCAGAGTATGGTTCTTGAAGAGCTAAAGTTCAATGGACTAAATTTGTCTGAGAAAGTTATAGAAGTGCTTAAGGTTTCCTGGAAATCAGTAACAAAGAAATACCTCAGAATGGAAAAGCTTTTCCTTTTAGTGTTCTCCTAGGCAGCTCAACCCATTGTGAGCCAGTCTGGCTTCAGTCCTGGATTACCTAGTTCACCTCTAGTCCTTGGGCCTCAGGCCCTCAACCCTGAAAGTTCATTTGGCAGAAGTGCCATCTTATGCTTTAGTTGGCAAGGACAGATTGGTGGCCTCTCAACCCATTTTCAAAAGGTTCTTTAAAGGCCTTAATCACCTGTACCCTTCAGTAAGGGATCCTGTCCTTCCATGGGACCTGAATCTCTTCATTGTCCAGATGATGGAGGCTCCTTTTGAGCTTATGGTAACTGCTGCTCTGAAATATGTTACCTGGAAAGCAGTTTTCCTGGTGGCAGTGACATCTGCCAGAAGGGTGAACGAGCTGCAAGCCTTCTGCACAGATCACAAATACATCATATTTCACAGGGACAAGGCAGTTCTATGAACTAACAGAAAATTCCTCTCCAAAGTGGTGTCTGAATTCCATTTGAATCAGCCAGTTACACTACCGGTATTCTTTACAGCAAAATCTAGCTCAAGAGAGCAAAGCTCCACAGTCTGGATGCTAACAGAGCTCTGAGCTATTACTTGGACCACACAAAGGATGTAAGGTCCACTAATACTCAGTTATTTGTCGCCTACAGTGAAGTGGGGAAAGGGAAAATAGAATCCAAGAGAACCATTTCTCATTGGATATTTTCCTGCATACAGTGCTTTTATTTTATTTAAAATTTGGTAACCAGAAAAGGCACTCTGAGCCAGTGCTCGTTTTCAGGGGTGACCCGGGAGAAGGGAGACAGACAAACAAAGGTAGGCGCATAAGTTACATAAATGTCATATGAACATAACTGGTTCAGTTGGTAGCAGGAATAACAACAAAATTACAGGAACATAGTGTGTGGACTACAATAAATTACAAAAAAATCAGCAGCTAAGCATAGGCAACGTTCAACAAAGCAGTAAGTTAAAAGTGCACTGTTATACGTAGAAAATATAAGAGCCATAAGGACTACAGAGGTAGGTGAGCAAGCAAGAACGAGGGGGCCATGTATGCGTCTAAGAGGTGGTCAGTGGGAAAAGAGAGGTTAGAGGATTGGGGCAGCAGCAAGAAGTAAGTGGTGATAGTTTAAGCAGGCATCTGACGGCAGTGAGCAAAGGGATGAGTTGAATGGTAGAGGGAAGTTGGTTCCAGATGGAGGGGAGGTGACAAGAGAATGCTAGCTGACCAGCTGAAGTGCAGGGATTGGGGAGGGAGAAAGTGTGGGAATTACAGGAACACGGGGAGTAGGGGGAAGGGGTAGCAGGAGCCAGAAGAGAGTGGGTCCCAAACCAGTATTTGGAAATGAAGGCAGGCCAGTGGGCTAAGCGCCTGTGCTGTTGGGGGGGGGGATGGAGGAGTAGAGATCACAGTGGTGTGAATGAAAAGGGGAGTTAGAGGCAAAACAACAGAAGGCATTAAAGACAGAGTCAGAGCTTCTGAGGACGGCGGTAGGAGCAGAACCATAAACAATGTTGGCGTAATAAAATAAAAACGGGAGAATTCATTTTAGTATCAAATCATGATTAACAGGAAGGGAGAGACAGTCCTTGTTTCTGTAAAACACACTGAGCTTGTGGCTAGGTTTAGTTTGTATGGCATCTGTATGGGTTGAGTAATCGAGAGATGTGTCAAGCCAAAGCCTGAGGTATCTGTAGGTGAGAACCAAGTCGAGGGGTGTGCCACACTGGGTCTGGGTGGTGAACACTGTAGAGGATGGAAGACTGGCCAGTTTTTGCTTGGTGCCAAATGTCATTGAGAATTGTTTTGGCATTCACTTTGAGTTGAAGCAATTGAAACCAATCTAGCACAGTTTGAAAGTCATGCTGAAGAGGTGCCTGAACATCAGAAGGGGAAGGACCAGACATGTAGCTGATGGTGTCGTCAGCATACATTTATATGAAGGAGTTAGAGCAGACAGAGGGGAGGTCGTTAATGAAAAATGAGAAGGGGATGGAGCTAAGGATTGACCCTTGAGGTATTCCAGAAAGAATCGGGGGGATGGCGTTTCCCATCTCTACAGCTTGTTTCCTATCCAGAAGGTAAGTACAAAACCATTGTACAGCAGGGGCTGATAGCCCTACAGAATAGAGTTTGTTTATGGGGAGAGGGTGAGAAATGGAATCAAAGGCTTTGGCAAGGTCTATAAAAATTGTGAAGGTGATATGACCACGGTCCATCCCAGAGTGGATGAAGTCGGTGAGCCAAAGAAGGGGGGAGGTAGTGGAGTAGGACTTTCTAAAACCAGATTGGACAGGGGAGAGGGTATTGGCAGAGGTGGGGAAGTCATCAGGCTTGGAGTGGACAGTGGTCTCCTGGATCTTGGCTTGGGAGGGGAGAAGAGAGGTGGGTCAGTAGTTACCTGGGGAAGATGGGTCACCACCTTAGTGGAGGGGAAGGACTTTAGCAAGCTTCAGGCTGTAGGAACAGTACTGGAGGAGAAGGAGAGATTAAGCAGGTGCAAGAGGGGGAGGGTGATGGAGAGAGCAGAGATTCTGAGAAGTCTGGGATTAAGGCCATCTGGGCTGGACTTTGCAGGGTTGAGGGACATAAGTGTATGGGAAAGTTCCTGAAGAGAGACTGGGGGGAAGTGGAAGCCACCAGATGTAGAGGGGGGTGGGAGGGACCAGAAGGGGAGACTAGAGGATCCAAGGGGAGTGCACATGTAGTTGAAAATTTGTTGAAAACAGCCGCAACAGAGGAGGGATCAGAGATCAGATCTCCATCCATAGTGAGGGCTGGTAAAGTATGCAGGGCAAGGAGTTTAAGTAGGGAGTGGAGAACATTCCAAAATGTGGATGGGAGTGGCAGGTAGACTGCAAATGAGGCTTGAAGTATATGGTTTTAGCGAAGTGGACGGCCTTTGTATACTGGTTGTGAACGGATCTGCGTAGCTGGAGATCAGACTGGGAATGAGTGGATTTGTAGTGAGACCAGGTGTGGTCACGGGACTTGCACAGGGCTAGGAGATCAGCAGTAATCTAAGGATGATGACAGCGTTTAACCCTGAATATTCTGAGGAGGGATGGAAGTTCTAGAGTTGTAGGAGGGTATTTGTGAATAGGGCAAGTTCAGGGTCAGTGTCAGGGGTGGAGTACACTGTGGACCAATCTGCCTCACCAAGGTCATGGATTAGGGTACTTATGCTCGAGTACCCTCAGGGAGCAATACCATACGTATTTGGGGGATGTGTGTAAGGGGCACACCTTCCTGATGCAGTAGGTCATACTATGGTTGCTGAAAATATCAGGAAAGTTGCCAGTGGCAACAATACAACGGGGGTGAGATGAGAGCACCCAGTCCAACAGTGAATGGTTCTGAGCACATGTGTTATGATGAGTAGGTTCAGTAATCAGCTGGGATAGGTTCATTGCTTCAAGTGTAAGGAGTGAAGTTTTGGATGATGGAGATAGCCATTACAAGTTGAAGTCATCGAGGAGGATACACTCCCCTGGGGAGGCGGTGTGCGAGGTGATGGAAGCTATGCAGGAGACCAGGAAAGTAGGGGGAGCCTAGGGGATGCATATAACACCCCGATGAAAACAGCAGTCATGGAGGAGATAGAGAGTTTGGCTACAAGGAGTTTGTGCTGAGACGGGATAGCTTTGCTGAGAGTAATGGAGCAGGAGAGGGATTGATGGGTGTACAAAGCAACTCCGCCTCTGCATTTACCACGGTCTCGATGGAAAATGTTGTTGCCAGAAGGTGCAAGATGGGAGTCTGGAACTTTGAAAGACATCCAAGTTTCAGAGATACACAATACTTCAGGGGAGTACTAAGCAACCCAGACTTTTAGGACATCTAATGTTGGCTGGAGACTCCTGGCATTCAAGTGGAAGAAGTTCATACCTTTGTGAATGGACAGTGTGAAGTTGATAGCAGGGTCTGGATTTAATTCAACATTACCGGCAAGGAGCAGGAGTAGGAAGAAAAGGGGATGAGGGAAGGGTGGCCTTTTCTGCTTGGTGCAGCAGGAGGGGTGGGGAGAAAGGGGAAGGGGGGTAGAGGAGCAGTGGCAACAAAGGGCCTCAAGGTTTAGTAGAGGGAACATAGCACTCCTGGGTGGAAAGAGGAAAGGGGGAAGAGTGGAAGAATGGGAGGGGGAGGGGGGAGAGCAGAGAAGGTAAAAGGGGCAAGGGGAGATGGGCAGAAGGGACATGGGACAGGAGGGATTTGGAGAGAGGTTGGAAGGAGAAGAGGTCAAGAAGGAGAGAGAATAGGAAGAGCGAAGGGGCCACGAGAAGGAGGAGGAAGAGGGATGGGAAATGTAAAAACGAAAGAGGGCTGGGTTACAAGTGTGAGGTATAGGAGTGAGGGGAATTGACCCAGCTGCTGCTGGTGAGTCACAGTAGAGGTACAAGTTATAGTGACAGCTTGGGAGGAGGAGTGACCGGGAGTATCCCAGTTAGGTAGCTAGGCTTAAAACTATTGTTATTTTATATGTGGAACAGGACCAGTAAATAGCATGGAATAGCAGGAGGAGGACGCGAGGACCACAAGAGAAAGGTTAACAGGATGGAAAGAGATATGAAACAGGTGGGGAGGGGAGCAATAGTACTTAGGGACAGTGGTAAAAAGTACTGTGAGCACACTGTGACCAGAGGGAAACCGAAGGGCATCAGAGTCAGTACAGAAGTGCTGCCAACTGAGAGTGAAGCAAATTAGCTTATTGCGAGCTGAAGCAGGACTCGAGACTGGAGCAGGTGATGAACCCTACCAGTGATTGGCTGAGCTGAAAATTAGGTGGGGAGTAAAGGGAGAGACTGATTAAGGTTGGGTGGGTGGCATGACAAAGGCCTTAGAGCTTGTTCTACAAGGGGCACTTCTGCCTTAGGGGCAGCAGCAAGGGGTACTGCCCAAAAGGAAATCTATAAAGCAGCTACCTGGAAAACAGTACACACTTTTACAAAGCAATACTCTCTGGACATACAGTCCAGGAGAGATGCCAGCTTTGGCACTGCTGTCTTGCAGAATCTTCTCCCTAAACAGGTTCTATACCCAGCCTCCTATGGTACTGCTGTGGAGACTGCAGTTGTTAAGCATTAGTGAGGGATTCCTGAGGTTTGAAGAAAAAATTGCTCACTGTAGTAATGTTGTTTCTTCCAAAGGAATCCCTCACTATGTTTAACAATCCCTAATCCCTACCTCCCCTTCCAGAACCTGGAAAAAGGTTCACACAAGAATCAGTTTTTTTCTGTGTGCTTGTGCATTACTTGATACAGTACCTTTACAATTTAGATACTCCATGGTCTTAGCTTTTTTGTTTTCATAATATTAAAAATTGTCTGCCATGTTGAAAGAGTTTTACAAACTTTTTGGAATAAATTTTGGTATAATTTTTGGTAGCCTTTTAGCTAGTTTTAGTGGTCACTGTTTGCCCTAGCTTTAGAATAAATCTGACGTTAGAGTGCAGGGGTGAGTGTGACCACACAGAAGTTTGAATTTCATTCTAAGATACATATTTAACATAACATTCGAAAAACTCTGGAATGGCCCATTCCAGGGGATGATGCAATTGTAAAGCACAGCGAGGGATCCCTTTGGAAGAAACAACATTACTACGTTGCGTAATTTTTTCATGTGAAATTGTGTACAGTTAAGGTCTTTTTACAGCAGCCTCAAATTGCACTTACTCTTCTCTCTCAGGTCTGAGGACGGTCGAAATTTCCAGATCCCTAGATGCAGAAGAAACTTAGAGCAAGCCTCTGTCACCTGCAGACTTCCCTCTGTTTGGAACAGCTTACCTTTCAAAATTGCCACTGCCAGTTCCTTTGTAATGTGGGCAACAAATAAAGGCTCATCACGCCTCCCTGATTGCATGCCCCAGCTGCCCCAGTCATGCCTCCTCTGGGTGCAACAGTCACAGGTCTGGTACCTCATATAGGGCATGATAAGCCACATACTGTTCCCCTGCAACCCAAGTCTACTTAGTACACTACCTGTTGTATGACATGCTTGTTACATGATCAGTAGATACTGTGGGCCGGATTTCCAAAAGGTGGTACACGGCTTGCGTCAAGCCCTGCGCCATGGGAGTTAGGTTTTGGTAGTGTGCCAAACCCTTTGCCGCAACTGTGCCTGATTTTCCAATCTCAGGTGTAGTTGTAACGGTTTCCATGATCTACGGCAGCCTGCGCCAAATATCTGGCGCAAACTCTATAATATAGGCCCCCAGGAGGAGCAAAGATGCTAGACCAAAATGTGGTGCAAGATGTATAGTGGTAAGGGACAGAATGTCCTGATTGTCGTCCGGAGAATACCGCAAGCCCCATGCACCACATGTTTGGCGTACCAGGGGCTTGAAGTATTCCTAACGTTTCGAAAATCCGGTCCTGTAAATCTATTTCACAAGACTCCAGTTGCACCTGCCTAAATATTGCACCTTGTACCTATTTGTGTTCTATTCTTATATTACTTACTGTTGCTGTTTATAAGAACACCTGTAACATAGAAACATAGAATTTGACGCCAGATAAGGACCGCTTGGCCCACCTAGTCTGCCCATTTCCCTACCTAATGGATAAGCTGCAGATTCTAGTTAATCAACAGCTTACTTCCTCCTACCCCCCACTAGAATTGCCTTATGCTGTCCCATGCATTCTTGAATTCTCCCACTGTTCGTGACTCCATAGTCTCCTCAGGAAGGCTGTTGCATGCATCCACAACCCTCTCTGTAAAAAAAATACTTTCTAACATTACCTCTGAGCCATTCCCCCTCTATCTTCAAATTGTGCCCCCTTGTTCTTGCACATCTCTTCTTCTGAAAGAAACTACTCTCTTGTACTTTATTAATTCCCTTGAGATACTTGAAAGTTTCTATAATGTCCCCCCTCTCCCTTCTTTCCTCAAGGGTATTCATAGTAAGCTGCTTTAGTCTCTCCTCGTATGTCTTCTGGTGCAGACCCTGCACCATTTTGGTTGCCCTTCTCTGGACAGCCTCCACTCTATGTCTTTGTGGAGATGGGGTCTCCTGAATTGCATGCAGTATTCCAGATGGGGTCTCACTAACTGTCTGTACAGAGGGATAACAACTTCCTGTTTACTACTGTTGATGCCTCTCTCTATGCATCCCAGTATCCCCCCAGCCCTCCTTACTGCCTTCTCACATTGCTTGCCCACCTTTAGGTCATCTGATATAATTTCTCCTAGGTCTCTTTCGATTTTTGTTATTAACTCACCCCCCATTGTGTACTCTTCCCCTGGGCTTTTGTTTCCCAGATGCATTACCTTGCACTTCTGACCATTCCTCCAACCTTGCCAAGTCCCGTTTCATTCTTTCCACCCCACCTTGTGTATCAACCCTGTTGCAGATATTTGTGTCATCTGCAAAGAGACATACCTTTCCTTCCAGGTGCTCTCTAATGTCACTTATAAAGACATTAAAGAGGACTGGTCCCAGTACTGAACCCTGTGGTAACCCGCTAGTTACCCTCCTTTCTTCACTGTGGACTCCGTTTACTATTACCCTTTGCATCCTGTTGTCCAGACAGTTTTTTATCCAGACTACCACCTTGGGACCCACTCCAAGGCTGGCCAACTTGTATATTAATCCTCTGTGTGAGACTGTATCAGATACCTTGCTAAAATCCAGGTAGGCCATATCCACAGCCCTTCCCTGGTCTACTACTTTGGTCACCCAGTCAAATAAATCTATTAGGTTCGTCTCACATGACCTTCCTGTTGTGAAACCATGCTGCTTTGGGTACTGTGCCCCACTGGCCTCTAGGTACTCAACAGTTCTTTCCTTCAGAAGTGATTCCATCATTTTCCCTACTATTGAAGTCAAACTAACTGGTCTGTAGTTTCCTGCCTCTGCCCTGCTCCCACTTTTGTAAAGTGAAATCACATTTTCCCCTCCTCCAGTCCTCGGGTACCACCCCATCCTCCCATGATTTGTTAAAGAGAGTAGTCAGTGGTGCTACTAGTTCTACCCTTAGTTCTTTTAGAATTCTTGAGTGAATCCCATCAGGCCCCATTGCTTTGTCCACCCTCCTGTAGATGAACGTTTTCCTGTATCTTTTTGTGACTTGTTACCTGTACCTATTACCTTCCCTCTCCATCCTCCAGTTACAACTGGAAATGAGTATTTTGGGCTCTGCTTATTTACCTGGTAAAACATGTTTAAATAAATAAATTGCAGAAGCTCCTTGATCTACTTCAACCTTTTTCAGTTCAGTGTTGTTCAGTATAAAAACCATTAAGCACTGGGCCAGCCCAATGGCCCAGTGGTAGAGCTACCACCCACCACACCAGCAACCCGAGCTCAGGAGTGGAGTTGGGTCAGTCAGAGAGGGAGAGAATCCAGCCTCCCAAGGATTACTTTCCTCTCCCAGGGAGGGGAGGCATGCCATCTTGGCCTTTGACTGCCACCAGGTGGATGCGTGGTTGTAGTGCAGGTACAAGCAACATAAATAGGAGGAGATGCAGTTCCATAGTTTGTGTGTGCATACCTCCACACACACACACACACACACTTACATGCTGCTGTGGCAAGGGTAAAGGGAGAAAATGGAAAAGGTCCAGGCAGGCTTTGTGAAGTCATGCCCACTTTCCTTTGGTTTGCACCATCACCCGGCTGCAGGAATATCTGGATTGGGTCCTCGGGGGCCTCCTTCCTGTCTTCACCGTGATATCCATGGAGGATTGTCCGGTGGACTGTGAGTGGTGAATGCCAGTTTGGAGAGTAGGGAGGCAGCTAATAGTTACTCACCTGGACCAAGGGAGAAAAAACTTTACTGCAAAAAACAAAACAAAATATTGAGCAGAACTTGTTTACAGTGGTTTTCTGTTAAGGCAAAACTTCTAATAACAAACGAAAATGTTACAGATATAAATAGTGCTGGATACATTCTACAACTTACAAAGCATTGTATGTTTACATAGGCATAGCAAAGTTTCAGGTGTAAGTTAAGGCCCAGTGCAGGGGGTATAGGGACGGAAGCTTACTGTTGTAGCTACCTATGTTACACCTCTGGAATGATGACAACAAAGTTTATGCCCAGTGAAGATGGAAAAGAACCATTGTGTGACTTCTGCACTGGAACGCAAGGGGTGGTTTAGCAGACATAGGGATTCTGGCAGGGTGTTCCACACAGTCAGGCATCTGTGACTGAAGGCGAGGGAACCATAAGTCCTATTTATGTGCAGGGCCATCACATCAACTGATCCAGTGGAGTGTAGGGATCTAGGACTTGACTTGCAGGTAAGCCTTGAGTAGAGTTTTAAAATGGTCAAAAAAATTCCTAAAACCTAATTGGCTGAAAGCCTTTTTCAGCCGTATCCTTATCAGGACATAACCAGACAACGCACACTATTTGTGACAACGAACCGTAGCACACAGTGAAAATCAGTCCCTGCCACTGCTCTTCCACTGCAGCTCATCAGGTCAGCTAGCATATGATGGAACAACAAGAGCTGGACCAGGAGAGCAGTGCTACCACCAAACCTGCCAAACAATATGTCCAAAATCCCCCCCCACTTTCTGCAGGACAGAACAAAATTAAAGATGTAGTACCTGTTATTTAGTTTGCTTCAGTGCCCGTGTGTTTTTAACAACTCTATGCCTCTCGCTCCCAGAAACTGCGCACAAGAAGCAATGACCATTACCACAATCTCTAGTGTATGATCCATGGTCCATTTTCAGCATTTGTAGTAATGGTGTCCAGCCCTGCCAGCCATCCCTCTCTGTCAATGAGAGAACACTCAATAAAACCACAAAGTGGACACCACTCTGTACGGCGGATGGGAAGGGACACACTCACTCGCTCACAGAAGCCAGACTCTGGCTAAAACTAAAAGGAGAAGTCTTGTAAAAACCACATAGCAAGCAGGACTCACCGGCAGAAAACAATTTTTTGTTACCTTTTGCTGCTGATAATGCCTCTATTTAGTGTCATCCAGTCTGCCTTTCTTATAAACCAAATTTTTCCTCCATAAAAAATAGTTTGTACAGCCCATCAAACAGTTCTTGGTGTGAAAGAAAATGGCCGCTCTCCATGTTCCTTGCTACCAGAGAGATTGTTTATAAAAATGGGTGTGTGGTAGTGGGAATGGGAAATGTAATTTAATACACTGTGTGAGGATGGAGACTAGTATCTGTGTGAGTCTGTGGGAGTAGGGAAGGGAGAACACCCCATACTGCCCATCAAACAGCTCACAAATAACCCCAATAGGGGGACTATTTTTATTCCTTCAGGTCTTAAAACCTCAGGTTTTAAATTTTTTACAATGTTTTTTATTACTTTTTTTCCTTAAATAGTTACTTGGGGAGCCCATTTTATAAGCGCAATAAGCCACACCGAGATGTGGTTTATGGCCTGATAAAAGCACTTCTCAGGTGCTAAAGGCACTCAGCACAAGCGCCTTGTGCCTCATAACGCACCTGGGTATGCTCTTATCAGGCCATAACCCACACCTCATTGTGTCTTATTGCTGGCGTAACGGGGCACAATGCCTTTGACGCACTTTAGGAGAGCAGGATGAAGTGTAGTCCCCCCCCCCAATCACACAGGGACAGCCAGTTTAATGCACGGTAGAGCTTACAATGGTTAGTGTCATAAGGACAGTTGAGTATCAGCCTGTCTAGCCTGTTGCAAAGAACGTCTAATTTGGACAATCTGGACTTGGAGGCACCACAGAGGAAGATGTTCACATAGTCAAAAAAAGGGAGTATCACAGATTGGAATATGTTCTCTCTGTGATGTCCTGGGGCAGCAAGGATTTGTTTCTGAACAGGAAGCCAATCTTTGACCTAGGCTTTTGACAGGTTTGTCAATGTGGTAGTTCCCTGTTAGGAGTGAGAAGACCCAGAAACCTTAAGATTTCTATTCACTAACCATATCCAGGGGGATCCGTCTATGATAGCAATGACACGAGGGGCAGAGCTAGCATAACTCTTAAGTCATGAGGCAGATCCAAATACCATAGATTTGGTCTTTCCCACATTTAAAGACAGATTTAAGTCAAGGAGAAAGGCTTGCAGGTCATGAAATACTTTTTGAAGATTAGTCTGCACAGCACAGTTGTTGGCTTCAGAAGCCCAGAACACAGAATCATCTGAACACAGCTGGGAAGTTTACATCTCCAACATGCTGATCCAGGTCTTTTGCATATCAAGAGAACAGTACGAAGCCAAGTACTGGGCCTTGAGGTACAATTTTAATTACTTGAAGGGGGTTGAACTCTGTGCTGTGTATCGTGGCGCCCTCTTTGCCGTTAGTTAGATAACTGCCAAACCAGCTGGATACCTCTGAGCTCTTGTGCAGCCCAGCTTGACTAGTCACTGTGGTCCACTGTGTCAAAGGTCTTTGAAAAGTCAGTGATGATTACAGCAACATATTTTCCTCTGTCTTTGGCCAAATTGATGTACTCTGCCTCACACCAATGACTGTCCTGTGGTCTGTTCTGTAACCTGACCGATATTCACCAAGCAGCAGGGTTTTGTTCAGGAATTTAATGATTTTTTGTTCAGTATGCACCGTAGTACTTTGGAGACCACAAGCAGGAGGGAGGTAGGTCAGAAGTTGTTTAGGTTGTCCAGGTCACCTCTTTAAGAATAGGTACCATGCTGCCAGTTTTCCAGCCAGAAAGAACATAAGATAGCTGTAAGTAGCAATTGAAGAGGTAGGTAAGAGTTCTGAAAATTTCAAGGGCAGCAGGTTTCAGCAGTTTGGTGTCCAGGCCATCTGGACCCCCACTTTTACTGTCTTTTAATTGGGGCAGTTGATCTAGGACTATTGAGGGCTCAGTTTTAAATAACCAAAAGAATAGTCCTCTGATTACAAGGGCAGCTTGGACAGGGGAGCTGGTGAGAAGGTGTGGGTGTTCCAGTTATCAGGTGGTGCTCCTTTGACATATAGTATACCCACATTAAGGGCATTGGCAGCAGTGATGAAGTGGGTGTTTAAGAGATTGTCCACGTCATGGAATGAGTGTCAGCCAGGTGAAACAAAAGATAGATTTCTTCTGTGGTGCATCATGACAGTTTGGTATAGTTTCTCAAGAATATTGCAAATTTTGGGGCCCTTTAAGCCAGTAACAGTTTTCCTGAAATTCTTGGTGGTGTTGATGTTGTTGGAGAGTGTACAAGCAATAAAAGATCTCTTTGTTGCTCTGATAAGGCAGACATATCTGTTTCTGGAGTCCCTGTCTAGCTTTTAGTCGGATGGGCTTTTGGAGCTCTCAGCTTTGTCCCAGGCTTTGTCTCTAGTTTCTCTAAGCTTGTGCAGTTGAGAGATCCCAGGTGCAGATTTTAGTCTGACTTTCCGACACTTGAGGGGGGCATGCTTGTTGCAAATCTCCCGGAGCTTGTGGATAAAGAAAGACCTGTAGTCATTCAGGTCAGGTATAAGCTCTTGTCTGCTTCAGGGAATGGCCACTATATCACACATAAAGCTGAGCAAGTCAGAGTTCTTGTAAAACCTGTATTTGATCAGTTTAGGGGGGCCATGGTTATGCAGCTTCACTCTTATGCAGTAGATAGCAGCACGATCCCTTGCAAGGTTGGGTAGTATATTAGCTGCAGAGAACTCCTGGCTTCTGTTTGTGAGAATAATATCCAGTAGGGAAGAGGCATTTGGTTTTCTTGGATTGTCTAATCTAAAAAGAGATATGGATAAGGCAAGGACTGTAGCTAGAGCCATAAATATCTCCCACAGTTTGTAAACTCTATTGGTCTCTAGAAGGAATGTATGACTAACAATGCACTAAGGCTTGCCGTAACCAGTTTAGTCTTATCAGTAATAGATTATCAGCTAGTAGTATATGGCACAGTAACGGACGTCACACTAAAAAGGGTCAAAATAGCCATAAATAAAGTCTGTAGGCTTATCTCAGGGGCACATCGTCTTACTCATACCTGCGATACCAGGTGTGCCTGCTCGCCAAAAAGTGTACCTTGGGACTAACACCCCTGGATGTCCAGAGCCTTCTGTGCCTGAACACTAACACTAGACAAACATGAGGGTCTAATTGCAATCCGTTTGAAGTCCCCTTCTGTCGCACCTCACAAGGTCAGTGGTCCTTCAGGTACTGGGCACCCAACTGGCTCAGCTCTCTCCAAGGTGACGAAATGGCTGAAACAAAGTTTGGTCCCTTCAAAACAAAACTGCACTCCCACCTTATAGCACTCAGTAGTTGTGACTGCAATTCCTAAATAGTCACAGTGTGCCACTGGAAATTTGTACAACCCATGCACATACACTCTACCCCCACACAACTGGACCCCCTCTTTCTCCCTCCCTGCTTCTCACATCCTGTCAACCCTGTCCCTCCTCCATCACATCACCTCTATCCCACTTGCCTAGGACAAAGCCCATGTGGCGGATATTCTTCACATTGTTATCCCATCATTTTCTGTATGTTCCCCCTCCTCTCAATTTTATCTAAAGCACTGTTCGACACCATAAGCAGCAATGTCTGTATTCTTTTATGTCTTTGCCTGTCCCTCTATTTTAATACTGCTTACTACAATTATGAAAGATTTATATGTTATGCTTGTAAACAATTGTATGTTGTCTAAATTTTTTTGTATCCTAATGACATGAAACCTCTGTAAATGAGCTTCTAGCTCAAAGGTATTGTAATTTGAGAAATAATAAATAAATAAAAATATGTGCAGACAGTTAGGGAAACAAAGGGAAGCATATTTTAAGGAGCTGACCTATTGACATATCCAGCAACCAAAAATGTTTGGATATTTTGAGATCACTTTTAAGGATGATCAGCTAAGAAAATGTCCATTAATGTCCTTAAGAAGGTGAATTAGACTCCCAAGAGTATGTACCAAATACAATTAGCAGTCATTTTATTTCCTCAAATTTTCTATTGAACAAGATTCACAGTTAAAAGGACAAGGGTCAGGTGCAATGACTGAAGCTAATAGGTCTCAGTCATGCTCTTCTGTTATGAATCATGCCCTTAAATTTCAGGAAATTAAGCCATTGAACATGTTGGCATTCATTCTAAATTTAAAAACAAACTGTATCACAGGTCCCGATGAGTTGGAACTAAGATTATTAAAGTATGGAGCCTTTCCAATTTGTATGCCACCTGTTTAACCATTCTATCAGCTAGAGTGGTTCCTGTTGACTGGAAGGAGGTGAATATTATACCAATACATAAAGAGGGTTCAGAGGATGATTTTGATAGTAACTGCCCAGTATCCCTCCTTTCAGCTGTCTCAGGACGTTTTTAAGCACATAGTTTACATTACTTTCTCTACCCATCTCACACTGACTACTACAATAGATCAGTATTAACCATTTTTTTTGTACACAACATTCCACTGTATCACAGTGTCAGGGGTCTTCGAATGATGTTGATATGGCCACTGATATAGGCCATTTGACACGGGCTGTATTTACAGACCTACTGTTTCTAAGGCCTTTAACATGGTGGGCCATGACCTATTGTTCAGAAGGTTGCTGATTTGAATTTGTATCCTCCGACTATTTCATGATTTAGGAATTATTTAGCTGCCCATAGTCAAAAATTGGTATTTGATAGGAGGGAGTCTGGTGCTCTTGTATTTGTTAGAGGATTTCCACACTGTTCTTGGTACAGCCCTGTTCCTGCTATATATGTAAACAAAGTGGGCTAAAATGTTAGTGGGCTTCGTTACCAAGTATATACAGTATGCTTTTAATATCAGGCATGGCACTTCAGTTGGGATTTCTGGATCAGTACTCCTAGCCTTATGTGACAGTGTTTTCTCTTTTCTGTAGTATGAATTACTCATTTTGGTGGCAGAAGGTAGTCCTGCCACTGGTTAAAATATGATGTGATGTCACCGATGACATTACATGCTGAGTACAGAAGAGGGGCTTCAACGTGAACAAGAAGGGGAAGGGAGACTGGCACTATGAAAAAAACAATACATTTTATTGAAAAGTCTGCAAAAATAATTAATTTTGCAGCACTACATATACTGTATTTTTCAGTGGGATGCACATTCTGTGGAAAATACCATGGCTGTGAAATTTGCAGAATTCCAGGGGCCTTGGGTATTCTCTATATCTATTTCTAATATTAAGACAATTGGGCAGTCTCTTCAAAAATGGGCTCAGCCAACTCAAGTCATATATTGCGGCATCAAGATTATTTTTAAATAAGGACAAGACAAAGATAATGTTACTGGGTTCTCAAAACTGAGACACTTGCACACCCTAAATAGCTTGATCATTACCCCAATTAATGAGGAAAAAAATGGATGTGGTTAATTTGTACAAATACCGTACCTTGGATTCTGGCTGGACTTGATGTCTGGAGAAATTAATGTTAAATACTTACTGAAGAACCTGGCTCCTGAGATTGGTTTTCTTTACAGAATTAAGGACCTGTTATCATTGGAAGCTTGAGTAGTTCAAACCACAGGCAGTTACTCCCAGTCTCAGTCTACTGTGTCATCTTTTTTGATACAGCCCGTAAGATTCTCATAGCTGTTGCATAATTGAACATCCTCTATTATAGATTGACAGGGCTGGTTGCAGATTTCCCTTCCATTACTATCATTGTAAGCTCTATCGAAACCTTGGACGGTTGGTCCTAGATGGCGGCAGGCATCTACACAAACTCACATTCATGTTAAAGTGTGTGAGGGGTAGTGTCTCTGATTCTTTAACCAAAAAACCTGATGCATATGTATCAGCTACTTAGTCTGAGGTGAGCCAGCTACTTGGAATTTATTATGCCAAGGGTTAGAACTCTTTGGTATGATAATCATTTACTGTACTTAAACTATTCCATGTCTATGGCGTTTTCTTCCAGATAGTTTCTGGAGGTTAACCTAGAAACTCCCCACTTCAGGGCAATTTCTGTCTTTTCTGAATGGTCTTTTCTTCTCCAGCCTACCCAGCCCCATCACCTACCTTATGTTGGATTTACCAGCTCTGGAATATCTTCCATGGATTTCTCCCTCAAGTGGTAGGGCCATGGGGAGAGGGCTGTCTTTCTCCACCCCCCTAGTGCCATTTTCAGAGGTAGGAGCTCACCCAGTTGGTGATATGGGGCCTGCAGTGGATCAGAAATTCATCCTGCTGTTCAGAGGGTTTTCTTCCATTTTTGTCCCCTGAGCTACCAGCATGCAGTGGCATACCATATGTGCATGCCTCTGCACATGCACACATTTCAGCATTGAGGGTGGTATGACCCTAACTGGGACATCCTGCTGTACCCATGCTCTGGTCTCCACCAGGTGGGGACTGCCAAGTTGGGCACCAAGACTCCTTTCCCCCGAGAGAGGAGGGCATGTCCCCCGAATGCTCAATCCTCTCTCCCCTCAGCCCACAAGATACTGAAGTCTTCTCCCAAACCCTGGTTACCAGCATGCACCACCAGGCCAGTCTTTTTGTCCTCCTTGCCTGATGTTAAAAACTGCTGTAGAGGTATAAACCTGAAAAAAACCATTTGCAATGAATCATCAAGAACAAATTGATCAAATCTGGAACCCCTCTGGAGATGTTGTAACGTCTCTTTCAGACACTGTAAATGCCATTAACACACACTTCACTAACCACAGTATCTCCACGAAGCTTCACAACTCCTTGGTGCCATCCATGGTTGGTCTGTCATAAAGCAGCCCAGAACCTGACCCACATGATCTGCTAAACTTTAACTTCTGACAAATAAGTACAGCAGAGGTCCTCAAAGCACTAAAGGGCCTCAGCTCAGACAAAAGTGCTGGTGCTGACTCCCTTGACCCGAAGTTTCTCGGTCTTGCAGCACATTATATCTATTCACCAGTTACCATGCTGTTCAACATCTCCTTTGCCTCTGGTGAGATACCTTCTGTCTGCAAATGTGATAAGTTGTGCCCTTCCACAAAAGAGGAGCTAAACAGGATCTGAATCAGTACAGAACCATTTCAGTCCTTCCTGCCATTTCCAAGGTTCTTGAAAAGTACATTCACGCACAGCTGGCTGAGCATGTCAATCTGCACAATCTGCTGTCTCCCATGCAGTCTGGCATCAGAAAGGGGCATTCCACCATATCTGCATTGCTCATGGTCATAGTGTTCTCCACATAGCTATAGATATTGGTTTCCTCACTGGGGCCATCTTTGTGGACCTCTCCAAGGCTTTTGACTTGGTGGATCATGCCATCCTCTTTCTCAAGCTTCAGACATAGGTCTCCACCAAATAGCCATCAAATGGTTCGAAAGTTACCTGAGTAACCATACCCAACTAGCGTTCATACAAGTCATAACTTCAGGCTGTGCTGCCTTAAATCTTGGGATTACATAAGGCTTAGTCCTTGGCCTGCTTCTGTTCTCTGTTTTTGTTAATGACCTCCCACAGCACAGCTGGAGGTGTCATCTACACATGTATGCAGACAAGCCCATGCTCTACTACAGTGCACCAACAATGTCCAGAGTTAATTTAGTACTCAATTTGATTTCAAGCACAATCTCCTCCTGGTTCCTCCACAACCAAAACTAAGTCTATGGTGTTTGGATCCCAGAACTTGCTAACTCGTTTCGCTGATCAACTTGGAATCATAACATCAGATGGCAACACTACTGAGCAAATCAGCATATTCAAATGTCTTGGAATCTGGCTTGATATATTGGTTGCATACAGTAGGCATGTTTCTCACATCTTATCAACTGTAGGTCTAAATGCTGCCTCAGTGCAGATGTAAGGAAGTAGATAGTGTCTTACTTCCTTCTCCATTCCATTGATTATGGAGATAACGTATACTGCTGTGCAAACAAAACCACTTTGTTGCCTTTGGATCATTTGTACAACAAGATGTGCAGGTGCATCTTCTGCTGTGACTGGTCTACCCATCGTTGTCTAGTGTATGACCACCTTAATTGGACAAGTCCCTCAAGCAGACATCTCTACCACTGACTTTCTTTGTTGTACAACTGTGCCCAAGAAAAAAGTCCTTGAGTATCTTTTAGCCCTCCTCACACAGGCAAGCAGTGCCTACTCACTAAGTTCAGCAGCAGCACTTATCTCAATTCCCAGGATGAAGTATGAATTTGTTAGAAGGGCTTTTTCATTTGCAGCACCAGATACCTGGAACAAACTCCCTCTCCAGCTGAGGAATGTTTCTAGCTTGCAAGTGTTTAAGTCTAGTCCTGCCAGCCACCTTAGAACTTCCTGTATTTGTTTTGGTTCAGAATCCCCATCTATCTGACCATGATCACACTGCAGAGTAATATTCGTGCTCTTTGTTTGCTGTGACCCCACTTTGTTAGATTGTTTTGATTGCTGTTTGCATGAACTTGCCAGTATAGCTTATTATTTTTTCCTATGTATTCTTTAACCTGTGCGTAACTATTCCTGCTGAGCTGTGCCAACGTGCTGACTGCTACTATCCTCCCTGCGACTCCCATGAAAATGAATTGTTGCATCTCATGGGGTTATCCTGGTTGAGGTATTTTCAAATAAATAAATTTTATACAAGATCACAGTCCTATGCTCAGACAAGCCAGAATGGGTCTGTTATATGGACAGCAGTGGCACTGACAGAGTTAGTCCTGGACTGTATTTCTGATGTAAAGCATCATCATCACCACTCAATTAGTGCTTCTTCTAGCAGCACTTGGCAGTCTGTAGAGATTAGATGTCTGGCAGTATAAAAGTGATGCAGTGCCGAGCAGATTGATGCTCGTGATCTGTGTGGTGATTTTCTTTGCTGTGAGCAAGAAAAATGGGTTATCTTAAAAAGCTGAGAATTGAAAGGGGGCTTTTAGAGTGGAAGGACTTGATTTCAGGTTAAAAATTGAGACATGAGCTTTTTACATAAAGGCCGGTGACATTATTAGAGGTCTGTAATGCATGAAAATGCACCGATTACAATGCAGTGTGCAATACACACACATTTGGGTACCTTCTTGCTGAGGCTGAACACCCTATTTTAAGTGATTAGGTAGACAAACACCTGAGTTTAAACGTTTTAAAGTATAGTTGGTGGGCAGAGTGAGGTCATGTGACCCACAAACCTCACTTCTGACCATTTAAATATCAGCCCTGTAGTGAGTGGGGCAAGTGCAGGTGAGCAGGCGTGTAGACACATGCAAACACTCGCAGGTCATCACATATGTGTCTAGCATGACACAATAAGAGCTAAAATCTACTCACAACTTTAATTTAGCCTCTTAACAGGAAACTCAAGAAACTTTTTGTATATAAATGTATTCAGTAGATAACAACAGTTCATAGTAGTATTGTGCAGTCAAGTCAAGTCAAAGTTTATTGGCATGAAAGACTCAATTGAGCAGGCTCATTTACAAGCAGGTCCTGAGTAAACATTCATAAGCACAAAAGAAAAGAGAGAAAAATAATAAAAAAAAAAACATATTCAGCAACTATACAATGTCGAGGGTAAAGATCAAACACTGAATTCACATGTACAGGATAAAACTTTATGCAATGTTATATACAGAATAAACACACATACAGGCCATGGGTGTGCTGGGCAGTGAGGTTATAGCACAGAGAGAACCTTTTGTTGGCATTATGAACATATTGCAAACAGAGAAGTAAACCATGGGACCTGCAGAGATTCTGAAGGGAGAGCAGACTGAAGAGAGGGTACGGGAGGTAAAGGGAGGTGTCAAGGAACGAGAGAGGTCAGGAGAGAAGAGGAGGGAGGTGGGTGGGGCAGGAGACAGCAGGGGTGGATAGAGAAGAAGGAGGAGGGCTGGAAGGATAGTGGAGTGGGTGTGAGTGTGAGCAGAAGGAGAACTAGCAGTGTTGGAGCTGTACGGGGGGCTTGCCAAGGCTCAGCCCTGGTGGCTCTGAAGTGAGTCCTGGAAGCTCACACATCACTGCCATTGACTTATAATGGGAAGGGAGGCTCGATTTAAAAATTGTATTTATTTATTTTATGTATTGTAAAATTGGAATTACATCCTTTGAGCTAAAAGCTTATTTACAAAAGATCCTCATCGAATAGAGGGTGGGGGAACATCAAGTACATGGACAGTGGAGAAAAACAGAAGCAACTAGAAGGCATTGTCAGTTACAAATCATTAAAAAGGCTAAATAGCATTACAAATAGAAGGATGGGGAGAGACAGAATACATTGCAAAAGCCATCACTTAATTACATAATACAGAGGAAAATAGTCCCATAACAGATTAGGTGAATAAAGTGCGGATTCCATCTATGTACAAAGTATGAGAATTCCCAGAATGCACTTATAGATAGAGCTTAGATAGGTTCCCAGAGGGAACAATTAATGTGACCACCGACATGTACAGCCATTAATGGAGAGTAGGCTACAGGCTAGACGGGTGAGGGGGAGAGCACAATGGTGGGTGATAGCTTAAGGGTCAGGGGGGCTAAGCAGGTGTGGACATGGTATGGAGGGTCAGGAGAGCTAAGTGGGTGAGGGGTGGGGGAATGAGGGACCAAGGGGTGGGTAGCTGGGGATTAGTGAGACGTTCTTAGGAACCACAGGTCGCTGTAGCCAAGCCATATTGTGTCAGGGGGCAACAGGAGGGCTAGAAATGGCTGGGGTGTTCTTTACAGTAACATTTTACTGGAGGGGAGATGGACTTCTGAATTTCAGATTTGAACTGGCCAAGGTGAGCAAGGCTAGTAGTGGGCCCTTATGGGCTTCCCTAGCTCAAAAAGTGTAATTTCAACACTGAGAACTAGGGAAAAGAGGGGAGAAGGGGAAGGGTGGTGGGGTAGGAGGTGGGTGTGAGTGAGGAGGAGGGAGGGAGGGAGAAATAGGCAGGGTGGAGTAGAGTGGGAGAGGAGAATGTATGAGCTCAGTTTCATGCACAGGAGTCACCAATTTTGTTGGAGACTAACTTTTTAAATGTGCGTAGGGGTATGAGGTTTTGCAGTTTGAGACTAGTTTGTGCTTTATTCCAGGGAGCCGGTAGGGTACGACTTAAAGCCATATCACTGAACCGGGTATGGGTGCAAGGGACTTCTAGCATAATGTAGTTATTTCTGTGTAATGTGTATAGGCAAGTCAGCATGATGAAAGAGGGTGGAAATATATAAGGGAAGCTTAGACAGAAGGGCTTTGTACAACCAGTTGAGAGAGTGGATAAGGCGCCTAATCAATAAGGAGGTCCAGCCTAACAGGGCGTATAGCGCGCAGGGTTTTGTGCAATGGTGGGCATTAGATGTGAAATGAATCACTCTGTGGAAGAGTGTATTCAGTTTGTGAAGCGGGAAGTCCGAGTATCGGCCATAAACTCTGTCAGCATAGTTGAGGAGTGGCATGAATGTTGTGTGGACTAATCATAGTCTGGCCTCAGCCGTGAATAGGGAATTTTTCCTAAAGAAGCCAGTACTTTGGTAATGGTTAACAGGAGACATACTGTAAACAATAAGTTGGTGACCACCTATAGCTGATCACACTACAATATTTTAGTAGTGGTTGCTTGTGTAAATAATATAGAGTTGGTATCTAGGAAGTAAGTCATTTAGCTTACGATTTCTAAACATTTATTTTCCCAAACTAGCATATCAGCAATAGTTGTGTGCCCTTGAGAAAAGAGCAGGTACAGCAAATAACTAGTGTGCTCTTGGGCAAACAGTGGGTGTATAAAGTAGCCCAAGTGACCAAAAAAAAAAAAAAAGAACAATAAATACAGATATTGGTATAGTGACCCTAATTTGGAGTGAATTGCGTATCACTTGTATTTCATGTAAAAAATTTAGTTTATTACCTACCTTAGACTTTGAACCTTCTAAGTGCAATTGGTGTGTGAATATTCGCAACTTAAAACTACGGATAGTGGAATTGGAAATAGAGCTCAATAGGGCTACATGTAAGCTGTTACTAACTGACTTTACAGACTCTGGCCCAGATAGTCAAAGTTGTGCAGGCGCAACCCCGGATTGCACCCCAGCGGGATATTCAAATGGCTGCCAAGCGCAGCACAAGTCCCGATGCCCCAGGGCGCAATGGTATCCTAAGCGGCACTGATGCAGGAGGCGTGACCATGCATATGCAGCACCTCCCGATATTCTGCCTGGGATGTGTGGTGCATATGCCGGTGCAACCCTGCACTGCGCCACACAAGGGGGGCTCAAAAGTTGTGCCCTAACAAAGCAGAAGCAAGTCCCAGCCACCTACAGGTAGGTTGCTGAATTACACAGTAAAACACAGCAGCCGCCAGCTGTGGATGGCCACCCACCCACCCAGAACACCATTGCCGGGCACACATACCCCCCAGTGATCCAGTGGACCCCCACCCCCCTTCGCCCGATCATGGGCTATTGAAATAATAAAGGATACCTGGTGGTTCAGTGGTAACCCCCCCTTATTATTCCTGGTGGTCCAGTGATAACTAACCCCCTTGCCCGATCGCAAGCTGCTGTACCGAAAAAGATTACATTGTGGTCCAGTGGCACCCTCCCCCACCCACCCACTGAGTGTCCCGCACCACCCAGCACCCCCCATGTCATCGGTGGGCGGCAGCACCCCGGCCACATGCCACCTGGCCGCCCGCCGAATGACAGCATACAGTACGATCTGTACGCCTGTTGGTCCACTGCATGGACCAATGGGCATGCAGATCATACTGTACTACACAGGCCCGTTATGTTAATGCAGTAGCTTCCTAGGGGCTAAACTTTCTAATATACATAGAGGCCCAGATATTCAGAGGGGTTGCGACTGGTGCAACAGAGTTGCACTGATGCAACCCCGCATTGCGCACTGGCGGGATATTGAAAAGGCTGCCTGCCCACAGCGCAACTCCTGATGCGCCAGGGTGCAATGTAATGGTATGCAGCGCAGATGCAGGTGGCATGCCAATGCATATGTGGCATATCCCGATATTCAGTCCGGAATGTGCGGCGCTTATGCTGGCGCAACCCTGCATTGTGCCGCATGGGGGGCTCAAAGTTGAGCCCTTGCAGAGTAGGCACTCCCGGCCACCCAAAGGCAGGCTGCAGTATTGCAGGGTGCAACACAGCAGCCCAGCCTTGGGTGGCCACCTGCTCACCCAGAACACCGTCCACAAGCTCACACTGAACCCGAACCCCCCTGCCCGTAGCCACGGTCGCGTGGTACACACATAAAACAAAATCCTTGGCAGTCTAGTGGCCCCCCCAAGTCCCCAATTCCCTGAGAAATATTATACATGTACATCCCTGGTAGTCTAGTGGACCCCCCTTGCACCCGATTCCCCGATATATGTTACTATGACTGTCCCTGGTGGTATAGTGGAATCCCCCCCGCCTGTTGCTGTGATCATGGTAAATGTATGTTACAACATTCCCTGGTAGTCTAGTGGACACCCCTCCCTCCCGAGTCCCTGATCACGGTAAATAGCCCACACATTCCTCCCTGGTGATCCAGTGGCACCCCCACCCTCCCACCCACACAGGACCCTTGCCCACCCGCTTCCCCCCATCATTGGCGAGCGGATGCATCCGGCCCACATACCACCCGACCGCCTGCCAAATGGCGGGTACAGTATAGTCTGTAAGCCCATTGGTCCCTGTGTGGACCAATGGGCTTGCAGGGCATACTGTACTAGACAGTCCCAAATATGTGAATATTATTGGATCACTGACGGATAATGGAAACATCAAATAAGAGCTGACTGAATTAGCCAACCTGTTCAATGTATATTTTTGCTCGGTGTTCGGTGATAAGGGTGAATATGACTTGGTTAATAAACCACAAGTTAGTGCCTTTCAGCACTTCAGTACTAAAGAAGTTGAAAATGCACTAAGTACAGTTAAACAAAATACCTCTCCTGGCACCCTATTTTCCTTAGGAAATTAGTGGTAATTTTGAGTCACCCCTTCACTATCTTGTTCAGCAAATCCTAGATATAACTGGTTAGGTCCCCAGTGACTGGAAGTGTGCAGTCGTCGTACCACTCCATAAAAAGGAGAGTAGAAATTTTGTGGGAAACTATAAACCCAACAGCCTGACATCTCTAGTCAGTAAAGCATTGGAAAGATTATTTAAAAAGTGCTTTGAGGAAGAAATGTAATGTATGGGGTTGCATGAAATGACTCAGCATGGCTTCTCAAAAGGATGTACATGTACAACCAACTAGATTGCTTTTGTAAACAGATCAGCAGGAGTTTAGATCTTGGCAGACCTGTGGATATCATACTGTTGGACCTGAGCAAGGCATTCGATATGGTTCCCCACAAAGATCTGGTGGAAAAACTTGAAAAAATCGGCTTTAGTTATCATCTAGTGAGGTAGGCTATGAACTGGCTGTCTGACAGGAAGCAGCAGGAGAGGGTTGGTAGTCATTACTCGGATGAGGGATTAGTTGCTAGTGGTGTCTCCCAAGGAATCTGTACTTGGACCAACGCTTTTTGGCTTGTTTATCGAGGACCTAAAAAATAATATTGATAAGTTTGCGGATCACACAAAATTTGGAGGGGAGGTTAGTGACTCTATTCAGTATCAATCCTTAGTGAATGATCTAAAACTGATTTAGCTATGGGAAAGTATCAACAAAATGAAGTTTAACTACAACAGATGTACTGTAACACATTTGGGGAAGAAAAACCCTTTGCATTCATATGCTATAAACAGTGTTCCACTAAAATCTGTAACACGTGGGCATGACCTAGGGATCATTATTAATAATACATTCTCAGCATCTAATCACTGCAGGAAGATTACCCAGTTGCAAGTGGTTTGTTGAGAACTATAAAGAAATTTGTTTTCAAGAGTATTTTCTGTATGCTACCTCTCTGTTAGAACTTATGTCAGGCTCTATTTAGACTATGGTTCTCCTTTCTGGTCTGCATATTTGAAAGATGATATTAATTTGCTTGAGAGAGTCCAGAGGAAAGCCACTCAGCTAATCCCAAGACTTAAGCACATGACATCTGAAGATAGACTAACCAAGGTAGGGCTGTTCAGCTTAGCATACAGAAGATACAGAGGAGATCTGCTGTTATTATTTAGGTTGTTTGGTAGTCCTGAACTCATGGACCAGTATGGTATTGCCTTTTATGAAATATCTAGTAATTTGAGGTCACATGACAAACATTTTATACTTACTAGAGCAAATACTAACAAAAGGGACAATTTCTTTTGTATCAGGGCATCCAGAGCCTGGAATTCTCTTCTGCAACATCTGATGGATATTACAACATTTAGTCAAGTCAAGTTAGAGCTTGATAGGTATCTGTTGTCTTTGTCTAGAATAAAATTATACACTCACTAGGAGTGGGAACAGTCCTGATGGGCTATCATCCTACTTCTGTCTGATTTAAACTGAGTAAATAGGCATATTTATATACTCTAATTGCTGAGGAAAAAATTAAAATGCAACCCAGCAATTATGTAAAACAATACAGGAAGGGACCCCAAGTGTGTGATACTTAATAAACTCCTTGAGCTTCACTCTTGGGTTTTTTGTGGCACCACACTCCTCTGGTGTTTGTAAAAAAAAAACTTGCACACCATTACCTATACATTATTCTCTGTATAATATATGGATGGTCACATTTGCTCGTAGGAAAATGGTGTCATCCAAACCCCATAATGCCATTGTTATGATGTCATCGTCTCGTTATGCCATCCATATGACATCACAGCATTAGTATTGTAAGACTGAAAGTTCATGAAATCCCACGTGCAACCCGAGTCTGCTTACTGTACCCAATGTGTGCAGTAAAAGCTGTTTTTTGTACAGTACACACTGACTCTTACTTCAGTGTATAAAATAGCATCTTTAGAAAACATCTCAGATCTGTATAAAAAAACAGAGAACTATGTAACTTGGCTATAATTCCATCTCGAGGTTCTGTTAACATGTAGAACCACTTGAGCTTTGTCATGTGGTTATCATGTCACCAGATCCTCTCAATGGACTGGTTAACTGTTTCTACAACTCAACACTGTGTTTTAATCCTCTGTTATGCACAACTGTGTATAATGGAGCAACAAACAGCTGCAGCCTATTAACAAAAGATACACTTTTGTACTGTTCTTCTTTTACGGGCAGATAAGCAACATTGTGAAACTTAATTTCTGTCCACTTGTTAAAACCAGCAATTATTTAAAAAATGGGGTAGTATGGTAACTTTTTGTTTTGTTTTTTTGCACCTCCTTAGTGTTTGATACCTTGTTAAAACACTTGAGTGTTGCTGTCATGGTTTTAGTAACATCCCATATGTTAGGAGTATTAAAAAAACATGTATGATTCTGTATGACCAGCTGTTTAACAGCAAGAAGTTTCTGTTCAAAATCCAGTTGTTTTTTTTAATATAATGACATTTTCTTTAGGTTTCCCCATCTCCTGCCCCAGTACTGGAATCGGCATGGCTGCACCTTGATCTTTGGCTTAGAGGGTGGGTGAACACCAGGGGACGGATTTTCAAAAAAAAAAAAAAATGATGCAGGGGTGGGAAAACTTGCACAAGTAGGTCGTCACTTGCAAAGCCACAGTTGTTCCCGCATGTACCTGATTTATTAAAATGAAGCTGTTTTATGGCCAGCTATATGGTTTATGGCAGCATGTAGCCATTTTTGGTGCAGCTGTGCCAAAACATTATGCCTGATTGGTCCAAGTGTGGCATCCTCCACAGTTGTTCTTGCCACCCACGCAGAACCATTGTCTAAAAATTGGAATGTCCACCAGTGCAGAGATTTTTTTCTGTACTTCTGTGCTGTGGCAGGGGACTTAGTCCCACAGCCATCACCAGCCATTTGAAAATTCAGCCCCAGGTCAGGAAGTAGAGCTGCACAGTGGCTGGGAGCTCTTCTGCCTTCTACTCCATAAGCTGAGTCCCTCAGCTCCAAGAGTACATCCATCACACTCCACATAGATAGCATGTGTAATGCTGTATGTAAGTCATAACCTACAACAGGGTGTGCATTTGATAAAGGCCCTGTCTGGTCCGAAACACGTTAGGCGGGATGTTTTGTGTGGCTCCATAGTTTAATAAATATTTGTATTTTACTTCTATTGGAGTGGTGCATGAGCTATTTTGAGGTGATGAGTGCCAGAATTTGGTTTTGTGATAAGTCAGAACCCCCCCCCCCCAAAAAAGTTAAAAAAAAAAAATTACTTTTTAAAATACACATCGTTTGGAATGATGTAGAAATTAGTGCTGTGTGAAATGCACCATTTTTCAGGGTCATGCTGCAGAATTCTAAAAGCATTCTGTGGAACAGGTTTGGGATTCCATGTGTAGTTTTTTCATATCTTGACTGTAGTCAGCGTAATGCCATTCCATGGATCCATGGTTGCTGTAGTTTTTGTAGTAGAATTGCGGATTTGTATTCCATGTGCGCTTTTTAAGTGATGCAGTGAGACAATGAGACTGGTCTGAAATTACAAAAAATGCCGCCCAACAGTTTGAGGTGAAGAGACTGCTGTATCTTGACCTTGAGAAGTTCTGGGCAGAGATTAGCATCGCAGTCAGTGGTGGTGGTGGTGGGGGAGCAAGCGGCAGGCTGCAAAACAGTTAAAGTATAAGTGGGCAGCATACAAAGGCAAGAGCCCCACATGCTTGAGACCCTTGGAAAGTACCAGAGTACCCCTTTCTCTGGTCCTCCCTTAGGTACCTTCTTCTGTACAGTGTCCCATTTCTCAAATAAACTTCCTTTTCTTCTACCTCTGAGAGTCACTGTCAGCACTTACTGCTAGTTCCCACAGTTTTTGTAAGGATGAGTGAACTTGCTGAGCTCTGCCAAGCTCCTCATGCCTGATCTTCCCTAGGGCACACACTCCTTCTGTAAGAGATCCACCAGTGGCTGCAGACTCCAGTCTGCAGCTGTGGATCAGGACTGCTGCTCCCAGTCAGCCCTTTAGCAATGCAGGCTGTTTCATTAGCTGCTGAGGAGGAGGTTGCTTCTTGTTGCACTGCCTCCTCTCTGTCCTCACTAGTCCATCATTTGACTTGACTGTTAGTGACACACAGTCTTTTCCCTGTTATCAAAATCATTACACATAATTATATACATTGAGAGATCAGGTACAACTCCCAACTATCCCTTGGCTGCTGTCACAGCTCAGGAAGACCTGGCCCATTGGTACTTAGACTGCAGGACCTGTGACTCCCCAAATCTTGGAAAATTGGTCAGGAAAAGTCTGCTCTACATGGATTAGATCCTGCCTAACTATTGGGATAGAGGCTTCAGCATCCCATTCTCTAAGACAGCGTGCATGTGTACAGTGGAGTTAGCAGGGACTGCATTTAGTAAACAGGCCACTAGCTGCTGAATACCCCCTCCTCCCCCTGCACTCTTGCCCCATTGCAGGATTTTTTGGGGCCGTCATAGGACAAATGCCCCAGTTTTTTTGACAAATGTAACACCTCCATTTCCCTGGCTCCTTAGTTTTGGGACCAGTAGTTTTTACTTTGGGCACAGGCTGGTTTCTCTTAGGTTGCCCCAGGGTCCACCTAAAACCACCCATAGTCACTTCTCCCTTAGTTTTTAGGCAGCATCTCTAGTCTGCTGCCATGTAGTGATCAGCCCATATGTCTGCCTCCTTTGTGCAGCCACATAGAGCCATGAAACAGACTTTGTCGGCAACTGTCCAGCAGTCACACACACAGGTCATCTTACAGAGTCTGCAGAAACAGTTCCATTGTAAATAAATCTTTGATTTGATCAAAAGAGTTGGCTCTTACCCCTACAACCCAGTGATTCAAAAATCACATATTTGCACGTACACTTCTGAATAAACTCTCTGCCAGGCATTTTCTCAGCTCTCTAAATGTCTGCCTTTAGGCTTCGGGGCATAATTCAAAATGTTGAAGCTGAACAGTATTTACTTTATCATAGTCCATATATCCTCATCATCCATTCTGGCAAATGCCTCTAACACACAGCCTGTGAGGAGAGGCATAGGTGTTGCCCAAGGAGCCCTGTCCAGTTCAAACTGCAGACAACCTCTCAAAAGATTTCAGAAATAAATTGAGACCTTCCTTCTCCTCCTGTTACTGAGGAAACATTTTAGCATTCATTTTAGTTTCTTGGGTGGGGCCCCTTATACCAGTACTTACTGTTTGTTGCAGTGCCTTCTGGCACAGAATATGAATTTCTCTCTTATGTTTACATCCCCCTCCCTCTCGTGTTCACATCCCCCTCCCTCTCGTGTTCACATTCCCACTCTTGCTTCTAGCGTTCTTTCTCTTGTCCCCCTACATCTGGACTTCATGCTGGTGCTGCCACTCTCACTCGTCCTGCATCTGGAACTCATGCTGGCACTGGCACTGCCACTCTAAATCCCCTTCCTCCAGCTTTGCTTTTTGCAGCCCCGCCTCCATTTTTGCCTTTTGCTGTTCAGTCTCTGCCTTTACCTGGGCCAGTTTTAACAGCATCCTTTTAATCTAGTCCGGTCACACAGCTACCCCAGTTATACACTCTGGCTCCCTTTCAGCGTCCTCTGTCTTGCCAGCTGGCTCAGTGATCCCTTCTGGATTGATACCCTGATCAGTTCTCTCAAGGGCCTCTATAAGTTCTGCCCTCATCTGGGTCTTATCATAGGTGAGCCCTCTCACCCTCCCCCCATAGTTCCTGCAGCTGAGCCAGTGTGCATTTGTTATATGGGGCAGGTATAATGCCTTCTAAGCTGCATTAATCTTTCTCGAAATAAACAACATCTGAGTCTCAATATAGGTGAGCCCTCTCCCCCTCCCCCCATAGTTCCTGCAGCTGAGCCAGTGTGCATTTCTTATATAGGGCAGGTATAATGCCTGCTAAGCTGTATTAAGCTTTCTTGAAATAAACAAAACAGAAGTGTAAAGTATACCGTTGTGTGTCCTGTCTGTGACTAGACAGGTAACTTTTCATAGATTCATAGAAGATGGCGGCAGAAACTCGAGCTGCAGAGGCAGTATAGTGCAGTGGTCTAAGGCTCTGAGCTGCAAATCTGGTGACATCCAGCAGACCAGACCTGGGTTTGAATCCCACAGCTTCCACTTGCATACTGCGTGACCCTGAGCAAGTCACTTAAATTCCCGTTGCTCCTGTAAAAAAGCTTTCAGCTTAGTGTGCTATACCTGGTTAAACAACTATATATAAGAAAAAAAGAGACTTTTTGGCCTATCCAGTCTGCCCAGCCTACCTAACTATTCTGCCTTGCCCTAATGGCAATCTCCCAATCTTATTGTCCCCCCGTTTCCTAACTAAACCCATGAGCCTGTCCCATCCCTGCTTGAAACTGCTGATCGATTTGGCCTGTACCACATCTTCAGATAGCTTATTCTACTTATTCACCACCCTTTCTGTGAAGAAGTGCCTCCAGAAGTCCTTTTTGAATCCCCTTGCCAACTTCATTGAATTACCTTTTGTCTTTGTGTTTGAACTCGAGGAGAATACTTCCTTGGTGTCTACTCTATTGATCCCATGGGTGTCTGTATGTCTTGGTCATGCCACCCCTGTCTCACCTCTTCTCAGTGGTGTACATGATTAAGTCCTGCAGCCTCTCCTTATACAGCTTATCCCCAATGCCATGCACCTTAGTTGCTTCATGTGCTTGGTAAATGTTGACTTCTCTTACAGAATTTTCTGTTGCCAGCTGCCTGGCACTTCAGGAAAAGCACAGTGCTCAAAAACGTTAGCTGATAGTTTATGGTGAGAAAGAAATAATGTGACATACTGGGAACTGAACCCAGGCCCCCGGAGTCCCGTCCTGGTGCTCTAACCACTTAGCTATAGACTTACATCATTGGACCTGGAGTTCTTGGACACAATTCCTTTCTCTGATATTGCATATCCTGCAACTAGGAACAATCAAAATGACAGCTCCGGGTAGGTCACATTATTTCTTTTTCACTGCAGTTTGTGGTTTAATTGCTTAGCAGTGTCTAATACTGCACCAAAGTCACCTGGCACCCAGTATTCAAAACTTTTCCCGTTGGGCAAACAGATTGCACACACTTTGTGCATCTTTTGAGCATTTGTGCTATATTCAAAAGCCCAATTAGCGTGTGCAAAATGGAATAGTGCCACGCAAACAGATAATGTATGCTCTGGGCAAAGAGAAGAGCATGGAAATGAATACATGCTATATTCAGTGCATTAGCACTGTGCAAAGTGAGTTTGCACGACATCACTGCTTGGCGTAAATACTGCCTATAAAAAGGCTGTCTTACGCTGGGCAAACCCTAGAGGCGGGTGGTGACACTGCAGCCAGAGTAGAAATGACTCTATTCAACGGTCACATGCTGTTCCTAATGGAACAGGCCATAGGAGAGGAGGAGAGGGCAGAAGGCCACCCTGGGCCACTCTGTAGGCTGTGGATGCGATATGCTGTGCACAGATGGTACCGGCTATGAGTCACCTTTGAGACCCTCACTGAGGACCATCTGGTAGGCCAGTACTGTCTCAATAAGGCCATGCTACAGCAGCTGTGCAGGCTCCTGCATGAGCAGCTGAACAGTGGCACCCAGCACAGCCATGCCATGACAGTCAAGCAGAAGGTGATGGCTGCAAAGTGCTCCCTAGCCACGGGGCCATTTCAGACATTGGTGGGTGATATGATTAGTGTGTCGCAGTCTGCCACCTCATGCCTGCTGGCCCAAGTTCTAGATGCCCTGCTGCCACATGCTGGTGAGTTCATCATATTGCTTGTCACAGCAGCAGAGCACATGGGAATCATGCAGCAGTTCCATCTGGTTGCGCACCTATCTGCAGTACTCAGTGCCATTGAATGCACCCATTTTGCCATTTGGGCACCCAATAATGATGGGGTGGATGCCTACCTCAATAGGAAGGGATACCACTCCATGAATTGCCAGGTGGCATGCAATGTAACTGGGTGCTTCACCAATGTCCTGGCATGATACCCCAGCAGTGCCCACAACACCACCATATGGCACAAATTGAGACTATGTTAGGCATTTGAAGGTAGCTAAATACCCAGTGGACCCCTTGTCGGTGAGTACAAGCCCCACACACATCCAACCCCCCATAGAGAGTACACTGCTGTAACACTACACAGCCATGCCTCACTGAGGGAAGGGTAGGTGAGTAGGGGAGAGTGGACAGGTGCACAGGATGCACCACAGACCATGGGCTGTGTTGTGAATGTGGGCAGGTACACTGTGAACAGGTGCTTACATATGTTTTCTACCTTACAGGGGACAGTGCCCGTCCCTTGTGCCCCTGGCTCTTCACACCAGTCCTCCAGCCCTCAAATGTGGCAGAGGACAGATACAGTGTAGCACACACCGCCACACACAACATCATTGAGTGCATCTTTGGCATGCTGAAAATGTGATTCCTGTGCTTGAACCATTCAGGTGGTGCCCTAAAGTGTAACCCTCAGAAGGCATATGGCATATTCCTAGCCTGTTGCATGTAACATAACATGAAGCACTCCCATCAAATAGGCATGCCAGTAGATGAGGAACACAGTGACAATGACACAGAGTCAGAGGTGCAGGGGATACTGGAGCAGCTCAACAGGTGCGACCCTGCATGACAAGGAGGGCCCAGGAACACAGAGTTCACATCATAAGAGGACTCACAGAGGGGAGCAGGTGGGCACCAAAATAGAAGGACACTGTTGTAGACTTCAAAACTGTAATGTAAACACAAAATGAAAAGTGACAGTGCATAAAAAGTGCAAAATAGAGCAGGAAAATAACAGTGTGTGCCACAGGTGTGACAGGGCCAGGGGTGGTGAGGATGATTGAGAAAACAAGACCGGGACACAGGAAGGGGGCAGAGGATGAATGGGAAAGGCGGGGGGGGGGGTCTCCAGACTCAAGCTCTCCATCTGCCATAGGTGCACAAGGATTGGCTTCCACGACTCCTGTATGTAGGAGTCACAGACCATGGGGAGGTGAAGAGTGATGTCTGTGAGGATGGGGTCACCCTGGCCCATGCCTGCCCACACCTCTGGCTGGAAACTGGAGTGTCCAGGTCACATCCAGGGGTTTGGGGAGTACCCATGGATGATGGTGTTGCTGGTATGCTGCCTGATTCCCACCTGCCACTCCGTGGGGTTGGTGTACGCTATGGGATTGCCACCACTTATGTTGTGCGGCTGACTGCAGCTCTACAGCAGACTGCAGCAGCTGCCAAGAGTCAGAAGGAGCCTGCCTCTGGGTTCACTGTCTTGTGGCACAATACATGCTGTTTGGAATGGGCACTGAGTAGGGAGTGCATGCACCACATCCAAGGTGAGTGGCAGAGGTGGCAGGGCCTCGGCAGACAAGGTGGCGCACACAGGGCAGGTGTGGGATGGTGACGGATCCTGATGTCCTTCCATTGTGCAGGGTGGGTGGCATGGAAGGTGCAGGGTATGGAGGCCACCCCAGTGGTGGTGGTGGAGGTGGTGACTGTCCCCTGGGACATTGCTGTATTAGGCAACACAGTCCCACTCCCAGGGGTGTGGCTGTCAGCAGGTGCATCTGTACTGTAGGGCACCACTGGCTGCACAAGGAGGTGGGGGAGGCTTAGACTTAGTGAGAAACCCCCCACGGCAGCTATGTCCTCCAGGTATTGATGTGTTAGCACATATGTGTCCTCATTTCTGTCCTTGGTTTCCATCAGAAACAAGTCCAACGGGTTCTCTTCCTCCTCCTCCTCTTGCATCATCTGTGGGTGGTGCATCTCGGTGGATGTCCCAGCCTCCTTCTCCCAGGTTGATGTGCCCTGCACTGTAGAGATAGGAGTGCACTATCAGTGTGTCACTCATTACACATTAGTCAAGTCCCAGTGATGTCATATGTATGCCCCAGCAGTCCAGTCTCTGTTGCCCATGGTCATCATGCAAATGGTAACTAAAGCGCAAGCCACACTGACCTATACTGGCTCACAGCTACCCAGGAATGTTGTCTCTTGCATGCATAACAGTACCCACTAACAATATACCCCACACGTGCCACACACGTGCACACTGCCACCCACAGTGAATGCCAAAACCCCACACAAGTGACACATGCAGCACACATGGCAACATACACCATCACACCTGGCAATCACCTTCATGTGACACACACCCTATATGCATGGGCAAATGCCAGGGTATCTAAGTGCAGAGAAGTGCCTATTGGGTTGTCTGCGGCAGATGCTGCTGTGCTGGACAAACCAGTAAACAAAGCAGAAGCCCTTGTCACACAGCACACTGGGCCAAAAAAAAGACACAACTTGAGTGCTATGGCCATGGCTGCAGTGTGCCCCAACACCTGCAGGATCTGCACGTGTATCCATGCACACAAGGATCTGCCCCAGCTGTTTACTTATAGGTCTGGAAGGACACAACCTGGGACTCAAAGTCACCCCCAGGGATCCCTGCCACCTCCACCGGCGTTAGCGTGGAAACCACCATTTCCTCTGCAGGGTTAAGTGGTCTTGCAATGGGCGATGACCAGTGCCCCACACTGGTTGCACATTGTGCATGGTGCTGTGCAGCCATATTTTCTTTGACACAGCGCCAGAGGTCTTGGAAGCACTTGCACACCACATCCATGGTCGACCCCAGCCACTGATGGCATTGACTACTGCAGTGATCTCCTCCCATGCTTGCCTGACAGTGGCATCTGTGGCATGGCTTCATGTCAGCAGGGACTCCCTGGTTTTGTACACCTTGGCCAGGGCTTTAAGCTCCTCGCAGGAGACTTTATGTGCCCGTAGTCTCTCTTTTTGACCAAAGTCACCTGTTAGAGAAGGTTATGAGACAGTGGTCAGTGCTGGGTGCGTGAGTAGGGTTTGTATGTGTGTGTGCGTGCTTTCCCAATCTAAGCCACCATTACAGCATTGTTGTGTACCAAGTACCTGTGTATATGGGGTCAATCAACACCCACTACCAGCCTGTCATAGGCCACCATTGTTCCATGCATGGCCAATGTGGAGTACCACACAGATGTTGGTGTGCACGTGACATATACAACCCAACCAATGTCATGCAGTGGACAGACACACAGAAGCTAACCTCACAGATGTGGGGGCAACACGTGTGTGTCATACAGGCCTGTTGTGTTGATGCTCAGTTGCAGCCCACTGCCATGAATGATGTTCTGCACTGCATGTAGAAGATGGACAAAAAGGCCAACGCAGGGACAGTACCTGACACCATGGTGTCTATGAGTGCTGATTGTGCTGTGCAAGCGCATGTGGCATTAATGTGGTTTTCCCCCGCCAAAAATGGTCACATGCAGCATACATGTACAGGGACCTTATCGTCCACATCTGGCAATGTGTGTGTTGTCAGTTGAACTCTGAGCTACTGGCACATGGGTTTACGTGCACAGACAGTGTGAGAGTGATATACCCTGTTGGGACACACCTGACAGCTGGGTTGGGATATTCTTTGACAGCAGCATCCTAGGATAGGTAACACACATTGTTGTAATATATTTTCTGTCAGACTACTGGCAACCCACATTCCTGCACCATGATGTACCCCCCCCAACCCCAACAACATGTTTTTTATGTGTATGGCATGCAGAGCACCTACCTGTGCCTGTGCCTGTTGTTTCCTGTGAAGACATTTTTGTCCTGCAGTGTCCTGGTTGCATTTCCTGTGTGCTGTGTAGGGGGGGCTCTGATCCCATTTAAATACTTTAGCCCGGGCAATTTACACATGTAAATGTATGCATATCCAGCTATAATGACACACTAATTTGTTGTTTTGCCCGCTGACTGCCTAGTGAGGCTTATTTGCATAGCCTGACTGAATATAGCAAATTTGCCCACTGTGCTAAATGGTTTAGCACTTGCACATTCTGCAATGCACCACGCAAATGCACTGCACAATGCAGTTTGTGCATTTATGTGACGCAGAACGTGCAAATACAATGATGTCATGATGTAGTTATTTACACTGCTCATTTGCTATATTCAGAGCTGTCTTCAGTGTTGGGCAGTGTTTGCTTTGCACATTATATTCAGCAGTGTTTGCCAGTGGGCTAATCCTTTGAATATTGCATGTGATAAGATGTGGGCTAATGGTAACTGCAGGGCAGTGCAAAATTTGCCTATGGGTAATTTTTTGAATATCTGACCACTGGTTGTCATCTTGATTGTTCCTACTGTAGTTGCAGAATATGCAATACCAGAGAAAGGAAGTGTGTCCAGGAACCCCAGGTCTAACCATGTGAGCCTATAGCTCAATCGTTAGAGTACCAGGATGGTATTCCAGGAGCCTGAGTACAATTCCCAGTAGGCCGCATTATTTCTTTCTTGCTAAAATGTCTGATAAATTGTGACTAGCTTTATCACCAATGTGCTGCCAGTTTGTCACAGAGATCTACACCACTGCAGCCAGCTTGCCGCAAACTGCTGAACACCAGCTTGGTCTGAGACAGGTTAATAACTTATTTTCATTACCACCTTCTAGTTCTACCACTAGGTGGTAGTTCCAGTCCCACCATGACCACTTTTCTCTCAGTGACCAACACCTTGGTAGACTGAAGATGGATCAAATGGATAAATGTTTTCTAGTAAACACTTACCTCCAATAAAAAATTGCACTGCCACATTTGACAAAAATAGAGCTCTTTACTGAAATAAGTGGGAAAAATATGTAAAGAGCAAAATGGATATGGTTTACACTACAGAACAAAACAAAAAAAGCTGTTTCAACAAAAAGATAGAATACAGGCAGAAAAAAACTCCTAGCTAACTGCCTAGTCTGAACTCAACTCACACAGAACAAGAAAATGAGCCTCCAGTATCTGGTCCCCAGTTTGGATAAAAGGGATATCTGTACTCCTCAGTGCTTCAATGAAGACTGACTCCAGGGACTAGGATCAGATAATAAAACTTTCCTCTCCCATCCCCCTCAATGACATCTGGGCCTTGACTTGTCTGTCAAAAACTCGTTTTATATTGATGAGCCCACCACAGGCCCAGACTTGGTTTGCATGTTAAAGCTGTTCAGAACTGGAATCAGCCTTCTGTTGTCTTGAAGAGTCAGGATGTGAATTTCAAGCATATCTGTCATCTCGGCCCTTTTGTGATGTACAGCAGGGCTCAGCTCAGTACCGGCAGTTCTTGATCTTCCAAGAATCAATCTTCTCCATAGATTCCCACTAATGAGTCTGAACCAGAGGTTCTAGGACCCCTTTGCAGGGAAGTGGTGATGTAAGTATGCCTTGTGCATGTGTCACCACACATGCCCACTGGTATACAGTGGCACCATCATTCAACCACCTCAGTTCCCTTTTTCCCACCATGCAGTGTACAGAAGCATCTTCACTCTCTTTGTCGTGGCCAGAACTTCACCATCTATATGATGACAGTGTTCTGTTCTTCAGTTTTAGATTAAATATGCTAGAATTTATTTTTGTGTCAATTTAGTTTAACACAAAAAAATCTACAGTTTTCACATAGGCTATCTTGTGCCAGTGGTCGACCAGGGAAGAAGGTAAGGAGCCTTGGAAGCAAGTTGCTCTGGCAAGGTGAATGCGTCTGGCTACATCTGTTTCTGGGTGGCTGCTCTGGCAACAGACAGTCTTGTACCCAATAGGATGGACATTCCTCTTGGAGTCACAGAAAGAAATGGTCCAGATCTTGCACATGCGTGATATCAGGGTCTCTGCATAGTTTGGCCTCAGCCTCTTCCCTCAAAAAGCATAAGGGGAAGAAAGCACACCGTTGAGGTCAACTGCTGGTCATTCTGCTGTGAGGCACTCTACTCTTATGGGCCCGGGTACCCCACCATCATTTCCGATGACACCAGGGACACCTGGGCCTCTGGGGTCAAAGTCTCTGTCCCGGAACCCCTCTTTGTTCAATAGAGAGGATGTTGCTGGGCAGTTTGGTCATTAGGCAGCTAGTATGGAGCAGTGGTTCCAATATATAAGTACAGTCGTACTGTTGTTGGTGCCGATTCAAGACCATTCGGGGTCAGTTGATCCGGCATTGTCTTTGGTGCTGCTGGGCTTAGGTGTGTGACTGATGTTGACTCCAGGATCCAGACTGGGGCCATTTTCAGTACCATTCAAAGATACCTCACCTGTGGTGTTGCCTCTGACCCCTCCAGGGACAAAGGCAGCTACTGCAACATTGCTGGCTTCTACAGGGCGGAAAGAACAGTCAACACCATTATTAGCACAATGTTCGGCACCAAGGTTTGGCCCTTCAGGGCATACCTTGCTGATGGTGCTGCCTGCAGTGCTGTGTGGGCCTTTGGTGCCAGGTTCAGTCCCTTCAGGGCCAGTCCCAGGACTGTCCTCTGTGCCACAGATGGTGCCATTCCCAAGACCCTACCCAGGGCTGGGTCCGGTGTCGCCTGTATTGTCGAGGCTGCATCTCTCACCGTTGCCCATCATGGTCCCAGAAATGAGTCAAATCTGGACCTCATCATCATGCAGACTGCTGACTTCACCATGGACATCCAACAACAGATCATGAATGTGCTTTTTGATGGCATCTCTATGTTATGACAGCAGGTGGATCAGTCTTTTAAACAGTCGAATGAAGCAAGAATGACTCTGAAGACTTCCAGGCCAGCTCCCTATAACCCACAAAGAGGTACAGGATGCAACTACTTCCCTAATAAAGAGTACTTTTGTGCCAAGGGCAGTGGAGCCCAAAACAATAGAACTCGGCCTCCATAGGCCCAAACGAAAGCACAGCCAAAGGCACAGGCGTCAAAAGCACTCAGTGCCACCATCTGAAGCTCCGGACCCAGATTCACTTCGGCTGCTCGGAGCAGTTCACTCCTTTCCAGTAGAGGGATGCCTCACCCAGTTTTACTGTCGGTGGGAATCTATCATGACAGCCAAATGGGTTTTAAGGATGATTCAAGAGGGTACTTCCTTTAACTGTTGGACCCCCTCCTGGACAATCCTCCTAGAAGACAGTTCCCCTCAGCTCATATATTAAAGTTTTTGGCACAGGAGATTGAGGGCCTTATGAGAAATGATTTCTCTGGGATCCTTGCTACCTTAATTGAAACATCAGGATTGTCTTGCATCACTAGGTATATAGGACATATACTAGCATATATTGGTACATCCCAGTCATCACAAGTACCTTTGCTTCTGCCTGGAGGGGCAATACTACCAGTTCAGAGTCTTACCATTGGGCCTTCCTCAGCACACTGAGCCTTTACAAAGTGCTTTTCAGTACTCATAGTGCACCTCAGAAAGCTAGGACTACAAGTCTTCCTGTACCTGGACAGCTGGCCTCTATCAAGCCTGTCCAGATAGGAGACAGAGCAGGCACTGTCCATTGTCTGCAAATTTCTGGCATCCATGGGAGTCCTACTGAACCCTGTCAAGTCTCAGCTGGAGCCCTCCTTATATTTCTGTTCATAGGAGCTGTTCTGGACATGACACGGGCTCAGGTCTTCATTCTAGACAGCAGAGTATGTGCAGTCTTGCAAATAGCATGCTTCATCAGGGAACACAAGCCTTTACCAGCTCACTCCATGCAATGCATGCTGGGACTCATGGCATCCTCGGTGTTCACAGTACCCCAACAGGGCTGCACATGAGGATAACTCATTTAATGTTAATTTCCCAGTGGTCTCAGGCATCACACAGTTGGAACTACCCCATTCAGGTGACCAAACCTCTGGTGAGGCCCCTGATGTGGTAATCAGTGGGATAAGGTTCCCACCAGAGCCAAAGGTGACCCTCACAAGCGTGGTGAGCCCACTGCCAGGGTCTTCGGAAACAAGGGATCTGGGACTCATCAGAAACGCATCTCCACATAAACATGCTTGAGATGCCTGCAGTTTGTTATGGTCAAAAAGCCCTAAAGGACTTGGTGAAACAAAAGACGGTCCTCCTCCAGATGGACAGCAGGCTTGTCATGTAATATGCAACAAACAAGGAGGTGCACGCTCTTCCCTGTCTGCATTGAGACGACCTGTTCCATGCAGCCGATCTGCCTGGAGTACAAAATACTCTGACAGATGTTAAGTCAAACAACAGCAGATCCTAACGAGTGGTCATTAACATCAGATGCCATGGGATTGCTGCTCAATGAGTGGGACACCCCAGATATGGACCTTTTTAGACCTTTGCCAGACTGCCTCCAGAAATCTAGGACCAGGCATTTTCTGTCAGGATGCATTCAGACTGCCATGGCACAATCTGTTTCTATATGTCTTCCTTCCAATTCAAGCTAGAGACACATGGAGGCAGGATGATCCTAGTGGCCCCCTACTGGCCTTGGCAGATATGGTTTCCTTTGTTGAACTGATTGTCAGTCTGCAAACTGAGGATTCTGCCACTGTGGATGGACTTATTGACCCAAGCTCAGGGCTAGCCTAGTGCACTCAACATGTTATCTCTTCAACTTCAGGCCTGGCTCTTTAAGAGATAGAAATGGATAGGTTCAAATCAGTGCAGAGGGTCTCTGAAATACTCTTGGCTATGCATAAACTTCCCACAAGGAGACATACACAGCCAAGTGGAAATGCTTTTCTATCTGGTGCTTCACAACCCCCATGGACACTTTCAAGTGTCCATCTGAAAAGGTTTTGGAGTATTTACTGGACCTTTCTTATGCTGGCCTGCAGTATTCTACAGTACAAGTCACATTAAACTGTTTCTCCAATGAGTTGTTGTAGCAGTTCTGACTGAGTTGCATAAGTGTTGCTGGATCCAGCACAAAGCCTTACACAAACTGTTTCTTAAGAGTTAAAATGCAGCTTTGAATTGCACTGTGACTGTACTGCAGATGCATTCCAACTGAGTTTCTAAAACATTCTATGAACGTTGCTCTTCAGCTGGTTAATCATTGAAAAATAATGTAATATGAGTTGGCAATGCATTGCCAACTCAAAAAAACAATGCTAAACCAACTCATTGATGGAACGGTTTAAAGTGACTTGTACTGTACAGTCAAGGTCCACCTGTGTGCTATATTGGCATACTGCAAACCTGTAGGTACCCTATCTTTGGCACAGTTGCCACTGCTCAAGAGGTTCCTCAAGGCTATCCTGCACATGAGACCCTCCATTAGGAAGCCAGTGGCTACCTGGGACCTCAGTCTAGTATTGGTTATGCTCACACCCAAGCTCTTGGAGCTTACTGCAACTTGTGATGTGAAATATCTGACTTGGAAAGCAGCATTTCTTGTGGCCATCATCTCTGTTATGCAAAGATTCTGAAATTCATGCTTCGGTCACAGATCCTCTGTTTTCTATAAAGACAAGGTAGGGCTGCGGACACACCTGAAGTTTCTACCCAAAGTGGTGTCAGAGTTCCACTTGAATCAAGCCTTGATTCTGTGTAACTACTTTGCCAACTTCCAGAATGAGGGAGAAACAACTCTCCACTCTCTGGGTGTTGAAGGGGTCCTTAAATTTTACCTGGACAGGACCAAGGACTGCAGACAGGTACAGCAGCTCTTTGTCTCTTTCGACCCCAGTCAGAGGGACTGTCTGTCACGATAAAGTACATTTCAGTCAGGTTTGTGGATAGCCTTTGCCACTGCAATGCCATGCTAAAGATAAAACTAGAGGGCAAGGTGCATGTCCACTCCACCAGAGTAGTAGCCACTTCCCTGGCAGAAATATGCTTGGTGCTGACTGGAGTGGAAAGCACTGTGCACTGGATTTTCATGCCAGGCAGCATGCCACCTTTTGGCAGGACAATTCTGACTGGATTGCTATCCTGAAGTGAGGCCTGAGCTTCAGCCTCCCTGGTCTGGGAGTTTTCCTCTGAACCATTAGCGGGAATCCATAGAGAAGATTGATTCTTGGAAGATATGAAAATTACATACCTGCCATAATGCTGATCTTCCAAAATATGTTGTTCATAGATTACCACATCTGCCCAGCGTCCACCAGACTTACTCCAGTATTATTATGCTATAGTCTTCATACCTTTGTACTTGGTTTGGACTATGAAAACTTCATGTTGCTGGGTTTGGTATCCCTTCTTACATGGACCACCAGGGCTGTCTTAAACACTTAGGTTAAGTGCATAGGTTTCTAGTTAAGTTTATGCTGCCCAAATGATTGGTAAAAAAGTTACTGAGGTGGTTGGGGGGGGCTGGTCCTGCTGTATACTAGTGGGCATGAGCAGTGACACATGGAAGGGGTCTACTTATGTCACCAGTCCCCAGAAAAGTTTTGACTGTCACAGGGTCCTAGTACCTCCGACTCAGATCAAGTAGTGCTTATCTATGGAGAAGATATTCAGTAAGATCAACAGTTACAGTAAGTACATAACTTTCATTTCTTTGAGGATATCTCCCTCCACTGAACTATAAGCCATCGGGATCAGGATCACCTGGAAAATTTTGCTAGCTGAGGCCACCCACATTGACATGCATTGTTGCCATCTATATAACATGGATGGCCCCATCAGGCCTCAGTTATTTCTCCCGCCATCAACCACTCGTCATTTCACCGCTGCTGAAGATTGCCATCAAACTTTGCAAGTAATGCTAATGCTGTTTATATCTTCGTTTTCAACACTGTTTATGTTGCTGATGAAAGACAAGAAGCCACTGTTCTGTTGTTGTCATTGTGACAATGTCAAAGTCTTACAAGGATGACAACAACTCAGTGTGTGTTCGCTGCTTAGACCTATCCCATGATGTGAAGGCCTGCAGCATTTGCCAGGGCTTTAGCCAGTTCACTCAGAGACATTGCAAGAAAGCCTTGGAAATATATTTAAAAATCATGGCTATGGAAGACAAACAGCATGCGTCACAGATGGCATCACCATCATAACATGCTCCTTCTATTCTCAGCTCCCCATTGACCCACCCGGTCTCCACAGTCAGCTGGGCTGCTAGTTGATTCAACAAAGAAAAAGGACAAGTCTGCTAAATCTGCAGATAAACACTGCATGCAGACAAAGACAAATAGAGCCATAGGGAAAATGATACCCCCTCATTAATGGACCTGCTCTCTTCTAGAAAGATGTCAGTCCTTGGAAAAAGGCAGATCCCTGACTAAGGTCTCAGGTTCTGCTGCCCTCCTGACCATCTCTCAGAAAACAAGGTTGGGGTTTGGAGCAGGCTGTGATCTCCCACTGGGTGATCCTCAGAGGATTCCACCATCGGGCACTGTTCCATCGATGGTTTTGCCATAAGCTACCCCAACAGGGCCTGTTGACATGCAGATGTTGTTTCAGACAGTGTCTGAACTCTTTCAGTGGCTTCTGTCCCTGGCTGCACCATTGACGCTAACCCTGTCACCACAGTCAGGAGTTCCCTGTGCTCCTCACAGTTCCTAGCAAGAAACTTCCAGGCTCCTTGATGGTTCCTCCTAAGCACCCTCTTCCTACTGTGAACCCTATGCCAATGACCATCGATGAGGAGGAGCTGAAATACAACCCAGAGTATATGGAGGAGGACATTGAAGAGGAGGAGGAAGGTCTGACCCCCGGTTCCACTATGTCCTCCAGTAGTGATGAAAGTCTCTTGTAAATGCCTAGGTTCCCTCCAAAGGCTGTTTCATTCCAGGCTTTTCTCTGGTAGGTCCATTCTAAACTGGGATTTGCTGCCCAGGAAGAGGACTCCTCTAAGAGAAATTTTTATGAGTTCTTGGTGGTATCTGCTTCTGCCACTATAATTATTCTTCCTATCCACATGCTTTTTTAGGATGTCACATTGGCTGCTTAGTATCCTGCACTTTCTAATAAGCCATTTTATTCCTCTCAAACAGAGATGGATTTGGTGGTTATATGGGTGCTTATGACAGGTCCAGGGCTCCTAAACATATAAGATCCTTCCCCCACCTCGATACAGAAAACATTGAGGCTTGATGTAATGAGCAAGAAAATGTTTGCTTTGATGTCCCTTGGCCTAAGGATTGCCAACTACCAGACTTAGTTAAATATCAGAATGACCTGTGGAAAACTGAGGTCCAATAGACCATTGCATGTGGCCTGGAGGTGGATAAGTACCTGTTAAGGTCCATTTATGATGCCTGAGATGCCTGCCTGCACTGCCACTCCTGGCTAAGGGTCGCTAGCTTTGTCTTTAATGTCCAACAGTCAGTCCTTAATGCTCCCTTAAAAGTCAAGCAGTTCTTGGGCACCAGTGCTGAGTCTGCCTTGTGGGACCTCCAGTCATTGAAGTGACCCTGAGGTCCCTGCATACTTTGAATCCTAAGCCCCAAGGTAGGGGCCAAGGTTCATTATCCAGGCTCTATGTCTGCCCTGGTGGGGGGCTACTCCCAGGGACCCAGCTGTAGCTGTAAGTGACCCCATACCTTCCCACAGGCTAATTTGCCTCCTGATGCCCATGCCAAGGCCACCAAAGGTGTAGGGATAGGTGGTACCCCTTCTGCCCTTGGCACCTTCTGCCCCCCCGTCCTCTGCAGATCAGGGCTGCCTGGTGGGGGGGGGGCTACTTCTTCTTCTTTCTGCCAATGTGGAGGGAGACCACGACAGATGCTTGGGTGCTGGAGATGGCTCAATGAGGACATGTCATAGAACTCCTCTCTATCCCACTGGTGCACCCTCCATTGCCAAACTGCTACCCTTCGGGACGTCTTGCCCTCCTGCTGGAAGAGGTTCAACCCTCCTCAGCAAAAGGGCCATAGAATTCATCATGGTTCCAGAACTGAACATGGACTATTATTCCTGGTACTTCCTGGCACCAAAATGGACTGGAGATTTACTCCCCATCCTGGACTTCAGAGGCCTCAACCTGTTTATTGAATACAAATTTTTCAGGATGGTCTCTTTACAGTCCCATCTTCCCCTGCTGCTATAAGAGGAATGGCTGTGAGCCCTGGATATGAAGGATGCTTACCTCCAAATCTGAAATTCCCATAGGAAATTCCTGTAGTTCATGCTTCAGGGCTTACACAATCAATTTTGTGTCTTGCCTTTTGTTTTATGCTCTGCACTGCATGTCTTCACCAAATGCCTTGCTGTGATTGCAGCCACCATCCAGCAGAAAGGTCTATATGTTTTCCCGTACATTGATGATTGGCTTCTAAAGGCCACATTGAGCAAGATGATATTGTACATCTTTTTCTGCACCAGACAGCTTTTCAAGTAATTGGACATATCGATGAATGAGCCAAATTCAGTCCTCACCCCATGCTAGTATCTCTAGTATGTTAGCATTGTTCTGGACACAGGACTGGGTTGGGCTTTTCTCCCCTCAAACCGTGCTACAGCAGTGGTTGCCCAGGCTCAGCTGTTCTCATCCAGAGATTATGTCTCAGCCAGGTGTCTCCTAAGATTGATAGGCCTCATAACTGCTGCTGTTCTGACTGTCCCACTGGTGTGCTTGCACGTGAGGATTCCACAGTGGTCCTTCATGCCCAGTGAGCACAACATTATGACAGGCTGAAGTCTCTCATTGAAGTGATGCCTTCACTTGGCTGCTCCCTACTGTGGTGGCTGGACCTCTCCAACCCAGAGACAGGATCACTCTTTCTTTGTCCATCTCCTCTGCTAGTGATGATGATAATGACACCTAGAGTTCTGAGTGGGGTGCCCATCTGGGTCCCTTCTGAACTCAGTTTCAGTGAACCCCTTGGTTATCTCCATAGCAACACTCTGGAGATGAGGGCTTTTCTGCTTGGTCTGCAGGCCTTTAGTATCCTCCTTCCAGGTCCCCAAGAATTGATCTGTACAGACAGTATCACAGTGATGTACTATATAAACAGTGTCCTCTCATATCCTATCTGCAGAGAGGCAATGTGGGTCTGGCACTGGGCCATGGAACACAACATGTTCCTATTGGCTTTACTCCAGCCAGGTACCCTCAGCAGCATTGTGGATTGCATCAATCAATGCCAGGTGCTCTGCCACAAATGGGAGCTCTTGGACTCCATCATGGATGACCTCTTCATAAAGTGGGGTCATCCAGGCATAGACCGCATTGCGTCCCCATACAATGCAAAACTGTCGCGTTTCTGCTTGTTCGCTCCAGGGCATGGAGTTTCTTGGCGAGATACATTGTCCTTCTGTTGGAAAGGGAGGTTCATGTACACTGGCCCCCAGCCCCTCCCATCCCATGAAGCACCAGAGTCACTCAGCAGCTGAAACAACATAGGCTGCTCACTTCCCACAGCCCCTCCCATCCTGTGGAGCACCGGAGTCACCCAACAGCTGAAACAACACAGGCTGCTTGCTCACTTCCCTCAGCCCCTCCCGTCCTGTGGAGTACCGGAGTTGCCCAGCAGTTGAAAAAACACAGGCTGCTCACTTCCCTCAGCCCCTCCCATCCCGCAGAGTGCCTGAGTCACCCAGCAGCTGAAACAACACAGGCTGCTCACTTCCCTCAGCCCCTTCCATCCTGCAGAGCACTGGAGTTGCCCAGCAGCTGAAACAACACAGGTACAGATCATCAAGACTTTGGCATAACATTACTGATTGATTTTAGTCTGTGACTGAAACTGATCAGGTGCTTCTGTTTTTGCCTTGCTGTGCTGGTACTTTAAGGTGCCTTTACTGCTGTTTCTATATTCTAGACCTGTATCTGTATCTGTATTTAGTGCTTTATTTGCCACTATTGTGTTGTGATAGAGTGTTGTTCAGACTGCTACCTGGTTTAGCTCTGTTCTGTGATGCAGTGCAGCCCAGGGGATCCGTGCTTGCTGCTCTTACGATCTGCTAGTGTTTGAAGTAGCCATCAGTGTTTCTTCATACTGTGCATGCATGGCTTTCCAGGTTCATGCTCAGCCCCCCCCCCCCCGGATCTTCTTTCCTGCCTTGACCCCGTTTTTGTTACAGGAGAACTGCGCTGAATCTGCAAGGTGTTTTCCCCAGTAGACGCTGTTTTTAAAATACTGGTTCAAATTATGTTATTGCTCCAACTAGCCGTGCTTTTTAGCTATCCTAATGGGTGTTTCTGATTTACATGCTGCTGGCAAGAACCATTTTAGAACTGCACGATGTAGTTTATGTCCCTGTTTTACTCTTCTATTGTTGAAACAATGCATTCATGTTCTATTATACAACTCAGTGGCTGAAAGGGACATAAACTACATCATACAGTTCTAAAATGGCACTTAACATCAGACTGTACAGCAGAAACACCCACAGTGGTTACTAAAAAGCCTGTATAGATGGAACAATAACAGAAATTTAACAAATACTTAAAAACAGTTTCTATTGGGAAAAATGACTTACAGGTTCAGCGCAGTTCTCCTTTAAAGTTGACCCATTAATCCCCTCCTTTGTGTGTAATTCTGGTTTTTATTTCCCTCTTCTCTACAGGCTACTCTCTTCCCGTAGACCCTCCTATCCCACGGAGCACTGGAGTCGCCCAGCAGCTGAAAAAACACCAGTAGATATCACCTGTGTTAGCCCATCACCACTACCATGGTGACTGCCCCACCCACCCTCACCCTGGGCAGTCACTACCTTTATAAGTAGCTTAGATCACATGCCCCATCGTCTCTGGAACTAGCTCCCCAGTTTCTGTGCTGCAGCTTATATCACATGACCACTAGGAGTCGCTGCTGCTCCAAACCGTTACTCCTTAACCCCTAGCATAAATTACCACAATAGTGCAAGTTAATTGCTCCTGAGCTATCCTATCCCTCTCAAATCAGTCTCATGTCTAACAAACCTCCCACCCTTCCTATCCTGCATATGCCCTGGGAATAACCTCCGACCCTACACACCAGAGTCAGAAACCCTAACCACTAGGTGATCCCAGCGGTAATAATTTGGCATTACTTGGTCTGACCCATTAACCTCATAGGCACCCCTCACACTGAATCCCATAAGGCACACTGCCACAGTCTCTCACTGCTCCTGTTTTTAATATCCCTTGGAGCATATGGCTCCTGTTTCCCTCTCTTCCTTTTCTTTCTGCTTCTGCTAGTTGGATAGGACCCTCCCCTCTTCCTTTTCTTTCTGCTTCTGCTAGTTGGATAGGACCCCACTGAGCTTAACCCTCATCTGTCATCCCTGGGAACCCCCCCATTACTTCGGGTAAAAACAGCATCATGCTGCCCACCACTCTCCTTCTGCTCCTTCTGTACCCCCTTCCTCCTCAAAATTCTCCCCCAACCCCCCACTATTCCCTACCATCCTCCTTTCCTCCTTCCCTCCCCTACCTCTCCCTCTTTCTGCTCCCATCCCCTGGCGATCCTATTCCCCATCTATCACTTTTCATTCCTCCTCCCTCCTCCAGTATCACCTCATCCTGCCTGCTAAACCTATTCTGCTCCCCCCTTTTCCCTCCCTCTCTCATGAGCTGTACCCTAATCTATCCCCTCCTATGTCTTCACCTTCCTTTCAGTTTCTCCAGGGACTGCAAGAGTTTCCTCATCTTCACTGTAAAATACCAATGTTTCCACCAAAAAAAGTCCTGCTTCCTGAACTCTAGATGCACCAGAACCATCCTTCTCCTCCTTTCAGGTCCTGCTTATCTGCACCCTCCCTCTGACCACAACCAAATCAAAAGCAATAAATATATAAATATTGTTCACCTCAATGTGCAAAGCCTTCACGCTAAGAATGATGCCTTTCAGGCCTCAGTCAAAGGCAATAACTTCAACATAATAGCACTCTCCGAGACCTGGCTCTCAGATAAAATCTCCAGCCATGAACTAGAACTGGATTGCTTCATTTCCCTCAGAAAAAACAGGTCCAGAAGAAAGGGTGGGGGCTGCCTGTATCTGTGTCAAAGAAATTCTCCTTTACAGAATTTAGTCCCGATGTAAAATTCAACATGCTCGAGTCCCTCTCCATCCACTTACTTCTAGTGAAGAACAAAACACTTACCATATCCACTGCCTATCTCCCTCCTGGAACTCCCCCATCTGATCTTTAATCCCTGCTAGCCATTAAGAATTCTTTTCCTTTCAACAGGGAATGGATTCTACTCAGGGATTTCAATATAAATTGGACCTCCAGTCAGTCAGACACTGCTAAATCTGTCGTCTCAGGCCTAGGGTCATATCAACTTATCAACACCCTGACAAGGACAAACTATTGTATAAAACTGGCTCATAGTTGGTCATCGATTGGATCACTGTCTCGAACCCCTCCAGAATCTCTTGATGCGAGTACCCTACCAGATTGCATAAGCGACCATTGCACCACCTATTGCCACTGGACTGCAAAATCCCCTAAACTCCCTCCCAATTTAATTTACGCAAGATGTTTAAATGACAACGTACTTAAGGACATCACCCAAACCTTTCATCAAATTCGCTGGTCATTCACCTCAGCCTTGTCCAACATTGATGCTGTCCTAGATTGTTTCTCGGCTATCATCAATGGAGTATGCGACAAATTTGTCCCCTTAAAAAGATCAGGGTTCAGGGCTGCATTTGCGAATGAGTTACCCCTGACATCCTTAAATTAATGAGGCAGAGAGACAAGGCCTGGACAAAACACAGGAAGCACAAGGACCCCGCCCAGTAACACTGTACAAAGCTCTGCACAACAAGTGCAAAATGGCTGTCAGGACTGCCAAGGTCAACTTTCTCCACGATAAACAGCTTGAGGAAAATGCTAATCCCAGACAACTCTGAGGCACCTTGAATAACCTCCTTGGCAGGGTCAGAAAAGCTGAACCCATCACCCTCAAGCAAGGAGACAAGCTCACAAATGACCCCTCAGATGTAGCTAATATATTTGATTCATTCTTCAGGGATCTAGACAAATACAAACACCCCCTCCCACACAGTCTCAGCTAAAACACCTCCCACTCCCCTCCATGCCACACCCCAGTTCCAATCTCAAGTTCTACTTCGGGCATTGTCACCCTCTGACACTGTTAAGCTCATTCATTCAAATAACCCCAGACCTAGTAAGGGGGCAGATGGGATTGATTTCAAAATTCTTAAGCTTGCCATTGCCCCGCTAGCAGTCCCCCTTACTAACATCATAAATCTTTCTTTCTGCACTGGCTCCTTTCCATGCATCTGGAAAATGGCCATAGTCAAAACTCTGTTTAAGTCAGGTACGAAGAACTAGGTAGGAAACTACTGGCCAATCTCTCTTCTTGCTCCTGTCTCCAAGATACTGGAAAAAGTAGTACATTTTCAGGTCATCTCCTTTCTAAACAGCTATAACATTCTTACGGATGCCCAACATGGTTTCAGAATTGCCCACAGCACTGAGACTGCTTTAGTTAAGTTCAGCAGGGATATCTATGGAGCCATAGACAACAGCCTTTACACAGGCTTGGTTTTTGTAGACTTGACTAAGGCTTTTGATCTTGTCAACCATGATTTGCTACTGAACACCCTATCTGACCTCTGTTTCTCTAATAATGTGGTTAAATGGATTGGGAACTATTTCTCCCACAGAACACAGATGACCTCTGTGGAAGGGCTGCTCTCCCCGGAATGCCCCATTAAATACGTGGTTCCCCAGGGCTCTTTCCTGGGTCCCCTCCTTTTCACCTTGTTTATTAATAAACTCCCTGAAATCTGTAACAACAATAAAATGGTCTTCTACGCAGATGATGCTGCACTGTACTGCAGCAATAGGAACCCTGACAAGATGCTTGCCAGCCTCCAATCTGATTTCCAGAACCTGCATTCATGGTTCATCAATAAAGGCATGGTTCTAAACTCTAAAAAACATGGAATACATGGTTTTCTCCTGTCCCAGAAAAACCTACAACCTAACACAAACCCTCTCTGATAACCATAGTAATTGCACAGAGCAAGTCCCCGAATTTAAATACCTTGGTCTTCTGCTTGATCCCCACCTGTCTTTCAACCTTCGCATTTCTAACATCATAAATAAGGTTCACATGAGGCTGGGGTTGCTTCACAGGATCTGTAAATTTTTAGTCCCTGAATCTAGACTCCATCTAGCAAGCTCCATTCTCATACCACTTCTGGATGATGGATCCATCGTGTAGGCCCCCCTCCGCCACTTCTCAACTCTTCCTTAAACTTAGATCTAGCTACAATAATATCATCCGATTTGTCACCGGACTTCCCTGGAAAACTCACCACTGCACCCTATACAAAGCTATTGATTGGCTCCCTCTTGAGGGACGTTTCACCCACAAAGAACTGTCTTTCCTCCATAAAGTTCACCTGAACAAACTACCACTGAGTGTGACTCCACTCTTCCCCAAATCTGCTCCTGCCCACCAAACCAGAGGAGCCTCTAGCAGTGTTTTCAACATCCCATTTTTCCACACATAGAAACATAGAATTTGATGACAGAAAAGGACCGCTTGGTCCACCTAGCCTGCCCATTTCCCTACCTAATGGATAAGCTGCAGATCCTAGTTAACCAACAGCCTGCTTCATCCTACCCCCTCTAGAATTGCCTTATGTGTGTCCCATGCAGTCTTGAATTCCCCCACCATTTCTGACTGAACGACCTCCTCAGGAAGGCTTTTCCATGCATCCACAACCCTCTCTGTGAAAAAATACTTCCTCACATTACCTCTGAGCCGTCCCCACTCTAACTTCAAATTGTGCCCCATTGTTCTTGCACATCTCTTTTCCTGAAAGATGCTACCCTCTTGGACTTTGTTGATTCCCTTGAAGTACTTGAAGTTTCTGTCATGTCCTCCCTCTCCCTCATTTCCTCGAGGGTGTACATATTAAGCTGCTTTAGTCTCTCTTTGCATGTCTTCTGGTGCAGACGCTGCACCATTTTGGTTGCCCTTGTCAGGACAGCCTCCACCCTGTCTATGTCTTTGCGGAGATGGGGTATCCAAAACTGCACGCAGTACTCCAGATGGGGCCTCATCAGCTGTCTGTACAGAGGAATAACGACTTCCTGTTTTCTACTGGTGATACCTCTCCCTATCCATCCCAGTATCCCCCCAGCCCTCCTTACTGCCTTCTCACATTGCTTGTCCACCTTTAGGTCATCTGATATAACTACCCCCAGGTCTTTTTCCGTTTTTGTTGTTGTTAGTATCTCATGCCCCAGTGTGTACTCTTCCCCTGGATTTTTATTTCCTAGGTGTATTACTTTGCATTTCTTTGCATTGAATCTAAGCTGCCATACATTTGACCATTCTTCCAACTTTGCCAAGTCCCTTCTCATCCTTTCCATCCCACCTTGTGTATCAACCCTGTTGCAGATCTTTGTGTCATCTGCAAAGAGACATACTTTTCCTTCCAGTCCCTCTGCAGTGTCACTTATAAAGACATTAAAAAGGACTGGACCCAGTACGGAACCCTGTGGTACCACACCAGTAACCCCCCTTTCTTCACTGTGGACTCTGTTCATTATTACCCTCTGTGTCCTTTTACCCAGCCAGTGTTTTACCTAGGCTACCACCCTGGGACTCACTCCCAGACTGGCTAATTTGTTCATTAATCTTTTGTGCGGGACTGTGTCAAATGCCTTGCTAAAGTCTAGGTAGGCCATGTCCACAGCCCCTCCCTGGTCCACTACATTGGTCACCCAGTCAAAGAAATTGATTAGATTCATCTGACATGACCTTCCCGCTGTGAATCCATGATGCCTTGGGTCCTGTGCCCCACTGGCATCTAGGTACTCAACAGTTCTTTCCTTCAGAAATGATTCCATCATTTTCCCTACCACTGAGGTCAAGCTGACAGGTCTGTAGTTTCCTGCCTCTGTCTTGCTCCCACTTTTGTGAAGGGGAATCACATCCACCCGCCTTCAGTCCTCAGGTATCATACCATCCTCCCATGATTTGTTAAAAAGGGTAGTCAGTGGTGTTACTAGTTCTCTACTTAGTTATTTTAGAATTCTGGGATGAATCTCATCAGACCCTATTGCTTTGTCCACCTTCGGTTTTAGTACTTTCATAACCCTTTCTTCTGTGAAAGGACTGATATCAACCCCCCTATCCAGAGTGCTTCTGTTGACTGGATTAGGTACCTCTTCCTTTGTGAATACTGAACAGAAGTATTATTCAGTATCCCTGCTTTTTCACTGTCCCTCTCTGCCCATCCACCCTCCTCTTTATTCAGCCTCAGTATCTCTCCCTTTGTCTTTCTTTGCTCCCTAATGTACCTATAAAAGGTTTTATCCCCCTTCTTAACTGAGCTGGCTGTCTTTTCCTCGGTTTGGACCTTTGCTATTCTGACTGCCTTCCCTGCTTCCTTCTGCTTTAACTGGTACAGTTTTCAGTCCTGCTCCTTCTGTGTTTCATTATACATCCTGAATGCTGTCTTTTTCTCCCTAACCTTCCTCGCCACTTCTTTTGAGAACCATAGTGTTTTTTTCTTTCATTTTGATTTGTGTATTTGCTTCACACAAAGGCTTGTTGCCTCTGTGATGGCAGATTTGTTGTTTCCCCATTGTTGCTCCACCCCTCCTTCTTGCCTGTTTGCTAGTGCTTTTCTAAGGCACACTCCCATTTTGACAAAATCAGCCCTCCTGAAGTCCAATACCTTCGCTTTTGTATGACTTGACTCTACAGCTGAGTTTATTGTGAACCACACTGTTTGGTGGTCACTTGTTCCCAGATGGCTACCCACTTCTAGATCTGAGATCCTCTCTTCTTCCCCATTTGAGAGTACTAGGTCTAAGATTGCTCCCTCCCGAGTTGGATCCAACACTAGCTGTTTGAGGCATGCCCCCAGTAGGGCATTGAGAATGGCTCTGCTCTTGGATGTGGCTGCAGCAAAGGTACTCCAGTTAACATCTGGCATATTCAGGTCCCCCATCAGCAATATCTCCCCTTTCTCTGCCATCCTAAGGATGCCTTCTATCATTTCCTTGTCCATTTCCTCCCCCTGAGATGGGGGTCTGTATACAACCCCTGTGCAGATTGTGGTGCCATTTCCAGTCTCCAGGGTGACTCACAGCGGCTCCTCTCCTCCCTGTTTATCCTTTAGTTCCTTTGCTTTGATCCCTTCCCTTACATAGAGAGCTACTCCTCCTCTGCTTCTACCCTCCCAGTCCCTCCAATAGATTGTGTATCCTGGTATGTTGACATCCCGGTCATGGTTCTCTGTGTACCATGTTTCTGTCACTGCCATGATATCCAGACATCCCTCTTCCATCAAGGCCACCAATTCAGGGAGCTTGTTACCTAGACGATGGGCATTGGCATTCATTACCCTTGATTTTTTGATGGCCTTACCCCTTTTTGCCCCATCCCTGTCCTTACTGCCTTTGTCTTTTTCTCCATTTACCTCTGCCCTTCTCCCTATCGACTTCTCTAGCTTGGTGTTTACCTCACTACTACCCTGATTTTTTTTGGGGGGGGGGAACTAGGATTTTTCTTCTTCTTTTCAGTGCCTCCCCCCTTGGCTAGTCTAAATGCTTGCTAATGAAGCATTTAAACTATCGCCTAGGATCCTGGTTCCCCTCATGGACAGATGTAGACCATTGCGCCAGTATAGGCCTGCATCCCTCCAGGTGAACCCCCAGTCCCCAATGAAGTCATCTGAACTTTGCACCAGTTTTTCAACCACTGATTTAATCCCATGGTGCAGAGCACCCTAGCCTCACCCATACCATAGACAGGCTGCACCTCCGAGAAGGTTACCGTGCGTACTACTTGTCTAAGGCCCCTCCCCAACTCCACAAACTCCTTCTGCACTGCTCTGATCCCTTTTCCAGCCAGGTCATTTGTCCCTAGGTGGACAATGACATACAGCTCCCTCCCCCGTGCAGCTGCTCTCGCGATCCTGAGGATTCGCTCCCTGTCCCTCCAAGTCATGGCATCAGGCAGGCACCTTTCCTCCCTCTTCCCTCCCTCCCCCAGTTCTACCCTCCTAATAATAGAGTCCCCCACCATACCTCACTTGCACAAAATTCCATTTCTTATAAGGGCACAAAACAGTACAATTTTCTCCCCCATGACTGCCTTGCCTGCAGCACTATTGCAACACTATACATGCCTTTCAAAGGTCCCTCTCAAGCCACCTCCAAGTAAAACTCACATGCACTTGTTCTTCTAATATCGGCCAATTCTAACTCTGCTCTTTAATGTCCCCCCTTCCACTTCCACCCCTTTTTCTCTCCCCTGCTGTTTTCTCCCATCCTCCACCCTCCTCTCCTCCCTCTTTTCCTGCACCCTTCCTCCCACCCCACTCCTGTTTTCCCTTCCTCTTTATTTCTTTTGATTATGTTTATGCAAATGACTCAAAATGCTTTTGTAAGTTATGTTCTGTAAATTATTACTTTACCTTGCACTTTCCTTCTCTCATGCCTGTAAATAAGTTCCTGTGTATAAGATATTACCTCTGCCTTTATGTAGATCTGCAACTGTATACTGCATAGTGTTTCTTGTGTATCTCTGTAATTTCATGTACAGCTGGACATTTGTGAAAATGGGCATTTTTGCTCACATACTCCAGTATAAAATAAAACTGATTGATGTACACCATTCCCATTTCCTCTCATATAGAGAGTTCTAGTCAAGTTGAGAGCCTGGTCTGCCTCCCTAAATCTGGTGGCTCTGTACTGGCCCAGACAAATGTGATTCCCTCTGCTTCAGAAATTGGCAGTGGAACCCCTATCTCCCTGCCTCTGTGAGCTGGACTTCTTTTGCAAGAGCAGGGTTCTCTAATCCATCTGGATCTTCAATCCTTGCACTCCCATGCCTGGCTTCTAAGCACATAGAGCTCTCCCGCTTATGGGTTTCCCCAGTGGTTGCAGCTCTTCTGTTGGTGGCTTATAAGTCATCTACTTGGCACACCTACTTTCAAAAATGGAAACAGTTTTCTGTTTGACGTGCTTCCCATTAGCCTGAACACTTTACATGGCCAGTCAAACTGATAATGAACTACCTCCTGTGCTTTATGGACGTGTGCCTCGGGTATTCCTCTATTAAGTTCTGCCAGGCTGCGGTATCAACTTTCCATGCCCTCACCAATGGCAAGATGGTGGCCCAGCTTTAGGTTTCTCATAGGTTCCTTGAAGGTATTGTGCTTCTGCACCCCCTGGTCTGTAATGCGGTTCTGGTGTGGGATTTTAATTCAGTTCTGGAGACCCTTACTGTGATCCCTTTGAGCCTGCTACTATTTGTGAGCTGCACTTCCTGTCATAGAAGACATTGTTCCTAGTGGCTATGACATCTGCTAGATATAATTTTAAATCACATGCTCTGGTTGCAGTGCCTCCTTTTCTTATTTTCCACAAGGACTGGGTTACCTTGCATAGCAATCATCATTTTCTGCCAAAGGTCTTTTCTGAGCAAACACTAAGTCAGACTATTGACCTACTAGTTTACTTTTTGACTCCCATGGATAGGGGAATGTCATTTCCACATGCTTGACATCTTTCGGATGTTACATTGGTACCTTGATCACACCTAAGGGTTGTAGAAAATCCGCACAGCTCTTTGTGGCTTTCACCCCTTAGGATGGTGGGCTTCCCTATTCCTAAGCAGAGTTTTTCCAAATGGTTGGCCTGCTGCATTTTTTTCTGCTACCAGAAGTGCAGTAAGCAGTTTCCTGGACCTGCCCATGCTCATTCCACCTGCGGGATGGCTATTTCTGTGGCTTGTTTTCACAGTGTATCTGTTGGTGATGTATGCAGCTGCCATTTGGCACACTGTGCATACATTCATTAAGCATTACAGTATGAACATCGCCTCTCATAGATGTACCAGATTTGACTTTACTGTCCTGCAAGGCCTCCTTACTCAGGGTCCATAGATCTTTTCTTCCTCCTTTGGTGCTTTGATACTGCTTGGGAATCGTTCCATGATGTGGCTCAATGGAGGGAGATATCCTTGAAGAAGATAGAACAGTTACTTCCTATAACAGTAGATCTTTAAGAGAATCTCCTTGATTGGACGACTGCTCTCCCTCCCTCCCTCCCTCCTTTTCAGCTGCTGGGTGATTATCCTGTCTACTTTCGCGTGCTCCTTCTGTTCTTTTGCCTGAATTCAGCATATTTACTCAGGTTTCCGTATCCTCACCTGTGTGCGTGTTGGTCCTGGGTGCTTCGGTCTCTGCTGGTCTGATTCTCTCTGAGCTCGTCTCCAGAGGGGAATGTATTCATGATGGGGACATCCACGTTATATAGGTGGTGATGATGCACATCGATGTGGGCAGCCCCAACTAGAAAAAGTTTCTGGGTGGTCCTGACGCTGACGGCTTACTGTTCCATGGTGTGGCTCAATAGAGGAGATTCTCTCGAAGATCTGCTGTTAGGCTAACTGATTATTCTTTCTCTCCCTAGGGGTCCTGGTGTGTGCACGCACACACATGCGCATACGTATGCGAGCACGCACACACACACACACACTGAGATATCCCTGCACTACAACTGCTCAGACTTTCTTGTGAATAAATGCATTTTATTAAATCAAAAAATAAGGATGATGTAAGAAAGATTAATGGAAATAGTACCACTGTTTTGTGATAAAATCACTTCATCAGGGTACCACAATTATGATAACAGTAATTAAAGGGGCCCGCTCTGCTCTACCCTGCAGTAGTGCTGCAGGCTTAGAGGTCCTGATTAAACAAACTGTATTAAAAGGAAATTTGTTTTATTTACTTGTTTGGAATCTTAGTTTTTATCTGGCGGATCCTGCAACCTTCTGACCCCCCCCCATGCCAGCCAACTGTTCATCCCACTGTCCCCTGTGGCCAGACCTCTGATGATGCAAATGCCAGGCTAAGCCCCAGGGATGTTTTTGTGCCTTGTAGAACACTTTAATAGTAACAATATAATAATGCGCATTATCACATTTATTTGGCTCGTACCAATCAGCTGATTATCAATGTCTACTTGTTGGACTACAGTGCCCATTCAAATGGAGTTACGTATGATTGCTTTTGTAGTGTAATGTGCTTTGCCCTCTTATCCACTTCCTTTATACTGTTACACTGTTGTAAGGTTTTGTTATTTGCATATTTTTAAATGTGTTACTTTCACTTTAATTCTGCGTTGCTTCTGAAAATAGGCAGTTTTTGTATAGGAAACAAAAACTAAATAATCATGAGAAAGGGAAAAAAAGACATTTTGTACTCTCTGGAAGTTATGATTGTGGCATTGTAAAGAATGCTTTTCTGTTTTGCAGACTTCAGGTGAAGCAGAGTATATCAATGATTCTCTTTCTCTTCCGGGTGAACTGTATGCAACTTTCGTTTTGAGCACAGAAGGCAATGCTTCCATTGAAAGCATTGATACTACTGCTGCCATGAAGGTCCCTGGAGCTGTGTCGGTATGTAATTTTTTAGTCTATTTTTGTCTGATTTAAAAATGGATATATTCAGTACTAGTAAATTGGTACATTAGAGAGCCTTTCTGCTTAAGCCCTGAGCTGTGTTCTAATGCAAGACATGTTGAATGACTTCTTTTGCTCGGTACCTACTAGGGAGAACAACAGGTGCTTTCTAGAGGGTGGGATGAAGATATCCAATAGAGGGGTCCCAGAAATAAGGGTTGGTTCAGAAATATACTAGCAAAACAGTCAGAAAAGGGTTAGCAGCCATCAAGGTAAACAAGGCCCCGGGACTGGATGGAATGCATCCAAGGGTACTAAGGGAACTGACATTAGTGGTAGCCAAATCTCTGGTGGGGCTATTCAATAGCACGTTGCAACAAGGGATGGTTTACAAGGACTGGAGAATGGCAGATGTACTGTAATTCCGCTGCAAAAGGGATGGGAAAAGGAGCAGCCAGCAAACTACAAGCCTGTTAACCTTACATCCAAGGTAGGAAAATTGATGAAGACACTAGTCAAAGAGGACCTAGTGGAATATCTGGAGAAAAGTGGGCTTCAGGATCGTAAGTATAGGTAGTAGTATGTGTTCATGGCAGGGAGGTCTTGTCAGACCAACCTGATGGTATTCTTTGACTGTGTAACCAGGGAAGTAGACCAGGAGCATCCAGTAGACTTCTCTATTTTGACTTCAGCAAGGCATTCAGTTCAGTGCCACATAGAAGACTGCTGAAGAAGATGGAAAATCTGGGAACACCTAATGAAACAGAAAGGTGGCTAGGGAGTTACCAGTAGTTGTTGAGACAGCAGAGTGTTGTGGTGAATGGGATCAGATTGGTAGAAGGAGAGGTCATAAGCAGAGTACCACAGGGATCTGTCCTGGGCCCAGTCCTCTTCATTCCGTTCATCAGTGACATGGGAGAGGGAATCCAGAAAAGGCTGTGTCTGTTTGCAGATTACACTAAACTATGTGGTACAAGTGACAGTGTGGAAGGAATAAGGGAATTGCAGAGGAATTTTCAGAAACTGGATAATCTGTCCAAAGTACGGCAACTGAAATTCAATGCCAAGAAATGCAGTGATGCACTTAGAGAACAAGAAATCCAAAACAAGATTGGATGGGAGAGGTTCAGCTGGAGACAGCATCAAAGAAAAGGGACCTAGGAGTCATCATTAGTAACTCCCTTAAACAAACCAGCCAATATAACAAGGCCTTCAGCAAGGCTACCAGGATGTTGAGGTGCATTGGGAGAGGGTTCAACAGTAGAAGGCAGGAGGTACTGTTAGTATTATGTAGGTCACTGGAAAGGTCCCCACCTAAAAAAAAAAAAAAGGATAGGAACAGGCTAGAGATGGTACAATGTAAGGTTAGGTGACCAAGATGACTCAGGGCCAGGAAGACAGATCTTAGGGGGACCGGCTAAAGGCACTGGAGATGTATTCATGTGAAACCAGACAAGAGAGGGGGGACTTGATAGAAGTCTTCAAGTTCCTGAAAGAAATAAACATAGTGAACTGTGAAGAGCTGTTTACCAGAAACAGAGAAGCTAGTACATGGGGTCCTGATTAGAGGGTAAGGGGGGTCCAATAGGATAATATGGGCAAACTAGGTGGACCGTTGGCCTTTTCTTCCATCATGTTTCTGTATCTGAGAAGTTAGACTTGGATGCAGCTGAGTATACAATATCTGTATCATTTCTAATAATAGTCCTGTTTCTATTAGTAGTACAAGAAGTAAAATGTTTTTATTCATATTAAAGTATGAACAAAGGATGAACTCGATTGAGACGGAGCTCATTTACAACAAGATCCCACAGTTTTAAGTTATAAGGTAGCACAATATTAAAATTCAGTATATTCAAAAAATAATTTTCAAAGAAAATCAAACAATAAAGTTTAACACAGCAAAATAAAAAGGTATGTGTAAAAAATGAAATAATTACAAATAAACCAAGAATTAGAAATGTCTGGCAGCAACAAGGTTCTTTAGCTTTGTTATCAAGCCAGGTTTTTATCTCACCCCATCTTATCTTGCCAGATACTGGTCTCAGGGTATGTGGAATACTATTCCAAGCCACTGGCCCTAGACAGAAAAGTGAAGTTCTACCTATTTCCAAATTGCATTTAGGGACCACTAGATGCAGGCCTGTTGCTGATCTTAAAGAGTCCTTTTTCTGTCTGTGGGCGATATTGGCTGATATGTACTCTGGGAGTTACCATCTGATACCTTTACACATAAGGAGGCAGTATAGTGCAGTGGTTTAGGGCACTGAGCTGCAAACCAAGAGACATGGGTTTGAATCCTACAGCCCCATTGCGTACTGTGTGACCCTGAGCAAGTCACTTTTAACTTCCTTTTGTTCCCAGGTCGCACCTGGAAACAAGCTTCATCTTGGTGTGTCTTTCTTGGTTAAATAATTTCCCCTAAACCTATAAGTGAGAGGATGTGTTCAATCCTCTGGTCACTCAACCTTTGCCATCGTAAGTCGGCATATAGTTGGCAACTACGGGCCATGTGGGGAGCACCAAGTCTGTAGTGGGCAAGCCTATTATAACAGACATTGAGTCTCACTAACTCCCTCCTGGCTGCACCGGAGTATATGATGTCCCCATAATTGAAAACTGGCAGGGCCATTGTATTCACTACCCGTCTTCTGAGACATACACAGTTTTGCCCGATATAGGGCACCTAATCACTTGCCAGTGTTGTTCAACTGCTTCTCTATAGGGACATCTCATCTCAGACCAGTGTCAAGCCACAGTCCCAAATATCTGTATGAATGAACCTGTTGAATCACAGTGCCATCTTCTGTTTTAATACTCAAAACCAGTTCTTTTCTTACTTTGGTCAAATAATAAAGTTTTAGTTTTTCTAGAACTGAGGACTAACTTATAATTTTTGAAAAAATGTGTATTTCGTTAAAAGCACATTGAAGCTTACTTTGAATTGTATCTATAGAGGTATCAGATGTGTATATGATCATATCATCTGCATATACATAGTATGAGATTGATGGATCTGTGAAACTCAAGTTGTTCATATATACAAATATATATATATATTAAATAGCAGTGGGCCCAATATAGAGCCCTGCGGAACTCCAGTATAATTGGTGTAAGGTGGGATGAGTAGTTGCCTATAGAAACTGTTTCCTTTCCTTAAAGTTGGATTTGAATCACTTAGTACAACCTCCAGCCATGCCTATTGAAGTCAGCCTCGACAGGGGAACATCAGGTCTAAGGTATCAAATGCTTTTGAAAGATCCACAAAGATAGCTCCCATTGATGTCCTGCTGTCCAGGGTGAGCTGGATGTCACTGACCACTTTTACAAGGGTGGAGGTTGTACTGTGGTTCTGTTTGAAGCCTGATTGGAATTTGTTTATTCTATGTTGGAATTCTATGTAGTACTTTAATTGGACTGAAATTATTTTTTTTTTAAATGTTTGAAACTTGGGGGAAGAAGGATATTGGGCAGTAGTTCCCCAACTCTGATTTCTGCCCTGATTTAAAAATGGGGACTACTTTTGAGTGCTTCCAAACTTCTGGAAATTCTCCTGATCTTCCTGGACTGCAGTCTCCACCGCTCATTCACACTAATGGGATAGTGCTGGAGGCATAGGACCAAGTGGGAGCCAAAAATTCTCAAAAGGGTCGGTGCCGAGACAGGACGATGCATGCGCGACACCGCGAGACTAGCTCGAGCCTGTGTAGGCTATCTCGGTGTTGACCCTCCAACTGCCTCAGTTCCTTTTCTCCTGCCATCGAGTGCGCTTAAATGTCGATGTCACTCGTCTGCCAGAGTCAAAGTTTTTGTCAATACAACAGCAGCATTAAGCTGTTCAGTATTCATTTAAATTAGCATTTTAATATTATTTTCTTAGTTTAAGAAGAAGTAAAAAAAGATTATGAAGAAGAAGAAGAAAAGGAAACCACCTGCCATCAACGGAGTCATCCTTAGAAGGTAGCGGTAATGGTAGGAAGACTTTGTTTGAAAGGTGTTATGGCAGAGGGGCTGTGTCTGGTCCACTGCCCTTTGCGAAGGGACGACCATGGGCAGTTCTTTGCTCAAGGGGAGGACAGTCCGCTGAAGCACAAAACTGGTGGTTCTGGGGATCCAGCTCCACTTGACCTCAAGCTCTTCTTCCTCCTTGGGGCAAGAAGAATCGGTACCACTCAAGGTCACCGTCTGGTATGTCTGCGCAGGGATTGTCGATGGTGAGGGGTGGAAGGCCTGAACTGACTTTGGTGGGTTCCCCTTGGCCCTGCTCTTAACGGCCACCTTCTTCGACACCGGATTCCATTTCTGTTCTCGATGTAGTTTCGGTGAGCAGTTTCACTTTTGGGCTGCTCCTTTGGAGCAGGGGATTAGAATTCTGTCCAGTTTTCCTGACCAGTTTTCCTGGTTCTGGGACCTCCAGGGCCTCGGAGCCGCTGGACCGGGGCTGGGCCGATTGGGTCAGGATGTGCGTGGTGCCATCTCTGGTGCCTTCACCATCGCGTTGACCCCTCATGCCTACCCCCTTCCCTTTTTTTCCATGCAGGGGCCGGCACAGGTACTTTTTTTCCTTATCCCCTTTTCCTTAGGATCTCTGGGTGCCATTGGCACCACTGGCATTGCTGCTGACGCAACTGCTGGACCACACAGTGCCATGGACGGTGCCAGTGGTGCCGTGTGGCACCGTGGTTGGTGCCACTGATGTCGTTGGTGCTGTTCGTACCATGTGGCACTGTGGATGGCACCATTGGTGTTGTGTGGCATCGTGGATGGCACCGTTGGTGCCTTCAGCACTGCACGGCGCCATTGGTGCCATCAGTGCCACGTGGCACCATGGACAGAGCTGTTGGCACTGCGCGACACTGCAGGTGGTGCCTCTGGTGCCAGATGGCTCTGTGGATGGTACCACAGGTATCCAGTGCCGCGGATGGCGCCGCAGGTGATGGCGGTGCCACGAATGGTGCCAGTTGGTACTGTCCAGCAGGTGGCAAGGTTTTCCTTCCATGGACCTCTTCTTCCGTGAAAGTTGTTACGAGGAGTTTTCCGCGGAATTAAGTTCCGTTTTGTGGAGTATTTCCGCAGATCCTAGTGGGTGGAGGTCCGTATGGGATCCTGTGTCATTCCGGTGGTTTTCCGCTGGTGGGACTCTTGTTCTGCCCTATTCTGCCCGGCACAGTTTTGCATTCCGCTTGGCACTTGGTTGGCTTCTTAAGTGGCGTTGAGCTCCTCGACACCTTTCCTGGTGGCAGAATCTCTAGTGATTCTGACCTAGACCTCCTTTTGGAGGTCCTTCTGGGATAGAAGTGCATCTGGATGAGTCTCTCCTTGTCCTACTTGTTGGTGATACAGTGGATGACTCATTTTAGAAACTGGAGGGTAAGCCTTCTCTATCAGCTGAGTCTGTGATGGAAGTTCTTCTTTTGAGTTCTTCCTCAGCGATATGGGGTCCACCTTAACATCTTGGACTTATTCCGTGTACCAAACAGTTCTGTATCTGGACTCTTTTACATCATGTGGAACACGCTAATTCAGTGGTCGGGAGCCTTCTGGACTCTTCTGCACCTTTTAGAGGGGTATATAGCCCCCCTGTGATATTGCCTCTTTGGTGGCTTCATCGGCAATGGGTGATTAACATCTCCTCAGCTGTGATTTTTGGTCGGGTCCCTGTTTCAAGGCTTCCCCTGTCCCTCAGATGGACGACATCTTTGTCATTCTTGTGTCAGGTAGTTCTTTCAGGGTAGAAGCCTGAGAGCCTTGTCAGGATCTAACTAATTGTTAAAAATATATATATATATATATATATATATATATATATATACATACACACACATATATATATATACATACATACACAGACACGCTCACAGCAGAGGGCCTAGCCCGAAACTACCTGATACTATCCTTCTGGATCCAGCACAGGTTCCACCTCAGCTGCCTGAGGTGGTCGTCTCTATACTAGAGTGGACAGCACCTGACGTCTTCTATTTCTTGGAGAGGAGAAGTCCAGCCCAGCGGAGATATGGGTCATCGCTTTTCTCCGAGGGAGATTTGCTCTTAATTTAGAGATGTTCCCTAGACCTAGACAGCAGCCCAGTCTGTTGGTTTTGTTTCTGTAGGCCCTCTTCTCTTGATCAGAGCCTTAGAGCAACAGAAATGACTCCAGGTTCCTACTTCCTTGCTTGCTCCAAGTTAACAGATGGCATGCTCCCTTCTCAACCATAAAGGTCAAGTAGGTCCTTGTTCAAGAGATGGGTTCTTGGTATTCATACCTTCACTTCCTGCACATTGATTCCATGCCTGTCGCTCCAGACTAGACTGTTCGGTAACAATTGCTCAGCTCTCCTCTCCCTTTCCCAGGAAGAGCTTTTCCATGTAGGGGGAAAGTGTTAGTTTCATCTTCCCAGCAGCTCCTTCTCTTAGGAGCTCCCCTAGGCTCCAGGGCAAAGGAGACCTTCTGACACAAAGTTACCCACTTTGAGCAGGTGATGAAACTGTGTTTTTATTTTTTCATCAGCAAGCAATTTAGAACTTTTTTTCCTACTCTCTTTCAGGGAGGCCAAAGCGAGTGGTGCCTCGCCACATTGAGTCACTTCAGTCGTTAAGTGGTCACTTTCAACAAATGGGTCAGTCCAAACTTGGTCCTTTCTGTGTCCCCTTTTGATGCAGATCTGCCCCTGTCTTGCCTCAGAAATCCAGACCCTGGTTTTTCCTGTCGGAATGCTTCTCCGCAGTGGACACGTCCTCCTATATTCTCTCTCTCTCTTCCCTTGAGTTCAGAGACTGCTACTAGAATTGTAGGCAAACAGGGGCAGAATGATTCCTCTTGGAATAAGAAGTTGGGAGGCTCTGGTTCTCCCAGACTGTCATAAGAGGCTTCTAAGTCATGCTTTCGCCTTCCATCAGGAAGACTTAAATGACTAAGTTGCAACCTTTCTCCATTGATAGGCCAACCCCACCTGGATCTCCGATTGCTCACCAAGTAAGGGGTTCAAGTGCCTCTTGGACCTGTTGTTCACAAGCCAGCCATACTTGGTAGTGGGGGTATCCATCTGTGCTTTCTCGGTCTACCTTGAACCAGTAGACTTTACCTCCAGCTCTTTCAGTTAGTAAAACTTTTTGCCTTATCTCCAGAAGGAAGAGAGTGCTCCCTTCACTCTTTGATTGTTTCAGTGGTTCTGTGACTTTCTTCTCAGAATGAAGGGCTACACTCCAGCATTTTTTTGTGTAGCTTCAGCTTGCCTCAGTTGGATCACTTTCTTGCCCTGAGATGTTGTAGGCTAGTTTAGTACCATGTCTTCGACACTATCAATTTTTGGCTTAGACCAGATTGAGAGGCTGGGTTCTCACCACTCTTCTACAGTGGTTGCGGCCTCATGGCGGAGTTTCATTCTGTGTCCATTGCAGTCTTCTGCAAAGTGGTGAGTTGGAGCTCAAGTGCATACGTTTGTAAACACTCTGTTCTGGATCTTCTTTCCAGCTAGCTCTTTTCTCAGTAGGAAACTCCTTGGACGTTCTTTCTGAGTGAGCCCTGTCTCCTACCACCCTACTTTGAATGGGTTGGTTTTAGCTTGGTACTCTCCCATTAGTGTGAATGAGTGGTAGAGACTGCAGTCCAGGAAGATATGGAAATTACATACTTACCGTAATTCTTTATCTTCTTGGATGCAGTCTCTACCACTCATTCACACGCCCACCCACCATCCCCTGGACTCATTTGTTTTGTTTCTTTGGTCTTCAAGGCCTTGTGGTCCCACTGCGAGGGCATTGCTTAATTGATCCTTTTTGCAAGGGTCATCTGGACCTTTAGGATAAGTTATTTTACTTGTTACGCTGCATCTCCTCAGTCGAAAAGGTACTGAGGCAGTTGGAGGGTCGACACCGAGATAGCCTACATAGGCACAGACTAGTCTCACGATGCCACGCATGTGTGGTCCTGTCTCGGCGCCGACCCTTCTGAAAATTTTCGGCTCCCGCTTGGTCCTAGCGGCTCCAGTGCTATCCCATTAGTGTGAATAAGTGGTGAAGATCAAGAATTATGGTAAGTATGTAATTTCCATATCTAAGTAAGAGATTAACAATTTTAGTTTATTACATTAGAATATAATTACATTATATTCCATTACATTAGAAAATAATTTGGCTTCTGAGCCATTTTTGAATTCATTCATACAGTGGTGTCTAGTTTCAGGTTCTGTCATGTCTAGTCATGACAATCAGTGTCCGGAATAGAGACCCATCAATAATATTCAAGGCTAGCACTTTGCACTTCTGTATCTTCTTGCAGTTTGCCAGCTGGCCACTGTCTAGGGCACAACAGACACTGTGCTTGGTGCCAAGGCCTGTGTAGGCCACATGGAGTGGCTAGCTCCAGACCAACCAGAAATAAAAAGTGACTGCACTCAGTCCAGCCATACAGTAGAGGCATACAACACAGATCTACTTCATAGCTATTAGTGTATTGATGCATATATATCACGTACATACCACGTTCAGTGCAAAATGCAAAAAGAGGGGAGACTTCCAGCAAACACCCAGTGCTTATTAGACCATCGTCAGGTCTATATAAACTCATTTTATATTATTTTGAAAATAAATTTGTAGTTTTGCTGTAAATCTGCATTGTATACCTCTGTTGTCAGTCTGAAGCGAGTGCAACCACTTTTTGTTTCTGACTTAACCCTGTGGGTAATATATATTTATAACATTTGTAAACAGTGACACCAAGCATTACAATACACTGTGACTGATAACATCATTAAAGTAGTGTCAGGATATCTTTAGTTATAATGGAACCTTGCATAAGATCTAGGAATGCATATTGCAGTAAATATATTGACAAGAAAACAAAGTGACGATTCAGGTTTTTCTTATACTTGCTTTATTGAGGAATATTGTGCACAATTACATATCACGATAAATTTTGAAAATCCATAGGAAGTACAGCTTTCCAGTGGGTACGAGGTACAAACTACAAGTGTGTAACACAATGTACATTCCTATATGTTTTTTGTTTATTATGAGTAGTGATGGGCGAAGTGGCTAATTAGCTCCATGAGTGATTCAGCTGGAGTGAAGAAGAATTTGCGGAGTGCTCTGCAATGTGAAGTGGAGTACTTCGCATTATAATGGGTAACGTGAAGTCCATTGAAAACAATGACTTTGCGTTACTCCTCCTTCCACTTTGCCTCACTTTGCCTTGTTTTTAAGCTCCAAAGGTGAATTTTGCAGTGATTCATTGGATTTCAGATCACATGGGCTCTAGATTGTTCTGCACAGCCTCAGTTTGGGGTAGTGTGTTTAGGAAGCTGTAGGAGATGATCTGCTTTGAGAGCTCTCTGTGATTCAGACCTTCAAAAAGCTGTTAAAAAGCCTTTTTAAGCCGGCCCGTCGGGCGCAGCTGTTGAATTTCAGGCTATGACGCCAGCAACCCGGGTTCGAACGAGCTTGGCTGCTGGAGGTCAGCCGGGGAAGCAGCTTGAGCATCCTACTTCCACTGCTCGCTGTCTCCAGGGAGGGAAGGGATTGCGACCCGGTGCTGAAGCAACCACTGGTAGAGGCCGGTGGTAGTGCAGCACGTCGGGGTCGTTAGGGGCGGTGCTTGACAGACGTCGGCTCTTGCCTTGACGTCCGGACGTCACGCACCTTAAGAAAGCCAAGAAAATCGCTCGCTGGCCTCCGGATGACGGCTGTCTGTTCCTAAGGGGCTCCAGTGCCTTCCTGGTGCCTCCTATTCCCCAGCAGCATCCGCGGGCCCTAGAAAGTGCGTGTTAGCGATTCCCCGGTGCCTTCCCCTCGGAAGAGAGGGACCCCCCGTGAAGGGATACACCGGGATATCCCGGGGGTTGGCTGCGATCTGGGGATCTGAGGAGGGCCGGGGAAAGGACAGAAGGTTCAGAGGGAACTTGACAGAGCCCAAAGGAGTGAAGGACCAGAGAGCACGGCGGGGGCGGAAAAATAGATTACTCAAAAAAAAAAAAAAAGCCTTTTTGAGTAATTTTGTTTGCTGAAACTTTAGTTCATCGATTATAGGAAATCCTCCTGTGCACATATCATTGAGCGTTTATTGTTTATGTATGGATTTTGAATGTTGATGTACAACAGTCAGTCTTTGTACTGAGAGACAGTGGAAGTGTGCTTTGGGGGAGGGGCGTATCTGTGGTGTAGGTAGTTTAACTTGGAGAAAAAGACAGTGCTTTCTGTTTTGGTGATATTTTTCTTGTATAACTGTGTTGATGTACACACAGTAATATTTTCAATATTTCTTGCCATTTTTTTGCTGATTGTTGTGGCGCAGCAGTGCATAATTTTAGTTTGTTTAAAATATGTGGTTATATTACTGAAGTTTTCAATTTGCTATGCATTACTTAGTGTGCGTGTGAGTATGTGTGTGACACGTGTCATCAAATCAGACACCTTTTATTGTGCCACATAATAATTTCAGCAATGTGACGCTGCTATCCACTGCAGCTGTATGATTTTTGTACTTCTTTGTGGTATCTTTACTGGTTCTAGTACTAGTGACTGTTACTGCAGCAGTGCAGTACACTGCCCCGCCCCCACCCGCGGCCTGCCCCAAAAGGCAAAGGTATTCTTTTCCAGATTTGAAATTATGATGGTGAGCACTGGTTGGGTGTTGTGCCTTTGTGTCTGCATCTCTTCAGTGCACAGCACAATCTTATTCTGTCTGTGCATTTGCATCTCTTTAGGGCCCAATCTCCATCTGTAACTTAAGTCACAGTTGTTTCTTTGGCTTCCCTTCAGAGTACTGGACAGGTGTGGTGTCTTAATTCTGCATGAACATTGTATTCTTTGATATGCATTTTTAAGTCAGGACCATCATGACGAGTCATTCGTGATACAAACCATGTTCTTCATCATCACGGTCACAAATACAGTCACAAATCACGATTCACGATAATTCACAATATGAATCACAACATTAATTTTTTTTCTAGTTACTTGGATGTATTGTAAGCCTGTTTTGTAGTATCTCTCCAGGCTTCACCACCCCACCGTTGTACTCATTGATGCGTGTTTTTAAGTCTGGGAGATTTAAGCTACAGCTCATCGGGGAAGTACAGCCATAGGCATTTGCATTCCCAATACAGTTTCATACTGGTTATCTCACACCATCGACACTGAATCACGTTCTTCATTATCACGGTCACAAATGCAGTCACAAATCACGATTCATGATCATTCACATTACGAATCACAACATTAATATTTTTTCTAGTTACTTGGATGTATTATAAGCCTGTTTTGTAGTATCTCTCCATGCTTCACCACCCCATCATTGTACTCATTAATGTTTGTTTTTAAGTCAGGGAGTTTTGTGCCACACCTCATTGGGGCCCGGGGAAGTACAGCCATAGACATTCACGTTTCTTCATCATCACGGTCACAAATGCAGTCACAAATCATGATTTATGATCATGTCACGAATCACAACATGAATTTTTTTCAATAGTTACTTGTATGTATTGTAAACCTGTTCTGTAGTATCTCTCCATGCTTCACCACCCCACCATTGTACTCATTAATGTTTGTTTTTAAGTCAGGGAGTTGGACAGTGTCTGCAGTACATACACAGACTGGAAAGAAGACTGCACACATGTAGCTTAGCACAGTATACTTGCACTGCTCAGAATACAAAGTGTCACGCATACAGAAGACAACAAAAAAGGGCATAGTTACATACAAGGGTCGGGGATGGAAGACGAATACATTTTACAACACAGCAAGGAAGGTGTTGGGGGGCACATGGTGCGAGGAAAAAAAAAACTAATGTGGGATCCCGTGGTGATCCAGCAGCAGTTCCAGCATGGACATAATTTGCAACTGATGTCCCTCTATGTGATCCAGCCGCTGCTCCACAGCACGCATCCTCTCGTTGTTCTCCTTGACAGCACTTCAGAGAACTGCCAAGTCAGCCTGTGTTACACGCAGTTCTCTGGGGTCCACACGTTTTACAGGCTGACCTGCTGGTGGTGGGGGGGGGGTGCTGGTGGAGCAGCAGGTGCTGCTGTGGCCCTCCTCTTCTTAGGGATGCCGCAATGCACAGCTGCATCCTCTGCCACAGAATGGCCAGCAGGTGCAGGCATGGTCTGTTCTGTGGCAGCCTGCCACTCCAACTGCTGGTGATTGAGCAAATGGGTGTGCTGGCCCCCAGTCCTCAGGTGAGTCCTCCGGGGGCCATGGGGCACCTCCACCTTACATAGGCGGCACTTGACCACACTGCTGTCCCCCCCAACATAGTCAAAAAACTGCCAAACAATGGAGGTGCGGGGAGAACCAGGCACAGGCAGGGGAGGGTCAGATGAACTGGCAGCCGGCTGGTCATGGTGCTGAACAGGGATGGGATCCACACCTGGGCCCAGGGAACAGGCACATCCTGCTCCAGAGGACCTGGTGCTGGACTTAGTGGTGGTGGTGGTGGTGGTTCAACTACCTCAGAGTCAGGACAGGAGGTGGTGCTGGTCCTGCTTCTGGGGGGGGGGGCACTCACAAGTTTTGAGCGGTCCAACAGGAATGGGCACCCATACCCTCCACACATGCGCATGGTACGACACTTACCACTACCATGCTCTCCCAGAGCTGCCCCGTCCCAGACATTCCCTCACCCTAGTCCATCTCTCCTACTGAGCTCCCTCAGTCTGAGCAATCACTACTCACACTGTCACACAACATACACACACACACACACTGACAAACAACTAACTACTTATAAAGGTAAGAAAAATTAAATTTACAGAAAGAACAAATTAAGTAAAAAAGAGTACAGAAAAGACAAAAAAATGTAGCTTTTAAAAAAGCTGTTGGGTCTAAATCAAAGTTTAAATCTCCTCCTTGCTGTGATCTAAAAGTATCAGCAGTCACAAAACACACTACTCTCTCTCCGTCTGCACAGGAGAAAGTAAAAGTGTCTGCTTGAATGACTCACTTTCTTCCTGCCTAGCTAAAGAGCATGTGACTTACAGTACTGTAAGCCATGTGATGTATGGGGGGGGGGCTGCCAAATCTGAAACACCAAGTGGATCACTTAGAATCATAATGAGGAACGCGAAGTCCATTAAAAACAATGACTTCACCTTACTTCACATTGCCATTCCGCCTTAATACGAAGTGGTAATGACAAGGCGGAGTGAGCACATTGCATTGCCAGTGGCAATGCGAAGTGCCCACTTCGCGTTCACTTCGCCGGCATAATTTAAATTCGCAGCATCTCTAATTATGAGGTCCCTGAGAAAGAAACACAGAAAAAGAATAAAAACATTTCTTCTACTACTACTAACAGTAACAGTATGAGGCTTTGTACCGTTTCAGTGGTTCAGTACTCCTTGCTAAGTCTATAAGTGGTGGTGTGGGGAATTCTCATTCTTACTTACAGCTTGAGTATCAGAAGATCCATTATGCTTTCCCTGTCTCATGTTGGCAGCCTGTGCTGAATAGAGTGTTTAGGATCGCTATTCTTCCCCCTCATTCCCTGGTTCTTGGGTTATCTTTGCCGTTAAGCTTGATCTGATCCATCTCTCTATATTTTTTTTGTTCCGTCTTGCATTTGATAAGTTAGTCTTTCCATTTCTGCTATTTCCTCAACTATACCCTTTACATTACCTTCCTACTCCCTATGCTCCTTTCACCCCCACTCCTTCTCCATTCCTCATAGCTGGTCCTCTTCAGGCCTGTCTGCCTTCTCATCCTGTCTCCCCTGCCTCTGGAACCAACTACCTCCTAGCCTTCGAGACTCCCTCTCATTCCCATCCCTCAAGCAGCAAATAAAAATCAGCCCTCCCCCACCCTGCACCTGCCTCCCCTCCCCCGAGCATAATTCTGAAGCTGTTTCTGTCCAATCCAGCTGCTTTGTACATAACTGTAACTGTACAGCTGTATTGATTCTCCCACGCTCAGATCCTCATTGTATACAGATCAAACTTAGTATATTAGTATTGCATTAGTCCTTGCTACTGCTACCTGTTACAGTGATGTCTCTACTGTCTTCAGCTGCTTATATGATGCGATTGTTATTTATTCTCTTATACCTCCTTTCCCCGGGTCGCACCTGGAAACGAGACCCAGCTCAGTGTGCCTTTCCTGGTTATCAACTTTTAAATAAATACATAAAAATAAATAAATACCCTTCCAGTTTGATATTGTAGGCGTATCTGCCTGTAAACATTTCCTAGTTATGGCTTTCCTATTGCTGTGATACAAATATACCAAATATGTAATGAACTTGCTCCCGTTATTGTCGAGGGGGGAGCCCCAGGATTAGGTTCTAGAAACATATCTGTGTAGCAAAAGTGAATAGTCCCTTCGGTCTCTGGGTAACGTTCTCCCACAGTGTTGCTAGGGCAGAGCAGGCATAGAAAATGTGTGTATGAGGCCTGGGTTTTCCTGCTTTGCCTCCAGCATGCTGATGTAACTTTGTTGTCCCATTTAACTTTATGGTTTGGGGTAATAAAATATTTCGTTTTCATTTTCCAGGCATATTCATACCATCTGGGTAATGAGGATGTTTTGAATGAACCTTCCTAAATACTATTCATTTCATTGACTGTTAATGTAAAGCCTGCTTCATGTTCCCATGTAGTAATAACATGTGCCTTGATATACAGTATCCCGGAAATGACTCTTTTCTGTCCCATGGTGTATATTAAGTGTATCAGAGTAGGATCTCCCTGGGCCTGTCCTTCTACCCTCGTGGGTGCTCTTAGCTATACTTCAATATAGTTCCTTAGCTGGAAATATTGAAAGTGGTCTCGGTTGGTCCAGCTAAATTCTTCTTTATATTCCTCAAAGGTGTTGAGGATCACCCCACTGAGCATCTAATCTGGAGATTTTAGCCCTTGGCTTGTCTGTCTACTATACCAGAGGTCTATGCTGCTGGGGGGGGGGGGGGAGTCACAGTCCCAAGCTAACCATTTATATCTCCATAACTGTTCCTTCATCTGGGGGTAGCAAACAAACCATTCTCAAGCTTTAATTGTGACATCCAGGGCATTATACAGGAATTTCCTTCTATCTCTCAGAGCAGTCAGGATATATATGAGAGGTGTAAGAGGCCGCAGTTTTGTTTCTTCTTCTTCTGTGCATTTTCAGTGCACCTGATACGTGGATCATTCCATAGAAATGCCCTTGGATTTGTGTTGCTATCCAGTACTCTTCATGGGTCGGTACGGTCCACTTTCCCCAGGATTTTTTGGCCAAGAGTAGGTTGTTATTGATCCATGGTCTAGCCTTGGCCCATATGAATTTAAAAATTCTCCCAGCCAACTCTTAGTTAAATAGACCAGGGCACAACAAAAAATGTATAGATGTCTGGATAATACATTCATTTGTATTGCTTATATTCTGTCATATAGTGGTAGGGGCATAAGGGACCATCTTTTTATATTGTCTCTTAGTTAGTAGAGGAGGGGGTTATAATTGTCTTGTTATAAGTGAGAGTTCATGATGCATAGGATGATACGGTGGGCACCAAAACTATGAATGGTTTCAGACATGACTGGGACAGAGTGAAGGGCTTAGTGGTTGCTCAGAGAGGTAGTGGTAGGGCAAGGAGTATGGGGTGAATAGTGTGGGTTAAAACCATGGATGGACAATAGTTCCTGAGTGTGTTAGGGTTTTATGGGCAAACTGAATGGACCTTTGATCTTTTTTCTGCCATCATTGTCTGTTTCTATGAAGCCGAGATTATTAATTTCAGTAAAGGCCATTTAATAGGAGAGTGGGCTTGTAAGTCTCTTGGGGGGGTGGGTAGTTGAGGGTGAGGACCTTAGTTTTCATGGAAGTAGTGTGTAACCTGCTAGGGCTGAAATTTCCTCTACCAGGGTCATCACTCGGGGCTTACCGGGTCATAATGTCATACGCTTAATAGCGTACGGCATTATGGCGAATTCCAGACCTGTATGCTGTCCGAGTTGGACCCCCAGAGGTAGAACCTTTACTGGTGGGGTCCAGGGGGCATGGGGGGCGGTGCCCCCCACAGAAAAAAAGATATCTGGGAATCTCGCAATGCGATTGTGCCGCACGGCATTCTGCCGTGCGACATATTGACCCTATGCCCACTCGGGGCAGGATTGTTTCCGGTTTTGTGAGGTAGAGGAGCACTTCATCCACATATAATGTGATGTTATATTCCTGCCTACCCACTGTGACTCCTCATATGTCTTGGTCCAAATGAATCCTTTGAGCCAACGGTTCAAAATACAGGGTGAATTAAGTTGGGGAGATGGGGCAGCCCTGTCTGGTACCATGACCTAGGGCGAAGCTGTGGGACATGTAGACGCTAGCTCAAACAAAAAGCCTGGGGTTCACTATAAAGGGTCTGTATATATTCTACAGATTGTTATGAGAAGCCGAACCTGGCAAGGACTCTATATAGATAGGACCAACAGACCTGATCAAATGCCTGTTCGGCATCTATACTCATCGCCAGGGCTGGTGCTTTAGTATGATTTTGGTAATCTAGGACATGCCGCATTTGTCTCACATTGTCTGCAGCCTGATGACCCATTACAAAGCCTGTCTGCTCTATATTGACTAGTTGCAGTATAATTAATATGAAGATGATTCAATAGGATGGACTTGCTGGGCTTGGGTATCACTGAAATCACTGCTTAGTTCCAGACTGGGGGGGGGGTGGCCTTCTTCTGCTTGCTGTATAAGCTTCCCGTAGCAGCGGTACTGTTTCTTTCTGAAATCTTTTATAAAATTCTGCAGGAAACCCACTGGAAGATCCCCTTCAGACCGCCGCACTTGTGGTAAGAGTCAGAGGACTGTGCTAACTGAAAGTTTTTAGAAAGTGTAGTTCTCCTGTTCGTCAGTGAAGGGTTTGCCTAGTAAGGGCGCAGCAGAGAAAAGCAGCGGTCACAGAGTTACGCTCTTTCAAGTTCAGATTGCCCTCCCAGAACGAGTTCCAATCCTATCTTATAGGCAACAGGACTGATTGACAACAGACACTTCATGTGGGAACAGGAAGGGAGGTAGGGTTCACCAGAAGAAGTCAGAGGTGGGGAAGAGATAGCTTCAAGGGGGTATGGGTAAACAGGGCACCTGGGAGTTGTTAACTGGAGGCTAGAGAATTGGAACACTGCATTGGGGGCTTAGAAATTGAGTTAGTGAGGCAACGATAGGTAGTAGTAAAAAAAGGAATTGGCAGGGGGAGCGGGTAAGGTCTACATACAGGGTGTAACTATGATGGTAGTGGTGCAGTGCAGAGACTGTGGGGCGGCAGTCTTCAGGAAGACCTTCTGGAAATTGCTGTGCTGCCCCATCTGCAGGCACCTCTCTGGGCTGAAGGAGGAGGTTGCAAGACTCAGGGCTGAGTTGGCTTGGGTTAGGAGGACCAACTACCTCACTCGGAGACCACCAAGACCACCTCCACTTCCTCAAAGGATGTCTGAAAGGAGAAGCAGATGGAGAATGATGGGCTCGGGGAGGGTTAGAGTGGTTGGGCATGGGTACCTCCCAAATCCCATACCACTATAGAACTCTTACACCACACTGGCAGGGCTGGACAGTCCCACAGAGGTGCTAAAAGTAGTGGCTGGGACGGATGTAGAGGTCCTCCAGGATAGAGACCTCAAGGGGGTAGCAGGGGACTCAAGAGGAGGAGGAAGCAACTCCTGGTGGGGGATTCCATAGTCCAGGGTGTGGAGTTGGGGGCAGATGGGGGGGTAGAAAGGGAGGCTGAGTGCCTGCTGGGAGGCATGGCTTGGAGTGATGGAGAATGGATCCAGAGGATCGCTATTGTTGCAGCAACGAGTGGGGAACTAGATGTCATTGTCCATCTGGGGACAGATGTCTTGGCTGGGAATGAGGCAAGGCTAGGAAGAGTGCAGAAGGGGTTCAGAGAGTTGGGGAGGGGCCTTGGGCAGGTGGCAATCTTCGTAACCAGGGACTTCCATACATGGTTGAGGAACTGGTGCAGAGAGAAAGATTTTGGCATTATTGGGGACTGGAGACCCACCTGGAGCGATGTAGGCCTGTATAAGGGTGACGGCCTGCATCCATCCAGGAGAGGATCACTGTCCTTAGTAGTTTAAATGCTTCATTAACAAGCATTTAAAGGAGTCAAGGGGAGTGGCGCAAGAAAGCAGGAAGAATCAAACTGCCCAACCCCACAGGTTAATGTAGTCAGCAGGAAAGACCCTAAGGTTGGGAAATTACTAATGGTAGCTAAGCTAGGAAAAGGTAAAGTGGAGGAGAAAAGGAGAATGGGGATTAAAGACAGGAGGAGTAATGAGCGAGGGCATGATGATAAAAGGGGGGATGGCAGGAGGGGGGAGTAGCAAAACATGGAAGGCTATGTTTGCGAATGCTCACAGCCTGGAAAATAAAATACTGGACCTGGTAGCCTTGATGGCAGAGGCTGACCTGAACATTGTCGCTATTATTACTGAAACATGGTATAATGGGAACCATGACTGGGATGTAGCTATACCAGGTTATACTCTATTCAGGAAAGACAAGGATGATAAAAAGGGAGGAGGGATGGCTCTTTATGTCAGGGATGGTCTAAAAGCAGCTGAGGTACAGGGGTTGCGGAAGGGAGTGGAGGACTTGTGGATCACCGTAGGGATGGGCAGTGGCACTGCTATTCATATGGGTGTGAGCTACTGACCTCCAGCACTGGGGGAAGAGTTGGACAAGGTTCTAGTGGAAACCATCCATAAGGTGGCATCTAAAGGAGAAGTGCTGCTGGTAGGGGACTTCAGTTTGCCAGATGTTGATTGGAGCATCCCAGCTGCAGCCGCAGCCAGGAGAAGGGACATACTGGACTCCCTGCAAGGGGCATGTCTCAGACAGCTAGTGCTAGAACTCACCTGTGAGGGTGCAATTTTGGACCTGCTACTCATCAATGGGGACAGAATTGTACATGTCAGGGTGGGCAGACGCCTGGGATCCAGTGATCATTGCACGGTGTAGTTTAATATGAGGACAGTGGTAGAGTCAAGCCACACAAAAATGAGAGTTCTGGATTTCATGAGAGCAGACTTTGCAAAGTTGAGGGTATGTCTCAGGAAAGCCCTAGAAGGGAGGGAGGGAGGACCGGGGGTTGAGGAACAGTGGATCCATCTAAAAGGAGCCATAGTGGAGGCAACAAACCTTTGCATTAGGCAAATAAACAATGGCAAGAGAAAAAGAAAACCACTATGGTTCTCAAAGGAAGTGGCTAGGAAGGTAACAGTGAAAAAGTTGACCACGTGAAAAGAAAGTACAAGGAAACACAGAGGGAGGAGGACAGGGTAGCACATCTGGATAAGCAGAGGGAGGCAAGGAAGGCAGTCAGGAGTACAAAGGCACAAACAGGGAAAAAAATAGTCCAGGCAGTAAAGAAAAGGGACAAGACATTTTATAGGTACGTTAGGGAAAGGAGAAAGACAAGGGTGGGATTGTAAGGCTCAGTGGGGAAGAAGGGGAGTGTGTGCAGAAGGGGATTTGGAAAAAGCAACAGTCCTGAACATATATTTTTGTTCAGTGCTCACAGCAGAGGGAAAAGGTGAGGAACCACAATTAAGTGACAGGAGCAGTAAGAGGAGGGAGGAAGACACCAGCCCATTTATGGAGGAGAGGGTTCTAAAAGAACTCGCAAAACTGAAAGTGGACAAGGCAATGGGACCAGACGGGATACATCCTAGAATATTAAAGGATCTTAGGGAGGTGCTGGCAGCACCACTTGCAGCCCTGTTCAATGAATTGCTGGAAACAGGAGTGGTTCCAAAGGACTGGAGGAGAGCAGATGTAGTCCCTCTACACAGGGGCAGGAGTAGGCAGCAGGTGGGAAACTATATACCAGTCAGCCTGATCTCAGTGGTGGGGAAAATAATAGCGTACAGAATCTGAGGCAGCGTGGATTCACAGCAGGAAGGTCATGTTTAGATTTCTTTGACTGGGTGACCAGGGAAGTAGATCGGGGGGAGCGGTGGATGTGGCCTACTTGGATTTCAGCAAGGCCTTCAACCCTGTTCCACATAAGAGGCTTGCAAATAAGTTGGGCAGTCTGGGAATGGGTCCCAAGGTGGTAAACTGTGTTAAAAATTGGTTGAGGGATAGAGCACAGAGGGTGATGGTAAATGGAGCTGAATCCGAGGAAAGGAGGGTGACCAGCAGGGAGCCACAGGGATCAGTTCTGGGGTCAGTCGGATTTAATGTCTTCATAAGTGGCATTGTGGAGGCACTGGAAGGAAGGGTATGCCTCTTTGCAGATGACACCAAGATCTGCAACAGGGTAAACACTCTGGAAGGGGTGGGAAAGGTGAATAGGAACCTAGGTAAACTAGAGGAATGGGCATGAGTGTGGCAGCTAAGATTCAGTGCAAAGAAGTGCAAAATCATGCATTTGGGGCACAGGAACCCAGGAGAGCCTTGCATGATGGGGGTTGGGGAGAGATACTGATGGTAACCAAACAAGAACGGGATCTGGGGGTAATCATATCAGATGATCTAAAGGTGGTCAAACAATGTGCCAAGGCCATGGGGAGAGCCAGTGGGGTACTGGGGTGCATTGGAAGAGGTATCACCAGCGGTAGAAAGGAAGTGGTGGTGCCACTGTACAAATCACTGGTAAGACCTCAGCTTGAGTACAGTCCTGTTCTCTAGGCTGCATGTCTGTAGCGACATAGACAGGGTGGAGGCAGTTCAGAGAAAGGCAACAAAAATGGTGCAGGGCCCACACCATTTGTCATATGAGGAGAGACTGGAGGACTACAGTATGTATACCCTGGAAGAGAAGAGAGAAAAGCGGGATATGATAGAGACCTTCAAATATCTCAAGGGCATAAATAAAGTACAGGAGGGCAGCATATTTCAGAAAAAGAGATGCACTAGAACAAGGGGTCATGACATGAGGCTGGAAGGGGTAGACTAAGGGGTAACATGAGGAAGTATTTCTTCACAGAAAGGGCAATGGAAGCATGGAACAACCTCCCAGCAAAGGTGGTGGGGGAAAAATAGGTAGGGGAATTCAAAAATGCATGGGATAGACATAGGGGAACCCTATAGATAGGAAAGAGAATAAAGCTGGAGATCAAGTAGGGTATGCATTTTTTGTCAGGAGGCAGAGAAATTGAGCAGACTAGGTGGGCCTTGCGGTCCTTATCTGCTATCAGTTTCTGTGTTTCTATGTTAACCAGGACATTTCCCTGTTTTACTGTTAGCTATGGCTAGTGAGAGTTCCTCTACCCTAATTGGTGCACATAGGGCCTTATTCTGTTCCTGGAAAACTTATGGAAGATTAAGCTGTGTTAAATAATCATCTGTCTGAGTTTAGGAAGTTCCTCCCTTAGCATCATATAGTTTCTCATAGTAATGTTTAAATGTCCCCATTATGCCTTCTATTGTAGTTGCTCTTAATCCTGTACCTTGGTGGGTAACCTTAGCTATGTGTGGTGTGGCCTTCTGTAATCTGCAAGCTAAAATGTTTAAGGTCCTGGGGCCCCCCTCATAATACATTTGTCTGAGATATTTGAGGTTTAACTCTACTTTGTCATCCAGGACAGCATTACATTATTTTTTAAGCTTCAGGAGGTCCCTCCATCGCTGGCAATTTAGTTTAATCTGTTGTTGGCTTTCCAGTTGTTTTATTTGGGATTCCAGTTGTTGTTGCCTTTTCTGCTATTTTCTATGGCTGCAGTGGGTATAGCTCTGCTGATGTCTTGCAAGTACACTTGAGAAAAGGGAGCTTTCTGGATCCCAAATGGACTTGTTTTAGTGGAGGTGAATGGCAATCACTGCACGTTCACTGCACTATTTTGTCTGCTGGTACCGGTGGAACATGGCATTGTCCACCGTGTCCAGGATGGCCACCAGAGTTCTCTGCGCATGCGCAGCAACTCGTGCATGCATACTGGGCTCCAGCAGCCATATTGAAAGTAGCAGACTGTGACGCCGAAGTTCAGTGCGCATGCGTGAGTTGTCACACATGCACACTCTACTCCAGCCACCATCTTGGACACTGCGGACAGTGCCATGTTCCACTGCTCAACTTCAGCCGTACTGGCTCTGGCCAGAACTTATTTTCTTTGCAGTTGCTAGTGTGATAAGGTTACCTCACAGGATTGCTTTTACTGTATCCCATAAGATTCCAGGGCTGACTTTGGGACTAGAGTTATCTTGGACTGTCTCAGAAATTATTTGTGGGATTTGGTCTTTCACCTCTCTTTCCTGCAGAAGGGAGGTGTTAAGCTTCTAAAATGATATGACCTCTCTTGTACCTGAAGATCCAGTTCCAAAATGAATGGGGCTTTGCTTAAAAAGGCTATAGGTCTCACCACACATTTCTTCAGGTGAGTCATGTTCACTTTTGAGAAAAGAAAGACATCTAGTCTTGAGTAGATTTTATGGAAATGGGAGGAGTGGGTTAATCCCTGGGGAAGCCATACAGGAATCGCAAGGCACCCTGCATGCCTAGTTTGGTGAGGAACACTTTCAACTTTTTTGTACCACTACATGTGCTTTTCTGGGTATTTGTGAGGTACTGTCTAGTTGCACGGTGAATGTGAGGTTCAGGTCCCCCCTTCCCTCAACAGACCAGCACCCCCTCTGCATTTTTGGCTGTAAACAACTTTCTGACGAAAGTATAGTCTGCTTCCAGTGGGGCATAGATGGAGATTAAAGTGACCTTTGCTTGTTATACTGTTCTTCGAGTATGATGTATCAGTCTTCTCCACGGAGGATTCAGTTCTAATTAATTTTTTTTTTTTAACAATTGTTCTTTATTCAAGAAGTCCTGGCATAATTGTTGTAAGACTGCCACAGTAATGGCACTTGCTCAATCAAGTGCAGTACATGTGTGTTCACTTAGCAAAGCTGCATGAGAACAGTGCTAGTTTTGTGTTTCTCTCAATTTATAAAATGTGGATCGAGTGTACCATACATGAAACAAAATAACGTTTTTAGATTGAACATAACTTCCTAATTTTAATTTTAGAAAATCAGTTAGCAGTTGACAGGGACCTTTTAAGAAGTGACTTTTTACATTACTTGAAGACTGTTTTATTTTACAGTAAGTGGGACAAATGTAATTTGTCATTGTTCCCAGAAAGTATTCTTGAGGTGCATGAATCTTAAGGCGATTAAAAGAAACTGTCAGAGATTATTCCCATTTCCATCTGCTACTTGTGATTACTCTACTCAGGGTATAAACACCAAGTTCTGTGGGGGTGTTGGGATGAAGTCTATTGAACCTTCAGTACTGATGCACAATTGAGACCACTGTACATTTTCACTGCATAATTAAATTTTTTATTTCATTTTTATTTGCTGGCCAGGGCAGTCTTTTTGTACTTGCACTCATGCACGATGAAGTCCTTGGAGCAATAAAAGTACAGTTCAGTGTAAAATGTCAAACTCTTTATCTGTACAGTAAATACACAAGACAGACAACATCATAACACAATGTAAAAAGTACAACCAAATATGCTTACACATTTAAACACTTAAACAAAGGTATGCAAATATACAGTGCCAAAACTTGTAAATTGCTTAGAGCTGAAGAAGTTCCTTACAATGTGTAAACAGGCATAACTATAATGAATTAACAGGAAGGACGAGGCAGCAATTCTTACCCTAAGTTATGAAACTACACTTTAATTTTCCTTGGGTGTTCTAGACCAAATTGATGTCACCTCTGGGTACTATGTTTAGCACCTTCTCTCTACAGTTAGTCATAATTTTGTGACCATGTAATGCCACCCTGTCAAATGCTTTCATACTGGCCCTGATGTTATGTACTTGAAAACAAGATACAGAATCATTGGTTTCTCCTTTGAGGCACTTAAGAGTAAGCCACAGAATCTGCAGCGCCCTTCTATTCTTTTTTAACTTTATTTTTATTTCATTTGATAAGTGCAGCCAAATAAACTGCTTACAAGACAAGATCATTAATGAATACATTGCAGTTGCATTGTCACAACAGTTGATGTAGGTATCTGAAGGCACAAGTTTTAGTGGTACCTCATGAAGGGCTTGCTAATATTAGAAATTCACAATAGTTAACTCAGTCAAGCTTATTGTGCAGCTAGCACCTAGATTATACACAAAGTTTTCAGATATATAAACATAATTTACCAAGCCAAAATGCTTCACTTAAACAACTCTAATATACAGTATATATAATATGAACAACAGTTTAGGGTCCTTTTCTGAACTCATTGGTGCTGCAAAGAACTTTGAGGAGGAAATAAAAACTTCTCCAAGTAATTATTAAAACATCATACAGTACTTTCAGAAAGTAGAACTTTTTAACTAAATAAACTGCTTAACAGTGCTGAAGTAACCTTCTTGTGTGATATTACTCTGTACTACATTAATGAGGTCATATTCTGGAGACAAACTGTTCCCAGCAGGGCCATACTGAACTAGGCTGGAGTTCGGTGCTACGTGCTGTGCCAGCTACTTGAGAAACAGAGATCCCAGTCACAGGGCTGTTCATGCCAAAATTAAAAATATATAAAGGCAACTCCGCTGTATTTATTACACACTGCTCCTTGCTCATGGAACCAGATTTTGCCATTGCTTACACTTTTAACTGTGCAAGAACTCATGTGTAATACATATAATTGACAGTAATAAAGAAGTGTTGCAAGCAATATTGAGATCACCACAATCTCAGACATAGCATTTCAGGGAGTGAACAAAGTAGTTGCTAAATTGCCTCTTCATAAACTCAACAAAAACCAAATTACCAAGTACTGGTCTGGTACTACTGTTCCTAGGAGAGTCCTGGTATAACAGGTCAAGGATAACAGCATGTTTTCATAAGTCTATAGGCAAACGCCCTGAGGCCCATTCAATGTGCTCCAACAGAAATTTGTTATTTTAATCTCATGTTTACTTACTCATAGCACCAGAACGTTCTGAGATAAAGTTCAGGGATTATTGTCATCTGTAGAATGTCCTCTGCTTGCCCAGTCTCAGTGCGTTGGCAGATCTTTTCAGCAAGGCTGCCTGCAGCCTTTGGGTCATTGAAAGAATACATTTGTACTGAACTGAATATTGCAGATGAAGCAGGAAGCTCAATCAAAATGGTATGTCCAGATCTTTCAGTTTAGAAGTAGCCCCATCAAAGGCCTTTCTTCTAGCTCATGTAGCAAAGGAGTGAGTAATCCAGAAAGAAATGAAGTCATTGATCATCCAACGTTATCGACCTGTGTTTACACGCTGCTTTGAGTAACTTGTCTCAAATCTCTGAGGACTAGGTTACTGTCAAGAGAGTTCTAGGGCCTTTGTTTGTGTTCTGAGCCCTTCTTGGGGTGACTTGGTAGGCTTGGACTATCTCTGGGGGAAACCTACATTATGAGCCTCAGGGAGCCAGCACTCAAGCCAAGTCCCAATATTTTCTCCCTCTGTTCCTCCAGTATACTGATAATTCTAATATTTGTTGCTCAAACTAAATTTTCTAACTGTACATGACAAGATTTCACCATCCCCAGATCCTTCACAGTGGTGGCAGCTACTGCAAGTGCCTTTTCTGTAGTTGTTTTTTGTTTCCTCCATTCCTACTGCAATAGCCACTACTGTATTTTCCACCTTCACCAAGCGCTCAACATATTGATCAAGTTTTTTGTCCATGCCATGCATCAAGGCATTAACCACAGTCTGAAGAGTCTCCTGGGAGACTCACTCACCACATTTGGCTGGTGGCTGGGCAGTTGAGAGCGCCTTCAAAGGTCTTGGTGTGGAGGAATGGTCCTTAGGAGTGCTTCTTGGGTAACCCATGCTTCCAAAATGTACCTGGTAAGTCTCAATATGCAGAAGAAGCATACAGTGTTAAAAGATTTTGTCTTAGAGTGCTGAAATAAGTATTTTAAATTAGGTTTCCAATCTGCTTTGTAGAGTTCAGGAAAGAGCTACCTTCCCACCAGGCTGCTAGCTCTGCCCCTCCCTTCTTAAAGAAATGGAAACTGGTTTAATTCATTTTCAATAGTGCAGTGGTGTGCTGTTCGTGGATGATCTCAAAATCAAACAAGACAATTAATTTTGAATAATTTCTAGATTTTAAGGGTGAAATAAAAGTGTTGAGTTGTAAATGGGATCAACATGGCCAATAACTGGGAAAATATATTTATTTATTTAAGCCATGTCCAGGCCCAGCTTGGGATTTATCTTTTTATACAGAGAGGATATATGGGCAGACCGAGAAAGGTTTTCCTCTAACAACAATCTGAAGTGTTTGTTTTTTTCAGATTGAATATACTTTATTTAAATTGTTCTCCTTATAACAGTACACACAATGGTATCAAGTATACATAACAATGGGAGCGGAAGTACTGTATTATACCAACATAGAGAGAAAGGAAATACAGTTGCTCCAGTTTTCTTTGTTCCTTAATCCTGTAATAACCAGTACTACATAAAGAAGAATATATAATGAAACATTATCAACAACACAACTGTGCTACCCAACCCCCTCCCATCCTCAGCTGCACCGCTGAATGATCCAAGGTGTTTTTAACTGTCAACTTGTTACAAAGCATTCCCGTCATTAGTTAAAATTGAAATTCCTTTACTAATTTTGGTATTCTGTAGCATCAAATGCCATCAGTTTGGTCTTTCCCTCATTCAGGATGTGCCTGTTCGAAGCAGACAGGTTTGAGTAGAGCAACTTTTCAAAGTAATCTTGCACCATGGGCCACAGTGCTAAAGAAATAAAACCAGTCCTGCTATCATGTATTCCAGCCCCCAGAAAAGTAGCAAGGCATAATATCCTTTATTACAAAATGTGTCCCAGATACCAAAAAAAAATAAAATAAAAAAAGGTTGTGAGCTACGTTTGGTGCTTTGTTGTGTTTTGTATCTAAGACACACTGTGTAGTAAAATATAGTGCACCTACTGTAGCTACTTTCCCTAGGCTGTTTCTCTGATTCACAGGTACTGGAATACATGAGAGCAGGTTTGAGTAGTCAAACCAAGAAGTAAAACACTCTGAATTAAATATACAGATCTTTGACTGAAATAGATAATGCATTCATCTGTATAGAACTGGTATTTTTAAATTGTCATCAGCTGTTAGCTTAATAAATGTATCCCTGTGGTTATTAGTGTATCTTGAAAATTACAGGGGCCCCAAAACAGAAACCCTGGGGAACCCATCATGCTATATGATACGCTCAGGAGTTTCTTGTGACTTTTTTCCCGGACAGAAAATATGATGATGGTGGTGACACTTGTTATGAATTGAGTACATCTGATTTTTCTGTAAGTTGGGGTCATAAAAGTGCCCAACACACAGCTATTGGCAATGCAGAGTACATTTGAATGAATGGTCCATTTGCATCCATCAAGCCAAGTTTGTGTAAGAAAAAAGGTCATAGAATTGGCATCTATCTTGGATGCACATTGCTGCTCTAGGTACAATTATGGAGCAAATGCATCCACAAAATTTGGACCATATGCATCTTTTCAACATGTGGTTCAATTTTGGATGCAAATTCTGACACAAATGCAGGTTCAGTATTACTCGTCTTCTACAACTTTAACTGCATCATTTCTAATGCGTGCAGAATGAATAAACTAAGCAATATGCTCCTTTGGTTCTGATGCATTACTTATTTCATATCCCTTCTTCAGCAGTAGATGAGCCTAAGCATGCATGCAATCTGTTAATTGTACATTGTTGTTTGATGGCCGTGACTAATCTTGAGGTTTGTATGTTTTTTCTGTGGATAATTAACTCCTGGTTGCTGAGTGATTTACTGAAGCCCAAGTGAATGCAGAATGCCATTGCACAGGCAGGAGGTATAGAGTGTTGTTTCCTTACTGGTTTTCATCTAAACACGCTTCTGCAGCTGAATATCATTTTAGTTTACCATCTGAATCTTTCTGTTCCCATATACCTGTTTGGCTGAGTATGCTGGAAAATAAACAGCATGAAGTTAATGACCTGTGGTAACTCATTTTAATGCCCCCAGGAGATGATTATTGGCTGCCCGGTCAGTCATTGCCAGTTCCCTTCACAGGTCTTATATCATATAGTTCTCAGTGCTGACTTAGCACTGGGCTGCTGTCTGTATAGTGCTGTAAGCGCTGTATAGCACAGTTGTGCCCAACAAATGTGAGGAGCTATGGAATGCATTTAAATGAGTGGTCAGTTATCTGCACATCAGTAGAAACTGGAAAGTTAAGGTATGAATTGCTGTTGACAAATCTGTTGTAGTCCAGGTTATGGTGAGGGATGTCAGAGTTCTTGATTTAGTGCAGTATAGTGATGCTGTACTGACAGTATATGGCCATTTTGTTTATCTCCTTCTCTGCTTAGTTTGTATTTGATTTTGTTATACTATACTCAGTTTTTGACTTATCATTCTGTTTTACTTGCATTTTTACTGTACTGTTACACTCTGTCCCCCAGGTCACACCAAGAATCAAGCTTTACCTCAATGTGACAACAAATTACAAATAATAAACAATCAAACATATATATATATATGTAAAACTACAGCAACAGCATGGGTCAGATTTTCAAGGACACTCTTGAGAATATCATGCAATCACACAGAAGGATACGAGTCAGAAGCCTGAAGCCATGTAGACCCAACCAATTTCTGCCTTAAAAGGGCATATTTTCTATTGCCCATGTAGTCATCCAAGGACTCCTTGAAGCTGTCTAGTGTAGTGCTAGTCACCACATTACTAGGAAGCTTCTTCCATGAGCTAATCACTCTTTGACTTAACCACTGACCTCTTTTGTTTGTTTTGTAAAATTCTCCTTTCAGCTGATGTTGGTGGAATCTACTACCTCTTGCTGCATTACTGACTAGGCCAATTGATACCATAAATCTTTGTTTTTTAGAGCCCTATATATCAAACACAAGTCACCCCTGAGTCTCCTATATTCCAGACTATACAGACCAAGATGTCTCATCCTGTCTCCACACTCAGTATCTCTCAGTTGCTTTATATTTTTTGTTGCCCTTCTCTGCACATTCTCAATCAACTTGATGTCCCCGATCTTGTGCGGTGCCCAGAACGGGACACAATACTCCAGGTGCGGTCGCACGAGAGATCAATACAAAAGAACCACAACTCTGTTGTCTCTGCTTTTTACATTCCTGTAGATACTTTTATCCCTCCTCTGTTTTTCTTAAATTCAAGTTTATTGTAATATTATACACAGGTTCATTTTGTACATTTCTTTTACATACAGTACGTCTTTCACTTTATCTCAGTACAAGTTTTTTCCTTTTATGCAATAACATTTTAGGAGAAATAACAATACACCATAGTATTCCATTATCCCTGAGGTTTCTGCCCTGTTTTATTCCATTATTAAGTTTTAGGCATGTCACTTATTTAGATTGTTTGAACATTCCTAATAGCATTTGGCACCTCTTCACCCTTATCTGTATCTCTCTTATCCATCTTTTCTTATACTGCTTTGTAGTTATCCTTCCAGATCACCCACTGAGTCCATTTATGGGTAAAGGCTTGGATACATAAACCTATCTTGTGGGTCAGCTCCTCCATCTCCTGTATTTCTTGGACAATATTTATCCAGAGTTGGATAGTGGGAGGCTCAGCATCCAACCACCTCCTGGTGATGGCCCTGTGTGCTGCTGCTATCAGGATGTTCCACATATATATTTTGTCCCTTCCCCTCACCCCTCTGGGTGGCAAACCAAGTACCATATGCTTAGGTCCCACCTCTTCTGAGACTGACAAGATTCCCTCCACTGCCTGCTTAATTTGGTGCCAGTATTGGGTCAAGTGTGAGCAATGCCAAAACACATGGAGATGATATCCCTCCTTTTAATTAGTAATTTAACTTGAGTTAATTATTTTGCACATTGTGTGATGCACCATGGGATACTTGATACCTATATTTTAAGCACTATGGTGAATGCAATGTTTATCTGATGAAGCTCAGAGTATCCTGAGTGAAACATAATGCTTGTGGCATCGGCCACACTGAAACTGTTGTTGTATCTGCACTAGCATGTCTCAGGTGATGGTGTGACCATGAATATGGATGGACAAATAACGGAATGGTGATTATCAGTCTCTATCTGCAACTGTGATTTATTTGGTGTGTGCTCCTTGTTTTTCCAAAATACTCCCTCCTTTAACGTATTCAGCTGCCCACTCCTTTGGGCAGTCAGCCTTCGCCCGCCACCACCTCTCCTATTCTGCCATCCTGCTGCTCCCTCACCTGGCTGACCTGGACATATCCCTCCAGTGGGGGGGGGCCCTGTCCACCAGGGGCCATTAGGAGGGGAGACCAGAGTGCACCTCAGCACTCCCTTTTTTGCTGGGCAAGGGTACACAGCTTTGGGGGCTTCCTGGCTTTGCGGCATGTGGAGGCGGGGCCACCGTCATCCGGCTTGCGTGGGTGTCATTTTCACATTTTTCCTGCCTTTTCTACTGTGCCAGTCTTGTAGTGCTGCTGATCTCCACCGGGGGGTGCCACGGAGTGAGGCAACCCCTACAACCCATCCCAGGAGAGGAGAGCAGTCCTCTGGACACTCAATCCTCTCCCTTCCCTGCTGACCCCATGCGTCCCGAGTCCGTTCCTGAACCTGGATCGCCAGTGTGGCACAACCTGTGGTGTCCAGCACCTCCACCCTCAGCACCACTGGCATACTTGGCCTTTTTATTGTTATGACCCATATGCATGATCTTACACTCGTCTAGGTTGAAAGTTAGTTTATTTTGTGTTGCCTAGTCCCCTACTTTGTTTATTTCAGATTGGAACTGGTGGATAGACTTGTTATCGTTCACTATGCTACCAGTTTTTGCTTAATCAGTAAATTTTGTAGTCCAGCAACTAGGTGACGTCTGTAAAGGTGTCATATAGATACTGAATAATGTTGGGCCCAGTAATGACCCCTGAGGGATGCTGCTAGTGATTTCTACCCATGGAGACAGATGTCCTGCCAGACAAACTCTCTGTTCCCTCCCTTCTAGCCAGGATTTATTTATTTTTCATTTTATTTTATTTTGATAACCTGGTAGGTGCACTAGACACAGATGTGACTATTTTCAGGCACGACCCGGGAGGTCAAGCTCAGAGAGATACAGGTACATGGCATACAGTATCAAGAAATATACATCACATATCAAAAGTGAAACGAGATTAAGACAGTACTGGGACCAAGGCACGTAAAGTGTATTATACAAGTAGAAGGTAGGTGCCCGTGAGTAACAGTTATAGTAATATCTCATTTAAAGTGCAGAAATGTCACAGGGTATCATAACAGTGTAATAGTATCATACAACCAGCTGACAGAAAAAAAATCAGTTTTATTTTGGGAGGAGTTTGGGAGAAAGGTAAGTGAGACAGGGGAGGAGAGAGGGAAAGGGATGGGAAGAAGGGGGTATGATAGAAATTGTGGGAGGAAAACAGAGAGGGGCAGGGTGCCAGCTCACACCACAGAAGATGGAGGGAATCTACAAGGCAGCACAAGCAGAGGGAGTCAAGATCTACAGAGGTTTGAAACAGGTGCATCGGGCACGTGCAGCAAAGAGGGCACGGTGCCTCTTCTTAAATGAAGCATGACTAGGGGCCAGGAGTACATCTAGGGGCAGCGAATTCCAATATGTGGGTGCTACGTGAGAGAAACCTGATTTCCCTTTGATAGTTCTACATCTGGGAATGCTAAGCAAGGAAAGGTTTGAAGATCGGAGGCTGTAGGAGATTGGCTGATGGGTCAGCATGGAGGCGAGGTAGGTAGGCATACTGGACCGTAGTATACTGTCCAGAAGATTGCCAAGAGAGAGGAGCCGGTGTGCAATAGGGGAGGGCCAGTTTAGGTCTGAATACAGTAGGCAGTGATGTCTTAACTTGGAGGATGCAGAGGCGTAACGGCATATATTGTTAGAAGTTGTGTGTCACCTCTGAAGAGTAGCCTTACATGCATTAGCATAGATTACGGATCCATATGAGAGTGATGGCAGTAGGATTCCTCTAGCAATGGCCAACCTTGCAGAAGGGGTTAGATTACGGCTTGTTTTGTAGGCTAGGCCCAATTTGGCATTGACAGCCTTACATGTAGTGGTTATATGGGTGTCATAAGTGAGGGATTCATCAAGCCAGACACCCAGGTATTTAAAGGAAGTTACCATCTCCAGTGGGGAACCATCAGCCCAGGAGACCTGGAAAAATTCTCTGCTCTGTTTTAGTTTAATGGAAGATCCAAAGAGCATAGCCTGGGTCTTGCCAGCATTGAGAACAAGCTTGTTTCTGGTGATCCAGGACTGAATATTTAGTAGGTCCATAGAGAGCTTATGGTTAATAGACTGAACATTGTTTGAGCTAGTGTAAAGAACAAGATTGTTGGCGTATAGCAACGGTGAACAGGAGGATATGTTTTGTGTTATATTATTAATGAAGATTGAGAAGAGAAGGGGTCCAAGGATAGATTCCTGTGGTACACCAACATTAATGACTGCTTTTTTGGAGATGGCCGAGTTGAATTTTACTGCTTGAGTTCTGTTCGATAGGTAGCTACGCAACCAAGTTACAAATCCAGTCGAGAAACCCAGGATTTGGAGATTTGCAAGCAGAAGAGGGTGCTTAACAAGATCGAAAGCTTTCGTCAGATCGATAAATACTGCACCGGTTTGGAGACCCTGATCCATGGCCTGAAGAACATCATTTGTTAGCTGTAATAAAGCAGTTTGAGTACTATGGCCTTTTCTGAAGCCATGTTGGTTTGTGTGCAGGAGGTTATACTTGGAAAGATGTTCAGAGATCTGTGCAGTGACGAGCTTTTCAAGGACTTTATTTACCACTGATAGTGTAGCTATTGCCCTATAGTTAGCTATATCTTTTTTGTTGCCTTTTTTAAAAACTGGCGTGACTGTGGCTAATTTCCATATATCGGGCACCACTCCTTCACACAGGGACAAATTAAGTATTCTGGATAGTGGTCCTGCAATGAACGGGGCCACTAGCTTTAGGAGTATTGGTTCAAGGCAGTCAGACCCAACAGTAGTACTGTCTGATATAGAATTGAGATGTTGAGGACATCCTTCTTTGAGATAGCTTTAAAGTAGAATGAAGGTGTCATTTTCATGCTGTTCCAGGTGGGGGATCCAGAGAGTAAGTTATCAGGAGAGAGAGCAGTAGTATATCCGGAGAGGCCAGAGAAGTGAGTATTAAATGCATTGGCAATTGTACATGAGTCACTACAGTGAACTCCTTTCAGTATCATGTCACTATTGAGGTGAGTTTGTTTTGAACCGAGGAAAGTTTTGATATGAGACCAAAATTTCTTAGGGTCACCAGCCACATCCATCAGAAGGCCCTTACAGTATTTGCTTTTTGCATCTCTAATTTGTGTTTTGCACTTCGATCGCTGTTCTCTGTAGGTGTTAAAGTCAGCTTTGAGACCAGAGATTTTAAACTTTCTCCAGCGTTTGTCCCGATTTTTGAGTGATGTAAGGAGGTCTTTATGTAGCCATCTGGTTTGTTTACCACAAACTCACTGAGTGATGACCGGAGTATGTTTATCTTGAAGGGGCACAGATTTACTCAGGAAGGCATGGAGTTTGGCATCCGTGTTCGGTGATTGGTAGACAGGGGACCAGTCAGTGTGAGACACATCAAATAGAAAATGAGCCTGGTTTAAGTTGGCGTAATTCCTGAAGCATATACAATGTTGAGGGGACGTAGAGATTTTAGATGGACTCCATATACAGAAAATGGGGGAATGATCACTGATGGTGTCCGGCAGCGTACCTGTTCCTACAATTCTATCCAAGTGATTAGTTAGGACCCAATCAATAAGGGTGGTGGAATCAGCAGTAACAGACACTCTTGTAGGATCAGCAATGATTTGGTGTAAGTTGTAGCTCTGCACCAGGGATTGTAGAGTATCTTGGGATTTGCTAAACCAGTTTAAATTTAAGTCTCCGAGAATGACAAGTTCATTTTTCCCTACATACGCAGCCGTATGATCCAGTAACTCCACTAGGCCATTTAGACCACTTTTGGGGGGGGGGGGGGGTTATAGGCACAGACGTGAAATTTCTTAGCTCCTAGTGGCATGGATGTATTCGCACAAGGAGTTTCGCTTGTCAGTCATCATAGTGAGATTTAGATTATTTTTGTAATAGATAGTAACACCCCCACCATGCTTAGGAGGTGGCCTATCACACCTAAGAAGGTTGTAGTTTGGGAGTATGCAGTAGGTATCTGGGATAGAGGGTTTTAGCCATGTCTCAGATAGACAGAGCACGTCAGGGTGGTAGTTGGCCACCCAGGCTTCGAGTTCCGCATGATTGTGGAGAAGACTCCTAACATTAAGATGGATCATGTGTAGACCTTTGATATCATAGCCGGTTTAATTTAGGAGTCATTGACTCAGCATTGGTCCAGGGTTCAATTCAATGTCCCCAGACAATAATAGCATCAACGATATAATGTACCTTAACTTATGCAGTGCAATTTGAGGGCTTTTACAGCTATAGATACGCCACCATTTAGTAACAAAGGCAGTAGTTTAGTAGATGAGTAGTCTAGGAAGGAGGGCAAGGGTCACATCAAGGCCTCTGTCTGATAGGATTAAGATGTTAGAGTAAGTGAAATCATTTGGATCCATGTCCCCACTGTGGAGGTGATTATCAGGATCGATAACCATGAAGATGCTCAGTAATATCAGAAACAGGATAAGAGAGGGCACTAACAGAGATTTCCAGGCCATTCTGTAGCCTAAATAGGGCTATGGATGTAAAAGATAAGAGCAGTCCTGGTCTAGAAAGATTGCTGCACTATACAGCAATTTGAATAGTCAGCGAAGTCAAGAGAAAAGGAGAGACTGGTTGAGGGTGCCCTCCAGGGGCTGGAAGGTATAACGAGCCAATGGAAAAATAAGGAGTTAAGTCTTTTTCTTGATTGGTCACAAGACGCTGTATAAGTAAATGCCCAGGTGGGGTGGGTGGGGAGACTCCGCAGGCATTGGGGATAGCAGCTATTATGATAGAGAGAGCCTGGGTAGAGGCGCTCCAGTTGCCAGTTTTCCAAAAACGAGCTGAGAAAAACAGCCACGGACCAGGCGACTGGAAAGGTAGACTCAGCCCAGCAGACAAGCAGTGCACTGGATCCCAAGGTAGGGAGAAATTCAAAGATAGCCCCATAAGGATTAATTTGTTTATCCTGCTCCAGCTACTTGGTGAACAGCAACACTTAGATGCAGGATCAGCCAGAAAAAGGCACCAAGTTTTAAAAGTCAGAAAAAGGAACTGGCTGGGCAAGCGTACCTTCATTGAAATGCAGGCGGCATTTGGGAGCAGCTCTGATCGGGCAGGAGCCCAGGGTGAGGGTGGGCAGCTTCGGGGAAATGCAGGCGGCATCTGGGAGCAGCTCTGATCAGGCAGGAGCCCAGGGCGAGGGTGAGTAGCTTCAGTGAAATGCAGGCTGCATCTGGGAGCAGCTCCGATCAGGCAGAACCCTGGGGCGGGGGTGGGCAGCTTCAGTGAAATGCAGGCGGCGTCTGGGAGCAGCTCCGATTGGGCAGGAACCTGGGGTGAGTGTGGAAGCAATGTTGATATCAAGCCTTATGTCTATCAGTCTTTCAATAAGCTGTTTATGTAGGCAGGGTATTGGATGCTTTAGAAAAATCTAAATATAAGACATCAACTGGTAAAGCCATGTCCAGAGCACTGCTCACTGGATTAAAGAAATGTAACAAATTGGTCTGACGAGACCAACCAGTTTGAAATCCATGCTGGTTTATACCCACAATACCCTTACTGACTATGTTCACATATCTGGTCTTTTATTATACCCTCAATTAACTTGCAAATGATTGACTTCAGACTGATTGGTCTATAACTCCTACAGTCATTTTTGAACCTTTTTTATGTATCGATGTCATAGTGGCCTTTTCCCATGCTTTGACATTTTTAGATACGTAACGGAAAAAAGGAGATGCAGTGTGGATTAAGAAGTACAGGGAGTGGGTGGAATCAGGAGTGGAGCTAGCAGAAACACTGAACAAGTACTTCTGTTCAGTGTTCATGCAGGAAAATGCGGTTCCACTACCAGCATGGACTGGGACGGTGGGGATTGGGGGGGATGAGATGGCTGATGGAATTATTGCGGACAGTAGAGTTCTAGAGGGTCTAATGACACTAAGGGTGGACAAGGTACCGGGTCCTGATGGCATTCATCCCAGAATGCTGAAGGAGATGGCAGAGGTGTTGGCTGGGCCACTAGTCTATCTATTCAGCACCTCCCTGGACTCTGGATGCATGCACAAGACTGGAGGGTGGCCCATATGGTGCCCATACACAAAAGTAGTCCACAGAATGAGCCAGGCAACTACAGACCAGTGAGTCTCACTTCCATAACGGGTAAACTTGTGGAAGCAAAACTGAAGAAGAGGCTGGTGACGTTCCTCATGGCTAATGGCCTCCAGGATGAGTGGCAGCATGAGTTCATCTCAAGGAAATTATGCCAGACCAATCTAATAGAGTATTATGACTGGGTCACAAGAACTGGATAGGGGCCATGCAGTGGACATCCTGTACTTGAACTTCAGCAAGGCCTTCGATTCAGTGCCTCACAGGTGGTTGGGGGAGCTGAACTCCGTGAGGGCAAGGGCAAAATTGGTACACTGGATCATGAACTGGCTGAGGGGGAGGCAGCAACGGGTGGTGATGGGGGGGGGGACTCTCTCAACTGCTAGGCCAATGACGAGGGGAGTGCTGCAGAGCTCTGTGCTGGGCCCAGTGCTGTTTGGGCTTTTCATCTTGGCTGTCTCACAAGGAGTTGGGAGCAAAATCAGTCTGTTTGCAGATAATACAAAGACTGGGGCAGTTGTGGATGATGAGGAGGGGTGGAGAGGGCTACAGGGGGACTTAACCAAACTGGAGGAGTGGTCGGTGAGGTGGCAGCTGGGCTTTAATGCAAACAAGTGCAAGGTTATGCACTTGGGGAAGAGGAACCCGAGGAGGGAATATTGGTTTTGGGTGGGGGGTGTTAGGTTCGGGACCACCAAGGAAGAGAAGGACCTAGGAGTGATGGTAAGGAGGAGCATGAGCAACTCTGTGTAATGCAGGAAAGCTGCAGCTGAGGCCAGCAAGATTCTGGGGTGTATAGCAAAGGGATTCTCATCCAGACACTAGGTGGTGATCCTGCCCCTCTATAGGTCCATAGTCAGACCACACCTGGAGTATTGCATGCAGTACTGGCGACCATGTCTCAAGAAGGACATTAGACTGCTGGAGGGAGTGCAGCAGAGGGTGACAAAAATGATACAGTGGATGGAAGGCAAAGATTATGAGAACAGGCTGAAGGAACTGAGGTTGTATCCCCCTGGAGGAGAGGAGGGACGGGAAGATATGATTGAAACACTTAAGTATTTGAAGGGGATCAACAGATCTGGCAATGACAGGTTATTCAGGATGAGGAAGGGTAGGGATACGAGGGAGCACAGGCTGAGATTGGAAGGGGCAGGTTTAAGAGGGAGATAAGGAGGCATTATATCACAGAAAGGGTGATGTCAAAATGCAATGCTGTACCAGAGGAGGTGACATCATGTAAGACAGTGGGCAGTTTCAAAAGGGCATGGGACAGGGCACAGGGTGAGGGACTGGGTAGGTAGCGCAAAGATACGTCTGGGGGAGAGGAGGGGGAAGGGGTGGGGCAGCTGTAAACTATGGGCGCTAGCTGCATACTCAAGCAGAATTGATAAGATTCTTATGTTCTTATGACAGCAGTACCCTCAGTAAGTGAAGTATTTAGGATATCGGTCAATGGTCCTGCCAAGACTCCAGCTAGCCTTTTTAATAAGGCAGGATGTAAGTTATTTGGGCCTGTTGATTTGTTTATATCCAATTTTTCTAATCTACTAATTATATCCCTTTCTTCAATTGTGTGTAAATTATTAGGTAGTCCCACACACAGTCATTCCCATTGATCGGTTGTACATTCTGTCTTAGGTTTGTATGTGCTCACAAAGTATCTATTAAATACTGTTGCCTTGTCTTTTCCCCTTTTATTTCTTGATTATCAACCACAAGGGGCTCTGATACAGATAGAGCTTTTCTTGCGCTATTGATATAGCTAAAGAATGCCTTTTTGTTATCCTTCGAAACTATTGCTAACTGCAGCTCATAATCTCTTTTTGCATTTTTTATGGATACCTCGCATGTTTTGCATTTCCCTTTATATTCTGCAGCATTCTTAACAGAAGGATTGTTCTTGTATTTACAAAAGGCTTTCCTACATTGTGCAATTAGTTTTTTGATTGTACTGTTAAAACAAATGGCTATCTTGCCCTTTTTGTTACATTTGACCCTGACTGTGATATACTTATTTAAGCAGTTTTCCATGTTGTCAATGAGCTTCTACTACTTTACTTCCAGGGTTTGATCTTTGAAATCCTCCCTCCAGTTCCAGTCCCCAGAATATTGGTGTATCATAATAGTGCTGTGGATGTCGGGCACACTGTCTTTGTTATTTTGCTAATAAAGCCTTGAAACTGTAATCATGTGTTTTCTACCTTACTGCTGCGATTTGGAGTGCAGGTATGTTGGACTTTGTATTTCGTTTGGGCTTGCTGCCCTTACCTGCATCTCTCTCTCCAACCTGGGTATGCGTGGTCTACTCTGTTGACTGTATCATACCATTTTCATAGCTTTTTCATAACATCTTACCCTAGTGTTACCAAGGCGTGGTTCCCAATTTGTATTAATAACTGGACCATATTATGGTCACTGCTGCATAATGGTTCTCTCACCTTGCAGTCGATGGTGCCAATATCAGCGTTACTAAGTACTAAATCTTGGATGTTGTGACCCCTGGTAGCCTCATTTACTAGTTGCTGTATAGTGTTTAGTGCTGTAAATTCCTAGTCGCTTTCCACTGGGAGATGTAGCCATATTTAATTTCCAGTCTGTGTCGGGGAGATTGAAATCACCCATAATTAGGGCATTAGAACTGGGTTCAGTTTTCTCTATTTTATCAAAAAATGTACAGTTTTCCTCCTCTCCTTTTAGAATTGATGCTCTATCCACCCCCCCCCACACACACACCAGCAATTTCTTGCTGTTTTTGTGAATGATCGATACTCAAACTTGCTCCACATGACAGTATTGTTGATTTGTGTTTATGACTTTACTTGATTCTAGATCAATCAAAACATATAATGCCTTTCTTAAGACATTCTCCCAACTATTACATCTCAAATTTTCTGATGTCTTGCACACTGTAGTGTGTGCACTTCTTTAAATTATAGTAAACCAGCCTCTTATTTTGCTTTTTAACTTTTGAGGAATCAGGCAGTATTATATTCCAATCGTACAATGTAGTTCACAATATTGTTGAAGATGTGATGAACTGCAATGCCCAAAAGAAGTACAGATAGCTTGGTAAACAATGGTTTTATTAGTTTGCAAACCGGGGGCCCTATATTCAGAGCTGGATGGATACGCCGTGTAAATGGATGCACCGCACAAAAAAATGGGCTGGCCAGCTCTGACAGGATATTTAAAAAGAATGCATGATCTGAACAGATCGCACATTCTGTTTGAATACTGGACCGTGGACGCATGGCACAAAGTGGGCAGCCGCCATGTTGGGCGCAGCGCATCCAGGGTTCAGGGCTGAATACTGGCAATGGGGAAATATGTGGCACATACCTGGATGCACCATTTCCTCCAAGGGTGATATTCAGCCAAAATATGCTAATGAGCACAATGGGTGTGTATGGCACAAAGGGGCGTCATGCATGGCCATTATGGGCTCATTAGCATGGCTGCCCCGGCCAGCCCTCCCTCCTCCCCAGCCCCAATCTGTCACTAAGTCAAAAATAAGCATTTACTCCTTTTTTCATAGTGTAGTGGACACCCCAGCCCCAATCCCCAATGTAATAAATGAAAACAAATACACCTTTTTCGTAGTGTAGTGGACCTCCCTCCCAGCCCTGATCCCAGATGTAATAAATGAAAATGATAGTCCCCTTTTCCATAGTGTAGTGGACCCCTTTCCCACCCTAGATCCCTGATGAAATAAATGAAAAACATTTACCCCATTTCCATGGTGTGGTGACCCCCCCGCAACTCATGCTGGTGACTGGCACAGCCCTCCTCTCCCTGCCACGGCCAGCCACTGACTGATCGGTACCCAAGTGTATACAGTAAATAGTATGCGCTCATTGATTGTTGCCAACCAATGAGCATGTTCTATTTACTATACACACTTGGTTACCGATCAGTTGGCGGCTGGCTGTGGCAGGGTGAGGAGGGTTATGCCAGCCACTGGCAAAGGTTGGTTTGGGGGGCTGCAGGGGTGGTGGTGACACTACACTGTGGAAACAGGGTAAATGTTTTTCATTTATTTCATCAGGATCAGGGCTGGGAGAGGGGTCCACTACACTATGGTAAAGGGGTATATGTTTTCATTCATTACATCTGGGATCGGGGCTGGGAGGGGGTCCACTACACTATGGAAATGGGAATTTGTTGTACTGTTTATGGCACTCCATGATCGGGGAGGGTGGGACCTTGTGACTGGCCTTGGACAGTGCACGGGGCCTGCCCAGCACAAAGTTAGGACAGGGTTTTGGTTTCCTAACTTTGTGTGGGCACATCTGGCCATGTCTTCACCAGGTGAGGTTTGAATATTGTGATGTGGGGAATATGCATGAGGTACCCCTCATTTGCATGGCCACATTGCAGTGTTCTGTGCTGCTGTGCAGTTGGGTTTGCGTGGCACATCAGGGGCTTCTGAATATTGTCATGCCCCTGATGGGCACCACAAGTCTGGAGATGTGCCGGTGCTCCTTGCACCTTTTTTGAATATGTGGGCCCAGGTTTCATCAGTTTTGGGAACATGCCCTGTATTTTGACGTTCGCAGTGGGTTTTCTTGCCTTAGGAATTTGGATGGGGACGGTAAGGTCCTAAAATATAATCAGTAGTCTGACCTGCACACATGACATATGGAGAGCAGCACCTTCTGAGAGTTCTCTCATGGTTCATGTTGCTGTGAAAAACCATGCAGTGTACAAGACTGTCTCACTTGAGCTGTGGCATTCACTGTGGGAAGATCATGTAGCTTGTGGGAGTCCGAATATAGGTCTGAAGCAGAAAACATTTTGAACAACGACTAATTTAACGCCTTCACCTTTTGGACCTTTTGCTGTTTTCAGCCATGCCCCAGGTTTGAGTTCAGTGCTGTAAGTGTAGGGGATAACAGACAGTTGTGACTTGCAATTACAGATATTGTAGTAATTTATTTCAATTTTGTTAACCGGTAAGCCCACTGAGACCCGGAGATCCCTATTTTAGGGGTGACCAGGAATTTGTTACAAATACAATCACAGATAAAAGCATTTGACAGTGCCAAACAGAAGAGAGGGTTGTACGTACGTACGTACGTACATACATACATACATACGCTTATGACATATGGGGCATAACAGCATACTGACTAGGCACTAACATTGGGTAGTTTAATACAGGGAAGATACATTTACAATTACAAATACGTAGACTAGATGGGCAGTTAAGTTGGATTTTGCCCCAGCTTATTATTCAGTGCTGAGTTAGAAGTCACAGTTGTACCTGCCTTAATTCTTAATCAACCTGACCACTGTTCAGGAGTAGGTGCACTTGCTATTGTTCAGAAAGATCCCAAGGAGCTGGTCAACTGCAGGGCAGCTGGGAGCTTGTTCCAGAGCCCAGATGCAGAGTGGGTAAAGGATTTGCTGCCAACAGTTGTTCTATTCCTAGGTACTTCCAGTAAATCCCTGCTAGAAGTTCTGAGTAGTCTTCCTGTCCTCTTGGGTTTAAGTAAACTGGTGAGACTCTCTGGCATAGGGTCATGCATTAGTTTGAATGTGTGGCACAGTAGTGGGTACTGGAACCAGTGACTGAGGGAAGGCCAATTCAGGGAGGCTTGCACCTCACAGTGATGCCATCTAGGGTGTAATTTGGAGACAAAATGAGCTATCTTGTTACAGAGAGCCTGCACCCTGCTAAACTCCTGTTTAGGTAGCGTGTGCAGGATTGGGGCAGCATAATTTAAGTTGGGGAGTAGGATACTGTTAGCAGTGGTTATCCTAGTTTCTGGGATTATTTTTGGGCTCATTCTATGTAGTAGTCCCAGTTTCTCGTGTATTGATCTAATAACCATGTCTACATGGAGTTGCAGGGAGAAATTATGGTCCAATATCAAACCAAGGCATTTGAACTGGCTTACCATTTCAGTTCCCGAGTCCAACAAGGTGACAAGGGGTAGTAAAGAGCTTTGTTTGGGGCCGAGTGTACATGGGGCAAACACCATGGCTTTTGTTTTAGAGGTAGTAAGGAGCAGTCTATTTACCTGGAGCCACCTGTCCAAGGACAGGAAGTCTTCTTGTAGGTGTATTCTTAGGTTGGTTATGTTGGTAGCTGCTCTGTAGATCACTGCATCATCTGCATACGGAACTATTGAGCTGTCCCAACAGTTTCTACTGAGGTCATTAATGAATAATGAGAACAGTACAGGGCCCAGGATAGATCCCTGGGGCACCCCCTCCTTGATAGGGAGTTGCTCCGACATAGTCTCCCTCCACCTTACCTGCAGGGTCTGTTTGGACAGGTAGCTCTCAAACCAGGTAAGGGAGTGCTGATCCAGACCAAGGCACTTCAGTTTAGCTACTAACAGAGCATGGTCCACCATGTCAAAGGCTTTGGTCAGATCTATAAATACAGCCCCAGTAGGGGTGCCATTATTGGGAGCCTCGAGGACATTGGTAGTGAATTTGATGAGGGTGGTGTCTGTGCCATGCTTTCATCTAAACCCATGTTGGGTGCCGGCAAGCAGTTGGTTAGCCTCCAAGTAATCACGGAGCTGGCCATAGATGATGCTGTCCTGGATTTCGGCTAGGTTGCACAGGAGAGAGATCAGCCTGTAATTATGGACTAGTTCCTTGGGGCCACCCTTGTGAATAGGTATGACGTAGGCTTGCTTCCACATAGGAGGAACGACTCCTTCTAGTAAGGATCTGTTAATAAGACATGTAACTGGCAGGGCAATGGATGGGGCCGCAGCTCTCAGAAGTCAGGAATCAAGGCCATCTGGGCCAGCAGAGCCATTTGCCTTAATAGACTTCAGCAAGTGTAGCACATCCCTAGGGTGCACTAACTTTAAGTGAAATTCTGGGTGCTGACGCGTTTGTTGGTTAGTGCCCTTGTGCCCTGGGGATGATAGGGGGAGGATGGCTTTATACTTTTCTAAGTCAGTGAAGAACCTATTAAAGACATTCACCACCTCCTGTCTGTTGCTAATGAATTGTCCCTTGTGAGTGACCAGTCCCTGGGAGGATTTGCTGTTGCCTTTCAGTAGGTCATTAATTTGGGACCAGAAGGACTTAGGGTTTATTAGTCTTGCCTTTTGTAGGGATTTGACATATTACCTTTTTGCACTCTTGATCATTTTTTTTTACATTGGTTCTGTAAGTTCTGTAGCCAGTCCAGTCAGAAGTGAAGCCTGAGGTCTTGCGTATATGCCAGGCCTTGTCTCCCTGGGTCATCAGCAATTTTAGCTCAGAAGAAATCCATTTGTAACATCTCCCCTGTATTCTTAGCTTTCTAACAAGTGCATACAAGTTGACCGTAGAGGTGAAGGCATTCTGGGAAAAAGTCCAGGGCTGCATCAATGGTGGGCTCAAATCTAGGTCAGATAGATACCTTTGGAAGGCAGTAGCTGAGAACTTGGAGAAGTCTCTGGCTGTTAGTATTCTTGGTGGGGCTTTTGGTGGACAATTTTTCCATACACAGAAAATTGGGGAGTGGTCACTCAGAGCATCAGCAAATGACCCAGTGGCTTGGATGTTGATGGGATTGGATACCAGGACCCAGTCAAGGGTGGTGTGGTTGTCTGAGTTTGCATTATGTGTTCTGGGCACAGTGATGATCTGAGTTAGGCTGGTATCCAAAAGAGATGCCTTTCGAGCCTGTTCTGTGTCAGGAGTCCAGTTCAGGTTAAAGTCACATAGAATTATTGTTTCAGGAAAGATGAGTTCAGCTAGTTCCTTGGTGAGCATCTCTAGGGCTTGGGAGGCCACTTTGGGGGATTGTAGAGGCAACCTATCAACAGCATCTTTGCATGCACTAGGGTAATCTTAACAAATAGTGACTCACTCCCAGTGCAGCCAGTAGAGGGTTGGGTGGCAAAAGACACATCAGGTGAGTCTTTAGCATATATAAGCACCCCGACTCCTTTTTTTCCCTTCTTTATCCTTCCTGAAGGCATTATATCCTTGTAGGTTAACCTCATGAGGTAAGAAGTGTGGCTTTAGCCAGGTCTCTGATACCACTAAAAATATTGTCTAGGAGAGAACACCCTGAGCTGCGAACAGCTCGTTTTAAGGCGCGACCTTAAAAACCTTGAGTACTGTGTACAGATCTGGAGCCCACACCGGAAAAATGATATGGACCATGAAGGGCCTGTGCAAAGGTGAGCTACAGAGATGATACAGGATTGGCAGGGTAAAACATATGAGGTGCGCTACTCAGTCGGAACATGTTTATGTTTGTAGCCAGGAGGGAGAGAGGGACATGACAGAAACCTTGAAATACCTGTAGGGAAGAAACAGGGTTGATCATCACCTATTCCTGCATTGCAAGGGAAAAGCAACAAGAAGAAAGCAATCAAAAGCTGGTGTGAGGTAGGTTCAGAAGCAATGTGAAGAAATATAGTACTTCGTCATGGAAAGAGTGGTGGGTAGATGGAACAGCCTGCCAAAGAGGTGATAACTGTTTTCAAAGGTGTTTGATAGTTACAGTATAGGGGTTGGTGAAGGTGAAGGCAAGAGGGGGCAGGGAGGAAGGGGCCAAACTGCCACTACAGTGTTAATTAAGGCACATCCAACAATAGGTTAGAATGACTCAATTGGGAAACTGGGCAGACACAATGGATTACGAGTCCCTTTCTGCTGAGAGATTTCTATGTTGCTTTGTTTTCTGCGTGCAGTGATTTAACAGTCAAAACGGGATACAGCAAAGCAAAGAAGTAAAATAGAAAGATTGTGTGCACTGGCAAAAAAAAGCTGCTGTGCAAAATGAAACTACAAAATAGCATAAGGAAAATAATTATTCAGATAAATTAAATAGCTAGGGTTGGTGACCAGCTAGTGTAAAGAGCATCCAGAGGAAGGTCTGCTCAGTTCCTTGACTCGCAGTTTGAGAGACGGCCATGATTCAGAGGCCTGGATCTGAAAAGGTAGGGAGTTCTAGAGGGAAGGCAGTCACCAGAAGAACACAGCTTGTCCAGCAGACAGGAAGTACTGAGGAGAAAGGGATGTGTTTGTGGAGAGGAGGGGGTTGAATGATGGAAGGTGTAGGCAGAAGGAGGATACAGCATGCAAAGGGAGGAGAGGTGGTCTGGGGTAGTTTTAGTCCAGAACGTGAAGATCAGCAAGGTGGCATGCATGCTCTGCCACCCTTTCAGTGAAGACCATCCCAAGCTGAAGTACATGTCACAGTGATGCAGGTGGGGGCATTTAAGGGTGAAATGACAGAAGGCATGGTAAAAAGTGTCAAAAACAGGAAGGATAGGGATGCTGTTCTCCTGGGGAGAGTGGGATGTTTTGCACTGGCACAGCAGTGGCTCTGTGGAACTATCCTTGGCAGCATGGTTGACCATAAATTGCTAGACATCAGGCTTATGCATCATGTGTATGCTTGCAAAGGGGGAGTGGGTGCGAAATCAGAACAGGGGAAAATAGTACCTGGCACACCGGATGATGGCTCCCAGATTCTCTTCCCATGCCAGCCAGCCCTGCATTGCACTGGCAGTACTGGATTGTACTGGCTGTGCAGAAACACAGAAGAAGAGCAGGAAAGTCTGTAGGTGGCTTCTGTAAGCAGACAGTGAGCTTGCAGGCAGTGGAGAGCATCTATGAGAAGGACAAAAGAAGAGGAGCATCGGAAGGCAGAATTAGGTGCAAAAAGAGTATAATAAAAAAATAGGAAGGATAATTTTATTAAAGATCTTCTGTTTTGCAGCATTGGTGAGGTATGATTTTCTATGGTGGTTGGCACTAAGCTAGAGGAGGAAGTTTCTGAAATTCAAAAGATAATGACTGCGTGAAAATCACAAATATAGAAGTAATGTCAGGAAGTAGGCTTATTTTACTTACTTAAACATTTTACCAGGAAAGGCCTACGGAACTGAAATAATCTCCATTCCAGAGACATCCTGAGGAAAGGGTACAGGGGAGAAACAATATGATAAAGTGCACATAGTAGATATACAGCAGTATGATACAGGACAGAGACATAATTGAACCAGTGCAAATCAGGTAAGCAAAAAGAGACCTGCATCAGGTCTAAGCAAGTCTTGGATAATGTACTGCTATTTGTAAAAAGTACAGCTACTGCATGGGAGCAGGCAGAGGTTAACACTGGGGAAGAAGCAGCAGCCAGCAAGGAGAAAAGAATGAGGAGAGGGAAATTGTGTGAGGTAGCGAGAGAGGGAGAAGAATGGTCAAGAGAAAGGACATGGGGCAGGAGCAGACATGTGAAGTATAGTCCTGGAGTACGACTTAGTTATAGGCCAGAAGAGGAGAAAGAGTTGGGGAAGGGGTGCTAGACCATAGCCAAAGAAAATGATAGGAAAAGTTGGACTGCCCTGCCATGGTCTTAGTATGAAGTAAAGACAGAGAGAATAAGAGTCAGCAGAATTAGGAGAATAAGAGGAGAGAAGAGGACAGGAGGGAGATGAGATAGCAGGGAAGGAGTCCAGACCAGAACTTGGAGATGAGGGAGAAACAGTGAGAGAGGTACCTGCTCCCGAGAGAGAGAGAGAGAAGGAAGGAGGAGGAGGAGGAGGAGAGGGAGCAGTCATGAGTGTAGGCTGGGCAGTCAAGGGTGAAGGAACAGTAGGCATGGAAGTGGACATCCTGTCTGGTCAGGGTAGATTTGGAGGTAGCGCTATACAACACATCCCGATTGTCAAAGGCAGGGAGCATCATTTTCACATTGACCTATCATTGAACAGGGAGTGGTATACAAGCTTTGTTCCTGTTGAACAAGCCAATCCTTGTGAGTGGTTTATTGTGGATGACATCAATATAATAGAAGTACTGTAGCAATCACTGTTCAGTCAGACATCCAGGTAATTAAAGGTGGTGACTTCTTCCAATTGGGAGCCATTCATGGCTGTGAAGACTTTGGGAGACTAGATTTTAGCCAGATGTTACATGGCACCAAAGGTCATGGAGTCTTTTTGACATTCAGGGTAGGCTGCTTGACACAGAACCACCTTTGATTTGGAATCTTTTAATATCTTTCTGGAGTTGTGCAAGTGGATTGGGGCAGAGGGACCACTGGCAAAGAGCATGGTATCATCTGATTACATGTGAATGTATGGGGAGCCACATGCTTTTGGGAGGTCATTCAGGAAAATGTGATTTACAAAAATAACAGAGGTAGTGTGTCACTTATCTAGCCCCTTTAGGATGAGATCAATGAGTCTCAGTAGAAAAGTAATGCTGGATTGGGATTTTATAAAGCCAGATTTGCAGAAACTATGAAAGATTGAGAAGTCGAGGATAGGGAATAATTGATGGAGAACCAGATGCTCCTGGAGATGAGCCAGCCAACACAGGAAGAACAGAGATATTTTTAAGTATCATCTAAAGTATTACACTTGAAATTTGCTTCTCAGATTTGTTTTTGCATGCTGCGTTTGTTTTGTATGCTATTGTTCAGTCTGTTTGCACGCTGCATTTGTTTTGTATGCTTTTGTTCAGTCTGAGTTTGCATGCTGCATTTGTTTTGTATGCTTGTGTTCAGTCTGAGTGTGGTATATTTTGTTCCTCCATTGTGAAGTGTTTGCAGGAGGCCATCCTCTATTGTAAAGTGTTTGGAGGGGACCCATACATCCTTTTCAGTAAAACATAGGTTGCATCATCAGAAAAACATTCAGAAGTCCATCCAAATTGTCCATTTCTCAGTTATGCTCCCTGTTCGGCCTAATGCTTGGCTAGATTTAGATACAAAATACTTAATGGCTGATCATTATCCCCCCCCTTCCCAGGTATCCTTTCCCCTCTTCTACCTGTGGGTCCTACTAGTCCCTTACATCTGTCCTACCCAAATTAAAGCCTCCTCAAGTCTTGGCTTCAACTACCTCTCTGCGCAGTCTGTTCCAGTTGTCCACTACCTGCTGCATGGAGAACTTTCTCGAGTCCCTCCTGAATCTTCCCTCCACTAGTCTCCACTTGTGACCTCTAGGCACTGTGCCTACATTTCTCGTGAAAAAAAGTCTTTACAGTCTACTCTGTTGACTCCTCACAAGAACCTGTGAGTCTTATTCATAGCCTCACTTTCCCTTCTGGCCTTCCGTGTATACAAGTTAAAGCTTACTAAACCTTCCTTATATGAACTCCCCTGCTGCCCCTGGATCGTCTTTGTGGACCTCCTTTGTTGATTTCTGTGTAAACTCTGTCTTTTTTGAGGTGTGGGCTCTGGAACTGCGCATAATGCTCCTGGGTGCAGCCTTACCAAGAACCTGTATAGGGGCAGTATCACCTCTAGCCTTCTACTATCAAATCTCCTTCCTATACCATACCGCTTACTGTTTGCCTCTCCGTCTGCTTAGTTGCTCTGAGTAGTGGACTTAATATTGTCACTAATGATTGTACCCATGTCTATCTGCTAAATTATCTGCACCACCCATACTCCCCCAGCCAGTAATACATTTTAGGGTTCCTCCTACCAGTGTGCATCACTTTGCAGTTTTTTGCGTTGAACTTTAGTTGCCATAATCTGGACCATCTTTCTTATTATTTTAGGTTTCCATTTAATATCTAACTCCCTCCTCACTGTTCAGTCTGTAGCAAATCTTAGTGTCATCAGCAAAGAGACAACCCTTATTCTGGATTCCCTTTCCTATATCGCAAATTAAAGAGCGCCAGTCACTGAATCGATCACTGTGGTATCCGCTTGTGACTCCCCTGGGCTTTGGCTGCACCGCATTGATGACCACTGTCTGTGTCCTGCCCTTCTGCCAATTCTCTGTGCTTGTTCTGTATCCCTAGGTTGCTCAGCATTTATTAGCAGTCTTCAGTGTGGAATAGGATTGAAAGCCTTGGTAAAGTGGAACATGTCCACTGCTTGGCCCCTATCCCCTGACTTTGTGAGTCAGTCCCCAAAAAATGATCAGGTTAGTTTGGCGAGATCTCCCCACTAGAAACCTGGACTGCCTCCAGTTCAGGAACCCATTTGCCTCCAAGAATTCTATTATCTGTTCCTTAATGACTGTTTCCAGTAGCTTGCCTACAATCAAAGTTGGACTGACTGGTCTGTAGTTCCACTACAGGCACAGCCATGCTGACAGTCTACCACACAGACACGGACTGGCACTGCAGATACGTGGGTGTTGCACAGTATGCCCCCTCCCACCTGACATATCGGTACAGTGTCTCACCACTTTAGGGAGGAAACTTCCACAATCCATTGTGTTCCCAGGTCCATTATATGCCATCTGCCAGACCTCATTACAGCACCTGTCTATTTGGGGGGGTGCTCTACCCTCCTACCATAACAATTAGTGGCACCTGTTGCAGCAGTATGGTAGCACACAGAGAGCTATGCATGGGGGCAGGTGGCGCTGCCCATGGTATGTCCCTCTTCAACTGCATCACCTTATCCCATGCCACCATGGACTTTCACTCCCTGTTGGGGAGGGAGGTTGCATGATGTGGGACAACTGCCTTGGCTGATAGCCTCAGGGGTCTGGGACATGGTCCATGCCAGCATACTTCCCATTACGCAGTCTGTGGATCTGTTACACAGTCCAGGGCATGACTGCACTGCTGCACCAGTGTACCCTCCCAGACCTTGCTGTGCCCGTGTCACACTCTACTGGCACCCCCAGTGGTCTGTCTCCAGTGTCCCATGCAGGCACCCCCCCCCCATGCGGCTCACCCCAGACACCTGGCACAAGGGCTGTTAGACCAGCTCATGGCTGGTCTAGCCTCAGCCCCAACTTGTGGCCATGGTGCGGCTTCCAAAATCCCCGATAAGAGGATGCTGCAGCACCATGGAGGCACAAGACCCCTTACAACCTGGTGCACCACTACTTCTGGTGTAGGGGTGGCACAGGGCTGGTTCAGCACACGACATCCTGATTTTGACACAGCCTGCATTTGAAAATCAGGATTGGCGCATAGCACACTTTGCGTCAATTCTTTTTGGCACAGGCACCTTACATCAAACGTCAACCTTTGAAAATCAAGCCCAAGAAGTAAAAGTTCAGCTAACAGTTGTTCCATAAATGTCACTGGTTCAGAGCCCTCTCTCCCCTCCGACGGTCCCAATGCCCAGATATTACCTGTCTTGGCATGCCCCATTCAGAGTTTGAAATTTATTTTTTTGCCTTTTTTTTTAATTTTTTTGTTAGTCTTTGGTAACCGGGTAAGGCCCACTAGGCACAACTGCCTATATTCAGGGGCAACCTGGGAGCACTGGGCAGTTAAGTGATTTGCTCAGAGTCACACAGTATGTAAGTGGAGGCTGTGATAATCAAACCCAGGTCTGGTCTGCTGGATGTGCAGGCTCATTCACAGCTAGATTCTATATCTCATTCTCTGCCAGCCCACTTTTGCCATCAGTGCTGGGCACCATGTTTTTCGCTGCCGAGTTGGCAGCTTTCTTGATCATGAACTCTTGGTTGTTGGTCCGGAAGTCCAATATCCTCACACGGCCATTGAACACATCCATTTTTTGTTCCAGGGATTGGAGGTAGACATCAATTGCCTTATCAGTTGTTAAAACCATGGGCAGCATTGGTTCTGCCAATTCTGGTAATATCACCAATCCTGTAGTCCCATCAGGAGATGAGCTGGTTGTGGCCTTCTTCTTTCCTTCTCCATCCCTAGCCGCAGCAGCTTTCAGTCAGACCATCTTACCGTTCTTGCTGTCTAGTTTTTTCCAAATTCATAAAATAGGTATACAAGGGGTAGATGTATTGATATATTAAAAACTGTTCTTCCACTTAGCTGTCAAATTATATTTTTTTCAGCTTTGCTCTATAAGGTGAACAGAGCACCAAGAGAATACAGATCGTCACAGTAGTGGCTGCAGGCCCCGTCCCTCTCCTTTATGTATTCTTTTCAGGGATATCATTTTAGATCCCTGTGCATGACTCTGAAAATTAAATTCATGAATCTAAAAAGCCTTTTTATTTTACTTACTTCTGTATGTGGAGGGTTATAACCTGGCTCTTACGGCCACTGTCGACTCCCTAGCACTTCTCTGTGTCCATCCCCTGATTTCCTGCTGCAAGCTACCACGGTTTGATGGTGATCTGAGAGAGCTGAAAACAAAGGGGGTGGAGGTTGGAGTGTTGTTCGAGGAGGTCCCGCTTGGAGGAGAATGGTGCTGTGGGCTAACTACGATAAGCAACAGCAGGCAATCACTCTGAAAAAGTCAGCATTCCTGTCATCAGTGATTGCTGCAGGAATAAACTGGCCAGCTCAGCTCTTAAACACTATTGACAGGCTATTAAATCCAGTCTGTTTCCAGTCATGCAGAGACCTTTCTCTTGATAAGTATGAGGAGTTTAACTGGTTCTTTCTGGACAAGGTGTCCTCCATTTGGGCTGGGATATCCTCAAACAGCATGTTACTGGCTGCCAGTACCCAGTGTTTGATGGGTAGAGGAACTCCATCTTTATGGGCAGAGTTTGAGCCAGTGTTGGTAGATGATGTCCTCCAGGTGGTTTCTCAGTTGGGTCCCACTTTCTGTATATTGGAACTTTGGGATGACCCAGCTTCTTTTAGGGTGCTGGAGTCAGTCAATTGAATTGTTAGAAACATAGAAATGTAGGTTTTGTTGTCAGAATAAGACCATTAGGCCCATCCCGTCTGCCCATTATCCCTGGCTATTCCATCACCACTGACCCTAGTTAGTCATAGGTGTCACTCCCTCCCCCCCATTCCACTACTTAATAGGCTAAATGTCAATTCATCCCTGGCAGTTTGTTATGCAACAATGCACTCCATCACATTAGCTCCTGTGTCATGCAGTCCCGAAGACAATTCGTCCCCAGATAATTTGCACCCCACACAAATAATATAAAAAAAAAAATCCAGGTGGGTGCAATTCAGCCACCACATGAGAATGCACTTGAGGGTAGTAGAAGGGGAACTTGTACTGTAATTGTATTTGCAATACAGTAGGACATCTAGTGGGAGCGAATTGCCTAGGGACAAATTGTCTTAGGGACTGATTGATGCCAGAACTAATGTGACAGAGTGCGTTGTCTTGCAACAAACAGCCCAGTACAAATTGATGTCCACTACCTAATATGCCCCATGTGCCTATCCCATGCATTCTTGAAGCTGCCCACAGTCTTTGCCCCCACTACCTTCTTTGGCAGACTGTTCCAGTCATCAACCGTCCTTTCCATGAAAAATATTTCTTCATATCTCTCCTAAACTTCCCCATTTTAAAAAATGTTGCTGATCTGATGGTGGCACCATTCTTCATATGCCACTAACTGTTGCATGTTGTGCCACTGACTGTTGCCTGTTGTGGAGCTCATTAGGTGTTCCTTTGGGGAGAGGAGTCTCCATTCATCCATCCATCCATCCTAAAAAGTGCAGTGGTTAAGTCCCGTCTTAAGAAATCTTCTCTGGACCCTGATGTTCTGTTCAAGTACAGGCCCATCTCGAACCTTCCCTTTTTGGGGAAGTTGATTAAGAGCATGGTGGTTGTGGTGGTGAAGTTGGAACAACACCTTGGGAAATGTGATGCCTATGAGCCTTTCCAGTCTGGTTTCCAGCCTCGCCATAGTATGGAGACCGCTCTAGTCAGTGTGTACCATGATCTCCTTCAAGCAAGGGATAGCAGGCTTTGCTCTATCCTTGTCCTGCTTGACCTTGGCCTTTCTTAAGCCTTTGAGATGGCAGGTCATGGGGTACTCTTGGTCTGTGGTATCCAATCAAGATTGTGTGGGGATAACAGCATGGTAAAATCCATGCCGACAAAATAGCATGAGGGAAAAGAGCTACAGGGAAATTATAATGCAGACATTATAGCACTGTACATGTAGTTCTTTTAAGACAGGCCAAGCACTGTAAGTTCATGATTATGTGCTGGTTGACTGTGCTGGCAGTATGGCTTAGAGGTTAGAGTGACACACTAAATAGTGTTGGTACATCCAACTGACGTGGATTTCAGTCTTCCTATGTCGTTTTCATTTTTTTTTTTTTGCCATAACCCCCCCCCAACTTTGCGCCCCTCCCCGGAGTTAGAATTGTAAATCCACCTCATCCCCACTTCCCCCTCTCTTGAGTTGCATCCCCATGGAGTTCAGTTGCAAAATCTGCCCCCAAGTTGCGTCTACTGGACACTTATCACTGATATTTTTGCTTACTGGGGACCTACAATGAAAATACCAAAAAATATTACCACTCTGTAGGTCCAAATATTACTATAGTAGGTCCTGATTGGCTCATTCAGAACTCATTCGAATGTTTGGCCTCAGTAGCAGTACTAACCGTATTCAAATGTGAATAACTTTAAAACGAAAAATTATAGCATGGTACTATGAGCAGGAAAGTTGTTCAGCACAAAAATACCTACAAAATTAGTGGTGTTTCATTTATAGTTACTTTTTATTTTTTTTATACTTAGCAAAAAACAGCAACAAATTCAGTTTTGTTTCATTTTTTTCAACAAACACAAGTAACTTTAAAACGAAAAATGATAGCATGGTACTGTCAGCACAAAATTTATTCAGCACAAAAATATCTACAAAATGAGAGGTGTTTCATTTATAGATACATTTTCATTTTTTTATAATTAGCAAAAACCAGCAGAAAAATCAATTTGCTTCACTTTTTCGACAAACAAATGCGAATGACTTTAAAACAAAAAAGATAGCATGGCGCTGTGAGCACGAAATTTGTTCAGCACACAACTATCTACAAAATGAGCGGTGTTTCATTTATGGATACCTTTTAGCTTTTTTTTTATAATTAGTAAAAAAACAGCACAAAATCTTTTTTTTTTTTTACATTTGCAACAAACAAATTTAAATAAGTATAAAACAAAAAACGATAGAATGGTACTTTGTGTGCAAAAGTTGTTCACTGCAGTAATATCTACAAAATGAGTGGTGTTTCATTCATAGATACCTTTCAGATTTTTTTTCTAATCAGCAAAAATGGCAGGAAATTCAATATATTTTTCACTTTTTTGGAGGTATGGCATAAATGGAATATGCTACCCAGCACGGTGAAGTAAGAGCCGCTCAAAGGTATGGGTGCCAATAACAAACCTGAAATCTTCTGAAGCAAATGTCATGGCACTTACAACCCACTATATCACCATGCAAACGATTTGCAGAGAAATCGTCCAAATCAGTGTTCTTCAACTCAGTTTGAGTTTATCGCAGTCCAACACACAGAAAGATGGCCAGCACAGTTAGGAGCAGCAAATCTGTAATGTTTCACCAATAGGCTTTGTCAAACAAATTTGCTGTTCCCCACTGTGCTTGGTGTCTTTCTGTGTGTTGGACTGCAATAAACTTAAACAGAGATGAAGGACACTTTGGTTTGGGACTCCAATTTTTCTGCAAATTGTATGCATAGTGATATAGTGAGTTGTGAGTGCCGTGACATTTGCTTCAGAGGAATATTCTACCAGTACCCTGTGCAGTGGGGGGGTCCTGGAAATTGATATTTTTTGTTCTTGTGCCATTTGACCCAATAACATCCTTCACGGCTTTGCCAGTCGTGATGTCATTGGGTCAATCAGCACTTGAACAAAAAATAGCAACAATGTTTTCAGTAGAAGGTTAGCATATCCCTTATTTATGCCATGGGAGTGATAAAAATGTTTTTTCTGTTTGTCATTCATCTGCAGTTCCACTGCAACCCATGTTATTTCCACTGCAGCCACGTCACAATGGCAAGACAGAACACTTGGTATAAACATGACATTCAAAAGAGAATCCAGAAATAAGACCTTTATTCCATGGCTCCACTCTGCCACCCGTTGCTGGGCAGCATTTTTGTCAACATACCAGAATGAAGAAAAAGCTTATAATGTATGGTAGAATGCTGTTAACCTATCGATGTGATGTAGAAATGTTGTTAACCTATTGATGCTACGTCACATCGATAGGTTAAAAACGGCGATCGGTCTGCGCATGTGCGTGCCTTTTTTTACACTGGGAACCGATGGATGAATGCAGAGGTTAGGGAAGGACTGAACGGCCCGCAGCGGTGACTATATTTCAAAAAGTAAGCAGCTGTTTTCCTTTTTACGTAGGACCATACACTATAAAAAATAATGTATGGTCCCTTTATCGGCAACCGGTCAATGTTAACCGTCTTGAGGTTGCCATGGCAACATAAACCTCTCGAGCTTTGCTCGGTCGCCCTGGCAACCTCTCAACAGTTAACAGACCGGTTACCGATAGAGGACCATACATTACCCTCTATATTTCTGGATGCTCTATGGAATATCTGCTACTTGTTCTGCACTGTTATTCAGCACTCCCATGGCATAGATAGGGGATATTCCATTGGGCATCTAGGAATAAGCTTTTGGGGCTGGCAGTATAGCCTAGAGGTTAGAAGAACGAGGTGTGAACAAGCTTGATACATCCAGCAGACCAGATCTGAGTTTGATTCTTACAACCTCCACTTGCATGCTGTGTGACTCTGAACAAGTCACTTAACCGCCCAGTGCTCCCAGGTCACCCCTGAAAACAGGCACTTGTGCCTAGTGGGCCTTACCCAGTTACCAAAGACTAAAATAAAAAATTAAAAAATTTCAGTATGGAATATAGACAACAGTGTTACCTAGCAAAGGGTGGCAGAGCCAAGCAAAGCTATAAGTGCTAGGCTGCATTGCTGAACAAAAAGCTTATTCCTGAATGCCCTATGGAATATCATATTTATACCATCTTTTTAAATTTGCTTATTGCCTGACTTATTTTTATCAATTTATTATTTAAACATGGGGTTAATTAGTGGCTAGCTGTAGCATGTTGTATTTGTTGAGTAATTCTTTCAATTATTCTGAAAAAGTTTTATTTGTATTTTTTTGTTTTGCTGTAGTGAAAATAACATGGGCTGCAGCTGAAATAACATGTTATTTCTACCACAACTGAAAAACTTGGCAAAATAACCATTTTTATTCTACACTATTCATCACTCCCATGGTATAAGCAAGCAATAATACCCTCCAGGGTGGGCAGTATTGGGCAATATCGGACCGCCCAGGGCCTTATAGCCCCTGGAAGTTCCGGTATTGCCCATACTGCCCACCCTGGAGGATATTATTGTGCTTTACAGGGTTTTATTTAACTTTAAAAATTGATTAGCGTTTTGTTCATACAAGTGCTAAAACATTGTAAAAATGCATAGCACTTGCCTCATTGTGTTTAACAAATATAACACTTCTAGAAAACCTATATAAATACTTTCTGTACAGTTAGTATTGTCCCAGGAAAAAACTGCTAATCAATTATTTAAAACCCTGTTAGAAAATTGGCTACATGTGTCATTTTTTTATAGGATTAGGAAAAAAAAAATTCCATACAAAATGACTACAAATATATTTTTGTCCTTATAGTTGATAAAGTAGTCCCTGTATCTACTGTATTAGCCAGTAGAGGGATTTGTAGTGGTTGCTGCATATTTTTCTGGTCATACCCCCCACCTCATACACATGCTTTTAGATCGCGATTGGTTCGCAAGTAAGGAAGTGAGAAGTCATAAGGTTTCATTTTACTTTCTTTTTTTTTTTTGGAAGGCATAGATTTATGTTTAGGCATTCTGTTCTGGACCGGGAGAGCGTTGTTGCACTTGGTTGAAGGATCGGCATGTAAGTGTGGCTGCTGCTGCAGCAAGAGGTTAGAGTGATACAGCTGTTTACTTACTGTAAAAGATTTTAAATCTCCAACTGCTGGATGATGACAGGGTTAGGGGACAGCGGGGGAAATGGTTTTAGAAGGGGAGATATTGCTACAGAGCGTGAGAGTGCTGTCTTTGTAAATGACTGTGGCTCGGCTGGGAGAAATGATTAATTATTTTTAAAAGTAGAGGCAGAGATTTATGTTGAGGAATTCTGTTCTGGACTGGGAGTGCATAGTAGCTGTTGGTTGAATGATAGGCAAGAATTTCTTTTTTTATTTAAATCTCAAGTTACAACCGGACAATGACAGGGTTAGGGGACAGCGGGGAAACAGTTTTAGAAGGGGAGAAATTGGTACACAGTGCAAGTGCGCAGTTGTGAGAGTGCTGCCGTCTTTATAAATGACTGCAGCTGTGAGAAATGATAAATTGTCTGTCCCAGAGTGTAAAAATAAATTTTGGATTATGTTTCTTTATTTCTTCTTTTCTACATGAACAACAGCCAGCTTTGAGAGGACAGGGTAGGAAGTGGGTGTACCAGGTAACTGTCGCTAAGTGTGAGACAACAAGGTGGCGGCAGTTAGTAGTTTTAAACTGTATGGGTACAAGGAATCAAGATATCTGATTGGGAAAGTAGCAGGTCATCGAAGGAGAGAGTGATGTAAATAAAAAAAATACTGAAAAAATGTAGACAAAAATAAGCGCAACAGAGGATAATGTGCAGTTTTGCCAGACAGTTAGCACTGAACTATGGAGCTTTGGGGAGACCCTATCTCTCGTTAAGCGAGACAAAAAAATGGCGCTGATTTTAAATTGAAATTACCTGGCTTTAGCCAATTAGGAAGCAGGGTGGGCACTAAAATACTTTAGTGGGTAAAGGGGCACTATAGGCTGGTACATTTTATTTCTTGGGCATCTATTGAAAGTTAATGTACCCCCTGGCAAGGGTACTAGCCAATCAGATGCAAGGAAATAAAAATCCTATAAGAGGAGGGCTACAAATGTAACCCCTAGGTGGTGCTATCCCAAGGGCTACTACCTCTGCCTGCGCAGCTAGTAGCAGGTTCAGGGGTCTGAGTTCTGAAATGGGTGCCTCCAATTGTCCTCTATGTCACGAGGTACCTTTGGAAATGAGCCTCCGGCTCAAAAGTTGTAAACTGATGTACAAATAAATAAAATAAATAAATAAAATTGGAGGCCAGGGTTGGTAGTGGTCAAACTAACCTGGGCACAGCCCTCTGGGACACTGTAACTCCCCCTTTTTCCCTTCTAGTGGCCTGAGCAATATACGATAAGCACTTTCACAGTACCCCTTGTACACCATACCAGTACCCACTCTGTTTGCATTTACCGCTAGGGCAGGTTCCTCTGGCTCAACTATGGGGACCTCCTGTAAAACAAGGTTATGCACAGTAAATAGCAACAGTACAGTACTCTTGGCACAAACTGGAACCACAGTCAGGTTAAATGCAGCAAAAATGTCAGATCTGATTTATTCAGGGGACTTGAACAAGGAAGGGGAGTAACCAGGTTGATTGGCTTAAAGGCTATACTAATCAAACAGTTATGCATGCGCTTTAAGTCCCCCCACAGTCACATACTCTGAGTACCCAGGCAGGAAAATGGTGGGCTAGTCAGGAACGATGCAGATGGTTGGGGTCCTGTGATGGAAGAAAAACAACATGCACAACACACACTACTTGTAATCTGGAGCCGGAGAGCTCAGTTCATGAAAGAAAAAAGCAACAGTATAATCAGATGACAACTCTTTAGATTTAGCTGTTGTTGCAGAGGGCTACCCTGATGTTTACTCATGATACCCAATACTGGACACAGACAGGATGAAATCGAGACTGCAGGTTGTTGAGCTGGAGTGCCCGGAGAAGCGGGGCCCACACAAATCACAGAGGCGTCGTTCCTGTTCAAGTGTTGAGCAGGGGGCTGATCCCCAGGCAGGTCTCTTGTCAATGGCTTTCTCTGTGCATCGGGTAGTCGGGCTGGGCCAGTGTGGCAAGGCCTAGGCCCAATGGAGATGATTTTGGATTTCATCCGTTGGGCTGGATGCGGCTTCCAGCAAGCAGAATACAGTACAAACCACAGTGGGGAACCAAATCGAGACCCACTAGCAGCACACAGCATATTTACATGTAAGAAAATTCTAATGCAGCTTCCAGCAAGCAGAACACAATTCAGACCACAGCGGGGAACCAAATTACGGCCCACTATAAGCACACAACACATTCATATGTAAGGAAATTTCACTGTACCAAGCAAAAGGCCCTCCGGTCGCAATTACAGAGCCTCTGCACAGTCCGGGAGTTCAGAGGTGACTGGAAGTCCAGACAGGCCGATTGCATTCAGCAAATCTTCGGTGGTCTTCAGGTAGGAGCCAGGTCACAGTTCAGTGGCTCACTTCACTCTCCAAGTTCGGATTCAGTCCCGAAAAAGGCACAAGTTCCCTCTCCGGGACAGCAGGCAGGCATACAGGCCCAAACTCAGGCCTTTACACAGTTCTCCAGTGCGAATCTACATCAGGGCTGCTGCTTGAATCATTCAAGCTGTTATCTCTTAACTTCCCAGCTCAGAACTGAAGCTAGCTACAAGCAGTTTGGGACTTTCCCCAAGATCCAAAAGGTTCAGTTGGCTGATCTGTCAGTCAGTCACAACAAGGGCTCCCCCTCCAGGTTATTTTAAGTGCCAAAATGCAAAAACTACAATTCCTACAAGTTTTGACCCCACCAGGCTTCTGTAGGCAGGCTTCATTTTAGAGTCCCAACAGTACTGATTGGCCCATTCAAATAGTCCCAGGCCAGGTTGTTGGAGATAAACAGAACAGTCCTGACTGCAAAGAAGGCAGGTTAGAACAAACTGCAATACATTACTACTCTAATAAATGATCAGAAAACAAGCACATCTTCTAACAGAGCTCCCTTTTAGATTAATTAAGACTGCAATCCAGGCAGCTCTTAATGAGACAGTACACAGCGGCTATACAGGCACTCTCTGGCAATATATTTAATCTGCTAAAACACAGAACACCAGCCTGGCAATGAGCATTTAGGCAAGCTCAAGGAAGACTTTTCAGGAACACCCATTTCTAGGGGGGGTTACACCCTTCCCTGCCTGGAGAAAACTTGGCGTCTGCGTCAAGTCTGTACTATCACCATATCAAAAATGCGATATAAATGAGACATATATATCATTAGCTTGTTACATTACTATACATTTCAATATACTTCACATTACTACATCCATATTGACAATACTTATGCAGATTTCATACAAGTAATACTGATTCATTTAATAACTTCTTGTACATTAAATAATGTAAGAGGGGACCCTTCCCTTTCGGCTAACTTGGGGCTGGATGGGGCAGAGGCACCATGGTGAGAGGGAAGAACAAGTAACCTGGAGTTGGCCGTCAAGCTCAATTTGGACAATGAGCTTGGCGAAACATAAACCCCTTAGTGAACCACATTGAGAGGCAAATCCACTGGCCTTCCAGGGGAATCATAACTAAAGCGTAGCACTGGCTTGACAGCTCGGCCAGTCTTTCTGGGGGGAGCGGCCACAGTCTCCGTACTTTCAGAACTAACTTTGGAGCTTTTGTCACTTGTGAGGGGTGCCTCTGCATGGATGGATGGTATTGTCCAAACTTGGAGCACTGTCAGCTGCTTGCTCTCTAGGCTCTGTTTTCACAACACTTTGCTCATTATCTTCTGACGGAGGCCCAGGTTGCTCATTTTGAGGAGGCTCTGGCACAGTTAGGCTTTGCGGCACTGAAGGGGGGCTGTCAGTACACTCACATTGTTCTTCAAGTTCTGGTGTGTCACCAGAGAGACTCAGACCATCAGCCCCTTCTTTGGGCAATTCACACAGTTCCACCCAACACAGAGAGTCCGCAACCTCAGACGTAATACTTAGCACTTCACTTTCAGAGAGCATTGGCTCCAAGGATGAAGCTGGGGGTTAGGCAGTCCAGAAGGCCCAGCTTCATCCCCACAATTAGTCATAGGGTTACCTTGAAACAGCTGACTCAGTTCATAGGAGGGGTAATAGGCATTGTCACACTCACTTTCATCAGAGGTGGACTGACAGTCATTATCATTCTGGGCATGCTGCAGGGGAAACCTTAAATCTGTAACTACTGGGGTAGGTTGACTTTGTCTCTTTTTTGCAGCAGCATGAGTCATCGGCCCAGAGGAATCAATCTCTGATGGTTCAGCCTCTATTATGACTTGGCCGATAGGTAGCAATTGGTTACGGTGCATGGTCTTGACAGCTTTGGAGTTATTCTCTGGGCGCACCTTGTACACTGGTAAATCATTCAATTTTCCAACTACTACATGGGGAAGATGGTGCCACCTATCAGCGATTTTGTGTTTGCCCTGCAGTTCCAAATTGCGTAACAACACACGGTCTCCAGGCAAAAGCTCTTGAGCCTTTACCTTTTTATCATGCCTCTCATTGTTGGAGAGATTTCTTTTGGCAGCCATTGTCCGGGCCAGTTGATAGGCATGGTTCAATTGAGCTTTCAGTTTCTGTACATACTGTAGGTAATTTTCGTCTCGGACCCCGTGTGGAGACACCCCAAAGCAGACATCAGTGGGCAGTCAGGCTTCCCTCCCGAACATGAGGCAGTAGGAGGAAAACCCAGTAGCGTCATTTTTTGTGCAATTGTATGCATGGACCAAGATGCTAATCTACTGGCTCCACTTAGCCTTGTCTTTGGGATGGAGGGTTCCCAGCATGTCTAGAAGGGTGCAGTTAAAATATTCTGGTTGAGGGTCCCCCTGTGGGTGATAAGGGGTGGTTCTTGACTGCCGCACCCCCCCCCCATAGAGAGAGCATTTCTTTTATTAGCTGACTTTCAAAATCTCTGTCTTGGTCAGAGTGGGTCCGCTGAGGGGCACCGTAGTGGATGAAGACATTTTCCACTAGCACCTTGGCCACGGTAGAGGCATTTTGATCTTTAGTTGGAAAAGCTTGTGCATACCATGTGAAATGATCCGTAGCCACTAACACATTGCCAATATTCTGCTGATCAGGTTCTAAACACAAAAAGTCTATGCAGACCAGTTCCATGGGGGTGCTGGTAGTAATATTGACAAAGGGGGCAGCTCTCTGAGGCAGGGCTTTCCTTTGCAGACAATGACTGCAGGTCTTTACATGGTGCTAAACATCGGCCCCCATCTTGGGCCAGTAGAATCGAGATCATACCAAGTCAAGAGTTTTGTCAATACCAAGGTGCCCCATGTGATTGTGGAGGGACCTCAGTACCAAATCTTTAAAGGCCGTGGGCAGGACCAATTGCTGCCTGTCTACTTGACCGCCACGATCCACTGTCTGTCTGTACAACAGCTGATTGAGTAGCTTCAATCTGGGGCCTTCTGTAAACAATAGAGCAGTTCGCAAGTCAGGGGAATGCAACTTGGACACATCTTTCTCCACACGCAAGGCATGAAGTGCTGGCTGAATCATAGGATCTTAGGATTGAGCCCAATGAATGCTGTCATTGTCAAATTGAGGTAGTGCACTAATATCTAGAGCAGAAAAGTGGCAGTAGGCAGCCGGTATGCAGGTATCAGGAGGGCTCAAGCAATCTACTAAACAATCCACTGTGTCCACAGACATCTGTTCATCTCGGTCAAATTTTTGGCACAAGGCTCGGATGTCAGGTTCAGACAGCCTGACCCAATCACTCTTGGAAACTGGCCTTCGTGATAAGGCATCAGCGTCAATATGGTTCAGTCCTGGCCTGTATTCAATATCATAATCATAGATTGATAAGGCGGAAAGCCACTGGTGCCCAGTGACGTCTAACTTAGCTGAAGTCTGTACATAGGTTAATGGGTTATTGTTGGTCTTCACCAATATCTTTGCCCCGTAGAGGTATTCATGAACCTGGTCGACGATGGCCCATTTTAGTGTCAGGAACTCCAGCTTGTGCACAGGGTAGTTTCGCTGTGATGGGGTCAAGCTGCTACTGGCAAAGGCCACTGGTCTGAAACCATCCTTATGGGCTTGATACAGCACAGCTCCTAGACCCTGCAGACTGGTGTCCGTATGCAGCACATAGGGCTCGGTGGGGTCAGCATAGGTGAGGATGGGGGGGTGAGCTGATATATGACTTTGTGAAAGGCTGCTTCACATTCGGGTGTCCAGGGGGGCCCAAAAAGTTCACCTGTGTGGAAGTACACTTTCTCTGGTTCTTTGACGGCCCCTTTTGTATATTTATGGTGGGTAGGAGGGTAACCCTGGGTAAGATTCAAGAGCGGGCGAATCACCTTTGAATAGTCTTTTATGAACCTGTGGTAGTAGCCACAGAACTCCAGGAAATGTTGTAGTTCTTTCAAATTATGGGTCTGGGGCCAAGTAGTCAGTGATTCAACCTTACTGGGATCAGTCTCTATCCCTTTTGCAGATACTTTGTGCCCTATATACTTCACGGAGGTTTGAAAAAACTGGCACTTGTCAATGGACAGCTTGAGGCAGAAGTCTTCAAATCAATCTAGGACTTTAAACAGTCAGGTCTCATACTCCTGAAATGTGTGCCCAAACACAATGACATCATCTAGGTACACTAGACATTCCAGCAAGTTCATATCTCCCAGTGCATGTTCCATCAGTCGCTGAAAGGTGGCCAGGGTGCCTGAAATCCCCTGTGGCATTCTCAGGAATTCGTACAACCCCAAAGGACAGATGAAGGCTGTTTTCTCACTGACCTTTGGGGCCATCGGGCTCTGGTAGTATCCGCTGCGTAGATCCAATACCAAAAACCATTTACTCCCATTCAAACAATCCAGAGCATCTTGTATACGGGGCACAGTGTATTGCTCGGGGATGGTCCCCAGTTCAGAGTTTGATAATCAACATGCATCCTTGCTGACCCATTCTTCTTATGCACAACCACAATGGGAGAGGCATAAGGGCTCCTTGATTCTTGGATCACACCAGCAGCGAGCATTGTCTACAGGTGTCTTCTCACATCATCTTTGTCTGCTGGGGCAAGACATCGGGATCTCTCTTGAAATGGCTGGTCATCATGCAGCCATATGTGATGCTCTGCACCCTGGACACACCCCACGTCCCATTCTTTTAATGAAAACACTTGGTCCCTCTGAGCAAGTTTCTTGCTAATTCTAGCCTTCCATTCAGCTGGCAATGGGGAGTCACCAAAGTCAAATAAGTCTGGGGTCACTCTCTCCTTCTCACCCGAGCACTTGTTGCTGGGCAATACTGCTGTGTCTGTGCAGTGAACTGTAGCTAGGGTGCACCCTATGTTCACCCGAATCTCCCGATCTGACACATTCTGAATCTGGACTGTCACTCATCGTGCATAGGCGTGGGCACCAGCAGGCAAGATGCTGGGTTTCACCAATAATCCCTCTGGCAACTTTCCATCTCCTGGTGTATCCAGCATTAATATTTTGTTCTTTACATTTTTCTTTAGGCGGACTTGTCCATGGATTGTGCACTGGGCGTTGGGGGCCAATACCAAGGAATCAGGTTCCTTTTTCTGTACTATCCCCACTGGCTTATCTGGGTCTGCCTCATTGGGTCTCTGTTGCCAGTTATAAGCCCTTTTTACCAAGGCTGGAATTCTTACGGCCGGTCCAGTCAGTTGCCCTTGTTTCTCATGGCAGAGTTGTGCTAGTCTCCCAAACATGTGGGCGTTTGTTCCAATTAACAGGGGAACCCCGTCATACAGTCCGGTGGGGAGACACACAAGGGCCAGTGTCTCTACTTGTTCCTCTACGCCAGTGACAGTTGCAGGAAAAGACAACCAGAGGTGGGCATATCCTAGATATGGATAAGACTTGTCGCTCAGCCCCCACACATATTAGGCCTTCCAGGATTGTAAGGGCACATCAGATAAGTGTTTGTCATACCAGTCCTGAAACACAATGGTCACTTGCAAGCCATTGTCAAGCACAGCCTGAGTAGGAATACCATTCACAGCCACATTAGTCTCCACTGAAGGGCCCACAATCTTAGACCAGTCTGGAGGGACTGTAGCAGGGGCAGGTTCAGGCGACTTAGCCACAAAGAAGTTCGAGTTGGGATTTCCTGAGCCTTTACTGCGGTCATTTCCAGCACCCCTCGCCCATGGTTTCGCTTTTCCGAGCTCCCCTTGAAGTCTGTCTATAACCTTATCTAAGTCTTTTGAGGACCGGCATTCTTTCTTCATATGCCCCTCCTTCCCATAGGTATGACAGAGTATGCTTTCTAGAGTCTGGCGTGGCTGAGGCATCACATTGGGGGCTGAGGCAGGGGTACCACCAACAGAAAATTACGATTCAACCTCTGTCTGGTGTGTGGTGAGCATGGGGGGACGTCTCAGTAATTCCCTCACTTTCATAGTCAATTCATCAATCTCTGAGCTGCTGTCAACAGGGGATGCCTGGGAGTGCACCCCCACCCCCATAGCGGACACGCTCTGAGAGGGGTTTGGGCCCATTGTACCTCTGGAATGGGCTTGTAGGGAAATGGTAGCCCTCATTTCTCGGACCTCTTGCAGTATCTCGCCCCAGGGCGGAGCATCCTTGCTAGCCTCCCAATGTTCAACTGGCCCTGTATTTCACCCCTGAGCATCACTCACATGTGCATCTTTGGTCATGTGGGCAGCAGCAACAGCAGATACAGGAGGCCCCCCCCATGTGGCTGCCTCCTCTCAGTCCTCCAAATTTCCTTCATCAGTCCGTCATAGGTAGGAGGCGCATCCAACCGAGCAGCAAGGCGTAGTTGGAGCAGCAATAATTCAGAGAATGGGGCTGACTTGAGAAGTTGATCCAACCTTTTCTGATCTTGCTTAGCTGGGGCCATGCCACCTTTCTTTAGGCATTCCTGTAGCACCGCTTCGAGTTGAGGCACATACACGGATAAGGGCTCCCCTGGGTATTGCTGAGTGTTTTTGACCCTACCCCACGGGTTCTCATCCGAATCGGGACTCCCATACACATTTTCCAATGCATTAAAAAAATCTTGAGCAGTTACTTCTGGATTACTAGCCTGTGTAGTGTGGATAGTAAGTTGGGCAGGGCCTCTGAGGCTTTCAACCACCCTTCTCCTCTTCTCTGGTTCGGGGCATTGCCATTCTCGGATTTGAGGGGCAACATAGTCTATCCAGGTCTCCCAAATGTCCTCCCCCTTGGGTGTGGGGAAGGTGCCTGAAAACATCCTCTGCCGGCGATACGAGTCGTGACTAATGGCAGGTACAGATATAGGGGCCAGCACTGGCATTGGTGCAGAAGGCGGAGCAGTAACAGGTGCTGGAGTGGGAGGGGGTGTTGGGGAAGGAATACCCCCAGGTGGCAGGAATAGTTTCTTAAAGTCCTCTATGGTTTTTCCTTCCTCCAGCAACAACTTAACAAATTTCTCCTCAAAAGTCTAAGACAATGGTGGGAGCTCATCCTCCACAGGGTCTTTACTGTCTTTTGTTATCATTCTCCAGGTGGCTAGGACCCCTTCTGAGGCAGTAGTGTGTGGCACTTTAGAGCTGTCCACGCGGTCACTACACTCTACCAAGGCTGTGAAAGTCTGGGTGATCAAATCAGCCTGTCAACCCACCACCACAGGGTTTTTTAAACATTTAACTTTGGAGAGTGTTCCCTCTACAGTGTCCTTACTGGTACCCAGGAGAATATCCAGTATAAGCAGAGCATTATGGGGGTCGACCTCCTGCCCAGTACACCACCCCACCAACTGGTGTACAGACATTTCTACTGGGGTAGCCATTAATCTTTAACAATAATTGATCATTTTTGGCCACTAGAAGGCACAAAATCCCGGCGGTCAGCCTCCAAGATGTAACCCCTAGGTGGCACTATCCCAAGGGCTAATACCCCTGCCTGTGTGGCTAGTAGCAGGTTAAGGGGCCTGAGTTCCGAAACAGGTGCCTCCACCCAGAGGTCAGGGTTGACAGTGGTCAAACTAACCTGGGCACAGCCCTCCGGGACACTGTAACCCTCCTCTTTCCCTTCTAGTGGCCTAAGCAATATACGAAAATCACTTTCACAGTAACCCTTGTACACCATACCAGTACCCACACTGTTTGCACTTACCACCAGGACTGGTTCCTCTGGCTTGACCCTGGGGACCCCCTGTAAAACAAGGTTATGCACAGTAAATAGAAACAGTACAGTACTCTTTGCACAAACTGGAACCACAGTCAGGTTAAATGCAGCAAGAAAGTTAGATCTGATTTATTCAGGGGACTTGAACAAGGAAGGGGCATAGTCAGGTTTATTGGCTTAAAGGCTATATTAATCAAACAGTTATGCATGCGCTTTAAGTCCCCACACAGTCACATACTCTGGGTACCCAGGTAGGAAAATGGTGGGCTAGCCAGGAACGTTGCAGCTGGCTGGGGCCCTGTGATGGAAGAAAAGCAACATGCACAACACACGCTACTTGTAATCCAGAGTCAGAGGGCTCAGTTCATGAAAGAAAAAAGCAACAGTACAATCAGATGACAACACTTTAGATTTAGCTGTTGTTGCAGAGGGCTACCCTGATGTTTACTCGTGATACCAATACTGGACACAGGCAGGACAAAATTGAGACTGCAGGTTGTTGAGCTGGAGTGCCTGGAGAAGCGGGGCCCACACGAATCACTGAGGCCTCATTCCTGTTCAAGTATTGAGCAGAGGGCTGATCCCCAGGCAGGTGTCTCGTCGATGGCTTTCTCTGTACATCGGGTAGTTGGGCTGGGCCAGTGTGGCAAGGCCCAGGCCCAATGGAGATGATTTTGGATTCAGTCCGTGGGGCTGGATGTGGCTTCCAGCAAGCAGAATACAATTCAAACCACAGTGGGGAACCAAATCGCGACCCACTAGCAGCACACAGCACATTTACATGTAAGGAAATTCTAATGCAGCTTCCAGCAAGCAGAACACAATTCAAATCACAGTGGGGAACCAAATCACGACCCACTATAAGCACACAACACATTCACATGTAAGGAAATTCCACTGTACCAGGCAAAAGGCTCTCTGGTCGCAATTACAGAGTCGCTGCACAATCCGGAAGTTCAGAGGTGGCTGGAAGTCCAGACAGGCCAATCGCATTCAGCAAATCTTCAGTTTTCTTCAGGTAGGAGCCTGGTCACAATTCAGTGGCTCACTTCACTCTCCAAGTTCGGATTCAGTCTGAAAAAGGCACAAGTTCCCTCTCCGGGACAGCAGGCAGGCATGCAGGCCCAAACTCAGGCTTTTCCACAGTTCTTCCACATGAATCTACGCCGGGGCTGCTGCTTAAATCATTCAAGCTGTTAACTCTACGCTTCCCAGCTCAGAACTGAAGCTAGCTGCAAGCAGCTTGGGACTTTCCCCAAGATCCAAAAGGTTCGGTTGTCTGATCTATCTGTCAGTCACAAAAAGGGCTCCCCCTCCAGGTTATTTTAGGTGCCAACTTGCAAAAACTACAATTCCTACAAGTTTTGACCCCGTCAAGCCCCTGTAGGCAGGATCCATTTTAGAGTCCCAACAGTACTGATTGGCCCATTCTGAAAGTCCCAGGCCAAGTTGTTGGAGATAAACAGAACAGTCCTTGCTGCAAAGAAGGCAGGTTAGAACAAACTGCAATATTATTTACTACTCTAACAAATGATCAGGAAACAAGCACATCTTCTAACAGAGCTCCCTTTTAGATTAATTAAGACTGCAATCCAGGCAATACATTTAATCTGCTAAAGTGCTGAACACCAGCCTGGCAATGAGCATTTAGGCAAGCTCAAGGAAGACTTTTCGGGAACCCCCATTTCTAAGGGGGTTACACAAAGATGATAGCCAGTCAGCAGGATAAGGCATAAGAGAAGAGGTTGAGGGCACTGAAGATGTACTCCCTGGAAGACAGGAGAGAGAGAGGGGACATGATTGGGACCTTCAAGCACTTGAAAGGGATAAATAAGGTTGATAAAGAGAGTCTCTTTAAACTGAGTGGCAACCATAACATGAGGGGACACAGTCTTAAACTGGAGAGTGGGAGGTTTAGGAGGGAGGTCAGAAAGCACTTCTTCACAGAGAGGGTGGCGGACACTTGGAATGCATTGCCAGAAGAGGTTATCTTGTTGATGATGGTGGGCAGCCTTAAGAGAGGATGGGACAGGCATAGTGGAGGGTAAGGGTCATGGGTAGGGAGGATGGGAGGAGTGGGAAGGGAGGGCAGGGACATTAGCTCAAGCTATGGACCCTGCAATATGAGCAGACTTGATAGACCAAATGGCCTTCTTCTGCTGGCTTCTTCATGTGTTCGTATGTTCATATGCAAAGTGAAGCCACAACAGCTAGGCTGCACTGCTGGCAACATTCCAGACTGAATAGAAAGCTTTTTCCTGGATGCTTTATTCAGTGTTCTCATGGTATATCACTGGTTCTAGGTTCGTGGATATGTTGTTCATCCACACTTATTAGCATGTCCCTTTCCCCTTTAAGGATCGCTGGAAGTCTTCCTGCTATCTCCTCTCACCCACCCGGGTGGTATATTCCTCGGCTCTGCCCCATGATGCCAGATCTTCCTTTCTGCTGGAAGATTCAGGTTGCCTCCTTCGTGCTTCAGCATTTTGTAGGCCCTGGCTTCAAAACCTTTGGTTATTCCGAAAATTTGTCTAATTCGCAATAGCAATCGTGGCTGCTTATCTTCGATTATAGAAGACAAGTCTTCCCCAGGATTTCACCGGTGTTCGTCCGGCCAGAAAATGTCACATCGATGCTCCACCGCATGCGTCTATTGCTTGGTGTCACCATGACACCTCGAAGTGCGATTTTTGTCTTGCATTTCACCCTAACGTCCTTGACGACCATCTTGTATGCCTGAAGTTGGGGAGGCCGTAAAAACAGAACCCTATAATGAAATCAAAGGAGGCTCAGTGGGTGGTTTCCATGGCCACAGGATCCGCCGAGCAATTGGAACGCATGTAAGCCTTTGAGGAGGAAGCGGCTTGTGCCAGTGAATCTTCCTCTCGGAGCTTTGTCGTTCTGCTCAACCTGGACTCCACCTTCTTGGGTTCTTTCCGAGAGTTGTGCCAGTCTCTGCTGACTAAAGGAGAGGGGCCTGTGGGCATGCACTCCTCTCAGTCCTGTAAGCAGAAAAAGGACCCAGGATCATCTTCGTCTCAGCAAAGACATTCTTGGGATTGGGAGATATCTTGGTCCCAGGAACCAGCAGTCTCGACTTCGGTCGAAATTGCCTTTTCGGCCTCTGGCTTCTTGGCTTTGCCGTCTGGCCAGTCGACCGAAGTGTCGATCGACGAGGTTGAAATAATTATCGACCTAGCCAACCCATTGTCACCGACTCCAGTCAATGATTCTCTCAGTCCTTTCTTTCCCCGACGAGGAGACCCCGTCCTCTGGGAATCCCATCAAGGAAGTGGTCCCCGACCCTGGGAAATCACTGGTCCTGCAGGTGTCTCCTGAGCGACCGAATTGGCCTGTCTGATCTTGATCGAGGTCTGTTTGTCGGCGATCCCTTGATTGGAGGATGATCTCTACCGTGGTTCACCGCTGGGTCCTGAGGTGGCTCAGTAATCCAATCCTAGAGCCACAGATTCTTCCCCAGAAATTGCAAATGTTTCCATGTGGGAGAGCTGCCCGCTGGCTGGGGTTTCTTTCCCTTTCCTTCCTACGGGCTCTCTTTTCAGCTTTGAGGGCAAGGCGTATCTCTTCGAAGCAGGCCCCCGCTTGATGGAGGTTCTGGCACCATTGAGATTGGTTGGTGGCCAGCTCCTTCCAGCTCGTGATGTCCATATCTGTTTTCTTGTGTCTTTGTAGCATTTTCTTTGACCACCACGGGATCTCTGGGTGTGACTGAGCTGGGAGTATAAAATTTGTTTGGGGAGTCGAAAGTTGGGCATCCATACACAGTGTCCAGTCTAGCGGAACTGATGTCTGAGGATTATTGCCTCAGTGCTGGTGACATTGGCCTCAGCAAGAACACTGTCGTTAGTGCGGTGGTCTTCCCACTTGATGCGGAGGATTTTCCGGAGACATCGTTGGTGGTACCTCTCCAGGCTGTTTAGATGATGTCGGTAAGTCACCCAAGTTTCACATCCATAAAGAAGGGTAGGGATGATAACCGAACTGTATACCTGGATCTTGGTGTCCTTTTGTATGTCACGGTCGGTGAAGACGTGCTGAAGCAGTTTCCCAAATGAGGTTCTAGTGCAATGGATCCTGTGCTAAATCTCATCATCGATGTTTGCTATTAGGGAGAGGTGGCTACCGAGGTAAAGGAAGTGCTCGACTGTCTCCAAGGTCTGTCCCTTGATGGTGAATTGTGGAGGGTCATTTACAAGGCCTTGGGCAGGCTGATAGAGCACCTTGGTCTTCTTCATATTAAGTGAGAGTCCCAGACTTCGGTAAGCTTCGCAGACTGGTGGTCACTCCTGGTGTGTGCAAGGATGGAAAGTCATCAGCGTACTGGAGGTCAATGACGGATGCCTTGTAAACTTTGTTCTTTGAATGGAGACGTCCAAGATTAAAGATCCCTCCATCCATTCTGTATTTGATGTCTATTCCAGTGGTAAAGAGGCCTTTGGTGAGGACTAGGATGACTGCTAGGAAGATAGAGAACAAGGTTGGAGCGATGATGCACCCTTGCTTGACCCCAGTTTGATGATGATGGACGGGTCTGTCTTTGAACCATAATGGAGAACACCAGCAGTCATCTGGTCATGCAGAAGCCTCAGGACCTTGATGAATTTTGTAGGGCAGCCAAATCTGGCCAGCACTTTCCACAGGGCTTCACAATTGATGGAGTCAAAGGCCTTTGTCAGGTCGATGAAAGCCATGACAGGTCCTGATGTTATTCATGACACTTTTCTTGGATCTCACTGGCAATGAAGATCATGTCGGTTATCCCGCGAGATGGTCTGAATCCACACTGAGATTCTGGCAGGACTTCTTTGGTGATGTGAAGGAGATGGTTCAGAAGAATACGGGCGAGGATTTCCCCTGCGGTGAAGAGTAAAGCAATGCCTCGATAATTTCCACACACCTACTTTTCTCCCTTCTTGAAGATGGTAACAATGTTGGCATGCCTCAAGTCCTCTGGAATCTTCTCATTGTTCCAAATTCGGAGAATGAGTTCGTGGAACTTTAGTACCAGTTCCTTGCCCTCGCTTTGTAGACTTCAGCCGGTATGCCATCTGGTCCCACAGCTCTGTTGTTTTTGGCCAGCTTGATGGCATGTCTTATTTATTTGATGTTAGGAGGGTTGGTGAGAGATTCTCTTTCAGGGTGTTGAGTGACAGAATTGATAGTGGCATCTGTCACAGATGACTTGCAGTTCAGAAGTGTCTCAAAATGCTCCTTCCATCTAGCTTGAAAGCCTTCTTTTCCTTTTAGGAGTGTCAAGCCATCTTGAGATGGCCCTTGTAGCCTGGAAGAAGCTTCGCATGTCATGTTTGTCAGTATAGAGCTGGAGTTCCTTGGCCTTGTCTTGCCACTATTTGTTTTTGATGTCTCGGATCTCCCTTTGAGCTTCTGCCTTGAGCTGCTGGTATGACTCTTTCTTTTGCTGGCATGAGATGTCATCTTGCCATGTGCAGTGAGCTCTTCTTTTCCGGTTAAGGAGGTCTTGAATCTCGGTATCATTTTCATCAAACCAGTCCTGGTGATGCCGGGTGACATAGCTAATAGATTCAGCACATGTCGAGTGGATGGCGGTCTTGAACTCCTTCCAGTATCTCGCAATGTTATCATCTGCTGCGGGCAAGGCAGAGAGCCTTGCTTAGAGACATTGCTGGAAGTCCTCTTGAACCACTGGGTCTTTAAGGGACTTGGTGTTGAATTTCCTTTGCATTGATTTTGGCTGCCTTCAATGTTTCTGAGTGAGCCAGATGTTCATGACAGATCTGACAAGACGATGGTCTGTCCAGCAGTCATCGAATCCTCGCATGGCCCTCATGATGTAGACATCCTTTTGATCATGGGTTCTGACAATGACATAGTCAAGGAGGTGCCAGTGCTTGGATCAAGGGTGTCTCCAGGTAGTCTTATTCTTGTCGCTCTGTCTGAAAATGGTGTTCGTGATGACCAGGCAATGCTCCGCACATATGTTCAGGAGTAGGATACCATTGGAGTTTCTTTCCTACACCCTCCTTCCCGGTGATACCATTCCAGAGATCTGAATCACGCCCGACTCTGGCGTTGAAGTCACCATAGAGAATGATCTTGTCTTCCTTACGGGTGTTGGTCAGGACTCTGTTAAGGTTGGAGTAGAACTGTTCCTTGACATCCTCATCAGCATTAAGTGTCAGGGCGTATGCACTGATGACAGTGGCATGCTGATTGTTGCTGAGCTTAAGATGAAGGGTCATGAGGCGTTCATTGATGCCAGTTGGGAGCTCTGTAAGCTGGTTGATGAGCTTGTTCTTGATGGTAAGGCCATCGCCGTGAATGTGTCTGTCTTCAGCAGGCTTCCCTTTCCAGAAGAAGGTGAAACCTCCACCCTCTTCGCTCAGCTGGCCTTCATCTGGTTGTCTTGTCTCGCTTACGGCAGCAGTATCGATGTTACATCTTGTAATTTCCCTGGCGATAATAGCAGTTCTTCTTTCTGGTCGCAAGCTATACTGGTTGTCCATCAGAGTGCGAACTTTCCATGTCGCAAAAATCATTGCCTGTTTCTTGTTTCGACTGCAGAGAGAGAGTGATCCCACTGGATGCGGCTATCCAGCCAGGAGAAAGTGAGACAGCCTAGGTTTAGGGTACTTTTTCTAGCCCCTTCCCCATGCGGGGTGAGCAGAGGGGATCCAAAGGAGGACTGCTCAGTCACAGTAGCAGCTGCCGAATTGCACCCCTGTCCTAATCCAGGTGCCAGACGACCATCAAACTACTGCTGCCTACGTGCAGATTCATGGCTAGAGACTGCCGGATTCACTGGTCCTGTCCACATCACCACTAGTCTGTCACCGCAGGGCTTGGAAGGTTGGTTGCGGGGATGTTGTTTCCCATTGTAGAAGCTTGCGTGAGACTTCCTTTAGTGTGGGGAAGCTGGTGCGCCTACAGCAACCACACAAACTTGACAAGCAGGAGATCTAGTGCCCAGTGGCAGAGTCCAAGACGACTGGAGATCCCCATCTTGTTGCAGCCTTCATCCACCTTCACAGCCGTTGAGATCCTAACATCTTCTTCCACCTGTTCCACTATTGAGGACTTTGGAGGTTGGCTCATATTTAGTCTGGAACCTCACCTCAGGTTTGTTCACCACGGGTGACCCTGCCAGGAGTATGAGACTCCGGATGACATAGCCCTGAGGGTTATTGGAACACACAAGCCTCTCCTTCATGACAAGGTCTCGGTCCAAGGTCTGGGAAATCACTGGTCCTGCTGGTGTCTCCTGAGCAACCGAATCAGCCCGTCTGATCTTGATCGAGGTCTAGGACCCCCTTGACCAACAGGCCAAGGAAGAGCCACAAGCGCTCAATAAAGAGGTGATGCCATTGGTCGTCTTCATCCTCCTCAAATGAGGAGAGGCTCCAGCGGAATCTCCGTTGGTGCCACGAGGACCTCATGTGGCAACAGCTGATTTTGTCCGGGCACAAGCTGACCCCGGTTTCTACCCTGGCCATTACTTGGCTTTCGCCTCTCAGGTCATAGCCGACTCCTTCTGAGGCAATTAGGTTGGCTCCCTCACCCGTGGAACCGGTGAAACCTCTGGTTCAGCCTAAGCCAGTCTCTCCACCAATCGTGGTCGAACCACTGCCCAAGCAGCCTATGGGAGGGGCTCCTTCTGAGAAAGATAGACCAGACACCAGGCTTCCCTGGCATCTTTCGGTCACTGTCACCCTGGACTGCCCTCGGCGGGTCGAAGGTGACCTGGGTGGTCAACTGTTGTATCCGGATTCCTCGGATTTGGATGAGACCAGCCTACATTCTCATCCCGAGGTAGATGAATCGGCTGGTGGGATAGAGATGGAGGTAGGTCCTTTGTCTTTTCAGGGCATTCTTTGCCTCATCTCTAAGTCCACAGGGATGCCCCTGGAACTTATCCAGAAAAAGGCGGAGTACCCTCTAATAGACATCCTCAAGACAGGGGATACCCCAATGGTGGTTTTTACTGTGGCCGAGGCCATAGTTGGCCCTGCCTTAGAACTTTGGTAGCACCCTGCCTCCTGTCCAGCTCCATCTGCCCACATGTCACGCAAGTATGCGGTGCCCATGGGGTCCCTTGCGGGGTTCACAGAGCACCCTTTGGCCAAGAGCCTGGTGACCGCCTCTGTGTTCAGGCGTACTGGCAGTTCTGCCGACACTGACTGGCCTTCCGAAAAAGAATCCAAACTCTTGGATCATTCAGCTCGTAAGGTCTGTGTGGCCCATCTTTAGGCCTTCATCAGACAAGTTTGGCCATCATCATGGCGCACTTCTCCCATGCACTCTTGGGGTCTTTGGATAAAGTCCTCCCACACCTCCCCATGGACATGCAGACCATGGTCAAGCAGGTCCGCGATCAGGGCCGGGCTGTTGCCAAACGGCAGCTTCAGACAGCCCTGGACATTGGGGATTCTTGTGCCCACTCGATGGCAGTCGCAGTTGCCTCTCATCACAGGGCTTGGCTGAGATTCTCTTCCTTCCCAGCAAATACTCTGCACAAACTAGCTGATATGCCTTTCCTGGGCACCAACCTTTTCGGCCCAGGTGTGGCTGGTCACCTTCAACGTATTGAGCAGTCCAGTACCACTTTGGATGCTACTTCTGCTAAGGGTTCTTCGAACAAGAAACAACAGAAGAAGAAGAAGCCTTTTTAGCACTCTTCCCCTGCGGCACAGCGACCCTCCTTTCAAGGAGGGCAGCAGCAGTGGCAGGCTCAAGCTTGGTGCCCCCGGTCCAAGCCCATGAAGGAGGCCGAAGTTCGGGTCCTGGATCCTCCTCCACCAAGTCTGCTTAGTGACAGGGCAAGGGCTGCCTCTCCCTTTCCCATCACGCCAGCTCTGGATCCTCCCGTGGGGGACCGTCTCCACCACTTTCTTTCCGCCTGGTCCATTATCACCATGGACATGTGGGTTTTGGAAGTGGTCGGTCAGGGACTGCCTCTGGAGTTCAAGCTACACCCTCCAAGGCGAGCCAGCGCCCCTTGGGAGGAAAGAGTATCCATCCATACTCAGTCAGCTCTCTGAGATGACATTGCTTAGCTCCTCCTCAAGGAGGCAGTAGCTCCAGCGGTGGATTCTCCAGCAGACCCAGGCTTTGTCTCCAGGTACTTCCTGGTGCCCAGGCGGATGGGGGGTTGGCACCCCATTCTAGATCTGCATGACCTGAATCAGTATCTCAGGTCACACACCTTTCAGATGGTCACTCTATCCCAGATCATACCATCCTTGGAGCAAAACATGTGGTTCTGTTCACTGGATCTGCAGGATGCATTCTATCATGTCCCAATCCGTCCATCTCATTGGCGGTTCCTCCGCTTCAGAGCTGAAGGGACCCTATCCGAGTTCCGAGCCTTGCCGTTCGGCCTGTCATCGGTCCCACAGGTCTTCACCAAATGTATCACAGTGGTGGCAGCCCATCACAGGCATCGGGGGATGTCAGAATTTACCCCTACCTCGACGATTGGCTCTTAGCAGGTCCCACCCAGCAGTAGGTGGAGAGGTTCAGAGACCTGGCCCTCCAGACCTGCTCTCAACTCGGTCTCTTGATCAATAAGGCCAAGTCAGAACTTGTGCCTTCTCAGGTGATGTGCTTCATCGGGGCAGAGCTCGACTCTCGTCAAGCCAGAGCTTGGCTCCCTGGCGGACAGGGCAGAGGTTCTCTCCTCCTTTGCCCAATCATTTCTGGTTGGGCAATTGCGCCCTGCCTGGAACATTCTGTGCCTTCTGGGTTACATGGTGGCATGCACCTCCGTGGTCCGTTGGGCCTGGTGGCACATGCACCACCCTTCAATGGGAGCTGGCCACCCAGTGGACACAGCACCATGGTCATTTTGACCAGCTGATCACTGTAACCCAGAAGATGTGGGATGCTCTTCAATGGTGGACCACCCCAGACTGGTTGCAGGAAGGGATCTCATTTGTCCTCCTAGAGCCTACGGCCGTCCTCGTGACCGATGCCTCTCTCATAGGCTGGGGAACCCACATGGGGGACAAAAGGGCCCATGGGTTCTGGACCCCAGAGGAGTCCCAATACCACATCAACCTGTTGGAGCTCAGAGCAGTCAGACTGGCACTGTCAGCTTTTGCTCCTCAGCTCTGGGGTCAAGTGGTTCAAGTCCAGATGGACAATACCACGACCATGTACTACCTCAACAAACAGGGCGGCATGCACTTCCATCTGCTTTACAGGGAGGCGCTCTGCATCTGGACCCTTGTCAGCCATCTGGAGGTGGATCTTCTAGCCATTCATGTGGCAGGAGCCTCAAACCATCTGGCGGATGCTCTCAGCTGCTTAGGCGAGACATCCCACGAGTGGTCTCTGCATCCGGAGGTAGCTTACAGCCTGTTCTCCCACTGGGGCAAACCAATGGTGGAACTGTTTGCCTCCGGGGAAAACACCAAGCTGAGGCTGTTTCATACCCACCGCCCCCTTAGCATGGCTCACTGCAGGGGGATGCCTTCTCGAGGCCGTGGATCCCATTCCTCTTCTATGCCTTTCCTCCATTTCCCTTGATCCGCAAAGTGCTCCTCAAGGTGAGGAGGGACAAGGCGAAGGTGATTCTGGTAGCCCCAGACTGGCAATGCCAGTTCTGGTATACAGATCTCCTCAGACTCAGCTGCAGGCCCCCAGAGCGGCTCTCAACATGCTCAACCTGATCTCTCTCAATCAGGGGAAGGTATACCATCCGGACCTTCAATCCCTGCACCTCACAGCCTGGTACCTGAGCGACTAGAGTTCCAGGCTTTGGGTCTTTCCGAGGATGTCCTCACCCTGGTGGAGGCATCCAGAAAGGACTCGACCAGGAAATGTTATGCCTTCCAATGGAAAAGGTTTTCCATTTGGTATCAGGGCATGGGTCTGGACCCTCTATCCTGTCCAGTGGCTAACATTCTTGACTACCTTTGGTTACTATCCAAAGGGGGTCTTCTGTCATCGACCCTTAGAGTGCAACTAGCAGCCATCTCTGCTTACCAGGCATGGGTCGGTCAGCCAACGTTGGTTCAGGAGACAGTGGTCTAGTGCTTTTTCAAAGGCCTGGATCACATATCCCCTCCAGTGCGTGAACCTACACCTCTGTGGGATTGACTGCTGGTACCGGCAAAGCTCATGGGCAAGCCATTCGAACCAATGCACAAGTGTGCATTGTCGCACTTGTCGTGGAAGATGGCCTTCCTGGTGGCTATCACATCTGCCAGGAGTATGGGGGGCTCCAGGCACTTTCAGTGAACTCCCCATATCTGGTCTTCCACTGGGACAAGGTTGTCTTACGCCCCCACCCGAAATTCCTTCCAAAGGTGGTGTCAGAGTTTAACTAGGTGTTAACTCTGCCAGTATATAAGAAAAAAAGGAAAGATGGGAGGGGAAATTGCCAGGCTAATGGAAGGTGGCAGGGTAATGGAGGAGGACAGACAGAAAGCAACTGTGCTAAACTTTGTTAAATGACTACTTCTGCTTAGTATTCACTAGGGAAAGTAGCAGACCCTTGCCGCAGAGTGGCATAAAGGCAGCTGATACAGGAGTCCCAAAAATGAAACTGCAGAAATTTACTGGCAAGAGTCAAAAAGGGGCTAGCAGCAATGAAGGTAAAGAAGGCCCTGGGGCCGGAGGGGGTGCATCCGAGGGTGCTAAGGGAACTGGCATTGATGTTAGCCCAACCCCTGGTGGGGCTATTCAGTAGCTCTGTGCAGCAAGGGGTGTTCCCAAGGGAGGAGACAATGGGCAACAGGGAAACAATAGACCAGTCAGCCTTACCTCCCTGGTAGGGAAACTGATGGGAACACTAGTCAAAGAAGATCTAGTGTAATCTCTGGAGAAATATGGAATTTAGGCTAGCAGGCAGCATGGATTTATGAAAGGGAGGGCTTGTCAGACCAACCTGATAATATTCTTTGACTGAGTAAGTAAGGTAGTTGCTAAGGACCATGCAGTAGATTTACTCTAATGGCTTCAACAAGGCATTCAACTTGGTGCCACATTGAAGGCTGCTGAAGAAGATTGGGGATCTGGGCACAGATAAGGAAATAGTAAGGTGAGTAGGGAGTTGGTGAGAGGGGAGGCAGCAGAAAGCTGTGGTTAATGGAGTCACATCAGAGGCGGAGGCAGTATGGCTCAGTGGTTTAAGGCTCTGAGCTGCAAAGCTGGAGACCTGGGTTTGAATCCCACAGCCCCCACTTGCATACTGTGTGACCCTGAGGAAGTCACTTAACTTCCTAGTGCTCTCAGGTTGCACCTGTAAACAAGCTGTAAGCTTAGTGTGTCTCACCTGGTTAAATAATTGGGGAAAGAGAGGTCACTAATCAGAGTACCACAGGGATCTGTTCTGGGCCCAGTCCTCTTTTATATATTCATCATTGACATGGGAGAGGGAATCCAGGGCAAGTTTTGTCTGTTTGAAGTTGACCCTAAACTCTGTGATAGGTTGACAATGTAGAGGGTATAAGGGAGTTGTAGAAAGATTGCAAAGGCTGCAATATTGGTCCAAAGTCTGGCAGCTGAAATTTGGTGCCAAAAAGTGCAAAGTTCAGCACTTCGGGAACAAAAATCCCAGAAAAGAGTATTGGATAGGGGTTAAACTAGACACATCATCAGAGGAAAGGGACCTAGGAGTCATCATTAGTAAATCCTTTAAATAAACCAGCCAATGTAATAAGGCCTTCTGGAAGGCTAACAAAATACTGGAGAGGATTTGACACTAGAAGGTAGGAGGTACTGATACCAGTGTATAGATTGCTGGAGAGGCCACACCTGGAGTACTGTGTCCAATTCTGGAGTCCCCACCTAAAAAAGGACAGGGGTAGGCTAGAGAAAGTACAGCGTAGGATGACCAAGATGATTCAGGGCCAATCAATCTATCAAGTCTTTATTTAACCAGGCGGTCATCGTTGAGCGAAAGCTCATTTGCAAGATGGACCTGGGTGGAACATGAACAATTGTTTATGCAGGTCAACACAGGTATTTACAAGGCAATACAGATAATACATTTTACAGAAAAGAAAAAAAAATTCATATGTACATAGAATTATACAGATATTGTACAGATTGCAGGGTATCCACATACACAGAAGTGTCTACAGACAGTTGTAAGGCAGGTTATATAAGGTTGTTGGAAAGAAAAATACACAAGGTAGAGGCGGAGGTGGGGGGAAGGGAGGGGTAGGGGCAGAAAGGCTCGGAGGGCACGGTGCACAGAGCGGAGCTGAGAAAATGGGATATAGAGATGGGGGACAGAGGAAAGGAGTGTGTGGGCCGTGGGATTGTATGATATAAAATACGGAACAGGAAGGTTGTCACAACCCAGGGGTAATGAGCTCCTATCCGATGTAGGAAAAATTAGGAGAAGGTAGGGCATAGAGTTAATAAGTCAAGGGGATATGGGAGATTGGACATTTAGGCTTGGGAGGAGCGGGCTGGGGGGTCAGTACTTAAAGTTGGGTCTAGGCGGGGCTGTATACCAGTGCAGGCACCGGTACTGGATCGGAGTGAAGGAAGCAGTTACACGCTTCTCTGATTGTACGGAAATATAGCGTCTTGAAGGCATTTAAACAGATTACAGTGCTTAATTTGAGAGTTTTTTTGCAGATCGTTCCATAAGGTAGGCAGCACAAAGCTTATAGCTGCCCTGCCAAATCGTGATTTTGCTTTGGGTACTTTAAATGTTATAACTGAGTAACTTCTTAGTGCATATTTCCCGATTACACTCAGGGGAAGACAGCAGGTGATATAGTGAGGCAGCTTATTAGAGATAGCTCTATAGGTCCAGAGAGTGGCATTTCCGTGTCACCTGAGCTTTAGTGATGTCCACCCCACTGCCGCATATAGGGTACAGTGATGCGTGGCGAAGGGAAGTCCCGTTATAAACCTCAGTGCTCGATGGTAGAGCATGTCCAGCTTTGCCATGTAAGAGTTGGGGCATTGGCTGTACAGGAAATCAACATGATCAACCAATGATAGGAATGTGGATTGGACCAGTTGTTGCTTCGCATCTCTGGTGAGAAATTGGTTGATTCTAAAAAACAGGTCAAGCCTTTGCCAGAGTCGTTTTAGCAATTCCTCGATATGTTCAATGAAGGAGAGTCTGTGGTCTATCCAGACTCCCAGATGCTTGAATTTTGTAACAAATTCTAGTTATTCACCTAGAACTGTGGTAATTTGGGGAACTGTCCCACTGGACACAGGATTTGCTGTACGGATGAATGGAGAGAGGACCAACACTTTAGTTTTTTTGGCATTGAGGAATAGCTTTTTTTGGAGAAGTTGGCTTTGCAAAAGGTTGAATTCAGACTGTAGATCATTGCAGGCAGCTTCGGGTGATGGGCGACTCACGTAGAGAACTGTATCATCTGCAAACAGATGGATGCTGGCTTCTTTTGTACAGTGGTCGATGTTATTAATGTGGATTGCAAATAGTAAGGGCCCTAGTATAGATCCTTGGGGTACCCCTCTTTGAAGAGTTTTTAAGGGAGACAGGCCTCCTTCAGCTTTAACTTGTTAAAGGCACCCTGTAAGATAGTCAGTGAACCAGCACAGAGAGGAGGGGTCCACACCTATGGTTTGTAGGGAGGAGAGGAACAGACTATGGTCGACGGTGTCGAAAGCCTTGCTTAGATCAAGAAAAACAGCACAAATAACATTTTTATTCTCAAGATTATGCTGCCAGTCATTGGTTACTTTAGTGAGGGCTGTGATAGTGCTATGTTTAGCTCTGAATCCGGACTGCATAGGATTTAGCAGTTTCATAGATTCAAGGTAAGTCCTCAGCTGTGCATTTACAATTTTCTCCAGGAGCTTCGACAGGACCAGAAGGAGAGAAATTGGCCTGTAGTTATTGGGATCACAGGGGTCACCTGATTTGAACAGTGGTATGACATGCACTGTCTTCCATACAGGTGGCAAGGTTCCCTGGGACAGGGATAAGTTAAAAAGGTGGGTGATAGGTATTGCTAGGACATGGTAGGCAATTTTTAGGAAGTATGGGTCTAGGGTGTCGGCCCCAGCACTTTTTCTAATGTCCAACTGTAGCAAAAGGTCCTCTACCTCTTTCAGTGAGGCAGGTTGAAGCATGAAAGGTGAAGAAGTGATCAGTGTTTCAGGAAGGTGGTTGGCAGTTTGGGAGTGAAGTATGTTTGCAGGGGAGTTATCAAATGCCATGCCTGCAGTGGCAAAGTGGTTATTAAATGCATCAAGTATATCCATCTTTTCGGTGAAAGTTGAGTTGCAGAGGTAATCTTGGTTGGGAGTGATTTTCCTGGGGAGTAGCCTAGCAGATCGTTAATAGTGTTCCAGAGCTTGATTGGGCTCTTTGTGGCAGAGTCGAGTTCGGATTTGAAGAAGGTAGCCTTCGATTCTCTAATTGTTTTAGTGCATAAGTTTCGTAGTCTCCTGAACTGATTCTAATCCTTAGCAGTGTTCAGTCTGCGCGCTTTTTTCCAGAGCTTATCTCTTGCTAGGAGCAAGGACTTGATTTGAGGGGTGAACCATTTACAGGTTTTGTTCCTAGTTTAAACTTTAATCAAGGGAGCATACTTATTAGGGGCCCTCAATAGAATGCCGTGGAAGATACTGTGAGCTGACGTAACCGTTTTGGCCAGGTAGAAATCCTGCCACTGAGGGAAGTACTTAAGCTCGTTTAGATAGGCAGGTTCATTGAAGTTGCACCTGGATCACTTCATAGAAAACTTGGTAATGGGTGATGAGTTGTTGGTTGATCTTACTCCCGCAATAAAACAGTGGTCACTGGCGTCTGAGAAGAAGACATCAGCGTGGGAGAAAAGATGAGGTTTGCTCACCATTAGCACATCCAAAAGGGTGTTTTTACTGGGGTTCTTCACGTTTGGGCATGTTGGTTCAGTAATAAGTTGTGTCAACCCATGTGCATCACAGAAGGATGCAAGTGGGGCTGCTGCGTTAGAGAGCCAGTCAAAGTTGAGGTATCCTAGGATAATAGCTTCTGGCAGCCTCTGTCCCAACTTGTCACTTAGATATGGCACAAGCTGTAGGCCAGCAGACGGTGGTCTGTAGCATCCTGTTACGTAGAGTGCAGTAATCTGTGTAATTTCCACTTTGAGAATTAGACATTCAAATTAATTGGTGACAGATGCCAAGGATAAGCAGAAGGCAGAAAATTTGTCTTTAACATAGATGGCTACCCCTCCTCCTCTAGTATGCCTATTAGCTCTGAAAAAGGCATAGTTGGGGATGTTTACTTCTCTATCAGGGGTGGCGGGTCTAAGCCAAGTTTCAGGAGGGCAAATCCTATGAGGATCAACTAAAGCCACTGAACATGTATTTCCTTGAAACCAGAAGAAAAGGAGGAGATGATAGAGACCTTCAAGTTCTTGAAACAGGGTGGACTGTGAGGGCCTATTTTACAGGAACAGAGAAGATAGGACAAGGGGTCACTAGTAAAGGAATAATGCCTGACAGGGTGGGTGTTATGCTGGGATAACATCCCACCTTGAGAGGGCATCCAGCACCCGAGAAGGGATGTTATCCTAGCATAACACCCACACTGGAGTGCATTATTCCTATTATACAATGGCTCGTTGTTATATGTAAAATAAAACAATAATTTTAAAGAATGTTTTTATTAGAATGGAAAAATATTTTTGTTTCTTAAGAGGAGATGCAAAAAAAGGGCTCATCCATAGTGGCAATCATGATGCCAGTAGACCTGTGAACAGCAGGGATGTTACGCCAGGATAACATCCCTGCTGTGATGGCCAACTGACCAATCAGAAGTCAGGATTATTTCTTGCCATTGTATAATGGAGGATAATGGCTGGAAGGGAGATTTTAAAAGGATATGAGGAAGCACAGGGTTTTAAATAATTGATTAGCAGTTTTTTTCTTAGGACAATGCTAACTGTACAGAAAGTATTTATATAGGTTTTCTAGAAGTGTTTTGTTTGTTAAACACAATGAGGCAAGTGCTATGCATTTTCATAATGTTTTAGCACTTTTATGAGCAAAACGCTAATCAATTATTGGAGTTAAATAAAACCCTGAAGTATTATTTTACAAAAAGAGTGGCTGAGTCACAGACTGGTCTGCTTGCAGAGGTGGTGGGTGCCAAAACCATAAATGGCTTCAAACACAGCTTAGACAGAGTCAAGAGGATATTAGCTACTCACCAGGAAATTTGGGGGGGGGGGGGCATGGACAGCAAAAGGAGCAATAGTGTAAGCGAAGACCCCACAGAGACAATAGACTCTCGGGTATGATAGGGTAATATTGTATGAGCAGACTGGATGGACCACTGGCCCTCTTCTGCCTCTGTAGACCTCTTATGCACACCATACCCCTGTAGCAAGAGCAAACTTCCTGGCCCAAGGCACTGTGTGTATAAAAGGCCTACAGAGGCAGCAATCACTCCACAGTGGAGGGAAGGATCAAGGGAAGAAAATGGAAGCAAAATCACCCTACTGTCTGAATGACAATGAATCTGCCTCAACAGGCATTTCCTAGAACAATGTCAGGGGGAAGGGATAAAAACATGATGGAAAGAAAATCCAGAAAGAGGACCTGGGTAGATTGGAAAGGTTGTTGAAGGTATGGCAGTTAATAATTAACATAAAAAATGCAAGGTGATGCACATAGGGGTAACAGAATCCTAGAAACTAATTAAGGATATAGGAGGTATAGTAATGGAAAGCGCTGCAGAGGATAATGCCTTGAGAGTAATAATATCATGCAGCCTATAAACTTCAGCACTATATAACATGGTAGTGAATAGGTCAATGGGTGCATGGGGGAGGGATCACCAGCAGGAGAAGGGAGGTGCTGCTGGCACTGTATAGCGCACTGGTTTGGCATCACCTTGAGTACTATGTACAGTTTTGGAATCCACATCTGAAGAAAGGCAGTGACAGGGTGGAAGCAGCACAGTGGAGGGTAACCAAGGTGATTCAGGGACAGCGGGAAATGACATGTGAGGAGAAATTAGCAGATCTGTACAAGTACATGATTGAGGTGAGAAGGGTAAGAGAGGATCAGATTGAAACATACAAATACCTCCACAGGCTAAATAAAGTGGTAGTGGGGAATTGTTCTGACTCAGTGGGAACCCAAGCACAAGCAGCAACTCCTTGAAGCTTGTTGGGGGGCTAGTTTAAGAGCGATACCAGGAGGTACTTTTTCACAGAGAGGGTGGTGGAGCAGTGGAATAGGCTGCCAGAGGAGGTCATTGGTGCAAAATCTATGGGGGATTCAGAAGAGGGTTTGACAGATGCAAGGGCTTTGTAAAAACACACTGGGGGGGGGGGGTGAGGAGCCTGTACGGCTCTTTAATTTAGTGCTAGGTAGGAATGAGCAGACACAGTGGCCCAAAGGGCCTTTTTCTGCTAACAAAGTCTGTATTTCTATGTTTCATCCTTAGAAATTTTTTTCTTGTTTTTGAAATACTTGGTTCTTTATGCCTCTATCAAAAACTATCTTTGATTTCTCTGGAATTTTATCTTAATTGTACTTTATTCAGTTTCTGTAATTTCCTATTAAGCATAGTCAAGGGCCACTGGTATTCAGTTTTCGCCAGCAAACCTGGAAAAATTCCAGAATTTGGACTGTCTGCACACTGGTAAAAACAACAAATTTCATGGAATTTGGCATTTTATGCCAGATCAGTAAATCTACAGATTATATTTTCCTTTAAATTATTTCCTGTACTGTTTTCATTTTTCTTTATTTTCTTTGTTATATAGTAAGGCTCCTTTTTCAGTAAAACCCCAATTATCCAACACTGTGGTGTATCTCCCAGCTTAATAGACTTAATTGTAATGTTCCCTTACTTATCCAAAACCCCATTTATCCAAACAATTGTATTGTCCCCAGCACATTCAGATAAATGAGGTTATACTGTATTCTGATCATTTACATACGTACCAACAACAGAAGAAACAAAGTAAAATCTGGAAACTAGACTAGCAACCATCAGTGTGATCCAGGAATTTCAAATGCTGAAAATGGAATTTCTTTAAATTAGTCTCCGTAAATCAATGGCCTTGAGCACAGGCACTGGTTAGTGAAAACTATCAGTTTTTGCTCACTGTCTCTCACTGATAATTACAAGAGTTGCCATTGCGTGGACCCTCATGGGAAGTATCCTGCTGATAATCTAAACTGGAGCATCTCCAGGTTTAATGGTTTCAGTATCGTAAGTCACGTTGGCCTCCTGTAGGTTTTTGACTTTGCCAGGCATCATGGTTAACCAACACACGACTAAGCTTTTTGCACATCAAGACTCTAGCAATGTCTAAACCCAAGTCCCTGGAGGAAGAGCCAACACTGGGAACTAGTTATTCTGGAATTCCACAGGAAATCTGCTTCTGATAACAGGGGAAGACTTACACCAGTTAATAGATGATGGGAAACTTGTGGTATATGGACATTTTACAATACTGCTTGTGAATGATATGGCTGCATGTCAAAGCATGTGTTTTTATTTATACTGCAATTCAATTTTTAAGCATTAAATGTAGACCTGGCAGAGATGCACACCATAGGATTTTAAAACCCCTGTTCAATTTAACATGAGTAGCCAGATTTTAGGCAGTGATTTCCCTTCCTACAAAATGCTTAGTGTCATATCTTAGACTTCTCTTGCTTTGCGGGAAACCCAAATAACAGTATACACTCCTGGCTTGTTCACAATATACTCCTTCTGGATCTTGTCCTTCTTGGCACCATAAACTTAAACTAAATATGAGACTTTCTTTGAAGTGGATATCTCAGTATTTTAAAGTAAATACTCTTTATTTACATTTTCTACATGTACAGTACTGCCAGGGGTAGACTGGAGATAGTTCTGACAATTGATCTTTGCTTGTACTGTAATAAAAAGTTTGGAAAGAAACATGCATAGTAATAGTATAGTAGATGCTGCCAGCTCTTAGTTACAAATTTGCAGACTGGAAAAGCCACAGTACAGTAGCTATGCTATAAAACAGTACTAGGCTATCGTACTGTACGTTGATCCCTAAATGACGCAAGCGGAGGTTGGCACAGAGTCCCTGAATCCTTGGTCACCAGTCAGCTGCAGTGTTTTATAAAGTTGTCCAGTTAATTTTCTGTGGTAGGGCCCATATCCCTATTTTATATTTTCTGATATTAGTAAGATGAAAAGGGCGATATTAGTTAAAATAATTGTAGTTAAGAAAAAGTCAATCATCCTGAAAAAAACCAAAGGGTGTATACATATACAGTATGTATATCTATAATAAAGAAACCACTTATATGTCTTTCCATTCCCTGCTGTTCATCCTGTTTGGTACACTGAGCTTGGTAGGTAATGTTAAACCTTGGCAAGTGCTGATTAATAACCACTGAAGTGGGCAACATTAGAAGGTCTGGTCAACTTGTGATTAGGAATTATTCTGGGCAGAAGTGATTTACTTAGAGACTGTTAAACCTTCTATCATCTTTGATTCATTCTTCAGAGTAAACAGCAAAGTACCTGCATTCATACAAGTGGCAGCAGGGTTAGAATACTAGAAAACAGGCTTTGGAAACAGAAGACCCTTGTTCATATCCACCAAAACCACATACACACTGTGTGATGTTGAGCAAGTCACGTAACCTCTCAGTGCTTCAATTCACCCAGCTGTAAAAATATGTAAAAGCAGGACTCAGCTGAAAATAAGATACTGCACCTCAGCTTAACCATCATGGCTAAATAAACTGTAAATAAATAAATAATGTCTTCAAATAAAGTTATCCTATTTTGCCAGTCCGGTGGCATTGAGGGCTGAGGCGCTGGACACCACACTTCACGCCACGCTGGCAACCTGCGTTCGAGAATGGACTCAGGGCCGACAGGGGTCAGAGGGGAGGAGGAGGATTGAGCATCCCAATAGATGCTCTCCTCCTCCTCCTGGGGTGGGTTCCTGGGGTACGTTGAGCACCCAACACACCTACACCTGTGGAAGCATGGCATCAAGGCACAGGCGGCTCTCCGGAGTCGGGGAAGGGAGGACATTGTGGGCATTTGACAATGGTGTGCATCAGCATGCCATCTGTTTGGATGTTAGTCCTGCATGCCGACGCCCTCAGGAGAAGGAGGGACCAAGGGAAGAAAAGTGGAAAAAGACCCTCTCGGTCCAAGATGACGACCGATCCTAGCCCTGATCACCTACCCATGAGCAGATCCCATTGTGCAGGTGCTCCGAAGAGAGGAGTAAGGTAGGGGGAATAACAGAGTAAGTCTGGCACTCTAGGGGCAGACACCTTGGGAGGGATCTGTGGGGATTGATTAGGTCTGAAGAAGTGGACTAAGCGGGTAGTAAGGTGGGATAAAAAGAAATTAAAAAAAAAAAAGTTATCCTATTTCCACAGTTAGTTCAGTGCTGCAGTAGATATTTGTTCTGTAACTGTGACAAGGCTTTGTCACCTACTACCAGTCGGTTGAGACACGATGGGCCTTATATTCAAAAGTTTGTGCGGGCACTAACCACTGTTTGCCCATGCAAACCAGGTTTTGCTCTGGAGCCCAATGTGAGAAGGCTCCGTTGCACCAGAAAACAGAGGTAGTGCACGTGTCAACCAAAAAGGGTGGTCTGCAAATGGTGGGGTGTGTTACGTGATGCAGAAGGGTTTTGCACAGTCCTTTTGTGCTGTACAAATACTGCCAAAGGAAACCTTTTACTCCATGTAACCCTAGTGGCTGCTGGAGGTAATGCAGCCAATCAACTGGTTGTCTGCTGTGGGAACATACCCATCCCTGTGGTCCATGGCATCTCCCCCCACCCCAATCACCAGCCCCTAAATTTAAAAAAATAATCCCTAGTGCTAGTGATCTCCCCCCCCCCTCGGATTGTCAGTCCATCATGTATAAAAGCACATTCTTGGTGCTAGTGGCACCCCCCCATCGCCAGCCCATACTGTATAAGAGCACTGCCTGGTGTAGTACCACTGACAACCCTCCCTTGCAGCCACCGTTACTGCCCCCTGGCACCAATCCATGGTACCACCGCTCCACATACCAAATCCCTGGCATCTAGTAGCCCCCCCACCATGGCACTGAGCACCTCCCCCCATCACTTTACCAGTATCCTTGGTGTTGCAGTGCATATGGCAACCAGTGGAACTCTCCTCACACCTCCTTGGCTGGCTACTGTATGTCCAGGCAGCAAGTGCACTGCTTATTTATAGGACAAGGTGCCTGTTCTATAAATGAGGGGCGCACTCCCTGCCTGGACATATGGTGACAGGCCGAGGAGGTGTGAGGTCATTGTGTGCACCACGGCACCGAGCATTCCCGTAAGCTGACTGGGAAGTGCGTGCTTGGTGCCACAGTGGAGGGGGGCCGTAGTCACCAGGGATTTGGTACATGTGAGCAGTAATACTGTGGATCGGTACTGGGGGGGGGACAGTGGCCGCAAGGTAGGGTTGTCTGTGGTACTACAGGCTGGCGATCGGAGGGATGAAGGACCACTAGCACCAGGGATGGGATTTTCTACAGTACATATGGCTGATTTAGGGTGGGGGAGACCACTAATACCAGAGATGGGATTTTCTACAATACATGCTGGCAGTCGGGGAGGGGACCACTAACACCAGGGATGGGATTTCATACATGATATACTGGTGATGGGGGGAACCACTAGCACCAGGGATGGGAATTTATACAGTATGGACTGGCAGTCTGAGGGGGGAACCACTAACACCAGAGATGAGATTATATACAGTAGGGGCTGGTGATTGGAGGAAGGGGAAGACCACTAGCACTGGGGATGAGATTTCTACAGTACAGGCTGGTGATTGCAGGGAGGGAGGGAGGGAGAACCACTAACACCAGGGATGTGATTTCCTACAGTATGGGCTGGCAGTCGGGGGGGTCAGTAGCACCAGGGATGTGATTTTCTACATTATGGGGTGGTGATTAGGGGGAGGGAACCACTAGCACCAGGGATGGGATTTTATACATTATGGACAGGCGATGGGGGGTACCACTAGCACCAGGGATAGCTATAGTTGACATGGGGTGTGGCACCACGCTACCTACCTCCGCTACCCATTCAAATTGGCCCATAATACATAGAAAGATAGAAACATTTTATTTATTTATTTATTGATTGATTGATGCCTTGGAATTACAACCCTTTGAGTCAAAAACTCTTTTGCAAAGGCTCCACATCAGATTTACAAACAGACAGGTTACAAAGAAATTACAGATTAATACAGTACATTATACATAGAATATGATTATACTAGTAATGCAGTACGTTATACAAAAGTGCATCATAAATGAGGGCGGAGTGCATGGCAAAGAAACAAACATGGTGAGTAGATTTAAAACAGACAGAATGCAAAACATTACAGGAAATTAATACAGTACATAATACATAGGATAAGAGCTTATACAAGTAATGCTGTGCATTATACATAACTGCATCATAACTGAGGGTGGACTACATGATAATGAAACAAACATGGTGCAGGCAGTGCTAACTAACTGAGTAAACAGATAGGAAATTAAAGAAAAGAAAGGGAGACCAGAAGGAAGTCAGTTAAGGAGAGTTGTGAGACAGCTGGGGGGGGTAGGGAGAAAAGTTGAGTAGACAGGTGTAAGATGTAGAGAAAGAGGAATGGGAAAGAGTGCAGGTAAAGGACGAGTAAAGGGTAGGAGGGGAACAGAGTGTGGAGGGATAAATTAGACCAAGATAAGATGGAGAGGGGCAGGGGAAAATTGTGGGACAAGCCATGAACAGTCCCAGATTGACCAGTAAAGGCTAGGAGCAGTCTGAACTATTCACAGAGAGCAGGTGCTGGCGAAGTTTAGTTTTAAAGGGGCCCAATTTAAAACTGCAGAGGAAACCAGAGGAGCAGGCCATTGAGCAGGACAAGGGCCCTGTGGAAGAATGCTTGCTGCCCTAGGGATGTCTTACAAAAAGGAACTAGGTAGAGGGCCTTATCAGAGCTCCTAGTAGAATGAGGGATGGGGCAAGGGAGATAAGCTGTTGGACCGAGACAGGGGGGAGAGTGAGGTGGTAAGCTTCTTGGCCAACAGGCAGGTGTGGTAGTCTAGCCTACCCTTAAAGGTTAGCCAGTTCACTTGACTGTAAAGACTGCAGGTATGGGTTAGCTTTGGTGCTCCTGTTATGAGGCGACATGCTTTTCTGAGGGACAGCATTATTCTTTTAAGAGTAGTGTCAGACACAGATCCATAGATTACTATATCATAATCCACTAGGGACAGAACGGAACTAGTGACAGCCTGGAGGAGGGTGTTGTTTGTCAGTCAGCTCCTATGCCTGTAGAGGAGGCCGATTCTGGTGTTTACTACTTTGCAAACCAGATTAATATGTTCTTGGTAGGATAGGGAGGAGTCTAAGGTGATCCAAAGGTATTTAAACTCCTAACCTGCTCAAGTGACGAGAGTTGACTATTTTGGATACATAGAAGGTGACTGCAAAAAATGACTGTGTGGCCCACCTAGTCTGCCATTTTTCCGTACCTAATGCAATACCACAGACCCTAGTTGAGCTGTGGCTTACCCTCTCTTCCCTACTATGAGAGTACTCTTATGTCTGTCCCATGCATTTTTGAATTCTCCTACCATTTTTGCTCCCACCACCTCCGCAGGGAGGCTGTTCCAATCATTCACTACTCTTTATGTGAAAAAACGCTTCCTCACGTTGCCCCTGAGCCTACCCCCTCTAGCCTCATATTACGCTCCCTTGTTCTTGAACACCTTCTTTTCTGAAAGATGCTACCATCCTGTACCTTGTTTATACCCCTTAGGTACTTGAATGTCTCTATCATATTCTCTATCTCTCTCCTCTCCTCCAGGGAATACATATTGAGGTCCTCTAGCCTTTCCTTATGTGACTTTTGGTGCAGTCCTTGCAACATTTTTGTTGCCCTTCTCTAGACTGCCTCTATTTTGTTTATTTCCTTCCAGAGATGTGGCCTCCAGAACTGGACACAGCTTCAGATAAGGTCTCACTAGTGAGCTGTACAGTGGCATAACCGCCTCCTTTTTCTGCAGGTGATACCTCTCCCTGTGCACCCTAGCATCCCACTGGCTGTCTTCCCATAGCCTTCTCACATTGTTTGGTTACCTTTAGGTCATCAGATATGATTACCCCAGGTCCCTTTATTGACTAGTGGCTGTCTGTACCTCTCCCCCATCTTGTACTCCCTTGGATTTCTGTGCCCCAATTGCATGATTTTGCACTTCTTTGCATTGACTCTTAGCTGCCACACTCTTGACCACTCCTCAGGCATGTTTAGGTCCTTTCTCACTTTTTCCACACACACCCCCGGAGTGTTGACCCTGTTGCAGATCTTAGTGTCACCTGCAAAGAGGCATACCTTCCCCTACAGCCCCTCTGCAATGTTGCTTATGAAGACATTAAAGAGGACTGGCCCCAGCATGGATCCCTGTGGCACCCTGCTGGTGACCCTCTCTCCTTGGATCGAGTGCCGTTTACTACCACTTTCTGTGTCCTGTCATTCAACCAGTTTCTGACCCAGTTTACCACCTTGGAGCCCACTCCCAGGCTGCTCAACCTATTTACCAACCTCCTATCTGGGACAGTTTTTAAGGCCTTGCTTAAATCTAAGTAGTAATGGGCCTGCATGGGTACCTTTGAAAATTGTGGCTAGTGCTTAGGTGCTATCAACTCTTAAGGCCAACTTCAGAAGCAATGTCTGGGCAGTGCTGCCTGACATAGCGCTGTGCTGACATGGCCCTATATTCAGTCGGATAGTACCCAACTGAATATGCCATCCTGGGACCCCTGGGCAATTGCAGAGCGCAGTGCAAACGTTTGTGCTACGCGTTGTGCCTTACTGAATATCGGGCCCCATAGACTGTTCCCTAGTTATCACACTTAATACACTTGCCAACACAGTGCAAGACTTAGACATAGGAATCCTTATTTGCTTCAAACTCTCCTGGCCCTCATTTTGTACTTGACACAGCCTCATTTTAATTTGATAATGTCATTTTGGAGATGGAACAGAGTGCACAATAAAATATATTACCTGTACCTTTTTAAAGCCCTAAAGTGGAAAAAAAGAAAGACACAGGTATACTGTATATTTTCCTGCTGCTCAGTTGAGTGTATCTATGCTCTCTGTATCAGTAGTAGAGTTTTTCTTACTGATTTAAAAAAATGCATACCTCCATTTTCAGTGTGGGTATCTCCATTTTCTCATAGTTTCTGCTGCTGCGTGCTGTCTAATCCTGTTTCTTAGGATGCACCAACTCCCATGAGATTGTGATGTAGGCTTGCTATAGCTTAAACTGATGTGAATTGGTTATGAAATTACAATATGCGAAGTAGTAAATAATATCCTTTTTTGCATATTTTGTCGTTGAACTGTTTGTGGGGCCGTGGCTATCACAATTTCAGGGAGAAACACAGTGAAAACAATTACAAGAACACATCCGGCTCTGTCGCTAAGAAAGTTTTGAAGCTAACTGAAAGCAGCCAGGTTATTTCACACTTTTGCTGCTGACTGCTTGGTTATTCTAAATTATCAGACATGATATGAAGATTAATGGTTTTAGTGACATCATCTTCTCATATGGTAATGCAGCTCTCATGAGCAAAGATTTCACCTATTAACAAATGGAGGCACCCAGCATAGTTACAGGGTACTACTGCTGATAGTAAAAACACACCACTCAAACATTTCAAACCACTAACAGCGACAGCAATGAAGTGGACTGTTGACAAATAAACACACAGTTTACAACAGGTGTAGGTTTAGGTCTCCTTTAAGTAAGCTTGGTAACATACTGTATGGATACAATATAAAATAAGAAATCATATCTAGACAATGTACAAGATACCCAGTAACATATAGTGCTATTTTATACACCAAGCAAAATAAATAAAAGGCAGTAAATAAGAATGCAACTATAAAAAATCCTTAAAATAAACTAAGTTCTAGATTCTTACTACACAGATGTTTTACAAGATACTTCTCACAGAGATGGCTGTTCCACCAGGTCACTGAGCAGTTGGAAAGTTCTTACTTGGTTGTTTGTCAGACAGATATTAAACAGCTCTTTTACTTCTCTCTAAACTGACTGACTCCATCTGATTCACTGTGCCCCAGCCAGGTTACACTGCAGTTGGCTTTCTTCTCAGCTTTCCAAAGGTGGATTATTTACCACTTACTGTGAGATTCTCCCTCTCGCAGGAAGGAACTGATGTGCCCCAGGAATATCAGAGAGAGAGAGAGAGAGAGGCAGCATTCTGTACGTTAAGACCTGTTGTTAATATATAGAATAAAATATATGGGCTGGTGTATGTAACAAGAATTTACACCGCCCGAGGTATTTATGAATGCCACATAAACCCCCGAAGCAAAGCTCGAGGGGTTTATCTAGGCATCCAACACGGAGAGTGTGTGTAAAATTTGAGTTTCACACACTACTCCATATTTTATTTTATATGATTACTGGGTTTCACTTTTTTGCCACAGCAGTTATATAAAATAACAGACATTCCGGTGCAGTCGTGGTCTGGTTGACTTTTAGCATGGTCCACGGTCGCCTGATGACAGTTATGTGTTTTTTTTTTTCCTGGTAGTTGCTTTGTGAAAGAGCAGTGAGTTTTTTTTAAAAAAAAGAACTTACCGCCGAGTCTCAGTGGCGGTACAGTTATGGGCGAGAGGCAAGGTGGCGAGCGGTCAAAAACATGAAAGAGCTGCGACTGGTGCATGTGCAATGGAGGAAAACCTTGCATGTGTTTGCCATTATAAACACTCCTTTATAACGGCAAATTATGCATTGGGTTTCCTTATGGGAAAAAGTGAAACCCAGTTATTATATTTCTTTTAAATTTCAAAAAGGCATGGAGTTTGCTGGCCACGGCCCATTGAATCTCCCTGTCCCAGGAGTCTCACAGTCTACCTGCCTTTGTCCTAAAGAACTTCCTTTGTCAAAGTGAGCTGCATAACAGTTCTCCCCAATTAGGTGCTCTGAGACCCAATTTACAGAGGGCTTGCAGTGATCTCTCCTATCAATGCCTTGGAGTCTCTCAGACAGTTTAACAGACTTTGGCAACACTGCGTTGCTTTGTATGCAGGTTTAACACACAGAAAATGTATAGCTAATAATAAATGGAGGCAGTATAGCGCAATGGTTTAAGGCTCTGAGCTGCAAATCTGGAGACCTGGGTTTGAATCCCACAGCCCTCACTTGCATACTGTGTGATCCTGAGCAAGTCACTTAACTTCCCTGTGCTCCCAGGTTGCACCTGTAAACAAGCAGCTAGCTTAGTGTGTCTCACCTGGTTAAACAATTGGAAAAAAATTACAAAAAACAATGGTATTTTTATCTGCAAAGTAGTCAGTTCACAGTGGTAATGATTGCTTTACTGAAGAGCATTTACGCATGCTTAAGGTGGTGACTAGATAGTGCCATAAAGATACAAAATAATTGTTATGTGAAGAGAGACGGTGGGGTACCAAAGGTAAACTTTTTTCAAAGCTGCATTCTGAAGAGGTTATTGATGAGACTTCACTCATGAGTACACATGTCATGGAGTTTATTATGTAACAGCACACATCATAGTTATCAAAATGATGTCACACCAGATTGATACGGCATTACACCAGCTTAAAGGAAGTTTCAGGCTTAAGGTATTGGGCTTCATAGCCCAATACTTTATGCCAGCGTGAGCTGTTTTTTGTTAAAAGTAATTTTTTTTTGCTCACTGGATGAAGTTATTTAAGGGATCGTAGTTGGCTCCATAGCCACCGCCAGTCGATCCCTTCTAGCTTCTTAGTTCCTCAGTTCCGCCATCACTCTCGGTGTTTTTGTGACATTTCAGCAGGGAGAGTGTGGGGAAGAGCCATATACAAGTCTATGGGATGTTTTTTAAAAGCCATTTTATGAACCTGTAAGCAATCTGACAGGGAAATGAAAGCTACCGCTCTACTTATAGGGACCCTATTAGTGGCTTTCATTTCCCTGTCAGATTGCTTATAGCTTGTTGCCTCTGTGATGGCAGTTTTAATTTTTCCTCATTGTTCTTCCACCCCTCCTTCTTGCCTTTTTGCTAGTGCTTTTCTGAGGCACTCTCCCATTTTGCCAAAGTCAGCCCTCCTAAAGCCCAACACCCTTGCTTTTGTATGGCTTGACTCTACAGCTGTGTTTATTGTGAACCACACTGTTTGGTGGTCACTTGTTCCCAAATGGCTACCCACTTCTAAATCTGAGATCCTCTCTCCATCCCCGTTTGAAAGAACCAGGTCTAAGACTGCTCCCTCTCGAGTAGGTTCCAACACTAGCTGTCTGAGGCATGCCCCCTGTAGGGCATCAAGAATGATCCTGCTCTTGGATGTGGCTGCAGTACAGGTGCTCCGGTTAACATCTGGCATATTCAGGCCCCCCATCGACAATATCTCTCCTTTTTCTGCCATTCTAAAGATTCCTTCTATCATTTCCTTGTCCATTACCTCCCCCTGAGATGGGGGTCTGTAAACAACCCCTGTGCGGATTGTGGTGCTATTTCCTGTCTCCAGGGTGACCCACAGTCACTCTGGAGACAGAAGTAGACTCAGAATTTCATCGCTGTACAGTAGATAAGTCCTAAATCGTACACAGCATTGTGTGTAGGTACTGACACATCAGGTTAATTTTTTATCTTATGGCAGGCCAGAGCCCATAAAACTTCACACAGCACCCATATAAATATTCGTAGGCCCAGTGAAGGTAGTCAGTTTCAGGACACAAACCCCGGATTCTCAAGTGGTAGCTCAGCGCTCTACCTACAGCACCATTGGGTGGGCTTGTCAACCTTAATTATTTAAAAAAATCCCACTTATAATTTTAGGACTCTATCCGCAGAAGATTTTTTGCTGTAGACACAGAATGGAAGAAATTGTTTTGTAGATAGGGTTCTTAATCTTTACCTCTACTCCCCTTCATTTTTCCTCGGTCCCTTTTCCTAACATCTTTTATTTGACCCAACTGTTCTAATACTGGTTCACTTACGCTTGCCTCATGCTTGTCTCATCATAATTGCCCTCTCTGTCTGTTAGGTTTTTTAGCATTATTGTGACAGAAACCGAATGCAGCGTTAGTTCAGTCCAGATTTGGAATGAGCATCTAAAGAGAGGAATATAAAACATATGACTGTTACTGGACTTTTCTGAATGCCAAGTGCTTCTCAAAGAACTAACAGAAGATAAAATTACCATATGGTCACAATTCAGTCAGACCGTTAGCTCTTAGCTCATGTTTCTGAAACAGCAGTTGGCCACGGTTAAACAGCATTACAGAGGCCTACGAACAAGATGTGTGCTTTATATGAGGATGTGACTCATGTATTTATAACCTTTGGCAGTGTGGCCTACTGATTGGACTATTGCCACAGGTAACATTTTTATCTTTATTATTATTATTATTTTATTTGTTATCCAGGTAAACCCCGAGGGTATAAAATGCCCATTTTTATGAATGACCCAGAAAGAACAGACAATAAGAAGAACAGCAATACAAGATCTCATAGGTCATAAACATGAATAATGGGAAATATCTTAGCTGGCATGTGTATGTAACTGGGCCACCATGCAGATGTTGGGTGTTGCTCACAGTTACTACCCCTGCCTTGTGCTACTGGGGCCACAATCAAAGTTGAAGGGCCTGGGCTCATTAAACTCCATAACTGGGGGGGGGAGTACCATGGTGCCTGCACTCAGAAAAGAAATAGTGGGCCAGATCGAATGTGCGATACTGCCCCAGGATTCAGTACTCACCCACCCCCACTCCCCTACAGGATATGGGACACCATCCTGAGACCAACCAGTACACACACTTTACTTTTGTCAAAACACAAAATGTAATGCTATTAAATAGCAATAATTAAGAATATGCTCACACTCCAAAATTGCAAAACATTGCAACAAGACTTTATTAAACAGGAAACGCATCCTGTGAAGGAAAATGAGGATTAGGCAATGATCCGATAAAGCAATCAACAATCAGACTGGCAGCACAAGCAAGCTTGCAAGAGACTACGATGTTTACGGCTAGGCCTGACTCCTAGGATATAGGCCTTTCCCACAGCCACACACGGGATCCCGTCAGCCAACTGTACTTTTATGCCCCCATCTACTCACAGTAGCTGTCTCCCACAGTAAAAGCAATTCTAGACAAGAACATTACTTTCAGAAATATTCAATTTACTGCAATATATACCAGTTACTGGATACCCATGATAACTAACAGTTACAGTCCTGGTGCCATGGTGCCCAGGATCTTGTGTTGGTGCACTTGGGTGTTAAAGCAAGCTTGCAAACAAATTAAACTGGGATGCTGACAAAGAGGAGCATAAGCAAAGTCCCAGCTGAGATCCTTATTTCTTTCTCTATTCTGTTTGTACGTGTCCACAAATGTGAATACCACACTTCTGTGAGTGAATAAGCAGACAATTTAACCTAGAGGTATATGTTTATTTATACAATGGCAAGCAAATTTCCTGTATTCTGATTGGTCAGTGGGTGCCTAAGACAGTGACGTTATTACACAATAACATCACTGTATGGATTTACTTGTCCATTTGACCATTAGATTGACCACTTTTTTCTCTTCAGAAACACAGAAAATCTACAAAAAATATTTTTAATGTTTTGTTTATTTTGTATAACATCGAGCCATTGTATTATTGCAATAAGGCACTCCAAGGTGTGTATTATTGTGCTTCAGCCCACCCAGGAGTGACGTTATTACACGATAACACACACCTTGTCATGCCTTATTGCTTAAATAATCTCTCCATAAAGTAGCGGTATAAGTAGGTAGGTGGAGGAAAGTGATTTTTAGTCATAGTTTTAGGGCACGTTACTTTAAGATTTTACTTTAAATTTGTACCAGGTGGTGTGGGGAACCCAGCTCAGTAAATTAATCTTGGGGGTGAGTAGATGAAGAAAACTATGTGAATCCTGTGTGTAACTGGGAGGAGGAGCTGTCCAGAGACTTAGTGGGGACAGGCAACTGGAAGACACCGTGAAGTAGGAAGGGGAGATAAAGGGAGTAAGACCTAGCTTGTCCCGCTCCAGCCATCCAGGAGTTGCAAGGTTTTTTTGCCATTCTTCTGATCCACCTTGCTCCCTCTGAAGCTGTTTTCTGCTCTGTTCCAGCTCCATTCCTGTGCTGAACTCCCAGTGGCTGCGCCTCCTCCTTAGAGTGGCAGCCAGTCATGACTCATGACCCAGGAATTTGAACCAATGGGCCGGACTAGAAAGCCTGCTGAAACTTGTCAAGAAACAATGACTTTGTGCCAGTTCTTCTGACTACCAGTCCTGCTGCAGCCATCCAGGGGTTGTGAGAGTGACTTTTTTTCCATTTCTTAGACCCACCCTCCCCCCTCCAAAGCCGTTTGCTGCTCCATTCTGGCTCATTCCTGCACAAAGCTCCCAATAGCTGCACATTCTCCTGATGGTAGCAGCCATTTGGGATACAGGAATCATTCTGAACCAGTAGGTGGGGCTAGAAAGCCCACTGAAACTCACTAGGGAACAAAGACTTGGGGCCAGTTGCTGCAAGCACCAGTCCTGCTCCAGCTATCCAGGGATTACAAGGTTGAATCTTTTGCCATTCCTTTGACCCACCCTCCCCCCTCCAAAGTCATTTTCTGCTCTGTTGTGGCTCATTCCTGCACCAAGTTCCCAATAGCTCTGCCTCCAGCTGAGGGCAGCAGCCAAGTGGGACCCAGGAATCTGAACCAGTAGGTGGGGCTAGAAAGCCCGCTGAAACTCACTAGGGAACAAAGACTTTGGGCCAGTTGCTGCGCACCAGTCGTGCTCCAGCTATCCAGAGACTGCAAAGGTGAGTTTTTTGCCATTCTTCTGACCCACCCTCCCCCCTCCAAAGCTGTTTGCTGCTCCTTTCCGGCTCCATTCCCCCACTGAGGTTCTGATGACTGTACCTCCTCCTCAGGTTGGCAGCCAGTCATGACACTCTCTGCTTAAATCTAAATTGTTCCTAGCAGACCTCTGTGCTGCAGTCCAGAGCACAAAGGAGCACAGCGCAGAGGACATTACATTGAAGTCTGCCTGGAGTCAGCCACGAGGCAGCCGTCGCCCAGCCATGCTGCACTCCAAGCCCCACACTCAATAATTTCAGGATGACTGTTTTGCTACTAATCCACTTTTAGGTAATCCTAGTTATACCATGTCTGGGTATTGCCACATTTTAAGACTGGCACTGTGATTTTTGTTAGTTATATACAGTAGTTCAACTCAGCTCATATCACATTAATATTGTTTGCCTGTTACCTAGCTAGTTGACTAGTCATATAACTCACTTCCACTTATAGGTTAGCCTAGCTTTGCCCTATCTAGGTATTGCCTCTTTTTCAATTTATGCTGTGTTAGAAACATAGAAACATAGACTTTGACGGCAGATAAGGACCGCTTGGCCCATCTAGTCTGCCCATTTCCCTACCTACAGGATAGGCCGCAGATCCTAGTTAACCAACCGCCTATTTCTTCCTACCCCCCACAAGAACTGCCTTATGTCTGTCCCATGCATTCTTGAATTCTCCCACAGTTTTAGACCCCACAACCTCCTCAGGAAGGCTGTTCCATGCATCCACTACCCTCTCTGTAAAATAATACTTCCTCACATTGCCCCTGAACCACCCCTCTATCTTTAAATTGTGTCCCCTTGTTCTTGCATGTCTCTTTTTCTGAAAGATGCTACCCTCTTGGACTTTGTTGATTCCACTGAGGTACTTAAAAGTTTCTATCATGTCCCCCCTCTCCCTTCTTTCCTCAAGGGTATACATATTGAGCTCCTTTAGTCTCTCCTCATACGGCTTCTCTTACAGACCCTGCACCATTTTAGTTGCCCTCCTCTGGACTGCCTCTATCCTGTCTATGTCCTTGCGGAGATGTGGTCTCCAGAACTGGACACAGTACTCCAGATGGGGTCTCACCAACTGTCTGTACAGAGATAACAACTTCCTGTTTTCTGCTGGTGATGCCTCTCCTCGCATCCCAGTATCCCCCAGCCCTCCTACTGCCTTCTGACATTGCTTGCTAACCTTAAGGTCATCTGATATGATTAACCCCAGGTCCTTTCCTTTTTGTTGTTGTACTACCTCCCCCATTGTGTATTCTTCCCTGGGTTCTTGTTTCCCAGGTACATTATTTTCACCTCTTTGCATTGAATCCTAGCTGCCATACTTCTGACCATTCCTCAACCTTGCCACATCCCTTCTCATCCTTTCCGCCTCCTTGTGTATCAACCCTGTTGCAGATCTTTGTGTCATCTGCAAAGAGCATACTTTTCCTTCCAGTCCCTCTGCAATGTCACTTATGAAGACATTAAAAAGGACTGGACCTAAAACTGAACCCTCCGGTACCCCACTAGTAACCCCTCTTTCTTCAGAGTGGACTCCATTTACAATTACCTTCTGTGTCCTGTTGTCCAGCCAATGTTTTACCCAGGCTACCACCCTGGGACCCACTCCCTGGCTGGTTAATTTGACTATTAATCTTTTGTGTGGGACTGTGTCAAATGCCTTGCTAAAGTCTAGGTAGGCCATGTCCACAGCCCCTCCCTGGTCTACTACTTTGGTCACCCAGTCAAAGAAATCTATTAGATTCGTCTGACATGACCTTCCGCTGTGAACCCATGCTGCCTTGGGTCCTGTGCCCCACTGGCCTCTAGGTACTCAACTATTCTTTCCTTCAAGTGACTCCATCACTTTCCCTACCACAGAGGTCAAACTGACAGGTCTGTAGTTTCCTGCCTCTGTCTTGGTCCCACTTTTGTGAAGAGGAATCACATCCGCCTTCCTCCAGTCCTCTGGTACCACCCCATCCTCCCATAATTTATTAAAAGAGTAGCCAGTGGTTTCACTAGTTCTCCCCTTAATTCTTTTAGAATTCTGAGGTGAATTCCATCAGGCCCTATTGCTTTGTCCACCTTCAGTTTTAGGAGTTCCTGCAGAACCCTTTCTTCTGTGAAAGGACTAGGATCGACCCCCCTATCAAGAGTGCTTCTGTTAATTGGATTAGGCACTTCCCCCTCCTCTTTTGTGAATACTGAGCAGAAATATTCGTTCAGTATCCCTGCTTTTCACTGTCCCCTCTGCCCACCACCATTCATTCTATTCAGCCTCACTATCCACTCCTTTGTCTTTCTACGCTTGCTGATGTACCTATAAAAGGTTTATCCCCTTCTTAACGAGTTGGCTTTCTTTTCCTCAGTTTGGGCCTTTGCTATTCTGACTTTCCTCCTGCTTCCTTCTGCCTTAACTGTTAGCTCTCTGTCCTGCTTCTTCTGTGTTTCCTTATACTTCGAATGCTATCTTTTCTTCCTGACTTTTCACAGCCACCTCTTTTGAGAACCATAGTGGCTTTTTCTTTCATTTTGATTTGTTTATTTGCTTCACACAAAGGCTTGTTGCCTCTGTGATGGCAGTTTTGATGATTCCCATTGTTGCTCCACACCTCCTTCTAGCCTGTTTGCTGGTGCTTTTCTGAGGCACTCTCCATCTTGCCAAAGTCAGCCCTCCTGAAGTCCACTACCCTCACTTTTGTATGGCTTGATTCTGTAGCTGGTTTAACGTGAACCACACTGTTTGATGGTCACTTGTTCCCAGATGGCAACCCACTTCTAGTCTGAGATCCTCTCACTGTCCCGTTTGAGAAGTCTGAGGTCTAAGATTGCTCCCTCAAGAGTGGGTTCCGCAACTAGCTGTCTGAGGCCTGCCACCTGTAGGGCATCAAGAATGGCCCTGCTCTTGGATGTGGCTGCAGCAAATGTGCTCCCGTTAACATCTGGCATATTCAGGTCTCCCATCAACAGTCTCTCCCCTTTCTCTGCCATTCTAAGAATGTCTTCTAGCATATCCTTGTCCATTCCCTCCCCCTGACATGGGGGTCTGTACACAACCCCTGTGTGGATTGTGATGCCCTTTCCAGTCTCCAAGGTGACCCACAGTGCCTCCTCTCCTCCCTGTTTACTCTTTTGTTCAGTTGCTTTTATCCCTTCCTTTACATAGAGAGCTACTCCTCCCCCTCTTCTCCCCTGCCTGTCTCTCCTGTAGGTTATGTACCCTGGTATGTTAACATCCCAGTCATGGTTCTCTGTGTACCATGTTTCTGTGACTGCTACGATATCCAGGCATCCCTCTTCCATCAAGGCCACCAGCTCAGGGAGCTTGTTGCCCAGACTACGGGCATTGGTACTCATTACCCTCCATTTCCTGATGGCCTTACTCCTTTTTGCCCCATCCCTGTCCTTCTTGCCTTTGTCCCTTTCTCCATTTACCCCTGCCCTTCTCCCTATCGACACCTCTATGTTGGTGTTTACTGCACTTACTACCGTTATTTTTTGGGGGGGGCTAGGATTTCCCTGCTCCTTTCAGTGCCTCCCCTTGTCTAGTTTAAATGCTACCAATGAAGCATTTAAACCTATCACCTAGGATCCTGGTTCCCCTCCTGGACAGATGCAGCCCATCATGCCAGTATAGGCTTGCCTCACTCCAGATGGACCCCCAGTCCCCAATGAAGCCAAATCCCTGAGCTCCACACCAGTTTTTCAACCACTGATTGAATCCCATTGTGTGGAACACCCTAGCCTCTCCTACGCCATAGATGGGCAGCACCTCCGAGAAGGTTACCGTGCGTGCTACTTGTCTAAGGCCCCTTCCCAATTCCACACGGGTGTTATTTACAGATATGCTTTAATTTAGAATTTGAAGACAGTTTTGTACAGTAAATCTAGAGAACTATACTTTACGTAGGAACAGGCAAAAATATAGTATGAAACTTAAACATGGTCATTTTTATATTACAGAGGGCACATTTATATACACGTGAAAGGGAATGTGTTCGATTTTCATCACATACTAAATCATAATACATGAAAAACAGTGGTCACCAGCTTTAACTACATGGCAGATCTCAAGACTAGATATGTCTCTTTCAGAGACAAATGTCTTATTAAGCGCTCACAAAACTTAATGGGGTTCAGCTTCATCAGCTCATCACATTATTTAGCAGCATTCTTAACGTTACCACAACTCATTCCTTTTTAGCATATTTTTCAATCTATTCACTTCTGACTGCTTAAAAAGAAGACAGACTACTGCATGTTAAAATGTTTTAACAACAGTGCCCACCTCTGATGTGCAACGAATACTTGACTGGGTTGCCCTGTTTTGGAGGTTACTGAGACATGTCAAGTAAATTAGGCATAACTCAATGCTTAGTGTTTTGTGATAGGAAAAACTAAATTCAGAGAAGTGCTCATCACTTTCCTGTTTTGTTCTGATTACAGTGGCAGCCGTAGATGTGGTCAGATATTTCTTGAAATTTCTGTGATATTTCTGGAGAAATTTCCTGCGTGCGTGCAGTATCACTGTGAGCCATCAGAGAAAATCCCTTCAGATATGTTGCAAAATATCTGGAAACATCTGAATGTATCTATGGCTGCAACTGTACTTTGTTTCCCTTCTTTGAATTGACCTGCTGGTGCAGCAGCAACATATTGTGTGTGAGCCCCAGAATACCACAGTGAGGCTGGGGGCAATGCAGGCCACCGGGCGTTTGCACACCTCCTTCTGGCTGACAGCAGGTGTCAGCTGTGAAGGCAGTCGTTCCTCTGTTATCCCAGCTAGAATGAAGGATGCAGCCATGGTACCCCATTGTTAGTGTGTTGGGACAGATGAAGTAATGTGGAGAAAAACAGAGGGACAATTACATTAAAAATTAATAATTTACTACTAACTTTGTTGCAAAAACCAAAACAGAAAAACAAAGCAAGAGTCAGCAATTGTTTCTGGCATTTGACAATCCCACACAGTTATTAACATTAGACAGCAATTTTTCTACTTGATGTATATATGAGAAAAACAAAGTTTTATTTTAGAAGCTGCCACCCTGATAAAAAATGATTAATTTGCAAACTGCTGACAGATATTTACAGGTCTGGCTGGATATTTTTTCTCTCAATAAATTATTGCTTATTTTCACTGAGTGAGTCCATTTATCCAACCATTTGAGGTCGTTTCAAAGATTTAGTTAGGTCTGGACTCCTTCCTTGCTGTGTTCCTTCATTGTTTTGCTGATCAGTGGGCCATACAGGATCTGCTGCAGTGCTTGGAAAAATTAACAACAAATGTTCCCTTCCTTTTTTGCTGTCCTTCCTTTTTCCTGCAACAGTCATCTTCCTTTACTTCTTCCAGTTTTTGTTTCTATATCCTCTGCTCTTTTTTCCCCCTTCCCCTTCCTCAGTGCTGCCCAGCTAAGCAGTCCCACAGGTCCTGCGCACTTGCGATGCTGTGTAAATGACTAGGTACTATGTTGTGTAGAACAGCAAAGAGTGCTGCTGGTGATTTCCCCACACATCAATCGAGACTTTAATTTGCAGGATCCCCAATTTGCACCACCTAATAATCAGGACCAACTAACGCTCTTATTAGCACTTGCCCTTGGGTAAACCCAAGCAGTGCACCAACAAAGAATCTACTCTACTCAATGAGGAAGGTTTAAGTAAGAATACAGATGTATAGCTTGCTCTGCCACTCACTACTGGAGCCCCAAAAATATTTTTATATTTAAATGTCAATTTTTAAAACAAATTGGTGCTAATAAATGGAGATGCCCATCATATAGGGCAAAAAAAAAAAAGGTTTTGGCAAAGATATTGGCACAAGAAAATAAAAAGCCAGAGATGGCCCTGCAGATTTCACACAACTGCTCTTGCCATTCGTATAACTCAATGCCATTAATCAGGTTATCTTGAAGTAAGCCCCCCCAGGGAAAAAAAAAAAAAATACCACCAATAGCTTAATCTGGTTCAAGGTCAGTTGGCATTCATCTGTATCCCCCTCCCCCGGGTCGTGCCTGAAAATAGGCAGGATTTGTCTAGTGCACTTACCCAATCAACAAAAACTAAATAAAATAAAATAAGCAGACTGAAGTACTGAGCAGTTTGTAAACACGACCACTCTTTCCTTAGGAGCCCCTCTAAAAACAACATGTTTCAGTTTGGATTCCCTATGTTAAAGGGCTGGGACCACTGCTTTAGTACATCTCTGGTATACCAGTAAAATGTCCAAGCATTAATTATATGGGGCAAGGCTGTGTGATGTTCCACCATTTTGTTTTTGTCTTTTATGTGACAGTAGCTCACTGCCATCATCAAAGTTTTCAGTCAACTGAATGGAAAGGGAACTCCCTTCCTTTCCACAAACATTCTTTTTCTGACAAACTGAACTGGGTTTGGGAAATCAATGATCTACAAACACATCAAATACTCTTAAGTAAAATATTTCAACTGGCTGCCTATAGTATGCAGCATGGCAGCCCTCCAATGTGGCTGTCAAGCAACACAACACACCCACTAACATACTAAGCAAATGGCATATTTATTTGAAAAGTTTCACCTGGAAAGGCATACTGAACTGAAACAGGTAATTTCCAGATGTGTCCGGGGAGAGGTATTTTACACAACAGTGTTTAAGACTAATATACATGCTAGCACTACATATATATATATATAGAGGATAATGTATGGTCTTTGGTTAATAACTATGCAGTAAACACTTCGAGAGGTTGCCATGACATCATTGTAAACCTCGAGAGCGCAGCGCGAGAGGTTTTCAGATGTCATGGCTGTGATGCTTGGACAACTGGTTCTGATTAATCTATGCTTTTTGTAATATAAAAATGTGTTATTGAGTGCCTGTCATGAGACATGCTGTTTCAGCTAAAAGATAAAAGCCAGGAGGTAATTACAGGCTAGAAGAAACCTAAATTAAGGATCTCCTGTTTTTCTGGCTTAATTGTAGCTGCCAGCTGCTAGGCTAGAAATCATAAACTTTTATGACGTTTAGAAGAAGAATACAGGTTATGTCACTGTGGTGCGAAGTCATAAAAGGTCCTTTGATGTCCTTGAGAGAGGAAACTGCTCATGGAGGAAAGAATATACTGGAAAAGACACACTAGATCAAAGGGGTCATGAGGAAATGAGTTTTTGCTGATGTCACCTTCTGAATGATAAGACATCCTGTTTGTATAATTTTTAATAAACAGAGGAGGAGCTGGGTGACATCATGGAGAAGGCAGGCTCAAGACAGTTGTTTTAATTATGCTGTGACTGTCCTTTAGACAGACACACACACATGTTTGGACTCTGAAACTACAACATCTTTCAGCACTGTAAGAATATAAGAATACATTAGCTAGGCAAGTCTAAGTGTATTATTGGTAGGAATTTGTACTTTTAACCTTATTCTTTTGAAAGATTGTATGGTTTTGTGATATATTGCTTTGCATTTACATTTTACATTTTTATCTATTTTTAAGTAAACATCTCATTTTAGAGACTACTTGGTGTGCCTTTGAAATTCTTTGTTTGACAAGTGAAGCATATATGGTTACCGTAACACTGTGCATAGCTTAATGGTAATACCAAACTGGGCAAAGGTAAGATTTTATTCTGAGGTCTTTAATAGAATTTTTAAGGGTTCATTTTGTACACCTAGTTAGGTGCCTGTAGGCGAAAGATATCTGGCCCCCCAAAGAGCAGAATTATCTGAGCCTGTACATTGGGTACGGTAGCAAGAGGTTCACAGTTTGAATCCCTCCAAGAACTTGAGACCAAAGGTTGATTTAAACCCACAACACAGACAGGAGGGTTACCCTGTTCTGTTAACTGTTCACAATACTGCGCTCAGAGGTGGCACTGTGGGAGCAGAGGGCCTGACCTGCTGAGTGGGGTTGTGACAGATTGGTTGGCAGCGGTGTACATAAGTTTAGTATTACAAGCTTTTATTGTTCAGTGTGTTAGCTTGAGACTGTCAGCTCACTTGCAAAGAAAGAAAAAGGCAGTAATTTATTTTTAAAAGGAAACAGAACTATATCACTTGACTTACAGTCACGTTCCTACCTGTTTTACTTTTTTTCTAAAGTGCAAGTCAGAGAAGCCGTAGTTAGGGAAGAAGATGGCTTCCAACTACAGCGGGCACATTGTAGACTACTTAAAACAGCGTTGCAGGGACAGAGGAGTCCTGTTCAAGGTGAAAGCCACCAAGCAGAACCTTGTGGATGCCCTGGTGGTAGCAGATACCCAGAGCACTGAGTCACAGACAGTGACTGTAAGGGACCGAACCTTGAATGTGGAAGGGCTAGTGGCCAGTGTGGTGTCCAGATCCGATGAGGAGGGCATCAGGGCCATTGTTGGTGAAGGGCCACAGCAGCAGGGGAAGATTACCAGTATCCTGGACCCAGAAGTACTCAGGCTGCAAATTGAGTTTCGCAGAATGGAGCTGGAGTTCCAGGAGAAGAGGGACTGTGAACAGCGAGAGGCAGAGCGAAAATGCCAAGAGGCAGAGCAAGAATGCCGAGAGGCAGAGCAGGAGCAGCGGGAGGCTGAGTGTGAGGAGCGTGAGTGCCAGTGAGCTGCAGAAGAGAAGAGGGAACAAGAACAGAGGGAGGCAGAGTGAGACCGCCGAGAGGCAGAGTGAGAACAGGAAGACGCTGACCGTGAGGAGCATGAGCGCCAGAGGCAACACGAACTGGAGAAGCTACGACTCTAACCAGCAGCAACAGAGCAGGTAAGTGGCTTGGGTTTAACTGGGACTACAGGACTGGGTTACAAATTGAATTCCAAATTGATAGCCGAATTTAAAGAGGGAGAGGATATGGATGCCTTTTTAAATTCTTTTGAAAAAGTTTGTATTCAGGCTAAAATTCCTAGAGAGTGCTGGAGCTTCCAGCTATCCCCGTTACTTACTGGGAAAGCTCAGGATGCATCGAGTCAAATGGACAGTGATGATCACAGCAAACTTAAAGCTGCACTGTTAAAGAAATTTGAATTAACTGCTGAAACATACAGAGCTAAATTCCATAAGCTCAGGAGAAGCCCCAACATGAACTATGAGGAGCTAGCCATGAAACAACGTCAGTTTTTAAAACGTTGGTGGGAAGGAATTGAAGCAAACTCTGTTGATAAAATTGAAAATGTGATTTTGTTAGAACAGTTTTTCTGGGCATGCCCAGCTGAGCTAAAAACCTGGCTGGAGGAGCGAGATCCCAAAATAATGCAAGAGGCTGCCGAACTCTAGGACCTCTATGCCAAGAGCAGACCTGCTCTGAGGGCGAATGGGGTGGGTGTGGCAGTGCAAAAAAGGGAAAAGCGTGCCTTCAGGGCAGCTAAAACCCTCACTGCCCCCACCGAAACCAGTTAGCCCCAGGTTTCAGAGAAAAGATTTCTTTGAGAAAAGAAATGAGTGTTGGTTGTGTAAAGAAACTGGGCATATTGCCAGACAGTGTCCCAAACGGATGAGCAATAATATGCAATGTGGTGCTAGGAAGGAAGTGGGTTGTTTGTGTGTCCCTGGAAGCATGCCTGTGAACATGAGGGAACACATGCACCCAGTCATGGTGAATGGTGTACAGACGCAAGGGTTAAGGGACACAGGGGCATCCCTGACCTTGGTAAAAGGGGATCTAATAGAGCCTGGTCAGCTTATACCTAATAGATATGTCACTGTACAGGACTTTACTGGTAAGGAGAAAACATTGCCCCTCACTAGTGTTCTCCTAGACTGGGGTAAAACAGGGGGAACTGAGCAACAGGTGGCTGTATCCAAAACTTTAGCAGTGGATGTGATCCTGGGCAACAATCTCAAACAAGGGATGGTGTGTGCAGTTACCCATAGCCAAGTGGCAAGGGAAAATGGTAGTTCCCTGAACCCCACAGAAGCCATTGTGAAAACCACTGAGAGTCTGGTTCCCCAGCCTGTGTCTCCTGATATGGAGATTAATGAAAAGGGGTTAGAAATTTCCCCAGTAGCAGTTAACCACACAGCTTCAGAGGGTTAGTCCGAGGAGGGAGGGGTGACCCATTGTCAGAAGGTTGGGATTGACAGTGATCCTGAGTGCCCTGATGCTAGTGCTAGGGACCCTAGTTTAGCAACTGAAGGGGACCTGTCCCATGCCTTGGGAATGTGTGAGGAGTTTGCAGCTGCTCAGAGAAGTGACCCTAGTCTAGAGAAGCTAATGGCTTGGGCAGACTCTGACAGAGCACAGGAAGGTGATGGCAGACATAAGGTTTATTTGGAAAATGGACTTATGTATACTCAGGCTGTGCAGACAGAGGGATGGATGCTAGGCAGGCAGCTTGTCATTCCCCAGGGGTATCGTGAGCAGTTGCGCAAGATTGCACTTGATATTCCCTTGTCTGGCCATCTGGGGATTGTGCGCACTACGCAGCAGTTGGCCCAGAATTTCTATTGGCCTAACTTCACCCAGCAGGTGAAGGAGTATTGCAGGTCTTGTCACCAGTGCCAAGAAATAGGGATGGCGGGCAAGAAAACCCAAGCTGCCCTGATTCCATTGCCCATAGTGAAGGAGCCATTCCAGAGGGTGGGAATGGATATTGTGGGGCCTTTAAATACCCCCAGCTCCTCAGGGAAGAGATTAATTCTGACTGTGGTGGATTATGTCACCCAGTACCCAGAGGTAGTTGCCCTATCCTCACTGAGGACAGACAAAGTAGCAGATGCCTTACTTGGGATTTTCTCCCGTGTTGGGTTTCCGCAGGAGGTTATCACTGATTGAGGGGGTTCCTTCATGTCGGACCTGTTAAAATGTTTAGGGGAGAAGTGTGGGGTCATGCAGAGATACACAATACCGTATCACCCACAAGCCAATGGGCTTGTGGAAAGATTCAATGGTACCCTGAAGTCAATGCTTCAGGCATTTGCTGAACAGCATGGGAGGGACTGGGAGAAATACCTTCCCCACCTGTTGTTTGCATACAGGGAGGCGCCCCAAGAGTCGACAAGATTTTCCCCCTTCAAACTCTTATATGGATGCTGGGTACCTGGGCTCCTAGACTCGATCCGGGAGGACTGGGAAGGCAAGCACGCCACCCAGGAAACTCCCATAGTGGATTACGTCCTTAAGTTTAGGGAAAGGCTGAAGGAGCTTATGGGGACAGCCCAGAGCAACCTGGCAGCTGCCCAACAGAAAGAAAAAGTGTGGTATGACCGCAGAGCCAGAGCTCGCTTGTACATGGTGGGTCAGGAAGTCATGGTCCTTATTCTGGTCTGGAAAGACAAGCTGCAGGCTGAGTGGGCAGGACCATACAGAGTGGTTAGAAAGGTAAATGACGTGAACTATATTATAGAGTTACCTGACAGAAGACAGACAGAAAGGATGTACCATGTCAACATGATGAAGCCATATGCAAATAGGGCTGACATGGTGTTTGCAGTGTGTAGTCCTGGGGAAGGGACGGACAAAGGAGACCCCCTTCTGGACTTGCTGGAAGAAAGTAAGTGGGAGTCCTCTGTGGAGGCAGTTAAATTGTCTCCCCAGCTGACCCCGGACAAGATCCAGGAAGTAAAGGAGGTTTTAGCAGACTTTGCCCCATTGTTTAGCACCAAGCATGGACTAACCCCCTTAGCGATGCACAATGTGGAGACAGGGACACAGACACCATACGGCGGACAGCATATTGGGTGTCGGAGGCTGTCCAAAAGGACATTAGGAGGGAAGTGGAGGAGATGTTGGATTTAGGGGTAATCCAGAGATCCCACAGCCCCTGGGCCTCACCCGTAGTCCTTGTGCCCAAGCCAGATGGCTCTACTCATTTCTGTGTGGACTATCATGGACTGAATGCAGTCACGAAGTCAGACGCCTGCCCAATGTCCCGGATGGACGAACTCCTGGACAAGTTGGGGGAAGTGACCTACCTTATGACCATTGACCTAACCAAGGGGTATTGTCAGGTAGAGTTGATAGACAGAGCTAGAGAGAGGTCAGCCTTCATCACTCTGATAGACTTTTTTGAATTTAAAGTAATGCCTTTTGGAATGAAGAATACCCCGGCCACTTTCCAAAGGTTGGTGAACCAAGTGTTAAGTGGTGCTGAGGAGTACGCCATGGCGTACCTGTATGACATTGCCATCTTTAGTACCAGCTGGGAGGAACACCTATCCCACCTTAGGGAAGGGTTGGGTAGGATACAGAGGCTGGGCTCACTGTCAAAGCCGAGAAGTGCCAGGTGGCCATGGGAGAAGTGGCATACCTCGGGCATGTGGTAGGCCGAGGACAGCTCCGTCCTAACCAAATAAAAATAGAGGTAAGCCAGGCATGGCCCAGACCGGAAACACAGAAGCAGGTCAGGAGTTTTCTCGGGACAGCAGTGTACTATAGAAAATTTGTACCCAATTACAGTGCCCTGGCTGCTCCCCTATCTGGCCTGGTAAAGAAAAGGATGCCAAAGAAAATTACCTGGGGGCCAGCCTGTGAAGAAGCCTTTACCAGATTGAAGGAGGCACTGTGCAGTGCTCCTGTTTTGACAAGTTCTGACTATAGCAGACCCTTTATAGTTCAGACTGATGCCTCAGACATGGGTATTGGGGCAGTACTGAGTCAGACATCCAGCCTAGGGAAAGATCACCCTGTAGCATATCTGAGTGAAAAGTTACTTCCCAGGGAGCAGACATACTACACTGTGGGAAAGGAGTGTCTTGCCATAGTGTGGGCCCTAAAGAAGTTGAAGCCATACTTGTATGGGCAGCATTTTGTGGTACAGACTGACCACAACCCCCTGGTTTGGCTGACACAGATGGGAAAAAACAATGGTAGATTGCTAAGATGGAGTTTTGCTTTGCAAGGGTGTGACATGACAATTCTACATAGGGCTGGAGCGAAAAATCAGAACTCAGATGGGTTGTCTCGCATCTATGAGGAGTGAACTGATTTAGGAAGCTTATCCCATGCAGGGGATGGAGCCCCGAATTTCAGTCTAGGTAGGGAGGATTGTGATGCTTGGACAGCTAGTTCTGATTAATCTATGCTCTTTGTAATATAAAAATGTGTTATTGAGTGTCTCTTTATGAGACATGCTGTTTCAGCCAAAAGATAAAAGCCAGGAGATAATTGCAGGCTAGAAGAGACCTAAATTAAGGATCTCCTGTTTATCTGGCTTAACTGTAACTGCCAGCTGCTAGGCTAGAAATCATAAACTTTTATGAGGTTTAGAGGAAGAATACAGGTTATGTCACTGTGGTGCGAAGTCATAAAAGGTCCTTTGATGTCCTTGAGAGAGGAAACTGCTCATGGAGGAAAGAAGATACTGGATAAGACACACTAGATCAAAGGGGTCATGAGGAAATGCGTTTTTGCTGATGTCACTTTCTGAATGATAAGACGTCCTGTTTGTATAATTTTTAATAAACAGAGGAGGAGCTGAGTGACATCATGGAGAAGGCAGGCTCAAGACAGTTGTTTTAATTATGCTGTGACTGTCCTTGAGACACACACACACACACACGTTTGGACTCTAAAACTACAACTTTCAGCACTGTAAGAATATAAGAATACATTAGCTAGGCAAGTCTAAGTGTATTATTGGTAGGAATTTGCACTTTTAACCTTATTCTTTTAAAAGATTGTATGGTTTTGTGATATATTGTTCTGTATTTACATTTTTATGTATTTTTAAGTAAACATCTCATTTTAGAGACTACTTGGTGTGCCTTTCAAATTCGGTTTTTGACAAGTGAAGCATATATGGTTACAGTGACACTGTGCATAGCTTAATGGTAATACCAAAATGGGGAAAGGTAATAGTTTATTCTGAGGTCTTTAATAGAGTTTTTAAGGGTTCATTTTGTACACCTGGTTAGGTGCCCATAGGCAAAAGATATCTGGCCCCACCGAAGAGCAGAATTATATGAGCCTGTACATTGGGTACTCCAGCAAGAGGTTCACAGTTTGAATCCCTCCAAGAACTTGAGACCAAAGGTTGATTCGAACCCACAAAACAGACAGGAGGGTTACCCTGTTCTGTTGACTGTTCACAATACTGCACACAGAGGCTGGTTCTGTGGAAGCAGAGGGCCTGACCTGCTGAGATGAATTGTGACAATGCCAACCTCGAGAAGTGTTTTCAGTGCGGTTGTTAACCAAAGACCATACATTATATTTTATAGTGTATGGGTTACCAAGATTGTGTAATCATGGTTTGAATTACTTTACGGAACACTGATTGTTGTGAGCATTCCATTTTGTTATACCATTGATATGAGATACTCAGGAAGGGTTAACAACAGAGTGAGGTCATATCGATGGCATAAAAAGGTTGTAATCTGCTTGATTTCAGTTAGTAATAAAGGCTCCCCATACATATATATATACACTATTTACTTCAAGCAGAATATACCACATGCACAGAGGAGCATCAATGTACCATAGGAAGTATAGAGCTATGGCAGGCGTAGAGTGGAACCTGGTGATAGCATAGAGAGAGAGAGAGTTGTAAGAAGATGGGAGTGAATGGATAGGTTGGGAAAGAGTTAAAAAAATAAGAGATGGGGAAGGCAGAGGAGAGAGGGAGGGGAAATGAACAGTAAGGGGGTAAGTAGAGATGGCAAGGTAGACCTTTGCCGTTCTGGGATGTAAACCACACAAATGGCCAGATGCGGCTCAGTGCACATCCAGTCCACATCTTGATTTCCAGGACTGCAAAGAGAAGAGATTAGGGTAGAGAAGGAGAGGCAGACTTTTGTCCCTCTGGGGTGCAAACCCTACAAGGGTCAGACACAGCTCAGTGCGCACCCAATCCATGACCTAGTTTCCTGGTCTGTCAGGAAAAAAAATTAAATGAGATTACGTGTGGGGGCAGACAGGGAGTGGGAGAGAACAGACAGGGAAGAGAGTGGAGGGAGGGAGGAGGGGAACTGGAGGCTGGGGAGGGGTGGGGGAGGGTTGAGGGGAGGAAGTGGGGGGTCATTGGCACTTATAGGAGAGTAAGGAGGGATAGAGAAGCAAGAGGAGGAGTCAGAAAATGGATGGAAAGGAGAGAGGGGTTCAAGAATTGAGAGAAGGTAGGCAAAAGCAGAGGAGAAGAAAGAGGGGTCAGGTACAGTTACAGGAGGGTGAGGTGAAGATAAATAGGAGGGAGGCTAGAGAGTGTGAGGGGGTCAAGTACAGTTACAGGAGGGTGAGGTGGGGGTCAGGTACAGTTACAGGAGGGTGAGGTGAGGTAACAGGAGTGAGGCCAGAGGGGGGAGGGGCAGACCGAATATGTAAGATCCTGGGAGGGAGAGCAGAAGTTGGAGCTGCAAAGGGCATAGGAGGTGGGTGGGGGCTGGGGAGAGGATAAAGGAGAGATAGGAAGGGAGAGAGCCCAGCCAGTACTTGGCTATGAAAGAGGAACAGTGGACTAGGTGCCTGTCTGCAAGGGAGGGGAGGGAGAAAGAGGTATAGAGAGTACAGTGATGGGTGCAGGGTGGACAGTTTAGTGCAAAACAAAAGAAGGAGTGGAAGAAGGAGTCCAGTCTGTATAGTGTAGATTTGGGTCCAGTGCTGTAGACTATATCAGCATAGTCAAATATAGCAAGGATAATTTTCTGAACAGCTCTACAGTTCTGCAGAGGGATGCAACCGCGGTTGCGGTACAACACTCTACAACACTCCTAGTTTGGGGTGCAGTTTTTTGTAGATGGCATCCACATGTTAAGAAAAGTCAAGGTGACTGTCCAGCCAGACCCAGAGGTATTTGAAGGATGGGATATCTTTGGTGGTGGACCCATCAAGGGTACAGATTAGGGGGAACCAGTAATCCTAGTGAGTTTCTGCCTTGAGCAAAAGGTCATAGAAACTGTTTTCTTGGTGCTGAGAGTGAGCTGATGTGAGTGGAACCAGAGCTGAATATTTTCAAAGATCAGCGGGAGTCTGGACATCAAATCAGAGGGGGAGGGGCCAGAGACAAATAGGATTGTGCCATCAGCGTACATGTAAATGTATGCTGAGGTGCAGGCAGTAGGAAGGTCATTTAGTAAAACTGAAAAGAGTATTGGACCAAGGACTGAGCCTTGAGGGACACTGGTGCAGATTGTGGTGGGGGGTGGAGTTGCCAGTTCTAACTGACTGGGTCCTACCCTCAAGGTAGGAGTAGAACCAATTAGTGGCAGGGATGGAGATCCCTGCTGCTGCGAGCTTTGGTCAGGTCGACAAAGATGGCTGAGGTGATTTGGCCCTGATCCATTCCTGAGAGAATGGAATGAGTATGCCAGTGGAGGTGGACTGAGATTTATGGAAACCAGACTGGTAAGGCATGAAGAATGTGCTGGAGTCAAGGAAGGGGGAGAGCTGAGCTAATGCCAAGTGCTGCTGGAGTTTGGCAAGGGTGGAAAGGAGGGAGATATGGTGATAGTTGCCTGGATTAGAGGTATCCTTTAGGGAGTGGAATCACAATGGTGTGTTTTCAGGATTCGGAGACAGAGCTGAGGGAGAAGGAGAGGTTACAAAGGGATGAGATGGGAACAGCAATAGTAAGGGCAGAGAGATGGAGATGTTTAGGGTCGAGGCCATCAGGGCTTTTACTCTTGTGAGGGTTGAGGGGGAAAAGTGCCATAATGGCATCAGCAGGAGAGACAGAAGTGAAGGAAAAAAGTGGGGTATTTGTGGGTATGTATGGTGAAGGAGACAGTGGAGGTGCAGGGGGGAAGAAGGAGAGAAGAGTGGAGGTACAAGAGGTGAAGAAAGTGTTAATCTCATTGGCCACTGAGAGGGGGTCAGGGATGATGACATCATTTGACTTGAGGACCGGGATGGTGGACTGGGCCTTAGGTGAGAATAATTTGTGGACGACCTTCCAGAACTTAGAGGGGTAGTTAATGTTGTTCTGGAAGATAGTGGAAAAGTACTGAGCATTAGCCAGCCTAGTGGCTCTGGTGCATGCATTCCACAGGGTACAGTATTTGTGCAAGTCCTGGGAGAAGCTTACAGACTTGTGTGCCTTCCAGGCTAAATCCTGTGCATGCAGACAGGCTAAGAGTTCTGCCGAGGTCCAGGGGAGGTGGAACCCTCTGACCCTGGTTTTCCTTAGAGGTGCGTGCTTCTTCCTATAGACAGGAATTTGGATTGGAAGCAGTCAAGGGCAGAGTCGATGGAGTTGGAGATTGTCACGGGTGACCAATCTGCAGTAAACAACCAACCAAACGTTATTTCTAGAATGCTATTCCAGCATAGATCACAGCATTTTACACAGTATAATCAGTACTTTTGAAAGCACAAAACCAGATTTTTCTAAAACATAGCAGGAATTTAAGTATCAGTATATGCCAACTCAAATAAGTTTTCAGGGCAGATTTAAAGGCCTCAGACAAGTCCTCGTGAAGGCCAAACAGGTCTAAGGACCTAAAGAACCAGATCAGAAGGATTTGGGGAGGGGCTTTGGGACACTGAACTTTGTAAACGCAGTAGACAACGTGGTGGCCGCTGAGGGCGTCCGAGAGGGTGCCAGCAGCAATAATGTGAAGGAGGTGTGTAGCCCAGTCTAGCAGAGTGTGGTTGAGTGATTTATGATTGAGACAGGTGGGATCTGATAGCAGAGTGAGGCTTAGTGACGAGGTAACATGGTGAATTTTGGAATGGGGGGGAGAGCCAGTTCAAATTAAAGTCCCCTGGGATAAGCAGTTCACCTGGAGAGGTATGGGTGGAGATGGTGGTGAGGTGGTTCGTGATACAGGAGGAGGATTGGAGGCCAGGGCAACAGTAGACTCCAGCTAAGAAAATAGGGAGGGAGAAAGGGAGGGAAAGTTTTAGGAGTACAGGTTCACAGGCCGAAGGGAGAGATAAAGAAATCAAAGTGGTATATATGATTGAGGAGGAGATGTAGATGGCAATACCCCCACCCCTGCTGGAGTGATCCTGCCTAGCTAGGCAGTAGCCAGGGATAGAGATGGTATTGTCGGAGATTTTAGGGGAGAGCCATGATTCTGAAATAATTAGCACATCTGGCTGGAGCCAGGAGGTCAGCCTTAGGGAGGAGATTCCTGATATTCAAGTGTGCGATTCTCAACCCTTCAGGGAGGCCCTGGGGGAGGTCCAGGGTTAGGCTCAGTATCACCTGCTATCAATAGGAGCAGCGAGATTAGAAGCTGAGCTATGACTGAGATCTTCCTGCATGGTGAAGTGAAATGGGATTGCTCAATGAGGGGACAGGGGGGGAAGAGTAGGAGGGTGCCATGACCTGAGAGAGGCCAGGTGGATGCAGGGGGATGAGAAGAGCGAAGGGCCTGGCAGCCAGAGGGAATGGGATAGAGTGGGGAGGCAGGAATATGGGAAGGTAGGGAGGTGTATGGAAGGATGAGAAAGGAGGGGGGTAGGGAAAAGAGAGTAGTAGGTGGAAGGGAAGTACAAGAGAACAGGAACGGAAGAAGGGAAAGGGTGAGAAAAAGCATGACAGCTGCAGAGGGAACTCAGGCAGAGTTAGGGAGTAGAACAGACGTAGAGATAGCAGATACTGGTAGGGAAGTAGGGAAGTCCAACAGACTTAAATAATGTGTATGAGAAGTAAACTGCAGTACAGGGTCAGCAGCAACATTGATTAGAGTAAGCCATAGGTGCAGTACATTTGTATTGGCTGCAACTTAACAGCGACTACAATAGGCATACTAGAGTGGTAAAACTGGGAGGGCAATAATACATAGGAGTAATAGGTAGCATATTTCTAGCTGGGGAGGGTAAACAGTACCACTACATGGTGACCCAACAGCTGAGATTACTTGGGAAGATAATTAATCCAAAGGTTTATCAGGACCGGGGGAGGGATATGCACCCTAGCTATCTGAGGGTACAAACAGCTGATTGATTATGCATGGGTGTGGGAACAAGCAGCCAAGCAATCAAGAGAGAACAGCCCCAGTGAGCGCACAGCACTGTGCTAAATTAAGCTAGTCAACAGAAAGAGTAAGCGGCATCTGCATTAGGTCCTCTTGTTCCTCTGTTCAGTGCCTTTCAGCCGCCTATGGAATTACTTAAATCCATAAGCCTGATAATAAGCCATCATTCATCAAATTGCAAATAACATGCATTTCACTCATTTGGTTAAAAATGTGCACTGGAATTGTCCTTTTTTCTGTTCTGAATTCAGCTGGAACACAGTTAACTGCTCTGGTTACTGGAAGTAGCAAATTCTATGGTTTCATCAGTTCTGGGACATTTGGGTTCTGGTGGCTTACACATTGGGTCTTCTGGCAGGGAAGGTTTCTCATGTAGGAAGAAGTAGGCTGTTAGCTAACTAGCAGCTTATCTAATAGGTAGAGAAATGGGCAGACTAGGTGGGCCAGACGGTCCTTACCTGCAGTCAAGGTCTATGTTTCTATGTGTCTGTGTCTGATGAGAGTTGAGCAGAGACTTCGAGACTTCAGGGGCCTGTGAGAAGTTAGACATAAGGAATAAGGGCACTCATGCACAACAAGTCTGTGTTTCCATCAAGCGGTTGAGATAGCAGCGTATGGACCTCAAGAGCAGATCTTGAGAGGTCCATGCTGGTATCTCAACCCCAAGATGGAAACACAAGGCGACTTGTGTATGGCATAGGTGCCGGAACCAGGGGGGCGGAAGGGGCGGGAGCCCCTCCACTTTTTATTTCTGTATGGCAAAAACTAGTAGAAAAAGTGCCCTTTGTTCCCTTATAAGTGCCTTTTTGATTCTCAGCCCCCTCAGCTTTTACCATCTTCCGGCACCCTTGGGTATGGTCGCCCTTCTTCCTTATGTCTGACTTCCTCACAGGCCCCTGTGACTGCTACTAGCCCACACCTTGGTGCTCCCTACAACCATATAATATATGACTTCTCCAGGCTTGCCTCTTTTCCCCCCTCTGTCTCCCCCTCTCCCTCTCACTCACCTTATGGCATGAACCTGGGCCTTTAACCTAAGTCCTTGACTGCTCTTGGGCTACAACAAAGGATCTCCATCCTGCTAACCTTCTGATCATTGCACTCCTACTGTTTTCCTCCCCCAACTTCTGAATGCCTGTATTTTACTTACTGCTTGTTACTGTATAATTGCTGTATTTATGTGTAATTACTGTTCCATCACTGCCTCTGTATTGTATCTCTGAGCACTATTTTGTACTGTTTGTAATGTGACATGGAACCTTTGTAAATGAGTCTCTGACTCAAAGGTTTGTAATTCCGACACCTCTAATAAATGTTTTATAATGTATGGTTTGAAAATAAAAAATGCAGCTGACATGTCTTTTTTTGTTAACCATGGTTACAGTAACACTCAGGTACAGTGAGCAGAGAAAAGTGAAACCATTCAGCAGGAGTCGGCACAAGGGAATCGGAGCTGCAGTTAATGATAGCTCATGCACAATAAGGTTTTTAGAACATGCATAACAACTTTAGAACATGCACAACTTTAGAACACGCACAACATACAGAATAGCATATGGGTGACTATACACAACAAGGCTGTGTTTCCATTGAGGATTTGTGATGTCATCATGGTGATCTCGCGAGCAAAGCTGGAGAGGTCCCATGATGTCATCACAAACCCGAGATGGAAACACAGCCTTGAGGTGTATGGTTACCCATATACTGTTTTATATAGTATATGGTTGCCCTCAGATTTCAGCAGCTCTCAAGTGGTGTGTTTAAATCACAGTAAAAAAAAAAAAGGTGAACACAGAGGTTGAAGAGAGAGAGTATAATCAGTAACCGCATTGTGTTTCTCTGACTGCTGCTGTGGTGCCCTCCCCCTTCACGCCTTCTCAAAAAACCTTTTTTAATACATTTGCACACACAAAAAAAAAAAAAATAAGAGAATCAGAGTAGTTTTGTTAGGAGGCTAACTCCTGAGCCCATTCTTGTCACCGTTTGCAGTTTTTACTGAGTTGTCCTTATTGAATGGCTGTCAGAATAGCAGCTTGCAGAGTATCTGGGAAAGCAGGTGACAGCGTGCCACTCATTCAAAGAACAGAAAAGTTGTTGTACTAGCAGTGTGACATCAGAAAGATAGTACAACTTTTTGACCTTTGAACTGACCTACAACAACATTTTGAGAGCTGCTGAAATCTGTGGAGAGTCGAGGGTAACAATGTACTATAAGGTTTTTGATCTGCTTCAATTCTGTGCGCAATAAGCCCTAACCATACACTATATATATGTTTTCAGTTGAATCAGGGATATTCTCCTTGGGATTGGTGTGTTGGATTTATGCCACGATTGTAAAGTATTTAGAGGAGTTCTTCATGGCCGGGCTTCTTTGTCACCCAGACCACCAAATTGTGATGGCCTTCTCTTCTCAGAGGTTGGAGTCAGAGGAGAGCCTCTGGTACTCAGAGGAGTAAAAGAAGTTTATTACTTGCAGTGCCTGAAGGTATGTTTGACTGAGCTAGGGTACTTGATATGCTAATGTCCATGTTTTTGTTGACAGGGCTTCCATCCACCAACCTGTGGGCAGAGAGGCTACTGGGTTTGCTTGTGCTTTCTTTAGCTTCTTCTGCACTGTGCTGAATGTCGGGACAGTACAAACTGGTTTCTCCTTTAGTGGTGTTCCAAGTTCATCATTCTCAAATGTGACATAAGAGCAGTAGCTATCTGTAGAAGACACTGCAAGGAAATAGCCATCCTTGGACCAAGAAATATCACTATGTGTATGATAATGTATATTGGATTTGTAAACAAAGGGGAAAGACTGCTGGGTATCATACAAGAGCACCAAGTCTTCTGAAGCACCAGCAAACACCAAGCGATCCGAGAGGTTTGGCAGAAAAGACTGCTGTGGAAAGGTGTCCTCTTTGTTATCCATTTTCTTCAGCTCAGAGAAAATTGGACAACAGCAAACAGCAATCAGTTGCCTTTGCAGGACAAGGAAGATCAGCCAAGGGCCAATTAAGTTTTTTTCTTGAGAAAATATAAGCTAGAAACATAGAAATTGTTAGCAGAAGGAGACCTCACGATCCATCAAGTCTGCTCTTGGCTTCCTACCCTCCTACTTAGCTGCCTGCTTGTGTATCCCACAGTGTCTGTCCCATGCCCACTTGAATTCCCCCACTGTCTTGGCTCCCACCACCCTCTCCGGCAGGCTATTCCATGGTTCAACAATGCACTCTGTGAAGAAGAAGAATAATTTCCTCATATTGCTTCTTAACTTTCCTCCCTTAAATTGAAGGTTGTGCCCTCTAGTCCTGCTGTAGTCCTTTACCTAAAAGAGGTTCTTCACATGCACCCTGTTGTTGCCTTTAAGATATCTGAATGTTTCTATCATGTCCCCATGATTCCTGTGTTGTTCTAGGGAGTATAATTTGAGGTCATCAAGTCTTGCCTTGTACGGTTTCTGATGCAAGCCCTGCACCATCTTTGTTGCTCTTCTCTGTACCGTCTCCAGCCTATGTCCTTCTTGAGGTGTGACCTCCAGAATTGGACACAGTACTCCAGGTGAGGCCTGACCAGGGACCAATACAGAGGCATGATTACTTCATGCCTTCTGCTCGTGATGCCACTCCCTATGCATCCCAGGACACCACTAGCCTTCAGTGCTGCCTTTTCACATTGTCTACTGACCTTGAAGTCATCTGATAAGTCTCGCTCCTGCCTGGTATCCACCAGTTGCTCCCATCCCACTGAGTACAGTTTCCCAGGTGCATGACCTTGCATTGTTTGGCATTGAATTTCAATTGCCAGGTCTTGGACCACTCCTCCAGTTTTTGGAGATCAGCTTCCATGGTTTGCTGTCCCTCTGTTGTGTCTACCCTGCTGCTGATTTTGGTGTCATCTGCAAACAGGCACACCTTTCCCTTCAGCTCTTCCACAATGTCGCTGATGAATATGTTGAAGAGGATCGGCCCTAGAACTGAGCCTTGCAGGACCCTGTTAGTCACCCTACCCTCCACAGACAGAGTGCCATTTACTAATACTCTCTGAGTTCTCCCATGTAACCAGTTTCTGACCCAGTTTGTAACCTCGGGCCAAATTCCCATGTTCTCCAGTTTTTTAACTAGTCTCCTGTGCGGAACGAAGTCAAAAGTTTTGCTGAAGTCCAGGTAAACCACATCCACTGCCCCACCCTGATCCACTGCTTTGGTGATCCAGTTGAAAAAATCAACCAGGTTTGTCTGGCAGGACCTCCCTGCCATAAAACTGTGTTGATTTTTGTCAAGCTAACCAGTTTGCTCCAAAAAAGCTATGTCAGTTCCCGCCCTAGTTCTTTCAGTATTCTTCAGTGTATCCCATCTGGCCCCATAGCTTTATCTACCTTTAACTTGTCTGTTTCCTCCAGGACCCTTTCCTCTGTGAAGGGACCCGTGTCTGTTCCTTCAGTCGGACACTTCTTTATGCCTATTGTTGGTCCGTTACCATATGCTTCCTGTGTGAAGACTGAGCAGAAGTACTCACCGAGTGCCTCTGCCTTCTCCCCATCTTGCTATGTGGTTTGTTCATCTTTTTTTGTGATTCTAACAATGCCCCCTTTGGTCTTCCTTTTTCACATATGTACCTGTATAAGGTTTTGTTACCCTTTTTTACTTCCTGAGCTATCCTAATCTTTGTTTGAGCCTTTGCATTTCTTATCACTTTCCCTGTCTCTTTTAGTTTCTGTTTATATTCTGTTTTGTCCACCTCATTCCCTGACTCCTTGTACTTTCTGAACGCTATGTGCTTTTCTCACACCATGGTTGCCACCTCCTTGGAAAACCATAGTGGATTTTTCCTCCTTTTGTTCTTACTAACCTGATGGGCACACTGTGATGTGACCATGGTTATTGCATTCTTCAACCTTGTCCAATATTCCTCAACGGTCCCTTCTGTCGAGTTACTAAGGTTGTCTCTTAGGTAGACCTTCATGTTTGTGAAGTCTGCCCTCCTGAAGTCAAGAACCTTCAGTTTGGAGTGTGTGGAGTCTGTAGTCCTTTTTACCCTGAACCATACCATGGTATGATCACTGTTGCCCAGGTGGTTCCCTACTTCGACACCCGTAACCCTATCGCTATTTGTGAATATATGATCTAGAACCGCATTACCCCTTGTAGGTGATGTCACTAGCTGACTTAGGCCTGCTTCCTGTAGTGTGTCTAGGAAGTCCCTGCTGTTCTGTAATGCCGCTGTGTTTGTATTCCAGTCTGTGTCCAGCAAATTGAAATCCCCCACCAGCACCATGTCCCCTTTGCCTGACATCTGGAGGATGGTTTCCAGGATTTCCTTATCCTTGGCTTCCTCCAGATTTGGGGATCTGTAGATTATTCCTACCTCAATAGGTTCCCAACTTCCAGCCCCTGTTGTGATCCATAGATCCTCTGTTTCCCCTAGTGCCTGCTGCATTTCTGTAGCATTGATGGTATCCTTAACCTAAATAGCTACCCCCCCTTCCTTTTTCCCAGTCCTAGCTCTCCTAAACAAGTTGTACCCCGGAATAGTCACCTCTCAACCATGATTATTTGTGAATCATGTTTTGGTCATGGCCTCCCAGTCTAGTCCTGCCTCAGCTATTGTGGCAGTGAGGTCAGTCATCTTGTTAGCCAGACTGTGTGCATTGAGGCATAGTGCTGACCACTCTTGCTGTGTCGCTTTGTCATGCCTCCCTTGATCTTATTGTTTGTCCCTTTGTAGTTTTCCCTGTTTGTGGTTCCTCCCTTTCCATTGTGATGGTCAATGCCAGAGTTGGAAAGGGTTTTATATCCCCGGCAATCTGCTTTTGCTATCCTGGAGTGTGTAGATTTTATGCTAGTTGGAAGGGGAGAGACAGCAGGCTCTATCTGTGCTTCTCCTAGAGCTACCATCATCTCCCCTCCTGCTAGTTAAAATGACCTACATGGACATCAAATTTCTGGCCCAGTACTCTGACTCCCTCTTTAGTCAGGTGGAGGCCATCGAATTTAAAGAACTCCCTTTCCTGGAAGTTGCCCCAGTTTCCCACGAAGTGGTGCCCATTTGTGTGGCACCATTCCTTGAGCCATGCGTTGTGCTCACTTATCTCTTTCTCTCTCTCTCTGATTTTCTGCCTGTTCTTCCCCTTTCCAAAACAGGCAGAATCTCAGAGAATGCAATGCTGGATGAAAATGAAACCAATTTCTCGCTGAGCTGCGCAATGTGCTCCTTAACCTCCTTGACCGATCCACTAAGAATGTCATTGGTCCCTAGGTGGACCACGATGTTTGAGCCCTCTTCTTCCTTTTTTGTTTTTGTAGTTAATCTTTTTATTGAAGTATTTTTTGAAATAAACAAACAAACATCCTCCAGTACAATACTATGTAACATTATAGAGGAAGAAACAAGGCAGCATGTTGTCTGAAACATTATACAGTAATAGTATGAGGAACTTATGGTTACAGATCAGAGCTAGGCAATACCAGTTCTATATTAAAGGAAGCTTCATATTTTGTAGTACAGAGTGAGAGTAGGAAGGTAGGAATTGAAACAGGTGATGTGAATAGATCTGGTTGTACATTATTGTATTAAGTAACATCTTAGAATGCTGCTAAAACATATATAGGATGGTTTGTGGAATAGTAAGAGAATATCTGATAGAGTAATCAAGAGAGAAGGGTTGTAGAGAAGGAACAAGGGTGAAAGAAAGGGGAAACTATGGAATAAGGAAAAAAGAAGCGAGACCACAACAGAAGACCTGTGGAGAATATCAGTGGGAGAAAAGAAATTCATTATTTATCAATCCATACATTAATTGTCAGAAGAGTTAGATGATTCCAAATAATTAAAATAGTACTGCCAACATTTATTGCATATAGTGAGTCGGTCCAAAGAAATGTGTGTCATACGGTCAAGGGAGGCGTATTGAGATAATTGTTTAAGAATGTCGGGGAATGTGGGGATTATATTAGATCTCCAATGCATACATATACTGCATTTAACTTGAAGGAAAAGTATGGTTAACCACCTGTTCAGGAAATAAGGGGTTTTATGGGGCGAAAATTAAAAATGCCAAGTATGCAATGTTTAGGGTCCAGTGCAAAAGGTTGACCAATCACTTTCATTGCAAAATTATGAGTACGATGCCAAAGCATTTGTATAAGGGGACAGTTCCATAAAATATGTAGTAGATCACCATTGGGGGAGTTACAACACCAGCAATTATTGTTATTCACTATACCCATTTTCTGCAATACAGCTGGGGTCCTGTACCACAAATGAAGGATTTTAGTCTGTATAAGGGAGCTACGTTTATCCTTAGATTATTTGTGGCAGGAAAGCCAACACCTGTAACATTGTGCATTGGTTATATTGTAGTGTAACAGACTACTCCATTTATTTTTTGCATCAATGGATTTATCTGAAAGTATGTCTGTAATATCTTTGTAAATAGTACTATTTAGTTTAGATGTTGTTTTAATCCATTTGAAGATATACTTATCATATAAAGATTGATTAGTAATAGATGAGAAGTAGGGGCAGCATGCCGTGCGAATCTGTAGATATTTCCAGAACTCCTGACGGGGAAGATTCCATGGAACGCATAGATCAGAATAGGATTTTAATTTTAAATCATGGGGTTCAAGTATGTCTCTCAAAAAGAAAATGCTCCTATTTTTCCAGGTACGACACAAAATTGGATGGTTGTCGAGAGATATATGGCGATTACTCCAAATGTGGGCATAAGCGAGAGGGGTTGGGTTTGATTTGAGATGCGTGTGAGTTTTTTTCCAGTAAAATGTGGATGATGCTATAGTGGGATAAGACTTTAGATTGGGGGGAAGGGATCATAAATGAAGAAAGTAGCCACATTATCTGAGCATAAAGAGGCTACCATAATAACCCATAACGGTGTTTTGGTATTGGGTTTGTTAAACCATTTGATAGTTTGGGCTGTCTGGAAGGCCAGTAAGTAGGCTTGAAACCAAGGGAGGCCAAAACCACCTCTAGACCAGTGGGATCTAAGTTTGTTGTGGCTAAATTTGGGGATTTTTCTGTCCCAAATAAAATTGCCAATTTTTTTGTCTATTTTGGTTAGGAAACTAGAGGGAAGTATTAATGGGATATTTGAGAAAATATGTAATATTTTTGGGGCTATTGACATTTTAATAGTGGAGATTTTCCCATTGAAAGAGAGATTAAGCAGTTTCCATCTGTCAAGTGTAGATTTAATATTAATTAACAGGAGAAAGATTAGCATCTGGATACCTAGACACGTGATACCTTGGGGAGCCCAGCAAAAGCCCAGTGGGTTATTCATAAAGGGTTTGCAAAGGTTATTCAATGGCAGCATTTCAGATCTATTAAGATTTAAAGCAAGTCCAGAGAGAGAGGTCAATTCATTAAGTAATTTAACAAGAGGTTGTCCAGATTTTTTGAGATTTTCTAGTAGAATGGGAGGTCATCTGCATATGAGAGTGAGGTGTAGCGAGAGTTACCAATAGGAATGCCTTTGATTATGGAAGATTGATGGAGAGATGCAGAAAGAGGTTCCATGGCAAGTATGAACAGGGAAGGTGATAAGGGGCATCCTTGTCTGGTGCCTCTTGCAAGATGGAAGGAGGGGGATAGAGTGGTGTAAGTAAGAACCCATGCAGAAGGAAGAGTGTACAGTAAATGAATCCACGCACAAAAATTGTTAGTGATACCAAAATTGGATAGTACATGGTGTAAATAGTTCCAATTAAGGGAGTCCATTGCTTTCTCAGAATCAATGACAATGGCAGCGGCTGGAGACTTAAGGGTTCTTGCTTTATGGATTAGGTTAAATAAAGAACGAAGATGATCAGAACCAGTTCTATTCTTGATAAATCCAACTTGAAAGGAATGGACGAGTTTCGGAATTAATGAATCTAATCAAAGGGTTAATAGTTTAGTGAAGATTTTGCCGTCTGTATTAAGCAACGGTATCGGTCTGTAATTTGAGGGGGGAGAAGGGTCTTTATCTTTTTTCAATAAAACAGTAATAATGGCTTCAGTCATATTATGAGGGAGTTTACCTTTTGAGATTGCTTCCAGGAAAACGTTAAGTAGTAAAGGACAAAGAGTATCGGATAAGGTTTTATGGAAGTCAACAGGGAAACTGTCACTCCCAGATGATTTACCATTTTTTAAGGAGGATAACGCTGTTTGAATCTCTTGTAGGGTAAAGGGTTCATCTAGCATTGCCATGTCTTGATGAGAGAGGTGGAATAACTGCAATTTTTCCAGAAAGTGTTGAATTTGGTTGTGTGTCGTGGAGTTTTGATGAGAATATAGTTGATGATAGGATTGCATGATGCGGTTGATTGAAGGGTTATCTGTGTGGATTTGGCCTGAAGGGTCTTTCAGGCCTCAATATATTTTTCCATCTGTTGAGTTTTGAGCTGATATGAAAGTAACTTCCTGCATTTATCACCTTGTTCCCAGTAGCGGTGATTGAGCCTTAAAATGGTGAGTTCAGCTTTCCTAGATATTAATTTGTTGATTTTAATTCTTAACTGTAGAATTTCAAGATGAAGTTGTGAGTTATGATTAGGTTTTTTTTGTATTGTGATATTGAGTTTCTTTGTATTTTAAGGGATTTTTCTAGATTGGCTAGGTGTTGCTCTCTTGGCTTCTTCCTGTGAGCTACACAACTAATAATTTTTCCTCTAATTGTGGCTTTTAGTGCTTCCCAGATAGTACCCTGAGATACATCAGGGGTGTCATTAAGTGAAAGAAAGTCTTGGATTTGAGTTGTAATCCAAGATATGAAATCTGGGTCTCTCAGTAAGAGTGGGTCTAGACGCCAAGAAGGGGATTTAGAAAAGGGTGGACCCCAGAGTAAATGTAGATTTATAGGGGAATGGTCTGATATGATAATTGGAAGGATAGCTGTATCAATAGTTTTTTCTGTAATGAGAGGAGATGAGAAGCAATAATCGATATGACTATAATATTTATGTAATGAGGAGTAAAAGGTATAGTGACGTTGTCTAGGATGGTGAAGTCTCCAAATGTCGGAGAAGCCCAGATCCTTCATTAACATTGACAGAGCATTAATACTTCGGGGATGAGCATCATATGATGAGCTTCTTCTGTCTAATTGTGCCTCTAATGCTAGATAAAAGTCTCCACCCATGAGAATGGGTGAATTGTTTTTATTGTTAATCATAATTTGTTGTGCCAAATTATGAAAAAATTCAGGGGAATTGGTGTTGGGGGCATAAATGTTTACTAACATAAAAGGACCTGTGGTGGAATTTAATTGAGCTATAACCCATCTACCGTCTGAGTCTGTGATGGTTTTAATGGGGGACCAGTTGATGGATTTATGTATTAAAATGGCAACGCCACGTTTTTTTTGAAGAAGAGGATGCAAATACTTGACCGATCCATTCCCTTTTAAGTCTGTCGACATCCTCTGGAAGAAGTTTAGTTTCTTGTAAGAAAGCAATATGTGTTTTTTGTTTCTTGTGATAAGTGAGTATCTGCTTGCGCTTACAAGGCGAATTGAGTCCCTTAACATTCCATGAATGTAAAATTAGATCACTCATGATAGTAAGAGGTGAAATATGAAGTTGCAAATAGGAATGAGGGACTCATAGTAACTAAATTTGAGGATGTCCCAGACTCAAAAGGGAGGTATATAGGATATACAAATGTGTGCAGGGCTATTAGGTTGTATGGATTCAGAAAATTTTGATAAATATATTCATTATGTCTCGCTGAGGAAAAGTATAGAGAAAGGATAGTACAGAGTATATACATAGTATCAACAAAGCTTGTATAATACACTAGCAACGTTTATGAAATATAGTGAGATAAGAGTCGGTGCAGACACCAGAGACTCTTTCGCTACACTACTAGGCATATAAAGATGTAAGTAGTTCTTGAGAAAAAGCAACACGCTATAATCCTAAGCTACAAACTGTATACAACAATGTTATATAAATTGTAATTATGACTTGTACTAAGGTAATTAGCATGATTCCCTGGGAGGAACCTTGAACATCATACCAAACTATATAAGAGACTTACCAAATTAGTAATAAGTCCCAGACATAATAATATAACTTGAACTATAGTGTTTAAGTTCAATAATGGTGATAGTATGCCAACATAATGCAACAAGGCACTAAAATAGTGTAAGCCAGAATAGGGCCTGCCAGCTATGTATTGATCTGTATACCATATTTTAAAAGAAAAATACCATAGTGTGTGGAAGGTGATCAAATAACATAAGGGGTAATAAAAAAACAACTAATATAATACAGATTTATGAGGCTTCAGTATGTTATGAAGTCCAATTTGGCATATTAGTGGTATGTAAGATAGGAAAATTAGTTTATAGGCAGGTATATATCATCTTCTTAGCATTATAGTAATTATAATGGTTGAGGATGTTTCAGCTTCAAGGCTCTGTGCATACTAAAACAGGGCTACTTGATGTATGATGGAAGCACATAACTCGAATATTGCCTGATAGGAAAAAAAAAAAAGGATAATTATAGAGGAGTAACCAGGTCTACTAAAAGGCCTAGCAAGCACCATGTAAGAGGGAGTTCCAAAAGTGTAAATAAGCTTAAGTAATGAGGGCTTTGAGTATAAATGTGCTATAGTTAATGATTGTGGCAATGTACGTAAGGTAATAAAGTACAGAAGCCTTGAATATTGCCTGCAATATGGAGTTAAGAGAGATGTAAGAAGCCAAATAATGTATAAATAAGTGATTAAAAGGTACTAGTATACCTGAAAAAAGGGAGAGAAGATAATGTAGTGGGGTGAAGAAGAGAGTGAAAATTGGGGGAGCAAATTACGAACATAAAATTAGGGTAGTAATAATTGCAAAGTGCCAGTATATGAGGTTGATAAAATACCACTGATGCTCCATATACCTATAATGATACATATAATAACAATCGATAAATAAGCTAGTGAATGTTAAGGTGTTTATTTAAACATCCTCCACACATAAGTAGTACTGCATATGTTTCAAACACATATTGTTAGGTAGGACAAAGGATCCACTAGAAATGGTATAGGGAAAACACTGTGCATATGTATATACAGCAATAAACCACATAATGATGAGTTTTTAAAGAGTGCTGCACATGCTCAGCGTTTTTGAGACCAATATCTGACAACATACAGATTAACTAGAGAGAGACCTTCTAAGACTGATTCAAGGTATTACATATAGATAAAGTTGCACAAAACAGTGACATTCAGTGAAGGTTTGATTCACATGATCAAATCTGTGGTAGGTACAAACCCTAAGTTTACAACCGAGATTTACAGCCTTGTGTATTCCAAACTGGCTGGGAGTGATCGTAGTACACATATTGGGATTCCGCAGCACGGTTGAAGTAAAGAAATTATCAGGCAGGCTGCTGAATTAAGGGGGGTTAAAGATTAGTTAATAGTATAGATCTTAGAATGTGCATTAGTCAATGTTTGTGACGATTATGCACATTGGAAGTAGCACTGGTCGTTTTATTCTTCAGTTTCCCCTTTCTTCTTTTTGGGGGGCTCAGCAGATTTAAAGGGAGAGCTGGTCACTAGTTCAGCCCAGGAAGTGTCAGGGGAATTATTACAGGGTAATACACTAGTAAGGTTGTTAGCGAGCGGTTCTGATTCAGCCTTCCAAAGATCTTCCTGAGATGAGTGCGATTCTTCTTGAAGTAGAGAAAATTTGTTAGTAAGAGTGAGAGGAGTAGAGCAGCTGATATGTCACTCCGATTGAGAGTGGAGCATTGAAGGGAGTGTCGCTCGAGCAGCATGCATGCTTGGTATGTAGTGCTTTGGAGGCTTTTTTCTCTTGTATTCGCGTTGAAAGTCGGGCAGGAGCTGCAACCGTAGTCATGATCTGTGCGGGCCTCTGAACTTTTGGAATTTATTTCAGCAGTAGGAGCATGCCAGTCAGATTGAGGAGTGACCATGTCAATGTTTGAGTGGACTGCAGCATGGTCACCAAGTGGGGTAAGTGCAGGCTGAACTTCATCAAGAAAGCTGACAGGGCTTCGGGTGTACTAAAATCTCTAATTGAGTCTCCCAGGAATAAGCGCATTATAGCAGGGTATCGTAGTGCGAACTTCGTTCTTTGGACAGTTCTTTTGAGAAGTCTCTAAAGATCAAGATTCTGTGCTCCTGCCAAGTAAGTGTTCCCACTTGTCTTGCTTTTTGAATAATTAGCTCAGTATGTACATCATTTAAAAATCTGGCTATGATAGGCCTGAGTTTCTGGTCTGGACCAGGCATTGGGTTTAGGGTACGATGAGGTCTTTCTATAGTGAGATCCTGGCCGGGTGGAAGTTTGAACAGTGTTGGTAGTACAAGCAATAGAAGTGCACTGATGTCTCCGAGCTCTGTGCCTTCTGGAAAACCCCAGAAATCTAAGGTTGTTGCATCTGTTTCTGTTTTCAATGTCATCAATTTTGTCCTGTAGGTTTCTGATAACTCTGTCCTGCACTCTGATGGTTGCTTGCAAATCATTAATAGAGTTTTCATGTTGGGCTGCTTTAACCTCTGCTACATTAATGTTTTGATCGAGTACTTGCATATTGGTGACATTTTGTTGTGATGTTATTTTTAAATCATTAATTTCGTTAATTAGCTGCTGAAACATTGACTCCACTCTGTTAAGAGAGTTATTATGCACAGGTTGGTCGGCCATTGTTGCAGGCCTTGATAGAGAAACTGCATAGCTGCTGATATAAAGTTCTATAGCTGTGAGGCAGTAAAAATACTTTACCAGAGCCGAACTATGATGTAGGTAGAATAAGGTTTCAAATGTTGGCAGAGGGTGATTGTCTGGGAGTTGGTGGATGGATGATGATAGTTGGAGATCCCAGGGAGATACAGATTTAGGCAGCCATCTTCGACACAGCCAGGCCACACACCCCTCTTCTTCCTTTTTAACTATGTTGACTATTCGGTCAGTGTCCCTCCAAGTGGATGCCCCTGGGAGACGTCTGATCTGCACATCTGCATGTTTGTTTTGCCTCAGGTGGGGGTCCACACCACGAATCATGGAGACCCCTATGATTATGATTTTTTTCCTGTTGAGGTTTTGTTTATGATGTTGTTTTGCTATCCTGTTGCATTTGGCATTCCTTTGGCCCGAGACATCCTCCGATGTTACGGATGGTATAGATGCAAGAGGTGTGTGTACCTGTTTGCTGTGTTTAGAGTGCTTTGTTGGTGTAGGAGAGTTGCTCAAGCTCTGCCCCCTTTTTCTGCAACCAGTTGCCATCCCCCAGGCCTGGCTGTTCTCTGGGGGATAGGTATGCTGGTTTGGTGTTGGCGATGTGGAGGTGCACTCCTAAAAGAAATGTTTACCTGTAGGTGGTTACCCAGGATGATGATCTTACCCCATGCTCCTGCAGCTCAGCCCTGAGGTGACATATCTCCGAGCATATGGGACAGTGGCCCTGCCTTCGGGACCACCATTAAAGAGTGTCCCTCAGTGTTGACAGCCAATGAACCTTTGTTACTCCTTCCTGCTGAAAAAAAAAACAGTTTGTTAAGGTCTGCCACTTAGTAGCACAACTAGAGACTGAAGGAGAGAAACATAGAAATATAGACTTTGACGGCAGATAAGGACCGCTTGGTCCATCTAGTCTGCCCATTTCCCTACCTACAGGATAGGCCGCAGATCCTAGTTAACCAACAGCCTATTTCTTCCTACCCCCCCACAAGAATTGCCTTATATCTGTCCCATGCATTCTTGAATTCTCCCACAGTTTTAGACCCCACGACCTCCTCAGGAAGGCTGTTCTATGCATCCACTACTCTCTCTGTGAAAAAATACTTCCTCACATTGCCCCTGAACCACCCCCATCTTTAAATTGTGTCCCCTTGTTCTTGCACATCTCTTTTTCTGAAAGATACTACCCTCTTGGACTTTGTTGATTCCACTGAGGTACTTAAAAGTTTCTATCATGTGCCCCCTCTCCCTTCTTTCCTCAAGGGTATACATATTAAGCTCCTTTAGTCTGTCCTTGTACGGCTTCTCTTGCAGACCCTGCACCATTTTAGTTGCTCTCCCCTTGACTGCCTCTATCCTGTCTATGTCCTTGCGGAGATGGGGTCTCCAGAACTGGACACAGTACTCCAGATGGGGTCTCATCAACTGTCTGTACAGAGGATAACAACTTCCTGTTTTCTGCTGGTGATGCCTCTCCTATGCATCCCAGTATCCCCCAGCCCTCCACTGCCTTCTCCATTGCTTGCTAACCTTAAGGTCATCTGATATGATTACCCCAGGTCCCTTTCCTTTTTTGTTGTTGTTACTGCCTCCTCCCCCATTGTGTATTCTTCCCCTGGGTTCTTGTTTCCCAGGTGCATTATTTTGCACTTCTTTGCATTGAATCCTAGCTGCCATACTTCTGACCATTCCTCCAACCTTGCCAAGTCCCTTCTCATCCTTTCCACGCCTCTTTGTGTATCAACCCTGTTGCAGATCTTTGTGTCATCTGCAAAGAGGCATACTTTTCCTTCCAGTCCCTCTGCAATGTCACTTATAAAGACATTAAAAAGGACTGGACCCAGTACTGAACCCTGCGGTACCCCACTAGTAACCCCTCTTTCTTCAGAGTGGACTCCATTTACAATTACCTTGTGGCCTGTTGTCCAGCCAATGTTTTACCCAGGGACCCACTCCCAGGCTGGTTAATTTGACTATTAATCTTTTGTGTGGGACTGTGTCAAATGCCTTGCTAAAGTCTAGGTAGGCCATGTCCACAGCCCCTCCCTGATCTACTACTTTGGTCACCCAGTCAAAGAAATCTATTAGATTCGTCTGACATGACCTTCCCGCTGTAAACCCATGCTGCTTTGGGTCCTGTGCCCCACTGGCTTGTAGGTACTCAACAATTCTTTCCTTCAGAAGTGACTCCATCACTTTCCCTACCACAGAGGTCAAACTGACAGGTCTGTAGTTTCCTACCTCTGTCTTGGTCCCACTTTTGTGAAGGGGAATCACATCTGCCTCCCTCCAGTCTTCGGGTACCACACCATCCTCCCATGATTCATTAAAAAGAGTAGCCAGTGGTTTCACTAGTTCCCCCTTTAATTCTTTTAGAATTCTGGGGTGAATTCCATCAGGCCCCATTGCTTTGTCCACCTTCAGTTTTAGGAGTTCTTGCAGAACTCTTTCTTCTGTGAAAGGACTGGGATCGACACCCCTATCAAGAATGCTTCTGTTAATTGGATTAGGCACTTCCCCCTCCTCTTTTGTGAATACTGAGCAGAAATATTCGTTCAGTATCCCTGCTTTTTCACTGTCCCCCTCTGCCCACCCACCGTTCATTCTATTCAGCCTCACTATCCCTCCCCTTTGTCTTTCTCTATCGCTGATGTACCTATAAAAGGTTTAACCCCTTCTTAACCGAGTTGGCTATCTTTTCCTCAGTTTGGGCCTTTGCTATTCTGACTTCCTCCCTGCTTCCTTCTGCCTTAACTGGTACAGCTCTCAGTCCTGCTCCTTCTGTGTTTTCTTATACTTCTGGAATGCTGTCTTTTTCTCCCTGACTTTCCCAGCCACCTCTTTTGAGAACCATAGTGGCTTTTTCTTTCATTTTGATTTGTTTATTTGCTTCACACAAAGGCTTGTTGCCTCTGTGGTGGCAGTTTTGATGATTTCCCATTATTGTTCCACCCCTCCTTCTAGCCTGTTTGCTAGTGCTTTTCTGAGGCACTCTCCCATCTTGCCAAAGTCAGCCCTCCTGAAGTCCAGTACCCTAACTTTTGTATGGCTTGACTCTGTAGCTGAGTTTAACGTGAACCACACTGTTTGATGGTCACTTGTTCCCAGATGGCAACCCACTTCTAATTCTGAGATCCTCTCACTGCCCCCATTTGAGAGTACGAGGTCTAAGATTGCTCCCTCACGAGTGTGTTCCGTAACTAGCTGTCTGAGGCCTGCCACCTGTAGGGCATCGAGAATGGCCCTGCTCTTGAATGTGGCTGCAGCAAATGTGCTCCAGTTAACATCTGGCATATTCAGGTCCCCCGTCTACAGTATCTCCCCTTTCTCTGCCATCCTAAGAATGCCTTCTATCATATCCTTGTCCATTCCCTCCCCCTGACATGGGGGTCTGTACACAACCCCTGTGTGGACTGTGGTGCCCTTTCCAGTCTCCAAGATGACCCACAGTGCCTCCTCTCCTCCCTGTTTACTCTTTGGTTCAGTTGCTTTTATCCCTTCCTTTACATAGAGAGCTACTCCTCCCCCTCTTCTCCCCTGCCTGTCTCTCCTGTAGGTTATGTACCCTGGTATGTTAACATCCCAGTAATGGTTCTATATGTACCATGTTTCTGTGACTGCTACGATATCCAGGTATCCCTCTTCCATCAAGGCCACCAGCTCAGGGAGCTTGCTGCCCAGACTACGGGCATTGGTACTCATTACCCTCCATTTCCTGATGGCCTTACTCCTTTTTGCCCCATCCCTGTCCTTCTTGCCTTTGCCTTTGTCACTTTCCACATTTACCCCTGCCCTTCTCTCTATTTACATCTCTATGTTGGTGTTTACCACACTTACTACCGTGATTTGTTTTGGGGGGGGGCTAGGATTTCCCTGCTCCTTTTCAGTGCCTTCCCCCTTGGCTAGTTTAAATCCTTGCCAATGAAGCATTTAAACCTATCACCTAGGATCCTGGTTCCCCTCCTGGACAGATGCAGCCCATCATGCCAGTATAGGCTTGCATCACTCAAGGTGGACCTCCAGTCTCCAATAAAGCCAAATCCCTGAGCACCACACCAGTTTTTCAACCACTGATTGAATCCCATGGTGTGCAACACCCTAGCCTGTGCTACGCCATAGATGGGCAGCACCTCCGAGAAGGTTACCGTGCGTGCTACTTGTCTAAGGCCCCATCCCAATTCCACAAACTCTTCCTGCACTTCTCTAATCCCTTTCTTAGCCAGGTCATTTGTCCCTAGGTGGACAATGACATCCAGCTCCCTCCCCTGTGCAGCTGCTCCAGCAATCCTGAGGATTCGCTCCCTGTCCCTCCAAGCCATGGTGCCAGGCAGGCACCTTACCTCCCTCTCCCCTTCCTCCCCCCAGTTCTACCTTCCTAACAATGGAGTCCCCCACCAGGAGTTGTTTCCTTCCCCTGTGGGGTCCCCTGCCACCCTCCTGTGGGTCTCCTTTGTGAAGGTTCCCTGCATCCTGTTTGGTCTCCACTGCAGGTGCCTGCATAGAGGAACCACACTTTGCCAGAATGGCATAGGAATTGTGGAGAGGTACAACTGGAGGGATGTGCCTCTGTTCCACCACCCTCACCCTCCGTGAGCCCACTGTGGTCCAACCGCTCCTCTTTCTTGGCAACCTCTGAGGCAATGGCAGTGGCACTGGTGGTCCCTGGATGGAAGAGGAAGTCCCACAAATCCTGGCCAACTCAGCCTGGAGATGAGTGACCTCTTCCCTCAGCCCAGAGAAGTGCCTGCATATGGGACAACACCGCATCCTCCAGAACGTCTCCTGGAAGACTGCTGTTCCACAGCCACTGCACTGCATCACTCCCATCATGTCTTATTTCCGGCCCCTTAACTGTTTGGAATCCTTACTCTTTCCTCTGTTTTTTTTCCTCTCTTCTCTCTCTACTTACTTTCTGCCTGTGTGCCCTTTAAGCTCCTGATTGTCCTGTTCTGAGATGAGGATATCCTATATTTCTCAGTAGACCCCTTACTTGCTCAGAGGCAGACCTCCAGCAGCTAGAGGGGCTGGAGAGATACTCTTGCCCTTCTAGTTGCTTCTAGTTGTTTCTGTCTCAGAAATGTATATTAACCGACCACTATTTCAGTGGTGGGTCCAGGAGACAGTAAGGCTTAGGGGCTGGACCGCTCTTGGGGTATGCCTCCTAGGGGTGCCCTTTGTGTCTGAGCTGTTGCTTCCAGCTGAGAGCTTTCTGTTAGTTGACTGCTATTTTGGTAGTGGTACAGCAGTACAAATACTGATTTTACATACAGCAGCTAGGAATTCTGGGCAAGTGTTCCAACTGCTTCTTATGCTGAGAGAGCAGCCGCTGGTTGGGTCTGAGCAGAGCGATTGAAGAGAGAAGTTGCCTCAGTGGAGATATGAGCCTGGACTGTGCACTCAAAGGGGGATTCAGCCAGGTAGGACTGCTGTCAAAGAATCCCTGCTTCTTCCCCCGTCGGAGTCTGCCTTCCCTCCATGATTGATCTCTCTCTCCTAGTCAGTGAAGATCAGTGAAGCTCAGCAGAAGAGAGCAGCCACTGGCTGGGTCTGAGCAGAGTGATCTAGGAGAGAAATCACCTCAGCGAAGATAGGAGCCCGAACCGTGCACTCCAAGGGGGATTCAGCCAGGTAGAACTGCTGTCAAGGAATGCCTGCTTCTGCACCTGTCGGAGTCTGCTTTCCCTCCATGATTGGTCTCTTTCCCAGTCGGTGAAGATCAGTGAAGCTCAGCAGACAGTAAGGTTAGGGCTGGACCGCACTTGGCGTATGCCTCCTAGGGTTGCCCTTTGTGTCTGAGCTGTTGTTTCTGATTGTTTCTGTCTGAGAGCTTTATATTAGCTGACCACTGTTGCAGTGGTGGGTACAGCAGACAGTAAGGTAAGGGGCTGGACCACTGTTTGATACATAGATACATAGACAGTGTCGGCAGATAAGGGCCTATGGCCCACCCAGTCTGCCCATTTGAGCTTGTAAGTTCAATTTGTTTTCCTAGAAGTCTGTTGCCCCTTACCCCTGACCTCCAGAATTCCTTTATGTCTATCCCATGCATTCTTAAATCCCGTGATTGTTTCAGCCCCACCACTTCCTCTGGCAGGGTGTTCCACTTGTCCACCACCCGTTCTGTGAAGAAATTCTTTCTCATGTTTCCTCTGAATCGTCCTCCCTCCAACTTCATCCCATGCCCTCTAGTCCTGGAACATCTTTTTCGCTTAAAAATAGTGTTTTCCTGCACCCTGTTCCTCCCTGTAAGATACTTGTATGTCTCTATCATATCGCCTCTCTCCCTCCTCTCCTCCAGGGAGTACATGTTCAGTTCCTTCAACCTGTCTTCATAGGACTTGATAGATACATAGACAGTGTTGGCAGGTACTTTGGGTATGCCTCCAAGGATTGCCCTTTGTGTCTTGTGTTCATAACCTTTTCCTCTGACTCCACGCATTCAGCAAGAGTAAAAAGAAATAACCCATCTGGTGTGAAAATGAACCTGCAGAAGAATAACCTCATGTTGCCATCATGAAACATGCAGTACCTCTTTTTCTCTCCATCTGCTGTTGCTTGTCCAGAGGACATTTTACTGACATTTAATGCAACTCGTCTGGTTTGTGTACTGTAGACATGTGTCACACTGTCACTGATCAACATTGTTATATTTTGCCCCAGAGGATCCTATGTTACCCCTTGCACATTGTTCTTATGCTCATTAAAAATGAGAAGTTTTTGCCTTTATTGATATCCCACACGAATATGTATTATCCACAGAGCAGGACACCATGTAGTTTCCATCGACTGTCCAGCAGATGTCATACACATTTTCAGTGTGCCCTCGTAAACTTTTAAAGACAGTTCAGTTCTCCTTGTTTAGCTGAATATCATCTTCCTCCTGAAATGTAGCCTGATCAAGGTTCATGCTACCTCTAAGTTTCAACAGCAGAATAACAGCGTCATCTCCTCCAGATGCCAGAATCTCTTTATTGGGAGAGACTCATACATCATTTATGGTTTTGATGTGATAAGCTACATTTTACAAGAATTCCACAATGACTTTTCCATCTGGCTCCTTTTCAGCCTTCCAGATACGAACAGTTGTGTCAACACCTGCTGAACCCAATGAGTTGATTTTTCCATTGGTCCCATGCTGAAAGTCTAAGCTGTACTCTGGTTCTTTGTTGTGCCATGTGGTTTCACATGTGATGACCTTCATTTCTCATCCCTTCACCATTTATGTCCCTGCACCACCGACTTGCTCTGGCTAAAAGTGTCTCTTCCTGCAGCTGGAGGTATCTGCAAACACCTGAGAGAGAGAGCTCAGACTGCTTCTATTGCCAGCTGCTGTTCTCCTCTCTTCCTGAGACAAATACGGCTCTCCTCCATAGTAGCAGCCGAGCTTGGTTGGGTTTCCACTTCTAGGCAATCCTAGCTTTACTCTATCTGGGTGTTGTCCCTTTTTCAGTTTGTAGTGTGTTATTTGTTACTTCATTCCACTCAGCTCATTTCTATTTATAGGTAATCCTAGCTGTACCATTTTCAGTTTGTAACTTTATTGTTACCTAGTTCAGCTCATCTCATTTCCAGTTAGATTGCCCTAGCAATAGCCTATCTGTGTAGGACCTCATTTTAAGTCTGTGACTGTGAATTTTGTCATTTAGTTCCACTCAGGTCATATCATATCATGTTAGTATTGTTTGCCTGTTACTTGGCTATTCGACTAGTAGTATAGCTAGTTACCTACTTGGGTATTGCCTTTTTGTCAGGTTCAGTAAAAGTTTTGATCAGCATCGTTTTACAGTTTCTACCTTTCAGCCATGCTGCCTGCCTTCCTCCTTTGCTTTCCCCTCTTTCCCACCCAACTCTCATCCCCTCCACCTGTCTCCCTCCACCCTCCTCCTCCTGTCTTCTTCCCCCCTCTGCCCACCTATCCCCTTCCTTTCCCTCTCCTCCTCATCCTCCCTATCCACTCTGGTCTTCTTCCCTCCCCCCCCAAACCTGGAGTTTCTCTACTTATCTATTCTGTCCCTTCCCTGTCATTCCCCCCACCTTTAACTAGGGAACATAAGTCCCACCATATCTTCCACCTCCTTACCCTGCTTCTTCTCCTTGCTGGTGATGTGGGAACCAAACCTGGTCCCTCCTCCCTCTTTTCCCACATTTTCCACCTCAACACTAGGAGCATCCTCCCAAAACTGGATCTCCTTACTGTATAGGTCTCTCACCACTGTTCTGATATCCACTGTATCACTGAATGTTTGCTCTACTCCAGAATTCCAGATTCTAGCCTGGCTCTACTACCACCTCATCAGGCTGGACAGGGGCAAGCATAGTGGGGATGTTGCCTTCTGTGTCTTTTGAGCCTCTCCTGCACCATCACAGGAAGGCTGTACCCTCCTCCCATGAATATATCCTTGCTAAACTTTCCTTCCCCTCCACCTTACCCTTCTTCATTGGGGTTCTGTATGCCTCTCCAAAAATCTCACCATCCTCTCTGGTTGACTCATTCTCTATGATCGCCTCACTCCTCTTATGGTGAACTCTTCTTTCTTGGGGACTTCACATTAATTGCCTTTCCCTGGCCTCCATGCTGACCTCCCTTAGGAGGGAGTCCCTAAATCTCACAACTCATTACCGAACCCACCCGGCTCAATCCACACTCCTTAAACCACACCCTTCTGGATTGGGTTCTGTCCTCACATCCCCACCGCATCATTGTATCAGGTATTTTGCTGGATGCTTTTAGTGACCACTGCATGACATTTTGTGTCAGAAAGGTCCAGCTCCACTCCTCCTCCTCCCCAGAGTAAATCTAGTCCAGGTGCCTCCAGTCACAAAATATAGATGCTGTACTGAGAGACCTGAATGCAACTGACTGGTCCACCATTCTCTCCGCTCCAGACATAGATGTGGCCCTCTCCCTCTTTCACTCGATATTTACTTCTGTCTGGGACAAGCACATCCCATCAGGAAGTCCAAGGTTAAGTCTTCTCACCACCTCTGAATCACCTGTGATCTCATTTATTTGTGCAAGACCCATGATCAAGCCTGGGCCTGATACAAAATATCCTGCTCCCTGTCTGACCTCCACTCGTACAGGGTGTTTAAAGCACTTGCACAAAAGTTGTCTGTACCTTAAAGTTTCATAGCCAACCTCCAGAATAATCTTAACCCCCCTAGCAAATTCCAGAAGATGATTTGCTCCTTTTCTGATCCCCCAATCAAGAAGGCTCTGCCAGTCCTCATGGTAAATGGTTAACAGGTCTCTGACCCTTTCTCTGTTGCGGCTCACTTCAATGAGTTTTTCACTATGTGCTGTCCCCTTTCTACCCACTCCTGGCTCCTCTCTCCCCACCCTCCTCTCCATTCCCACCCCACCCCGGTTTCATTTCCCCTCTTTCTCTACCCAGGATAACCTGCTTACCCTTTCCTTGCTCAACCTGACCATATCTTGTCCTGATGGCATGGACCCTACACTTCTCCATCTCTCAGCTCCTGCCAGTATCTCTCCCCTCACTCACCTCCTCAACCAGAACCGTCAGCACTAAGAGCTACACCCAAGTGTGGGAGTGGTCAGTTAGCACTCTGTGGGCAAAAACACCTATTCTTACTTACTGTTTACTGTAGTATAGTAGATTATATCTTGCTGTTTCTGTTGACTTGCAAGCTGACATTTTCTGTAACTATAAACCCCAAAATCCCCTGCAGCTGACATCATAGGAGGGCTCAAAATCCAAAAAACAGAGTGCGCACAAGGAGTGCGGTGCTTAAGGAACAACTCAGAAAGTGAAAAGCAAAGTTCCTAGCACATGCAAACCCATAAGAAGGATGCTGCAACACTCTAAGTTAAATAAGTTAAATAATGGAATCTTAACTTGAAGTGTTACAGCATCCTTCTAATGGGTTTGCATGTGCTTGGAACTTTGCTTTTCACCATCATAGGAAGGCTGCAGCAGTGGGAGTTTCATTGGCCTTCAGTTATGTGAAGAGTTTTTCTAAGTTCTGAACTTTTGTTTGCTGGTCCTGCTGTCCTGCCTGGGCTAAGTACAGTCCCAGAGGACTGTACTTAGCCCTATGAGAACTGTGGGACCAGCAAACATCTGACTGGATCTTAAAAGTTCTAACATGCGCTGCAGGCTATTGAATCTCCCACTGTTGCAGCCCTCCTTGAATGTAAGCTACAGGGGATTCTGGGATTTATAGATACAGAAAATGTTAGATTGCAAGTCAACAGAAACAGTCTGATACAGTCTACTATACTGCAGTAAACAGTGATTAAAAAAAAACAAAAAAAAAAAAAATTTTTTGCACTCAAAGTGCAAACTGGGACCAGACCCATACTTGGGTGTGGGGCTGTTAGTGCTGACTGTTCTCCTTTTAACATACACCGCGTAATGTTTGCCTTCCTGGTTAAATAATTTCAGATCAATAATGTACTCAGTTGACAAGCTACAGTATCTACAGTAGCTGCTTTTTGGTTTTCAGAATCTGTTGTGAGACATTTTTACCAATTTTAGAGGGGAGTGATGAAAGACTGCACTATGTCAGACTGAATGCACATATAGTACTGTAAGACAGGGGTTCTCAAATGGTGAGGACAGCCTCCCTTAAATTTTGAGTTTCATATATTTTGTTTGAAGAGATGAAGCAAACTGAAAGAGGATAACAGTAGGTGAATGTTATGTATTTATTTACTAATAGGTGACAAGGGGAAGCACCAAGTTTTCCCGTCAACGAGAATGCCGATCTCCCCCACAGCGACCGCACAATGCCAGCCTTGGTATTGTGCCGCCTCTGAATGGGTGTCAGACCCCCACACACCCATGCACCCGGACTCTAGGATTCCAACTCCAGGTCAGAGTTGGTCGGGGGAAGGGGCAGAACACTGGGGGAAGGTGAAACACGGAGAAGGGACCATTACCACAAATGTCGCCGTAATGGTCTTTTTCCATGTTTTGCCGTCGGGGTGTCGACGAAAAGGGGTGATACGGTGACAAAGGAAGGTGAATGAGCCAAGGCTCATTTCAAGTGTACCAGGGGAAGGGTAGGAAGTGAATACATTTCAAAAGGTAACTGCTAAACAATCAAGAAATACACAATGAACAATACTGCAAACAAATATGAACAATGTAGAGGATAGTGTATGGGCAACAGTGAACAACAACAGTGTTGTTCACTTTGAGAGGTTGTCATGACAACCGTTGAAACCTTGAGAGCGAAGCTCGAGAGGTTTGAGGGTGTCATGACACCTCGAGAAGTGAATGGCACTGTTGTTGTTCACTGTTGCCCATACACTGTCTTTTATAGTGTATGGGCAAAAGCAACGAGAAAAAAACTTGTGGTTTGTTTCGCGGTTGCGCTGTGATGTCGGGGAACCCCCCCCCACCGAGCCCGAGTTGGTGACAACACTCCTCCGCATTTGAAATTAAATAATTGGGCTCTGCTGTGTGCTAGCTAAGATATTAACAAAACAGCACTTGCTTTTACATTAGAACATCCACCAGTGCCTACGATGAAGTACACTGCCCATTTTTTCATTGCCACAAACCGCGAGTTGCACACGCGCAGACGTTGTAAAATCTGTTGTATCATTGATGTGAGCTACTCACGATGGTACAACAGCATTGTGACGTCACATCAATGGTACAACAACACTAGGGGAAAGCTAGATTTTTAATGAATACAATGTTCTAACATACGCTATAAACTAATAATTAGTGGTGGTAATTGATCAATTTGTAGACTGATGGCAGAACAGCCCAAATACAAGGGCTGGGAACAGAAGTGCTAAGAACAATAGCAGGAAGGAGCAAAGTAATCCCAGAGAAGTTGCTTAGGAGCAGGGAAGGAGAGGGAGAGGCAAACTATGTAGGAAGGTAATTTCATATAAAGAGGAAACAGAGAAAGTAGTCTGACCCATGAAGGTACTGCAACAAGAGGTTACAATGGTTCAAGAATTAAATTAGCAGAGTACGTAGGCTTGCCTGTGGGGGTTGCAATAAGCCGAATAATAACATTTGTTTATTTTATTTATTTGTTATTCAGATAACACCTTTGAGCACAGGAGCTCTTTTTCAAAGGTTCCACGTCAGTATTAGACAAAGAACTGAATGTGAGCCAAGTACTCAAAGGGGTTTCAATTTATTAATGGCATACTGCACAAAGTATAGTATGTTATTTTTTCTTTGGGGAGGCCCAAGATTAGTTCACTTTTTTGGGGACTCTCAAAATCTTTTCCATGGATTTGGGGAGGCTCACTGTGACAAAGTCTAAGAACTATTGCTGTAAGAGATACTGATAGCTTTTGACCCAACAATAGTAAAGAAAACAGCTTTATATATGCAGAAGATGGAGGTCACTTAATGGATTCCCATATTAAAGGCACCAGTCTATTTAATATTATATACAGAGAACACAAAATGGTTAAAGCCTTGATGTTGTAACATACTTTTTCAGTTTGAGCATGATACCATGGAAATTGGATCCATATGTAGTAGTCATGTCTTAAGTGTATTTTAGCTCCTACTAGAGAAGCTACTGACAAACGTAGGTTTTATTTATTTCCAGGTGTTACTGTTTTAATATTTTGTGGTTGTAACCTAATTAAGGTGTGAGGGATCCAGAAAAAAAGTATTGAAAAGCAATGTATTTTTGAGCATATGCATAATTTGTGCTCACAGTGGGCCTCAGCTGCTCTGTTACCTCCCATAGGGCTTCTCATTAAATTATATCCAGATGTATCATATAGAATATAATTACTAGATGCTGTTGCCATATATTGCATTATGCCAGTGTTCTTAATTTTGCTAATGGTCCACATTTACAAGGTGAATGTGAAATATGAAACCGGTAGATAAGTCTTTAGAATTCCGCTAATCTATGGAGTCGTAAATGTGGTTACTTTTTTACCCTCTTCACTGAGGCAGTCATGTACCCTTATGAATTCAGTTAATTGCATTTTAGTTTGGCTTTCCGGTTGGTTCATTTTTTTTTTTTTTGTAAACTTTACTCAAAGGTTTTCACAGGCATGCAGGTTCACAAAAGTACATATGTATGGCTCAGCCCCAGGGGAGCGCAGGGCTACCTGCTTCAGGGCATGGAAGCGCCTCCTTGGCGACTGACTGCGGCCACAGCTGCACACTGGCCACACATCCAGGCTGCCCGGCTTTTTTGGTGCTCAGCCCCGGGAGAGTACAAGACTCCCTGTTTCAGGGTGTAGAAGCGCCTCCTTGGCAACTGACTGCGGCCACAGCCACTCACCGGCCGCACATCCAGGCCACCCGGCTTGTTCAGTGCTCAGCCCTGGGAGAGCACAGGGCTACCTGCTTCAGGGCAGTGAAGCGCCTCCTTGGTGACCAACTGTGGCCACAGCCGCACACCGGCCGCACATCCAGGCCACCCGGCTTGTTTGGCGCTCAGCCACGGGAGAGCACAGGGTAAGATACGGCAACATTTCCCAGCTTACAGTGTCTCTGCATACGGCCGAGGACCTTCTGGAGGCAGCCGCTATTGACTGCATGATCTGTAGCTCCTGTCCCTATTGGCCAAAGCTGAATACCGGCTTTTTTAACAGCCAGGGACCAACAGTATTGTAATTATTGCAATTGTGAGGGGGATTGTCCAAATATATTGAATGAGAACTGTATGTGACACTGTTACATCGAATGGTAGAACTGTGGTTTAAGCTGACTGTAGCACGAAGGGTCTCGGTAGCCTAATGCTGATGAGCAGGGTCCCTTTGCCAGTCTGATAGCTGTGTAAGGTTAAACAAATATTGAATCAAGTGCCTGTATATAGCATGTACTGCCCGTAATTGTAGACTGTGTTTCCCTTCTCTCTCAAATTTTAGATACTCCTTATCTGTCCCTCTGGCCCTAGCTCTGCTTTCGTCTATCAGTATTTTGCTAACCTCTAGGCACCGAAGCTTTAACCAGAGCAATTGCCGTTGGCATCTTCCCCTCCCCACCATTTCAAACTCTAATTTTTGCCCTCCTAATCCATTGATTGAAGTCTTTGTCTATCCCTACTCACCCCCACCCAGCGATTCTCTATTCAATACCTGCTTCTTATACTGAACCCCCCGCCACCAAACTGCCATCTTGTTTTGGCAACCTATTTTAACCCTGTCTTCTCCCTTCCTCAACAGGCTACCTGCTTCGGGTGTGGAAGCGCCTCCTTGGCAACCAACTGTGGCCACAGCCGCACACTGGCCACACATCCAGGCCGCCAGGCTTGTTTGGCGCTCAGCCCCGGGTGAGCACAGGGTAAGATACGGCAACATTCCCCAGCTTACAGCATCCCTCTGATTGACCGAGGACCTTCTGGAGGCAGCCGCTATTGGCTGCATGATCTATAGCTCCTGTCCCTATTGGCTAAAGCTGAATACCAGCTTTTTTAACTGCCAGGGACCAACAGTATTGTAATTATTGTAATTGTGAGGGAGATTTTTGGCCCTTCCGCTCACCCCCACCCACCTCCTTAATTAAATACACCTTCCTCCTGCCCACCTTCTGCTAGGTACCCTCCTATTGGCACAATAACGGACTGCTAGGTCCCCTCCTATTGGCACAATAATGAACTGCTGGACCTTAATTGGTGCTTGAGCAAGGCTGTCAGGGATCCTCTTTTGGTACAGCCTTTTGCCTAAATTCCATAGTGGATGACCCTATTTCTTTGGCCAGTATGCAGGGTGTTAGCTGTATTTTCTGCCACCTAATTGGCCCGCTCACACTTCTACTTGTCTCTGGCACTATCCCTGTGCAAAGTACTGGCTCAAACTGTAGCCACAGTACCTTCTCTTCTCACCTTAACATGGGTTGTTATCGCACGTACAGTACTGTGCTCATCTTAAACCAATTCCCCTCACTTCAGTCAGCATGTTTTATGCAGCACCCCCTTCTCTTCTCTGCCCAGGTGCTCCTCTTTGCATCCTTGGGGGGCATCCGACACCAACCTACTGCATCCTCAACTCCACCTTTTCACGCTCACAGGAAGGGCCAGACTAAGACTTTCAAACTGACTCTGATTGCTATTAAAAATATTCTACTGATCCTCCTAATCTGCTCTGGTGACGTTGAACTTAACCCGGGCCCACCCTCTACTATCCCCTTCCCTTTAGATATAACAAACCTAAAAGGGCTAAAAATTCTGCACGCAAATGTCTGTAGTCTCCTAAGAAAGCTGGACCTTATCCAAACATGGATAAACCTCTCCATCCCTGATGTATTAGCTATCTCTGAGTCATGGCTTAAACCCTCAACCAAGGACACTGAAATAAATATACCTTCTTACAAAGTCTATAGAACGGACAGATGAACCAGAAGGGTTGGAGTTGCTATATATGTACAGGATAAGTACTGTGTTTCTATCATCAGCTCTATCTCTGAGCCTAAAGAATATGATAGTCTATCAATTAAATTACAACTGTCCCCCTCCCAATTCATTCAAATCATTGCATGTTATAGACCTCCATTGGCTGGCCTAAAGATCATTCAGCACCTGAGCTCCCTACACAACTCTGCATCTTCAGAGGTCAATTGTAGGTGATCTAAATCTTGATTGGCATGCCACCTGTTCTAAACCTCTCAAGGAGCTAAGTGATGCCTTTAGTCTCCGTCAACTCATTATGGAACCCACCCGGCCAAACACCAAAAATCCAGCCAACAGCTCCCTACTCAATATAATATTGGTCAACAAGCCTCATCTCTTCTCTCACGTGGGAGTGTTTTCTAGCGATCTCAGTGACCACTGCATTGTTGCATGCGTAGGGTCCCTGCCAAAAATGATCTCCTCCTCCAGATACATGCAAAATAGGTGCAGACTGAATTTTGACATTTCTGCTTTCCTTACTGACCTACAGCATTCTAATTGGCAAGAGTTCTTTCAAACAACATGAAGTCTTGCTATATTATGACAGTAGCAGTTTGATCCAGCTCTAGAACTGCTCCAGAGGTGAAATGGTTAAAAACATTCCAAAATAGAATTTTGGCCACGAGCTCTAAGGAGCAGCTCTATCTGTATTATTTCAAACCTGAACTGTCAGATTCTTTACTCCGCCTCAGTGAACAGTCGCTCCGGAGAGTTCTTCTACTGCTCGGTTCATTTCTCGGTTTAAAAAGTGTTTTCTCGGTTGGATTCAACCGAGAATAGTTTTAATTTAACCGCAAAACCGTTCGGTTCAAGCTCTATCTGTGGTAACCTTAAGTAAATTGAAGGTTTTGTCTGTGTGGAACTTGTAAGTTATCGGTTCAGTTTTGAACCGATCAGTTGAGTTTAAAACTCATTTAAAACTAAAAATTTAATATTTTAGAGTGCGGTTCCCGGTTCTTATCGGTTCTAAAAAAAATGGATTTATTACGTTTTTTTCCAATACCCGTGACACGGTTAGGAACCGATAAGGGTGTCTTGCCTGGCACTGCCGTTAAAAGGGCAAGTTTCTGGTTAGGCTGGCATTATGTCTGAGAAACCCAAAAGAAAAACCGGGCCACTGGGTTTCAACACTGTGATGTTTGTGGGGAAGTCTTTGCCAAGGCTGACCCACACACCACATGTGTTTATTGTCTGGGGTTTGACCACCTCCAGTCAGACTGCCAGATATGTAAGAATTTCCCTGCAGCCACCCTGGAAAAAGATTGGGCAGGCTCCAGGGCGAGAGGCAAAAAGTCCGCTGACCGGATGGCCAGCCGGTTCGGTGCCAACCGAACGGAGGAAGCGCCTCTGACCAGGGCGAGACTTCCTCGGGCAAAAGAAAAGCTGGTTCTGAGGAACCAATTCCAATAAAGAAAACAAGAAAATCAGCAGGTCTGGGTCCAAAACCCCTTCTCCAACTGCTGCAGAGATAACAAAAGCCATACAAATTGTCCAGTCACTGTCTCAGGGTCCGTCCGAACCCGCCACTTATCTGGCAAAGATGGGTTCGTCCGGTCCCAGTGGTTCCAGGAATATGATATTGAGAATTTTATGAACCAGAGGAGGGAGGATGATTATGAACAGTATGAATGTGGCTGGGAAGGTCTGGGTGTGTCCATTGAACCGGACATCTCCCCAGACAGACCTTTAGAATCTCCCCTATGCTGTCTGAGTCCCCATCTCATTTCATGTTTTACAAAAGTTGCTGAAACCCTCCAAGCTTCCTTAGAAGAAGCTGTGGATGAGCAAGAGAGCCTGATTTTGTAGAAATGATGGATATTCCAGAGTCTAGGAGATTGTCTATTCCTTTACATAAGTCTTTTAGGAAGCAAACAATAAAAATTTTAAAAACTCCTAATTCTGTGCCTCCTGTAGATAAAAAGATGGACAGAAGGTGCACATTGTCAGGTCCTGATACAGAATTCCTTTCTCAGCAATGCAGTCATGTTGGGGTAGTTCAGGCTGCTGCCTGTGATAAGCTAATATTCCCTGACTTCACATCCTCTGACAAAGTTTCAGGAAGATTGATGCCATGGCAAAAACAGTATATGGCAGCCTCTCTGGGACTCAGGCAAGCAAATTATATGGCTTATGTAGCTAGGTATCAGAAATCTAGATGGGATACTGTGATGCAATTAGCCAAGCAAGCCCATGGCCAGCTGGCTAGTGAACTAGAACAGGTGGCTGCTGATGGCATTGAGGCTTCTAAGGTTCAGTTTCATGCTGCTGTGGATGTTAATGATGTTTCCTCTAGGGTCATGACACATCTGTAGCTTTTAGTAGGGTTGGCCTGGCTCAGGTGTACTAGTCTGTCACAGGATACCCAGACTAAGGCTATGGATTTTCCTGTGGTGGGGAATTCTCTGTTTGGGGAGCAGACAGAGAACTACATGAAAAAGATGGATGAATATGGGACTACTTACAAGAGTGCCCAGGCTAAGGGCGGCAAGCCACTCCTCAAAGGCATACCCCAGGGGTGGGGTGAGCCTTTCACAGGCCTTTAACAGACTCAGGCCTCCTCTGCCATGCTCAGAGGGGCTTCTTCAGAGGCAGAGGCAGATGAGGGGTGGGCAGACCTGCTCCCACCCCAGCCTAAGCTCCTGCTAAGCAGGCACCCTGATGGGGTGCCCAGGGCAGATTCCTGTACCGATAGGGGCAGGCTGGCTTACTTCAGCCAGAATTGGGCTTCTTTAACCTCAGACAAGTGGGTTCTGGAAGTAGTAAGCCAGGGTCTGGTTCTCAGCTTCAAAAGTTTCCCAAGTTGAGAAGCAGATTTTTTCTACCTGCAAGTGCTTCAGAGACCCTTGCTCTGGAAGCAGAGGTCTCATCCCTGTTAGCTCTCAGAGCAGTAGAAAGGTTCCTCCTGCACCAGGGCAGGGGTCTGTATTCAGATACTTCCTTACCCAAAAAGACAGGAGAATGGCGCCATATTAGATCTCAGATATCTGAACAAGCATCTTTTGAAACCAAAGTTCAAAATGGTAACTCTGGCAATGATTTTACCTTCCCTAAGGCCAGGGACTGGCTAGCCTCCCTGGACCTCAAGGATGCCTATTCCATGTCCTAATCAGAAGATCCCATCGAAGTACCTCAGATTCGAACTGCCCTCAGGTCATTACCAGTTCAGAGCAATGCCCTTGACCCCTTACCTCTGCCCCAAGGGTATTCACAAAGTGTCTAGCAGTGGCAGTGGCTCACTAAGGAGGCAAAAGGATTGCTGTTTTCCCTATCTAGACGACTGGCTCATTGTAGGCCAGTCCCCAGAACAGGTAAAATCTCACCTGCAGGTCACCCAGCAGCTTCTCACCTCCTGGGCTTTCTGCTAAATCTACCAAAGTCGGTTCTGGAACCAGTCCAGGTACTCACCTTTATAGGGCAGAATTGGACACAAAGCTAGCCAGAGCCTTTCTTCCCTAGAAGGGTAAGGAATTTAGTGGCTCTGGCCTCCTCCTTCACTCTGCAGGTCTCTCGACCAGCAAGACACTTTCTGCAGCTCCTGGGGCACATGGCTGCATCCACAGCTGTTGTGCAGGGAGCAAGATTTCAGATGAGACGACATTCAGTTTCACTTGAGAACCTATTGGTTTCAGAGAGAGACCCCTTTCCAAGTCGGTCCCAGTGACTCGAACCTTGATCCTAGCCCTCCAGTGGTGGCAGGATCAGAGCAATTAAGATTGGGGTCCCCTTCATTCCCCTACTCACGACTTGACTCTCACTACAGATGCTTCCCTTCTGGGTTGGGGAGCCCACATGGGCGACCTTTCCACTCAGGGAGTGTGGTCCCCCAGGAATCTCTGCTCCACATCAATTTGCTGGAACTCAGAGCTGTCTTTTTAGCTCTTCAAGCATTTTCTGCATCTGTCCACGACAAGGTGATACAAGTCAGAACAGACAACACCACAACAATGTGGTACATCAACAAACAGGGGGCACTCGGTCTTGACCCTTGCGCACCGAGGCAATGAAGTTGTGGTCTCTGGCCTATTCCTGAACACTTCCTCATAGCAGTTCATCTTCCAGGAAGGACAATGTCTAGCGGATGCTCTCAGCAGGATTTCCCAGGGCCATCACGAATGGTCCCTGGATCCTCAAGTGCTGGGGATAGTCTTTGCAGATGGGGCACCCCTCAGATAGATCTTTTGCAGCCCCAGACAATCACAAACTTCCTCTGTTCTGTTGCAGGCCTCCAGTGCTGGGCTCAGTTCCCTGGATGCCCTTCTTCTGGATTGGGAGGGAAGTTTCTCTATGCTTTTCCCCTTCCCTCCTATTCAAAGTACTAGTCAAAATCAGATCTCAGCCTTGCAGGTGATTCTGATTGCCCGGATTGGGCCAGGCAGCCTGGTACCCACTCCTTCTGTCACTGACAATCCATCTTCCCTTTGCCTCCCCAGGAATCACAACCTGTTGACTTGTGCCCAGGGAAGGGTTTGGTATCCGGACCTCAAATCCCTCAACCTCAAGGCCTGGCTCTTGAGGAGTTAGAGTTTGCTGATTTACACCTCTCTCAGGGTGTTCTTGAGATCCTAAAGGCTTCTAGAAAGCCTTCCACTAGGGCTACTTATAGTTCTAAATGGGAAAGGTTTTCCACTTGGTGTGCTGGGAAAAATATTTCCCCAGCATCTGCTGATTTGCCCATTGTGTTAGATTACATGGTACATCTTAATTCCTTGGGTCTCAGACCAGCTACCCTGAGAGTTCATTTGGCAGCTGTATCTGCTTTTGTGTCAGCAGGAAAGTCATCCCCTCTTTCCTCTCATCCTGTGTTTTCCAAGTTTTTTTAGGGATTACTCCATACTAATCCACCTTCGGGAACCGGCCCCTGCTTGGGACCTTAATGTTTGCATTGCCCAGTTAATGCAGCCCCTTTTGAACCTCTGTCTTCTGCAGAGCTTAAGTACCTAACTGGAAAACTGTTTTTCTAGTGGCTATCACTTCTGCCAGGCACTGTCGTGAGTTGCAAGCCTTGTCAGTGAAACTGACTTTATTTCTTTCCACAGGGATAAGGTAGTCCTTAGGACTAATAGGAAGTTTTTGCTAAGGTGGTTTCAGATTTCCATCTTAATCAATCTATCTCCTTCCAGTATTTTTCACTGATCACTCCTCTTCTGGTGAGAGGAGGTTGCACAACCTGGATGTTAAGAGAGCTCTTAGTTACTATATAGGCGTACCAAAGGTCCTGAGTTCGAATCCTCCAACTTTTCCTTACCTATGGTGAAGTTGGAAAAGACAACCTGCCACTAAAAGATCAATTGCCAGGTGGATTGCCTCTTGTATCCAATTTGTTATCAGAAACTGGGCAGAGCCCCCAGTTTGAGGGGCTCATTCTACCAGGGTACAGCTGCGTCTCTAGCTGCTGCAGAGACATCCCTATATTAGAGATTTGCCAGGTTGCTACTTGGAAAGCGGTACACTTTTACGAGCATTACTCCTGGATGTCCAGGCCAGGAGAGATCTTTCGCTTCTAACTGTTCTTCAGAGCCTATTCCTCTGAGGGTTCTGACCCTCCTCCATGGAGGTACTGCTGTGTATTCTGCTACTGTCATAATACTAAGACCTCATGTTGTTTGAAGAAAAAAATTACTCACCTTAGTAATGTTGTTTCTTCTAATGGAGTCTTACATATTATGACCTCCCCAACCTGCCCTCTCAGGAACACCTCTGCACTTGGGTGGGGTCGGGCAGCTTGGTGTGGGCACCTTTTATGCCCTGTTAGCATTTTGTCCCCTTGTAGGGCTTTGGGTGTGTGTGTGAGTGTGTGTGTGTGTGTGTTTTATTATACTTATGTTTTATTCTCATATGATTAGAATTGTGTTAGTATTTCTGGTCCCTGACTTGAGTCTTGGGTGTTGGGACCAGCAATGGTTGTTATTATTTAGGTAGCCATTTGGCTAGTGTAGGTTACAGCTTCCGCACAGACCTTAGTAGAGTTTGGCTCGTAAAGATCTGACAGTTCAGGTTTGAAATAACACAGATGGAGCTGCTTCTTAGAGCTTGTGGCCAAAATTCTATTTTGGAATGGTTTTAACCATTTCACCTCCGGAGCAGTTCTAGAGCTGGATCAAACTGCTACTGTCATAATATAGCAAGACTCCATTAGAAGAAACAACATTACTAAGGTGAGTAATTTTTTCATCTTGCCTCTTCCTTTATTGAAGCGTATAATATTTTCCATACTATCCTCATGGACGCAATTAACTGGTATGCTCCACTAGTAAAAACCCGTACGAAGAAAATCTCTTGGCCCTGGTTTTCTACAAACCTCAAGTCTGCTCTTTTGCACAGGGATGCCCTATGGAAAAAGGCACGCAGCTAAACTTCATGCTGACTGGGTTTCCTTCAGAGCTGCCAGAAATCAATGCACCCTTTAAGCTTGTAAGGGCTGCCAAGTCAGTTACTATAACACCAAACTGAATGCATCTACCCTCAGCCCATCCACCTTTTGGAAGACCATTAAGGAAGTTGAAGGTCATAGGACATCCAACAGCTGTCCATCCAAGATCTCCGTCGACAGCGTAATGCTCACTGATAAACGTGATATACTGAATGGCCTAAACAACCACTTTGCCACAGCTGGATTGGCCTTTGATTCCTCCCCTGCTAATGCCCTGCAAGACTATCTCTATGGGCAGGACAAGACACCCTTCCCCACCACAAAGGCTGTGCCGTCCTTCTCCTTCAGCCAGGTATCTCTGAAACAAGTCGAAGACATGTTAATCAACCTAGACATTAGAAAAAGTGCTAGGTGCTGACTTCATTGACCATGACTTTCTGAAAATCAGCTACCTATACTAGCCCTCCATAAACCACATCTTCAGTCTGTCCCTTACACAGAGTTCCCTTCCGGATAGCTGGAAAACTGCCCATGTTGTCCCATTATTCAAATCAGGGGACCCTGTGGACCTTAATAACTATCGGCCGATCTGTCTGCTTCCTACCTTATCCAAAATGTTGGAAAAGATTGTCAGCCTGCAGATTAGAGACCGCCTTGAACTACATAACCTACTCACCCCTATACAATCTGGCTTCAGACCTCAACATAGCACTGTCTCTGCACTTGCAAAAGTTACCAACGACTGGCTGAATGCATTGTAAAATAAACTCTATGTAGGTGCCCTATTCTTGGATCTAAGCAAGGCATTTGACACAGTGGACCATGCCCTCCTGCTGGATATTCTCCGTAACCTTGGTCTGGACTGTACTGCTCTCAAGTGGTTTGGATGCTACCTTGTGGGACAATTGCAGCAGGTTAAAGTAGAAGGAAGGCTTTCCCCCATGAAAAACCCTCCATAGAGGTGTACCACAAGGCTCAATACTGGACCCCCTCCGTTTTTCCATCTATATAAATAACATCCGTGCTGGCATCCATCATGCTGACATCCACTTATTCAGATGACACTGTATTATACATTTCGAACCTACCCCTGACAAAACATGGTCAGACCTTCAACTTGAATTTAACCATCTACAGAACAACTTATTGCATCTTCAACTACTGCTTAATGCAAAAAAATAAAAAGGTTATTCTTCTTCTCCTTTTAGAGGTCTACCCTACTAATGTGGTGGGTGGGCAAACCTCAATTACTACTCTCCTTAATGAACCTCTGGAACTGGTACATAAATTTAAATACCTGGGGATGTGGATTGACCACAGACTGTCCTTTCTTGACCATATTTAATAACTTTTCAAAAAACTTAAACAGAGGCTCGGCATATTCTTCCATATTAAGCACTTGCTAATGTTGGAAGCGAGAGCCAGAATCATACAATCCTCCTTCTTCCCCTTACTCGACTATATGGGGATATTCTATACGGACAAGGGAACAATGCGGCTCTTAAAAAGCTTGACATCTTATATCACCGGGCTTTAAGATTCATATCGGGAGCCCCCTATGCTACACACCACTGTTCCTTATATGCCCTGGTTGGCTGGACCTCCCTCGGCACAAGGTGATACAAAAACGCAGCAATCTGAACCTACCGTGCTATCATCAAGAAACTGCCCTCGTATATCTTGGACTGCCTCCTATTTGTATCCCTGGATCATATGCACTAAGAAAATCCACCTATATCACTCTTGTTATTCCCAAAGTCAAAACTCGTTTATGGAAATTTTCCATTGGCTACTGCCAACCCTACCCATGGAACAAGCTCCAAAAAGTACTTACAAATTGCCTTTTCACTTGCCCTGGCTACTTTCAAACCCTACTGGCCAGGACAGCCACAGAAAATTGTAAATGTGCATCATAAAAACCCTATACTAACACCTTTTCTTCCTTCCCCTACTGTATGTCTACTGGTCAGGACTGTTACAAAAAATTATAAGTGTGCTTCATAAAATCCCTATGCAATCACTTTTAATTTATTCTCTACCTCAGGTCCACATCACTATGATTTCTCACTGTCTTTTACTTTCCTTATAAGTGGTCCAGCATACCTACTTTTTCTGGCCCACATATTTACAGTGCCCCAGATAGCTATTGTCCTGGGCTCTTACTCTTTGATCTATATTTGTTTTTAAACTTTCAGAGGTGACCTTTCCTCCCTACAGACCTTTGACCTCCTTGCCTTTGTCTTGACATCCTGCCAGTCTGTTTACACACTATCAGTATAGACTGGTAAAGCTAGCTATTAGAATTGCTTGCATATTTTGTGAATTGTATTTTCTTTAAACCAATCTGTGTTTATCTTAACAATCTAGCCAATAGAATGTCTATTGTATTTTGTTTTATGTACTTGCTTCAGCAAATCTTATATATCCTAACCATTCTGTATAAATAGCCAATTATATGTTGTAATTGTTTGGAATATCTACTCTATGAGGATGTGTTTTGTATACTCCAATGCTATTCTGTCTCATATATAATTATTACCATGTCCATCTTGTAAATGAGTTCTTCTCAACGATGTTTCGCCTGGCTAAATAAAGATTGATTGATTGATATATAACCCCCTTACAAATGGGGGTTCCCAAAAAGTCTTCCTTGAGCTTACCTAAATGCTCACTGCCAGGCTGGTGTCCTGCATTTTAGCAATTTAAATGTGATTGCCAGAGAGTGCGTGTATAGCCTCTGTGTACTGTCTCTTTAAGATCTGCCTGGATTGCAGTCATAAGTAGCCTGAGAGGGAGCTCTGTTGAAAGATGTAACTATTTGCTGAAAATCATTTAGCGTGATAATGATAATGTAATTTGTCTAACCTGCCTTCTTTGCAGCAAGGACTATTTTATCTCCACTATCTTGGTTCTGGACTGCCGAATTGGACCAATCAGTACTGGAGGGACCTAAAATGGAGCCGGACTACAGGAGCTGTCTGGAGTCAAAATCTGTAGGAATTGTAGTTTTGGGCTTTTGGTGCCTTTTTGCACCTGAAGGGGGAGCCTTTGTTGTGACTGACAGATCAGCCAACCGAACCTTTTGGATTCTGGGGAAAGTCCCAGGCTTGCTGGCAGTTGAGTCAGATCTAAGTTGGGAGCTGAAGAAGCAGCAACAGGCTGAGACAGTCAAGCAGCCGTCTGAGTAGTTTCACTTTGAGAGAACTGTGGAAAGGCCTGAGTTGTGGCCTGCATGTCTGCTGCCCCCTGAGAAGAGAGAAGAGAATTATTTTGACTAAATCCAAGTTTGTGAATAAACATTTTCTTACAAAGTCTATAGAACGGACAGATGAACCAGAAGGGTTGGAGTTGCTATATATGTACAGGATAAGTACTGTGTTTCTGTCATCAGCTCTATCTCTGAGCCTAAAGAATATGATAGTCTATCAATTAAATTACAACTGTCCCCTCCCAATTCATTCAAATCATTGCATGTTATAGACCTCCATTGGCTGGCCTAAAGATCATTCAGCACCAGAGCTCCTACACAACTCTGCATCTTCAGAGGTCAATTGTAGGTGATCTAAATCTTGATTGGATGCCACCTGTTCTAAACCTCTCAAGGAGCTAAGTGATGCCTTTAGTCTCCGTCCAACTCATTATGGAACCCACCGGCCAAACACACCAAAAATCCAGCCAACAGCTCCCTACTCAATATAATATTGGTCAAACCTCATCTCTTCTCTCACGTGGGAGTGTTTTCTAGCGATCTCAGTGACCACTGCATTGTTGCATGCGTAGGTCCCTGCCAAAATGATCTCCTCCTCCAGATACATGCAAAATAGGTGCAGACTGAATTTTGACATTTCTGCTTTCCTAATACTGACCTACAGCATTCTAATTGGCAAAGAGTTCTTTCAAACAACATGAAGTCTTGCTATATTATATGTTAGCAGTTTGATCCAGCTCTAGAACTGCTCCAGAGGTGAAATGGTTAAAAACATTCCAAAATAGAATTTTGGCCACGAGCTCTAAGGAGCAGCTCTATCTATATTATTTCAAACCTGAACTGTCAGATTCTTTACTCCGCCTCAGTGAACAGTCGCTCGGAGAGTTCTTCTACTGCTCGGTTCATTTCTCGGTTTAAAGTGTTTTCGGTTGATTCAACCGAGAATAGTTTTATTTAACCGCAAAACCGTTCGGTTCAAGCTCTATCTGTGGTAACCTTTAAGTAAATTGAAGGTTTTGTCTGTGTGTGGAACTTGTAAGTTATCGGTTCAGTTTTGAACCGATCAGTTGAGTTTAAAACTCATTTAAAACTAAAATTTAATATTTTAGAGTGCGGTTCCAGTTCTTACGGTTCTAAAAAATGGATTTATTACGTTTTTCCAATACCGTGACACGGTTAGGAACCGATAGGGTGTCTTGCCTGCCTCGTTAAAGGGCAAGTTTTCTGGTTAGGCTGGCATTATGTCTGAGAAACCCAAAAGAAAAACCGGGCCACTGGGTTTCAACACTGTGATGTTTGTGGGGAAGTCTTTGCCAAGGCTGACCCACACACCATATGTGTTTATTGTCTGGGGTTTGACCACCTCCAGTCAGACTGCCAGATATGTAAGAATTTCCCCTGCAGCCACCCTGGAAAAGAGATTGGGCAGGCTCAGGGAACGAGAGGCCAAAAAGTCCGCTGACCCGGATGGCCAGCCCGGTTCGGTGCCAACCGAACGGAGGAATGCTCTCTGACAGGGCGAAACTTCCTCGGGCAAAAGAAAAGCTGGTTCTGAGGACCAATTCCAATAAAGAAAACAAGAAAATCAGCAGGTCTGGGTCCAAAACCCCTTCTCCAACTGCTGCAGAGATAGCAAAAGCCATACAAATTGTCCAGTCACTGTCTCCAGGGTCCGTCCGAACCGCCACTATCTGGCAAAAGGTCGGTTCGTCCGGTCCCAGTGGTTCAGGAATATGATATTGAGGAATTTTATGAACCAGAGGGAGGAGGATTATGAACAGTATAGAATGTGGCTGGGAAGGTCTGGGTGTGTCCATTGAACCTGGACATCTCCCCAGACAGACCTTTGAATCTCCCTATGCTGTCTGAGTCCCATCTCATTTCATGTTTTACAAAAGTTGCTGAAACCTCCAGCTTCCCTTAGAAGAAGCTGTGGATGAGCAAGAGGAGCCTGATTTTGTAGAAATGATGGATATTCCAGAGTCTAGGAGATTGTCTATTCCTTTACATAAGTCTTTTAGGAAGCAAACAATAAAATTTTAAAAACTCCTAATTCTGTGCCTCCTGTAGATAAAAAGATGGACAGAAGGTGCACATTGTCAGGTCCTGATACAGAATTCCTTTCTCAGCAATGCAGTCATGTTGGGGTAGTTCAGGCTGCTGCCTGTGATAAAGCTAATATTCCCCTGGCTTCACATCCTCCTGACAAGGATTCCAGGAAGATTGATGCCATGGCAAAAAACAGCATATGGCAGCCTCTCTGGGACTCAGGCGAAGCAAATTATATGGCTTATGTAGCTAGGTATAGAAATCTAGATGGGATACTGTGATGCAATTAGCCAAGCAAAGCCATGGCCAGCTAGCTAGTGAACTAGAACAGGTGGCTGCTGATGGCATTGAGGCTTCTAAGGTTCAGTTTCATGCTGCTGTGGATTAATGATGTTTCCTCTAGGGTCATGACCACATCTGTAGCTTTTCAGTAGGTTGCGCCTGGCTCAGGTGTACTAGTCTGTCAAGCAGGATACCCAGACTAAGGCTATGGATTTTCCTGGTGGGGAATTCTCTGTTTGGGGAGCAGACAGAGAACTACATGAAAAAGATGGATGAATATGGGACTACTTACAAGAGTGCCCAGGCTAAGGAGCGGCAAGCCACTCCTCAAGGCATACCCCAGGGTAGGGGTGAGCCTTTCACAGGCCTTTTACCAGACTCAGGCCTCCTCTGCCATGCTCAGAGGGCCTCTTCAGAGGCAGAGGCAGATGAGGGGTGGGCAGACCTGCTCCCACCCCCAGCCTAAAAGCTCCTGCTAAGCAGGCACCCTGATGGGGTGCCCAGGGCCGATTTCCTGTACCGATGAGGGGGCAGGCTGGCTTACTCAGCCAGAATGGGCTAACTTTAGACTCAGACAGTGGGTTCTGGAAGTATGTAAGCCAGGGTCTGGTTCTCAGCTTAAAAAGTTTCCCAAGTTGAGAAGCAGATTTTTTCTACCTGCAAGTGCTTCAGAGACCCTTGCTCTGGAAGCAGAGGTCTCATCCTGTTAGCTCTCAGAGCAGTAGAAAGGGTTCCTCCCTGCACCAGGGCAGGGTCTGTATCCAGATACTTCCTTTCCCCAAAAAGACAGGAGAATGGCGGCCCATATTAGATCTCAGATATCTGAACAAGCATCTTTTGAAACCAAAGTTCAAAATGGTAACTCTAGCAATGATTTTACCTTCCCTAAGGCCAGGGACTGGCTAGCCTCCCTGGACCTCAAGGATGCCTATTTCCATGTCCTAATCAGAAGATCCCATCGAAAGTACCTCAGATTCGAACTGCCCTCAGGTCATTACCAGTTCAGACAATGCCCTTGACCTTACCTCTGCCCCAAGGGTATTCACAAAGTGTCTAGCAGTGGCAGTGGCTCACTTAAGGAGGCAAAGGATTGCTGTTTTCCCTCATCTAGGCGACTGGCTCATTGTAGGCCAGTCCCCAGAACAGGTAAAATCTCACCTGCAGGTCACCCAGCAGCTTCTCACCTCCTGGGCTTTCTGCCAAATCTACAAAGTCGGTTCTGGAACCAGTCCAGGTACTCACCTTTATAGGGGCAGAATTGGACACAAAGCTAGCCAGAGCCTTTCTTCCCTTAGAAAGGGTAAGGAATTTAGTGGCTCTGGCCTCCTCCTTCACTCTGCAGGTCTCTCGACCAGCAAGACACTTCTGCAGCTCCTGGGGCACATGGCTGCATCCACAGCTGTTGTGCAGGAGCAAGATTTCAGAGATGAGAGACATTCAGTTTCACTTGAGAACCTATTGGTTTCAGAAGAGACCCCTTCCAAGTCGGTCCCAGTGACTGAACCTTGATCCTAGCCCTCCAGTGGTGGCAGGATAGAGCAATTAAGATTGGGGTCCCCTTCATTCCCCTACTCACGACTTGACTCTCACTACAGATGCTTCCCTTCTGGGTTGGGGAGCCCACATGGGCGACCTTTCCACTCAGGGAGTGTGGTCCCCCCAGGAATCTCTGCTCCACATCAATTTGCTGGAACTCAGAGCTGTCTTTTTAGCTCTTCAAGCATTTTCTGCATCTGTCCACGACAAGGTGATACAAGTCAGAACAGACAACACCACAACAATGTGGTACATCAACAAACAGGGGGGCACTCGGTCTTCGGCCTTGCGCACCGAGGCAATGAAGTTGTGGTCTCTGGCCTATTCCCTGAACACTTCCCTCATAGCAGTTCATCTTCCAGGAAGGACAATGTCCTAGCGGATGCTCTCAGCCAGGATTTCCAGGGCCATCACGAATGGTCCCTGGATCCTCAAGTGCTGGGGATAGTCTTTGCAAGATGGGGCACCCTCAGATAGATCTTTTGCAGCCCCAGACAATCACAAACTTCCTCTGTTCTGTTGCAGGCCTCCAGTGCTGGGCTCAGTTCCCTGGATGCCCTTCTTCTGGATTGGGAGGGAAGTTTCTATGCTTTTCCCCTTCCCTCCTCCTATTCAAAGTACTAGTCAAAATCAGATCTCAGCCTTGCAGGGTGATTCTGATTGCCCCGGATTGGGCCAGGCAGCCCTGGTACCCACTCCTTCTGTCACTGACAATCCATCTTCCCCTTTGCCTCCCCAGGAATCACAACCTGTTGACTTGTGCCCAGGGAAGGGTTTGGTATCCGGACCTCAATCCCTCAACCTCAAGGCCCTGGCTCTTGAGGGTTAGAGTTTGCTGATTTACACCTCTCTCAGGGTGTTCTTGAGATCCTAAAGGCTTCTAGAAAGCCTTCCACTAGGCTACTTATAGTTCTAAATGGGAAGGTTTTCCACTTGGTGTGCTGGGAAAATATTTCCCACAGCATCTGCTGATTTGCCCATTGTGTTAGATTACATGGTACATCTTAATTCCTTGGGTCTCAGACCAGCTACCCTGAGAGTTCATTTGGCAGCTGTATCTGCTTTTGTGTCAGCAGGAAAGTCATCCCCTCTTTCCTCTCATCCTGTGTTTTCCAAGTTTTTTAAGGGATTACTCCATACTAATCCACCCTTTCGGGAACCGGCCCCTGCTTGGGACCTTAATGTTTGCATTGCCCAGTTAATGCAGCCCCCTTTTGAACCTCTGTCTTCTGCAGAGCTTAAGTACCCTAACTTGAAAACTGTTTTTCTAGTGGCTATCACTTCTGCCAGGCATGACACGTGAGTTGCAAGCCTTGTCAGTGGAAACTGACTTTATTTCTTTCCACAGGGATAAGGTAGTCCTTAGACTAATAGGAAGCTTTTGCCTAAGGTGGTTTCAGATTTCCATCTTAATCAATCTATCTCCTTCCAGTATTTTTCACTGATCACTCCTCTTCTGGTGAGAGGAGGTTGCACAGCCTGGATGTTAAGAGAGCTCTTAGTTACTATATAGACGTACCAAAGGTCACAGGTTCGAATCCTCCAACTTTTCCTTACCTATGGTGAAGTTGGAAAAGCAAACCTGCCACTAAAAGATCAATTGCCAGGTGGATTGCCTCTTGTATCCAATTTATTATCAGAAACTGGGCAGAGCCCCCAGTTTGAGGGCTCATTACCAGAGGGTACAGCTCGTCTCTAGCTGCTGCAGAGACATCCCTATATTAGAGATTTGCCAGGTTGCTACTTGGAAAGCGGTACACTTTTACCGAGCATTACTCCTGAATGTCAGGCCAGGAGAGATCTTTCGGCTTCCTTCTTCTTGGAGCCTATTCTTCAGGTTCTGGCCCTCCATGGAGGTACTGCTGTGTATTCTGTTACTGTCATAATATAGCAAGACCTCATGTTGTTTGAAGAAAAAATTACTCACCTTAGTAATGTTGTTTCTTCTAATGGAGTCTTACTATATTATGACCTCCCCAACCTGCCCTCTCAGGAACACCTCTGCACTTGGGTGAGGTGCGGGCAGCTTGGTGTGGGCACCTTTTATGCCCTGTTAGCATTTTGTCCCTTTGGGGCTTTGGGTGTGTGTGAGTGTGTGTGTGTGTGTGTTTTATTATACTTATGTTTTATTCTCATATGATTAGAATTGTGTTAGTATTTCTGGTCCCTGACTTGAGTCTTGGGTGTTGGGACCAGCAATGGTTATTATTGAAGTAGCCATTGGCTGAGTAGCAGGTTACAGCTTCCCACACAGACCTTGTGAGTTTGGCTCGTAAAGATCTGACAGTTCAGGTTTGAAATAACACAGATAGAGCTGCTTCTTGAGAGCTTGTGGCCAAAATTCTATTTTGGAATGGTTTTAACATTTCACCTCCAGACAGTTCTAGAGCTGGATCAAACTGCTACTGTCATAATATAGTAAGACTCCATTAGAAGAAACAACATTACTAAGGTGAGTAATTTTTCATCTTGCCTCTTCCTTTATTGAAGCGTATAATATTTTCCATACTATCCTCATGGACGCAATTAACTCATATGCTCCACTAGTAAAAACCCGTGACGAAGAAAAATCTCTCCCTGGTTTTCTACAAACCTCAAGTCTGCTCTTTTGCACAGGGATGCCCTATGGAAAAAGGCACGAAAAGCTAAGCTTCATGCTGACTGGGTTTCCTTCAGAGCTGCCAGAAATCAATGCACTAAGCTTGTAAGGGCTGCCAAGTCCAGTTACTATAACACCAAACTGAATGCATCTACCCTCAGCCCATCCACCTTTTGGAAGACCATTAAGGAAGTTGAAGGTCATAGGACATCCAACAGCTGTCCATCCAAGATCTCCGTCGACAGCGTAATGCTCACTGATAAACGTGATATACTGAATGGCCTAAACAACCACTTTGCCACAGCTGGATTGGCCTTTGATTCCTCCCTGCTAATGCCCTGCAAGACTATCTCTATGGGCAGGACAAGACACCCTTCCCACCACAAAGGCTGTACCGTCCTTCCTCATTCAACCCAGGTATCTCTGAAACAAGTCGAAGACATGTTAATCAACCTAGACATTAGAAAAGTGCTGGTGCTGACTTCATTGACCCTTACTTTCTGAAAATCAGCTACCATATACTCAGCCAGTCCCCCATAAACCACATTCTTCAGTCTGTCCCTTACAGAGTTCCCTTCGGATAGCTGGAAAACTGCCCATGTTGTCCCATACTATTCAAATCAGGGGACCCTGTGGACCTTAATAACTACAGCCGATCTGTCTGCTTCCTACCTTATCCAAAATGTTGGAAAGATTGTCAGCCTGCAGATTAGAGACCGCCTTGAACTACATAACCTACTCACCCCATACAATCTGGCTCCAGACCTCAACACACTGTCTCTGCCTTGCAAAAGTTACCAACGACTGGCTGAATGCATTGTAAAATAAACTCTATGTAGGTGCCCTATTCTTGGATCTAAGCAAGGCATTTGACACAGTGGACCATGCCCTCCTGCTGGATATTCTCCGTAACCTTGGTCTGGACTGTACTGCTCTCAAGTGGTTTGGATGCTACCTTGTGGGACAATTGCAGCAGGTTAAAGTAGAAGGAAACTTTCCCCCATGAAAACCCTCCATAGAGGTGTACCACAAGGCTCAATACTGGACCCCCTCCGTTTTGCCATCTATGTAAATAACATCCGTGCTGGCATCCATCATGCTGACATCCACTTATTCGCAGATGACACTGTATTATACATTTCCGAACCTACCCCTGACAAAACATGGTCAGACCTTCAACTTGAATTTAACCATCTACAGAACAACCTATTGCATCTTCAACTACTGCTTAATGCAAAAAAAATAAAAAAAGGTTATTCTCTTCTCTCCTTTTTAGAGGTCTACCCCTACTAATGTGGTGGGTGGGCAAACCTCAATTACTACTCTCCTTAATGAACCTCTGGAACTGGTACATAAATTTAAATACCTGGGGATGTGGATTGACCACAGACTGTCCTTTCTTGACCATATTTAATAACTTTTCAAAAAACTTAAACAGAGGCTCGGCATATTCTTCCATATTAAGCACTTGCTAATGTTGGAAGCGAGAGCCAGAATCATACAATCCTCCTTCTTCCCTTACTCGACTATATGGGGGATATTCTATACGGACAAGGGGAACAATGCGGTTTTAAAAAGCTTGACATCTTATATATCACCGGCTTTTGGCAGATTCATATCGAGCCCCTATGCTACACACCACTGTTCCTTATATGCCCTGGTTGGCTGGACCTCCCTCGGCACAAGGTGATACAAAACGCAGCAATCTGAACCTACTGTTATCATCAAAAACTGCCCTCGGATATCTTGGACTGCCTCCTATTTGTATCCCTGACGTATGCACTAAGAAAATCCACCTATATCACTCTTGTTATTCCCAAAGTCAAAACTCGTTTTGGCAAATTTTCCATTGGCTACTGCCACCCTACCCTATGGAACAAGCTCCAAAAAGTACTACAAATTGCCTTTTCACTTGCCCTGGCTACTTTCAAAACCCTACTGGCCAGGACAGCCACAGAAAATTGTAAATGTGCATCATAAAACCCCTATACTAACACCTTTTCTTCCTTCCCCTACTGTATGTCTACTGGTCAGGACTGTTACAAAAAATTATAAGTGTGCTTCATAAAATCCCTATGCAATCACTTTTAATTTATTCTCTACCTCAGGTCCACATCACTATGATTTCTCACTGTCTTTTACTTTCCTTATAAGTGGTCCAGCATACCTACTTTTTCTGGCCCACATATTTACAGTGCCCCAGATAGCTATTGTCCTGGGCTCTTACTCGTTGATCTATATTTGTTTTTAAACTTTCAGAGGTGACCTTTCCTCCCTACAGACCTTTGACCTCCTTGCCTTTGTCTTGACATCCTGCCAGTCTGTTTACACACTATCAGTATAGACTGGTAAAGCTAGCTATTAGAATTGCTTGCATATTTTGTGAATTGTATTTTCTTTAAACCAATCTGTGTTTATCTTAACCAATCTAGCCAATAGAATGTCTATTGTATTTTGTTTTTGTACTTTGCTTCAGCAAATCTCTATATATCCTAACCATTCTGTATAAATAGCCAATTATATGTTGTAATTGTTTGGAATATCTACTCTATGAGGATGTGTTTTTGTATACTCCAATGCTATTCTGTCTCATATGTAATTATTACCATGTCCATCTTGTAAATGAGTTCTTCTCAACGATGTTTCGCCTGGCTAAATAAAGATTGATTGATTGATATATAACCCCCTTACAAATGGGGGTTCCCAAAAAGTCTTCCTTGAGCTTACCTAAATGCTCACTGCCAGGCTGGTGTCCTGCATTTTAGCAGTTTAAATGTGATTGCCAGAGAGTGCGTGTATAGCCTCTGTGTACTGTCTCTTTAAGATCTGCCTGGATTGCAGTCATAAGTAGCCTGAGAGGGAGCTCTGTTGAAAGATGTAACTATTTGCTGAAAATCATTTAGCGTGATAATGATAATGTAATTTGTCTAACCTGCCTTCTTTGCAGCAAGGACTATTTTATCTCCACTATCTTGGTTCTGGACTGCCGAATTGGACCAATCAGTACTGGAGGGACCTAAAATGGAGCCGGACTACAGGAGCTGTCTGGGTCAAAATCTGTAGGATGTAGTTTTGGGCTTTTGGGTGCCTTTTTGCACCTGAAGGAACCTTTGTTGTGACTGACAGATCAGCCAACTGAACCTTTGGATTCTGGGGAAAGTCCCAGGCTTGCTGGCAGTTGAGTCAGATCTAAGTTGAGCTGAAGAAGCAGCAGCTTGAGACAGTCAAGCAGCCGTCTGAGTAGTTTCTGTCAGAGAACTGTGGAAAGGCCTGAGTTGTGGCCTGCATGTCTGCCTGCTGCCCCTGAGAAGGAGAGAAAGGGGTATTTGGACTAAATCCAAGTTTGTGAAGCAGTAATATACTGATTTTACCAGGCTCATACCACAAAGAAGACAGGAAGATTTTGATGAATGCGATAGCCTGTCATGATTTCCAGCTGCTTTTGAATCCCGGTTTGTGCAGAGACTTTACGATCATGACCAGAGAGCGGTTTGCCTGGTACTGTAGAATTTCCTTACATGTAAATGTGCTGTGAGTTGTTAGTGAGGTCATGATTTGGTTCCCCACTGTGTCAACTATGTTCTGCTTGCTGAAGCTGTATCCACCCAAAACAGACTGTATCCGAATTTGTCTTCATTTGGCGGGCCTTGCCACACTGGCCCAGCCAGACTACCCGCTGCACAGAAAGCCATTGATGAGAGACCTGCCTTGGGGATCAGCCCCCTGCTCCACGCTTGAACAGGAACGATGCCTCGGCGAATCGTGTGGGCCCTGCTTCTCCTGGCACTCCAGATCAACCACTTGCATTCTCAATTTTCGTCCAGCCTGTGTCCAGTCTTGGGTATCTTGAGTAATCATCAGGGTAGCTCCCTGCAACAACAGCCTAATCTAAAACTGTGTCATCTGATTGTCTTGTTTTCTTTTCATGAACTGAGCCCTCCGGCTCCGGATTACAATTAGTGTGTGTGGTGCATGTTGGTTTCTTCCATCACAGGGCCCCAACCAGCTGCAACGTTCCTGACTAGCCCACCATTCTCCATCTCGGTACCCAGGGTGTGTGACTGTTTATGGACCCTAAAGTGCATGCATAACTGTTTGATTGATACTGCCTTTAAGCAAATTAACCTTATTACACCCCTGTTTCAAGTCCCTTAATCAGATCTAACTCTTCTTTGCATTTACCCTGACTGTAGTTCCAGTTTGTGCAAGTACTGTACTGCTGTTATTTGCTGTGTATAACCTTGTTTTACAAGGGAGTCCCCAGGGCGGGCCAGAGGAAAGCCCTAGTGGTAGTGCAAACAGTGTGGGTACTTGTGTGGTGTATCAGGGGTATTGGGAAAGTGATTATTTTGGTATTGTTCAGCCACTAGTAAGGAAAAGAGGGGGTTATGTCCCGGAGGCTGTGCCTGTTAGCTTGACCACTACTCAACCCTGACCTCCAGGTGGAGGCAACCCATTTCGGAACTCAGGCCCCTAATCCTACCACTAGCCAAGCAGGCAGGGGTAGCCTCTTGGGATAAGCGCCCACCTATGGGTTACATTTTGGAGCTCACCGCTGGGATTTTGTGCCTTCTAGTGGCCAAAAATGATGAATTATTGTTAAAGATTAATAGCTACCCCAGTAGAAATGAAAGCAGCTACACCAGTTGGTGGGGTGGTGTACTGGGCAGAGATCTACCCCAAAATGCTCTACTTATACTGGATATTCCCTGGGTACCAGAAAGACACTGTAGAGGAACACTCTCCAAAGTTGAATGTTTAAAAAACCTGTGGTGGTGGGTCGACAGGCTGATTTGATTGTCCAAACTTTCATAGCTTTGGTAGAGTGTAGTGACCTCGTGGACAGCTCTAAAGTGCCACAGGCTATTGCCCCAGAAGGGGTTCCAGCTGCCTGGAGAGTGATAACAAAAGACAGTAAAGACCCCGGGGAGGATGAGCTGCCACCATTATCTGAGACTTTTGAGAAGAAATTTGGTAAGTTATTGCTGGAGAAAGAGAAAACCGTAGAGGACTTTAAGAAACTATTCCTGCCAGCTGGGGGTGTTTCTTCCAGCACCTGTTACTGCCCCACCTTCTGTGCCCATGCCAATGCTGGCCCCTATATCTATACCTGCCATTAGTCAGGACTCCTACCAAAGGCTGAAAATCTTCTCGGGCACCCTCCACACCCCCCAGAGGGAGGATGACTGGGAGACCTGGATAGACTGTGTTGCCCCTCTAGTACTTGAATGGCAATTCTCAGAAGCAGAGAAACAGAAATAGGTTGAGTGAGGCCTCGAGGGTGCTGCCTGGCTACATCTGTGCCAACATGCCAACCCGGGGCAATTGCACAAAACTATCTTGATGCAGGTGGATAGGGTGTATGGGAGCCCGGATTCAGATGAGGATCTGTGGTGGAGAGTAAGAAACGCTCAGCAGTACCCAGAGGAGCCATTGTCTGTGTATGTACCTCGGCTTGAAAAGCTGCTACAAGAGTGCCTCAGAAAGGGTAGTTTGCCATCAAATGAATTTTATCGAACTAGGCTGGACCGGATCCTTAAGTCTGCTCAGTTTTCAGAATTGTTACTGCTTCAGTTGCGCCTTGCCACATGACTAGAATCACCCCCCCCATGATGAGCTAATAAAAGAAATTCGGGGGGGTTGAGCAAAAGCGACCCCATGGGGAGTGCACCCATATCTGCTGCTGCTGTGCAAGTGACTGAGTGATCAGCCAAGTGAGGCTCAGGGCAAAAGTTGGTATATGAGCACTCTGAGAATGCAAAGGACTTCCACCTAGACCCCCAGCATTGGAAAGAAAAGAGCTACTAAAGGAAGTCCGAGAGTTGAAGATGGGTGCCTCTGCAAGGGTTTCCCCATGGAAGGAGATTCTGGTCCCTTTCAGGATGTGACTGCCATGGGGGTGGGGGTGCACCCTCAGACATCCGCTCCTGAGGGTGGCTCCAAGGCTGAGATCACTGGATTGACTGCCACTCTAAAGGAACTGTTAAGACACGTTGCACCACTCTCACCACTGCAAGCAGATACTAGCCCCCAATCTCTTACTACTGCTTCAGTTCCTCATACAGTGTTCTCTCCCAGTATGACCCAGGAGTCTATCATTTGTCACTACTGTGTAAAGGATGGCCATACGAAAAGAGAATGTCTCAGAAGGACTTAGAAAGAGTAGTAAACAGACTCCAAGGGGTACTCCGAAAAGCAAATCAATGGCCAAGGGGTGCCCGAAATGACCACAGTGAGGGTTCGAAAAACCCTAATTCAAATTTCTTTGTGGCTAAATCGTCTGTCCAGGCCTCTGCTACTGCCTCTCCCGACTGGTTCAAAATAGTGGGCCCTTCAATGAAGACTACGGTGACTGTGAATGGTATTCATACTCGGGCTGTGCTTGACAGTGGGTCGCAAGTGACCATTGTATTCCAGGACTGGTATAACAAACACTTATCTGATGTGCCTTTGCAATCCCTGGAAGGCCTACATGTGTGGGGCCTGAGCGACAATTCTTATCCCTACCTAAGGTATGTCTGCCTCTGGTTGTCTTTTCCTACAACTGTAACTGGTGTAGAGGAGCGAGTAGAGACATTGGCCCTAGTGTGTTCCCCCACCAGACTGTATGATGGGGTCCCCCAGTTAATTGGGACCAATGCCCTTATGTTTGGGAGACTAGCGCAACTCTGTCACGAGAAACAAGGGCGACGGACTGGGAGGGCCCTGAGAATTCCGGCTCTGATCAAGAGGGCCTATGATTTGCAACAGAAACCCGAGGAAGTAGACCAGGATGAACCGCTGGGGATTGTGTGGAAAAAGGATCCCGATTCAATGGTACTGTCCCCTAACGCCCGGTGTACCACTCAAGGGGAGGTCCGCCTCTGGAAAGATGTCAAGAACAAAATACTGATGTTGTATGTGCCAGGCGATGGAAAATTGCCAGAAGGACTATTAGTCAAGCCCAGCATCTTGCCTGCTCATGCCCATGCCTATGCATGATGAGTGATGGTCCAGATTCACAATGTGTCAGATCAGGAGATCCAGGTGAACAGAGGGTGCACCCTAGCTATGGTACACTGCACAGACACTGCAGTATTGCCCAGCAACAAGCACCCAGGTGAGAAGAAAAGAGTGACCCCAGACTTGTTTGACTTTGGTAACTCCCCATTGCTAGCTGAATGGAAGGCTAGAATTACCAAGAGACTTGCCCAGAGAGACTAAGTATTTTCATTGAAAGAATGGGATGTGGGATGTGTCCAGGGTGCGGAGCATCACATACGCCTGCACGATGAACAGCCATTTCAAGAGAGGTCCCAATGCCTAGCCCCAGCAGACATAGATGATGTGAGAAGACACCTGCAGGAAATGCTTGCTGCTGGTGTGATACAAGAATCCAGGAGCTCATACGCCTCTCCCATTGTGGTTGTGCATAAGAAGAATGGGTCTGTGAGGATGTGTGCTGATTATCGAACCCTGAACTGGCGGACCATCCCAGACCAATACACTATGCCTCGTATACAAGATGCCCAGGACTGCTTGAATGGGAGCAAATGGTTCTCAGTGTTGGATCTTCGCAGTGGATACTACCACATCCCGATGGCCCCAGAAGACCATGAGAAAACAGCCTTCATCTGTCCATTGGGGTTCTATGAGTTTCTGAGGATGCCACAGGGGATATCGGGCGCCCCGGCCACCTTTCCAGCAACTGATGGAGCGTGTGGTGGGAGATATGAATTTGCTTAAAATACTAGTGTACTTGGACGATGTCATTGTGTTTGGGAGCACCTTAGAGGAGCATGAGAACCAACTATTTAAAGTCCTAGACCGACTGGAAGACTTCGGCCTCAAGCTGTCCATTGACAAGTGCCAGTTTTTTCAAACCTCCATGAAGTATGTGGGGCACATAGTTTCTACAAAAGGGATAGAGACTGATCCCCAGTAAGGTTGAAGCACTGACTATTTGGCCCCAGCCCCATAATCTGAAAGAACTACAACATTTCCTGGGGTTCCGTGGCTACCACCGCAGGTTCATAAAAGACTATTCCAAGGTGATTTGCCCACACTTGAACCTTACCCAGGGTTCCCCTCCTACCAATCGTAAATACAAAAAAGGGTCCGTTAAAGAACCAGAAAAAGTATACTTCCAACCAGGTGAACTCTTCGGGCCCCACTGGATGCCCGACTGTGAAGCAGCCTTCCCTGAGATCATATAATCATATACCAGCTCACCCACGCCCCCATCCTCGCCTATGCTGACCCCACCAAACCCTATGTGCTGCATACAGATGCTAGTCTGCAGGATCTAGGAACAGTGCTGTATCAAGACCATGAGGATGGCCTAAGACCAGTAGCTTTTGCCAGTAGGAGCTTGACCCCATCCGAACGAAACTATCCTGTGCATAAGTTGGAGTTCCTTGCACTAAAATGAGCCATCGTTGACCAGTTTCATGAATACCTCTATGGGGCAAAGATATTGGTGAAACTGACAATAACCTGTTGACCTAAGTACAGACTTCAGCTAAGTTAGATGCCACTGGGCACCGGTGGCTTTCTGCATTATCAATCTATGATTATGCTGTTGAATACAGACCGGGCCTGAACCATATTGATGCTGACGCCCTATCACGAAGGCCCACCTCCAAGAGTGATTGGGTCAGGCTGTCTGAACCTGACATTTGAGCATTGTGCCAAAAGTTTGATAGAGATGAACAGATGTCTGCGGACACAGTGTACTGTTTAGTAGATTGCTTGGGCCCTTCTGACACCTGCATACCAGCTGCTTATTGCCACTTCTCTACTCTGCTCTAGGTATTAGTGCAGTATCTCAATTTGACAATGACAGCATTCAGTGGGCTCAATCCCAAGATCCTATGATTCAGCCAGCACTTGATGCCCTGCGTGTGGGGAAAGATGTGTCTAAGTTATGTTCCACTGACTTGCGAACTGTTTATTGTTTAAAGAAGGCCCCATTTTGAAGTTGCGCAATCAGTTGTTGTATAGAGAGACAGTAGATCATAGTGGCAGACTAGACAAGCAACAATTGGTCCTGCCCACGGCCTTTAAAGATTTGGTAGTGAAGTCCCTCCACAATCACATGGGGCACCTCGGTATTGACAGAACCCTTGACCCGGTACGATCTCGCTTCCACTGGCCCAAAATGGGGGCTGATGTTGAGCACCATGTAAAGACTTGTAGTCGCTGCCTGCAAAGAAAAGCCCTGCCTCAGAGGGCTTCCCTTCTTGTTAATATTACTACCAGCACCTCCATGGAACTAGTCTGCATAGACTTCTTGTGTTTAGAACCTGATCAGCGGAACATTGGTAATGTGTTAGTGGTTACGGATCATATCACACAGTATGCACAAGCTTTTCCCACCAAAGATCAAAAGACATCTACCATGGCCAAGGTGCTAGTGGAAAATTTCTTCGTCCACTATGGTGCCCCCCAGCGGATCCACTCTGACCAGGGCAGAGACTTTGAGAGTCGACTAATCAAAGAAATGCTCTCTCTATTGGGGGGTGTGAAAGTCAAGAATCACCCCCTATCACCCACAGGGAAACCTTCAACCAGAAAGTTTTAACCGCACCCTTCTAGACATGCTCGGCACCCTCCACCCAAAAGACAAGCATAAATGGAGCCAGTAGATTAGCACCTTGGTACATACATACAGTTGCACAAAAAATTATGCTACTGGGTTCTCCTACTGCCTCATGTTCGGGAGAGAGGCCTGGCTACTTGTTGATGTCTATTTTTGAGTCTCTCCAGATGGGGTCTGAGCCAAAAACTACTTGCAGTATGTACAAAAACTGAAAGCTCAATTGAACCATGCCTATCAACTGGCCCAGACAATGACCGCCAAGAAAAATCTAGCCGACAAAGAGAGGCATGATAAAAAAGTAAAGGCCCAAGAGCTTTGACCTGGAGACCGTGTGTTGTTACGCAATTTGGGACTGCATGGTAAACACAAAATTGCTAATTGGTGGCACCATCTTCCCCATGTAGTAGTTGGAAAGTTGGATGATTTACCTGTGTACAGGGTGCACCCAGAGAACAACTCCAAAGCTGTCAAGACCATGCACCGTAACCACTTGCTACCTATCAGCCAAGTCATGATTGAGGCTGAACCCCCCAGAAATTGAGCCCCCTGGGCCGGTGACTCATGCTGCTTCAGGAAATAGACAGAGTCAAACTACCGCAGTGGTCACAGATTTAAGGTTTCCTCCACAGCAGGCCCAGCATGATAGTGACTGTCAGTCCACTTCTAACAAAAGTGAGTGCGACTATGCCTATTACTCCTCTTATGAACTGAGTCAGCTGTTTCGAGGTAGCCCCATGATTAATTGTGGGGATGAAGCTGGGCCTTCTGGACTGTCTAACCCCCCAGTTTCGTTCTTGGAGCCAATGCTCCCTGAAAGTGAAGTGCAAGGTATCACGTCTGAAGATGCTGATTCCCTGTGTATTGTGGAACTGTATGATTTGCCTGAAGGAGAGGCTAATGGTTTGAGTCTTTCTGGTGACATAACAGAACTTGAAGAACACTATGAGAGTGCTGACAACCCCCCTTCAGTTCCTCAAAGTTTGACTGTGCCTGAGCCTTCGCAAAATGAGACAAGTGTTATAGAAACAGAGCCTGCATGGCAAGGAGCCGACAGTGCCCCAAGTTTGGACGTTCCCATCCAGGCAGAGGCACCCCTCACAAGTGACGAGAATCCCCAGACCAGTGCTGAGAGTACAGAGACTGTCGTTGTCCCCCTCAGAAGACTGGCCGAGCTGTCAAGCCAGTAGTACACTTCAGTTATGATTCTCCCGGGAGGCCAGTGGATTTGCCTCTCAATGTGGTCCACAAAGGGGTTTATGTTTCTCAGAGTTCACTGCCTAAACTGAGCCTAAGTGCCAATTCCAGGTTGATTGTTCTGCCTTCTAGGTATGGTGCCCCTGCCCCATCTAGCCCCAAGTAAGCTGATAGGGAAGGGCCCCCTCTTACATTGTTCAATGTACAAGAAGTTATTACTTGATTCTGCATAGTAATGTGTAAATCACCTGTGTGAAATATGCATGATGTATTGCCAGAATGGATATAGTATTGTGAAGTGTAGAGAATATGTATAGTAAAAGGTATAAGTTTACATTGACTGATGTATCAGATGTCACTTGCATAACATGCTAATGGTATAAATGTCTCGAATAGTTTGCATTTGAATATTGTGATGGTACAGACTTGACGTGGACGCCAAGTTTTCTCCAGGCAGGGAAGGGTGCAACTCCCCTACAAATGGAGGTTTCAGAAAAATCTTCCTTGAGCTTGCCTAAATGTTCACTGCCAGGCTGATGTCCTGCGTTTTAGCAGTTCAAATGTGATTTCCAGAGAGTGCCTGTATAGCCTCTGTGTACTGTCTCTTTAAGAGCTGCCTGGATTGCAGTCATAAGTAATCTGAGAGGGAGCTCTGTTGAAAGATGTAACTATTTGCTGAAAATCATTTAGAGTGATAATGATAATGTAGTTTGTCTAACCTGCCTTTTTTGCAGCAAGAACTGTTTTGTTTATCTCCACTATCTTGGTCCTGGACTGCTGAATTGGACCAATCAGTACTGGTGGGACCTAAAATGGAGCCAGACTACAGGAGCTGTATAGAGTCAAAATCTGTAGGAATTGTAGTTTTGGGCTTTTGGCGCCTTTTTGCACCTGAAGGGGGAGCCTTTGTTGTGACTGACAGACAGCTCAGACAACTGAACCTTTTGGATTCTGGGGAAAGTCCCAGGCTTACTGGCAGTTGAGTCAGATCTAAGTTGGGAGCTGAAGAAGCAACAGCTTGAGACAGTCAAGCAGCTGTCTGAGTAGTTTCGTGCGGGAGAACTGTGGAAAGGCCGCAGTTGTGGCCTGCATGTCTGCCTGCTGCCCCTGAGAGGGAGAGAAGAGAATTATTTTGGACTAAATCCAAGTTTGTGAGAACGAAGTAAGCCACTGATTTTTTACCAGGCTCATACCTGAAGAAGACCGAAGATTTTGCTGAATGCAATTGGCCTGTCAGGATTTCCAGCTGCTTTTGAATCCCCGGTTTGTGCAGAGACTTTGCGATCATGACTGGAGAGCGGTTTGCCTGGTACTGTAGAATTTCCTTACATGTAAATGAGCTGTGAGTTGTTAGTGGGTCGTGATTTGGTTCCCCACTGTGTGAACTGTGTTCTGCTTGCTGGAAGCTGTATCCAGCCCAAAACAGACTGTATCTGAATTTGGCCTGGGTCTTGCCACACTGGCCCAGCCAGACTACCCACTGCATAGAGAAAGCCATCGACGAGAGACCTGCCTGGGGATCAGCCCACTGCTCCACACTTGAACAGGAACGATGCCTCGATGAATCGTGTGGGCCCTGCTTCTCCTGGCACTCCAGATCAACCACCTGCAGTCTCAATTTTCGTCCAGCCTGTGTCCAGTCTTGGGTGTCATGAGTAATCATCAGGGTAGCTCCCTGCAATAACAGCCTAATCTAAAAGTGTGTCATCTGATTGTCTTCTTGTTTTCTTTTCAAGAACTGATCCCTCCGGCTCCAGATTACAATTAGTGTGCATGGTGCATGATTTTTTCTTCCATCACAGGGCTCCAACCAGCTGCAACGTTCCTGGCTAGCCCACCATTCTCCATCTGGGTACCCAGGGTGTGTGACTGTTTATGGACCCTGAAGTGCATGCATAACTGTTTGATTGATATAGCCTTTAAGCAAATTAACCTGATTACACCCCTTCCTTGTTCAAGTGCCTTAAATAAATCAGATCTAACTCTTTTTTGCGTTCACCCTGACTGTGGTTCCAGTTTGTGCAAGAGTACTGTACTGCACTGCTGTTATTTGCTGTGTATAACCTTGTTTTACAGGGGGGCCCCAGGGCTGGGCCACATGAAAGCCCTGGCCGTGAGTGCAAACGATGTGGGTACTTGTGTGGGTATCGGGGTGTTGTGAAAGTGATTATTGTGTATTTTTCCGGCCACTAATAAGGAAAGAGGGGGGTTACAGTGTCCCGGAGGGCTGTGCCCAGGTTAGCTTGACCAGTACCAACCCTGCCATCTGGGTGGAGGCACCCATTTCAGAACTCAGGCCCCTTAACCTGCTACTAGCCAAGCAGGTAGGGGTAATAGCCCTTGGAAAAGCACCACCTATGGGGTTACACATATATGCTAGCATATCTTAAAAGCTTAATATGAGCTAAGAATACAATTAAAGGGAATGCTTACAATTCCCTATATGATTATTTCAACAGCTACTATAGTTGTCCAGCAATTGGTTTGCTAGGATACATTTAGCAAAGGATGTTAGTAAAACATTGAATAATACTTTTTAATCAGGGATATGAAGGCATCCATTTTGTGGACAGGAAGTGGGTTATGATGATGTCACTGCCTCACCAGTGTTAACAGTCGTCTATATTGCAGCAGGAGAGAACAGTTGGTCTATGCAATCAGGGATCCTAATACACTGAAGAGAACCCTGGATTTTCTGTTTGGCACAGTGTAACAAGAGAAGTCTTTGCTTTCCCACACAATCTAACAATATGCTTGTCTGAAAGAGCAACTTGTTTAGATTGCTTCGCTGCACACTGTTGGGGTAGATGAGGCAGTGGCATCATCATCACAACTCACTTCCCGTGTACAAAATGGATGCCTCCTTATCACAATTTTAGAAGTATTTTTTCTGCTTTACTGAAGACAGTTGCTAAACATAACCCAACACTTAACATACATACAGTTACCTTTACCACATACAAAAAGGAAATGGTACATATTCCATTTAATATTCTTAATAAAGATACCATCATGGATTCAGTTCTACACTTTGTAAAATTGCTTATACATACCACATTAACACTAGTACTGAACAATCAGTCATTAATGTTATTCTTGACGTTAAATGATATATTGAACATACTGTTATCCCTTTGGAAGAGAGAGGGGATGTTGCCCTGGTTCTCTTCATGCTTGGGGGTGGTCCCTTCCCCATTAGCTCTGAATGATTCCTTTCTCCAGAGCTTGTATCAGGGGGCCACAGATGGAGTCAAATCTGCCCCTTCCCCATTAGTCCTGAGTTGTGCTCTTTCTAGTTTCATACAGTCTAAGATGTTATTGATCCAGTGACTTATTGGGGGTGGGTCTACATTGCCCCAGTTAAGGGGTAGCATTTTCTTGTCATTAATCAAGTCTAAGTGCTATTGCTGATGGGTTTTTTTCCTGGTTGGTTATTGGAGACGTAAATCAACTAGGAACATTTCTTATTGAAAAGTTGGAGGCTGTGTGATAAAAGGGTTAAAGAAAACTGTGAGAAAGAAGGCCCAGGATTAGATCCTAACCTAGCCACAGGCCCATTCTTTTTACCTTATTGCACTTCAGTTGTAAAGCTAAGCAGAGGCAAGGTCTTCCAAAAAAGGAGATATTGCTTCACAAATTAGTCGGCCTGGGTGAATTAAATAAGGTATACTGTAATCTGGACTAAGAGGAGTCCAAATAAAAGGGTAAAAGCCACACCCATTAAGTTTAGGTTCAAACCAGAAGTAAAAGTGCACACAGGCAAAAAATGTAACTTCTTGAGTCCTGGAACTGTGGATTTGGAAGGATGCACTGTAACAAAAAAAAAATCTATTTCCACAGTAACTTGCATTTGGGGACACCTTGTATTGAGGAACTTTATTGACCTTCTGTATGAGTGTCTGATTGAAGTTTCATTTGAAGCAGTAGCCTGATTATGTTACTTTATATGAGTAACTAGTGCATGACCCCAAAGATGAATTTACTGAATATAGATAATCAAATTCTGATGTAGGGATACTCGGGAGTATTCATAGTGTCTCTAGATAGCCCCACATACCTCAGTTGTGCCCCAAACTAGATGAACCAGATAGTGGGTTTTCTGATCCAGACTAATCTGTATCTGTTTATCTGTCTATCTATCTATCCCCACTAAGAAGTACTAAGGAGTATGAGGCATTCATTTACTGTATCTCTGAGACTTGATCCTGGAACAAATTACAAGCCTCTATCAAACTCACAGACCTAGTCACTGTCAGCTTTTTTCAAATCCTTGTTCAGCAAGTCCCAAAAGAACACCTGCCAATGCTGCAATGGGAAGGGCATCCCTCCCAGCAGACCCTATAGTCAGCACTTATCACTCATCCCCCCACTTCTCCCCCAGTCTCCCCATCTTGTCTCAGCCAACAGTAGCACTTCTCTACCCCCCTTCCAAACTTCTCCCACCCACCTCGACACAAGCACGTCTCCACTCCTCCCCTGCTTCTCCAACCCTCTCCAGCACCTAGCCATACATCTTCCCACTGTTTTTTTTTGACCCATTGTCTCCACTGTAGCTTGATGATTCTGTCCCCTATTGGTTGATTGTGGATAGCTCCTATTGTTTGACTGTAGATACCCTCGCCTTCCCAAACCAAGATAGTGTGTTCTTCTCTTATTGTAATTGTTATGTCAGTATACTGAACTGCAGTCTCTGTCTGTGTTCTGTACTTCCTCATTATATTTGTATTTAGACCTCTCTCTGTGGACTTATTCACTGTATTGCACTGCATCACTGTATTGCTTTGTCCTACCAGGACCTCCATGCAAATGAGCATGCTCAATGGAGCTATTTGGCAAAATAAACTTGAACTTGAGATCAAACACCCTCACCACACAGTTCCATCAGTTAGCATGTGGCCAGCATTGGTGTGCCTGTGGCAACTGGTAGATTATTTCTAAGGCTTAGGAAGATTAAACATAAGGGTTATCCATGCTGGCTCCTACAGTATGTGCTACCAGGTTTCACCTGCCCTAAATATGGGTGCTGCTGAACTGTGGGGTGGGGTTACCTTGATATGTCTGCATTGTTTACTCTTTATTAAGTGTCTTTCTTCACCTCTCTTTGTTTCTGTGTCATGCTCTCCCTATTTCCAGCTTTTAACCCCCATTTGTTGCTGGCTGTTATTCACTACCTTGTTTCCAGCTCCCCTAATTTCCATCTAGAGTAATCCCCACTCACTTTTCAGATCTCGTTTCTTCACCAAACATGTTTCCAGCTCCCACTGTTTCTGTCTCTCATTCAGCCTATCTTTCTGCCTAACTTGAGTCATCCACCTTCCAACTCCATTCCCCACTTGTTTCCATTCCAGCTCTGGAATGGGGGGGGGGTGGACTGAAAGAATGGGGATCCCAGATGTGGGAACTGTCAGCAAGAGATAAGACCAGTGGGCAGTGAGGTCCCAGTGGAGTGTGGCGCTGAGGGAGCAGAGGAGAAAAAAATAAAGTGCCAGAACAAAGACCATAATGATATTTCATGTCATACACTCATTCATTTGCTCTGTTTATCTTAGGTTTTGACAGCCACGGATGTTCCTGGATCCAACACTTTCATGCCACCTCCAAATGAAGTTGAGGAGATTTTCTGCAGTGGCAGTGTCCTGTATACTGGACAAACAATAGCTCTGTGTGTTGCAGGTAAAATAAATTCATGAGTTATAATTTACAAGTATGTGCCATCAAACTGGCTCTTTAATGTTCCACTGTAGGGGGCTGCTCCACATACCAGTGATCAAGGTTACCACTTAGAGCCTGGGACTTCAGGAGTCAAAACCAGCAGGTCAGACTGAATGTTAAGTTAAAAGCTCTCCTTCCTAAGAGAGGGCCTTAATGCATCCTGTTATCCAGCTGCTTCCAGGTGCCAGATGGCAGCAGTGTGCATTAAGCTTCTAAGTGGAGGGACACAGAAACATTTGGATGTAGCCAATCTGACCTTCTCCTCTCCTTGGAATGGAGGAGCCCTTTGGAGTATGGGAATGGGAGTAAGTCCCCTGAGAATGCTCCTCTGTGGAGCTTACACAACCACTGTGCTGTGCAGACTGAAAGGACGAGTACCAGCAGAAGGAAGACTAAACTACTAGGAGTGATGTAAGTCTGTCTAGACATTGGAGCACATGTGTAGGCAGCCAGATGGAACAGTTAACCAGACGAGCTTCTGGTTTGCAGATCACAGACGTATCTCCTGGTCCTAGCTAAAAGGGGAAAAATGGGGAAAAAAAAGCAGAATAAAGAAGTACTGTGGGTACTACAGTGGTTTGATGAGTAACTCTGCACTAGGACAGTTTTTTTCTTACTGCATCCTGAGGTGGCAGTTCTAGATTCCAGCTGTTGTCATTATCTTGGCATTATTCAAGATAGGCAGATGTTGCTGGCTCAGGAGCATGCATTGACTCGTAGTGGTCAGTCTGTGCCTGGTCTCCATCTGTTTTCTTCCTCAGGCATTAGCCTCTGGCAGTGGCCTTTAGAAGTGTGATGTAGGAATAACCAGGAGATAAATGGGAAAAAATGTACACACAAAAAAGAATGTAATCAATAAACCGCCAACTGTATGTCAGAGTGAGAACTTGAAAAGAACTCCCATGGCTATATCAATGCTTGATTGGAATCCTCTGCCATATCTTTGGGAGAGTCTTTTTGGATTTCCTTTCCCTTTTTTCTTGTTTAAACAAAGGATGTATTCCAGTCAGATATGGAACAACCTGCAGTACAGAGCTAAAACGCCTGCAATATCTCTGGAACAACTTTGAAAAACATAATATTTAGGCACTGTTCTCATATTTCACGTGTTTTCTGAAATAATTCTCCCCTTTTGTATTACCATTGAGTTAAATAGAATCCTTGTTCCTCAGACTCATTTGTGCATGTTGCCACTCTACACAGGATGTCATAAACATAGGGTTATGAATTACAGTTGATTGCCATGGCAATGATTATGATGAATCAAGCAGCAGATTTATGACATCACATGTGTACGAGCAACAGGAGCAAATGAAGTCCAAAGGATAAGAATCCCAGTTCTGTATAAATCTCCTTAGTAATAGAGACTGGAGGGAAGATAAAGACAGGAACTATAGGAACCGCAACTAGAACTGTGTGTGATTTGGAAACGTTTTCACAGCGATGTCACAATCTCATTAACTGAGTCATTTTATAGGAAATCAGTTTCTTTTCAAAAATGCATGGCTAAATACAGTGGAAACATATTAAGTCCTTTCTCCTTTGTCAAACGAATGTACTCTTCTAACAGAGTCATGCATTTAGGAAATTAGAACAGGGTTCTGAAGTTTATAGTGATAACTATTTGAACAATTTAGTTATTTAAAGATGTCTTTTGCTGACAGCATACAGTAGTTTATGAGTACAGAGACTGAAAACAAGGTCAACTAAATCTACTCAACATATTGCTTTTGGGTGTTGCATGGAACTGAAAAATCAGCCAAGTGAGTTTGTTTATTGTGAAGTGATGCATTGAAAACTACTTCTGTGAGGTAGATGTTTCATAATTTAAGTTATCTTATGAATGTGATTTTGATTCTCAGTCCCAAGCACTTTTCATATAAGACACATAATGCTCAAAACGAATCCTAGTTATTTAACATTAGTAAGGGAGAATTGTTGGTTTATTAAACATTACTGTTTTGCCTGCAAATATTTGATAATTAAGCATGCCAATTTAGCTAGCTACATGCAGAATGTAGCACAAACAAGAAAAAGACAGCGTGCTCACTGAAACAAATGAATATAACGTATTTCACTAATGTCTTTGGAGTATTGGCTTAACATTTTTGACCAGCATTGGGAGCAAATTTTAGATATGTAAAGTAATAGCCCAATCAATGTCTGATAACATATATGTGTATAGTATATCTTAGTATCTGATTAATCCCCACACCCCTTTTTGGACATCAGTGCAAGAAAACCAGCACCCATTACCCACTTTGCACATGCCTCACCTTTTCTTTCCTTTTCTCAATACCCCCTCCACCCTATTCCTTTTCTTCTTTTACTTGCCCTCCTCACCACCACCCCCATTTATTCTTGCTGATACTGTTGGCCTGTAAAACAATTTAGTCCAGGTCTTTTATAATATGATTGAGCCATGTTTTATATATTTTTATATACTGTATGTGTACACCCTGCTCCTAAAAATGTTTCTTGAAAATCTTTGGCACTGAACACTTTACAGTGTTGCATTTTCAGTTAACTGTGTGTAATTATGCAGTTGATTAGTAAGGTATATCTATGAATATTCATAATAATGATAAATAATACTATTTTTATTTATATAGCGCAATTCCAATATCAAAGCGCTGCACATAGAAACATATCACAAATAATTTAAAAAAGTCTTACACAAATTCAGCTTCAATTTAAAATTTATCACCATTCATAAATATCAGTTACTAAAAGCTTGTTGGAAAAGATGTGCTTTCAAGTTGGTTTTAAAGCTCTCCATGGTCCTGCACTCTCTAATCTGATGAGGTAGAGAGTTCCACAGGGCTGGTGCTGCTAACATAAATGCCCGAGCCCCAGATATTTTTAGTCGCACCCTGGGAACCTCTAACAACCCCTCGTCAGTCGAGCAGACAGGATGGCCGGGGCTGTAGGGAACCAGGAGCTCTTGCAGATAACCTGGTCCCTGTCCATGCAGGGCTTTATAGGTCAGAAAACCAACCTTGAAAGTGATCTGCCACTGTATAGGCAGCCAGTGCAGAATATGCAGCACAAGAGTAATATGACTGAAGCGTGAAGACCCAGTCAACAATCGTGCTGCTGCATTCTGCACCAGCTGCAAGCAGCAGATATCAACCTCCGGAAGCCCCAGATACAGGGAGTTACAGTAGTCAAGGCGTGAGGTCACAAAGGCATGGATCAGCATGGGCAAATCATCGGATGGAACAAGGTGCATAATTCTGGTGATGTTCCTAAAATGGTAAAAGGAAAACTTGACAACTGCTGACACCTGTGCATGCAGTGTTAGCCCATTGTCAAGGACCACCTCCAGATTGCACACCCATTCAGAGGCTAGCATTTGTACACCATCAAGCCAAATCCCCAATGATAAACCTACCACCTGCCTCTCTATCCGGTGCCCCGGGTCCACTACCAACACCTCAGTCTTCCTGGAATTCAATTTCAACCAGTTAGCCTTCATCCAGTCATGGATTTCCGCCAGACAGCTGTTAATCATCGAGACCGCACTATCCTGGTCAGGTGCAAAAGACAGATAGAGCTGGGTATCATCAGCATAGCAGTGAACCCATCTGCCCATATCATCTTACAATGTCTCTGAGGGGCAGCAAATACACTGTGAACAACATGGGGGACAGCACCAAGCCCTGAGGGACCCCACATGGCAGGGAAACTGGTTCAGAGGAAAACATCCCAGATACCACCCTCTGAAACCTGCCAGCAAGGAAAGAGTGAAACCATCTGAGAACTGGACCAGCCAGGCCACAGATAGCCCTCAGGCACTCAAGCAGCACCCCATGGTCCACAGTGTCAAACGCTGAAGAGAGATCCAGAAGTACCAAGATGGAACAGCGTCTCTGGTCTCTCGCCATCAGGAGATCATTGAGCACCCGAATCAGAGTGGTCTCGATACTATATCTCTTAAAGAAGCCTGACTGGAGAGGATCGAAGATATCATGGATGGTAAGGTGGTTCTCCAGTTGCAGCGCAACCACTTTCGCAATCACCTTCCCAACAAAGGGAAGGTTAGGGATAGGTCTGTAGTTAGCACAGTTGTTCGGGTCCAAAGAAGCTTTCTTAAGAAGTAGTGTCACCACCGCCTCCTTCAGGGACCTAGGGAATTCTCCCGTGTCTAAGGAGCACCAAACAGTCTGTGCAAGGATCGGGCTGATAGACTCAATACACCCCAATAATAGGCGTGTAGGGCCCGGATCCATACTACAGCATGTTGGCCACAAATTCATGACAGTCCACATATCATCTCCCATCTCCAGCCGGTCAAAAAATATCCAGGATGACTGAGAGGAGGTGACCAAATACCGACCACCATCAACTCCCATAGAGGACGCTGAACAGATTTCGACCCTGATGCCAGCCACCTTATGTGCAAAAAATTGAGCAAACTCCTCCCACTTAACTTGTGAAAATGCTCCTCGAACCTGCAGACAGGCTGGGTTGCACAATCTGTCTATGGTTCGAAAGAGCTGAGCCGGTCGATTTTGAGCAGCAGCAATCTCACTGGACAGGAACTTTGCCTTCTTATGCGTGATTGCTGATTGATAGCATTGATAATGATCTATCAATCTAAGGTGATCGGCTTCAAGGATTGATTTCTGCCAGCAAAGTTCTAACCTTCGTCCAGCTCATCTCAATTTCCTCAAGGTTCCATCAAATGAAGGGAACCAAGGGTGGAGAGAAGAGAGAGAGAGAGAGCGAGAGAGAGCGTGGACGAACAAGGACTAGGGCAATAGAGTCGAGGGCCTCAGTGATAGCCTTATTACGGGCCAAAACTAGACTCTCTGGGTCCTCGCCTGCCCACGAAACTCCTGATAGGTCTAATACCACCAAAAGGCCTTCAGGGGTTACTCCCCTCAATAGGCGGTATCTGACCATCTCCACAGGGGCAGGCCTATGGGGGGGGCTGGAAATCGAATCTCACTGTGTAGTAATCGGACCAAATGACTGGTTTCACCACAAGTTGAAGGACTCGATCCCCAGGAGGAAGACCAGATCAAGACAGTGACCTTGCTTATGAGTAGCAGAGGTAACTATCTGTGTGACCAAACTGCGAGAGTTCATCATCGACCCAGGCATTGAAGTCACCCAGGACCATCAGCCTGGGCGACTCCAGTCCCATGTCAGTGATGAAGTCTGCTTCTTCCTGCAGGAACATTGTCTCACCCCCTGGTGGACGGTAGATAAGAATGATCCTGCAGCCCACACTTGCTACTGTGGTAAACTCAAATGATCTGGCCTCCTCAACTGGTACATCAGTAAGGCCCAATTCCGATCTAAAACAGATAGCCACCCCCCCTGCCCCTGCGGTCCATTCTGGAGCGGTGTATCACCGAAAAACCATCTGGGACCGCCACCTCCAAGATGGAGCCTGCATTGTTGGCCAGCCAGGTCTCGGTGATGCAGGCCAGGTCTGCTGTCCCAACAAGATCAGCAATAATTGCTGTCTTGTTCTTAATAGACCTGGCATTGCATAACACCACTCGAGTCGGACAGGGTTCCAGGGGCCGACCGAGTTGTCTGCCAAGAAACACTGGAGCCCTTGGGTATGGTAACTAGACATGGAGGACCACGTTTCAGCAACCATTTCACCCCAGGGTGCCTCCTGGACTGCACAACCCCGATATGGCCACCCTGCCCACCCCGAAGTCCAGGACCCATCACTTTCCCTGCCTCCTGCTAACAATACCCAACACCCTACAGCGGTTATAGACCACTGCAGGCAGAGGAGGAGGGAAAAAGGGACAGAGTTCGGAGGGATAGTAGTGCCTGACTGGGAGAGCCATAGACCAACACATCTTCCAGCAACACAAACCCGTACTTCCACACCCCGTAAAAACTACCCACACTTCCCACTTTACTGTCTAAATCAATGTTAAACACAGTTAAATAAACACTCCTCAAAATAAAATATACAATCCAAAAAAGTTGCAAAATGTAGTGTAAATATGAGATACTGACGTCCTCTTACTACTCCAATTTTTTATTGTCCAGGGTCAGTCACTCCCACTACCTCTCACGCAGTGGGAGAAATGCAGTTAATAAATACTGGAGTCCTCTCACCACTCCAGCTTTTAGAGTCTTAAATAAAACACCTCCCAGCCTCTCATGTTGTGGGGGGAAACTAGTAAAATAAAGTAAACTAAAACAGCCAGTCATGCAATCCTCAATAAAGTCAGGAGAAAAGTCAGAACCGATCCAGTAATGGGAAATGGGACCAGGGTAGTCACTTTCAGTGCCAAAGCACTCCTCAACAATTTTCAGTAACCAAAACCACAGCGTTAAATCTTGCAACAATTTTAAAAGTTCTTCAACATGTTTCGAAGCAATCCAAAGCATCGGCAATATCGCGGCAGTCTAGGGCTTATAACTCAGTCTCTGTGGAGGACCTCCCCCCCGAATAACCTAGGACTTCACAGGCTATCCTACCCCACCTCCTGCGGTCTTCAGCTACAATCCACCAGGGGACAGACCCTAAAGAGTGCCCTGTAGGAGATTTGGATGAAACCCTACTAAGACTCCGGCTCCCTGAAGCCCAGAGGGCTGCTCCCGCTTGGCCGCAGAATGCAAAGTCACCACCAACCCTGGATACATGGAGGAGGCCCCCCACACACACACACAGTACCCAGACACACCGCTACTCTGGCCTAACTCAGCATCCCATGTCCTTCAGCACTTTCTACTCAAGGCGCTGATGGTAAAAGTTCCAATTATCCTCTCCAATGCTCAAATTAATCCGTCGAAAATAAAGTATCTAGGATATTCTTTTATGCCTCCCAAAACAGGATACTCTTCTGTGCCTCCCAAAATACAGCACTCCTGGGTGTCCTGAGTAGGCTAAAGCAAAAACCAATAAATCCTAAACGAATCTTCCTTTGGGCTCACCACTAGTCATTAGTCCACTGCAATGAGAAACTCAACCGGGAGAAAAGTAATAAAACTACAAACCATCGCATATTGCACAGAGAGCCTTCATTTAACAGTGTCTCAGCAAACTGAAACATTGTCAGCAAAACTAAAAACAAGTAGGCAGTACGTACAGTAAAATACCGGAGCAGGCAACAAATACGAGGAAAGTAAAACCTAAACAGCACACAAACTCAATGCACACGAACACGGAGCTCTTACTGGCAGCTCAGCCCAGCCACCATCATGCCGCCATCCAGATGGTTAACTAGGATCTGCACCATATCACTGTGCTGTTCATTCAAACCACATCCCCTTGATGGAGGCCTACGTGTAGGGCATTATGTAGGGGTGCTTTGTGAGGCATCTCTACTGGCACTGCAATAAACCTTTATTCAGTTATTTTGGTAAGTGTGTCATCTTTCTCTTTCTTATTTGTGCTATGTGTGGACTAGAATGGCAATACTTGTGGAGGGAGGGAGTGCCCGGTTCCTTCTTTTGTTATCATCATGCACAGTGTAGCTCAGCTGGCATCCAAAGTGGGTGAATATTAGCCATTTAAAGTCTGTAAAATAGTATTTTCCACCCTGATTGACTGCTTCCATCAAAGGAAACCTTGTCTGCTTTACATCAGCTCTTGCTGTAAGAGGGAAGGCTAACCATTCACTTTCTTAGTGGGAGAGATTATCAAATACCAGTACTCCTCCTAGTCAGCAGCAGGACATGTAGTTAAACAGTAGGAGTTGAGACATTATAACATTATGTTCCTCCAAAGGGCAAGGTAAAAATAATAACAACATCTATATGTGTGTATGTATGGGTAAACAACAAGAAAAGATGTCCTGCATCAGCTATGGCCTGCAGATAGGATAAGAGTATTATAAAGAATGCAAATAGTTCATTAAAGTGATTGAGCATGTTCTGATTTTTAACTGCTTCTGCTGTGAAGAAACTCACCCTTGCAAAAACCTTCTCAGTAGGTTTTCATAATTTTAATTTGGCCCTTGTTAGGAAGGTAAGTGATTGCAGTTTTGACCTTAGGGGCCATATTGCTTATTGCTTAACCCTTCCTTCCTGGAGCTGGTCCTCCCCCGCACTGACTTATGCTATGACATATAAGGGAGAAGAGTGGGCATTTTAGGCAATGGGTGACCTTTCAGAAGCAGGTTTCCTTATGTTAATTAGCATTGGGAGGATAATTAAGGCCAACGCTTGATTAGCAATGGACTTGCTAATTAAGCACTGTCCTTGATTATGCTCCCAATGTTAATTAACAAATAATGAAATCTGCTTTGAAAGGTCTCCCCCCCTTGACTATAATGTGGCGTGCACCCTCTTACCTCTCTTTATACATGCCACAGTGTCTGTCAGGAGGGGTTGGGCCAACACTGGGAAAAAAAGGGATCAACAAGACAGCCCTTTGGGGCAAAGATATGCTCCCTTCCTTCTTAAATGGAGGGGCAAATAAAAATTATGAAAATCTGCTAGGTAGGTTTTTATAAGGGTCAGCTTCTTCACGGAAGAAGCAGTTGCAAACCATGGCAACTTGTTTCAAGTTAGAAATGGCATTTTTGACTACAGTATGAAGTCCTCTTCCAATGTCATCTGTAATGGAAAGACTAAGCATAACTGCTTACTCATTCCCTCATATTGTTTTATTTTGGAATTTATGGCTAGAAAGGGCACACTCAGTCAAAGGGTGTTTTCAGGTGCATCTAAGGAGCTTTAGCAGGAAGAAGGTTATCATGAAACAATGGCTTCTTATTTATTTTTTTTTACTTTGAGAAAATTTGTAACCAGAAAAGGCACAGTGAGCTGAAGCTTGTTTCCACCACGGATAGGGGAACAAATGGGTACAAAGTAAATAATATGGAGGATAATGGATGGGCAACAGCGGACAACAATGCTGTGTTCACTTCAAGAGGTTCATGACAACCAAGTAAACCTTGAGCTTGAAGTTCGAGAAGTTTTTGGTTGTCAAACAATCTTGAGAAGTGAACTCATTGCTGTTGTTTACTGTTGCCCATCCATTGTCTTGTATAGTGTATGGGCAACAGTAAATCAATGGTTGTCCACTTCTGAAATGTTGCGACCTGCTTTCAGACTTCCACCCCCCCAACCAAAGAATGAGCCCAACTCCATCTCCAGTCCCCTGATCTCACAGACTAAATAAAAAAAAATGTGCACATGCCAGCTGAAAGATAAATCAATAATGTGTTTTTACTTTGCCTTATTTTAATATCTGCTGATCACTTTCAGAGCCATGTCTCGCCGCCACAGCTGTTTCCCAAGGCACAGTGCTTTACAGCTGCACAAGCACAAATAGAAACATAGAAACATAGACTTTGACATCAGATAAGGACCACTTGGCCCACCCAGTCTGCCCATTTCCCTACCTATTGGATAAGCTACAGATTCTAGTTAACCAGCAGCCTATTTCCTGCAACCCCCCCACTATAATTGCCTTATGTCTGTCCCATGCATGCTTGAATTCCCCCACTGTTTTAGACCCCACAACCTCTCCAGGAAGGCGTTTCCATGTCCACCACTCTCTCCATGAAAAAAGAATTTCCTCACATTACCCCTGAGCCGTCCCACTCTAACTTTAAATTGTGCCCCTTGCTCTACACATCTCTTTTCTGAAAAATGCTACCCTCCTGGATTTTGTTGATTCCTTGAGGTACTTAAAGTTTCTATCATGTCCCCGTCCCTCCTTTCATCAAGGGTATACATATTAAGCTCTCAGTCTCTCTTCATATGGTTTCTGATGTAGACCCTGCACCATTTTAGTTGCCCTCCTCTGGACTGCTTCCATCTTGTCTATGTCCTTGCGTAGATGAGGTCTCAAAACTGCCGCATTACTCCAGATGGGTCTCACCAACTGTCTGTACAGAGGATAACCACTTCCTTTTTCTACTTGTGATGCCCTCCCTATGCATCCCAGTATCCCCTGGCTCTCCTTACTGACTTCTCACATTGCTTACCCACCTTTAGGTCATCTGATATGACTACACCCAGATCCCTTTCCATTATTGTTGTTGTTAGTACCTCCCCTGCTATTGTGTACCCTTTTCCTGGATTTTTATTTCCCAGGTGCATTACTTTGCACTTCTTTGCATTGAGTCTGAGTTGCCATATTTCTGACAATTCCTCCAAACTTGCCAAGTCCCTCCTCATCCTTTCTACCCCCCCTTGTGTATCAACTCTATTACAGATATTTGTGTTATCTGCAAAGAGGCATACCTTTCCTTCCAGACCCTCTGCAATGTCACCTATAAAGACGTTAAAGAGGACTGGACCCGGTACTGAGCCCTGAGGTACTCCACTAGTAACCCCCCTTTCTTCAGAATGTGTTCCATTCACTATTACCTTCTCTGTCCTGTTGTGCAGCCAGTTTGCTACCCAGGCTACCACCCTGGGACCCACTCCCAGGCTGGCTAACTTGATTATTAATCTTTTGTGCAGGACTGTGTCAAATGCCTTGCTAAAGTCTAGGTAGGCCATATCCACAGCCCCTCCCTGGTCTATTACTTTGGTCACCCAGTCAAAGAAATCTGTTAGATTCGTCTGACATGACCTTCCTGCTGTGAATCCATGCTGCTTTGGGTCCTGTGCCCCACTGGCCTCTAGGTACTGAACAATTCTTTCTTTCAGAAATGATTCCATAATTTTCCCCACCACTGAGGTCAAATTAACAGGTCTGTAGTTTCTTGCTTCTGCCTTGCTCCCACTTTTGTGAAGGGGAATCACATCTACCCTACTCCAGTCCTCAGGTACCACCCCATCCTCCCATGATTTGTTAAAAAGAGTGATCAGTGGTGTCACTAGATCCTCCCTTAGTTCTTTTAGGATTCTAGGGTGAATCCCATCAGGCCCCATTGCTTTGTCCACCTTGAGTTTTAGGAGTTCTTTTAGGACTCTTTCTTCTGTAAATGGACTGGCGTCAACCCACTACCTAGAGTGCTTCTATTGTTTGGTTTAGGTAACTCCTCCTCCTCTTCTTCTTTTGTGAATACTGAGCAAAAGCATTCATTCAGTATCTCTGCCTTTTCACTGTCTCCTCTGCCCACCTCCCCTCTCCTTTATTAATCTTCACTATCCCTCCCTTAACCTTTCTATGCTCCCTAATGTACCTATAAAAGGTTTTATCCCCCTTCTTAACTGAGTTGGCTATCTTTTCCTTGGTTTGGGCCTTTGCTTCTCTGACTGCCTTCCCCACTTCTTTCTGCTTTAATTGATACAGTTCTCTGTCGTGCTACTTCTGTGATTCCTTATACTTTTTGAATGCAGCCTTTTTCTCCTTAACCTTCCCTGACACCTCTTTTGAGAACCATAGTGTTTTTTTATTCTGCTTTGTTTTCTTTATTTGTTTCACACAAAGGCTTGTTGCCTCCATGCTGGCAGTTTTGATTTTTCTCCATTGTTCTTCCACCCCTCCTTTCTGGCCATTTGCTAATGCACTCCTCAGGTATTCACTCATTACAAAGTCAGTCCTTCTAAAGTCCAGTATCCTTGTCTTTGTGGCTTGTCTCCATGGTTGTGTTTATTGTAGAGCACACTGTGCAGTGGTCCTTGTTCCCAGATGTCTGCAGCTTCTAAATTTGTGATCCTCTCTCCATTTGAGAGTACCTGGTCTAATATTGCTCCCTCCGAGTGGATGCCACCACTAGCTGTCTAAGGCATGCCCCCTGTAGGGCATCGAGAATTACCCTGCTCTTGGATGTGGCTGCAGTCCATGTCATCCAGTTAACATCTGGCATATTCAGGTCCTCCATCAACAGTATCTCCCCTTTTTCAGCTATTTTGAGAATGCCCTCTATCATTTTCTTGTCCATTTCCTCCCCTTGAGATGGGGGTCTGTATACAACCCCTGTGCAGATTGTGATGCCATTCCCTGTCTCCAAGGTGACCCAGAATGCCTCTTGTCCTCCCCCTTTACTTTTTAGTTCTGTAGCTTTGATCCCTTCCCTTATGTACAGAGCTACTCCACCTCCTCTTTTACCCTCCCTGTCCCTTCTGTAGATTGTGTTCCCTGGTATGTTGACATCCCAGTCATGGTTCTCCGTGTACCTGTTTCTGTGACTGCCACAATATCCAAGTGTTCCTCTTCCATCAGGGCTACTAGCTCTGGAAGCTTGTTTCTCAGACTACGGGCATTGGTACTCATTGCCCTCCATTTAATGTTGGCTTTATCCTTTTTTACTGCATCCCTGCTCTTATTGCCCTTGTCTATTTTTCCATTTACCCCTGTCCTGCCCTCTGTCAAGCTCTGTGCCTCAGTGTTTACCTTACTATCTGCCATGTTTTGTGGGGGATGCGTCAATGGTATAAGGATAGCTTTCCACCGAATTCAACCCATAATAACATACTACCATACACTCTAAACAAATAACCGGTACAGTACAATAATAGTGAGAAATGAATAAGACAGCCATGAGATTACAGGTACAGTAACTGAGTACAAAATACAAGAATACAAAACAGAAACTCCACCCTAGAGCATAAATATTATATACAGAGGTAGGTGAGGACCATGAACTCTGGGCTTCACATAAGGTGCGGGGCAGAATTACAAGTCTAGAAGAATGGCCAGGTAGGAGACCTCAGAGACAGAAGGAGAGACATATGGAGACAGCAAAAGAGAGGAGACTAGAGGCAGGAGAAAGAGGGAAAGATTTGGTTTGACATTTAGTATTTAAAAGCTATATAGTAGGGGGAAGGTAAAGGGAAGACAATAAGTGTGTTCCAAGTTGCTGGGAGCCTGAATGAAAAGGCACCCTCCTCCTGCCCCAATATCCAGTATACTGCAATGGCCGCCTCTCCCAGGCCAACCCTCTGAGCACCCCGTTCCAGTGCTGACTCGCCCTACTAAAGGCCATTCAGGAACACTGGCAGAGCTGTAGGCAGCGACTGGCACAGACTCTCTCATACACCTTGGCTGGCCACCATCTGAATGATAGAGAGCAAGCACACATGTACTGTAGAAACAGTTCATGGGTATGTGTGCCATACCTGTATTTTGGATCTCTATTTGTAAAGGCAGCTGAATAATAAGCAAACAATTATTCCAAAATGTTTTATGAAATTAAGTAACCAGCAAGATTTTTAAACCCTGTAACTTTAAAACTAGATAACACAATGTCACAATTTGGGCAGGTTCATATACCCTTAAAAAGTGGCTGTATATGTCAACATTCGAATATCTTATATAAAGGATGGCCAAGTTATATGCAGCCAAAAATTGCATAATAGCAATACATAAAATCAAGTTTTAGTGAAAATCGTGGAATTTTGCAATAATTTTGTCGTAGTCATGTCCATAAATTTTGTCCAGCCATCCCTCTGACAAGTCACAGAGGAGGAAATAAAAGGTTGGGTAGCATGGTTATAAGTTAGCGTTTACAAGGGATTCTGTAGCAAAGGTAGCCAGAGAGTTGGAAGGGGTCCTTGATGCTAGTACAGGTATGGTGATTTGTCTACCTTCAGTACAGGTCATTTGAGAGCAATCCATAGCCAAAGCATTGCAGCAAGAGGGAGGAGCTGACTGTTGTTGCCCAGATTTCCATAAATGACATACAAAGAACATGTCCTAAGGACACAAGAAGGTCATTTATTTACAGAACTAGGGATGTTCTTAAAGTGAGAGGTATCCAGAGTATTCTTCTCCAAGATCCTTATGTTTGGACCTGTGAGGAATGACAGCATACAAGTAGACAAGCAAACTATTGCTAAGAGCCTGTTGAAAGAGGTTCTTCTTTTTCTAGCATGCTAGAAGGCTTTCTGGGGCAGGGGAGTACTGGTCAGAAGAATGTACAAGGCAGTCAGGGAGATGTAAAGTAAAGGATAGGAGAGGCAGCTAGTGTAGGAGATCACCAGTGCAAAAGTTAGATGCATGTGTTTAACAAGGCAAGCACAGCAGATCTGGGCAGCATATAGCTGCAGACCCCCAGCTGGAGCAAGGAAGCACAGAAAGGTAACAGTTCTCACTTAAATGTAGGTCACATGAGAATCATACCCAATGAAATTAACTAGCCTTAGAGATTAATGCACTTAGAAGGCCAGGACTTCATAGAGCCACTCACAGAGACCTGGTGGGGGGAAGAAAAGGACTAGGACACCAGAAGGAGGAATTTGGGCTATTCTGTAGGGATAGGTCTGAGAGTAAAAGAAGTATGTGGCTCTATTTTTAATGAAGGGCGTCAGTGTGAAAAAAAAAGGTGGATATCAAGGGGAGAGACCATTTTAACAAGTCAGTTTGGTCATTCTTGGAGAATAGAAGGGGGGGGGCCAAACATCCAGGCATGTAGACAAAATGGATGCAGTGGTGATAAGTGGTTTGTTACATTATTACTCCACAAATGGAATTGTGGTGCATTACATATTCTGCTTCGTTTGTCAGTTACTATGGTAATCTGCAGTATTTCCACTGTGAATTTAAAGCTACTAAGCCAAATGTCCCTAGTGTTGTTATTTTCCAGGACCCACTCAAATTGGGTACGCATGCCAAATGTCAGGTCTACACCTGAAGTGGCAACAAAGTTATAGGCATCCAAAGTTTCAAAAATTGACAAATAATTTTGTTGTGAAATTATGAGCCACTTTACCTTCAAAATACAAGATCTTGCCACATTTAGCAGTTTCTAAGATCATTACAAAAATATTAGGCATGCTACTTTTCATTTACTGTATTCAGCTTCAGAGGTGGCCAAGTAAAAAGCAGTGAAACATTTTTGCAAAATTTCACCCAGAAGTAAAATGCCAGACTTTGAGCCACTGTAAGTTTGAAACTACACAAGTGAATGTCATGATATGTGGCAAACCAAATCTTCATCTCAATGAACAGCTGCATTAGATTCACAAAATATTGTGACATTTTGTGAACAAATTCTGCACAGCCGTAATGCACTGTATTCTTATTTATACTTGCTTATGAAGCAGGGGAGGCAGAGATGATGAACCAATAGACCCTTCTGACCTGATATTAGGTGGCTGTTAAAATTAGTAACCCAATCAACTTTTTTGATTGGATCACAAATGTGGAGAACGGGCCACGCGGTGGATGTATTGTGCCTGTACTTTAGTAAGGCATTCAGTTCTGTTCCCCACAAAAGGCTAATAAAAGAGATGTCTGACCAGGGGTTAGGAAGCCAGCTGACAAGGTTTATAGGGAATTGGCAGGGTGACAGTGGGATGCAGAGTCTGGTCATTAATTGGGCACACTCATGGTCCAAGGAAGTTGTTAGTGCTGTACTGCAGGGATCAGTCCTGGGACATGTGCCCTTCAATATCTTCATTCATAATATTGGAGTGGAAATTCAGAATGAGGCATACCTCTGTGCAGACACTAAGGTGTGCAGCAGAGTGGTCACTGAAGAGGGAGTTTTAGAAATCAAGAGAGACCGGGAAAATTTTAGAAAAGTGGTCCAGAATATGGCAACTGAAGTTTATCACAAAGAAGTGCAAAGTAATATATGCTGGTAGAAAGAACACCAAAACAGACCACTGGATGGGGGTGTAAGGGCATTGGAGTCAGCTGAGAAGAGGGACTTGGTGTTTATCATTAGTCACAATCTTATATCTACTGCTCAGTGCAGCAAAGCATACATCAAGGCAACCTGGATGCTGGGATGTATAGTAAGGAGATTTGAGGAAGGGTTGATACTGCCAATCCTGTGCACACTACGGTTCGAGAGTCCACACCTCAAGAAAGATAGGAACCTCTTAGACACCATACAAAGGAGGACCACTAGGATGATCTAGGGGCAGTAGGGGAGGTCATACATGTAAAGTTTGGCAGAGCTTAAGATGTATACACTGGTAGTCAGGAGGGAAAGGGACTGCAAGGACTTGTTCATGAAGAACGAGTTTATAGTGATTAGAGGGCATGCGTGGAAACTAGTAGGAGAGAAATTCAAAAGGGAAGTAAAGAAATTCTTCTTCACAGAACAGGTGGTGGAAAAAGGGAATAGACATCCCAGATAGTTTGTTGAAGCAAAGACTGTGATGGGGGGTGGTGGTAAACCTGGGTGGGACAGAACTAAGGGAATAGTGGGACCCACAGGCAGAAGAGTGGAAAGGATACCTGGAGAAGCAGCTAATGATCAGCCACTGGGACTATTGGGTCTTTAAATGCAGCCTGACATTAGGCCAAGCATGGAGCTAGGCAGGGACATGGGCAGACTGGATGGATTGCTGGATATTTTTCTACTGACACATTCTGTGTATTGACACATATAGTGTTGACACAGAAATTAGTCCATGAAGGAAACGGCTGAACAACAAAGTCCCAGTATGGAACCTTGGGCTACTGCTAACTTGAGTTAGTCAAGAGATGAAGGTGCACTGTTCATACCAATTCGGGACCAGTCTGAGAGGTAGTTCCTAAACCAATTCAGTGTATTTGTAGGTCATTCCAAGAGGTAAAGCTAATGGAGTACAAGATCATGGTTCACCATATAAATACCTTTGGTTAAGTTTATGAAGATAGTGCCCATAAAGTGCTCTGAAAATGTCATCAAGGTGCAAGTCAAGAAGCATAGGAAAATATGGAGCAGTTATAAGATTCACAAGTAGCATTTTATTATTGTCAATAACAGTAAAATGAAAAATAAAATTGTTCAAGATAGCTCCTTAGAAAGGCAGTACAAACAGAGAAAACAAAGTTCTTCATCTGAGGGTTTCTTTTCATTTTCAAATCTCAGTCTCTCTCCAACAAAAAATGTTGCTGCTCTTTTTATAAGAAGTCTGTGCCTGGCAGTTCCATCCTAAGCTCATTGAGATACATGTCCTGTTTTCACACAATGTCCTGAAACTTTGTCAGTTTCTTTCCTTGAAGGTGCAACAAAATAGAACATTGTGTCCCAGAACTAATCTCCTGTTGACAGTGCTGCAAAAGAGTTTGTGGAGGTCAAACTGAATCTCAGAGTTAACCCCTGAGTTCAAAATAGCTTTTTGCAATAATTTCAACACTATAACTGTAGTACATTTTCAAACCAGAGAACCCAGTTTCACATAAAAATCCACATATATTTTTATAACCACAAATAAGCAAGGGGAAGAACAGACGAAAACAGTAAGAAAGAGCAAGTGAAGGCAGGGAGATAGTGTGTGTGTGTGTGGGGGGGGGTCGCAAGACCATAAGAGTGATCAGTTCCTAGGTCTCATAACAGATCCTTGCTTTTAACTCTTTCTGTGTAACAAACGGGACAGTGTCTTATTCATCCCTGCCACAGATAATATTACTGAAAAAGTATAAATTGAATAAACTACACTAATTGGTAGATCATCATCTTAATAATTACTGTAGTTATTTTGAAGGGGTTTAGCTGTAAAAACTGCAGTCCAGCCCATTTGCACTCTCATATTCTTAGCCAGCTGTGGTTTTATGGCCTATGGATTGCCTAGCCTCCTGCATACAGTTGTATTAGAAGGACAGTTACTGCCAAAAAGGATTTGTAAATACATTCCTTGATAATTATGGTAGAAAACTATTTAAAATCTTGCTCAAGAAATTTGAAAATGTGTGTAACTTTTCTCACGTTCCAAATAAACAACCATTGTGGGCACAGCTTTGTTTTGAACTTGAAAACCCACGTTACCTTAAGTGCTTCAGTCTTCCCAGCTGTAACACTGGGTAGAAGTCGACTCCATTGAAAACAAGATAGCAGTACTAGGATGGGAGACCTCCTGTCAACATCAGGTGCTGCAGGAAGTGGTGTTGGTAGCTCTGCAGGGTCACCCTCCTCTTAATTAAAAGCAACCATACCGAGCATGTTTTTTTGGTAGACACTGTGCTGTCGGATGTACCATGTTTTAGATGAGACAGTAAACTGAGGTCCTATTTGCCTGTTCTGGTGGTTGTTTAGGTAGACAGTAAAGATCCCGTGGCAAGTCTTGAAAAAGAGTTGGGAAATTTCCTTGGTGTTCTGTCTTGATTAACCCCCATTCACTAATCCACCAATGGATTGACATGGTTCTATAATGGTCAGTTTTCATCTATACCCCACTGCCCTGAGACAGGGCTGAAAACAGGAAGAAAAAAAAACAAGCTACTGCATTAGCATGTGGGATGAACTCAGTACAAAAAGGTCATGAAAAATGCACAATAAAAATAGAGTAATAGTAAACAGAGAACTCTTAAAGAATTATCTACAGTGAGAAACTAACTGCTATTTTGTTCTGTGTGGGCAATTCCTGAAGAAGACCTATGGTCTAAATGGAAATTCTAACTCTATTTTCTACATAGAAACATAGAATATTATGGTAGATAAGGAACACTTGGCCCACCTAGTCTGCCCATTTTCCCTACCTACTCCAACACTGCAGAGTCTACTTGATCTCTGGCTTTACCCACCCTTTCCTTACCACTAAGGTTCTCTTATGGCTATCCCATGCATTCTTGAATTCCGTTAACATTTTTGCCCCCACCACCTCTGCTGGGAGGCTGTTCCTAGTATCTACCACTCTTTCTGTGAAAAAGTACTTCCTCGCATCCCCCCTGAGTCTACACCCCTCCAGCTTCATAGCATGAGCCCTTGTTCTTGAGCATCTTTTTTCTGAATAATGCTTCCCTCTTGAACCTTATTAGTACCTGTAAAGTATTTGAAAGTCTCTATCATATCCCCTTCTCTCTCCTTTCATCCAGAGTGTACATAATGAGGTCCTCTAGTCTTGCCTCATAGGGCTTTAGATGCAGACCCTGCAATATTTTAGTTGCTCTCCTCTGGACCACCGCTACGATTTTTAACATGCATTTAATATTGTGTTTTTGTTATTAAAACAGAAAATCTTTCCTGGTCAATGAAAACTAAAGTTGTAGCCACTGACATGCCCAGATATTTCCTGGAATCTCTGTGATATTTTTCTGCCCTCTCTGCAGTATTGCAGTAAGGCCATCATTAATATTTCCTTTAGATATATTGCAAAATATCTGGACAATTTGATGGCTGCAAGTGTAAATACAATGATAGACTATACGGTTTACATTGTAAAATAGTGGAACAACAAAACCTTACTTGCATCTAAGGTGAAGTGAGCGCCAGACTCACCAGAATTTAAGGTAGTATTTGTGAGAGAATTTCCAACAAAGTCCATTTGTTAGAAATCTCACAGATCTGTGCCAGAATCTGTCAGTACTCATAAAGTATTGTTTATCCATTGCTTACCCATGATACATTTTGCAAATCTGCCATCTGGGGTCCACATGGAGAACCTAGTTAATATAAACAATTCTATGGGACATTTCTTAAGCTCTGCAAGCTACACACACACACACACACACACAGATTGTTTTGTATTTGCAATGGGGAAAAGCATAATGAGAGTTTCTTTATTCAATGAAACATGTGGCCACTGTGCTCTGCCAATTGTCATTCAACATTTCATGTGTCTAGATCATGAATTATGGGGTTCACAGATACAAAAAAGATATAGTCTGGTTAGACTTCTCTAAACCTCAACAGCCCCCCCCCCACACACACACACACATACACAAGCACATAGCTCAACCAGTTATGGGCTGATTTGGCTCAGATTTGATTAGATAAATGGGCAGACCACCCTTTGTTAAAGTTAGCACACCAACCCTGCATCCAAAGTGAGAAATGCCAGTATGAAGATCTTGAATGTTTACCCAAGAAACTGAGTATATTTTTATGTAGAGTTTCACGAACCACATGATGCCACATGAAGTGGTTCAGGCCTCGTCAGTTGATATCTTAAGAAAATCTTAACATTTATAAGGATACCTGAGGGGACCATGGCTATATCAGCTGGTAAGTGGCTGTTGGACCTGATATATCTTTAATCTTCTTCAATCAGTAGTTTTTATCTGTTTAAACCAGGGCCTGTAGTAGGAATGATTTTTGTGATTATGACAACCCAGTAATTTTGTAGTTAGATGACATAAATTTTTATTATGCTAATTCTCCATATGTTAAGTGGTAATGTGGTCTTAAGCTCTACAGACTTGACTCGGACTGCAAACAGATAGTCCCCCCCCCCCAGCTGGGAGGAAGGTCAAGAGGGCCAGCATTGGGAAGCCCTCCCTCACAACAGCTGCAACTGCAGACTTGGCTCAGACTGCACGCAGATGTCCCCCCCCAACTCAGCAGACATGCCCCCCGCCGCTGGGAAGAAGGTCGGGAGGGTCAGCATCGGGGAGCCCTTCCTCACGACAGCTGCAGGTATGGGGATTCGGAACAGCATGCGGTGTAGGCCATGGAATTTTTCTGCTGGCCACAGAGGATCCCTGCCGATGCTCCACATCGGTTCCCCACCATCCCCACCACTACCCTTGGTCGACTCGGAGTTATATTGTGGAGATCACGCGGTCATCTGAGCCTATCAGCTCACTTCTCTATATGCAGCTTATCAGCTGCAGCCGTTAGAGGCCGCTTTACCTTGTTTGCACGACTTATTGTACTTGCTTGGAAACTGTTTGTGGTGGGCGGTATCTATAGGGTAAATAGGAAACCCTGTTGTACTCTGCTCCTGGTAGGTGCAACGACAGCAGGACTAGCTGTCTCCCTATCTGCCTGCTTCTCAGTGCTCTCTGGATGCCTAGTGGGGCCTGGACAGCCCTATCTCCTGCTATTCTGGGTGGTCCATTGTAGTTTCCAATGAGGTTGAGCACAATCAATGGTGCTCCCAAGCATCGCATGAGTGTGGCTGAGTCCTCCACTTTCACTAATGTCCTCACCATTGTGCTGTTCACTGCCATGTTCCTCCGTCTTCTCATGGTGGACTGTGCTCCCCCCTTGGGATGCTCTCGGGTCTCACCAGGACTATTTGAGGAGATGGATTTTATTTTCTCAAACTTAATAGCCTCTGACAGACAGTCTCCCTTGCCCATAGGCTGCTTTAATCTGTGGAGCTTCCGGTATCCCGTCAAATTGGTCAGGCATCCTGGCTGCAGGCTGTCCATTATGGTTGTCTCCCTTCCCTTTGAGGCATCTCCTTTGGCTGACAATAGTCCTGGCAGGGGATGTAGAGTGAACTCTGGTCCTCCATACCGTGCTCTCTCCACTCCTGTGGACTGGCTGTCTGGCAAAGGGTTGAAAGTAGCTCATCTTAATATCTGCAGCCTTCTGCCAAACCTGGCTGAGCTCCTTGCCTGGGTCATCCATTACAAGCCTGACATTCTTGGGATAACTGTAACTTGGCTTAAACCCTCCATTCCTGATCTGGCCTGTGTGCTCCCTGGCTTTGACCTTATCAAACAGGAATGTCCAGGAAAAAAAGATGGGGGGCGGTATCCTTGTCTGCTACAGGAGTCAGCTCAACCTGACCTGCCTTCAGTCTGTGCAGTCTTCCTGTGAACTACTGCATGCTGTGCTGCTACATGGTAACGCAAAGAAGCTACACATTGTGTGTACCTACAATCCCCCTACGGGGGGTGTACTGGGTTTATCCTCCCTTCTTGACTCTGTTGGCTCTAGGATAAGGAATAATGAGCTTATGATACTAGGGGATCTTAATCAAAATTGGCTTGGAGATGATGTCAAGCAGTATGAGCCTCTGCTAGCAGGCTTTTTACTGTCCCAATTTATTGAGTATCCCACCAGGTGGTCACCTACTGGTGGTACTAGCTGTCTCCTGGACTGGGTCCTTTCAAATAGGCCTGAGAGGATTAGTTCTTCTGGCACCCTCCCAGACTCCATATCTGACCTTGCCCTTGGGTACTGCATATGGAAGGTCTCTGCCTCAAAGATCCCTCCTAAAATCATCCAAGTCAGGGACTTCTCCAAGTTCGACCTAGGATCTTTCCAGGAGGATCTTATGAAAACGGACTGGTTTGAAGTGATGGATGCCCAGACTGCCTCCTCTGTAGTCAATTCATTTCCTTAGTGCCTTCCGGGTGCTACAGGATAAGCATACCCCTATTGTCAGATGGAGGGTAAGGGGGGCTGCTACAAAATGGTTGCATGGGAGCCTCCTTGCTCTCATGAGGGCTAGAGACAAGTGCTGGGCCAATTTCAAGGTTTCGATGGATCAGGCCATATTTCAGAATTACAGGAGGCTCGGGAGTGAATGCAAAAAGGCGATCAGGGCAGCAAAAAGTGAATTTTGCAAACATGCCTTTCGGACTTCAGTTCAGGACCCTTGGAACTTCTGGAGGAATATTAAAAATATAGTGAGGATCCTGACATGCTTATTGATGGTGCTAGCTGTAATAATCCTCTAACCATTGCCAATGCATTCAATTCACATTTCTCTGTCCTGTCTGCCCTCACCTCTCTATTCTCCCCACTGGTTGTGATATGCCTGTCCAGACCTCTCCGCCTCATCTGGCACCTACCTCTCGTCCTCTGTTCTACTTCAAGGCTGTCACGGCACAAGAGATGCAGAGATTGCTCTCTGGTCTCTTCCCCCTTTCCTAGTGCTGGCCACTATGGTATGGAACCCAAGTTTCTCTGCCTTGCTGCTGCCTTCATTGCCTCTCCTGTGACCCATATCATCAACCTATCCTTAGCCTCTGGGGTTATCCCTGACTTATGGAAGGTGGCGAGGGTTGTCCCTGTTTTCAAACAGGGCAATCCTAGGAGTCTGGGCAACTATCGGCTGATCGCCATCCTGTCTGTTATCAGTAAGCTTCTTGAGAAAGTTGCGGCAGGGCAACTCAAGGATTATATTCAGTCTCATGAGCTACTGTCTCTCTCTCGCAGCATGGCTTTCGAAAAGGGCACAGTACAACCTCAGCCCTGGTCACTGTCACTTCTGGGATAAGGGCTGCTATGGACCTGGGCACACTCTCTGGGGCAATTTTTATTGATCTCTCTAAGGCCTTTGACCTAGTTGATCATGCACTACTTTGCACTCAGCTTAGGTCCTTGGGCCTGTCCCCTCCTGCGCTCAGTTGGTTCTCCAGTTAACTTCAGGGCAGGCAGCAACATACCAAATATAGTAAGGTGCTCTTGGACATCACCGCAGTGTCCTCAGGGGTTCCCCAGGGGTCAGTCCTTGGACCCCTGCTCTTCTCCATATTCATCAATGATCTTCCCTCTTCTGCTGCCTCCTGCAGGTCCATATTGTATGCCGACGACCTTGTTATTCTCAGTCATTCTCGGGGATATTGGGGTCATTAACCCCCAATTGAGTGAGGATTTCAGGAGTATCCAATCCTGGATGTCATCTCATAAGCTGGTCCTAAATCTTAAAAAGACCCAGGCCATGCTGTTTGGATCCCAGTCTAAGATAAAGGCCTCCTCTGTTCCTCTGTGCATCTCGGGTAGTGATGGTGCTCCCGTTCTCATCACCGACACTGTCAAATATCTTGGGGTGACACTTGACCCTCAGCTTGATTTTGGTCACCCCATCCACAATGTGTGTCGTACTGTTAACTGGAAGTTGGATTTGGAGTAAAGGGCAAAGAGTAATGTTACTTCGGCTGCTCACCTAGCACTGGTCAGAGGTGTATTTCTACCATCTCTCTGTTATGGGCTACTTTTGTTTGCCCGTACTTCCAAAGTCCACCTCACTAGGTGGACCGTTGCCTACAATAACATTTGCTGGTTTGTGCTAGCAGCCCCTCGCCTCACTCACCATTGTGATCTGTACGCTAAGCTTAACTGGCTCTCCCCATCCAACCACATGAACTTTGTGGTGGGCTGCTTTACAGGTAAGATGCTGGGCTCAGGTAACCCCCTGGATTATTGGAGTTCCTTGTACCTGCTGCCTCCTCTGTTTACTACTTAAGGTCCATGGGCCCTACTATCCTCAAGGTTCCTGCTAGGCACTCCAAAATGTGGGCAGAGATTTTGTGTCATGTGCCCCCAGATTATGGAACTTCCTTGTGGTCCAGGTCTGTTCTTCACCCTCCCAGGCATGTCTACAAACCTGCCTGTGGACACATTTGATGCTGTCCTCAGTATGTGACTGTCTTAAACCCCCCTAATTTCCTTGATTACCTGGCCACCTGCATTGTACTTGAGTATATTATATCCTGTACTTTGGCTCAGGTCCTGCAGTGGTTGCCTGCCCGCCTGGGTATGGCCCTGTGTTAAGTGTGAACATTTTATATATATCTGTATATACTACTTTGAACATTGTCATAGTGACTATGTATTGATCTTACATTTGACTGCACCACTGTTGTAACTTGAGTTATCTTCTATGTACGTTATGCTTTTTTCTGATCTCAGTGTATCTGCCCTACTTGCTTCAAGTTGTACTCTGTATGCTCTTTTAGTTCCTGTACTCTCCAGGGTCGTACCTGAAAATAGGTATATGTTTTGTCTAGTGTACTTACCTGGTTAACAATAGCTAGCTAAATAAAAAAATAAATACATTTGTTCCACTGTTGGTTCTGTGTTATAATGCAATATATACATTGTAAATTATAGCATGTCAGAAGTCTCCTTCCAAAGTTTGGCTACCTTGGGCTCTGGATTCTGCAGTTGCAGCCTGACATCCTTGTCATCACTGAATCCTGGCTTTCTATCCAGGTTGGGTATATGGACATTAACATCCCAGATTATAAAGTCCACAGACAGGTTCAGGTGACATGTGGGTGTAGCATAGCTGTGTATGTGCAGCACAGTCTCAGCTGTTATATAGTTTATCGGTCAGCTGTCTCATCCTCCCACAAATGTCTTGCATAAAGGCTCTTTCCTCCCCTTTCTCCCTTTCCATTTTTGTTACTGCCATCTAAGCCTTCTCTAAGGCCAAACCTGACCCCCTCCTTGATGTTCTGTCTTCCCTCTCCCCTCTGTCTTCTGCTGTGAGCTCCTTCTCCTTGGGGATCTAAACATCAGTTTGCTCTCCCATTCATCCAAATCTAACCCCAAGAAAGTTAAATCCTAGAATCTCACACAACATACCACTGAACCTACCTGCCTCAACCCTCACTCCACAGATCACTCTCTTATTGTCTGGGTCCTCTCCTCTCACCCCCACCACATTCTTGTAGCTGATGCCCTACAGAAGCTTTCAGTAATCACCTGGTGGCCTCCTGTGTCTGGAAATCTGCCATCCTAGTCTCCCCACCCCAGAAGTATATCAGGGCCTGGTCATTCAGATTCTCTGACCTTTCCTCCCTCCTGGTTGAGCTTCACCACGCTAACAGGTCTCCACCCTGCATAGCCACTAATATAGATAATACACTTTCCCTTTTCCAGTCCCAGTCCATAGAAACCTAGGACACCTCTGCCTTACCCTAGGAGGTCTCGTGTTTGTGGGTCCCACCATCCTTAGATCTCTTCAAAGCTCAACAATCAATTTAAAGCACACTGTCAACCCTTTTTGCATCATATTAATCCTGGTTAAAACCCCACATTTTGATTGCTTCCCTTCTGTAAAATTTGTTGATGTTGTGTGTTGTTTTATCTGCCTCTTTTCTCTTGTTCTTAGTAGAACTGGGATGCATGATAACCGTGTAGTTATATCCAACCTTGTTTTATTTCAAATCCTTGATCTACTTTTACTGCATACTTCCTGCGCATTAGGAACTTCCCCAAAAAGTGCACCCACTCATGATGCAATAGTATCCACTCCTTCCATTGCAGCATGAGTGACTACACTATGCCGATGGTGTTCTCAATTGAAAAGATGCAGTGGAAGATGATCAAGGACTATAAACAAACACCTTTTTTGTATGGTAACACCAGTATGGTGGCTAGTCTGTTTTTCACTTTTAGAAAGAAAAAAGGAATCAGAATCAAACTACCAGCTACATTAACAAGCTCTACAGAAAGTGACCAGTCACAATGTGTGTTTTTTTTAACATAGCGACACTTTGAGGCATAAGGGCGTTGACGGTGTTCCTTTAAAGTACATAACTTTGTCTGATATCTTCACAAAGCTCACTGGATGACTTGTTGAAATATGTAAAAATGCTGAAATGACAGAAAAAAGGCCACCAGGCATGCTGAGGTAAATTATAGACCTTCAGAATAATCTTAATAGCCCACAGAAATTCTGGAGAATACTGTAATTCACTCCTTTTTAGACCCCTCAACCCAGTCATCCCCCAAATCAGGAGACTGGCTTACCTCTACCGCCCCCCCCATGGTTGTAGCAGCTTTTATTTGTTTTACCTTCTGTAATCTCTCACTTATCCCCCTTTTCTTCTTTCAGCTGCAACATAGAGGATTGTGTATGCGCAAGCATACACAACAAGGCAGTTGCGATCGAGAGGTTTCCGTGGTAACCTGAGACCTCGAGATGCTTGAGAGGTCCGCTACCACTGAAACCTCAAGATCAAAACTGCCTTTGTTTGTGTATGGTTGCTCATACACAATCTTTTATAGTGTATGGGCAACCATAAATACACACTGTGAACACTGGGGAAAAAGCTTACTTCTGTGTCTGCCGCCAAAGTGCCGCCTCGTGTTGCCGTGGCCAGCTTATTGGCGATAGCGCCGAATGGATCTTGAGCAGTTGCACTGGTGATCGACTGGGTGCAGCACAACAAGATCGTGATGCACCGAGGAGGATTAACAACGCTGTTCCAGGCATGGATTTCCATGCGGAACAGCGTTCCACCATACACTATAAAACTTTTCTCCCTCTCACCTGTTGCTACACCACCTCCTCTTGCTCTCTTTGCCATTCTTTTTCCTCCATTTCCTTCTCCCTTATCTCCCCTGTGGCAGATCTCACTGCTCTGCACTTCCTCAATCCTCCAAAAGGTCATAGCCTTGATGGGTTAGTCTCTAAGCATCTGTATCTCTGCACCCACTTTTGCTGTTCCTTTTGCTACCCTCTTCAGTCTTTCATTCCAGTTTGGGACAGTCCTTCTACCTTTGCCAAGGTGCAGGAGAATCTCATCCTCTCTCAGCTCTACTACTTTCTTGATGCCTCCTTACTCTCTCTTTTCAGTTTGGCTTCTGCAAATCCCATTCCACCATCTAGTTCCTCTTTTTGTGTCACTGATACCATTTTGAAAGGAGGGACCAGGGCCAAATCATGCAGCTATCTTCATCGACCTTACTAAGGCCTTCAATACTGTGGTCTATGCCAACCTCCTGAATATGCTTGGGGGAAGCAAGGCAGTCTGACCTTATGTTTAGCTGGTTCTGCTCCTGCCTTGCTGACATGCACCAGAGCATCATTCTGAGCCTTATACTTTCTTCTGTTTTCTTGATTGCTATACCCTTAGTCTGTGTCTCCTCACATATTCATATGTATGCAGATGATACTGTACTGTTTCCATCTGGAGCCTCAGTCACTGAGCCATAAACATTGCTGTAATGTGACTGATAATGTCCAGCATTGGTTCCATTCAAACTGTGATAGTGCCTAACATCGGTTCCATTCAAACTCCTGTAGCTCTCACTTAGGACCAAAAATACTGTTTGTATGACATTTTGTGTATGCAGAGGCCAACTCTGCTTCAAACAAAATCAGTATTCTTGACTCCTGTCCATAACTTGCATCCCACTTTATTATCCCTTAGTCTGTGGCTGGAAAAAAACCTTGATTTCTTCCCCTATATTGATGCTGTACACATCAATATTGAACAGAAAATTGGAGCGCTGTATAGCAATAAACTTTTCTCCCTCTCTCAGTCTGCCACAGTTGCATAAAAGAAGTTTGGGGCAGCAGCGCCAAAAATGAGTTTGATGCAGTGCTTGACGCAAACCCTGTGTCACCCTTTGAAAATCGAGCCCAGTGGGGGCAGTCTGCTATCCCTGACTATCTCCAAGACCTCAGGAAAAGAATCCCTTTCCTAATATGTTTCTCCTCTGTCCCCTCCCTCAAGCCTTTTCTAAATTCTTATTTCACCCCCTCCTGATCTTAAAGCTAGTTTTCTTTCACTCCTGCTACCCCTCTCTTCCCTCCCCAACTCCCTTCACGCCTCTTCCTCACCCCCTTCCCCTTTTGATTTTCTCATATCTTTTGCTCTCTCTTTTGCAACTTCACCCCCCTCTATTTCCATCTTTCTACCAACATACTTTCCCCTTTCAACTGTAGCTGGCAGTGCCATTGTCCCTTTAAACTGATCTTTTTTATATTGATATTTGGTGGATTTTTTTTCAGCAATCACAGCATTTCATGTCAGCAACTGCTCCTATAGGCAGTTCTATTTTAGCACTTACTTTGAACTACCAACTTTTTTATATAGATCCTGAACTTCAGAACTACCATGAACTATATATTATGGTTTTAGCTATGTGATTATGTATATTATATGTATTCTGCTGTTATGTATTATTGTACTTCTCTATAGACCTTTTTATTTGAACAAGCTTTTCCCCAGCTAGTTAATCTTAGATCCACTTGGTGTCTGTTTTATTTGATCGTATTTTAAAATGCTAAGCGATGATGTAGCCCGTTTTGCATTTTCTGACTTGATTCATGTAATGCACCCAGAACCTTCGGTATAGGGTGCTTTATAAATAAAGATTGCCTTGCATTCTTATTATGCATTTTGTATTTCACTCCTCTTTTGTTACCCTTCCCCAGTTTGCACCTGAGAATGAACCATGACTCAGTATGCCTGTACACATCACCAAATGTTCAGTAAAATAAATATCTGTCATATACCTTGTTATTAGAATTCTAAAGTAGTTAATCCATTTGGAGGTCCTTGTCACACCTGCAGCAGCTATATCCTTCTGAATGCAATGGTATTTCAAAGGCAATATTTTAGATTTACTGTTAATAACTCGGTGGCTTAAGAAAGCTATGAATTTGACACCCAGCACCAGCACTGCTGGAACTGACTTTATGGGGTTTTCTAAATGTGGCGTATATCACCGGTACATAGAGAGATATGATATATGTTCCTGGTCCTTAACTCTGCCACCCTGTGTTTGTTATTATGCATTAATCTCAATGATGAGGGGTCCAGGATGCACAGTAAATTGAAAAGTAGGAGAGAGGAAGATGCTCCTGCCTGGTTCCTCTTTGTAGGGGATGGAGACAACCTGCCAATATTCCTGATCATAGTAACTAGGGTTCAAACTTCTACATATGCCATGGAAGTCATGGATGCCATGACAGAACCTCATCTGGTCAGGCAGTGAACTGCATGGTGTGTGGCCCAAGTTTGCTAAATAGCCATCATTGGGTGGCATATGGTGTTTTCTCCAACAGTAAGTAAGGTTTCAGGAAAAGCAGGACAGCAAGCAGCAAGGGTCTGTGGTAGGACGTTCATGCCAGACAAACCTGATAATCTTTGACTGGGTCACCAGGGCAGTGGTCAGAAAGCATGTGATCAGTGTGCCTTATTTTGACTTCAGTAAAGCCATTGAGCTGGTTCTGCATAAGAGGCTATTAAAAAGTTGGAGGATTTTGAAAGAGGGGAAGGGCTAATAAGGTGGATATGGAACTGGTTTTGTGGAAGGAAACAGAGTGTAGTAATATACGGGATTAAATCAAGGCCAGGGAGATTGCAGTTTGAGTGCCGCAAGGGTCAGCCATGATTCCTGTCTTGTTTGACATGTTCATCGGTGACACTAAATAGGGTATCCAGAACAAGATGTGTCTCACTAAGAATGACAAAAACTGTGGCAGGGTGGACAGTAAAGAGGGTGCTGGGGAACTGAAGGATCTGTAAAAACTGGAAAGGTGGTCCAAGCTATGTCAGTTAAGGTTCAGTGTCAAAGAGTGTAAATTGATGCACGGGTAAGAAAAGCTCACACAGAGTAATGGATGCATGGGGTACAGTTAGCACCAACAGGACCTTAAGAAGGCTCTTTCTAGCTCTGAACCCTGCTTCTGTAGTCTGACCTCCAACTCCTGTGCGGGTTCCTCCTAGCTGTCTATCAGCACCTACCTCTACTACTCTCTAGTTCTGCCTGGGAAATCCTGCTATCCCCCAGGCACTTACCCACTAGATGTTGATTTAAAGACTATTAATTAATTACACTTGTATCCTGTATTGGTTACTACATATCATTTCCTGTAAATGTACTGACTTTGCTGAAGATTGTGTATAGTTGTACTGTGACTGATCTCTAGACTGCTTCTGTACCTGTTTCTTTATTCACCTGATTTTTCCTTGTATTTTACTGTTTGACTACTTGCCCTCTGTTGTAACCTCCTGGGTTGTACCTGAAAATAGGCAGCCATGCTGTCTAGTGTGCCTACCCAGTCAACAAAAATGAAATAAATACATAAAACAGTAGAAGAGAGAGACCTAGGGAGTCATAATCCATGACATTTTCAGAACTACATGCTTATAGCAAGGTGACCAGGATATTGGGGGTTACAGAAAGATGTTTCGATAGTGGGAGGAGAGAGATGATACTTACCCTGTTTGGTTCCCTGCTGAGGTCCCACCTGGAGTGCTGTGCTCAATTTTGGAGCCTGTACCTGAGGAAAGACTGCCACAGGCTGCAGTTGAGGGCTACCAGAATGATCCGGGGCAACAGAGCAGGACATACGAGGAAAGGCTAGCAGACCTGACCATGTACATGCTGGAGGACAGAAGGGAGAGGGAGATATGATTGAGGTGTGCAAGTTCCTAAGAGGGATAAACAAAGCTGACAGTTATGGTCCTGTTCCCTAGGAATAGAAGTGTGGTGGCAAAAGGGCATGGGTGAAGTCTAGCTGGGGTGAAGTTTAACAGGAACGTTAGGAAGTTCTTCTTCATTGAGATGGTGGTGGAAAAATGAATAGACTTCCATCAGAGGTGGTGAAGATGGGGATTATAAATGGTTTCAAGACTGGGCAGGACAGATTCAGGGGTTTATTGGCACTGGAAGGTGAGGTAAGTAGGACGGAAGACAGTAGAGAGGGGACAGCTGGGGAAACCGAGGGGCTGATTAAAAAGTTAAATCCTATTTGACAGTAGGTTATGGGGTAACAAGTAGGAATTCTGAGCACACTGGATAGACTTTGAGTCTTTTTTTGCTGTCATTGTCTTTCTGTTTCTAAAATTGGCTCACCCAGTATAATAAAAATACAACAGTACAGTATTTATTGTTCATAGGTGTTCTGTGTTTCCTATCTACTTTTCATGGTAAGACCACTTTTTCAGATTATGTCTATGCTTGTGTTAGCCCAGTCTGCTTTGTATCAGGTCTATTGGTTGTACTCTCCTGGATCATGCCTGAAAATAGGTAAATGTATACCTAGTGCGCCCTGCCTGGTTAACAAAAACTAAGTATATATATAGGACTGTTTGCATCTCACCTGTGTTTTTGGTTCTGTCTGGCTCTCTGTTTGGACTGTATCTGCCTGTCCCTGCTTTCTTGAGCACATCAGAAGCTATTTATGCATTTTGTGAGTGACAAAGTCAATGATCCTATCATTGCTTTTTGTTGGACTGAGGAGAAACAGGGAGAGTCCCGTGAGGCGGTGGGCTTGTAGACCTAATCCTCAGCTCACTAGAGTGCCTGAACTCACCCCCTAAGCCAATCCAAGATTTATGGGACTAGACACCAAACCTGAACCCACCAAAGTGGTCTACCTAGCAGATTGCTCTGGATGTTGATCTATTGCCCTCAGGGATGGGACTGGTGGTGGGACCACAGATTGGTCAACCAGCCATGTGCCATTGATAAGCTGAAAAGGCCCAATAGGGTTGGAATCCAGTGGATCAACACACTGATTTGCACAACTAATTTGCATCTCCCGAGTGTCCTCTTCATAAGCAATACTTTGTACCTTAATTAGAATTAATTCTAAAGCATACTAAGGATAAAAGGTGTTTTCTGTCAGGCAGTCAGCAACCCTCAACCAATAACCCCTGAAATAGAGCACTGGGCAGTGTATGTTCCTACCATAACATGTTTCATTCCTTTCCAGGATACAGAAATCAACTTCATAGGGGTGCATTTATCGGTTCCAGAACCCAACAAGGCAGGGGGCCCGTGCACTGAAAGTACTTTAGGGTTGCAAAATGCAAAGGCAGTGTTTTCACAAGAAGTTTTGCAGCCCAGTCTTTGTCCTCAACCCCTTTGGGGTCAACTCCAAAGATTTTACAACAGATGGGTCCAGATCACATCACAGGAAATCCATCTGTCCAGAACCCAGAAAACTCAAACTGTCCACAGATGCCTGCAGATACTGGACTGATGATGGTCACCATAGAAATTTTTTCCTGGGTCACGGTACATATGAGACCTCTTCAGGTCCACCTTCTGTCTCACTGGTCCCTAGTCACAGAGTAGTACCAGACCCCAGTGGGTGTTTTGCAACTGGTATGCAAGTCACTGGAATAGTAGGAGGTGCCACAAAACCTGACAGGCTCACCTCTGTGGAAATTATTCTGTCAACCGATATCAGCCTCATGGGTTGGGGATGCAGTGCTGAATCAGTTTCCAGTACCAGGGTTGTAGTCTGTGGGGAACAGAATCTGCAGATAAATATTCTGATAACATGTAGGGGTATATAAATACCTTTTTCCAAATATTCAGCAGTCAATTATTTGCAACAAGGTATTCAGTATCTGGGTGAATAGCTTAGAAAGTTCCCAGCACCCTCCTCCTGCAACCCAAATCCTATGAAATACAACCCCTCATGCCCCCACCTTCTGTCAGAAGCCCATTTGCACTCTCCTCTCCCCAGTACACACAGTTAGATAAATTTATGTATACCTTTGGAAAGAAATCTCATGATAAGTGACCGACACAACCCACCCTCCTCCATGGCAGGCTGTCATCTTTCTTACTGTAAATAATGCTCATTTGTACTTCAATAATTAATTCTTATGTACCTCCGCCCCCCCATCTTGGTAACACCCTACTACCACCCTCTTCCTCCCATCCAGCGCATAATTCTCAGTATAAGATTTGCGACCATCACAACCCCATTCTACTCTATGACCAGTCGTCATCTCATGAATGAAAGTGCTTGTGCGCTCTGTAATAGTAAAACCAGCTGTGATCAGTCCTGTGACTTCTAGAAGACGCTTTCTTTGGGTCCCATGCAAATTTAAACAGGTTATTTAAAGCAGTCAGTAGAACCAGGCTGGTTTATAGATCCCTCGTCCTGCCATGGGATCTCAGTGAGGTTTTTACTATGTTTTGTGAGTCTCTTTTTTGAGCCACTATTACAGGTCTCAGAAAACATCCTCTCTATCAACACCAGCTTCCTAGCAGCTGTCTGTTCTACCAGAAAGATTGGAGAGTTCCAGGCACTCACTTGAGAAGACCCCTACCTTCTTTTTATCAGGAGTAGTTTGTTCTTCACACTGTTTTGTTTTTCTTTCCTTCTGAAGGTCCATACTATCTTTCATGTTAACAAAGAGGTAGGAGGTTAAAGAACCACTGATGCCTCTGGTAAATCTTTGGAAAACAAAATATTTGGACAGTCAGGTGGCCTCCAGCAGACCAGACTTTGTACCATAGATGTACTAAACACATAAGGGTGGGGCTTGTTGGACCCGGCTAATCCATGTAGAGTGTACTCTTAAGAGGTTATTAACCCATAATTAATGGATTGTTGCATAGACCTCCCTGACCTTACCCCCCATAGCTCAACGATACGCTACACAGATAGATTGCTCTCCAATTCATAGAGTATAGTTCTTGTATAAGTTTCTACCTCTAGATAATATACTGGGCTAAAGAGTAATTGAATGTCAACTATGACTATATAAGAATTTAATCATCATATGTACCTTGGTTCCTAATAATCTGTAACTTATTCTGAGATACTGCATCTGCTACCTGATGAAAATAAGTGAATAAAATGTCAGTTTCAAACAAAAAATATTTGGACAGCACCCTGTTTATATTTCATATATGTTCTACATTTCACAGTCCATTGTTTTTGTTTGCTAAGCATATTTGCTTATAAAGAGGACTTCTGTCCCTTAGACTTCATCTGTACTGACTGCTATTTCTCAATCTGAAGTCATAATCCTTTTTGCTTGTTATATCACAGTCACATCCCTGGCTGTATGTTGTGATGTCACAAAGAGAGGATTATGGCTTCAAGCTGGGAATCAACAGTATGAGCAGATGGACTCTAAATTGAAAGGGACCAGTTTTCATGAAAACATACCAAATAATAAAGGACAAGGAATGATTACTACTAAAAAATATTTGAATTATAATATGTAGTTTGTTCAAATATATTTCTCAAAGTTTTTTTTAGAGATGTCACTAGCTCGTTAAGCTATTTTCTTTCTGTCCAAAACCATCCAGTAATAAGAAGAAACAGCTTTTCAAGTTAGATGCTCTCAGGGCAGTAAAATGTACCTTATGCAAACAGTCTTTTCGGCAGTCTGCTAGTCTGGCTGTATAATGGCACTGCAACCAAAGGTCAGAGGGCTTCCAGATTTAGATTGGTAAGAACTTGTATAACAAAGGCTTATGTGGCTACAAACCTGAAACCAGCATTATTAATTAGGGCATATTCGACCACTGTTCTGGCAGCATCCTGGGCAGAATGAGTAGAAATCACAGTGTCTGAACTGTGCAAAAGTGCACTTGGTCTGTATTGCATACATTCACAAAACATTGCAGAATGGGCAACCAGAGTTCTACTGATGCAGCCTTTGGGTGACAGCAGTTAAGTAATGATATTTGTAGAACATTCTACTTCTTCCACTGAAGTTGCTGGTACTGCTTATACATCTCATTAGGTTTTTGCCAAGGCAAAGCATATTTGATTTGTTTGGTGCCCTTTCCACAAGGCTCAGCGGGCTTTACAACAGTGAAGATAAAGCAATAAATAACTGAACTGTATGGACAATAAATGAACAAAAGCACATATTGATTAAAAACAAATCTGTTCTGGGTAGGCCTGTGGAAATAGAAAGGTTTTTAAAAGCCTCCACAGTTCAAGCTGGATGCATCACCTTGGAAAAGCATTCCTGAGCAAAGTGTCTGCAACTCCAACGGCCCTGTCTCCTGATTGCTTCATATCAGAGCAGTTCACCTGAAGCAGGCTAGTGTCTGTGGAGTGGAGGGGGTGGGTAGGTGTGTCAGACAGCTAGAGGTCTTTCAGGTAGCTTTGGCCCAGACCATGTAGGGCCTTGAATGTTAACAAGCAAATCTTGAAGATGACAGACTGCAGATTGGCAGTCAGTGAAGACTGTGCAACACTGAAGAGATGTGGTCCCTCTAAGAGTTTCCCGACACCAGCCAGGCCACTGTGTTTTGGCCCAGCTGCAGACAGTGCATCAAACCTCCAGATAGCCCTAAGTAAACAGGATTGCAGTATTCCATTCTGGAGCTGACAAAGAAATGGACTATTGTCTCCAGGTCAGCTGACTGAAGATAAGGCTTGATCTGGGCAGTATTAATCAGATGGTTAAAACCGCTTTGGTCTACGGCTAACACCTGCTGTTCTGAAGTCAGCCTGCAGTCCAAAAAGACCCCCACATATTTCAGTACATCCACATTAATAATCCAGTAACAGTTAGGAATAACACTGAAAGAAGAAATTACATCATACATAAAGAAGCGTATTTTTCTTCTAGTTCCAGTATTGTCACTAGGACCCACCAGAGAGTTGTTTTCCTCTCTAGGAGAATTTTCTTCTAGCTTGGGATTTCTGATTGGACAGAAATGGTTATGTCAACAGTAATGTTATTTGCCTAAGGTGCAAGTTTGAGTTATGCTATTTTTGAGTTCATACAAATGTTTCTTGTATACGGTTATGTTTAGTTAACTGCTATTTGTAGAATTAAATGCCTGGGAATTAATTTATGATGAGAACACCTGAAGCTGGCTCAGAAGATACAAGGAGACACAGAGAGAGGAGGATAGGGAGGTGTATCAGGAGAAACAGAGGGAAGCAGGGAGAGCAGTAAGGAGTGCATAGGTGCAAACCGAAGAGAGAATAGAAAGGCAGTAGTATGTAAATGAAAAAAGGAAGACCAGGTTTGGGATTGCAGGGTTAAAAAGGGAAGGGGGACTGTGCAGAGGGAGAAAAGGAAAAGGCAGACATCTTGAACAAATACTTCTGTTCAGTGTTCACAGAGGAAAGAGATGGAGAGGGGCCACACAAATGTAACAGAAGCATTGGAGGGAGGGAGGGAGGCGGACACTAGTCCATTTTCAAAAGCAGAGGGTCCTGAGGAGACTCTCAAAACGGAACGTGGACAAACCAGTGGGGCCAGAAGGGGTCCACCCAAGGGTATTGAGGGAGCTCAGGGAGGTACTGGCTGCACATCTGATGGTCCTGTTTAAAGCAGCAGTGCAAATAATATGACCCTGTGTTTTTCTCACCACAAAAGATTCCAGACATCTTCCAGTTTTATTTGTTGATAAAATCTTTTAGTTCTACGAAAAGTTGAGCATTTTATAAATGGTTTAATATTGGGGTTTTTTTTCAAGAAAAAAAGATTGCCACCACATTTGGCTTAGAAATACCACTGTAAACCTGGTAAGGGTTAGGATATAGAAAATAATAATAAAAAAAAAAACTTATGGTGTGCAGCATTGGAGGTACTGAAAAAATTAATTTGAAAGGGATGGTAACTTTTTATTAATAGTAGCTGAAACTAGCTTTTTGGAAAACATTTTCCACTACACTGCTGCTTTAACAGCTTATTGGAAACAGGAGTGGATAGAGATCGCTGTCAACCAGATTTTGATAATCCCAATTTCCAAATTGTTGGCAAGCCTATGAGACCGCATTACTGGTTAGACTTTCATGTGCTCGCCATACAGGATTTCGTAGAGGGAAAATCTTTTCTCCCCTTTTGCTGTTTTCAGCAGGCATATCAATTATCGGACTGAGATAGGTTTAAATTCCTACAGTCATGCCATTGTATTTTAGGTTCCCTAGGTCTTCCACCATGGTCCGTAACAGCAGACGAGACTCTCCAGTGATTAATTTTGTTGGTGAGGCTCCCACACCAGTTTCACAATTATATTCTACTTTACATGATTTCTATGTTTCTATGGGTTAAACATGGGAGGTGGAATAAGGGCAGATTGGATGGGCGTAGGGGTCCTTTTCTGCTGACAGATTTCTATGTTTCTACAAATATGGGATTCAGGAATGAAAAATGTTAGCTGCCTATACTGGGAATCAACCAGGCACGTTCTCATGAATTCCGCAACCTGACACTGGGAACTCCAAGGAGGCAACCCTCAGCAGAATGGAGCACCTAGGACATTCGGGAGGGAACAAGGAGATCTTTCAGATAAACTGTCCCCCTTTTGTGCAGGGTCTTGTAGGTCAGGAGCCCTACCTTAAAGACAATCCTCCATCTGACTGGCAGCCAGTGCAGTTCACGGAGGACTGGGGCGATATGGTCACTCTTTTTCACACCCGTCAGCAACCTTGTCGCCGCATTCTGCACCAGCTGCAGCTGGCATAGGTTGCCTCCAGATAACCCTAGGTACAGGGCATTACAGTAGTTGAGCCTGGACACAACGAAATCATGCACCAGCATGGTCAGATCCTCAGGCGGGATCAAGGCTCATTTCTGAGCAATATTCCTAAGATGGTAAAATCCACTTTTAACAATGGCTTACACCTGAGCATCAAGTGTCAGGCCATCATCCAGGATCAAGCCCAGATCCTTCACCCATCTGGATGGAACAAGGGGAACCACCCCCTGCCCCTCCAACACGATGACCTGGATCCACCACCAGACCAGTATCTCAGTCTTGTCTGGGTTAATTTTAAGCCAGTTTTGAGTCATCCAAGTCTGAATTTCCTCTAGACAGCTGTTGAATACAGAGGCTGCCATCTGGATATTGGGTGCGCAAGACTGGTATAGCTGGGTATCATCAGCGTAGCTGTGAAAACCCAGCCTATACCGCCTGATAATGTCTTCCAACAGCAGCATATACACTGTAAACAATAAGGATGACAAGACTGAACCCTGCAGAATCCCACAGCTCAGAGGCTTCAGGCTAGATGGTGCCAACCCCATCGTTACCCTTTGCACTCTGTCAGGTATGACCTGAAACAGTTGATGACATTACCGGACAGGTCACACCAGAACCACAGGCGGTCGAGTAGCAACTCATGATCCACAGTGTCAAATGCCTCTGTGACGTCCAGGAGAACTAGGATGGTATGCTGTCTCCTGCCCCTTGCCATCAGAAGATCATTAAGCACCCTCACCAGGACAGTCTCCGTACTATGCCCAATGTGTGCCAAGATTCAAATCTTCTGCTGGGAGATCCAGGGATATCTTGATCCCCTTCTGGGCCTACAGGATGCATTTACTCCTGAGATATGTATTTTGGGAATTCATCATGACCATATCTCTGGACCCAGAAGGCGCTATAGAGCTTGATTATCAGCGATAGCCAAACTAGTTATCTTACATCACTGATTAGAAGCTTATGCCCCAATAAAGGAGGAATGGCACAGGGAGATTCTCCTTGCTTTAAACATTGAAAATTGATAGCAAATATGACAGGTCATTACTCAACCTTCCAAAAAAGTTGGGAGCCTCTCTATGCTCAGTTGTCTATCAAGTGAAAGGATAATCAGATTACTGGGTTCTGAGGATGGTTTCTTGAGTGTGAATATGACATAGCATGTATAGGTAGCATGTTGAGATGGAGGTGCTTTATGGTTTAGTTAGCTAGATACGTTCAAGTCTTGGGTGAGCCTGTCCTAAAAGTGAGCTAACCACTTTTGAAATCCCTGCCTAGAGATGCCGTCCTGGCCAGGGAGGGGGAAGGGGTATGGGTCATGTTGGGTGTGATGTGTTGTTCTTTTTTTTTCACTTTTTTCTTTGTCCTTGAACCATGAATTACTGTTTTGTTATGTGTTCTTGTTCCTGTGTATGGCATAAAATTCTTAATAAAGTGCATTAAATAAAAAAGGAAACATGAGTGGTCTCAGTGAACTGGAGGAGGGCAGATGACTTCAGTGATGGGAAAGTTAGTGGAATCACTGCTGAAAGAACGGATTGAGGAATATCTTGAATCCAGTGGGTTACAAGACCTGAGTCAACATGGATTCACGGGGGGGAGGGGGTGTCATGTCAAATGAATCTGATAGAGTTCTTGGGAATGAGACCATGGTGAAGCAGTGGATGTAGTCTATCTAGATTTCAGTAAGGCATTCAACACTGTTCCACATAGGAGACTAGTAAGGAAGCTGTGTAGCTAGAGTGGGTCCAAAGGTGGTAGACTGAGTAAGAATTTCATTAAGGGATAGGCGGCAGAGGGTGGTGGTAAACAGAGTTCACTTAAAGGAAGAGATGGTGACCAGCGGGGTGCCTCAGGGATCAGTGCTGGGGCCAGTCCTCTTAAATGTCTTTATAAGTGACATTGCAGAGGAGCTAGAAAGGAAGGTTTGCCTCTTTGTGGATGACACCAAACTTTGCAATAGGGTGGACTCTCCAAGGGGGTGGAAAGTATGGGCAGTGACTTGAGAAAATCCGAGGAGTGGCCAAGGGTATGGCAGCTGGGTTTTAATATGAAAAAGTGCAAAATAATGCACTTGGGGCACAGAAATCCAGGGATGATCATATTGGATGACCTAAAGGTGGCCAGGCAGTGTGACAAAGAAGTTGGGGGGGGTGAGTGGGATGTGAGGGTGCATAAGGAGGGGCATCACCAGTAGAAGGAGAAAGGTGGTGTTGCCCCTGTGTAGATTGCTGGTAAGATCATACCTAGAGTACTATGTCCTCTTTCTGGAGAACACATCTCAGAAAGGACATAGACAGAGCGGAGGCAGTCCAGAGGAGGGCAGCTAAAATGGTGTACGGTCTACATCAGAAGCCCTGTGAGGAGAGATTAAAGGACCTAAATATGTACGCCCTTGAAGAGTGGAGAGAGAGAGGAGATATGATAGACCTTTAAATACCTCACGGGGTAAATAAGGTACCAGAAGGAAGTACTTTTTTTCAGAAAAAATGTGTTCGAGAACAAGGGGATATGTTATGATGCTAGAGTGGGGTAGATTCAGGAGAGATGTGAAGAAGTACTTATTCACAGAAAGAGTGGTGGATCCCTGGAACAGCCTTCCAGCAGGGGTAGTTGGGGTGAAAACAGTGGTGGAGTTCAAGAATACATAGGATAGGCATAAGGGGCTCTTAGGGGAATGGAAAGGGGGAGGGAGAATGAGCTGGTGATCAAGCAGGAACTGTAGTGACACTGTAGGTAGGGGAAAATGGGTAGACTAGGTAGGCCAAGCAATCCTTATCTGCCAACAAATTCTATGTTTCCATGTTTCTACGAGTTTGTTGAATTTAAACAGTCTTTAAAACAAACAGTCAAAGTGACAGTTATTGGCTTCACCTTAAGGTTGGAACCCTTTTTTATGACTTTAAGAAAATGTGAATATTAGTCAGTCTGCTATATCGGTCCTAAACTGTGGGGCAATGATACAACTGGTTGGGTCAAGCTCGTAACCAACTGTAACTGCCTGGTAGAATGTTGGGCAGACTAAGTTCCATGGGGGTGGAACAGCTGTGCGACTGTGTCAGTGTCCCTAGTAGGATGACCTAATTTCCTAGCAGCTTTGAATAATACAGAGAAACTGTTGAAACTAAAAGAAAGAGAAATTACAGCAAGTCTGATTGAAATTCTACTTTTTTTGCCCCACTATGGCCCACCTTGCTGGTAACTTTAAATGAATTTGCAGGGATTGCTTTGGACGTGCCATTGGCTCTCCTGCCCCAGCTCACCCTGCTCCAGGCTTATAGTGCTTTGTACTGGTGTTAACTAGGGCATATAGTGTTCACTCTGGTCATGGCTCTTACTCCAGCCTGCCATACCACTGGCTGATGTCGGTCTAGTAATTTATACTCTGGTTCTAGCCTGGGCCTCATTTCTATGGTTCTGGCCTGTGCATGACCTTTGCTTCTAATCGGTCTGCAGTAGCTGACCATATTTTAGGCTCAGTGTTCACATTTTTTCACTTGCACCTTCTTGTCTGCCGCTGGTGTTGTAGACACTACTGTGGGTTTTACACTTAAAACTATGAGTCAGAAGCAGGCTGTAGTACTCATTGATCAAGACTACCCCCCCCCCCGAGAGACACACACACACGCACACACACACACACTTCTTAATGGTAGTATCCTTGCAGTTTACTATCCTGCATACAGTTATCCAAGGCTAAAAGCAGTATTTTTAGTTTTACCTTTCACCACATACAGTATTGGGGAAGCTTGTCCCACAAACCTGTGGCCTTCTGCATGCACAAAATATCTCCTCCTGTCCCTTTTTATCGAGAGACAACAGAGTTGTAGTTAATGTCCCCTAGTTCTAACAGTATCCACTTTGGTATTCAGATTTCCATCACAGTATCATACAGGAGGATAGACTAGACCTCATATTCCTATGCTCTCTAAACTGCATTTTCTGGTTTTCCATTCTCTCTCCTTGCAAGTCTTATTCTCCATGCCCTGCACCATTTTAATAGCTCTCCTCTGCACCCTCTTACCCTATCAACATCCCTCCTTAGGTAAGGTGCTCAAAACCGTGTTCAGTAATCCAAATGAAGGTGTACTAATGACCTGTACAGTGAACAAAAACCATTTTAATTTCTACTAATGATAGTAAGTTTTATACTGTTAAGATTTTTTTTCCATGTTATTCTATTATTTATTTATTTGTTTGCTAACCAGGTAGGGATACTGGACAAGTCCTTTTTCAGGCCCGACCCAGAGACAAGTAACAACAGATAAACTTATAACAAACAACAAAACTTATATAAACACAAACAATATAAAATTAACTTACACATTTACACACAGTATTATAAAAATTGCTTAAAAATAAATTTAAAACAGGAAAGTGATGATGTAGAGCGGAGAGATACAGGCAAGGCATTCCAAAATTAGGGTGCTGCGATTGAAAAAATAATGTAAACCATACCTATATTTGTGGGAAAATGAGTTCAGTAATATACCATTAGTAGATTTAAGTTTGGAAAACTCTGGATGAACAGAAACCAAATCAGTTACTAGAAACAAAGAAACAGAGAATATGATGGCAGATAAGGACCGCTTGGCCCACCCAGTCTGCCCATTTCCCTACCTGATGGATAAGCTGCAGATTCTAGTTAATCAACAGCTTACTTCCTCCTACCCCCCACTAGAATTGCCTTATGCCTGTCCCATGCATTCTTGAATTCGTCCACTGTTCCTGACTCCACAGCCTCCTCAGGAAGGCTATTCCGTGCATCCACAACCCTCTCTGTGAAGAAAATACTTTCTACATTACCTCTGAGCCGTTCCCCCTCTATCTTCAAATTGTGCCCCCTTGTTCTTGCACACCTCTTCTTCTGAAAGACACTACCCTCTTGTACTTTAATTCCCTTGAGATACTTGAAAGTTTCTATCATGTCCCCCCTCTCCCTCCTTTCCTTAAGGGTATACATATTAAGCTGCTTTAGTCTCTCCTCGTATGTCTTCTGGTGCAGACCTTGCACCATTTTGGTTGCCCTCCTCTGAACAGCCTCCACTCTGTCTATGTCTTTGCAGAGATGGGGTCTCCAGAATTGCACGCAGTACTCCAGATGAGGTCTCACTAACTGTCTGTACAGAGGGATAACAACTTCCTGTTTTCTACTGTTGATGCCTCTCCCTATGCATCATGATTATTCTGACCTCCTTACTGCCTTCTCACATTGTTTGCCCACTTTTAGGTCTTCTGATATAATTACTCCTAGGTCTCTTTCGAGTTTTGTTGTTGTTATTAACTCCCCATTGTGTACTGTTCCCCTGGGTTTTTGTTTCCCAGATGCATTACCTTGCACTTCTTTGCATTGAATCTGAGCTACCACATATTTGACCATTCCTCCAACCTTGCCAAGTCCCTTTTCATTCTTTCCACCCCACCTTGTGTATCAACCCTGTTGCAGATCTTTGTGTCTTCTGCAAAGAGACATATCCTTCCTTTCAGGTGCTCTCCAATGTCACTTATAAAGATATTAAAGAGGACCAGTCCCAGTACCGAACCCTGCGGTACCCTGCTAGTTACCCTCCTTTCTTCACTGTGGACTCCATTTATTATTACCCTTTGTGTCCTGTTGTCCAGCCAATTTTTTATCCAGGTTACCACCTTGGAACCCACTCCAAGGCTGGCTAACTTGTATATTAATCTTTTGTGTGAGACTGTGTCAAATGCCTTGCTAAAATCTACAGTAGGTAGGCCATATCCACAGCCCCTCCCTGGTCTACTACTTTGGTCACCAAGTCAAAGAAATCTATTAGGTTCATCTGACATGACCTTCCTGCTGTGAAACCATGCTGCCTTGGGTCCTGTGCCCCACTGGCCTCTAGGTACTCAATAATTCTTTCCTTCAGAAGTGATTCCATCATTTTCCCTACCACTGAAGTCAAACTAACTGGTCTGTAGTTTCCTGCCTCTGCTTTGCTCCCACTTTTGTGAAGTGGAATCACATTTGCCCTCCTCCAGTCCTCCGGTACCACTCCATCCTCCCATGATTTGTTAAAGAGAGTAGTCAGTGGTGTTACTAGCTCTACCCTTAGTTTTTTTAGTATTCTTGGGTGAATCCCATCAGGCCCCGTTGCTTTGTCCACTCTCAATTTCAAGAGTTCTTTCAAAACCCTTTCTTCTGTGAATGGACTGGTATCGACCCCTCTATTCAGAGTGTTTCCTTTGTTTGGTTTAGGTACCTCCCCCTCCTCATCTGTTGTGAATACTGAGCAGAAATATTCGTTCAGTATCCCTGCTTTTTCAATGTCACCCTCTGCCCACATTCCCTCCCCTTTATTAAGTATCTGTATCCCTCCCTTGGTCTTTCTTCGCTCACTAATGTACCTATAAAAGGTTTTATCCCCCTTCTTAACTGAGTTGGCTATCTTTTCCTCAGTTTGTCCCTTGGCTATTCCGACTGCCTTCTCTGCCTCCTTCTGCTTTAACTGATAAAGTTCTCTGTCCTGCTCCTTCTGTGTTTCCTTATATTTCCTGAATGCTATCCTTTTCTCCTCAACCGTCCCTGCCACCTCTTTTGAGAACCATAGTGGTTTTTTCCTTTGTTTTGTTTTATTGATTTGCTTCACACAAAGGCTTGTTGCCTCTGCGATGGCTGTTGTGATTATTCCCCATTGTTCCTCCACCCCTCCTTCTTGCCCATTTGCTAGTTCTTTTCTGAGGCACTCTCTCATTTTCCAGAAGTCAGCCTTCCTAAAGTCCAATACTCTTGTTTTTGTATGGCTTGACTCTATGGCTATGTTTATTGTGAGCCACACTGTTTGGTGGTCACTTGTTCCCAGATGGCTACCCACTTCTAAATCTGAGATCCTTTCTCCTTCCCCATTTGAGAGTACCAGGTCTAAGATTGCTCCCTCCCGAATAGGTTCCAACACTAGCTGTCTGAGGCATTCCCCCTATAGGGCATCCAGAATTACCCTGCTTTTGGATGTGCCTGCAGCAAAGGTACTCCAGTTAACATCTGGCATATTCAGGTCCTCCATCAACAATATCTCCCTTTTTTCTGCCATTTTAAGGATGCCTTCTATCATTTCCTTGTCGATTTCCTCCCCCTGAGATGGGGGTCTGTACACAACCCCCATATGGATTGTGGTGCCATTTCCTGTCTCCAGGGTGACCCATAATGACTCATCAACTTCCTGTTTACTCTTTAGTTCTGTTGCTTTAATCCCTTCCCTTATGTAGAGAGCTACTCCTCCTCCTCCTCCTCCTCCTCTTTTACACACCCTGTCCCTCCTGTACTGTAGACTGTGTATCCTGGTATGTTGACATCCCACTCATGGTTCTCTGTGTACCATGTTTCAGTGACTGCCACACTATCCATGCATCCCTCTTTCATCAAGGCCACCAGTTCAGGGAGCTTGAAATGAACCAGAAGGAAAAATAGATTTATGAACCAAACAACCAAGAAAATAATCAATTCTTGCTCTAGGAGACAACCGACATAACTTTAAATAAAGATCACAGTGATCACATTAAAAGATTTTTCCCCATTGGACATTTTTATTTTAAATTTGAGTATAATACACAGACAGGATCACAATGAAGTGTCTGAGACAGAGTGATAATACCTTGTTCTACATAACCAATAGCATTGTTAGATTCCAGTTTTCCAAAACCAAATAAAACAATAACTGAATTAGTACATACTGTAGTATGATTAGTCCATTGATGGGCTTCTGTGAACTTCCCTGCTGACTTTAGTCACATTTCCCCAAACAGAAGCCCATTCTTCATTGGTGGTCTCCCTTCCCAGTTCCTGCTTCCATTTTCCCTTTCCTGACAAGATTAACATTGATTCGCTGTCAATGATAATTTTGTAGCTTAGACTTGCAACTTTTCTCATGTAGTCCAGTTTAATCAGCTGTTCCCATCCAGGGTGTGTTACCTGTGCAAAGTTTGATTGGAGAATCTCATTATTAAGGCATTCCGCAATAGGTGATGCATACAAAACTGAAATATGTAATGTGTGTACTTTTTTTTAAGCTCTTCAAAGGGTAATAGTGTGTTGCTTTTGGAGTCAATTAATGTTTTCAAGCTTTCTAATAACTAATTTTCCCCAGTCTTCATTTGTAATCGGTTTGTTACTATATTGAATTTGTGGTTTGTTCTATAAGGATATCTTTTTACCAAAGAGATTTTATAAATTTAAGTCTTTAATAGTACTATTCAGGACTTTTATTTACTCTGACACAAAGGGATTATTTTTAAGCTTAGGGGAAAGAGAGATAAAAGAAAATCATTCTAGACTATACAACCAAAAAACTGGGTCATGCAGTTGTGAGTGACTGAAATGGAGCAAAGATTCTCTGAGCAGGAACGATTCCTTGTATTTTTTCAGCAAACCCAACTTTTTCCATTCCTGCTCTGAGTTTGCCAAGAATTTTAAAAGCTGATCTTCTTTGATGATATCCCTTTCATCAGACCACCCATACACAATAAGCCTGTGTATGACTTGAGAGGTTGACGACGTAACCAGAGACCTCGAGAGTGCAGCTCGAGAGGTCCACTGGTTGCCATGGCAACCTCAAGAGTCATAAACAGTCTTGTCTGTGTATGGGTGACCATACACGATCTTTTATAGTGTATGGTCACCGTTTAAAAAAAAAAAAAGCCTGTAAATAAAGCGCGTCACCTGCTCACCCCTACCCCCGCTGAGCTCCCACTCTTACTTTACCGATTATCTCTTGAAATTCAGTTCAAGGTCCCACTTTCTCTTACTTTGGCAGCCGCTCTTTCTCAAACTTTCTGTTTTCACTGCCACAGCCCAACTCTTCATCACAACAGGATCACTGTTACTGAAGATTTAAAAAAAAGAAAAAAAGCAGTTTCCAACAATCTCCAGTGCCTTTCTGTTGGTCTCAGTTGGTAGTCGGAGCCACAGGGTCACAGAGTCATGCATGTGACGGAGTTCCATCTTGTTGTGCTGTAGTAGTGACATAGCTAGTGCAGCACAACAACATCCTGACGTCGCTACTGCAGCACAACAACGCTGTTCCAGTAACCGATTTTCATACACAACAACGGTCTACCATACACTATTTAGCTGTCAGGCACTAGGACCACACAGAAATATTTGCAGGCAGTCAGTCTGGGCGACCTACAATGACATCAGGCATATACATAAATGTGGGTCGCCCATCTTCTCCTCCATCTTTTCCCGCCATCGACCGTACTCGTTGAAGCGCTGTGGAAATGCTGTTTCAATAGTTTATTTGTCTTCTGTATATGAAAGTAATCACTTTTATGGTGATTTTTGATGACCTGTATGTTGTTGAAAGAACCGACAAAACTTTTCTGATACTGTGAGTGTGAAGAAAAGATCAATGCTGAGGACTCCCACAATGTCTGTGTCTGCTGCCCTGGCCATGACCACAACTTGAAAACCTGCGAAATTTATAGAGCATTTAATTCAGCACCCAGGTGATACCATAAAGTGGCTTTGGAGAAGTTTATTCTCTAGAAGAGACTAGCTAGAATGGGGAAGGAGCTCCAGTAAAAAAACAACAGCGTCAACTGCCCAGTCGACCAAGTTGCAGATGTCAAAGTCCAAGGACAAGGTGTCAGGGAGTCAGAAGCACATGCATTGGGACAAAGACAAACACAGAGCCCCCCTCAGTACATTCCAGGTTGGTCCTATGTTCCTCTGGTATGACCTCCACATTGACGTCGTCTGCTTTATCAGCGATGCAAATGCCCCCCCCCCACCCCGACTGTCAATGCAACACCAAGGTAAGGGCTTGGTGCAGGCAGTACCAGGCCTATTATAGCTGATATGTCACTGCTGATGCTGGAGACTCAGCCTCCCCTGTCAGCTCCTCCCATTGTGCCCATCGACCACAGTGTCGCTGATGTTCAGGCAGTTCTCTTATCCTTTTCCAACATGACAAGATACTTACTGCCTGTCCTTTCTGTTCCAGGGGGCCCATCAATGGGGCCTGTTTCTAATCTCCCCCCATCAGTGCTGACTCCCTTGCCTCAGACACCTATTCTGCTGCTGCCAGTGTCATCGGCACACTCCTTGCTCCCTGTCGACCATGTCAACAGCAAGTACAAATACAATCCTTACCTTATGATACAGGATAAAGAGGAGGAGGAGGCTGAGGATTTATGCTGAAGGCCCATATGAAAGGGGCTCCAGCTCAATTGTTTCCACAAGCAGTGAGGACTCTGTGGTGAACACACCACATTCCTACCTTCATCACCATGATATAGCAGTTGCAAGTTGCCATAGGTTTTGCCCTGGAGGAGCTGGACAAAACTAAGAAACGATAGAGTTCGTGGAACTACCTGAGTCTCTTGCCATTGTAATGCCTTCTCTGCTTCCAGCCTTTGAGGATGCCACCTTAGCTGCCTGATACAGACCAAACAACTTGCCTGCTGTCCTTAGGAAGGAGGACAAAATGTATATGGCCCCTTCTGGGAAACCTTTTTATGTTACACAACCTGAGACTGACGCAGTGGTCATTAATGTTGGTCTCAGGCACCCAAGCATCTCAGTTCCCTTCCTGCTGATAGAGAATCAGAGATGCTAGATGTCATAGGCAAAAGAACTTATGCCTCTGCATCATTATGCCTTCACATTGCCAATTACCAGGCCTACATGATGCATTATCAAAATGCCCTCCGGAGGAAGGCCAAGGCAGCTGCACAAGCCTTGCCTGAAGGTACCCCTAAACTGGAACTATTAAAAGCTCTTACTACTGGCGCTGATGTGGACAAGCATTTTTTCTGCACTGCTTATGATGTCTGAGATGCTTCCGCCAGAGTTGTGGCTTCTGCTATCTGTCTTCAGAGATACTTGTGGTTCACAGTGGCAGGCTTTGCTAATGAAGTGCAGCTTTCCATTCTTAATGCCTCTTTCAGAGGGCAGAAATTGTTTGGTCATGAGCAGAAATTATTTGGTCATGAGGTTCAGGAGACTTTGAAAGATCTCCAGGCCTCTGGTAGAACTTTGAAGTCTGTACACTCCTTCTGCCATACCCATCCCAGGGGTAGGAGCAAGGGTACTTTTCGTCCAGCTGCTATTAGACAGCACCCAGCCCTCAAGCCAGTAGGGCAGAGGCAAAGGAGCAGGGGCCTTGTCAGACCCTGTTACCACCCCAGGTGACCACTCAAGAGCCTGTACAGGTGGTGGAGCTGGTGGAGCCACCCCCTCTGGCTCAGCCTGATTCTTTACACACACCACAGCCTTCTTTACCTCCAGGCATAGTTGTCAGGGGTTGACTATCCCTTCTCTTAAATTTGTGGAGGGAGATGTCTTCAGATGCTTGGGTTCTGGAGATTACTGAAAAGGTGCATGCTCTGAAACTTCTGGACAACCCTCCAGATAATCCCCCACTTGTCACAACATATTTTCCAGTACACATGCCCCTGTTTTGAGAGAAAATACAGACTCTGTTCCAGAAACGGGCCATATAACCTGTTCCAGTAGAACAGAGGAACACAGGGTTTTACTCCCAGTACTTTCTAGTCCCAAAGTAGATAGGGGACCTGAGGCCTATACTGGATCCAAGAGATCTATACTTCTGTACAGAATACAAAAAGTTCCACATGGTCACTTTGCAAGGTCTCCTCCTGTTACTATAAACAGGGGATTGAATATGCTTCCTGGATATGAAGGATGCCTACCTCTATACCACAATCCAGAAACCTCACAGAAAATAATTGAGGTTCCTGTTTCAAGGGGAACATTACCAGTTCAGCGTATTGCCTTTTGGCTTGTCTTCTGTGCCACAGCTCTTTGCCAGATGCTTAGCAGTGGTGGCAGCAGCCCTTCACGGGGAAGGCCTGTGTGTTTTTCCTTGCTTGAACAATTGACTGTTGAAGGCCCACTCCAGGGACCACCTGCTGAAGACCTTAGCTCAAACCAGACAGCTGTTCGATGCTTGGGTGTGACAGTCAACATACATAAATCATTGTTGACACCCTGCCAGCAACTACAACACATAAGGGCAGTCCTAGACATGGCCAGAGGCTCACACTTCTGCCTCTAGACAGGGCCAACCACCTGATTGCCCAAGCACAATTAGTGCACAACAGCAGCTATGTCTCAGCAAGGACATTTTTGTTCCTTCTGGGATTCATGGCAGTGGCCGTTGTCACAGTACCACTGGCCAGGCTGCACCTGCGGGTTCCGCAGTGGACTCAGTTCAGTGGGACCAGCTCACAGACAATCTAGAACAGATGGATCTAGTCATGTCCCCTGTGCACAAAGTGCTCAAGTGGTGGATGGAATGCAGCAATCTGCTCAAGGGAGTTCCATTCCTGATCCCCTTTCTCATCAGATCCTCACCATTGATGCCTTGAGACTGAGCTGGGGGGGCTCATCTGGGCCCTCACCAGACACAGGGTATGTGGATCCCAGTGAATCACACTTTACACATCAATGTTCTGGAAATGAGCCCTGTCCTGTATGGACTCCAGGCCTTCCAGAACCACTTGTCATCAGTTCCTCTGCTCATACAGATGGACAATGTCAGTGTGACGCATTATATCAACAAGCAAGGGGGAACTCATTCCTATCCGCTGTGCAGGGAGGCAATGAGAGTTTGGTATTGGGCTCCGGAACACAGTCTAGAACTATCAGCAGTACATGTTCCAGGCATCCAAAACATCTTGGCAGACAAGCTAAGTAGGTCACAGTCCAGGATGCATGAGTGGGAACTGCTGTCGCCGATATCAGATGACCTCTTTGCAAGATGTGGTTGTCCAGAGTTGGACCTTTTTGCGTCCCCATTCAATGCAAAACTGCTACTTTTCTGCTCACTTGTTACAGGGCCTGGAGCTTTTGGCAAGATGCGTTTTCCCTCTCTTTGAAAAGGGTGGTTTCTGTATGCATTTCCTCTGATTCAGAGAGTACTACTCTAGCTGAGAATGGAGAGGGCAACTTTGATGCTCTTTGCTCTCCTGTGGACTTGACAGCTCTGTTTCTCCCTCCTGCAGTAGATGGCAGTAGAACTCTAGTACCTCTGCCCCGTGCAAGGGTCTACTGTCACAGGAACAGGGAACCTTTGTCCATCTGGACCTGAAGTCTCTTCACCTGCATGCATGGCTCTTGCAGACACAGCCATAGCCCATTTAAGAGTTTCCCCAAAAGTGGCAGATATTCTGGTGACTGTTAGAAAACCATCCACCAGATCTACATATTCCATGAAGTGTAAGCATTTCACTTTATGTGCCACTTTTCACCACCTAGATCTGTTTATCTGTCCATTTAATCAGGTTCTAGAGTACCTGCTGTCCTTATCAGATTCAGGCCTGCAGTATTTCTCAATCAAGGTACACCTGGCAGCTTTCCATATTCCTATAGATGGTCGTATGATAGCTCAGCTGGGGGTAGCCTGAACATTCTTGAGAGGCATTCTACATTTAAGGCCTCCTATCTGCAATCCAATCCCAGCTTGGGACCTGAATTTTATTTTGGAAAAAATCACTTTGGCTCTTTTTGAGCTGGCCATGACTTGTGGCCTACGCATTCTGTCTTGGAAAACATTATTTTTGGTTGCAATTACTTCTGCTCTAAGGATTTTAGAGCTACAGGCTTTAATGTGTGAGCCTTCTTATTTGATTTTCCCACAAAGACAGCGTGTCTTTGCGTACCAGTCCCAAGTTTTTACCAAAGGTGGTGTCTGAGTCTACTTTAAATCAAACCATCCTCCTACCATTGTATTACCCAGAACATGACAATCCAGGGGAAGCATTGCTCCACACTTTAGATGTGCTTAGAATATTCAGGTACTATACACACTGTACTAAGGACTGCAGGAACTCCTTATAGCTTTTTGTTTTGTTCACCCCTGGGAAATTTTGAAACAGTGCTTGGCCAAATGACTAGCAAACTGTATTACTTTTTGTTATAGGAAGTACGGTAAGGAACTTTCTCATGTGATTCAGTGTTATTCCACTAAAGGCACAGCCACTTCTGTTGCTTATTTTAGAAATGTGTCCGCTGCAAAAATCTGTGCAGCCACTACCTGGAATACTGTCCACACTTTCGTTAAACTCTACAGTCTGGACTTTGTCTCTCATAGACAGATTGGCTTTGGCCTAGCTGTACTACAAGGCCTCCTTTCATAAACCTATAGGCTCCAGCCTCCCAGACCATTAGTTGTTCCAGACTACTTGGTACTCATTCCGTAGGTGTGGCCTGATGAAAGAGATATTCTTGAAGAAGATAGAACAGTTACATATTTACCGTAACAGTAGATCGTTGAGGGAATCTCATTCATCAGGCCATGCTGTCCCTCCCTCCTTCCTGCTTTTTCTTTTGGGGCTGCAACACTGGATTTCTTTGTGCTTCAATCTCCACTGCTATATTTTCCATCCCTCAGCCTCACCTCGTTGCAGAGTGTGGATTCTCTCCTAGTTTCCAACAGGGAGGTCATCAGAGTATGATCTCTGTTTGGGAACTGAGGAGAGGTTGGGGCCATCCACATTTATGTACATGCTAATGTCTGATGTCAATATGGGCGTCCCCTGGCTGACTGCTTGCAAAAGATTTTGTGCAGTCCTACTGCCTGGCAGCTATATGTTCCATAGGTGTGGCCTGATGAAAGAGATTCTCTCGAAGAGCTACTGTTACGGTAATTACGTAAATGTTCTTTCCTGCTGCCTGTTCACACTGAAGTGCGTGTTTCAGTAATTTGTAACCTAATACCCAAATCACTTTCTTGGTTACTTTTAACTAGTTGATGCACATTTAAGAAGTATACTGCCTATAACCCCATGCATTTGTCAGTACTGAACAGCATCCCCATGTTTAGGCCCATTCAGACAGTCTGTCCAGATCCTCTTACATTGATACTACGTGTTCAATAGTTTCTACTGGTTCCCACAATTTAGTACATTCTGCATATTTTTTCAGTCCAGATTCTGACCCCAAGGTCATAATTTCCAACGAAGCTGTGAAACATTGTTGGTCCCAAAACTGATCCCTGGGACACCCCACTAGTCACCTTACCCTCCTTAGACAGGTAGCCGTTTACTTCAACCCTCTGGGTACTGTCAGTTTCTCAGGATTTAACCCATTTCCTAGCTTTATAGTCTATGCTTAAAATGTCCAGTTTTTTAGATATCACCGAATGTGGGACCAAATCGAAGGCTTTCCTAAAGTCAAGTAAGACAACATCAGCTGATGTGCCTTCATTTAACATTTCTCCTGCCAGAAGTGGTGTTAGGCACAAACAGAGCAAGAGGCCACTTGGGGTTCCTGCACAGCAAGGGCACATTAAAGTGTAAAGAAGAAGCAGAGTTTGTCTTGAACATGATAAAAACCTGAATCAACACCCATGTTTTTGGAATATTCTTACAATGATTGTGGATGTTGGGAGGGAACAGTGGCAAATAGCTGGTGGGAGGAGTTTGGGGCACCACAAGTGTGTCCACTAGGGATGCCATTACATCCAACACTACCCCTGCCTCTTGCTAGATGACCAGAATCTGAAGGTTTGCTGGTTCTCCGTGACTGAGTTCATTAAGACAATCCCACTGGTTGTCTTTTCCTACTGTCTCTATTTACATTTTGATCATACATTTCTGTTTATTATCTTCCAATGCTTTTGCAGGTAAAGCCTGTGAAAGCGAATAAGAATCGGAACTTCTTGGGGAGACTGGAATGTTCTCCATGCAAATTCAGGCATAAGATAAATGTTTATGAGCATTATAATTACATAGATACAAATTAAATTACAGGGACTAGTGCTAAAATGAAGAAAAACTGCAAAAAAAATGTTTTTAAAACCATCATGAAATTTTCCATGTTGGTAGTAAAAAAGTATATCAATATCCTTTGTGGTTATAGAAAAAAATATTGAATAAAAACATTTATTTTATTAAAAACTGTTGTTCTGTAAATATATATAGATATAGCTTGAGAAATAATATAGGAGGAGCGTAATAATATAAGAAGCTTATGTAATCCCCACCCCCATCATTTTGCAAACGACAGATGGTATGATGTTTAAATCTGACAGCAGTACCAGGTGGGGACTAGGTTCGGGGAGGAATAGGTCACTCGGCACAAAGGCTAGGTTTGGCTACTTTGCACAGGGGCACCCAAGTAACTCCGAACACAGGAAGCAATAACTGTAATGTCCAATATCAGGAATGGGATTCTAAAGTGTGGCTTTTATTCACATCCAATCAGAATAAACAAAGCATAGATGGACCCCCATGGGGCTACACTCCTGGTAATGCAGATTAAAAGAATCAAGAACACTTCCTCCACACTTTAGCCCTCAGGCTCTGAACCCACCGGGCACACAGCTCGGACTTGCACGCTGCTTTGGGTACACAACCTGAAGTTGTACACTGATCTGGGATTCCCAGGCTCGGCTCCCTTGCCGGCCAGTTGGACACCTTCCATATGTCATGGAAACATTTTCTGGTGGCTCCCTAAACCACCTAAGAGCACCTCAGCTCTATCAGGGAAAGTTCCTTTTAATCCCATATCTGGGTACTTTCCTCAGGCACTGGCCAAGTACCTGAGCAAAAGTAAAGGTGCCACAGAGCAAATCCGTAGAGGTGAATTTGGTTACTACTGATGGGGGTCTCCCACCTTTCGCTTCCACAATTTATACCCGGCCATTTCTCTGGACAATAAACACCTCCTACTGTAAAGCGTGGCAATGTAGAGTAAGGGTAAATGTATGTCACATTTCCTCTACTTGTCTTGCTTTCCCTTTGTGCTGGACTTGAACATGCTTTAAATTGGCATAGCCCATTGCTCTAGGCCCCCCACTGATTAAGCAGTCCAGTCCCCACTTTACTTCAATTTTTGGTGCTGGACTTGAACCTACTTGAGTTAACCGGCAATGTCTATTACACTAGACCTCCTACAGATTAAGTAGTCCAATCCCCCACGTTCCAACAGTTCAGGAGAAAAACATTGGCCCTTTGTCAGAGCGAACTCACCCTTTGGTTGCAGGTGCCCCACAGGTGATTCCTCCACAGGAATTTCTCTCTCAGAGCTTCTGTTGCTGCAGCACAACTTGAAATAGGCAGCTTCTTCCCTTAGCCGGAACCAGGAGGGTTGCCCCTGTAAGACAGGCAAACCTTCTCCCCCCCCCCAGGGAGGGGGCACTTGGACCAGTGACAGCAGTCTCCACCACTTCAGCAGTCTGTTTCTGTGTCCCTCTTTACGGTGGAAACACACACCTTCTTAACAGTAGCTCTAAAACAGAGCTTAAAGCTCTGAGAGCCTGCACACAGACTGCTGTGCTGCTGTCTCTCTCTCCAAGACTGCACACAGACTATGTTCAAAATCCCCAACATTCTATCCTAACTTCCAACTGCAGCACTCCAATGTGGCTCATGCAGCTGCGAGAGTTCTATGGTGATGTCATCCCTCAGTCTCAGCTGAGACTGAGAACAGAGTGAGACAGTGTGAAATCCATTTAACTGAAGTTTCACAAGCTGCCTTCCCTGCCTACCACTAGGTCTTACTGGGATTCTAGTAACCCCAGGTAACAGGGGGGTTACACTTAGTACAGTGGTAGGGCTACAGGCTATCAAGCATTAGAAGGTAGGGGGCCTTGGTTTGATCCCCAGTGTGGAACATCTTCAGAGAGGAAGCTGGCAACTACAGGTCGATCAGTTTGACATCAGCGGTGGGGAAGTTGATGGAGTCAGTTATGAAGAAAAGGATTGTGGAGTATCTTGAAGTCAGTGGGTTGCAAGACCTGAGGCAGCAGGGATTCACTGGGGGGTCAGGTAAATCTGATAGATTCCTTTGTCTGGGTGACCAAGGAAATAGATCAGGATGGGGCAGTGAATGTGGCCTGCATAGATTTCAGCAAGGCCTTTGACACCATACCACATGGAAGTCACACTGGGAAACTGGGCAGTTTGGGGTGGGTTCTAAGGTAGTATATTGGGTGCAAAATTGGTTGCTGGATAGGTGACAGAGGGAAGAGGTAAATAGAATTAACTTGGGGGAAGGTGGGGATGACCAAAGTGGTACCTCAGGGCTTAGTACTGGGTCCAATCCTCTTTAAAGTCTTTGTAAATGACATTTCAGAAGAGCTGGAAGGGAAGGTATGCCTCTTTGCAGATGACACCAACATCTGCAATAGAGTCGAGACCCCAGAGGGGGTAGAAAGAATGTACAGAGACCAGAGTAAACTCAAGGAGTGGCTAAGGGTATGGCAGCTGTGTTCCAGTGTGAAAAAGTGAAAAATTATGCACCTAGGGCACAGAAACTTACATAGAACCATAGGCTTTGACAGCAGATAAGGGCCGCTTGGCCCACCTAGTCTGCCCATGTCTGTACCTACTGGATAAGCTGCAGATCCTAGTTAACCAACAGCCTATTTCTTCCTATCCCCCCACAAGAATTGCCTTATGTCTGTCCCATGCATTCTTGAATTCTCCCACAGTTTTAGACCCCACAATCTCTTCAGGAAGGCAGTTCCATGCATCCACCACCCTCTCAGAGAAAAAAATACTTCCTCACATTGCCCCTCAGCTGTCTCTCCCCCCCCCCCCCCATCTTCAAATTGTGTTCTCTTGTTCTTGTACATCTCTTTTTCTGAAAGATGCTACCCTCTTGGACTTTGTTGATTCCACTGAGGTACTTAAAAGTTTTAATCATGTCTCCCCTCTCCCTCCTTTCATCAAGGGTATACATATTAAGCTCCTTTAGTCTCTCCTCGTAAGGCTTCTCTTGCAGACCCTGCTCCATTTTAGTTGCCCTCCTCTGGACTGCCTCCATCCTGTCTATGTCCTTGCGGAGGTGAGGTCTCCAGAACTGGACGCAGCACTCCAGATGGGGTCTCACCAACTGTCTGTACAGAGGGATAACAACTTCCTGTTTTCTGCTGGTAATACCTCTCCCTAGACATCCCAGTATCCCCCAGCCCTCCCTACTGCCTTGTCACATTGTTTGCTAATCTTAAGGTCATCTGATATGATTACCCCCCAGGTCCCTTTCCTTTTTGTTCCTTACCCCCAATTGTGTCCTCTTCCGCTGGGTTTTTGTTTCCCAGGTGCATTATTTTGCACTTCTTTGCATTGAATCCAAGCTGCCATAGTTCTAACCATTCCTTCAACCTTGCCAAGTCCCTTCTCATCCTTTCCACCCCCACTTCTGTATCAACCCGGTTTCAGATCTTTGTGTCATCTGCAAAGAGGCATACTTTTCCTTCCAGTCCCTCTGCAATGTCACTTATAAAGACATTGAAAAGGACTGGACCCTGCAGTACCCCACTAGTAACCCCCCTTTCTTCAGAATGGACTCCATTTACTATTACCTTCTGTGTCCTGTTGTCCAGCCAATGTTTTACGCAGGCTACCACCCTGGGACCCACTCCCAGGCTGGCTAATTTGTTCATTAATCTTTTCTGTGGGACTGTGTCAAATGCCTTGCTAAAGTCTAGGTAAGCCATGTCCACAGCCCCTCCCTGGTCTACTACTTTGGTCACCCAGTCAAAGAAATCATTTAGATTCATCTGACATGACCTTCCCGCTGTGAATCCATACTGCCTTGGGTCCTGTGCCCCACTGGCCTCTAGGTACTCAACAATTCTTTCCTTCAGAAGTGATTCCATCATTTTCCCTACCACTGAGGTCAAACTGACAGGTCTATAGTTTCCTGCCTCTGTCTTTCTCCCACTTTTGTGAAGGGGAATCACATTCGCCCTCCTCCAGTAATCAGATACCACACCATTCTCCCATGATTTGTTAAAAAGGGTATTCAGTGGTGTCACTAGCTCTCCCCTTAATTATTTTAGAATTCTGGGGTGAATCCTGTCAGGCCCCATTGCTTTGTCTACCTTCAGTTTTAGGAGTTCTTTCAGAACCCTTTCTTCTGTGAAAGGACTGGGATCGACTCCCTATCCAGAATGCTTCTATTAATTGGATTAGGTACATCCCCTTTCTCCTCTTTTGTGAATACTGAGCAGAAGTATTTATTCAGTATCCCTGCTTTTTCACTGTCCCTCTCTGCCCACCCACCGTCCATTCTATTCAGCCTCATTATCCCTCTGTTTGTCTTTCTACGCTCCCTAATGTACCTATAAAAGGTTTTATCCCCCTTCTTAACCGAGTTGGCTATCTTTTCCTCAGTTTGGGCCTTTGCTATTCTGACTGCCTTTCCTGCTTCTTTCTTCCTTAACTGGTACAGTTCTCCCTCCCGCTCCTTCTGTGTTTCCTTATACTTCCTAAATGCTATCTTTTTCTCCCTAACCTTCCCGGACACCTCTTTTGAGAACCATAGTGGCTTTTTCTTTTGTTTTGATTTGTTTTTTTGCTTCACACAAAGGCTTGTTGCCTCTGTGATGGCAGTTTTGATGTTTCCCCATTGTTGCTGCACCCCTCCTTCTTGCCTGTTTGCTAGTGCTTTTCTAAGGCGCTCTTCCATTTTGCCAACGTCAGCCCTCCTGAAGTCCAGTACCCTCACTTTTGTATGACTTGACTCTGCAGCTGAGTTTATCGTGAACCACACTGTTTGGTGGTCACTTGTTCCCAGATGGCTACCCACTTCTAGATCTGAGATCCTCTCACTATCCCCATTTGAGAGTACAAGGTGTAATATTGCTCCCTCCTGAGTGGGTTCCAACACTAGCTGTCTGCGCATGCCCCCTGTAGGGCATCGAGAATAGCCCTGCTCTTGGATGTGGCTACAGCAAAGGTGCTCCAGTTAACATCTGGCATATTCAGGTTCCCCATCAACAATATCTCCCCTTTCTCTGCCATCCTATGGATGCCTTTTATCACATCCTTGTCCATTCCCTTCCCCTGAGATGGGGTTCTGTATACAACCCCTGTGCGGATTGTGGTACCATTTCCAGTCTCTAAGGTGACCCACAGTGCCTCCTCTCCTCCCTGTGTACTCTTTTGTTCCATTGCTTTTATCCCTTCCCTTACATAGTGAGCTACTCCTCCCCCTCTTCTACCCTCCCTGGCTCTCCTGTAGGTTGTGTACCCTGGTATGTTAACATCCCAGTCATGGTTCTGTGTGTACCATGTTTTTGTGACTGCCACAATATCCAGGCATCCCTCTTCCATCAAGGCCACCAGTTCAGGGCACTTGTTGCCCAGACTACATGCATTGGTATTCATTACCCTCCATTTCTTGATGGCCTTACCCCTTTTTGCCCCATCCTTGTCCTTACTGCCTTTGTAATTTTCTCTATTTACCCCTGCCCATCTCCCTGTCGATGTCTCTATCTTGGTGTTTACCTCACTAACTACCCTGATTTTAGAGGCAGAGTATAATATGGTTAGCAAACAGGAAAGAGCCTGGGTCTCAATTTTTGAACAGCCCAGTAGATTGACACAAGCTGCTGTTTGCTGCAACTTCCATAGAAGTCAGGTGTGCCAGCGACCCTGTATCTGATTTTGCAACAGGATGGGTTCTAGCACCAAAACCCCCACATTTGCCGCATCAGGACCATGCAATGGATGTCCTGTTTCTCGACTTCAGTAAGGCATTTGACTTGGTGCCGCATGGGGGGCTGGGTAGTAAGCTGGCAGGTGCAGGGGCAAAAAATGGTGGGATGGGTAGTAAACTAGTTACAGTGAAGGCAGCAGAGGGTGGTGGTGGGAGGGAAGCTCTCATCTCTGAGGGCAGTGACAAGCGGAGTACCACAGGGCTCAGTGCTGGGACCGGTGTTGTTTGGGTTGTTCATATCAGACATCTCAACGGGCATCAAGAGCAAGATCAGTTTGTTTGCAGATGACACTAAGATGGGAGCAGTAGTGGATGACGTAGGAGGGTGGCATGGGTTGCAGGATGATCTGTCAATATTGGAGACCTGATCGGACACCTGGCAGTTGGGGTTCAATGCCAAAAAGTGCAAGGTGCTACATTTCAGGGCAAAAAACCTAAGAAGGAGCTACCAGCTGGGGGTGGGGGTAGGGTTCAGCTAGCCGTGACAGAGGAGGAGAATGATCTGGGGGTGATTATAACGGGCTCAATGAACAACTCAGCACAATGCAGGAAGGCAGCTGCAAAGACCAATAAAATGCTAGGTTGTATTGCCAGGGGTATATCTTCAAGGAGAGGGGAAGGGAGGTGATCCTGCTGTTGTATAGGTCACTGGTTAGGCCACACCTGGAGTACTGCATGCAGTACTGGTGCCCATACCTGAAGAGGGGCATTAAATTACTGGAGGGGGTGTGGTGCAGGGCAACAAAGATGATCCAGGGACTAGGGACATACCCCATGTGAGCAGGCTGAGGGAGTTGAACATGTACTCACTGGAGGAGAGGAGAGATAGGGGATATGATTGAAACCTTCAAGTGCATGAATGGAATGAACAAGACAGGCACGGAGGGAATATTCAAGTTAAGGGGGGGTAGGGACACTCGAGGCCATGATCTCAGCTTGGAGGGGGGGAAGGTTCAGGAGGGAAATGAGAAGACACTTTTTTACAGAGGGAGTGGTGTCTGGGTAGAACATGTTGCCTGCGGAAGTGATATCCCGTAGAACAGTGGACTGCTTCAAAAGGGGATGGGATAGGGTAAGAGGGAGGGTCAGGGGAGGGAGGGGCAACAGCAGTATAAGGGTTGCTAGCTGCACACTTGAGCAGACTCAATAGACCATAAGGCCTTTATCTGCTGGCAAATTCATATGTTCATATGTAACAGCACCCCACACCCAGCACATGGCTCATGGGAGGAGATTGCTGCAAGCTGCGAGATGGTCATATGACATCAACCGCCAGTGACAGAGACCTGCCGGAGACCCGCCAGCCATTTGCCCAGGTGGCTGACAGGGTCATGGAGAGTAGGACAGGTATTGTGGAGGGCAGGATGGGTAGGGATGGTAGGAGGGAGTGGCAGTAGACCCCTGACAGGAACAGTGCACAGCCACCTGAGTGACATTGCAAGTCCATGTGGGGGAAGGGGCAGTCGTATGACTGACACCGTGGAGGGGGGGCCCTGAGAGCATGTACCTGCCACAGTGGGATACTGCTGGATGCTCCACTGGTTGTCTGACAAGTGTCGAGGTGCTGTGTGGGCATGGGATACCATGGGTGACTGTCTGCAACAGTGGGGCACAGGTTCATCTCCCACCCAGCACTGGCTGAAGCTCTGGCTGGTCTAACTCTTTGCAGATCGTGCGCCCTTTGGGGGGAATGGAGAAACCTAATTGGAGAATTAAAAACTAGGGGATGGTGCAGCACTGCTGTGGCACAAGCCACCATCTGCCGTGGCACAGCCATGCATCTGCTGGAAGGAAGGTGCAAGTTGGGCTGGCCCAGGCAGTCCCTCAACTGGCACAGGCTGCTTTAGAAAGTTGGGAAAGGTGCATGGTGTGGTGCATGAGCCCCTTGCATCATTTCTCTTTGATGCAGGCACCTTGTGTCATTCTCGATGCTTTGACAGTCGGGCCCCTGGGGTTAATCATAGGTGGCAAGGCAGTGCAACAAGATCATAGGTAGGGCCAGTGGGATGCTTGGATGCAGAGGTATGGGTATCACCAGCAGAAGAAGGGAGGTGGTATTGCCGATGTGTACATTGTTTGTGTGACCCCGCCTGGAGTACTGTGTCCAGGTCTGGAATCCACATGTCAGAAAGGATATATATAGGGTTGAGGTTGTCCAAAGCAGGTGAACCAAAATTGCGCAAGAGCTACATCAGAAGCCCTATGAGGAGAGGCTAAGAGGATATCAGTATGTATATCCTGGAAGAGAGGAGGGAGAGGGGGCGATATGATAGAGACCTAGAAATACTTCACTGTGTTGAATAAGGTACAGGAAGGTAGTATTTTTCAGAGGAGAAGGTGGTGCACAAGAATGAACGGATATGCAGTAAAGCTAGAAGAGGGAATTTAGGAGGATGGTACATAGATGCATAGAATTTGATGGCAGATAAGGACTGCCAGGTCCACTTAGTCTGCTCATGTTCCCTATCTGCTGCATAAACCAAAGACCCTACTTGATCTCTGGCATTGTTCTCCTACCTATTGCTAGGGTACCCCTATGCAAATCCCACACATTTTTTAATTCCCCTACCAAATTTGTCCCCACCACCTCCACTGGAAGGCTTTCCATGCAAGTCGAGGTAAGGAAATAATTATTCTTTGAAAAAGTGGTGGATGCCTGGAATGGTCTTCCAGCAGATGTAGTGAAAGCAAAAGCAGTGGTGGGCTTCAAGCATGCATGACTTAGACACAAGGGAATCCTAGGTTTGAAATGGTGTGGGTGGGGTAGCTGGAAACCAAATAGGGTCTGCAGTGAAAGTACATCTAGGGGGAAAAAAAGGACAAACTGGGTGAGACCAGGAGTCCTTATCTAACAACAAATTCTATGAGTCTGTGTTTCTAAAACTGCCTGCACCTATACTGATAACATAATTTACTATGATTACATGATCAGCTATATAATAATGACAGCTGGACTCCAGCCTTTCATTAAATAAATAAAAGTTCCTAGCCCCAGTAGTTTCAGAGTTATACCTTTCAAAAGATATCTGCTTTAACAAGTGATAAGTTTGGAACCGTTAGGGCTAGAGACTTAATTTTTTTGTTATTGAAAGTTTGTAGTCAGCTAAGTATATACAGTATATCATTAATATATCACTAAAGCAGCCATACATCAATAAAAAAGAAAATTTCATATCCATATAAAAAAGAGAAAGCTGTTCTCAAAGTTTTTAAAAGACTGTCATTTTTAACAACATATTAATCTGACATGTATATGCATGAAGCAACACAGAAGAACTGTATCATTAGGGTCTATACATGCTGATGTGGCTCCGAGCTTTCATTTAAAAATAACATATTTTTTTTTATAATTAACAGTTCAAATGTTACAGCCTTCAAAAGATAGTTTCAAGTATTATAAACCTGTCGCTTAAGATTATTTTTGGAAATGGTCAGAAGATAGTAGTGGTTGTTCTGTCTAAGAATAAACATATTTTGTTTCTAGTTTTTACGTATCCTTCCCCTTTTTAGTTTCTCATCCCTCCCTTTTTTTGATCTGTAAAACACAAAACAGTCTCATACATTTTGAAACGGCCTGTAAAGAAGAAAATAAGAATAGTTATAACAGTAACTACTCATATTTAACTGTACCTGAATAAAAAGTGATATAAAAAACTGTATTTTGCATTGTCTTGTTTTTTATGGGAAGCATTCTGTTACAGTTCTCTTCATGGAACCAATAATTTGGAGTTTTAACTATGCCATGGTTAGTGCACAGAACTTTAAAGAGGGTTCTGATAGGTTAGTAGCTCATAATTAGCATATTGTACGCAAATCATGACATAGTAAAACCTCCACTTAAGTGTTTCCATGAAGTGAACTGCAACAGAATGCTGCCCATAAAAACACAACAATGCAAACTACAGTTTTACCTATCACTTTCTATTCAGGTACAGTTAAATGCTGTAGGAGTTTGCATATCATTTCTGAGAATAAGAACTTTATAAACAGCTGCCAATTAGCACAGATTTCCTGTCCCCTTTAAAGTAAACGTAGTTCTTGAGACCTCTGTATCACCTCTTGTATGTTGATGGTGTTGATCGTAACATCAGTCAGGTACTGGCTGATTGCTCTTTCATTGCATACTCTGGCGCTGGCTGATTTCTGTTTCACTGTATACCTGTTTTCAACATCAAAAGTACTGTTGCTCCCCTTTGGCTCATTCCTTCACTGAATAATAGCAGAACCTGGCTTTGCACCACATTCAGTGTTTAAAAGAGGGCCCTGCTGTTGGGCCTGGATTGGGACCATCTGGCATTGATCCCACTGCTGCAGCTGTTGGCAATGTCATACCTCTCAACTGTCCCTGATTTTCAGGGATGTCCCTGATTTGGCCTCAAAATTTTACTCTGTCCCTCCTAAAAATTGTGTTTCCGTGACCAAACAGCGGGGGTAATAAGCACAAACTAATGTCAAACATTAAAGTTACAGGCTTGTTTTTCTTTAGAAAATGCATTTTACACTAAGCCCTTTATTCTACCAGCTTCCTGAATGGATATCTCCAATTTTGAAGAAGTGTCCCTGATTTTCATTCTTTGTCCCTGATTTCTTTAAGCCTTGTCCCTGATTTATGAGGCAGGAGGTTGAGAGGTATGGGCAATGTTGTTTCCTCCGACTTTACTACCAGTGCAACGTTCAACCCTTGCACAGAAAGTATTTTTTAAATTTTCTATAATTTGAAGTGCACATTGCAATGAACCTGGGTGATCATTACTCAGACTCCTACTAGCTTCGCAAGGGGAGCTTCTCCTTTTGTCTACCAGTAAAGTTCTTGCCTTTCTAAATTTTCAGCCCTACAGGTATGAATCAAATCTAGCCAGGGGTGACAGCACAGTGTATTTTGAAAAGTATTTCATATGTAATTCAGCAGCAGTCCTACAGATGACAGTCGTGCGTAGTGGCTTGTATGACCTTGGTACGTAATTTACTTTACAAGATATTGCTGAACATCAAATGGGTTAGTTAGTTAATATGTGTTGACAGAGAGAGGCACACTGAGCCAAAGCTTGTTCCCAGGTGTGATCTTGGGGGATATTGGGTTACAAGGGAAACATTACAGTAAACAATAAGTGATGAATGCAATGTAAAAAAAAAAGCTTTGCAATAAGCAAAAAAAACACAAAATCAACACAATTCTAAATTTTCTAAAAATTTACAAAGCTGATGTCATACAAAATTATTAAAAGAATGAATGGTTAAGAGGTAGCAACAGATTAAGTACAAGCCATCCATAATCAATATGTGTGACAAGCTGCAACAGCAAGGTTGTCAGAGATGTGCCAACAAGAGCAGTTTATTAGAGTAGTGAGCAGATAGATGGAGAGGCATAGATTATTCCAGAAAGCTGGAAGGTATACAGAAACATTTTGTTTTCTTTGTAGTCATTCAATTCTAGTGTCCTGTGTTTGTTTAAAGTCACTATAAACACCTTTCTCATATTAATTCACTTCCTTTTTCTTGTGTCACTCTAACATTTCTTTCCAGATTTGTCTTTCAACAGTTACCAAATCATAGAATAAATATTGCTACTTTAAGGTAGATTGCATTTTAGGGTTATTGGCACTTGAACCAGATCTTAGATGAATAACTTGCTCAATGTTTGTTCAAGCAAGGCACAGTTCATGCAAACTGTGTATTTCAGCAGTACCATGTGTCACAATGCACTCAGCAGGTCAGGCCCTGTGCTCCCACAGTGCCAACCTCAGAGTGCAATAGTGTGAACAGGTAACAGACACGGTAACCCTCCTGTCTGCTTTTGGATCCGAATCACCTTTAGTCTCAAATTCTGGGGTGGTTCAAACTGTGAACCTTATGCTAGCATACCCAATGAACAGGCTCAGATACGTACCCTCTTCAGGGATTGCGGTACAATCTTTTGCCAGGGGCACCCAGCCAAGCTTCCAAAATGAACCCTTTTAATGCTATAAGAGTCCTTAGGTATATTCTTACCTTTTCCCAGTTTAGTAACACCATCAAGCCCTTCAAACAGCTGTCAGACTTAACCACGTATACATCACATGCAAAAAGAACTTGGAAGACACACCCAGGCAGCTTCTTAAGAAAATGTACTTTACTAAAAGATGATAAAAACATGAAAAATGTAAACACAGAATATCAGAGAGCTCACAATCACATAAAAGAACCAGTGAAAATTAAAAAGCAAAACTCCTGCCACAATACATTTTAGATTTTTTGCCATCTAAGATACTACCTCTGGAAGTGCGTTTTAAAGTTAGGTCAGAGAGCTGTGTCTCTCTGGAGTCCCAAAATGATATGACAACATTTCAGACACAAGTATCAGTTTTAAACTCTATGTCTCCACACCCCTTCTGCTAGTCATTTAGCTCCTCCTTTTAGAATATAAAATTACAAAAATTGATTTCCTATCAGGAAGTATTTTATATCAGGTGCCATCAGGAGAAAAAAAGACATTTCCTATGTATGTAACTCCTTAATTACACATGTTTCCTTTGAACTTAGCAATCCCACACTGGCACCAATGTGTTAAAAAAAAAAAAACAACAGGAATCAGCCTAATGATGTCCTATTTCTGAAGTCATAAAGTCACATTTGATTTCCACTTCAAAAAGCCTAGGCATGTCATAAAAAGGTAATAAAATGCCATTCAGAAGGAAGTCAGTTATTTAAATGGTTCCTGGTCAGTTTACATATCCTGCAGCTTCACTGAAACCGGAGGGGGGGCACCCATGGAAGCACAGGCTGTCTTATGTGAGACAATCACATACTTTATCTTTATTTTACAAATATCATACAATAATCATAACCAGCTGGCCAAGTGTCACACTCCTTCCCACCTAGACTGAATTTGGGGGCTCTATCCCCTGCATGGGATGAGCTCCACAAGTCCGTTCACTCCTCATATAGACGCAACAAGCCATCTGTGTTCTGATTGGTTGCTCCAGCCCTGTGTAAGATTGTCATGTCATACCCTTGCAAGGCAAGACTCCATCTTAATAATCTACCATTAGTTTTTCCCATTTGTGTCAGCCAAACCAGGCAGTTATGGTCAGTTTGTACTTCAAAATGCTGTCCGTATAAGTATGGCTCTGACTTCTTTAGGGCCCACACTATGGCAAGGCACTCTTTTTCCACAGTAGAGTAAGCCTACTCCCTGAGCAGTAACATTTTACTCAGGTACACTGCGGGGTGATCTTTCTCTTGGTTGGATGTCTGACTCAGTACTGCCCCAATACCCACGTTTGAGGCATCAGTCTGGACTATAAAGGGTCTGCTATAGTCAGGACTTGTCAACACAGGAGCACTGCACAGTGTCTCCTTCAGTCTGGTAAAGGCTTTTTCACAGGCTGGTTCCTAGGTAATTTTCTTAGGCATCGTTTTCTGTACCAGGTCAGACAGGGGAGCAGCCAGTGCACTGTAATTGGGCACAAATGTCCTATAGTACCCTGCTGCCCTAGAAAACTCCTGACCTGCTTCTGCATTTCTGGTCTGGGTCATGCCTTGATCACTTCTATTTTTACTTGGTTAGGGTGGAGCTCTCCTCAGCCTACAACATGCCCTAGGTATGCCACTTCGGCCATGGCCACCTGGCACTTCTCAGCTTTGACAGTGAGCTCAGCCCTCTGTATCCTGTCCAGCACTTCCCTAAGGTGGGACAGGTGTTCCTCCCAGCTGGCACTAAAGATAGCAGTGTCATTCAGATACTCCACGGTGTACTCCTCAACACCATTTAACATCTGGTTCACCAACCTTTGGAAAGTGGCCGGGGTGTTCTTCATTCTGTAAGGCATTACTTTAAATTCAAATAAGCCTATCTGAGTGATGAAGGCCAACCTCTCTCTAGCTCTGTCAGTTAACTCTACCTGCCAATATCCATTTCTCAGGTCAGTAGTCATAAGGTATTTCGCCCCTCCCAACTTGTCCAGGAGTTTATCCATCCAGGGCATCGGGTAGGCATCTGACTTCGTGACTGCATTCAATCCATGATAGCCCACACAGAAATGAGTAGAGCCATCTGGCTTGGGCACAAGGACTACGGGTGAGGCCCAGAGGGTGTGGGATCTCTGGATTACCCCTAAATCCAGCATTTCCTCCACCTCCCTCCTAATGTCCTTTTGGATAGCCTCTGACACCCAATATGCTGTCCGCCATATGGGTGTCTGTGTCTCTGTCTCCACATTGTGCGTTGCTAAGGGGGTTAGTCCAGGCTTGGCACTAAACGGGGGCAAAGTCTGCTAAAACCTCCCTTACTTCTGAATCTTGTCTGGGGCCAGCTGGGGTGACAATTTAACTGCCTCCACAGAGGACTCCCACTTGCTTTCTTCCAGCAAGTCCAGAAGGGGGTCTCCTTCATAAGTCCCTCCCCAGGACTACATACTGCAAACACCATGTCAGCCCTATTAGCATATGGTTTCATCATGTTGACATGGTATATTCTTTCTGTATGTCTTCTGTCAGGTAACTCTATGATATAGTTCACATCATTTACCTTTCTAACTACTTTGTACAGTCCTCCCACTCCGCCTGCAGCTTGTCTTTCCGTACTCGGATAAGGACCATGACTTCCTGACCCACCATGTATGAGCGAGCTCTGGCTCTGCGGTCATACCACACTTTTTGTTTCTGTTGGGCAGCTGCTAGGTTGCTCTGAGCTCATTCAGCCTTTCCCTAAACCTAAGGATGTAATCCACTATGGTAGTTCCTTGGGTGGTGTGCTTGCCTTCCCAGTCCTCCTGGATCAAGTCTAGGGGCCCACACACCTGGCGTCCATATAAGAGCTCAAAGGGGGAAAACTCTGTCGACTCTTGGGGCACCTCCTTGTATGCAAACAACAGGTGGGGAAGGTATTTCTCCCAGTCCCTCCCATGCTGTTCAGCAAACGCTTGGAGCATTGACTTTAGGGTACCATTAAATCTTTCCACAAGCCCATTGACTTGCGGGTGATAAAGTGTCATGCATCTCTGCACCACCCCACACTTTTCCCACAAACATTTCATCAGGTCCGACATGAAGGAACCCCTCTCAATTGGTGATAACCTCCTGCGGAAACCCAACACGGGAGAAAATCCCAAGTAAGGCATCTGCCACTTTGTCTGTCCTCAGTGAGGACAGGGCGACTGCCTGTGGATACTGTGTAGCATAATCCACCACAGTCAGGATGAACCCCTTCCTGGACGAGCTGGGAGTATTTAAAGGCCCCACAGTATCCATTCCCACCCTCTGGAATGGCTCCTCCACTGTGGGCAATGGAATTAGGGCAGCTTGGGTTTTCTTACCTGCCTTCCCTATTTCTTGCTTGGCACCAGTGACAAGACCTGCAGTACTCCTTCACCTGCTGGGTGAAGGTGGGCCAATAGAAATTCTGGGCCAACCACTGTGTAGTGTGCATGATTCCCAGATGACCAGACAAGGGACTATCATGTGCAATCTTGAGCAACTGCTCACGATACCCCTAGGGAACGACAAGCTGCCTGCATATCACCCCTCCCTATGTCTTTTCAGCTTGAGTATACATCAGTCCATTTTCCCAATAAACCTTATGTTTCCCGTCACCTCCTTGTACTCTGTGAGAGTCTGCCCAAACCCTCAGCTTCTCTAGACTAGGGTCACTTTTCTGAGCAGCTGCAAACTCCTTACACATTCCCAAGGTATGGGACAGGTCTCCTTCAGTCTCTAAACTAGGGTCCCTAGCTCTAGCATGAGGGCACTCAGGATCACTGTCATCCCTAACCCTCTGACAATGGGTCACCCTTCCTTTTTCGGAGTAACCCTCCATTGCTGTTTGATTAACTGCTACTGGGGAAATTTCTACCCCCTTTTCATTAGTCTCCACATCAGGAGACACAGGCTGGGGAACCAGCCTTCCAGTGGTTTCCACAATGGCTTCTATGAGGTCTGGAGAACTACAATTTCCCCTTCCCACTTGGCTATGGGTAACTGCACACACCATCCCCTGTTTGAGATTGTTGCCAAGGATGACGTCAACTGCTAAAGTTTTGGCTACAGCCACCTGTTGCACAGTTCTCCCTGTTTCACCCCAGTCTAGGAGAACACTAGTGAGTGGCAAGGTTGTCTCCTCCCCAGTGAACCCTTGTACAGTACAGTTACAAATTTATTGGATATAAGCCGACCAGGCTCTACCAGATCCCCTTTTACCAACATCAGGGATGCCCCTGCATCTCTTAACCCTTGTGTCTGTACACCATTCACAGTGACTGGGTGCATGTGTTCCCTGTGTTCACAGGCATGCTTCCAAGGACACACAAACAACCCACTTCTTTCCTAGCTCCATTCTGCGTATTGCTCATCCTTTTGGGACACTGTCTAGCAATATGCCCAGTTTCTTTACAAACTCAATATTCGCTTCTTTTCTCAGAGAAATCTTTTCTTTGAAATCTGGGGCTAACTGGTTTCAGTGGAGGCAGTGAGGGTTTTAGCTGCCCTGAAGGCGCACTTTTCCCTTTCTGCACTGCCATGCCCACCCCATTCACTCTTAGAGCAGGTCTGTTCTTGGCATAGTGGTCCGAGAGTTCAGCAGCCTTTTGCACTGTTTTGGGATCTCGGTCCTCGAGCCAGGTTTTCAGCTCTGCTGGACATGCCCAAAAAAACTGCTCTAACAATTTTAGCATTTTCAATTTTATCTAAACAGTTTGCTTCAATTTCTTCCCACCAACGTTTTAAAAACTGACGTCATTTCATGGCTAGCTCCTCATAGCTCTTGTCAGGGCTTCTCCTGAGCTTACTGAATTTAGCTCTATATGCTTCTGCAGTTAAATCAAACTTTAAAAAAAATGCAGCTTTAAGTTTGCTGTAATCATTACTGTCCTCATTTTCCATTTGACCCAGTGCATCCTGAGCTTTTCCAGTAAGTAGCAGGGATAGGTGGAAGCTCCAGGACCCTCTAGGAATTTTTGCCTGAATACAAACTTTTTCAAAGGAATTTAAAAAGCCATCCATATCCTCCATCTCTTTAAATTCAGCTATCAATTTGGAATTTAATTTGTAACCCAGTCCTGTAGTTCCAGTTAAACCCAAGCCACTTACCTGCTCTGGTGCCGGTGGTTGGAGTCGTAGCTTCTCCAATTCATGTTGCCTCTGGCACTCATGATCTTCTTAGTCTGCTTCTCACTGTTCACGCTCTGCCTCCTGCCATTCCCGTTCAGCTTCTCGCTGTTCTCGCTCCACCTCTCACCGTTATTTTTCAGCCTTCCTCTGGAATTCCAGCTCCATTCTACGCAACTCAGTCTGCAGCCTTATTGCTTCTGGCTCCAGAATGCTGGTGACCTTCCCCTGCTGCTGTCGTCCTTGGCTTGCACTGGCCTTGCTGTCCTCCTCACTGGATCTGGTCATTGCACTGGCTGCTGGCCCCTCCATGCCCACGGTTTGGTCTTTTACAGTCACAGTCTGTGACTTGATGCTCTGGGCATCTGCTGCCATCAGGGCATCTATGAAGTTCTGGTTGTTGACTTTCCCCTCATACTGGACTTCTCTGTTCTGGCACAACTGCCTTAAGTAGTCTGCAGTGTACCCGCTGTAGTTGGAAGCCATCTTCTTTCTTAACTACGACTACTCTAACTTGCACTTTAGAAAAAAAAAATTAAACAGGTAGGAACTTTGACAGTAAGCAAAATGATATAGTTCTGTTTCTTTTTAAAAATAAATCACTGCTTTATTTTGCAAGTGAGCTGTACAGTATTAAGCTGACACTGAACAGCTAAAGTTTGTGTTACCAAATTTTTTCGCACCGCTGCCAACCAAATCTGTCACAAATGCATTCAGCAGGTCAGGCCCTCTGCTCCCACAGTGCCAACCTCAGAGCGCAATAGTGTGAACAGGTAACAGACAGGGTAACCCTCCTGTCTGCTTTTGGGTCCAAAGCACCTTTAGTCTCAAGTTATGGGGGGGATTCAAACTGTGAACCTTATGCTAGCACACTCAATGAACAGGCTCGGATACGTACCCTCTTTGGGGATTGCGGTTCTATCTTTCTCCAGGGGCACCCAGCCAGTCTTCCAAAATGAACCCTTTTAACTCTGTAAGAGACCTTAGGTATAGTCTTACCTTTTCCCAGTTTAGTAACACCATCAAGCCCTTCAAACAGCTGTCAGACTTAACCACTTGTGCTATACTGTGACACTTTGACACTGTGTCCTATCCTGGCAGATGCCAATGTTTGATTTTTGACCTCCACCAGTCTGACCTATGCTGGTATTTGTTTCAATAGGCATGTCAAGTGTAATCTTTAGTTAATGCTGCTTAGCCTTTTGCACAGACTTAATGTTATTAATTTAATTGTTCTTGTTATAGTTGTTTGCTTATTCCTTGTCTTTTAGAATTTTTAATTTTGGTTTTGTCTGCTCAGCTCAGCTCAGCAGTAAAAGCCAGGAAGCTGTTCAATGGCCACACACTCTGACAAAGGGGATTCTGTCCCCGAAGTGCGGGGCACTTGTTCCACAGCTGTACCTGCTACTATAGCATTTTTGCTTTTTTCCTTATATATCAAATAACTGAATTCAGCCTTGAGTGTGCTTGCTTTTTTTGCTGACTTCCAGTATTACCAGTCTCTTGGAGCTAAGGCCTTTTATGCTTCCTCACAGTTTTCAGTATTCCCTCATTAAAACAAGAGTTGACTGCATCAACAATGGCTTTGGCTTGGCATAAGCTTAATGCTTAAGTTTGTTTTGCATTTGCAGTTTGGTGTAATAGAATACAACTTTACTCATTAAGCTAAAATAAAAGTAGCCCTTGTTGTCTCCAGCAGGCTCCAGCAGTGTCAGCAGTCTTGCATGCTGTGGGCTCCCTCACCAGTACATACATACACACACACACACACGCAACCTTTGGATATCAGTGAAAAGAAAGGGACAGTAACTGACATAGACCTTCCTCTTAGTGCTTTGTCTGTCTACAATGTGAATGAATATAAGGCAGTGTATGCTAATAGTAATCAGCTGAATGTGCACTGCCTCCAGTGCTGGAATTACAGGGGGGCTTGCCAGGGCTTGGACCCGGTAGCTCTGAAATGAGCCCCGTTTGCTCACACATTACTGCCATTGACTTATAATGGGAAAGGGGGCTCAATTTAAAGATAGAACCCTTATGGGCCCCCCTAACTCCTAAACCTCATAAAGTGTAATTTCAACACTGACTGCCTCCCATTCATGAAAACGGTGGCCAGCTGAGGTGGTGAGATGATGCAGTGAAGCTTCTGAGTCCCCAGCAATCCCACCGTCATGCACAGTAGTTGTTCTATGAGCTTGGAAGTTAAACAGGCAGAAAAATCAATCGACTTGAACAATTCTGACATGGTGGGTAGCTGGGCAAGGTGCAAGAAGACATGGACAAAACACATACACCCTGTAGCTAATGTTTTGCCATAATTGCATCACGGCTTCTTCAGAGCTGTCATACATGGTGAGTGCAAGACTTCACCTACCTCCCAGCCACTCCGCAAAAGAAGATCTAATTAACAACACCTCCCATTCCACCCCTTCAGCACCAACCCCACAGTTCCACAAAAAAAACACTTTCTGAATGAATGGGAGTGAGTGCTTATAGTAATCAGCGGATTATACGTGTACAATCCCATTTATTCAGAAAAGGACTTGTCAAGGTGGTGAGATAAAGGTTGGTGCTGGTTACTATCTCCCCTCTGTACTGAATCATTTCTGTGGATGTCACTGTGGCATGGTGGGTGGATGATGAGTGGTGCTGAGTGGGTTGGGGGGAAGAATGTGTCTTTTTTTGTCTTTTTTATGGGACTGGGGAGAAGAGTGGGTAGATAAGTGGGTGGGTCAGAGCGGGGGTCTTATTATATTATCTAGCCAAGATGGCAAGAGGAGGGTTGTGCCAGTTGTTCCTCTCTTCAAAATGTATCCTTTTTAACTCAGGGTGTCATGAGGCATGGAGAGTGTATGGGTTCTGCTAAGTGGGTGGGTTGTGGGTGGTGTCCAACTAATTTGGCCAGCGATAGCAGGGTTGGAAATGGTACTGTGTGGTGAGAGCAAGTGGCAGAATGGGTTCTGAGTAACATCTCTGCCAGGCTATAGAGGAGGAGGATGGTATAGGTGGTACTCAGTAAATGGGAGGGTGGAGTTTATGTATTTAAACTGTGTAGGGGTGGGTAGAAGAGAACAGGGGTATGGGGTGCTTCAAGAGTGTGGGGGGAATGGAATTTGTGTTTTTCTTTAAAAATCGTACACTATTGCTGAAAACTCAGTAAAAACGTACTTAAACATAAACTGCAACTTTGCACTCTGAATCGCTGGCAAAGTGCATGTGGCATTTCACCAGTAATATGCTGCCAAATAAAAACTTTGACACATTCCTACTGCACATTCATACAGCTCACATGTAAGTCTTTGTTTCATATAACCTTTATTGAGATATCCTTGGGGAGGCATCAGTGGCAGAGGAACACTCAAAAGAAGTCTACAATTAACTGGGCAATTTCCCTACTTCCTACCAGTAGACCAACTTTCTAGCGCATGCAAGAAGTCAGCTGACTTACACCAGCCAGTCTTATAAATGATACAAAGACAGAACACATGGAATTTTAGCAGCCTTTATGTGTGTCAACGTGGACCATTCTGATATACTTTGGAATTCTTCTCATCTTGAAAAATGACAAACTGATAAGGAATGCTAATATGTAATTGACTGTACTTCTCTGTAACTCTGACGTGGAGCCTTTGGAAACGAGTCCCTGACTCAAAGGGTTGTAATTCCGATGACTACAATAAATAAATAAAAAAAAATAAATACAGTACATTAGTCCATCATGGGCAACTATAGGTTTGAAAATATGTGACTAAACAGAAGTAAATTATTTATAACTACTTTTCTAAGGGCAGTTTAATCTGAAACAATTTGCAACACTGATTTCAGTGACCTAGGTCACCCAGTCACCTGTAGATGACTTCTATCAAACATCTGATGTGTAACAGTTGGTGCTGCTGTGAACGCTTAAGGGTTAAAGAAGTTTGGCAAAAGCTTTGTATCTTTTTACAGTGGTCTTACATGCATACTCTCTTATAAATGTTTTGTAGTTGGCCTTCTCCCTTTGGCAGCACTACAGTAAGCAAATGGGTTCAATTATTCATTGAAAATAATAGCTACTTGGAAAAAATCCATGTTGTCTCTGGTTTTGCTACGTTCCCACACTGCTTTTTTATGTTCTGCTGAAGACACCTGTATCCCAGGATGCCTTAAGGCACTGTTCTACTAGAGGTGATGAGAGAGTTGTTTCTAGGACACTTTCAAAGAGATATGTAGACAGTTGTTGACTAAGGAATGGCAGTTTTTCATAAGTTGTTCTTGTCTCATCAGTGCAACTTGACTTTCTTGGAGGTCTCTTTTTAGTGTAATGAATGAAACATATGTTTAGTAGAACAACTAATACAGTTTAGGGTATCATTATTTAGACATCTGTTCATGAACTTTCTTGTGATTTGTTCCTCAGATGAAAATATTATTAAGTTACTTAAGGGATGCAAATTAAATACAAATAAAAGAAATACAAGTTACAAGGCCACAAATGAGGCAAGTGTGTGTAACACCCATCCCCACCCCATCCCCTAACCTTGTGACCCAAGGCCAAGCTGCAGTGGGGCCATGCCCCATGGGTCTGCTGCTTCAAGCTGTAAGTCCAGAGCCATGCCCCTCAAGTGTGCTGGTTCTCATAGGGCTTGCAGGATCAGTCATAACTTTTGTCATGCAGGGCTCATAGGGCCCTGCACTAAGCATAAGATAGATCAGAACTTTCTTCATGCAGGGCCCTATGTGAAACAGAAGATCAGTCATAACTTTTTTGTGCAAGACCTGCAATCTTAACCTTCTTTATAGTCAGGAAAGAGAAAAGCACACATCTTCCCCCTCCCTCCCGAAGGTGCTCCAGCCAAACACAATAGGCATGAAAGAAGAAAAAGTTGGGCACACACCATAGAACTGTGGATCGAAGTTTTAGTACAGCATGGCAAAACACAGGGTTAACACCCATACTTAGTGACCCAGCAAGTGAGTCTTCCTCAGGAACACAACATTTCCCTCCTTTTGTGGTATTGTAACCCTAACATATGCATTAATGTTGTTTTTTGCAATGTGTGTCTTTTCTTTATGAGGCAGTATAGTGCCTGATGTATAAGTTGCGTTGCACATGACCTGCTGGCACTACACAAAGCAGAAGATGAGTTGTGCATTTCCTCGTATAGGGTCCTGCAGGCCTTGCATAATGCATGGCATGAATCTTAACTTTCTTCTTGCAGAGCCATATGGTGCAAAGCAGAAAATCAGTTACAACTTTCTTTGCACAAGGCCTAAAGCAAGAGATGATTTTATTTATTTACGTATGTATGCAGGTATGTATATATGCATTTATTTACTTTGATAACTAAGTCTACTGGCACCAAGACTCCTTTTTCAGGCATGACCCGGGTACAGAAGAGTAAACAACACAGTGGAACAGATAACAGATACAAGTGCATGAGTATCATAATACAAAATGAAGTGACACAGTGCAAAGTAAGGCATTCAGATGGCACATTAAGTCAACAGTGTTTTGTAAGTCATATAAAGCAGGTAGAGACATTAGACTCTTGGAGATGTACTTTCAGCTTGGCAGAAATCATTTTAACAGACTGGACAGCTCTGCTAGTGAAAGTGATGGTGTTCTAGAATGACGCTGCTCTGTATCTGAAAGAGTTCTGGCCCATGCCTGTGTTCATGAATGGAACTTTCAGTAGATTGTTTCCAGAGGAGAGGAGCAAGAGAAGGGGTTGTACATGAATAGCTTGGACAGGCATTGGGGAGCACGTCCATGTAGAATTTTGTGCATAAAATTTGCTAGGGTTAACTGGGCTCTTATTTTGGGTTGCATCCAAGTCATTTAAAGTTAGTGCAGTGATGGGACTATAGGCACTGTGAGGATTCAGATTTGGCAACCCTGTGAGTTAAGACTCTTTTCTTTTCCTAGATCATGAGTGGTGCGGCATTTATAACAATGAAGTCATACTCAACGGGGGGTATGCAGCTTAGGCAATTCTGACTTTGGTGTTGGGTACCAGGGACTTTGCAGTGTACAATAGAGTAGACCCAGTTTTTGATGAATAGTTCTTATTGTGTTGGTCATATGAGCATCAAAAGCCCCCTGCCTGCATTTTTGGGCATCCAGCCCATGAAACAGCTCCCCTGCCCACCAACAAGCAAGCCAAAAGGCCCCCTGCCTGCATTTTTAGGCATCCAGCCCATGGAGCAGCTTCCCCGCCCACCAGCAAGCAAGCCAAAAGCCCCCCGTCTACATTTTTGGGCATACAGCCCACTGAACAGCTCCCACCGCCCACCAGCAAGCAAGTCGAAAGGTATGGGACCGAGGATCCTTCCCGCAGCAAGTGTCTTTACCTTTGTTCTGTGCTTTTGAATTTTGGCACCCTTTTTGCACAGACTCTGTTTGCACAGGTCCTGCCTCAGTGATTCCTCCCTGAACTCTTGCTTTAATTGGAGCTTAGGCTCAGCGGAGATCTCGGAGCCCTCGTCTCAATTTAATTAATTTTAATAATTTTATTGGACTGCTACAGCTGCAGTTAACTCTCTCCTACACAGCGTCTGGTGCGGGGGGGGGATAAACTGGCTTCAGCTTGCCTAAGAGAATGGCTTAGCAGCCTGGGAAAAGTTTTTGTTAGAGGGATATTAGTTTACACTGGCTTTTAACTTGTTTTTGAGAATGATACAGCAGCCAGTGAAAGTTTTACAAAAGGAATATGAGAGGTGTTAAAATTTGCTAATGGAAGCAGCTCTCTGCGTTTGTTTGAACTGTGTAGCCAGCAAATGAAGTTAGTATATTATTCAGTGTAGCTGCTATTTCATATTGTACAGTGTAGCTGCTATTTTACCTCTTGCTCCTTGTTCCCTCTCCTGCTATTCTCTCTGCTTTTGTGACCCTCCGTCATCTCCCCATCCTTCGCTTTCCCAGCTTTGCTTTGCACCACATTTCTGCAGTTTCATTTTCTGCTCTGCTCTCTCCCTTGCTTTTCTCTGCATTTTTGTGCACTTCATTTCATTCTCTCGTTTGTGTCCCACCCTTGTTTTTACCGATTTCTGTCTCCTTTGCCCTAATCTGAACTTGAGCCAGTCTTCCTGTGTCCCTCCCTCTGTTTCTCTATTTTCTGAGTACCTTTTAGCTTTTTTTTTAGCTTTTTTTTGTTGACCGGGTAAGTGCACTAGACAAATCCTGCCTATTTTCAGGCACGACCCAGGGGAGGGGGATACAGACGAATGCCGACTGACCTTGAACCAGATTAAGCTGTTGGTGGTATTTTTAGTGAATGAGGGAAACTTGGCCAGGACACCGTGGAAATTCCCCTACTGTTTTTTCGATAAGTGTCATGGGATCTTTAACATCCACCTGTACTACCACCAATCCAGGCAGACAGGACCTCGGTTTAACGTCTCATCCGAAAGACGGCTGATTGTGATTTGAATAAGAGCCACCCCCCAGTCACTATTTAACTTTCTGCCCATCTTCTTGTTTTTTTCTCTCAGCCCCCCGCCTGCATTTTTGGGCATCCAGCCCACAGAGCAGCACCCCCGCCCACTAGCAAGCAAATCGAAAGGTACGGAGACAGAGGATCCTTCCCTCAGCAAGTGTCTTTACCTTTGTTCTGTGCTCTTGAATTTTGGTACCCTTTTCACACAGACTTTGTTTGCACAGATAGTGCCTCAGCGATTCCTCCCTGAACTCCTGCTTTAATTGGAGCTTAGGCTCAGTGGACATCTCAGAGCCCTCATCTCAATTTAATTAGTTTTAATAATTTTATTGGACTCCTGCTGCTGCTGCAGTTATCGTTCTTCCTCCCTCCTTCACAGCTTATCCCTACCCATCCCCCATCCGTACTATCTGGGCTCTTATTTTTATAGGTCTGGTGCTGCTCGTCCATGATTAGTTGTCTATCTGTCCACTTTCTCATTAGCTCCTTACATTTCTCTACCACTAGAGGGATTCAACCGTGGTGAGCTTCAACTACTGAATTGTTCTCATCACCTCAGGATATTCCTCACCTTAACTTACATTGTGCTTAAACCCTTGCTCTGGCAGGCCTACTTTTTTCATCCCACTTTCAGGTTAGGTTTACCTCTTTAACCTCCCTACCCCCCACACACACACACACACTTCTCTTGAGCAATGCGGTACCTAGGTCAGGCTCTTCCATGTCATCTATTCTTATTTGCTTGACCTGTGACCACCTTATCTCAGCTACCTTGGCACACAAACAGGAGTGCCACCAAGAATGGAACTTCCGTATCCCCCACAAATTATACCTTGCTACTGCCCCGTGGACTACTACCCTTTCCCTACCTGACAAAAAAGGATGCTATCTATCTTGGCTTATGGCTACGAAGCAACTTATAAGTGCCTACTATAACGTCAAGAAAAATAAACCTTGCCCACATTCCCTACTGGCATGCACTGCCACACTTATTAAACAAACTTCTGCTATCTGGTGATGTAGAGCCCAATTCGGGACTGCCCTGCAACTACCAACCTGCCCTTGCCCTCTCAACCAACATATTGGCTAATGCCAAGGGCCTCAAAATAGTGCACCTGAATTGTCAGAGCCTGTGTCCGAAAATGCCTGATTGCAAAGCCTGGGTCAAGTCCTTCCATCTTACCGTACTTGGAATCGCTGAAACCTGGCTCAAGCCATCCATCCTACCTCACGAAGTCGCCCTTCCTGGGTATACTACCTTCAGGCAGGACAGGATCGGCAAAAGAGGTGGTGACGTTCTCCTGTACATTAAGTCTAAGTTTAAAGCCACCGAAATTACAACCCTAACCTCCCTCACTTTTGAGGCCGAATCCATCTTTGTGTCTTTACACCTAGGTAACTCCAAAAATATAATTGTAGGTTGTACTTACTTGCCACCCAAAACAGCCTTGGCAGCTCTACCCCTCCTCATTTCCTCCATCTCTGATCTACCACCTCATGAACTAATTATGTGCAGAGATTTTAACATTGACTGGTCCTCCGGCAACATAGTCGTGGCACAGACCTTGGCTAATGCCAGTCTAACCCAGCACATCTCAGAACCCACACGAGGGAACAATAGAACCGGTAAGCAATTCCTCTTAGACTGGATTATATCAAACTATGGTCATAGAATCTTAGCCTCAGGTATTCTAACTGATGGCTTCAGCAACTACTCTCTAGTCACCTGCATTTGGAGGAATAACTCCCCTAACCCCCCAAGGTTATAACCTCCCATAACAAATCCTTCTTTAATTGAGCATCCTTGCACAACTCGCTGTATGCTGTTAATTGAGGCCCCATACATACCCTGCCAGCTATTGACCTAGCCCCTGAGTACCTAATCGACTCTATTACTTCCATGATTAATCTCTGTGCACCACTCACCTGACGTAGTTCCATGGTTGCTAAAGCCCCCTGGCTGATGAAAGAAAATAAGGAACCACATGTCTAAACGTGATACTGCCTGGTGAAACTATAAGAAGTCAGGTCTCCCCTTTGATTGGCAGGCATACAGACAACTCAGAAATGCATGAAAGTCTGAAATAATCAATGCAAAGAGGACCTACTACTACTAGTCTATCCTAACAGAAAATCTGAATAACCCTAAAGGATTCTCGATACAGATTAATTCCCTCCTCAAAAGGTACAGTAAGACCTCCTCCTGCCACTGTTCTCTTTCTATAAAGGACCAAGTACTATCTGATCCAGCAGCAATAGCAGATGGCTTTAACAATTTCTTCACAGATTTTAGCCACTACTGTCTCATTTCCCTCCCTTGCCAGTGAACCAACCCGCATCAGTCACTAGCTCCTCCGGGCCCAAGACATCACAGTTCCATATCAAACAAGCTAGCCATAAAGAGGTCCTCAGGCTACTCCTAAACCTTAAAGAGCATGGCTCCCCCGGCCATGACTCACTTGAGCCTAGGTTCCTCAAATGGGGAGCACCGGCACTTGCTGTTCCAGTTCAAAACTTGATCAATAGATCCTTTCTCAAAGGTACCATACCCACAAAATGGAAAACAGTGCTTGTAATCCCTATCCACAAAGGAGGATCAGAGACACCCATCAAAAATTACCGACCCCCCTCCATTCTCTGCCACCTAGCTAAGATTCAAGAATGTGTCCTATATAACCAATTACAAGACTACCTGGAACTTCATCAACTCCTGTCACCCTGCCAGCACGGTTTCCGCAAAAACCACAGTACCCTCTCCGCACTCATCAAAGTCACTTGTGACATTTACCATGCCTTTGACCAAGGACTGGCTATGGGTGCCATCTTTGTAGACCTTACAAAGGCCTTCGACCTGGTGAACCACATGCAGCTGTTAATGAAGTTGAAAACCTTAGGTCTTGATATGCCTTCCATATCCTGGCTCTGTAACTGCTTGTCAGATCACTCCCAATGTGTCAAATGGGGCAATAGTCAATCCTTTTTCAGACCTATTGCTATGGCATTCTGCAAGGGTCCATACCAGGCCCCCTACTCTTGTTGTTGTTTATCAATGAGTTGCCTAAGTTCTGCGGTGGGGTGTCTGTCCAGCTGTATGCTGATGAGGCCATCCTATACCGTGCCTCAGCAGATACCCAGTGGCTCAATCAGCAGCTGGAGTCTGATTGCAGCCTATTAGAAGCCTGGTTCCTTGAAAATAATCTACTGCTTAATATAAAGAACACCAAAGCAATGCATTTCCTTCCTCCCTCCAATAAAGCTGCTCACAACCAGCTTCTCTCCATCCACTCGTCAAATGGGGACTCCCTTGAAACAGTTAGTTCCTTTAAATATCTGGGCATCCTGCTTGATCCTAGCCTCTCCTTCGAGGCCCATATCCATAAAATCACTAAGATCATACACCAAAAGATCAGTCTGCTCTACCGTCTCTATCCCTTGTTTTCCAATGCATCCCGTCTCAAAATTGTCTCCGCTTCACTGCTATCCCTGCTATCCTATGGAGCGTCTTTATTCTTATCAGTCAAGGCCTCTCTCATGAACCAGTTGAAACAACTCTACCACAGGATTGGGCGTTTTACCCTTGGAGCAAAATCGCACCAACACCATTGCATGGTATTGGCATCACTGGGCTGGTTGCAGCTCGAACATAAACTCCAGCATGCTTCACTCTCTTCCTTTCAAGCTCACACATCTCCATACTCCACCTAGTCTGTCAGACATCATTGTTCGGAGACAGCTCTCTCACCCCCTACACTTTAACTCTCTTCCTCTTCTTGTCTTACCCAAGACCCGGCTATCATCTGGTAGGAGATCCTTTGCCTTTACTGCCCCCTCGCTTTGGAACTCCCTCCCCTCATCCATTCTCTCCTGCTCTACCCTCCCCCATTTCAAGTTAGCACTGTGTAATCATCTTGCTGCTCTAGGGTCCTGTACCTGCCCCTCCTTACTCACAGGCCTCTGCTCTAATCCTGTTTCTCTCACAACCAAAATCTCAATTCTCTTATCCTTCCTTAAACCATGGTAGGCCATGGCATTGTGGTGCTAGACGCTGCTGACCACAATTTATTATGCTGTGTACTTTGATTTTGTACCTTCAGTAATGCTGTTTTGCACTACCTGGCTTAAATTTTGTCAGAATGTTTATTGTGCTCTGCTCTGTTTATTTTGTATTGGTTATTTATGTCAACCATGAACTTGTATAACTCTAAGTATGCTTTGTTATTTTTTTCCCTTTGTACCCTCCCCAGGGTTGCCCCTGTAAAAAAGACTGCATGGTCTCAGTGGGCTTACCTGGCTACCAAAATTCAAATAAATAAATACATGTGAGGCGGAGATCGATGATACTGTGGCACCAAGATATTTTAATTCATTAACTGGTACCAGTTTTACTCCAAGGTTGGGATGGTGAAGTCTTGGGAAAATCTTTTAGCCTTTAGGGATGAGCTGAGTAACATTGCTTTTGTTTAGGGATGTTTAGGACCAATTTCTCATTTGTGAATCACTGTTGAAGGGAATGGAAATTGTTCCCAAGGACATTGATTGCGATGGTGTCTTTCCCATGCACAAAGATGACAGCATCATCGGCATATAGAAGGGTTTTTGCAGTGCTACAGATCTTGGGTAGATCATTGATGAAAATAGTAAATAGGAGAGGGACTAGAATGGATCCCTGGGGATCCCACAGGAGACAGGGTTTGCCTGGAAAAGACCTTACCAGTTTTGACAAAGAATGACCTGTCTTAAAGATAGTTGGAGAACCGCAGAGTAGCTGGGCCCTCCAAGTCCTAGCCCAGTAGGCTCCTGTATGAGCAAATCATGGTCCACTAAATTGAAGGCATTAGTGAGCTCTACAAACATGACAACAGTCAGCAGACAGTTGTCGATAGCGTGGAGTACTATGTCTGTGAAGCTGACCAACGCTGTGCCTATTCTGTGACTCTTTCTGAAGCCACGTTGCTTCTCATAGAGTAGCCTGTGCTGGTACAAATGAGACGTTAGCTAAATATGTGCTATCCTCTCCTGCACCTTAGCCAAAGCTGATAGGAGAGAAATAGGCCTGCTGTTTTCCAGGACAGTTTGCTTGCCCTGTTTGTAGAATGATACTACAGAGGCCAATTTCCAGATGTTAGGGATTTTTATGGACTCAAATGAAAGATTAAACATTTTGGAAATGGTAAGATCAATTTGTGTGGCTGCAGTTTTAAGAAATTTGGGAATTATGCCAAGGCAGCCGGCCGGTTTGGCAGTTTTTAGATAAAGCAGCACTTTGTGGATTTCCTTGACAGTGATTTTTTAAAATTAAACAGGGGATGGCATGGCCATGAGTTAGTTATGTTGGAATCAGGTGGAATTACTCTGCCACACAAGGCAAGTCTGTATTTCTCGAGGTTGCAGAAGTGCTTATTAACTCATTGGCTCTGAGACACCATTATAAACTATGGTTAAGCAGTGGAATCCTCGGACTTTGAAAAGCGCTATTGGAGTCAGATGAGCAACAGATTTAGGAATCACTGTGCTTGAGGCCTCTCACGTCAAGGCGGCAGGGAGAGGAAGTGGTAGTTCTGGGGTTGAGCAAGGAGTCTCTTCAGTTCCAGCATTTTTTGAGGTTGCTAAGATTGTCTGCTGCTTTTTGGAATATGCACTTTTGGACATTCTGAGCTCGAATTTGCTTTTATTCCATAAATATCTGTATGTAACACTATCTGAGTACAAGTTTTGTTTCATTCTATTTACTTTAACATGCTGAAATTGTATGTAATCCAACCGACTTTCTCTGTGGCAAACTGCAGTAAAAAGGCTGCAAGAGATGCATATTTTTGGATTACCAAGAAAGCATAAACATTGGCATTTTACCAGACTGGCACTTCGCTACAAACATCACGTAACCAGTAAACCACCAGGTATTTGAAAAGTTGTACTGTACTGCGGTTTGTCAAAGAGAAAGTCAATTGGATTACAACACAATTTGGGCATGTTAAAATAAACAAAATGAACAAAACCATAGCCTAACATGAGTATTGATCAAAATAATACACATTGAGTCATGGTTTAGGTTATTTTGGTGAAACAATTCTAAGTAAAGGGGAAAAAAAAGAAATAGCCAGCACTATAGAGAGCCCTCCAGCTGTCTGCCTCTCGCTCCAGTGATGTAATCATGTAGCACCTCTGGTGGCATTTTAGGGAGCTGGCAGAGCAGGGATTGTTTGTACTTGGAGGGCTGATTTTTACATTTTTCAAATGCTACAAAACTGCATTAATGTTGTTTACATAAATGCAGTTTTAGCATCAATGTAAACAGCAGCCTTTCCTTTACCTCTCTGTGAAGCCATTTTTGTTATTGTTTCTTGTAAAGATGGGTAGCTTAGGTGTCCTTCAAGCTAGAATAGAAACACAGAAGCAGAATTTGTTGGCAAATAAGGACCGCTTGGCCCACCCACTCTGCCCATTTTGTCCCTGCCCATACTGTCACCAGAGACCCTACCTGATCTCTGGTTACCCCCGGCTTTCCTACCAGGATTGCTTTGTGTCTGTCCCATGCATGCTTGAAGTTCACCCCCACCTCTGCTAGAAGACTGCTCCAGGCATCCACCCCTCTTTCACTGAAGAAGTACTTCCTCTCTTCCCTCTGTTGTTGAGGCATAGGTCAGGAAGCATAGGAAAACTAGGAGCAGTTATAAAATTCACAATTAGTGTTTTATTATTATCAATAACAATAGAATAAAATTTAAATAAAATTGTTCAGGATAGCAAAATACAAAGGCAGTACAAACAGAGAAAACAAAAGTCCTTTATCTGAGGGTTTCTTTGCCTGACAACTAACTCCTTTAGCCTCAGCTCGTTAAAGTGACATACAGAATGTATCAGAGTTTTTGTCAGTTTCTTTGCAGAGCAGGCTTACAAATAGAACACTGTCCCAACCTGGCCTCCTGCTGACAGCTCTGCAAAAGAGTTTGCAAACAAGCCTGAGAGGAGCCTAAACTGCATCTCAGGTTAACCCCCTAAATTCCAAATAGCTTTTTGTAATCATTTCAACAATGTAACTATATGCATTTCAAACCAAGGGATCCCAGTTTCACATAAAAGATTCACATATATATTTTATAACCACAGGTATGCAAAGGGAAAGAAAAGACAGACACAGCATGTGAAGGCAGAGAGATAGTGAGAGGCGGAGAATCGGGAGACTGTGAGAGTGATCAATTCCTAGGTCTCACGAGTACATTTTGTTGCGCAACTAGACAGACAAGAGACAGAAATGGAGAGGATAGAACATATCCTTGCATATAATTCTTTCTGCTTAACAAATGGGGCAGGGTCTTATTCAACCCTGCCACATACCCCCTCTTCAAGAGGGAACCAGTTTTAAAACATGTTTCCAAAACTTGCTTTTAATTCTCTTCTAACATTACATTATAACCTTTTACAGTTCTATGCATATGTAGTATCTCTTTTTCCAGAACAACCAGTACAGTAAACAGTGAAGTTTAAACTCACACTTTTTTGACCTTCGAAATTCTCAATTCCTGATCCATATCTTGACAGAAAATCAGCATTGGCATTCTCTTTTCCAGATCTGTGCATCATTTTGAATTTAAATGGTGGTAGTGCTAGGTACCACATTGTGACACTGGCATTTTTATCCTTAATTTGGTTAAGCCAATAGAGAGGATTGTGATCTGTGATAAGTATGAAGTCAGCTTCTAGAAAATAAACCTTAAGGGTCTCTATGGACCACTTTACTGCAGGGTATTCCTTTTCAATGCTGAAGTACCTCTTCTCTCTATCGTGTAACTTCCTATTGATATAGACTGGGATGTTCCTTCCCATCTATATTCTGACTTAAGACTGCACCTAAGCCTACCTCTGATGCATTTGTCTATAACAAAAAATTGTTCTCAAAGTCTGGCCTTTGTAAAACAGGGGCTGAACATAATGGCTTAAAAAGCCTCATCACACTCTGAGGTCCATTCCACATTATTTGGGCACCATTTCTTTGTGAGTTCAGTGAGGGGAGTAGCTAACTGCTCAAAAGGGAGTATTACAGCATACCAAAATGCCATTGCCCAACACTCAGGAGCCCGAAAATTATATCCTGACAGTCGATATCCCGACAGTTAGGAATTGCATGTAACAGAGTTGGCAATCAAAAATAAGGGGGGTGCAGGGGGTGAAGCCTCATGAAACGTAGAAAACAGCTCCACCGTGGGAAGTTCCCAACTGTCGGTGTATACTAACTATTGGGATATAATTTTCAGACTTCTGGGTGTTGGGTGATGCCATTTCGGAATGCATAGTAAATCCAGGAAAAGTTGGGGAACAAATCTCCGATAGTCACCAGCAAGCCCTAAAATAGACCTGATATGTTTCTTTGTTTTAGGGAAAGGACTGTTAGCTACAGCTTCTGTCTTATCTCAGCTTTTGAGAAAGGACCTTGTCTGAAACACGTCAAGCGTGCAGTATGTGTGTTTTGGAATAAAAACTGCTTTTAATGGAATCTGCTTGGAGCCGGTGTGATGTCTGTTTTGGTTGGTGAGTTCCCATGTTCACGTAATTGAATATCTGACTTCAATGGAGCACCACCTCACCTAGTGCAGCCTTTTTCTGTGTTTATCTGTCTTAGAAATCTCTGGCTTTATTTCTCCACTTCCCAAAACATAGCCCAAATATCTGGTTTCCTGCATGCCAGTGCACATTTGGTAGGATTAATTGTCAGACCTGCCTTTTTGAAAGATTGGATAACTGTTCATAGGTGTTTCAGGTGGCTTTTCCAGTCTGGACTGTATACCACAATATACTCCAGGTAAGAAGCACAATAACCAGTGTGAGGGGCTAAAATGACATCCATGTAGCAGGTGCTCCATATAAACCAAATAGCATGGTGGTGAACTGATAGAATCCAATAGGAGTGGCAAATGCAGTTTTGTCGCTGGATTCTATAGCTAGGAGAATTTTCCAGTAACCCTTGGTGAGATTGAGGGAACTGATGTACTTGACACTTCCCAATCTGTCCACCAAATCTATCCTGAGTATAGGATAACTGTCAAATTCAGACACTTGATTAAGTTTCCTAAACTCAATGCAGATTCGTACACCCCCTTCTTTTTTTATTTATCATCACCATTGGTGATGACTAAGCACTTCTCCACTCTTCTGTGATACCCAGTTCTTTCATTTTTTTGTATTTCCTTAACCACGTCTGCTCTTAACCGCTGTGGTGATCTGTATGACTTTTGTCTGATAGGACGAGCATTTCCTGTCATTATTATGTGCTCAGCCCGGCACTGTGGTAAAAGTGCTTTTAAATGTCTTTACCAAGTTACGAATTTCTGTGGTGTGTTCAGAGGTTAGGGAAACATTCACCTTTACAGCATCAGCAGTTGCAGTTTGTTCCAGTCTGTCATAAGTTGGTATATCAATATCTTCTGTAGAAGTTTCTGGTGAAAAAAACAAATCAGCCTGTGGTGATTTTTCAAAACATTTCTTCAGGAGGTTACCGTGGTATATCTTGCTAGGATTTTTCCTGTCAGGGGTCTTAGTCTCATAGTTAACTGTGCCAGTACGTTTAAGCACGTTATAAGGCCCTTGCCACTTCATTAACAGTTTATTTTCTGCAGTGAGTAACAGTAGCAAGACCTTTTCATCTGGCTCAAAAACTTTTTCTTTTACTCCACAGTCATAATATGCATTCTGCTGGTTTTGGGCCTCTTCCTGATTACTACTGTATGGGCAATTTCAACATATTTTGCCAGCTTCTTTCTCAGGGCACACATAAGATATAACCATTTTTTTCTTAGTAGGGTTATCGTCCCATGTTTCTTTTATTATGTCTAGTGGTTCTCTAGGTTGTCTACCATACAGCATTTCAAATGGTGAAAAACCTGTTGATGCCTGTTGCACTTCTCTGTAAGCAAAAAGCAGGTGAGGGAAATATTGGCCCCAATATTTCCCTTCCCCTTTCACAAACCTTTTTAACATGCATTTTAAGGTTTGATTAAAACACTCAACAAGACCGTCTGTCTGAGGGTGATACGGGGAGGTTCTTATGGCAGTGGTACCAAGTAGTCGGTACAGCTCCTTCAGTAATGCAGCACCAAAATGAATACCCTGAGCAGTGATAATCTGTTTAGGTACACCTACCCTGCTGAAAATGTTGGCGAGCTCTGCTGCCACTTCTGAGGCTGTGACAATACACATTGGAACTGCCTCTGAGTATTGGGTAGCATAGTCTCATACTACCAAAATGAACTGACCACTCTTTTTACTTTTGTCTAAGGGGCCAACCTCATCCATTGCAATTGTCTCAAAAGGGACATCTATCAAGGTTAGGGGCACCAGGGGCACCTTGTCTTTTTTAGTCACTGGGTTACTTTCTGGCACTCAGCACAGGAACTGCAATAGGTAGCAACATCTTCATGAATTTCAGGCCAGTAAAATCTGTACAGCAATCTGGCAAGGGTGCGATTCCTCCCCAAATGACCAGCTATAGGACTATCATGTGCCATCTGTAACAACTCAGCTCTATACTTTTGTGGTATACCCAATTATTCTATCCATTCCTGCATCTGAGGATTAACACAAACTCTGTACAGTAACCCATTAATTTTTTTAAACATTGGTCCACCTTGTTTTTTTTTTTCACCCCAAGCTGATTAAAGTAACCTTGTAGAGAAACATTGTTAGCTTGCTCTGAAATAAAATCACAACAGTTATCAGTTTAGCTTCAGCATTTTCATATATTAAAGGGATACTGTCAACCCCCTTAGGCCTCAAAGTGTCCATAGTTAAAAAAAAAAACAAATGTTATGATTGTTCACATTCTATAGAGACTGCTGAAGTAGTGGTTGTCTGATTTAGACTCCCTTTTCCTTTTAAAAAGTTAAAAACTGAGTGCCCACCATACTGGTGTTACCACACCAAACATGTTTGTTTACATTTTTTGACCAGCTACTATTACATCATACCTGGACTCAGGAACACCCCCAACACTATCTAGCTACTTATTATGCAGTGGGAACTATTGTAGCATGAGTGTCTGCACTGTTTGAGGATGTTGCTAATGGTCAGAAAGTATTCAGTAAGCTTAGTTCTATGATTTGGAGCAAAACACGGCTGGTTATAACTATGCATTCCCATGCATTTCAGTCCTAATATGCAAGGAGAGAGATAAAACAACCAGCAACATCAATTAATTTTAGAGAAGTTAAGCAATCATAAAATGTGGGTTTTTACCTAGAAATAATATGATGGAAAAAATGGTTGAGAGTGCCCCTTTAACCCCTTATGTCCATCAGCCTTTTGTTGCCACTGTTTCTTCAGGTGTCTTCTTTCTTCCCTGGAGTTCTGGATCTTGGAGCTGGGCTCAAACAATTCCTAATCAAAATCACAGAAAGGAAAAGAGTCCCCACCATCTGAGATTTTCTTTACCCGAGCTCTTGTCATTACAGCTGCTGAAACATCAGGATTTACTCCCTATGTGATTAATTCAGTAAATCCTGGAAAGTCATTTCCAATAATCACAGGTATAGGTAATTTAGGTACTACCCTCACTTTCATTTGGTGTGACACTCCATTAATATTCAGAGTCACTTGGTGGTGGGATAGTATCGAGTATCCCCATGGATGCAGATGACACCAGTTCCTGGTCCTTTAGCGCAGTGTTTTTCCAGCACTTCAGCATGCACCAGGGTCTGTCTACTTCCTGAATCTAAAAGTCCTTTCATAGTGTTATCTCCCACCTTGACATCTGTTAAGTACTTGCCCCAATTTGCTGAGGATAAATCTGCTCCGGTGTTACTCTCCTTATTATGGAAGTTACTTGCAATATGGCCTGGCTTCTAACACTTGTGGCAAACAAAGTCAATGGGTGCAGATTTGTTACCCCCACTAGAGTTCTTGTCAAACTTGGAGTTAAATCAGGGAAAAAGAGGGTCTTACTGGTGCTTGGCTGTTACCTCGCTGCTGTGGCATCTGTCTGGCCATCTGGTAGTCTTCAGCCAAAGAAACAAGCTTTTCACACTTTCTGGTCAGTGTTCTTTTACCCAAAGCTGCTCATCTGTAGGCAGGATGTTGATGAACTGCTCCATTGCAAGTGTATCAGTGATCTGTGGGACTGTTTTGCCCTCTGGTTGGAACCATTTCATAAGGAGTTCTCTGAATCGGGTGAATACTTTCGATGACTGTCAACTGAGTGGCACTTCAGAGACCAGAATCTTTGCCTCTAGGTCTCTACTGAGATGTCATATCATTTCAGGATTTCTCTTTTCACATCATAGTTTTCTGACTGTGCAGTGTCCATGTTGCTGTAGGCAAATTGGGCTTTACCTGTCAGGCAAGGTACCAGCCTGATTTCCCACTGCTGCTTCGGCCACTGGCAGGCTGCGGCAACCCTTTCAAAAATTGTCAGGTATGCGTCAATATCATCTGAGGGACACAACTTTGTAAATTTAACGTCTTTTAAGTTGTTTGTGTTTTGTTGCTCTTCTGGACTTGTGCCTGATCCTACAGCTTAGATAGCTTGCAGGGCATCCAGCCATTGCTGATCCTGTTGCTGCATCTCCTCTTTTCTCTGTTGCTCCTGTCGCTGCATCTCTTCTCTGCTTCTCGAGTTGCTGCATCTCTTCTTTTCTCTCTGCCTCTAAATAGTGAATCTCTTTTTCTTTCTGTGGCATCTCTTCTCTTCTCTGTTTCTCCATCTCTTTTTCTTATATAGCCACCATTTGAAAAAGGCAGTCAGGCTTTCAGGTTCTGTCACTGCCTGTTCTTCATTTTCCATCACTGGTGCTGGCTGTAAAGTCTTAGCCTGAACTTCTGTCTCTGCTAGTTTGGCTGCCATTCTTCTGATAATCACTCTTGGGCTTACTGCTCCAGAATCTATACCTTTCTTCTATGCTTCCTTAGTACCAGGTCTAGTACCCGCGCACAAATCTCCTGGCTTAGTGTATGCATGGCGTAAATCTCACTCTCACACCATCAGTCATCGAGACATAGATCAGGAAGCATAGGAAAACTAGGAGCAGTTATAAAATTCACAAGTAGCGTTTTATTATTATCAATAACAATAGAATAAAAATAAAAACAATTGTTCAGGATAGTGAAATACGAAGGCAGTACAAACAGAGAAAATAAAAGTCTTTCATCTGAGGGTTTCTTTCCAGTTTCCAAGAAGTCTCTCTGGCAAAGATATTGCTGCTTTTTTATAATAAATCTTTGCCTGACAATTAACTCCTTCATCCTGAGCTCTTCAAGGAGACATACAGAATGTATTAGAGTTCTTGTTAGTTTCTTTGCTGAGCAGAATTTCAAATAGAACAGTGTCCCAAGCTGGCCTCCTACTGATAGCTCTGCAAAAGAGTTTGTAAACAAGCCTGAAAGGAGCTCAAACTGCATCTCAGGTTAACCCCCTAAATTCCAAATAGCTTTTTGTAATAATTTAAACAGTTTAACTATATACATTTCAAACCAAGGAATCCAAGTTTCACATAAAGATTCACATATATTTTTATAATGGCAGATATGCAAGGGGGAAGAAAAGACAGAAACAGTAAGTGAAGGCAGAGAGATAGAGAGAGGCAGAGAATTGCAAGACCATGACAGTGATCATTTATTAGGCCTCACTAGAATATTTGGTTGCATAGCCAGACAGACAAGACAGAAAAGGAGGAGACAGAACAGATCGTTGTATTTAACTCTTTCTACATAACAAATGGGACAGGGTCTTATTCAACCCTGTCACACCCTCCTTAATCCTCCCATCTGCTTCATTGCATGCCCCTTGTTCTTGTGCACCTTCTCTTCTGAATAAAACTTCCCTCCTGTACCTTATTCACACCCATGAGGTACTTAAAGTTCTCTATCATATCCCCCTCTCACTCCTCTCTTCCAGGGTGCACCTATTGAGATCCCTCACTCTCTCTTCATAGGGCTTATGATGCAGCCCCTGCACCATCTTAGTTTCCCTCCTCTGGACAGGCTCTGCCCTGTCTGTGTCTTTCCTGAGATGTAGTCTTCAGAACTGGACACAGTACTCCAGGTGCGGTCTCATCAACAATTGATACAGTGGTAACATCACTTCTCTCCTTCTGCTAGTGCGTCCCCTCCATATGCAGCTCAGCATTCCACTGGCCCTGCCTACTGCTTTTTGTCACACTGCCTCACCACCTTGAAGTCATCAGATATGATAACCCCAAGGTCGCTTTCCTATTTAGTGAATGTCGATATCCCTTCCCCCGTTTTAAATACTGCCTCTGAGTTTCTGTGCCTTAGGTGCATAATTTTGCACTTTTTTGCATTGAAACCCAGCTGCCATACCCTCAACCACTTCTTGAGTTTTCTCAGGTCTTTACTCATTCTTTCCACCCCCTCTGGAGTAACTACCCTATTGCAGATTTTGGTGTCCGCTGCAAAGAGGCATACCTTCAGTTCCAGCTATTCTGAAATGTCACTTATGAAGACACTGAAGAGGACTGGTCCCAGTACTGAGCCCTGAGTTACCCCACTGGGTACTCTCCCCTCATTAGAGTGAGTGCTGTTTACCACCATCTTCTGCCTCCTACCTGTCAACCTGTTCCATACCAAGTTTACCACCTTGGGTTCTACAACCAAACTGCGCACTTTCCTTATAAGCCCCTTTATTATAAGGTGTTGAAGGCCTTTCTGAAGTTTAAGTAGGCAAGGTCCACCATCCCACTCTGATCTATTCCCTAGTCACTCAGTCGAAGAACTTTATCAGGTTTGCTTGACATGACCTCCGCCACCATAAATCCATGCTGCCTCTGGTCTTGTAATCCACTAGATTCAAGACACTCCACTAGTCTTTCTTTTGTAAGTGTCTCCATTAACTTCCCCACCACTGACGTTAGACTGAGTGGCCCTTAGTTGCCAGCCTCCTCCCTGCTGCTACTTTTATGAAGAGGGACTACATCTGCCCTCCTCCAGTCCTCTGGAACCACTCCTGTTTCCAGTGAGTTGCTAAATTGGGCTGTCAGAGGTACAGCCAGCACCTCAATGAGCTCCCTTAGCACCCTTGGGTGCACCCTGTCTGGTTATCCACTTTCAGATGTGCAGGTGCTCTCAGCACTCTTTCCTCTTTGAATGGCCTTGTGTCCACCTCCCTCCCACCAGTATTCCTGCTGCTTCTATGTGGTGTGTCCCCCTCTCCCTCCACTGTAAAGACTGAGCAGAAGTGTCTGTTCAGGATATCTGCTTTTTCCTGATTCTCCAATGCAAAGTCTTCTCCTGTCCTTCTTAATCTCTCAATTCCTCACCTTGTCTTCCTAATTTTACTTATGTATCTGAAAAAGATCTTGTTCCCTTTGGCTAACCTTTCCTCTGTTTGCACCTTTGTGCCCTTCATGGCCTTTCCTGCTTCCCTCTGCTTTTCCTGATACACCTCCCTATCCTCTTACCTCTGTGTCTCCTTGTACCTTCTGAATGCTACATCTTTAGCCTTTACCTTCACAGCCACCTCCCTGAGAACCATAGTGATCTTTTTTTCTTCCTGTTTTTGCTCACTTCTTTCACACAGAGATCTGCTATTCTGAGTATGCCATCCCTTAATTTGGCCCACTGTTCCTCCACCCCACCCAGGCAATCCCTCCCCCCACCCCGGTTTGGTCTTCTCCAATGTATTCACCCATTTTTGTAGGTGAATAATGACATTATTTTGCTCAAGATCCTATCCACTAAGTACACACACAGTACATCAAACTGTTAAATGGCAGAAATTAATCTTAAGTTCCAATTGCCTGAGGACGTTTGTCAATCAAATTTTATTAATACAGTATCATAGATAAATATATAGTAACTTTATCAGGCCAATAAGTAAAATTTGTGAATGATAGAAAAAGAGAAGGGGGGGGTGTCCAAATACATTTGGTCATGTAAATTTTGTTTTCCATTTTCCTGACTAAACCTAAATGCAGCCTCCTGCAGCTCTCTGCTTTCTGTACACTGTTCTTACATACAGGCCTTATTCATTACAAAAATGACCAGGAATTATAATTAGTCTTTTATAAATGCTGTTTTATGGCCTCTCTTATTTGATGGTTTCACAGAAAATCCCTCAGACCTTTTCAGACCGACTGGTGAAATCTTGGGTGACTGCTGATGTCATTTGCACTAGAAAGAAGTCATTTTCCTCAAGATCCCATCCATTTAGTACACACACACACACACAGTACATCGGATTGTAAAGTGGCAAAAATTAGTCTTCCAGTCCAATTGTCTGAGGACCGTTGTCCACTGAATTTTATCAGCACAATACCCATATAAATATCTAGTAACTTTCACAGACTAATCAGCAAAACTTGGGGATTATAATAAAAAAGAGAAGGGTTGCCCATATACATTATATCATGTACATTTTGTTTTCTATTTTCCTGATTAACCCTAAATGTAGTTTCCTGCAGCTCTCTGCTTTTGTATACTGTTCTTATTCACCCTTTTTACTGGGGTTCAACAACACACTGAAATCTGTGCATCTGCTCTGTAATTGATTCTCTTCATCCCAGAATTTGTACCCCTGCCCTTCTTACCCTTAAAAAATATATAATTTTGCCCTGCACCTCTTCCTAATCTGTAATGCCAATGTTAGACATTTATTCATCTTTCCTGAATCTTGCATGTCTTCTACGACACCCTCCTGATATTTCTACCTTTCTCCATCCCTTTCAAACTTTGCACTTTTACCTCTGCACCCCTCCAATTGTGAGCCTTGTTCTTCACCCCTACCGAAACTTGTACTTTTATCCCACACTTTTCAAAAAATATGTACCTTTAACCTTGCACTCTTCCCCAAATGCTCATCACTTGAACCCTTCCCAAAATATGTTCTTTGAACCCTGTAGCCATCCTAAAATTAACATCCCTTCCAAACTATGTACTCCTACCAACTTACCCCTCTCAAATGTACATCCCCTTTCAAAATGTGTGTCCTTGAGCTGGCCTGTTGGTGCAGCAGTAGCAATACCACTTCAGACACGGTGACCCCACATTGGGAGTGATCTCAGGTCATCAAGGAGGAGGATCATGCATCCCAGAGGAGAATCACACATCCCAGAGGATGCTCTCCTCCAGGGAGAGAGAGAGACACTGCTGTCACTGTGTGACCACCACCTGGGTAATCTCAGGTAGTGGTGCAGGCAGAGGCACCATGTCAGGTGGGAGGAGGCACTGATTGGCTAGCTGGGTGTGTGGCCACACCCCACACCTACACTTTGCTCTGCCTGGCACGATGCACCACCAGCCTCTTGGGCCCTGACTTATCGACTGCCCACCTACCCCCAGAACTGTGCAGTAAGTGGGAAGCCTGGGCAGCTCCCACTGCCCCACCTCAGAGAAGTAAGTTCATAGGTAGCAGGGGATGTGTAAGAGTCAGAGGTGGCAGGATGGGACTTGAGAGCTGGGACGATGCATGGAAGGGGACAGCTGTTGGGAGGGGGATAAACAAAAATGTATACCCTCTAACCCCACACCCCACTTAAAACATATTCCTATTGTCCCACTTTTAGTATTTGTACCTTTACCCATGCACTCCAAAAATGTGCAACCCTCCCAAATTTGTTGCCCCACCTCAAATCCTTAACAAAATGTGTACCCTTATTTACCTTAAACAAACATACAAACAAACAAACAAACACACACAGAATACCTCCCAAGGTTAGAGGAACTATTTTCTTTGGGGGTGGTGTGGGGTAAAGGATAAATAATCTAATATGGTTGCAGAGGTACAAATTATGGAAGGAGAATTGGGGTAGTAGGTACAAATTTTGGGTATTGCAGTGGGGAGCTACACATTATAGGAGTCACACGGTATGGGGTATGTACATTGTTGGATGGGTGGAAAAGTATAGGTATGACCTTTCAGAATGGCAAGGAATGTGTAACTGGGATCAATATTGCAGACTAGACTGTTTACTAACTCAAATAAGCAGAATGGGAGGAGAATTAAATGTGCAGCTCTATTAATATCCATTCATACTACAGTCTTTCAGTGTCCCTCAAAACTACATAAATCATGGGAGGATGGTGAGGTACCTGAGGACTGGAGAAGGGTAGATGTGATTCCCTTTCACAAAAGTGGGAGCAAGACAGAGGAAGGAAACTACAAATCTGTCAGTTTGACCTCATTGGTAGGGGAAATGATGGAATCACTTCTGAAGGAAAGAATAGTTGAGTACCTAGAGGCCAGTGGGGCATAGGCCCAAGGCAGCATGGATTCACAGCAGGAAGGTCATGTCAAACAAATCTAATTGATTTCTTTAACTGGGTGACCAAAGTAGTAGACCAGGGAGGGGCTGTGGACATGGTCTACCTAGACTTTAGCAAGGTATTTGACACAGTCCCGCACAAAAGATTAATAAACAAATTAGCCAGCCTGGGAGTGGGTCCCTGGGTGGTAGTCTGGGTAAAACACTGGTTGGACAACAGGACACAGCGGGTAGTAGTAAATGGAGTCCACAGTGAAGAAAGGAGGGTTACTAGTGGGGTACTGCAGGGTTCTGTACTGGGGCCAGTCCTTTTTAATGTCTTTATAAGTGACATTGCAGAGGGACTGGAAGGGAAAGTATGTCTCTTTGCAGATGACACAAAGATCTGCAACAGGGCTGATACTCACGGCGGGGTGGAAAGGATGAAAAGGGACTTGGCAAGGTTGGAGGAATGGTCAAATGTATGGCAGCTTAGACTCAACACAAAGAAGTGCAAAGTAATGCACCTGGGAAACAAAAACTCAGGGCAAGAGTACACAATGGGGGGGTGAGATACTGACAACAACAAAAATGGAAAGGGACCTGGGGGTAGTCATATCAGATAACCTAAAGGTGGGCCAGCAATGTGAGAAGGCAGTAAGGAAGGCTGGGGTGATACTGGGATGCATGGGGAGAGGCATCACCAGTAGAAAACAGGAAGTAGTTGGCTCTCTGTACAGACAGTTGGTAAGACCACATCTGGAGTACTGTGTACTGGTCTGGAAACCTCATCTCCACAAAGACATAGACAGGGTGGAGGCTGTCCAGAGGAGGGAAACCAAAATGGTGCAGGGCATTAGAAGGCATATGAAGAAAGACTAAAGGAGCTTAAGATGTATAGCCTTGAGGAAAGGAGGGAGAGGGGGGACATGGTAGAAACTTTCAAATACCTCAAGGGAATCAACAAAGTCCAAGAGTTTAGCATCTTTCAAAAAAAGAGATGTGTAAGAACAAGAGGGCACAATTTGAAGATAGAGTGGGGATGGCTCAGAGGTAATGTGAGGAAGCATTTCTTCACAGAGAGGGTTGTAGATGCATGGAACAACCTTCCTGAGGAGGTCATAGAGTCAAAAACAGTGGGGGAATTCAAGAATGCATGGGGCAGGCATAAGGCAATTCTAGTGGGCGGTAGGAGGAAGTAGGCTGTTGGTTAACTAGGATCTGTAACTTATCCGTTAGGTAGAGAAATGGGCAGACTAGGTGGGCCAAGCAGTACTTATCTGCCATCAAATTCTGTTTCTATGTTTACATATTTATTTCCAGAATTTACTGTTATTGGCTACTTTAATGCAATGGACATGTGTATGAAATACATAGAGAATGTTTGAAACTGCATTTTGCTTTTTAATTAGAAGTAATGTAATTTTTTTAAGTTTTTAATTTTTTATTGATACGTTCAACAGGTAGGTGCACTGATCCTAAAGACCATTTTCAGGGACAGCCTGGGCCATAAGGATGACGACAAAACAGTAGTAAAAAAAGAAATGCCCCTTTAGGGCCAGTCCATTTTCCCTTGAAAGGCAGATCTCCCCCCATGCCTCCCATGATGTAGGTTGCTGCAGTCTTATGCTTGTCCTTGGAAATAACATGAGGTTCTAGTGAACCTCATGGTGAATGTAGGGCCAGGCAGCAGAGTAAGAGGAGGCAGGATTGTGAGTTTCTCCTAAGTCTGTCTGATGTGAGCCCTGTGGGTGAGATATTGCTTTGTCTGAGTTATTGTCTGGAGGTATTCCTTCCATATGGAGGGCCACAAGAGATCATCAGAAATGAAACTATGTTCAGCCAACTCTTTATCTGAGCCTGAAAAGGTGAAAGGGGTAGCTGGCATATGGACTGCAGCATTTGGTATCAACAAAACTGGTGTCATTCTGTAGGTCTAGCTTAGCTGTGTTTTCTTTCTTGACAGTATGGGCTTTATTAGTATACCATCTTCTCATACCCCTGTTCTTTATTATGTCCCCATGCTTCCACATTGACCTTTAACATGAATCAGTTTTGATTACATTCTGGTACATATTTAAAGACCGTGGACTTGAAACTATCTTTGATCATTTTTTTGTTATCATTATTGTCCCAAAACCCTAGAAAAGATTTCCTTCAAAATATATGGAATGATTAATAGTTATATGATTTTTTTTTTTAAAAGATCATCAGACATGCTGACTCTCAACCTTCTTTCATTTTAGAGAAAAAAAAAACCTGATTACCGCCACTATACTGTTGGAGTACGTAAATAGATTTTCGTAAGATTTAAAAATATTTATATATTCATTGCAAAAATCTGCGTTAATGAGCCAGTTAGGTGCAACTTAATGCCACAGAAGTAGGGCTACCGACAATTACTTCAACACCCCCCCAACAGCAAAAGTACAGGACCACACAAGCAACCACAGACCCATCATCAGGTAAGACAAACAACATACAGCTGTTTCCACATGACATACATGTAATATCTTTGTGGATTTGCATCTGTGGTATGCACACTGCACAGAATACACACTCACTTTTGGCTGCAGATAGAAATGAATGATATTCAAATCACAATACTACTTCTGTCTGCGGAAAGCACTGGCCCCTACGACCACAAATACAAATCCCTGATACCCAGATTACAATAGTTCTTTTACTTGTAGAAGTGCAGGCCCCTATGAGGCCAGCACTTCTGTAGCCGAAGGTACTCATGCACACTCTAAGACGTACACACATTCCAGCTGTGGAAGAGCAGGCCCCTGAGGGGCCTGCACTTCTGTAGCCACTGGTGTAAGATGTACACACCGACCTTTGGCTACAGAAGCGCAGGCCCCACAAAATCCATAATACCCAAATTGCTACACTACTTCTGTCTGCTGAAGTGCAGGTGCCTCAGGGGCCTGTACTTCTGCAGGTGTAGGACATACACTCCTATTTCTGCTACAGAAGTGCAGGGCCCAGTGGAGCCGTCACTTCTAAATCCAGGATACCCAAATTGCAAAACTACTTCTGTCTGCAGAAGTGTGCTGGCCCCACAGGTAGTCATGTACACTGAAAAGACATAGACAACACTTCTAGCTGCAGAATCACAGGCCCCTGTAGGGCCTGCGCTTATGCAACTGCAAATACAAATTCACAATGGTAGCACATCAGTGCTGCTGCTGCATTTGTGTCATCTTGAAACAGATGTATGCTGTTTGCCTTACCCGGTGGTGGCCCTCTGTGGTTGCTTTGCGCTCTTGTCATTTTGCTGCTTAGGGTGGTGTACAGTTAGGGTTGGAAACTCTAACATCATATTTCCCTACTTTTGTGGCTTTAAGTTGAACCCTAACCGGTGCATTATCGCAGTTTTTTGCAATGATTTTCCTTTCTTTTTGAGATAGTGGAATGGTATCCTCATTTACCCGGGTCCCTTTTTTCACTTATTCACATAGGTCCCTTTTTTCAGAACCCTGGAGTGTATCCTGTCTGATCCCATAGTCTTGTCTACCTTCAGGGCTACAAGTCCTTTTTGGACTCTTTCCTCTGAAAATGGAATTGTGTCCACCTCTCTTCTTTTCCACCAGTTCCTGGTTCTCCCTGGTGTTCAGTCCCCTCCTCATGAACATACGAAATTTGCCAGCAGATAAAGGCCTAGAGGTCTATCAAGTCTGCTCGAATGTGCAGCTAGAACCCCTTATTCTGCAGCTGCCCCTCCCTTCCACCCCTCCCCTTCATTAACCTTCCCCCTTGTCCTGTCCCATCCTCGTTTGAAGCAGTCCACTGTTATACTGCATACCACTTCAGGAGGTAACACATTCCACCCAGCCACCACCCTCTCTGTAAAAAAGTGTCTCCTCATCTCCCTCCTGAACCTTCCTCGCTTCAGTCTCATATCATGGCCCCTGGTGTCCCTCTCCTCCCTTACTTTGAACAGCCCCTCTGTACTTGTCTTGTTTATTCCTTTCATGTATTTAAAGGTTTCAATCATGTCACCCCTGTCTCTCCTCTCCTCCAGTGAGTACATGTTCAACTCCTTCAACCTCCTCTCGTATGATAAGTCCCCCAGCCCCTTGATCATCTTTGTCGCTCTGCTCTGCACCCCCTCCAGTAACTTAATGTCCCTCTTCAGATACGGACACCAGTGCTGCACGCAGTACTCCAATTGTGGTCTAACTAATGACCTATACAGTGGCAGAATCACCTCCTCCCTCCTCGAGGATATACCCCTTGCAATACAACCCAGCATTTTGTTGGCCTTTGCAGCTGCCTTCCTACATTGTGCTGAGTTGTTCATTGACCCTGTACTGAGCACACCCAGATCCTTCTCCTCGTCTGTCTGGGCTAGCTGCACTCCCCCTAGCTGGTAACTCCTCCTTGGGTTCTTCATGCCAAAATGTAGCACCTTGCACTTTTTGGCATTAAAGGCCAGTTGCCAGGTGTCTGACCAGGTTTCAAGCTTTGCCAGATCATCCTGCAACCCCTGCCATCCCCCTAGGTCATCCACCACCACGCCTACCTTGGTATCATCAGCAAACAGACTGATCCTTCCTTCACTGTGAAGAGTTTAAGATGTCAGCTTTTTATACTCCATACTATCCCTCCACTTGCTTTCTCCTTCCCCTCACTAATGTACCTGAACAAAGTCTTCTCCTGTTTAACCACCCTTTTAGCAGTCCATTCTTCTGTTGGTGTCTTTGTTCCCCTAACCACCTTGCCTGCTTCCTTCTGATTTGCTTGACATATCTCCCTGTTCTCCCTTGCATCTCCTTATACATCCTGAATGCCACCTTTTTTTCTTTCACCATCATTGCTCCTTCCTTGGAAAATCATGGCAGTCTTTTTTTTCCTGATGTCCTTGCTCACTTCATTCATGTAGAGGTTGTTTGCCTTAATTATACCATCCCATATTTTTCCCCACTGCACCTCTACCCCTCCCTGGTAATCCTGTCTCTGAGGAAGTTTCTGAGGCAGTGTCCCATTTCTTTAAATTCTGTCCACCTAAGGTCCAGGGGCCTCATCCTTATGTGTGTAACCCTCTTATTACCCAGGGTTACTAGAATCCCAGTAAGACCTAGTGGTAGGCAGGGAAGGCAGCTTGTGAAACTCCAGTTAAATGTATTTCACACTGTCTCACTCTGTTCTCAGTCTCAGCTGAGACTGAGGGATGACATCATTTTAGAACTGTCACAGCTGCATAAGCCACACTGGAATGTTGCAGTTGGAGGTTAGAGTAGAACGCTGGGGAATTTGAAGCCAGTCTGTGTGCAGTCTGAGTGAGAGACTGTAGTGCAGCAGAGTGTGTGCAGGATCAGAGCTTTTAGCTCTGTTTCAGAGCTACTTTTGTGTAAGGTGTGTGTTTCCACCTGAAGAGGAACACAGGAACTGGTAATTGAAGTGGTGGAGACCGCTCTCAATGGTTCAGAGCCCCATCCTTGTGGGGATGGGGGGCAGGTGTCTGCCTGTTTTCCAGGGGCAAACCCCCTGGGTCCGGCTAAGGGAAAGAAGCTGCCTGTCTGAATTGTGCTGAGGCACCAGAAACTCTGAAAGGAAGATTCCTTGAGGAGGAAACACCTATGGGGCACCTGCAACCAAAGGGTGAGTTTGCTCTGCAACAAAAGGGCCAAGTGTTTTCACCTAAACAGAAGGAAACTAAAGGGACTGTTACTGTGGGGTCAGGAGAAGACAGCCAAGTACAGTTGGAAGATGTGGGGATTGGACTGCTTAACTTTGTGGGGGGGTCTAGAGTAATGGACAAAGCCACTTAAAAGTATGTTCAAGTCCAGCATAAATGGAAAGAAAGAATGTGGGGGTTGGACTGCTTAACCTATGAGGAGTCTAGAGTAATGGACAATGCCACTTAATGTAAGTATGTTCAAGTCCAGTACAAATGGGAATCAAGACAAGTAGACTGAATGTGAAATACATTTAGCAAGAATCTACACAGCAAAGTGTTAAAGGATGAGGTGTTCACAGTCCAGAGAAATGGCCGGGTATGAATTGTGGGAGTGAGAGGTGGGAGACCCCCCCCCCCATCAGTAGTAATCAAATTCACCTCTACGGATTTGTTCTGAGACACCTGTTGCTTTCTCTCAGGTACTTGACCAGTGCCTGAGGAAAGTACCCAGACGTGGGATTGATAGGAAGATTCCCTGGTGGAGCCGAGGTGCTCTTAGGTGGTTTAGTGAGCCACCAGAAAATGTTTCCATGAAGTATGGAAGGTGTCCAAGTGGCTGGCAAGGGAGCCGAGCCAGGGAAAACACAGAGCAGTGTACAAGTTCGGGCTGTGTTACCCAGAGCAGCGTACATGTCCGGGCTGTGTGCCCAGTGTTTTGTAGAGCCTGAGGGCTAAAGTGATGAGGATGTGTTCTGGTCTCTTTTAATCTGCATTACCAGGAGTGTAGTCCCGTGGGGGCCATCTATGCTTTGTTTATTCTGTTTGGATGTGAATAAAAGTCACACTTTAGAATCCCACTTCTGGTATTGGACACTACAGTTATTGCTTCCTGTGTTCGGAGTTACTTGGGTGCCCCTGTGCAGAGTAGTCAAACCTAGCCTTTGTGCCGAGTGGCCTATTCCTCTCCAAACCCAGCCCACCTGGTATTGCTGTCAGATACAAATGGCATACCAGACTGGGGTTACATGTGGTTCACCTCTGCTCCTGCTGTTGTGTTCAACCACATTAAACAGTGATCACGGGTACCTATGGGACTGCTCATTGTGACATCTGCAGTGCTGTCCCACTTGTAAGCACCAGGTCCAGCACTGCCCCATCCTTAGTGAGTTCTTTGACTACCTGCCTGAGAAAAGCCTCTTGTATGGAATCAGGAATGTCCCTGCTCCTGCTCAAGCCACAGTTGGAAGACACTACTCCACATCTGGCAAACTGAAGTTGTCAAGTAACAGCACCTCCCCTTACTTGTTATTCTGATGATGGATTCCCCAAGTGCCTTATCCTTCTCCTCATCCTGCTCTCTGGGTCTGTACACTACCCCAATACAGATAGCAGTCTCAGAGCCCATCTCCGGGATGACCCACAGCACTTCCAGTTGTTCTTTTTCCTCTTTGTGACCTTGTACTTACATTGCCTTAATTCCATTTTTTGCATATAATACAACCCCTTCTCCTTTCCTCCCTGCCCTGTCTTTCCTGAAGATAGAGTAGCTCTGTCTGGCCATGCTCTAGTTGTGGTGCTTAGTGCACCGCAGCTCCATTATGGTCACTAAATCCAGGTTAACCTCCACCATGATGGCTTCCAGGTCTGGAAGTTTGTTTCCAAGACTGATTGTGTTAGCACACATGCCTCTTCACATCTTCTTCCCCTTCTCACTGCTCTGCTTCACCTTCCCATTCCTGCCTGTAGTGTTCCCTAAAAGCCCCACTAGGTCACCTCTTGCTTTTTTACTTGCACCATTCCTGTTCTCCCATAATCCTCTGTTCTCCCCCACCTGAGTTATATTCTCTTTTTCTTCTGTCTTGTCCCAGCTCTTTCCTTTCTGTGCCTCTGCCCTAAGGGAGTTTTCTTACCTTGTCCCTCCCTCCCTGACATTTTTACCATCCAGAGGGGCAGTTGTTGCCTCCCTTGGTTTTACTGCCCCACCAAGCTAGTCTAAATGCTCATCCAAGTAGCATTTAAACTTCCCGCCAAGCACTGTGGTCCCCTTTCCTGAAGGATGCAAACTCTCTCCCTTATAGAGGCCAGTATCCTCCCAGATTTGTCCCCAGTCTCCAGTGTAGCCAAAACCCTCCTCCATGTACCTTGCCTTCAACCAGTTGTTAAATGATCTGATATGGAGTACCCTTTCCTCTCCCCATTTGTACACAGGTAGCACCTTGGGAAATGACAGCATGTGTGCGTCCTGCTTTAGGCCCCTTCCCAGCTTCCTAAAAATTCCCTGTACAACTGCTAACTTTTACCTTGCCAGGTAATTTATCCCAAGATGGAGAATGACATCTAGCCCCGTCTCAGCTTCTGCTGCCCTAGAGATCTTCCAGATACACTTTCCATCTCTCCAAGCTAAAGCACCACTTGGCACACCACCTCCCTTTCCTTCCCCCCAGCTAACAAATCTGTCCCCCTCACTGTAGAGTCCCCCACCAGCAGCTGCCTTCTCTTGAGCTGGGGACCTCTTACTACCTCCTTGGGATGCCACTTCTAAGGACCCCACCTCCTCTCTTCCCCACTACAAGGTGTACCTCCTCATGGTTGCCCCATTCTGGCAGTGTGGTGAAGGTTTTCTGCAGTGGTATAGGTGGAGGAGCATGCACCCTCTCCCCCACCCCCACCCTCCCAGTGCCCACCAAGGTCCATCGACTCTGCCTCTAACTAGGCAGCCTCTGGGGGAGCAGCAGTGGACTTGGGTGGGGCACAAGGTCTGCTGTACCCTTGCCAGTCTGGCCCATGGTTCAGCCACCTATGACTGCAACCCAGAGAGATGAGTACATATGGGGCAACACCTCAGTCTCTAGAAGGTCTCTTGAAAGACTGCGGCAACACAAACATTGCAGTGCACCCATCCCATAGTCTTTACTTTCCTTCACTTAGTATGTATGTAAGCTCAGTTTACCCTTCTACTCCTTACATACTGCCATGGTACTCCTACCCCTGTCTTTTGCTTCTCTGTAACTAGGTTATTCATATACTCTAGGTAGGGTGTCTCCTGTTTTCCCTTTCCTAACCATCCTGCCTGTTCCTACTTTTCCCAGCCCTCTACTACCCCCTACACATCTTTGCTGCAGAGACACGCTTTAGCTACCTGCCCCTTAGCTGGTTGTTGCATTAGTTATGCATCACCTCCTTCCTTGTTTAGGTATCCCACCTTGAGAGTCTCCTGTGGACCTGCAGCCATTCTGCAGGTTCTCCAAAGGCAGATGATCCCCTCTTGCTCTGTCCCACTCATGTAATGGGACATGAGCACAATGTGAGATTTATTTATTTATTTATTTAATTACTGATTGATGACTGGGAAAAGCATCATGAACCAATGGCTCATTTCCAGGTGCAACCCAGGGAAAAGGGTACAGGTGTAAGGTAAAATACATCAGATATTTACAATAGACAAAATTCAACAGAAATTAATAATAGCAGTGGCTATACATCACCAGACAATATAGGTGCTATGTACATAATCAGTGGATAAGTATGTACAGTAGAACACAGGCAAGGAGCCAAAGTATATACAGTGGTACACAGTAAGGGGTGAGCAGGGCTAAGGTGGAGGGTTTAAGGTGGACAACAGGTGCATGAGGTGGCAGGGGAGGGTCTGAGTAGGTGCTTGAGAACAGAGAAGGAGGGGGAGAGGTGGGTTTGGGAGGGGAGGCATTTCCAAAGGGAAGGGAATCTGTGGGAGAAGGAAAGTTCAACTGCTGAGGTGCGGATACGAGGGAGAGAAAAGGAGTGGGCACAACTTGACCATGAGTTATAGGGTAAGGGGGAAGCTGGAGAAAGGAGGGAGGCTAGTTTAGATGGAAGAGGCCCAAACCAGTATTTAGCTATGAAGGTTAAGCAGTGAGAGGAATGCTTCTAAGTAGGAGACTGTAAGGAAAGAAAAGAATCGCAAGGGCAGGGAGCAGTGAGATGGGGCGGTATTTACCTGGAGTGGTAGGGTCACCACCTATGAAAAGAGGGAGAACTGCAGCAGTCTTCCAGGCTTTGGGAACAGTGGAAGAGAAGAGTGAGAGATTTAGGATGAAAGTTAAGGGGGTAGTTATTGAGGGAGTGGAGATTTTTAGGAGCCCAGGCTGCAGGCCATCAGGGCTGGACTTAGAGGGGTTCAGAGGAAAAAAGAGGTTGCAGGACTTTTGATGGCATGATTGGAGGGAGTTGAAGCCTGAGAGTTGTGGGGAGGTGGGGGACTGGGGCCCAGGCAGAACTGCACAGGACATGAAGTACTTATTTAGGGCGTCGGCGACATAGGAGGGATTGGAGATTAGTGAACATTTCTCACGGATTGGGGGGGAGTCTGATTTGGGGAGCAGGAACAAGCGGAGATCCTGCCAAAAGGATGAGGGAGTACTATTACAGGGATGCAGATGAGATTTAAAGAAGTCAGATTTAGCTCGACAGATGCTGATGGTGCAAGTATTTTGGATAGTACGAAAAGGCTTGGAGAGAGGCCTGGTCACCTGTAGATTTAAAATGGTACCAGGCATGATCACGAGCTGCTGATGTTGAGGGTTTATTTACCCCTTACCAGTTTTCTGGAGTGCTCTACTGGTCACATGGTTTGGGTCATCTTTCTCCTATGTGTTTTTCTCCCATGGTGGAGACACTTCCTGTTCCTGGGCTTGCAAAACACGCGCTATGAAAAAACAGCAAATAAGTGAGTTAAAACTGAGAGTGGTGTGACTCACTTCAGACTATCATTCCCTCGCTAGTGCTACCTTTGAAAAGTCTAGCAGTATGACACTGGCTTGGAGCTGTACCTTGTGCTTTGGACTGGAGGCTAAGGGCTGGGATGAGTGATGAGCATTAGGGTTGACAACCCCAAGGAAGACTGCCACCACTGATTCACCAAGACTGTGGAGACCTAGAACCCTAATGTTTTTCTCCTTTTTCTGCTTGAGGGTGGAGGTGGTGAGGTTGTGTTGGAAACCCTAACACCATAGTTCCCAATGTTTGTGGCATTGTTACCTTAACTGGTGCTTTATCAAAGTTTTTTTGTAAAGAATATACTGTATGTAATAAACAATATATAGTTACCTTTTTCACATAGGGAAAGAATGACATACAAATCCTGTAATACCATCGTTCTGATATAAAAAAGTCATGATGCTACTACTTGCATTTTTGACTGGTCTAATATGACCACCACATTTCTTTAGATTTCGCATAGTAATTGCCTTCATTTAAGAAGCAGATGGCTGTGTCAGTGAATGGGTTGCAAATAGAACAAAATGGTTGAACTGAATGTATGCTAGCCAGCCCAATGGTATGGAGGTCTGAGGCACTGGACATCTCGCCTCCTACCACGCTAATGTCACAGGTTCAGAAACGGATGCAGGTCAGTTGGGGGCTGACCAGGGAGACAGAATTGATCATCCTAAGGGCAGCTCTTCTCGCTCAGGATGGGGAGACAAGACATCTCATTTTGTGATTGACACCTAGTGTTTCTGAGTGGCAGTGCAAAGCAGTAGCAGGGAAGATAACCCTCCCATCGATGCCAGGGCTGCATCTGTGGAGGCAGAATACAGACAGTGCATCATTGTACTTGACATGGGAAAAGGTAGAAAATCCTTGATCCTGGCAGGATGGTGGGCCAGTCTCTCACAGGCCCTGCACTGGTGACTGAACTCTCCCAACATCCTCTGGCTGTTGATTACGGGCAGCAGCAGCAGGTAAGCACCAGGGAAGCTGGGTGATGAACTGAGGGGACCGACCTGTCCTGAGTGGGGCCAGGTCACCAGTGAAAGGTGATAAACTAGTAACAGCAAACAAAATGTATGTTGAAAATAGAAAGTAAAGTTAGAGTTGACATTTAAACCATAGGTCTTCAGTATTTACCTGTAGAAATACATCTAAGTGCAGCATATAATATGATTTCCTTACTTTTTTCTTTATTGATAATTCCTGAAGAAGACCTATAGACAAAATGCCAGTTCTATTTTTTTATTTTCTGTTTTCAGCGTGCATTTAATCGAACTCCTTTCCTTTTTTAAGGTACAGTATGGTGAGTGGGCACACATTGGATCCAAGATGTCTGACTATTGTCCATGTTTGCTATAGCCTTATAGTGTATGTTAGAACGTTGTATTCATTAAAAATCTTATGTTCCCTAGACTTGTTGTACCATTGATGTGACGTCACGATGTTGTTGTACCATCGTGAGTACGTCCACATCAATATTCTGAACCCCCACCACGTTTGCGCGTCTTATGACTCACGTTTGTTGGCGACAAAAAAATGGGCAGTATGCGTCAGCTTAGGCACTGGTGGGCGTCCTAATGTAAATGTAAGTGCCATTTTGTTAATATCTTAGCCGGCACATAGCAGAGCCCAATTATTTAATCTAAAATGCGGAGGAGTGTTGTCACCAACTCTAGCTCGGCGGGGGGGTTCCCCGACATCACAGCGCGACCGCGAAAGAAACCACAATTTGTTTTCTCATTACTTTTGTCCATACACTATAAAAGACAGTGTATGGGCAACAGAGAACAACAACAGTGCCATTCACTTCTCGAGGTGTCATGACACCCTCAAACCTCTCAACCTTTGCTCTCAAGGTTTCAACAGATGTCATCACAACCTCTTGATGTGAACAACACTGTTGTTGTTCACTGTTGCCCATACACTATCCTCTATGTTACCCCATTTTTCTAAAAGACTGAACCAAGTTCCTTCATTTTTTTGTGTAAATACTTTACCTTTTGTATAGAGGTTTGCTAATAACATTTTGGTGCAAATCACATCAGAGGCTGTCAATGAACAGTCATCTGTACAGTTTTGGAAATGTACTATAATCAAAATGCTGTACAGTGAAGAATGTTTACTGTATACGTTTGAGCCATGTGCAAATGCATAGTTAAATTTCTTGTAAGATGCAGTTTTATTATTTGAAAATGTTCACACTGACTTATGAAAATAGCATAATTCTTTACTAATAACAATTGCAATGTTGATGACAATAATAATCATATGTAAAGTTCTAGATAAACAACAGTATTGTAAATCCGTGATTTATTAAAGGAGCTCCAAGTTGGGATTACTGACGTTATGACTACATTGGGTATTTGTAATTTCATAAAAAAGTACAAATTCATACTTTCTATGACAGCATTAATAAATGTCCTACCAAGAGTGCTGCTGAATGAAAGAGCAGAGTGGTTCCACGTGTCACAGTTGTGTGTGATGTGAAAGGATGAGGATTATGTAGTCCTGCCACACAAAGTATTATAAGGAATGCTTACTAACACTTTTTATGTAAATAACAAGCCACATGTATCATATTGCTCACATGTTTATACAGTTCTTCACATGAAATTGAACTGTCAATAATTTCATATGGTTTTGTCCGTGGATATTTAAAAAATAGAAGGAACAAATAAAATCAAACATAAAGAAGAAGAAAATGTTTGTACCTCTGGTGGAATGTCCCATTGATGGGACCTAATGGAACAGAAACAAGAAATCCCCAAGCGTTCATTCATGGTACTCACATGTATTTGGTTTACATAACCAGCACAAACAGCTTGAATGCAATAATTTCATTCAGTGTTTATTTGTCCCTTGAATTTATTCAAAACTTCTACTAGTGGAGTGAGGAAGTGGCTTTGACAGAGAGGTTCCTGTTAAACAATGTTTTTTGGTCTGTTTTCAGCTGCAGTGTCTTCTGAATTTGACATTGCCTTACATAAGAAGGGAAACTTGAGGTTCATTTCGACACTTAACACAACTGTTCAGTTCATGTGACTTGTTAATTATTCTGGCACAGAAGTAAAAGATACAATATAACAACATGCTTTATAGAATACTTAATTCAAACTATCCTACATAGGCATTTAAAAAAGAAAATACTGTACCTAAAAGTGTAACACAGACCCTTATAGTGGTAGTTAAAAATACAGTAACAGAATACTACTGTAAGCTGCAGCAGAGAGTAATTATAGACTAAGGGGTCAGGATGGTGTTGCAGGCTTAGGCAAAGGCTAGCATAAAAGTCAATTATTTTTTAAACTGAATAAACTTTATTAAAAGAAATAATATCAATTCAACAGCAAACTATGAAAAGCAAGAAACACGTATACAGGTTAATATACTTCCCCTGCCTTCCCTTCCCCAAACCACTTCCTCCCCCCACCCCCCCTATCCCAGGCCCTGGAACAGGAAGGGGAGATTACATCTATACAGATAGACATAATAACATGAACACTGATGATGAGATTAATGCCCTAGGGTGGACAGCCAGGCATCCAAGGGGGTCCAGCACCTGGTATACAACTGAACACAGTGTCTCATGGATGCTAAAGTGCATTCCACTCGCAACATTTCCAGCAGTTCCTTTTGCCATTCAGTAAAGGACGAGATGATCTGATCCATCCAATGTATGAGTATATTGTTTTTAAATGCCGTAGTGATTATTGCAAAGTGATAACGCCTGTCACCCACTAGTACCTGGATGTCTAACCCCAAAATGCAATGCTCTGCCATAAAAGCCTTGGTTAAGTCTAAATTCCTCCCTTATGTATTGCCAAAGAGACTGAGCTTTAGGGAAGTCTCAAAGAATATGGAGAAGGATGCCCTCCACACTGTTGCTCCTTGTACACATCAATGAGTTCCACAGCCCCTACTTATATAGATTCCTGGGAGTGTTGTAAAAGGCGTGACCAATTTTAAATTGAATAAACTGATAACCATCATATTTAAGATAGAGGTACTGTATGTCTTTTGCCAGACCTTGCATTGTTGTTGCACGTCCAGTCTCCAAGCTAAGACCTCAGGCCAGTATTTGGGAGGTGAGCCATATCTGTCAGGCCAGGCCTGCTGGAGGATCCAGTAAATTGTAGAAATAGCATGGCAATCGGCACTGAAGTGCCCTAGCTCGGCCATGGTAAGATCAGGTTGATCTATAGGTGATGCTGCCCCTAATTTCTGCTGCAGTAGATGGCAAATTTACCAATAGAAAAAATTGTCCTCAGGGCAAAGCCCAGTTATGTCCCTGACATAGGTGGGAAACCTGAACTGTACCCTTACATTGCCAGGCATCCTTATGAAGGGGTTTATCTAGAATTGTAAAATTTGTGTTCAAGCATAAAGGTTGGTCTAATGGGTTACTCAATGGGAATTTTAAAAGCAATTTCAATTAACTGTGAATTATAACAGAAGTACCTACTGGGGTGTCCTTGAGAGATATGAAAGATACATAGGTGGAATGGGGAAGTGCCTGTAGACTAATTCCCTTTTGGCTACATAGGTCATCTTGTGTAGTCTGCCACTGCGGAACATACGAAAGAGGGCGTGCTTCCTAGGGAGAAACCCATGAAAAGTATTTAGTGCCTTGAGCAGTGTGATAATAGCCCAAAAAGTCCTGGGGTGCTCAGGCCTCTCGCGTTTGGGACTGGCCAGTTTTAGATACCGAAGCCTAGGTCTGTGGCCTTTCCATACAAGAGTGGAAAATGAAGTGTAAAGGTCTTGGAACCATCTCAAGGGCAGCTGGACTGTTAACATATTCATAGGGTAAAGGAGATGGGGGTAAAATATTAATTTTAAGTATGCTCACTCGACCCCAAAGTGTCAGAGGAAGCCGAGCCCATCGGCCTAAGTCGACCCTGATGGCCTGAAGTAGGTCCGTAAAAGTAAGTGATTTCTTGAGGTAGTTAGTTTGATACTCAAATAGGCGATATTCTTGGTCACCCAGCAAAACCCCATACGCACAAAGGCATCCTTCTGAACATAAGCATTCAAAGGGAGCACTTGGGTTTTCTCAGGATTTAATTTATATTTATTTTTTGTTGACCGGGTAAGTGCACTACACAAATTCTGCCTATTTTCAGGCATGACCTGGGTGAGGGAGATACATATGAATGCCAACTGACCTTGAACCAGATCAAACTGGTTATGAAGAAATAGCAACAAAATGTTGCAATTCTTCTAGGGCTATTTTAAGTGCAAGGGCTATTTTAAGTGAAGTAGCAGGATTAGCTACAGTAGATGTAAAAGAATATCATTGGTATAAACTGAAATCTTATATTGGCTGGTCTCCAAGGAGATACCTTCTATGGAAGGGTGAAACTTTGTGTTGCACTGAAGGTTCCAGATATAAATTAAAAAGAAATGGGGAAAGGGGGCAACCTTGATGTGTCCCGTTTTTGAGAAAGAAGCTAGAAGAAAAATCTTTTACAGAATACTTAGGCAGTGGGGTGTGAGTTTAGCAGTTTCACCCACTGAATAAATGCCTCTGGGATGCCAAATTTATCCAAGACCCCAAAAAGATATTGTAATGAGACCCTGTCAAAGGCTTTTTCTGCATCCAGGGAGACCAAGACAGCACATACCCTTCTCCCCCTGGATGCGAACATCATGTGCTGTAACTTTTTCAAATAATTGGATGACAGACATCCTGCATAAACCCCACCTGTTCTGGGCCAATTTAGTCTGGCCAGACCTGCTGTAAGGGCTAGGGCATTGGCCAGGATCTTGAAATCAATATTCAATAGGGAAATAGGTCAGTAATTGGAAACTTTTGTGGGGTCCCTTCCAGGTTTTGGAAGGACTGAGATAATGGCCTCCTGGAAAGATTCCTCCAACTCACCCTCCTTGTATATTTTCTTATAAAACTGTAACAAATGAGGAAGAAGTTCTTCAGCCAGAGCCTTGTAAAATGAGATGGAGAAGCCTGCTGGCCAGGGAGCCTTATCAGTGGCCAAAGTGTTCAAGGCAGTCTGGAGCTCCATGAGTGAGAGGGTTCCACTAATAGAGCTTGAGCTTCTGCTGACAACCGGGTCAAGGGTATCTGAGCAAGACAGGTATCTATGACCTCTGGGCTGATGCCTATGTCCCCTTGACCATAAAGGGTACTGTAGTAGAGTTTGAATTCTTTGGTTATTTGCTGGGGTTGGGCTATAATTTCTTCACTACCAGATTTACTCAAATGCTTAAAAATTAATTATTTTTTAAAAGAGGGTCATTTAGGGACAATAATATTACAGTCCAGAAGGCTAGTGGAGGAGATGGAGTTTTAGTTTAGGACACACTACTTACAGAGCAGCAGAATTTCATTTGTGGAGATATTAATTTTGAAAAATTAAAAAAGTCAGATAATGATTAAGGTAAGATGGGATAAGAGCTATGGAGTAGTGTGGCCATTAAAAGAATGGAACGTTTGATACTATAAACATAGAAATTATATCAAGGGTAGAAATCTGAGATAGGATAAGCAGTAAAGGTAAAAAGGCAAGAAGAGAAACTTAAGAATTAGGCCTTGTCAACACCATAGAAGAGAAGCCTAGTAGCAAAAGTGAAATCACCACCAGTGTCAGAAAAGGAGTTCTAAGAGAGATAGGATTTGAACCAAGAGAGAGAGGTGCCAGAAACATTCTTGAATCATTCAAGGTTGTCGAGGGGAGTGTTATGGTCTATCATATCAAATGTAGTACTAAACTTGAGGAAGGTAAGATAGGAGAGGGATCTCCAATTGCTAGATTGTAAAAAAATAAATAAATAAATAAACAGTTGTAGGAGGAACGTATCCATTAGGAGTGAGCAAGCACCTTTTCTGAATCATCAGCATGTATTCACACTTGGCTGATACCCCAGATGCTTGGTATTCATTATTCAGCCAAAACATTGAGGGGAGAAATGCAGTAACCCCCCCCAGCCCTCCTCAGGTGGACAAGGCTAGATTGACCAGTCAGGCTGCTTGGCATCATCAGTGGTGCATACCTGTCATCACTGTTACCCTCTGCGCAATTGTGCTGCTATGGGTGTCAATCAGGTGACAATAAAAGATGTGCTGCTGGTTGGTGGGGGGATTGATTGGCTAGCCAGTATTTGACTTCTGTTGAATTCTTCAAATCATGGATCGTAGGACTGGAGTGGGGCCCACTTGTGAGAAATTACCTTTTAGGGCCTAGAGACATCATCCTAGGAAGAGTAGGGGTCCTTAACATTAGTACTTGCATAGTGTCTAGAGACCAGCAATTCTTTTACAAAACACTGTTCGGGAGAACTGGAGTGGAGGAGGGTTGGAGATGACTGTGGAGAGGAAATAGGTGCCACAGAAGTAGTCTTGGCCATCTAGGGAGGGCTAGAGTATTTTTTTTTAATTTGTGAACTTTTTAAATGTTTCTGAGGTTGAACACCTCAGTTAATGAAAAATGCTCTGTTTGGTCCTGAGTACCCCCCATATCTGTGTGTATGATTTCCTCCCCACCAAGGGGTCCAGTAGCATGGCTCATGGGGAGGGCCCACAACAAATACTTATTAACTGGGATTGGACGATATACCAGGCTCCTCCTGAGTGCTGGCACTATCAGCCTACCATTCACTTTGCTTTTCAGATGATCACAGATACTCTGGAGATATCACTTTGTACAAAACTGTTTACTCGTTCTAAATGACAATTTCATTCCTGCCCAATTAGCATCACTAATATCACAGATGCATGCACTCCCCAGTGATTTCTCAACTCCTCAATGGACTGTGTATGAGAATGGAAAGCTCACCTGCTGTCCATCAGATCTGTAGGACATTGTCCCACAGGATTGCTGCATTTCTCTCAGATTAATGGACTATGCTTTAGATGTTTGTTGAGGGCCTGATGTAAGGAAGAACACCTGAATCCCCAGGTCCATGTGGCACACTCTGCCTTGCAGCTCCCCAGGACCACCAACCTAAGATGACTTCTGGCTCATATTTTATGCTAGCTGGCATCTCCCATCTGGAACCCAGGACCATAATCCTTTCTACTCTAACTCTCTTTACCAGCACCCTGGAGCCTAGTAACATCTATCCTCTCCCCTAGTTTAGTGAGGAGGGTGGTAAACATAGTGTTTGGAAATGAATGTATGTTATTCACAAAGCCCTGTTCTCCATAATGTGGTGTATTCAGAGTTGATCAAAAAGGATATTGTGAGTAAAAGAGCTGTGCACAAAGGTGTTTAAAAATAAAATGAAACTATATCTAGCAATGTACAGGTGAAAATATGATTGTCCGTGTGTTTCTATTTTTCTGCTTCTCGATAGGTAGATACTAAATGTTAATTTAGGTAGACATTAAATGTTAGCTTTACAAGAGGGCCAAAGTGTGTGATTAGTAGCTTTTAGAAAATGGATAAAGCAGCCTGAGGCTTCTGATTGGCTGGGAGAATTGTCTAGGTGGGCATTTATGAGACAACATTTATGAGACAGTGTCAGTGGTTCAGTAGGTAGCACACTCATCTCTGAGGCTGGGAGATCAGAGGGCTGTGGGTTCAGTTCCCACATCTGGCACTTGGATTAATATCCCAATACTGACACTGTAGTGCAGCATGAGAGGGGTGCTGCACTTCTGAGGTGCCGTCTTTTGGATGAGACAATAAACCGAGGTCCCTTCTGCCTGGATTGGTGGTAGTTCAGGTGGATGTTAAAGACCGCATGGCACTTGTCAAAAAGAGTAGGGGAATTTTTATTGTAACAACATCATAAACAAAAAAAGTGTTACATCACACTAGAAAACAATACAATTCATACCACTGACTACATATCATATAAATAAATACAGAAGTGTCACCACACACTGAGCTAAACACTGTTTATTGAAAATGGAAAAAAAAGTATTACTTTCATATATTGCATCATAAACTGAAAGAAAAAGTTATTTATATTTAATAAATAGGGAGAATCTTTTCAACCATCTATGAACTTTTAGTGAGTTAAACACTACTTTATCTTTTTGAAACACCAATCTCACTGCTTGACCCAGTAAGACTGCATATGTATGACAAGTCAAGAGCTTCTGGTATAGAACCCATTGGCACCTGACCTGCCACAAACAAAATTTCAAAATACAGCAGAAAATAACCAAGGTTTCATTATGAAATTTGTTCAAAGTGGGAGGGTATAATCCTAAAACAAAAATCTCATAGTTTAGTTGACTAAGTCATACCATATTCCATCTTATTGCTAACTCCTTCCATAGTGCAGATGGAAATCCCTCCCTGGAATCTCCAGTGCCGTACCTTAATATATATGTATTTCAGATTCGAATGTAACTACTTGTAAGCGTCTTTTCTGCTCAGTGTCTCACTGTAACATTGAAATTGCTTTGTCTTTATTGTGCTACACCTGTATCCTTCTCCACTGTTGTACATCACTGCCAGTTGTTGTCTACCCTCCCTGCGACGAGGTGCTTTTGTAAATGAGTCCATGACTCAAAGGTTGTAAATCTGAATTCTGTAAATAAATAAATAAAAATAAAAAAAGATGAAAATGAGCAGTCAAACTAAACATGCTGCATAGTTTCTTCCTTCCCTATGCATTTTATATATGGACAATTTCTTTCTTCAATGACTTTATGTTTCAAGTTTCCTCTTATATTCAAACGTCCAAACATGGATAACCATAATACTTCCCACATATGGGAGGGGATTCTCTCATTCTTTAACTGAGCTATAACAAATCTATTGTTCTCTGGGGGACAATTTTTGAATGTAGGGTCATTCGGAGGAATGGCAGAAAGAATAATTCCATACAGTTGTTTTGCTGTATTCATCCCGATAACATTGTTTCCCAATTTCCATTTATATAGTTTTTGTGCAGCTGGTTTTAAAAAGAATGGAATTTTAAGTTTTTTATGTAGTTTAGGTGGTTCTGGGTCCCATTGAGAAAAGTAATGTCCTATGGTATGTTAAATCCATCTACTCCTGAACGAACTTACAGGGGACAACCTTATTCTTATTGTCTGGGAAAACAGTATTGAGTGAAAAAAAAAATGATGGCATCAACCATCACTAACCACTTTCTCTCTAAGGAGATACTTAAAACATTTTTTCACTGGGTTTGGTCTTGAGCCGAACAACATTTCAAAAAAACAATTATATAGTCTGGTTTCCAAAATTGGGAGGGGGGGATAGCATAGCTATATACAAGAGGCCTGGTATTAGGAATTGTTTTATTATTTGAATCCTTTTGAGTTTAGACAGTTTCCATGATTTCCATCTAGGGACTTTCATTTCCCCGGTGTCTTAGCCAAATTTCCCTCATTCACTAAAAATACCATCAACAGCTTAATCTGGTTCAATCTCAGTTGCTTACCATCTGTATACCCCCCTCCCCCGTTGCCCCTGAAAAAGGGACTTCTAGGCCCAGTGGGCTTACTGGGTCAACAAATCTAAACAAACAAACAATGCTCACCTAAAACAAGTCTGTTACGCCAAATGCCCCATTACTAACTGAAATCCCTGTACTGTTTGAAATTCAAACTTGGAAACCATCATTTTTTCTTATTGATTAGTGAGTGAACTAGTAGTGTTACCTGCGATGTCCCCTCCCCCCCGTCTGTATCACTTTACATAAAAATAGCAGCTGAATCCCAATGTGTCTTCTGTAAAATAAATATAAAAGAAACTCAAACTCTTAGCAGTGCTAATGACCTCCTGCTCCGAGCATTACTCACATTCTACTCTGCCTGCCCGTCCATTTCTGTTTGTGCTGCAAGTCAGCTGCATGCCTTCTTGTGTGTGAATTGAGATCAGAAAACTACCGTCCTTTCTGCAGTGTTCCCCCGTTCTGATGCGCTGCTGAAGATGAAGCAGGGGAAAAACAAAACAGCGTCTTTTGTAAGAAAAAAAAAAAACAGCAGTGCATCTCCTTCTGAGGGAGAGAAAATGTAAAAAGTACAGATGGTCTCCGTGGAGCAGCCATTACAGTCCAGCACTTGCTCTTCCCCAATCGCTTGCAGCCTAAATGTATCAGGGAGAGGCAGTTTGTAAAAAACAAAAGACCACATTTGTAAGAAAAAAAAACAAACATTTGTAACATGTTCATGCTAATGGTGGAGGAGAGGGGTTGTGGGGATGATGACCATAGTAAGAAAACTGATGCAACACCAGTGCCCTCTAATGGCAATTGTGCCATTTGAGGGACTACATTACAATAAACATATTTTTCTACTACAGTGTATTTATTTTATATGTTTTTTTTTTTTCAAATATTGTAATTAAAATTTGAGATGTTACCCATTTTCTAACTGCAATAATACCCTCCAGGGTGGGCAGTAATGGGCTATACCCACTCTTCCAAGGGCTATAAGGCCCGCCGCCTGCAACGTTGGGCCTAATTATGCCCCTTGGTGGGTGGGTGGGTTTAGCTCAGTACAGCCCACTCTTTTGGAAATTATTGCTTGCATAATTTAAACTTACGGGGCTGGATATTCAACAGGGTTGCGCCATGCGCAATAGGGTTGCGCATGCGCAGGTCCGAAATTGCGCCATTCTGAGATATTCAGCAGGAGGCAGTTGTGCCACTGAAAACAGGCTGAGCAACAGCGCAATGCAAATGAATGCATGCTGAACTGGAGGGGGAGGAACCATGCATAAACTGCACAGCCCGATATTCAGCGGGCTGTGCAGAGTTGTGCAGGTGCAATCCACAACCTGCGCCTGCACAACTTTGAGCCAAAAAAAAAAGGCTTAAGTCGAGGGCCACCCACAGGTGAGCTGCGGCATTGCAGGGCGCAACACAGCAGTTGCCACCTGTGGCTGGCCCTCAACCCACACCCTGTGCCCACCCCCCGCAGCCCGATCGTAGGCAAAAGAGAGTAATATCCCCACCACCACCCCACTGGCCCGGGTCCCAGGCACAGCTTTAATCCCCCACCAGCCCGATTGCGGGCAGCAAAGTGTCTCTCTCCCCAACATATCCCTGGTGGTCCAGTGGACCAAACATCCCGATCGTGGGATGGAGTATTAACCCCTCCACCTCCCGATTATATCCTGGTGGTCCAGTGGACCAAACATCCCGATCGCGGGATGGAGTATTAACCCCTCCACCTCCGATTATATCCTGGTGGTCAGTGGACCAAACATCGATCGCGGGATGGAGTGTCAAACAACCCCCAAGAAACATCCTTGGTGCCTAGTGTTCCCCCTCCACCCACCGCGAAGCCTCCCCACCCGCTCCCCGGCGGCGGGGCGGCAGCATCCCACCTGCCTGCGCCCGCCGACTGACTCCAGTAGGGCTGCACGCCCATTGGTGCAGAGCAAGAGCCAATGGGCGGCAGCCCATACCGTATAAGACAGTCCAGATTTGTGAATCGGCGGGCGGCGGGCGGTAGCGTGGTGGATGCTGCCGCCCGCGCCGGGGAGCGGGTGGGAGGCTTCATGGGTGGGTGGGTGGGGACACTAGGCACCAGGGATGTTTCTGGGGGTTGTTTGCACACCCATTCCGCTGATCGATGTTTGTCCACTGGACCACCAGGGATATAATCGGGAGGTGGGGGTTAATACTCCATCCCGCGATCGGATGTTCGGGTCCACTGGACCACCAGGGATATAATTGGGAGGTGGGGGGTTAATACACAATCCTGCGATCGGGATTTACGGTCCACTGGACCACCAGGGATGTGTTGGGGGGACATATTGCTGCCCGTGATCGGGCTGGTGGGGGTTCAACATGCCCCGATCGGGCCAGTGGGGTGGTGGGGGATCCTACACCGTTTTGCCCGCGACGGGCCGGGCGCCAGTCCCGACGTGCTGCTGCCTGGCAGGGCGCCAGGCGAAGTCTCGGGATCGGAGCACCTGCATGCTAATGGCATGCAAATGGGAATATAATCAGATGCAAATGGCCCCCTCGCCTTGCATGAATTATAGCCCCATTGCATGTCACCTTTTGAATATCGGGATTTTGTGCATGGCGCAATGGTACTTGTGCCACCACAAGTTGAATGCTCCACTCTGTCAACTTGCGGTGGCGCAAGTTCCACTGCGCCATGCACAGTGGCTGTGGCTGGGGGGTGATATTCAAAGGGGTTGCTCAATAGCACAACTCCTTTGAATATCGCCCCGGACACACCCCTGAGCAACTATATTGCGCAGCGCAAGGGCTTGCGCCTAAGAATAGCGCAGTTTGAATATCCAGCCCACTATGTTTTTTAGATGATCTTTTTACTATTATTGATGCAGTGAGTCCTACAGCTATTACCTTTTCTTATTCACCAAGTTATGTACAAGTGAATAATAGGTATAGTACAGTTTGTAACACTTACTTTGTTTTCGATCAAGATTCTGAGAATGGTGCTCGCCAGATGGCCAGTGGAGTAAAGGTCACCTATAAAGACAGTAAGCCACTAATTGTGACTATTGATGATGCCATAGCAAAACAGTCCTTTTTCCCTCCAACACGAGATGATCTCATTGTTGGCGATCCAGAGGGTGCTATATCGAAATCTCCATTCAAGGTTGAAGGTGAAGTCCGTGCAGGGGAGCAGTACCACTACTATATGGAGACCCAGGTACTTTTTTGGACTTTTATAGAAAAAATGTTTGTATTGAGAATTACCAGATATTTGTTATGTGCTATGATATGCAAATATTTTTGGCTCAGTAATTTTAAGTTGGCCCTCATTTTCACCATTAATGATACTGAACTGAAATTTGATGAAAATTAGGTGAATCTGAGGAACTGTCACTCCCACAGTGTGCACTCAACAGCTGGAAGAACAAGACTGAAGTGCATGAGGGAGTCCACTCTGGTTATTGGCTGGCATGCACAGCACCATGTGAGGTGCGCAGGCACCATCAGTAGCAGACATAAGCTCCCTCGCCACAAAAAATGTGCTCCCGCTAGGTCCTAGTATCATCGCCTTCAGGCCCATAAGTGGGAATCACTAGTAACAGCTGATTGATTCCTGGATGACTTAGCAATTAAATCTCAATGGGCTGAGGTCTGAAGCCTAGTCATTTTTTCAGCACTAGTATGCAATGCAGTTTTTGCAGCCAGAAAAAGTTACCTTCAATTCAGTTTTTGGGTCCCATTTTCTGCTCTGCTGTTTGGGTTAGTTTGGTGCATATTTCTTTAATGTTTTGTGGCAGCTGAAAGCAGCAGTATTTCGTCATAAAATTTTTTTTTTAGCAAAAATGTATCTCTTATCTGTCAGTATCTTTTTACCTCCTTCAAATATAAAAAAATAGCTTTTGTAACTTTCTCTGAATGACTCTGTTCATTAAAGACAGCTGCCACTCGCAATATTTAAAAATCTCTCCCATTGAGCATACCTTTTGACTGTAAATACTGGATTTATATTGTGGATGTATTATGATGGTGGTGTTAACACATGTTTTTGATGGTAAGTAGCACTGCACCACACAAAAGTGTTTACTTGTTCCATTTGTGGCCACTGAACGGTTACAGGAACTTAAAACAAAAAACTTTTGGGGGCACTGCAAAAATAGCACTGATGGTGTTTGTGTGACTTCAAATGAGTGTCAACATCAAAAATGTTTACAGTGTTCTCTTTAAATGTAATATGCACGTCCCACTATCCTAACTGCCTAGCACTGCTTCCATAGTGACTGCATTAGTGGAAGTGGTCAGAGATGCTGTATCAGACATTTCCGCTGTAGTTTTCTGCTGATGCTGACCTGGATTTATATAGCACACAATCCTGACGAGGAAGTAAACACATTTTGGAGCAGTTTCTGGGAGTGATAAATACAACACAGGTAGCTCCTGGAAGAGACATTAGTGGTGCCCTCACAGACATTAGAAAAAAATGTTTCCTGATTACTACTGTATGTGGCAGCTCTTTGATATATAGGTCAGTCAGCATCACCTACAAACCAGAAGAGTCAAACCACTTTACTTGATGGCCTATCACTTCTAATTCCAAAAGTATCTTGTGAAGCCCTTGCTCAAGAAACAGTCAATAGAATTGATGTCCTTGCTTTAGTAATTATTGGACTCCAACCTGCCATTTCCAGGGAAGGTTGTGGAAAAAGTGGTGGCAGTGCAGCCCCGTAAACATCTGTAGAGACACAATATCTTTGAGCCCTCCCAGTCTGGTTTCCACCAGTGTCATAATATGGAGATGGCCATGGTGCAGGTGTAATGATCTCCTGGCAAGAGTTTGGGTTGATGTGTCGCTAGTATCCCTTTTATATCTTTCATCAGTATTTGATATGGTGAGCCATGGGGTGCTGGCTGCCCATCTTCAGGAATATGCAGGACTGTCCAGAGCTAAGCTGTCATGGTTCCTGTTCTTCCTGGTTAATCAGAAGCAGTCAGTGGTGACAGGGCCTTCCTTGTCACACCTAGTCACTTTTGATTGTGGGGTTTCTCAGGGGTTGGTCCTCTCCCAGTTGTGTTCACCATGTATATTGTGCCACCAGGAGACCACCCCAGGAAGTACAACATTGGGTATCACTGATGATACATAGCTGTATACCTCTCCTTTGTGTCTTGCTAGGGTCAGAGTGATTGCGCCATACTGCTTTTGAACAGTGCCCAGAACTGACTGGCTCAAAACCCCAGTAAGATAGAACTACCACTCAGCATGCTTGGATGGACAAGTCTCTGCTGTCAAGAGTAGCCTTAGCCTGCCCTTCCATGATGGAATACAGCTTGAGAGTAGGAAGGTACCGCAGTTTGAACAAGGGGTTATCTCCATGAAAGTTCTCCAACTTTGGGACAGTGACCATTTCCCACTTAATATCATACTAAGATGAGGTACCATACAACCAACAAAAAAAGACCAGAAGGAGACAGTGCTAAAGAACAGATTGTGGTGTAAATAACAAAAGGTTAAGATGGAACCCCTATACAGTGGAAACTGTTAACAACATATTAAATGCCGAAATATGGTGTCTCTAAAAAATGGCTCTGTAATACTGTTCTTGATATGAACACAAATGATGCTAATGTGTTGTTTCACACTTAGGGTGATATCATTGACAAATTGTTAATCTCTCTGACAGTTGCTAATGGGATGGTAGCACATAGTAGGATTATGGCCAGAAATCCATGGTTTGATAAAGAGTGCATGGAAATGAAGAGAACAGTATACAGAATAGGGTGTGTAACTGCTAAAAATCCTTGGTAGCATAATAGAAAAGCTTTAATACAAATAAGAAAAGAATATCATCAGATGCTGAGACATAAAAAGACACAGTGTAAACGATTTCTATGGGAAGATCTGTAACAATAGATCATAAAGAAATACAATAAATTATTCTGTGAATTAGTAGCTTATGGCAGACAAAAGACAGACTAACATAAATGTTGTCATTAGTGTCTCTATGTGGTCATTGTAATTTATAATCTAAATTTGCCTAGCAGTGGCTTATTTAAACTGCATTGAGAAGGAATTGATTCGCTGTTGTTCTGATGTATGTCTGAGGTTGCAAAGTTACGCAACAGTAGAGGAAGGGAATGTGAATTTGAAAGGAAGACCTGCAGCTGTGTGAACCATAGCACTGAGGCGGAGTTGCTGGCATGGAAAACTAGAGGTCCTAGGTTCAACTCCTGGTGGTTCAACTTTTCCCTTCTTCATTGTAATTCATAATCTAAATTTGCCTAGCAGTGTCATATCTAAACTGTACTGATAAGGAGTCGATTGGCTTTTGTTCTGATGTATTTCTGAGGTTGCAAAGTTTAAATTTGAAAGGAAGACATGGACAGCCCCTGCAGCTGTACTAACCATAGCGCTCAGACAGAATTACTTGCACGGAATGCTGGAGATCCTAGGTTCAATTCCTAGTGGTTCACCTTTTCCCTTCTTCATTGTAATTCATAATGTAAATTTGCCTAGCAGTGGCTTATTTAAACTGCACTGAGAAGGAGTTGATTGGCTGTTGTTCTGATGTATTTCTGCGGTTGCAAAGTTACGAAACACTAGAGGAAGGGAATGTGGATTTGAAAGGAAGACCTGGACAGCCCCTGCAGCTGTGTGAACCATAGCTCAGAGGCTGAGTTACTGGCACAGAATGCTAGAGGTCCTAGGTTCAGTTCCTAGTGGTTCACCATTTCCCTTCTTCATTGCAATTTATAGTCTATGTGGTTAGAATATTTTAGTAAATTGTACAGGGGAACTCTTGTAATGGAGGTTTTGAAAGTGGAGAGCATTACCAGAAGAAATGAATATGTGGACAATAGAGAAAAGAGGCCACCATTAACTAAAAATTTAACTTAACAAATGCGCCTGGGCTGAACAACATTCAAGCAGAAATACTTCAAGTAAACCCTGATTGGTGGATCGATATCTTAGTCCCTTTATTTACACTAATAAATGACAAAATAATGCCCCAGAACTGGAATATAGGTTGTATTGTACCTATTTTTAAAAAAGGAGATTGTAGTAATCCAGCGTGTTACTATCCAGTTGCATTACTTTGTATAGGTGCCAAGGTTTACTCCAGAGTGATATTAGAACTTCTACAGAACTGGGTTGAAGGGACTGAACTATTATCATGTTTTCAAGCTGGTTTCCAGAAGTATTACAGTACCATAGAAAATGTATTCACCATCAGTTACATTATTTAAAGGTATGTTGGGACACAAAAGAAGGGGAATACATATCTAGCCTTCCCAGACATTAGATCAGTGTGTGATATCATTAATGGAGACCACTTATCAATTTTTTTAATGGAACAGAATATTCCAAAAAGGTTTCTGGCAGTCAGCATAATGTTACATACAGAAACCTCAGCAAGAGTTAGAGTAACAAAAAATGGAAATATGACAGAGCCAATAATATTGGTACAAGGTGTCAAGCAGGGATGCCTTCTGGTGCCGACACCCTTTAACTTATACACAGAAACAGTGGTAAAAGCATTAAAAACCATTGATACATTTTCATCAATAACAAATAACAAGGAGATCAAACAACTAAATAATGAGATCAAACAACTAACTCATTTATGCTGATGACACAGTCTTAATAGCCAACAGTACCCTGGGATTAAAAAGGCCTGTAGCATTGGCTATGCACCACTTGAAAAAAATAAATTTAGAGCTTAATGTGGGAAAAAACTAAATTTTGGTGTATGAGGGCAAAATTTTTAAACTAAAACAATGGACTATTAAAAATTTGCATTTCATGAAGTAAACGAATATTGCTGTTTGGGAGTTATCTTTGATAGAAAATTAAACTGGAATGCCCACATAATGACTGTTAAATGAAGTGCTGCACCCTGAACTACCGCAGGCATTAGGTTTGCCAAATCTTTCGCAGAAAATTCATACTAAGCCCTTAAAAAGACATTTGATGTAAAGGCTAAAGCTCAGCTATTATCTGGGATTGAAGTATGGAGTATACACTCCAGTTTAACACTGCTGGAAAAAATCAGAATTATTTTCTAAGGACTATAATGGGACTGCCTAATGACACTACCTCTGCAATTCTTATATTAGAATTAAATTAAAAAACATGAAATAGAGCAAAATTGTCTGACTTACCTCCATTGAAAAGTAACAAAGAAGCCAAAGGGATGGAAGAGACAGAATTTTATTTAAAATATTGGGAAAACGCTGAAGACAGAAAGGCCTTGTGTAAATTATGTGGTGGGATTACAGTGAAATCAGGTGGGTAGTGAAGTTTTGGTCCTCTATGTCCCCTGTACAGGCTTGCAGCTGTAGCAAACAAACTAAACTCAGTATAAAACACTCAATGCTGGAGTATAGTAATCCAGACATTGAAAGATCCAAATTGTTAACCCCACTATTATATAAATTTCATATCTCAGAATCAAGAGACAGCATATACTGTAGGTTGCAGTATTCATGTGATAAACTGGCAGTATTTGTTGTGGCCAACTGCACATGTTGCCTATTTTAAAGTGGGCAAATAATGTGGCTTTCTGAATCATTGTTCTGTTTTATTTAAATTGAGATATATAGTATGATATTTTATGAGCTTTATGTTATTGTGTACGTGAGATGCGTTTTCTGTTTTTTATGTGTATCCTGATGTGAGTTTTTATTGCAGTACGATTCATGTAACAATTGAATGGTTGTATATATAATGATTTGCTTCTTAAAGGAAAGCTCTGGTTTGCAGGGGCTCCCGTCCCTGCAAACCTTACCCTCCAGTTTAGGTTTAGTATAACGTTACGCTACCCGAATACCAGACACTTAGCGCTCCATTAACATGAAGCGGCACCACACCATACACTTCAATGCAAATGCATTGAAGCACATGGTGCAGCGCCACACCTTTACAATAAATGGAGCCACCTAAGTGTCTGCGATACTTCCAGGTAGTGAACTTTTCACAATTAAATTAAAAAACTTTGCTGTGAGAGAAAAAAGCTGCGTTTTCTACTAAACCTAAACTGGCGGGTAAGGTTTGCAGGGACAGGAGCCCCTGCAAACCAGAGCTTTCCTTTAATAAACTGAAATGTTCTGCTGTCTTCAGTTACAGGCTTTAGTCAAGTGGTGCTATCATCACCTTAGGAATACTGCTAGACTACACCCCTTTCTAGAGCCATGAAATCTGGGAATGTTGGGGCATGCATTCATTTCGTTGTGCCTTTACTGTAATGTGCTCCGTAAGACTTGTCTTGTAGCCAGATTCAAAATTTGTCATCCCAGCTTCTGAATTCTGTCTGGTGGTCAGAACATATCCTCAGTTCTATATGATTTGTGCTTGCTGCCAGTGATGCACAGAATTGACTGTAGGTGATTATCCTGACATTTAAGATCCTAAGCAGTCTGGGTTCCATCTAGAACCGCGAGCTGCTGCCCCTCAACACACTGGAATAGCTGTTTATTCTAGGGATCTTGGGCTACTGCAGGTCCCCTGCCCCAGTTAAAATCTGTGGGGTACATGGCATTCTTTGTGGCAGCACCTGTTCTATGGTCTCCCTCCATCTGACATGGCATCTGAGAATCACTTCAAGGTGGAGCTTCAGAAGACCCCATTTGCTTGGGCCTACAATGGGTCAATTTCCTGAACCTTTTCTGTTGTTTTATGTGTTTTTGTTCATATTTATTCACTTAGTTTTTATTGATTGTGCTTATTTAAAAAGAATGCTCTGTTTTTATGCAAAGCACTTTGCGGTGCTGAATGGAGCAAAATAAAATACTGTACCAACCTAAGGCTGCAAACCTATCTAGAGTATTTTCTGAACCCAGAGTTTCCACAGTTGTATAGTACTGTTGTGAGCCTCTGTGCTGCAGGCTTGAAGGAAGTTCTTGTCTCTTTTGGGTTGTGTGTTTTCTTTATATGGAGATGGACTGTCAATCAACTAGGCTGAAATGTACAATAAATAAAATATTACATTCCACATCTCTTGCAAACCCACAGAGCATTAATTTTTCTTGCAAGTTTTCATTTTATGCATTCTTTCTGTGCATTTGTGTTGTTTCATGTTTTAAAAATATTGTTTTTTTCTCACTTCCATTGACAACTTGTAAATGGTAAGATCAGCACTGGAATGATTTCATTAGTAAACCATTCCTTTGTTTGCCAAACAAAGCAACACTATCTTTATTTTAATGTGGAGCACATTCATTTTCTTACAGAGCTATGAATGAGATTTTGCATGAAACAAACTAAAATCAGCACAGAAGTTACTGGCTGACAAAGAGACTACAAAGTCATGCTCTGTGAAATATCATGCCTTCCATTTATTCACCCATGAGGATGAACTACAAATAGCAGAGGAATTCTGTGGAAAATAGAACATTATTAAAATAATAGATGGATAAAGCCAGTGTTCTGTACTTGCACATGCAGCATGTGACAGAGGCACATGAACACAAAGCAACACAGACTCACACACAGACATATATATATATATATATATATGTATACAGTATACTCACACAACACATACAAGAAACAGGAACTCAGTCGCGCACTCTTTGGGTAGTGTACATTGCCTAACCATACTGTGCAATGGTGCAGTGATATTCATTGGAGGACTATGAACACTTTCTGCAGAGCAAATCCATTTTGATATGAAGTACTGTACAATAGAATGTGTATCAGAACTAGAACATTAAGTTTCTATGAGAGTTCATGGGAACCACTGCTACATACAGTATAACCCTTTCCTCCAGAGTCAGGATACTTGAGAGAGCATGTCGCTCCCCAGGACTCCTGGTGTGAAGCAGAGGATCAGCAGCTGGAGAGAGCTGTGAAGTACTTAGTTTGTGGGGCAAATATCTGGACTCTATGTGGGTGGCCATCTTGTGACTTACAGACTTCTGGGACAGCCAGTCAATGGAGTTCCTGGTCTAAGTTTCACCACAGGTTTCTGGGAAGAGATGGGAGAGTGTATTGATGTCTTTTCCAGCTCTATTAGGTACTGAAGATGGTAAGTGACAAGTAGCTGGGTCAATCTGTGCTGTCATGCCATGATAGAAGATGGGCTGATGAGGAGGAGGCATATCTGGGAGTAAACTGTCCTGTACAGCCATAGTCACATAGTGCCTCACCCCAGACCTTGTGTCTGGATGGTAGAAAGAGACTGAGTGGCATCTGCATGCAAGTGAGAGATGACTGCTGAGGATTCAGCATGGAGCAAGTTGGCAAGAACTGGCAGGTTCTGCATGTAAGGCTAGTTGGATTTTTCCAGAGAGAGAGACCAAAATCAAATGGTGTCTGACTGAGGGTCTTGATAGAGGTCTGGTATCCTGTTATGAAGCACAGTGGGTCCTGGATTCCAGATGTACAGCTTAAAGACCAGAGTGACTGATGCCTGCAGCACCCTGAGTGACCAGGGACATAGATCAGGGAAGGACAGTGGACATGGCCTAGCTGGACTTTAGCAAAGCCTTCAGCTCTGTGCTACACAGGAGACTGATAAAGAAACTGAGCAGCTGAGTGGTGGGATCTAAAATGGTGAAACTGGTTAACTGATAGATGACAGAGGGTGGTGGTGAACAGCACTCACTCTAATGATAGGTGGGTGACCCTGTTCAGGTCTCAGTACTACAACCGGTCCTCTGTAATGTCTTCGTAAGTGACCTTGCAGAAGAACTGGAAAGGAAAGTATGCCTTTTTGCAGATGATACCAAATCTGTAATAGGGTGGACACTCAGGAGGAGGTGGAGAAAATGCACGGGGATCTTGGGAGCCTCGAGGAGTGGTCTGGAGTATGGCAGTTGGAGTTCAATGCTAAAAAGTGTAGAAACATGCACCTAGTGCATAGAAACCCAGGAGCAGATTATAGGGTGGGGGGAGGTACTAACAGTCACAAAGCAAGAAGGAGGTCTTGATGTTATTTATCATAACTGATGACCTCATAGTGGCAGGGCTGTGTTTCTAAGCAGTGGGTTAGGCTAGTGGAATGCTGGACTGCATTGGGAGAGGTATCTCCAGCAGGAGGTGGAATGTGGTGTTGCCACTACACTGCTTGCTGGGGAGACCCTATCTGGAGTACTGTGTCCAGGTTTGGAAGCCTCACCTTAGTAAGGACATGGATGGGGGAGGCAGTCCAGAGGAGGGCAACTAAAATGGTGTAGGAGTTACACCAGAAGCCCTACGAGGAGAGTCTGAGGGATCTCAACATGTACAATGTAGAAGAGAGGAGAACGAGAGGAGATATGACAGAGATCTACAAATATCTCACAGGGGTGAACAGGGTGTAAGAGGGGAGACTCTTTCAAATGAGAAACTGCACCAAGACCTGGGGTCATGAAGATGAAGCTGGAGGTGGGGAAATTTAAGAGGGATGTGAGGAAGTACTACTTCAGTGAGTGGGTGGTAGAGGCATGGAACAGGCTGCCAGCAGAAGTGGTGGAGGCAAAAACAGTAGGGGGCTTCAAGCATGTGTGGGATAGACATAGCCTCTTCTAGGCTGTGCATGTTGAAATCCCTTAGCCTCTCCTTGTATGGCTTCTGGTGCAACCCCTGTACCATTTTAGTTGCCCTCCTCTGGACTGCCTCCCCCCGTCCATGTCCTTACTAAGGTGTGGCCTCCAAACCTGGGGAGGGGGAGAATTGCTAAAGGCCAATCAGGGTCTGTAGAGACAAATTAGGCAGGGAAATTCAGGGCAGCTGTGTTAGCCAAGCTGTCCTTTTCCACTAACAAATTCTGTGTTTCTATGTTTCATCCTGTGACGCTTCCATATTAGTAATGAGTACCGGCAGGTCTTGTCCATTTCTAGAGGGTGTTGTGAGGTTACAGATCAAGTTTGCATGTTGGCACTTGGGCCAGATTAGAAATACCTCGCCTGCAGAGGTTTCAACACCATTTTAGCAATTGCATGGCCTTTGTGGAGAATTAAGGAGCTGTGTGCTCCTTAATTACTCTGAAGTGCATAAATGGTGGCCAACCTGTGGCGACATCTATAGGCCTGCAACATTTCAACACTGGGTACCCAGGGACTGCCATGTAGGAGCTCCTAATTTTGTACGAATCTTGGTACCAAAAGCAGGAGAGGGTTGTGACATCCAGTACAGGAGGTTCATACATTTAAATGCCGGCATGTTAATACCCAAACTGCATTCTGGCAAATTTATAACAGCTGGGCCTTCTTGGGGCTTGACTAAGTAGCAGACTGAACCCGAAGTGGTTGTATGGACCCTGCCTAAAAGGGTGACTGGGGCCCTGTGTGAACAGAGGGAGATTTCTTAGGAGAACTAACTGACTTACAGTTACAGGGATCGTTGGACAAATAAAGCTGTTTGTTTAAATTTGTTATCATTACTGATAACTATTTTGCTGTGCATCTCTTGGGGGGGAAGGGTTACAATTGCAGCTTACAAATTGGGTCTGGCAGGGAAATTGAACACTGTGGGGAGGTACAGCATCCCAGGAGGTTATACTAGCTTGTTAACTAGCTCACTGTAACTTTCCTCTGGATGGAGGCATCGCACACCATTAATTTCTCTGGATATGAACCCCCTCCCCCTCTCAATGTTAACAAGGAAAGAACCCAGGAGCTACCATTAACACCTCCAACAGCCTGCTGGTGGTGTAAGGCAGGGATGTCCCCTCTACAAAGACATTGGTAAAATTTGACCCAGTGTGAAAAGAGAAAAAAACTATCAAGAGTAGCAGCAGCTTATAGCTCTTGAAAGGCTACTAACAAAGCATTTGCATTTAAAGTAATATTAGCTTATGTTATACATTAAGTGCCATTTTTAGCAGTGCTTAATATTCTGTAGTGGTTTTAGGCAATGTTATATATGAAGACGTGTGATATAATTTCCAAATGTATTTACAGCACTGAAGTCATCTAGGTAATAGAACCAGAAGAAAAAAAATTATAGGCATTGCAGGTACACGTATAACAAATGTATTGAATTTGGGAAGCATGTTTACTAAGAGCTCTACAAAAATAGTCTGGAACGTTTGCTCACCACACTAGGGATGTAAGTTTGTGCCCTGAATATGGTGTCCCTGTTGGGCTAGCATGAGTCTTAACACAGTTCACTAGAATGTGCAGTTCTCCTTAATACAGTTCACTAGAATGTGCAGTTCTTCTAAAAAAGGACCATGACCATGTACTGCTACTGTAGGGGACTGCAGCCCCGTGGCCAGGGAAATTGGAGACATATAAGCAGAACCTTTCTTATGTGTCCTTGATGCACAGTGGCACACTTCTCTGTGAAGATATCTCCTCCTTTTAATATGAGCTGCTCATGACTTCTTTCCAGGATGGCTCTCCAAGGGTTCACAATGGAGGAGGTCTGCCATAAACTGGCAAAAGTGTTGCAGAAGGGCTTCCCCAGAGACTATATGTGGAGAGCAAAATGAGAAAAACAAATTGGAAAGTGGAAATAATAAACAACTGCATGGAAATTTGCAAAAGTATAACAGATATGCAAAGTTCAATGGATATGAGTGCACACCACTAGAAGACATTCAAACAACTGAAGTACACTTACACGACACTTTAAATAGTGTAACGCAAAAAGTCATCATTTTATTGCAGAATGAATCCTACATAAATGACAGAATATTTCAGCTTGCCACTTACTGCTTTGATAAATGCACTTTGGTTTGTAAACATTTATATAATACTATTATCTAGTGACCCCTTGTTTCAATCTATTTATTTTTATTTATTTTAAATCTTGCAACCAGAAAGGCACATTAAGCCAAGGCTCGTTTCTAAGTGTGACTCGGGGTTGGGGTTGGGGGGGGATACAAAAGATACTTAGTTCAATGGAAACAATAAGGTACAATAATTCAGTGCATAAAATTACAGCAATCTTGAAATCAAGTACAATCATTTAGCTGGCAGGCGTATAAAATATGAGCAGATTATAGATCAATGCAGCCCTAAGGCAAAACTCAATTAAATACAGAAGATAGGGATGGCAAAAAACAGTACCTTGTGCAAAAAATGCAATGTCAAATAAATACCAAGTTGTGTATGTCAAAGGCATAGAGGAGTAAACGGTTAAAGACTGGTAAAGAGTACAGTAGGTTAAAGATTAAGGGGATGAACAGGAAAGGAGAGAAAGTTTCAAAGAGAGAACCTGAAAGCTAGATAAAAGGGTAAGAGTCAGAGACAGGTTGGAAGATTGTTCCAAATTGATGGAAGTCAGATTGAGAATACAGATTGTCCAGAAGAAGTACGACAGATAGGAAAAGAAAGACTGTGAGAGTCAGAGGAATGGAGGGAGTAAACAGAAGGAGGTAAAGAGGATAGGAGACAGCTAACAGGAAGGAAAAGAGCAAAATCAGAATTTAGAAAGAAAGGAAACACAATGAAGCAGACAGCAGGAGTCCAAGGATGGCAGGGAGAGGGATTGATAGAGGAGACAGCAATGAGTAAGAGGAGGTGAGAGTGAGGCAAAGTGACAGAAATGGAAGACGGGAATGAACTGGCCAAGTAGGTTATAAGACTGCATCTGCATAATCAGACACTGGCAAGATAATGTTTACAACAATTTCCCAATGGACCCAGGGTAGGAGATAGTCCTTATTTAGGTAAAGGGCTCCAAGTTTAGGACACGATTTCTTAGGAGTGACATTTGTATGTATAGAGAAATCAGTGTTCCATTCAAGCCATATGTCAAGGTACTGAGGGAACATCCTCCAAAGGAGAGCCATCACGAATAGTGAAAGGGGTAGTAGAAGAAAAGTCTGGCTATTTTTTGCCTAGTACCAGAGGATACAGAAACTGTCTTTTTAGCATTAAATAAAAGCCAGTTTGAGGAGAGCCAGCACTGAATATTACCTTGACCCTGTTGAAATAGTGGCGTAAGCTCTGATATGGAGTGACCAGTAGCACAGAGTACTGTGTCATCTGCACACTTGTGAATAGAAACATAGAAATATAGAAGTTGATGGCAGAAAAGGATCGCAAGGCCCATCCAGTCTGCCCATTATTTCTACCTTATGAATGCGTAATTGGCATGTACTCTGTCAATGGCCTATCTATTCATATTCATCTGTATTGCTCCCTTGTGCCTATCCCATGCCTGTTTGAAGCCCTGCACTGTATTCATATCCACCACTTCCTGAGGTAGGCTGTTCCATGCATCCACTGACCTTTCTGTGAAAAAGAACTTCCTCACATTACCCCTTAATCGGCCTCCCTCTAATCTCATGCTGTGTCCTCTTGTCCTGTTATTTTTCTTATATTGAAACATGTTAGACTCTTTCACCTTGTTAATACCCTTAAGATGTTTGAAGGTTTTGATCATATCACCTCTCTCCCTCTTTTGCTCTAGGGTATACAGTACATATTGAGTTCCATTATTCTGTACTCATATGTTTTCTGATGCAGTACGTGCACCATTTTGGTTGCCCTTTTCTGGACTGCCTCCATTTTATTAATGTTCGTGTGCAGGTGTGGTCTGCAGTACTGCATGCAGTACTCCAGATGGGGCCTAACCAGTGTTTTGTAAAGAGGGATTATTACCTCCCTTTTACAACTTGCGATACCCCTACTAATACACCTCAACATCCCCCTAGCCTTACCTACTGCTTTAGTGGTCTGTTTGGATGATTTCAGGCCATCTGTGATGATGATGCCCAAGTCTCTTTCTTCCCTTGTGATAACCAGCAGCTACCCTCCCAACCTATAGGTGACTTCAGGGTTTCTGTTCCCCATGTGCATGATCCTGCACTTCTTTCCGTTAAACCCCACTTGCCACTCTTCCAACCATTTTGCCAGTTTATCCAGCTCTCTTCTCATTCTGCCCACCCCATCTGAATCATCTACTTTGTTGCAGATCTTTGTGTCATCTGCAAACACACAAACCTTACCCTCCAGTCCATCTGCAATGTCACTGATGAATATATTGAAGAGGACTGGCCCCAGGACTGATCCCTGAGCTACCCAACTTGTGACTTGCATCTCTTCTGACTGTATACTGTTTACCACCACTCTCTGTTTTCTGCCTGCCAACCAGTTTGCCACCCAGTTGACAAACTTCTGACCCACCCTGAGCCTACCCAGCTTATTAATCAATCTTCTATGTGGAACAGTATGGAAAACTTTGCTGAAGTCATGGTCGGCGACATCAACTGCTCCCCCTTGGTCCACCACTCGGTTACCCAGTCAAAGAAATATATGAGCTTGGTTTGCCAGGACCTTCCTGTTGTAAACCCATGCTGTCTTGGATCCTGTGCTCCTGTGGATTCCAGGTGTTGCACTATCCTTTCCTTAAGGAGTGCCTCCATAATCTTGCCCACTACTGATATAAGACTGACGTGTATGTTAGCATTTACATAGTTGGAAGGGAGCTCATTAAGAAAGAGGGAGAAAAGAATGGGACCAAGAATGGAACCTTATGGGACTCCAGTCTGGATGGTGGGATGGGGAGATACTGAGCCATCAACCTGAGGTGATTGATAACAGCCAGAGAGATAGAAGCAGAACCAGTTCACAGATGGGGCAGAGAGGCCCGTAAGCTTCTATTTATCCAACAGGAGAGAGTGGTCAGCAGAATCAAAAGCTTTAGCAAGGTATGTAAAGTGAATTTAAGTGATGAGGCCATGATCCATTCCTGGGAAGATGGAGTCAGTGACTGAGGAGAGAGGAAATAATAGAGTGGCAGAATTGTTTGGTTCATCGCTAGCAATCAAAGCTTTTGGAATTGCAGTTCCACTGGTGGGGTAACATCAGAATTGACAGTATTTTTTTGCAGTTAATCTTTTTATTGAAGAGTAAGGTTTTGCAGATTGTAAACACAATTACACACAAAGAACAGCAAGCATTTTGCAGATTGTACATTCAGGTTATACATTCAGGTATAGAAAGCAACAGATTATAACATGAGACACATTAGACACACAAACACTCAGTTTATCAGTTGCAATTCATAAATCAGTCCTTAACTTAAAAAAGGTTCAAGGGGGTTTCAGTAAATCTTTAGAATCTATAGCTTTTGGTGGTGAGCTATGGGGAGTAAAAGCCATCAGGTGTGGGGCCCAGATTTATTGGTATGCTTGGCTGGTGTTTTTTGCAAAATGGGCCATTCTTGTTTGGGATGCTAGGGATTCTATAGCCTTGTACCACTCCCTATATATTGGAACAACTAGGGTCCTCCATCGTTTCAGAATTAGTCTGGCAAATTCTGCAGAGGTCTGGGTGAGCCATAGCCTATGATTATCTCTTAGTCGATCTCCATCTGCAGTTAGGCCAAGTAGTCAAAATCCAGGATTAGTGAGAAGTGCCAAACCAAGGATTCTTGAGCAGAAGTAGATGATTCAGATGGGGTGAGCAGAATGAGAAGAGAGCTGGATAAACTGGCAAAATGGTTGGAAGAGTGACAAATGGGGTTTAACGGAAAGAAGTGCAGGATCATGCACATAGGGAACAGAAACCCTGAAGTCACCTATAGGTTGGGAGAGTAGCTGCTGGTTATCACAAGGGAAGAAAGAGACTTGGGCATCATCATCACAGATGGCCTGAAATCATCCAAGCAGACCACTAGCAGTAGGTAGGCTAGGGATTGAGATGTATTGTTAGGGTATCACAAGTTGTAAAAGGGAGGTAATAATCCCTCTTTACAAAACACTGGTTGGGCCCCATCTGGAGTACTGCATGCAGTACTGCAAACGAACATTAATAAAATGGAGGCAGTCCAAAGAAGGGCAACCAAAATGGTGCAGGTACTGTATCAGAAAACATATGAGGACAGAATAATGGAACTCAATATGTACTGTATACCCTAGAGCAAAAGAGGGAGAGAGGTGATACGATCAAAACCTTCAAACATTTTAAGGGCATTAACAAGGTGAAAGAGTCTAACATGTTTCAATATAAGAAAAATAGCAGGACAAGAGGACACAGCATGAGATTAGAGGGAAGCCGATTAAGGGGTAATGTGAGGAAGTTCTTTTTCACAGAAAGGTCGGTGGATGCATGGAACAGCCTACCTCAGGAAGTGGTGGATATGAATATAGTGCAGGGCTTCAAACAGGCATGGGATAGGCACAAGGGAGCAATACAGATGAATATGAATAGATAGGCCATTGACAGAGTACATGCCAGTTGCGCATTCATAAGGTAGAAATAATGGGCAGACTGGATGGGCCTTGCGATCCTTTTCTGCCATCAACTTCTATATTTCTATGTTTCTATTCACAAGTGTGCAGATGACACAGTACTCTGTGCTACTGGGCACTCCATATCAGAGCTTATGCCACTGTTTCAACGGGGTCAAGGTAATATTCAGTGCTGGCTCCCCTCAAACTGGCTTTTATTTAATGCTAAAAAGACAGTTTCTGTATCCTCTGGTACTAGGCAAAAAAATAGCCAGACTTCTCTTCTACTACCCCTTTCACTATTCGTGATGGCTCTCCTTTGGAGGATGTTCCCTCAGTACCTTGACATATGGCTTGAATGGAACATTGATTTCTCTATACATACGAATGTCACTCCTAAGAAATCGTGTCCTAAACTTGGAGCCCTTTACCTAAATAAGGACTATCTCCTACCCCGGGTCCATTGGGAAATTGTTGTAAACATTATCTAGCCAGTGTCTGATTATGCAGATTACCTTTGCCCATATTGGTTGCAATGATCCACATTGCCACAGGATACGGAGCAGGTCTGCATTAGGAGTATTGCACCTCTAGCATGCATCTTGTGTCATCAGACCCATTTTTTTTTAGCTGGTAGGTAGTGTGGTACCACAAATGCAAAACCTTATTTCTAATTAGAAGGCTACGCTGATCCACACAGGCTGCATGTGCAGTTTTCTAGCACCTGTTACATTCTTGGTCTGAAATCCCTGAGTTCAACATTGTTTCCCACCTGGCCTTTGCAGATGCAGAGGGGTATGGGGCACAATCTCTCATCCAATCGTGTATTGTCCCTGCTAAACCTTTGGTTTTCTGGGACCAGGGCTTGAGAGGTAGTCTGACTGTGGGAGTGCTGGGGGATTTGAAACAGGTGGGACAAAGGCACCCTTTTCTCCTCCAACTATGGTACAAGCTTCTAAGTTGAAGATACAGCCAAAAACTGTCCTTAGGTAAGTTATCGTGTTTTCTCAAGTATTGAAAGAAGACAAAGGTGTTATTATCCTCCTGTACCAAATCTTGAAAGGTGTGAATCTGGGATTTAATCCTGGTCACCCACCTGATGGGATGATGCTCTATGCAGAGGTGCGGGTTATTCCACAGGGGAGTCAGGAGACTGAGGCCTATGCATTTGTTAGCCCCTTTTCCCATTTTAATCCAGGCCTGGTGGTTTGCCTTGATAGTCATCCACATTTGAGTTTGTTTGTTAGTAAGGAACCCAGGAAGCTGAATGGAGAGATACCACCCAAGACAACAGTTTCTATGACTTACCACATTGGGGGGCATTGTGTCAAGGCCTCTACATACCTCGATGGCAAGGAAAGCATAGGAGTATTTGGAGAAATTGGAAAGATTCCATCCCCCTCGTCTCCAGTAGGCTCTAAGTTGAGCTCTGCTAAATCTAGGTTAGTTATGCCCCAACAGGAATCTGCTACTTAGAGAGTGGAATTTCTGTGCCCATGTCTCTGGGAGTGTTAGTGGTAAATGAGAGACCAAATAATATATCCTGAGGGCAACATCATTTTTATAGCAGCTATTTTCCCTGCCAGGAACAAATGTAAATGTTCCCATCTCAATACTTCTTTGGACAAATAGGCCCACACCGGAGCATAATTCCTGTCAGCCAGACTCGATAGATCAGGAGGGAGCTTAACTCCTGGATATCTGATTTCTGAGGGGGACCAGTTTAGGCCCGTGGATTCCACCATGCTAGGTGTAGCGAGGGGGTTCAAGGGGAGTACCTCTGATATGGAGATGTTGATTCTCAGGTCAGATATGTCCCCAAATGCCTTTAAAGTACTCAGAATAGGCTGTATACTACTTTCAATATCCCTTGTCACTATCAAATAGTCATCCGCATAAGTTTGGCATGGTAGTACTTATCTCCCACCTGTATTCCCTGGATCCCCGGGTGAGTGCAAATAGCTGCGGTCAAGGGTTCCATGGCTAACACAAAAAACAATGGGGATAAGGGACAGCTCTGTCTTGTACCCCTGTGCAATTCAAAAGCTGGAGATAGGGTAGTGCTGGTAACAACCCAACGACTGGGTTTCTAGTATAGGGTTCGAATCCAGGAGGAAAAATAGGGCCCTATGTTATATAGATCCAGGAATCAACAGCAAAAAAAGAGAGGTAATAATTCCACTGTACAGGACTTTGGTAAGGCCATATCTTGAGTACTGTGTCCAGTTCTGGAGGCACCACCTGCATGAGGACGTTGCTAGGGTGGAGGCACTTCAGAGGAGGGCGACCAGAATTGTGCAAGGACTACACCACAAGCCCTATAAAGCTAGGCTGAAGGAATTGAGTATGTACTTCCTATAGGAGAGATGGGGATATGATTGAAACATTTAAGTACCTCACAGGTAGAAATAAGGTACAGGAGAATACAATTTTTCAGAGAAAAAGTTGTTGAAGGACGAGGGGCCAGAAGATGAATTTGGCAGGAGCGAGATTCAGGGGAAATGTGAGAAAGTTCTTCTTCACGGAGAGGGTGGTGGACAAGTGGAACAGCCTGCCAGTGGAGGTGGTGGGGGCAGAAACAATAAATGTATTTAAAAATACTTGGGATAGACATAGAGGACTACTGGTAATTGAAGGAGGGGGACAACCTAATGCTGGCAGAGCATAAAAGAGCACAGGTATTGGGGCAGACTAGGTGGGGGGAAGGCCCTTATTTACCAGCAAATGTCTATGTTTGCTTTTTTGTTGCATCGAGATTACATGGCGGGACTCAAGATAACTACTGTTCAGTGGTAGCTTCTCTGCTTACCTGTTGTAACTTTGAAGTTTTGACATTACAGATTTTTTACTGAACATTGCATATTTACCTGACGAGAAGAGAAAGCAGATGCTTTCTTCCTCATCTGATGAACTCGTGCAGCTTAGATGGGGCCCATTGGACAAATCCTTCTGCTACAAAATTTCAAGCCTGGTTCATTTCCCCTTTCCCAGAACCAGCCCGACAGTTCTCGCTTTCCTGCAGTCACCTCATCAGCTGCTGACAAATTTTATTCTAAACTTACTAAAGAGGATTCCTCACAACAAACAGAAATCCTCACTTTATTGAAGCTTTACCAGCTTAAGCAAGAAAAGTCCATGGCATAAGATTTTGAGGCCTTAGATAACATCATCCAGTGAACTGGATAATCAAATTTGACCAGAAGTGTGATGCTTTGAATGCTATTATTTTCTGAAAAGGTGATTAATTCACATGAAATCTGATCTTAAAGTAGCACTGGATACAAACATTAAATTCCAGAACAAAGTTTTTAACCATAAAATGATCTCTTCTACTGCTAATAGGGAGAATACTACTTTCAACAGGAAGATAGAAAACCTCAATAATTAATTCTGATATACAGATATTCAGATTAGTGGTTTATCCTGTCTCTGGTTGCATAGTTTCCTTCTTTGTGAGATTCTGTCAGTGAGGCTTTAATTAAAACATTTTTCTCTTCTGCTTGAATATCCCCCAACCTTTTATGGGCAGACTGGATGGTCCTAGCAGTCCTTATCTGCCGTCAACTTCTATGTTTCTATTTCCATTAATTACTCTTCAATCTGAGGTGCCTGCGAGTGACATGGTACAGTCCAGCCTTGGCATCGCTACTAAGGGTACGAAAATGGCACATCACTACTCCTTGGGCTTTGGCCAGAGGTGCTAGGGAGGTAAGGGAGCTAAGGGAGGACCTAGTGACACCACTAACCACACTTTGTAACAAATCATGGGAAGATGGGGTGGTACCTGAGGACTGGAGGAGGGCAGATGTGATTCCCCTTCACAAAAGTGGGAGCAAGGCAGAAGCAGGAAACTACAGACCTGTTAGTTTGACCTCAGTGGTGGGGAAAATGATGGAATCACTTCTGAAAGAAAGAATTGTTGAGTACCTAGAGGCCAGCGGGGCACAGGATCCAAGGCAGCATGGATTCACAGCAGGAAGGTCATGTCAGATGAATCTAATTGATTTCTTTGACTGGGTGACCAAAGTAATAGACCAGGGAGGGGCTGTGGATATGGCCTACCTAGACTTTAGCAAGGCATTTGACACAGTCCCGCACAAAAGATTAATAATCAAGTTAGCCAGCCTGGGAGTGGGTCCCAGGGTGGTAGCCTGGGTAGCAAACTGGCTGCACAACAGGACACAGAAGGTAATAGTGAATGGAGCACATTCTGAAGAAAGGGGGGTTACCAGTGGAGTACCTCAGGGCTCAGTATTGGGTCCAGTCCTCTTTAACGTCTTTATAGGTGACATTGCGGAGGGTCTGGAAGGAAAGGTATGCCTCTTTGTGGATGACACAAAGATCTGTAACAGAGTTGATACACAAGGGGTAGAAAGGATGAGAAGGGACTTGGCAAGGTTGGAGGAATGGTCAGACATATGGCAACTTAGATTCAATGCAAAGAAGTGAAAGTAATGCACCTGGGAAATAAAAATCAGGAGAAGAGTACACAATAGCAGGGGAGGTACTAATGACAACAATAATGGAAAGGGATCTGGGTGTAGTCATATCAGATGACCTAAAGGTGGGTAAACAATGTGAGAAGTCAGTAAGGAGAGCCAGGGGGATACTGGGATGCATAGGAGGGCATCACAAGTAGAAAAAGGGAAGTGGTTATCCCTCTGTACAGACAGTTGGTGAGACCCCATCTGGAGTACTGCGTGCAGTTTTGGAGACCTCATCTCGCAAGGACATAGACAGGATGGAAGCAGTCCAGAGGAGGGCCTCAAAATGGTGCAGAGTCTACATCAGAAACCATATGAAGAGAGACTGAGAGAGCTTAATATGTATACCCTTGATGAAAGGAGGACGGGGGACATGATAGAAACTTTTAAGTACCTCAAGGGAATCAACAAAGTCCAGGAGGGTAGCATCTTTCAGAAAAGAGATGTGTAAGAACAAGGGGCACAATTTAAAGTTAGGGGGGATGGCTCAGGGTAATGTGAGGAAATTCTTTTCACGGAAGAGTGGTGGACACATGGAACCACCTTCCTGGAGAGGTTGTGGGGTCTAAAACAGTGGGGGAATTCAAAATCCATGGGACAGACATAAGGCAATTATAGTGGGGGGTTGCAGGAAGTAGGCTGTTGGTTAACTAGAATCTGCAGTTTATCCAATAGGTAGGGAAATGGGCAGACTGGGTGGGCCAAGTGGTCCTTATCTGCCATCAAAGTCTATGTTTCTGTGTTAGGTACCTGTGTAAGTAAAATATTAGTCAGGGTGCCAGCAACAGTGATGGTACTGGCACATGGTCGACATCTCGCACTGTATCCATTAACTGCTGACGATGCCCTAACTGCCTTATTTCTGTTTTCCTCACTATCGAGCACACACCAGGGATCAAACTTCAGTGCCGTATTATCTATACTTTGTTCATCTGATATTTTCTGAACAGTATGTCTGGCCATAAGAAAATTAAAGTTCTGAAACCCTCAGGGCCACTTTTCAGGCTTTGTGGATGCGTGCTCCCTATCGTCCACACCAACTGGCATGTGTTGCGCTTCATCTTACTTGGATCTAGCCATTACATGGACACCTTTGATGCCTGCTTCTCCTTTGACTTCCAAATATTGGAGCTTTGAGCACTAAAGTTGGAATAGCAGGTTCCAACTTTCACAGGCAGGTCTCAACACAGATGATCACAAGGTAAGTTCTCGACAGTCCCTCCCCACTAATCCCCTTACTGCTCTTTAGCTGAGGTACTGAGCTCTCCCTGCACCCACTGAGCTGGGGTCATGATGGAGTCTCAGGTGGTGGTATTAGGAGGACCTCTGAGTGTCCAAGGGAATACCCACCCTGGTCTGACAGCCTTCAGTGCTGGACCTTCCCCATTTGCCAGGATCAGCATATCCTGTTTTGACCTTTCCTGTGGCAATGTTGATGCCAACTGTTGGCACCAGTCTCTGTGTCATCACTGCTTATGGTGCTGGTGCCAGGTTGGGTAAAGCTTTCAGTGCTGGCGCTGGCGCTGGTGCTGGCCTCAGTGTTGACACTACTATTGGTGTCAGTGCTGGGGCCAGGACTGATGTTGGTACCTGGGCTGCTGATAGTACCACTGTCTTTGTCAATGGGGTGAATTCCATCTGTGTTGGTGCAGGCCCTGGCATCAACAATGCTTGTGCATTGGGTCCAGGTCCAGGTCCAGGACCAGCACCACTGCCTGCATTGTCATTGGCATTGATTCCTGATCTGGACTGGTCTCTGCAGCAGGGTTTTCTGAAGGCTTGCCAGTCATCATCCAGCCAGGGACTTCTACCATGGACACCCACCCCCTAGCCACAACGACCCTTGGTGCTATTGGATTAGGAGGCTCTTCCTGTTCCTCCCCTAGAGCAAGGCAGTTGAGCAAGCTACAGGATCCAGAATGAGTCATGGATACAGTGGATTCTCAGGTCACTTTTGTCCCCCCCAGTCTACTGCCTCAGGTGTACCAGTTATTGTTTGATAAGGTGATTGAGTTCCTTGGGCCTCTGGGACCCACTGTCTCAACAGCAGTTCCCCCGAAGGGTGGAGAATATGTTAGTGCTGGTTTAGGGAGACCAACATGGTGCTGTACCAGGTGCCTCCCTCTGCTGCATCCACTGGTGCTTTTCCAGCCTTCTCTCCTTCAAAATCCTTTTTGGATGATGAGTCCTCTTTCCACCTCTCCCTCTGCAACTGAAGATATTCTCTATCAGTGATTTGTGAGAAAGATGCAGGAGGTGCTGAATTTGTCCTCCCTTGTGGAAAGGAACCTGAGTACCATACTGTGAGACTTCTTCATGTTGCCTGGCCAGGACACAGTCATGAATCCCCCTGGGATGCTACATAGGAAGAAATTACTGCGGTGATCTGGAGGTGTCCCTGCATCATTCCCTGTGCACCAAGAGACCTCCAGACTTGATACCCATCTCCCATTGGGTCTGTTACGGATCTCAGTCACCCCTTGCCAAGGTTGACATCTCCCTGACCCCAATGTGCAGCAGGCCCATTCCAGTGACTAGGCTGTACCACCTATAACAAAATCCTAATACCACCTATAACAAAACCCTAAGCAGGCAGATACCTTGGGGATAAAGATGTTCATTGCAGATACACCCTCCCTAACCATAACATCATATTAGGCACACATAGCATCTTACTAGCAAGGACTGTAGGCTCAGATGCACACTCTTCTATCTGAGATGCCTGTGAGTGATATGGTGTGGCACACATTGCTACTAAGGGTATGGAAGCTGCACCTCATCAGTCAAAGATGTCTTACTACACTTCTGAGATAGTTTCCCTCTGTGTAGCAAAAGTCATCTGTCTCAGGCAGATTTCTTGGCTACATCTCTCCCGTTTAGGTCCAGTCACCTACCAAAAGCAACTAAATCTCCCATTCCAGGACAACTGTCTCTCTTTGCCCAGTTGGTAGGGCAGCATCTGTCAGGGCCAGCTACGCCTCTTATTTTTCAAGATCAGCTGCACTTGCCCGTTCTTAGCCCAGAGGATGGTGATCCATGGAATCCCCCTCCACAGTTTCCCTGACTGAGGACTGTGGCCCCAGGGTTAAGCCTGATCCTCCCTGTTACGTGGGAAGCTTGTTGGTTTGACCAAAGAGGGGAGCTCTATGGAAAAGACTGATTCTTAGAATGTAGAAAAGTAACTTACTGTAACTCCAGATATTGAAGAATATCTTCATGGAGCCACACTCACCTGCTTACCATCCCTCCTCCCTCTGTTTTTTATGGAGAACCAGAGCCAGGGCTTTTGGCTGTTATGTCTTAACTTCTTGGTTGTTACACTTCACTGTATGTGTGCTTTGTCTGTGGACAGGTTGCCTCCTGTAGCCTCCAATTGACACCCCTTTTTGACCTGTTGTTCTGTTGTTTGCCACATGGACAGATGCAAAGCAAATGATGAAATGTTTAGGAGGAGGATCAGTTTCAGGTTCTTCCTACCCTACCTTTTTATTCCCTTTCATTTTCCAGATGGGGTGCATATCCTTCATGTCTGTCCCAGTGGAGTGCATCCTCATTCTTTCTTCAGCACAATTTTCTTCTGTCTGTAGCCAATCTCTAACCCGAACTGGATGTTTACTGTGGCAGTAAATCATGACATCATTGCTGCAATCATGTGATGGAAATGTCAATGTAGCCATTGAGTTCTGTACCTTCAATAGTTTTCTTTTCTTTTTTTTTTTGCCAGCACTGTTTGAGGCCCTGTATTCCCCATTTAGGGTTAAACCAGAGTTTTTTTTTATATTAGTGCCAGTTTACCTTCAGATTTTTCTAGAGAGAATACTGTTCCAACTAGCATGGTATCATCAGCAACGCATGGCTAGACTTTCTGTATGGATATAGACCAATATCACCCCAAAAATGTAGACTTTGTACCCAATTTGGTATGGACAGTGGATGACACAACTTTTTATTTTAACCAATTCTGTTTCTTTCTAATCGGTCTTATTACCTATAGGTTATCAGCTGCAAAGGTCCAGTACCCTACATTTTTCCACTCTGACACCAAGGCATGCCGACTCTTAAGCAGACTGTTTTGGTGTTTTTCCTCAACATAATTCCCTTCCTGTTATGTGGATAGGGATGCTTTGGATTGCATACTTCTGCTCTCCAGCACCTTAATTTCCTCTTTTTCCAGGAGGGACACCTTTCTACACTGACTGTCTTGGTGCTTGGCATATGCAGGAAAATTCACTTAGCACTATTATACTATAACACTGCACCCTGAGTGCAAGATGTCTTGCCAGATAGCATTAAGAGGGCAGTTGTCCGGAGTCATTGCCTTATGGTTTTCTCCCTCATTGTGAGCTTGTATGTGATAGCCCTGACTTGGGACCGCCTATTTCTTATTTGTTTATAACCTTCTCGTTATTTGCACATTACTGCTGTTCTTTGTACCATTGCTTAGCTCTGTTTACTTTTGTTTGCATTTGTATCATGTTAAACTGTATTGTATTTATATTTTTCTTTGTACCAATCATTGTTACTGTGTATGCTTTTTGCTGTATTTGCTGTTCCTTCTCCTCTAGGTCACACCAGGAAATGAGCCTTGGCTCAGTGTGGCTTTCCCAATTACCAGTTTTCAAATAAATAAATAATAAAGACCTCCCCCAATACCAGTAGTAAGGGTCTGGAGGGTGGAGTGGCAGCAACGCATTCAGAAACACGAAGAAGAGGAGATCACACAAAGAGGAGAAAAGGGAAGGCAAGTATAGAGAGAAGGAAAGAGGCTCAGTTTCTACATGGAGGGTGGTGTCCCTGAATGCAACAAGTTTTGGTAATGAAATTAACAACCTGCTGGTGCTATTAGCAGAAGGAGGGGTGGACATCGCAGCAGTTATTGAGACGTGGGCCACACCTAACCATGAATGGGATCTCTTGATCACCAAGTATAAAGTATACAGGAGGGATACAGCGGTAGGGAAGGGGATGACAGTTTACATCAAGACAGTATAACCATGTACAAGGGAGGAAGGAAGGAAGGATGGAAGTAATGTGGGTTCAGTTACTGCCCAATAGAAGAATGAAAGTGAGGTTGGGAGTGCTTTATAGACCACCCAACCAGGAAGAGAAAAGGGAAAGAGAATTAAACTGGTGCTAGTGGCCCCCACACCAATAGCTGTCCCGCTCTGTGAAATAATAGTATCCCTGGTGCTAGTGATCCCCTCAGCAAATCACTGGCCTGTTCTGTAATATAATAGTATCCCTGCTGCTATTGGTCCCCCCCCCCCCACGTCGATCAAGGGACTGTTCTATAGAATAGTAGCATCCCTGGTTCTAGTGGTCCCCCCTGTTGTTCTGTGAAATAATAGAATCCTGGTGCTAGTGGTATCCCCCTCCCCCCCAGTCGCCAGCCTCGGTGTACATTTATTTAAGTATCTGTTTACCGAGTAAGTGCACTCATCCTAGGGACTGTTTTCAGGCACATCCCAGGCCATAGAGATGGCACATAGGTAATACAGGTTGGAAATATAATTTTAAAGATACAAAGCAAAAATGGTACAGAAAGTAAGACAAGGGATATAAAGTGCATGTGCAAATACAGCATACATTACAGAGAAGTAAAATTCAAAAACGTGGAATTTAGCAGCAGAAATATTCAGTGCAGTACAACAGGGTTAAACAGCTGCATATACATCAGAATTAGAGATTGAGGAGTCAACATCAAGAAGAAAATGGTGCAGGGACTGCATCAGAAGACATATGAGGACAGATTAACAGAGCTCAATATGTATACCCTTGAGCAAAGGAGGGAGAGAGGTGATGTGATCGAGGCATTCAAACACCTTAAGGGCATTAACAAGGTGAAAGAGTCTAACATGTTTAAATATAAGAAAAATAGCAGGACAAGAGGACACAGCATGAGATTAGAGGGGGGCGATTAAGGGGGAATGTGAGGAAATTCTTTTTCACAGAAAGGGTGGTGGATGCATGGAATGGCTTACCACAAGAAGTGGTGGCTATGAATACAGTACAGGGCTTCAAACAGGCATGGGATAGGCATAAGGGAGCAATACAAATGACTATGAATAGATAGGCCACTGACAGAGCAAAGGCCGATGGCACATTTATAAGGTAGAAAAAGAAAAGGGCAGACTGGATGGGCCTTGCGGTCCTTATCTGCCGTCAACTTCTGTGTTTCTATGTTTCTATGAACGTGAAGCATAAATATTTCACCCAGAGGGGTAGGTACACGTGGCGGAGGCCATCAAGGCAGATTTATAGTGCATTTTGAATGCTAGGTGTGAGTCTAGAAAGTGGAGGGGGTTAGGTAGGCTGTTCCATAGTCTGGGAGCTACAGAGGAGAAAGCTGTACTCCCCAGGCAGGTAGATATCCATGGAACCTCTAAAGGAGGAACACTAGAGGTCTGCAGGTTACGTGGGCAGTTATTTAGTTTGATCAGGGAAGAAAAGAGGGGGGACAGGCCACTACTCCTGATAGCATTATCTATGGTGCATCCGAGAAATTAGCTGTTTCTGGCTGAGGGCGGGGGGTCAGCACAAATCTAAAAATATTATTGTAGGCAATACTTAGCCTTGTGAGAAGTTGGGAGGAGGTATAAGTGTAGATGGGGGCACAGTGGTCCATAACAGGAAGGAGGTTGCATTGAGCTGTAGAAGTCCTTGCCTCCAGGGTCAGGTAGTGCTTGAGATGGAAACCTACTGCCAGTTTTTGGTTGATCCTCTGCAAAGTGTTATTGATGTGCACAGAGAAAGTTAAGGAGGGGTCAAGGGTGACATCCAGGTATTTGAAAAAGGGTATGTTTTCAAGGGTGGAACCATCAGGAGATCAGACTATCTGGGTATATTGAGTATTTGTCAGTTTAGTGAGCTTGGGTTTGGATCCCAGGAGCATAGCCTTTGTTTTGTATGAGTTTACTAGGAGTCTGTGCTCACGGAACCAGTTGTGGGCTGCCCCATAGTTTTGGGTTAGTGAGGAGGAGAGGTTAGTCAGTGACATGGTGCTGTGGAACAACACTAGGTCATCTACATATAGGATGGCCTTGCATGAGATGCTGTCTGCAGGTAGGGAGTTAATAAAAAGTGAAAAGAGGGGCGGTCCCAGGATGGAACCCTGAGGGACACCAATGGTTCACAGCCTTAGCCACAGAGGTAACGCCTCCAATGCCAACTGTTTGGGATCAGCCAGAGAGGTAGCTCAGGAATCAAGTAGCCATCCCCATGGTGCAACCAAGGCTCCTCAACCTGTCTAGGAGCAAGATACGAACATACGAAATTTGCCAGCAGATAAAGGCCTAGAGGTCTATCAAGTCTGCTCGAATGTGCAGCTAGCACCCCTTATTCTGCAGCTGCCCCTCCCTTCCACCCTTCCCCTTCATTAACCCTCCCCCTTGTCCTGTCCCATCCCCTTTTGAAGCAGTCCACTGTTCTACTGCATACCACTTCTGCAGGTAACGCATTCCACCCAGCCACCACCCTCTCTGTAAAAGTGTCTCCTCATCTCCCTCCTGAACCTTCCTCCTCCAGTCTCATATCATGGCCCTGGTGGCCCTCCCCTCCCTTACTTTGAACAGCCCCTCTGTACCCTTCTTGTTTATTCCTTTCATGTAGTTAAAGGTTTCAATCATGTCACCCCTGTCCCTCCTCTCCTCCAGTGAGTACATGTTCAACTCCTTCAACCTCCTCTCGTATGATAAGTCCCCCAGCCCCTTGATCATCTTTGTTGTCCTGCGCTGTACCCCCTCCAGTAACTTAATGGCCCTCTTCAGATACGGGCGCCAGTACTGCACGCAGTACTCCAGGTGTGGTCTAACTAATGACCTATACAGTGGCAGAATCACCGCCTCCCTCCTCGAGGATATACCCCTTGCAATACAACCCAGCATTTTGTTGGCCTTTGCAGCTGCCTTCCTACATTGTGCTGAGTTGTTCATTGACCCTGTGATGAGCACACCCAGATCCTTCTCCTCCTCTGTCTGGGCTAGCTGCACTCCCCCCAGCTGGTAACTCCTCCTTGGGTTCTTCATCCCAAAATGCAGCACCTTGCACTTTTTGGCATTAAACCCCAGTTGCCAGGTGTCTGACCAGGTTTCAAGCTTTGCCAGATCATCCTGCAACCCCTGCCATCCCCTAGGTCATCCACCACAGCGCCTACCTTGGTATCATCAGCAAACAGACTGATCTTGCTCTTGATGTCCCATGATATGTCTGCAATGAATATCCCAAACAACACTGGTCCCAACACGAGCCCTGTGGAACACCGCTCGTCACTGCCCTTGGGTGTGAGCTCCCACCACCACCACCCTCTGTTGCCTTCCCTGAAGCCAGTTCCCTACCCAGCTCACTAGCTGCACCCACCCCTGTGCCTACTAACTTCCTTCCCAGCCTTCCATGCGGCACTGAGTCGAATGCCTTACTGAAGTCCAGATACAGGACATCACTGCATGGCCCCTGTCCAGTTGCCTAGTTACCCAGTCATAGAACTCGACCAGGTTAGTTTGGCAGGATCTGCCACGTGTAAACCATGCTGTCTGCTGTCCTGTAGTCCTTTGGCCTCTAGGAGGGCCACCAGCCTCTCCTTCAGGATAGTCTCCATTAGCTTACCCACAATGGATGTGAGGCTCACTGGTCTGTAGTTTCCCAGTTCATCCTTGGGGCCACTCTTGTGGAGGGGCACCACATGAGCCATCCTCCAGTCCTGAGGTACACACCCCGAATGTAGTGAGGCATTAAATAGGTCTGCCAAAGGTCCTACAAGGACCTCTGCCAGCTCCTTCAGTACCCTGGGGTGGATGCCATCTGGGCCTGGCCTTGTCCACCCTCAGTGCCTTCAAACCCTCTCGAACTCTGCCCTCCATGATTTCCCCATCTGTCACCACTTCCCCCCCCTGCTTCTGCCATTTTCTCCACCTTGGGTGTCACCCCCCTCTTCTCTTTAGTAAATACTGAGCAGAAGTACTCATTTAGTGCTTCCGCCTTATCGAACCCTGTTTCCACCCAACCCTGCAAGATGTGATCAACCAGGTCAAAGGCCTTGGTCAGATCAATGAAGACAGCACCAGTGAGGTTACCTGTATCCATGTTTCTGAAGACATGGTTTGTGAAATGGGCCTGGGCAGATGAAGTGCTGTGATACTTCCTAAAACCGTGCTGGTGTGGGCAGAGAAGATTATATTTGTTGACATATTCTGAGAGTTGGTGATAGACTACCTTTTCAAGGAGCTTACTCAGGTGTGACAGCAAACAGATAGGCCTATACTTATCCAGGGGCAGAGGATCACCTGCTTTGAAAATGGGGACCACATTGGCATTTTTCCATATGGCCGGCATAGCTGAAGTGGATAGGGTGAGATTGAAAATTTAAGTCAGGGGTTGAGCGATACAGGGGGCTACATATTTGAGAAAGTGGGGGTATAGGCCATTCCTACCAGGACTGTCCTAATTTGGGAGGCTTTTCGGTAATTTATAGGTTCCTGGGGGGAGCTAGCCCTGAAATGGAAAGGTGGCTTTAGAGTGCTGGCCGTAGGAGTTTGCGTGGCCTGGTTTGTGGGGCTTGCAGGGTTGGATGTGGGCAGCTTCCCAAGATGGGCTGAGAGGTCAGTGACTTTGTCATTTAGGTCATTGGCAACTGCAGTGGGGGTCATTTAGTAGGCTTTCTGTGGTGTTAAGGTGCAAGGCTGGGTGGTGGGGTTTTGGGGTTGTCAAGGAACCTAAAGTAGACCAGAAAAGGCGAGGGTTTCCAAGGCTGTCCCTCTGGCGTTTATGAAAATAGCCCACCTTTTGGGTTTTTACCTGCTGCTTACACTAGTTCTGCAGTCTCCTGCAGTCATTCCACAGGGCGGGGGAGGAGGTGGCTTTGTATGCTGCCCATTTTATGTCTCTTACTTTCATTAGGGAAATGAGTTCCTTTGATAGTCAGCGGGTGCTTCTGCCTCGCACTTGGCGGGTCCTTTGTGGAAAATGCCTATCCTGAATGCGCATCAGGGCATCAGTGAGGAATCCTATAGCTGAAGCTACATCCTGGAGGGAGTGGAGTGTTTTCCAGTTTACTGCTTTAACATCAGTGAACTGGCAGGAGGTGTCATAGCAGGGGAAATTTCTGAAAGTAAGATGTTTAGGTGAGGATGCTTGGATTTGGATGCCCAGATGACGTAGGTTAGGGAGTGATAACTGATGGAATCTGATAGGATACCAGCTTGAAGGATTCTGTCATCTCTATTAATTACTATCCAGTCCAGCAAGGAGTGGTTCTGGGATCTGCTACTTTGCCTTACGGGTAGGTTATGGCTTGAGTGAGTTGGTTATGCTGCTTTAGTAGGTTGCTGTACTCTGATTGCTTGGAGCTTAGCCAGTTGAGGTTTAAGTCACCTAACACCGTACGTTCTCTGTGAGGAGAGAGCTGGTCCAGGCCTGATAGCAGGTTTGTTACCCTCTGGATGCACCCCTTAAGGTGGGTTGTAGCAGCACCCAAGATATGTATTTTTATTTGGTCCTAGTGTAAGTTCAGCAATGAACCATTCACTGGGGGAGTGGGTGTCGGATGTAAGGGCTAAGGTAGCTGTAAGGGGGTTGCTATGAAACCAGAGTACCCCTCCATCTGTCTTTTTGCCAGGTCTATCATGTCTCAGTAAGAAGAAGTAGCCAGGTAAGTGGCAGCTAGTGGCAGGGATGGATGGGCTGAGCCATGATTCAGTGATGCCAAGGATACTAGGTTTATAGAGTGACACCCATGCTTCCAGATCTGCAAAAGTAGCCATTAAACTGCAGATATTGAGGTGGGCAACCTTCAGCTCTGATGTGCTGGCCCATACTTGTTAGGAGTAGGAGATAGGGATGTTTAGGGGATCTGGGTTGTTCTCTACATCACCTGACCATGGCAGTAGTGAGAGCAGAGGATTATGGGCGTAGCCTGTAGTGATGAGCCAAGGTGGCTTAATGGCTATGGCATTGAAGTAGGCCCCTAGCAGGAGGCAGTCTCTTATTAGAGAGGAGAGCTAAAAGAAGTGGGGAGTGTTGAGCCACCAATCCACTTTATGTATTGGGGTGTCCAGGTTGATAGAGTGGTGAAAGCTGGCTATTAATACCTGGTCGATGGCCAGGACTCGTGTACCGAGGTCAGTGTCCAGTAGCAGCCCTGTGAGTAGAGCAGTTTGCAGAATAAGTGTGATAGGCTTCATGGGGGCTGGGGAAGTAATGGCTGAAGCTAATACACTGTTGAGCAGTAGGTTGAGCACAGTGAAAGGCAGGATGGTTTACCAGTTATGTTTTGACAGTTGGAAAGAGCAGTAAATTGCCTAAGGTAGGGGTGTATATGTCTCAGATGAGGTTGGTTAGTGTACTTTGTGTTTGGAATAATAGAAACTTCCAACTGACATAGAAAAGGGGGGAGGTAGGGAGAGAGACCAAGAGGCAGAGAGGGCCTGGGTGCAGAAATGGGCTGATTGGTTCCACCTGTCATCACTTCAGTAAATGAAACACCACCTTACGGTGGTAGGCAAACAGTAAGTGGTGCCACGCGAAGCACGCCAAGGAGCAGTTAGGATAGGTTACCTTGGGCTGAGTTCGAGGAGCTGCTGCAGGAGTGGATCAGCAGGCAGGGGAAGGCTCTGGGGAAATGCTGTCTGTCCTCAAAAAAAACCCTGGGGTATCAGCAGCACTGTATTGTGTCCTGAAGTGTGGGAGCTGTGGAGAGAAGAAGGAGAGTTAAATAGCTAGGGACAGGCTAGAAGTAACCTGAGCTTGGTAGGGGGTGGAGAGGAAGCAGGTTATGGAAGTGTAGGCTGGACAAAACGGGACACGCTCTGCAGAGACTTCCCAGCCCAACAAAACACAGCAGTGCTAACCAACAAACAAGAACAGGGAGCAATTTCAGTGAAGAGTGAAGAAAACAGCCTAGGGCTTAGGAACAAAGCAAAGTGCAAAAGACACAGTTCTTGTCTGCTGTTTCACAAATACTCTTCTTATTAGCAGGAAAGTTTGCCGGTGCTGATGTAGCCCAGTAGTATAACTAATACAGCATAAACAATATTTGCAGGGTAATGTAACTAACTGAGTAGTCTGAAAGTTCAGTTACCCTCATAAAATACAGGTCATAAAGCTAGTATATGGCAAGACATATTTACTCCAGTAAAATCAGTGGCAGCCCCAAGGCAGTATGTAATACTGTGAGCACTGACTAAAATGCACAGAACTGATGTTAAATAAATGAATTCATGCCTGCCCTTAAAGTAACATACAAAACAGCCTGTGATCCCTTAAATTGCTACAGCCTGCCCTTAAAGTAACAGAAATGTGGTCGTAAAATCCCTTGACTAACACTTAATATAATCCCTGGTGCTAGTGGTACCCCCTCCTTCCGATTGCCAGCCTGGAAGTAACAGAATAATCCTCCCTGGCATCCAGTGGTTCTCCCCCACTGCACTAGGCATAACCCCCCCATTCACCTTAGAATTATCTGAGGTGTCACGGGAGAATACAGCAACTGGCACAGCCCACCTCACACCTCCTCGGCCGGCTGCTGTATGTACAATCAGGAAGTGCACCTCTTATTTATAGGACAGAGTGCATCACCATGTCCAGTAAATAAAAGTTGCACACTCTGCCTGTACATATGGCAACCAGTCAAGGAGGTGTGAGGAGGGCTGTGCCAGTCACTGTATGCTCCTGTGGCATCACGGATAATGCTAAGGTGAGGGGTGGTATGTCTGTTGCCATGGGGGAGGAACCACTGGACATAATGGAGGTTTATTCTTTTACTTCTGGGCTGGCAATCTGATGGAGGGAGGAACCACAAGCACCACAGATTAAATTTTGTACACTGGGGCTGGTGCTCGGAGGGAGGAGGGGTACCACAAGCACCAGGGATTATATTATATATGCAGAGGCTGACAGAGGACTGAGGGTACCACTAACACCAGGATTTATATTATTTATGTTGAGGCTGGTATTCAGAGGGAAGGGCTGGTGTTCGGAGGGAGGGGAGGTACCACTAGCACCAGGGATACTATTATTTCACAGAACGGACTGGCGATCAAACGGGGGGCACCACTAGCACCAGGGTACTATTATTCTGTAGATTGGGCCAGCGATCTGCAGAGGGAGGGGCCACTAGCATCAGGGATACTACTTTTCTACAGAATATGCCAGCAGTTGGTGTGGGGGGACCAGTAGCACCAGGGATGATATTATTTCACAGAATGGGTCCGTGGTTGGCAGGGGAGGACCACTAGCACCAGGTACACTATTATTTCACAGAACAGGCCTAAGATCAGCCAGGGGGACCACTTTGATAAGAAACTTGCATAAGTTATCTACTTTTAAATCAGAAATTGATACGATTTATTATGAAGAATGTACTTGTTCTTAACTATTTAAGATCATAGATTCCTTATGAATAAGCAAAATGTCTGTTTATGTTTATGTAATCAGTGTTGGAACTATTGTTTGTCTTATAATCTTTTAGCTGCTTGTTTGATATAAGAGTGTTCTTGAATGTATGTTTTATGTATATAGGACAACTTTGAAAATAGGCCCTTTAGACCTAAAGTTCTATTCTGTTGAAAAATAAAGATATAACTAACTATTATTATTCTACAGAATGTGTTGGGACTGGTACTGGGACCACCAGCACCGGGGATACTATTATTTTACAGAATGGCCAGCGATCGGTGGGGAGGGGGTGCCAGGGACTACAGGGGGCAGTTGTGCTCCCCCAGAGGACAAACAGCAAGAAGACTGCTTTACCTCTGGCAGGCGCTAGGGTTGCCTGGAGCTAAGTCAGGGTTTTGTTTGGCGGTATTTATGCTGTGCAAAAGGACTGTGCTAGTCTCTTTTGTGCAGCACAATGCCTCTGAATATGGAATATGCACACACATTCATGGCCATACCCCTCCTGTTGCCCACACACATACATTATGTATTGCACAGGCACTAACAATTTTTGCCTACACAACAGTCGCTTTGAGTACGGGGATACAGTGCAACCCCAGTTTATGTGGGCAAAGATCCACTAGTGCCCATGCAAACTTTTGAATATTGGACCCCAGTTGTCTTGTAGTTGTTAATGACCAGCTGTCGATGATCTGAATGTAGTCCACATTACCTCAATTCCGTGAGAAGTATTATCGAGTAGTTCAAGTTAGTGTCGACTCAGTTCTGACATTTCAGAATGCCAGTGAAGAACTTCACAGAATAAACCACATACTGTTGGGTTTCTTTTGCTTTGATCTGTAGAGATATTTCTGCTTTGTCATTAAATTGTGTAGTAGTAACCTCAGGCAAAAAAAGGTCTGGTAAATCTTACAATAGTATTTTTAAAAGTCTTCAGTACTTATCCTGCCATTACATCTTTCATATCTGTTATGTGGGTGGAATTGTGTGTTTCACACTGATCAAGTCAGAACAGTGAAAAAAAAAAATACTCAAAGGATTATGGAAAAAACTATAAAAGTTTTTCTGGCAGTCTGAGTTACCACTTTCTTTAAATCATTACTGTGTAGTCTTTATTTACACAGGAGCAGTCCAGCCTATTTCCAGCCAGAAACAGTTTACGGGCAAGCTGGGACAGACCATGGAAAGGCACCTGGTGTAGGCTTCCTAGCACTGCATTTTTAGGACTTGTACAGCAGTTTATGGCATTTGTACAGAGAAAACAGATGGATTAAGGTCACGACAAGGAATACCAGTACTGCAGACTAGTCTTGCGGGTTTATAGCATGATTACATTAGTATGTATGTTGAGCCTAAATAAAACTGTTTACCTGTGTGTAGCCTCCCCACCAGTAGGAGTCTAGTGAAGTTGCTATTTCTCCCTCTGCAACCTGTTTCATCAAGGGGTTAATGTGCAGTTTATATCTACGTAGCAGTGCTTGTATGTCTGGCTGCCTAATATATAAAAAGGGCAAGGCATTCTATTTAAGCCAGGAGGGAAGAATGAGAAGTCAGGAGCGGCTGTTAAGATAATCAAAAAGCTGTACAAAAGTGAAGGAGGCATTGAGATCCAGGGGGTACTACCCTTCAGTGGGTGTTCTCTAGGGATCCTTGCAGGTCCAAATGCCATCTTACAGTTGAGAACTTGACCACGATGGGTAGGAAGAAGAACTGATGCATCCTGGTCATGCTGGGTACAACCAGAAGCCAGATGGAAGGAACATCTTTTCAACATCACTAGTAGGATCCCAGCTTTGTTTGGAGATAAGATCCCGCACTGGTCAGAAGTTTATGAGTGTGTGAGTTGAGCAAAAGTGGTATATATGGGTCCATGAGGGTGTTTTCTCACTTTTCAACCCAGAGGTGCCAGCTAAACTGTAGAAAAATGAGTACCTAGTAGTGACAAGGAGCTAGGTGCTTCCGTGGTCAAGGCCTAGTTCCACATTATGTTTCCCCTTATTGTTTGACTCCCAACCGAGATGTCCGACTCCCAGTAGCCCCCACATGCCTGGAGGGACCCAGCAGAGGACAATATGAGAAAGGAGAGGAGTGGGATTAAGATCCTATATGCGATCACGTACAGTCAGTAAGCTTAAAGGTGGAAACTGCCAGTATTGAAGTCAATCAGGAACCAGATATTTTATAACATCAGAAAGTAAATTGCATGTATAAAATCAGACAAGATTGAAATGTATTATCGAAGTTCAGGTGTTTTACACTATGGAGTGATACCAGGAGGTGAGTTGGAACAGGGGCCCTTGCATTATGACATCTGTGATTGCTTGTGATAGAGTTAAAGCATGAGAATTATCTCTCTAATCAAAGATTTACTCAGTTTGAAATGCAATGTAGTGGCCACTTGGGGCTCTAGGGGCACTGATGCTGCACTCAAGGGGGTTGTCCTAGGTCCTTGGCTTTACGCTCACTGGGTGTACTGACGTTGAAAGTAATAAATGCATGGTGTTTCCATCTGGAGAAGTCCCAGGAGACCTGATCTTCCTCAGAAAACAAATCAAGGGGGTTGCGCTACAGTGGTAGGAAAATGCTACTAAAGGGGAACCAGTTCCAACTAGTGGCAAACAAAAAGGCAGGAATACTAGCATTTAGAAGTAGACAGAAAGAGACCTGTTTTTTGGCAGCAGTGCAATTTAATAAGCATAGTGCATGTAAAGGAAACAACTTCCAACAACTAATGCCTAGCAGAAATAACAAAATAATGAAAGGAAGATAAGGAGTCTGAGCACAGAAACACAATGGACATGCCTGGTCCTGATCGCTTCACTCAGCAAGGAGCTTCATCAGGGGCATGATCACACTTTGTAACTGTCAGATGGCAGCCAGCCAAGAAGGTGAATGGAGGGCTATGTTGACCACTGTACTGCGCCAAGCGTACGTGAATGCTGATTGGAGTGGGGGGCTGGGGACCGGGGTCCTCAGTGGGTGGGCAGGTTGGTGAACCACTAGATAACCAGGGATTGAGCTATGAAATAATGGAAGGGTGATTGGGCGGGGTGGGGAACACTAGATGACCAGGATTTGAGCTATGAAATGACAGGTAGGTGATTGGTGGTGGGGGATCACTTGACAACCATGGATCAAGCCATGAAATGACAGATGGGTGATCGAGTGGTGGTGGGAGCACTAGACTACCAGGGCAGTGTTACCACCGCCACCCTGCATCGGTGCTAGGGATCCTTTGCACCCATTCTAATGAGCTCATATTGGGCATACAGTTGGCCCCTTAGTGCCTTGCATGCCCAATAAGCTCATTTGCATTCATGGGCTGAATATGGCCTACAGGAGCCCTAGTGCTCTCCCACTTCAGGCAGCTCTAGCTCCTGTGGGCCATTTACAGCCTTGGGCTATGTTAGCACAGCACAGATCCACTTAGCACTGTGCCAACATGGCCTGATATTTAGCCAGTTAGCATGCCCCATCAGCAGGTGCTAACCAGCTGAATATTGCTCAGAGTGGGCCACGCGCTATTGCAAACACAGCGCAACAGGTTGCACTGCATTGCTGGCCAGCTCTGGATATGGTGGCCATTACATTTTATTTCATTTATCTCATAAGAGTTATCTGTACACATATACAGGAATAACATTATAAGTTCTGTAGCAGCTACATATCCATCAATTTATATAACACAAATGGTGATGCATTTTATCTGAAAAAATTATCATGCTATATAACCTTCAGATGAACATTTATCTAAAGGTTAGATATGTCACAATCACTTTCCGTGACCTTTGCACAGAAAAGAACCCATCAGAGAGCAGCTTTCACAGTGCTGATGACATCATAATAGGCACATGCTGCACTGAAATCAGCAGTTCAAATTACAGAACAGAAACAGCTTCACGTGAAATGGCAATTTAAACATTTATAACTGTTAAACTAATGTTGTATGGAAAGAATACACAATGTCCTGACTCAAAATGCACAATTTATCTCCATTTGTCAGGGGACAAGACTTTCATAATTCAGTACTGACTTTGCGACTCATGAGTCATGGTCTGGTCCCCTCATATATGGAGATAAATTGCATATTTTGAGTAAGACCATTGTCAGTCCCTTATTTATTTTCCTGGGTCACACCTGGAGATGAGCCTTGGCTCAGTGTGCCTTTCCCGGTCACCAAATGTGCTTTAAATTACTTATTTTGCATAACTGAATGTAGTTGATTTACTGTCTTACTGTACGACTACTCCTTGTCTAATTACTTGTATCACAGAATGTGCTATCAATGTACTGTACGTCCCGGGTCACCCACGAAAAAGGGACTGTCTTGTCTCAGAGGGTCTACCCGGTTACCAAAATTCAATCAATCAATCAATAAATAAATAAAATAAATTATATAACATCAGCTGTGATACAATTAAAAATAGATCTTACTTCGAGAGGGCTCTTGCAGTAGGTAATTACATATAGGACTGACGCCGGCAGGTGGCAGAACCCCACGGAAACATTTCTAGCTAGCAGTCCCTGGTGAGGGACCGCCCCCACGTCAGGTGACCGGCATCAGGAGACATCGGTATAAAGGGGCGGTCCCTGACGCCCGCCTTCCAGTTCTTTCCCGCCATTAGCTCATGCAGCACCTCGCGGAAAAGTTTGTGCTTCGTCAGCCCAATCTTCATCGGTTTTACCGAAATTCTTTGTTTTTTTCGACTAACGTCAGGTACCATCGTCGGTGTATGACGTCCCCTACACCCTTTGAGCACAAAAATAAGTGCGAGTCGTGCAGCGCCCAACTACTGCACAAGGACAGCCATTCCCTGTGCCTGTTCTGCCTAGGCCCCGATCACCCAGTCGAGAAGTGCCAGCACTGCCTCAGCTTCAATGCGGCTACCCGAAAAAGGCGTCAGCAATCCCTGGAAGCTCATATTTTGAAGAAAAAGATGAGTTCAATAGAAAAGGAGCTCAAAAAACTGAGGCAGGCGTCCACTTCCCCCAAAGGACATCGGAAAAAGAAGGACAAGGAGAGGCACCGGGACAAGGCCTCCTCTACCGCGTCTCCCTCGGGAGCTGACGGGACTCAGGTAACGTCCCCTCCGGGAGACCGCTCCTCGACTGCCACCTTGGATGTTTCTGAGGTGGCATCGGCCCGCCCGTCTGGCTCCCGCTCGGGCCTTGCGGGCGCCTCCAGGCAATTGGAGGCCTCCGCCCCTGGTTCAGCCGCAGGCTTACGGCCTACAGGTGTGGGCGACTCCGGCAAGTCGGGCGTCGGCTCCTCTGACGTCCGACGGAGAGGGCCAGTAAGACGGCCGACCCTTCGGGGCGGCGTGCGGCCTCCACCCCACCGGACCAGGCCGATCCTTCCACTCAGCCCGCCTCCAGTGATGGCTTCCATAAGCCAGATGCCGGCTCTTCCGGCGCCCACCAGGAGCTCGCCCTTAAGCCGACGCTGGCTCGTCCGACGCCTGCAGGTGAAAGAACCGACCTACAGACCCCCCCATCCATCGCACCGGGTTCCAGCAGCCTCTCACTGCCATCCAGGGACCCAGAGTCCCCCAGCCCGAACCCGATTTTTCTCTCCATCCCCGGACGGCGCTGGGATCTTCCTCCTCTGTCAGACCCCCTCCGGTGGGTGAGCTGGATCTGACGTCGACTCCCCGGACGCTGGCTCCAGCACCAGTACCTCCGACACCAGGGCCTTCAACGCCCGGCCCCGCGCCCGGTTCTACCACTCGGAGACATCCCACCTCCGGATGTCCCTCCTCCGAGCAGGCCCTACAATGTAGACCCCCAAGGCCGCCGCCGCGCTGCCTGCTCCGGCAGCTCTCAGCCCCCGGTACCTCCATCTTATCCGACGCCTCGACGTACCCGGGACTACAGTAACCGACGCCAGGTTTTCCGCAGCCGGGTTTTGCATACTCTCCTTGTGGTTATAACCCGTATCCTTATCCCCCTCCTCCTCCGCCTCCACCACCCCCACAGCTGCTGGTGGACCTGCAAGAGACTCTGGCCTCTTGGTGGGCTGAGGCCAAGGCTCAGCTCACCAAAGAGGTCAAGAGCCGCCTTCCGGTGATGGTGCTATCTCAGGGTCCCATACGTCTGAGGCGGCACAGTCCCTCACCACCTCCGGACTCCAGGGCTCTTCCGTCTGGGTCCAGAGAGGGGCAGGACACGCTTCCTCGGGGGGCTTCCCAGGGTGTCCGTTCCTCCCCTGGGTCGGGAAAGGGAGTCTTTTTCCTCTTCTTCTTCCTCCTCTTCACCCTCGGACTCCTCGGACTCTTCCGATGGTTGCTTCGAGAGAGACGACGAGCCATGCTCTCCGTCGAAGCCCAGGCCAAGGACTCCTCCAAAGTCTCCTCCGGAAGATCCTTCTTTTACGGAGTTGCTTAGGAAAATCCAGGAGGTTCATCAGTGGCACTCCTTGGAACCAGATCTCAGAGTCTGAAACTCGCTGAACATCTGGATCTGCCCATGACAGCTCCTACCTTGGTGCCACTCTGGATAGAGCCTCACGCCGACCTAGTTACCACCATATGGAAACAGCCGTCGGGTTTAGCCCCACTTCCTAGAAAGTGGAATAGGCTATATCAGGCTCCAGAGGGTGTTTATTTCCTGGATTCTCACCCTTGGGCTGACTCGGTCGTGATTAGCACCGCTCACGGCCGGTCGGCCAACCTCAAACACCTCAGCTCGTTGCCACTTGATAAGGAATCCCGCCTTCTGGACCAGTACGGGAGGAAGATTTACGCTTCCTCTATGCTGAGAATGAGGGCCCTGAACTATGTCGGCCATATGGGGGACTACCAGAAGGCCATTCTGACCCAGGTGAAAGCCAAATTGGATTCCCTGTCTGACTCCCTAGTCAAGCAGGAGTTGGCTGATCTTGTCCGCTCTGTTAGTTCAACCAGTCGACACATGCTTCGTATGACATACGATGCAGTGGACACTGCTGGACAGAGCTCAGCTTTCAATGTAGGCCTATGGCGTCATGCTTGGCTCCGCATGTCAGGGTTGGTCTCGGAGGTGCAATCTGCTATCCAGAAAGCACCCTTCTGGGGGTCAGTGCTTTTTGGGGGTGATGTCAAGGACATCATCACCGATTTGCAAGAGAAGGGGACGGCACTGAAGTCGGTTGATTCCATGTACTGTCCTCATCAGCAGCAGTGCTTTCCCTTTCGCAGATGGAATTGGCCAAAGACGAAACCACAGGGAAGGCGGGCCACAAAACGCCGGGACCCCACAGCTGCTAAGCCCCCCCAACCAAAAAAGCAGCGGGTGCTTCAGCTGCGGTGCTGCCCCACACCACCCGACTCCTTTCCTCTCCCACTGCTTCCAGTCTAACCAGAGGAACCGGTAGGAGGGAGGTTTTCCCTCCACCTTCCGGGCTGGGAGAGGATAACTACAGATTCCTGGGTGCTCCAGCTCATAGCAGAAGGACACTCGATAGAGTTTCTTCAGAAACCAACTCGCCACCCCCCTCTGAAGTCGTCTTATTCAAGGGAACATCTTCTTTGGGTCCAGGAGGAAATTTCAGCTCTCCTACTGAAGCAAGTAGTAGAACCCGTCCCCCTTCATCTGCAAGGAATGGGTTACTATTCCCATTTCTTCCTGGTCCCATAGAAGACAGGAGATCTCAGACCAATTTTGGATCTCAGTTCCCTGAATCTTTTCGTAGAATACAAAAGGTTCAGGATGCTCTTGTTGCAGAGCCTTCTGCACCTCCTCCGGCTAGGTCAGTGGCTATATGCTCTGGATATGCAGGATGCTTATCTGCACATTCCCATTCACCCATCCCATCGCAAATACCTTCATTTTGCATTCCAGGGGGACCACTACCAGTTCAGGGTGCTCGTGTTTGGTCTATCCTCGGCCCCCTGAGTGTTTACCAAATGCCTGGCAGTGGTGGCGGCCCACCTGCGTACCAAGGGAGTGCAGGTTTTCCCATACCTGGACGATTGGCTCCCGGCGGCCTCATCCAGGGAGGAACTCCTGCGTTGCCTCTCCCTTACCCAGCAGGTTTTTGCCTGCCTGGGTATTACCATCAACCATTCCAAGTCTCATCTGGTCCCATCCCAGAGACTACAGTTTATTGGGGCGATTCTCGATACAACCATGGGCAAGGCCTTCCTGTCTCTGGACAGGGTGTCCACCCTCCAGACTCAAATAAGTCTGCTGTCCGACCGCAGGACAGTCTCTGCGAGGTCGGTCCTTTGCCTTCTCATGCTCATGGCGGCTGCTATCCCGACGGTTCCTCGCGCTCGACTCCACGTGAGAATTTCTCAGTGGACTCTGCGCTTCCAATGGAACCAGCTAGAGGATGACCTAGATCACCCAGTTCTGGTCTCCTCACCGATGCTTCGAGACTTGCAACGGTGGATGGTTCCAGAGAACCTGTTTTGGGGAGTTCTTTTCTTTCGTCCTCCCCCTCCCAGACTCTAACCACAGATGCCTCAGGCAAAGGTTGGGGAGCCCATCTAGGCCCTCATTAGACCCAGGGCTCCTGGTCCAAGCTAGAACAAGCTCTCCACATCAATGTTCTTGAGCTTCGGGCAGTGTTGTACACTCTCCAAGCCCTTCACCAGTCCGTCCTTCCAGGCCACCTAGCCATCCAGACAGACAACATGTGCGTGGTGTGGTACATCAACAAACAGGGAGGGACTCGGTCCTACCCTCTTTGGAGGGAGACAATGAGGGTTTGGGATTGGGCAACACAACACGACCTTCACCTCACGGCAATTCACGTTCTGGGAGTCGACAACACCCTGGCAGACAAGCTAAGTCGCTCTTCTGCTCTGACTCATGAGTGGGGACTAGACCAAGGGGTCCTAGACAACATCTTCCAATTTTGGGGAACACCACAGGTCAACCTGTTTGCATCCCCTCTAAATGCAAAACTTCCCATATTCTGCTTGCTTGTTCCAGAGTGAGGCACTTTTTGGAACGATGCTCTATCTCTAGAGTGGAAGGACAGATTCGTCTATGCCTTCCCCCAATTCCACTCATCCTGCGAGTCTTGTAGAAACTAGCTTCAGAAGGAGCATGAATGATTCTGATCGCTCCTTTCTGGCCCAGGCAAGTTTGGTTCTCTCTTCTACAACAATACTCAGAGGATCATCCTCTTCCTCTTCCTCTGTCTCGAGGTTTACTGACCCAGGATCAGGGGACCCTGGTCCAACCAAGCCTCAAATCCCTCCAACTGCATGCATGGCTCCTGCAGACTTAGCCCAATCCCGGTTTGGAGTGTCTCCCAAAGTGGCAGATTTTGGTGGAGGCCAGAAAACCCTCTACCAGATCCACTTATGCCATGAAGTGGAAAAGATTCACTATCTGGGTTGCTTCCAAGAACGCGGAACCCTTCTCCTGTTCAGCGGGGCTTCTGCTGGAGTATCTACGTCATTTGTTTGACCTGGGTCTCAGTCATTCTTCTCTGAAAGTACACATGGTGGCCATTTCAGCCTATCATGTTCCCTTTGCGGACAAAACTTTTGCTCAATTGGAGGTCTCTAAGACCTTTCTCAGAGGGGTCCTCCATCTGAGGCCCCCCATTCGAACTCCTGCTCCCCCTTGGGACTTGAACTTTGTTCTCGAGAAACTTACTCTCCCTCCGTTCGAACCTGCAGCTACTGAGGATTTGAAGTTCCTTTCGTGGAAGACTCACTTCCTGGCGGCCATTACTTCTGCTCGGAGAATTTCCGAGCTCCAGGCCCTGATGTGTAAAATCCCTTTCTTGATTTTTCACAAGGAATGGGTTGCTCTTCGCACGAATCCTAAGTTTCTCCCTAAAGTAGTGGCTGAGTCTACTCTAAGCCAGTCAATAGAGTTACCAGCCTTTTTTACGCAGTACTGTAATCAAGGGGAGTATTTACTCCATACTATGGATGGTCACCGGATTCTGAGATACTACACCAACAGGATGAAGGATCTCAGAAAGACTGATCAATTGTTCGTCTCTTTTGCTCATAAAAGGGAAGGCAATGCTGTTTCCAAGCAATGCCTATCTAAGTGGTTGGCTCATTGCATCACTTTATGTTATGACAAATATAACAAGACCCTCCCGGGTCAAGTAAGAGGCCACTCCACCAGAGGAGTAGCTGCCTCAGCGGCTTGTTTCAAAGATGTGTCTGCGGCAGACATCTGTGCTGCCACCACCTGGACTTCCATCCATACTTTCACTAAACACTACAGTTTGGATGTTGCCTCTCACCATAGAGCAGGCTTCGGGCTGGCTGTTCTGCAAGGCCTCTTATCTTGAGGCTTGCACAGCTAGAACTGCTTTTTGGAGTAGTTTCCTCCTCCCGGTGCCTCCCTTTGTTCCAGACTGCTTGGGATTCAGTCTTATATGTAATTACCTACTGCAAGAGCCCTCTCGAAGTAAGATAGTACAGTTATGTAAGGACTTACCATAACAGTAGATCTTCAAGAGAGGCTGTTCAATAGGTAATACCTTCCCACCCTCCATCCCCCTTGGCTTTTTCAGATCCTTTTCCAGTGAGGAAAACATCCGCTTCTCTCTCGTCCGGCCTTTCTGGCCTGTGGCGGGAAAGAACTGGAAGGCGGGCATCAGGGACCGCCCCTTTATACCGATGTCTCCTGACGCCGGTCACCTGATGTGGGGGCGGTCCCTCGCCAGGGACTGCTAGCTAGAAATTTTTTCCGTGGGGTCCTGCTGCCTGCCGGCGTCAGTCCTATATGTAATTACCTACTGCAAGAGCCTCTCTCGAAGATCTACTGTTATGGTAAGTTCTTACGTAACTGTACTTTTCTGATCCAGTTCCTCATTTAGGCCCTCAGGATTCAAGCTGTTGAATCTGCTTCTGTGCTGCAAAGCAGTTCTGGCTCTGATTCACAGTCCAGCCCTAACAGAAGGGCAAATAATATGGTTTTCCACATATCACAACTATTGCCACAATGAGAGAAACTTAACAGAAAAAATGAAGCCATTTAAGGTCCCTTGGGGGTAGAAAAAAGGGTCACAGCTACAGGGCACAGCCATGAAAAGCAGAAACCATCTGTGGATGATACACAGCATGATAACATGGACAGAAATGAGGACACAGACAATGGACAGCCTGGAAGGTCATTTAAAATGGCAGACTTATCACAGTTGGTGAGCCAGTGCAAAGACGTAACACCATCAGATTAAAATACAGAGGAGGTCTTGCTACAAATCCTGATAGAGTATATAAGGAATCTTTTGAAAACCTCTATGGATTTTGTATCTGCTGACTTTTATGCTATTTTACATGTTGTAGACAGAATTACATATGATATTATTTTCAGGTCTGTGAGAAAGGACCCCCTCCCCCGAGTCACAAGATAGTACTCCCACATGTACACCTCTGCTTGAAGAACTGCAGAAAGAAGATGCTATGACTATTGAGGTGGCAACTAACTCACCCCTAGAGGCTGAAGACACAAACAGTCATCACACCAAAATGCCTACCCCATCCCTCCACCACCCAATGATGTGGAAATGAAAGAAGTTTCCCACAAAAAAAGAAGCAAGGCCTGAGCCAGAAAAAACACCCACCATCACCACTAGAAACATTTCTATTTTTTTTTATTTCATTTTTATTGTTTTAACTGGTAAGCAGATTGGCAGAGGTGCTATTTTTCACAGTGACCACTATACATAAATAACAATAAAACATATACATGTATTACTTAAAACAGGAGCAGTCTGGACCTACAAAAAGCATATCATACAATCAGGTTTTAAATACAGTCATTTTTTCACACCCAGAAGAGATTCAGCCAACTTATTGTAATAACTGATGGCCTTCTGTTTCTGGTTTTATGTATAATACAGATTGTTTTTACTGGACCTGTTCTCTTTATTCTAAAAACAATAAACTTTGATTTGAAAAAAAAAAAATAACTGATGGTCTTACATTTAAAGACTTGTTGGCCAGGAGAGGATATACATAGGGGAGCTGGGAAGACAAATCTTTTTTACGTTCTGGTAAAAAAATGTGTTAGTGCCTCTAGTAAAAAATGTCTGTTACTGAAAGAGGCATAGTTCCCTAAGAAATCTTATGCAAAACTACAGAAGCTTTATAATTAAAACATAAACAACCAAATTCCCTATAGAGAGCACAGTGGTGTACCAATCTTCTTATTCCAGTTGCAAATCTACATATTGAATCGTATACTATATTAAGTCTATTAAATAATTTCTCATTCAGTGAGCAATAAAACAGATTTCTATAGTATAGTTTAATTAGCAAAAGGCTAGTGCCCAGCAATTTTCATGAATCTCGGATTAAAAACATATTGTTTCTATACAACATGCCAAGTCTGTTGTGCAATATCCTTATTAAGCTGTTAACATGACTAAAAGAAAAAAAAATGTTGAAATGGACCTCCAGTTAGCAGAAATTATATACCCTTTCTATTAAATTACCCAAAAGATCACAAATTTGGAAATCTTGAGAAATCAATCTATTTGGACAAGAAAAAAAAACACTGATTTTTTTTTTTTTTAGAATTCAACAGTAATATATGGGATAAAAACCAACTGTGCATGTTAAAGATGTCTTTTTGCAGTGTTTTTATAAATCTAATACATCTTTGTCAGAGCCAAAGATAACAGTGTCACCCACATATAAGATAGGTTTAGTAGAAGAGCAAACTTCTGGCACTGTATTTAAAAACAAGGTGCTCAAAATGGGCCCCTGCAGAACCCCACATTTAATGTCACTACTCTTGGACCTAATACTCTCAATAGTTGTACAGCTTGTTTTGCCATCCAAGTACCTTCCAAACCAGAGCAGAGCACCTTCTGATAAACCATGCCTAGCCAAGCAACGTAGAGAATAATGGATGGGTTTGTGGTTATAACGTGGATTTTACACCCCTCGAAGGGTGGGATGCCACATAAACCCGAGCAAGCTCGAGGAGGTTATTCAGGCATCCCACCCAAGGGTGTGTGTATAAAATCCAAGTTTAAATCCACCAACCCATCCGTTATTTTGTATAATTTCTGGTTTTGATTTTTTTGCCTGTGCAAAGTGAATTTTAAGTACAGAAATACAAGTAGATGTGTTATGCCATGGAGCCATCCTGTTGTTTTAAGTAAAAAATAAAGTTGGCTAGCTGTGTGTCAAGGTGTTTTGGGCTTAGTTTTACATAGTCTGTATTTGTTACTGTTTCAGTTAAGAAAGCTCTAAAAAGCTTTAAATCACTTTTGGTTTTCCTGTATGTGTTCCTGTTCTGTTGCTAGCTTATGAATTGCTCTCTGAGGGATAGATGTACTGTTGAGGACCTAGCTTCCATTTTTTTTTTATTTAATGGTTAGCTTTTACCTTTGGTGATTTTTTCTTTTTCCTTTTCTTCTTTTTTTATGACAGGACAATTGCGCTAGGACCGTAGACTTCAGAGGTTGAGTAGCACTACTAAAGATGAGGGAACGACCGTAGCTGTGGGGCTCGTACTGATTCATAGACAAAGCTGGGGAGTGAATGTCATTATAACCAGCTGGTTATAATGCTAGAATTGCAACCGGCTTTGTCTATGGGAAAAAATCATAACCAGTTATTATATAATAATTCATGATCAACTAAATCAAAGGCCTTGGTGAAGTTCATAAAGACTGATGCATCACGGAGACCATTATCAAGGGCTCCATGTACATTGTCTGCAAATCCCACCAAGGCTGTCTTAGTACAGTATTATGCATGAATCTGAAGCCGTACTGTGTCCTGGTAAGGAAATTGTACTTGCACAAGTGTTCATTAACCTGACTGTAAATTACTTTTTCAAATAATTTTGATAAAAGTGACAATAATGATAAGGAACGATAATTAGAAATAATATTAAAGCAGAACTGAGCATGATTTGTGGATAGGTTTGATTATAGTGAATTTCCAGCTTTTGGTACAACACCATAACATGAGGAGTGATTCATTAGAAAATCTGTTAATGAAAAGGGGTTACCAAAGTATGACACAAGGGTCACATTTTCAGATTACTTCTAGATTATGTTTGTGATGCATTTCAATATATTATGACCCAAGTATGAAAAAAGAAACACATTAGAAGATAAAAGCCTCACTGGTTCCTGAGATAAACGAACTGTATTGTGGTGAGTGTAACAAGTGACACCACACACAATGGTGAATGTAACACCTGACACAAGACATTTGTTTTAGTAGTAAAAACTTTAATAAACATATGTAATGAGTTATATTAAAACATGAGAAACAAATATTTACAATAATTACATTACATTAATTGCAAATTTGATGTTTTGCACCATGTATCGTGGTGAACGTAACAAGTGACACCACACTTATGTTTCACTTGCTAAAACTGTACCAAACATGCCTAACAACTAACACATACCACTACTACTGACTGACATACTGCTATAAAACATGAAAAATTTGACAATTACATTACTGGCACGTGTGATGCTTAATACCACATACCGTGGTGAATGTAATGAGTGACACCACACATTTGTTTCAGTTTTACAAAGTTTACTGAACATGCCTAATGGCTAACATACTACTACTAATAATTGACACAGTGCTACAAAACCTGGAGAAATCTGACAATAATAACAGCACTGACAGGTGTGATATTTGACACTACATACCGTGGTGAATGTAACGAGTGACATCACAAAGAAAATCTATGTTAAACCCCACCCCATATACACAGTATAATCCCTTTACAACTGATGCCCAGCACTTTCACTAGACATGCAGTTGTCACTGGAATTTCCTGTCTGAAAATTTGCCCCACGATCAGTGAATGATGGTAACCAAAGCCTACATGTGGTGAATGTAACTGCAGTCCTCACTGTTGCATGCAGTGCTTATCTTCATGGAATGTAGCCCTACAAAATGGAGGAGCCACATGCATACAATGGGTTTTAAATCACAACTCAGCTCCTCCCTCTATGGCTGCTGCTTGGTTTTGAGGGGCAGGTTATGACTTTGCAAGTGTCACAGACTGATGGGTAAAATTGGGCCTGACATGACTCTAAGTAGAGTGAGGGTCAAATGTTGATCTACCTTCTGTGGGAGAGCTAGATTAGGCAGTAACACAGTCAGTTATCAAAAAAGGAGACAAACTGGGAGAGCAGACAGAAAATAATTTACAGTGTTAATAGCACAATTACAGATTTGGGTTCCATGTGTGTGAATGTTACATGCTGTGACACCAATTGTTACATTCATCACACTAAATACAAAGCTGCACAAACTAAAAATGGAGCATTATAATGAGCTAAAGAGTATAGATCATAAAAACACAACTCCAGATTAGTAAGCAGATGTGCTATATTAATGGAAAACAGTAAATAAAGCTTGCAAAACAATTAGCAAAACATGTTTTTTGCATGTCCCACTTTTTCAGGTAAAAAAGCAGCAAAATGGAGTGGAACACCCTATCAAAAGAAAATATGGATACACTAGAATTCTATAGTTATGTTATTTATATGCACATATAACCAGCTGTCAGATTTAGTCAAAAACATATGACTGACAGTTCTTGATTTTTAAAAATGTGCTATGCACTGTATAGTGGGTATTGGTAACCGTTTTTCATGAACAGACCCTAGAAGGGTTAATGGGACTTAGATAGAGACACTGCCCTTTTTATCAATCGAAAGTCAGTTAAATTGGACCCAATGAGGGGTTTTGGATTCAGTTTCTGTACATCTTTAGCAAATAACCGAGGGGACAAAATTCTGAAGTAAAAAGTGAGTGCTTGATTATTGAGATCAGTTTGGGTGCTAAGTCTTTAAAGTTATTTCTGTAATCTTCAAGATTACCAAAAAAAAATAATTGAAGAGCTTGGAGATTTCCACTGGAGGCAGAGTTGATTACTTCACCAGTGTGTTCCAGAGTAATACTTGAGAATTTTTTTCAGATCTACTCATTTGATTTAAAGTTTGCCATACTTTGTTTGAGTCTCTTAAATTGTCAGTTTGTTTATTTTTGGAAAAGCTGACCTTATCTAATCTACATGCAGACATACATGTATTTCTAAGTTGTTTATATTCTACTGGGAGTATGAGATCCTGTTTTTCCCTTACTTTTTCCAGATCTTATTTTTCTGAGTAACTCCACCAGTTTTTTGTCATCCACTCATTTTTATATCCTTGACCCGAACTTTTCTTTCTAGAAAAAAATTGTCACAGATGCCCAGGAATACATGGCAGAATTTAGAATAGGCTGAATCATTGTCTTCAGTATTGTTAAGAAAGGTCCAACCAGTTTTTAAGATTTCCTCATTAAATCTGTCAGCTAATTCATCCATAATTTTATGACTCACAATAAAAGAAGGAGCTTCTTTGGGATTTTTGAGATCCCACGTACAGAAAAATGGACTGTGGTCAGTCAGGGAATCAGGGAGAACTCCTGAATTAACTGTCTTAGAGGGCTGCGTGACCACTATCTAGTCCAGAATTATCTGTGCCTGTTCTGTAATTGGTTTGAGTAGTATCAGCAATCATTTGCTGTACAAGTCTACGAGACATTCCCTTACCATAAGAGTACCACCCAGCTACAGTTAAAATCCCCTTAAAAATCCATTCTCGTACAATTTTCCTTAATTCAGATGGTATAAGGAGACTGTCTTCAATACAGCCTGGGGGCCGGGGACATATATTGAGCTAATAATCAATTTCCTGTTACCACTCCAAGGTAGCTCCATAGAAATAAGTTCACATCTTGTACAAGGTTGATTGAATAAAATCTTCTTAATCATCAGTGAGTTTAGTACGTAAGTTAAGCACCCACCCCCACGTTTTCCAGTTCGATCTTATCTAAAGGCCATGTAGCCTGGAATACCTATAACCATGTCATCTATTTTTCAGGAGACCCAGGTCTCTGAAAGTGTAATAATATCAAATTTACCCCCAGAAACTCATGATTCTAAATAATCTTTTTAAGCCAAAAGACTGAACATTTAAATGAACCAGGCTAAGTGCGTTACCCCTCCCATAATCCTTTCTTATGGCTTCATTTACTGGGCCTGGAAGGAGGATGAACAGTGCCTGACAAAAACAGGAGGAAAGCAAGAGAATGTCTCTACTAGATTTGAACATTTTAAAATCAGCACAATAAAAGGATTTTGTTTTTACCACACCATCCCCATTGTCATTAACAATTCAATGTCTAGTACCAATAAATACTAATGGTTGGGCATAACATGTAACTAAATAGGTGTCACAGTGGATGCTCAGTATCCAGCGGCCACAGGCATTGCACCCTCAGAATTATCCCATTCAGGTGAACAAACCTCTGGTGAGGTCCCTAATGTGGTGGTCAGTGGAGGAAAACCTCCAGGACTTCTCCTTCTCACCACCAGAGCCAAAGGTCACTCTCACCATGAAGAACCCCTGCTCTGGTGGGAGTCCACTGCCAGGGTCTCCAGAAGCAAGGTGTCCAAGACTTATCAGAAACACTTCTCCACATAACTGTACTAGAAATGTATGTAGTTCTGTACTGTCTGAAATCCCTAGTAGACTGAATCAGCTAAAAGACATTCCTTTGTCTGAAAGACAACAAATCTCTTATGTACTCTATCAACATGCAAGGAGGAGTACACTCCTACCCTGTCTGCAGGGAGGCAGTGAGAGTGTGGGAATGGTGCTCGGTCCAGAGCAGCGGGTCTTGCTCCAGCAACCAATCTTCCAGGAATCCAGAACACACTGGCAGAGGAGTTAACTTGAACAGAGGCAGATCCCCATGAGTGGTCACTAGTACCAGACATCACGAGACTCCTATTCAGTGAGTAGGGCACCACAGATGTGGACCTTTCTGCATCCCCATTCAGTGCCAAACTGCCTCAATTCTGCTGCAAAAATCCAGAGCAAGGCATTTTCTGTCAGGATGTGTTCTGACTGCCATGACAAAATCTGCTTCTGTATGCATTCCCTTCAATCACTCTCATCCAGGATGTGCTGTTCAAGTTGAAGGCACGTGGGGGGGGGGGCAAGATAATCTTAGTGGCCTCCTGCTGGCCTCAGCATATATGGTTTCCTCTGTTGAATTAACAGTCAGTCAGCAAACTAAGGAGTCTGCCTCTCCTGAATGACTTATTGACACTGGGTCAGACAGTCTACCCCAGTCTGCGGTCCTTTCACCGTCAGGTCTGGCTTCTGAAGTGATAGAAGTGAACAGATTAAGTGACTTAGAGGGTCTCTGATATACTACTGGATGCATGTATACCTTCCATCAGGAAGAACTACACAGCCAAGTGGAAAAGATGTTCCATCTTGTGTTCCAAACCCTGTGGATCTCTTCAAGTGTCTTCCTGAAAAGATTTTGGAGTACTTGCTGGACCTTTCTGATGCTGGTCTGCAGTATTCCACAGTTAAGGTCCACTCATGTGCTATATCAGCATACCACAAACCTGTAGCTACCCTCTCACTGGCACAGCTGCCACTGTTAAAGAGGATCCTCAGGGGTATCCTACACACAAGGCCTTCCAACAAGAAGCTGGTGGCTTCTTGGGATCTTTACATTGTGCTGGATATGCTCACTTGCAATACCTTCGAGTCTATTGTGACTTGCGCATGAAGTTTCTAACTTGGAAAGCAGCATTTCTGGTAGCTGTAACCTCCGCACACAAAGTTTCTGAAATTCGTACTTTTATCACAGATCCTGCATATACTGTTTTCCATAGAGATAAGGTAGTTCTTCATACACATCCCAAGTTTCTACCTAAAGTAGTGTCAGAATTCAAACTTAATCAGGCTATAATCCTGCCTACCTACTTTACCAACTTCCAGAATGAGCGAGAAAGGACTCTCCACGCAATGAATGTTAATAGGGTCCTTAGGGTTTACCTGGACAGGACAAAGGACTACAGACAGTCAAAACAGTTCTTAGTTTCTTTTGACCTTAATCAAAAGCAGCCTGTCACAGTGAAGTGCATTTCAACCTGGATTGCAAATTGCATTTGCTATGCCATAGCTTAGATGAAACTAAAGGGCAGGGTACATGCTCAGACCTCCAGAGCGGTTGCCACTTCCCTCGCAGAAGTATGCTCTGTGCCAACTGGAGAAATCAGCAGAGCTTCAATTTAGAGAACAGTGCATACTTTTACAAAGCACTATGCCCTAGATGTCCATGGCAGGTAACATGCTACCTTGGGTAGGACAATTCTAAATGAATTACTATCCTGCATGAGCTCCAGCCTCCCTAGTCCAGGGGATTTTCTCTGAGCTTGGTACTCTGATCCCCTAGTAGGACTTTGTGGAGAAGATTGATTCTTGGAAGATGTGAAAGTTACTACTTACCATAACATTTGATCTTCCTGAATATCTTCTCAATAGATTGCCATGCCCACCCACCGTCCCCTGTACTCACTCCAGTATTGTTGTGTTGTGGTCTTCACATGTTTGTACTTTATTTGAGCTGTGAATGCACTGTGTTACTGGATTTGGTGGCCCTTATTACACGGGGCCATCAGGACTATCTTATACCCTTAGGTTAAGTACATAGGTTGCTCATTAGGCCTATGCAGCTCACCTTCTCGGTAAAAAGGGTACTGAGGCTCCAGCCTGGTGATAAAGCCCATAGGACACTCGCAAAATATATCTGTTGACTATTTCTCAAAATAAAACCTCCGTATTTATACAACTCACTCAGATTGGTTAACTTGCCTGGCTTATGCTGTACAGCCAGTAACCTGGTGGCTATCCCACTGTTTTGGACTGCTATAGAGCAAAGTTCTTTTGGTTACAAACAGCATCTCTTTGGAACAAAATACCTCAATCAATCAGGCAGTGGCCTACATTCAATGCATTTTCTTCCAACTACAAGAGTTATCTGATAAGCAATCACGTTTGTGCTTGCTTCAGTTAATCTATGCAGCCATAAGCAGACTACCTGTTTTTCTCTTGTTTAGTCTATGCAAACCAGCTGTATGGCTACCTCTTGTGTATGTATAGTATTATACTGTGAACCTTTGAATGAACTGTGAACTTTTATATTTTTCTGTAATGGGGGAGCGAAGAGATGGGCTAGTAAGTATACAGTAAGTGTCCAGCAAGGCTCTGTATAAACAAATCTAGGAATCAGACAGTAAACCAAAAGTATAACAGGCTTTGGCAATGGCTGGGGAGGCTACGGAATGTTAACCTTTGATGACTTGGCTTTGACATTTCCAGTATAACAAACAAAGAGACTATGTTTGCATTCAATGTAAACTACATGTATTCTGTAAGATGAATGTTTTAATAAATATATTTAAAAAAAAAAAAAAAAACATCCACACATATCAGGTTTTCAAGTCAAAAATCTTCCATACTGAAAGTCGTTTGGGGAAAATAGTTTGAATGACCTAGAATGTCAGGAACTATTCTGCCTTTGGTAATCAAAGCATGACTGATGTCTAATGATGATTAGAATATCTTTAGCAATAAGGCATGACCAGGGGGTTGCAGTCACAATCAGTTAGCCACCACCTCAGAGTATAATTCTGCTACGTGCCCCTAGGGGGTGAACAACTGTTAATGTAACCCTTGGGAATTCCATATTGTTGTAATGAAAATTGTCTTGAGTGAAAAAATTATTTACCTTTGATTGCAGAGTCAGAAGATGCTTTTGTGTCTAGTCTGCACTCTACAGGTATATTAACAAAAGATTAATGTAAGGCCCTTGGAATGTTAGGAACCAATCAGGAGTCAGTATTATATTGCCCCCTTTTGTGACTAAAAAAATACAGTAGTAAGCGTCACCAGTTTAACAGGTTATCTGTTCAGACTGGGTTTAAGAGTTGTAAGCAAAGTCAGTGTTGTTATGCACCCACAGCTAAAGGAGACCAACAAAAAGACAGGCAAAAATGAAATGTTTTACTTTTTATTTCTTGTGCTCCAATATGTAAAATATCAGGACAGCCATTCATGATATATACAGTTGCAGCAGTCTTTTCCCTTTGCAGCTGTGCGCATCCCAGATGGTAGTCTGATATTTTGTATATTGGAACACAAGAAATGAAAGATAAAATATTTAATTTGTGCCTGTCTTTGTCGTTCTCTTTTAGCTGCAGGTACATAACCCCACTGACTTTGTTTACCTTACTTGCGAATACACCGCAGCATTTCCCAGTGCAGCCTCCCGTCTCTCGTACTGTAGCTTAAGATTTGTATGAGTTTTTTTGAGTCACCAGCTTTTCATAAATTATTATTTTGATAGCCAAGCAGGGAGAGGTGGTGGTTGGGATGGGGGGAGTAAGTTGTTTTTTATTATTTTTTGTAATTCATTTATGCAAGCTAACCCAATTGTGATGCAACATCTGATTTTTAGTGGGGTTTTGTTTCAACCCAATTTTACAGCTTGGTAGATTAGATTGCAGAGAGGTCAGGTAACTCGCTGAATGTCACACAGCAAGTCAGTGGCTGTAATGGGATTTAAACCTTGGCTTCTCTGTTTTATTGTTCTGTATTCTAGTCACTTGAGCACACTGCCTTCCCTGCTGGGTAGCCCAGTGTATCTCTACACCAGCTTGTGTAGTTCTGCCAAGTAATGGATTTATGAATTGGCATCCATCCAAGACATTTCAGATCTTGAGCTGTGTTAGTATAGTTTCCCGCAGTGACAGATTCTGACATCGACGGTCTGGCATTAGTGTTATCTGAAAACTGCTTTAGAATGCATTTCCTCGTCTGGTAAGAAAACTGAAGCCTTCTCTGAGATGGAAGTATTTCAAAGTTAGATGAGATTACAAGCAGAACATTTTGCTTTGTATGTTTTTGATAGAGAGCCTCGGACAAAGACCAGTGGTACTTTAATGGATAAAGAAGTTATCAAAAACTTGTTTTAATTTTCACATTTTTTCTTGTTCCATGTTCATGGAAAAATAGCAAAATATTATGCCCTCTATAGTTATAGAAAGCTTCCTAAGCTTTCTTTAATCTATCTGTGTCTGCAGCATCTAAGGGCTGTTGTCAACTTTTCACAGACTGCAAAGTGTTTTGGGATTCAGGGTCTCTGGAAGGTGGTATATAACAAACAGCTACATTCTCTTTCTGTCCTGTATTTTCCACCTTTTATTCAAATATACATTTATAATAAAGCTATGAAAGTGTCACGATAAAAGGTTACTTGAGAAAGCTTTGCAAATGGATGGACTTGTTTGCTAAAGTACTGGAGCTATTAAAATTGATTTTGTTTGTTTCTACAATGGCATCAGAGCACAGTGATCCCTGGGCCCCATGGCATGGTTGCAGTTGGTGGTACTGCAAAATGGGGGTGCAATAGACTTCCTGTTACAGGAGTTCTGAGCTCTGTCAAGCCGGGACCAAAACACCTCCAAATTCAGCAAAACCACTAACCTTCAACCAGATTGACAGTAAAAAAAGTGTCAATTTGAAATGGGAGGCTCCAAGCATTAAAAAAAAAAAAAAAGCATTGGCTTAGCTTCTCCCTTCAGATGATCAACAAGCAATGGACACCGACCACTCCACGTCACTTTCCAGCTTGGCGTCCTTACCATTAACTGCATCCTTCTTCTCTAACACTGACATAACTTTTGTTGCAGTAAGATCACTGCCTCCTTCCAAACTCTGTGCTCTGATATTGACTCCCTGAAAATGGCGACTACAGCAATGTGGAGGGCCATGCCTGAATTGTTGGAAAGATCCAAAAAGCTGACTGACCTGATCCTACATATGCACCACAAACAAGTTCATCTAGAACAGAAGTGCACAAACCTTGAGAGAAGGATCAGGAGGAAAAATGTGCAGATTTATGGCCTACCAGAAGGGCCGCATGTAACTGAATTTACTGAGCAATATCATACATGAAGTACTGGACATCCCTGAAATTGAACCGCTCCATCTTGAGCACATCAATGGAGCATTTGGACTCAAAGCTGGGAACCACTGAATGGCCCCTCGTTATTATAATGCACTTTGTAAGTTACAGGACCAAGGAATGCGTATTGGTTCCATCTGGAAATTGAAGATTGTGCAGTGGGGGTAACACAAGCTATTTTTTGATCAAGACTGTGCTCCCATTGTGCAGGCCTAATGTGTGACCTGCAAGCCCTACCTTTGAGCCTTGCACCAAGCTGGACTTAAATTTCAAATACATTACCTATCAAAGCTAAGGGCACATTTCCAGAATGCTTCTATTCTGTGCCACAGGGTGGCTAAGGTGCAAGCAGATTTGCAGCACTTGGGCTTGAGTATTTCACAACCCCTCAGATTGCAATTCTGATGACAGGAATCATGGAAAATCTGAGTGGCCTGAAACCTGACCACCTTTACCAGGATTGGATAAGAGATTGTCCTCGGTCACAGCAGCTAAACAACAAGCACCAGATTCTTTGTAAACAATGGTGGACTTACTATGGCACTTTCAAAGAGTACCAAAGTGAATTAATGTGTTGTAGTGCCTCTGAATTGTTCAAGCTTCTGGATAGTGCATCACGTTTGTCCATGACATTAGCTACTCAATGTGTCTCTCTGCAGCAGAGTGAAAGTAATTTAGGCTGTATTACACTATCTGTTAGGTGCCCCTATCCCTGTCATTTATTACTGTGACTTAGCTACACTGTGTGTCTCTGCAGCATAGCAAATGCCATTTAGGCTGTATTACACTGTCTGTTAGGTGCCCTGAGCCCTGTCGTTTATTACTGTGACATAGCTCCACTGTCTGTGACATCTCTCTTCAGCATAGCAAAAGCCATTTAGGCTGTATTTCACTCTCTGTTAGGTGCCCCGAGCCCGGTCCTTTATTACTGTGACATAGCCAGCTACACTGTCTGTCTCTGCAACAGTTAGTGAAACAATATCCATTCCTTTCACGGCTGTATCTACTATGTCTCAAATTTCCCAGTCTGAGTCTAATAAAAGGAAGCACAGTGCTGCTGCACATGCAACTGTTAAGGATGTGGACAGTATGAATCATAACACTAATGAAGAACATAGAGACAATAATAATAACATCACCTGGATTGGCACTAAATGTCCTCCTGAACCAAAAAAGCATGTTAGCAATGAAATGATAGTAAAGTTTCAGAACAAACTGACTGGAGTTATATCTAGAGGTACTGAATGTTTTGCCACATGTGCCAGGATACTTCCAGCTGCTGAAGCAGCATGCAAGGAGGCATCCTCCTCAAATATAAGCTCAGATGCTGAGGCAGCAAATGCTGATAAAGATGGTGGTGATAGTGGGGACTGGGAATGGGATAGCCCAGGCTATGTCCCACATGATGATGACAGCACTTCCAGTTCTTCTGAATCTTGTAGCAAGGAGGGGTTAGGAGATGATGCTGCAGAAAGGCATGAGAGGCAAGTACAGAAAAAAAATCATGCTAAATGTAACAATAAGAAGATGAGCATGAATGAGAACAATTCATGTCAACAAGGAAATGGCATTGTAAAGTTTCCTCCAGGTCCCTTGACTGTACAAAAAATAGTGCCAGGCACTGTGGTACAAAGCACAAAAGATAAATCTTTAGTGTAGAATTTATGTTATATTGACCCTGCAGACAACTCTCACGCTGTATACAGTCTGTGCAAAAAGGGCGTCAGTGAAGGTGGAAAAGTAGGAAAACCGGGAATATCAGTAATAATACATTTAGAGTTAAAATACCCAATTGAGTGGGGCAGGGCAAGGGGCAGTGTGGTTGGTATGGGCAGTAGTGGAGGTGGTGGTGGTGAAGACAGTAGTGGCAGTGAACTGGAAGCAGGAACTGACATTGAATCACTTGATATGTCCTTGCAGTCTTCCCAGACAAACATAGATTGTTTCTTCTGACACCATAAAATACTGCAAAGTCCCACAGTAGTACTTCATATGAAAAAGGTGTGAAAAGTACAATCCCCCAAAATTAAAAATATCTCAGAGTTTCTCTTCAACTAACATTAAAGAAAGTGTTGCGAGGACATCAAAATTTACCTGCAGTCATCCAACATGTCCACTGTTAAACTCCCTTTTGTTGCCCAAAAAGGTTTTCTCAAGTTCATGAACCAGACTGAACCACACTACACCATGCCCCATCAAACATATTTCTTGAAAAAGTTTGTTCCACAGTTGCATGACTTGGTGTGTACTGCAGTCATTAAGCAGTTGAAATTATTTGAGGGGAAGCAGGTTCACATAACCACAGAGATATGGGCCAGCAACCAAACAATTGACTACATGACTGTTGCAGCTCATTGAGCAAGTTTTCTGTCAGAAAGTGACAATCCCTGCTCTGTTGTAAGCAGCAGGAAGTAGGCTGTATAATGTGTCACCACTTTTGAAGAAAACCACACTGCTGTGAATATTTTGCAGGAGCTGCAAAATCAGTTCCAGAAATGGTTTACTCCATATTGCTTATCTCCAGGGTTCATAGTGTCAGATAATGGTGCCAACATAGTTAAAGCAGTTAGAGATGGCAGCTACCAACACATACCTTGTTTTACACATTGTTTAAATCTTCTCATCCATAGTTTCTTAAATGGCAAAAGAAATGTTGAAAACCTGTTAGGTCTTGCTAAGAAAGTATGTGGGCATTGCAGCCATTCTGTGAAAGCACAAAAAAATCCTGAAGGGACTGCAGAGGTCAAGCAACTTGCCATTGCATACATTAAAGCGGGAAGTTCCAGCCCACTGGAATTCAACATTTTACCTGTTGGAAAGGCATCTTGAACAGAAAAAAGCTGTACATGACTACACCATGCAGAATCAAATAGGTAAAGTAGACATCATGATCAGTTCCAGCAGCTGGACTCTGCTTGAATCTTTGGTCCCCTTACTGGAGCCATCTGAGGCTGCCACACATGATGTCAGTGTGGACAGTGCAACTCTGAGTCAAAGTCTTCTTCAAATCAGATTTCTTCACATTTTCCTTGATGACATAAATAAAGACTTTCGGTCAAAAGAAAGCACCACCACTATTATGCTGGCAGATTACTTGAGCCTCAGGCTGTTGACTGATCAGAGAATAAATAAATGCCATGTTTAAGAATGACACCGATGTGTTGGCTACATTGCTAGATCCCTGCTTCAAATGAAACATTGAAGCCACCCTCCTGCAGGGGAAGACATTGAGTATTGGAGGGATCTTCTGCTAACCAAATGTGACATTGCCGCACCAACACCATTAACTGATGTACAGCAGTCAAATTCTGCTGAACCATCAGAGTGCACTACTGGCGCAAACAATAGCACGCCTATCAATTCTTCACAATCACTAGTGTCACCAGAGAGGGAAATTACATCTACAGCTACTTCTCGGGCATCCTGTGGACCTAAAATGTGTTCGACTAACACTAGACAAAGTACTTGGTCCACTGACAAAGATAATTAATCTATCCCTCTGCCACTCCAAATTCCCCCAAATCTGGAAAGCTGCCACGGTCACCCCGGTGCACAAAGGTGGTGACCGGTCTCTTCAAAACAACTACAGGCCAATCTCTATACTCCCCCGCTCTCCAAGGCCCTTGACAGGATTGTGGCTGACCAGCTGGTGGAGTTCTTTAATCAGTATCAACTCCTATGCCCAGAACAGCATGGTTTCTGAGCCGGCCATAGTACCATCACAGCTCTCCTGGAATTTACCGGATTCATACATAGTGCTCTTAACAAAGGGCACATTGTAGGCGCAGCCTTTGTTGACCTATCAAAGGCATTTGACATGTTCCATCATGCCCTCCTCCTTGAACAGCTGTCAGACATAGGGCTAGCCCTAGGAACCATAGCATGGTTTTGTAGCTACCTTAGCCTGTGATCACAGCAAGTGAAGATCGGAGACATCCTATCAGAAAGTCAACCAGTCAGATCAGGGGTACCACAAGGATCCATACTCGATCAATTACTCTTCACTGTCTTCCTAAACAACCTCCCGGCTACTTGCAATAGCCACATGCTCCTCTACACAGATGATGCAGTGATCTTTTCTAGCAACCTCAACCCTGCACTTCTGGAATATAACCTCCAGAGCAGCTTCACAGTGGCTGAAAAATAGTTCAAAGAGCAAAAGCTGGTCATGAACTATAAAAAGACCAAGATCATGGTCTCTGCCACTGCCCAAAATGAGCTTAAAGTCTATCCCCTGGCAATTCAGAATGACTCCGGTAACACCCTGGAACTAGTCCCCCATTTCAAGTACCTGGTAATCACAGTGGTCACTGCCCTGGATCGGTATCCTCTACAGGCACAGACATTGCTTGAACTATGAAGCTCTGAACTTGGCAATTAACAGTTCACTCATCACCTTGATTGACTATGACCTAGCTGTCTATGGATCCACTACTGACACAGTGCTCCAACGCCTCTCAACAGCCTTAAACAAAGCCTGCCGCCTACTCACTAATGCCCCAAAACTCTCCCACACCTGTGATATTTATGCGTGATTGGGCTGGCTTCAATTGAAGGACAGAATAATTTATCAAACTTTCCTACTCACAAAAAGGTCTCACTAAACTTACTTTCTCAAGGAGTTCTGAGCCTTCTATCACCACCTATACATGCCAGGCACACCAGGAGCTTGACTACAGAAGCATTTCATGTGCCCAAGTGCCACACAGCTATGGCCCAGTTGTACTTTGCTCACCGGGCCCCTCTGTGGACAAATGGTCTACCACCTGACATAGCCGGAACCACAACCCTTGGTTCCTTTAAGCGCCAACTCCATCAGCACCTCACCAACAATAGTACCTATAGGTGTCCCCGCTAGTCTGCATTTGCAGCTTTAGTCTGCCTCAGCACTTCCAACTCCTGACCCGACAAGTTACGTCTTTGCCCAAGCACTTGCCTCCCACCCCCTTTTGCCCTAGCACTTGCCTCCCACCCCCTATCTCTTGGCTCTTTTCTTTCCCTTTGCCCTTCCAATCCAAGCTCCCACTGCCCCTCCCTACCTCACCGTAACAGTCTGCCTCTGCCTCTCTCTCTTCCGCAGGATGCTGGCTTACTATGTACTATGGCTTAGCATAATTTGTGTAACTGTTTGTCATTGCAACCCATGTACTGTTGAATTTTTTTGTACTCTGTATGTACAGTATAACTTATTGTAACTATATTTTGTCTTCTTGTGTTAATGTATCTGACATGGAACCTCTCAACGAGCATCCGCTCACGGGTGTCATCCAAGATTTCAATAAGTAAAAAAATGTTTTAAATTTAAAAATTCTATGTTCAGGATCAGAAAGGCAAATCACTTCTAAGTCACCTGAAAGAACATGGACTAGTATCCTGTAAAGAAAGTGCAGCTCTTTCATCTGCCAGACTGGTAACCATCTCACGCAGCACAATGATCCTGGAGTATTTTGCAGACCATACTGTGCTGGTCTCAAGGAAGATCCATTAGTCTATTGGAAACAAAAGAGAACAATATGGCCAGTCCTAGCAAATCTTACAATAATGTACCTCAGTTGTCCACCTTCAAACGTATATTCAGAATGCACATTTATTGCAGCTGGAGAAATAGTCGCTGACCACAGAACACTGCTAAATCCTGTAAATGTGGAACAGCTTACATTCCTCAAAATGAATGTTGACAACATCCCAACTGTTCTAAACACTGAAATATGTGATTCTGACCCTGAACATGAACAACAGCCTGAAAACAGTGATACTAAATATGATGATTAGGTTGTGTACGAAGTGAATAGAACCATCAACACTGCCACCATGCCAGCCACATGTGCCACACTACTCTTAGTTTTCTTTTGTCAATCATCAGTTTTATATAATGTAACTTTGCTGCTCACCATGGGCATCATTTCTGGAAACAGCAGCCAACTCACGGCAGCTGCGACTCGCATACCTATCTCAGCAATGACCGCCATGGGTACAGTTTTTGGAAACAGCAGCAGGCTCAATCAGAGCAGCTAAGCTTCTCGTACCTGCCTCAGCAATACCCACCATAGGTATCATTTTTGGAAACAGAAGCAGGCTCGCTAAGAGCAGCTGCGCCTTTTGTACCTGCTTCAGCAATGCCTGCCACATGTTTAATTTTTGGAAACAGCAGCAGGCTCAATCAGAGTAGCTGTGCCTCTCATACCTGCTGCAGTAATACTCCCCATGGGAATAATGGCATAGGGTACCTAACAAACAGTGTAATAGTCCAAAAAAAAGAAAAACTACAGTCTTTCACATGGTTTTTGTTATGGTCAGGGTCGGATAATCGATTAGTGGAACGGGTTGGGTAGTAACTACTTGACCCAACCCAACTACTCTCAGTTTTCATCCGAGTATTTTTAGGGTACTTTAGAGGTACCCATGGGTAGTCCTGAGGGTTGAGTATTTTAGTACCCACCCATCCCTAGTGACTATGTTGTTCCTTTCTTACTGTAACAGAAGATTTGGGGGTTAACTTTATACTGCCACACTACCAGCGTGTATTGAGTTTGGTGGGCAGCCAGCTTGGAGCACTTCTGGTAGTTCCTACAATTTTATTTACACAAGGTTGATGGCTCTTACATTGCAGGATATCCTGTATAAGGGGCATGGGTCTTTCTCGGATTTCCCCCTCCTAGTATTAGTGTGTCGTCTTGTGCTGGAAACGAGACTTGTTAGAATCTACTGTCCCTACCTTGGAGGTTATATTCTGTATTGTCCAGTGTTATAAAGTCTTTATACATGGCCCAGTTGGCTTCTGCTTAAAGAGGAACAGTCATCAATAACAGCTCCACATCCAAGCGTGGGGCTGGTCCTACTTTGTACTTTGTGTGTGTACGGTGCATGTCAGAGTTTTTATAAGCTCTGATGTCTGTTTGCTGGTCCCACTGTCCTCCCTAGATTAAGTACAGTTATAGAGAACTGTACTTAGCCCTGGGAGAACAACAGGACCGGCAAACATCTGGTCAGAGCTTATAGCAATGTAGCAACATAGACAGTGATGCAGAAAAATACTAATGGTCCATCCAGTCTGCCTGCAGTTCCTTGTCAAACCCTGAGATCTACAGTATTGACAATACAGGGTACTAGCCCTCACTATCTATCCCTATGTTCCCCTTCCTACTACTACCACTGCTCTGAGTAACCATTATACCCTAATTCTGCCCCAGCCATGCTTGAAGCCATTTATGGTTTTGGCACTCACCACCTCGGCTGGCAGGCTGTTCCACAGTTCTACCAACCTTTCTGTAAAACAGAACTTTCTCTTACCCTCTTGAACCTCCCTCCCCATCAGTTTCCACTCATGCCCCCATGTCTTTGAACTGTTACTCATGCTAAATAGTTCCTTGCAGATCACCTTGTTTGTTGGTTTCAGGAACGTGAAGGTCTCTACCTTATCACCCCTTTTTTTGCCTGGTCTCAGCAAGTAAATGTTCAGTGTCTTGAGCCAGTCTAATAAGATCTGTCCTACTGGCCCTGAATCATGATGGTCACCCTTCGTTATACCATTGACTCCAGAACTGGGCAAAGTACTCTAGGTGCCGCCTCACCAGTGATTTATGAACTGATCGTAATACCCCTTTTCTTCTACTGTCAGTACCCCCTTCTGATATATCCCAGTATCCTATTTGCCTTAATACTATATAGGCCTTGTTGCACTGGCTTGATTGTTTAAGTGAGTCACTAATGATGACTCCTGGGTCCCTTTTCTCTTCCATAGTGCTCAGCTTTACCCCTTCCATCTAGTACAGCGTTCTGGGGTTCTTGTTCCCTAGGTGCATCATCTTGCACTTTTTGGCAGTGAATTTCAACTGCCAAACCTTAGACCACCTTTGTAGTCTTCTCAGGTCACTCTGTATCTCCCCATTTTCCTCACTACTATCTACAGAGCTTAGTGTCATCTGCAAAGAGACACAGCTTGCCCCAGATTTCTTCTCCAGTGCCACTGATGAACATATTGAAGGGGACAGGACCCAGGACAGATCCCTGTGGCACCCCACTCATGACCGTCAGTCTTCTGATTTGACACCATTAATCACAGCACTGCTGCCTCACCTTCAGCTAATTTTCTACCTATCTTACTAGGTCCCTTCCTGCACTCAGATATTCCATCTTCTTCAGCATTCCTCTATGAGGCACCAAGTTGAAACGTTTGCTGAGGTTGAGGTAGAGTAAATAGCATGGCACCTGTCTAATGCCCTTGCTACCCATTTGTTGATGTGATAAGACCTCTCTGCTGCAAACCCATGCCATTTACTAACCTGGGGACTGTTGCTGTCCAGCTAGTCCACAAAGTCCTCTTTGACCAGTGACCCCATCAGTCTACCCATGATGGAGGTAAGACTGACAGGTCTGTAGCTCCTTGCTTGCACCTTGTCCCATATTATGGAGCAGAACTATCCCTCTCTGTAATGAGCTATTAAATAGCCCTACTAGGGGTTCAAGTGCCAGTTCTTTTAGTACCCTCAGATGTATCCCATCAGGCCCCAGAGTCTTGTCTTTCTTTAGTGCTGCTAGCCCTTTCTAGACCCTTTCACTGCTAAATACTGGCTACCACATCTCCCAGACCCCTTTTATGACCACCTTGATCCACTCTTTGGGAGGGGCTCACTGTCTTCCCTTGTGAAGACAGAGCAAAAGTAATTATTAAGAACAGCTGTCTTTTGCACATCCTCCTGTGTTTCCCTACCTCCCACAGATAGCCTAACAATTCCCCCTCCTTTCATTCTTTTTTCTCTAATATACTTGAAAAACTGCTTTACCCTGCCCTTTACCCCTCTGCAGAATGCAGCTTAGTGTCTTCTTTTGTCCCCCTAGCTGACCTCTTTGCTTCCTTGGTTCTCAGTTGGTATTGTACCCATTCTTCTTCCTCCTGCATTTCCTTGTACCTAGCAAAGACTCTTTTTGGGGGTGGGGAGGGGGCCCTCACTGCTTCCCTGACTCTTTCTGAGAACCATACTGGTCTCTTGTGCCTGTTTTCTTTGGTTACGGTTCTCATGTATAACTAAGATGTCTTGAGAATGGCTCCCTTAATTGCCTCCCATCTCTCGAGCACACTTCCAATGCTATCTACCTGGTCTAACTTGTCCTAGACCAACTCCTTCATCCTGTTGAAGTCTGCCCTTTTGAAATCAAGGAGCTCAGCTCTTGATTGGGGCTTTCTGATCCCAAAGGCCAGCTCAAACCAAATAGAGTTATGGTTGCTAAGGATCCCCTTCTTGTGCACTTACTGCCACCTCCAAGTTGTTGAGCACCTCATTGAGAATTGCAGCCTGCCTTGTGGGTTCCTTAACTTGTTTCACAAGCAGACGATCCTGGAACATATCCAGCAGGGCCTGATTTCTGGTACTGCTAGCAGCTAGAACATCCCAATCAATATCTGGCAGGTTCAGATCACCCACCACCATTACCTCCCCCTTGGCCGTTCCCATTCCTAATTTTTCCCCAAGTTCCCATCCCTCTCTTCCTCTTGCCCTGGTGGTCCATAGATCACCCCCAGCAGTAGTTTCTTGCCAGAGGCTGCTGTGAGCTGTACCCACAGCAATGTTGTCTCCCCATTACTTCCCCTTATGTACCCATCTTCCACAGCCTCTATGCCTTCCCTAACATATAGGGCACCCCACCCCCTTACCTTTTCCTCTATCTTTGCTAAACATTGTGTAACCAGGGATTGTCAGGCCCCAGTCATTAGTTGCTGAGGTCCATATTTCTATGATAGCTTTAAAGTCCAACTCAGAGTTATAAACACTGTAATATGCATTGCAAGCTACTGAATCCCCCACTGCTGCAGCCCTCTTCTGATGTCAAACAAACTGCCTGACTCTGCTTAATCTCCTAGATTTTGCCCAGTTCAGAACATCTCTGCTGTTCTTGCTATCTGTTCACTGCAACTGTTAGCTGCTGTTAACTGGAATCGTGCCTGTTCGTAGACCCAGCCCATCTCTGTAACAGACTTTGTTGTCATACCGTGACTGTATTATAATGGAATTGCTTGGAGTTGCCAATATGGTGTATAGTAGATCATTGCTCTCAGCAGAATTCCATCCCTTTCAAAATGCTGTTGTACCACTGTTCAAAGGTCATGGAATGTGACTGTAACCTTCTGTGGTACAACAACATTCTGAAAACCTCTAAAGACTGCACAGAGTTTCTTTCTGAAAGCAAAAGAACCACCGTGCACATATTTCACATAATACTATACACTATAAAAATACAAGATTAGCAACTTTATGCAAAAGCAGTGTGTTGGAATCAGAACCCCTCTGTAGCAGAACACAGTGGTTGTGCGTAGTTGTCCATTCAGTATTCTCTGCATTGTATCTTGTTTTGTTGACCTTGATGTGGATCTTTTGTAAACAAGTACCTGTGCTCAAATGTACTTTCTTAATAAACAAACAAATAAATGTCAGCTGTAGGGGATTCTGGGATTTGCAGTGAACAAAAATATCATCTTGTAAGTAAACAGAATCAGCCTGATACAAGCTACTATACTGTAGGTGCAAATTAGGACCAGCCCTACCCTTGGGTTTGGGGCTCTTAGTGCTGACTCTTTCCCCTTTAACTGAGTTCTGTTCCCCTGTTGGTTTAAATGTTCAGTTTTGTGATCTGTCTGTACAGCATCATGAGAGAGTGTACCATGGAATAAGCATGGGAAGATCAGAAGAGTTCTGCTTGGAGGGTCCGGAATCCAGGAGACACACATGCCTCAATTATTAGTTAAGGGTTATATTACCACTTAAAATTTCAGGAAAATTGCATTCTCTACTACAGTATTGTCATATAAGGCCATTGATATTGAGCAGCAGGGGTTGTTTCTTATCATCCTTTCCCAGGAGGTCCTTCAAGTTATCCCAGAAATGCCTCCCATCACCCCATCTACTTTCTAATTCTCCCTTAAAGTAATCTGCCTTAGCGCTCCTGATGAGCTGTGTACATTTATTTCAGCAGCCCTATATTTCTGAAGGTCATCTATCTTACCAGAGCATTTGGCCCGGCTCCAGAGGTTGTCCTTGCCCCTCATTAGATCCAAGAGTTCACCAGTAATCCACCCATTACTGTACCCACGGGAATTTTCTTTTCTTGAGAGGGGCATATTTGTCACATTTCACGTTGAAGTTATCTATAAGGTACTGCAATGCTTTGTCAAGATCCTGTGCTGTGTCCAGGGGTGACCAGTCTATCTGGGATAATTCTTTTTTTAGTGAGTTAAGCTGCCCTTTTCTCAGAACTCTGCTTTCTGCAGTATGAGTATGGGGGGGGGGTGAATTTATTGGACCATTTGCAGGAGATATGTGAATGGTTGATCAGTATACTGGCAAGCACAGTGACATCAGATAATCTGTCAGGTGTGCTTGAGAGGCGCCAGTCCAGGAGAGTGTGGTTTCTGGTTTTGTGATTTAGCCTTGTAGGTTCAGAGATTAGCTGCATGAGGTAAGAGCTGGCCACCATATATTTCTGGTGTGCCAAGGCATCACTGAGCCAATTTTTATTTAAGTCCCCTGTGGCAATAAATTCAGAGTCATTGGTGGAGTCAGCCATGGCCCCAAGTACTTTGCTAAGGACCTCATTGGCTTTTCTAGGAGGGAGATAGACACGCAATGACAAAAGATTTGTTGTGTGGTACGAACAGTAGCTTAACCAAGAGTAGCTCATGGTCAGCAACACTGGGCATGTTTGGGAGTACCACTCCTTGCAGCATGTCCCGGATATATATTAGATAGCCACCACTCCTTTTCCTTTTCCTGTCATTCCTGAATGTTTGATACCCAGGCAGTTGTATCTCACTACCCTTCACCCACGTGGTAAGCCAGGTCTCAGTTAGGCAGATAATATCTGGGAAGTGCTGGGTGGCCCAAGCCTGGAGCTGTGCTACTTTAGGGAGTGGGCTGCAGATATTCATTGCTGTGATTGTCAAGTCATTCCCCAGTATACCTTTTCCACTGGTATTACTCTGTGGGCCAGGGTTGGGGTGCACATTACCTGACAGGAGGAGTAGAAGTAGAATAGATTTTCTTGTTGTGAAGTTCATAGCAAAAGAGGACTTATGCTTACGTTTTTAGAATTTTCCAAAGTGTGGCAGTAGCCTTTTTAAAGGTACTGCAGACGGCAGGTTAGGTACCATATGACCATGCTCAAGGCAAAGTCTTATTTGGCTTATTGGTAACAGGAGTGTTTGTTTACTGAGTTGGGTTCTGGACGAGGACATGATAGCATCAGCTTTCAACTGCCCACAAGTCGCAAGACTAGATTCAAAAGAGTCCGAAGGTAACTGAGCATCATTGAGCCCTGCTAGGGTAGTGCAATAAAGAAAAGCAAATAGCGCTAGGGCACTGGTGAGCTTCATTTTAAACCATTAGTATATGGTTGTAGGCTCTAGCCACTAAATTTTGGCTGCTTTTGGGTAGTGAAGACAACGTACAGAAAGAGGTCTGGGTGGAAGGAGAGAGGGGACAGTGAGTTGTGCGAGGGGGAGAGAGAATGGATACAGAGGATAAGACACCAATAGGAGGAGTTTTAGGTGGGTTTAGGTAGTCAAAAACCCAACAGACAAAAGACTGCTTTGCATTAGGAGTAACAGGGCTACAACCCCACAGCCTGGGAGTTGGATAAAGTTTCACAAATGTGGTATCTCCAAGGGATGGAACAGACAGAGAAATCCCACCCAATGGGTAGATAGTCTGCTTTACTTTTGGTTTATCAGGATTGTATGCCCTTCAGGTTTCACAGAAGTGGGAATGTCGAAGGACTATACAGAGCAGTGAGTCCCACGCCCACTATCTGTGCAGGATTATAAACTGCCAGTGGTAGAGTGGGGACGTTGTCATCTGACCCTAACTTCAGTATATATTTAGAGCTGTCCAAGGGTGGGAGTGGTGGGGGGGGCCACCGAAGAGTGGCAGCGGGAAGATTGCTGATCTGCTGAGTGAGCAGCTGAGATTACCCTGTGAAAGGAAGCTCAACACGTCTCAAGTTGTTTTCTAAAGTGCAATAGTGCAAGTTTATTCTGGCAAAATGCCTGCAGAAAAATCAGTCCCACTGCTTCATCCCTATAGCGGGCCTTCCTCATGGGGCAGGTCTAAGGAATTAACAAACATGCATTCATTTATACAACAGAAATTAAAGTGACAGTCCACCAAAAGTGTGAAAAAGTGCAATACAAAAATATCTTACAAAAATTCTTTCTTATTGCTATTTTGACCAGAATATTTGGCTGTTTCAAACTTAATTTAGATAAAATACAGTTAGCTTATGGCTAGCACTTACAGTAATCAGGTCTATACTGTATATAGACTCATATTTAATTTATGCTGCAGCCAAAATACATCACAAAGCACTAAGCTTTCCTTTACTATTTACTATACACAATTATAACACCCAGAGTGCTTGGAATCACACATTTCTCCTATATTCTAAATCAGAAATTGATATAAATGTTAGGCCCTCATTTTATATACTGCAAATCTAATACTGTATAAGGAGGTCACCAAAACTGCAAAAGGTCACATACTCGAAAAATGTAAGTTCCAGCACGTACATGTAACACAATAGTCATGTTTAGGACCTCCTTGTGTTTTAATCCCATTATTAACTTAAAAATAATGAAGGCTTGGTGCTTTGTGATGGATTTTGGCTGCAATAAAAATTAAATATGAGTCTATATATAGACCTAATTAAGTGCTAGCCATAAGCTAACTGTATTTTACCTAAATGAAATTTGAAACAGCCTAATATTCCAGTCAAAGTAGCAATAAGAAATAATTTTTGTAAGATATTTTTATATTGCACTTTTTTTTCCATAGAAGTGTTTATACTTCTTCAGCAGACTGCTGCTGTCATTAGCCACCCTACTGGTCTCCAGGGGTTAGCCCGGAGGTATCACCCTGCGGCAGCCCCTGACGTTTTCTTGGTTTTTCCCCTGATTATCCTAGGGCCCCAGACAGAGAGGTGCATGCGCATGGAGGTGCACACATGCCCTCTTGCTCCAGTGATGGCCCCATCCTCTCACCCTATTGGCCTAGCACCTCTGGCTGCTCTGCCCCCTGGCCTCCACCACGAGGCAGTCAAGCACCGAGGGATCTCAGGCTTCCTCCCCGGAGAGGAGATCTGCCTGATGGCAGCTCATCCTGCTCCACACCCTCCCCCTCATGCTGACCTCTGACAGCCCGCACTTGCTTCCGAACATGGGTCGTCGGCGTGCCAAGAGGTAAGTCATCCAGCACCTCAGCCCTCTGCACCACAGGGTCAGCTAAGTATTGCACTTTTTTCACACTTTTGGTGGACTGTCACTTTAATTTTTGTTGTATAAATGAATGCACGTTTGTTAATTCCTTAGACCCCCCCCCCCCGAGGAAGGCCCGCTGTAGGGTTGAAGCGTGGGTCTGATTTTTCTGCAGGCATTTTGCTGGAATAAACTTGCACTATTGCACTTTTGAAAGCAACTAGAACTGAGTGCTGAGCTTTCTTTCATTTGTTTCCATGTGTGATCTGGCTGCTTTTGCTAAAGCACCACCATCTCTAGTGCACACCATTTCTTGACTTTGTTTTAGATGGGTTTGTGCCTTGAAGGAGCTTGTAATTTTTCAGGAGAGTGTTTTGCTTTCTTAGGGGGGATACCGCCAAGATTTGTCTTTGTAATGTTTTCCCATTACAGCGATCTGTACAGCTTCTTTCATGGACAGGTGCTTTTCCCGGTGCCTGCCTAGGAGGAGTGGGGTCTCTTTCAATATGGATAGGTGGAACCAAACTGGTACCCCACCCAAACTTCTGCATGGATGACCTAAGTATTATTTCTCTTGTTTAAAGCAAGATTTTAGTACGTATGCTATATAGTGCTCAAATGTTACCTGGCTGTAAGTTTCATGGTTTGTCTCTCTGTGTTTCTTATACAACAGTAAAACTTTAATAAACATCAGTTGTAAAATAAACACCCTGTTGCATCACCAAAAATTTCACTACACATAAGGAAGTCTTAGAAGCTGGGTTGAAGAGTGCCCCCTGCAGCTAGATCCCAATGAAAATGTGGCCAATAGACTTTAGAATTGGCGTGTGCCATCCATGGAGGTGTGGATATGGCATAATGCCACTCAAAAGGTTCTATCACGTGGCAAGACCCTGGGTACATGGTGCTACAGCTGTGATTGTTCCCACACACCCCATTCTCCCCTCCCTCATGAGCCGCTTCTCAGCAACTGTCAGGTTTGCCGCACGATATCATCTTCCATACATTGATTTAGTCCATGGGGTTCAGTGGGAAGACCCCCCCCCCCCCAGGACTGTTGCATCCTAATTCTGTGATTGGCTGTGCATAGCAGTTCTACAATGGGTGGAGCACTGTGGCTTGCATCAGGGGCTGTGAGGGCCAGCAAGATGCTGAGTATGGTTCAAAACCATGATGGCCCACCACCCTTTTCCCCACATATTACCAATACCCTAAACAATTTCCCAGGGAAAGGCTTGCGGGACCATTCTGACTATTTTGTACCACCAAACTTCAATTGTGTGGGCTAAACCAGCCCAATGCATTTGCTTCAATTTCTTGTTAGCAAGTTCTTCACTCACGTTTGTTGGGAGTTCAGTTTCAGTGAAGCAGCAAAATTTAGCAAGGTTCAGTTCTTTGGCAAAATATTTGTGAGCAGCTTTTATGGGAGATAGAGGCATTTTATACAAATTAAGATGTTGAAACTAGAAAATGCAGCTGTTTTTTGATAAACTCTGTGGCTATGGTTCATACATAGTTATTTGCTGGAGAGAACACAAAGGCAACTATGTTTTTTTAATAGTTTTCAGTTGACATATACTTAATAGAACTCAGAAAGTTAGCTCTTTCTCATGGGCTTCTGTCCAGGCTGCTGTCCAGGGACAATTAGGTGAGTATTCATTACTAGGGTAATTAAATCAGATCTGCCCTCCTAAGAGAGATATGGGACATCAATTACTGGAACGCCTGGTGAGGTTATAATGATCTAAGTCATTGGTTCCAACATGGACTCAGAGCCAAACTGCAAACTCTGTGCAATTCAATACCGTTGCTGCCGATTCTGTCTGCTGTTTTTTTTTTTGTTTTTTTTTTTAATCATTTTTGTGTCGGCGTTTTACATATTGTTTACAAAGCTCATGGCTAGAAGACCAGAATTCACAAATCACATGCTTCCCATCAAGCATTTCCCAAAGCAACAAAGGAGGACAAAGCAGTATTTCTGCACTCTGTTGCAATTTTCTACATGGTTACAGTACCATAACAGAATCAATGGTAGTAACAACTCAGTTTGTTTAGAAAATCCTGGTAATGTTCCCTTTTGTCTCTTATACATTTTGCCAGTTTGGGTTCTGTATGTATTGCAAGATCTAGATTTTCTTCAGTTAACTAGAAGAGAGAATGACTGTGGTAAATGTCCTTCTTCTGCTGGTGCAGTGTCTGTGTAATTCAAATCATACCTCAGGTTACAAGTAAAACAAGTTTGAGTCTGTCCTTTAGTGGACCACAATTCATATCACTGAACCAGCAAATGTGCATATGTACAGCAAGCTGTGCTGAAAAAGGACTGTGTGAAATCCAGGCCATCCAAGATAGTTTTGAGTGTATATGATGGTGGCGTTTATCCACTGTGTATCTCATGGATAAACGTATAGTACTATAGGGCTAAAATGTCTCTTGCATTTCTGTTCCTAGAGGATGCCTACAGTAGAAAAGGAGATGTTCAAACAACATGAAGTCTTGCTGTATTCTGACATATCCAGTTAGGTTCTGCTTTTCAACTGCCCCGGACAACAAAGAGTTAAACTTTCCATGGCCAGCATGGAATGTTCACCACGAGCTCAGTTGAAGCCCCTGTCTGCTGTTGTTTAAACTGCAACTGTCAGATTCTTTACTCCGCCTCACTGAACAGTCTCTCCGGAGATTTCTCCTGTTGCTCGGTTCAAAAAAGTCGGTTGAAGTGTTGTTTTTTTCGGGCAGTTTCTACCGAACTGCTGTTACCGCTTAGTCTGTTCAAGTCTCTGTCTGTGGTACCGTGAGTACTAGATAGGTTTTTTGTTTAGTTTCTGTGTGGAACTTGTAAATTGTGGATCGATTTGGCTGAACAGATCAGTTTGAGGTAAAAAAGCGTGTGTTTGATTTAGAGTGTGGTAACCGGTCCGTATCGGTTGTAAAAAAAAAACAGATTTTATTACGTTTTTTTCCAAGACCTGTGACACGGTCAGGAACCGATAGGGGAGTCTTGCCTGGTGGATTGCCGAATAAAGGGGTAGTTTTGGATAGGATTGGCCATGTCTGAGAAACCCAAGAAAAACGGGCCCACTGGGTTTCTACACTGCAGTGTGTGTGGGGAAGTCTTTGCCAAGGCTGATCCCCACACCACCTGTGTTTATTGTCTGGGGTTTGACCACCTCGATTCAGACTGCCAAATTTGCAGGAATTTTCCCAAATCTACCCTGGAAAAGAGATTAGGTAGACTGAGGGAAAGGGAGGCCGAGAAGTCCGCTGACCCGGATGACCAGCCCGGTTCGGTTCCGTCCAAACCAGAAGGAGTGCCCTCTGACCAGGACGATATTTCTTCGGGCAAAAGTAGAGCCGATTCTGAGGAGTCGATTCCGGTGAAAAGAAAGAGAAAAGATAAATCGTCCAGTTCGGACCCAGAAATTCATACTCCGACCACCGATGAGATAGCCAAGGCGATAAGGATAGTGCAGTCACTTACTTCGGTTCCGACCGAACTGGCACCATCTGGCAGGGGTTCGGTCCTGTTGGTTCCCCCCATTCCGGATTATACTTTGGAAGAATTTTATGAACCGGAGGAGGAGGAAGGAGAGTATGAGGATGATTATGGTGATTATGAAAGTCTAGATATGCCTATTGAGCCGAACATCTCCCCAGACAGACCTTCAGGTGTTTCTCCTCCTAGGCTTTCTGAGTCCCCTTCTCACTATATGTTTTACAAAAAAGTGGCTGAGACCCTCCAGCTTCCTGTGGAGGAAGCAGTAGAGAATCAGGAGGAGCCTGATTTTGTTGAGATGATGGACATCCCAGAGTCCAGGAGATTGTCTATTCCCCTCCACAAATCCTTTGGGAAACAGACACATAAAATTCTTAAGTCTCCTAATTCTATACCTCCTGTGGACAGACAAATGGACAAGAGGTACACTCTCTCAGGCTCAGACATGGAGTTCCTTTTCCAGCAATGCAGCCATGTTGGGGTAGTGCAGGATACTGCCTGTGATGAGGCAAATATCCCCTTGGCATCACACCCCCTAGACAAGGACTCCAGGAAGATTGATGCCATGGCAAAGAAACAATACATGGCAGCATCTTTGGGACTCAGGCGGGCTAACTATATGGCCTATACAGCTAGATACCAGAAGTCCAGGTGGGACACTGTGCTGGCTCTGGCTAAACAGACCCCTGACCAGCTTGCCAAGAAGCTGGAGCAGGTGGCTGCAGATGGGATTGAGGCATCTAAAGTACAGTTTCATGCTGCTGTTGACTCCAGTGATGTTTCATCAAGAGTCATGGCTACATCTGTGGCTCTTCAGAGGATGGTTTGGCTCAGATGTACTAGCCTCTCACAAGATACCCAGGCTAAGGCCATGGATTTTCCTGTAATTGGTAATTCTCTGTTTGGGAAGCAGACAGAGAACTACATGAAAAAAATGGATGAGTACAGGACCACTTACAGGAGTGCACAGGCCAAAGAAAGGCAAGCAACTCCTCAAAGGCAGCAGTCCAGGGGCAGGCCTTTCCAAAGGCCTTTTTACCAAGCTCAGGCCTCCTTCTTTTTCACAGAGGGGGTTCTTTAGAGGGAGAGGCAGACGGGGGATGAGCAGGCCTGCATCCACCCCTCAGCCTAAAGCCCCTGCCAAGCAGACACCCTGATGGGTCTGCCTGGGCCGATTCTCCCACACCAGTAGGGGGCAGGCTGGCTTACTTTGTCCAGGACTGGAAGTCTCTATCATCAGACAAGTGGGTCCTGGAAGCAGTAAGCCAGGGACTGGTTCTCAGCTTCAAAAAATTTCCCAAGATGAGAACCAGATCCTTTCCACCTGCAAATCTGTCAGAGACCCTTGCCCTACAGGCAGAGGTTTCTTCTCTCCTAGCTCTCAGAGCTATAGAGAGGGTTCCCACCCTACACAAGGGCAAAGGATTGTGCTCCAGGTACTTCCTAACCTCCAAAAAGACAGGAGAATGGTGGCCCATCCTGGACCTAAGATATCTGAACAACCATCTTTTAAAGCCAAAGTTCAAAATGGTGACTCTGGGAATTATCCTTCCCTCTCTAAGGCCAGGGACTGGCTAGCCTCCCTGGACCTCAAAGATGCCTACTTTCACATTCCCATCAGGTGCTCCCAGAAGGTACCTCAGGTCTGAGTTGCCCTCAGGCCACTATTAATTCAGAGCAATGCCCTTGGCTCCAACATCAGCCCAAGGGTTTTCACAAAGTGCCTGGCAGTAGTGGTTGCTTCCTAAGGAGAAAAAAAGATCTCCATCTTCCCATACTTGGACGACTGGCTCATAGTAGGTCAGCCTCCAGACCAAGTCCAGTCACATTTGCAAGTGACCCAACAAGTGCTCACTTCCTTAGGATTCCTTCTCAACCTTCCAAAGTCAGTTCTCGAACTAGTACAGCTCCTCACCTTCATAGGTGCAGAGCTGGATACAGTAAAGGAAAGCGCCTTCCTTCCCCTTGAAATGGCAAGGACCCTCATGGAACTGGCCTCTTCATTCACTCTTCAGGTGTCTCGACCAGCAAGGCATTTCCTTCAGCTTCTGGGTCACATGGCAGCTTTCACAGCAGTGGTCCAAAGGGCAAGATTCCAGATGAGAGACATTCAGTTCTAGTTAAGAGCCTTCTGGTCCCAAAGAAAGGATTCCCTTACCAAAGTAGTCCCTGTGACTCGAACCCTAATCCAAGCCTTGCAATGATGGCAGGATCAGGACAATTTGAGACAAGGGGTTCCTTTTGTCACTCAGTCTCATTCAGTGATACTCACCACAGATGCTTCCCTGCTGGGCTGGGGAGCCCATTTGGGGGATCTTACCACCCAAGGACTGTGGTCACCTCAGGAATCTCTGCTTCACATCAGTCTCTTGGAACTCAGAGCAGTGTTTCTGGCACTGCAAGTTTTTTCCAAATCTGTACAGAACAAAGTGGTACAGGTCAGAACAGACAGCACCACCATGTGGTACATCAACAAGCAAGGAGGCACTCTGTCTACGGCCTTGTGCACAGAAACAATGAAGTTGTGGTCCCTGGCCTATTCCCTGCAAACCTCTCTGATAGCAGTTCACCTCCCAGGGAAGGACAACGTCCTAGCAGATGCACTGAGCAGAATATCCCAGGGCCATCACGAATGGGCCCTAGATCCTCTAGTTTTGAAAGTGATTTTCTCGAGATGGGGCACTCCAGAGATAGATCTTTCTGCAGCCCCAGACAATCACCAACTTCCTCTCTTTTTTGTTGCAGACCCCCAGTCTTGGGCTCAGTCCCCCTGGATGCTCTGATTCTGAACTGGGAAGGGAAATTTCTGTATGCTTTTCCCCCCTTCCCTCCACTGTTCAAAGTGTTAGTCAAGCTAAGGTCACAACCATGCAAAGTGATTCTGATTGCTCCAGACTGGGCCAGACAGCCCTGGTATCCCCTGTTGCTGTCCCTAGCAGTCCACCTTCCCCTGTCTCTTCCCAGGAATTACAACCTGTTGACATCCTCTCAGGGGAGGATTTGGTACCCGACTCTCCGGTCTCTCAATCTCAAGGCATGGCTCTTGAAGAGTTAGAGTTTGCAGATCTGCATCTTTCCCAAGGGGTTCTGGATATCCTTAAGGCTTCTCGAAAGCCTTCCACCAGAAAGACTTACAACTCCAAATGGAAAAGATTCAGCATTTGGTGTTCTAAGAAGAATATTTCTCCAGACTCTGCTGAGTTGCCTACGGTTCTGGACTATATGGTCCATCTTAATGGCCTAGGCCTCAGACCAGCTACCCTTAAAGTACACTTGGCAGCTGTTTCTTCTTTCTTGTCAGTAGGCAAGCCTTCTTCTCTATCATCCCATCCTGTGTTTTGTAAGTTTTCAGGGATTGCTTTCACAATCCCCTTTGGGATCCTGCTCCTGCGGGACCTTAATGTTTGCATTGATCAGCTTATGCAACCCCCCTTTGAGCCTTTGTCCTCAGCAGCGCTTAAGTACTTGACTTGGAAAACTGTGTTTTTGGTAGCCATTACTTCTGCCAGGCGTATCAGTGAGTTGCAAGCCCTGTCAGTGGAATCTGATTTCATCTCTTTCCATAGAGATAAAGTGGTCCTAAGAACTAACAGAAAGTTCTTACCTAAAGTGGTTTCAGATTTCCATCTCAACCAGTCTATATCACTCCCTGTTTTCTTCACTGACCATTCCTCTGCTGGAGAGAGGAGGCTACACAGCTTGGATGTTAAAAGAGCCCTTAGCTACTACATAGAGCGTACCAAGGGTCACAGGTTTGAATCCCTCCAGTTGTTCCTTACATATGGAGAAGTTGGTAAGGGCAAACCTGCCACTAAGAGATCTGTTGCCAGGTGGATTGTTTCTTGTATACAATTCTGCTATGAAAAACTGGGTAGAACTCCACCCTCAGGCCTGAGGGCTCATTCCACTAGAGGTACAGCTGCTTCCCTGGCTGCTGCCAGGGATATTCCTCTCTTAGAAATTTGTCAAGCAGCCACCTGGAAAACAGTCCGTACTTTCACCAAGCATTACTCTCTGGATATCCAGGCTAGGAGTGATGCTCGGTTTGGCACAGCAGTACTTCATAGCCTGTTTCCAAAGTAGGTTCTGTCCCTCCTCCATGGAGGTACTGCTTGGTAGTCTGCATATGTCAGAATACATGTTGTTTGAAGAAAAAATTACTCACCTTAGTAATTTTGTTTCTTCTAATGGAGTCTTGCTGTATTCTGACCTCCCCCCACCTCCCCTCTCAGAACCTAGATTTTGGGATGTGGGTGGGCAGGAGCAGTGTTGGCACCCTATGGGTGTCCTTTTTTCACCCTCTTTTAGTTTGGGTGAGTAGTTGTGTTTTGGATGTGTTTTGTTTTTGGGTTCCCTGACTTGAGTCTTCCTTTTAAAACCCAAAACCCTTTTATGTAGATATAGTTGCCAGTTGGCTACTATGAGTTTTACAGTTTCCACACAGAACTTCTAGTGAGTTTTGCTCGTAAAGATCTGACGGTTGCAGTTTAAACAACAGCAGACAGGAGCTTCAACCGAGCTCGTGGTGAACATTCCATGCTGGCCATGGAAAGTTTAACTCTTTGTTCTCCGGGGCAGTTGAAAGGCAGGACCTAACTGCATATGTCAGAATACAGCAAGACTCCATTAGAAGAAACAACATTACTAAGGTGAGTAATTTTTTCTTCCACCTCATTAGGTTTATACTTGGCATCTTAATCTTTCGGAATAAGAGGAATTAGCATTTATTAAGCACTTTTTGTACAAATTGTATCCCAAAGCGCTTTTACAAAGAATAAGAGACTGGTAGGGAGTTACTGTAAACATGTAGTAGCAGCCATTACACATACCAGCACCCACACACAGCCTTAGACAATTGCATGAACCATTTTTTTATGTGAAGAGGAATGTTGGCCAGGACACTGGGGAAAGTCCCTACTCTTTACTGCTAGAATGAATAGAATCTTGTATACAGATTGCAGTTATGGCAGAATACGGATCCCTAGGGAAGGGACAGGCACCAGGTTACCAAGTTACATTAACACTACTATGCTAACATTGAGAAAATGGAAACTGTCCCCAGGACAGATTTATTCCTTGTCGAGGCAGAAGATATATGATACCATTGCACCATCTGTTTTTCAGATAGCTCCTGTTCTCTCCATTTACCCAGCAGGGCAGGAGCATGTCACACTGCGGCAACTATCTAATGACAAGATACCACCCTAGATGTGGGATGGTCTCTGGCTCAGTGTTCATGGTCCTCTCAGAACTCAGAATTCCCAGAAGCACAAAGGCTAGGAGGAATGGAACTGCTCTAGAACAGGCTATCAGGCTTCACTGGAAACCCAGGAGCAATTATTCCTGTTATGTCCATACACCAGTGGCTTTTTAATTTTTATTTTATTTAAAATATCAGCTATAATCCTGAGCCAGAGGCTCTTTTACAGAGGTGCCATGTCATACACAGAATACAGGACGTTGTAAAGGTATACACAGGGTAATAACATTGAGTTACAGCAATACTGTGATACAAAATGACATGACTACAAAACATAGATTGAGGAGCCAAGATACAGTGCATAGAAAAGGCTAAACCACTAACAGAGATGGTATAAAAATACAATTCAAGTACATAAAGATTATATTTACAATCAAATGCCATCAGTGGGCAGGCAAGTGCATCAAGGAGAGAGAAGAATACTAAGGCAGTCAGAAAAAGGCAAGTAGGAGGGTGAGGGGGGGAGAGGGGATAGATGAGAAACATAGAAGTTGACGGCAGATAAGGACCGCAAGGCCCATCCAGTCTGCCCATTTTTTTCTACCTTATGAATGTGCCATAGGCCTGTTTTCTGTCAATGGCCTATCTATTCATACTCATCTTTATTGCTTCCTTATGCCTGTCCCATGCCTGTTTGAAGCCCTGCACTGTATTCATACCCACCACTTCCTGAGGTAGGTAGTTACATACATCCACCACCCCTTCTGTGAAAAAGAACTTCCTCACATTACCCCTTAATCGGCCTCCCTCTAATTGCATGCTGTGTCCTCTTTTCCTGCTATTTTTCTTATATTGAAACATGTTAGAGACTTTCACCTTGTTAATGCCCTTAAGATGTTTGAATGTTTCAATCATATCACCTCTCTCTCCCTCCTTTTCTCTAGGGTATACATATTGAGCTCTGTTAATCTGTCCTCATATGTTTTCTGATGCAGTCCCTGCACCATTTTGGTTGCCCTTCTCTGGACTGCCTCCATTTTGTTAATGTCCTTGTGCAGGTGCAGCCTCCAGTACTGCACGCGGTACCCAGATGGGGCCTAACCAGTATCTAGTAAAGAGGGATTATTACCTCCCTCTTACAACTTGTATTACCCCTACTAATACACCCCAACATCCCTCTAGCCTTACCTACTGCTTTAGTGGTCTGCTTGGAAGATTTCAGGTCATCTGTGATGATGATGCCTAAGTTTCTTTCTTCCCTTGTGACTGCCAGCAACTCCCCTCCCAACCTATAGGTGGCTTCAGGGGTTTCTCTTCCCTATGTGCATGATCTTGCACTTCTTTGCTTTAAACCCCAGTTGCCACTCTTCTAACCATTTTGCCAGTTTATCCAATTCTCTTCTCATTCTGCCTACCCCATCTGGATCATCTACTCTGTTGCAGATCTTGGTGTCATCTGCAACCAGACAAACCTTACCCTCCAGTCCATCTGCAATGTCACTGATGAAGATATTGAAGAGGACGGGCCCCAGAACTGATCCCTGAGGTACCCCACTTGTGACTTGCATCTATTCTTACTGTATACCATTTACCACCACTTTCTGTTTTCTACCTGCCAACCAGTTTGCCACCCAGTTGACCAACTTCTGACCCAGCCCGAGCCTACCCAGCTTATTAATCTATCTTCTGTGTGGAACCGTATCGAAAGCCTTGCTGAAGTCAAGGTTGGCGACATTAACTGCTCCCCCTTGGTCCACCACTCTGGTTACCCAGCCAAAGAAATCTATGAGGTTAGTTTGACAGGACCTTCCTGTTGTAAACCCATGCTGTCTTGGATTCTGTGCTCCTGTGGATTCCAGGTGTTGCACTATCCTTTCCTTAAGGAGTGCCTCCATAAACTTGCCCATTACTGAGGTAAGACTGACTAGTCTGTAGCTCCCTGCCTCCTTCCTGCTACCACTCTTGTGGAGCGGGATCATATGAGCCCTTCTCTGGTCTTCTGGGACTTCTCCTGTGCTCAGAGACTCACTAAACAGTTCTGCTAATGGCTCTACTAGTTCCACCCTTAGCTCCTTTAGTACCCTGGGATGTATGCCATCAGGTTCCATTGCCTTGTCCACCCTGAGCTTAGCGAGCTCTTGCAGGACCCTTTCTTTTGTGAAGGGACTAGTGCACACCTCCCTCCCCCCTGTGTCCATGGTGCTGAGCTCTGGGCCCTGCCCTACCTTTTCTTCAGGAAATACTGAGCAGAAGTATCTGTTTAGGATATATGCTTTTCCTTGGTCCTTGGTCCTCCTCCTCACACTCCCCCTTATCTCCTTTGATCTTAGCAATACCCCCTCTGGACTTTCTCCTTTCACTAATGTATGTATAGAAGTAAGAGAATAGTGAGTGAAGACAGTGTGGAGCGGGGGAGAGTTATTGGCAGTTGCAACGGTTCAGCGAGAGGAGGTGCTGGCTAAGTTTAGTTTTAAAAGGGCCAAGTTTGTCAGTGCCCAGGATATCATATACACTACTGTAGGGCTAAAACAATTTATGACACCATTGTACCCCAATTTAAGAGCATCACATTCAGTATATAAGTTTGGTTTATAAACTTTTTTTCACAAGAGCTGGGATTTTTAGGCCCACACTGTGGCAGTATTGTCTGCATTATTAAAGTTCTACATTTGGCAAGTACCCTACGCTTTTTCCCTTCAACAAAAGCTAGTAGCCTGTAATGACATAATGGTATATGTGGTACAGTATCTGCAATATCAGGGGTATAAATTAAGGATAGTGAAAGATTTCTAGCAACCAAATTGCATTCTGTATGGAGAAAGTTTCCAGTTTTGTGGTTTCAGGGATAACACAAAGCGGGACGATTTTTTTTTCTTTTCTGAATTAATGCATTTTGATTTTTTTTTCTTTTGCTTTATAGTCTTTTTTGGTTTCACTTTATTATAATTGAGGGAGGTTTTTCCTTTGCATGATATGCTTTTGCATTTTGTTTTTCCCTTTCCTTGTGTTTTTTTACATGAACCTTTAAAATTCTATTTATATTGGATGTATTGTTAGCATTTTTTTGTTTGTTTTTAATAAAAAAATTCCCTACTCTTGCATAAAGTGCCTTAGATTCTCTTGCTTCCACCTGAACAGAACCAGAGATGGGTAGAAGGAACCTCAGCATTTCTCATCTGAAGGATGGCACTCCCTAACAGTATAGCATCCCTCTAGTACTGCAGTTGGGGGGGGGGGGCAGTGCTTATTGTGTTAGCCTATCCTTGTGTGGGACAAGAACCCATGACCTTCTAGCTCAGAGGCGGTTATGCTACCAGCTGAGCTATGCTAATACCTAAAAAAATAAATATTGTCATCCATGCCTCCCCATGTCATATAGCCCTGTTCCTTTTCCAGGTTCCTCCCTCTCATGCTTTTGGTAATTCCCATGTGTTTATCTCATGCCCTCTTAAATTCACCTAATGTTTTGTCTCCCACCACCTCTTCCAGCAGTATGTTCCAGGAGGTCACCACCCTTTCCACGAAGTAGTACCCTCTCCTGTTCCCTCTGAACCTTCCTTCTTCCAACATCAAATTGTACCCTCTAGTTTTCAGACTTGTTTTCCTACTAAAGATGCTCCCTTGCCTCACCTTGTTAATTCCCTTCAAATATTTGAATGTCTCAATCATGCCCACTCCCCTCCTTATTTCCAGGAGATACAGATCTAGCTCTTCCAGCCTCTCCTCATAGAGCCTCCAATGCATGCCTTGCACCATTTTGGGGCATGTTGAGCTCTAAATTTACCACACACACACACAAAAATCAATGGACAGATAAAATAAAGAATATAAACCATAGACTACACTTGTACATAGTGACAGTCAGCTTAGTACTCATTGTGGTGTATTCAAAAAATGATCTCCCTTCGTCAGCCTTTTAAAAGTGCAGTTTCACAATCTTGCAATTTTCTTTATGTACATACTGAATACAGCTCCATTCCACACCACATTTAGTGCTCCCTGTGACTTTGCAACCCCATCAAGTTGTGTTCACTGGGAGTCGCATCTACTTCCTGTGCAGTCACAAACAGTATTGTGGGTATGCAGTAAAGGGGGGGCTCCACCATACAAATGTCCCGCAGGGCCATTTACAAAGTCATGGCGGCCTCACAAGCATTCTCCAAGCTTGCTGTGACCCCTAAGTATTAATGCTTGATAAAACCAGGTGGTTAGCAGATGTTGCCATGCTCTGACTGGGTAGTGCAGCTCCTGGAATAGCCTGAACTACAGGGGAAATATAAATAACTGTAATGAGGACTTGCTGTGGCTATAGAGATAAGTTCCATTGGATGCCAAGGATTCCAGAAACAATGGGGAGAAGGAGGGGAGGGTCTAGTGAACCACCAGATAAACTGGAAATTGGGCCACAGAGGGGGGTCCACTTGCTCAGATCGGTCCCAAAATATATGGGGGGGGGGGTAGGAAAGAGACCCACATCCAGACAGGATGCTTATAACAACACTGCTCAGATTGGCTTGCAGTATGGCATTTTGCCATGTACTTGGCACATTGCCATTCTGCAGTCTGGTCACTGTGGCAATTCAACATTTTAGCTGGATCAAGAGTTTACATTCTGTTCTCTCCCCCCTCCCGCTGCAAGGACTACTTTTGTGTACAGCATAGATGGGTGTCGATGCAACTGGGCATCCAGTTTCCACCTGTTTTGCGCTGTCAACCGTAGCAAGTAAGAATGAGGTGCTTGATATTAAACAACTCTTCTTAGGTAGAATGTGAAAGCTGAAGTAAACTACCTCCTTATGGAGTTTGCATAAATTCATGGATTTTAGACTAGATTTTAGGAAGGAAGTTAGGGAGGCATAATAGCCTAGGGGCTTAAAACACAAAACTGGGAACATGGAGATTCAGCAGACCTGGGTTTGAAACCCACATTTGCTACTTGCACACTGTGTGACCCTGAGAAAGTCACTTAATCTCTGTGTGCTCCTGGGATGCACATGGGAATGAACTTTGACTCTTTATGCCTTTTCCAGAAAAATATTCTAAAACAATAAATAAATTCACTGGAGATTTTCTTTTGCCATGTAGAAAAATAGTCCCCTGGGCATTTATTCTTTGGAAAAGTAGAGCTATCAGTTGATGGATTGTGTGGAGATCTTTTCTTCCATATTGTTATTCACATACTGTAACAATTAATTTTCCTAAGTTTGTCACAGATGCCTTTTTAAACGTGTGTGCCCAATTATATTAGTTCAGGCCTGAAGATATGCAAATTTATGTACTACTTTTGCTGAATTGCAGTACATTAAACCACTCACCCAGACTACACATTACTTTCCTTAGTAAAACCCCACAGTAAGTTAGATCACACAAAAGGGTTAAATGAAATTAATGCTGAAAATAGATAATTAATGAACTTGACATTTTGACAATGCAGTCTTCTTCAGAAATTATCAAAGGGTTAAATAAAATGCATGCTGAAAATAGAATTTTAAGCTACAATTGGAATTTTGACCATTAGGTCTTATTCAGGAATTCTCTATAAAGAAAAAAAAAAGTATACTGCTGTTATTACTTATATGATTTTGCCTCTTAGTTGAGTCATCATGATTAAATAAATTGTAAACAAAACTTCAGGAAATATATAATGTTATATACTGCTGGACAGAAACCCTAAGTACCTGTTTAATTTATTTATTTTTATTAAAACTTTTGGTAACAGGGAAAGGCACACTGAGCCGAGGCTTGTTTCCAGGTGTGACCCCAGAGACAGGGATAACAAAATACATACAGAGGGAGAACATACAGTCAAATATAAGTACCATGATCAGTTTAGACAGTACAGTTCCAAGATAAATACAGTGAAATTAATTAGACTGAACAGTGAGCATGCAGTATGTGATACATAAATGTGCAGAGTTTAGACATCCATGTGGTACAATTAGAAAGTCTGATTCGGTTACATAGATAAGATCAACTATTCAGTTCAAATAGAATAACGTATGGGGTGTTGTGTATAATGAGAAGTTTACACACACACGTGGGGTTAGATGCTACATAAACCCCGAGAGCGAAGCTTGAGGGGTTTGTGCAAAGCATCTAACCCCGAGGGTGTATGTAAACTTCGAGTTTACACACAACACCCCATATTTTATTTCATATAATTGTTGGGTCTTCTCTTTTTTGGCCACAGTAATTATATAAAATAGGAGCCGTTCCCATAGCTGCGCTCCACTTCAATTTTCAGTCAGTGAATCGGTCGATAAATTTTCTTTTGGCTGCTTTTATATTTTGTTACAATACTATTACTAGCCCACATTTGCACAAAATATCGCTTTTTTGTTTTAAAAGTGACTTACCACCATGTTTCACTGGTGGCTGGGATGCGGGCAAAAAGGAAGCGATGAACCAGGAAGGGAGCCACAGCAGCGGGCGCATGCGCAGAGCGAGGGGATCGTGCGCGTGTTTGCCGTTATAAACGCTCCTTTATAACAGCAAATTACGGCACAGTCCTCTTATGGTAAAAAGGGCAGACCCATTAATTATAGTTTGATTACAGCTTGGAGGAGAGGTTGGGGAGGCCAGGGGTTAGGAGTGGCAGGAGCATATGGGATATGGAAGAAGATGAAGGTGCTGTTTGATAGAGGAGTGTGATGGAAGCGTTCCTTAGTTGAGGAGTTAATTGGTTCCATATAGAAGGGATTCTGTAGGGGAATGCAGATTCGCCAGCTAATGAGGATGGTCGAAGGATAGAGAAGGAGTGGGAGTCCCTGCTGCAAAAGGTGTAAGGGGATAAGCTAGCATGTCTGAGAGGTAGGATGGTAGTAGGCCGAACCAGAATTTGGATATTAGAGATATCAAGTGTATGTGTCAGTGGTGGGATAGGGGAAGGATGCCAAAGGAGGAGTCCAGGGAAGAGTGGTACGTTCTGAGGGGGGAATTGGTAGTGAAGCAGTAGAAGGTGCTTAAGAGGATGTTGAGTCTGGATAGAGTAGAGGTATTGGCAGTGCTGTATACTACATCTGCAAAATCTAAGATAGGTGTGATCATTTTAGTAAAAATTTCACATCTGACCAGGAGTGGGAGAGAATCTCTACTGCAGTATAACAGTCCTAACTTGGGGCGAAGCTTTGAGGAGTTTGAAAAGATGGCATCTAAGTGGGTAGAGAAGTTTAGATGGGGATCTAGCCACATGCCTAGGTATTTGTAGGATGAGACATTTTCAATTGAGGTGCCATTTAAAGAGGTGATGGCTGGGGGTGGGGGTATTCTGATGAGTTTTTGGGCTTACCCGAAGACCATTGAAAGTGTTGATTTTGAGTTGGATAGTATGGAAACAGCACTGCATACTATGGAAGTCTCACTGTAGGAGAGTGTGGACATCAGTATGGATGGGGCCAGGGGAGAAGAGGATGGTGTCATGCACAGACATGTGAATACAGGAGCTAGGGCAGGCAGAGGGGAGGTCATTGATGAATATTGAGAACAAGATTGTATGTGTTACGTATGTGTTAATTATGGGCCTCCAGACTTTAGGCAAAAAATGTAAACAGCCTGACTAATTGGATGCTTAAGCTTAAGTTAGAGGAGCATGCATCCTCTGAAATGATAGCAGTATAATAACGTAATTGAAGAAGACTTTCTAATTCTAAATCAAATGTGCTTCCATAACACCCAAACACTTGAAATAGGATTCACTTTTCAAAGCAATCAGTTTTGTTCTTCAGCCATCATGAGGTCCAGCATCTTTTGTAGAGTCGGTCCTTTAACATCTATGAAACATGAATACAAATTAATCTTTTTTTTTGTAGTCTGATATTACAGATAGCTAGAATTTATTTGCAGCTCTAAGAATTAAATTTCCATATTTCACTTTCTTGGAGAACAAGGTAACTGAGTATTGGATGGTGAGAAGGGAAATACTGTCAGTCACTAAGCAGGAAAGGGACCTTGAAGTTATATCTGATGCCCTCAAAGTGGCAGGGCAGTGTGACAGAGCAGTGGGTAGGACCAGTGGGATGCTGGGATGCATAGGGAAAGGATATCTCAAGCAAGACTAGGGAGGTGACGTTGCTACTATATTGCTCACTTGTGAGTTCCCACCTGGAGTATTAAGTCCAGTTCTGGAGGCCGCACTTCAGAAAGGACATAGACAGGTTGGAGGCAATCCAGAGGAGGGCAGCTAAAATGTGCAGGAGTTGCACCAAAATTCCTATAAGGAGAGACTGAGGAATCTCATCACATACACCCTGGAAAACCGGTGAGCAAGAGGGGACATGATAGAGACCTACAAGTACCTCATGGGGGTGAACAGAGTGCAGGAGGGGAGACCCTTTCAAATGAGAAGGAGCACCGGGATGAGCTTTCAGTGATGGCATACTAGGGAATGGTGGTATGTGATGGTAGCTCCATTCTGATACCAGCTTTAAACACATTTGAAGGACAGAATAGCTACAGAGAATCACTCGGTACTTACCTATGGAGGGGCAGATCGAGATGGGGGTTTTAAAAAAGAAATAAAGCAGTGGAACAACAAGCTTCCCCAACCTCACCAGAACATAGTCTGTGATGGTAGGGAGCAGCGTGGCCCCCTCCCCATGCTCACAACTGCCCCAGTCACCACTGCATATCTCCAATGAGAGTCTTCACACTGAGCTGCTGGCCTTCTGCATTGAGGTGCATGACTCCTTTGCAGGAGTCTGACAAGAGATAGACACAATAATGGACCAACAGGTGTTGCAGGCAGCGGCCACATCGCTTTTGGATCACTCAGACCACATGGTGGATCTTCTGCTTGATCTGCATTACTGCCGGGGCAGATGAAACTTAAAATGCAGAACATGTAGGGACAAGCTAGAAGAAAAAAAACTTAGGATTTATGGTGTCCTGGAGGGGCAGAAGGCCCATAGATCATGGACTTTGTGGCAACCTTACTAAAAACTAATCTGCAACTTCCTCCTGAGTTGGATTTTGACCTGGAAAGAGCACGTAGGGCATTGGGCCTCAAACCAACTGTGGGGGAAGCATTCCCAAGCAATAATATTACAATTCCTTTGATATCTCACAACGGAACTGGTTTTAGTATAAGCATGGAGGCAAAAGAATGTTATGTTCCAGATTACACACCTGCAGTTTAGCAAAAACAGAGGACATATACCTCCTACCTACAAGCCCTTAAGTAGGTAAATGTTAAATTTTAAACCCCCTTCCCAGTCAAACTGAAGCGGACCTGGATTGCAGTGACATAGCAGTGCAACTACCACCTCGTCCCCCCAATCGGTCATGGACAGCCAGAAGAAATAATGGAGCCTCTGATCAACCTGTGTTGCCTTTTACCATCAAAGACATGAGAAAGAGTAATTCTGCTGAAAGAGACAAACATCCTTGGCAGCCCTGGCTCAAATAAAAGCACTTCTACGCAATTTGAATATTGTCCTCACTAATCCACAAGCCATATGATCAGACTGCCTAAGGTGATGTTTTAAATGTTGAGTCTTCTCTATGGCAACATTACCTGGACTGTCAATGGAAGAGAGATGGGGAGTCCTGGGGACCTTGTTCAGCCCATGGACCCAAACATAGCTGAGAGATTGTAGATCCTCAAACTAGTCTGTCCACAATATGCAGAAGCCAAGATGACAAGGGGGGAAGGAAATACAGTAATGGCCTCCTGAGGATGCCACCCCCGCCCTCCTACAGACATCGTGGCCACTAATCATACTCACAAACAAACACGGGTGGGGCCTTAATCAAGGGGGCCTGCCATGGGGCTGGCCTTGGTGGGCACCTTACACTGACCCTCTCAGTACTGCACTCCAGTCACACTCTAATGGGTGTAAACATAGTGGCCAGCAGTGGGATGCTGGACATAGACTGGTTCAAGGTCAGCTACATCATAGTTTTAGCAGTTACTAAGACTCTCAGTGATAATAATTACCACCTATGGGGATCGGAGGCTTGAGTGAAAGACACCAGTCACTACTCACCCACCTACCCCTGCCTATCCCGGAGAAGGATTGCACCTCTCTCCTTAGCATAATCCGATAGTTCCCCGATCACCTTACCAAAGAGATCCACGAGCCATACTTTAATGTGTTAGAACAGGACACTGTACAGTGGGATACAACTTTATGTGACTTTATTCAGCCCCCACCTCCACATTCGAGATGACTACCTTGGTGTTGTCAACTTATGTGACTTCTACGAACATTCTCTGCATGCGACCGTTTACGCACAGTACTGCATGTTGGATGCAAGGGAGCCCGGATGTTGCTACCCGACTACCTCCCAAGCAGAGCCACTCCATTCAGCTCTGCCAAGGGGCCCAGAGATTTAGGGCCCTCCATCTAGGAAGCACATGTTTGTATGTTTGTTTTCTGATCTGTTTAGGCTGTTTATTCTGTTTTTACTGTTATTTACCCCAGAGGGTTGAGGGTTGGCACCTTTGGCTACTGTTTGCTGTTTGTTCCCTGACTCAGTGTTTCAGCCATCACTTAATGATATTCTCATCTGTCAGAATGATTAAAATGTGTTCTGGGGAGGGGGGACATTGGAGGGGTGGGGAAGGTCGAGGTGACAGTGCATCATCCAAATGCAATCTGATTTATGGCTCTGCTTTGACAAAGGTATCAATAACTAACTTTGGTATTTTCATAATCCTGTTAAAAGGACAAGAGTACTGCAGCTGCTATGATGAGAGAAGGTAAAATATTTTTTTTTTAAGGAGACCCGCCTTCCTTTGCTGGAGCATCTCAGATTTGGCAATTCTGGATTTACTATATTTAGTTCTTCGTCTCACTGCTCCAGCTGCCAGAGGGAGGGGGTTATCAATCTTAGCATGTAGTGTCCTACCCATCCTTGTTGTTCAGGTAATTTAGAACAATGGGGGCTGTTATGTTATAGTGAATGCAACACTGTATTGTAACCTCTTGACTCTGGCTAATTTTTATCGCTCTCCTGGAGCCACCAAGGGGTTAGCCATGACTTTTCTTAATGTCCTTCTGGCAACTTAAAAAGTCACCTCATTTTTGGAGGGGACCTTAATACCACTCTGAACCCAAAGGTCGATACTTTTAACCCATGACCCTATAGACAAATGCAGCTGCAAAAGTACCTTAAGGCCACACGGCAGCAACTAGGCCCAGTGGATATATGGCATCACATTCACTCACATCAGTCATCATTTACCCAACATTCCACTAGGTACCATTCATCAGCCAGGTAGGACTATGTTTTTATGCTGGCAAAACAGTAGATGCTATCAACATAGTCCACCATGGCACTGTCCCACTGTCCATCTATCAGAACATGCCCCTGTCCTGGCCAGGATGTGGCTTAGGAAGTCAGAATAAATACCCACTGGAGGTTGAATCTGGCCTTTCTGCGCAATACTTCCTTTCACACACAAGTAGAGGAGTGGATATCACAGATCCTCCAGGGGAACGCTACTCCAGGAGTGGATGGGGCAATACTTTGGGACACCTTAAAAGGCTGCCCTACGTAAACTTAATTTAGCTAAAACTATAGTTTACCCTGTCTACACTTTCGACCCTAAGCCCTTGTGCATACGATTGGGGTACAATGTGAAATTCAGAGTTTGAAATGTCTGGGCATCCAACTTTCTAAAAATATCTCTAAACTCCAAGTTTTGAATTTGGAGCCAGTTATCCAACAAACTGAAAAAGATTTAACATGGTGGACTCATCTGCCGCTATCACTCTGGGGATGGGCAAGTCTTATAAAAATGTATGTCCTTCCCAAACTCCTTTACCCTTTGGTATGTTGAACAGTTACCTCCCAAAGGAATGGTTCTAGGGACATGGATATGTTGTTCATCCACACTCATTGGCAGTATCCTTGCCGCTTTAAATCTTGCCGGAAGGTCTTCAAGCTTGCTCCTCCCACCCACCCGGGTGGTATAACTCTCGGCTCCGCCCCATGACGCCAATCTTCCTTACAGCTTGGAGCTCAGGTTCCCTCATAACGCTCTGCGTTTGTCTAGTTCCTATTTCTCCGTTTGCGATTTAAAAATAATATTTTGCAAAAGACTTCAGTCTTGATCCTCATGGCTGCGATGGATAAATCGACTCCCGGATTTCGGAGATGCCCATGCGGGGTCAGAAGATGTCGGACGGATCACACTCACGTGTGTCTACACTTAGGCCTTGAGCACGACCATGAGCTGCGACCTGTGCTCATCTTTCTGGCCCTCGTCCTCGAAGACCCGTGCTGCCCGATTGCAACTGGGCCGTCGAGAAGCGTTTCCCTCGGTGAAGTCCAAGGAGGCCCGGTTGGCCGGTGTCATGACCGGGCTCGGCGGATCAACTCGGCGGATGGTGCCTCGAAGAGGGCGGCGGCGACGGCGTATCTTCCTCGGCCGCGGCATTTATCCGCTCTCTCTGGGTTCTTCCTACGGCTTCCTTTAAGGAGCTTTGTCTGTCCCTCTCCACTAAGGAGAAGGGCCTCGTCTGCTGGACCTTTTCTCGGTCAAAAGAAGGACAAGGGTAAGTCCCTCCGTCCGGCGCTCTTGGGAGCGAAGGTCCCTCTCCCGGGCCGTCGACCAGTCGACGCCGTCGACCGCTCGGCTTGACCACTGGCCTCCACGGTGTCCCGTCAGGTCAGTTGACCGAGACTCCCACTGATGAAGTCGAGATTTTCTCGACCCATTAGACGAGCTGTCGCCTTTAGCAGCGAGATTCCCCTCAGTTCCCGGGGAGGAGTTGAGATCCGTGGGCTCGCCTGTGCCTCGGTTCGGAGCCTCGGATGGACCTTCCGAGCCGAAGGGAGTGTCGGTTCGGCCGACACCTCCCTGCACCGACCCGGAAATTCGGGACTCTCGGTCTCGGTCTCGGACCTCTTCGGCGGTCAGCCGTTCCCACCGTCTCAGGCGGTCTGGTCTCGGCATTTTAGTGATGGCGGCGTCGCGCTCATCCCTCGTCCTCCTCCTCGGATGAGGAAGCCAGCGTAAATCGTCGGCTGATGCGAGGACCTTATGTTTAACAGCTCCTCCTGGCGAGAATAAGCCGACTCCGGCGCCTTCCGCCATTAAGTAACTGTCACGGGCGGCGAGCCTCCTCGACTTGCCGAGCCTGCCATCCAGGCGGTTGTTCGGCCAAAACCAGCTGCTCCACCGATTGCGGTGGAACCTCCGCCTCCACAGCCACCAATTGGGGCTCCGACCAAGGATTCTCGGTCGGCTAAGGGTTTACCCCATCGGCTGTCAGTTACCCTCACTCCCGACCGACCTCGGCTGGTGAAGGGTGGTTCAGGCCAGAGGCAGCTCTTGAGGACTCTTCCGAGTCCGAAGATGATTCCTCCTTCTTCTCCAAGCGACTGGACTTGGAGTCTTCAGAGAGTCAGCCAATGGGCGATAGCCGTCGTCCTTCCTAGGACTGCTTGGCTCATCTCGGAGTCTACGGGATGGAGCTCGAACCCGTTCCAAACGGCCAGGTATCCCCTCACGGAGATTCTGGACCGAGGGGATTCTCGCCGGAGGCCTTTCCGGTGGCGAGGCCAAGTGGGTCCAGCACTGGAACTTTGGCGCCCTGCTTCCTGCCCTCGCCTCGACCAGGATGGCCAGGAAGTATGCGGTCCCCGGTTCCTTGTCCGGTTTTTCGGAACACCCCTCTGCTGAGGGGTTGGTTACCGACAGCGTTTTCCGGCGCGCCGGCAACGCCAGGGATGTGGACAAACCTCCTGACAAGGAGTCCAAGAAATTGGACTATGTCGGGCGAAAAGTCTACGCTGCGTCCTCTCTCGGCCTTCGTCAGGCCAGTTCGGCCGTCCTCATGGCACATTTTTCTCATGCCCTGTTGGGCTCCCTGGATGAGGTCATCCCTCATCTTCCCGCCGATCTGCAGACTACGGTTAAGCAGGTGCGGGACCAGGGCAGGGCAGTGGCCAAACAACAGCTCCAGACTGCTTTGGATGTAGGGGACTCATGTGCCAGATCGGTGGCGGCCGCGGTGGCTGTCGTCGGCGGGCTTGGCTGAGGATATCCACCTTTACTCGGATACCCAGCACAAGTTGGCGGATGTTCCCTTTTGGGGACTGACCTCTTGACCCTGGGGTGGAAGGTCACCTGCAGAGGATCGAGAAGTCAATGCCACCTTGGACTCGGTCTCTTCCGCTCAGAAGGACAAAGGCCGCAAACCACAGCCTAAGCCCTTTAGTCCTTCTGTGCCCCCGGCAGCGTCGGCCCAGCAACGTCAGGGCCAGCAGGCTCGACCTTGGCATCCCAAACCCAAGCCGCGGCTTCCTCTAACAGGAGGCAGGAGGAAAGGGCCCAGGAGGTCCCTCGGCGGTCCCTCCTCCAAGCCTGCCCAGTGAGCGGGCTGAGGGGGTCGCCCCATCCCGTCTGCCACCCCTGGTCCCCCGTGGGGCGGCTCCGGCACTTCCGTTCCGCCTGGTCCGCTGTTACCACGGACAGGTGGGTCTTGAGAGGTGGTGGAAGAGGCCTGCCTCTGGAATTCGAGCAGGCACCACCCTTCAGGCATGCGCCCCTCGGGGGCAGGGATCCCCAGCCTCACTGGCGGCTCGTCGAGCCGACCCGCTCTCCTCCTCCAGAAGGAGGTGGTAAGAGAGGTGGTGGACCCTCTTTCAGACCCAGGGTTTGTGTCCAGGTACTTCCTGGTTCCGAAGCAGACGGGGGCTGGCGCCCATTCTCGATTCCTACGACCTAAACAAGTTCTAAGGTCTCGAACCTTCAGGATGGTCACTCTGGCTCAGATAATACCATCCTTGGAGCAGGCGTGTGGTTCTGCTCTCTGGACTTGCAGGATAGCGTTTTCACGTCCCTATCCGTCCGTCTCACCAGAGATTCCTTCGCTTCGGCGGAAGGATCTCTTGATTCAAGCCATGCCCTTCAGCTTGTCTCCAGCTCCCAGGGTCTTCACCAAATGCATGGCAGTGGTGACAGCATTCTCTTGGCGCCCGAGGGTCGGGTGTACCCTTACCTGGACGACTGGCTGATAGCAGCTCCCTCAGGAAGGAGGCGGAGTGGTCCAGAGATCTGGCCTCCAGGTCTGCTCTCAACTGGGCCTCCTTATCAACGGGCCAAGTCGAACTCGAGCGAAGCAGGTGATTTTATTCATCGAGCGCAGCTCGACTCTCTTGAGCCAGAGCGCGGCTCCCGGCGGACAGGGCGGTTCTTTCCTCCTTTGCCCGATCATTTCTGGTTGGGCAATTGCGCCCTGCCCGGGACTTCCTGCGCCTCCTGGGTCTCATGGCGGCCTGTACCAGCGTGGTCCGTTGGGCCCGCTGGAACATCGTCCCTTCAGTGGGGACTGGCCAGCCAGTGGTCTGGCAGCTACGATCCTTGGACCAGCTTGTAGTCGGTGACACAGGGGATGTGGAACGCTCTCCAGTGGTGGACCGTTCCAGATCATTTGCAGGAGGGCATCCCGTTCGTCGCCCGAGCCGACGGTCTCTCTGTCGACCGATGCCTCTCTGATGGGTTGGGGTGCCCATCTGGGGGAACACCGGGCTCATGGCCTCTGGTCCCCGCGGGAGTCCCGATGCCACATCAACCTGCTGGAGCTCCGAGCGGTCCGCCTAGCTCTCACCGCCTTTGCTCCGTTCCTCCGGGGTCAAGTGGTCCGAGTCCAGACGGACAATACCACGACCATGTACTATCTAAACCGCCAGGGCGGGACGCGCTCCATGCTTCTATGCAAGGAAGCTCTCCGCATTTGGTCACTCGTCGCGAGCCTGGAGGCGGATCTCCTAGCCATTCACGTGGCAGGAGCCTCCAACACCCTGGCCGATGCCCTGGGCGGATAGGGCTGCATCCCGAGTGGTCTCTCCTGCGGAGGTAGTACAGCATCTGTTCTCCCTTTGGGGCACACCTCAGGTGGACCTGTTTGCCTCCATGGAGGCAGCAGCTGAGTCTGTTTCATGCCCGCCCCTCAGCAGGGCTCGCTGCAGGGGATGCCTTCTCGGGGCAATGGACCCGGGCCTCTTTTCGCCTTTCCCCATTTCCCTTGATCCACAAGGTGCTTCTCAAGGCGAGGAGGGACAAGGCGCAGGTGATTCTGATAGCCCCAGACTGGCCTCGCCAGTTCTGGTACCAGATCTCCTCAGTCTCAGCTCCAGGACTCCGGCAGCTTCCAGCTCGCCCGGACCTGCTCTCAGTCAATCAGGGGAAGGTGTTCCATCCGGACCTTCAATCCCTGCACCTGACGGCCTGGTTCCTGGTGCTAGGTTCCAGGCTTTGGGTCTTTCCGACGGAGTCCTCAATGTAGTTGGGCGTCCCGTGAAGTCGACCAGAAAATGCTATGCCTTCAAATGGAAAGGTTTTCCATTTGGTGTCAGGAACAAGGGCTTGGACCCTTCCTCCTGTTCCTTAGCAAGCATCTTGGACTATTTATGGTCCCTTTCTAGTCAAGGGCTTAGGTCGGCGACCTAAGGGTGCACCTGGCAGCCATCTCTGCTTACAGGCGCGGGCGGGAAGCAGTCGATGGCGCAGAGAAAGGTGGTCTGGCGCTTTTTAAAGGCCTTGATCACATTTCCTCCAGTCTGCGGGAACCCCCACCTCCGTGGGATCTACTGCGGTACTGGCTAAGCTCATGGGCAAGCCATTCGAACCTATGCACAGGTGTGCTCTCTCTCACCTGTCGTGGAAGACCGCCTTCTTGGTGGCTATCACGTCAGCCAGAAGGATGGGAGAGCTCCAGGCTTTCCATCGAGTCTCCTTACCTGGTCTTCCACAGGGACAAGGTTGTCCTGCGCCCCCAACCGAAATTCCTTCCGAAGGTGGTGTCGGAGTTTCACCTTAACCAGGTGTTGACTCTGCCGGTGTTCTACCCCAATCACACCTCGGAGGCCGAATATAGGCTCCATTCTCTGGACCCTAGAAGGGCGCTCGCTTATTATAAGGAGCGCACGGCTGAAATTCGGGGAGAGGTTCGCCAGCTGTTTGTCACCACAAACCCCGCATCTGGCAGACCTGCAGCCAAGCGGACGATAAGCAGGTGGGTAACCTCCTGCATAGATCTCTGCTATAAGTTGGCGGGCATGGAGCCTCCCAGAGGGATAAGAGCTCATTCTACCCGCCATACTGCTGCAGCGGTGGCTGCTTCCAGGGGCGTCCCTATCCAGGGAAATCTGCAGGGCTGCTACCTGGAAGTCAGCAAACACCTTCATTACCCACTACCACATCGACCTTGAGTCACGCGGGATGCTGGTTTTGGGGCCTCGGTTCTCCAGTCTCTCTTCCCAAGTAAGTATATGGGGTGTCGTCTTGCCTCCCTCCTCCCGGAGAACTGCTAGGAGTCTGCCAATGAGTGTGGATGAACAACATATCCATGTCCCTAGAATACAGGTTACTCACCTGTAACAGGAGTTCTAGGAATGGTATATGTTGTTCATCCTACACTCCGACTCTCCGGCTTGACGCACAACCTGAGCTTCCATGGGCAGATCTGGCGTCATGAGGGGCGGGCGAGTTATACCACCCGGGTGGGTGGGAGGAGCAAGCTTGAAGACCTTCCGGCAAGATTTAAAGCGGCAAGGATACTGCCAATGAGTGTGGATGAACAACATATACCATTCCTAGAACTCCTGTTACAGGTGAGTAACCTGTATTTTCCGTACAGTGTATAAGAAATTATGCAGACCATACAACTCTGGTGGCCTACAATTACCAGATTTTTTTAAATATTGCTTAGTATTGCATGGGTAAAAATATTTTAAATAGGGCATTGAGGTCACAACACTTTCCTTTCCACCTAGTTGGCTATAGATCAAACATGCACTGGTGAGCCGGCCCGGTGGTGCTGAGGGCTGAGGCGCTGGATGCCTTACCTCGTGCCACGCTGGCGACCCGTGTTCGGGAACAAGCACGGACTGCCGGGGGTCGGCCAGGGAAGAGAAGGATCGAGCGCCCGACGGCTGCTCTCCTTCTCTGGGGGGGGGTCAGCCTGCAAGCTCCCGCCGCTATACCGCCTCCTGGGGGAGCTTGGGAGGTAGGTGCGGTAGGGGGAGGCAGCAGTGTGGGTTCCTGGGACAGACGTTGGCAGAGGGGTGGAGCAGGAGGCGCGTCTCACCATGTCTCCTTGCTCATTGGCCCTCATTGCACGCCGGTGCTGGGGGAAGGTAAAAACCGAGAGGAAAACACCCTCTCCTCACCTAGGTGATGACTCCTCACTGCGAGCCATCAGATCTTCGGGGCAGACTCCACTGCACAAGCGTCCATGAATCAACGATTGGGGGGAGTAGGTGGCTCCCTCCACCCCACCGGGGGGTAATCCGGTATCATGGGATGCATGGACCAAGGTGCTCTAGGGGCAGACTCCAGTGGGATGATGGACTGCGCAATAGAGGAAGTCCGAATGAGTGGTGAGAGAGGGCAGAAGGAGGGATAAAAATACTAAGTTAAAAAAAAGAATGCACTGGCTAAGCAGCACAACATTTCTCTGCATTCCTTGCTTTACACCCCCTATTCAAAACTCCCTGAAGCATTGTGCTTTTCCCCTATAGGATGGAGTGTATGGGCACATTCCCAACTATGTCAGTTCCTCGAAGTATTAAATATGATAGATTTGAGACAGCCATTATTTTGCAACCTAAATCTGAAGATAGACAATAAACCCATTCCTTTATCTTTTTGGCCTGCCATGTCTACCTCTAGTGTAGGGGACTGGGTACTAGATAATAAACTCATCTGTTTTCAAATACTGAGAACAACTTTTCAGGTTCCTCCTAATACCTTCTTTAAATACATGCAGCTTAGCCGATGCATTAAACAGCTTCTGGGGCCATCCCCATGGCTACAAGACCCCAAATCTTCTATGGAAGAATATACTAACATACTAATTGCCAGCAGATTAGGCCTTACGGTCTATCGAGTCTGCTCAAACCTCAGATCCCTAGTTGGGTACCGAGGCCCCCCCCCCCTTGTGTTCCAGAAACCCCTATCATCCATCCCCACCCCTCTGGGCCAGGCCATCATCTGATACATCCGCTTTCTGTGTCTGTCCCCCCCATCTTGAAGCCCTCCACTGTGGATCTCTGAACCAGCTCACCAGGCAGCACATTCCAAAGATCCACCACCCTGTCAGTGAAAAACCTCCTCCTCTTTTCCCCCCTCACCCTTCCACCTTCCAACTTCAAACCATGCCCTCTGGTGATACCTCCCTGCTTTAGTCTAAAGATCCCCTCCGTGTTTACCCTATTTATTCCCTTGAGGCACCTGAAGACCTCAATCATGCCCCCCCATCTCTCCTTCAATGAAAACAGGAAGAGCTCCTCAAGTCTGTCCTCATACTTCAAATCCCCTAGTCCTCGTATCATCTTAGTTGCCCTCCTCTGTACCCTCTCCAGGAACAGTATGTCCCTCTTCAAGTGTGGTCTCCAGTACTGTACACAGTACTCAAGGTGTGGTCTAACCAATCCATTGTACAGCGCAGAATCACTTCCCTGCTCCTAGAGGTGATCCCCCTTACGATGCATCCCAACATCCTGTTTGCTTTGCTAGCTGCTCTACTGCACTGCTCGGAGTTATTCATACATGCATCCACCTTGACCCCTAGGTCTTTTTCCCCCTGTTGAGGCCTCCAGCGCCTCCCCTTCCACGATGTACCGGTGTTTAGGGTTTCCCCGCCCAAGATGTAACACCTTGCACTTGGTGATATTGAAATTTAATTTCCATGTGTGAGCCCACCTTTCCATGGTGTCCAGGTCCCATTGCAGGGCCAACCTCCCCTCTTCCCCCTCAGCTACTGCTGCCATCTTGAAGTCGTCAGCAAAGAGACTCATTTCACACCCTATACCCTCCCTGATGTCCGAAATATATGCATTAAACAGGATTGGACCCAGGACCGAGCCTTGTGGTACCCCACTGCCGACCTCTCTAGGGTTCGAGAGCTCCTCACCAACCACTACTCTCTGAGTGCATCCAGCTAGCCAGTTATCAATCCATCTGACCATCAAAGGGCCTACTCCCAACCCTGTCAGTTTCTCCACCAGACCATTGTGGGGGACAGAGTCGAATGCCTTGCTGAAGTCCAAGAATAATACATCCACAGGCTTTCCCTGTCCAGTTCTGATGTTACCCATTTGTAGAACTCCACAAGATTGGTTTGACATGATCTACCTGGCACAAACCCATGTTGCCGACTACCCAGACCTCCCACCTCCTCCAAGTACACCCCCAATCATTCCTTTAATATACTCTCCATTAATTTTCCCACCACTGAGGTCAAACTGATGGATCTATAGTTACCTGGTACTTCTCTCAACCCTCCCTTTATGGATTGGCACCACATGTGCCTCTTGCCAATCCCTAGGTACCCTCCCTGTCTCAGGCGACCTGTTGAAGAGCTCCAGCAGGGGTGCAGCCAGTATGTCCGCCAATTCCCATAGTACTCTCAGATGAATGCCATCCGGCCCAGGAGATTTATCTTTCTTTAGGCCCTTAAGGGCTAACTACACCCTTTCGGTGGAGATAGCATCATCTGTCCCCTCCACTTACTGGCCTTTTTATCCTTATCCTGATGTGACACCCCTGGGGTACCTCTCCCTTCCTCTTGCTCCATTTCTGCTGCTCCCCTGATCCCACTCACTACGTTTCTATCCCCATTGTGCCTTGCTTTGTAGATATCCCATCCCCCTTCCTAGTGAACACAGCGGCGAAATACTCGTTTAATACCTCTGCCTGGTCCCTCGCCTCTTCCACCCACCCTTCTTCTGATCTCAACCTGCCGAGATGGCCCTTAGGTTTTCTCCACTCCCCAATGCACTGGTAGAACCCCTTTTTCCCTCCCTGTATTGCCTGTGCCAGCCGCTGATCTTTACTGGACTTTGCCCCCCGCACCATCTGGGTGACTTTTCTAGATGCAAGATTGTACATTTCCTTTTCCCTATCCCCTCTAATTGTTTTATATTTTTTGTAGGCAGCCTTCTTTTCTCTGACTGCTACCTGAACCTCACTGGACCATCAGCATGGTTTATGTGACCTTGCACCCTTACACTTCACCTTAGCACAGGTCCTGACTGCCTCATGAAGTCCCCGTTTTATGACCTCCCATCTTTTTTCCACATTTGTCATTGTTGTAATCCCCTTTAAGTGATCCTTGAGAATATTTTCCATGCCCACAAAGTCTGCCCCCCTGAAGTCCACTGCCAGTGTCCTAGATCTCTCCCCCCCACCTTATTTGAAACCAGACAGTATTGTGGTCGCTCCCAGTCAGGGATCCTCTACAACAGGTCCCTTACCAGATCCGCATCCCAGAACCACGTCCAGGACATGCCCCTCCCTTGTAGGCTCCATCACATGCTGTGTTAGAACACATCCTGGGCAGTCCAGCAACCTCTGCTCCTTGGCCACCTTAGGGACATGGTTCCCCAGTTGTACCTGGCATATAAGGTCCCCATCAACACCACTCCTCCCTTTTGGTCCACATTGGGCAATGATGTTGTCCAGCAAACCATCCTCAGAACATCACCCATCCGGAGGCCTGTATACTACACCCAGCTTGACCTTACCTCCTGCCGGGGTTCGTAGGGTGACCCATAAGGCCTCCGTTTCCCTCTGCCTCTTCTACCCTAGCAATTTCTATGTCATCTCTAATGAACATAGCCACTCCACCCCCTCTGCCCTCCTTTCTATCCTTCCTAAGCATAGTGTACCCCCGTACGTTTAGGTCTCAGTCATGGTTTTTGTTGGCCCTCGTTTCCGTGACCACCACAGGGTTTTATTTAACTCTAAAAGTTGATTAGCGTTTTGCTCATAAAAGTATTAAAACATTGTGAAAATGCATAACACCTGCCTCACTGTGTTTAACGAACATAACACTTCTAGAAAATCTATATAAATACTTTCTGAAGAGTCAGTATTGCCCCAAGAAAAAAAACTGCTAATCAGTTATTTAATACCCTGCGCTGCACATCCACCCCGAAGAGCATGACCTGGAACTCTGTCAACTTGTTTCCCAAGCTCCTGGCATTTACTAACACCACCCCACCCTTATCCCAGATCCTTTGTCGAACCCACCCAGGTTCCTTATGCTTCCATCCACCCTCTGCTCCTCCTGAAACTTCCTCCCTAGTCTATTTCCCCCTCCCACCCTTGGATTTGAAGGCTACCCCCTCATCTGGAGAGGCTTCTGGTCAGCCCTCCCTTATCCCTCCCCCCTCACAAGTTTAAACCCTACTTTTCTTGAATGTAGTCAGCCACCCCTGTTTAGGACTTCCTTCCCTAACGGGGCAAGATGAAGCCTGTCCTTGGCATACAGTCCCTTATCCGCTCAAGCTCCTTTCCAGTTCCCTAACACTCCTGACCCACTTTCTTCACCCCACTTTATGAGCCAGTCATTAACCTCGGTGATCTTCATTTTTTTCTCCACTGAGGCCTTTGGTACTGGCAATATCTCTGAAAAGGAAATGCTACATCCATTATCCCGACAGACTCTGGCAAGTTCTCGGAACTTTGCTTAGATTTCCAAAATGCTATTTCCCTCTAGATCATTAGTTCCCAAATGCACCAAGAAATCCGGTTTCCGTCCACAATCCCTAACCAGTTCATACACTGTGAACTTTGCTCTGTGCACCGTCAGCCCAGAGATACTCACTACCTTCACCTGGCTATGACATCCACCCCCCCTGTCCCTCCCAATGGATACCCCTAATCATCGAGTCTCCCAATAATAGAACCTTAACACTGCCATCATCCTTATGGTTACCTCCACTATACGCTGTCAACCACCCATCCCCCCCTTATTCGTGATCTCAGTTCCATGGGAGTTTACCCGCATTATTAGAGACCCCCTTGTCACCCTCCCCTTTCTGTTCCCTTGTTATTTTGCCCACTTAACTCATACCCCCCCCGAATAGGTGTCCCCTTTAACCCTCTCTTATCAGAAACATTTATCCTGGCCCTGATGGTTTCCCCTTCCCCCACACCACCATCCTCCTCCCTTGTAATAGTACCCCTGCCTCCAGAGGCCCTCTGTGGGTCCCCTTTACCTAGGGCCCCCTCCTTGGTACAGACCCCCCTCCTGAAAGGGTGCCCCTTGCCTCCTTGTCTCCCAATTTCTTTCCAGTTATGCTCTCCTCCCTCATGTCTGCAATAAGTTGCATCTCCCCCATCTGCTTAACATTTATGTTTCCCCTTCTCCCTCTGGGACTATTTCTATCCTTTCCGTTGCCAGTCTGTGATGCCCTATGGGTATCAGACTCCCTCCCCCGGCCTCTGTATCAGTTTCTTCATTTCCACCAACCCCTTCCTCCCCCTCTAGGTTGCTTAGTAGCTCAAATTTATTGTAACACTCTATGCCAGCCTCCATCAAGTAACCTGAGTTTCCCCTGACTGCCCCACTAAACTGCCCCTATTCCTCCCCTCTTGCCCTGTTTTCCTTAGGAGCTCCCTTCCCACAGTCTGCTCTTTCAGGCTTCCCCACAAAAACCCCTCCCTTCTCACTATCTGCACTTCTAGGCTTCCCCACAACAGCCCCTCCTGACTCTTCCCCCACCACTCTCTTTATATTGAATGTTTACCCATAAGTTTCCCCTTAGCGTCAACATCCCTATCTAAGGGTCCTCTGTCCCTAATATCCCCTCCTGCTTGGTGTAACATAGCGTCCTGTAATTTCTGGCGTTGCCCAGCCTCCCTCAGCCCCACCCTTCTGCCGCCCATATCCACACACTTATCCTTGGACACACACCCCAACTCCCCAGCTTGCTCCTTAACAATATACTTCACTCCTGATATGAGACAGCTGTCTACAGAGTGGGCAGCCTCCCTCTCTCCAGGCCCCATTGAGAATTATTGCCACCCCACAGCCTGTGCAGCCTACAACCCTTCTGAAGATGCCTGCCATGGTGGAATGTGGCCACCCTGTTTGTTCCTCTCTGTTCACAATGGCACACACCCCTTTTCTCAGTACCTTCCCCCTGGAATACCATCTCTCTCTCTATACTGACTGCAGTTGTTTACGAACCCTATTTCAACCCCACCAATAATGTTCCCAAGTCTCACAAACACATACAGTCCAGTGTGTGTCCAGTCCTGCTAACAGTGTGTGTATGCAGACATCAGGTACTGTATGATGTCACAGGCCCACCAGTTCCTGTTGCTTCAAATTTCAGTCACAAACAGAAATGCACAGCCCTTCAATCCCAACCCCAGTGGCTTTTCAGTATTTAAGAAAGCCTACAAAACAGGGTGTGTGGGAGGGCTTTACTACCACCAGGCAAACATCACATTAAATGTCACTCTAATTATCACTGCCAAACAAGTGTTCCCACAAGCCCCAATAGTTACAATATCACAGCCCAAGTAACAGTTCTAACTCAAAGTAGTAATTTTTAACACACAGAACTAATTTCAAGTATAAAACTATTCAAATATTTCAGTTAAAACAGAATATAAACCAAACCTCTTTCCTAAACAACCTCCTACTTCTGTTCCCAGGTGGACAATGAAAATATTGATAGCTGGACAAAGAAAAGCAATCTCTGGCCTCTATAAGGCCCTGATAGCTTATGACTGCAGCCTGGTTTCACACATGGCATATTATTGGCACAACCTACTAAAGCTCACATGGACTTACCAGTTATGGCAGAAAATATGGAATTTTACTTATCAGTATATCAAACAGGATAGACTTAGACTATTGCAATTTAACATTTTGCATAATTTATATCGGACTCCCTATGCACTTTTCTGAATGAAAAAGCTGCCTTCCCCAACCTGTACTATCTGTAACTTGCAAGATGGCATGTTGCTTCATAAATTGTGGGAGTGCCCATCAGCTCAGTTACTATGGTCCAAGGTGAACACCAAAATGCCTCCCTTCTTCAGTCCCGATAACTATTTCACCACTGAAACATGTTTATTAGGGGATTACTCGGCTATCAAAATTACAAGGCAAGGCAATTTTTATTTAAATGACGACCATCCCAGAGGCTCTGGGCACCGAACATGTTTAAAATTACATGCAAAACACAATCAATAAATTATCTATACAAAATAACACTGCAATATACATAATAAATAATCGGCCCTATAACTCAGAATTATAAAATTCATAGATACTATACTATGTACTAGATACTACAGAACATAAATACTATATGGCTTTAGTCTCTCTAGTAACTAAACTTATCATAGTCAGGCACTGGCTTAGAGATTGGTCCCCCTCTCTTTCGAAATGGGTGCAGAAGTGTCTAACTGCCATCTCAGCCGAGAAAACAATAAGTAATTGTTCCTTTAATACTGCAAAAGCCAGGTTGTGATGGTCTAAGCTCTACTCGTTCCTCATACGTTCAAGTTTAGGATTCTAGAATATTATCTTTTATTTCCTATAGTGAAAGTATTTGCACTAGGGCTTGGGAGGGGGAGGGTAGGTGGTAGAGTTTTTGTAAGATTGTTGTACTTATGTAGTATGTTATAGGAACAAAGAGGAAGAAGGTGGTTCAACACAAATTGGCCGGTGCCAAAAAAGCTAAGTGTTACTCATATGTGTAGAGTCGGCACACGGCCCATTCCCAGTAAGATGATACCAGATATGAAACACAGCTGCTGCTTCAGAGTTAATGTTCTTTATTAGGAATCTGTATTAAAATCCACCAGAGATAATCCATAAAAGAAACAAGAAAGCCAAATGGTAGAATGCCAAGAGCCAGTGACTTCTGGAGCGAGGCTCCTATGGGGAGCCGTGTGCCGACTCTACACATGTGAGTAACAATATGTAGTATGTTATGTAATTATGAATGTGTTTTTATTTGTTGTATTTGGAAAATCTCAATAAAGTTTATTCAGTTGCAAAAAAAAAAAAGGCTGTCCTATGAGGAAAACTAGTGGCCTATGTCTCCCATCAGTGCAAATGATGGGAGGTGAAACTAAATCAGTTACAGGAGACCCTTCAAACTTTCCAGCAATTTCAAATGCAGTGAGGCCACACTGTAACTATAGATCCAAAAAGTTAAACAGGGCATACTGTACAAGGGATATTAGATCTTTCAGTGGAACAGGCCTTATACTACCTTAAGCATAAGTATTATGAGGGGGGAACTAGGGGAGCATGGATTCAGGCCCACTGCCTAAGCTCCAGGAAAAGCCAGATGTGTATAACACAGCTAAGAGACCCACATACCCGAGCCCTGAAACATCACCATGCCGACATCCAGGATATCATGAAGGGGTGCTATTAACTCCTCTATCACGTGGGCCCAGGCGCCCCAACAACACACATTGAATCTTTTCTGTCCTCTTTATTCTTCCCCTATACTTTACGGGAGCAGTCCCTGTGGCTAGTCTGTCCCATCACCCTGGAGGAAGTGGACATAGTACTTTGGGATTACAGAATAGGGAAATGCCCGGGCCCTGACAACTATTCCAACAAATTCTATGAAGCATTTAGGGAAACTCTGGTCCCCCCGCTACATGTGTACCACTTGATACAACAAGGAGGTACTCCACCTCCATCCTGGAGGTACACAACTATCTCTGCAATTCCGAAGCTGGGGAAGGATCATATCCAGTCATCCTCCTGTAAGACTATTTCCTTCCAAAACTACACTTACAAGGTTTTTATGGCTGTGCTGATGGCTAGACAGGACACTCTTCTACTATTATTGCTGAATGGGGACCAGGTGAGATCTGTACACTATTAGGTGCACGATAATGTGTGCTGCACGCTGCTGCTCGTAGAGCATGTAAAGTCCCAATCAATATCCCGGTCCTCAGCCTCAATGCAGAGAATGCCTTCAATTGTGTGTCCTGGTTGTTTTTGTGACAAACATTATTAAGCTTTGTTTTTTCAGGGGAATGAATTACACTATTGCAAGGCATCTATCAGGCCCCACAAGCCTTTATCAAAGTAAATGGCTCCTTAAAAGAACCTGTTTCATTGGAATGGGGCACCAGGCAGAGTTGCCCCATATCACCCCTCCTTTTTGCTCTATTTATTGAGCCATTGGCAACAGTGATTAGAAAAGAAGCAAGGGCAGAGGGCATTCTACTTTTGGGGCGGGGGGAGAATATAAAATTGCATTATTCACTGTATTCTCCCCAGAAAAAATCCATGCCCAAGGTAAGGGAAATCCTACCCACCATTGAAACCTTAGAAGGTTTTTAGCTTCAGAGGTCTAAAAACTGAGGTGCTCCCATTTAATTTTATCCCATTACAGGCTATGAAAACTCATTTCCCTTTTTGATGGAACTGTGGTTCCATTAAATGCCTGGAAGTGACCCTAACAAAGCAGCTGGATAGGATGAAACTATTAAACTTTGTAATACATATTTCATTGAAGATTTTTCAAATATACATAGATCAGGATATCCAATAAATCAAGATACATTCACTTAACATGTTAACATAGATATCACTATAAGGAATATCATACAGCCTATGTTTTACTAAATACTTAATATACAAATCAGCTATGGGGGCAGTGGATGTGATTTATTTATTTTATTTTATTAGAAAGAATTGGATTACATTTACTTTTGAGCTAAGAGCTCTTTTACAAAGGTTCCTCATCGTACAGTGAATTACAGAGATACAGAGACAAAAAATAATACATACTGTATTAGCAGTAATAATATACAAGGAGGCAATGTGATACAACATAAGCTCTTAGCTAGTTACAGACTAGAGGAGTGAAAAATACGAACATGTTGAGACAGTTCTTGTCGTAAGTGCTCCAGGTGGGAAAACAGAAGTTTTATTTTTATTGGATGGTGGCCCTATAACCAGCGTCTGTTGAGAAGGACAGGACCTAGAAAGGGAAGAATAGGAGGTGAGGGGGTGCGATCAGAGGGCGATGGGAGTGACCAACAGAGAAAAACATGGGTTGAGGGGAGGCGAGAGAGTATGGGTGGATTTACAGAGAGGTGGGCCTTCGATCCATGGTATCTGGCTAGGCAGAATCGAGGGGGAAGGAACCATGGGGAGAGGAGGACCAATGAGGAGGAGGAAGGGAGGTATAGAAAAACTAGGTGGGTTGTAGTGGGCATCGGAAAGAGAGATTGGGGGCATATATTATGTTCATTGGTCACAGATTACTGGTAATTGTAAAACATCAAACAGTACTACAAATACTGGTTGAGGAATTATATATTATGCACAATAGCCACAGTCAATGGTTGATGTAAGCAGGGCACGAAGCTTAGCTTTGAATAACCCTAGTTTGGTTGCAGTCAGGATTTCATCAGTGAATGTATTTAACCAAAAGGGGGCCCAATATTTGTAGGATTGTTGGCCTTGGGAGGTCCGTTTGAAGGGGACTAAAAAGGATAGGCTGTTAATACCGCTAGTACTCATACCGTTGTTAGACTTGCTGAGAAGTTTGTGAACACCTGGGGCAGTTCAGCCCATGTGGATTTCATGGCCAGTAGGCACACCTGGTACTTTATCCTGCTATCTGGGTTTAGCCAACCAGATTGTGCATAAAGCTGACAGGTGTGGGAGAGGTGATGAGCTCCCGGCACAAGTCTGCATGCCTTATTGAGCATAATTTTTATACGCTTGAGGACTAAGACAGTTGCGGCACCGTACACCACCAGTCCATAATCAATTGCAGACAGAACTGAACTAGTCATGGCTAGATTTAGTGCTTCATTGGTGAGGCACTGTTTGTTCCTGTGGAGAACTCCTAGTTTGGCATTGGCTGCTTTGGCAATGAGATCGATATGCTGGGTAAAAGTGAAAGAGCAGTCTACGGTAACCCCTAAGTTCTGAAGGATTGCACCATTTCAAGTGGTTCATTATTGCAGTTTATTACATTCAGGCGATGTGTCCTATTTCTGCTGTGAGAGGAGGCGAAAAACATTTTTTATAGTTAAGCAGCAATTTTGATTTTAGAAACCACTATTGATCTATTGATTGCTATATTTGTCAAATTAGATGAGAATGTAAACCAGAGATAAGGGTTTATTAACCCATACTTAAACAGTAACACATTTTGCAAGATATAAAAAAAAAAAGACAGACTTACTCTTTTACGGCTTTTAAGAAAGGTTTCCACATGTCACAATACTTACCAATCCTGTTAATGTTATTATGTGCTACACTTTCATTGCTGGCCCTGGTAGAGAGGTCTTGTAAGCATTCTTTTGTGGTGGGAGTATCTGTACACTTTCAATGCCTTAAAACATTTTGGCCATAATCAAGGCCACTTGCATTCAAAGTTTTTAAACTATTAAACTCTGAACCGAATTCCAGTGCCATACAGAGAGATTTACTACATTTGTCACAGACACGCTTTGGCTTTTTTAATCATATAGAAGTCATTTGGCAGGATGTGTTACATCATATTCTTTCTCTTGCAAACTCTTCCCCTACTCAGAGCCAAAAATTTTTTCATTTCTGTGATAAAATACATTTCCTGTTGTAGCTGTGTAGGGGTCAATACGAATAAGATAGTTTTGCATCTCTCTACTGATAAGGGAGGGGTTAATCTACCCATCCTCTAGAACTGTGCTTAACTATAACTCTGCAACTGTATAACTGCGTGAGTTGCCTCACACCTCCATATTGTTTATTTTTGGAGTGTAGGTCCATATAATACATATTGGAAAACCATCAAGTGCCACGTGAGCAACCTCTTATCCTTTGAAAAATGCATCCACGCAGTTCACCCGTGCTGTCTTCCTCTTAAATAACTTTAGTGCCTACATGATGGTGACCCTTAAAGCATGGCATATGGAAATGCAAAAAGCCAGCATGGTGTCAGTTCATTTACTGACCCTGGCACTCCCATCTAGGCAAGCATGCCGCCTGAATCACGTAGATACTTCCCTCAGGAGGTGGAGTAGGATGGGCCTGACTTATAATCAGGTGGTGGACAGCTCAAGAGTGGCACCCTTTCAGACATTACAGCAGGCCTACTCTCTTTCCAATAGTGATCATTTTCGTTTTCTGCAATTACATACCTATCTTGTTCAAACCAATGGGGATAGACTAAAACTACCAAAGAAGCCAGGGACCCTGTATAACATTATAACCAGACCCAGAAAGGGGATCTTTTGCAACTTATTTTAGGACACCTAGATAAGAGATTTATAGACCTCACAGGGATTGATTCAGGTCCCATCCTGGACCAGTGGAACCACGAGTTATACCCTGGACCTCTGATTTAAGTGTGCCCTACCAGCAATTAAGACCTCTCCAGTACCCCATGTCCGGGAGTTTTCCTGGAAGTGTAGAGCTAGATTTTTCCACAAACCTGTAACCCAAGCAGAATTCATAGGCTCAACCTGGCAAGTGTGCTGGCAGGGATGTGGTGAGCCTAATATGGACCAAACACACATATTTTAGGTCTCTCTGCTGTATGACTTGGTCTGGCAAGCTATTCGGGGGGAAGTGGCAGAAATGTTTGGAACCACAATTATTATCCTCCTCACTGGTACTGTTAGCTATAGCACTACCTGAAAAGCATCTAAGGGGAAATACTTATAAATTACTGATAATTTTGGTGATAATTGCAAAAAAGGTGATAACTAGATTATGATCTAGATTATGGTTGAGCTCTACAATATCTGCTGTAAAAATGTAGTATAATATGATAACATATGTGTACAGGCTAGAAAAGAAAGACAGCTTTGTTAAACAACCAGCAGCAAACCTTTGATCAACTACTGTATGGCAAAGGTGGGCACTGTAATACATGAACAAGTACTCAATTGTTGTGCCATAGTCAGCCAGGAGCCCTCATTGGTCCCTCATCCTGCTCGATCTTCTTAGGCAATAACACAGTATTCAGTAATGAAGAGTGGACATTAGAAATACTACTAGAGCACCGAAATCCCCAAATTAACTGAGCTTCTACTAACATGTACAACAGATTAACCCTGGCATTAGTTTACTGTTGTTTTAATGACAGAGGTTTATTTATTTTGTGTTAGTCAGGTCAGTTAGTTAGTTATTGATTGATTTGTTTTTTCACTGGGTGAGTGCACTGATCCCAGGGAGTTTTCAGGTATGACCGGGCCATGAAGATGGCACAAAGATAACATACAATACAGAACACCAGTACAAAAAAGTATCCATACAATATAGTTCAGAGTGAGAGACACCAAAAATACAGTTAAAACAAGAACACATTAGGTAACTGCTGACACAGTAGCAACTACTAGTATAACTAATAAATACAGGCAGAGTTACAGTGCAGAGGAAATCTACAGGGCAACAGGAATAAACACAAATAAGCTAAACATTCCGATTCTGGATTTTATTTGGCTGTACTAATTTTAGTCATTCTCCTTGTACTTGTACATTGTGTTGTCCTGTCTTTATAAAAGCAAAAACTAATAAAAATAAGTTAAAAAAAGGAAGTGTATCAGAACCAGATGACACTCAATTAAACTGGATGTGAGAAGTTTAAGAGGGATGTGAGAAAGTACTACTTCATTGAAAGAGTGATGGATACCTGCAATAGACTGCCATCTGAAGGGGTGGCGCTGAAAACAATAGGGAACTCAAACCATGTATGGGATAGACATAGGGGAATATTAGGAAGTGGGCAGGGAGGAGGGAGGGTCACTGGAGAATAAGTAGGGTCTGCGGAGACAGACTAGGCAGGGACAATCTGGTTTGACTGGGTGGACCAAGCGGGCCTTTTTTGTTGACAAATTCTGTGCCTCTTTTTCTCACAACTCTCTTTGTCTTTCTCAGCTTTCTGCCTCAGCATCTTTTCCAGCTGGATTTTGCCTTCTTTCTGCATCTGCATCTTTTCCCACTTGTACTGCAGCTTCAGCTGTTCCAGTTTATTGATCTGTTATTTGACCCAGTGCAACTGCTCTGGGTCTGTCCTGTAGTTCAGGAGTGTGATTGCCTGTTTGTGAGCACAAAACGCACTGTGAATTATGACTAAAAGGCAGGCCCCAATATGGCTAAGTCTTTAAAAACTACCAATCAATAGGAAATGTAGACTTTCCTTAACTATGGATTGCTGTTGCCCTTGCTTGTCTCTTATCAGTAAGGATTCTTCACCCTTCTATTAACTTTGCTTTTATTAATTGGAAAACGCCAATATCCGTCACAGCTCTGGAAGTCATGGTGAAGAATCAGTACAGCAAACAGGTTAAAGCTGTTCTTTCGGTGAGTTGCAGTCCAATGTTTCTGATTTACAGAACAGATTAGAGAACATCAGATAGAAAACTTCACCAACCCATGTACAGTACCTCACATTAAATCTTGATACTGAAATTTATACATATGGGACTGTTTTAAACAAACAATATTTTACTAACATAAAAAAAAACAACTGTTTACATTTTCACCATGCATACTTAAAAAGATGTATATCAACTTGACAACTGCCATCCACATTTATACAATATTTACCTTGAACTCAAGAGAGTAGCCTTTAACACCAGGATCGGTATCCTCTACAGACACAGGCATTATATAACCTATGAAGCTCTGAACCTAGCAATTAACAGCTCGCTCATAACTCTCATTGACAATGGTCTGGCTATTTATGGCTCCGCTGCTAATGCAGTGCTCCAACGCCTCTCTACAAACAAAGCCTTCCACCTGCTCATTAATACCCCAAAACTCACCCACACCTGTGAGCTTTATACTCTGTCTGTCTGGCTCCACCTGAGTGACAGGATCCGTTATCAAACCTGCCTCCTTGCAAAAAAAGGTCACTCTAAACCTACTTCCTCTGGGTGTCCTGAGCCTTCTATTACCACCTATAATTGCTAGGCACATCAGGAGCTCTTCCACCCAAACTTTCCATGTGCCCAGGTGTCACATAACTATGGCTCAGTGATCCTTTCCTCACCTGGCCCCTCTGTGGACAAATGGACTACCATCTGACATCTCTGGTGCCACTACACTTGGCTCCTTTAAATGCAGGCTTCATCAGTACCTCACTAATAGTAGTACCTGTCTGTGCCTCCCGCTAAGCCCCCACCCGCTGCGTTAGTCTGCCATAGCACTTCCAGTTCCTATCCTGCCAGGATAGTCCTAATTCAGCACTTCGCCTATCACCGCCCCACCCTTTGTTTTGCTTCCTTACCCCTGCCCTCTTCTATACCTAGCTCCCACTGCCAGCTCTCCCTGTACCTCCCCTACCTCACTCTATCTTCCTCCTCTGTCTCTCTCTCTTCCCTCAGGACACAGGCATACCATGTTCAATGATTTAGCACAATTAGTGAAATGTTGATCTGTGCAACCTATGTATTTTTTGTATTTTGTACTCTGTATGTATAATTTCTGTAACTTGTCCCTAATTACTGTGTATCTTTTGTGTAAATGTATTGACGTGAAACTTCTCAACGAGCATCCGATCAAGACTTCAATAAATAAATAAAAAAAAAAAACTGACAATGGAAGCCTTTATGTTATATGTAGACATCCTCTTGTCTATCCAGAGACAACCAGTATTAATGTGCATATCTGTGCAGGCGATAAACAGTGATGGATCCAACACCCTAGGTAATACTGTGCTTGGATGCATACATTTTTCTTTGTCTAAGTCCCTAAGTATTGACCATTGTGAGTCTGAAAAAGTAGACAATGTTTTTCACATACTTCATCCTACACCCCTTCACATCTCCTGTTGTTGGTCCCTGCTGTCCATGTTTGTTTCCAGATCTGTTTATATGGTGCCACATTTCATTTCATGTCTACCATGTTAGTGCTTAAGTTTGGGGCTTGGAGTCATCCCAGTGTCCCACCAGGTCAGGGAGCAGTGTTTGTTGCATGATATGGTTTATCTCAATCACATGAAACGTGATCATAAACAAGGAGCGTTCAAATACAGCTGAGAAAATATTTTGAAAATTTTGTGGCAGTCATTTTAATAATGCTCACCATTAATTATTTGAAATCTAAATAAAACACTAAAGCAGTCTCAAAACAGGAGGACAATGCCATGCTAAAATGGAATAAAAGGGTAAATATGGGGGTGCTGCTGAGCAGCTACAAGGAAGCAACAATTCTTTTAAGCTCCCAGAACATTTGATTAAAAATTGCTTAAAATATACATTAAGGTTGGAATTCCTACCCCCGTGATACTTGAGAGATGTATGAAGGGCACAAGATTGCAGTTATAGGAAAAAATCGGGGAGCTGCTGCTTCATCCTCTAACTTTTTTGCTCTGAAGAAAACACAACAGCAGCTTGAGGAGCAGCCTTTACCAACCAGTGAAGCCGCGGCGCCAAGTTATATGCCTCAATTTCAGTTCCTTTATGGAACGTTGTAATTGCTTCCCTTAATCCTGGCTTATCTTTTAACAATGACCCATGCTTGTTCAGGCTGTTCCCTGCCCCTTTCTCCTCATCCTTCCCCAACCCCATTCACTGTTCCCTTGTTCCTTTATTTCAAATATCTTGGTTTTTCCTGTGATTGTGTTTGCAACCATGACCAACAGCTTATACTTCCTCCAACTTTATTCTGTTACTTTCCCTACTCCCACCACATTTCTGTCTCATTCTGACTCCTGTATTCTGTTACCTCGGTTTAGCTGGCCTATAGTTCTGGTGGTTCCCTGGGCTGGCTGGCTGGCTTCCTTCCTTCCTTCATCCCTCTTACTTCATTCACTATCTGACTCCCCCTCCCCAATTTTAATCCATTTTACTCTTCTCTGGATCTCTATTTCTCTTCCCTCCCCTGGTACTCTTCAGGCAATTGTGTTGGGTTATACCTTTATACATCAATCAATGAAACTTTTATATTTTCTGTAGACATTTTTTTGGTTAGGCCTCTCTGTTGTTATTATTTTCTCATTGTAACTGTTATGGTTCTAAACTTTTTTCTTACTATGGTAAACATTGTGTTAAATTATGACTGTGTACTATCCAGGTCCATCTTGAAAATGAGCATTGCTCAACAGTGTTCGCCTGGTGAAATAAAGATTTTAATTGATTGATTCAAGATGGAGCATCTCTAACTACTATACAGACCACGCTGAACCAACTTGTCAGGTCAATACAGGACATTGATATAAAACTGGATACCCTGACACCCAGAGTCACGGCCTTAGAGACTAGAATGGACCAATGTGAGCAGACAGTCCAGAGGGCCGAGAGTTCTGTCCTTAGGGCCTGTGATGCGACCACTAAACTCATGAAAGAAAATGCCTTGCTACGGCAGTGCCTGGAGGGGGTCGGAAATCGGACCCGTGAAAGGAATCTTCAAGTGCTGGGCCTCTCAGAGTCTGCAGAAGGGGAGGACTTCCTTCTATTTGTATGTTCTTTCTTGCCCTCTATATTGGGATTATCCAAGGATGACTTACTGATTTCCATTAGAATGTTTATCGTATCTCTCCGAGGTGGGCGGCAGAGAAATCTGGGGTGCCCAGGACCCTTCTGATCGTGTGCACAGGTGTTGAGGATTGAGATTGGGTTTTGGCCATGGTGAGACAGTGCAGAACACTGAAATATGGAAATAATAACTTGCAAATATTTTCAGATTTTGTCTAGCCAGAGGCGCAAGGCTTTTGACAATATTCAGGGTAGCCTCAGGCAGTTCAAAACCCAGAATCAGCCATTATTTCCTGCGCGACTGAGACTGACCTAGCAGGGAAAGAGTTATCAATTTAATGAGCCTGGGGACACAGACAAACTTTTCCAACATATTATTTCTTTATTTATTTAATTTTTGTTAACCGGGTTAGGTGCGCTAGCTAAAGTTGACTATTTTCAGGCCTGGCCCGGGAGAATACATACATAAAATGCAATGAGATTATACAATACATAGTATATAGTACATGTAGGTTACAATACAGATCAAGTCAGACAGTACTCGAGATAATACATATAGCTCTGCAGAGATGACAAAAAGGTGACAGTAGTACATGCAGATAACAACTGAGACTGGGCTAAGTGGCAGCAATAAAGACATTTTATAGCAAAGCTTGTTTAGAAGTGCAGCAGTGTCTTGGGTGAAATAGGGTGGCTAGCTGTGAGGCATTAAGTGGGATCAAAGCATGTGCCAGGGTCCTGGGATAGGTGGCGATATAGTTCTTTTGTGAAGATTGGGTGGGAGTTTGCCTGTCTCCTGGCAGGAGGAAGGGAGTTCTGGGTGGCCAGGGTGGTGCAGTGAAATGCTCTAGAACCTTTTGAAGTAAGACACCTGGGTATGGTAAGTAAAAATTTGTTTGCCGAGCATAGTCTGCGGGCAGGTGTCTGTGGCACAAGTAGAGCTGCAAGGGAGGAGAGGGGTTGATTACAGATTACAGAGTCTGTGAGGGTCCCTAGGGAGTATAGTCAGTAGGCAGTAGGAGAGAGCCAGCCTAGGTCACTATACAGTGTGCAGTAGTGCTTGAGGCAATGGGAAGAGGAGGCATACCGACATATGTTGTTATATGCGACATCCCATTTATGGAGAGCAGTCTTATGGGCTTTAGCAAAAGTGGAGACACCGTATGTCAGTGAAGGAAGCAGAATACCCTTGGCAATTGCCAGTTTAGCAGATGGTGTTAGCAGGTGACTAGTCTTGTAGGCGATTCCAAGTTTGGTATTTATTGCTTTACAGGTTGACTAGATGTGCAGACTAAAGTCGAGGGATTTATCAAGGAGGACTCCCAGGTATTTGAAGTATGTGACACAGTTGATGAGAGACCTCCCCAGAGTCATGGACTAGGAGGGGTTCCTTACAGGCCCTGAGTTTAGGGGCAGTGCCAAATAACGTGGCTTGGGTCTTCTTAGTGTTGAGGATGAGCTTATTAGCATTTAGCCATGTTTGCACATTTCTGAAATCCGAGGAGAGGTTTTCGTTAATGATGTTAACTTTGTCAGCGCTGTAGTAGAGGACAAGATCATCAGCATATAAGATAGCTGAGCAGGAGAGTATGGCAGAGTCTATGTTCTTGATGTATAGTGAGAAAAGGAGGGGTCCCAGAATGGAGCCCTGGGGTACTCCGATGTCAGTACTGGTCACATCCGAGAGAGCGGAGTTGAATTTGACAAGTTGTAATCTATTTGATAGATTGTTGTTAAACCAGTCAACTACTGAGGATGAGAAGTTAAGTCTATGCAGGGTTGAGAGAAGCAGGGGATGATCATCAAGATCGAAAGCCTTGGTAAGATCGATAAATATTGCTCCAGTGAGTAGGCCTTTGTCCATGTTGTAAAGTACATCGGTGGAGAATTTGAGAAGAGCAGTTGAGGTACTGTGTCCTTTTCTGAAACCATGCTGAGTGTCTGAGAGAAGGTTGTTCTTTGTGAGATAGTCAATGGTTTGGGTTGCAACAAGCTTCTCCAGTAGCTTGCTTAGCACAGAGAGTATGGCTATGGGCCTGTAGTTATTGATATCCTTTGGGTCTCCTTTTTTAAGGATAGGTGTAATGCGGGCAATCTTCCAGAGTTCTGGGACAACGCCAAGAGAGAGAGACAGAGTGAAAATCTTGGCCAAAGGTGAGGCAATCAATGGTGCTGCTAGCTTCAGGAGCCGGAGCTAGTGTTGTCGGATATGTTTTGCAATGGCCTTTGGACCTCTGACCTAGATATATAGCTTAAAAGTAGAAAGGGGAGGTAGTAGTTAGTTGGCAGTGGTCAGCATCAGATGCAGATCTCTGGGGTGTGCAGTAAGGCTGAGATGCTGTGGGAGGTGAAGCGAAGGACGAGGTATACTGAGACAGGTCGTTGAATAATCTGTTAAAGGCATTCACAATAGTGTTTGAGTCATTGCAATGCACACCATTTAGGATCATATCCCCTGAGGTCAATGACTGGCAGCCCCAAGAAAGATCTTGATGTGCGTCCAGAATTTTCTAGTGTCACCAGCCGAGTTTGTGAGCAGTTCCTTGCAGTAGATGCTCTTTGCTGTTCTGATTTGTTTTTTTGTAGGCGCTCCAAGAGGCCCTGTAGGTATTGTAATCCTCCGGTAGTCTGGACACTTTATAGTTCTTTCAGAGTTTGTTCTGTGTGCGCAGGTTAGCTAGCAGGTCCTTGTGTAACCATCTTGTTTGTTTACCCCTGACCCTTCTGGTGACCTTCGGGGTATGTTTATCCTGGAGTGCTGTGAAATTATTAATGAAGATATCAAGGGCTATTTGAACATCATGGGAGTGATAGATGTCAGACTAGTTTATACAGGATACATTATAGAGGAAAGCTTCCACGTCCAGTTTGGCAAAGTTGGTAATTGTGATGTAGCACTGAGGGGGTTGGGGAGCAGTTTCCAGGTTCCATACACAGAAAGTCGGGGAGTGGTCTGTGATAGCATCTGCCAAGATGCCTGCAGTTTGCACATGGTCAAGGTGATTCACCAGTATCCAGTCTATGAGGGTGGAGGTAGATAGAGAAGGGGTGGTTCTAGTGGGTTCAGTTAAGATCTGGTGCAGGTTATAGCTCTGCATTAGCATCAGCAGTGTACTGTGAGTTGGTATGCAAGAGATGGAAGGAGTGGGTGAAGGAGAAATCTCCTCAGAGGATGATTGAAGTTTTTCTGGGAATCTCCACAAACTGTGAGTTTTAATGGGGTTTTGGCCTGGGCATAAGTAGGGTCGGCATCCTGGCTATGACTGTTCGTTTGTGTTATACCGTTGCTGTTGCTCTGATTATAGTAGCCGCCCTCATCGTGGACCTGGACTTGGCAGATTTTAAGCCATCAGAGACTCTATATGGATTCCTTTCTGCCCCATATTGAGATATGCATTAACACCATTGCATTTGCTTGGGGGAGGGAGTTTCTGTTTTTGTTTACTTGTTCTGCTGTTTGACAGTTTACATAGAGGATAATGGCTGGGGATCGGGTGATAACCATGCTGTAATCACCTCGAGTGGTTGTTAGGGCAACATGGGCGAGAGGTTTACTGTAGCCCTAGCAACCACGAGAGGTGATTTCAGTATGGTTGTCAACCGATCCCCAGCCATCATCTTTTATAGTGTATGGTCAAAAAAACACTGTTTGCATTCTATGTGTGAGAATTATGGACCTCTGGTGCATTCTTTTTTGTTATGCCACTGTTTGGAAGTTCCGAAGTGTGGTTAACAACTTTTAAAATTCTAAACAGTGCATAACAAAGCTGTGTGACTGCTGATTATGGTGGTTAATAGGCACTTACCATACATTATATGTTTGCTCTTTATACTTGATGGGGGAATTGCTGGACTTTGATAATTGATGGGGTTAACAAATATGCTTATAATTTTTGGCTTCCCCTGTGTTCTTCCATAAGCTGCATGCTCTGGGGATTTTAATGTTACTAGCCAATGGGTTATTCTACCATGTGGTAACTCTTGGGGAGGTGTCTTACATTCGTATGTCTATGAACATTTTGGTGTATCATCCCATATTGATATCCTCTTGTGAATACAATGTTTTGTAAATTTTGGCTTGCAAAAATTAATAAATATATAATACAAAAAAGGGTAAGTACACAACATCTGTTCTTCAGAATTAAGACTGTGTGCATCAAAACATGATCCTTTCTTTTAAAGTTCATTTTGCACTGATGCTATTCTGGAGCTGAGGTTTTAATCCTCTGTTATGACAGTATAATCAGTACCATAGCAATAGACTGAGGTTACAATAAAAGTATTTTGACTTCAGTTCTTGAATAGCATCAGGGCAAACTGAACTATAAAGGACAGGGGTTAAGCTTTTGTACATATATCCTCACTAATAAAGAAAACACTAGCTTGAATTCTAAGTTATTTTGGAATATTAAGTCATTTGGGTCTGCTAATATCAGTTATGACTGCTTTACTAGTGACAGTAGTCCCTCTTTAAACTTTAATCCTGTTAAAACTTCTTGATCCTGGATCATTTGAGACAGGACATGTTCTGTCAAAGAAATACAAAAATCACACATACCTCCATAATGCAAAGCATTATAGAATATATATGTAAATCGTCTCAAAAACTTTAACATGAATACATAGCACTAAAGGGTCTCTTGACCCAAACTTCTCAGTGAACCTCATCTGCATCACACCCCAGGGGAAAATGAACTAGCCCTAACGTGGTCTTACGGGTTTGGGTCATGGTGGGCCAAAATCAAAAAGGCAAGCTAAAAACAAAGAGCTCAGCACCAAGGTCCCAAGGCAAGGGTAACCCAAAATAGGCATCAGCAATAAAGCTAGGTTTCAAAGAAATACAAAATCACGCATAATCCCATAATGCACAGTATCATGGGATATATATGGAAATCACCAAGAACATGTAGGCTGGTTCTGCTTTAAGCAGGAATGCATTGTACCAAAGGGCCTCTCTCTCATAATCTGCAAAGGGTAAGAACAGAAGACACAGACACGTGTTTCATCCAACACAGGACTTGTCAGTGTGCCTCATCGCTATCCCACCCCAGGGGAAAATAAGCCAGTCCTAATGTTGTTTTATGGATTGGGATCATGTTGGGCCCAAAATAAAAAAGCAGTATATATTTGCATACTGTGTATATATATATATATATATATAGATATATAGATATATAGATATATATAGTATAGTGGTGTGGTCACGCCACTATATTTAGGGTTATGAAGGCACTTCTATGTTAAAGTCAAAATTTTGGGCTTTAATAACTTTGGACCCATTCAACTGATTTGCCTGAAATTTGGTATGCATAGCAGGGCATAGTAGATCTCTTGAGTTGCCAGATTTTTTTTCGGTCAGACTTACGGTCTTTGCACATGAAAACGCTGAAAAATGCAAAATTATCCAGTTTTGGAAGCAATTTTTGAGATTTTGTCCATGGCCCTGCACGTCCGTCATGTGGTGTGCTGCTCTGCGACATGGGTCATTGAAAGAGCTTGGCTGGCCAAACATGCCGCTTTTCATTTGGTGAAAAAATATTAAGGCATTCAATAGTTATGCCACTTTTAAGCTCCTGTTCTAAGTCAATGGGAAAATTTATATGGTTGTTTTGCGAACAAAGAATGGGGTTCTGGCCATCTGGCGATAAAAGAATTTGCAGCCTCACGGTCAAAGAATCTTTGTCCCCGAGAATTCTTTGATTGCGAGGTCTGCCATCTTGTTTTTGCATTTCCGATCGTAAATGTTGGCTCAGGGGTCATTCTTGAAGTAAAACTTGGATGGGTTTTACTCAGGGGGCTCCAATGTATTGACCCATGCCTTTAGTTTGACGTAAAATGGTCTAAAAATAGAGTTATAATGTTTTAAAATCTTCGATCACGGCTCGCTAACGATCTTTGATCGCGAGCCTACAAATTCTTTGATCGTGAGGTTCTTTGATCTTACATCGCAAGGTAAAAATAAATTTTCTCAGCTCAGGGGTAGCCTAGGAACACAAATGAGGGTGGGTTTTGTTCAGGGGGCTTCGTTCTATTGAGGCATTGTGGTGGTTTTATTTAATTCTGCCCAAAACTCGAGTTTTAGCATTTTTTATTCTTTGATCGCGTGCGTGCAATTTCTGTGATCGTGAGCCTGCAAACTCTTTGGTCGCGAGATTCTTTGTTCGTGATCTTGCATTGTGAGCAAGGGACAAGATGGTCCTTTTAAAAATTCTATTTTCTCAGCCCCGGGGTGGCCTAGGAACACAAATGAGGGTGAGTTTTGTTCAGGGGGCTTCGTTCTATCGAGGCATGGTGATGGTTTCATTTAATTCTGCCTTAAACTCCAGTTATAGCATTTTTTATTCTTTGATCATGAGCCTGAAAATTCTTTGATCGTGAGATTCTTTGATTACGATCGTGCATTGTGAGTGAGGGATGAGATGGCCCTTTTAAAAATTCAATTTTCTCAGCCCAGGGTGGCCTAGGAAGACAAATGAGGATGGGTTTTGCTCAGGGAGCATCGTTCTATCGAGGCATGGTGATCTTTGATCACGAGCCTGCAAATTCTTTGATCGCGAGATTCTTTGATCGCCATCTTTGATCCCGAGATAGGGACAAGATGGCCAGATTTTATAATGCATTAGATAGGACAATTTTACTGATGTTTACGTTTAAATATCTCGGAAACGGTTTGGTCTTTTTACTTGAAATTTGGAGGGTGTTCTCGGCATGTCCTATAGATGCGAATTACAGTGTCTACATGTTGGAGAAAAAATGTTTTGCGGAGATATTGTGTGCCACAATTTACATGTTGCAGACAGTGTTTTGCATTGTGCTGGTGGCTTGAAATTGATAGTGTACTTGGCCTTAGTGTCATGGACGTAGTTTTCAGTCATTGTGCCTGCAAAATATTAACAGGTGCGGAATTCTGCAACTCTGACGAATGAAATCTCAAACTTTAACATGTTATATCTCGGACACGGTTTGGTCTTTTGCATTGACATTTGGAGGGTGTTCTCTGCATGTCCTATAGATGTGAATTACAATGTTTATGTGTCAGAGAATATTTTTTTTGCGGAGATATTGTGTGATGTAATTTACATATTGCGGACAGTGTTTTGCATTGCGCTGGTGGCTTGAAATTGATAAGGTACATAGTCTTAGTGTCATGGATGTAGTTTTCAGTTGTGCCTGTAAAATGTTAACAGGTGCGGAATTCTGCATCTCTGACAAATGAAAATCTCAAACTTTTACATGTTATATCTCGGACATGGTTTACTGTTTTACACAGAAATTTGGAGGGTGTTGATGGTACACACTTTTACAAGTTGGGTGAGCATGAGCCCAAAGGGCCGCACTTCCACAAAGTACTATCGTTAATTGGGGCCCTTGAGGCCGAATGGCCTGCACTTTGCCAGCACCCTCCCACCACCAGAGCAAGTTCTTACTGTTCTATTCTTTCTCAAAAAGTAAGGAAATTCTATGCATAAACTGCGTTAATGCATCATTTAGGGTTAAAGCACAAAAAGTCAGGAAATGAAAAACCTTTAAGGTTGCCCCTTCCCCTCCGGGCCCACCAATCCTCCCAAGATTGACAAATGACAGGGTGTGGCATTGGGGTCGTGAAGACTAAATGTCACCCCATTATTTTTTGCTGTCCCTTGTCAATATGATTACACATGGAATGGGGTGACATTTAGGGCTCATGACCCCAATGACGCACCCCATAATTTGTCAGTCTTGGGATGATTGGCGGGTCTGGGGGGGAAGGGCAACCCTAAAATTTATTATTTCCTGACTTTTTGTGCTTTAATGCTAAATAATGCATTAATGCAGTTTTTGATAAATTTCATACTTTCTATTCTTTCTCAAAAGTAAGAACTTGCTCAAGTTGGTGGGGCGCTTAGAGGCCCGAAAGTGCCGAGCCATTCGGACCATCTTCCACCAACCTGTGGAACTTGGTGGAAGCGCGGGCCCTTTGGCACTCCCACCAACTTGTAAACATGTGTGTACCATCAACACCCTCCTAATTTCAGTGTAAAACAGCAAACAGTGGTGCATACCTGGATGCGCCATTCCCCCAAGGGTGATATTCAGCCATAGTATGCTAATGAGCTCACTGGACATGCATGGTGCAAGGAGGCACCATGCATGCCCATTATGGGCTCATTACCATAGCTGCACCTGGCTGAATGCACCAGGACTTCCCCCACCCAGCCCCAAACAACCTGTCCCTGTCAGCCCTGGCAGTTAATTTGAACCCCCTCCCCATGTCCGCGATCCACAAGCAATGTATCCTACATGGCTGAAATCATGTGCCAAAGTGTAGTGCCCCCACCCAGCCCTGATCCCCATCCATGTGAGAAAGAAGCCCCACCTGGCACCACTCTCTGTCCATGTGAGGAAGAAGCCCCCACCCAGCCCTGATTCCCAAGTGTATGAGACACAAACACCTGTCCATGCCTGACCCCAATGTCTGATATGAAGATGCCCCAGTAGATCCATAGTGTGGCTTTGCCCCCCATCCCACCATCAGGACGGGACCCCAGACCCGTACCCCCTACTGGAGCCGGCGACTGACTTAGCCCTCCACACACCACCATGGCCAGCCGCAACTGAACTGTCATTGACCATGCACTGTACATAGTACACGCTCATTGGTTGCCACTGAGCTTGTACTTTGTACAGAGAACAGTCTATAACAATTTAAGCTGCAGCTGGCCGTTGTGATGTGCAGAGGGCTGAGCCAGTCGCAGGCTAAGGTTGGGCAGGGTATGGGGTTCAGGGATCCTCTCCTGATGGGGTGGAGGTTGGGGACCGTTACACTATGGACATACAGGGAGGGCATCTTCTATATCAGACATCGGGGTGGGGGCATGGATGGGTGTTTGTGTTCCGTACGAATGGGGATCAGGGCTGGGTGGGGTTGTCTGTCACATATGGGTGGGGATGGGGCAGGGTTGGGAGGTCCACCTCACTATGCTATGGGTTTTTTCCATTGTTTACCCTGCAATCAGAGATAGGGACTGGGGAGGGGTCTTGCACTCTCTCCCTCTCCCACACACCATCTCACCCTCTCCCAGTGCAGTCCTGCCTCTAACTCACTATGCGCACCATGCATTCCCCCATAGGTGGTGTTCAGCCCCGGCCCTGGATGCACTGCATTCACCATGGCAGCTGCCTGCTTTGTGCTGCATATCCAGGGTCCCATATTGACACAGGATGCATGATCTGTGCTGATCACACATACTGTTTGAATATTGATTCAGTGCCAGCTGGCTCATCTGCTTTGCGCACTGCATTGTTTTGTGCGCGCAACTGGCCGGCACTGAATATGTCCCCCAAGGTGTCTGTGTCAGTTTCATGAATCCACTGAGACTCCTCTTACATAATGTTTGTTAAATCTATTACCTCCTCATTGTATTTCTGGGATATGATTAAGTACAGTGTTCTAATTTTGGGGAAGATATTGTATGTCACCATCCCATGTACTGTTTTAAAGTGGAAACCCACTGCGCTGTCACATCTCTCACTGTATACAGCACATATGTGGTCTTGAATTCCAACTCTTGCAGCTCTTGTTCTTCTGATGTACATTGTACTACAAGAACAACAACTTGCATAAATGATAAAAGAACGTTCGCATGTTATGAGATCTTTGAATTAAATCTGCCTGTTTGGTACTGATATTTGAAACTCTTACTGAAAATTACACGTATACAAATTGTGGAACTTGCACAACAGAAAAAGCATTTGATTTTGATGATTTTTGACAGTTTGATTTCAAATTTTTAGAAAAGTAATGTGAATTTATCAGAAGGATTACTAGCTCTACCAAACACTGTTAAGGTAGGTGATCCCACAACTGTTAGTACAGTTGGGTAAGTCTGTAGAATGTTCCAATTGTTTTTTTACACTTTGCACAACTTAATTTGCCATTCCATTGTAGTCTGTTCCAAAATATATTCGGTTTGAATCTAAATCCTCACATTTTTTAGGGGACAATCATTCCCTATGGTCAACTTCCTTCACCTTCTTATATACCTTCATTAAGGTTTCTCTACTGTAACCCCTGCTCATAAATGTGTCCATCAACTCTATTACTTGTTGATGAAATTTTTCTTCTTTTGAACAGTTTGGTTTGAGGGAAGGAATTGACCAATATACCTGATATTGTAAATCAAATTCCATGGATGAGCACTTTCTGAAAGTAACAGGGCATTGCCTGTTGTAGGTTTTCTATAAGATTGAAGAAGTTAATTATTGTAGAATTAATTGTATGAGCAAATGCCAGGCCTATTTCTTTGCCATTTAGTCCTTTTAATAAAATTCACCACAGATTCTCCATACCCTTTCCATGTGAGCAATATGTATTCATTTTTTTTATAAAACTAAACCATTTCGAAATTTGATCTAAGAAGGGATTAACATTATTGAGTGCAAATTCATCCTTCCACCATCCCGGCACCAAATCAACATATGAAGGGGCTACTGAAGTACCCACTGTGATGCCATGTCTCTAATAGCAGTATTAACCATTAAATGTAAACAGAAATCTTTTTCATAATATATTCCAGGCTGGCAAGGATAAATTCGGGCTCAATGATCCCCTAAGTTCACATTTGGAAAGCATTACCTTCATTGTATTCAGTCCCATTACATGTTATGTCTATATAATGCTTCAGTACCAACTGCAAACTAGACATATTTTTTTCCGAAGAATGTCTTGTAATTATCTCATGATGTTCATTATGTCTGGAATACATAGGAAGGAAGTTTTATCTTCACTTACATTTAGATAATAACATTTGCATTTAGAATTAAATTGTCTACTTCAGTGCCAGTTATTCTCTCAAGAGTTGTTATAGCTGCATTCTTAGCTGTTCAAACACCGATGAAAGTTTGACTTGTCTAGTGAAGTCAAATGCAAAATCCATTAGGGTATCCTATGAACTACTGTACCACAGTAGTCACTTAGAGGTGTTTGAGTGTAGGTTTCCAAATCAGTTCTGAGCTATTACAACAAGGACATTAAGGCAATCAAGACGATGCAGTTCATGGACATGAAACAGAATCTGACCACAGATAAGGGCCACGTGACCCATCCAATCTGCCCAATTTTTTTCTACCTTCATTTTTTTCTGCAGGCCCACTTGAACTATGCCACTGTCTTTTCCCTCCCTTTCCTTACTCCTGTAATTCTCTTGTGCCTATCCCGGGCATTTTTGAACCCCTCCACTGTTTTTACCATCACTACCTCAACCGGAAGGCTGTTCCAGGAATCCACCACTCTTTCTTTAAAGAAGTTCTTATCACATCTCTCCTGTGTCTGCCCCCTTCTAGCTTCATAGCATGTCTCCTTGTTCTAGAACACCATTTTTTTCAAAATAATACTCCCTTCCTGTACCTTATTATCCCCCATGAGGTATTTAATGGTCTCTGTCATATCCCCCTCTCCCTCCTCACCTCCAGGATGCACATATTTAGATCATTAAGTCCCTCCTCATAGGGCATTTGATGCAGACCTGCACCATTTTGGTAGCCCTCTTTTGGACTGCCTCCACTCTATATCCTTCCTGAGATGTGGTCTCCAGAACTGACACTTTACTCAAAGTGGGGTCTTAACAGCAGTCTATATAGGGGGAAACACCACTTCCCTCTTTCTGTTGGTCATTCCCCTTTCCAATGCACACCAACCCTCCTGACTACCTTGTGACAGTGCCTGGCTACTTTTAGGTCATCCAATATGATTACCCCCAGGTTTCTTTCCTGCTTTGTCATTGGCTGTATCACTCCACCCAGTATGTACTCTTCCTCCGGGTTTCTATGACTAAGAACATCATTTTGTACTTTTTTGCAGTAAAATCCAGCTGCCATAACCCTTGACCGCTCCTCCAATTTTTTTCAGATCTCTGCCAATCCTTCCCCCCTCCCCCCACCCCCAGAGTGTCCACGAAAATAATCAGTGGTATAAAAGAGAAGAGAAAAGGAGGCTATTAGGATGCATACTCAGTTATATCAGCAGGATCAGCCCGAGATGTTTGATATGGTGTCCCCCATCAGGGCACAGGGACATGCCCTGAAGCTCGGAAGTGATAATTCATTTGCAATACTAGGAGAGACACTTCTTCTCTCAAAGGGTGGTGACTCTATGGAACAGCCCACAAGTGTGGACAGTGGACATCAAGATAGTATAGCCCTTCAGGGTAAGCCTGGGCAAATATCTGCTCACTAAGAGAATCACTGGATACCTCAGGTAGCATAGCGGGTAGTGAACCCCTTTTAAATTAGTACCATAGTGGTAGTATTGTATTTATGATTCGCTAATAAATTGCTATTACAAGATAAAATATACATAAAGTATAAAACATTTTTTTAATAAAAACAGTTGGTAAATAAGACATTAAACATATAAAAATATTGTTATAGCATTTTCTATGACTGCACAAGCAACAGCAACTGGAATTTTATTCTCTGTTAACCAAGATATTATAAAGTGCAAAAGCTGACTATGTGATTTTATAACTCAAATGTGATAGGGTACATGTTTACTTACATATTAGTTAACTTGAGATAAGCCCAAGTGGAAACGGGCAATTTTACTAAAAAATGGGTGGTTCAGGTCTGGTTAGCTACATCCCTTCCCATGACTGATGCCCATAATCTCTAAATCCCTGATGGACTGGGGAGGGAACCAGCACATCTGAAAAGTTTAGTTCACATATACTCAGTGACCCACATTATCACTATAACATTTAGGGACCATTACAGTCTCTACAAGTCTCATTTTTGAAAGACCCTTCTCATTTTAACTATTGTGTTTAAGAAGTTTGCATGTCTAAATGTAAGCCCATAATCAATGCCTGACAAAAGTAACAATTGTTTTATAGGATGATCTTGCAATTTTACTAAAAAGAAGCCAATCTATTTTTCCTAGGTTTGCCATACCTTGGGCAGAAAAGTATTGTGTACTAGGTATCTTCCGGAACATCCAGTCTACAGTGTCACAGTTTTTTGATTTCCCTTTATATCTTGCAGTAAACATATTGTATTTGACTCAAAACATGATAATCTGAATCTGGTAGAGACAGTTCTTAGAGGTGAGTTCCTTAAGGAGAAGTAAATGGGGAGCTTCCTTGGAGAAATCTCCTGCCCATGAGTTACGCCTACAGAACATAGATGCCAGTGGTGTTGAACCTATCCAGAGACTTTTGGCTAGCGGGCCATCCTCAGTGACATGAATCATTGACAGCTATATAATGTGGGTGGTACCAAATCTCTTCTGTTCTTTCCTTTTCCACCATCAACTTCACATCGGACTAAAGAACCCCCTCCTTGGATTTCATTACTATGTGCTTCGCTGGCCTTTATCTTCTGTTTTCGATGATGTGGACCTGTTCTTCTTCTCACGTGGGCCTTGTTTCCTAAGCTGCTGACACTGCCTGCTGCCTTATCATCAGTGGATGTCAGCCGTTGCTGGTCTCCCCTTTCCCAAATCCCTGCCAGCCTCCCGCTGATGTCTGGGTTCCCACTGCTGGCTTGTCTTCCCACACTTTCTGGCATGGGTCTTTGCAGGTGGCTGCATTGCAGTGGTGAGTGCTGGTTCTATATGTGGCCTTTGCAGACTTTCCAACTGTCCTTGAATGCCAAGGTAAATTTTTTGCTTGATAGTCCATTCCCCCGTAATCACAGGGCTTGTGGCTCCCTTTCTGCTGGTTGTCACCTGGCTTTTCCTTATCATCATACCTACTATATGTGCAGTCCCCTGCTTTGTGCATGGATGTTTTCATGTTTTTCTGTTGTAGGCTTTGCCTTCATACTGGTTTTGTGGCCAGTCCGACCATCCTCCTGGATGCTTCGGTTGCTACCTAGCCTTGTTCCCCAGGCCATGTTTTCGCAGGGCCAGTTGTTCTCTCCTGCTTTGTCTCCTGGGTGTGTTTGATTGACATTTTTGCTGACTGAGTTAGTGTTGCCATTTATGGCATCTACATTTTTGACTGGCTATTGCCGAGCTTTGGCTCACTGGCATGCCCTCTGCATACCCAGTCCCCTGCTTTGTGCAGGGCTGTTTGCATTTTGCTGTTGTTGACTTTGCCCTCACCTTGGTTTTCTGCTGCCGGTCTGACCGTTCCTTTGGGATGCTTCAGTCAGTTCCTGTCTTAATTTCCCAGCCCCATGGGGCTTATGGGTCTCTGTAGCTGTGTCACCTGGCTTTGCCTCATTGATGGTTTTTACTGTTTGGGATGGACTTGCCATTTCTTGGCAGCATGTTCTTACTGGTCATCACCTGGCTTTGCCTCACCAACATCCCCTATGCTTCTTACATGGCTGTTTTCCCAGGCACTGTTGTTGGTTTTCCCATCAGCTGGGGTCTTTGGCTGTTCCACATGTCCTTTGGTCCATTACACTTGGTCTCTGACTGGGCCTTCTGTGATTGTGGGGCCTGTGGCTCTCTTGGGCACAGCTGTGGGACTTGCTTTTGCCTCACCATCAGTTTTATGTTTGGTTGTTGCCTGGCTTCACCTTGGAGTTATTCTTTGTCAGGTTTTTCATCAATGTTGTGCTTTATTTGTGGGGCCTGGCACCATTGACTTCTTTTGTTCATACCTAATCTCCATGTTTATATGCTGCCCATGGTGTGTGTCTGCTGTCAACACAGGTGTCTTGCTATCCATGCCTCATATGCTCTGTTGGGGTCGCCCTATTGTTGCTCCCATCTTCTTGGCCTGTAGAACATTGACCTGTGTGCTGGTCGGCTCTTATGCCTTCCTGTTGACCACCCCCCAAGTTGTCTGGGGTTCTGCATGGAAATCGTTCCATAGATGTGGCTCACTAGAGGCAGGCATCCCTGAAGAAGTTAGCTTCTGATGAAGGACTATGTGTAGTCCAAAAGCTTAAGCACCTGTTTTCTTTTGTAACCTCTATGTTGGTACAATAAAAGGTATCAAATCATCCTTTTTTTCTGGATCTTTTGTCACAAGAACCTATACGGCAACAGAAATATGTTTCCGAAAAGATAGGACAGTTAGTTATGAGTAACAGTAAATCTTCAAGGGGATCTCCTCCAGTGAGCCACAGCACACCCTCCTGTTTTCTCCCTTGGTTTGGTGGGGTCTCATGTGGGTTTTGGACATCATTGTTGTGTGCTGTTTACCTTGTACTGGGGTTTCTTTGCTGGTCATTGTCATGCCCTTTTGGAGCTTCAGCATGCTTCCCTTTTTCATTCATGGCTCTGGCACGATGTTGTTTCTTTCTCTCCAGTGCACAGGCAGAGCTGAGGAGGTTTGCGGTCACCTACGTTATATCAGTACTGAAAATGCACATCATCATTGGTGGCCTGCTCGGCAAACATTTCCAGATAGGTCCGACACCAATGTCCAATAGGATGTGGCTCGCTGGAGGAGATTCCCTTCAAGATCTACTGTTACTGTTATAGTAACTGTCCTTTCATGCTCATGTTCTTGTACCCTTTTGCTGTTACCTAGCCATGGGCTGAATCTGACAGATCTTCCTGGACATAAGTCTCCACCACTCATTCACACTAGTGGGATTAGCGCCAGAGGCACTAGGACCCATCGGGAGCAAACTTTTTGCTGGAGGGTCGGCGCGAGAGATGGCGCCGCGAGGCATGGCGCCGCGAGCAGCGGCTCAAGCGGCAATGACCATCTCGGCGACGACCCTCCAACCGCCTCAGTTCCTTTTTTCCCTCCGTCGAGTGCGCTTCAGTGACGACGTCGCTCGCCTGTCGGGAGTCAAACTTCAAACTAGCACATCGTTTTCAGTTTATTTTTTTGTAACATTATCTCGATAGTAGTATCGCTTAATTTTATTCTATTTCGTTAAATTTTTCTAATATTTTAAATTTAACTTACTTGAAAGTCTCGGCCTACTGATGAAGTCGACCATGAGCAGGTCAGGTAGCGGTAGGGAACTTACGTGAGCTGTTCAGTCAGCCAGGCTGGGTCCGGTCAGCCTCCTTCTCCTCAGCGGGGTTCCGACAGCGGTCAGTCCGATGCCGGGGATGGCGGTCCCGTCGGCATAAAATAAGCGGTCGCATTCTCGGCACCGTTGACCTCGAGCTCTTCTTGAGCCCACAGGTCAAAAAAGAGAAGGCATCACTCAAGGTCGCCCTCTGGTATGTCTGCGCGTCGACGGTCGGTTATCGTAGCTAGTTGCCGTTCTCCTTCTTTGGAGTCGCCAACTGCTGGTGACCGTCGTCCTCGACATCGGAGCCCCTCCCCGCCTGTAGGTAGGGCTCCAGATGAGCAGTTTCATCAGTGGGCCGCTCTTATGGAGCGATGGGCTCAGAGTTGGTTCTCCTGCCTGGCTCGGTTGCCACGGGCCCCGGGCTCCTCAGCGATCGGTAGGGTGGTTGGACCTTCCTAGTCGTGTGGCGGCCTTCTCCCGGTGCCGGTGACTCAGCGCTTAGGTGTTTCCCCTCACATGGCTGCGGCGCGGGGCCACACCGATGCCCTTATCTCCTGGTTTTCCTTCTCTAGCTTTCCAGGTTCCTAGGGGTTTCCGGCGCCTTCCGGGGGTCTGTTGGCTTGTCGGTGCCGTTTTTGGTGCCGCTCGGCCTTGCGGCGCCGTCCGCGGCGCCGTTGGGTCTGGCGGCGCCGTTGGCGGTGCCGCTTGGTTCAGCGGCACCGTTGGCGGTGCTGCTTGGTCCGGCGGCGCCGCTTGCGGTGCCGCGTGCCTCTTTGGCGCCGTGCCCCTCTGCGGTGCCGTTTTCAACCCGTTTTGCCTTCCCGGCGCCAGGGGCTCTCAGGGACTCTCCTTGTTTCTCTGCTATTTCCTCCTCTCCTAATTTTCACTCCTTTCCTGTCCAAACAGTCCTTTCTGAACCATCAGGAGATGATGTTGAGCCTGACCCAGACCTTCCGGTTGGGTGATGAAGTGGGAAACAGGATCTTTCTTTGCTACAGAGCCTGTGGTGAGGACCTGTCCTTTAAGTCTCTGTTGAAGAACCTGAGATCCACTCTTTCTCTCCAGACTACAGACATCGATCCTGGGAAGATATTAAGACTCCAGTACCTTCATGCTGGAGATCCCTACAGTTTGACTCCTCCGATCCAGCCTTCCTTGAGGCGCTGTCTCAAATGGTATGGAATAATCCTGCTCTTATTCCCTCAGTGGCTAAATCCATTGATAAAGTATTCAGCTCCCAAGGATCGTCCCATTTGGCATCCCAAGCCTTTGAGGATCCTATTGTAGTCCTGGCAGAGAATGATAAGGTCGTTCTTCCTCAAACTACTACAGTTCGACCTATTAACAAGAGTCTCATAAGATTGATACATTAGGTAAGAGAGTCTTGCTGCCTCCACTCTAAGTATGCGTATTGCCAGTTATCAAGGCTATTTTCTCAGTATGAGTATATCCTGTGGCACTCTTTGAAAAGAATGGTTGAAGCTCTTCCGGATTCGGACTCCAAGTCAGAGCTTCTTCTGACCGTTACTAGGGTATTGAGTCCAATAACCAACAGGTCAAAGCCGCTATGGACGCGTTCGACACTGCTTCTCGCTCAGCAGCCGCAGGTATTTGTACTCGGTGCCATTCCTGGCTGCGTACTTCTGGCTTCACGAATGATGCTCAGCAGCGGGTAATGGCTGCCCCTTTGATGGCTCCTTTCTTTTGGCCCTCAGGTGGAACAAGCCTTGAGGCCACTCAGAAGACTAGTCGGCCATTAAGTTGGCCAGACCTCCGCCTGCTCCCTCTCGGGGGCATGGTACAGGCGTCAGTTTCGTAGTCGTCAGTCGCTTGAGGCAGAGGCAGGGAAGCTTCCGCAAAAGCCCACTGCAACCTCAAAAGAAAGCGCAGCAAGCGCGGGGCCTAAAGCCCCCAAGCGCCACCTTATGGTGCTGGCCGAGTTCCATCCACATTGCCCAAGGTGGAACTCTCTCCTCCGGTGGGAGGTCGTCTGATGTACTTCTACAACCAGTGGAAGTCCATAACTCCGGACAAATGGGTCCTTCGGATAATTCGCGAGGGTTATTCTCTCAATTTTTTGGAAACTCCCCTGAATTGTCCTCCCAGACGACAACCCAGGTTGTCTGCCTCTCAGTCAGACCTCCTCACCGCCGAGATCCAGGGCCTTCTAGGCAACAGGGCAATAGAACTGGTGCCCCCGCATCTGCGGAGCACAGGGTTCTACTCCCATTACTTCCTGGTTCCAAGAAGTCTGGGGAATCGCCCCATTCTAGACCTCAGAAAGTTAAACAAATTTCTCCCCAGGGAGAAATTCAAAATAATTTCCTAAGTCCCTGTTACCCTTGCTGCATCAGCATGACTGGCTGGCCTCCCTGGATATGCAGGGCGCTTACAGCATATCCCCATCCACCAACCCACATAAGTTCCTCAGGTTTGTAGCTCTGGGTCAGCATTATCAGTTCAGAGTCCTGCCTTTTGGGCTATCCTCGGCGCCGCGAGTCTTTACAAAGTGTTGTGCAGTTCTCACAGTGCATCTCAGGAAGATCGGACTCCGAGTGTTTCCCTACCTGGACGATTGGCTTCTAGCAAGCCCTTCCAGCCAAGGGACTTTGGAAGCCGTGCAAACGACTTCTCGTCTTCTTACGTCCATGGGAATTCTGCTGAATTTGAAAAATCACAACTGCAGCCCTCCCAGAGCTCCTTTTCATAGGGACACTTCTAGACACCTCTTCATGAAGGCTTTCCTTCCAGAGGACAGAAGACTCGACATTCTTGGATGGCCCGTTACATCGGGGAAGAACCAATCGGTTACAGCTCTCGATGCAGCATGTTGGAATCTCATGGCGTCCTCGGTGTTCACTGTACCCTAGCCGGTTGCACATGAGAACCACCCAATGGATGCTCTCCACTCAGTGGTCTCCGACTCTCACCCCAGTCTTATCCCATCAAGGTGGCGGAGCCCTTGAGTCTCTCACCTGGTGGACTCAAGAAACAATCTCCTGGAAGGGTTCCCTTTGCTCCCCGGATCATCAGATCTCCATCACCACAGGCGCGCATCGCTAATGGGATGGGGAGCTCACTGTCGCTCCCTCCACACTCAAGGTGTATGGACTCAGTTTGAAACTCTTCTCCACATAAATGTCCTGGAGATGAGAGGCGGTCCTCTGTGATCCGAGCTATGAAGGATATCCTTTGTCACAAGAACATTCTCCTTCAAGCGGACAACAAAGCTGTGATGTATTACATCAACAAGCAAGGCGGTGGTCATTCTTACCCCTTTGCAGGAAGCAATGAGGGTGTGGGAGTGGTGCTTGGGCACAAGTCTCTGATTCAGGCGGTTTATCTGCCAGGTATACAAAATGATCTAGCAGATCACCTCAGCAGAACAGAGGCAGACCCTCCGCAGTGGTCTCTCGATCCAGCCGTGGCTTCGGTCACTATTCGAAGAGTGGGGACTCAGACCTGGACCTTTTTGCATCCCCACTCAACGCAAAACTGCCTCTCTTCTGCTCCAGAAATCCAGGGCCTGGCATTTTCTGTCAGGATGCGTTCAGGCTGCGGTGGACAAAACGTTTTGTTTACGCCTTTCCACTGCTCCCTCTAATCCAGAGAGTTCTCCTCAAGTTCGAGTCTCAGGGGACCAAAATGATTCTCATTGCTCCCTCCTGGCCTCAGCAACTATGGTTTCCTCTGCTCAACAGCATGTTGGCACCTCTCTGAGACCACTTCCTTGCAAATCAACCTTTTGACTCAGGTTCGTTGGTCCATCCCAACCTGAAATCACTTCACCTTCATGCTTGGCTCCTGAAGAGGTAGAAGTGAATCGATTCAACGTCTCTCGTAGAGTCTCGGACATCCTTCTGGCTGTGCGGAAGTCAGCCACCCGAAAAACGTACGCTTCCAAATGGAAACGCTTTTCTCTCTGGTGTGCAAAGTCCTCTTGGAATCCCTTTTCCTGTTCTCCTGACAAGGTTCTTTAGTATCTTTTGGACCTATCAAACTCAGGTCTCCAGTACTCCACAGTTAAAGTTCACCTTAGTGCCATCTCAGCGTTCCATGAGCCGGTTTCTTCCTTGACTCTGGCTCAGCTTCCTATGGTGAAGAGATTTCTTAAGGGGATTCTTCATACCAGACCCCCTGTTAGGCGTCCAGTTGCAACCTGGGACATTAACCTGGTGCTGTACATGCTCACTCGGAAGCCTTCGAGGCCCTAGCTACCTGTGAGCTAAAATTTCTTACCTGAAGACTGCCTTCCTGGTGGCCATTACCTCAGCCCGCAGGGTCTCGGAGATTCATGCCTTGGTGACGGACCCTCCGTATACTGTATTCCATAAAGACAAGGTAGTTCTCCATACTCATCCTAAATTTCTTCCCAAGGTTGTGTCAGAATTCCATCTAAACCAACCTCTGGTACTTCCCTCTTACTTCGCTAATTTCCAAAATGAAGGGGAACGATCTCTTCATTCCTTGGATGTTAAGAGAGCCTTGCGGTTCTATTTAGATAGAACCAAAAATTTTCATAAGACTCAGCAACTGTTTGTTTCTTTCAAGCGACACCCGGCTGGGTCAACCCGTCGCTATTAGATGCATCTCATCATGGTTAGTGGCATGCCTTGACATTGCTACTCCATGGCTCAAGTTAAATTGGAGGGTAGAGTGTACGCTCACTCTACTAGAGCGTCGCAGGCATCTTTAGCGAGGAGATTGCAATGTTCCAGTGCGGATATCTGCAACGCTCGCCACCTGGAGCTCAGTGCATACCTTCGTTAAGCATTATGCACTGGATGTTCATCCAGGCGACATTCTGCATTCGACAGAACTATCCTTAATGGGCTTCTATCTTAGCGCGTGAGCTCTGGCTCTCCTGCCACCCTTTTTGGGGATTATCAGCTTGGTACTCTCCCACTGGTGTGAATGAGTGGTGGAGACTTATGTCAGGAAGATATGAAGTGCGTACCTACCGTAATTCTTGATCTTCTTGGGCGGTCTCCACCACTCATTCCTATCTCCATCCCCACGAGCTCACGCGCTGTCGGTCTTCACTCCCTCAAATCTTTAGGCCGTGAGGACTTCTTTGCTGACCCTTCTTACACGGGTCGTACGGACTATCTTATGTCCGTTTTTTAAGGTTAGATTTACTCTTTACGTTAGTTGCGCTGCACCTCCTTGGTAAAAAAGGTACTGAGGCGGTTGGAGGGTCGTCGCCGAGATGGTCATTGCCGCTCGAGCCGCTGCTCGCGGCGCCATGCCTCGCGGCGCCATCTCTCGCGCCGACCCTCCAGCAAAAAGTTTGCTCCCGATGGGTCCTAGTGCCTCCGGCGCTAATCCCACTAGTGTGAATGAGTGGTGGAGACTCGTCCAAGAAGATCAAGAATTACGGTAGGTACGTAATTTTCATTTTTAATTAGTACAGTAGATGCTAACACAGAATACTTATTCATACTTGCTTAGGAAGCAGTGGGAGGACATGATGGACCTATATTTATTCCAAACTGAAATGACTGTGTTATGAAGATGGGTTCTCTCTAGGACCACAGCAGGTTTTCCACTGTTGAAGGAGCCATGGAGAATGAGACGCAGTAGCGCCACAGAACAAGGGATAGATACTGAGGTGGTCAAAAGTAAACAGGGTCCAGAGCCCCCAGTTGAGAGAAAGTAGGTCTTGGAGAAATTGCTTTGTGCATTTTTAGGAAGTTGTTTCTTGGGGAAATAGCAAATTCTGTAAAAATCACCTAGTTTTGACAAAACTGATAGCACAAAATATTGCAGTTTTCATTGAAAAATAGTGTGTTCACATGACTGATTTTAAGTGGAAACAGAGATCATTCACACAACCAGTTGGGTCATACTTGGTCAAATCCAATGTGTTTTTTTACAGAAACAGATACTGTGTGAAAAAGGATTTGTGGCCATTTTGTTTCCTACAAAAATAACATTTTAGCCAGCTCCAAAAGAAAAGCATCAGCCAGAGGTGCCAGTTCAAGTCTTGCTCCAAACTGCATTCAAGTCCCCAGGCTGCCAGTTGAAAGGATTCATCCTAAGTGCCAAGCCAGGACCACCTGGGGAATTGCAAGTTGAAGGGATCCATGCTGAGTGCTAAGCCAGTAAACTATGGGGAATTACAAGGTATAAGGATTTAGGGCTGGCGTGCCTGCACAGCGATTGCACTAATGCTTGAGATGCCAGCGTCCTGGGTTCAGTAAAATACCTGGAATGTTGGACAGCTGGCCTGGGGAAGGTGGTTCTCAGTGTCCCTTGCGGACACTCTCCACCTTGGCAGGGAGGGGAGGAGGGGGGAGGAGAGGCAGCATCGCTAGTGCTGTGCCCCTAGGTAATCAAATCAAAGGGCTGACATCCACATTGAGGAGTGTGCATGGTGATGCATGCTGCTTCCTTCGAGACATCATGGGGTAGGATCAGGAACAAAGAAAAACACAGCAGGACCCTGGCAAGAGCCGTTTTGCACACCGTAGGCCATCACATTGCTGACCATGGCACTCTCCTGATAACCAAAGCTCGAGATCCACTTGGGGAGTAGGAGACCCCCCCACTGAACCCACTGGGGGGGTGGTAAGCCAGGACGGCACAAGCAGAAGATAATAAGTCCCAGAGAAGGCAGGCGACAGGGCTGTGCCTGGGGTCTGGCCATAGGGAGTAGGCTCGGGGTTAATGGGAAGAAAGTGGAGTATGTAAAAGTAAAAAAAGGTATAATGATTTGTGTAACTTTAATAAAGTGACTGTACCGAAGCTCCCAGGTGAGACAGGGAATTTGATGGGGTTGTGTTCACCCATCTGAACTGCAATGTATGAGGTGCCATTTAATGTTTGAAAGCTTAAAGCCCTTATCAGGTACTGTATTCAACTGTAATATCAAATAAATGCTACACTTGTTTGAACCAATTTTTTTCTGAGTACTGAATGACTGTGTCTGTACAACTTCTATTGTCATTGTGCAACAAAGTTAAAAACCTTCAGACTAGGGAAAGTGACAGCTAGTGGCAGATAGTTAATGTTTGTCAAAAGCACATTTCTCCACCACCTGTCCCTCACTTTTCAAGACTTAAAACTAAGACAAGAACCCTGGCTGATAATCCCCAGTATAGGGAAACCCATCCAATGAGCCAGCCTTATAAATGATGCCTTAATTGGAACCCTTTGGGTCTGAAGAATAAGGATTTGGTTGGCGGTGGAAAGCATCGTTGTGGACTATAACTAAAAGACAGTGCCACCATAAACTAACTTTCTTTTGGAAAATAACTGTTGTGAAGGTGGGAAGTTTGATCTGAGACATGCTAAGTGCAAAACTGGGGCTGGCAGTATAGCCTAGAGGTTACAGTAACAAGCTGTGAATGAGCTTGGTGCATCCAGCAGACCTGGGTTTGATTCCCACAACCTAAACTTGCATACTGTATGACTAGGAGCAAGTCACTTAATCTCCCCAGTTGCCCCTGAAAACAGGTACGTGTGCCTAGTGGGCCTTACCCAGTTACCTAAAGAATTAAAAAAATGGATGCACCTCATGAGTCTGAGAGAGTAAGAGATGTGAAAGATATGCCAATTGTATATGCAGGGTTATGTTTTATGTCAAGAGCAGCTAGGGATTCGTCGCTGGGCATGGCCATGGATAGGCATGCCAGCAGCTATGCGTGAGTGCAAAGGATGACTATACCAAAGCTGTATACATTTCTGAAACTGGAACAGTGAGCAGCAGCAGCTGGGAAAGAAAGTCTTTATCCAAGTGCATTTTTCATGAAGCAGTCTGAAAGCAGATAGGGCAAGTTATTATATACCTGGTGGCCTTCAATTATTGGTATGTGTGGCTACCTCAGTGTTTATGTATGCCCTATTTTGAAAAGTCCTCGGTATAGAGTGCCCTGTGTGCATCTTAGGCCAGGTGCCCCTAGGAGAGACAACCATAGGGCTAGAGTTTAGAGAACATTGTGTGACCCAAGAGAACAAGCACTGCCCAGATGGTAGTTCAGCAGTATTGCATGGATGGAAGGAGAAGCTGCATCACTTGATGAGTGGATGCCCCATGAGAGAAAGCACTCATTCCCAGTACACTCTATGAAGTCAATATTGACTACATTGGTGATGACTGAATTGGCATTAGTACACTTGCAACTTTGGCATCTGCAGTAGAGGGGATGTATCCAGAAGCACCCCATGTTGTATGGGTTCCAGAAATTCTAGTTGTGTCAGCTGAACTAGCTTTCTCATGCTTGGTGGAGGAGGTTTGAGAGTCATATTTCAGGGTGGGGTCAGTGTCTCTCTGGAGCCCCTTCTATGCATACAGACGACACTGAGCCCATCTATCTGAAGGTGATAGGAAACAGTTTTATATACCTCTGAATGACCTCCTATTTTCATTTCTGTTTCTATGCAATACTCTGATATGTTTGACTTTTCTGTGTTGAATTAATAATTATTTTTTTGTTAGTTTTGTGTGCTTTTGTAACTACATTGAATCCTTTTCTCCTTAGCAATTGCTGCTGTCTGCTACTCTCTCTCTTTTCATACTGCCTAAATATTCTGTGACATCAGTAACATCATGCCAGGTCTTCAGATGCAATGCCATGCCTTCTGAATGTTGCTCGTGCTGCAGGGAAGTACGTGGCACTTGCTGCTCCAACGAAGGAGGGTATGAATGGGGAAGGCACTTCCAGTGAGAAGCAGGGTGACTTTCCTCATGAGAGAGAGACTTGAAGGAGGAGGAGAATAAGACTACGATTGCCTACCAGGAACCATGCACATTGAACATTAATGTAGTTCGGTTGTCTACAGGATATAGTGGAGAAAGAGATGTAGGTCCTTTCTAGGCACCCCTATCACCAACCTTTGCAAACCTTGTCAGGTGGACTGAGAGGTCATAAATAGGTTGTCCATCTGGGGTGACGGATACCTGTATGTACTCATGTGGCTAATATTGTTGAGTGGCTCTGGGACAGTTGGGTCTGTGTAAGAGTAGAGGAGGTGGTATCCCAGGGTCATAGTAAAGTTTTTCTAAGAACAAAGTGGTAGACATTAGCCAACAGTGACAGTTTGGCCATTTCATCAGGAAATGAGATGTTATGTACCCCTGCCCTTATGAAACCAGGAATGTTTGCAATGTCTGGGTCACCCTGACTAATGGGTCTCCAGTTGTTGAACCAAACCCTTCTCAATATTAATAACTGGGAGCTAGGTTCAAGACTGTACTCCAGTAGGTGCTAAGGAGGATGTTCCCATGCCCTCCCTCATTTATGATCACTCAGGACATGCCAGTTGCAGGTCAGCTACCTTGCCACTGGGAGTGAAGGGACGGAATGTCTTGAAACAAAATATGTAACTGCAGTGAAAATATCTGTATAATCCTTTTTTGTATTTGCTTTTCAAAAGGGTCATACTGAAGAACTTATTTTACCATTTCAGGACAAGAGTGAATGGTATACTGTTAACTGTACAGACCCACCTCTGGTTAATTTCACCAATGTTCCCTTGTGGTGAAAAAAAGGTGCATGCTCTGTCTGTTGCTTGCTGATGATTTCTGAATCAATTAAATTTATCTGTTACTTATTTTGTATATGGGTCTCAAAAAAGGCGTCTTTTTATGCTTTGCATTCTGTGTCTCTTGAAGTTTGGATGGTGAACAACAAATGTATGTTTGCCTTTTGCTTCTTGTTCATGCATTTTTGTCTATGGAGCTGCAAGCTCACATATATATATATATATATATATATATATATATATACACATACATACACACATATATATTTATATATATATATATATATATATATCCCCCCCTCTCTGAGCTCCTCGACCTCTCCTTTGATTTGGGCTGCTGTCCCTGCCAACTGGAAACATGCTGTTGTTCTTCCCCTACCCAAGGGAGGTGACCCATCTACTCCTTGAAACTACCATCCTATCTTGCTCCTTCCTACCCTTGCAAAACTGCAAGAACATCTGGTCCTCAATCAACTCTCTTCCTTTCTCAAACATTAAAGGAGAAGACTCCTGTATATTTCTGATTTGGAGATGTCTGATGTATTTATCATACATTACATCAATCACTGTACATATGTCAATAAAAGATGAGTCATTTCTTCTGTTGCAACACATATCTAGAGTCTGAGGCTCTGACACAAGGCAGTAAAGTGTCAAGCAAGCCTCCATTTACATGCAAATGAGTCACTTGTAATACAGACCCTCCCATTCCTTGATGTCACTGCAGCAACAGTGCAGAAGAAAAAACAAGGGCATCAATGCTGTCTATCCTGATTTTAGTTTAAGTTTGCAATGGCTTGAGACAGTTATGTCTTGCAACTCACACAGGGAGTAGTACTCGTAGCCTTAATACTGTGTTTGTAGAGCAAATAATACATCTAATAGTATTTCATTCACAGGAAACAAACTCTGTTTCCTTGTACTGCTCATGTCTCTCAGTGAGAGAGTTGTAACATGCTGTGGAGAGCAGTAGACTGAATCAGTCAATCAGTCAATCTGTATTGAATCAGGTGAACACCCTTGAGAAGATTCATATACAAGGTGGGCCTGAGCAGTTTCCCAAAGAATCACACAAGACTTAATTCCTCCTTTGCACAAATGATACATACACACCCCCTTTCAGCAGCCTGAAAGTGGAGAACTAGATCACTTACTTTATAAAATGTATTGTTTTACATTTCAAATGCGACTTAAATCTGAGTTTCTGACTGGAAAGACCAAGACACAGAATGCATATGACATGGCAGGAATGAGCTATGCAAATACAGAGCACTACAAACACTGAGACTGATTAGTTTCTTTACCTACAACAGCTGAAGTGTAGCATCTGATTTGTGAGAGACATCCTACTTCAAATGCTGGCATTACAAAGCGGGGGGGGGGGACTGCGACAGTTTGTCCTCAGTAACTTCAAAGTGAAATGCTGTAGCTCTCACATCACTGCTAATGATTTATAATGGGAATGGGGGCACTTTTAAAGTCATGGACACGAGGGGCCATCACAGTTCCTAAGGAGGTTAGGGGAGCTTGTTAAGGGTTAGAGAGTAAGGGACTAGTAGGATTTCAGCCCGAGTCTCCCAGTTCTTGTGCCTGTGCTTTAACCACTAGATTACTCTTCCTTCATATGCTGCAGCTGATGCTTTCCTGGTAACCTATTCCTTGTTATAGCTGCACTCTTTGCTGCCTTACAGCAGCCATCTAATCACAGACTGCCTAGTTACAAAGGGAAAGGTGTATATTTGCAAGATTACTTCTCACTGCTGGTGTCAATCAAAACAGAGAATGTTAACACACACAAAACATAACACAACAGCTGTATAATACCACTTATACCTCTTGTTGCACCCAGAGTCATTTGTTGGGTAAACTGTTTTTGCTAACAGGAACAGTAACACAACACAACACATACAGGCACTTCCTTATATGAATACTGTATTTACCTCAAATCAGTGCTGCATCACACTCACAGGGTCCTAGTCCCTATTAGACCTGCACTTCAGGATGTGCATAACACTTAAAGGGTTCCTCCATTACTCAAGTGGGGAACCAAACATTGTGGGTTTGCTTTACTGGTGGAACTGCATTTAGTGCAGCACCATTATCTGTTGCTCTGATGACATCATCCTCCAGCAACATTGATGGTAACATGGAGGACAAACACATTGATAACTTCTGGGGGCTGTATATTTTTATTTATAATCTAGATTTGGACAGCAATAGGACTGCTAGCAACTGGAGAAGGCACATAACAGTTACACATAAGGAGTTGGGAAAATATTGGTGTGAAACTATGGGAGCCTTCCCCTTTAACTTCTTTACTACCTTCCAATCTGGTTTTCAGAGTAACCACTCCACTACTACCTCCCTGATTAGGCTTACTGACTTCTTCCTCTCAGGGATGGACAGTGGCTAGATCACTGCCGCCATTTTTGTCGACTTAGCCAAAGCTTTCAACACTGTCTCCCACTCACTACTACTAAGCACCCTCTCCTCAGCAGGCTTATCTGTACAGGCAACTAACTGGTTTGAATCCTACCTTGTAGGCTGGACCCAGTCAGCCAGAATAACTGATTCCATATCCCCACTCCCTGTTAACATTGGTGTATCCCAAGGCTCCATGCTAGATTCTATACTCTTCTCCATTTTCCTGAATGACCTCCCGTCTGTCTGTACTTCAACCTCCATACACGTGTATGCAGATGACATGGTCCTCTTTACCTCAGGCCAGTCCAGCTACCGATGTTGCTGACAGACTCCAGCATGATTTCAACAAGGTTCAGCCCTGGTTCAGCACTCATCAACTTTTTCTTAATGCGAAGAAGACAGTCTCCATTACCTTCGGCACCAGGCAGAGACTCTCTAGGCTCCCTTCCACCCCCTCCTTCAACACACTCGGGACAATTCTTGAGGACACCTCCTCATTTAGATATTTGGGTGTTTGGCTTGACCAACACCTAAACTTCTTTGGACACATTGATGCCATCCTGAAAATGTTGTGCCCCAAGCTCAGTGCTTTATACAGGAACCAGAACTGCTTCCCTCTCCAGGCAAGGTGTGAACTTGTCCAGAAGATGATCCTCCCAATATTTGAATACTGTGATGTAGTCTACATTGCTGCACCCAAGTTGTCCCTGGCCAGATTGGATACCCTCTTCAATTCCTTCTGCTGCTTCGCACTCTCCTCCTCTCACATACCACTGCTCTATCTATCAATCCCTGGCTCTCCCATCACTTGAAAATAGACACCTGCACCATTGTGCCAAATTTGTCTCTAAATTCTGGTTTGGTTCTCTTACCTCCTACCTCTCCTCCCTCCTGGCAGTCCCCCTCCCCCACCACCACCACCACACTCCACTCCCTAACATCTATTGACTCTCGCTCCTTGGCAATCCCCTGCTGGTCAGAATGCTCTCTCATATCATTTCCAGCACCTCTGGAATGCACTCCCCCTTCTGATCCGTCATTCCTCCTCCTCCCCCTTTTCCATATCCTCTGCTTTACATAACTTTCTCTCAGTAAATTGCTCATGCATTTAACCTTCCCCCACAGCCCTGTCCCTGCAATCCACTACTCCTCTACATGTATCCCCATTACACCCTTCTCTCCTCCCCTCCCTAAAAATGTCTTCTCTCCTACCTTATCCTACTCCTCCTCCTTACCACCCTCTCCCTCCACTGCTTCCCTCCTGATGTGATCCACCTCTGCCTTGTGCAGGCAGGGTTCTTAACATCTTGGTGGGGGCAACATCCTGGAGGGGGCAGACCTGGGCAGACCTTTCAGCATTGTGTGACTACCCCAAGTTGTTACCGCACTTAGACTGCTTGCACTTCTGGTATGACTTAATTAACGTGTCATGTCTATGTTACTCCTCACTAGCTTACCTTAGATCCAACTACTAGTTTTCCACTCAGCTGGAGTCACAAGGACTTGCATCATAATGAAAATTCTGTGACATTATATCTAATTTCAGTTGTTATCACTCAGCCCCCCCCCAGTTCACAACTGTTAGCATTCTAGTACTTCTTTGTTCACTGTACAGTCTACTCGCTAGTATTTGCCTGTATTCAAATGTACATCTTTGTGATCTTGAGTTCAAATGTAAGTCTTTGTTATTTTGTGTTTTTGTATAAATTCCTATATGCAATCCTCATGTTCCCATTCCCCCCATGTCGCACCAGGAGACGAGTGCATTCCTGGTGAAACATTTCAATAAATATATATATATATATATATATATGTGTGTATTACAAAAGAACCCCAGAGCAAATGCACTGGGGAAAAGGTTATCCCGGAGGATATTGACCATATAGCCAAATTTTAAAGAAAATACAAATTGCACATACCCCAATTATGCAAAGCATCGTGGGAAGAGGCAGAATAGCGTAGTGGTCTAAGGCTCTGAGCTGCAAATCTGGTGACATCCAGCAGACCAGATTTAGGTTTGAATCCCACAGCTTCCACTTTCATACTGTGTGACCCTGAGGAAGTCACTTAACCTCCTTGTGCACCCAGGTCACCCCTGTAAAAAAGCTTTCAGCTTAGTGTGCTATTCCTGGTTAAACAACTAAAAAAAAAAAATATGAAAACGCCTGTCCCCATTACCAGTATATATATATATGTATTGGTATATAGGCCTCTGTGTCTACATTTTTTAGGGTAATAGTTGCACCCTTTTTGTATTGCTTATGGGGTGAGGGTATGAAGGGTTTGGCTGAAAGGGTGTAGGTCCCCCCCCCCCCAGTTTTGGGGTTTACCCCTTCAGCATTCCCTCTGTCAGGGTCTGTTTCCCCAATGGCTTGCCCTGCGGGTTTATAAGGGGGGCCCAGGAGTTTCAAAAGGTGCTTCTGGGAAGAGTGGGGCACCAAGAAAGGGGACAATATTCTGTATGTGGCCATGTGACCAGCAAGATCCTCGGGCTTGGGGTTATGGCCCGTCTGGGTCCTCCACTGGCACCAGTCTCAAGAACCCTCATCTGCTTGGGAAATAATTAACAAGCTCCATTACAAAGATAGGCTCCCCCAGGACCACAGCGGATTTTCCACCATTTTATATATATGTATGTATGTATTTATTTGAAAACTGGTAACAGGGACAGGCACATTGAGCTGAGGGTTGTTTCCAAGTGTGACATGGGGAGAGGGTTACAGGAGTAGGCAGCAGAACAGCACAGTACTTCACATGAAGCAAATAAAGTGCAGTTAGCAGCAAAATATGTAACTGGAACAAACATGGAATGGGATAATGTGCAAAATATGTTGTACAAGCACAAGCTGAAAATTATGATTGGAGTCAACCAGTGTACAGTCAGTCAGAGCAGGTACAGGAGGGTGGAATTAGGAGTTTCAGCTGGTGCCTGAGGGACCCTACTGAGGTGGAATGCCGAATGGATTGAAGGAGCTGGTTCCAGAGTAATAGCAAATGATAGGACAAGGCAGATTGCCCAGCACAGGAGCAGGGGTGAGGAGAAGAGAACCACCATTGAGGGAACCATGGAGAAGAAGAAGCAGTACTCCACAGAGCAAGGTAGGGGTACCAAGGTGGCCAAAAGAAAACAGGTTCCAGAGTTCCCAAGGGAGAGAATGGCATGAGAGTCATGGTTCCAGGTGTTGTACATTCAAGTACCCCAGGCTGCAAGCTGAAAGAATTCACCCAGAATGAGAAGTCCAAATCATGTAGCAAATTGCAGTTTGAAAGGCTTCACTGAGTGCTAAGCTCATCGACTCTGGGAGATAGCATGGTACAAGGATTAATCCAACTTTAATAAATTGACTGCACAAAGCTCCCAGATGGCTGAGAGAATCCAGTAGACTTGTACCTGTACCTCTGTGAGCTGAAATTTCATAGGTACATTTCAGAAAGTTTAAAAGCCCTTTTCAAGTACTACACTGTTCAATTATCAAATGAAATGTTATACTTTCAACTATTTTCTGCCTACTGAGTGACAGTTGGACAAGTTCTGGAACAGAGTACCAAAAAAGATCCCTGAATCAGGGAGCAAAAGGTAATCAAATATTTATTGTGTAGCAAAGTTAAGATCCCTCAGAGTAAGGACAGTGACTCACAACTAGTGTGGAAGGAGTTAAATGTTTGCATAACCCGCATCTCTCCCCCACCAGTCCCTCACATACTGCGACTTTTAAAATCAGGCCAAGAAGCATGGCTGGTTTGTCTTCACTATAGGTAGACCCTCCATGGACCAAGGCTTACATATTTACTTTGGTAATGTTTACGTCTGCTTGCGTGCACAGCGTACAAGAAACATACTGAGATAGCAGAGCATTGCAGAGCTGTGGCAGTGTAGTGGCCAGTGCAGCAGATGCTTAAATGGGCATGTGCCTCGGCCACCAGTTAATGCTGAAGCTGCCGATGACGGCAGTTTCAGAGCGAGTGCCACACTAGAAAGAAATCTGCTGCTGCAATCACGGGGCAGTTTTGTCATTGCAGCATCACCTCCCTCCTTCCTCCCAACTAGGCACACAGAAGGACAACAAATTTAAATGTTAGTTCACTTCTACTGTTCTGCCCGCCCCACACCCTCCGTTCTCCATTGCACCGGCATATAATGAAACCCTCCCACTCCCTCCCACTGCTGTGCCTGCCCCGCAGCCTCTGTTCCCTGCATTGGCAAAAAACCCTCCCACTGCTGCTGCCCACCTCACACCCTCCGTTCTCCATCGCACTGGCATAAACCCTCTTATTTCCTCCCATTGCTGCTGGCCGCCCGCACCCTCCATTCTCCGTCGCACCAGCATAAAACCCTCCCACTCCCTCCCACTGCTGCTGCCTGCCCCGCACCCTCTGTTCTCCATCCCCTGCCAAGATTGGGGTGCTCAATCCCTGTGTCAGCATGTATCCCCCCTCCCCCCCATTAATGTGGCACACTGGGATCCCACACCAGTGTGCCAAAAAATACTTCTTTGATGTTTCTGACACTGGGATGCCCATTTCCAGTGTCAGATGCGCCACCCCCCCAAGCCCATGTGTTATCAGCTAACCTTGGGGTGCCCAATCCCTGGGTCAGCATTGATCCCACCCCTCCAGTACTCTGGCTCACGGGGAGCCAACCCCAGTGTGCCAAAATCTGTGTTTTTAATATTTCACTTGTAAAAAAGAAAACGGTCCCCCGACATTTGTTTTTTTTAAACCTGAAAAAAAAAGAAAGCAGTCCCTTGACGTTCCCACAGGCCCCCCTTCCCCAACCCGCACCCTCCCTCTGTGCACCCCACCTTCCTGCACCCCCTCACCACATACTTACCTCTGGAGGTTAGAAGCAGCAATCTTCTGTGGACTGGGAACACATCTGCACTCTTCAAAGACCAACCGGGAACTGAAGAAATGACAGTAAGCCCTATAATGGCAGTTAGTGGGGGGTTTCAACTTAGGTTGATATCTCAACCAATTTTTGGAGTTTTGGTCCCAAATTTTCAACATGGAGTTCTTGAGACCCCACCTCATGAACACTGGCACTGTCATTCCATTTCTCTGTCCTGAAAGTTGATTTTGTGGTCGCTGCAAGGAATCACCTTTCAGGTCCAATTAACAAAACGACAGTGCCACTGTTCATGAGGTGGGGTCCCAAAAAGCCCTTGTTGCAAATCTGATGAAAAAACTCAAAAAAATGACTGTGTTATGAGCGTCCATTGTGTAGTTTCTGCACATGCTCGTAACTTTATCAGTTTTTAATATTTTCAGTCCAGATTTCCAACATTGCCATTTTTTCACACCCTCTTATAAACAGTACAGCTGTCATTTTTCGAATCCTTCCCAAAAAGTGTTTTTGTACCTGTGGCACAGAATGGTGCAGTTGCTTTGCAAAATCAACTTTCAGGACAGATTAACAAAATCACAGTGCCACTGTTCATGAGGGGAGGTCCCAGAAAGGCCATGTTGAAAATTTGGTGAAAACATTCCAAACAATGACTGCATTATGAGCGTGTGTTGCACAATTTCTATGCCCACTCGTAACTTCGCCAATTTTTTCACTCAAGATTTTCAACATTGCCATTTTTTAATACCTCCTCATGAACAGTGCAGCTGTCATGTTTCACATCCTGCCTGAAGTGTGTTTTCACATCTGTGACGCCAACACTCGCTCTGAGAAATCACATTTTGGATTGAGTAACAAAATGATACTGTCGCTGTTCATGAGGTGGGGTCCCAAAAATCCCATGTTGAAAATCTGGAGTTAAAATACCAACAAACGCCAAGGGCATTAGGGTTTCCAACCGTAACGCCCACCCTGTACAGACTGGCAGGCATCAGGGGATGTGACTTTGGGTCATCGGCCGTAATGCTCACACCATTCCACTCCCACCCCTGCCTTGCAGCCACTGACAGGCATTAAGGTGTGCCTTGGGGTCTTCGGCCCCAATGCTCACCCCATTCTCCTATACTGCACCCATCTCAGCTTATTTCCTCATGGAATGGGGTGAGCATAAGGGCCAAAGTCCTCAAGGCACACTGTGACACCTGTCAATGTCTGCAAGGTGGAGTGAGGTGGAATGGCATGCGTATTATGGCTGACGAGCCAAAGGCACACCCCCAATGCCTGTCAGTCTCTGCAGGTTGGGGGTGGGGGTTGGCGTTACTTCAGTACTTCACTGCCATTCCTATTATGCATCTCTGTAACTCTTGCACTACCACTGCCAATACCAGCAAGCAAACATTCGGCATTAACAAATGCTTGTTTTTTTTTTAAACCAGGAAAGGCTCACTGTGCTATGACAGCTCATTTCCAGGAACAATTTGTGTGTGTGTGTGTGCACGCGGGTTGGGGGGGGTGTTACATTGACCTGTTTTGTTGATAGTAGGAATGCTGGCCAGAACACTTGGAAAAATCTCATACTACTGTTACTATAAGTAGCATGGGGTCTTTAATGTCCACATTCACTGCCACCAGAGATGTGCAAAGTGGAGAGTGAAGCATTGGGTACTGGACTTAGTTCCTGCTGCTAGATAAGTCCCCATGGCCTTCCAGAGTCAAGCACAGAACCTGCCGAGTTACTGACACTGCTATAAGGTGAATGAAGCTGAAATGCAGCTGCATGCTTACAGTTAGAAATGGCTGCAGTAGCACTCATTTTTCTTCTGTGATGGCATAGAAACATAGAATTTGACGGCAGATAAGGACCGCTTGGCCCACCCAGTCTGCCCATTTCCGTACCTACTGGATAAGCTGCTGTAACCGGCATATGCCCATTTTTGTAACATGGATATACATATGCCTCTACGGGTTCGGGGAAGGATGAGGTTACCTGGCACAAGAGACCTAGGTTTGACTACTCTGCACAGGGGCACCCAAGTAAATCCAACTACAGGAAGCAATAACTGTAATGTCCAGAACCAGAATTGGGATTTTTCAGTGTGGCTTTATTTATTAACTCACTGAACACAAACAAAGCTCTGTATGGTCCCCCCAAAGGGCTAAGTAGCTGTAATGCAGATTAGAGGTTAAACACAGCGGTCCATTGGAGAATGAACACTTTACAATTGTCTGACTTTGGACCCACCAGGCACTCAGCCCGGACTTCGCGTGCGCATTGGATACATAGCCCGACTGGCCCGGCTCCCCTGCCGGCCACTCTACTGACGGTCCACTTGGCGAATGAACCCAAACTCTACTTGGAAAGACATCCCATCAAACAAGGAAGCTCCCAAAACTGTGGCTCCCCACACCACTTGAAGTCTGCGACTCCTAGAGAGATTTTGTTTTCGTACTTCCAATTCGAAACTCCCATCGAACAAGGAGTAACGTTCCCATCCTGTGGTTCCCCACACCACTTGAAGTCTGCGACTCCTAGAGAGATTTTCAATGCATGACCACGTCCTGGGTACCCACCCCATCACTGGCCAAGTGCATGAGGCGAGTAGCAAAACAGAAGAAATCCGAGAGGTGGACCTGGTTACTAAAGATGGGATCTATCCACCTCCAGCTCCCACAGCCCATACCCGGCCATTTCTCTGAACACACAGAAACTTCAGAACTGTAAAACTGTAGATTGCATGGTGGATGATCTGATGCACCCCCTCTACTGTGAACTCTAAATCCATTTAAACTTTAAACTGACTGCTCCATTTGTTTGTCCTAGTGTATATAGTGCTCCCAAACAGCAGTCCCCAATAAAACCATTTGAAACTTGACACTGAATTGACTGCTCCATTTGTTTGTCCTAGTGGATATAGTCTTCCCAAACAGCAGTCCCCAATAACATTTCCTGACTGGAAAAACAGTTGTTTGCCCCTTAAACTGGAGCCAAACACTCACCCAAACGTTGCAGGGCCCCACAGGCGAAGTCCTTTAACATTTTCTGTATACCCAAACAGACAAAGTAATTTCAGGCAGCTTCTTTCCTTGGTGGGTGAAGGGGATTGCCCCTGGAACCCACAGAGACCTTTTCCTACCCCCCCCAGAGGGAGGGGGCACTGAGACCGAAGGGACGGTCTCCGCCACTTGAAGAATGGTGAAACACAGAAAAACTTCCTTCTGTGTGGAGGCAAAACTCAAACTACAGTCTGATGCTTCCTTCTTGCTCAAGGACAAACGGAAGACTGCCTTTGAATCCCAAAGTTCTAGAACTACTCTGAGCTGAAGATTCCAACTGTGGCTCATGCAGCTGTAACAATTCTACTATGATGTCATCCCTCTAGTCTCAGCTGTGACTGAGGACAGAGTGAGACAGTGTGAAACCCATTTAACTGGAGTTTCACAAGCTGACTTCCCTGCCTACCACTAGGTCTTACTGGGATTCTAGTAACCCCGGGTAACAAAGGGGTTACACTGCAGATCCTAGTTAACCAGCAGCCTACTTCTTCCTACCCCGACTCCCTAGAATGGCCTTATGACTGTCCCATGCATGCTTGAATTCCACCACTGTTTTTGACTCCACAGCCTCCTCCGGAAGGCCGTTCCATGCATCCACAACCTTCTTTGTGAAAAAATACTGCATTGTTCCTTGTAGACTCCTCCATGGCTGCATGGGCTGTTTCCATGTTGTGTCTTTCTGCTGCTATGTCTGTCCAGGGTCTGGTCAGGACATTGGAATGTATATATTTATTTATTTTTTTAAAAGAAACACAGAAATTGTTGGCAGATAAGGACCGCTAGGCCCATCCAGTCTGCCCATAAGTCCTACTCTTGTTTGTGGCCTCTGACTCTACTTGATCAGAGGATCAAAGCCAAACAGACACCACATTATGGGCACATTTTCTGCCCACTGCCAGCGTGGGCTTGGTAGCAAGTATACCAGCCATCTGGGGCTCCGTCCCCCCCCCCCAAGGATCATACTGCAGAGCAGTGGGGGCTGTATTTTCTTATGTTAAGTAGTCGTTGACGTGGTCCCTGAATCCCCACTCCTGAGGACGCCAACACAAGAACCAGAGTCCAGGCTGTAGGCATCATGCTAGTGCACATCTCAGCCAAGCACCTAACAGTGTCCCCCCCAATACCATAAGTCCTGTGTACCAGGAATGGTGTAATGGCCCTCCCCCACCCCAAGAGGAGGATAGCATCCTATGGGATGCTTAAACCTCCTCTCCCTGGCCAGACCCCGATGACCCAGGTTCGTTCCTGCACCCGGGTCACTGGCTTCGTGGGCAGTAGCACTACCACTGTGCCAACAGGTCGGCCAGGACATTGGACTTTCATGGGGAATGTGCTGATGACATCTCTGACTTGGTATGACCAGCATCTCACTGATCTTGGAGAAAGGTCAGCTGCCCCTGTTGTGCCTTGATTCTGCTCCAGGTGGTGTCTGTCTGGCTCTGATCTGTTTGTTGCAGTTTTATGTTTCCTTCTAGATGTGATTTTCCATGTCTTTCCACTTAAGGTCCAGGCAGCTTTTCAGGCAGGTTTTGGTTGGGGAAGGGGGACTGCAGATATTTCCATTGGCCAAGAACAAATCTGCTGTTCCCCGATACTGCTCATCTTCCTGCTGTTTGAGGCCTACTTTCAGTTGTTGTACCACCTTCTTATTCCAAACTACTATTCCTCTTGGGCGGTGTACTTTTTGCAGAGGCCTCTGACCAGTGGTGGTGGTTTACCAAAGGCCGTAGCTCCTCATGTGCTTTGATGGAGTGATTGACTCAATTTTTTTGTACGGGCTGACACTGTGGGGTACCAGATTGCATATTTCACTCTTGCTGATTATAGCCCCTTTCTAAGTGGGTTGTACTCATGTCCCATGCCTCAAGATCAGCAGAACAGTCCCAGAATAATGAAATGTGTACCCCTTTCTGTGCCATCTCTTGTGGTAGCCTCAGAACCTGCTTCTTAGCCAAGAACCACAAGAAATAGGCCAGGCTAGGTCTTGTTTCATCTATGGACTCAGGGATTCAGCAATCTCTTTGTATGGGTCCTTCTGCCATCTCTCCTCTGGGACACTCACAAGGCAGATATTCTGACGCACAGAATTCTCCAAAATTGTTTATTCAAAAAGAAGAAAAGTTTTGAGTACTTAAAGCACTATTGTTAGAGCACATTCTGTGGGGTGTCATCTTACTGTGTGGTTTCATACCATCAACATTATCCTCTCATGTAAAAGCCAGTTGATCAGCTTGCTTCTTTTCTGATGGTAGTTTTATATAATGAGTCCAAAATGAAGACTAATAAACCTTGATGTGTGTGATTTTGTTTGAAAAATTATATATATTTCTGACACCTTTGCATGCACTAGTCATATAGAGTGAATTAATCATATGCTTAAAATAAAAGTTGTGTCCCCCATGGAGAAATACAAAAAATAGGAAGGCATACAAAAGATGTCTTCAGTTGTTTTATTTCAGTATGATCCAGTTACCACAACAGAGCTGTAACCGTTTGGTTATTACTTGGTCCCTGCCCAAGACGCTGCAGCAAAGTGATTTGTAAAGTATCCCACAGTCTCTGAATGAAAAGAAACTCCCCCACAATATGGAAAACTGCAGTTTGCCTTTGTTGGCCAGTTCTGAACTGTATCCACAGTGAGGCACAAAACACAGAGCCATGGGAAACACAGAGAACAGAGAAAAAATAAATCTTGGGGAAAAAAATGGCAGTCTCTATTACCATGCTGGCAGACTGCCATTTGCCACTCTGTGTTCCGTTAATTTAGCCTGACATAGCACTTGAAAACAATATGATGGTACCGAACTTAAAACTAGATTTCATCTGTGTGTCCTGGTATGTCTTGAAAATTGTCGTAATTTCCCTTCCTGTACATGTGTTTTTTGTTAGATCTGCCGCTGTGTGCCTACTGAGGATGGACTGGATGTCCAAGCATCTAGCCAGTGGCTGGATCTATTACAGCAGAGCATTGCTGGAGCTATTGGAACTGATGCCAAGAAGTAAGTTAAACAGAGGAGACTTTTCCCACCAAATAAATTGCTCATCCAATTTGAATCAAGATTATTCTTTGCTTTGTGAGCTCAGTGCAGATGCACGTGAAATTATGCAGTGTGATTTTTACAGTTAATAGCTTAAACCCTCTGAGTAAAGTGCTTGGCGGTGTGCGCTGGAATACATTATAGTGCATCCCTGAGGTTCAGCTGAGTTCTTAGCTGAAGCACTTATTTTAGGTGGCTCTCACGGGGGGCAGTTAATTGTTCTCTCATGATCCATTTCTTTAGTAGTAAAGAGATAATGGAAAGCAGAGCCAAGAGACGTGCCCTAAGTTTATACAGTTTATCCTTTGTTGCTGGTGTTTCCTTAAGCTTGAATAAATGGAAAATATGCAAGCATTATAGCGATAACACCATCGTGGTCTGAGTTTATGCGATAATAATTGGATTGGAGGTAATAAACACTGAGTCCGAAGGCCAAGGTGTTAATTAACCCTTCTCGGTCTGCTTATTACTGAGGAAACCCAGACCATTTTTGGCATTTTATTATACTGAAAAAAGGTTTTAAAAATTAAAAATGGCTGAAATCTATTTATTGCACTACAGCTTTTCTGTGACAAAGCAGGGACTGTTTCTCACAGAATCTTTGTTGCATTGCTGGATGTCTCTGGTTGACTGCTGTGTGTTGATGTGGGAGGGCAGACTGGGCTTGCTTTCTGGTTGGCTAAGTACACATGCAGCATCCAATCAGAATGCAGGGCCACTGTCCCATTCTTGTTCATAGCCAATCTGAATGCAGAGTCACTGTCCCATTATTCAGTCTACAGGCTGGTTATCACAGAATAGCCAGACAGTAACTCTGCTTTCTGATGGACTAAGAAGGAATTTTTTTTCAGTATACTAATGCCTCATCATGATTACGAAGTCAGTAAAACAACAGTAACTGGACTATGTTTTTGAATTATATTAATTTTGGAATTATAAGTCATCTTTTACAGTGCCTGTTTCCTTTATAAAGCAGCATCAAAGACTTACAGAGATTTGTGGTAATTTCTGTACCATCTGACTTGGTTCTTCATAAATGCTAAATTATGCAGTAAGCTTTTGAAAGGCATTAACTTGCACCTTTTATGAGTGGCTCACATTATCTATATAATGGTAGCCTAGGTTTGTATGTGTTTCTGCCTAGGATGGTCGCATTGTTCAGACATGAACCACCTTGGCACAAATGCAAAACTAGGCTGTGTGATTTCCCCTTCCCTAGCGACCCTCTTCCCCCAAGAATTTGTGTTGTGGGTGTCCATTTCCTCACACTTGATGATAGTATTTTTTTCTTTGGGGGGGAGCAGCAGTAATAGCTTCAAAAATATGGTAAGCCCAGATACCCACCACCCCTAGCATTTTGCTCAGTTGTAATGACTGTGCTAGACAGACACAAGTGGTGTGTAACTGGGAGGGAGGAGCAGGGCAATTTTATCATTGATGATGCAGGGTAAACTAAACAATCTGCCTAACATAACCAATGACACAGCAGATCTGCCCACTCCCTCCTAGTCATGTTCCCGACTCTTGTAACTCTTACAATGGAGATGTGTTATGGGGGCAAGTAGACCAGCTGGATTATTTGGAGCTATTACTGGCTGCCTCCCCCCAGAAATCATGGGTTGGGTCAGGGGCATCACACAAACATTTAGCGGATGGGGTGGGTCGGGCTAGGGAATGGTATCTGAGACTATGTTTTGTGCAGATTTGTGTGGGTATTTACTGTAGCTAGTGTAAAGTAAAGGTATGTAGCAAAAGGGGAAAGGGACATGGAAAATTGTTAAACTTGGAAAGGCACACTAAGCCAAAGCTTGTTTCCAGGCATGACCAAGGAGCACAAGAAAGTTAAGTGACTTGCTCAAGGTCGTGCAGTATGGAAGTAGGGGCTGTGGGATTCAAACCCAGGTCTCCAGCCCAGTGCCCTTAACCACTATACTATACTGCCTCCTCAGAGGTTGGAGCACTGAGCTGTGAACCTTGAGGACAAGCACACCCACACTGTTTGATACTGAGTGAGTCACTTAACCACCCTGTGCTCCCAGGTCACACATGGAAATGAGCTTCAACTCAGTGTATTTTTTCTGAGCAAAAATTCTAAATGAAATAAATAAGTGTTGGTAGAAAGCTCAGTGAAACTCGTGTCGTGGAGGGAAGGGGCTGGCATATATACACAGTCTTAGTTCAAATAAAGTTATTGTATGAATTAAATGAAATTATTGGCTTAGTTCCCAGCAAAGTCAGTCAGTGACTTAGGGTCAGTGTCAGTGGCTCAACAGGTAGCACACTCACCTCTGAGGCCAGGAGATCAGAAGGCTGTGGGTTCTAGCCCCACACTAGGCACTTGGGTTAATATCCCTATACTGACACTGCAGTGCAGCATGAGTGGGGTGCCACACTCCTGAGGTGCCATCATTCAAATGAGACGTTAAAATGAGGTCCCATTTGCTTGTTCTTGTGGTAGTTCAGGTGGATGTCAAAGATCCCATGGCACTTCTCAAAAAAGAGTAGGGGAATGTTTTATCACAATAACATCAAAAACATATAAGAACCATCAGTGTTACATCACACTAAACAAAAAAACAATTCATAAATAACAGAAACATTTACAGTGTTCACATCACACTATACCCAAATAATTTGAGGAATCTAAATGGAGAAAAAGAAAAAAAAAAACATGTTAAATACATACAAGAAGGTAGGACCACAATCTTCACTTAATACCTAATTAACTACCACATACCACTTCATTTGTACTTAATGAAAATGTTAAAACCCTTCCACCACTGAAAAACTTGTAGTGTAAAGTGAAGTGCCACATCCGAACTATAAAGTTTAGTCATGGCCTGAGAAACCATCACCCGAACAGTGTCATATGGCATCACCCTTTGATAGAGGACCCATTGACACCTACTTTGCCACAAATAATACTTTAGGCAACATAAAAAAAAAACTGTCAATGTATCAGAATTATATTTAACACCTAAGTGATCATATTGTCCAAGTATTAAAAAATCATAAGTCATATTGGACAACCACTGCATGTTCCAAGAATGCGCTAGGTGGGTCCATAGAAGTTTAACAAATGAACAAGTGAATACATAATGTTCTGTAGTTTCATCTAAATTAATGCATTCCATATAAGGACAATTTCATTCATCCAAAGCCTTATGTTTAGCATTACCCCAAACATTTATTCTCCCATAAACCAAAAGCCATAGGTGTTCCCACATAAAAGGGGGAATCCTAGGGTTAAGAAGTTGGGCTACCACCCTATGGTTATTCTGAAGAGAACAGTTTTTAAAAGTGGGGTCAGTAGGAGAAACTCAAACCATGACAGCACTATAAAGTTGTCAATCAGAACTCAGAGTAATAAGTTGTTTGGAGGTCCCCCATTTATACAATTTGGCCACCAGTGGACGAAAAAATTCAGGCACATGAAGATGTACTGACAAACGGGGAGTGGTAACTCCCCAAGCTGTCAGATATGGTGATAAAATCCTTTAAGTCCAGTGATTGTGGGGGTCTTGGGATGAGACTAGCCCACTTTTTACAGTCTGGGAGATGAATAACATCTGGAAAAATACAATAGAATCAAGCATCCCAATACCTCCTTTTTCTGTCTATTACTCCAGAGCATCTGGATAAAGAGGCTATATAATTTTACCTCCAGGTGCCCGGGAAGGGGATAGATCATAGCTACATAAAGTAAAACAGGAACTAAAAATTGTTTAATTATTGTAATACGTTTTATTTCTAGACATTTTCCAATGACCCACTTTGAATTCAGTCTTCTGCAACCCCACCTCCCAGTTTAGTAGTGGCAAATTTGGGGGGCCCAAAATGATCCCCCAGATCTTTTGGGGGTCTACAGAGAAGGGAATGCCCTCCACACACTTGGGGGGAGGAGAACCAGTACCCAAGAACAAACCCCTACTTTTTCCAACATTTAATTTTGAATTGGAAAGAAAAGAATACTCTAAAATGTCCTGCAATATAAATGATAAATGGGTAGTATCTGGAAAAAAACAACAGGCATCACCCGCATAGGCCTGTACCCGTAGTTCCCTTCCTGTACCTGGCTCTAAAATTCCTGACCACAAGGAGGATAGGGCCAATTTCCTTAGAAGAGGATCCAAGGTAAAAATATATAGAAGAGGACTGAGAGGGTGCCCTTGTCGTAGGGACAGAAAAGCCCTCAGTTATTTGACCCCGAATGACTGGGTGTACAAAGGCAGAGGAATATAATAAGTGAATTTAAAAAATAAAAAAATCAGGAATCCTATAAGCTCTAAGTGCCACAAACAAAAAGGGTGGTTATACTCGGTCAAACGCTTTTTCATGATCAAAAGTGACCAGGAAGGCCAACCTGCCATTAAGTGATAAAAATTCAATCAGGTCCCTTATAACTATAAGGGCCTGTTGAATTTTCCAAGTGGGTAGCCCACAAAATTGATAGTGGGATATAGCCAATGAGGCATAAAGTGTTAATCAATTGTTGAGAATTTGTGCTAGGATCTTATAATCTGAGTTTAAAATAGTGATTGGTCTCCAATTTTGGAGAGAATATTTATTCCCAGATTTAAATAAAAATATCAATAGGTCTGTCAAAAAGGCAGGGTGTATTTTCTGAGTCATAAAAAAATAATCAAAAACCATAGCTAAACATAAAGAGAGCTCTGGGGCAAAGGTTTTATAAAATTCAAATGACAAACCATTCATTCCAGGAGAGACACAGTTTTTCTGAGTTCCAATCATTTGTTCGATTTCTACCGAACTGATGTTGTCTTGATTAACAGGAATCTCAGCAGAAATTAAACGGATATCGGCAGATTCCAAATATTCTTGGATGGATTCCTCCGAACATGGGGTTAAGGGATAATGAGAATGAAAAAAAGACACTATAGTCACACGAATGGCCTCAGTAGAGTGAACAACCTACCCCTTTTGGTTCTCAAGAAAATCCATGAAAACAGTATGTTTTAAGGTTTTGCAGGCCACAAAAGGATCCCCAGTCAGGGATTTTTGGGTTCCTGACTGTAGCATGGCCTGTACAGAATGTGCCCTATCATATCGGTAAAGCAGCATTTATTTTTTTAAATTATAAATTTTGGGGGAATAATCATATTTAGAAGTGTTAGCCAGTGTAAATAATTTAAACAGTTGCTGTCGTAAGGACAGATATTTCAGAAATTTAGTGCTTACAGAGTTTTTACCAAACTTCTGAAGCCAAGATTTGAAATTGGCTTTAGTGTCCATCCACCATTCCCCGAGATCAGAACAGAGGAAATTAACAGAACACCAAGCTGCAGTCAACCCCAGGATCCCTGACTGCACCAAAGGGTCACTCAACACAGAAGTATTAAGTCTCCAGCTATTAGATCGGGTCAGCATCCCCAAGTGGCCAGCTAATTCAATAAACAACATTAAATGGTCAGAAAACTCAGTAGGTTGAATATGAAAGGAGAAATGTGGCAAATTTCTAGACCCAAACATATGGTCAATGGTGGTATAATATTTGTGCCTCATGTAAGTGAAACAAAGGCCCAGATTTGCAGAAAGTACTACAATCAACCAAATCAGCAAGGTTTATAACCTGAAAAAGGGCATTAGCATCACAGTACACTTTTTTTGAAGAAGGACCCCCACCTTTCCCATAAGGGCAATTGAAACCTCCGCCAAAAATAATAATGGGTGAAGTAACCAAATATGGTTGAATAGCATGAAGGAAAGAAACCCTCTTCGCCTTTAATGAGGCCCATATATATTAATAAAATGAAAAAACATATCTTGCCATACACCATCCAAAATTAGGCACCTTCCAAGACTTAAATCAATTAGTTTAGTTAAAGAAAAATGATACCCATTAAATAAAATCCCCACCCCATCAGCAGAATCTGTCCCAAAGGACCAGTATGAAGGGCCCCACACCCACTCCCCCTGGAAAGATCTAAGCTGGTCCTCAGAGAACACCTATGTTTCCTGCACATAACAAATATCAAATTCTAAAACATGAAAGAAATCAAAAACTGCCTGACGTTTTTAAGGGATTTAGTAGACTGTGAATGTTTACTGATCTGACCTTCAACGGGATAGCAGCTTAAGCTATTTTTTTCCATTTTTCTTTTTTTTTCCGCTGTAACCAACCAACTCAGGAGTGGAAGGAGTATGGAGGGCAGCAGGAGGCAGATCAACTGACTCCACCTGGTCCATATCCGAGGTACCATCTTCTGAGGCCAGAACCTCAAAGGGTTTATAGATTCTATGGAACCCTGATGAGATACTGGTCTGGTTTTCAAGATCCTAGCAGAACATCTAGGAAGAGGTGCAAGGCCCTCAGCAGAAATCCTCGCAAGGTCGGAATACCTTTAACAGACTGGAACCAGAGACCCAGCAACAGTAGGCTCTGCCCCAGGAAGAGAGGGGGGAGAAGGAGCAATTACTGCTAAGGCAAAATCTGGAGGGGGACCTGGAGCCTGAAGATGGCACCCAGAAGGAAGTGGAGGAGGAGGAGGTTCTGGACCTGGACAGGGCATCAGATCCTGTGCATGCTGAATTAGTAGGTCCAGACTCATACGTGAGGCCTTATTCTTGGCTGCCTTGGGGCATTCACCAAAGACATAGCCAATCTCATCACATAAATCACATTTGGTGTGGGAGATGTGCCCTACGTCACCACAATTGTCACAACATTGTTTATTACAGGAGCTGGAAATGTGGGTCCTGGAACCACATTTGTAGCATGCCTGGGGCTGTCTGGCATAAAAGCATATGCCTCAGTCCCTACCCAACATAAAGGAGATGGGAACATGAGAAATCCCAGAATCAGACTGCCACAGTTTGACCTTGTATTTCCAACTGCCTGTCCAAAATAGTTCAGAGTCCAGAATTGCCTCAGTGTCACTTAAAACATCACACTTCTGGGAAAGCCAGTAGGTAATATCATCCACATGGACCCCCTCATTCTGAAACATAACTGTCATGAAATTAATCAAGGGTTTGGTCAGAGGAATAACCAGAAAGGGAGTCCACGTGAGTGAGAATTTTACCTGATTGTACCTCTTCCAAAAGAGGTCCAGGGCATAATGGGTGCGAAAGCTTATACTGTCGTTATCCTCCCCACTGATGTTGATGAAGGCAAAGTCCTCCCGAGGGGAGAAATGAAAGGAATCCTTCAACAAGCTTTTCCCCACATAATGTCTGTCTGACTGGTTCTCAAGACCCCCTTTGTAGTGGATCTGCACTGCATTCCTTCGGGGTGCAGCCTTTTTTAATTTTAGCAAATAAGTCTAACAGAAGAGGTTTCTGAGTTTGGGGAGGCTCTTGGGGGTATCCTCCAGGACAACAGCACTGCCCCTTCGAACCTCCGGGTTAGTAAGGACCCTTATAGCAGTAACTACTCCAGGTAAACACCCCTTGACAGGGGCTGGGGGGCAAGAACCCTCCCCTAGACCTGAAGCCTTTGCATCCAGAGGGTGTTCCGACATAATCTGAGAGTCAGGGGGTGAACTAGATATGCCTCAAAGACACCAAGTTGGAGAAGTCTGAGAAAAATTTAGTTTAAGATCCCATCTGGGGTCAGGAAGCCAAATACCCTTAGGAGAGAGCTTCCAACCTGCCTCACTAAGAGCCTTTTGAGGGGACCATGGTTCTGTCGAGGGAAGTATCCTTTCTTTCAAAGCAAAGGCAGTTTGTAGCATAGCTGAAATTGTTTTCCCTGCTAACACTTCGGGGTACTAGCAGTAGATAAGGTTTTCACCGAGTCAGGGACAGGGGTCAAAAATATATGTCTTTTTAGCAAGAGTCACAGCAGTCCTGCGCCCCTTCATATCTTCTTTTGTACTAGCAGCCAAGCTGCCCTCTTTATGATTAAAAGCAAAAACTGTCGCACCCTTCTGTACATTTGGAGCATGCTGGTAGCTCACTGTAACAGGGTTTGTAAAAGGAGGCACCACAATTGAGCCCCCGACATACAAGGGTTTAAGTACAACCCAGTAGCCCTGGATAAAGGCTCCCATATGGGAGGAGACATGAAGAAAAGACCGCACTCAGCTTGTCCAGACCAGTGCCGAGGGAGCTTCTCCTCGGGACCGGTTTTCAATATTACAGGAAGCAGACCAACATTCGGCTGTACGCACCCACCAAGAGAAGCGGACAAAATGCCAGCTGACTCAGTTTCAACTTTGGGAGTTACAGAGGGAGAAAGATTCTTGGGGAGTGACTCACCCAGCCCCGCCTGGGCCAGAGCCTTTGATGCTGTTGTGTCACGAACGCTGTCATCCGCCCTGTCAAGGGAGTGACTGTCGGTGTTCCTGCTTGCAGTTTTGCAATCTGATCCCTCAGCTCTCGTTCAAGTTCCAGATGCCAAGTTCTCTCTATCACCAATTGTTGACACAAAGGAATCTCTGCTGCTGCTGAAATCGAGATATACTCCTCTCCTCCAGGTAAAGACATCATGCCAGCATGACTTAAATCCTCAGTTGAAAGAAAAACTTCTGGAGTTTCAACTAGAGTACTATGCATGTCCAAATCATGCACTACATCGCGCTGAGCCTGTAAGATAGCACAGGTAGGAGAGGAGGCTTGCTCCCCCAACCTAGAGATGTTCTTCTCCTCCAGAGGTACACTGGAAGTGGTCGTCTTCTCAGGCCAAAGGTTCCCCCTACAGACCAGTAGGGGAATTTCCCCGCAGTCATGGCAAGATCCCCCCCCCCCCATTCACTAAAAATACCACCAGCAGCTTAATCTGGTTCAAGGTCTGTTGGCATTCATCTGTGTCCCCCTCCTCCGATTCGTGCTTGAAAATAAGCAAGAGTTTGTCTAGTGTACTCACTCGCTCAACAAAAACTAAATAAATAAATAAGTATATGTCTTGCATTCGGGGGGGGGGGGCAAACTCCTAAGGTGAGTGGTGCTTAATAACAGCAGTTACTTTGCCTAGGAGTCCTCTATCCTCTCCCCTGTTTGTTTGTTTGTTTTTAATACATTATTATCCTGCATTCTGCCAGGCCCCTCCAGCATCTGCACGAAGGGGTTTCCTCCACTAATTTTTCCTGACAACAGCTGATAAAGAGCTAGTGTAGTTGAAACATTTTTGCCCATAGCACAATATGTTCTGACAGCTCTGACTCAAGTGGCAAACATATGATCATATTAAATGCTCACTGATGTTGCCCAGTGGCTGCAGGATCATACTGGGGAATTAAAATTTCGAGGCCCCTATCACCAAAGTTGGAGTCACTGATGTGTATAACCCTCCTCCCCTTGTGAGACTGGAACTGTGTGTCTCTTGATTGATGCATGGAGATTAGAAAGGTTATGTTTTTAGTTCCCAGAAAAATTGCAAACACTATCCAGGGACCTTAATCATACTCTAAGGGGCCTCTGTGCCTCACAGTGAAAACACTAGTATACCCTTTATAGACAAAACAGGACAGATGACCACCTAGTATTGCAGAAAATCGATTAATATAATAAGATCCAATTTAGTTAAAATTAACACTTTCTTCTAGAATCCACATAACGTGTTCAAACAACATGAAGTCTTGCTATATTATGACAATTGCAGTATGACCCCAGGTTAGAACTGCTCCGGAGGTGAAATAGTTAACTTTCCATGCAGGCCTGGAACTTAGAGCGTGAGCTCGGTTGAAAACTCTGTCTGTTGTGCTTCAAACGCAAACTGTCAGATTCTTTACTCCGCCTCACTGAACAGTCGCTCCGGAGATTTCTCCTTCTGCTCGGTTCATTTTGTCGGTTTAAAAGTATTATTTTTCGGTTTTTAGCCGAAATTAAACCGCAACCGGTCGGTTCAAGCTCTGTCTGTGGTAATGTAAGTAATAGATAGGTTTTACATTTATTTTTTCTGTGTGGAACTTGTAATTCTTTATCGGTTCGGTTTGAACCGATCAGGTTGTATTTAAAATCTAATAGTCCTTTTTTAGAGTGCGGTTCCCGGTTCTTATCGGTTCTAAAAAGGATTTCATTACGGTTTTTTCCACGACCTGTGACACGGTTGGGAACCGATAAGGGTGTCTTGCTTGGTGGATTGCCATAAACAGGCAAGTTGGTTAGGCTGGCATTATGTCTGAGAAACCCAAAAGAAAAACTGACCCACTGGTTTCAACACTGTAGTGTTTGTGGGGAAGCTTTGCTAAAGGCTGACCCACACCACATGTGTCTATTGTCTGGGGTTTTACCACCTCAGTTCAGACTGCCAGATTTGTCACAATTTCCCTGCTGCCACCATAGATAAGAGAGTTGGTAGGCTCAGGGAAAGGGAGGCCAAAAAGTCCGCTGACCTGGATGGCCAGCCCGGTTCGGTGCCAACCGAACCGGAGGGAGTGCCCTCTGACCAGGGCGATACTTCCTCGGGCAAACGAGGAGCCAGTTCTGAGGAGCTGGTTCCAGCAAAAAGGACTAGAAAGTCAGCTAGTGTAGAGCCAAAAGTCTCTCCCTAACTGCTGAGGAAATAGCTAAAGCAATTTAAATTGTCCAGTCTCTCTCTGAATCTGACCAACTGACACCTTCAGGTAAGCTGCCGTCTGGAAGCGGGTTCCACCGTCCAAGATTATGATTTTGAGGATTTCTCATGAACCGGGGAGGTGGAAGAGGAATGAGGAGAGTGAATATGGTTTTGAAGATCTGATGTGCCCATTGATCCGACATCTCTCCAGATAGACCCTTAGTGTTTCTCCTCCAAGGCTTTCTGAGTCCCTTCTCAGTTCATGTTTTATAAAAAGTTGTTGAAACTCTCCAGCCCCTGTTGAGGAAGCTGTTGATGACCAAGAGGAGCCAGACTATGTAGAAATGATGGATATTCCAGAGTCTAGGAGACTGTCTATTCCTTTGCATAAATCTTTTGGAAACAGACAGTAAAAGTTTTAAAACCTCACACTATACCTCCGTGGATAAAAGGATGGACAAGAGGTATACCTTATCAGGCTCCGACACTGATTTCCTCACTCAACAATGCAGCCATGTGGGGTAGTGCAGGCTGCAGCCTGTGACAAGGCTAATATTCCCTAGCTTCACACACTCCTGAGAAGGACTCCAGGAAGATTGATGCTATGGCAAAGAAACAGTACATGGCAGCATCTTTGGGACTCAGACAAGCAAATTATATGGTTATGCTGCTAGGGTACCAGAAATCCAGATGGGATACTGTGCTGGCTCCTAGCGAACAAGTCCCTGACCAGCTTGCCAGGGAGCTGGAACAGGTGGCTATGGATGGTATTGAGGCATCCAAGGTGCAGTTTCATGCTGCAGTGGACTCTAATGATGTTTCATCAAGAGTCATGGCTACATCTGTGGCACTTCGCAGGATGGCTTGGCTCAGATGTACTACCCTGTCTCAGGATACCCAGTCTAAGGCCATGGATTTTCCTGTTAGGGAAATTCTCATTTGGGGAGCAAACAGAGAATTACATGAAGAAAATGGATGAATATAGACCACCTATAGGAGTGCACAGGCCAATTAAAGGCAGGCCACCTCAAAAGCAGCTTCCTAGAGGCAGGGGCAGGCCTTTTCATAGGCCTTTTACCAAGCTTAGCTTCCTCCTCCGCCTATGCTCAGAGGGGTTCTTAGAGGGAGAGGCAGACAGGGTACAAGCAGGTCTGCTTCCACCCTCAGCCCAAAGCCCTGCCAAGCAGGCACCCTGATGGGATTGCCAGGGCCGATTCTTTCTACCTGTGGGCAGGCTGGCTTACTTTGTCCAGGACTGGAAGTCTTTAACATCAGACAAGTGGGTCCTGGAAGTAGTAAGCCAGGGACTGGTTCTCAGCTTCAAAAATTTCCAAAGCTGAGAACCAGATCTTTTCCACCTGCAACTCCATCAGAGGCACTCTGCCCTAGAGGCAGAGGTCTCACCCTCCTGGCTCTCAGAGCTGTGAAAGGGTTCCTCCCTTCACCAGGGCAAAGGTTTGTACTCCAGGTACTTCCTTACCCCAAAAGACAGGAGAATGGCGCCCATCCTGGATCTCAGATATTTAAACAAGCACCTTTGAAGCCAATGTTCAAAATAGTGACTTGGGAATTATCCCACCTCTCTAAGGCCAGGGACTGGCTAGCTCCCTGACCTCAAGGATGCCTACTTCCATATTCCCATCAGAAGCTCCCATCAAAAGTACCTCAGGTCCGAGCTGCCTCAGGCCACTACCAGTTCAGAGCAGTTCGCCTCACTTCTGCCCCAAGGGTATTCACCAAATGCCTGGCTGTAGCAGTTGCCTACCTAAGAAGGCAAAGATTGCCATCTTTCCTTACCTGGACGATTGGCTCTTAGTAGGCCAGTCCCCAGACCAGGTCAATTTACACCTTCAGATAACGCAGCAACTGCTTACCTCTAGGTTTCCTTCTGAATCTCTCAAAGTCAGTTCTAGAGCCGGTCCAGCTTCTACCTTCATAGGCGCAGAACTGAACACACAGGAAGCCAGGGCCTTCCTCCCTGGACAGGGCAAAGACCCTAGTCTCCCTGGCTCCCTCATTTACTCCTGCAGGTCTCCGGCCAGCAAGGCATTTTCTGCAGCTCCTAGGACACATGGCTGCTTCCACAGCAGTTGTGCAAGGAGCAAGATTTCAGATGAGGGACATCCAGTTCCATTTGAGAGCTTTTTGGTCTCAAAGAAAGGATCCTCTACCAAGCTGATCCCAGTAACTCGAACCCTGATCCAAGCCTCACAGTGTGGCAGGATCAGAGCAACTGAGACAAGGGTTCCTTTGTCACTCAGTCTCATTCTCTAATCCTTACTACAGATGCGTCCTCTTGGGCTGGGAGTTACATGGGCGACTTCACCACCCAGTGTCTGTGGTCTCCCCAGGAATCTCTGCTCCACATCAACCTGTTAGAGCTCAGAGCAGTTTTTCTAGCACTTCAAGCTTTTTCCAAATCTGTTCAGAACAGGAGTATTCAGGTCAGAACAGACAACACCATTACAATGTGGTACATCAGCTTAATCTGGTTCAAGATCAGTTGGCATTCATCTGTACCCCTTCCCCCGGGTCGTGCCTGAAAATAGGCAGGATTTGTCTAGTGCACTTACCCGGTCAACAAAAACTAAATAAAATAAAATAAATAAATAAAAATAAAATCAACAAGCTAGGGGGCACTCAGTCTACAGCCTTGTGCACTGAAGCGATGAAGCTGTGGTCTCTGGCTTACTTCCTGAACACCTCCCTTATGGCAGTTCACCTCCCAGGCAAGGACAATGTCCTGGCAGATGCTCTCAGTAGGATTTCCCAAGGCCACCACGAATGGTCACTGGATCCCCTGGTCTTGTGAGTAGTATTTGCCAGATGGGGCACCCGCAGGTAGATCTTTTGCAGCCCCAGACAATCACCAACTTCTCTTTTGCTGCAGGCCCCAGTGTTGGGCTCACTCCCCTGGATGCCTTAGCTCTCAGTTGGGAGGGAAGTTTCTCATGCCTTCCTCCCTTTCCTCTCCTGTTCAAAGTGCTAGCAAAATCAGATCCCAATCATGCAAAGTCATTCTGATAGTCTGGATTGGGCCAGACAGCCCTGGTATCCACTCCTGCTGTCCTTAGCAGTCCATCTCCCTGTCCCCTTCCCAGGAATCACAACTAACCCGGTGCCCAGGGAAGGGTCTGCACCATCTCAAATCTCAGTCCAAGGCTTGGTTCTTGAAGAGTTAGAGTTTGTTGATTTACACCTTCCCAAGGTGTAATGGATATATTGAAGGCTTAAGGAAGCTTTTCCACCAGGGCTACTTACAATTCCAAATGGAAAGGTTTTCCATATGTGCTCGGAAAAGCATATTTCCCAGTCTCTGCTGATCTACCCACAGTCCTGGATTATATGGTCCACCTGAATTCTATGGAGACCAGCTACCCTGAAGGTGCACTTGGCAGCTGTGTCTGCTTTTATTTCAGCAGGTAAATCCTCTTCCCTTTCAGCTCATCCTGTATTTTCCAAGTTTTTTAAGGGTTGTTTCACACCAACTCTCCATTCAGGATCCTGCCCTGCCTGGGATCTTAATGTTTGCATTGCTCAGCTTATGCAACCCCTTTGAGCCCTTGTCTTCAGCTGAGCTCAAGTTCTTGACTTGGAAAACTGTGTTTTTGGTAGCCATCACCTCTGCCAGACGCATAAGTGAATTACAAGCGTTGTCAGTGGAGCAGGAGTTTATCTCTTTTCACAGAGATAAGGTGGTTCTTCAGACTAGCAGAAAGTTCCTGCCTAAGGTGGTTTCAGATTTCCACCTTAATCAATCTATTTCACTTCCAGTGTACTTCACTGACCACTCCTCCTCTGGGGAGAGGATGCTGCACAGCCTAGATGTGAAGAGAGCCCTTAGGTTACTACATAGAGCGTGCACTAAGGGTCATAGGTTTGACTCTTCAACTGTTCCTCACCTATGGCGGTTGGTAAAGGAAGCCAGCCACTAAAAGATCCATTGCCAGGTGGATTGTCTCTTGTATCCAATTCTGCTTATGAGAAGTTGGGTAAAGTTCCCCTCAGGCCTGAGGGCTCACTCTACCAGAGGTACAGCTGCTTCTGGCTGCTGCCAGAGACATTCCTATTCTAGAAATATGTCAAGCAGCTACCTGGAAAACAGTTCACACTGTTACCAGGCATTACCCCTGGACATCCAGGCTAGGAGTGATGCTCGGTTTGGCACAGCATGTTCAGAGCCTATTTCCTAGGTAGGTTCTGTCCCTCCTCCATGGGGGTACTGTTGTGTAGCCTGTATTGTAACATAATATAGCAAGACTTTATGTTGTTTGAAGAAAATTACTCACCTTAGTAATGTTGTTTCTTCTAATGGAGTCTTGCATATTATGACCTTCCTCCCTGCCCTCTCAGAACTCTGTTTTGGGATGGGTGGGCAGTACAGGGTTGGCACTTTTTTGATGCCCACCTTGTTGTTTTTCACCTACCTTTTGGGTGAATTGGTGTTGTGTTTTGCATTTTTGGGTCTCCTGACTTGAGTCTTTGTTTTAGGCCAAAATGAGTGTTTCGTTAGTAGCCAGTTGGCTAGTGTAGGTTTACAGCTTCACACAGAACCTTAGTGAGTTTTAGCTCATAAAGATCTGACAGTTTGCGTTTGAAGCACAACAGACAGAGTTTTCAACCGAGCTCGCGCTCTAAGTTCCATGCCTGCATGGAAAGTTAACTATTTCCCCTCCTGAGCAGTTCTAACCTGCGGTCATACTGCAATTGTCATAATATAGCAAGACTCCATTAGAAGAAACAACATTACTAAGGTGAGTAATTTTTTCTTCCACATCATTGACTATTTCCAGGTTCCACATCTTTGACCAGTTCCAGGTTCCATATCTTTGACCAGTTCCAGATTCTACATCTTTGACTAGCTCCAGGTTCCACATCTTTGACTGGTTCCAACAGAACTGTCTGGCTATAAACAAATTAATAGCATTAATATCATGTGTTAATTGCATATCCATTGTATTGCATAGACATTGATCTGAGGTCAGTTGCTGCTGATTTGCACAGAATCCTTAGATTCTTTCGTAAAGGAGATCTGCTTTAAATTTGTAAGCCTGTGTTTTCTGAAGAAGCAGCATTTTTAAAACTGGTTCACATTCTATTTCAGGTCCATATTTACTGTCCTTTTGGTAAATTCAGTCAGTGTTTGTGCTTTCCAATCTGGAGGGCAGTACCATTTTAGAACTGTATGATGTATGTTATGATGATAATGATGATAAAAAGTTTATTTTTAAACTGGATACAAATTGTTGGGTTGTAGCCCATTTTCAACAATGTCCTGTAAATGCATACATCCATATCAAACAGTTAACAACACACTTTATATGTACATTATACATACATTAACACCTCTCTCTTACCAATATATAATCTATCTTATTGCACAAATACCTTAAAAATGTTCTGTCATCTAGTCCCTCGATAACAGTCCACTAACTAAAACAGGTACATTTCTCTGACAGATAATGGTTCAGGACTCTTTTAAACTGCATGTGACCCTGTACTGTTTTTATCTCTCTAGGCAATTTATTCCAATGGACCACAATATTATTCTGCAGGGTAGTATCCCTTATTTTACTCCTGGACCTTACATTAGGTATATATAACTCTGAATACCTTAGAGAAGTGGTTAACAATTGTGGGGATTATAATAAAACATATTGATTTAAGGGATGCTTGGATCTGTTGTAAATCAATTTATGGCACCAAGTCAGCCAGTGATATAGTCATTTTAGATCTGGTTTCAGCCATCCAAGACTTCCATAGATTTTACAATGGTGAGTTCCAAATTTAGCTTTAATCACAAACCTACCAAGTCTATAATAGGCCTGATTTATTTTATTTAGATAAATCTGGGGAGAGTTCATATATAGGCTAGACCCATATTCCAAAACAGGGATTAACAATTGATTCACCAACCTTTCCCTTGTTTTAATTGTAAAACACCCAGACAACCTCCTCAAGGCTCCTAATCTTTGATTGACCTTACTGACTTGTTGACAGATATGTTCAGAATATTTTCATCTTGAATCTACTACCACCCCTAAATATCTGTAAGACTCCACGTTTACTAATTGGGTGCCATCAGTCAATCTTAATTGTATTATAGGAATATCAGACCTTCTAACACCTGATGAAAAGATCATACATTGAGTTTTCTTAACACTGATTTGCAGTGCAGAGTTGACAAACCACTTTTCCATGTGTATCAAATCACTCTGTAGCTGCTTTCCCAGCTGATCATAGCTATCAGCTGACGACACAAGTACAGTGTCATCGGCGTATAGCTGGATCACACTTTGGATATTGTAGATACTATATCACTACCATAGATGTTGAATAATAGGGGACCCAAGATTGATCCCTGGGGTACCCCTGTTCCAATACCTACCAAATCTGAAGCTGCTGTTCCTAAAGAGACACATGGGAATCGATCAGATAGGTATGATTTAAAGCAGTGGTTCTCCCAAAACTCCTACAATACATAATTTTTCCAACATCCTATAGTGGTCCACTAGCTCAGAAGCTTTACTTAGATCTACGAACACCGCAGCAGTTTTCAATCCCAAGTCTAGAGATGTTGCAACAAGATTGTTGAAATCTACTAGTGTGGTGTTCGTGGATCGTCCGGCTTTAAAACCATGCTGACAGTTAGTTAGCAAGCTGTGTTGTTCCAAATATTGACTTAGCTGTCCGTGGACTAATTTTTCTATGTCCTTGTTAAAGAATTGACATTGTTTTCACAATGCACTTGTATTCTACCTTAGAACTCTGTGCCCTTAGGGGGACATAAACTACATCATACAGTTCTAAAATGGCACTTACCACCAAAGTGTAAATCAGAAACAACCAATAAACTTACTGAAAGCCAGCCGGCCTGGTGGTGCTGAGGGGTGAGGCGCTGGATGCCACACCTCGCACCATGCCGGTGACCCGGGTTCGGGCATGGACTCGGGTCATCGGGTTGGTAGGGGAAGGAGGATTGAGCATCCCAACAAATGCTCTCCTTCGGGTGTGGCTACCAGGGTGCTGTACGGCCTGACATCCCTGGGGAGGTGGAGCACCGACTCATGGGGCATTGGCGGCTTGAGAGAGCTGGAGTCGGGGGTGGGAGACATTGTTAGGTACTTGGCAGGCATGCGCCAGCACGCACTGCCCGAGCCAACACCCTCCAGGGGAGGGGAGGGAGGAAGGGAGAAAAGCAGAAAACAAAATCCCTCAGCTGGGTCTAGAGGACGCCGCCTCCGTACATCCAGTCCAGGAACCATCGGCAGACCCCCGCCAGCAGGTGCTCCAGAGATAGAGGAGAGAAAAAGGAATTGCCAAGGCACTCTAGGGGGCAGACTCAAGGTCAAGGAGGCATGGATGGCATGAGCAATGCCTGAAGGAGTGGAACGCTGAAGGCAAGAAGGAGGGATAAAAAAGAATGTGAAAAAAAAAATTTCTAAAAGCCAGGTGAAGACTAAACAGTAACAGAATGGGATCAAGTATTTGAAAACCACTTCCTCTGTGAAAAATGATTTACAGGTTCAATGCAGTTTTCCTTTAAAGGTCCTGAGTTCACAGGTCGGTGCTCCACTAACATAACAAAAATGAAATTGGTTAATAATATTTTCCCTTTTGGCTGCAAGTGTGGCTTTTCTGTATCATAGCTGCATTCAAAAATGCCATCCACATCTTCGACAGGTTCCTTTCACAGCCATACTTCAGCTAGAAGGAGAATTTAAAAAGACGGGGTAGCTGCTGTCCAATCGGCACAGGGGCAGTATGCTGTCAACACCACAGACCTAGGTTTACATCTTATTACTGGGACATTAAAGGGCTGGCTGGGTGGAGGGAGTCAGCTCAAGTGTCCCAGAGAATACTCTTTCAGGAAAGAGAGTCGCTGCTTTCACTGCAGTATTGCCACCTGGCTGATGATGGGTAAAAACAGAGGCATCACGAGAAACAAGCAAAAAGCTGGGTGCATTCCTTGACAAGGAGGGTGCTCATAAAATGGAATACAAATACAAAAAGGGAACAAGCACTCCAGAAGCTGAAATAAGTGCTTTTATTGCACCAAGGATACAAACAGTGCATCCACTGTTTATTTACTTCATGTAACAAAAGTCCTATTATACAATGGCAAGAAAATTTCCTGGGCTCTGATTGGTTAGTGTGTGCCTGGGACAGTGAGGTTATCTGAGTATAACCTCACTGTATCAACTCTAGGCACACGCATGACCGCATGACAAAGTTACAAATCATACGCCCCTCCACAAGTCATCACACTCTAAGCCACTATTCAGTAGTTGCAGAACTGTCAAAGCCGCCACCCCCAACACAGATGACATAGTCTCTTCTTCACTGCCCCTTTGCTTGTACCATAACACCATTTTATAAAAATTAAAATGAGGAGCTAAACAAAATTGCAGCTTCTACAGACAAGTGATGGCTTCTTAAAACTGACAGCGCTTGGCTGTCTGTTTCTGTTAGTGCTCGCAGCTTTGAGCACCCACTCCTGAGGCTCCCCACCCCCTTCACCTGTTTAGACAAATAAAATAAGCTGTCACTCAGGCCTGCAACAGATCCTTTTGCCAACTTCTCCCAGTACACAGCCTACACGGGGAGAAGTCTGTGTGTACCAAAAGTGTTGGCGGCGTAGCCTGCCACTCATCATACTCCCTCACTCCCTGCTCCACGGTCAGCTCCCTCTCATTCTCGAAATTCCCCAATAACATTTTTTCAGTGGTACAGACACGGAGTTGGGAGATGCTCTACCACATTTACAATGTATTTCATGGCACCGGCCACTTACCGATCATGTTCTAAAAAACAGAAGTTTCGCTCCTCTCCTCACTCATTCCTAAGCCACCTCGCATTGTGGTTCTGTGTCATACAAATCACACAGTCCCATGATAAGCAGCGGGTCTGTTGAATTAAATTCCATGGACTCAGACAGAGGTAGAACAAAGTACCAGACACACAAAAAAAAAATGTTGGGGCCCTGGGACCTGTATAGGAGGAAACCAAATGAAAACACAGACCCACTCATTTACCAGAAGCACCACCTACTGGGTAAAAGAGAACTGTTTTTTTTTATCTCCTCTGTGTACCTCCACAATGATAAATTAACTAAAAATCTCCAAAGAAAAAAACTTTTCTAATCTTTTATTTTTTTAATATAAATGAGCCATTGTATAATAGCAGTAATACACTCCAGGGTGTGGGTTGTGCTGGGATAACTTCACTTCTGGGGGTACAGGATGCATTTGGCGTGTGACCTCATGCCCAGCCACCTCAGGCGTGAGGTTATCCCAGCACAACCCACACCCTGTTTTCCATTACTGCTTACATTTCAGCAGCTGGAGTTTTTATTTTTTTGTGTTTGAGGCACCACAAGAAGAAGGATGCTGGCAGGGCTTTTCATTGGCATGCTTGCATGCAACCATACTTGGAACCCCATATGTGTCAGTGTCCTGTGGAATAAACAAGTCAAATGGCCCTGGAGCATACAGGATGAGGCATGCTCATTCTGTACTCTGCTTCAGCGACTGTCCTTTCCACCTGTGTTGCTGATTAGTTCTGAAGTACAGCAGCCCGCTGAACCCAGTGTCAGATTCTTTAAAAATACACAAAGGTATTGGAAGATATTTGAAAACGGCAAGGAGGATCATTTCTGAGTATGACGTTCATGTGCCCACAATTATGTTATCAACAGATATATTAGGAGATGGGACGCCTCTGCTAATTTTTTTAGGAGATGAAATGAAAGGAGCATAAACTGAATCATTGATTTGTCCCCTAAAAGGGATTGTGGGTACCAAATGAAAGAAGGGTGCAGCCTGAGGGCTGGATACACGCAGACAGACTTGCCTCCAGATTCATTCCATGGACAATGTGGTAGTTTAATGGCTGAATGTCAGTTTGTATATGAACATGTATAGTGACATATATGTGTGTGTATATATATATATTTGTATGTGTATGTAAAATAGTCAACATTTGGTTGCTAACCATGGGTTTTTTAATAAAACTGAAATGGTGGGCCAAGGCATGGCACAAGGGGGTAGGTAACAGATAAGCCTCGGTCAGAGCTGGAATGTTGGGCAGCAGACAAAGTGCAGTGCCAAAGACAGGGATAAAATGTAAATAAAAAGAAACACAAGTTATGATAGATCATGGAATGTTCAAACTGAAGAGGAGCTACACGGTGATGCGGGAGTGTTTAAAAATACACTCACAATTTATTGGAAAAATCAGCAATAAATATACACAGCAGCACATAATCCCGACAAGCATGCTAATGTTTCATGTGTTACTCCACGCTTTTTCAAGGCGGAGTTACATGGCCAACACACACCTCCTTTTATAAGGTGCTCATCTTAAAGGCATAATGCCTATTTATAAAATCATACAAAAAAAAAGCATTTCTAGCCAATAACTAACATGCAATAATCCTAACCTATCATACATTAAATTTAGACCAACACCATCCTATCTCACTATATACAAAGTGCTACATTTCATATACACATACTAATATACAGTTAGAACTCCATACAGTACTATTTCTTACTACTAGCACTATCTCAATGCATACTATTAAAGTGCTATTTGAACACTAAATTATACACAGATATCTGGCCCCATATCTCATCTGCACATCATATTGCATCTTATGTTTTTGTTGTTTTCAAAAAAGGCACAAGGCTGAACTTTTCATTCAAACCACCATCCCCACTTGCTCTCAAAATATACTGCCATCTACATTCTGCTCGTAATAGTGCATTATCTAGGTCCCCCCCCCGGAATACCTAATCTTACCCTTTGTAGAGCTTGAAATTTAAAAACATTTTCTGCACCACTGCACATGTCCTGCATTGCCAAAGCAGGAATGCCCTGTTTTTATATTAGAGTCGTCATCTGAGACATCTTATGGAGAATATACTGAAAGGGCAATTTATGAGGTTGCATAGAAATACCACAGATGATGGTAAATATAAGGCAGGGGTAGGCGAGTTGATTAATAGATTTGCCACACATGGATACAGTGCTGATAGTATCAATAAAGCTAAAATAGCAGTGGATAACATTCAAAGAACAGAGCTGTTAGAAAAGAGAGAGAGAGAAAACATCAGGTCCAGATCAGGTTCATTTTGTTTCTGATTTTACCCCACAAAGTTATAAAATTTGGGAAATATTATAAAAACACTGGCAAGTACTAGCAACGGAGCCGAAGTTAAAAAATGTTGTCCCCCCCGGATGTTATTTCGAAGAGGGAAGAATGTTGCAAATTTTGTAACTAACAGTTTATATAAAGGACCTGGTGGTGAACAAGGTAGACTATTGACAAAAGGAACTTTTACTTGTGGCAATTGCATGTTTTGTCCACATATAATGAAGAACAAGGACTTTGTGCATCCTATGACTGGACACATTTGTGACACCAGAGACTTTATAAATTGTAATACTACACATGTAGTTTATGTAGCAAGATGTATATTGGAAAGACTAAGAGAATGTTTAAAGCTCAGATAGGAGAGCATTTACGAAGTATTGCACATGGTGACAAGACAAATGCTTTGGCAATGCATAAAATGTATAGTGGTGCGAACATGTTTTTAAATTTCAAGCTCTACAAAGGGTAAGATTAGGTATTCGGGGGGGGGACCTAGATAATGCACTATTACAAACAGAAAGTAGATGGCAGTATTTTTTGAAAGCAAGTGGGGATGGTGGTTTGAATGAAATGTTCAGCCTTGTGCCTTTTTTAAAAACAACAAAAAGATAAGCTCAATATGATGTGCAGATGAGATATGGGGCCAGATATCTGTGTATAATTTAGCGTTCAAATAGCACTTTAATAGTATGCATTGAGACAGTGCTAGTAGTAAGAAACAGTACTATATGGAGTTCTAACTACAGTATATTACAAGGATTTATTTAACTCTAAAATTTGATTAGTGTTTTGCTCATAAAAGTGCTAAATCTTTGTGAAAATGCATAGCTCTTGCATCACTGTGTTTAACAAACACAGCACTTCTAGAAAATATATAAATACTTTCTGTACAGTTAGTATAGTCCCAAGAAAAAAACTGCTAATCAATTATTTAAAACCCTGTATTAGTATGTGTATATGAAATGTAGCACTTTATATATAGTGAGATAGGATGGTGTTGGTCTAAATTTAATGTAAGATAGGTTAGGATTATTGTGTGTTAGTTACTGGCCAGAAATGTTTTTATGTATGATTTTATAAATAGGTATTATGCCTTTAAGATGAGCGCCTTATTAAAGGAGGTGTGTTAGCCATGTAACTCCACCTTGAAAAAGCGTGGAATAACACGTGAAACGTTGGCATGCTTGTCAGGATTACATGCTGCTGTGTATATTTATTGCTGATTTTTCTAATAAATTGTGAGTGTATTTTTAAACACTCCCGCATCACTGTGTAGCTTCTCTTCAGTTTGAATATTTGTAGCCATGAGGTAACTCCAGGGGGTAGCTCTATGTGCCGCCTCTTACTTTTTGAATAGATCATGGAATGCCAATTCTGACCTATCCTAAGGGGATCTGGAAGACTGATTGATTGTGTTATTTGTATCTGCTGAAAAGAATTGGTGTTATACTGCCCCTCCAGGAAAAAAACACTGGATCTCACAGTTTTTATGAAGAAAATAGGCCACAGAAGGTCCACATAGAGAGATGTCTAAATTTAAAATATTCTTAAAATGGCAGTGATGTAGGGATCTGGAATTTAACCTCAGTGATAGGGAAAATGATGGAATCACTTCCGAATGAAAGAATTGTCGAGTACCTAGAGGCCAGAGGGGCACAGGACCCAAGGCAGCCTGGATTCACAGCGGGAAGGTCATGCCAGATGAATCTAATAGATTTCTTTGACTGGGTGACCAAAGTAGTAGATCAGAGAGGGGCTGTGGACATGGCCTACCTAGGCTTTAGCAAGGCATTTGACACAGTTCCACACACAAGATTAATATACAAGTTAGCCAGCCTGGGAGTGGGTCCCAAGGTGATAGCCTGGGTAAAGAATTGGCTGGAGAATAGGACACAGAGGGTAATAGTAAATGGAGACCACTCTGAAGAAAGGGGGATTGCTAGTGGGGTACCGCAGGGTTCAGTATTAGGACCAGTCCTCTTCAATGTCTTTATAAGCAACATTGCAGAGGGACTGGAAGGAAAAGTATGTCTCTTTGCAGATGACACAAAAATCTGCAACAGAGTTGATGTACAAGGTGGGGTGGAAAGGATGAGAAGGACTTGCAAGGTTAGAGGAATGGTCAAATGTATGGCAGCTTAGATTCAGTGCTAAGAAGTGCAAGGTAATACACATGGGAAACAAAAACCCAGGGAAGGGTACACAATGGGGGGTGAGATACTAACAACAACAAAAATGGAAAGGGACCTGGGGGTAGTCATATCAGATGACTGAAAGGTGGGCAAGCAATGTGAGAGGGCAGTAAGGAGGGCTGGGGGGATACTGGGATGCATAGGGAGAGGCATCACCAGTAGAAAACAGGAAGTTGTTATCCCTCTATACAGACAGCTGGTGAGAGCCCATCTGGAGTACTGTGTGCAGTTCTGGAGACCCAATCTCCGCAAGGACATAGATAGGATGGAAGCTGTCCAGAGGCGGGCAACTAAAATGGTGCAGGGTCTGCACTGGAAGACATATGAAGTGAGACTAAAGGAGCTTAATATGTATAGCCTCGAGGAAAGGAGGGAGAGGGGGGACATGATAGAAACTTTCAAGTACCTCAAGGGAATCAACAAAGTTCAAGAGGGTAGCATCTTTCAAAAAAAGAGGTGTGCAAGAACAAGGGGGCACAATTTGAAGATGGAGGGGTGGCTCAGAGGTAATGTAAGGAAGTATTTTTCACAGAGAGGGCTGTGGATGCATGGACTGGCCTTCCGGAGGAGGCTGTGGAGTCAAAAACAGTGGTTGAATTCAAGCATGCATGGAACAGTTATAAGGCAATTCTAGGGGGTAGGGATAGAAAGAAGTAGGCTGCTGGTTAACTAGGATCTACAGCTTATCCATTAGGTAGGGAAATGGGCAGACTGGGTGGGCCAAGCGGTCCTTATCTGCTGTCAAATTCTATGTTTCTATGAATGTGTTCTGCCATTTCAAACAATCCCTGGCAGACAGTTCTAGAGACAGTGGGATTTCCTTCACCTGGAGCAGTGCCTGCTATTCCTTAACCCCACCTGAACCCCTCCCATCAACATCTACCTTGCCCTCTGTGTCTCCACAAAGGCATGTTATTTATTTAAAATACCATAGGGACTACGATTCTAGGTAGAGCACATTGAAACTGAGGTGAGTTGTACCCTGACATACTGTACCAAGCGTGTTATAAGCACAAGGCCTGAACTGAAGATTTGTGAGGCGAGGGATCTCTTGCTGCTTTGGAAGATGTTTATGAAACTTATTTTGTTTTTAAATCTCATCTAAAATATTGATTGATTGATTTCAACAGCATTGTTTATGGCTAGTGTGAGTTTTCATGTAAGCAAAAAGACATTTTTTTTTACAATTGTTTAACCAGGAGTGACACACTAAGCTGAAAGCTTGTTTACAGGTGCAACCTGGGAGCACAGGGAAGTTAAATGACTTGCTCAGAGTCACACAGTATGCAAGTGGGGGCTGTGGGATTCAAACCCAGGTCTCCAGATTTGCAGCTCAGAGCCTTAAACCACTGCACTATACTGCCTCCATGACAGGGTGTGCATTGTTGTAGGATAACAGCACACCTCAGGTGTGTTGTGAGGCACGAAGTATCGCTGAGTGCCTTCAGCCACCATGATGTGATGTTATTGCACCACAAGGCACACCCTGGAGTGTCTTATTTTGCTTATAAAATGGGTCCAAAATTTAGGAGAGAGGGTAAAACAATGTACAAAAATAAAATAAATTCACTATTAAATTCTGTTATCCCCTACTTACCTCCATTAATCTATTTATTCACCTTTTCTTATCTTTTATTGTTTCCTCCCTTTTCCCACCTTGTTTGTTTTTCTTAATTCCTACATTCAATAAATGGAATGCTCACTAGTATGGACTACATAAGCAATAAGACATGCCGGGGAGTTGGTTGTACTGGTTTACGTCACACCCAGGGGTGTAATAAGGCATGAGACTACAGGCCGAGTTTCTTCGGCCCCTGGCAGTATTGTAAAACCAGCACAACCAATGCCCCGAAGTGCCTTATTGTGCTTATAAAATGGGTCCATAGGCAACTTAAAAAAAAGGAAAACACTCTAAAAGCTTTAAAAGCCACAAATAATGAAATACACTATTACTAAAAATTGTATAAAGTCCCTCCACAGATGGTTTTTCACCTGTCAGTCATCAGTTTTTGTACACATTCAATGCGTTGAGTGATTGTTTACCATGAAATACAAGCAGTCTAGACTCTTCAGTATTTCAGTAGTAGAATGCCCCCCCCCCCACACACACACACACATGCACGGAATGGCAACATTGAATACATGATTTCAAAATGTTGGAGAATTCCACTAGCAGACACACACACACACCCCTCACGTGGCGCCAGAACCTCAGTTTCATCTGTTGAATGGTAAAGAGCAGGGAGGTCTCTGGCAAGCTGGCAAGGATAGGAGGGTAATGTTTCATGGTCTTCAAAGAAACACCAGCAATGGAGACTCTGAACAGTACTTTTTTGGGGGAATTTGCATGTGGGTGTAATGAGGAGCTCATAAAGTAAAGAAAATTCAGTTATTTGCTTATTTCATTTCATTTAATGGACTTTTATTTTTGGGGCATGGTTGAAGTTTTTTTCTGCAAGTAAAGGAGGCTACCATGTTTGTGAAGGAAATCAGGAATGAGTGAAGTGGCTCATGAATTCTGTATGTGAGTTACGCAAACTCAAAATCCCACTGCCTAAACTAATTTGTCAGGGAGCAGGACATTTCTAACCCATTTTATAAAAGAATTTAAATCTCTGTTCAGTTCCACCAGCAGAATGTTCACCCCCGCAATCATACAACTTAAGGCTCCAGATGGAATCAAGGCATCTGTTTTATCTGTAGCAGGTTAAATAGTAGAGATTTCCATAGCAAGCAGGTGAGGCTAGGAGGGGGATTGTCTATGGTCAGCAAAGAAATACCAGAAATTGTAAGTACTGTAGTACTTCTTTTTTTATTTATGTATGTCTATGTTGGAAGAGGATTATGAGGGCAAATATGATTTATTATTATTTTAATTTTAAAGCTATGTTATTTTTGGGGGCCTAACTGAAGGCTTTTAGTGAGTAAAGGTGGCAGCCACATTTGTGATGGCAGTCAGGGCTGTGTGATTGGTACTTATTTTAGCATGAAGAAGCTGCTGGATCTTTATCCGGTGCTGAGAGATAACAGCGCAGGTACAAGTGGACCTCAGCCAATCAGGTGTAATGATATTTGAAACCCATTTCATAATGTTTTGTAGTTGTTTGCATGCTCATTCTAAATCTACTGTATTTATTAGTTTATAGCAACTTGAGGTATGTGCTCACAAGGATTACTATTAAAATGGAAGATTATTGTTGCTAAAACTTCAATGTATTTAGTGTTTCATATTTTTTTAGACATGTGAAAGGCCTGCTCTGGGTACCATGGATACAGTAATCATGTGCCAAATTAATTTTCCAGATTTGACACTGAGCAGACATAGCAATGTGCTGAACTGTGGGTAGCCTAAGAGATGTACACAGGATATCCTACTGAATAGTAGGCCCATGAAAATAGTGGATAAGTGGTGTTTGGGGAATACCACTTTTTAACTTTAACATCCAAAATTGCTGTTTTCCTAGAAGAGAATGGAAAACCTTTCAGGACTTTAATCTGCCTTGCGTTTTTCAGGAGCAGACGAACATGTCTTTTTTGATGGGAAGAAAACCCGATAAGCATATCCAGCTAACAATTGAAATCATTTGATCACTTTGGTGCTTTTTTTTTTTTCAGCATAAATATTGTAACAAGGAGATTGGGTGGAGGCTATGGAGGAAAAGCAACTCGTGCCAGCCTTGTGGCCTGTGCTGCTGCAGTGGCAGCCACAAAACTGAACAGGTAAGAAAGATGTGCAGTTTTATTATTTTATAGCATATTACAATGTAACTTTTTTAAGGCTGTGTTTTACAGCGTGTGCGTGACATAAAACCATCCATTCTGAGGTCTGCTTTAGATGCCGTATTACAAAGATTACAAAAATAATGTGCTTTTAGCATCAGTAGGAAGTTCATTTTCTGCTGTATTTTAAATACAGATTTGGGATTGCTCAAGGAGGACTACAGTAGATGAAAAAACAATTTTAATATATTCTGAATTGTGGAGTTCTTTGCTTGTCTACTGATTTTGCCTTAGGATGTTTCTGCAGCTTCAATAGGGTCCTGTGTTGTGGTTAAAATGTTGTACAAAATAAGCTGTGTAACTGGAAAACATCTGGTAAGAGTCACAGTGATGAATGTACAGTAAGAGTGGGAAACTGTGGACTAGCCAATTCAAGCTTAGTTTCTAGTAAAAGCCAGGCCCTTTACAGTTAACAAATGCAACACTGCCTTGCTAGTAAAATGCATCACAATTCACCTCATACAATGTGTTTAAAGATCCTTTATTGTGTATCTAGAGGGTTACTTGACCTTTCTCAGAAACTATCACCTGATCATTTTTTTACCCTGGGCATTAGTTCAAGGACTATAAAGGGATCTCCCCATCCAGTGTCATGTGACATCCTCTCCTTTTGCAGCAGCTGTTGAAATCTCACTCCAGTCTACCACCTGCAGAGTGGGACTTTTCACTCATTCTTTCCTCTGCCCTGAATAAGTATACATTTTAAATCATATAATAAATAGGCAGTATAGCTTAGAGATTAGAGTAATGAGCTGTGAATGAGCTTTATATATCCAGCAGACAGACCTGAGTTTGATTCCCACACAGGGCTGGCCTTAGTGAGGTGCAGGCTGTACCCCTGCACCTTGGGGGCCCATGCTTTTTTCTTGAGGGAAAAAAACAATATTTAAAACATTTAAAAATGCCTAGATTCTGTTAGAGATAAAAATGTTTACCAGCAAATGAAAGTGGAAGACAACTGACTCTGTTACTGTTACAAAAGGTGGAGGCAGCTTTGCTGCTATGCCACTTTAAGATGGAGTGGAAAAGATTAGGTTAAGCAAGTGCTAATGGTGTTAATGGCCATACTTTACACCTCCCATGTTGACTACTTTCACAAGCAAAGGGCTGAATTGACAAGAGAACTTCTCCGTAACCTGGACATGTAGCTGAAACAATGAATGATATGACAAAATCTGTTTCAGAACTATGTGAGCACTCAAAATGGCTCAAAAATCTGACCAGCAAAGAGCAAAACCGGATTTCCTGAGAGGGACCCTGAAAACCTGGTCACCAGGTAAAAAACCTGGCAGGTGCCAACTTTACTGGTGTCCCATGATAATCCTCTTTATTCTCTCTCACTCACACCTCCAGAAAAGTTAAATTGTTTTAACTTGTTTGCAAATCAGATTGTCGGAGGTGTGAGTGTCCAGTGATGATGTCCCTGTCCTTACAGATATGAATACGGTAGTAGTACCATACTTGCTTAAGTTCTTGCTCCAGGCTCAGTCAGATTCATTTCCAATGGTGAAGTCAAATAATTCAGTGCAGTCAGTGGCACTAATTAAAAGATGCTGGTTAAACTAGTAGACCTGGTACTGCTTTATTAATACAAGACAGCAGGGTTAGTTAAAGGGGCACTGTCAGCTTTGCCGCTTCGTTTTTGGCCAAAAGTAAGTAGTGTGCCTGTTGGCACACAGCTATCACATGTATACTTAAGAACATCACTATATGTGGAAATAGAATTTTTTTTTTCACTGCTTTTCTGCATTTTGCCAAAGCTTTGTCTCAGATACCGGAAGCATTGGGTCATCCACGAAAGTGCCCTAAGAGCTTTATATTGTGAAGTCTCTTTACTATTTAAATGTTTATTTATCAGAATGGCACTGGAGGATTTATATTGTACATTGTAGCCAAATCCTGCGATGCACACTACAGAGGCATGTCCAGCATCCTACGTACGCGCAAGAGCCGCATCGCTAGTCGCATGCGCCGGGATTTCGCCACAATGTACCAAATATAAATTACAGTATTCCCAGTGCTCGGTTTGCAGTCGTCAGATAGAGCATTTTAGAATAGTGCAAGGGACTCTCCCAACATACAGCTGTGGTTTCAGTGGTGGAACAGATTGGGTCCGTACTCGTGATCTACTCGCTGCCCCGGCTCTGCATCAAGCCTGCATGCGGAGGGACTTAACGCGGACCCAATAGAAAGCTACTTTGGCAAAATGCAGAAAACGGTGAAAAATTGTTTTCCACATATAGTGATGTTCTTAAGTACATATAGATAGCTGTGTGCCAACGGCACACTACTTACCTTTGCAAAAACGAAGGCGAAAGCCGACAGTGCCCCTTAAGTGTAAATGTTGGAGGAATGGGGGGGGGCGCATGAAGTGGAGTAGAGTGGTGGGGCCCAGCAGGGGGTTGCACTGGGGCCCAGAATGGTTAAGGCCAGCCCTGTTCCCACAACCTCCACTTGCATACTGTGTGGCTCTGAGCAAGTCACTTAACCTCCTCAGTGCTCCCGGGTCGCTCCTGAAAACAGGCACTTGTGCCTAGTGGGCCTTATCCGGTTAACAAAGAATAATAAAAAAAAAAATGTAAATCATGTCCCAAGCTTCTGAACAGTATTTGTCTGTGGTTGTGTAAATTATTTAAATAAATTTTTACTTAATTGTTTTTTGGTGTAGGGGCAACCATTTGCAAGATACTTTTTTTTGTAGCCCTGGAATTACATTCCCCACAATGCACCAGACTGTGATGCATGTCCACCATGTCCTTTTATTCAGTTTGTTTTCTGTACTGAGGGAGAACTGTGTTGCCTTTTGTTCAGGCTTCCTTTCACCAGCCCTTGAGGAAAGTTTTTTTTAAACTCCTTTTCATCACTGACTTTCATTTAGCACAATTTAGAAGCTCAAATACAATTTTTATGGGCCTTTTCTTTGTCTGGGGAATATTTGTTCTTAATTTACTGCCTTTTGTCAACTAATAAACTTCTGTGCATGCAGCTTCCCCTTCCCCACATTGCCTGCAATGTTAATCCATTTGTTTCTTGACAGTGATGTGCCACACTTCAGTCCAGTGGCTAAAGTTTCACTAAATTCACAGAACTTTTTAAGACATCTTTACATGCAGAGTCTGTATTGCAATGAGTGATACAGATCAGCTGCAGTGTTACCTTTCTGTTGTGTACAGGTGATCGGAGCCACAAAAGAACCGAACGTTCACCAATTCCACATTTCCTGCTTTCCTGGGTTCGCTGAGTTTTTTTCCGTTCTACCCAGCCATGTAATAGTGCTCTTCCGCTCATTTTGGTGCCAGGACAACAGGGAATTTCGTGCTGTTTTAGCTATTTCAGAGCAGATTGCCTGTACATGGCACAAAAAGCATAACATTGCAGTTAATCGGTACTGCTCATTGCGATACAGATCACTGCATGTAAAGGCAATCCGCTCCACAGCAGTCCCAGCAGAACAAAGCACTGTCATGGAGCGAGCGTCCCATGTAAAAGCACCTTTAGATTTCACTGTTTGTAGACAAGTGGAGCAGTCTATAGGGAACTTGCTCCCGGAAACTGCTTTTGTGACATGGGAAACAGAGAAACTGGAGAAACAGAGAAATTAGGACTCCCTAGGAAATATAATCTACAGGAAAACATGGAAATTTGACCTGAAGTGATGGGAGAATGTCAGGCTGGTCTGGAATCCCTTGCTTGCAAGGTTTATAAAACTCTGTTTTGTGCACTTGATGTATAATAGCCATGTGATTGTGCTTGCTGGAATTTTAAACTCTGTATCATCCCCCACAGCTGTCAGTTTTATTATTGTCCCCACCCACCAGTCTCATAGCACTGTTTTGTCTCTACTCCATGAGAGGTAACCAGATGCTTTGCAAAAGCCTCAAGTCTTTTTGGAATACCACACTGCCAATTCAGTTATTGCATACAATTACAAAACATGCATAGTAACAATCTCTCAGTCACTGGTGCATCTGCATGATTGGTGTCCAGCTTTGCCCATGCCTCTGCTGATGTGAGCTCTTGGGCCCTGATATTCAGCGCATGGTGATAGTGTAGAGCAGCCTCCAGTGATGCACTGAAACTAGCACAAGGCAGGCTCTGATATTCAGTTAGTACGTCCTAACAGAATGAGTTAACTGACTGAATATGGGACCATGCCAGCACAGCACTAAGCGAAAATGGGCTGTGTAGACATCCCAAAACTGCATATGGCCCACAGGAGACAGCGCACCCAAACAGGGATAGCATCAGGGTTCCTGTGGGCCACATTCAGCACCAGCATGCAAATGAATCCATTGGGTTTGCATGGTGCTAAGGGGCCATTTTCATAGAAACACAGAATCTGTCTGCAGATAAGGACCTGATGGCCCACCTTGTCTGCCCTATTTTCCCTACTTGTAGTGTCACCGCAGACCCTACTCAGTCTGCAGTCTCCCTGCCCACCACCACTAAGATACCTCTGTGTCTATCTTATGTGTTCTTGAACCCTTTCACCATTTCTGCCACCACCACCTCCACTGGTAAGCTGTTCCATGTATCCACCACTTCTTCTGTGAAGAAGTACTTCCATACATTTCCTCTGAGCCTCTCACCTAACTCCGTAGCATTACCCATTGTCCTTGAGCATCTTTTTCTGTGGAAAATGATTCCCTCCTGTACCTTGCTTCTGCCTGTGAGATATGTCTCTATCACATGCCCCCTTTCCCTCCTTTCATCCAGGGAGTACACGTTAAGTTCCTTGAGCATTACCCCATCGGGCTTTTGATGCAGGCCAGGCACCCTTTTGGATTTGGTTGCTCTACTTTACTGCCTTCACCCTCTCAATGTCTTTATGGAGGTGGGGCCTCCAGAACTGCACAAAGTACTCAAGGTGCAGCCTAACCAGTGATCTGTGTAAGGTATTATTACTGGTGATTCCCCTTCCTGTGCAACCCAGCATCCTTCCAGCTTTCCCCACTGCTTTTTCACACTGCTTTGCTACCTTCAGGTCATCAGAAATGATCACCCCCAGGTCTCTTTCCTGCTTTGTAACTGTTACTACTGCTCCTCCCAGTTGGTATGTTGTCCCCAGGTTCTCATGCCCCAAGTGCATTATTTTGCACTTCTTTGCATTTATGCCCAGTTTACAATGGGCTCATTTCATGTGCACACCAGTCCAATGGAGCACATGCCAGGCTGTAGATGAAGTTATTCCCTAATGTGTAGTGGATGCCCCCCACACACTGAGTTTTGTGCCACCCCTCCATCCAAGTGACATCCCTTAGGCACTGAGGACTCCTTGCCAGGCACCTTCCCCTTGCCCTGGTCACTGGGCCTTTGGTCAATGATGCCAAATGACACAGCCCTCCACTCACCTACTCAGCTGGCTGCCATCTGACTGGCACAGATCATGATCACAAGCAATGTTGAAACATCTGTTTCTACATTACTTGCCCTCACACCTTGTGCTGGCCAGATGGCGGTAGGCTGGGGAGGGGAGTGGAGGGCTGTGCCAGTAGTCATTGTTGACTACAGGCCCAGTGATGAGAGAGGGGGGGGTGTGGAGGTGGCACTCTGTGTGGGAGGGTTGCTAGCCTACCAGGAACTTTGATTTACTTAGGAACTGGGGCAATCACAGGGGTCTACTAGACTAGGGAGGTGTTTCCAAGGACAAAACATTTCTTCTAAACTTTTGTGTTGTTATTATTTTTAACCTGCAGTCTTTCATGTGCAAAAGCCATGGAACAGCTACCATTCTTGCAAGCATCCTTTTTTCAATGAAAGTAGCAAGAATTTTCTGATGGTGAGACTGAGGACAGATCCTAAACTGTAAAGCCACCAGACAGGACAGGCTCAAAATATGCAAATACATGATTTTTCTTGGCATATCAGTTAAATCTGAGATCTCCACTTTCCAAGATTTTGGTTTATTTAAACTATATTTTAAAAAGGCTGAGTGAATAGGAGCAATTTTTGCACACTCTGTGACAATTTGGCTTACCAGCTCTCCATTTTGGGAAAATAAAGGATCTAACACTAGGCTGAGGCACTGCCCCAGCTCCTCCCTTTATTATGAAAAGAGGAGCTAAAGTTAGCTGAAACAAAGATACTATAAAAAAATAATAATAAACAACAGGGTTTATCATACCCCCCCCTTAACTGTCAGATAAGTAACACTTCTGTTAAATAGTTTAAGCCTGCTTCACCAAAAAAGCTGGAAGAACAGGCTATATAATTTTATTTCTGTTGCCACTGGAGGAAGATACACATAACTGATATACAGAAATGTCGGGAACAAAAAGGTTTTAATATAATATTTTGGATGATAACATCTGCTTCCATTTACTAATTTTAACTTCTACCTCCTGATTTTTCTTTTCCCAATTATAGGCTCTGTCATCCTGACTTACAAACCAAGCACTAAAAAGTCTGATAGGGCCTGGAACTAAAACACATAAGCCAACTCCTGGGTCATTTCATGATTATTCAAAGCCACCCCAACACACTTTGTCTGGTTACTCTTTGAACCTGACTGTACTGTAGAATGATTCAATTATAATGCTGCCTCCTGCCTTGATTGTTCAGAGTCTATAAGCAAACACAGATCATCTGCATATGCCAATGTTTTGCTAGGAGACACACCCTGCATCGTTCCAATACCCCCAATGGCCCTATTTTGATTTATTTTCCTGAGTAAATGATCAATAACTATAATTTATACAGTGAGCATGTTGCCAAAATGACCAAGATAAAAACGCTATCTCAGCTGATGATTAACCCGACTCATAAGATAGCAACTTTATCTTATGAATCGGGTTCGTCACATCAGCTATCTCCACACTCCAGTTTGTCACAGTCACATTGTGCTGATGCTGACTCATACTACAGCAAACCTGCGGCTTCAGACACAACCGTAAAAAAAAAAAAAAAAAAAGAATGACGCGTGGCATTTTGAATCCAGTACATGAAATGGCTCCTCTCAGACACAACTCAGTTGTCAACACGCTCATTGTATAAACTGGATATGGTATGGATGAGCATGTCATATGTTTTTTTATCTTCATTTGAGATCTGTGACCTCTTGATCCCTCACTTGTGGCTACACCACCCTTGAGGGATCAATAGGTCACAGATCTGTCATGAAGATAAAAACTGTATGACACACTCAAGCATATCATATCCCATAATGTAGCAGGGGGCTTAACAGACACCCTTGTCTTACTCCCTTGGAACTCAAGACACACTCTCCCATCTGTCCATTTATATTTGGAGGCACTCTAGCCTTACTATAACAGACCCAGGTCCATGACATAAAAGTAACCGCAAAACCATAATGTGCGAGCACCGAAAATGGGAACTTGTCATAAATGATCTAGTGCTTTGCCTTGGTCTAAGAAACGAAGGTAACTTCAAACTGTCCCCTTTGATTTTTCTTCAAAAAATTCATGCAGAAAAAATAGACGGTCCTGGATTTTCCTATTTGGAACAACACGTAACTGTGATGGCTCAATAACATTTTCCAGAACCAGACTCAACTGTATGCTTAACAGTTTAGATAAAATCTTGAAGTCCACATTTAAGAGAATAATTTGCCTCCAGTTATGCAGAATGGTTTTGATGCCTTTCTTGTGAATAAAGGCTATGACAGCCTCATACGTACTATTAGGTAAACTGCTGGAAACAAGACATTCATTAAATAAATCAGCTAAATCTTGAGCAATATAGTTGACTATTACCTTGTAGAATTCAATACACAGCCTGTCTTTCTGAGGAGCTGTCCCAGAAGAAAGAGACATAATTGCTTGCTTACAATCTTCAGGCATAATCTCCTTATGTTAACCCTACCCCTGCTGTTGGTTTCAAGGTCGGACACTGCAGCATTGCCCAGAACTCCCACTCTCCCTCAGGTTTTTCTGCTGGATTGAAGAAAAGCCTTGACATGATCGTTGACCACCCAGACCATGTCCTATTATCCTGACAGAAGTCTCCCACCCAGAATTCATTAGTCCAGAAAAGCATCTTCTGTGGACACGCTTTGAATACTTTCCAAGGGACTAGAAGGAGGCAATTTTCCCTGTGCTTCAAGCCTGTGATCAGCCAGAGTGATGAGGCCAGGTTATATTGCAGCTTCTTCATCTCTGCCCTAAGTGTACTAACTTTATATGTATTTTGATTGTGCAACGCATGCTTTTCTGAAATCAGTACATGTAATTTATCCCGTAAGGTCAAATATACATTTTGGACTTTAGACTTTCCCAGTTTCTGAAATAATTGTTTAAGTTCTAACTTTGTCTCCTCCCATGATGCAACAGCAGAATCGCAGACATATTGAATGGATTATTGGGCAAAAATGAGGTCTAAAAGAACTTGTCGTACCTTTTTGTCCTGCAAAATCTAAGTGGTCATTTTCCATAGCCCTGTACCACCTATTTTCTGTCTAGATTCTCAGATAACACATTCTACTAGAAAATGATCAGAGGGCTCAAGTGCTACTGTTTCTGCCATTGCTATAGAGATGACATAAGATAAAAAGAAAACAAATCAATCTTTGATCCCTTTAAAAACCTTCCTCCACCAGTTTTATGTAGAGATCTATATGCATCAGTTAAATTTGCAGTTTTATCCATTGTACCTAAAAAATGAGAATCACAGTAAGTTTTCAACTCTAAATTAGCCACCAATTTTTAATCCAGTGAACAATTAAAGTCCTTCCCCTCACCATTATCATGTCAAACAGTGCATAGTAAAGGCCACATGATCTGAAAAATGTCTGTTCTTTTAGATTTAAGTTGTGGAGCATAAACACTGATGAGCCAGAGTTGTTGCTCCTGAATTGTCACTTCTAGTAATAACACTCTCTCTGGTCTAACTTCTACAAATTTTTTTACCAAAATTGTAAGACCTAAAAACATAGTCCCTACTCCTGATCAGGCTTCCTCCGCTAATGACTAAAATGATACCTCCCCCAAAAAGTTTTTGTGTGTGCTATATTTTCCAAAGATCTCTAACAAGTGTCCTGAAAGAAAAAAATGAAACAGTAATCACCTTCCTCTTCAATTCCTAATACTAGTACCTTTTAAGTTAACACAAGACATCAGGAACACAATGAAAGTAAGCACCCAATAGTCTGCCATCATGTCAGAATATTAACGTTTCTCAGACCTACTCCTTGTACATATCGAATGACCCTTGCCATCATCCATATTTTCTTAAAGACCATCTTCTGCCTCGGAACACAGATTTTGTTGGGAAGGTATCAAAGAGGACGCATCAGACTCCTCCTCATCTGAATCACCCCAACTGAAGAATTTCTGCAAAGGTTTACATTTATTGCTTAAAGTCACGGGATCTTTCGTTTGATATTTAGACTTGGGTTGTCGGCCACCTGAATGGGACCTCTTTACCCTCCAAAAAGAGGCTTTCTCTTCCAGTGGAACTAGGGGAGGTGGCAGAGACATGTTTGCCTCCTGAAAATCAGGAGCCGTGGGCAGGGGAGTTTCAGTTACCACCACTGGATCCAGAGTTGAAAGGCTTACAACATCCTCCACAACTGAATCAGCAGAAGCAGTAGGCATAACCACAGGATGTGGAACAACAGACGTATCTGGCTCAGGCTGAACAGTCCTCAAACTGGTCAAGGTAGAGGGGCTTGGACTAGAAGCTGCATTTACAGTTGTAACCTCTGGGACCAAACTTGGATATGATGTAGGGGGTGGTTTAGAATTATGTACAGCCCAAGGACAATTTCTGAAAGCATGGCCCCTTTCTTCACATAAATTACATTTCATAATGTTCTCACATTTCATGCTTACATGATCAAAGCCACCACATAACCCACATCTAAGCCGATCACAGACATTGCTCAAGTGGGCTTATGAACCATTCTTATAACATGCCTTTGGTTGCACCAGATAGAATAAAATGCCTCTTACCCCACCAATAAAAAAGCTTTTAGGCAAATGTGAAATGTCTTTGTGTGTTTGGTGCAGTTTAATGTTAAATTTCTAACCCCCCTCCCTAGTCCACCTATCAAAAATTGGTTGAGGCCTTGCCTGTACCTCACACATCCACTGGAGCCAGCACATTATATATGCCACATTCACACCCTCATTGCAGAATAAAACCGTAATATTCTTAAATATTGGTTTAGTCAAGGGTATCTCCAGGAAAGGCTTCTACAAGGGAGTGCTTTTAATTCTGAGCACAGTTTCCAAAAACAGTCCAGACCATCCAGGGTTTTAAAACTCACATCCTGTATGGTTTCCCCTTATGTATGAATGAGTGTGTAAATATCTGGAGGGAGGAATTTCAGGGAATCCTTAAGTAAAGTGTGCCCCACAAATGTTCAGTCGGGACTCTTCTGTCGTCCTCCTTTATACTTTGAATACACTGTATTTTTTGTCTTTTTGCAGGCTCTGCTGTCTTGGCAAAAAGATCTGCCATGCGAACTCTTGGTAGATCATGGGTTGTACCAACCTCTCCCTCTCCCTCTTCCTCTGACTCAGAGGATATCTCATTTTCAGCAGGACCTGGTTCCAAAGGACCAGCCTCTTCCCAATCATCCTGCTGCTAAGAAGGCACATGGGGTTTTGTCCGGGGGGGGGGTGTCAATAGGATCAGCAATCATATCAGTACTGGTCTGTAATGCAGACTGAGCAGGAAAGAGGCATTCAGGGCATTATTGCAAAGCACAGGAGTCAGGTAGCTTCAACAATTCTACAGAACAAACAGGTATTTTTTTACCCAGAAAGTGGTCAATCAATGGAACAGCTTGCCCAATACATCATAGATTCACCATACATGGATTGTTTAAAAAAAAAAACAGATGATTTCATGGACACCTGGGAAGATGTGTGGGTCACCACTGTATGGTGGGGGGGGGGGGTAGACAAGAAGCGCCATTGGAGCACATCTACCCTAGCTTTACCTAAGTACCAATTCAGGGATACTATAAGGTTTAGTCTGTCCAATGTCTGTGGAACCAGGAGCATTATAAGTATCCAGTGACCAGCTTGCCAACCACTGGGATTCATCCAGAGACGAAACCCATCTAGCATTTGTAAAAGCATCAGTTATATGCGGAGGGGTATCCCTTGCAAATCTAGAAGATTGGGAAGCAGTAGCAGAAACTGCTTCAGGTTATGCTGGACCATGAGAACAAGTAACATGGTGCAAAAGTAAAACATTCAAAGTGCCCCATATTAAGTATATGCAAGCAGTGGTAGGATTCTGTTTCATAGCTCAGCACACTAAATACTAAGCTACCCTTCCTCCCAAATAAAGGTTATGGATAGTTAGGAACATATATGGTTTATCCTTGTTTGAATAAAACATTACTTGTTCCTGGATGAGGTTTTCATAGTTTTCCATCTTCCACTGGATGTTCTTCCATTCTTGGTTTGGGGTACTTGACACTGGTGACCTTCCAGCTGTGTCTGCCACTCCTCTGCTGCCTGTCTAGTGGGGGCTCTTGTTTTGCAGCATCCAAGGTGTCTTTACCATCATTAAGGCAATGCCCTGTTTTTAGTGTTGTCTTCTTCCCTTTACCCAGTCACAACCCAGTGAGAGCATGCAGATCCAATGACCGAGTCATACACATGCAGCAGCAGCACCCCTATGGGCTCAAAAGGAAGACAATACTCAAGTAGTCGGATGAGAAGGCTAACCTTTGATAAAATTTTGTATATGCTGGTTTTACAGACCTGTGCCTTGTACATAGAGATAGGCAAAAATTTGGCAAACTTCGCTCTGTGAATTAATTCATGAATTTCATGCAATTCGAGAAATTTTTACAATTCGCAGAGCACACATCAACCGTGAAGTGCAGAATTTCACAGGCAAAATTCTGCACTTCATGGCAAAATGCTGCACTTCACGGCAACATTTTGTGATTCAGGCAAAGTTGAAGTTTCTCGGGTCTGGGAAAACTTCGAAAAGCTCCATGAAGTGCAAATTTTCGCCATTTCGCACAGACTTCACCAGCGAAGTTAAACTTCTCCACATCTTTAGTTATGCAGTTACCCTGGGGACCAACCTGAAATCTATAGGAACATGTTCCCTGGCAGACCATCAGGAGAGTTGCTGCAAAACATGCTGCCAACCCTCCCCTGTTGGGATGCATTGTCACCTGGCCATTGAGTGGCCCCACTGGATAAGGTTTTAATACATTATAAGACTTTTGTTATGGAAGTCCTCAATTGGCAAGAGAATACCTTTCCACTAGAAAACCAAATGTGCTACATTTCTGTATCTAGGTATTTCAAAAGAAAAGGCTACTGTTTGAGGTTTCTTAACACTAGCAATAATGTCCCAGTGAGGGGCTCAAAAGAAAGAAGATACTAAAGTAGTCAGATGAGAAAGTTAACTTGACTAAGTTTTGTATATACTTGTTTTGCAGACCTGTGCGTTGTTCAATGACCCTGGGAACCAACATGAAATCTGTAGGAAAACGTCACAGTTACCTTACTAAATATAAGGTAAGTAAAGAGTGTAGAGCACAGTATACAGGTAGACCATTACTCTCTTTACTTTATGGTATGCTTCCCAGGATAGCTTAACTGAGATGCAATATGTTGTTTTCACTGGGGGTTTGCTTTATATCCAGGTGTACACGAATTTTGGGGGAAGTCAGGTGACTTGCTCAAGGGCTAACGTTGTGGGATTCAGAGGTCTAATCTCCTGTTTTACTTATTCAGTGCTTTAACACTACAGTGCACTGCCTTCCTATTATGAATGAAAATACATTGTATGTACAGAATAATAAGGGATGGATCTTACAAGTGGCACAAAGACCATACTGGTCTTCCCTTGACTTGTAGAATAAATGTTCTCAAAATAAAGTTCTCCATTTCTTCTGCTGCAGGCATTAAAGCCTGCTGGACTGCAGCAGAATGTATTTGACTTTATTAGATCTTCATCTGAACTCGCTGTTAGTACAAAAGCAAACTTCTGGCTTGATTGTTTAAGCAGCACTAGAGGGCAGGCTAAGCTAGACTAGGACAGTTTCTTAACTGTAGGTCAGACAGACTGGTTCAGAATGTACAATATGCTGAAATTATGTTCCACTTGCAAACATTCTGTGAATTTACCTGTATAGATTGATCCACTTGGAAAGAGTATTTACATTCTCATAGACTTAAACTTGCAACTTTTCTAACTACTGGGGTATTGGATGGGCTCTTAGAATCTGCTTTGCCCATCTTCTACATCACACCGCACAACAAGACCACAGCCCCAAGAAGTGACTGGAGACAGACTATGATTAGTGGGGATCCGGCTACACCGGAGACCAGAATTTAAGTATTATTAACTGCCAGGAGCTGGCTCTATTAGTTATCTTATAATAGTTTTTTGTAGGGTTACCAGATTTTGAGACGTCAAAAAGGGGACGGGTTTCTGGCACTTTAATTGGCCCAGCCCCTTTAGTGATCTGGACTGTGATCACAGTGGACTGATTACATCTGTATATTCTTCTCGCACACAAATTGCTTTGCTTTGCTGCAAGTGTAACTCCACTTCCTTCATGATTGCAAAATATTCTGTGTAGGCAGCTCTATTTTTTAAGTATGTTTTATTTACTTACCTTGTTTCCTCCACCCACTTCCTCCCCTCCACTACCCTTCCCATCCGGGTCCATTCCCCCCTTCCCACAGGGTTCTCAACATCCTGAGGTGCTGTAACTCCCTGGCTTCCCATGCCTCCTCCCCTCCTACTCCCTTTGTTTCACACTCCTCTTCTCTTGCACTCTCCTTCCTCCCCCTTCCCAATCCCCCTTGTTTCACACTCCCATCCTACTTAGCACTTGGTACCCCTGCATTCTGCCAGTCTTATCTAGCACTTTGAGGTGTACTCCAGTAGGATCTACCCCTTCTTTGTTAGCACTCTTGTGCCTACAGTATTGTAACCCTGTGTGTTTTTGCTGTAATAATACTGTGGTTTAGTTCCTTGTCCAAGCTAGTAATGTATCGTTCATATGCTATACTGTTTTATGTTGCCTTTGATTTTCTTTTTGCTCCCCCACTTATGTAACCCCTTTCCCCGGGATGCTTCTGGAAACAAGCTGTTTGCAGCTCATGTTGTCTTTCCTGATGAAACATTTTCAAATAATTAAATAAATTCAAAACTTGAGCATAGCCTGCCTAATCAGTTCTGTACAAAGGAACTTGTCACCCATCAAGTTTGCTCCCCGACCCCTAGCAGGAGTCAAGTGACAATATGCTGTGCATACACTGCCACCTTTGCATTAATATACTCATGATGGCTCATCCTTCCCCAAATCTGAATTCCATCGCTTTTTGAACACCTTCCCCAGCCCAGCCCAGAACAACACCCAAGTTTTTAATCTATATATTTATATATTATTCATTGCATAACCTCACGCCACCATCTTCTGTTGTTAAGCAGCTCAGGCCGCTCTCTCTCAGTCACCTCAGTGTTGCTCCAGCTGCATTTGGACTGAGCTGCAGTAGCAGGTAGAGTGAGTACCCACCCCCGACCGGCGGCCCCTCAGTCATAGCCCAGCAGCCCTGCACCTCAAGTTACACTGGTGGCACAGCACAGCAGCTAGCCTCCCAGTCCCGCTATCACCGCTCCACCATCTTAGGTCGGACTCAGTCACTCGGTGGCACAGTTAACTGTATTTTTACAGGGACTGGGACTTGACAGCAGCAGTTGAGGCAGTAAGATGGACAAGCTGTGATTGTTGGAGCCTGGTAGAGGATCAGAAAGAATCAGATCATCAGAAAACAAATCCCTGTCTAGATCAAAAACCTTAACCCCCTCCCCACCGATGTTGCATTTTGAGCAACATGGATCCGTCACTCTTACCTCAGTAAATAGTCTGTTCTGTTCCGCAATCTGCTTGCCTCCAGTCCACTCAGATTCACAACTGTCATTCCACATAGTATCACGTTAGTCTAGTCAGGGCAGGGTTACAAGGCAGCAGCTGCTGCAGTGACTGACAGTCACAGCCAAGCTCAGGATCGTAGTTGCGGGGTCTGGTCCGGGAGTCTCGAGATCGGGAAACATAGAAACATAGACTCTGATGGCAGATAAGGACCGCTTGGCCCATCTAGTCTGCCCATTTCCCTACCTACAGGATAGGCCGCAGATCCTAGTTAACCAACAGCCTATTTCTTCCTACCCCCCCACAAGAATTGCCTTATGTCTGTCCCATGCATTCTTGAATTCTCCCACAGTTTTAGACCCCACAACCTCCTCAGGAAGGCTGTTCCATGCATCTACTACCCTCTCTGTGAAATAATACTTCCTCACATTGCCCCTGAACCACCCCCTTCTATCTTTAAATTATGTCCCCTTGTTCTTGCACATCTCTTTTTCTGAAAGGTGCTACCCTCTTGGAATTTGTTGATTCCACTGAGGTACTTAAAAGTTTCTATCATGTCCCCCCTCTCCCTTCTTTCCTCAAGGGTATACATATTAAGCTCCTTTAGTCTCTCCTCATATGGCTTCTCTTGCAGACCCTGCACCATTTTAGTTGCCCTTCTCTGGACTGCCTCTATCCTGTCTATGTCCTTACGGAGATGGGGTCTCCAGAACTGGACGCAGTACTCCAGATGGGGTCTCACCAACTGTCTGTACAGAGGGATAACAACTTCCTGTTTTCTGCTGCTGATGCCTCTCCCTATACATCCCAGTATACCCCCAGCCCTCCGGCGGGATGGGATGATTGCTGGCAATAACTCAGGATCGGGATGGGTTGGATGACTGCTTGCAACTGGCAACAGCAACTCAGTTTCCACTATGTTCTGCATTGCCTAAATCCCAAGCGTGGCTGAAAACTGATGCTCTTTGTCATGTACAGATAGCAAGGCTGGACCACACATGACAAGATGAGCATTCAGGTTTTTTTTCACCTGTGGCTGCACAGCACAGAATCACTTGCAGTTCCAGTTGCTTGGCAACAAACAGCTAGTCAGTGTGACTCAGAGTGTCAAGCCCAAAAACCCAGACAAAAGAGCACATAAAGAAAAATCTGCCCAGACAAAATTTCACACCTTAAAAAGAGGACATGTCCAGGTAAAACCAGACATCAGGTAACCATTTTTGTGTGTATTTGCCAGTAGTTATAAGCAGAACTCTATAGATTTTCAAGCAATGCTTGACCTCGGACTCATATTCCTGTTGTACTTTCCAGTCTGAATTTTCTGAACCTCATCGAGGATATCTTCTCCACTGGGCTACGCGTTTGGACCTGCACACCGTTGGTATAAGGACCACTCACAAACCTTTGATAGCCAAGCGCCAGCTATGATGACATGCAACATTGGTGCCTATATAATCATGGGCAGGCCCATTGCTCCTCAGTTCTTTCTTCCACTGGAGATTGATAGACATGCACAGAAATAACACCATTGTTTTCTTTGAGAGCAAATAAACATAAAGCAGAGGCACTCACCCACTCACACTAGGAATACTAATACCATTTCCAAGAGTATAAGTGCTTAAATCCTTCATTTGATAAAATCAGCTCCTCCACCGCCAGTAAGACAGGCCAGAGAAAAGTGTCAGTGTTTCGCACAGGCGCACTGCTCTTTGTGAACAGAATGGTGAACAAATCAAAGCTTACGTAGTGGTGTTTATTTGCAGGTGTAGAAATTCATGCCAGTATAATTAATATAACAATCACAAAAACATTTTAAAAACCAAATCTAATTGTCTAAAACAGAAGTGATCTAACTAACTGTGACAAAAACAACAAGCTCACTTTATAACAAGATGCTGTACAAAATTTTATTTACTGTGCAACAGAAACACTCTTATTGCAAGACAATTATTTGATAATATGTGCAATGGCCATTTTTTCTATGCACTATAAATAAGGTTGGCGTTCAATTTTATCATTGAGCCCAGGAAAGCACATGGCTTGCATTTTAAATATCCAGAAGTTTTCTCTACAGGACAGAGTACTGTTTAGATCCCCTCCCCTATGGCCTAATTAGACTTTCTCAATACCTGTGTAACCTACCCCCAACGGCCCCCCTTGTTTAACTAGCAGGGCTGTTCCTCCCAACACATGTCGCCAAAGAGAGGGATGGGGGCTGTCACTACAAACAGTTTACTAGTACATTTCCTTCTGAGCCTGCCATACACAGACAGGCTAACCAAGTATGGCAACTACCTGGTGCACACCTGGTGGGACCATTTACCATGGCCATCAACCTAGGTCCCTGGGAGAAAATGTTTGCTCACAATTATGCTAGGTTTGTACTTCTGGTCAGGGGCACCCAAGTAAATCCAGACACAGTGGAAGCAATAACAGTACTGTCCAAACCAGGTTGGGATTCGAGAGTGTGGCTTTTATTCACATACACAGAGAATAATTACAAGGCAAAGATGGACCCCCACAGGGCTACTCCTACTGGTAATACAGATTACTGAGGTACTGAGAGCACACACAGTGAACTCTCAGGTTCTGACTTGAACAGTAAACTCTCTGGTTCTGAATGAGGAGATTGGCACACATGGCCATTACTGGCACACTTCCTTTGACTAGGCACACATGGCCAGTACTAGGAGACTTTTCCCATATTTCATGAGGAATTACTGGTGGCACCCGCGACCACCAAAGAGCACATCTAGACTCACAGAAAATCAAACCCACGTCTGGGTAAACTATTTTCTTCAAGCACTGGCCAAATGCCCTGAATGAAAACACAGGTGCCCAAACTGACCCCGGAGAGGTAAACATGGTTACTCCAGTTGGGGGGTCTCCCACCTTTTGCTTCCAAATTTATACTCAGCCATTCATCTGGTCAATAACACCCCCACAGAAAACTTGTAGATGCTAACTTGAAATGTCTTTCACATTTAACATACTATATTACACACCTCTGAGGTGTCAGAAAGTTAAAAGTTCTGTAATTGGCAATGTCTCTTCATTAGACCCCAACTTTAGCAGACACATTTAAACAGAAAAACAGTCTAGGTGACAGAATCCCTGTGACAGAGAAAATTCATCACAAGGAATGCAGGTGACCCAGAGCATTTCCAAACAAAAGTCACCGGTACTCACAGAGCAGTTGAATCTCGGGCAGCTTCAATATAGTCCAGACTGGACTAGGGGATTGCCCCTGAATCCTGGAATCCACCCTATCCCTCCTGGGATGGGGAACTGTGAAAACCACTTGGCTTGGTTTCCACCACTTCACCACTAGGCTGTACTGGCTCACACTAGGGTGAGAAACAAACAAAAACACTACTGGTAGCTCTCTGACAGAGCTAAAGAGAGAGGCTGCACTACCTGCAACCTCCTCCACTGACTCCAACTGCAGACTGACTCCACTCTAACTCAGCATTCTAAAGCTAACTCCCTGTAGCCAGCTTCCAGTGTAGCTTATGCTGCTGCAACAGTTCCAAAGTGACATCATTACTCCAGCTCAGCTGAGACTGAAAAACAGTGTGTGACACTATGAAATCCATTTACATGGCATTTCACAAGCTACCTGTTCCTGTCTGCCACTGATTCTAATGGGATTCTGGTAACCCCTGGGAACAAGGGGGTTACACCCACCCTCAGCCAGGAAAATGACTGCCTCCAGTCATTACCTACCTGGCACCAGGCCATCCTGCATTGACTACAGGGAGGTAGGGCTACCTTCTCCCCTACCATGTGCCAGGCACAGGCAGACAACACTAAGAGCCCAGAGGCCATTGACTGACACATCAGCCCCTACACTATGATCTTACTATGGCAACCAGTGGCCCTGGAAGAACTGTCCAGAGCATAGCCCTAATAGATCAGCACTGCGGCCCCTACAGCTGATCAGGACCACAGCCTGTCTATTCCCCTAGCCCTCTAGGGAAAACCTATCTAACCAAAACAAACCTACCCAAAACAAGGGTACCTCCCCCCATCTCTGGACACCTGCAAACCAAACACCGGAGCTAACACTATACACGAGCAGTACTCTCTCACACTCCCCCAAAACTACACCTATGGAAGGAAAAAGTTTAACACGTTAACAACTACACTGTACTTTAAAAAATACTTTAAAGCACAGAGGAACTCCGATGAGTCCCTCCAATCCTCTTCTTGTCTTCTCTTCTTTCTTCACCAGGATCCACCTGAAAGAGAAAAAGTGACAAAACATACCCCTAATCTGCAATATGCACAGTACAACAACAGTAACCCTTACCATCAAAACACTGAAGAATCCCAAAAAATGTTTTTTTAGAAAAAGTACAAAAGCACAAAACAGTAGAAAATATCAACATCATGTACAATACACCTTTTGGGGATGAAAGGTCCTAAATTTCCCTAAATTTCGGGCAAACAGTGCCCGAAGGCAAGGTCCATGAAAGAGTCTCTCCTGGGCCAGAGCTTGGTGAAGCACAGTTCTTAAAGTACTGTAGATCCCAAAGGGGAGAGTCTTTGTTGATAGTTCAACAGTCTGTAGTCTGCCAGGTATAGGATGTGTATGGCAATGTCAATAAAGTAAGAAAAGTCTGGGCTTACTGGGCCCTTGAAGAATGAAAAAATGGAACAGCACCTGGATCTCCAGCCAAAGACTCTCCCTGGCAGCATTTTTCGGATACAGCTGGGTGGAAATCTTCCGGAAAACAGGATGAACATCTGGAAACTGCTGGGTTGATGTCATCTCTGGCTGATGTCATCATGGAGATGGAACCTTGGAACAGGAAAGGAACAGCTGGGCTGATGCCATCCGAAATCTCAGGCAATGAATGAGGAAAACAGCTGGGTTGATGTCATCTTCGAAGGCCAGGTGATAAAACTGGAAAGGCACACTGCAAGGCTGAAGAATCTGTATGCACTTCTGGATCTTGGAATACCAGACTGGCGGAACAACATGGGTACGGCAACCGCTGGATGGCAGCACTGCCTACCACTGCTCTGCTTCCCACTTGGTAGGCATGGGCACATTCACAGGATGATGGTAACATTGAGGGTATTACCACAATGGGCCAGATGCAAGAATTATTACCCCGTCTGGGCATTTATAATTCACATTATGGAAAGTCATGTTTCCCTGTTTGTCCACATATCGTACCGTGTCTATGAACAGCGTCCTGCCCAACTTCCAATGCTTGAGTTTGTCTCGCATCACCTTATCTCTGACATATCAAGTTGCACTTGGATGCAGTTTTTTGGTTGCATCTTCCACTGGCCAGGCTCTCCTGTTTTTCTTAATCTCCTCGCAGACTATCTAGGAAAGGTAGGAAAGGACATTCCATAGATCTTGTTTGCCTTCCTATGAACCAGTCTTTCCTCCTTACTACTCTTCATCAGTCTGCGACCCCCGGCCTGGCATTGGGGCCGCCAGATCTGGTTCTGCCAGTGTTGCATACTCAAAGCTACATAGAACTTGTCCCTGACCCTTTCTGAGGGCAGGGCTGTGGAGTCACCAACTTCTTCTCCTGGTTCCTCTGAGGCAAGAACCTGAGGCTGTGGAATAGGACCTTCAACGTAAAGGTACATGGCTTCCTCCTCCTCCTCCTCTTCCTCACTTAGGATCTGGGCCCAGGAGTGAGCAGTCGTCCTCACTCCTGAGACAGTCCACTCTTCACTGGGCGCGGAGGTAGACACCTCCCAATCAGGGGTTTCTCAATCCTTATCTTCTCCAGTGAGGCTAGGACTAGGACTCTCTCTCCATGGATCCACTGATGCTCCCTCTGCACTGTCCATCTGCGACACAGGTGTGGAGACATCATGAGGACTGTGCTTTGACAGTACATCTACACCCTTTTCCTTTGTGCCACACTCTGCTGGGCCTCCCCCAACAGGCTCAACCTGGTGCTGTGTGCTGCTACTTGCAGGGTCTTGAAGCTTTGTCCAAGTGGGAGCCAAACAAATCTTAGGTGCACTAGTTAGACCTTGCTTCTCTAAGCACCCTGAACAGTGAGGAATCATGAAAATGTCCCTTCCGGCCTTGAGGCACATTATGCATACTCTCACAGGGTATCCGGGAATCACAACATGAGGAGGTAAACTTCCACCGTAGAAACATTTCTCTATTTCTTTAAGCTTGGTAACCTCTTCAACTAACATAGTCTGGGCATGATCCGAGTAGCGGGATGGTCCCGAAGCCATGATGGTAGAAAAACACACAAAAGTTCACTGTTATCACTGAGTTCACACTACTTGGAACAGTCTCACAAAATGGCTCGCTGCTGCTTTGTTTACATTACTGATCCACCCAGTAATGGTGGCGGTAGCACTCCTGATGTATGAACAATCTGTATCTGACTCAAGCCACTGCACATCCGATTCACTGCATACTGGTAAATTTTATTCAGACCGTTCTGACTGCACTGCTTTTCTTCCTCAGCACATCTGTATGATTTTCTTGAAATTTACCATTAGCTTTCAATCAGTTTTACTTGCTTAAAGTCACTAAAGCCACATTATTTCTTGAACAGGATTGCCTGTTTGTTGCAGCCTCTCATACAGCTCACAGTTTCTCTCTTGCTCAGAAAATTACACTGTAGCTGAATCCATAATACATGATCACAATCTAATGCTCAGAATTCTTGCTTGGGTTTGATTACTTCACACAGTCCTTTGCCAAAAAAAAAAAAAAATCACAGTTTACACACAGATCCAGCTAGCTTTTGAAAAATCACACACAGTTTGAGCTCAGTTTTGCTGAATGGTACTCACTGAATCAGTAGCTGGCTTTTCGATGGAAATTCTTGGCTTAAAGCCAATCCTGGAAGGCCTCTGGGTTGAAATGGGCTGGTGATCCCGCCGATGGTCCCTATGAATAGCACGCTTTCTCCCCAGTCAATCGGAATATGAGTTGAGCACGATTTAGCACAGAAAAGTCTGATGTTTTAACTTTTAGAGTGTTCACAGTCACCGTGACGATCCTTCTGGCTAGCCAGTTCGCATACCACTCACTCTCTCCCTCTCGAACACTGGGCAGCACTCTGAAGCTGACTTGGGGGCGGGACTGATTGCAGTCTCACCAATCACTCAACGCCATGCAAATGAGCCTCTCTCTCTTCTTGTGTTCTTCTCCTTCACGGCGATCGTTGAGCAGGCAAAATTTAAACTACAAAACAACTTTTTTTTTTTTCAACTGTAACTTCATGGTGGGAGCACCATTTTAAACCATTTTTCTTGGCTGTTTCTTTAGCAACTCTTCCCAGTTCACACAGCAAGCATTTGAAACTTTCAGGGCACAATTGTCTCTTTGTTTCCCACAGTTCACAATACTTTTTTTTTCTGTCACAACTTGAAAATTAAAGCTGGCAAATGTTCTTTTTGATGCAGGACATGGGGCGCACACAGCCTGGCTTTACAGCTCCTTGGTAAATGTTGACACAATCATAGCAGCAGCACATGAACAGCAGGCATATACAGATGGCACAACCCTGGGCAAATTCCTTATGCGAACAGCTTCCAATTTTGGGCTACCAACTGTCAGACAGGCAAAATGCTAGCCACAACCTGAGCAAACATCTCTTGTTTTCTCCTAAATTCAAACACATCCACAGCAATGCCTCCATTTTGTAACCCACCCCCACCGGACCCCTTGTTTAACTAGCAGGGCCGCTTCTCTCACCACATGGCGCCAAAGAGAGGGATGGGGGTTGTCACTACAAACAGTTTACTAGTACATTTCCTTCTGAGCCTGCCATACACAGACAGGCTAACCAAGTGTAGCTACTAGCTGGCACACACCTGGTGGGACCATTTACCATGGCCATCAACCTAGGTCCCTAGGAGAAAACATTTGCTCACAATTATGCTAGCTTTGCACTCCTGGTCAGTGGCACTCAAGTAAATCCAGACACAGTGGAAGCAATAACAGTACTGTCCAAACCAGGTTAGGGTTCTAGAGTGTGGCTTTTATTCACATACACAGAGAATAATTACAAAGCAACGATGGACCCCCACAGGGCTACTCCTACTGGTAATGCAGATTACTGAGGTACCCGAGAACACACACAGTGAACCCTCAGGTTCTGACTTGAACAGCATGCTCTCTGGTTCTGAATGAGGAGATTGGTACACACGGCCATTACTGGCACACTTCCCTTGACTAGGCACACACGGCCAGTACTAGGAGACTTTTCCCAAATTTCATGAGGAATTAATGGTGGCATCACCAACCACCAAAAGCACATCTAGACTCACAGAAAATCAAACCCACGTCTGGGTAAACTATTTTCTTCAAGCACTGGCCAAATGCCCTGAATGAAAACAGGTGCCGAAACTGAACTCGGTGAGGTAAACATGATTACTCCAGACGGGGGTCTCCCACCTTTTGCTTCCAAATTTATACTTGGCCATTCATCTGGTTAATAACACCCTCACAGAAAACTTGTAGATGCTATCTTGAAATGTCTTTCACATTTAACATACTATATTACACACCTCTGAGGTGTAAGAAAGTTAAAAGTTCTGTAATTGGCAATGTTTCTTCATTAGACCCCAACTGTAGCAGACACTTTTAAACAGAAAAACAGTTTGGGTGACAGAATCCCTTTGACAGAGAACATTTACAACAAGGAATGCAGGTGCCCCAGGGCTTTTCCAAACAAATGTCACAGGTACTCACAGAGCAGTTGAATCTTAGGCAGCTTCAACACAGTCCAGACTGCACCAGGGGATTGCCTCTGAATACTGGAATCCACCCCATCCCTCCTGGGATGGGGCACTGTAAAAAAAACTTGGCTTGGTTTCCAACACTTCACCACTAGGCTGTACTGGCTCACAGTAGGGTACGAAACAAACAAAAACACTACTGGTAGCTCTGTGACAGAGCTAAAGAGAGAGAGAGAGGTTGCACTATGTGCAACCTCCTCCACTGACTCCAACTGCGAACTGACTCCACTCTAACTCAACATTCTAAAGCTAACTCCCTGCAGATAGCTTCCAGTGTGGCTTATGCTGCTGCGACAGTTCCAGAGTGACATCATCACTCCAGCTCAGCTGAGACTGAAAAACAGAGTGTGTCACTGTGAAGTCCATGTACCTGGCATTTCACAAGATGTGTGTCCCTGCCTGCCACTGATTCTAATGGGATTCTAGTAACCCCTGGGAACAAGGGGGTTACATCTGTAAAGAGTCAAGTGTGTTCAGCAGGATTTTGCACTGCATGTGTATACTGTGCAGTGGCATATACTAAATTACCGTTAGCCACTGCATGCATATGTTCCCCCACTCATTCTTTAAATTTTCTTTTTGTGCGGCCGATATAATAAATGCCACATTTGCAAACTGCTAAGTATATTATATTGCAAGTGTCACAGTTAATGAAGTCACTAATAAATCATTTCTTTCCATCTGTAGTGTTTAAAAACTCCTTAGTGACATTAATATTTTTGCAATACTTACATCTTTGGCATAAAGCCGCCCTTAGGTAAAGGTGGAAGCCAGTTAGTACAAATTCTGTCAGCCGCTTCAACAATTTGAATAGGCTGCATTGGGGGAGAAGAAGCTGGCATCAGAACCAATTAAACTGGTGGCTGGGTTCCTCCGCCTCACATTTCGGTAGTCCCAGGACCTTTGCAGGGTGCCTTCGACTCCCAGGTTGTGCTGGTGTCATACTCTGAACTGTTTTGCCAACTGTTAATGTCACTCATCAACAATAATAGCTATCAAAGTGACAGGGCCTCCCCCGTCAGCACCATCATAATCAATGAGATCCGGAAGCACACTTATTATTCCTCCATTGCAGCCATGTCTCCATCACTCATGCAAACTTTTCTTGGCATTGTTAAAGGGATCCCTGTGTGAGGTGTTTGCCTTTCAGCTCTATCCTCTCCTCATGTGGGTGCCTGTGCATTAGTGTCAGGCTGCGAGCTCATAATAGCTGTGGGTAAGAGCATATGATGCCAAAATGTACAGGCCATGGCTGTACAGCATGGACATATGAGGTGCAGTGGTGAGGGAATGCATCCCGCGCATACTACTGCTGTGGCAGCACTAAACACAAGTGCAGGGGCTTAACCGTGTAACGGCATTTGCATGCCACACATACACACATTCACGAAGTGCAGTACGAGGCCCAGATGCATGGAGCCACTGGCACAGCACTACATCATGTAGAGGGCTGCCATAAACTGCAAGTGCACAGGGCTGGCATACAGGGCAGGACAGCCAGCTGGCACTGTAAGGGATATGGACACAGGACTGGATGGACCACCACTGCAGACAACCCATAATATTATAGAGGTTCAAATCCAGCAGCGTAATAGTATGTTAAAATGCAATCTAAATTCACAGTGCAGGAACAACAGGGAGATACTGTAAGATACTAAGGGACAAAGGAGAGCCCCACCTCACCATGGGACTAACAAGTATGGCCAGCAGCATGCCACCACCAACCAGAAGAGAGATGTAGACATGAGATATGTGTAGTAAATAATGTTTACTAGTGGGCACTGCTGTCTGGTACACAGTACATGTAACTCAACAACCTATCAATAGACAGCAGCATTTACAAAGACATCACCAGGATTCCCTGCCTAGCCTTGTGCCACTATGGTGGCCCAGGGATGCTGACTGTGCCACCTCCTTCTTGGGATCCTTAGTCAACCCCTTCAGCATGTAGGGGGTATACTGTACCTTGTCTCAACCAGCACCAGCCTGAGGAGTGGTTCACCATACCCCTGAAACAACAGGAATACAGAGGAAAAGTATGAGTGGGATGCACATGCAGGGCCACAGCTTAACACAGCCAGCACAGAGTTCCCCCCACAGCACTTACCCTCGACAGCTTTGCCAGGGACCAGAGCTCCCAATCATCATCTTTATAGTATGTGTCACTGCTCACCAACCCCCAGGACAGCCAGTCCAGCAGCTACAGTGCCCACTGTTGTTGCCAGTCCACCACCATACCCCCTCCCCTCAGTCTTCTGCTGGGACTCAGAAACGATGAGGCCAAGCCATCCATGGAAGTCCTGCAAAACATTAAGAAGGAAACAACATTACTGGCACAGCTCACACAACACATGGCATACATGCCTCAGTGCCCCTTGCCAGTTGAATACCTGCCTCTGCTGGCATGGTCACTTGCCATATGTTACCACTGTCCTGTGCATCCTGATAGGAAGTCCAGGACATCCTCCACAGTTTTCTGTGATACTCCCCACACTTTCCAAACTGTGCCGAAGAAAGGTATGCTGATGCTGCCGTCTTTATCACTGCCTGGACAGTACTGACCCAGTGACACCAGTGCATGCTGCATCACCCCACTGGCATAATGGGTGCATTCCCCTTTAAAGGGGCTCTTGCCTGTGTGAGCCATCTGCGTAACATCTCTGTCCAGATCTCGGTCATGTGAAGCAAAGACAGGTGTGTAACACACACCTTCTGGCAGCTGTTACAAGGCCACTCCACAGGGGTACACATGATTTGCCTGGGGCTGTTACTGAATGTCCTGCTACTGGACGGCAAGAGGGAACATGAGCAGGTATTGAAGGCACAGCTGCAACTATGTCTGTTTTGGCCATGGTTGGATGAAAATGCCCTGCAGAACACAAACTGTCTCAAGAGAGTCCATTTGGACCATGCCATGGTTATATGGCTGTGTGACATGGTCTGTGCACGTGTGGCCCCACATACCTGGCAATCATGGGTGATATTGGTTAAGACAAAGGTTCTGCGTACATTGGCTTACTATCCCACAGGGTCCTTCCAGAGGGTGGCAGGGGATATCATGGGCATCAGTCAGTCCTCCATGTCCAGGGCACAGCACCAAGTCATCAACGCCCTACTTCTGCATGTGCATGAACACATAAATTTCCCCACCACAAAGGCCAATATATGGTCCATGAAGGAGGCATTCTGTCCCATGTATGACATGCCAAATATACTGGGTGGCATTGACTGGGTATGCATGTGGTAGTCCTGGCACCATGTTTGGATGAGAAGGCATACTGTAACCACAAAGGGTATTATAGCATTAACTGCCAGATAGTTTGCAATACTCCAGATATCATCACTACTGTATGTGCTAAATAACCAAGTTCATGCCATGATGCCTGTATCTTGGATGGTCCCAGGCAGACCACAATCCTTGGGGCACACGGAGGCAGGGATGGGTGGTTGGTAGGTGAGTATCCATATTCTACACACGTGGTACACCGGTGGATGATTGGCAGCAGCACAGTACTAACCCTGTCATTTACGCACTGCACAGGTGACAGCAGATATCCATTCTGGCCATACCTGATCACACCGTACCTGGAGGCACATGAAACAGTGGAAGAGACATACAATGAGGCACACAGAAGACTCAGTCTGTGACTGAGAGAATGATAGAGCTACTGAAGTTGTGGTTCAGGTGCCCAGATCTGACAGGCTGTACAGCTGTCATCTTCACCTCCAGTACATTCATCATCTTCTTGTCATTATCCTCTTGGCCAATTGTCTCTTCTGTTAGAGGAGGTCCAGTTGCTTATACTCAAGTGGGCTATTGAGTCTGTTCCTTCTCAAGAAAGATACAAAGGGTTGTACTACAGATAGTTACTGGTTCCAAAGTGGACAGGAGATCTGCACCCTGCACTGGACCAGAGAAACCTGAAATATGTATATCGAATACAAAAAGTTTCAGATGGTATCTCTTCAGGGGTCTTATCCCCCTGCTACAAAAGTGGGACTGGCTGTGTGCAATGGACATTAAGGATGCATTCCTTTATATCAAAATTCCCAAGTGCCACAGGCAGTACCTCGGCTTCATGTTGGAGGGCAGTCATCAGTTAGGGTTACCACTTTTTTATGTGTACACCGCTTGTAATGGACTTGTTTGGCTTCATGAATAACGTCCATTACAAGCGGCGTCCGTTACATCCTACATACACTTCACGGCACCCAGTGGCAGATAAGACAACACGACAAGTAACATACTGTAGATAGTGATTACAGCCCTTTTTTGCATTTTTTCAGCTGGTGTGCCAAACTCAAGTTACAATGTTAGTTACAACTTGTAACTTTATTTAATGATCAAAATCAATAAAATAAAAAAATAAAAATATGTGCGCTGTACTGTGCTTCAGTGGCATTATAACTCACTGCTCTACTTGTTCTCCCTGGATATTTTGCCGCAAGTAATCCATGATCGAGGTTTGCACTTTAGCCACCATTGTGTACCTTCTTCAGTTTGACTCCATGACTAGTTGATACCGCTGAAGGATGATATCATCTCTTTGTTAGAGGGCCCGGTGGAGTGTCAGGAGTTCCTTCCTGACAGTTACTGATGGTTCCTCAGTATGTTCTTCTTGCTGCTCATCTTCCTGTTTGTCCTCCAATTCTGGGTCTCCAGACATGCAGCTATTGCTTACGCAATGTCATCATCCTGTGACAGTTGTTGCTCATCACTCAGGCAACAAAGTTCTTCCAGGACTTCAGCAGTCAGGCCCGCTGTGTCGACCTTGTCTTCAGGTTATTCGTGCACCACTCCAATAGAGGCATCTGTGGCAAACCCACCTTTGTGGAAACAATTTTGGATGATCTCTCCAGACACCTTGTGCCATGCCTGCTGAATTATCCTGACAGAGTAAAATAAGTTGATGCAGTGGACACAGGCTGATGCAGTGATTTCCTCATCTGTGTCCAGAATGTCCAGCAAACGGGCTCTCATTAATGTCACATAATGCCTTTTAAAGCTGTAAGTAATCCCCTGATCAAGGGGTTGTATAAGGCATGTAGTGTTGGGTGGGAGGGAGGAAGATATGCTTGATGTTGTGAAGCCTTTTGACAGGTGGGTGGGCACTGCAGTTATTGAGGAGGAGGGCTATCTTTCTTGACCACAGATTGCGACCCCACTCTCAACCATGCTGTGAATATGTTGGCCGTCATCCAGGCTGTTTTGTTGATTTTGTACAGCACTGGGAGGTGATGGACCCCTCGAAAACATTATGGTTGAAAACTCTTGCCTATCACAACTGGCTTGTTTTCTCACTCCCAGACATGTTGCAGGCTAACAAAACAATGATCCTGTCTTTGGCTTTCTATAAGCTGAGCATGTTCTCACTGCAGAAGGCTAATGTACTGTAGCCCACACACCTATCAAACAACCAGGTCTTGTCCGCATTGAAAATATTGTCCGCATTGCAGCCAGCTAACAGCTCAGGTATCACCTGTTGAAGCCATGTTTCAGCAGCAGTTGTGTTGGCGTGTAATGTTGTGACACTTTCCACCAACTGAGCCACCCATCTGTGACCTTAAAGTCAGTCTTACCCATTGCTGCAGTTAACTGATCTGCTTTCTGCAGCAAGAGTAGTCCACTAATCAGTGCCTCTCTGCCTCTGGCATTGGTGAACCACTGGATTAGGGCTTCTTCTACACTATAATCTTTGCCTTCACATCTTCTTTTGCATTCCAGATTTTGGTTCCCATGCCAGTCAGCAAGCCAGTGCTTCCTTGTTCTTTAACAAATCAGATATAGTAGACTTCAGGATGGAAAAGTTAGTGGCAAGGTTCCCAATGCTAAGTTTAGGCATTTTCTCTGTCTCCTTTAAAATTTAAATTTTTCTGGACAGTGACAAACAGGTCTGCTTACCAGACACTGTCAGCAGATACGGAGGACACAGGAGAGATAGCCACACTACAGCAGCACAGCAAAACAAAAATAAGTGAAAATTGAGGGCATTCAGAGGTGATAGGGGTTAAATAGCCATCTGATTATATCTGATTACATCTAGGTGCAGTAGATTAAGTTTTAACACCTCGTTAGCGCTTTAGACTGAGCGTGTAATTTCAGTGATTAGTGATTCCAGTGGCCGCTATACACAGAATTTAAAGTCCGCATTAACACAGTGGTTTAACACACATATTGTATAGGATTTGGCATTTGGCTTTAGTTTTTTGCATGATACCACCGAATGTCCGCTACATCCACATCCACTTAAAGTGGCGCATACTGTAATTTATTTTAAAAATTTTGATTTTCTTTTCCAAACTTCAACAGCTTTTGGCTCCATATTTTGTTATATTCGCATTTTATCTAAACTTATAGCAGAAGGTCATAATGCAGCACACCATTACAATTCATATTGCAGGAAGCGGGTGATATCTGTATAGTAAGTGATCTGTACTTCCCTGCCCATCCCTATGAGCAGCTTTCCAAGTCTGACTCATATCAAAGTGAAAGACTGCAGTCGTGGAATAAACTGCTTGTCAACATTGATCAAACAGTATAAAGAGTCCATTTGGTGCACTGAAGCATCCCCTGATCCGTATGATTCCTCAAAGAAAATGTAAGGCATTCCACCTGGCATATAATAATATAATAATAAAAATAGCCCTCTACTCTGCCAGAATGACTGGGTTTGAAGAGAGCCAAAGCTTAGTGATACATTTCTTCCCTACAACTAGGCAGATTCCCAGGAGATAGTCAGCAGAGGAGTCACTGTATCCAGCTGGGTAATAAGAAAACAGAAATACCACAGGAAACTGAGGAGAGACCACATCCTTAAGGGCATCCTCCATATCTTGGAGATAGGGCCACAGTTCAGGACATAATCACAAATGTAAAAATGTATGGCTGTCACCTTTCTAGACCCACTCCAGCAAATCAGAGAAACCACAATTCGCCTATGGACTTGCTGGACTGGTGTCAGGAAATATTGTATTTTTTTACATTAAACTGTTTATTAACATTTTAGAACATAGCATCACAGATACATAAAACTCTCACAGTACAGCCTGCTCACTACAAAAAAATAATATAGCAGGAGCAGTTGGGAAAAAGTTCAAGATGAGGCAATAACACTTAATGCATCCGTCGACACCTGCACAAAGTTCATCTGCACGTGATTTACATTTGTTACCATTATCGCCCTGTACTTGAGAGGGGGCATTTGTGAACATCTGTATGGTATCTGATCTACATCCAGCCTTTGTTGGGTTCCCTTACTGTCAGGAGGAACCCGTGGGAGTGGAATGGGAGCACTGGTGCTGTCCAGAAAAGGGGGGCCAAAGGGCCCCTCTCCAGAGTATAGTGATCAGAGTTGAGCCTGTGCATCAGCTGCTATGCTCCAGGATTATCAGTGGGTGCAGTTCTCCAGTTTGCCTTTAGCCATATGGGAAAGGCATTCTTACATGGAGGTTTGTTCCATAGCCATAGTCTACTCATTAAAGAAGAGTCTCTGAGTTGATCTCGACCTTCTTTTAAACAGGAGGTGTTTAGCTATTATGGTGGTTGAAATAACCCACATCAAGAGGTGGTAGTTTTTAGCAACCCTGTGTTGAGTCATGCCTAGGAGAAGCAGGGCTGAGTCAGACACAGTTTCAGGAGGGCAGACAACCTTACAGATGTTTTGCACAGCCTCCCAGAACTGAGAGATAGCCAGGCAGCACCATAAGATGTGGGATAAGATGCTAGGTTGGGAATAGCGCTGCCAGCAAAAATTAGAGAAGAGAAGACCCATTGCTTTAAGGGCATAGGGTGTTCTGTACTACTGATGCAGAATTTTGAGCTGTATGAGCTGAACTTTGCTGTCCCTGCAACATGTATGCCTCTGGTACCAAGCTATAAGCCACTGGTGGTCAGAAATTACAATACCTAACTCCTCCTGCCATTTCACCTTTTCTTTCTCAGTCGTGGACTGTGTGCTGTCCCTGAGAGTTCTATATATGTCACTTGCCTCCCCTCTGGGCATTATCTGCCACTTACTAAGGGGGCGTGTTCCTTCCTCCTTGATGTGAGCTCTGAGGTGAGGGTATAATAGAGACCTGAGTTGAATGTAACGCCAGAAGTCTCTTTCTGGGATGGAGTGTAGGGCCCTCAGTTCCTCAAATGAGTGCATGTAAGTCTGATTCTGTGAACAGAGATCTTGTACATATTCAGTCCCCCAACCCCAGGAATGGGTGAGCCCCCTATCTTAAGGTAGTTGTCCCACAGTGGGGCATAGGAGACTTGGAGTTCAAGAATACATAGGGTAGATGACAGCTGGGCAGAATATTTCCAGGATACAGGGATAGTGGGATGGTGCTTATCAATCTTAGCTCTGTCATAAAGAGTCCCCTTAGGGTTAGGAGCATCGCAGCACTGCCCATCCATAACCAGCCATAACAGGAGGGAGGGGGAGTCTAAACAAAAAAATTTGACCGGTTGAACCAGGACAAAGCCCATGCGATATTGGTCAAAGTTAGGAAATCCCCAGCCCCCAGATCAATGCTACCTAAGTTTAGCCCTGCTAAAGCTGTGTCAGTGGCCCTCCCATAAAATGGAACACAGGAGATTGGTTGTCCATCTCAGAGAACCAAATATCAGGGATCCCTATGGGAAGATGAGAGAGGATGTGGAGGGACCTTTGGGGCCATTACTGTTTAAACTGCAGCAATCTTCCCAGTCAAGGACATATTGAAGAGTCTCCGTTTTTCTAAGTCACTTTTGAGCAACTTCCAAAGGGGGTCAAAATTCACCTCACACGGGTCTAACAGTTTGGGTGTGAGTTTGATCCCCAGGTATACCCAAGGGGCCCCCGCTAGGGATTGCTGCATGAAGAGGGCATTTAGAGGAAGCACCTACAACTTACAGTCATTAATATGGAGTCCCAACACTCTAGAAAAGGTTGAGGGTAGGTCCCGCAGTGAGGAGAAAGGAAATATTATATTAACATTTCCATGTAAACTCTTATTAGAAGGCTGACCTGCTGATGCAGCGGTAGTGCTACCTCTTGTGACTCCAGTGACCCAAGTTCAGGAACAGATTCGGGTTGTCAGAGGGCCAGCCAGGGGTAGGAGGTTTGAGCATCCCAAGGACTGCTCGGCTCCTCCGGGGAGCCATGGCTCGGGGAATGACTGGCTTCTAGTGGTGGCCAGAGGATCAGCATGCTCAAGTTGCACACAGGGGGTGGAGCACAATGGATACCAGCCCTGCCGTGGCATCAGTGGACATTGTGTCTCCAAGGAGGTGTACAAGGAAAAACACCCAGACCAGCGCAACACCGACAAAGAGGTCAAAACAATGGCCTCCACCCATCAGCTCAGCAACCTGAGGATGGATTCAGAAAACTAAAAGAAGGTACAGCCCAGGGGGAGGTCTAAGCTTGAGGGACCCCCTCCCACTTCATCCCCACCTGGGGGGGGTAAGCCAAGGCTCCATGGGGGGGTCCTCCCTTGGGGTTTGTAGGGCACGGTACGTTAGGTCGGGTGACTGTGGAGGCAGAGGAGAGGAGAAAAAGAAATTACAAAAAAATAAACTCTTACTAGAGATAGGACAATGTTACCCCAATGTGTGTTACAACCAAGACCACTGGTTTTCATTTTGTACCAAAAATCCTGATAAAATTATGGAATCTGGACTGCCTGGACACCAGTAAAAACACAGAATTTAACATTTTATGCCAGATTAATAAACATAAATTGTATTTTTCTTGTATGTAATTGCTTCCTATACTATTTAATCAATTTGCTTCATTTAATGCTCTGTATATTAAGGTTTCTTTTATTCTGACTATTTATACACATGCTAAAAGAATGACAGTAGAATCCTGGTAAAATCCAGAAATTAGACTAACAATCACTGATGCAATTCCCAAAATTTCAAGTCTTGAAAATAGAATTGTATTACTCTAATCACCATAAATCATTGGCCTTGGCTATAACCAGGACTCCTAACTCTTTATACTGGAGGTCATATGTACTCCCAGGGACATCAAGAGCAGGGTATTCAAAGAACCTGGTTAGTTCTTGCAAAAGGTGCTCCTAGAGCAAATTAGTAATTGAAGAAAACTACCAGTGTCTTTGAAACTGTCTGAAGCACATAGCGAGCACTAAAAGCATATTCTAGTATACTAGCTGTCGGAGGCAGGCACTAACCCGTTTGGCCCCAGAAACCACAACCCCCTACTGGACACATAAGGCATGTTGCCATTAGGGAGCCTTGGAGCTTGCAGGATCAAATGGGCTTTTAAGGTTCACAAATGGTGATTGCTCTTATAAAGTAATCTGCCATATTCAGACATACCAATGCAAATGACCCCCATAGCACTAGCAAAGTGCTATGGGGTCATTTGAGTCCCATTAGGACCTTAATTACAGGCCCAGAGTAAACTGTGTTTGCATTCCCCCAAGCCAGTAAGGGCTACATGTAAACCGTCCCTTGTGGTCTACTGATTCTCCCCCCCACCACCCTGAGATAAATAAGTAAATGCCATGGTGGTCATCTGTCCCCCCACCCCCGTCGCACACTTGAAAAGAACACATAATTCTGTGGGGATTCAGCGTTCCTTGCCCCTCTGTCCAACATGAATACAGATATACCCTGGTGGTCATCTGTCCCTTATCCTACCTGATCGCCCACCCTAGATAAATAAGTAAATGCCCGGAGGAAACCATGTTTGCGCCTACCCCACCCCTCACTCCCCTCCACCATGCTGGTCATGGCTACCTGTAAACTGTCCCTGGTGGTCTGGTGTTCCCCCTGTGCCCCAATCCAAGATGAAAAAGTAGATGTCTTGGTGGTCTAGTGTGCCCTCTCCCCTGATCACAACCCATGATGAATAAATAAAAGGCCCCTATGCCTAGTGGTCCCCTCCACCATGTCCTGCCCTACTAGGTCCCACCATCATGTCTCCCCTTGCCCCCCAACTCAACCCAGTAGTCTGGCTCCCCCTCCTGGAGATTGTGATCAGCATTGTCCCTCTGCTCACCGCCTCAGCCAGCTGCCACCTGAATGACAGGGAATGAGTGTACGCCTACTGTAGAAACAGCTGTTTCTACAGTGGCTGTACACTCATTCCCTGTTATTCAGATGTGGGCCAGCTGAGGTGGTGAGGGGAGAGGCTGTGCCAGTCATTGTCTTTGGGAGAGGAAACAGGTCTACTGGGGAAATTGTGGGCAAGAACGGAGGTGGTAGTGGGACCTAGGAAGATGGGATGGGACGAGGGTTCTTGGGTACATTTGGGGGGCCACTAGCTACTAGGGACTTTTATTTATTCATCACAGGTGGACAGTCAGGGTGGTGGGACACTAGACCACGAAGGCATTCACTGATTCATCTTAGGCCATCAATGGGTGGGGGGGACACAATGCCACCAGGAAATATCTGTATTCATCTTGGGATAGGGGGACTGGACCAGCAGGGCCTGCCGTCATGTTAGTCTTCGAATGTTCCTTGGTGTTTTAATGTTTTAACATTTTGTTTTATTTTGTTTTTATCTGTTCGACTTGTTTTTTTTTTTTTGATTGCTACAACTGCTATAACTATAGTCCGATCCGCTCTGTTTGGTCGTTTGTTATTTGACCATATGCCATATATTGTATCTGGGTAACAGCTTTACTGAAATGAACTTCTAGTTTATTTTTGGAGCAGTTCTGTGATTTTGCTGCCTCTTAAATTATTTCCTGCCTTTGACTGGTTATTGACTGGTCTGCTGTACTTGTGGCCTAGGACATCTGGGACGTTTTGCCTGACGCTGGAGTTCTGGATTTGGGGCATCTTCATGTCTGTTCTGTGGCAGTCTTCGGCTTTTTTCCTGGTGCCGATTTTGCTGTGGATGTAATCGCTGCTGCGACAAAAGACCTGACAATGGCTGGTTGGCTGCCATCTGAACTGCTGATTGGAACCCTGCTTGGAGGGAGTGTGTCAGAGCTGTGAATCCTGTTGTGGAACTGATTTTTCTGGTCAGATTATTGGGCGAGAATGGTGGACTGCAAATCTGGTCTGATTCGCCACGGTAGTTGGGTGCCTGGTCCTTGGGATTCCCGGTGGGGATAGAGGCTACCAGTCGGAGGGCTGGTGGAGAATCTCCTTCTGTGCTCTCTGTGGTCCCCTAGTTTTTACTGGGTGGCTCCGGTGGGTTAAGTGAGGTGTCTCTTTCTCCAGGGCCCTTCTGTGGGCTGGATTGGGGCCAGTAAGATTTGCATCGTTTTCTCTTCCTGTACTGGAAAATGATCTGATTGTTAAAGGTTTGCTGCTCTTTCCTTTTTTTCATCTGGCTCCAGTCTAAATCTCCATCAGGTACTGTAATTACATTTCTTTATGTTGGAGGCAGTGAAAGAGCCTCAGTGCTTAAAGATTCATTTCAACTTTAATTCAGTACTTGTGGCAGTGAGAGTACCACGTTTCTTTTGGATTCATTATTTGATAAGGGTTGGGTGGGAGCTACCCTTTGTTTTACAAACTGTCAAAGGACTTAGTAATTTTTGAAGCAATCTTTATAAGAAGACATTGGACAGTGAACATCATTGGACAATAGCAAATGATTTAATTTGGCATTGTAGCTATCACATTGTTTTAGATTGTTATTTTGTGGGTTATATTTGTTTATTTTTTGTAGTTTAGAGTATAGGTGGTGTGTTATTAAGACTAGAGGATTGTTATTAAAATTAGGGTTTGGTTTTATTGTTTGGGGTGGGATATTGTTTTTAGAATTTTTTTTTATTTGAATTATTATTTTTAAATTTGTTTAGTTATTGTTGTTAGCTTGTTTTAGTTCTTATAAGGAACTGATTTTAACTACTTTTATTGTTTTCTGAGGATTTGCTCTGTTTGAAATGTGTCTTCTTGTGCCCCGGTCGTATGCTACTCAGCCTCTGCTCTCCACTCCCTCCGCCCCTTCTATACCCCCCCTCTGGCTTTTTCCATCTACCAACACTGTCGGGCTCTAGGTATTGCCTGCAAGAGGGGGTGAACAGTGGAGGCAAGATGAGTGGAGTGCTCCCATTAGGGTGACTAAGCCCAGGAGACGCCCTGGGGAGAAGTGGAGCGTAGAGCATGGGCCGTCCTGTTTGGTCCCCATACCCAAGGGCACCATCCTTAGTGATGGGCAGGTGATTGGGGCAGTCCAGGAGTCCTGTCCAACCCGGGCGATGTTGTGCAATGCCAGGTCCATCCAGAACAAAATGGCAATAATTTCAGATCTTATTGCCTCGATGGACCTGGCTTGCATCATCGAGACCTGGCTGGATAACAATGTGGGACCGATATTGGAGGCCGCAATTCCAGCCGGGTATACGGTGATGCATCTCCCAAGGTTGGACCGGGGGGGGGGGGTTGCGGTCTGCTTTAAGACCGAATTGGATCTCATCAGTGTTCCAGTTGAGGAGACCTCTTCTTTTGAATGTGCCATTGTAGCAGGTGTGGGCTATCGAATTGCTGTCATCTACCATCCACCAGGAGATGAGAAGCAATTCCTTAAGGAAGTAGCAAACTTCATTGTCGACCTGGCATTTGAGTCACCCAGGCTGATGGTCCTAGGTGACTTTAATGCATGGATCAACGATGAACTTTCACAGTTTGGACAACACTTCCTCCAGTTAATGGATTCACTGGGCCTAACACAGGTGGTTACCACTGCTACTATAAAGCTGGCCATTCTCTTGACTTGGTCTTCCTCCTGGGGATTGAGGCTTCTGATGTGGGGGTGGAACCAGTCAGTTGGTCAGATCACTACACTGTGAGATTCAATTTTAGCGCCCCTCCTTGTAGGCCAACCCCGGTGGAGATGGTCAAGTTCCGCCCCTTGCGGAATGTTTCCTGAAATGGCCTTGCGGCGGTTCTTGACCTTTCAGAAGTTCCTGTGCATAGCAATTATCCTGAGGCATTGGTTGTGGCTTATAATACTGCCATTATCTCTGCCCTGGATTCTATTGCTCCAGTTCATGTGAGTCCTCTCTCCCTGCGACCTCAAACCCCATGGTTTGATGGGGTTTTGAGGGAGTTGCGGCGAATGGGACGCAGGTTAGAACATTGCTGGCGGAGGTCTGGCCTGAATGCTGACCACCTTAGACTGCTAGAACATTATCAATTCTATCAGTCAGAAATATCCCATAAGAAGGCAGAGTTCCTGTCCGGGGAAATTTCTGCCGCGCAGAACCGACCTGCTCAGCTTTTTAGAACTGTGGACAGATTGTGCACCCTAACCTGTCTACAGCTCCATAGAGCATTGTCACAATCACAGTGTGATGAGATTGCTTGGTTTTTCGTTGATAAGGTGGCCAACATTAGGGCAGACATCGGTTTGGCACATTCTATGCTAGTTGCGGGTGCCCAGGACCGGGTCACTATCCCTTTGTTTTCCTGGAGTACCTTCGATCATCCGGAAATCGTGGAAGTTATGTGGATCGTCCAGGGGCTGCGTCCTACCTCCTGTAGTTTAGATCCAGGTCCCACACCCTTAATCTTAGGATGCAGAGATTCTATTCTGCTGGCTGTAGCACAGATTGTCTGGTCCTCTCTTGACTCGGGTGAATATCCCCTGTCCTTGAAAGAGGAAGTGGTGACACCCTTGTTGAAGAAACCGTCTTTGGACCCAGAATGTCTGGCTAACTACAGACCTATCTCAAACCTCCCCTTTGCAGGGAAGGTGATCGAGAAGGTGGTAGCAGCCCAATTAGAGAACCACTTGACCATCCATAGCATCTACGAACCTCTCCAATCAGGTTTCCGTAAGAGGCATAGTACCGAGACTGCGCTGGTTCAGGTGCTCAATGATCTCCTGATGGCGAGAGACCAGTGAAAACGGTCTATTCTGGTGTTACTGGATTTATCTTCAGCATTTGACACTGTCAACCATGGGGTTCTTTTGGAGTGCCTGAGATGTATTTGTGGACTCTGGGGTTGTGCTCAGACAGTTCACATCATACTTCACCGGAAGATCTCAGAGGGTGGTGTCAGAGGTTTTTTTTCTCTGATCCCTTCTCTTTTTTTGTGGGGTCCCTCAGGGCTCTATATTGTCCCCCATGTTGTTTGCGTTGTACATGCTTCCCCTTGGAGACATTGTGAGACGGTATGGGTTGGGTTTTCACTGTTATGCAGATGATACCCAATTGTACCTGTCCTTTGCACCCGACCAGGAAGGAGCTGTCTCGGTATTTAATAGCTGTCTGGAGGAAATCCAGGATTGGATGAGGTCCAGTTGGTTGAAGTTGAATTCTGGGAAGACCGAGGTGTTGGTTTTGGATCTGGATCACCGGATAGGAGGACCTGTGGCCGGCTCCCCCTCTGGGGTGTTTTGTGGGGATGTCGAGTTACTGGTCTCTGAATGGGTGCGAGATCTGGGGGTGATCGTAGATGTTGGGCTGACTTTACGATCTCAAGTGTCAGCAGTGGTAAAATCTTCGTTTTATCATCTGAGAAACATCGCCAGAATCAAGCACCTTGTTCCGTCCAGTGATCTGCCAACTTTGATCCATGCCTTCGTGACCTCACGCCTGGACTATTGCAACTCACTTTACCTTGGGCTTCCAGGGGTTGATATCTGCCGCCTTCAGCTGGTGCAGAATTCCACAGCTCGAGTACTTACAGGTACTCCTAGAACATCTCATATTATTCCGGTGCTGCGGGATCTGCACTGGCTACCAGTTCAGTGACGGATCACCTTCAAAGTTGGATTACTGACTTTTAAATCCCTACATGATCTGGGTCCTGACTACTTGAAAGAGCTCCTGACTCCTTACCGCCCTGTGAGGTCGCTCCGCTCAGCCGACGAGGGGTTGCTAGAGATTCCTAGGGTTACATTGAAATCAGCTGGTGCCGGGCTTCTATGTTTGTGGCACCAACCCTTTGGAATTCTCTACCACGTCGGATAAGGGAGTGTTCGACTGTGGGGAGCTTCAAACAGGCTCTTAAATCCTTTTTATGGAATAAGGCATATGGTGTCCTTGATTAATGTTTTGTATTTGTTTTTAACAGTTTTTATATTACTGTTTGTTTTGTTTGTATTTAATCTCTTTGGAATGCGCCTTGGTTTTTGAAAGGCGTAATATAAATAAAGTTTATTATTATTATTATCTCATGTAGATGATAGGGGCTTGGGAGGCACATGCCTATAAGACCTGGTTTGGGGAGGTGGTAAATAGCGAGGTGCTAATGGCTTTTTGCCACATCTCCAAACCTCCAGTATGCCAGTGCACCTATATGCAGGTCAAGTCATCTGCTTTATATAGGAGCATTGGCATACTGTATTGCCACATGCATGCAGGTTAGTGCCTCACTATCTGTGCTTTCCAATATGACACATTTAGAAAGGTCCCTACTTTTGGGGCACTAAGCATGATTTGCCAGGTGCTAACCTGTTTAGTGAGCACAAAATGGCTTACAATATCCCTGCCCATATTTCTTAGCCAAAAGAAATTTATACAACTTAAATATAGCATGTTGAGTAGGGTATTATGAGTGAGCCCACAAATTGCTGGACCGGGGGGGGGGGTTCTAAGGAGGCCAATAATATGTGCTCTGATTTTAAAATACTGAAATAGATCTGAAGAAGGGAGAAATAATTTCTGTTGAAAGTCTGAAAAGGGACACCCTTTCCTGCTTATCATAACTGGTATGGGAAGCAGAGGTACCTAAGATGGCTAGAGGTTACGTTCTGCATCTGTCCAAACCAAGAGGAAATCAAAGTGTCATACAATGGGCAAAAGTTATGGCAGATAAGATTCTGAGCCATGTTGAATGATCACCCTCTTCCAAACATTAAACATGCATCCTCTCAGGCAACATCTGACTCTTATCAAGGAGACAGGCTTCCACCGGATTGGGCTGAAATTCCTCCCATCATTCGACATCTGTCCAACCTGGGCAACAGGAGTGACAAAATCAACATGAGATGGTTGAGAGATAAGAGTGGGACAACTGGATCCCCCAGATATTTCAAAGAGGGGAAATCTCAGTTGAACGTAACCACAGAACATAGGTGATCAGATGGGGAGAAATAAAGGGCTAAGACCTCTGTGTTTCTGATTAAGCTGACAGCCTGAAAGGGTTCTGAACATCCACAATAGCTCCCATATATGGGGAGGATTCATTTCTAATTGGGAACATAGAGTAGGACTTCATCAGCAAACTGAGTGAAGCTGTGCCCCTTTTTCCACCCTCGCAGGTCCAGGTCCTTGATAGAAACATACAAATATAGAAGTTGATGGCAGATAAGACCACAAGGCCCATTCAGTCTGCCCATTTTTTTCTGCCTTATGAATGTACCATAATCCTTTTCTCTGTCAATGGCCTATTTATTCATAGTCATCTGTATTGCTCCCTTATGCCTATCCCATTCTTGTTTGAAGCCCTGCACTGTATTCATATCCACCACTAGAATACCCGAGGTTGGCCATTCCATGCATCCGCCACCCTTTCTATGAAAAAGAACTTCCTCATATTGCCCCTTAATCGACCTCCCTCTAATCTCTTGCTGTGTCCTCTTGTCCTGCTAGTTTTCTTATATTGAAACAGGTTAGACTCTTTCACCTTGCTAATGCCTTTAAGGTGTTTGAATGTTTCGATCATATCACTTCTCTCCTTCCTTTGCTCTAGGGTATACATATTGAGCTCCATTAATCTGTCCTCATATGTTTTTTGATGCAGTCCCTGCACCATTTTGGTTGCCTTTCTCTGGACTGCCTCCATTTTGTTAATGTCCTTGTGCAGGTGCAGCCTCCAGTACTGCATGCAGTACTCCAGATGGGGCCTAACCAGTGTCTTGTAAAGAAGGATTATTCTCTCCCTCGTACGACTTGTGATACCTCTGCTAATACACCCCAACATCCCTCTAGCCTTATCTACTGCTTTAGTGGTCTGCTTGGATGATTTCAGGTCATCTGTGAAGTTGATGTCCAAGTCTATTTCTTCCCTTGTGATTGCCAGCAACTCCCCTCCCAACCTATAAGTAGCTTCAAGATTTTTCTTCCCTATGTGCATGATCTTGCACTTCTTTACATTAAACCCTAGCTGCCACTCTTCAGACCATTTTGCCAGGTTTTCCAGCTCTCTTCTCATTCTGCCCACCCCATCTGGATGATCTGTTGCAGATCTTGGTGTCATCTGCAAACAGGCAAATCTTACCCTCCAGTCCATCTACAATGTCACTGATGAAAATATTGATGAGGACTGGCCCCAGAACTGATCCCTGCAGTACCTCACTTGTGACTTGAATCTTTTCTGACTGTACACCGTTTACCACCACTCTCTGTTTTCTGCCTGCCAACTAGTTTGCCACCCAGTTGACCAACTTCTGACCCACCCTGAGCCTACCTAGCTTATTAATCAATCTTCTATGTGGAACAGTATCGAAAGCTTTGCTGATGTCAAGGTAGGCAATATCAACTGCACCCCCTTTGGTCCACCACTGTGATTACCCAGTCAAAGAAATCTATGAGCTTAGTTTGACAGGATCTTCCTGTTGTAACCCCATGCTGTCTTGGATCCTGTGCTCCTATGGATTCCATGTGTTGCACTATCCTTTCCTTAAGAAGTGCCTCCATAATCTTGCCAACTACTGAGATAAGACTGACTGGTCTGTAGTTCCCTGCCTCCTCCCTGCTGCCACTCTTGTGGAATGGGATCACATGAGCCCTCCTCCAGTCTTCTGGGACTTCTACTGTGCTCAGAGACTCACTAAACAGTTCTGCTAATGGCTCTGCTAGTTCCACCCTTAGCTCCTTTAGTACCCTGGGATGTATGCCATCGGGTCCCATTGCCTTTTCCACCCTGAGCTTAGCGAGCTCTTGTAGGATCCTTTATTTTATGAAGGGACTTGTGCACACCTCCCTCCCCCCGTGTCCATGGTGCTGAGCTGTGAGCCCTGCCCTACCTTCTCCTCAGTAAGTACTAGGCAGAAGTATCTATTTAGGAAAGATGCTTTTCCTTGGTCCTCCTCCACATCCTCCCCCTTATCCCCTTTGATCTTAGCAATACCCCCTCTGGACTTTCTCCTTTCACTAATGTATCTATAGAAAGTCTTGTCCCATTCTTTTACTGTTCGTGCTAGTGTTTTCTCGGTTTGGGCCTTTGCCTGCCTTGCTGCATTCCCTGCTTCCCTTAGGGAAGTTTGGAATGCCTCCCTATCTTCATCCCACTTCGTTCCCTTATATTTCCTGAAGGCCAGCCTTTTAGCTCTGATCTTTTCTGCTACTGTTTTTGAGAACCAAAGTGGTTTCCTCCTTCTTTTGCTCTTGCTTTTCTCCCTAACACAGTGGGATGTTGCTTCAAGTATTGTATCCTTAGTGCTTGCCCATTTTGCCTGTAGCCACTCACCTGTATTTCTTCTTGTTAGGGCTAGCTTAACTCTCTTTACCATCTTATCAAAGTCAGCTCCTCTGAAGTCCCATATTTTAGCCTTGAAATGGGATGATTTAGTTCTAGTGGCCAAATAGAACCATACCATGTGATGGTCACTGGCCCCCAGGTGACCTTCTACCTGGAGATCTGTGATCCTTTCCCCATTAGTCAGTACTAGATCCAGGATAGCCCTGTCTCTTGTGGGTTGTTGTACCAATTGTTTGAGACCCTTGCCCTGCAGGGAATCCACTAGGTGTCTAGTTCTGGCAGATGTTCCTGCTGGTATTAACCAATTTTTATCTGGCATGTTGAAGTCTCCCATTATCAGAACCTCCCCTTTAGCTGGTATGTTTTGTATATCTTCTAACATTAATGTGTCTATGTCCCCCCTCTGGTCTGGAGGCCTGTAGACAGCCCCAGTTCATATAACTATCCCATTTCCTGTTTTCAGGGTGACCCACAGTTCTTCTGGCTCCTTCTTTGACCTCTGCTAGCCTGTTTGGGAAGGGCTGAGTATGTGTTTTTTTGTTTGTTGACCTTCTCCATGTAGACCTCTTTTCTATCTCCAAACACAGAGTCTCCATAAAAACAGTAGAATTTGATGGCAGATAAGGACCGCTTGGCCCACCTAGTCTGCCCATTTCCCTACCTGATGGATAAGCTGCAGATTCTAGTTAATCAACAGCTTACTTCCTTCTACCCTCCACTAGAATTGCCTTTTGTCTGTGCCATGCATTCTTGAATTCCCCCACTGTTTCTGACTCCACAACCTCCTCAGGAAGGCTGTTCCATGTATCCACAACCCTCTCTGTGAAAAAATACTTTCTAACATTACCTCTGAGCCATCCCCCCTCTATCTTCAAATTGTGCCCCCTTGTTCTTGCACATCTCTTCTTCTGAAAGAAGCTACCCTCTTGGACTTTGTTAATTCCCTTGAGTTACTTGAAAGTTTCTATTATGTCCCCCTCTCCCTCCTTTCCTCAAGGTATACATATTAAGCTGCTTTTAGTCTCTCTCTCTTGTGTCTTCTGGTGCAGACCCTGCACCATTTGTGTTCTCCTCCTCTGAACAGCCTCCACTCTGTCTATGTCTTTGCGGAGATGGGGTTTCCAGGTGTCATGAGTACTCAGATGGGATCTCACCAACTGTCTGCACAGAGGGATAACAACTTCCTGTTTCTACTGTTGATGCCTCTCCCTATGCATCCCAGTATCCCCCAGCCCTCCTTACTGCCTTCTCACATTGCTTGCCCACCTTTAGGTCATCTGATATAATTACTCCTAGGTCTCTTTTGATTTTTGTTGTTGTTATTATATCACCTCCATTGTGTACTCTTCCCATGGGTTTTTGTTTCCCAGATGCATTGCCTTGCACTTCTTTGCATTGAATCTGAGCTGCCGTATATTTGACCATTCCTCCAAACTTGTCAAGTCCCTTTTCATCCTTTCCACTCCACCTTGTGTATCAACCCTGTTGCAGATCTTTGTGTCATCTGCAAAGACATGCTTTTCCTTCAGTTGCTCTCCAATGTCACTTATAAAGATATTAAAGAGGACTGGTCCCAATGCCGAACCCTACGGTGCCACTGGTACCCTCCTTTCTTCACTGTGGACTCCGTTTACCATTACCCTTCGCGTCCTGTTGTCCAGCCAGTTTTTATCCAGACTACCACCTTGGGACCTACTCAAGGCTGGCTAACATATTAATCTTTTGTGTGAGACTGTGTCAAATGCCTTGCTAAAATCTAGGTAGGCTATATCCACAGCCCCTCCTTGGTCTACTACTTTGGTCACTCAGTCAAAGAAATCTATCAGGTTCATCTGACATGACCTTCCTGCTGTGAAACCATGCTGCCTTGGGTCCTGTACCCCACTGGCCTCTAGGTACTCAACCGTTCTTTCCTTCAGAAGTGATTCCATCATTTTCCCTACCACTGAGGTCAAACTAACTGGTCTGTAGTTTCCTGCCTCTGCCCTGCTCCCACTTTTGTGAAGTGGAATCACATTTGCCCTCCTCCAGTCCTCAGGTACCACCCCATCCTCCCATGATTTGTTAAAAAGTGTAGTCGGTGGCATTACAAGTTCTGCCCTTAGTTCTTTTAGAATTCTTGGTTAAATCCCATCAGACCCCATTGCTTTGTGCATCCTCAGTTTCATAAGTTTTTTCAAAACCCTTTCTTCTGTGAATGGACTGGTATCGACCCTCCTTTTCAGAGTGTTTCTCTTGTTTGGTTTAGGTACCTCCCCTTCCTCTTCTGTTGTGATTACTGAGCAGAAATATTCATTCAGTATCCCTGCCTTTTCACTGTCACCCTCTGCCCATATTTCCTCCCCTTTATTAAGTCACTGTATCCCTCCCTTGGTCTTCATTTGCTCCCTAATGTACCTATAAAAGGTTGTATCTCCCTTCTTAACAGAGTTAGCTATCTTTTCCTCAGTTTGTGCCTCTGCTATTCTGACTGCCTTCCCTGCCTCCTTCTGCTTTAACTGATAAAGTTCTCTGTCCTGCTCATTCTGTGTTTCCTTATATTTCCTGAATGCTATCCTTTTTTCCTTAACCTTCCCTTCCACCTCTATTGAGAATCATAGTGTTTTTTTCCTTTGTTTTGTTTTGTTGATGTGCTTCACACAAAGGCTTGTTGCCTCTGCGATGACTGTTTTGATTATTCCCCATTGTTTCTCCACCCCTCCTTCTTGCCCATTTGCTAGAGCTTTTCTGAGGCACTCTCTCATTTTCCTAAAGTCCAAAACTCTTTTTTTTTTGTATGGCTTGACTCTATGGCTGTGTTTATTGTGAACCACATTGTTTGGTGGTCACTTGTTCCCAGATGGCTACCCACTTCCAAATCTGAAATCCTTTCTCCTTCCCCATTTGAGAGTACCAGGTCTAAGAGTGCTCCCTCCTGAGTGGGTTCCAACACTAGCTATCTGAGGCATGCCCCCTGTAGGGCAACAAGAATGACCCTGCTCTTGAATGTGCCTGCAGCAAAGATACTCCAGTTAACATCTGGCATATTCAGGCCCCCCACCAATAATATTTTCTGCCATTTTAAGGATGCCTTCTATCATTTCCTTGTCCATTTCTTCCCCTGAGATGGGGATCTGTACGCTCATGTGGATTATGGTGCCTTTTCCTGTCTCCAGGGTGACCCATAGTGGCCATCAACTTCCTGTTTACTCTTTAGTTCTGTTGCTTTAATCCCTTCACTTATATAGAGAGAGCTACTCCTCCTCTTTATTCTTTTACCCACCCTGTCCCTCCTGTAGATTGTGTATCCTGGTATGTTGACATCCCAGTCATAGTTCTCTGTGTACCATGTTTCAGTGACTGCCACAATATCCAGGCATCCCTCTTCTATCAAGGCCACTAGTTCAGGGAGCTTGTTACGCAGACTGCGGGCATTGGTACCCATCACCTTCCATTTTTTTATGGCCTTACCCCTTTTAGCCCCATTCCTGTCCTTACTGTCTTTTTCTGCTCCCTACTAACTTCTCTACCTTGATGTTTACCTCTCTAACTACTATGTTTTGTGGGGGGAGGCTGGGATTTCCCTGCTCCTTTTCAGTGCCTCCCCCCTTGGCTAGTTTAAATGCTTGCCAATGAAGCATTTAAACCTATCACCTAGGATCCTGGTTCCCCCCTGGACAGATGCAGACCATCACACCAGTATAGGCCTTAATCCCTCCAGGTGGCTCCCAATCCCCAATGAAGCCAAAACCCTGAGCTCCACTCCAGTTTTTCAACCATTCATTGAATCCAGTGGTGTGGAATACCCTAGCATCATCCTTGCCATAGACAGGCAGCATCTCTGAGAAGGTTACCGTACATGCTACTTGTCTAAGGCCCCTCCCCAACTCTACAAACTCCTCTTGCACCATTCTGATCCCATTCATAGCCAGATCATTTGGCCCTAGGTGGACAATGACATCCAGCTCCCTCCCTCGTGCAGTTGCTTCCGCGATCCTGAGGATTCGCTTCCTGTCCCTCCGAGCCGTGGTGCCAGGCAGACACCTTAGCCCCCTATCCCCTTCCTCCCCCACTTCTAGCCCACTAATGATCAACTCCCCCACTAGGAGTTGTTTTCTTCCCCTGTGGGGTCTCATGCTACCCTCCTTTAGGTCTCCTTTGTGGAGGTTCCCAGCATCCTCCTTGGTCTCCACTACAGGTGCCTCCATAGAGGAACCACACTTCACCAGAACAGCATATGAATTGTGTAGAGGTACAACTGGAGGGGTGTACCACTGTTCCAGCACCCTCTCCCTCCCTGAGCCCACCTTGGTCCAACTGCTCCTTATTCTTGGCAACCTCTGAGGTAGCTGTGGTGGCCCTGGCAGTCCCTGGGTGGGGAAAGAGGTTTCACGAATCCTAGCCAGGTCAGCTTTGAGATGGGCAACCTCCTCCCTCAGACCAGAGAGGTGCCTGCAAACAGGGCAGCATCGCAGCCTCCAGAATGTCTTCCAGAAAACTGCTGCCCCACAGCCATTGCACTGCACCACTCCCATCTTGACTTATTTTGTGTCCCCTCTCCTGTTGCTTTATATGCTTATTGTCTCCACCCTCTATGTATTTTTACACTTACTTTCCTACTGCCTATGTGCCCTTACAACTCTCGCCCTTCCTGTTCTGGGACAGGAACTTCCTGTAATTTTCAGTAGTCCACTTCTTCCGTGCTTGGATTCAGACCTCCAGCAGCCGGGGCGGAGCTATTTTTTAGGTTCCTTTAAGGTTGATGAAACTAATGTGTTTCAGTGATCCTTCATTTCCTACTGCCAAACAGGAAGTTCCTGTTGTCAGTCAAATCCAGTGGCTATAAAAGTAGAACTGGCTTAGGGTGGGAGGGTGGAGGAGGTGGGAATGAGGGCAATTAGTAAAAAAATCTGTAGTTATAGACTGCTGTGACTTGCTCTGAAAGTAAAATTCTCCTCTGTCAAAAACAGCAGGAAGCAGTAATTAGAGACACCTGCTTTTGTACTCCTAAGCTCCTAAGCCACACCCTCAGTTAGATTCACCCTCTACTTCTGACTCAGTAAATTAAGCTGATACAGCCCCTTCCTCAGAGAAACACACAGTTACTTTCTTTTTTTTTACTTAAATGAGACCCCCTTCTTCTAATAAAGTATCTGTTTGCTTAATCCAAACAGGCACTGACTCCTGCTGAGATAGAAGTTATTTATCAGTAAAAGAGCTGTAGTTCTAGACTGCTGTGACTTGCACTGAAAGCAAAATTCTCCTCTGTCAAAAACAGCAGGAAGCAGTAATTGGAGACACCTGCTTTTGTACTCCTAGGCTCCTAAGCCACACCCCCAGTTAGATTCACCCTCTGCTCCTGGCTCAGTAAATTAAGCTGATACAGCCCCCTTCCTCAGAGAAACACAGTGACTTTCTTTTTTTTTCTTAAATGAGACCCCCGTCTTCTAGTAAAGTATCTGTTTGCTTAATCCAAACAGGCACGGACTCCTGCTGAGATCGAAGTGATTTATCAGTAAAAAAGCTGTCGTTCTAGACTGCTGTGACTTGCTCTGAAACAAAGTTTTCCTCTGTCAAAAACAGCAGCATCAAATGGAAAAAATCTGAAGCCTTTTGCTTTAGTCATTTGACATATTACAGTAGTTGTCCTAAGCCAAGGAAATACCCTTGTGACTAATGCATTACTCACAATCCTGGTTGTAGTGTTATTCAGATTAAATCAACAGACATTTGAAACTGCTGTCTGGAAACCGCATCCCCCACAACATGACCAATGTTACATTGTCTTCTTGTAGCATAGTCTCACACTGAGGCAGTATGGAAAAATAAAGAGAAAATCAGTAATAATAATAACAACAACCAATATAGGAATCTGGTCTCAGTGCTAGGGTTCCTGTAGAGTAGCTATTTTTAGCAAGACCTCCCTCCTAAAAGCCCATCCTGGGCTGAGTTTGCAAAACCTCCCCATAGCTGATGTGCATCCCACCCCTTTGGCACTGGTGTGCCCAGTCCCCAGTGTCACCCTTGGTCCCTCTGCCTTTATTTTTAAATTAAAATCTGAAAAGCAGAAATCCATCCATCAATGTCTGTTTTTGCTTTCCACCCCACCCCAATCAGCACTCCATCCCACATCTCCTGTTATTTATGAAAGCCCGACCAGTGTTGGCACGCTAGTACTTCGAGACACACTGCCTCTTTGTCACTATCCTCTAAAACCCAGCTGTGCTTCAGATGGAGCTAAATTTAAAAGCAATAGAGCATGTTCTGAGAATCAATTAGGAAAAGGTTCCTTGTCCAGAGATACTGTACTTCCTGACCCAAAAAAAAACAAAATAAAAAATAAAAACAAATGTGGTGTGGCAGCCAGTTCTAGACTTAAAGTTCTAAACAATCATATAGACACAGAAACAGACCACGATGGCAAAAGAAGACCAGAGGTCCATCCAATCTGCCCATACTCCCTATAATCCCTGTAACCTTCCCTGAAACCTGTTGTTCCTCCAGGGTACTAACCCTCCCTGTCCTATACCCATTCTCCTCCCTGGTCTTGTCACCTTGGGTGACCACTGTTCCCTTCATTCTGTCCCATGCCTGCTTGAATCTCCTCACTGTGTTTGCACTCACCACCTCAGCCGACAGCCTGTTCCAAGGTTCCACCACCCTTTCTGTAAAGAAGTACTTCCTCATGTCTCTCCTGAACCTCCATCCTGTTAATTTCCACTCATGTCCACGTGACCTCGAGTTGGTATTCAGGGCAAATAATTTCCCACAGTTTGCCTTGTTAATTCTTTTAAGGAACTTGAAGGTCTCTATCATATTTTTTCCTCTCCCTTATGGTTTCCAGTGAGTACATATTTAGTGCCCTGAGGTACTCCTCATGGGATCGGCCCTGCTGGCCCTGAATCATTTTTGTTACTCTGCACTGCACTGTTTCCAACCTGTCCCTTCCTTTCTGAGGTGAGGGCTCCAGAACTGGCTGCAGTACTCCAGGTGAGGCCTCACCAGGGATCTGTATAGGGGAAGTATTACCTCTTTTCTTCTGCTATCAGTATCCCTCCTGATATTTCCCTGCATCCTGTTAGCCTTACTGTAGGCCTTGTTAAACAACATAAAAAATGTTTAGTGCACACCTGCCTCTGAAGGTGCTTGTGTGCATAAGCCGTCTTCGACTTGCAACACTGGAAAAAAAAAACAGCACTCACCAGCTACAGTTTTAGAAATGTATTAGGCAGCAAAAGCCATGACGGTGATGCAGAAAAACCCTACATCCCAGCATCCTGTTAGCCTTGCTATAGTGCTTGTTGCACTGGCTTGTTTGTTTAAGGGAGTTACAGATGATAACTCCTAGATCCCATTCCTCTGTTTTTTTTTTCTATATACAATTTTTGTGTTTTCTCCCCATTTTCTTCCCCATCCCAGGACCCCAGCAATCGCTGCGGTGTGTGCGTATGGAGGCGCACATGCAGTTCGGGTGCCGGCTCAGCCCCTTCCACTCCACCCCTGGCAATCACCACCATCCCCTGCTGCCTATGTTATCCATTGGACCTCCACCCCATGGGAGCGGAACTACGAGGAGGGGCAGACAACCTCCCTAGGAGAGGACAGCTACCTTTCGGCTGCTCAGTCCTGCCCCCCCCCCGTGCTGGCTCCCCAATGGCCCGAGGTCGTTCCCGAACCCGGTCCCCAGTGTGACGCGAGGTAAAGCATCCGGTGCCTCACCCCTCTGTGCCACCGGGCTGGCCCATCCCTTTCCTCTTCTTTAGTGCTAAGTCACACCCCACCCATCCAGTACTCTGACTTGGGGTTCCTTTTCCCTAGGTGCATTACCGTGCAGTTCGTGGTGTTGAATTTTAACTGTCAGACCTTTGATCACCCTTCTAGTTTTTGTAGGTCCCTCTGCATATCCCTTATTCCCCTCATCACTATCCATCCACCCACATAGTTTTGTATCATTTCCAAAGAGAGACAGCCTGCTCTGGATTCAGTCACCAATGTCACTAATGAACATGCTGAAACATAGAAACATAGAATTTGACGGCAGATAAGGACCGCTTGGCCCACCTAGTCTGCCCATTTTCCTACCTAACAGATAAGCTGCAGATCCTGGTTTACCAACAGCCTACTTGAAACAGACTGGACCCAGGACAGATCCCTGTGGAACCCCACTCATAACCTCCCTTTCCTCTGATTTAGCCCTATTGACCACCACCCTCTACTGCCTCCTTTCTAGCCAACTACCAACCCAGTTCTCCTCGGTTTTATAGGCACCCAGGTCTTCCATCTCTTTGAGAAGCCTTCTGTGCAGTACTGAATCAAAAGCCTTGCTGAAGTCAAACTACAGCAGAGCTACAGCATGGCCCTTGTCTTCTTTCTTGGTCACCCAGTCAAAGAAAAAAATCAGGTTACTCTGACAAGACCTTCCTGCCACAAAACTGTGTTGTTTACTATTCTGGAGCCCAAATATATGAATGTATGAATAAAAAAAAGCTCAAGATGGTGATTCTAAGAGCAATCATTCTACCTTTTCAAATGGGATGTGCAGTGGATCTAAAGGCCGCATACATTCAGCATCCCAAAAAGGTGAAATCAGACAAAGTTTTCAAGAGGTACGGCCAAAGACTCCTCTAATGTTGAATTAAAAGCCAACCTGTCCGAGTTGAACTACTCCTGATCTGACTTAAAACTAACATAGTCAAAACCTTTGAATGAGCTACTGTGTGGTTTAAAAATCTGGGTTTGCTCAGTATCTTGTTTTTCTTGCTAATACATAATGAAAGGAGGATGCATTAAGGGCAGTAATGAAATTATAATTTCCCCACACATATGCATAAGTCTCATAACTCTTGAATGCCAAAGCCATGAATGAGTTATATCTTATTCTCCCAGGTTGTATGACCGATTATGTACCCTGTTCAACATACTGCATCTTGTAAAGGCAAATTAAATTAGTTACTCAAAACATTAAACTTTTTCTGTATGGGTTTTTTGGCATAAAGACCATAAGAAATATAAAACTTAGTTGCTTTATTTTCAGCTATGACATGGGTATCTAGTCAGTATAGCACAGCTATTACAGCGGGGCACAAAACCATGTGGACAATATAGCAGTAGTGAAAACTGCAACAGGGATGGGTATCCAGTCAATATAGCACGGGTATTAAAGTGGGGCACAAACCCGCATGGACAACATAGCGGTAATGAAAACAACAGGGAAAGTATAGCACGAGCCTAACAGTGCTATCCCTGTGTCTGTTTTCACCATTAATCTGTCGGGTTGCTAGTGAAAACATTTTTCTGACATGATATCCCCGGTGCTATTTGGGCTGTGCGAGTTTGTCCCACGTGGTTGTATCCGTGCTATGCTAACCCAGATTCTATAACATGTCACTATATACAGTACCATGTAGTGGCTCAGTAGGTTGCATTTTTACCTCTGGATCAGAAGATCAGAAGGGCATTGGTTCTAGTGCCACACCAGGTACTTGAGCTCATATCCAACACTGACATTGTAGTGTAACACAGTCATCTTTTACTCTTTAGATAAGCTGTTAAACTTATCACTGATGACTATAAAGGGGAAAGTTAAAGAACCAATGGCACTTATCGTAAGATATAATAACTTTCTGCTGGTGTCCTGGTCAACAGTCACTGTCAGTTAAATAGATTGCTAGAAACCCTACCGCTCTGACACACCTAGGAAAGAACTGTCACAGCTCAATGTGCCTTTCCTGATGAAAACTGACTAACATACAGGTACAGCTGTATTGTGTTGTTGTAACTGCTGCCTCTTGCCTGGGTTCTAAGCAGTGCAATACTCTATGAGAAGCAAGCAACATGTTGTATTTTGAATCACCGCACTATAAATTTGTAATAATTAAAGGCTAGTACTGTAACTAAAATTACGTCATCGCAATAATGTTGGCTTTAGGGATCAATAAACGAGCAGCAATAAAGTCAGAGCAACATTGTATTAATTAGAATGGTATTTTATTACTAGTTCATTTTGGTAGTAGAAATTTAACAGCAGATATTTAGGTTACCGATTACCTTTAATCTGAATATAGGCCAGAGACTTGGTGATCACATTAAGCACTTTTAAATCTTTCTCTCACCTTTACACCAAACAGCAGACTTTTGACTTATGATTTCTGCTGATTAAAAAAAATCAAAACTGTGTTTTTGTTGATTTATTTCTTTTTGTTATATGTTCTTGTAAAAAGTGCCCCATTATTGTAAAAATATTGCTGCTCCCGTGGTGCTAATTATAACAGAGCATAATGTGCTCCTATATACTAAGGCGGGACATTCAAAGGGTTGCACCTGGCATGTGCGCTTGTGGGATATTGAGAAGGCTGTTGGTGCAGCACAAACCTTGATGCACCAGGCGCAATGCTAATGTATGCAGTGCACATGCAGGGCGTGCCCATTCATATCTGACACATCCTGATAATCAGCCCGGTATGTGCGTCGCAAATGCTGGCACAGCCCTGCATTGTGCCACATAGTGGGGTTCAAGGTTGAGCCCCAGAAAAGATGGAACGACTCCTGGCCACCTGCAGGTAGGCTGCAGTATTGCAGGGCGCAACACAGCAGCCCAGCTGTGGGTGACCACCTGCCCACCCAGAACACCATTGGCAAGCACACACATCCCTGGTAGTCCAGTGCCTCCACCGAGTCCCCGACTCCTTGAATATTGTAATGATGGGGATGGTCTTTTTACATTACTCGGGGACTCAGGTGGGAGGGGGACCACTTGACCACCAGGGATGGGCTGTCATTACATTATTTAGGGATTTGGGGACTCGAGGGGGGGCACTAGACTACCAGGGCTTGGTTTTGGTACATTGCAGTGACCGTGGCTTCGGGCGGGGGATGCCCCGGGATCCCTACTGCAAACGTCATGCTGTGCAGGGTGCCAGGTGCAAGTCACCAGGCTGCCCTGTGCAAGGCATGTAAATGGGGCCATAATGACATGCAAATGGCCTCATTTGCACCTTGCATATCTTATGGCCTCATTGGCATGCCCTCTGCTGAATATTTCGGGTGATACACCTAGCACAACTGCAATTGCACTTGCATCCAGTGCCTTGTGAAAGCAGCCCTCTACCACTCCTGCCATCCGTAGGGACCTTCTCATGTGGTATCATGCACCCACAGTGACTGCTGGTGATGTGCGTCACCCCACCTCAGGTTATTTCAGGTGCAATAGACCCCATCAGGGCCATAGAGTTTCACACATGACTGATCTCCAGCTGCAGACTCTGTCCACTTAAGATGTACTGTGAAGAAAGGTTTTTATCTCGGCATGTGCCCTTATGTCTGTGTGTCTTCACACCAGCCCCATATTGCAACCTGCAGTCATCACCTACAATTGCAGCTAAGATTGAGGCAGTCAGGCAAGCCATCGACCTCTCCACTGGGGGTCTGGAGGTACAGTAGCATAGTACCAAGCAAGGGCATCTTATGATGCCAGCAAGGGGACCTCCAGAATGGTGGGAGCAGCAGTCTGTAGTCATAGAATCATAGAAATCTGGAGGCAGAAAAGGACCCCAATGACCCATCGAGTCTGCCCCCCACTCATCTCCTTTTTCATGGGCCCTCCCGTTTCCCCCACTTACCAACCCCATTTGTCTGTTGCATGCCTTCTTTAACCCCTCCGCCCTTTCGGCACCCACCACCTCCTCTGGTAGTTTATTCCAGGCCTTCACCACCTTCTCCATGAAGAATTGTCCCCTCACATTGCCTCTATAGTTTCCTCCTTCGAATCTTAGGCTATGTCCTCTAGTTTTGGCCCCCTTCTTCCTTTTTTTTTTATATAAATTTTCTTTATTTTTACATTTTCTCCCCTTCCCGAGGTCACGGCGTACACATGCACACACGCGCATATGCCAGGATCCAGTGACCCATTCCATCCCACCCCAGACTCGCATCACTGCTCCTACTGCCTGCCCATTGGGCCTCACCCAATGGATGCGGGACCTGAATGAGCAGGTGTCACCCTGGAGGATCCGCTCAACCCCCGCTTGCTCCTGGCAGCCCAAGGTCATTCCGAACCTGAGTCATTGGCGCCAGCACGGTGTGTCATCCAGCTCCTCAACCTCCAATACCACCAGGGCTGCCCTTCTTCCTTTTAAATAGCCCCTCCTTCACCTTATTGATCCCCTCCACATACTTAAAAGTTTCAGTCATGTTCCCCCTCTCCCTTCTAATCTCCAATGGTACAGATCCAGTTCTCTACACCTCTGCTCATATCGCTTTCCCTGCATACCTTGCGCCATCTTGTTGCCCTTCTCTGAACCCTCTCTATCCCATCTATGTTCTTGCGTAGGTGCAGTCTCCAGAACTGAATCCCATATTCCAGGTGCGGCTTCACCATGGCTTTGTAAAGAGGCATCAGTACCTCCCTCCTTCTGCTAGTTATGCCCCCCTCCATGCATGCCAACATTCCATTTGCCTTGCCTACCGCTTTGCTGTATTAGCTACCTACCTTAAGATTGCTTGATATTATAATCCCCAGATCCCTCTCCTGCTCTGTTTTTTTTTTTATTTCCTCCTCCTCCCGCCAGAGTGTAAGCTGCTTGTGGGTTTTTTACACCCCAAGTGAATCACAGCACACTTTTTGGCATTGAATTTCAGTTGCCAAGTTTCTGATCACTCCCCCAGAATCTTCAGGTCCTGCCTCATGGCCTCCACCTACCCCCCTGGGATGTCTACCATATTGCCCCCGGATATGTCCACCCTATTGCAGATTTGCATATCATCTGCAAATAGGCACACCCTTCCCTCCAGTCTGTCCTCTATATCACTGATACAGATATCAAAAAGGAGGGGTTCCAGTACTGACCCCTGGGGTACCCTACTCGTCACCCCCTCACCCTGGAGTGCACCCCATTTACCACCACTCTCTGGCTTCTGCCCGCCAACTAGTTTTCCACCCACCTAGTGATTTTCCGTCCCACCCCTAAGCTTTCCAGCTTATTTACTAGCCTTCTGTGAGGGACAGTGTAGAAGACCTTACTGAAGTCCAAATAGGCTACATCCACCACCCCTTCCTGGTCAGCCACCTGCGACACTCAATTGAAGAACTCTGTCAGGTTCGTCGGCATTACCTCCCAATCATGAAGCCATGCTGCCTATCGTCCTGCAGACCACTGTCCACCAGGTAGTCTACCACCCTTTCCTTTATTAGTGCCTCCATCACGTTACCCACCACCGAGGTAAGGCTGACCAGGCAATAGTTCTCTGCCACCTTCTTACTGCACTCCTTGTGCAGTGGCACCACATCTGTGTTCCTCCAGTTCTTTGGCACCCGCCCTATACTCAGGAACAAGTTAAACAGTCACGTCAGTGGGGCAGCCAACTCTTCTCTCAGTTCTCGGAGTACCCTCAGGTGCAAGCCGTCCGGCCCCATTGACTTGTCCAACTTAAACCTGCCTAGTTTCTCCCTAACCCTGTCTACGCTGAACAGGCTAGGATCCACCTTTTTGTCTTCCCTACCCCTTCCATTCTGCTCAGGTCCCCTACCCCTCTCTTGCTTGAAGACCGAGCAGAAGTAGCTATTCAGCACCTCTGCTTTCTCGGAGTTCCCCTCCAGTTGTATTCCTCCCTCCCCCCTTAACTGTACTACCCCCTGTCTTGCCTTTCTTCTCATCCCCACATACCTAAAAAAAGTTTCATCTCCCCTTTTGGTCTGCCTAGCATTTTTCTCCTTGGTGTCAGCTTTAGTCCTCTTTATATTCTGCCCTGCTATCCTCCACTTCTCTCTATAAGCCTTCCTGTCCTCCTTCCTTTGTGTCAACTTATATTTTCCGAATGCACTTTTCCTTTCCCTGACCGCCCTGCCACCTCACTAGTAAACCAGAGTGGTCTCCTCCTTTTTTTGTTCTTCCTCACCTTCTTAATGCATATTTCAGTGGCTTTCAGAGTTTCAGTACCCTCCTTTGATAGTTTGCCATAACTCCTCCACATCCCCTATATTCCCCTTCCCTGCAATTTCTTCCCTAAATATCCACCTCATGCTGTTAAAGTCCATCTTCCTTAAATCCATAATCCTTATGCTGGTCTGATTTGACTCCCTCCCCATCTTTACCCTGAAACTTACAGTCCTGTGGTCACTTGTACTTAAGTCATCACCCACCACCACCACCTCTTCCACACTGTCCCCCTTTGTGAGGGCCACATCCAGCAGGTTATTTCTCCTAGTGGGCTTCCTAACCAGCTGTTGCATGAATATACCCTGTAGCACCTCTAGGATCCCCCTGCTCCTAGCTGAGACTGCAAGGCAACCATGATCTCCCAGTCCACATCAGGGAGGTTTAGGTCCCCCACTAGCAGAAGCTCCCTTTGAGAGCCATCCATGTAACTGCCTGCATCAGCTGTCTATCCCTTTCCTCCCACTGTGTAGGAGGTCTGTGTACCACCCTCAGCCTCAAGAGCTCTGTCTCCCCTTTCTCCTCCTGCCCTTCCATTGCCCTAATATTGTCCTTGATGTATAATGCCACCCCCCCTTCTTTCCTGTCCTGTCCCTCCTAAACGGTCTGTAGCCTGGGATATCTGTCTCCCAGGTATGATGCTCTGTTCACCAGGTCTCACTTACCTCTACTATATCCCGATCCTCATCCACCATCATGGCCTCCAAGTCCCCCAGATCATTGGTGCCCAGGTAAATCACCAATTGTGGCCTTCCATTTTGTCGTTTGCCCCATGAGGGTATATTGTACCTCACTTCTAGTGCCATCATTCCCGGCATGCACTCAACCCAAATTGCACTGCTTCTGTCTCCCTTACCCACCCATCTGATTCCCTTTATTACTGAGTCCCCTATGAGCAAGACCCTGCTACTCTTTTCCTTCTGCATGTATGTCGGGTTTGCTAGCTTACACCCCGGTTCTGGCATCCCATTTACCTTCCTGTTCTCAGTTTCCCCCTTGTCCATCTCCTTCCAACGAATTCTGCTCTCCCCCTGGACTACATCCCCCTTTTTACCCCTTTCTGCTGTGACCACCAGTCCCACTCACCCTTGCCTTGTGTTTCGCAAGCGCTGTCACCTCCCTTTGTGCTTGTCCTTCCTCTTTACTGTCTAATTCCCTCTGTGAATGGGTACCCCCCTCCTTCCCTCCTCTGTTGATCCTTTCCTGTCCTGAGCTTATTGTAGTCTTTTCTGTGGGATATGTCCCCCTTAAGAGTACTTTCAACCCCTACTGCCCTCTGGGTTCCCTCCCAAAAGTTGCATTCCCCATTCTCCTTCCTCCAGAACATTCTTTTACCTTAGCCCCACCTCCGTTCCCTATGGCTTCATCGCCACCACTCTCCTTTCTCGCATCCTGTTCATGCATCCCTAGGCGTGCAAATCTGTTTTCCTGCTCTGTACCCTTGTTTCATAGCCTACTGTCTGATGCGCCCCCTCCTATTTTCTGCCCCTTCCCTGCCTGTGCTTGCTTTCCTCTTTTTGATCCTACTACTTGCCACTCCTTTTGACCTCTTTCGTCTTCTCCTACACCTGTTCCTAAGTATTAGGTTCCTGTATTAGTTGGATGACATGGCTATACCTGTCAAGACTGGCCCTGCATAAGGTGCTTAACTCACACATCCAAGGGGCTTACTTCTTTTCCCCGAGGGTCAGGCAGGAATGTTCGGGGAACCCTCCACTCCTATGCCACAGGAGCCACCACCTGTCCCTGACCAGTCTCATGGCACACCAGACTTGTAAGGAACCCCTGCCCTCAGGTGTTCTCCCCAACCCAGAGGGTTGAGGGTACATGGGCACCTTCAGGGTGTGTCAGATCCTCCCCCTAATGGAAAGGACGCTTGGCACTCTGACCCATATGTGGAAAGCACTGTAGAAAATTGATTCAGAGAACATAGAAAAGTTACTTACTTACCATAACTGGAGATCTTCCTGAATATCTTCTCCACTGATTACCACCCCTGCCCACATCCCCCTGTCATGTAAAGCTAAGGCCACTGAGCAACTCTTCTTGAGGCAGGCTTCTCTGTTGATGTCCCTTTTGGTGTCTACTGCTCCCAGTCCCCCCATGGGGCTTGTTTAAAAAATTGGGCTGGGATCCACAATCAGGATCTCCAGACCAACCCATCCCCCCAATAAAAAAAAAAATAAAATAACTAAAAAAAAAAAAAGACTTCTTTGTCCTGTCCTTCTCACTTTCCTGCCTTGAGTATATCCCCTTTATTCTGAATATACCCCTATAGTTTGCTAAATGCAACCTGCACCCTCTGGGTGTCATCCAGTTCTAACTCCACTTGACAGTAGCCCTGCCTGTGGGTGAGTGCTAAGCGCTAGATGGGATCATCTTAACTTGCCTTGGTGCATTGAACATTGCCGGAGCATATACCATTAATAGGGTGCAGGAAATGGAGCGGGTAAATGTGGGAGAAGCAGTTAGGGTGAATGTGTTTTGGGCATATGGGGTTTTAGGGCACTGATGACTAGGGTGTCAGGAACATGGGGCCCTAACTGTGGTCTCTCCCTCCCATTATGGGGGAAGTTTATATTTGTTTGAGGGGGTGCCCCACAGTGGTGCCAACATGAGATGTGGCCAGCTGGGTGAACAACACAATTGCCTGTCGCAAACCTTGCTATCAGCTGCTTTCCTGCAACCCACTTTTCAAGGCATACCTCGATGCCTGTCAATGGCTGCAGGGTGGGGGTGGGGGTGGAATGGTATGAGCATTACAGCCAACAATCCCAAGTCACACCACTGACGCTTGTCAGTCTCTACAAGATGGGGCGTTACAGTTGGCAACCCTAATGTCCAGGGCATTTGTTGGTATTTTCACTCCAGATTTTCAGCATGGGCTTTTTGTGACCCCGTGTCATGAACAGTGGTACTATCACTTTGTTAGCTGAAAGGTGATTTTGCACAGCGACTGCACCATTTGGCACCACAGGTGTGAAAACGCATTTCGGTCAGGATGTGAAAAATGACAGCTGTACTGTTCATGAGGAGGTGTGAAAATGGCAATATTGAAAATCTGGAGTGAAAATATGAAAAATTGGTGAAGTCACAAGCGTGCATAGAAACTGTGCAATGCACGCCCGTAACACAATTGTTTTGGGATTTTTTAACCAAATTTAAAACATAGGTATTTTGGGACCTCCACTCATGAACAGTGGCACTGTGATTTTGTTAATCTGTCCTGAATGTTGATTTTCCACAGCGACCATGCCATTGTGCACCAGATGTGTGTAAACACATTTCGGGCAGGATGTGAAAAAATGATAGCTGTACTGTTTATAAGGAAGTGTGAAAAAATGGCAATTTTGAAAATCTGGAGTGAAAGGATTAAAAATTATCCAATTCACGATACGTGAAACCACTATACCGCAGCATAATAACTGATCAATTTTAGAATTTTCTCACAGATTTGTAACATAGGCTTTGGGACCACACCTCATGAACAGTGGCACTGTCGTTTCATTACTCGGTCCCAAGGGGTGATTCTGCACGGTGACAGCGAAATGATCTTTCAGGACCAAATAACGAGATGACAGTGCATATGTTCATGAGGAGGGGTCCCAAAAACCCCATGTTGAAAATTTGGAGCCAAAATTCAAAAAAATGGCTGAGATATCCACCTAAGTTGAACCCCCATTGATGCCACTATACAGCTTACCAGCATTGCTTCATTTGCAGTTCGGCTTTGAAGAGTCAGGCGTGTTCCAGCTCCACGAAGATCACAGCGCCAGACCTCTGAAGGTAAGCATGGGATATGAGGGTGTGTGAAGAGGTGGGGTATGCAGGCGGTGGGTGCAGGTTAGGGGAGGGGAGCGCCATGGACAATGAGGGACTGTTTTCTGTTTTTCAGGTACAGAAAAAACATCGCAGATGGTTTTCTTTCATTACAGGTGAAATAAAATAAATGATGGGCACACTGGGGTGGGCTTGCAGAGTACCTCATGACTTTTGGGGGGAATGTTGGGCACACTGTGGTGGGATCCCAATGTGCCCCATGACTTTTGGGGGGAGGATGTTGGCCACACTGGGGTGGGCTCCCAGAGTGCCACACAATGGGCATGGGGGGGGAGGAACATGCCGACATGGTCGGCTTTCTGTGAGTGGCGGTAGATTGGGGTTGGCTTCCAGTGTGCCACACAATGTGGGGGACATGCCGACATGGGGATTGTCTGCCGCTGCCATATTTATTGAAATGTTTCACCAGAAAAGGCACATACGTGAGGCGTGTCATCTCTGCCACTGCACGATGATCTTGTCTCTGATTGCAGTGGCATATTTCTTTCAAGTTGGTGGCACTTTACATGATTCTTGCATCAGTGTTAGCATGCTGGCTAATTGGGGAATGAAGGATGCACCTACTAAAGCTTGTCCTGCATTCACCAACACTGACACACCTCTGCATTTCTGCTACTACCATAAGATGTCACTTGCGCACACGCAAGCCAACATACAAATGGGTAACAGCAGGACCCCACAGAAAATGAGCTGTTGTATTGCATCCCAGCTAGGCTGGGCTGTCCTTGGTAAATACACTGTAAAATGGGATAAGAGGCAGGACCTTATCTGAAGGTGAAATATTTGAGGTCAGCTAGTTTATCATGTGTAACTACAGTTTAAAAATTGGTCATGGCTGGACACCACTAAAAACTTAATAAGACATCTCAGTCAGGCAACTCTTTGAAAATGCTGTTTGACATGGGTGAAAGCAGGATCTCTGTGAGCACAAGATATAGCATATCAGCTGTGTTATTCTGGGTAACCACATTATAAAAATATGTGAAAGTGGGACCACACTAAAAATGAGATATTGTATCCTTTGTGGGATGGGTTATCCTTGGTAAATACAGTGTGAAAATGGATAAAAGTAGAACCACACTAAAAACTAGGTTTTATATCTCTGCTGGGCTGCCCAGGGTAAAAACAGTGTGCAAACTCTTGAAAGCAGGATCAAATTTAAAATGAGATATTGGGGGAGTCACATGATGCATCCAACATGAGCGGCAGTTCTCATATTGGCTCCGACCGGGCACTTAACTTGAAATGCAGTTTTAACAGACATTTGTCTGCGGTGGCGGCGATCCCTTGATTCGAGGATTATCTCTACCATGGTTCACTGATGGGTCCTGAGGTGGCTCAGTAGTCCAATCCTAGAGCCACAGACTTGTCTGTAGAAATTGCAGATGTTTCCATGTGGGAGAGCTGCCTGCTGGCTGGGGTTTCTTTCCCTTTCCTTCCTCCGCGCTCTCTTTTCGGCTTCAAGGGCAAAACATTTCTCTTCGAAGCAGGCCCCCACTTGATGGAGGTTCGGGTGCCATTGAGGTCGGTTGGTGGCCAGCTCCTCCCAGCTCATGATGTCCATATCTGTTTTCTTGAGAAATGCCTTCAGTGTGTCTTTGTGGTGTTTCCTTTGACCACCACAGGATCTCTGGCCGTGACTGAGCTGGGAGTATAAAATATGTTTGGGGAGTCAAGAGTTGGGCATCTGTACACAGTGTCCAGTCCAGCGGAATTGATGTCTGAGGATCATTGCCTCAATGCTGGTTACATTAGCCTCAGCGAGAAAATTGACATTAGTGCGGTGGTCTTCCCACTTGATGTGGAGGATTTTCCGGAGACATCGTTGGTGGTACCTCTCCAGGCTCTTTAGATGATGTCAGTAAGTCACCCAAGTTTCACATCCATAAAGAAGGGCAGAGTTGACAACTGAACTGTATACCTGGATTTTGGTGTCCTTTCATATGTCACAGTCAGTGAAGACGCGCTGAAGCAGTTTCCCAGATGAGGTACTAGTGCAATGGATCCTGTGCTGAATCTCATCATCGATGTTCGCTGTTAGGAAGAGGTGGCTACTGAGGTAAGGGAAGTGCTCGACTGTCTCCAGGGTCTGTCTCTCGATGGTGAAGTGTGGAGGGTCATTTACAAGGCCTTGAGCAGGCTGATAGAGCACCTTGGTCTTCTCGATGTTAAGTGAGAGTCCCAAACTTCGGTTAGCTTCCGCAAAAAGGTCTAGCACAGACTGGAGGTCGCTCCTGGTGTGTGCAAGGATGGCACAGTCATCAGGGTACTGGAGGTCAATGACGGATGCCTTGCAAACTTTGGTCTTTGAACAGAGACGTCCAAGATTAAAGAGCCCTCCATCCATTCTGTATCCGATGTCCGTTCCAGTGGGAAGGCAGCCTTTGGTGAGGACTAGGATGACTGCTAGGAAGACAGAGAACAAGGCTGGAGTGATGACACACCCTTGCTTGACCCCAGTTTGGATGATGAACGGGTCTGTCTTTGAACCATTATGGAGAACACTGGCAGTCATCTGGTCATGCAGAAGCCTCAGGACCTTGATTAGTTTTGTAGGGCAGCCAAATCTGGCCAGTACCTTCCACAAGGCATCACGATTGATGGAGTCAAAGGCCTTTGTCAGGTTGATGAAAGCCATGTACAGATCCTGATGTTGTTCCCGACGCTTTTCTTGGATCTGCCTGGCAATGAAGATCATGTCGGTTGTCCCGCAAGATGGTCTGAAACCACACTGAGATTCTGGCAGGACTTCTTCGACAATGGGAAGGAGACGGTTCAGAAGAACACGGGCGAGGATGTTCCCTGTGGTGGAGAGTAAAGCAATGCCTCGATAATTTCCACACACTGACTTGTCTCCCTTCTTGAAGATAGTAACAATGTTGGCATTCCTCGAGTCCTCTGGAATCTCCTCATTGTTCCAAATTCAGAGATGAGTTTGTGGAGCTTTAGTACCAGTTCCTCACCCCCAGCCTTGTAGACTTCAGCCGGTATGCCATCTGGTCCCGCAGTTTTGTTGTTTTTGGCCAGCTTGATGGCATGTCTTACTTCTTCGATGGTAGGAGGGTTGGTGAGAGATTCTCTTTCAGGGTGTTGAGGGACAGAATTAATAGTGGCATCTGTCACAGATGACTAGCAGTTCAGAAATGTCTCAAAATGTTCCTTCCATCTAGCTTGAATGCCTTCATTTCCCTTTAGGAGCGTCAAGCCATCTTGAGATCGGAAGGGAGTGGGACCATGGGAGCTTGGACCATAAATGGCCCTTGTAGCCTAGAAGAAGCTCCACATGTCATGTTTGTCAATATAGAGCTGGATATCCTTGGCCTTATCTTGCCACCATTAGTTTTTGATGTCTCGGATCTTCCTTTGAGCTTCTGCCTTGAGCTGCTGGTAGGACTCTTTCTTTTGCTGGCATGAGATGTCATCTTGCCATGTGCAGTGAGCTCTTCTTTTCTGGTTGAGCAGGTCTTGAATCTCTGTATCATTTTCATCAAACCAGTCCTGGTGATGCCGGGTGACATAGCCCATAGATTCAGCACATGCCGAGTGGATGGCAGTCTTGAACTTCTTCCAGTATCTCTCAATGTTATCATCAGCTGCGGGCATGGCAGAGAGCCTTGCTTGGAGACATTGCTGGAAGTACTCTTGAACCACTGGGTCTTGAAGGGACTTGGTGCTGAATTTCCTTTGTATTGATTTTGGCTGCCTTCGATGTTTCAGAGTGAGCCGGATGTTCGTGACAGATCTGACAAAAGACAATGGTCTGTCCAGCAGTCATCAACTCCTCGCATGGCACTCGTGATGTAGACATCCTTTTGATCACGGGTTCTGACAATGACATAGTCAAGGAGGTGCCAGTGCTTGTATCGAGGGTGTCTCCAAGTAGTCCTGTACTTGTCACTCTGTCTGAAGATGGTGTTCGTAATGACCAGGCCATGCTCCGCACATTTGTTCAGAAGTACGATGCCATTGGAGTTTGTCTTTCCTACCCCCTCCTTCCTGATGACACCATTCCAGAGATCTGAATCACGCCCAACTCTGGCGTTGAAGTCACCAAGGAGAATGATCTTGTCTTCCTTAGGGGTGTTGGTCAGGACTCTGTCAAGGTTGGAGTAGAACTGTTCCTTGACATCCTCATCAGCATTAAGTGTCGGGCCATATGCACTGATGACAGTGGCATGCTAATTGTTGCTGATCTCAAGACGAAGGGTCATGAGGCATTCGTTGATGCCAATTGGGAGCTCTATAAGCTGGTTGATGAGCTTGTTCTTGATGGCAAGGCCAATGCCGTAAATGCGTCTGTCTTCAGCAGGCTTCCCTTTCCAGAAGAAGGTGAAACCTCCACCCTCTTCTCTCAACTGGCCTTCATCTAGTCATCTTGTCTCACTTAGGCAGCAATATCGATGTTACATCTTGCAAGTTCCCTGGCGATAATGGCAGTTCTTCTTTCTGGTTGTTCGCTATACTGGTTTTCCATCAGAGTACGAACGTTCCATGTCGAAAAAATCATTGTCTGTTTCTTCTTTCGACTGCAGAGAGAGTGATCCCACTGGACACGGCTATCCAGCCAGGAGAAGGTAAGACAACCTAGGGTTTGGGCACCTTTTCTAGCCCCTTCCCCATGCGGGGTGAGCAGAGGGGATCCTAAAGAGGACTGCTCAGTCACAGTAGCAGCTGCCGAATTGCACCCCTGTCCCAGTCCAGGTGCCAGATGACCATCAAACTACCACCACCTACGTGCAGATTCGTGGCTAGAGACTGCCAGATTCACTGGTCCTGTCCCCCGTCACTGCTAGTTTGTCACCACAGGGCTTGAAGGTTGGTTGCGGGGATGTTGTTTCCCATGGTTGAAGCCTGCACGTGACTTCTTTTAGTGTGGGAAAGCTGGTGCGCCTACAGCGACCACACAAACTTGACAAGCAGGAGATCTAGCACCGAGTGGCAAGGAGAGTCCAAGACAACTGGAGATCCCCATCTTGTTGCAGCCTTCATCTGCCTTTACAGTCGTTGAGATCCTAACATCATCTTCCGCCTGATCCATCGTTGAGGACTTTGGAGGTTGAACCGCACTTAGTCTGGGACCTCGCCTCGGGCCTGTTTGCCACGGGTGACCCTGCCAGGAGTAGAGACTCCAGACAACATAGCCCTGAGGGTCATTGGAACACACAAGCCTCTCCACCACGACAAGGTCTCGGTCCAAGGAGAGTACAGACATTTGTAGATTTTACCTCAGTCAAGCTGACCTGTTTGTCACAAGCAACAGAGGAGAACAACATAAGCAGAAACCCACCTCAAAACAGCACTCTGTGCCAGAAGAAACAGAACTCCTTGCCATGCCCTCACTACTCCCAGAACTGTCACAAGCCATGAAAGAGCATAAAATGGACTCATCACCCACCCTTTCACCCATAAACATCCTCGATGCTGAAACCCCTGTGTAAGATCTTTGCAGAGTGAGATGCAGTTCAAGTAAGCTCCCTAGAAGACTGGGTTGCTAAATCTGAGCCCGAGGTGACACTGCTTTGACGGTGACTCAAGAAAGTGGAGGAAAGGATAGGGGACCAAGAGGGCAGGAGTTGCCACAACAACTTGATCATCATTGTGGGGCTGCCCGAGAAATTGGAAGGCTCAAATGCTCTTGTGTTTGTACACAAATTATGTCAAAAGGTTGCAGGGCCATCTCCTAATAAAGCCTAGTATATCATTGAGCAGGTACATTGTGCTCTTCATCACATGCCCAACCCAGGAGAAAGGTCTGACCCATCATTTTCAATCTTCTGAATTAATTTGATAAAAGCCACATCCAGAAGCAGGTATGAGCAGCTAAAGAGATTCTTTGATAGAGGCATAACATTTTTATCTTCAGCGACCTCAGCCCACATGTCTGAGTTAAACAACTGGAATGTAAAGAAATAAAGAGCAAGCTTTTTGCAGCAGTCATCGTATTCAGGGTGATATATCCAGCATAGCTCATCCTGAATTCTGAAAAGGGGCAAAAACAGTACCAGTCAGTCAAAGGGGCAAGGAAAAACCTACCACAAATCTTCCTGAATCTGTTCCAGACACCCAAACCCTGGCTTGCTGAACTTGGACAAGGCAAATAATGCATATCACGATCACCAGGGCTCTGGAATAACTTCTCAACAGCAGAGTTCAATAGATAAAAAGTCATGCAGGTTTTTATTAAAGTTTAAAAATGTTTCAAGGGACTGATACATTTGTCCAAATATTTTAACCTGAATGTGTTACAGACTTTGGGGTTTCATAGCAAAAATGGACTTCTGGCATCCCACCTCCCTCGATATACCATCCCCATTGGAACTTAACCTTTATTTAGGCCCTCACTCCCAGCTTCAGAGTCCTGCCCTCATCAGATTCACTGAGAATCAAGTTCCCCATCACGTACCACAAGTGTGAAGGCCACTAATGCACTTAAGAAACAAGACAAGATGGTGCTAGTCTGAATCCTGTTTGGTGCTCATATACATCATGGGGAGACTCTCAGTGCAGCTCAAATGGTCATACTGCCATCTGAAAGGAACTCCAATGGACACAGAAATGCCTCACCTTGTAGATGGCTGGCTGGCTTCATCTTATGCAGCAGCCACTGCACCAACAGTGAAATCAGACCCAAAGCTAAAAAGGTGAAATCTGTTTCAAAGCACTCCAGGTCTATCTTAAACTAAACTTTGCACGAGGGAAGCACTTGCGCAAGGGCTCAAGAATGAATGTTTATGCCAGCAAGTAATAGCTACATCATTAGCTTTTAAAACAAACATAATGCTTACTGGAATGTGGTAAAGGGAGAGACATTTTGGGGGAGACTACAACAGACATGCACCAGTGTTGTGAAAAGGACCCACAAATGCAATGGGTAAGCTAATTACAGTATATAGGTACTAAAGGGGATCACCCCCAGGACAGGGTCAAAAACTGCCACCAAGCGGACTCATGCTCACAGAGCCATGGAGAGGTGCTTTGTGGCTCTAACATAAATCTACTGATCAGCTGTGAGGTGTCAGGGACTGGGGACAACCATTTAAACAAACTGTTAAAGTACTCATCTTGGAGAGTTCAGCAGGGGTGAGATTTAATGTTATTCATTTTCAAACATGTTTCAACAAAATTTGATGAAATGTTTTTATATGTGTGTTTAGAGTCTGGGGGTCTATGATATTTGTGAAGGAGACAAAAACATGATCATGTGGAAGCAATGAAGGTATGCACCTTAGAAAGAGTGGTTACAAACCTCAACGCACCTTGCCTGGATATGGAAAGTAATACAACATGTGTTACTTGGAACATTAAGGGGGCCAGAACTAAGGCCAAATGGCATCACGTTCTTAGACATCTTAAAAAGATTGTGCCTCAGATAAGTATGCTGCAGGAACCTCATTTTCTGAAGCCAGAAGCTCTTCTATTTAGAAGACAATGGGTAGGACAATCCTATGGAGCAGGGGACTCATAGAAACATTAACTTAGAATTTATTGGCAGAAAATGGCTGCTTGGCCCACCCACTCTGCCCAGGTGATCCCTGCCTAGTCTGCCTCCACAGATCCTTACTGGTCTCTAGTGACTCTCCCACCTCCCTGTCTATTCACTAATATTCCTTTGTGTGTATCCCATGCATGCTTGAAGCCCCTTACTATTTTCACCTCCACCACTTCTGCTGGCAGTCTATTCCAGGCACCTACCACTCTTTCAGTGAAGTAGTACTTCCTCACTTCCCTAATTGCCTCTAATACCCAATTCCTATTGCACAACTCTGTGGTGGACCCTGGACACTATCTGTTCCTGACAGGGATCCTAGACAACACTGAAGTCATTGTGGGCAACATTTATTGACCCAATCTTGGCACTCCAGGGTTTTTTTATGAAAATGATGACTGAACTGACTCCATTTCTCTCCTTCCCCATTATTCAAACAGGATATTGGAACCTAGTTCTAGCAAATGAACTAGACAAGTCAGGCCAAAGAATATGGCTCCTTTCCCCCTGGTCAGAGAGCCCTTAGGGAAATGATGGACATACTGAGGCTACTTGGCCACTGGAGAAGCCTAGAACCTTGAGGAAGGGAATAAACCTTTCCCTCAATCCCACATAGCTCCTCCTCCTCCCACATTGTCTGTTTTTCTCATACCTCAAACCTCACTTCTTGGTTGACAGAGATGTCAGATACAAGTTAATGTAACATTGGATCATCCTCCAGTACTCTTACAGTACTCATTTTCCCAAGGTGCTGATAAAGATACCACATGCAGAATCAACAACCAGTTATTAAAAGATAGTCATAGTTGAAAAAATACAGCAAACAAACAATTTTTAAGTACAAATGAACAGACAATTGACAAATTAGATCAAAGGAAAGCTAATCCGACTAGTCACCAAAAGGAAAAGATAGAGGGAAAGCAAGGTAAAGACCATACTGGCAGAAATTAGGACAGTAGAAATAAAACTTAACATGGCCTCTCTAGAACAATTTGACTCAAACTCCACGGTATGAAGAGCTCAACCAGGAACAGACCGAACATGCCCTTTTTAGAATAGCTTTAGAATACATAGAACAAGGGGAAAAGGCTAGAAAATTAATGGATCTTTGTCTTAAAAGACAGGAGTCAGCATTCAGCCAAATAGCACCGAACCAGACAAAATAATAGCAAGATAAATAGCCGAAGAATTCAAGCACTTTTATTTGGTCCTGTGTCAAGCACTCACCATTTCCGTAGACTAGGATGCCATAGATGCATACCTAGACTCTCCCCCATTAGCCTTACTCAAATAAGAATGACAAGATCACCTACAGCATCCCATCTCTCAGGAATCAGTGGCAGCTGCAATCAAAACACTGAAGCTAGTGGCTGGCCCAGTGCCGCTGAGTTTTGAGGCACTGGATGTCACACCCCACACTACGCCGGTGACCCGGGTTCAGGAATTGACCCAGGTCACCGGGGATCGGCCGATGGAGGTAGGATTGAGCGTCCCAATGGATGCTCTCCTCCTCCGAGGGGGGGGGGTTACCGGGCAGCGATGCCAGCAAAGTGTTGCTGCCTTTGGAAGCATGGGCAGCAAGGCACAACAGCTCCTCAAAAAAGGGGAGTCGGGGTGGGGAGGGCACTGTGGACACTTGGCAGCATGCACAAGCATGCCATATGTCTGGACACAAGTCCTTCACGTCAGCACCCTCAGGGGGTAGGGACGAACTGGGAGAAAAACCAAAGGCAAAAAAATCTCCCAGTATCGTGCATCATGACGCTGGGTTACTGGTACGTCGGGGCCCAGCCAACAAGACCGGAGGAAAGGATTCCTCCGGCCGAGACCAAGAGGAAGTAAACAAACAAACAAAAAAAAAAAAACTCGGAAGCTAGACAAATCTTCTGGACCAGATGGGTACTCTGCCAATTTTTACAAAGTGGTCCCAAAAGTATCCTCTTGCTTACCAGCACCTTTGCACATATATATGAACAGGGTCTCCATAAACTTTCCCTCATAGAACAATGGTGATGGTACTCCCAAAGCCTGCTAATATTCCTGAACAGATAGCAAGCTACCATCTGATTTCTTAAATCAGTCAGGATAAGAATATGTTAGGCAAAATTGTAGCAAACTGTCAACAAGGTATGTCAGCAAGGTATGGAGACCCCTGATCGGACCAGAACAAGCTGGATTCATGCCCCAGAGTGTCTCTTCAGACCACTTTAAGAAGCTGAACCATCTCTTCTTTGTGTCCCAGGAGTGAGGCACCCCTGCAATCATGGTCTCCCTGGAGATGGAGAAGGCATTTGGGCAATGTTGCATAGGTATTATTGTTTAGGACACTAAGAAGGTTCGATTTCCCTCTGGCTTTCCTATGTGGATCCTGGTACTGTACGCCAGCCCAAAAAACAAAGTGTATTGCAATGGAATTTTTTTTTAACCATTTGCACTGTGTAAAGGGACCAGGCACAGATGTCCACTATCTCCCTTCCTTTTCAATTTGTTTCTAGAACCCTCATCTTGAAACTCAAATTGAGACAGGATGTTCAAGGTTTCTTTGTAGGCGCAAATGAACACAAACTGTCTATATAGACAACATTCTGCTCCACATTAATCACCCAGAAACAGTCCTGTCTGCTGTCCTAGACATCATACAAGAGTTTGGGACCCTATTTGATTACGAACTAAATCTCGAAGAAACTTGAATAATGCCCTTAAATGGTTCAGTTAGAAGGCAGATGTTAACCAACATGGGCCTAACATGGGCACCTAACTGTATTACGTATCTTAGAATAGTCATGAGCAGAAGTACAGTAAGTCATTTGTATAAAAACAGAACCTGGACAAATTAATCACTGCAATGAACAAGTATCTGTACAGGTGAACCCAATTACCATTTACACTATGGGGCCGTATTAATATAACCAAGATGTATATTCTACTGAGGCTTCTGTATCCCCTAAGTATACTTAACAAGTATCTGCCACTTGAATGATTTGCCTTAATACATGCAAGTTTGTCCAAGTTTATATGGGCAGGAGAACATTGTCACAGGGCTTATAATAAGTTAGTGACCCCAGAAGAAAGTGGCGGCCTAAGACTTCCCCATGTCACACTTTACTACTTTGCAGCCCATGCGAGCAAATACATGGCATGGGTACAAGAATTAACCTCTGCCTGAAGCTCAGAACTATCAGCCAATCTGTTAAAGAATAGTATAGCAGCTGTGCAAAAATGCTGGCTTAACACCTGCTTCCCTAATATTTCTTTATTTAGCTTTTGTTAACCAGGTAGGTACACTAGACAAGACATTTGCCTATTTTCAGGTACGACCCGGGAGAGTACAGGAAATGCAAGTTCAAATACATTGAACAGCATAAATACAGATGCAATCAGAATACAGAGTCAGGGCACACATTACATGGTCAAGTAGTTACACACAGTAGAACATATGCATAGAGATACAAGCAGTGCAATGCATACAATTAGAGGTGCAATAAATACTATTATATACAACTATAGGACCCCAGAAAAGTGGACCCACAGTACTATTATATACAACTATAGGACCCCAGAAAAGTGGAGCCACAGTCAGGGCCATGCCCAGAGCAGAGCACAGGGTGGAGGCATCACATACCAAGCCAAACCCCAAGTGGTCTGGCAAGTCGAGAAGAAAGTAGGGGAGCAGTGCCAGGAGCCAGGTGAGATCATGGAGGCTTGGGACAACCACACACAGAAGAAAGCTTCAGGTGATTCCATAGGGAGGATCTAAGACAACCATGTGACGGAGAGGAGCGGACCTGAACAGGAAGCAAGTTCCACAGCCTGGGTGCACTCGAGGCAAAATCTCTGTCTCCCATTTGAGTGCAAGTGGCAGGTATCTTAAGGACAGCAGGGCCCACGGACCTAAGGGAATAGTAAGAGGAGACAGCCGGTACAAGGAGCTCCACCAGCCTGGGGGGGTGCCAGTATGAAGAACTTTACCCGTGAAGCACCCCAGGACAAAGTCTAAGTAATTAGATGGAGAGAGCCAATTCAGCTTGCTGTACAGGTCACAGTGATGGGTGAGATGAGGGGCAGCAAGAGCAAAGCAGCAAATATTATTATATGAAATGGTCCACCTAGAAAGGTGTGCTTTAGAGGTGCGAGCAAACAGAAGGAGCCCGTAGCAGACAGAGAGGAGGAACACACCACGAGCCAGTGCAAGACGTGCAGCGGGGGTGAGGTTGCTCTTTGCTCTATAAGCCATACCCAATTTGCAGTTAACAGCTTTGTATACATTCTGGATATGATGCCCAAGGTCAAGCTGTGGAGCGAGTGTCACTCCAAGGTATTTGAAGGTGCCAGTGACCAGGACCAGAGCACCATCAAGTCCAGTGATACACAGTGGGGCAGGGGAGGCCTTAATCTTGGCCAGGGACCCAAAGAGCATGGCCTGTGTTTTTTTAAGGTTGAGAACCAGCTAATGGGATGAGATCCAGGATTGGATGCTCCAGAAATCCTCACTCAGTTGGCGGTTAATGACCCCAATATCCCGAAAATGAGTGAGGATGACCAGATCGTCTGCATACAGAGTGAATCTGCAGAGGGTAGGGCATTGACAAAGATGGAGAAGCGCAGGGGCCCCAAGACTGAACCCTGGGGAACTCCTGTGGATATGGTAGTAGTGCCGAGAGCACCTTACTGAATGTGACCAGTTGCTGTCTACCTTGTAGGTAATTGGAGAACCAATGAAGGACCGGAGGGGATAGGCCAAAGGACCTAAGCTGTGAGCAAAGCAGGTATGGTCAACAAAGTCAAAGGCCTTGGAAAGGTCTACGAAGACAGCACCAGAGAGTTTACCCTGGTCCATAGCTGTTCTTATCCCAGAGGAGACAGAGACTAGGGCAGAGGATGTTCTATGCCCTTTCTGAAAGCCATGCTGCACTGGAGACAGCAGCTCGATTATACATTCTCCCAACTAAATTACCAAGTTGTCTCAGGGACACAACTGTTAGTGTATGATTTACAGCACATGTACAAATTACTGAAAATAAGTCCACAGAAAGACTAGCAGTCTTTTTTCAACAGTGCTTTTTTTTTAAAACAGGATACGGTTATCCTGTATAGCATTAGACGGTTACTCTAAATGGTCTTGTATATCACTGGATGTTCCTTGTATGGAATCTTCATATTTTTGCAATTTTATTATAAAATGAATAAAATATAAATTTTAAATAGGAGGTCAGCCAATAAAGGAAGCATTTAGTCCACAAATACACCTCATACCAGGGGACCAGCTATTGTTGGGAGGCATCCTACTATTAGTTCATACCTTTCAAATTAAATACTAGCTCACAAGCATCATAATGTTACAATTCCTGCAGCTAACTCACACTTTAAGCCAGCCCTTCAGACACACTGTCATAGGGACACATTTGATACCTTAACCAATGCTGCAGCTTAACCCCATGCCATATTCCATCTGTATAATTTAATTTTTGCACCCTTTTCGCTCAGAGGGAATTTGCCCATATTGTCAGAATATTTTTTAAGATAAACAAATACCGTGGGAAAAATCTGGAAATACTTATATTAGTATACCAAAAATAACAAACTGAGACTAACACAATTTGATATATTCAATAATCTTTATTACACACCCACCAAGCTTCTAAAGATGTGAAGATATAAATCAGACTTCTGCCCAAGATGTACACATCACCAAGTTACACTTCAGCGCATTTTGTGGAAGAGTGAAAAGGTCAAGCCCCCCTGGGAGGACATAAAAACTAAAATTGACCCACCTTTAGGTCTCGAGAATCACTTTACAGAAGAGAGTTCTATCCTTGGGGACCACAGTTCTGTTGGAGTAAAAGAGCACAAGTTCCACATGGCCTGTATCTCAGCATCAGTTAAAGGAATAATCCTCAGGAACTGGCTTCATCAACAGTCTCTTTCCTATGGGGAATGGAGCCAGAAGCTGTTATTAACCTACAAACTGGAAAAATGATGGCCAGTATTAATAACCATCCCAAAACATATGAAAAATGCCATGCCAAGGTAAACTACATACCCTTATTACTTTACCTTACGAGATCAGCTAATTTACTTGGGTGGGAAAAGCTAATATATACATCTATACACTTAATACTGTTAATCAATTTTTAACCACGAATGTATAAATACCATCTATATAAGCATATGTGTGCATCTATTGCTGTCAAATTGATCAACTCTTTGATCTTGTATACATAGTTCAGAAGTGTGTATGTGATTGTACTCTTCCTGTCTCATGGTGGTGTCGTCATTTTTGTCTGACAATTCAATAAAGTATACTGAATTTAAAAAAAATGAGATATTGCATGTGAGTGGGGATATCCTGAGTAAATAGAGCATAACAATGTGTAAAAGCAGGATCCCACTGAAAATGACATACTATATGTCAGTTTGACCCTGAGTAAATACAGTGTGTAAATGGGTGAAATCAGGACCTCACTGAAAATGAGATTTTGCGCCAGAGTTCTGGTCATGTATGAATGCATTTTTTTTAAATGGGTAAAACCAGTATCTAGAAACATAGAAAACTGACAGCAGATAAGGACCGCCAGGCTGATCTAGTCTGCCCTATACCTCACCTTTAATTAGTTGCCACTGACCCTACTTGGTCATTGGCTGCAGCCTCTCCTTCCCCCCTCTAGGGTTCCTTTATCCCTATCCTATGCATGTTAAATCCCCCACTGTGCTTGCTCCCACCACCTCCTGAGGCAGGCCATTCCAAGCATCTGCCACCCTTTCCATGAAAAAGTACTTTCTCACGTTGCTCCTTAGTTTACCCCCTTCCAGTCTCATGTCATGCCCTCTTGTTGTTTTAGAGCATCTTCTCTTCTGAAGGATGCTGCCCTCCTGTACCTTATTAATCCCCTTGAGATACTTGAAGGTCTCCATCATGTCTCCTCTCTCCCTCCTCTCCTCCAGGGTATGCATAGTGAGTTCCTCCAGTCTCTCCTCTTATGATCATTGGTGCATGCCCTGCACCATTTTTGTTTCCCTTCTTTGAACCGCCTCCACCCTGTCTACAGTATGTCCTTCTGGAGATACGGCCTCCAGAACTGGACACGGTATTCCAAATGAGGTCTCACCAACTACCTGTACAGTAACATTATGACCTCTTCTGCTGGTAATGCCTCTCCCTATGTACCCCAGCATCCCACTGGCTCTCCCCACTTCCTTGGCACATTGCTTGACAATCTTTAGGTCGTCAGATATGATGACCCCCCAGATCTCATTCCTGTTTTGTGGCCACTAATATCTCCCCACTCATCATGTAATCCTCCCCCAGGTTCCTGCGCACCAAGTGCATGATTCTACACTTTTGTATTGAATCCTAGCTGCCATACCCTGAACAATTCTTCCATTTTACCTAGGTCCCTCCTCATTTTCTCCACCTCTCCCAGACTGTCTGCCCAATTGCAGATCTTCGTGTCATCTGCAAATAGGCACACCTTCCCCTCTAGTCCCTCTGCAGTGTCACTGATACAGATATTAAACAGCACCGGCCCAAGAACTGAACCCTGTGGCACCCTGCTGGTCACCCTCCCTACTTCGGATTTAGCCCCATTTACCACCACCATCTGTGTTCTAATCTTCAACCAATTTCCAACCCAGTTCACCACATTGTGTCCCAATCCCAGGCTGCCCAGCTTGTTCACAAGCCTCCTATGTGGGATGGTGTTTAATGCCTTGCTGAAGTCAAGGTTGGCCACATCTACCACTCCCCCCTGATCCACTTCCCTAGTGAGTCAGTCAAAGAAGTCAGTCAGATTAGTTTGACATGACTTTCCTGCCATAAATCCATGCTGTCTCAGATCTTATGCTTCGTTTGATTCAAGGTGCTCTACTGTCCTTTCCTTTAGCAAAGATTCCATCAGATTAGCAAGAGGAAAAGGAAGAGGAGGCCATTATGGTTTTCCAAGGAGGTAGCGGAGAAAGTGAAAGCCAAAAAGAGTGCATTCAGGCAATACAAAAAGACACAGGCTAAAGGGGATAGGGAGAAGTACCAGGAGAACCAAAGGGAGGCAGGGAGGTCAGTAAGGGAAGCCAAACCTCAGACAGAAGAGCACATTGCAAAATCAGTGGATAGAGAGGACAAAACCTTTTACAGGTACATAAGTGAAAAAAGAAAGGCAAAGGGAGGGATAGTGAGACTGAAGGGGGAGGATGGGGGCGGCATGGAGGATGACAACAGTAAAGCTGACATATTGAACAGGTATTTCTGCTCAGTCTTTACTGAGGAAGAGGAGGGCAATGGGTCTGAAGGGAGTACAAGGGGTTGGAATGGTGCAGAAATGTACACAAGTCCCTTTACACGAGAAAGGGTCCTAAAGGAACTTGAAATAATAAGAGTTGATAAAGCAATGGGGCCAGATGGGGTGCACCCCAGGGTCCTTAAAGAACTAAGAGAGGTGGTGGCTGAACCTCTGGCTATTCTGTTTAGCCGATCACTGGAAACAGGGGAGGTACCCAAAGACTGGAGGACAGCAGATATAGTCCCCTTATACAAAAGTGGGAACAAAGAGGAAGCAGGGATCTACAGACCAGTCAGTCTCATCTCCGTAGTGTGGAAGATCATGGAAGCAATACTGAAGGACAGACTGGTGGAACATCTGGTTGTCAGTGGACTACAGGACCCAAGACAGCATGGTTTCACCAGGGGGAGATCATGTCAGACCAGCCTCATTGAATTTTTTGACTGGGTGACTAGGGAGGTGGATCAGGAGAGGGCAGTGGACATGGCCTATCTTGACTTCAGCAAGGCCTTTGACACTGTGCCACATAGAAAACTAGTACACAAACTGGGGAATATGGGTATGGGCAGGACAGTAGTGCAGTGGGTAGGTAACTGGCTGGGCGGCAGGACACAGAGTATGGTAGTAAATGTCTGTCACTCCACAGAGGGAAGAATGACAAGTGGGGTACCACAGGGATCAGTGCTGGGACTGGTCCTATTCAACATCTTCATCAGTGACATTGTGTAGGACCTAGAAAGCAGAATTTCCCTGTTTGCTGATGACACAAAGCTCTGTAACAGAGTAGACACACCAGAGGGTGTAGACAGAATGAGAAGGGACCTGCAGAAACTTGAAGAATGGTCAGGGGTTTGGCAGTTGAAATTCAATGCAAAGAAGTGCAAGATAACGCATATGGGGCACAAAAACCCTGGCACAATATATCAGTGGGGGGGGGGGGTGAGGATATAGCATGCACCAAGCAGGAAAGAGATCTTGGGGTTATCATCTCTGATGACTTCAAGGTAGGAGAAACAGTGTGACAAGGCAGCAGGTAAAGCAAATAGGATGCTGGGATGCATAGGCAGGGGCATCACCAGCAGGAAAAGGGAGGTCATAATTCCACTATACAAGACTTCTAGGAAAACACAAAGTAAACTTACAGTCTCATATGGGCAGGCTGGGTGGGCCGTAGGTCCTCATCTGCCAACACTGTCTATGTATCTGTGTATCATTTTACCCAGCACCAAGGTCTGGTTAACAGGTCTATAGTTACCAGCCTCTTCCCTACTCTCACTTTTGTGGAGAGGGACATCAGCCCTTCTCCAGTCCTCCAGAACCACTCCCATCTCCAGTGACTTGTTGAATAGGGCTGCTAGTGGTGCTGCCAATGCCTCCCCCAACTCCTTTAATATTCTAGTGTGTATCCCGTCTGGTCCCACTGCCTTATCCACTTTTAGTTTTGTAAGTTCTTTTAGGACTCTCTCTTCTTTGAACAGACTGTTGTCCACCTTCCCTCCCATCCTGATTCTTACCTGTGGTCCCTCCCCTTCTTCTTCCTCCATGAAAACTGAGCAGAAATATTTGTTCAGAATCGATGCTTTATTCTGGTCTCCTTCCACCCCTTTCAGTCTGACAATCCCCGTCCTTCTCTTTCTCTAATGTATCAATAGAAGGTCATGTCCCCTTTTGACTTCTTTTGCTATATTTTCTCTGTCTTTGTCTTACTACCTCTGACTGCCTTCCCTGCCTCCCTCTGCTTTTCTAGATACACTGCCCTGACCTCCTTCTTTTGTGTCTCTTTATATTCCTGAAAGATAACTTTTTGCCATTACTTTCCCTGCCACCTCTTGTGAGAACCATAGTGGTTTTCTTTTCCTTTTGCCTTTGTCTGTTTGCTGAATACAATGGTTTGTTGTCACCAGTATGGCTTCTTTTAGATGGGCCCATTGTTCCTCGATACCCTCCCTTTTCTCACCTCCTTTGAGGGCCTCCTTGAGACATACCCCCTTCCTACTGAAGTCTGTCCTCCTGAAGTCCAGAACCCTTGCCTTTGTGTGGCATGTCCCTGTTGTAGTACTCACATTGAACCATATTGTGCGATGGTCACTGGACCCCAGGTGTTCAAATATCCTGACATCTGTAATTCTGTCCCTGTTGGTTAGTACCAGGCCCAAAATTGCTTCCTCATGGGTTGGCTCAAGCACCAGTTGCTTGAGTCATGCCCCTTGCAGGGAGTCCAGGATGTCTCTGCCCCTTGCTGTTGCAGCTGCTTGGGTGCCCCAATCAACTTCTGTCAGGTTGAAGTCCCCCATCGGTAACACTTCTCTTTTTGCTGCCATCACATGGATGGCTTCCAGTAGGTCCCTGTCCATTTCCTCCTTTTGTGCTGGGGGTCTGCATATTACTCCTGTGCAAATGGCTATGCCATTGCCTGCCTCCAGGGTGACACACAGTGCCTATGGCCCCCCTGCATTCCTTGTACCACTGTTGCCTTTATGCCCTCCTTGATGTATAGAGCCACCCCTCCACCCTTTTTACCCTCTGTGTCCCTCCTGAATAAAGTATACCCTGGTATTGCTGTGTCCCAATCATGGTTCCCATTGTACCATGTCTCTGTAATAACTATAATATCCAAGTCAGCCTCCCATATCGTGGCAGTCAGATCAGGGATTTTGTTACCCAGACTGCGAGCATTCATGCACATGGCCCTTCCTTTACTGCAAACATTCCTCCTGACCTCCCCCCTCTTCCCCTTGCTTCTCTTGTCCCCCCTACTTTTGCCGACTTCAGTGTTTACTGGTTATTTGGTGTTCTTATTGTCCTCCATGTTAGCTACATTATCCTGTGGGGGTGGGTATTTAGCTTTCCCCTGCTTCCTTCCTTCACTCTCCTTGGCTAGTTTAAATGCTTGTCAATAAATCATTTAAACCATTCACTGAGGACATTGGTCCCCTTCCTGGAAGGATGCAGGTTATCACCACTGTACAGTCCTGCATTCCCCCAGGTGGGTCCCCAGTCCCCAATGAAGACAAACCCTTACTCTCCACACCAGCTCTCCAACCAAGTATTGAAGAACTGGTGTGGAGATCTCTAGCCTCCCCCTTACCATAGACAGGCAGCACCTCCAAGAAAGTCACAGATCACAGACCCCAGGACGCATCTGGAATCGAGCAGTACTCTGCTCAGTATGTCCTTCTGGTAAAACTTTTAAATAAATAAATAAATAAAATCTTACCAACTGCCCCAGGCCCCTCCCCAGCTCCCTGAACTCCTCGTGCACTCTTCCTATCTCTTCCTTGTCCGCTAGGTCATTGGTCCCCATATGGATATTGACATTCCGCTCCCCTCTTTTCACTGTCGCCCTAGCGATCCTCTGAATTTGCTTTCTGTCCCTCCAAGCTGTGCCTCCTGGAAGACACTTTACATCCCTCTCCTGCTGTCTGCTTGTTCCCAGTTCCACTCCCCAGATGATGGAGTCCCCCACCAGGAGTAGTTTCCTGTTCCTTTGGGGTCCTCTTCCACGATCCTTGGGGCTCCATCCTCCTGGGGTTCAACTTCAGGTGACCCTGAGGGACCTTCCCATTCCTCCAAAACAGTGCAGGAGTTCTATAGTTGCACTGGCTGGGGGATGTGCTTCTCGTCCACCTCCCTTACCCTGCCTGAGCCCACCATAGTCCAACCACTCTTGCTGCTGGGCATCCTTTGAAGTAGTGGGTTCAGATATAATGGCCTCTGAGTGGAGGAGGAGGCCCCCTGAATGCTGGCCAACTCAGCCCAGAGACTGGTAACCTCCATTCTCAGGAGCACTGCAGCATCCAGAATGTTCTTCTAAACACTGCCGCCCCACAGCCACTGCACTGCACCACTCCCAGCATTGTTCCCTTTCTTGACTGTCTGTTGCTTCTCTATCTGCTCTAGGGGATCCCTTTTGTAAACTACTGTGCCCAATAAACTTTAGTGTCACCTGATGTATTTACCTCTTAGTCCATGCTCCTAATCTTAGTCTGTACTCAAATGTTAGACTCACAATTTTTTTTTTTTTACCCCTTCCTCTTAAGTGTTTCCCACTTTTGAATGAGCGCTCTCCAAGTTCAGGGACCCAAGCACAAGATTACCAGGTCTACTTTCTGTGTTGTTAGGGTGTTTCTGGTCTGTCCTGCTTGAGAACAGGAAGTAGCTAAGTGCTATCCATGCGCGGTCCCTATAAATGTAGACTAGCATGGGGTGCGTGGGAATGGGGGGGGTGAGGGCAGTTCCTCTTCTGCGTCTACTACCAATGGAAGACAGTATAAATATCTGCAACAGTGACAAAGTATCCTTTCCCTGTAACTGATGCCAAATACACTTTCTCTGCTCCCTGAAGAAAAACAAAGCAATGATCCACTTATGTCCTTTTTCCTGTTACACCAGCATTCGCCTCTGGGCTCCAGAAACAATCAACTCACTCTGTCCTCTGGATAGAAGAAAAAAAGAATATTCAGTTAAGCTTAGCCCCTGTTCCTTCACACCCATATCTCTGGCTTTCACCTCTCTAAAAAACCTCGGTTCTAAAGCAACCATTGTAGTCTGTTGCCAACTCTTGTCTGCATTACTTTCAGGAATGTGGCCCTCTGTAATAGCTTTGGATACCTTCTTCAACAAACCCCAAATATGTGCTGCATTACAGGGTCGCACCTGAAAATAGGCCTAGTGTGTCAAAAATTAAATAAATAAATTACCAGCCCCACACAGCTGCTCCTGTCCCTGGGTTGCCAGGTCCTTTGTCTTGGCAACGTTCACTTTTCTGAAGTTCCAGGTCTTTGCAGCTGAGAAACGATCAGTCTCCCCATGTCACCAGGGGGAGGTTACCTGTTTGTGGTCATTGCTTCCCACCAATACCCTAAAATTCACACTGAATATGACCATATCTCAACTAACTGCTGTGAACAAGGCAAAAGGTGGCCTCAAAACTAGTCCCTTGTTGGACATGCTGTTCTAGGAAACAATCCTTGAAGGTGGGCAGGAGCTCAAGCTCAGCCCTGCTTTTAGCCCTCTCGAGACATCAATTTGTATACAGACTGCATTTAAGCATCTTTGCAATGCATTGCCAGTACCAACATATTAGTAGGCCGAGGAGTCCATTTTTTTTTCCCAACTGACTTCTTGGAATATTAAGTTTAAAAGCACTTCTTTCCTGATGTCAGAGCATTTGCAGCTCAAATCACAGTTAACTGCACATTGCACTGTATGTCCCAGAGAGGGAAGTCCCCCAGGTTCACTGCATCTGATTTGTCTTGTCTCTTAATTTCTACAAGCTGTTTGAAGATTTGTAGCGCACCCCAGGGTGACTCATTTGCCCCCTTTCCCTTGGGTTAACCCAGATGGACTTCATGGCACTGTTTTGTCACCTGATGCCATGCTTGTCCTCCACATTGACTCCCTCCATTATGAAGAGAGAGACACCATACCCCCTTTCCTGTCCGAATGGTCTTTATACCTCTGTCCTGTTGCCCCAATCATTCCCCCCCCCCCAACAGTTCTGTCACCACTATGTCCTGTCCTTCATGGTGCATCAGGCTCTCATGCTCAGCAATTTTGCTTGGTATTCTTCTTGTATAGGCTTATATGCAAGTTATGATAGTGCGCTGTATGTGCCCCGAGGACTTTGTGTGTTTCTCTTTTCTGCTGTTCTTCCCACGGTGAGCAACTGCACATCTACCCCCTGCCTTAGTGATCCTAAGAACCAGCGACCTCTCCTTATCATCTAGTTTAAATTTTCCCTGATTACCTAGTTCATTTTCCTGGCCAGTCACCCTGTTCCCTCCTGCTGCAGATGCAGCCCAACCTGGGCAGAGACATTGGGCTTGATACATGAAGTGTACTGCACAAAGTAATGTGCTGCTAAGCACAATTACCAGAGGCAGTCTGTTGCACATAACTCAGGTTTCTGGCTCCTTACCAGGGCAATCTCAGCAGATATAGATATTGCAGGACAGACAGTGTAACCACTGGGTGGCACAACTTGCAGTACCTTTTGGACCACACTCTGTTCCTGACCTATTGTGGTATTTAGAAATGGATACTACTTGGTGGCCAGGACCATCTAATACAACCATAATTCTGAGATGGTAGTCGTGGCCAGCCAGCATTCAAAGTATGAAACTTTTTCCCCATTACAAGCCAAACTGGTAGAAAAGGCATTGGGCTACATGATGATTTGAGTTTATTTAAAACACACAATTGCAAACCACCAATAAGATGGATTGAAGTTAAATACAAAAGTGGATACAAATAAAAGAGACAGTACACAGTCATTTACATAAAATTTCGCTCATTAATTTAAAAACTCTAAACTAATACAAGTTAAAACAGACTACTGCATTATTACCAAAATATCAAGACAAAGAAAACAACGTTCAGAAAAAAATAATTTTCATTCTAACTACAGGGAAACAACACAAACCTATGTGTCATACACCAGTCTGAGTTTAATCTTTTCTATACTTTTCCAACAAAGACTATCTTACTTATTTCCAGTTGATGGAGGCAGGGAACCCTTTCAGTAGCTGATGGCAGTGTTTCCTTACCTTTGTCCCTGCAGTCCATTCCACACCTGTCTTGGCCCCAACACGGGTTGCACTGTTGCCTTGCTGGAATGTGCACCACCACTGTTGACATCATCAGTAGGGCTCAGTGGCATGCAAATGGCCTGGCACCATCACTACCTCCAATTTACAATTCTACACTATAAGATAAAAGGCAGTAGTAGCACTAATACTGTATCCCTCAGTTCTGGCAGAAAGATTATTCCACCTCACACCACCAAGTACGCAGAATATTCCTACTAGGAGCCATTATCTCAAAACCTAATTGAAGACTGTCCTTAAGCCTCTGCATGTACTTTACAATAAACTGGACATTCGCCTTCTTCTATAACTCCATTTTATCCTCTACTGTTTCTAAACTGCTTGGGGCCCCATAGTTATTCCTAGTGAATGGCAGAGTACAACAAATGGTAATGTTTTGTCCTGTAGCACTGCTTCTGTTTTTCCTATGCACATATATGAACCCCTCCTTCCTCGGGCTCTGTCACTGTGCAGATCATTGATCCAGGTGTTAGGTTCCACAAACAAACCAGTAGTTAGAGACAGTCACTGAGTCCAAGCATTGAACAGTACCATTCTCGTGGTGCTGTTAGGGCTCTGTGAGTACCTTCTTTGGGACCCCAAATACATGTGTATTTTTTATTTGGACAAAATAAAAGTAATTAAAAAAAGTAAAAAAGAAAACTTGCTCTTTGTAGGTGTCCACTCTCATTCCCAATCACCTCCTGCTTTCCACTGCCCCATCCTCCGACACAAGAGAGTCATAAATCTAAACCTGACATAGTGCCAGGACCAAATATGATTCTTTATATAGTCCCCCATACCTAGCCTGACCCCCCCCCCCATAGCCTCAAAGGATCATTTATAGCAAGAAGCAAAAGGGGGTTAGGGCATGTGGCTGTTTGTATCGTGGGGAGATGGTTAAGACCTGGGAAGAGGGAGGTGTGTTAGCCTAGTGGTTAAGAGCACTAAGCTGTCAATTTGAGAACCAATGTTGGAATCCTGCTACCACTATAACTTGCTCACTGTGTGAACATGACCAGATCACTTCCCCTACACGTGCCCCCCACTACCCCTTACACCCTGTGTGACCCTGAGCAAGTCACTTTACCTCCCATTGCATAACTTCTGTGCAGTCTCTCTGATATATCTCTATGCAGTATAAATCTCCTTTTGCACTGAAATGATGTACTATAGTAGCAGCATTCTCTTCAGTCCCTCTCCTGGTTTCGACAGCACTTTAGGATGCAGTTTGCATGAAACGCTATGAAAAACAAATTTCTTGTCTTGCCTTTCCTTTCCTTTCCTTTCCTTTAGAGACTGGAATCAAATGCCCACTCACCCGAAAGTGAAAAACGATTCATTTTTATTTATAACATCCAGACATTAATATTCCCTACATTCCGGGGAGACATCTTCATCAGGGAGTCTGGTTAAACACCTCAAGAAGAACTTTGGAAAACAGTATGTTTGGGCACAAAGCAGCTTATATTTCTCATTAGCTCTGTATTTCTTCTTCCCAGTATGTATTACTGAGGTCATAGGCAGGAAAACAGGATAGCCTTGAGGGTTCATCAGCTCCTATGGCTTCTTCCTAAACTGTTGTCATAGTACTGTGCTTGTGACATCACAGTTATTCCCATGGCAACAGACTATGATGTCACAACACAGCATTATGCTTTCAAGTAGGAAGTAAGCTATAGAGGCAGATGAACTTTTGAGGGATAAAGATCTTGTTTTTGTGGGAATTTCTTCAGTAATAAATAATGAGGAGGAGAAATTCATAGAATACATGTGAAATAAAAGATGGATTGTGCCCAACTATTATGTTTTCCAAAGTTTTCCGCAAGGCATCAGTTGCTGTTTAATTTCATTATATATTCACCTATTTGATTTAAATAAATAATGAAGTAAAGGGAAATAGTGCTGCACATACTAAATATTTTATATCACTTCAACTTCATTCATAATCTGATTATTTCTTTGTTGTTTCCATCTACAAGTACATTTTAAAATATTTCAGTCTTTTTTTAAAACATAAAAATGTATGTAAACAATCAACAACTTTTTATAGTAATGAATTAAATCCCACCTATGGACCGACTTCAAACTTCTTCAATTTTTTAAACATTTAACTTTCATGAGTTCCTCACTGTATGTTGTATCTAGTCAAATACTCATCAAAACTGAATGAATTCCATTTCTGTTCCTTATTAAATATTAATTCTCTCAATTGTACTAAAGTCCTCTGAGTTACTTTTTACCTGCATTTTATTTGTCCGTCCTCCACTGTGCTCTCAGAGTTATGGGAAGCACCATGGCAGACACAAAGCAGCTCCTAATGTAGCGGAGCATGCACCAAAATCCAGCAGCCTGATGTACTCAGCTCCATATGGGAGCCTGTGTGTGCTTGTGAGCATGTTTAGGCTCACCTGGGTGCTGGATCTGCTCCTAGCGGCACTTAAGTATATAGGTGTCTGATACTCCTAAGAAGAGATTTTATATGTTTTTACTCCGTATTTTGTAAATCTGTATGGCTAGTAAACAGCTGAAACTAATCAGGGACAGATTCACTTTATATTTGCTCTAACATTTAAATTTTCATCAGTTTGCGGTTGTTGGGTTCAGGATGAAAGAACTGGATCCCCGATAGAACTCCGAGTCAGAATAGGAGTTTCCCTGTCCAAAGTTTTTCTTTTTTCAACCTGAAGCAAAATAATAAATTGTACTGATGATTCCTGGACCGAGAATAAATACTTTCTATTATTAGTGTCAGTCATAATCAGATTATGGTTGTGTGTATGTGGGGGGAAGGGGGATGAAATTTCAGGTTATTTACAATATTGATTGCTAGTCTATACATTTCATTCATGCCATGTGCTGGATTAGTTGCTTGAAAGTAATCTATATATAGAAGTCTTCTCTTAATAGTAACATCTGATTAAAGTCCCCCCCCCAAACTATCCTTTTTTTATTTCATTTTTATTAACTGAGACAGTTTATGTACATTAAGTTGTTGCAATTGACCACATACAATTATACAGTTTGTGCTATTGTTCATTATTAAAACCATGGAGTAGTGTCAGATCTAAATGCAACATATCATAATGGTTAAATAAAACTTATACACACACTTTTCCTTTTTAAAGTGCCTCTTCTTTCTTGTATTTTACCTGACCTAAAAAACCCTAGGCAGGCGGCGGTTCTTCCCCCCGTCAGTCTCTGTTCAAAGGCTGAGTACATTAAGGTGACATTTGTTCCTGTCCCCTTTGTTCAGGGAGGGAAGGGAATATGGGGCCTATTCAACTGGAGGAGAAAGGTTCCCTCAATCCCCCCCTGCTATCATGGGCTAAACTCCACTGTGGGTTCTAAAGAATAAAAGAGGGGTCCCTTTGTGAATAATATATTATCCATCTCTGCTATTTCCTAAGGAGGGTTTCCTGTTTGTTGTGAAGTTTGCCTGTCATATATTCAAGCCTGTAGATTTCTGTTATTAATTTATGCCAGTCTGAAACTGAGGGGATAAGAGGGGACATCCATTTGCAGGTGTTGTTTTTTTTTTTTGCTGCCAATAGGAAAAGAGGGAGCAAAGTATTGGACCATCTAGGTCTGTGTGTGTGTGTGGGGGGGGAGAGATAGACAATATTACCATTTCTACTGTCAATTCAGTTTGTTCACCAAGACTCCTCTCCAACTCTGTTTGGAGTGTAATCCAAAAGGGCATTAGGGCTGGGCAATGCCAGAAGATATGGCCCAAGTCAGCTAGTGGGCAGTTATAGTTTCTCCAGCATTTTCCATATGAAGCTGGTAAGTATTTAGCCAATATTGCCGGGGAACGGAAATATCGAGAATGGGATTTCCAGGCAAATTCCCTCCAGGTACCTGATGATGTGATCTTAATCGCTTTCTGGGTTGTTTCTTGCCAGAGTTGGAAAGGGATTTCCAGTTGTAAATCTTTATTCCAGGCTTCTAATATTGAAAGGGATGAATCTCTCGTTATTATCCCTCAGTATTATATGCAGATGATCTATAAGGTTCCCCCAGGTTTTACCCATAAGGGTATCGCTGAGTAAAATCCATAGAGATGGCAAAGGGTCAGGGGAACAAGAGGGGAAATCCCTTTGTCAAAGGATATAATTTCTCACCTGGACATAGCGATTCTAGTCTCCTGCTGGAAGAGAATATTTTCGTGGTAAATCTAAAAAAGATATAACTCCTGAAGTGTTAATTAGTTGATGGTAGTAACTTAAGCCTAGTCTATGCCATAACTTAAATGTAGTATCTAGGTGAGATGGGTAGAATTTGTCGTCTCTAGAGATCAATGTGAAAAAAAAAAGATGGTTTGTTCAAAGGATTTTTTAGTTTTAAGATTTCTACGGGTTCGGAGGACCTGTGCTGTAAATTTTGAAAAATCGCCCATCGGTGTGGTCCTGCTAGACGATGAAAAGGCACTTTTTTCTACATCATGTAGATCATTTATTAAAAATTATATTTCTTTCCATCTGGACAAGTAACTAGGGGAGAGCTATAGGAAAAAGATTTTTAGAAAGGCAGCTGTTGCATATTTCTTCAAGTCAGGAAGGTTAACCCCGCTCTGATCCTATGGTAGGAATAAAAGAGATAGTCGGGTTCTTGTTTTCTGATTTTCCCAGATAAAAGTTGAAATTAACTTATTCCAAGACTTAAAATAAAAGTTAGCTGGGAAGGTCGGGATGTTTTGAAATAAATATAATAAATGAGGAAGAATATTCATTCAAATGGTTTCTATTCTTTGGAAAAAGGTTAATTTTAGATTTCCCCATTGTTTTAGGTCTGCTTGGAATTGAAGGGAGATTGGTTCATAGTTTACTAATTCCAGATGTTCAAGTTTGGAAGGAATTTGAATACCTAAATATTTAAATTGGGTGGTTCTCCATTTTAAGGGGAGAGATTTTTTTAAGGGTTTGTGTTGGAGTGAAGTATAACATAATTACCACCATTTTTGTGACATTTAGTTTAAAATTAGCTATTTTTTCATATCTGCTTAAAACGTTCCAAGTTCTAGGTATAGATACTTCAGGGGAAAGGACTGATAGTAGAATGTCATCTGCAAATAGAGATACTGTATAAATCTTTTGGCCCAATGGAATACCCTGTATCTGAGGATCTTGTCTTATAGCCATGGCTAGGGGTTCCATATAAAGGGCAAACAAATAAGGGGAAAGTGGGCAGCCCTGTCTTGTACCCTGTTGTATTAGGATGGGGGGATACTGTTGCTCTGTTTAGATGAATATAAGCTTTGGGTTGTGAATAAATGTTTTTAAGCCAGGATAGAAAAGAGTCCAGGATAGAGAAGCATTTAAGAATGTCCCATAGAAACTCCCATGAGACCCTGTCGTAGGCCTTTTCGGCATTAAAACTTAGAAAGGCTGTCGAAATCCACCTAGTATGTATGTATTCCATTAAAAGCAAGGTACAATGTATATTCTCAGTTGTGTTTCATTGTTTTATGAATCCTGCCTGATCAGGATGAATTATTGTAGGAAGAAGAGACTCTAGCCATGTAGCCCAAATACCCATATAGATTTTGTAGTCAACATTTAGAACCGAGATAGGTCGATAGGAGGCTGGGTCTGTTGCATCATTATTTGGTTTAAGTAGGGGAGTGATCATTGCGTATTGCCATGAGGGAAGGGGAATTTCCCCTTCCGCTACTGCCCTAGAAATAGAGAGAAGTGAAGGGAGGAGGAGGCCTACAAATGTTTTGTACCATTCTGCTATAAAACCATCTGGGCCTGGACAATGCGGGTAAGTATTTCGTCTGGTCAGATCGGAGCAACTAAGGTAGTTTGTTGTAAATCCATTAGTTTTAGGAAAGGTAATTTAGTTAAAAATTCTGTTCTTTCCACTGAGGATGGTGCTGGGAGGGAGGGAGTATATAGCTTTTGGTAGAAGGCCTTAAAGGATGCTCTGATATGTTTGTCAGAGTGAGAAATTTGTTTTGTGTCAGGATGTCTGTTTTTTAAGATTGTTGCTGTATGTCTTCTGTTCCTTAAGCTGCCCCGTCTATCCTTCTGTACTTTTTCTATACCAAAACATCTCAGAGTAGGTAGTTGGAGTCAATTTTCTTCGGTGATGTGTGATGGGTGAATTTTCATCCATTCACCTAATGTAACCTTTGTGCGCTCCTATCGTTTGTTGTAACTATCGCATGGTTTTCCCTACATAGATTCTATCACAGGGGCATTTGACTCCATACACTACCCCTGTGGTTAGGCATCAAATAAATTCCTTGATGATAAAATCCTCATTTCTACTAACATTCCTAATCTTTTTTAACCTGTAGGTACTGTTACAATGAACATATCTCCCACATGGATAATTCCCCTGTAAATCTTCACTGGTAAAAAAAAAAATTCCTGTCTGTACTGGAATCACATGATCTGTATGTGTCAATCTGTCCAGTAGTGTCCTGACTTTCTTTGGGATTATATGTGGGCCAGGGTTGAATGCATTTTCTCCCATGTTTGTTGACCTCAATACATGCCAGTGTTTCTGTACTGTCCTTTTTATGTCATAAAACATGTCATTGTAGTTCAAGGTTAGTAAAACCTTGTTACCTGTTGTTTGTGTTATTCTTCCACCTGTTCTAAGAAGGTTGTCTCTGTCTTTTTATTTTCTCCTTAGCAATTTTTAAGGTATTTTGTGAATAATCCCTTTCCTTGAACCGGCCTTCCATATCCCCCAATGCTTCTTCAAAATCTGTTTTCAGGCTGCTATTCCTTTTTGCTCTGAAGAACTGACTAAAGGGAATTGAATCCATTAGATAGTTTGGATGAAAACTCTTTGCCTGCAAAATGTGTTTCAGTCTGTTTCTCTTTGGAATAGCTTTGTATAGAGTGCATCTTCATGTTTAAAGATTTGCAGGTCCAGAATGGAATTTCCCTTTCATTTTGATACATTGTAAATTTTAAATCATTTGTTCTTGAATCTAACTGTGCCATCCCACATGACAACAATGTCATCAATAAAGCGTTTCCATAGCTTTATCTTACTGGTAAATGTGTCTTTTTTCAAATTGATTCATATATAGATTTGTATAGGATGGGGCCATACCTGACCCCATCGTTGTTCCCTTAATCTGTACATAATAGTCTCTTTCAGATCTAAAATAATTCTGTATTAGAACTATTTCAGCAATTTTTCCAACAGTTCATTTGGTGGTTTTATGTTCTTCCTTTGTTCATTCAGTATTTCTTTTAGAGCCTCACAACCTAAATTGTATGGGATGGACGTGTATAAATCCTTCACTTCGAATGTTACTAGTAAAGGATCTTTGAAAACTTTGTTTTCTCTGTTTAAATCTTCTAAAATGTTAATAATGTGAGGACTGTCTCTTAAATAAGATTCTGTCTGTTCTACAAACTCTCTGATATGATAAACAACATAAATCAAAAATGGTTCAAGTAAAGAACCCATTCCTGAGATGATAGGTCTCCCTGGTGGATCTGAGGGGTCTTTATAGGTCTTTGGTAAAGAACAGAAGACGAGTACAAGAGGGTGATTCTTCAGAAGGATGCTCCTCTCCCACTCAGCGATCCATCCATTTTCTGATGCTGTCAAATGTTCCTTCTATTACATTTTTGACATCCTGGGTAGGGTCTTGTTCTATCCTTAAGTAATTATTAATATCATTTAGTAGGCTTTTACATTTAATTGTTTTTCATAATCTTCAATAACAATGCCCCCAACTGTATCTGCCTTTTTTATCACAATACTATGATCATTCTCAAGCTTTTTTAAAGTTCCAAATTCTGTGGGAGAGAGATTAAATGTTGTTCAGTGATCCAAGTTTTGTTCTTTTTTCATTAACTGTTGAGTATCTTTGCTGACCAAACTTATGTAAGTTTCAATGATGTGTGGGATGCCCCCGGTGGTAAAAACTAAGATTTCAAATGTAACTTCTGGCTTAAAATGTGCTTTTTATGTTGTCTTGCGCACACGCAAGAACATTTTGTGGCAGTAGGAGACGGTAGTAGGAAAAATGCAGAGGTGTGTCAGTTTTGGCGAATGCAGGGCACGCTTTAGAAGGTGCATTCCTCATTCACCAATTAGAGAGCATGCTACTGGTGACACAAGTTTTATGCAGTGCCACCAACTTGAAACAAACTTGCCGCTGCAATCAGAAACAAGCTCGTCATGCAGCGGCACAGATGACTTGCCTCCCCTACATGTCTTGCCTGGTGAAACACTTCAATAAACATGATGGAGGTGCACGCCGTCTGCCTCTCACAATCCCTAGAAAGCCAACTTCCGGGATGCCCAATCCCCCTGTCGGCATGTTTAATACCTCCCTCAAGGTTGTGTGGCACACTAGGAGCCCACCCCAATGTGCCTCCTTGGTGTGCAGAAGCCGACCGTGTCAGCATGTTCCTGCCCCTGCCTCACCCCCATTGTGTGCCACACTGGGAGCCCACCCCAGTGTGGCCAACATCACCCCTCCAAAGTCATGGAGCACACTGGGAGCCCACCCCAGTGTATGCAGCATTTGTTTTCTTTCACTTGTAAAGAAAGAAAACCATCTGCAGTGTTCCTTTTTTTTTTTAAAGTACCTGAAACAAAGAAAAGAGTCCCTCGCTGCTGACGGTGCCCCTCCCCCAACCTGCACTCTCTCTCTGCACACCTCACCTCCCCACACACACCCTCACCCCATACTTACCTCGGTAGGTCGGCGCCGTGATCTTTGGTGGAGCGGGAACCCGTTTTCTCTCTTCAAAGCCAACCACGAACTGAAGAAATGTCGGTAAGCTGTATAATGGCATCAGTGGGGGAGGTTTCAACTTGGGTGGATATCTCTGCCATTTTTTTGACTTTTGGCTCCAAATTTTCCACGTGAGGTTCTTGAGACCCTACCTCATGAAATTAGTCACTGTCATTTCATTATTCCATCCCAAAAGGTGATTTCATGGTCACTGCATGGAATCACCTTTTGGGGCTGATTAACAAAACGATAGTGCACTGTTCATGAGGTGGGCTCCCAAAAAGCCTATGTTGAAAATTTGGTGAAAAAATTCAAAAAAATTATTGTGTTACGAGCATGCATTGTGCAGTTTCCACGCACGCTCATAACTTCGAGATTTTTTTATATTTTCACTCCAGATTTTCAACATTGCCATTATTTAACACCTCCTTATGAACAGTACAGCTGTCATTTTTCACATCCTGCCCAAAATGTGTTTTCGTACATCTTTTGCACAATCACTGTGGGAAATCAGTGTTCGGAACAGATTAAGCAAATCACAGTGACTGACACTGTTCATGAGCGGAGGTCCCAAAAAGCCTATGTTGAAAATTTGGTGAAAAAATTCCAAAAAATGACTGTGTTACAAGCGTGCATTGCGCAGTTTCCATGCACACTCGTAACTTCGAGAATTTGTAATATTTTCACTCCAGATTTTCAGCATTGCCATTTTTTCACACCTCCTTATGAACAGTACAGCTTTCCTTATTCACATCCTGCCCAAAATGTGTTTCTGCACATCTGGCGCACAATGGCATGGTCGCTGTGGGAAATCAATGTTTGGGACAGAGTAAGAAAATCACAGTGACATTGTTCATGAGCAGAGGTCTCAAAATGCCTATGTTGAAAATTTGGTGAAAAAATTGCAAAAAATGACTGTGTTATGAGTGTGCATTGCGCAGTTTCCATGCACGCTCGTAACTTCAAGAATTTTTTATATTTTCACTCCAGATTTTCAACATTGACATTTCATCACACCTCCTTATGAATGGTACAGCTGTCATTTTTCACATTCTGCCTGAAATGTGTTTTCACACATCTGGCACAGAATGGCATGGTCGCTGAGGGAAATCAATGTTTGAAACAGATTAACAAAATCACAGTGCCACTGTTCATGAGTGGAGGACCCAAAATCCCATTATTGAAAATTTGGTTAAAAAAATTCCCAAGCCGGCCCGGTGGTGCTGAGGGTTGAGGTGCTGGACGCCACACCTCATACCACACTGGCGACCCGGGTTCGGGAGCGGACTCAGGTTGATGGGGGTCGGCCGGGAGGGAGAAGTATTGAGTGCCCAATGGCTGCTCTCCTTCTCCGGGGATGGGGGACCGTACTCTCCGCTGCGATACCGCCACCTGTTGGGGGAGCCTTAGGGTGGTCGGTGCAGCTGGGGAGATGCTCTGTGCAAGGGTAGACGTCGGCAGAGGACCAGCTTCGACGTGCGTCTCTACACACGCTGGCAGCCTTGTCCTCATTGCATGCCAATGTCAGGGATACAACTCAGAGGATAAAGCCCTCCAACCGCCTAGATGAAGTCCTCCGGAACCAGTCTCGCCACCCGCCGACCAAGGCAGACCCCACTGTGCAGCTCGCTACAGGGTAAAGAGGGAGGTAAGCCGGGGATATCTCCTTGCCCCACCCGTGGTGGTAATCCGGGCCATCAAGGGCCCTGAAGGCAGTGTGGCACTCTAGGGGCAGACCCAGTTGGTTAGAAAGGGTCGGGAGGGTGTCACACTGTAAGGACGGAAGGAGTGGTGGTTGGAAGGGATAGTAGGAGTGGGGGAAAACAAAACCCCCAAAATAATTGTGTTACAGACGTATATTGTGCAGTTTCTATGCACGCTTGTGACTTCACCAATTTTTCATATTTTCACTCCAGATTTTCAACATTACCATTTTTTTACACCTCCTCATGAACAATACAGCTGTCATTTTTCACATCCTGTTAGGATTTCCAACTGTAATGCCCCACCCTGTAGAGACTGACAGGCATCAGAGGTGTGACTTGGGATTTTCGGCTGTAATGCTCAAGCCATTCCACCCCCACCCCTAGCCTGCAGCCACTGACAGGCATTGAGGTGTTCCTTGGGCTCTTCAGCCCCAAAGTTCACTCCATTCTCCTATACTGCACCCATCTCAGCATATTTCCTTATGGAATGGGGTGAGCATAAGGCACACTGCGACACTTGTTGGTGTCTGCAGGGTAGGGTGAGGTGAAATGTCGTGAGCGTTATGGCCAATGACCCAAAGGCACACCCCAATGCCTGTCAGTCTCTGTAGGGTGGGGTTGGGTTAGCATCAGTTCAATACTTCACTGCCATTCCTATTATGCATCTCTCTAACTTCTGCACTACCAATGCCAATGCCAGCAAGACAACATTCGGCATTATTAAATGCTTGTTTTCTGCCTCTGTTGGATTTGCTGTTTCTACTGGATATTAACTTCCTGAAAAAACCTGTTCAGTTCTAATTTAATTTCAAAAGTATTTATTTTGTCATGTGGACAAAATGAAAATCCTCTCCCTATTAATTTAATTTCAACATCTATTAGCTGCCTTTTCGATAGATTAAAAACTATATTTTGTTCTGTGACCTCATTGTTGCTTACAATGAGAAAGGGAAAATGTGAACCACTAGGAATTGAACCTAGGACCCTAGCATTCCATGCAAGTACTCTAACCATTGAGCTATGGTTCATACAGCTGTAGCAGCTGTCCCAGATCTTCCCTCAAAGTCACATTCCCTTCCTCTGGTGTTGTGTAACTTTGCCACCTCAGAAATATATTAGAACAGCCACCAATCAACTCCTTCTCAGTGCTATTTAAAGAGGTCACTGTAAGGGAAATTTAAATCATGAATTACAATGAGAAAGGGAAAATGTGAACCACTAGGAATTGAACCTAGGACTCTAGCATTCCTGATCTAAATTTGCTGTTAACAGCCAGGAAGAGCGCTTCCCCAATGGCGCGGCCTGTGGGGGCGATCCTGAAAGCGCTGCCACCTAAAGAGCTAGCACACAGAAAGGCAGCCACACAGTAGAAGAGCAAAAAGCACTTCCACACTGTAAGGGCACAGACAAAGCAAATTAGCAGCAGGATTGCGAGTATCAGCAGGCCAGCCCGCAGGGGAGGCGAGTCTCAAACACAGGCTGCCCAGAACATCACACACAGTCCTCCAGGCTAGTGTCAGCATGGTCATGGATGGGTCTCCCATTATGTGGGTCTGCGTCCCTCAATGTCCCCATGTCTGAGTGGCTGTGTCCCTCATTTCAGTGCCAAAGGGATGAGAGGTATGGCCCCCTGGCCCCCCGCCTTCGCATGTGGTCGTCCATTCCACTGGCTGTGCCCCCAGACGCCCACCCCTCTGCCTCCCTGCCAACTCTGCTGCATGCACAGGCCACTCTGCTGCTCAGTACCCAATCCCTGTGCCACTGGTGCCGTGTACCGCCTCGGGCATGCCACACATGTACACTGGATCCTGCCCATAGCCCTCCTGGGTGGTGGTGCCTGCCCACTGCCCCTGTCCACTCGTGATGTTGGATGCAGCCTGTGCCCATCACTCATTGCGTGTCGCCCTTCCTTAGCAGCCCTTGCCAGTGCTACCATTGCACCATCTGCCCTATGGCACTTGCCTTGTGCATGGTGCCCATCCAGCCACCTCCTGCTGACGTCGCTCTCTTTGTCGTTCGGTGCTCATTCCAAGCTGTCTATACGGGGTCAGCTGCCTATCTGCCATTTCAGACGGTGCTATTCAGGGGGCACTCTTATCACATAAAACCAAATTTGCCTTGCAGTGGCCTCTTTAAACTGCATTGAGAAAGAGTTGATTGGCTGTTGTTCTTGTTGTTACTTGTGAAGGTTGTTCTTTTTGCTTTTCTTTCCTTTTTCCTCCTTGTTCTTTATTGCCTTCTGTTCTTTCTAAGTCTGACCCTTCTTCTTCTTCTGGGTCTGTTAGAGCTCTTGCCTAATGTGTTGATACCCCTCTTGCCTCTCCAGGACCACTGTCTCCTGCCACTCCTCCTGAATCCACCCCTTTCTAAAAAACGTTTTCCCTGCTTCCTCCTGTTTGATCTCCTAATGTGTCACTACTTGTTGTATACATTGTGCTGTCTGAATCAGTATTGTAAATATGGCCAATTCGTGGTTTATTTTGTTTGTCCTTAAACCAGTTACAAACACTGCTGTCTTTATAGTCATTAAAATGTCTTTTAAACTTATTTATTTTTCTTGCCCTAACCTCATTCTCAATTTCTTTTATTTGTCTATTAACTTTATTCAAACATTCTTCAAACTGTTCTATTGAAAATTTGTTCTTTACTTCTTTCTGTAGGTTTTCTAATTCTGTTTCAACTTTTTCCAATTCTTTAGTTATGGCCTCTACTAAGATGAGTATGAAATCTTTGGAACATCTGTTTCTGGCTCCATCCCACTTCTGTTCAAGTTCACTGGTAGTAAATCCCAGTTGTGGTTCCACTAAGATTTTCAGACCTCTCAGGATTATTTTTTGCTTTAAATATTCAGTAAGTGTCAATGCATGCAGTCCAATTTTAATGGTCTCTGTGGGGCCTCACACTCGCACCCAAATCTGAATCTAAGAACTTGTGTACATGCTTGCGCCCTAGAAAATGTCTACTGTAAAAGTGGTTAAAATGACTAAGTGGCTATAACAAAAGAGGCGAGGAGGCAAAAATAAGGAGTTTAGCCAAATAGCTAATTATGTTTGGTATCTAAAGTCAAAACTGGTGCTTTCCCAACTGACACCATTCTACTAGTCACAGTGCAGTGACCTCACTTATTGCCTGCCTGTAGGCATTCTGCAGATGGGGTAGATGGGGGTCACAAGCATCTATAACAAGCGGTATTGGGGCTGTGCCCCTAGTAAGCAAAGCTCTGAAGGCCTTTGGGTCGGCAATTTCCATCTACCTCCTCCGTGGTTGCAAATACATTTGTGGCATTGCAGGAAGGGGTCGTGACCTCTATTTCCTTAGGAACTTGGGGAAAATACCACTTGTTTTGGGCCAGGCTGCTGCACCAGTAGCAAAGTTGGTAAATGTTGGGAGGGTGGGTTTCCTTGGACTTACCAGTTCAGATGAAGCTTCTTTACATAGTCGACAGAGGATGATGGCGCCCATTGCAAAACTGCATAGAAACATAGACTTTGACGGCAGATAAGGACCACTTGGCCCACCTAGTCTGCCTATTTCCCTACCCACTGGATAAGCTGCAGATCCTAGTTAACCAACAGCCTATTTCTTCCCACCCCCCACAAGAATTGCCTTATGTCTGTCCCATGCATTCTTAAATTCTCCCACAGTTTTAGACCCCACAACCTTCTCAGGAAGGCGGTTTCATGCATCAACCACCATACTGTGAAAAAATACTTCTTCACATTGCCCCTAGGCCATCCCCCTTCTATCTTCAGATTGTGTCCCCTTGTTCTTGCACATCTCTTTTCTGAAAGATGCTACCCTCTTGGACTTTGTTGATTCCACTGAGGTACTTAAAGGTTTCTATCATGTCCCCCCTCTCCCTCCTTTCCTCAAGGGTATACATATTAAGCTCCTTTAGTCTCTCCTTATATGGCTTCTCTTGCAGACCCTGTACCATTTTAGTTGCCCTCCTATGGACTGCCTTCATCCTGTCTATGTCCTTGCTGTGATGGGGTCTCCAGAACTGGATGCAGCACTCCAGATGGGGTCTCACCAACTGTCTGTACAGAGGGATAACACCTTCCTATTTTCTGCTGGTGCTGCCATCCCCTATACATCCCAGTATCCTCCCAGGCCTCCCTACTGCCTTCTCACAATGCTTGCCAACCTTAAGGTCATCTGATATGATTACCCCCAGGTCCCTTTACATGTTGTTGTTGTTACTACCCCCCCCCCATTGTGTACTCTTCCCCTGGGTTTTTGTTTCCCAGGTGCATTATTTTGCACTTCTTTGCATTGAATCCAAGCTGCCATACTTCTGACCATTCCTCCAACCTTGCCAAGTCCCTTCTCATCCTTTCCACACCCCCTTGTGTATCAACTCTGTTGCAGATCTTTGTGTCATCTGCAAAGAGGCATACTTTTCCTTCCGGTCCATCTGCATTGTCACTTATAAATGTAACCTCCCTACAAATGGGGGTTCCTGAAAAGTCTTCCTTGAGCTTGCCTAAATGCTCACTGCCAGGCTGGTGTCCTGCGTTTTAGCAGTTTAAATGTGATTACCAGAGAGTGCCTGTATAGCACTGTGCATTGTCTCTTTAAGAGCTGCCTGGATTGCAGTCATAAGTAATCTGAGAGGGAGCTCTGTTGAAAGATGTAACTATTTGCTAAAAATCATTTAGAGTGAGTGTTCTATTCGACGTTATATTCCAACCCCCCACTATCAGAACTCCCCTTGTCTTTTCCATTATTATTTAAAAAAGTTCTGCAAAGAAGCAGATAGGTGAACCTGGGGGTGCGTAAACATTTATGAGTGTGACCATCATATCTTGCAGTCTTCCCACCACCAATACATATATACCCCCAGCATCTGTCACCACCTCCTCTTTCTCAAAAGGGAGGGTTTCAGACAACAGGATAGCCACACCCCTCTTCTTCCCCCTCTCCAAAGATGCCTGAAATAATTTCGGAAATCTCTTATTTTTTAACTGCTGGCTGTCTACTGGGGACAAATGTGTTTCTTGGATAAAGTTAATTTCGCATTTCTGGTCTTTTAGAAATTTTTGCACCTGTTTTCTTTTAATGGGATTGTTAATTCCATTTACATTATAAGACAGAATTCTGGAGCTAACTTGGGCCATGTTTACATTCAGCATTTTCATTTATTGAAGTATTTTTTCTTACCCACCTGATTATGGTTGCATTATCTGTCCTATTCCTTAGAGGTTTGCCTTCTGTCAGGTCAGGGCTGGTAGTGGTCAAACTAGCCTGGGCACAGCCCTCCGGGACACTGTAACCCCCCTCCTTCCCTTCTAGTGGTCTGAGCAATATACGATAATCACTTTCACAGTACCGCTTGTATACCATACCAGTACCCACACTGTTTGCACTTACCACCAGGGCTGGTTCCTCTGGCTCGACCCTGGGGACCCCCCTGTAAAACAAGGGTATGCACAGTAAATAGCAACAGTACAGTACTCTTGGCACAAACTGGAACCACAGGCAGGTTAAATGCAGCAAAAAAGTCAGATTTGATTTATTTAGAGGACTGGAACAAGGAAGGGGCATAATCAGGTTGATTGGCTTAAAGGCTACATTAATCAAACAGTTATGCATGCGCTTTAAGTCCCCACACAGTCACACCTATGGGTACCCAGGTAGGGAGATGATGGGCTAGCCAGGAACGCTGCAGCTGGCTGGGGCCCTGTGATGGAAGAAAGCAACATGCACAACACACACTATTTGTAATCCAGAGCTGGAGGGCTCAGTTCGTGAAAGAAAAGGCAACCAGACAATCAGATGACAACACTTTAGATTTAGCTGTTGTTGCAGGGAGCTACCCTGATATTTACTCAGGATACCCAATACTGGACACAGGCAGGACAAAATCGAGACTGCAGGTTGTTTGAGCTGGAGTGTGCGGAGAAACGGGACCCACAAGAATCACAGAGGGGTCATTCCTGTTTAAGCACTGAGCGGGGGGTGATCCCCAGGCAGGTCTCTCATCGATGGCTTTCTCTGTGCAGCGGGTAGTCGGGCTGGGCCAGTGTGGCAAGGCCCAGGCCCAATGGGGATGATTTTGGATTCATTCTGTGGGGCTGGGTGCAGCTTCCAGCAAGCAGAATACAGTTCAAACCACAGTGGGGAACCAAATCATGACCCACTAGCAGTATACAGCACATTTACAAGTAACAAAATTCTAATGCAGCTTCCAGCAAGCAGAATACAATTCAAACCACAGTGGGGAACAAAATCACGACCCACTATAAGCACACAACACATTCACATGTATGGAAATTCCACTGTACCAGGCAAAAGGCTCTCCGGATGCAATTACAGAGTCTCTGCACAATCCGGGAGTTCAGAGGTGGCTGGAAGTCCAGACAGGCTGATCGCATTCAGCAAATCTTTGGTCTTCTTCAGGTAGGAGCCTGGTCACAATTCAGTGGTTTACTTCACTGTCCAAGTTCGGATTCAGTCCAAAAAAGGCACAAGTTCTCTGTCAGGGACAGAAGACAGGCATGCAGGCCAAAACTCAGGCCTTTCCACAGTTCTCCCACGTGAATCTATGGGAGGAGAGGAGGCACTGTGGGTCACCATAGAGACTGGAAATGGCACCACAATCCGCACAGGGGTTGTATACAGACCCCCATGTCAGGAGGAGGGAATGGACAAGGATATGATATAAGGCATTCTTAGGATGGCAGAGAAAGGGGAGATACTGTTGATGGGAGACCTGAATATGTCAGATGTTAACTGGAGCACATTTGCTGCAGCCACATCCAAGAGCAGGGCCATTTTTGATGCCCTACAGGTGGCATGCCTCAGATAGCTAGTTTTGGAACCCATTTATGAGGGAGCAATCTTAGACCCTGTACTCTCAAATGGGGACAGTGAGAGGATCTCAGATCTAGAAGTGGGTTACCATCTGGGAACAAGTGACCATCAAACAGTGTGGTTCACGATAAACTCAGCTACAGAGTCAAGCCATACAAAAGTGAGGGTACTGGACTTCAGGAGGGCTGACTTTGGCAAGATGGGAGAGTGCCTTAGAAAAGCACAAGCAAACAGGCTAGAAGGAGGGGTGAAGCAACAATGGGGAAACATCAAAACTGCCATCACACAGGCAACAAGCCTTTGTGTGAAGCAAATAAAAAAATCAAAACAAAAGAACTATGGTTCTCAAAAGAGGTGGCAGGGAAAGTCAGGGAGAAAAAGATAGCATTCAGGAAGTATAAGGAAACACAGAAGGAGCAGGACAGAGCTGTACCAGTTAAGGCAGAAGGAAGCAGGGAGGGAAGTCAGAATAGCAAAGGCCCAAACAGAGGAAAAGATAGCCAACTCGGTTAAGAAGGAGGATAAAACCTTTTATAGGTACATCAGGGAGTGTAGAAAGACAAAGGGAGGGATAGTGAGGCTGAATAGAATGGACGGTGGGTGGGCAGAGAGGGACAGTGAAAAAGCAGGGATACTGAATGAATATTTCTGCTCAGTATTCACAAAAGAGGAAGCGGGGAGGTGCCTAATCCAATTAACAGAAGCACTCTGGATAGGAGGGTCGCTCCCAATCCTTTCACAGAAGAAAGGGTTCTGAAAGAACTCCTAAAACTGAAGGTGGACAAAGTCATGGAGCCTGATGGAATTCATCCCAAAATTCTAAAAGAATTAAGGGGAGAACTAGTGAAACCACTGACTACCCTTTTTAACAAATCATGGGAGGATGGTGTGGTACCTGAGGACTGGAGGAAGGTGGATGCGATTCCCCTTCACAAAAGTGGGACCAAGACAGAGGCAGGAAACTACAGACCTGTCAGTTTAACCTCTGTGGTAGGGAAAGTGATGGAAACACTTCTGAAGGAAAGAATTGTTGAATACCTAGAGGCCAGTGGGGCACAGGACCCAAGGCAGCATGGGTTCACAGCGGAAGGTCATGTCAGACGTAATCTAATTGATTTCTTTGACTGGGTGACCAAAGTAGTAGACCAGGAGGGGCTGGACACAGCCACCTAGACTTTAGCAAGGCATTTGACACAGTCCTACACAAAAGATTAATTGTCAAATTAACCAGCCTGGGAGTGGGTCCCAGGGTGGTAGCCTGGATAAAACATTGGCTGGACAACAGGACACAGAAGGTAATTGTAAATGGAGTCCACTCTGAAGAATGAGGGGTTACTAGTGGGGTACCGCAGGGTTCAGTACTGGGTCCAGTCCTTTTTAATGTCTTTATAAGTGACATTGCAGAGGGACTTGAAGGAAAAGTATTCCTCTTTGCAGATGACACAAAGATCTGCAACAGGGTTGATACACAAGGAGGCATGGAAAGGATAAGAAGGGACTTGGCAAGGTTGGAGGAATAGTCAGAAGTATGGCAGCTAGGATTCAATGCAAAGAAGTGCAAAATAATGCACCTGGGAAACAAGAACCCAGGGGAAGATTGCACAGTGCGGGGGATGTAGTAACAACAACAAAAATGGAAAGGGACCTGGGGGTAATCATATCAGATTACCTTAAGGTTAGCAAGCAGTATGAGAAGGCAGTGGGGAGGGTTGGGAGTATACTGGGATGTATAGGGAGAGGCATCACCAGCAGAAAACAGGAAGTTGTTATCCCTCTGTACAGACAGTTGGTGAGACACCATCTGGAGTACTGTGTCCAGTTCTGGAGACCCCATCTCCACAAGGACATAGACAGGATAGAGGCAGTCCAAAGGAGGGCAACTGAAATTGTGCAGGGTCTGCAAGAAAAGCCATACGAGAAGAGACTAAACTAGCTTAACATGTAAACCCTTGAGGGAAAGGGGGGACATGCTAGAAACTTTTAAGTACCTCAGTGGAATCAACAAAGTCCAAGAGGGTAGCATCTTTCAGAAAAAGAGATGTGCAAGAACAAGGGGACACAATTTAAAGATAGAGGGGGGGAGGTTCAGGGGCAATATGAGGAAGTATTTTTTCACAGAGAGGGTTTTGGATGCATGGAACAGCCTTCCTGAGGAGGTTGTGGGGTCTAAAACAGTGGGAGAATTCAAGAGTACATGGGACAGACATAAGGCAAATCTAGTGGGGGGTAACAAGAAATAGGCTGTCGGTTAACTAGGATCTGCAATTTATCCTATAGGTAGAGAAATGGGCAGACTAGGTGGGCCAAGCGGTCCTTATCTGCCGTCAAAGTCTATGTTTCTATGTTTAGTTTGTCTAACCTGCGTACTTTGCAGCAAGGATTGTTTTGTTTATCTCCACTAACTTGGTCCTGGACTGCTGAATTGGACCAATCAGTACTGCTGGGACCTAAAATGGAGCTGGACTACAGCAGCTGTCTGGAGTCAAAATCTGTAGGAATTGTAGTTTTGGGCTTTTGGTGCCTTTTTGCACCTGAAGGGGGAGCCTTTGTTGTGACTGACAAACAGATCAGCCAACCGGACCTTTTGGATTCTGGAGAAAGTCCCAGGCTTGCTGGCAGTTGAGTCAGATCTAAATTGGGAGCTGAAGAAGCAACAGCTTGAGAAAATCAAGCAGCTGTCTGAGTAGTTTCACATGGGAGAACTGTGGAAAGGCCTGAGTTGTGGTGTGCATGTTAGTGTTGTCAGAACTAGTTCGGAAAGATTTGAACCCTCCTCGAACCCTGGTGTTCGAGTTCTAATTTAGAACTCGAACACTACAGAGTTCGCAAAAGGGTTCGAATCATCAAAACACATCTTACGTTTGTGTGCTTTTTCTTTCTGCTGGCATCATCCATGTCCCGTTCCCTTTCCCAATCTTGGCACCAGCTGAAGAATGCAGCTCAATTCCCTTCCTCCTCCTTCCCCTCCCCCTCCCATCCTGTCCTGAGTGTTACTGTCTTTGGGGGGGGCAGCTGTTGTCAGCTTTCACGCTTGCGATCTCACTCTTACTCACAGTGTACCACCTGACCATCTGCTATGTGATCAGATGGTGGTGGTTGAGAGGAGTTAGTGAGTCTCACGAGTTAAGGGATCAGACAAAGAAGTCATCTGCGCAGCTGTGGCTCCATTTCATTGCCATTCAGTCTTAGTTTCACAGTGGAGAAGGAGTCTCAGCCAGTGTGTGTGTGTGTGTGTGCTCTCAGTTGTGCGACTGTGTCTGAACTTGTGGCCACTTGGCTTTTTGTCAGAACCTTACTGCCACTGAACAAAAAAAACTTAACTGGCGGGTGGGGAAAAGGAAGGGGGGAATCAGGGGAACTGAAGGAAGAAAGAAAGGGTGTGGGAAGGAGCGAAGAGCGTAACTTGTTGGGACTGAAGTGAAGTCAGTAGGGAGTGGGACCTCTTTCGGGAGGAAAAACAGATTGAAATAGCTGGAGGAATTAGTTCATTTGCAGACTGCTGCCTGCCTGTTTATGTGTGTGAGACGTGCTTAGTCTGCACAGTACCACTCATCCTCTGGTTGCTTGCTGAGTTCTAATCTTCACAAATCTTTTATCTAGTGTGACTCGTGGCACTCGTGGGAGGAGGGAGATCACCCTGACTGGGGGAGGGGTGAAAGAAAGAGATCATATTAGGGTTTTTCCTTTGTTTGAGGGGGGGAAAAAAGAAGTTAAAACACTTTACTGATTGTGTGAAACTTGATGTTACTTCTAAGCCCACAAAAAGGAAACAAGGAAAAACATAATTTCTAGTCCCAGTCCCACCCACAACCAAGTGAAAAATTGTCTGAAGGACAGGGGTCTCAGTCAAGAATGTGCTGGGGGGGACTTCGTTAAACATTCATCCCTAAAAAAACCTCCTGTGGTGTTGTGTTTGTCTCCACTGCATCTTCTGTGAGGTGGCCAGCGAGTCACCTTGCTACTGCTGTGTGCCATTTGACTGCACTGTACCCTATTATTACCCAGTATGTGTTACCGTGAGACAACCCCAGTGGCCAGTTGTATGGTGGCATTATCCTTAAGTACATTACAGAAGCCTAAAAATATATTTTCCTGTTGGGAGGAGAGACAGAAAAATCTCTTTCTTCGGTTAGTGTATGTAACTCCGTCTCTTGTGGTCAGCCCATCACCCTGCTGCTGTGCGCCCCTTGACTGCACCGTACCTTACCCAGTGTGTGTGTTACCGTGTGAAGCCCAGTGGCCAGTTGTGTAGTGACATTATCCTTAAATACATGACAGAAGCCTAAAAATATATTTCCCTGTTGGGAGGAGAGACAGAAAAATCTCTTTCTTCGGTTTGTGTGTGTAACTCCATCTCTTGTGGTCAGCCCATCACCCTGCTGCTGTGCACCCCTTGACTGCACTGTACCTTACCCAGTGTGGGTTAACGTGTGAAGCCCAGTGGCCAGTTGTATGGTGGTTCAGCTGGATTCAGAATTGCAATTATTGACCTTAAACCTTGCCCAGCCTGCTATGCATATGCCTATGTCCAGTGGTTCAGTCATTCTGTAAGCCTTGAACCTGGAATCATTTAGTTGCAAACCGTCATATTCGTCAATTACTTTCGGTCCACTGTATCACAGTGTCATACAGCCAAAACCAGATTTTGGAGTTGTATCCAGTGATCACAGATCACATTGCTTTCTTACACAGGAATTGTGTGGGTGTGGGTGTGTGCAGTACTGGTACTGTTATGGCTGACACCAACATAGATGAAGCATCTGGTGCTGGTGGTGGAGCAGGTGTTGGTGGTAGTGGTAATCCTGGTGCTAGCAAAAATAACCAAAATGTTTCACATGATAAAAATTCAACAAACAGCAAAAGAGCAACAACAAAATGTAGTAAAGGGGTACCTTTTAAGAAAACTTGTGCAGCTGCTGGGGTCACACGGAGAGGCACCATAAGGTATGTTGTTCATGCTGTTAAAATCCCTGTGACAAGCAGTAATAATGCAAGTAACAGTGAGTCCCTCTCTGACTCAGACAGTAGCTCTTTGTCTCAGTCTGACACTGTTGTGTCTGGTGACATATCATTACTTCCTCAACGAAGTGAAATGAACAAGTCTGCTGACAATGAATCAGGTAGTGTAGTTGCAAATAGAACCAGCACTGTTGGCAATGAAAAGGACATATTCATTGAATCCACCACTTCTATATCGGCCAACAATGAAAACCCATCAAAGTCCCCTGCCCACTCATTTAGCACCAAGGAGCATGTTCCGGGTTCTGTTAAGACAGGTGAAAAGACACAAACAGTCTTTAGCTATCTTTCTAGCACTTGAACAAAAGCTGTCACATCTGAGGTGTGGAATTATTTCTCTGTCCGTAAAACTGATCCATGCAGAGTAATTTGTTCCCTGTGTAAACAGAGTGTAAGCCGTGGTAAAGTTACGTCATGCCTTGGCACTACAGCTCTTAAACGCCATCTGAAAAAGCATTCACTTTTGCTTGATCGTCCAAAACCCATGTCCTCCATCTTCCAGAGCACACGTGAGAAGGGTCAGGAATCTGAAATGGATACTGAATTGTCTGACCTTGATGTGGACAGAACCAGTGCCAGCCCTAGGATCACCATTACCACCAACACCAGCACCATTAGTACCAGTTGCACATCCAGTGATGGTTCTGAATGTATAAGTCCAAGTCCACATCCCAGCGTCCATCTGCCTATCGAAGCTTGGTGTATAATAAACCAGCAGGGACATGTTGTAAACAGCTAATACTGTCTCAGGCTTTTGAAAGGAAAAATACTTTTACTAAAAATCTTCCAAAGACCCTTCATCTTAATCACAGAATTGGTGAACTGTTAGCTGGAGCCCTTCTCCCATATTCTTTGGTAGATCATGAGGATTTTAGGGAGCTAATGAAACTTGCAGAGCCTCGTTACAATGTTCCTCATCGAAGGTACTTTTCCTGTGTTGAAATGCCAAACATTTATCAGGCTTTAAAAGCGACAGTGATGCTTGCACTTAAAACTGCAGAGGGTGGGGTTATTCATGTCACAACAGATATGTGGACCAGCACTCAAAACATAGATTACAGGTCCCTTACCGCGCATTGGGTCACGTTTTCTTGTGGTTCTTCAGAAACAAAGACACCCCCCAGAAGATGGCGCTGCTGCATATAAAGAAGTTTTGCCAAAGTCATATAGCTGCAAACATCTTGCAGGAACTAAATGACCTCCTTGACGAATGGGTTTATTCTCATGGTCTAAAATGTGGCTTCATAGTAAGTGACAATGGAGCCAACATCTTGAAAGCAGTACAGGATGGAGGATTTATGCATGCTTCTTGCTTTGCACATTGCTTACATTTAATTGTCATGGGATTTCTCAGCAATGAAACACAAGTGGATGGTATGATTGCTGTTTGCAAAAAAATTGTGATTCATTTTTCACATTCAACCAAGGCTATACAGACATTGTCCGAACTGCAAAAAAAACACAAGCTGCCCCAGCAAAAGCTGATTCAAAATGTTTCCACTCATTGGAACTCAACGCTTTATATGCTGCAGCACCTCTTGGAGCAAAAGCAAGCTGTATGTGAGTATTGCTCCAGTTACATTATTGGAGATGGCATTATGCTGTCTGTGCTGCAGTGGAAATTAATGGAGACAGTGTGCTGCATCCTAGCTCCTTTTGAGAAAGCTACTAGGGACATGTCTTCGGAAGGCGCATCTGTGAGTCAGGTTATCCCACTCATAATTCTGATTTCACATCATCTTAGTGTTCTAAATCTACAAATAGAAAAAGACAGATCTGAAGCTCAGACAACATGTTGCCTGTATCATGGGAATCTCGTAAAGAGAATGAGCAAGCGCTTCAAAACCAATGACAAATTAGTTGCAATGACGAAATCAAAACACTACATCCTTGCAACTCTCTTAGATCCCAGGTTCAAGGCTATACATCTTCAAAAAACAGATGATATAGAGCAGTACAAATGTCTGTTGCTAGATGAGCTGCAGCACTCACAGGAGTCAAACACAGACACGCACAGTACCCTCAGGTTGTCATCACCACAACATGCAGGTTCATCTTCACAAAGGGATACAGAACTGGAAAAGTCACCAAACATTAACAGTAGTTGTTCCATAACTGCCACTTCTTCAACCCTTAGTAGTAAGCTAAATCTGTGACAAAACCTTTCCCAAATTGCTGCCATACCAGCTTATGCTGATTCCTCTTCTGAGCGGTCTCTGTCCATCATGGCAGACAGTTACCTGCAAGAACTTCCTATTCCTATTGATGCATGCCATTTTGAATACTGGAGATCAAAAAAGTCGATTTGGACAGAGCTGTATGATGAAGCCTGTAAATATCTTGGTTGTCCTGCAACAAGTGTCTCTTCAGAATGCATGTTTAGTACAGCTGGCAATATTGTGACAGACATCAGAAATGGGTTGCTGCCAGAAAATGTACACACGTTAACTTTTATTAAAGTTAATAAGTCAAGATGTTCATGTCCCTACAAGAGTATACAAACTGATCCTGAAGTGATTGATGTTGTGGATGTTGATGATGATGACAACTCAGATGGTGGTGGCTGGTAAATACTGTGTGGGCAGAGTCTCTCTGCACCAAAAAGGAAACTTTTACAGACTGTGATGACTTTGGTTGTCTCTCTCCTTTCTTGATCTACTGCCTTGGACTATATAATATATAACCCCCAAAACTTTCACCATTTGATGGCAAACTGCTTTGTAGCTAGGTTCTAAAGTCAACAAGTTTTATATATAGGGCAATTTTAACATCAGTGGGAACAGGCCCAAATTTGGCATAAAAGGGACACTGTCATGTCAATCATTTCTGTATCATATTATTTAAAGTGCAAACATATATTTTTGGATTTACCTTCTGTGACTTTGTTGTGCATCAGTATGGGCTGGGACCGGGGGGCGGTCTATTTTTCAATTTTAAAGAGGACAAAACAATGAGTTCTAATTGGTAGCTGTTTATTATATTTTCAATTACAGAAATGTTAGCCATAAACCAAAATGATCCACATGTAACTTATCTTACTGAATAAAAAATTATGGGAAAAACTGTATTTTGTATTGTTATGTTTCTGTGGGCAGCATCCTGTTACAAGCCTCTTCCGGGAAACAGTCATCTGGAGTTTTACCTATGTCATTGTTGAGCATGTATCATTCTGTAAGCATAGGTCTCATACCACAATAGCTCATGTTTAACATTTTGTTGTACACAGACCATGGCATAATAGCAACAACGCTCAAATTACTGGTTCCATGAAGAGGACTGTGTAGAATATTGTGCATAAGAAGAACGCAATTGAAAAGACAGTTTTTCACATAAGTGTTGTTTATTAAGGAACAGTTAAGTATGTCTCATTTGGAGCCAAGAGTTTAATTTTTCTTGAGTAAGCATGTGGTAGTTTTAAAATTTGAGAGGAGGAGGAGGGTAGAATGGGTGCTGGAGGGTGGAAAAGGGCTGGAGGCTGGTTTTAATATGGATGCAAGAGAGAGAAAGATGGCATGGATGCTAGTGCATGAGTGAGGGTTGGGGTTTGGTTTTAACATGGATGCAGGAGGGTGAAACATGGCATAGTTGTTAGTACATGTGTGGTGGTTGGGGGAGTGGGTTTTAACATGGGTGAGGGACAGAGAAGGGTGACATGAATGGTAGTTCATGACTAAGTGTGGGGGTAGTTTAAACATTTGGATGAGGAAGGAGGGTGGAATACGTGCTTTAGGGGGGTGAGGGTTGTGGGTTGGTTTTAACATGGGTGTAAGGGTGGTATGGGTGCTACTGCATAGATGAGGGTGGTGGAAGAAAAGTGGAATGGGTGCTGGGGTGAAAGGTGGGTGTTGTTTTAGTCCTTTGTTTACAGATTCGTGATCAGCTGGGATGGTGAGAAAAAGATGATGACAGACCATGGTATGGGGAGGCTGTAGCATTGCCCACTGTGGAACCTACTATAGATATAATATATATATATTTTTTTTTTCTTATTAAATACATTGCAAACTCTTGCCACCTAGCACAAGTATCCTGTCCCCTTTAAAAAAAGAATAAAGGAATCAGAAATAAAAGAAAATCTGCATCAACAGTTTTCACAGAGTGTGACCTATTATAAAGTGTTTTTGCTTTACAAGTAGTGATAATTTGATACATAATGGGGTTGACAGACACTGTCCCTTAAACATCACATGCCAACTGCTTCAGCTACATTTAATGTTCCTTAAGTTAGTATGTGGTGAGGAAACCACTTTTTTTATTTATGTGACTGAAATACAGATTTTATTGACGTATCAGCTGGAAAAATGCATCATCTTAGAAAGTTGTATGTATTACTTCAATTTGACAACAAGAATGTTGGTATATGTATGCATTATCCTAGAAAATTGTATGCATTTTTTACCAGCAACAATGACGGACATATTTTTTTATTCAAATGTCTTGACTGACTACGTTATGACATAATATGTTTTGCAACAGTTCCATGTGCTGCGGCTGCAGTACGTTGGCTTGACTTTGTTATAAAAGCTTTCTTTTAAACATAGCAACTTTTGATTTACTCATTTAAAACACAAAGCAGCAAATAGGTGAGATTAGGTAATATCAGTTATTTTTTTCTAATAATTCATGATGATGAGTATATATAACTGAGTACATAAATGACTAATGTGCCTCTTTCTTTCACTAAGGAACTATGATGCAGCTGCAGTAGGAAAATGTTCAACATATGGGTGAGTGGGTGGGTGGGCCTGTTACATATTAAGTTGCTGGCTTTAGCAAACAGAAGAAACCATAGATAAACCTAGTTGTATTCCTATCAATATCACACATGATCATTTTTCTCCCCCTTATATTAAACAGTTTTTTCCTTTACATGTATTTCATTACTACCTTCATTACTGGCAGCACAATTAAAACATAAGGGTCGAGTTCTAAAAAGTTCTAAAAAAGATTAGAACCCTAGAACTTTTTCAAAAGTTCTAGACTAGAACTAGAACCCAGAACTTCAGAGGGTTCTGACAACCCTAGTGCATGTCTGCCTGCTGCCCCTGAGAGGGAGAGAAGAGAATTATGTTGGACTAATTCCAAGTCTGTGAGAATGAAGTAAGCCACTTATTTTTAACAAGGCTCATACCTGAAGAAGACCGAAGATTTTGCTGAATGCGATCAGCCGTCAGGATTTCCAGCTGCTTTTGAATCCTTGGTTTGTGCAGAGACTTTGCAATCATGACCTGAGAGTGGTTTGCCTGGTACAGTAGAATTTCCTTACATGTAAATGTGCTGTGTATTGAAAGTGGGTCATGATTTGTTTCCCCACTGTGTGAACTGTGTTCTGTTTGCTGGTACCATAGAATCCTTTACATGTAAATGTGCTGTGTATTGAAAGTGGGTCGTGATTTGGTTCCCCACTGTGTGAACTGTGTTCTGCTTGCTGGAAGCTTTATCCAGCCTAATCAGACTGAATCCGCGTTCATCTCCATTCGGCCTGGGCCATGCCATGCTGGCCCTACCAGACTACCCCACTGCACAGAGAAAGCCACCGACAAGAGATCTGCCTGGGGATCAGCCCCCTGCTCCACGCTTGAACAGGAACAACACAGCAGCGAATTGTGTGGGCCCTGCTTCTCCTGGCACTCCAGATCAACCACCTTCAGTCTCAATTTTTGTCTAGCCTGTGTCCAGTCTTGGGTATCGCGAGTAATCATCAGGGTAGCTCCCTGCAACAACAGCCTTATCTAAAAGTGTGTCATCTGATTGTCTTGTTTTTTTTTTTCATGAACTGAGTCCTCCGGCTCCGGATTACAATTAGTGTGTGTGGTGCATGTTGTTTTCTTCCATCACAGGGCCCCAACCAGATGCAACGTTCCTGGCTAGCCCACCATTTTCCATCTGGGTAGCCAGAGTGTGTGACTGTTTATGGACCCTGAAGTACATGCATAACTTTTTGATTGATACAGCCTTTAAGCAAATTAACCTGATTACGCCCCTCCCTTGTTCAAGTCCCTTAAATAAATCAGATCTAACTCTTTTTGTATTTACCCTGACTGTGGTTCCAGTTTGTGCAAGAGTACTGTACTGCTGTTATTTGCTGTGTATAACTTTGTTTTACAGGGGGTCCCCAGGGTCGAGTCAGAGGAAAGCCCTGGTGGTAAGTGCAAACAGTGTGGGTACTTGTGTGGTGTATTAGGGGTATTGTGTAAGTGATTATTTGTGTATTGTTCTGGCCACTAGTAAGGAAAGAGGAGGGTTACAGTGTCCCGGAGGGCTGTGCCCAGGTTAACTTGACCACTACCAACCCTGACCTCTGGGTGGAGACACCCATTTCAGAACTCAGGCCCCTTAACCTGCTACTAGCCAAGCAGGCAGGGGTAGTAGCCCTTGGGATAGCGCCACCTAGGGCTTACATCAATACATTAAAAAGGACTGGACCCAGTACTGAACCCTGCGGTACCCCACTAGTAACTCTCCTTTCTTCAGAGTGGACTCTGTTTACTATTACCTTCTGTGTCCTGTTGTCCAGCCAATGTTTTACCCAGGCTACCACCCTGGGACCCACTCCCAGGCTGGCTACTTTGTTTATTAATCTTTTGTGTAGGACTGTGTCAAACGCCTTGCTAAAGTCTAGGTAGGCCATGTCCACAGCCCCTCCTTGGTCTACTACTTTGGTCACCCAGTCAAAGAAATCTATTAGATTAGTCTGACATGACCTTCCCACTGTGAATCTGTGCTGCCTTGGGTCCAGTGTCCCACTGGCCTCTGGATACACAACAGTTCTTTCCTTCAGAAGTGATTCCATCATTTTCCCTACCACAGAGGTCAAACTGACAGATCTGTAGTTTCCTGCCTCTGTCTTGCTCCCACTTTTGTGAAGGGGAATCACATCCGCCCTCCTCCAGTCCTCAGGTACCACACCATCCTCCCATGATTTGTTAAAAAAAGTAGTCAGTGGTGTCACTAGTTCTCCCCTTAATTCTTTTAGAATTCTGGGGTGAATCCCATCAGGCCCCATTGCTTTGTCCACCTTCAGTTTTAGGAGTTCTTTCAGAACCCTTTCTTCTGTGAAAGGACTGGGATCGACCCCCTATCCAGAGTGCTTCTGTTAACTGGATTAGGTATCTCCCCTCCTCCTTTTGTGAATACTGAGCAGAAGTATTCATTCAGTATCCCTGCTTTTCACTGTCCTCTCTGCCCAGCCACCGCCCATTCTGTTCAACCTCACTATCCTCCCTTTGTCTTTCTACGCTCCCTAATGCACCTATAAAAGGTTTTATCCCCCTTCTTAACCGAATTGGCTATTTTTTCCTCAGTTTGGGCCTTTGCTATTCTGACTGCCTTTCCTGCTTCCTTCTGCCTTACCTGGTACAGTTCTTTGTCCTGCTCCTTCTGTGTTTCCTTATACTTCCTAAATGCTGTCTTCTCCCTAACCTTCCTCACCACCCTTTTGAGAATCATAGTGGCCTTTTTTCATTTAGATTTGTTTATTTGCTTCACACAAAGGCTTGTTGCCTCTGTGATGGCGGTTTTGATGTTTCCCCATTGTTGCTTCACCCCTCCTTCTTGCCTGTTTGCTAGTGCTTTTCTAAGGCACTCTCCCATTTTGCCAAAGTCAGCCCTCCTGAAGTCCAATGCCCTCACTTTTGTATGGTTTGACTCTGCAGCTGAGTTTATCATGAACCACACTGTTTGGTGGTCACTTGTTCCCAGATATTTACCCACTTCTAGATCTAAGATCCTCTCACTGTTCCCATTTGAGAGTACAAGGTCTAAGATTGCTCCCTCCTGAGTGGGTTCCAACACTAGCTGTCTGAGGCATGCTCCCTGTAGGGCATTGAAAATGGCCCTGCTCTTTGATGTGGCTGCAGCAAAGGTGCTCCACTTAACATCTGGCATATTCAGGTCCCCCATGAACAGTATCTCCCCTTTCTCTGCCATCCTAAGGATGCCTTCTATCATATCCTTGTCCATTCCCTCCCCCTGAGATGGGGGCCTGTATACAACTCCTCTGCGGATTGTGGTGCCATTTCCAGTCCCTAAGGTGACCCACAGTGCCTCGTTTCCTCCCTGTTTACTCTTTTGTTCCATTGCTTTTATCCCTTCCCTTACATAGAGAGCTACTCCTCCCCCTCTTCTACCCTCCCTGTCCCTCCTGTAGGTTGTGTACCCTGGTATGTTAACATCCCAGTCATGGTTCTCTGTGAACCATATTTCTGTGACTGCCACAATATCCAGGTATCCCCCTTTCATTAAAGGCCACCAGTTCAGAGAGCTTGTTGCCCAGACTATGGGCATTGGTACTCATTATCCTCCATTTTTTGATGGCCTTACCCCTTTTTGCCCCATCCCTGTCCTTATTGCCTTTGTCGTTTTCTCCAGTTACCCCTGCCCTTCTCCTTATCGACGTCTCTATCTTGGTGTTTACCTCTATCTTGATTATTTTGGGGAGGCTAGGAATTCCCTGCTCCTTTCCAGTGCCTCCCCCCTTGGCTAGTTTGAATGCTTGCCAATGAAGCATTTAAACCTATCACATAGGATCCTGGTTCCCCTCCTGGACAGATGCAGACCATCATACCAGTATAGGCCTGCATCACTCCAGCTGGACCCCCAGTCCCCAATGAAGCCAAACTCCAGAGCTCTGCACCAGTTTTTCAACTACTGATTGAATCCCATGGTGTGGAGCACCCTAGCCTCACCTATGCCATAGACAGACAGCACCTCCGAGAAGGTTACCGTGCATGCTACTTGTCTAAGGCCCTTCCCCAAGTCCACAAACTCTTTCTAAACTACTCTGATCCCTTTCCCAGCCAGGTCATTTGTCCCTAGGTGGACAATTACATCCAGCTCCCTCCCCTATGCAACTGCTCCCGTGATCCTGAGGATTTGCTCCCTGTCCCTCCAAGCCATGGCGCCAGGCAGGCACCTTACCTCCCTCTCTCTTTCTTCCCCCAGTTCTACTTTCCTAACAATAAAGTCCCCCACCAATAATTGTTTCCTTCCCCTTGGGGATCTCATGCCACCCTCCTATGAGTCTCCTTTGTGGATGTACATGTAACCCCTAGATGGCGCTATCCCAGGGGCTACTACCCCTGCCTGATTTGCCACGAACAGGTTGAGGGGCCTGGATCCAATGGCGGGTGCCTCCACCCAGAGGTCAGGGTTTGCAATAGTTAAACTAACTTGGTCACAGCCTCTGGGACACTGCAAACTCTCTTTCTTCCCACTAGTGGCCCACACAATACATCAGAATTACCTTCACAGTATACACTTACCCCCAGGTCTGGTTCCGCACTGGGACCTCCTGTGAAATGAGATACAGTGTAACAATCACAGTACAGTACTTTAACATAGACAAATACCAGGCAGTATAACTTGCTGGAAACAAGCAGCTCTGATTTATTTAGGGATATAACAAGGACGGGAAATCAGGTTAATTAGCTTATCACCTAATAATCCACCTATGGCTCTGTGCACAGGCCTATCCCTATCAGTTTACTGTCCCTGGGTACCCAAGCCCTAGTGGCTAGTCCAAACCGTGGCAGCTGGTAGGGCCCTTTCACAGAGAGAAAGGAAAATGAAACAGTCAGCAGTACAGTAATTCCATTTGGATTTAATGTGGCATCAACAGGGAGCGACCCTGAATTAGTACTCACGACCTCCAAATAAGATAGGGTCCTTCAGTATCAGCAGGGCTACTCTTGAGCTCAAAGAGACCTTCACACATTTATATGGTAAAAAAGAGAGTACTATACCAGGCAGGCTGCTTCTCTATCCCGATCGCAATTACTGCACAATACCCGGAGAACACACAGCAGATTCAGTTCCTGACAGACCGAGTGCAATTCAATAATTTCTCCAGTCTTCTACAGGGTGAGCCTGGTTTCTACTCTTCAGAGATCCTTTGATTCTTTTCACAGGACGGATTCAGTCCTAACAAGCAGTTACACAAGCTGCAGACCGAACTCTGGGCCTTACACACGTTTTGACTAAAACTGCACACTGAAAAGCACAGGGCTCCTTCCTTCTTCACTGCCAAAGCTCAACTGAAACTCCAACCGACAAAACCGAGCACTTCCTTTGAGTTCCTCCCAGTTCTTGACTGGATTGGCTGTCATTCACAATAGACTGCTGCTGTTGGTCCAGAAAGGCACTGAAGTCTAAACTACATCTCCCAGAGTCACTGCCCATACAATCCTCTTGTGGCTGGCTCAGATTATGAGTCCAAGTTCTGATTCGTCCAAGGCACCATTTTAGAGCTAGCTTACCCCACACTGATTGGTCCAGTTCAGCAGTTCAAAACTAGAATGGGGAACTAGCAGACACAGTTCTGACTGCAAAGAAAGCAGGTTAGACAAACTGTAATTTCATTATTACTCTAAATAATTTCTGGCAAACAGTTACATCTTTCAGATAGGTTCCTTTGCACTCCTAGTGACTGCAAAATGAAGTGAATTGGCAGCAGCTCGAGTGGTACTCAGAGAAGCACACAGTCCCCATACAACTATATGTCTGCAAGCAGACAGCTCTAAAGAGACAGTACCAGAGGCTCTAAAACACTCACTGATAAATGGCTTAAATGCCAAACACCATTCAGGCTTGGAGCATTCAAGCAAGCTCCTGAAGTCTTTTGGGAACCCCCATTTGCAGGGGGTTACACCTTCCTGGCTTGGGAAAGCTTGGACGTCCGGCCAAGCAAGTACCTATAAGTTTCAACTGCAACCATATACATTTGCATTAGGCTCGCACATGTAATCATCAGTCAATATATCATTTTACCAAGAACACATTTCTGAAACATTGCAGTACGTCACTCTTTACACAGTATTACATACACATTGTACCATAACTCAAGTTATTACCTCTTGTACATGAAACCTGAAGAGAGGGGGCCCTTCCCTATCAGTTACCTTGGGGCTGGATGGGGCAAGGGCACCATACTTAGAGGGCAACACAAGTAACTTGGAGTTAGCACTGATGCTCAGTTTGGGCAATGAGCTCGGGACACATACACCTTTATGGACAACATTGAGAGGCAAGTCCACAGGCCTCCCAAGTGAATCATAACTGAGGTGCACCACAGGCTTTACAGCTCGACCAGTCTTTCTAGGGGAACTGTTATATCTCTGCACTCTGAGCCTCATTTTCAGCATTGTCCTCACTTGTCAGGGGAGTCTCCATGGGGTAGAGAGGCTAGAACTTGGGGCACTTTCAGCTCCAGGAGTTACAGTTTCTGAGTCCACAACATTTGGCTCGCATGGAGAGCTTTCGGACACTGGCAGTGGACTGTCAGGGCACTCAAAATACTCTTCTTGTTCGGTGTATCACCAGTCTGCCCCAATCTATCATTTTCCTCCCCTGAAAGCTCAAACAGTTCAACCATGCACAATGATTCCATTTCATCTGATCTGATGCTTTGCACTTCACTTTCTGGGAGCATTGGCTCCAGGGATGAAGCTGGGGGCTTAGACAGTCCAGAAGGCCCAGCTTTGTCTCCAGTATTGACTAGGGGATTGCCCAAACAATTGACTCAGTTCGTAAGAAGGATAGTATTCAAAGTCACTCTCACTTTCTTCCGATATGGACTGACAGTCATGCTCAACTGGGACTTGTGGAGGGAACACTTTAACTTTGCTTCTGTAGGTGCAGACTTTCTTGATCTTTCTTAGCAGCAGCTCTAGTCACTGGTCCAGAGGGGCATCTTCTAGGGCTCAGACTCAATTAAGATTTGTCCAATGGGCAGTAAATGATTTCTATGCATTGTTTTACATCTTTGAATTATTCTCAGGCCTTACTTTGTACACTGGCAGATCATCTAGTTTGCCCACTACAATGTGAGGGAGATGGTGCCATCTGTCAGCAATCTTGTGCTTGCCATGCAGTCCCAGATTTCTTAGTAATACCCGATCTCCTCCTGGAGTTCCTGTGCTTTCACCTTTTATCATACCTTTCTTTGTTGGCCAGATTTCTTTTGGCAGCCATGGTTTGAGCCAGTTGGTACGCATGAGTTAGCTGGGCCTTTAACTTTGCACATACTGTAAATAGTTGTCAGCTTGAACCCCATCAGGAGAGACCCCAAACACACATCTACTGGTAGTCGAGCTTCTCTTCCAAACATCAGGCGGTAGGGGAGAATCCAGTGGCATCACTTTTGGTGCAGTTATAAGCATGTACCAGGGTGCTAATTTGTTGGCTCCATCTAGGCTTGTCCTTTGGGTGCAGGGTGCCTAGCATATCTAGCAAAGTGCTGTTGAAACGTTCAGGCTGTGGGTCTCCCCTGGGGTGGTAAGGAGGGTTCTGGACTTCGTGACTCCCCACAGAGAAAGCATCTCTTTGATCAGACGACTCTCAAAGTCTCTCCTTGATCAGAATGGATTCTTTGTGGAGCCCCATAGTGAACAAAAAGTTTTCTACAAGTACTTTGGCCACAGTGGATGCTTTCTGGTCTTTGGTGGGAAAGCTTGGGCATATCTCGTGAAATGGTCAGTGACCACAGCACATTACTGATATTTCTTTGATCTGACTCAAACTCAGAAAATCAATACAGACCAGCTCCATGGGTGCACTGGTGGTGATGTTAACAAGGTGGCAGCCCTCTGGGGCAAAGCTTTCCTCTGTAAGCAGCGTATCAAAGTCTGAATGTGTTGCTCCACATCAGCCCCCATCTTAGGCCAATAGAATCTGGATCTCACCAAGTCAAGTGTTCTGTCTATACCAAGGTGCCCCATGTGGTTGTGCAAGGACCTCAGTACTGAGTCTCGAAAGGCAGTGGGCAGCACTAGTTGTTGTTTGTCTACTTGTCCCCCTCTGTCTACTGTTTCTCTGTATAACAGTTTATTGATCAGTTTCAACTTAGGACCTTCTTTGTATAACAGTGCAGTTCTCAAATCAGTGGAGCGTAATTTGGACACATCTTTTCCTGCATAGAGGGCTTCTAAAGCTGCTTTGATCATGGGATCGCGGGATTGAGCCCGCCGAATACTGTCATTGTCCAGCTGAGGCAGTGCACCAATGTCTATTGCAGAAAAGTGGCAATAAGCAGCAGGTATGCAATTCTCAGAGGGTCCCAAGCAATCCACCACGCAGTCCACTGCGTCCGTGGACATTTGTTCCTCCCTGTCAAACTTCCGGCAGAGTGCCCGAATGTCAGGTTCTGCCAATCGGACCCAATCATTCTGGGGAACAGGCCTCCGGGAGAGAGCATCAGCATCTATGTGGTTCAGACCTGCTCGGTATTCGAGCATAGTCATATGTAGATAATGCAGAAAGCCACCTATGGCCAGTGGCATCCAACTTAGCTGAGGTCTGCACATAGGTCAAAGGATTATTGTCAGTTTTTACTAGTATTTTAGCCCCATACAAGTACTCATGGAATTGGTCAACAATAGCCACTTCAAAGCTAGGAACTCTAACTTATGTACAGGATAGTTCTTTCAGATGGGGTCAGGCTTCTACTGGCAAAGGCCACTGGTCTCAGGCCATTCTCGTGCTCTTGGTACAACACAGCCCCCAACCCTTGCAAGCAGCATCAGTGTGCAGGACGTAAGGTTTTCTTGGATCGGCATAGGCCAGCACTGGAGCATGGGTAAGTTGATATATGATCTCATGAAAAGCAGTCATTAATCAGGAGTCCAGCGGGCCCAAATACTTCACTCGGATGAAAATACACTCTTTCAGTCTTGAGGGACGCTGACTTTGGTATTTTTTGTGGGTTGGGGATACCCTTGAGTAAGGTTAAGTAAAGGGCGGATCACTCTTGAATAGTCCTTGATGAAGCGCCGATAATAACCACAGAATCCCAGGAATCTTTGCAGTTCTTTTAGATTTTTGGGCTGTGGCCAGGTGGTCAAGGCCTCAACTTTACTTGGTCGGTCTCATTCCTCGTGGATACTATGTGTCCCACATACTTTACTGATGTTTGAAAGAATTGACACTATCAATGGACAGTTTAAGGCCAAAGTCCTCCAGTCGGTCCAATACCTTAAATAATCTGCTCTCATGTTCCTCCAGTGAGCTGCCAAACACAATAACATCTCATCTAGGTATACCAGGCACTCTAGTAAGTTCATGTCCCCACTGCACGCTCCATCAATCGCTGAAAAGTGGCTGGGGCACCTGAAATCCCTTGAGGCATCCTCATGAATTCATAGAAGCTAAGCGGACAGATAAAGGCCGTCTTCTCACGGTCCTCTGGGGCCATCGGATCTGGTAGTACCCATCATGAGATCCAGCACAGAGAACCACTTGCTCCCGTTTAGGCAGTCCAAAGCATCCTTAATGCGGGGCATTGTGTACTGATCAGGGATAGTCCGCCGGTTTAAGGTGCGATAATCCACACACATCTTTACTGTTCCATTCTTTTTCCTCACTACCACAATGGGGGAAGCATAAGGGCTTCTGGATTCTTGTATTACACCAGCAGCTAACATTTCTTGCAGATGCCGTCTCACATCATCTATGTCAGCAGGTGCCAGGCGTCGAGACCTCTCACGAAATGGTCTTTCGTCATGCAGCGGATATTGTGCTCAGCTCCTTGCACGCATCCTACATCCCATTCCTTTAAAGAAAACACCTGGTCTCTCTGGGCAAGCTTCTCACTGATCCTCACTTTCCATTCAGCTGGCAGCGGAGTCGCCAAATCAAACAAGTCAGGCGTTACTCTGTCATTCTTCCTTGAACTCTTGCTGCTGGGTAGCACTGCAGTGTCTGCACAATGCACATTAGCCAGGATGCAACCTCTGTTTACTCGAATGTCTCTTTCAGACACATTATGAACTTGGACCATTACCCTTCTGGCATAAGCATGGGCTCTAGCGGCAAAATACTAGGCTTGACCAGCAGTCCTCTGGCAATTTTCCATCGCCTGGTGCATCCAACATTAATATTTTATTCTTAACATCCTTTCTGATACGGACCTCTCCCTGTAAGGTACACTGGGCATTTGGCGCCAGGATCAGAGACTCAGGATCCTTCTTCCATACAATTCCGACCGGTTCCTCTGGTTCTGTTTTTCAGCATCTCTCGTGCCTCATAGGCCTTCTTAATTAAAGCCGAACTCTTAAAGCTCTACTAGTCTTTGACCCCTGTTTTTCATAACACAACTGTGCCAGCCTTCCGAACATATGAGCATTTGTTCCAATCAACAAAGGGACACCATCATACAGTCCAGTGGGGGGACACACTAAGGCTAGGGTCTCTACTTGTTCGGCCACTCCAACCACGGAGGTGGGGAAAGACAGCCAAATTCGGATATACCCGGAATAGGGGTAGGCCTTCTCACTTAACCCCCATACATGCAGTCCTTCTAATGGTTGTAAGGTACGCCTGAAAATGCTTCTGATACCAATCCTGGAACATAATTGTCACTTGGGAGCCACTGTCTAATACAGCTCTTGTAGACACTCCATTTACCTTTACAGTGGTCTCCATGGAGGGACCCACTATTCTGGACCAGTCTGGAGACGTGGTAGTGGGGGCCTGGGCAACTGACCTTGCCACAAAAGGACGTGAATTAGCATTTTTTGTGCCCTCACTGGGATCATGTCGTGCACCTCTTAACCACTGATTTCTTCTCCAAGCTCTCCTTGTAGCCTATATGCAACTTTGTCAGTGTCTTTTGGGACTGGCATTCCCTTTTCATGTGCCCATCTTTCCACAATTATAGCAAAACATACTTTCTGGAGTTTGAGCTGGCCGAGGCGCCACACTGGGAGCCAGGCGGGGTATTACTAACTGGAAACCTGGGTGCCATCTCTGTCTCGTGCGTGATAAGCATTTGGAGACATCTCGTCAGTTTCTCCACTTCCATGGTCAAGGAATTGAGTTTGGAGCTGTTATCAGCAGGAGATACATGGTGGTACCCCACCCCATAGCAGATGCAGTCGGATATAGGTCAGGCCCGGCATTTCAGGCGTGGCCTTCATAAAGGGACTGTTTTGAATTCCCGGATCTCTCTCAACAGTTCGCCCCATTGTGGCATATCTTTTTCCTTGTCAGAGCACTCATTGACTGTCAGCCTCTGCCCTGAACTTCACTTGATGGGTCACCCTCAGTCACTTGGGTCGAGCCACAGCTGTTGGTGCAGGTACCTCCCGAGGTCGCCTTTCTCAACTCCTCGAATTTCTCTCATTAACTCATCATAGGAGGGTGGGGATTCCAGTCGATTTGCAGGCGTAACTGAAGCAACAGCAGTTCTGAGAAGGGGCAGACTTAAGGATTCTGTCCAGTCTGGTTCGGTCCAGTTCAATCGCTGGCAAACTACCCTTTCTGAGGCATTCTTGCAACAATTTTTCCAGCCGAGAGACATACACAGACAACAACTCCTTGGACTGTTGTGCATTTCTTACTCTCCACCATAGGTCCTCATCAGAATCTGGGCTCCCATACACATTCTCCAAGGCCTCAAGATAGGCCTGTGCAGTCGCTTCAGGGTTACCGCCCGTTTAGCACGGATGGTAGCCAGGGCAGGACCTCGGAGGTCTCACTAACCCTCTTTCGCTTTCGCCTTAGCATTGCCATTCTAGCACTTGGGGGCAACATAGTCTATCCAGGTCTCCCAGTCATCCTCCCTTGGGGTGGGAGGTGCCAGAGAAGATCCTCAACCTTCGGTAAGAGTCGTGACTAATGGCAGGTGCAGAAATAGGAGTCTGCATTGGTTCAGCCACCATTACGGGCACTGGAGCAGGAGAGGGTGTTGGGGAGGAACACCCCAGGTGGCAAGAATAGTTTCTTCAAGTCCTCCACAGTTTTCTCTCTCCCAGCAACCATTCAGCAAATTTCTCCTCAAAAGTTTCAGATAGTGGTGGGGCTGATTCCTCCTGGTCTTTACTGTCCTTAGTTATCACTCTCCAAGCAGTGAGGGCTCCTCTGGGGTAATGGTCTGTGGCACTTTGGAGCTATCTATGGGATCCTTAAACTCTACTAGGGCCAGGAAAGTGTGGGTGAGCAGATTAGCATGCCGACCCACCACCACAGGGTTTTGTAAACCTTCCACCTTGGAAAGTACTCCTGCACAGTGTCCGTGATGATACCCAGGGGATGTCCAGGATAAGCATAGCATTTTGGGGTCGATCTCCTCCCAGTACACCACTCCACCAGCCGGTGCACAGCCACTTCTGTCGGGTACCCATTTTTTCTTAACAGTGGTTCAGAATATGGCCACTAGAGGACACACAATCCCAGCGGTGAGCCTCCAAGATGTAACCCCTAGATGGCTTATCCCAGGGCTACTACCCTGCCTGATTTGCCACGAACAGGTTGAGGGGCCTGGATCCAATGGCGGGTGCCTCCACCCAGAGGTCAGGGTTTGCAATAGTTAAACTAACTTGGTCACAGCCCTCTGGGACACTGCAACCCCTTCTTCCCACTAGTGGCCCACACAATATATCAGAATTACCTTCACAGTATACACTTACCCCCAGGTCTGGTTCCGCACTGGGACCTCCTGTGAAATGAGATACAGTGTAACAATCACAGTACAGTACTTTAACATAGACAAATACCTCAGGCAGTATAACTTTGCTGAAACAAGCAGCTCTGATTTATTTAGGGGATATAACAAGGACGGGAAATCAGGTTAATTAGCTTATCACTCTAATAATTCATTTATGGCTCTGTGCACAGGCTATCCCTATCAGTTACTGTCCCTGGGTACCCAAGCCCTAGTGGCTAGTCCAAACCGTGGCAGCTGGTAGGGGCCCTTTCACACAGAGAAAAGGAAAATGAAACAGTCAGCAGTACAGTAATTCCATTTGGATTTAATGTGGCAATTCAACAGGGAGCGACCCTGAATTAGTACTCACGACCTCCAAATAAGATAGGGTCCTTCAGTATCAGCAGGGCTACTCTTGAGCTCCAAGAGACTCTTCACACATTTATATGGTAAAAAAGAGAGTACTATACCAGGCAGGCTGCTTCTCTATCCCGATCGCAATTACTGCACAATACCCGGGAGAACACACAGCAGATTCAGTTCCTGACAGACCGAGTGCAATTCAACAATTTCTCCAGTCTTCTACAGGGTGAGCCTGGTTTCTACTCTTCAGAGATCCTTTGATTCTTTTCACAGGACGGATTCAGTCCTAACAAGCTGTTACACAAGCTGCAGACCGGAACTCTGGGCCTTACACACGGTTTTTGACTAAAACTGAACACTGAAAAAGCACAGGGCTCCTTCCTTCTTCACTGCCAAAGCTCAACTGAAACTCCAACCGACAAAACCGAGCACTTCCTTTGAGTTCCTCCCAGTTCTTGACTGGATTGGCTGTCACTCACAATAGACTGCTGCTGTTGGTCCAAAAAGGCACTGAAGTCTAAACTACATCTCCCAGAGTCACTGCCCATACAATCCTCTTGTGGCTGGCTCAGATTATGAGTCCAAGTTCTGATTCGTCCCAAGGCACCATTTTAGAGCAGCTTACTCCCAACTGATTGGTCCAGTTCAAGCAGTTCAAAACTAGAATGGGGAACTAGCAGACACAGTTCTGACTGCAAAGAAAGCAGGTTAGACAAACTGTAATTTCATTATTACTCTAAATAATTTCTGGCAAACAGTTACATCTTTCAGATAGGTTCCCTTTGCACTCCTAGTGACTGCAAAAATGAAGTGAATTGGCAGCAGCTCGAGTGGTACTCAGAAGCACACAGTCCCCCATACAAACTAATTATGTCTGCAAGCAGACAGCTCTTAAAGAGACAGTACCAGAGGCTCTAAAACACTCACTGATAAATGGCTTAAATGCCAAACACCATTCAGGCTTGGAGCATTCAAGCAAGCTCCTGGAAGTCTTTTGGGAACCCCCATTTGCAGGGGGGTTACATACAAATGGAGGAATGCGCCTGTGTTCCACCACCCTCACCCTTCCTGAGCCCACTGTGGTCCAACCACTCCTCTTTCTTGGCAACCTCTGAGGCAACAGTGGTGGCCCTGGTGGTCCCTGGGTGGGAGAGGAGGTCCCCCAAATCCTGGCCAACTCAGCCTGGAGATGAGCAACTTCCTCCCTCAACCCAGAGAGGTGCCTGCAGATGGGACAACACTGCATCCTCCAGAACGTTTCCCGGAAGACTGCTTCTCCACAGCCACTGCACTGCACCACTCCCATCATGTCTTATTTCTGGCCCCTTAACTGTTGTTTTGAATACTCTTTCCTCTGTTTATTTTTTTTTTTTATTACATTTTTTTTCTCCCTACTTACTTACTGCCTCCGTGCCCTGTAAGCTCCTGAGCTTCCTGTTCTGAGACAAGAAGTTCCTATATTTCTCAGTAGTCTCCTTACTTGCACAGAGTCAGATCTCCAGCAGCAAGGGGGGGGAGGAGAGCTGCAAAACAAACTCCTATAGTCCTGCATAGCTGACTGGCTGTGTTCAACCTAAGTCAGCTGAACATATTGTAGACTGCATTAGCTTTTCTTTCCCAGACAGGATGACTTCTCTAGAACAACAATGAAACACATTTGTGACATATAATAGTAAACATAGTATTGTGTTGGCTGTATATCCATGGCACCTCCAAACCTTACCTTAGGGTTATGTACGCCTGATAGGCTGCCAATGCACATGTGACCTAAGATCAAGTTACAGTCTGTCCTCCAAGCCCCTTCCTGTTTCCTCTTATCTCCAGTCTTCGATGTGCATCTGTTTAGGCTGCAACACTTCCTCCAGGCTCCAGTGTAACTACAATACAGGATAAAGTAATTAACTCTTTTAAATCTATTATTGGCACAGACAGTACAAAGCACCATTATTCCACAAGGGAGGAACTTAAAGTAGGTTTCCTCAAGGTGGAATCAGAATATGCTCGTATTATAGAATGTACAGCAGTTTGAATCAGCATCTAGCAGTTTGAATCAGCATGTAGCTTGTTATTGCGTCAATTAGCGTCGGTTCTAAATGATAGCATCAGTCAGAGTAAAGGGAAGCTGGCAGTAAATGAACTACAACAGCTGTATGAGAGGCTTTTAAAAAAAAGAAAAGAAAAGGAATGGTGCTGTGCTTGCAATGGAGCCCTCCCTTCCGAGCGAGGCTCTTCCGGCAACATTACACTCGTTCAATCCCTGCTCAGCGATTGCACGGTGTCTGGGGCATGTCCAAAATTATTGTATCCTCCTATTTTGGCACACCCGTCCCCTTATGTAGTGGACAGATGTTGCACACTGCCCAGGACAATCACACAGTACTGCCCTCTCGATTTCTCTCTCTCCAAAGAACCCCCCCCCCGCAAGACTAGTGAAACAGGGGAAACACGCCAGGTGAAAAAGTAATTCATTCCCATGCATGATCTGGTATGTACTGTCCTGCTCCCTACTGGCTTGGGCCTTAGGCATCTCGGGCTGGGAATGGCTTTAAATGACAGCCGCCGGCCGCTCCACCTCCTTCTTCATCCCTGAAGCTCCAGTCACCTCCGGAGCATGCGCGGATGCACTTCAAATGCCCACACATGCTCAGTAGGCTGGCTGCACATGCATAGTATGTGGTCACCATTTTGGTAGGGTGACTGCCTCTTAGGGCCACAGAGCATGTGCGCGAACGCTTCCTAATGCCAGCACTTGCGCATTAGTGCCCCGCCATCTTGGTAAAGCGCGGAGGCTTTCCCTACCATAGACACACACGCGGAGTACCCCATTACCTCGTGCATGTGCACAACACCTCGCAACTCAACAAGCAATAACCCCAAAACCTAGATCTGCCTTAGGAGACATAGGGAGGAGAGAGGGGGATACTCAGAGCAGCTCCTTGACCAAGATAATACACAATGGGGAGGAGGATATTTGGCACTGTACAACAATATGAATGGGCAAGCTCCGCTATGCACTGATCTTAAAACAGACCCTTTCCTGTCTTTTCAGCTGTCAGCATCTAGGGAGTGCAGTGCTTGCGAGGTCCCACTACTGCCACACCAAAAGAGAGCATTCTGCACAGCGTGCGAATTGGATAGTCCCGAGCAACAAGGAGAGACTCAGGACTTTACTATGGCTGGCCCAAGCCACTCCAGAAGAGATTGGCATGTGGATCTGGCCAAGAGTGCCCTACAAAAGGCTATGGCAGCTATGCTAGAAAGCCAACAAACCTTTATGCTGCAGGTGCTAGAACATTTGGCGGGCAGGAATAAACCTGCACCTATGCCTCACCCACCACACATAACTCAGACTCAGAAAAACGGAGTGGCTACAGAAATTACACACCTGCAGGCACAGGCCACCACAGTGAATCAGACATCACTAAGCGACCATGTTGATGCAGGGAAACACAATAACAATAACTATAATAACAACAATAGTGATGACTATACAGAGCCTGCATCTCCGCAGGACAGCCACAGTGAGTCACCACACGAGTCAGATATGGAGCACCCTGTCTTCCCAGAAGTGTCATCCATTGCCACCAGACTATTCTCACCCAAGAATATCAGTGATTTAATCCAATTGATCAGGGCAACATTGGGGTTTGAGGTGCCTCCCCCCTGAAACCATGCTGGACCCAATGCTCCAGCCACGCCCCAAAATAGCAAACTTCTTCCCGATATGCCCAACGTTAGCAGACATAATAACGAAAGAGTGGGAGACCATTGACCTGACCAGGATCCCTGAAAAACGATCTATGGATAGATTATATCCAGTACAGGAGGACAGCACAAAAATCTGGTGTACCGCACCAAAAATAGACCCAAAAATAGCAGAACTTAACAAAAGAACTGTCCTATGAGCAGAGGGAACATCAGCGTTAAAGGACCCTTGGGACAAAAAATCACGGAATTCCTCAAAAAGATATATGAATTGTCAGGACAGTCCATAAGAACATCGACCTCAGCAGCCTACGCTGCTAGAGCCCAAATCAGGTGGCTAGAGGAGATAGCCAAAAAGCTAACTCTGAACTCACAGGAGGCAGAGCTGCTGGAGCAGACCACGCAGGCAGCAAAATACTTGGGGGATCTGGCCATGGACTCACTTAAGATGGGGGCCAGGTCAGCAACGGTGACAAACAGGGCAAGTAGATCCCTCTGGCTGAAGCTATGGGAAGCAGACACGGAGTCTAAGACACGTCTGCCAGAATTACCTTTCAAGGGAGACAGAGTCTTCGGGGACGGTCTACACAAATTCCTGAGGCAATGAGGTCAGGGTAAGGAGTCAGACAGCGACAGAGACTCTGGGTATCTGCCATCCCACAGAGCCTAGTATCACACATTTTGCTCGCGATCGGAGCACAGGGCCAGCAATAACTCCTTTCGGGATAGAAAGGCGACCAATTTTCATAGCAGATCTACCTACCAACCCAGGGGACAAAGCTCATGCAGAGGCAGAGTTAACTCTCCAAGGGGAAAATTCCCCTCACAAAGGGGAAGACCCTTCAAAAGATTCCCCCAATGACTACCCAGCAGGCCTTCAAGCCCAACCAGTCCAGACAGTAGGCTCCGATCCCCCACTAGGGGGATGATTACAACTGTTCAGTGCAACTTGGGCCTCAACTACGATGGACAGATGGGTGAACGAGGTGATAACATGGGGTTACGCCATCGAGTTCAAGGAGTTACCAGACAGGGCAAGAATAATAATTTCACCCATATCAAACAAAAGATGCCCCCCAAGACAGGTTCAGAATATCCTAGACACACTCCTAAGGGCAAATGCCATCCAGAGGGTCCCTCAACAGGAATGGGGTAGAGGAATTTTCTCAATATTCTTCTTGGTCCCAAAAAAGACAGGAGAATACCATCTGGTCCTGGATTTAAAGTTCATAAACCAGTTCATAACTCCTAGAAAATTCAAAATGGAGACTATAAGATCCACGCTCCGATCCCTAAGACCAGGAGACTTCCTAACCTCCATAGATTTAAAGGACGCATATCTCCACATACCCATGTGCCCCACACACAGAAAATACCTCAGATTCCAGATAATAGGACAGCAGTTCCAGTACAGGACTCTACCGTTCAGCCTAGCATCAGCACCATGGGTCTTCACCAAGGTGTCAATCGTTCTAGCGGCAAAACTCAGAGAGGAGGGCATTCACATCATCCCCTACCTAGACTACTGGCTGATCCAAACCAGGTCATATTGGGAGTTGGAGGCAGCAACCAAACAAACACTACAAGCCCTGAGAGACCACGGCTGGGTGATCAATCTGACCAAGAGCTGTCTCACTCCATCTCAAAGCATCGAACATTTGGGGGCACTAATCGACACCAAGGGGGGCACTAGTGAGGCCCACAGAGGTGTGCATCACAAACATTATCCAGCTGACAAAGTGGCTCATAACCACAGCTGAGCTGACAATAGCACAAATATCCCAACTGCTGGAATGTATGTCCTCATGCATCGATCTGATACCCTGGTCAAGGTTCCATATACCCCCGCTACAGATGCTGCTACTCCAGTACGGGTCATCTACCGAGGAAAGCATGCACTACAAAGTAAAACTGACCTACAAGGCCAGGTCATCTCTGCAAAGGTGGACAAACACACACCACTTGAACAGGGGAAACCCACTAGAAATAATGCACAATGTCACCATGGACACTGACGCCAGTCTATGGGGCTGGAGGGGCAACACTGGGACACAGTATGACCCAGGGAAGGTGGCTTCCCCAGGAAAAGAAGTTACCAATCAATGTGCTGGAATTACGAGCAATTCACAATGCCCTGATATCATTTCAACCACAGATAGAACAATTATCCATCCTGATTCGATTGGACAACAGGGCAGCGATAGCATACATGACCAAACAGGGGAGAATCAGGAGTATAGGATTGATTCGGGAATCGAATGCAATATTGATCTGGGCCCAACGACACCTATCACAACTGTCAGCCATACACCTAGTGGGGAAACTGAACACTACTGCAGATTGGCTGAGCCGGGAGCAATTACACACCGGGGAATGGCAACTCCACCCAGACATAATGGCTCAAGTTCAGAGGAAATGGAGCAGGATAGCCATAGATCTGATGGTGACAAACAAAAACAAGCAGACGGAAAAGTTCTTTTCCAGATTTAGGGAACCACAATCCATGGGAGTGGATGCCCTGTCGATCCCATGGCACCACGATTACTCATACATCTTCCCGCCCCTGCCACTACTCAACCAGGTACTGGCAAAAATCCGTCAATCATGGAGAATCATAATCCTAATCGCACCTTACTGGCCACGATGGGCATGGTTTACTACCATTGTGGCAATGGCAATGGACAGACTGACCCTACCAGCCCACCACGACATACTACTGCAGGGGCCGGTGACACACCTCAACCCCAAGAACCTTGCTCTCATGGCCTGGCTCCTGAAAGGGAGAGACTGTTGAGTGCAGGATATCACACATTGGTCATAGAGACCATGCTTCAGTCAAGAAGAAACTCAACCACTATGACTTACTCGAGACAATGGAACGTTTTTTCCACATGGTACCGTTCCAAAAACATTATCCCTGAATCCCTGACAGTCTCTGAGGTCCTACTCTATCTACAACAAGAACTTGACAAGAGTCTCGCCCCATCCACCCTGCGAGTACAGCTATCCACTATAGGTGCAGCAGTAGGGAGGATAGAAGGGGTCTACCCAGGGTGGCACCCAGACACTGTGCGCTTCCTCTGAGCAGTGGCGAACATCCGCCCCAGAATACAAGCAAGCGTGCCACCATGGGATCTCACTCTGGTCCTGAACGCGCTCACCAAACCCCCATTCGAGCCAATAACAGACATTGAGCTACACTGGCTGGGAATAAAAGTGATATTCCTAGTAGTAATCTGTTCAGCACGCAGGGTCGGAGAGCTAACAGCATTATCCCACAAGGAACCATTCACAACGTTCACACAGCAAGGGGTCACTCTACGAACTGTCCCCTCATTCATCCCCAAGATTAACTCACAATTCCATACAAACCAACTGATAGAACTACCCAAATTCTATGACAATCCCAGCAACGATTCAGAAAGGACCCTACATATGCTGGACGTCCAGAGAACGCTCCACATGTACATAGACCGAACTACGCCACTCAGACGTACTGAGAGACTATTTGTCATCACTACAGGACATAAAAAGGGATCTGCCACAGCACGCAGAACAATAGCCACCTGGCTCAAAAGAGCAATCACGGACTCATACACATCATGCCAGAAAGTACCACCCATGGGAATAAAGGCACATTCCACCTGGGGAGATATTGACATCATGGGCAGAAGAGTGTAACTTAGCAACAGCTCAAGAGATTTGCTCCACTATCCACTCTTTCATGAAACATTACAAACTGGACACTTCACTCCCAGTTAAGAACACTTTTCGGACATAAGGTATTACTAACTGTTAATGGACATATTGTGCCTATGCTCAGCTCCCCCCCCTCCCTAGTTATGAGGGTACTGCTTATTAATCACCCTAAGGTAAGGTTTCGAGGTGCCATGAATATACAGGCAATGCAATGGTAGTTTACTCACCTGGTAAAAGTGATTGTATTACTGTATACCCATGGCACCTCGGCCCTCCCTGGGGAGCTGACGGCGGAACTACAAAAAAAAAATTTTTTTTGTATAAAATAGATGCTATCGTGACCTAGGAGTCACAAGGAGTTCAGTGTAAGCAAATATAATAAAAATAAATCGGCTTGTTGTGACACATCATTATCTGGGATACCATCATTCTGTCTGTGCATATCAACTAACTATTCTTCTCACAGCTGTGGAAGTATCGAAACTGGAGATAAGAGGAAACAGAAAGGGTCGTGGAGGACAGACCGTAACTTGATCTTAGGTCACATGTGGATTGGCAGCCTATCAGGCATACATAACCCTAAGGTAAGATCTGAAGGTGCCATGGATATGCAGTAACACAATCACCTTTACCAGGTGAGTAAACTACCATTGCTTGACTGGAGGTCACCAGTAAATTATTGCACTCAAAGTACCAAAATCTGTGCACACAAGCCTGTACACTAAATATTTGTTCTACATATTGACATGTGCTACATTATCAGTGAGATGGTAATGGTAAAACCAGTGTTTTCTAAGGTATGTAATCTGATTTTTTTTCTGCTATTTTTATGCAGGTGGGATTTAATAAAGATGGGACCTTAAATGGTATTGTCATCACCTACTATTGTAACAATGGCTGCAGCCCAAATGATGATGAGGTCGGAGTCTGCCTCCCATTTTCTGACAATGGTAAGTTGCTCTTTAAAGCAACCCTCCAAACATTTGCAGTGCTTGTAATATACAAAATGCTGTCAATGTCCTTGTGAGTTTTATTTACAAAGTGTGTTTCTTAGTTCCAAAGTGTGGCACAATACAGACACATACAGTAAAGGAAAAACAGTAATATGAATATGAATATTACAATTAAAGGGAAATAGCTCCACAAGAACTACTGAGAGTCCTTGAGGTCCCGAGTCAGCTTTAATGCCCTTACTTAGTTGCAGTTTAATTTATATTCTGGTTGATCTTGGGATGCCCTGCTATGGGGGGGGGGTCATCACAGGATCAGCCAGATAATAAATTTAACTGCAACTAAGTAAGTGCATTAAAAAATATTTAGCATCGTGAATTGCTAAATTGTGACCTCAAGGTCCCTTAGTATTTCTCTTGGAGAGTTGAATATTCTCCTTTTAATGCATGAATATGCTAAAACTGTAAGAATAAAGAAACAGATACAGTTTACATTCTAAAGGCCTCCTCACACATAAAAGGTGCTGTGTGATTTAGATACAGCAATATGGACATGCCTGTGTGGAGCAGATTGCACATTAAAAGAAATCGTATTCCAGGAAACATTGGTGAATGCTGCAAAGACTTGACTTCAAACACATTTTACATTAGTTAAAGGAACAGCCAGGAAATGTTCCTCAGAAGGGTAAATGTGATGAATGGGGATAAGGATGGAGGATCATTTTTGTGTTTCCAACCTAGCCAGAAGCGAACAGTTCCAGTGGAGTGTTTGCCCTCAGCTTCCTTGTAGCTAGTTGGCACTCCTCTGCTCATGATGGGTTTAGCAGAAGTCCCTTGCTTATGTCATTCATGCCGTGAGGCCTAGGCAACACTGCAACCAAGCTGCTCTGAACCAGATTTTTATCACCAGCACCGCCTAATCTTGGCTATGTTTAGGCATTTTTCCCTCTGGTGTCATAATGGATCTTTTTCTCTGGCAGTCCATCAGCTAACTGACACCTAGTTGCTGAGCCATCTTTTTATAGCCCAATGTATCACAAGGCTTGTCACTCAGATTCAGATTTTACATCAACATTCAGTTTAACAAAATCACACAAACATATAGAGAAATAAACACCCATTACACTAGTAACAATAAAGCACTATACACATTCTTTCAACACATTATTTTTTATTTATACACTTAAAAAAGTTTGTAGCATATTCCCCTATTTATTGGGCCCTTCCTTTAATTTTCAGAATTCTTGGATACTAGGTCCAATAAAACAAAGCAAACAAAAATAAGTGTCACACCAGGAGATGGCTGCCGATGAAAAACCCTCGGTTAGTGAAAAGGGAAAATTCGGGGCATTGACCACCACAACACCACCAGTTACCGCACAATCCGTGCTGAAACTTTATTTAATAAAGTGCAGTAGAAAGGATTAAAAAGCACCAGGCTCCTTGGAGCAGTAAGCCTAATGCATTTCACACTGCTACTCAGTGCTTAATTGCAATGAAAGTTGGCTGTCCAACTCCCAAAGTGCATCTCAGACTGCCGTTCCACTTGCACCACTACCTACCACTGCTTACACGCACGGCGATGTGCACTGTTCCAGGGTAATTTCCTGCATCATTCTAACTGCCTGCGCTTCTGCTGATGCAAGCAAAGTTGTCAAATTAGCCAGGTGTGTGTGCAGGGTATGAAAACCACTAAGTTAACGGTCAATTTTCTGGTGCTTATTGGAAAAAAAAAAGAAGAAAGAAAAAGACACATTCTCTTGGCTGCATTTTGCTCAACAGTACATACTGATTGAGAGAAGGGTAATGCAGCTGGAATGGGGAGGGGGTGTTGGAGCGAGTAAAAAGTGCTGATGTCAGAAGTTATGGTGGGTCAGTGTGAGCTGCTGGGGCTATTTAATGAGTCAAGAGACTTGAAGTAAGCAGTCAGTAAGGGTGAACTGTCAGTTGGGTTGTGTGTAGTGTGGGGTAACATTGTGCTGTACTATAGCAGGCAGAGCAGTGTGTTTACACACTAGGTAAGAACGCATGCACCAGTACGTGAACTCATAAAACTAAGATCGTCCTGCGCCCCACTGGAGTGATTTACAACACTCCATAGCCTGTTGACACAGCCTGATCTGCTCTGATGCAATTAATATGATACACCCCTCGCACCATTGCAGATCAGGCCATGTACACTTGCCTGTAAATGAAATTTTCTTTTAACATCTAAAATGTAACAGGACGAAAACTGTCTGCTCCAAATTTAATTGCTCTCTTTTAACAGTTACACACACTTCATACATCACCTTGTTTGCCAGATTGTTTAATGGCATTTATTGTCTATTGAAACAGGGCGCCAGTTTTACATATTTTTATATGTTAATATTTATAAGCCCCCTCGAGAACATTGTACAATCTCACTGCTTTTAGTATGGAGGGGGCTATACCATTCGACTCATTAAAGTACTGATCCTTGGCCCTTATCTCTTGCCTTTTCCTGGGCACCTGCTGTCGCACTGAAACCAAGGCAATGAAATATACAAATATGGGGTGCTACAGATGTTTCTGCCATTATTACTTGTGAGGACAAAGGTGCCTAAATAGTAAGAAACAAGGGATTTTGACAAAGGAAGAATTAACCAGGGCTAAACTTCAGTTTTCATCTTCTATAACTTGGAATAGGGGGTGAAAGAAGAAACACAGAATATACAGTAGAGCCCTCCTGGGTGATTAGTCTAGGAGAGATAGCAGAAAATACAGAAACAGATCAGATAAGACAGAAACTGCACAGCTAAATGGATAAAAGGTATATTTGAGTGCTTTGATTACTGTTTCTTGTGACCTAGGACTCTTCACTAAAGCAAGGCTTCCTATGCGTTTAACCAGTGACAAAATGAATTCATAATAGTAAATGGTCATACCCTGTGTATACCAGGTACAGTACCAAGTGGGTAGAGAGCTAGCTGAGGGATAGGACTCAGAGGGTGGTGGTAGAGTTATCCAGCACTAGGGAAGCCACCAGCAAGGCCCTGAGGGCTCATTGCTAGGGCCGGTGTTGTTCAATGTCTTCATTAATGACATTGGGGAGGGCATTAAAGGCAAAATGTGCCTGTTTGCAGACAACACCAAACTCTGTGGGAGGGTGGACACAGTGGAAGGCAAACAAGACCTGTAGGAGGACCTCAGTAAACTTGGGAAATGGTCAGGAATCTGGCAACTTGGCTTCAATGCCAAGAAATGCAAAGTCATACACATTGGAGCCAGGAACCCAAGGACTGAGTACTACCGGGGTGGGGGTTGGGGTCTGGGTGGCAGCAACGGAGGAGGAAAGGGATCTGGGTGACTACATCTAGTGACTGGAAGCACTCCTCGCAGTGCAAAAAGGTAGCAGCAAATGCAAACAGGATGCAGGGATGTGCAGCTACTGGAATCTGCAGAAGGTGGAAGAAGGTTATACTGCCCTTGTACAAGTTACTGGTGAGACCGCATCTAGAGTATGGAGTAAGATACTGGCGTCCATACCTTAAGAAGCATATCAACTTGCTGGAGAAGGTCCAGAGCAGGGCAACTAAGATGAGCATGGGTCAGCAGGGTATGTCTTACAAGGAGACGTTGGGCGCCCTAGGGGATGTATTCCCTTGAGGGGGAGAGAGAGGACATGATAGAGACCTTGAAGTACTTGAAGGGGATAAACAGGGTAGATTGGGAGGATCTCTTCAAGTTAAGGGGAAGCCGAACTATGAGGGGAGACAGTCTAAAGCTGGAAGGAGGAAAGTTCAGGAGGGATGTTAGGAAGCATTTCTTTTTTTTTTTATAATTTAAACTTTATTAACACATTTCCTTTATAAAGGGCAGTTACAGCAAATCAGGATGTAACGTAGCACATACACAGTAAGAACTGCCCAACCCACCACCCACCCCCTTACAGCAGCAACAAGACAATATACGCCCTAAAGTACAGTGTAATTCTGTTGGACATGTGAGTAATACCAAGATGTGATATAAACCTCAATGAGACAACAAGAGTAAGGAATGGAGGGGATCCCATATCTTACCATGTGCTGCTAGTCTATTATGAAGACTTGCAATTGCCCTCTCTGTATGAAGATTAGCAATGATTTCATGTAACCATTCCTGGAAGGAAGAAGCAGATTGGTCCTTCCAATGATGTAGAATGAGTTTCTTAACTGAGAGAGCAACCGTGGAAATATGGTATTTCCTGATTCTAACACTAACCAGGGACATGTCCCCTAGAAGACACACCTCCGGAGTAAAATACTCCTGTAGGCCCAGTAGGGGATCGAAAGACATCTTAATTGAATTCCATAAGGAGAAAACTTTGGGACAGGACCAGAACATATGCAGGAGAGTACCCTCTTCTTGTAAGCACTTAGTACATATACTAGAGTTCGAGAAGCCCCATTTTTTTAATTTAATAGGGGTACAATACATGTTATGTAAAATATGGTATTGCATGAGACGCAATCTATCTTAGGAAACATACTTATGACAGGATCTCCGTAGTGATTGCCAGTCCAACTGGTATTGAGGGAGGAGTGAGTTCCAGAAGCTAGTAGGTCCGAAGGAGTCCACATATTTTTTGTAGTACAACACCCTGTATAGCTTGGATACTATGCCTGGGGACCCAGACAATAGGGAGGTTTCAGGAATCAGGGCTGACACCTTCTGGGAGGGGGAGAATTCCCCAGAGCTACAGTGAGAAGGTGTCTTAACTGCATGACCTTAAAGTGAGATGAGACTGGAATGAGGAACTTGTCTATAATCCCGCGTGGGGACAACCAGTGCGCTTCCCCATCTACCAGGGAAAGCAGTTTTCCATCGCCTAGTTGGGGCAACCAATTGCAAGGAATCCGCTTTCCATTAAAAGTAAAGGATGGGGAATTCCAAATAGACTGAGCTAAGTCAGTCTGAGGGGCATAGTCAAGAAATAAACATAACTGTGTGTAAACTCTTAAAGAAATACCTATTGTGGTGCAGTCAGCCATCTTTACATGGGACAGTTTGAGGTAAAATACATTTAAGGGATCCATGCATTTAGATTTAATTACGTCTCAATCTTAAGCCATACTGGTTGTGCCATTTCAGGGCCCGGGGATATCCATCTCAGGCGTTTTGCTAGATGACTGGCCCAGTAGTATAATGCCATATGGGGAATCCTCAGCCCCCCTCAGATTTTGGGGCAGCTAGTTTGTAATAGGCCAAACAGGGATATTTATCAGCCTAGATAAATCTGGTAAATATACCGTGCAACTTCTTAAACCGGTGTATGGGAATAAAAGAGTTGAGAAGGGATAAAGGGTAATAAATTCTAGGAAATACATTCATCTTAATAATGTTAATCCTGACCCATAATGATATGGGAAGTTTAGACCATCTGTCAAGGTCGTGAATAATAACCTGTGAGAGAGAATCCAGATTATCTTTAACCCACACTAAGGGGTTACAGGATAGCTTTATGCCCAAGTATTTAATTGCTCTATGAGTCCAACCTAAGCCTAGGGGGCAAATGTCATCCTTAAATACCTTGTGGTTTAATGGGAAAAATAAGGATTTATTAGCATTCAACTTGTAGTTGGATAGCTCACTAAACCTGGCTATTTCATTCAGTAAGGGTGGTATTGAAGAAACCGGCTGGGAGAGATGTATCATCAAATCATCTGCGTACACAGTGAGCTTAATCTCATGACGCCTAACACTAATACCTTGTATAGAAATATTTTGGAGAATGTTTTGAATGAGGGTTCTAGGTATAAGTTAAACAAAAGAGGCGATAGGGGGCAACCCTGCCTAGTACCTGAATGAAGTGGGAAGTAGTTAGAGAAGGCCCCATTAGCTGAGATTCTTGCTGTAGGGGCTTTATATAATGCGGCAACCCAGGATATGAATACCGGAGGAAATTTAAAGGCACTCAGTACCTTAAAGAGAAAACTCCAATTCTCCAGGTCAAACGCCTTCTCGGCATCCAAAGAGACCAAGGCTGCAGGGAAGTCGGCATCTCTGGCAGCCAAGAAGACATGGGATAACGTACGCAAATGATCTGCTGAAGAGCATCCCTTCATAAAACCTACCTGATTCATACTTATTAACTCTGGGAGCACCACGGATAACCTATTAGCTAAAATCTTTGAGAGGATCTTAAAATCCTGATTTAGGAGGGATATAGGCCTGTAGCTCTGAACGAGCTCAGGGTTCTTGTCTGGCTTGGGGAGAAGTACTATCAAGGCTTCAAAGAGATGGCAGTCAGCCTCCGTCCCAGATAGGATGTGCTGAAATAATCTATTAAGTATTGGTAATAAAAGTTCTCGAAATGTTTTATAGAAAAGGGAAGAAAATCCATCAGGCCCAGGAGTTTTATCCGTCGGTAAACCAATAATAACCTCGGCGATTTCCTCCTGAGTTATAGGAGAGACCAGAGAGTCTGTGTAATATACTGGGAGGGAGGGCAGATGTGAATCCGTCAGATACTCCTCCACGCTTACAGGACTTGGGGGCAAGGGTTGCTCCATGTCCCTGTACAGCGTTTTGTAGTATGCTGAGAACTCTTGAACTATCTCAGTGGGAGATGTTTTCAGAGACCCATCTAAAGATGCCCTGATGGAAGGGATAAATCTCGCTGATTCTTGTTGTTTATACAGAGAGCCAAAAGGCGCCATTGATCGGTATAACTAGCTTTAGTGTATGTGATAGCTAACTCCACCTTTTCCCAGAGTAATTCTAAATATTTGTCTCTCAACCCTTGGAGCTTCACCTTATCCTCTTCTGAAGAGTTAACCGAGACATTGGATTCGAGAACCCGAATTTGGGATAACAAGGACAATAATTCTCTTTCCCTAGCTCTTTTCCTAGCCACCGAGAGGCTAATAAGAATGCCTCTCATGTAAGCCTTGAAAGCCCCCCATATAATATCCGGTTTTGCACTGTTTAAAGGGTTGGACAAAAAAAAAAGGCCTCAATGTGCTCCCTTATGGTATTACAATAATTGGAGTCTTTAAGCAGTTGGTCATTAAGCTTCCATCTTGTTTCTCTCTTTGACACATCCTGGATTATCAGATCACACAGCACCAAAGAGTGGTCAAAGACAGGGCCAGGCTGTATCGATGAGGACCTAACCCCAGGCAGGAGAGTCTGAGAAATGAATATGTAGTCAATGCGGGACTGTGAGCCGTGTGCTAAGGACCTGTTTGTGAACTCCTAGGAATCAGGATTTAGGACACGCCAGACATCACAGAGCCCGCATTGATCCAGTAGGTCTCTAAAAGCCCTCTGACCTGGGGAGCCCCCCCGATGCACCACATGACCTGTCAAGGTTTGAGTCTACAACTTGGTTGAAGTCGCCCCCTAGGATAATCCTTATGGGAAGGAAAGGCAGGATTACATTTATGAGTCTCATGAAGTAGGCAGGATCATCTGCATTAGGACCATATATGCTGCCCAATAGCAGAGGTATTGACCAAGGAGTGCCTATTGCTAAGACGAACCTACCCTCGGGATCCCTGATAATATGAGTTGAAATGAAGGGAATGCCCCTGTTAATAATGATCATAACCCCACAGCTGTTTGAGGAGCCTTGCGCCTCATATACCATCCCCACTTGTTGCCTTCTCACTTGTGAGGCTTCTGCTTCTAATAGGTGCGATTCCTGTAGAAAAGTAACCCGAGTACGTAGTAGACTTAAGTGTTTGAGAACCTGATATTGTTTAGATTTTTTCCTGATCCCCTTGACGTTCCACGTTGCAAAAGTCACCTCCTTGGCCATCTACTAAAGACTGTGAAGAATGATAGGTTCGGCCCTGCACTCAGGGTGTATAGCACAAATAATCTAACCCCACCGTTGCTGCTGTAAAGCCTCCCACCACCCCAGTCCCCCACCAGGAGCCCGAGTTTAAACTCCCAATACACCCCCTCCCCCAACAAGAACACATAGCCCTCCCCTTCCAACCCCAAACTGTCACAAGCAATGCTTAGCACAGCACTGGATCATATCCTCCCCCCTCCCGCCCCGCAAACATATCCCCTGCTAATGATCATCCTCATATCTCAAGATACGAAGCAGTTAAGAAACTACATTAATGAGGACATAGTGTCTAAAGAGCGGTCTCGGGCTTCCAGGGCCTGTGAACAATTGTTAGTGGATCCACTAGTTATCGAGAGAGGAAAGTGAAACTGGATGACATAAATGTGAATATGGCGGGTCACCACAAGAGTCCAGAGAGGGAGTTGAAAAATGCTTGTTCCCCATTGGGAACTACCTCGTGAACCAGATCCAGAGAAAAAACTGACACGGAGGGGTGAGCCCAACATCGAGATGAGAACATGAGAAGGCACAAACCGGATGAAAAATGAAACAGAATCCAGAAATGGGAAAACAATGGGAGTAACTACCCAGGCATTGCTGACCCCTAGTTCTGAAAAAAAACCCTGCAAAACCAGGGCGACATGGCAATTAAAAACGGTCCCTCTCGAGGCAAAATGACCAGACCTGCGTTACATGGGCGAACCGCGCTCTCTTGTGGTCGTAACCTAATCCAGCCCACCTGCTAGAGGCACCCTGAAAGCCCAGAACCGCTCGGAGATCTGAAATCCCAACATATAAAACCTAATCAGAAGGCATAACCCAGAACCTTCCCCCTGTGTGCTCCCCCTAGAAACTAAACAAGCAACATTATCTTGGATGCAGTCTGAAACAAACCCTCCGGGAGCCCCTCCAAGGACTCTTCGTGAAGCACTATTCCCATCAACAGGCCAGGGCCTGAAGAAAGTAAAGACAGGCCGTCTACTAGTAGCCCAGTTCTGTTAGAGAGCATAGACTCAATTGAATTCCATTTTTAGAAAGAGCATTGTCCACACAAAAAATTAAGTAACAGATCACTCAGAAGTTCCCGGTGAATCCCGAAGATCAGGAGGCCCTCTCAGGTCATCCGGAACAGATCTGGCAACGCCAACTTAAGGCTTAGTAACGCAACTTCAGGATCCTCAAAACTGAGCCATGAGCCATTTACTGAGACTTGTAACTTCACTGGATACCCCATCCTGAACTTTAATTTCGCCGCTATAATCTTAGATACAATCAGGTGGAAGGCTTTCCGTTTCAATCGGACCGAGCCAGGGATGTCTTGAACAATTCTCAGCTTCACCTTCTCCCATCTGACTTCATGCAGGGCCTTGACTTTCTGTAGGAAATACTGCTTTTCTAGGTAGTTCAGAAAGCGGGCTAATGATGGGGCAAGGAGGTGCATCAGGTGGGGGTTTTGGTCGCAGAGACTGGTGGGCCTGTTCTATCATATATGTTGGGCCAAAGGGAGAGGGACCAGCGACCCTTTCTACCAGCTTCTGGACAAAGACTACAGTATTCTGGCCTTCTTCCCCTTCGGGGAGCCCAAGAATTACCACATTATATTTCTCCGACTACGGCCTTCCAAATCTTCGAGTTTTGCTTCTAGACGAGATAGCTTTTGTTTCGTTAATAGGAGCTCAGGATCCAGACTTTCCAATTTTCTCTCGATCGAAATTATTCGGGCAGTGTTGTCCGATACTGTCGTGGAGACTTCCTCTAACTTTCTGGAGAGGGATTTCAGGTCGATTGCCATATCTTTCATCTCTTCCCAGAATGGTTTAAATTCCTCCAAGAATCTGTTAAGTGTTAAGGGTTCTTGGTCCCCAGCTTGACACGAAGGTTCCAGTTTGTCTGGGCCACTCGAGGCTCAGGATTTCTTTGAGGCCTTTCTCAGGAGTGGTGGAGGGGGGTATGTTTCTGCGGGGCTTTCTTCATATAAGCCTCCATTTACCACACACATACCCAAAACAGGAGCACAAGCTGTTAAGAGACAAGGAGAACTCGTAGGCAGGAGAATTAGATAAAATTTAACAGTATTAAATGACGAGTTTATGTTCGGGAGGCAGGAGCTTAGCAGAGGAGCAGCTACTGAGCACTCTGCATCACGTGATCTCCAGGAAGCATTTCTTCAAGGAGAGGGTAATAGACAATTGGAATGTGCTGCCAGAGGAAGTGGTCTCAGTGAAGTCAGTGAGTAGCTTCAAGAGGGCTTTGGATAGGCATAAGGGGAAACCATGGGGATTGGGGGGGCAGATAGGGTGGAAGGGGGGACCAGGGAGGGGGCAGCAGGATCAGTAGGGTAAGCTGGGGACCCTGCAAAATGAGCAGACTGTACAGACCAAATGACCTTCTTCTGCTGGCTCCTTTGTATGTTCGTATAGTACATAAAAAGATCTGTTTAGCAATAGTTCCAGCATGATAAAGACATGATTTGATTGTTGAGCACACCAGGCTTTTAATGTCAACAAATTAACACCAAAATTTATAGTCTTGTCTAAGATATTGAAAGGGATTCCATCCATTACAGGGATTTATTTAACTCTAAAAATTGATTAGCGTTTTGCTCATAAAAGTGACAAATCTTTGTGAAAATGCATAACTCTTGCCTCACTGTGTTTAACAAACACAGCACTTCTAGAAAATCTATATAAATACTTTCTGTACAGTTAGCATAGTCCCAAGAAAAAAACTGCTAATCAATTATTTAAAACCCTGCATTATGTGGAATAATTGAGGAGTTCAAAGTTGTGAGCAGAATAACCAAGTTTATGTTATTCAACCTTGATTTTCACCATGCCTATGCTGAAGCAAAGGGTGTTTAAGTAACTTGCTCAAAGTCACGCAGTATGCAAATGGAGGTTGTGGGAATCAAACCCTGATGTGCTGGATGTAGTATACCAAGCTCATTTACAGCTCATTACTCTACCCTCTAAGCTATACTGCCAGCCTGCACAAGCATGAGTTTTGGTGTGTGAGAGTTAATAAATAAAATAAGGGAGGGTGGTTCCAGGATGCCCACGCTATAATTGAAAGACTACGCTTGCAGTTCACTGGGTGAGCAACCAGCCATGCCTACTTCCTGAGCTATATAAGCAGTTCCTTCCAGCCACCCTCTGAAGCACTTTCCCTTTGTCAGCTGGAGGCTCTGTTGGTCTGACTTCTTACCTTGGGCCCTTCTTCGGCCTTGCCTGCCCCCCTTCCCCTTTCCTGCTGTCAGTGCTCTGGGACCTGCTTGTTTCTTCTGGATGTGTCTGTGTGTTTCTCATGTTTGGTTAGTATTTGTTTTGCTTCTGGTCACTGTGTGCTTCCTCCCGTGTTTGTTTTCTGGTTTCCTGTGTTTGTTTTGTCTTTTCTTTGGGGGTTTTCATTGCCCTTTAGGTGTGCTATGTTGATCCTGTGCCTGTGCTCAAGCCTCTTTCCTATCCAGCTGCTTACCATCCTCAGTTTTCCTGCAATTGTTGTATGTTTCTGCTCCCATTCCAACTGCTCTGCTGCTTCTGTTAATTCATTGCATCTGACCTAGGCTACTTCTCTCAGTTTGCTGACTCTCCCTGTTGCAGCTTGCTCTCAGTTCTCAGTGCTAGCTCTACTCTGATACTGCCAGCAGTCCTGCATTCCACCATGGTCTTTTCCTGCTTATTTGCCTCAGCATTTCATTTATTTACTTTGCCAATTCCTTCCGTATGCCCTTAGTTTTATCCAGCCCTTCTGGGGATTTAAATCTGCTCAACATGTTTATTTGCACTCAGTGAGAATCAAACCTGAATCTACTGCAATTTTATATTACTTTCTCCACGTAATTCATCCCTGCTTAAATGCAATTGTACCTAGCACTTATTATTGTTTCAGTGCGTTCTTGCCCATGCCTACATGTTCTTATGCTTGTTCAGCTGTTCAGCCCAGCTACTGCTGGAATCTATAACTAATTACTGCTGGAAGCTATTCATTATTCATACAATGCTTCATTATACTCTGGAGGTCAGCTCAGCTACAGCTGTTGCTGTAAACTAGTTTTACTATCCACTTGTGGGTCGTGGCACTTTACCGTGGCTTCTCTGTTTTTTTTTCCACAGCGGAGGACAGGGGTTATGGTGGAGAGTTGTGGCCCTATGTGGTTCAGTTACCTCATGTCCATATACTGCTTTCACCACAAAAATCCTCTTGGTATTTATGTCACCTTTAATCGGCACTCATTGATGGACTGGTTGGCTAGTATTCCTTCCTCTTTACTTGCATTGCATGTCCTATAACCTTACCAGGCAAGCACCTTGCACTGAGTAAAAGACCAGGTTACCCTGAGCCATTTGTGCAATTCCTACTGTTATCATGCTTCTGCATACTATTTGTTCACCATGCTGCACATTGCCTGTTTCTCACTGCATTATCATATATGGTCTGCTCCATTGCTAAAGGTGTTTACCATACTGCACATTGCCTGTTACTCTCTGCATTACCATGTATGGCATGTACTATTACTAAAGGTGTTTGCCATGCTGCATATTGCCTGTTACTCCCTGCATTACCATGTAATTAGCATCCATTTCTAAGGGGGACTAGCTGACCATGCCCATCAATTTATTGGATCTGAGGTCGGTCTCAGCTGGCAGTCTTGCTGTACACCCTAGTATGCATCCTGAGTGTGTGATGCCTGAGTGGGGTCCTTCCTTTCTGGCCCATAGTGGAAATGTTCTTACTCAGGTGGAGCTTTAGACATCTGTGCATGGCAGTGCCTCTTGATGTAGAATTTATGACTAGCTATGAAGAATGATTATGTGCATTCCCCGTTTAGCTGTAGTATTAATTTACTACCATTGCATCTTCAGTGCTTCTCCCTACAACTGACTCTGGTTCACCTGGTTTGTATTTAGATTGGTAAGCTAGCTGAGTGTCTCAGCGGTCATTGCTCTCCTCCTCCTGTCTTGGAGGTCATTGTTGCAGAGAACCCTTGCAGCCCTTTATGGCATTCCCGTTAGAGGGGTAGAGTGAGAGCCCTTCACCAAATCAGAATATTTTCCACCCCCTTGAACTGAATTTCAAATGTAGCAGTTGAGCCGTCACTAAATAAAATAGCCCAGCCCTGGAGGGAAGGCGATCTCGGACTTGGATCTCCAGAGATTTCCTCCTCAAAGGTTATTTTACCGCAGATCATAATACTTAGTTTGAGTAATATTCTTAGCTTACTTAGGTAGGTTGCACTGTCGGATGGAGATGGATAGTGGCCCTACTACCCATTCCCTCTCTCCTTAGGCCATCTCTTGCTGACATCAGCACAAGCCATATTATTGGAGCCATCCTGCTAACTTGTGTGTCTCGTTTATGTTTCATTAAGCTACCCGCTGTTGTCCGTCTGCTTCTCTACCTCCTAGTCATCAATTGCTGCTACAATTCTTTTAGGGTTCCTTCCTAAGGTACCTTTAGCCAAGGGACCCTTCATGTGGCACCTCTAGGGGTGAAACCTTCTTGAAGGGTTCCTTGCCTTCAGTACCCCTTCAGGGTAGTAATTCCTAATGGAATAGACAGTGCGAATGGCCACAACACTGTTATACAGTTGCACAAGCATAACATTATTCTGGTTGTGTAGGCCATTGAATTGAAAGGCTATGTCTGCAGTTCAGTGGGTGAACAACCAGCCATGCCTACTTCCTGAGTTATAGAAGCAATTTCTCCCAGCTTCCCTCTGAAGCACTTTCTTTTTGCCCCAACATCCTCCCTTCCTCCTCCAGTGGCTCACCTCTCTACTCCCAGGGGGTTCCTTCCTAAGGTACCTTTAGCAGAGGGACCTTTCCTGCTGTACTTCTATGGATGGAACCCTCTTACAGGGTTCCTTGCCTTTGGTACCCCTACAGGGTGATAATTCCTAATGGAATAGAGAGTATAAATGGCCACAATGTTGCTATAGAGTTGCACAAGCATAACATTATTCTGGTTGTGTAGGCCATTGAATTAAGGCAGAGAAACTTCCCAAAGGCACAATTCACCATGAGAAAGAATGAAAGTTCAACTCCTATTATAACCAAATGTCCACCATTAGTTTACAATATCCACCAATGTACTGTATCAACTGACATTTTGTGAGAATCCACCCCACTTTGTCAAGATGCAAAGCAGTGATAACCTGATAAAGAATGTACAACATATATTCATTCATTCATTCATTCATTCATTCAAGTTTGTTAACCAAGTAGGAGCACTGGACCAAAGGTCCTTTTTCAGGCTCGACCAGGGTCAAAGCAAGTTACAACACAATACCACTGAAGAATTAATACAAATAAAACAGTACTATAGACAGTCACATAAACATTGAGAAAAAAGATATTGCTTAAAAAAAAAATATATGAATGAGAGTAAAATGAGAACTGCACCTAAACGGGGTACAGATGTAAAAATCAGTTGATTTCCTTCAGCCAGCTGTAACACTTGCCCACTATTAGGGAAACCGATTTTTACATAGTGCCTTTCTAGCCTGCCCAGAAGGATACACCTGACAATATCACCAGAGATAGCATATTGTTCATATAAAGGTATTCAGACATTATGTTAAAACATAATTCATGTTTTTAAGTTGTTAGTGCTTTATTATAGTACAATAGAAATTGTTGTTATTCTATTAAATCAATGACAGTACTTACAGTAGGGCCACTTTCAGTGTATTAACATGCCACTGGGGTGGTGGAGGGGTGGAGGCAGAGCCTGCAAGCAGCCAAGTTAGACATGCTCCACTTGAGTTGTAGCGATTTGAGATATAATTTACTTTTTTGCTAGACTTTTATAATCCAAACACCTGTGCTGGTGGAGAAATCATTGAGGTCCTTAAAATAATGTTGTTGAATATTTTTAATGAAACTGGTAAGGAAGGAGGCAGTGAAATCCAACGGCTCATCTGGAGTGGGAGCAGGAGGTTACCAGGTCAATATGTCGCTGCAATAACAGTGGTATTGACAGTGACAGGGTAGAATAGCATTGGGGAATTACTGCTACCCCTGTCGCTGTCCATTGGTGTGGCGCATGGTTGAGCCACTCCCGTGGTGGAGTGGCTAAAGCATCAGCACACAGCAGCATTGGAGACCTGGGAACATGGCTCAGTTCCCTCATGTCTCCCGGTCTTGCAAAATTTTATTTTTTTAAAGAAAGAAATTTTTCCCCCTCATGAGTTTCTCCCCATCCTGAAGTCCACACCCCCTTGGAGTTGATTATTTTAAGTCTGGGGGGAGCAGAGCCCTCCTCAAAACAAAGAGTATGCAATGCCGCCGTATGACTTTACATTGTGTGGGTGACAGTTTGTGTTGGTCGGTGTTTTGCCTGACCTTATTTTGGGTTTTGGCATTTTGCTTGCGGTATTGTGTGTCACGCTAGTTTTCTCTGTGGTATTTTGACCACATGCTGAGCAGTAGCACAGGGCCCCACAGCCTCGGCGCAAGCCGTGACTAGTACAACCCTAAAGTCAGATGGGGAGCTGACACTGACTATGATCCTGCAAGTCAACAGGGACCTGACCAAGAATGTAGAATCCTACATTATTTGGCCCCCAACAGTGGAACAAAAAGCAGACCTGACAGTGGTAGAGAGCAAGGAGGCCAATGCATCCACATTTTTGACAGTGGCATCAGTAATGGGACTCATAAAAGAAAATGAAGTGTTTCACCAAAGACTAGAAGCCCTAGAATATACAGTCGAAATAATGAATGTTGGGCTGTTAGGGCTGCCTGAAAGAGCTGAAGGGGCAGCTCCTAAAAACTTTGTAGTCCAGTTACTGATAGAAACATAGAATATGGAGGCCCATAAAGGCCTAGTGGCCCATCCAGTCTGCCCAAACTTGTCTAACTTTGGGTCTGTGCCCTTGTCAGTCCTCTCTACCTATCCCCAAGTCTGTCCCCTTACGCACTTTTCCTATGTGCCAGTCCCATCCCCTTTGTACCCTCCCACTGTTTCAGCTTTGATGACCTCTTCTGGGAAGCTTGTTCTAGACCATCACCACTCTTTCTGTAAAAAAGTACTTCTTGACATCTTCTTGAACCTCCCACTCACCCCACCAATTTCAGGGGGTTACCACTGGTACCTTTGTTACCATTCATTTGGAACAGCTCACTTCTGTCCATCTTGTTTATTCTGCAGAGGTACTTGAACATGTCAGTCATGTCACCCCTCATCATCATGTCCTTCAGCGAGTACATGTTTACATCCTCCAAGTGCTTCGCATAGGACCTATCCTGTTGCCCTTGTATTCGTTCAGTGGCTCATCTCTGCACTGCTTCCAACCTGTTCTTCCTTAATTGTGGGCTCGCCCTTCCATATGTGTGGGCTCCAAAACTGCACACAATACTACAAATGAGGGCGAACCAGGAAGCTATACAGGGGCTTATGATCTCCCCTCCTTTTGCTAGTGGCCTCTCTCCCCATGTACCCTAGCATCAGATTAACTTTGCCTAGAGCCCACTACATTGTGCCAGTATCTTCATGTTCTCCATTGTTAACATTTCCAGGTCCCTTTCTTGTGATGTACTCACCACTTCCACCCCATCCATTCTGTACTTCATTCTTGGATTTTATGACCTCTGTGTGCATTACCTTGCTTGTTTTATGTTAAATTTCAGCTGCCACACTTTTGACCACCTCTTCAGATTTTTCAGATCTTTCTTTATGGCCCTTATCCCCTCCTCAGTGTCCACTCTTCCAGAGATCTTGGTGTCGTCTGCAAAGAGGTATATCTTTCCTGATCCCCTTCTCAATATAACAAATAACTATGTTAAAGAGAACTGGTCCTACAGTCAGTTCGTGGCTGTGGGACACCCCACTCATCACTTCTCTTGCACCTAAGAGTTCTCCATTTAGGACCACCCTCTGGTTCTTTCACTCTACCAGTTTTTCACCCACTCCATATTCTTGTCCCCCAGCCAGTCACTCGACCGCTTTATCAATATCCCACTTGGGACTGAGTTGAAGGCTTTGTTGGATATCTAGGTACAAGACATCAATTGCCTGATCCCAATCCAGGCCTCAGTGACAGCTGCCTTAAAACTGTACCTGTCTGCAGCAGTGTCGAGGGTGTATTGGATCACACCTAGGTGATGGGTGAAAGATGACAAGGCACCATTAAGTCTTTTTGTGGTTACCAGTAGACAACATGAACAAGACTGCATACTGAGGGCTGCTAAGGCATCAGGAGGACTTCAGCTGAAAGATAGTCCCCCAGTGCACACATGGACTTAAGCTTTGCAACAAGGCAGTGGAGAAGAACATTCTTTGCAGTCTGTGATGCACTTCAGGAGGTAGGGAGCCAACTTTCATTGCAATTATTGGCAAAACTAAGGGTGGCTCATGCTGGAAAGACCCATGTGTTCATAGACCCAGCAGAGGCAGGGGAGCTAGTGGTGAAACTATAATATGTATACTGGTTGTAGAAATCTGCAGTCAGGGCTGTAGTTCAGTTCAGCTTGCCGAACTTGCCAAAATCAAATTCTTTTTTTTTTTTTTCATTCAAAGTTTATTAAAGTTTTCAACATACAGCAAACAGCTTGCCACATGATACAAAGAATGTGATCAGATACTTTCGGAAAAACATAATGCCCTTTCCTTCCCCTTCCCCATCCCCCAACAGAAAACAAATTCACTTAAAAAACCCTGTAATATCCTTTCTCCCACTCCCACCCCTTCCTCCCAGGTTTGTATGCACAGAACTTGCTCAGTCCATATCCTTACACCGAGAGCCCACATTTCTAAGTCGCTTTGAGAGAATAAAGGGTTAGTAATGGGGCTCAAATTTTATTAAATCTAATCATTCTGTTCCGAAGACTGCCCATCATTTTCTCCACTCTAAGATTAGCCAGGAGCTCCCTCAACCATTCAGCATATGATATCTCCTCACTATCTTTCCAATGTCTAAGTACTAATTTTTTAACTGACATGGATATTAGTGCCATATGATATTTACGCATGGTTATTGGGATTTCAGAATAGTCTCCTAAAAGGCAAATTTTTGCCCAGAACACATCATTAAGACCCAACAGGGGATCTACTTTCTGCTTAATTTGTGACCATAAAGAAACTATCTTAGGACAGACCCAGAAGATGTGCAGTAAATTACCCTCCCCCTAGGCACACCTTGTACAGCTAGAAGAAGAAGCAACACCAAATTTAGTCATTTTTTGAGGAGTATAATATAAATTGTGCAGAATCTGGAACTGCATGAGTCGGAGCCTATCTTGCGTAATAAATTTGTGGCACCCTTGCCAGAGCCCCTCCCAATTAATGGGTACCTCAGGGAGGAGCAGGGCCCAGTAAGCTGAGGGTCCGAAAGATTCGGGGTAAATCCAATCATATAAGACATTGAAAATCCTCGATACAGCATGTGGAAGGCCCACCATTTGGACCAAGTCTGCCCGAAGGGGCACCTGGATGACTGAGTCATCACCCTATGGCCTTCACAAACAAGTGGGCGTTGGAAAATTTTAAAAATGTTAGAGGCCGGAATTTCCAACTTAGCTAGGATTTCCGGGGACCAGTTTCATACCCTTTATCTCATTCCAAAAATATGTGTTTAACCTCCTTAGCTCATGGGAGCCACAGGGAGAAAGGACCCTCCCATCTATCTTAATATTGGGATTACCTACTAACGGTTGCTCCAAATCTAAACAATGATTGTGTTTTATAAAGCTACAGAACTGGGAATGCACCTTTATAGATATTGCAATTGGTGTCGAACGAAGCTACACTGGAAGATACTTAGGTTTCACATATAGCAGTGCAGCAGGAGAGAGATTATAATATTGGATTTGGGCTAGTTCTATTTTAATCCAAAGGGGCTTATACACATAAGAATCTTCTGGGTCACTTTGTCTAAGCCACTTTAAATATTTGCTAATACAATGGCCCAATAGTAAAAGCCGACATGCTGCAAACAAAGACCGCCTCTAAATTTGGGGGCCGCTAATGTATGAAAAGCCAGACGGAACACTTTCCAGCCCAGATAAAGTTGGTAAAATATATTGCTACTTTCTTGAACCATGACTGAGGCAGCCATATATTCAAGAGACTAAGTGGATAATATAGACGAGGGAAGACATTCATTTTACTAAGGCTGATTCTGCCCCATATTGTCAACGGAGAAGGAGCACCTATTTAGACCTTGAGTGATAATATGTAATAAGAGTCCAAATTGCTCTTTGAAACAATGCAAGACTTCTTGTGAGAACAATACCTAAGTATTTCAGCATTTCCAGGACAAACTTAGGGCACTGATTTCGTGTTTCATCACTCTCTGATTGAGGGGGAATACCAAAGTCTTTTCCACATTTAATTTGTAATTAGAGAGGAAGCTATATTCTTTAATAACTTCTAATAAATATGGGATAGATTCACCAGGATAGGAGACTTGAAGCAATAAGTCATCCGCATAAACCGAAACTTTAACTTCAAAGCCTTGTATGGTAATACCTTGGATCTTGGGGCTAGCAACCAGTCTCCAGATACAAGTTAAAAAGTAAAGGAGATAAGGGACAGCCCTGCCTAGTGCCAGAACCTAAGGAAAATAAATCTGAAATGCTCCCATTACATGAAACCCGGGCCGTGGGGGCCTTGTAAATTGCCCGTATCCAGTTTTGGAATTCCGGGGGGAAACCAAAAGCATGTAATGTCTGGAAAAGGAAATTCCAATCCACTCTGTCGAATGCTTTCTCGGCATCCAGGGAGACCAAGGCAGCCGGAAATTCAGCATCCCTGGATACCGAGAAGACATGAGCCAAAGTGCGCAAATGATCGCTGGCTGACCTCCCTTTCGTGAAGCCCACCTGCTCTGCTCCTATTAAATCAGGAAGAATCGTGTTAATACGATCCGCTAACAGTTTACTCAGAATTTTAATATCTTGATTGAGTAAAGATATGGGCCTGTAACTTGACATATATTCAGGCGCTTTACCGGGTTTTGGCAATAGAGTTATCAACGCTTCAAATAATGTACTGTCTGTACTGTTACCTGCAGTAATCTGTTGGAACAAAGAAAAGAGCAAAGGGGCTAGTTGTTTTGCAAATGTTTTATAAAAATTAGGTGAAAAACCATCTGGTCCCGGGGATTTATCTAGGGGCAGACCATCAATAACTTTTAAAATCTCTGCTTCAGTTATGGGAGCGCATAGTGCAGCTTGTTGCATTTCAGAGAGAGAAGGCAGATGAGATTCAGCCAAATACTGATCCAAATCTTTTAGAGGGGGAGAGTTTGCCATTGGACAGTGTAATGATTGAAAGAATTTGTAAAATTCTGCTGTAATTTCTGCCTGATTATTTATCAGCACTCCATCAGCTGACCAAATTGTAGCAATAAACCTGGCAGATTCTTGCTGTTTGATTCGTGCAGCTAAAAGGTGACCCGCTTTCTCGGCTTGGTCAACATAAGTTGCATTCGACTTCAAAATCAAAAATTCTGCCTTCTCCCTCAGAAGATCCAAATAAGAGTCCCTTAATTTTATAAGTTCCAAACGAATTTGTTCCAGCGTGTGCGGGGACATATTCCTTTCAGTAGTTCTAATCTGGTAGAGAAGCTGTGTTAATTGCTGTTCTCTCAATTTTTTTCCTCTTTGATGCCACACCAATTAACAGATCCCTCAAATAGGCTTTTAAGGCACCCCATTCCATATCGGGTTTCCCCGTAGTGTTAAGATTAGGTGATACAAATTGTGAGATATGACTTCTGATGTCTTTCACTGTGTTTGGATCCTTTAAAAGTTGATTATTAATTTTCCAGCGACCTTCTACCTTTGGAACAGTAGCAAAAGAAAGTTGACAAGTAACGAGAGAGTGGTCCGATGGTGGTCCTGGGTGAATGGACGAGTCTACAACCCCGCATAATAATCGTTGAGAGATCATAATGTAATCAATCCTAGAAGACGTTTTATGAACTGGAGAGGTAAAAGTGTAGTGTAACCCCCCTGCAAATGGGGGTTCCCAAAAGACTTCCAGGAGCTTGCTTGAATGCTCCAAGCCTGAATGGTGTTTGGCATTTAAGCCATTTATCAGTGAGTGTTTTTAGAACCTCTGGTACTGTCTCTTTAAGAGCTGTCTGCTTGCAGACATAATTAGTTTGTATGGGGGACTGTGTGTTTCTTTGATTGAGTACCACTCAAGCTGCTGCCAATTCACTTCATTTTTGCAGTCACTAGGAGTGCAAAGGGAACCTATCTGAAAGATGTAACTGTTTGCCAGAAATTATTTAGAGTAATAATGAAATTACAGTTTGTCTAACCTGCTTTCTTTGCAGTCAGAACTGTGTCTGCTAGTTCCCCATTCTAGTTTTGAACTGCTGAACTGGACCAATCAGTGTGGGGTAAGCTAGCTCTAAAATGGTGCCTTGGACGAATCAGAACTTGACTCATAATCTGAGCCAGCCACAAGAGGATTGTATGGGCAGTGACTCTGGGAGATGTAGTTTAGACTTCAGTGCCTTTTGGACCAACAGCAGCAGTCTATTGTGAGTGACAGCCAATCCAGTCAAGAACTGGGAGGAACTCAAAGGAAGTGCCCAGTTTTGTCGGTTGGAGGTTGAGTTGAGCTTTGGCAGTGAAGAAGGAAGGAGCCCTGTGCTTTTCAGTGTGCAGTTTTAGTCAAAAACGTGTGTAAGGCCCAGAGTTCGGTCTGCAGCTTGTGTAACAGCTTGTTAGAGACTGAATCCGTCCTGTGAAAAGAATCAAAGGATCTCTGAAGAGTAGAAACCAGGCTCACCCTGTAGAAGACTGGAGGAACTGCTGAAAATTGCACTCTGTCTGTCAGGAACTGAATCTGCTGTGTGTTCTCCGGTATTGTGCAGTAATTGCGATCGGGATACAGATGCAGCCTGCCTGGTATAGTGCTTTCTTTATATGGATGTGTGAAGAGGTTTGTGTACCTCAAGTGAGCCCTGCTGACATTGAAGGACCCTATCTTATTTGGAGGTCGTGAGTACTAATTCAGGGTCGCTCCTTGTTGAATTGCCACATTAAATCCAAATGGAATTACTGTACTGCTGACTGTTTAATTCTCCTTTTCTCTGTGTGAAAGGGCCCCTACCAGCTGCCACGGTTTGGACTAGCCACTAGGGCTTGGGTACCCAGGGACAGTAACTGATAAGGATAGGCTCTGCATTAGAGCCATAGGTAGATTATTAGAGTGATAAGCTAATTAACCTGATTTCCCCCTGTCCCTGTTATATCCCCCTAAATAAATCAGAGCTGCTTGTTTCAGCAAAGTTATACTGCCTGAGGTATTTGTCTATGTTAAAGTACTGTACTGTGATTGTTGCACTGTATCTCATTTCACAGGAGGTCCCAGTGCCGGAACCAGACCTGGGGGTAAGTGTATACTGTGAAGGTAATTCTGATATATTGTGTGGGCCACTAGTGGGAAGAAAGGGGGGTTGCAGTGTCCCAGAGGGCTGTGACCAAGTTAGTTTAACTATTGCAAACCCTGACCTCTGGGTGGAGGCACCCGCCATTGGATCCAGGCCCCTCAACCTGTTAGTGGCAAATCAGGCAGGGGTAGTAGCCCCTGGGATAGCGCCATCTAGGGGTTACAGTAGCATCTATCTGAGGGGTGCAGAGTACGCCACACATCACACAGTCCCACCCTGTCCCACATGTCTCTTAAAGCTCTTTGGGCCGGAGAAATACCTTTAAACTTATTGACTGTACGGTCTATATTTGGGTTGAAAACTAAATTCAAGTCTCCTCCCAAGATCATTGGAACTGCTAAAAAAGGACTTAACATGTTGACTAACTCCATGAAAAACCCCGGAGAATCACTATTCGGTCCATATATACTACCTAATAATATCTCGGTAGTGCACATTCTCCCTTGGACTAACAAGTACCTACCATGGGTATCCCTAATAACTTTAGATGGTGAAAATGGCACCTTACGCTTTAGCAAAATCATCACCCCACGGCTTTGCGTTCTACCCTCAGCTGTGAACACTTGCCCTATTTGCTGCCTTCTCATCTTGAGTTCTTATGAAATCAGTAAATGGGATTCTTGAATAAAGGTAATATCGGACTTTAACGACTGCAAATGCTTCAGAATTTGGTATTGCTTAACCTTCTGCCTGGCTCCCTTAACATTCCACGTGGAAAAAACCAGGTTGCTAATCATAGATTTGAGATGTGCATTTGTAAAAAGCTCTGGGCATTTTGTCAGCGAGATCTGCTCCCGGCCAGGTGTTAATAGATTGATCCATGCAAACCCAGTCCCTCCCCTACCTCCCTCCCAAAATCCCACAACAAATAACTAAAATATTCCAGTACCCTCATCATGATATTCTCCCAGCCCTCCCTCCCACCCTTGTTACTGCGATCTACGGTCAACAGAGCACCTTACTATGCTCACCCACCCCCAGCCCTCCAGGCTCAACTGCCACCCCGTCAGCATTTTATACACTTTAAACAGCTGGTAGTAAATGAAGCAACGGGGAACGTGAAACAGACTGTCCTTTTTAACCCACACTATTCCAAGTAAACTATCCTCCTACTATGACTGCCCAAAGTTATTTATTTATGTTTAACCATTATCTTAACCATGACCTAACTCCTATGCCTCTAGGTTGACTTAAGAAAGTGAACGGCTCCTTTCTCCTTCCATAATATCATAACAACATATTGAATTGCAGAGCATTATAAAAACATAACCTAGTCTTACAGAACCTTAATCTTAATTTCTCAGAATAAGAAACAAAAAAAAAACAGCTAGCAAGTTCACAAATATGTAGGCATCTGCGTTTATCATATAGGTGTCTCCCTCTCTATCATATAGGTGTCTCCCTCTCTATATACCAACCGAATATTAAATCTATGTACTGTACCCCAGACTATGCTATTCGCCTACATTTTAATAAAATAAATTCAGTCTCTTGCAACGAGATACAAACACATTATCGGTATTCTTGGAGACAAATTAGAGCTTCAACCCACACGAGTTGATGTAAAATAAAAGAATTGCCCTTCTCATGATGAAACCCTTAACAGGTATTCACTTAGCCCCCTTTTCCAAACCCAATGTACCTTTTAACATTGTATTATCTAATGATAATGACCTCCATTGTCAGAAATCTAGATAGCTCACTAATACCAAAATTTGAACCTCCCTGAGTGTAGCAACAGGAGATATTTACTAGAATCGGGGAACCAATTATCTTATAACACTAAGCCTGTGGCCCTATAATACACCCTCCTGGCAAGAGTCAGGACTGAACAAGTGCCCCTTTTTAGATAAATTATTACAGTCCCCGAAGTGTTAACAGTTCGCTATTGCCAAAAGGATGGAAAAAAAAGATCGAAACCAATCGCTGGAGGGGAAAATGTCTATAAACCACACCGCAATTCAGCAAAATACCACCCAGCCATCAGGATCTCCGGAACTAATATCGGCAATGCAACTTTGGCCACCTGCAGCTCACAGGATTCCCATCACGGCCAAGCTCCGGACTCCCTCTAGCGGCAGCAGTTGTTAGAGGCAGAACATACATTGATGCGGTAGTCGAGCAGGGTGGATTCGGCTCACAGTCTGTAATTAGCGATGGCCCTAATTAAGCCAAATTGGAGAATGTCCCCAGATTAGTGCGACAGGGACAGGGTTTTAAACTGAGCACTACTAATCTAGATATATACGCCAAAATCGAAGCCCTACTAGACAGACAAAACATCACACTGGGAATCGCAAAAGGAGGCCAGTGCAAAAGCTTCATCAAAGGGCATCACGATCTACAGGCTTCATAACTGAAGTGTCAGACATGTCCTTTGATTTGTCATCTTACAGCAAAGAAAGCAACAAACTCAAGCAGTCTCCAAGTCCGAAATCCTCATACCCCACTCAGTGGTCAGTGTCCTCCCTACATAGGGTTCTCATGACTCCTTAAACAAATCGGGAAAGGCGTTCTTGAGCCCCTTAGCAGCAGCATCAGGGTCTTCAAAGGATGACCACGATCAGGATACCATAACCCCTAATTTCGGGGGTATCACATTCGAAATTTCACACCAGCTGCAATTAATTTGGACACCAAAGGGTGAAACAAAGCTCTCTTTTGCCTGATAGACACTGGCAAGTCCTGTGCCACCCTAATTTTGACAACTTCCCATCTCACTTCGTGTAGTTCCTTAATTTTGGCAAAAAAATGCTGTCGTTCCAAAAAATTCAGGAATTTAAAGATTAAAGGGTGAGGAGGCGCTCCCGCTGGCAGCTTCGGGTGAAGAGATCGGTGTGCCCGTTCAATGACGTACTTCGGTCTGAAAGGCGATGGACCAGCTAATTTTTCAACCATTCTTTGAATGAATAGCACGACATCAGATCCCTCTTCATTCTCGGGAAGACCTATGAGGACCGCGTTATTCCTGCGACTGCGGCCCTCTAGGTCCTCTATCTTAACTTCCATTCGTGCTATTTCCTGGCGAACGGCCACGATCTCTGGTTCTGCTTTCTCGATCCGTTTCTCCACAGAACAGATTCGGGCTTCATTATCTGCCGTCCGCTGGTGTAGATCTTCCAACGCCTGAGCTAGGCTTTTAATCTCGGTCGTAATTACACTTAAGTCTTCTTTAAAGGGAGTAAATTCTTGCAGGAATCGCTGCAAAGTGAGGGGCTGCTGCTCAGCCATGATAGCTTCCGAGGACGGCCCTTCTGTGCCACTCGAGGTCCTGGATTTTTTGGAGGCCTTCTCAGGCGTGGCCAGAGGAGTATGTTTGACGCATTTCTCCTCATAGTCATCTCCATACGTCCAGCTTTCAGCAAAGTGCTTGTTTAAACCCTTTCTTAGAGGCTTTAGGAATAGCTTAATGTACTTGTAGCAAATATTACCTATGAAATTTAAGGATTAGATGAGTTGGCGGGCTGGAGCTGTGCTGGAGAGCTGTTATCTGGTGAACTGCATCACGTGACTCCCACCAAAATCAAATTCTCTTATATATAAGCAATGATACATAAGTGACATTGTTGCCTATATAAGCAACAATATGTAAGTGACATCGGTACCTGGAGAATAAGTACAAACAAGAAATTACAGATTGTTCAGGCTTACTTCAGTCATCTTACAAGATATATGCATGCAAAAGCTATAGTGTGAAGAACCAAAGGTCTGACTAGGTAGTCACAAAAGTTAAGTAAAAATACCACCAACAGCTTAGTCTGGTTCAGTTTCAGTTGGTTACCATCTGTATCCCCCTCCCCCCAGTCGCCCCTGAAAAAGGGACTTCTAGATCTTCCTGGACATAAGTCTCCACCACTCATTCACACTAATGGGATCTGCGTCGGAGGCACTAGGACCCAGCGGGAGCAAACTTTTTGCTGGAGGTCCGGCGCCAGAGATGGAGCCACGAGGAGCGGCACCGTGAACCTCAGCTCGTGCGGTAATGACTATCTCGGTGTCGACCCTCCAACCGCCTCAGTTCCTTTTTTCCCGCCATCGAGTGTGCTTCAGTGATGACGTCGCTCGTCCGCCGGGAGTCAAACTTCAAACTAGCAGCATAGTTTTCTAGTTTTTGTTATTTTGAGTAATATCTCGAATAAGTATCGCTTAAGTTTATTCTTATTTATAAAGAAGTCACAGCCTACTTTGACGGAGTCGACCATGAGCAGGTCAGGTGACGGTAGGGAGACTTCGTATGAAAGCTGTTCAGTCAGTCGGGCTGGGTCCGGTCCGCTGCCTTCTCCGGAAGGGGGGTCTGACAATGGTCAGTCCAGTGCCCGAGGATGGGGTCCCCTTGGAAGCATAAAAATAAACGGTCGCATTCTCGGCACCGTTCGGCCTCGAGCTCTTCTTCGGCCCACAGGTCAAAAGAAGGCATCACTCAAAGTGCGCCTCTGATATGTCAGCGCGTGAGCGGTCGGTTAGTGGGGCTGGTGCGGTCTCTCCTCCTTCAGAGTCACCCTGCTTCTGTTTCCAGTAGTAACGTCTTTGACATTGGGCCCTACCCCACCCTCTGGTAGGTCTTCAGATGAGCAGCTTCATCAGTGGGCCGCTCTTATGGAGCAGTGGGCTTGGAGGTTGGTTCAGCTGCCTGGCTCGGTCACTCAGTGGCCTTCGGGCTTCTTGGGAGATCAGGTAGGGCGGTTGAGCCTCCCTGGTCATGCGGCACCATCTTTGGTGCCGTCGACTCCGCGCTTAGGTGTTCCCCCCCCCCTCACATGGCTGCGGCGCAGGGGGCCATACCGATACCTTTATCTCCTGCTCTTCTTCCTTCCTTCCCCTCAAATCCTGTTTTTCGGAGTCTTGGGGTGATTTCGGCGCCCTCGGCGTCAATGGCACGCTCGGCGCCATCTTCGGCGCCGATGCATCTGTCGGCACCGTGCGTGGTGCCACGTGGTGTTGCGGTGCCTTCCGTCCTCTCGGCGCGATCTTCGGTGCTGTGTGGCTTCTCGGCGCCATCTTCGGCACCGTGCGGCTTCTCAGCGCTGTTTTCGGCGCCGTGTGACTTCTGCCGTGTGGCTCCTCAGCGCCGTTTTCAGTGCCATGCGCTTCTTCGGCGCTGTGCGCCTCCGCGGCGCTTGGGGGTCTTAGGGCATCTTTCACTTTTCAGGACTCCTCCTTTCACTCTTTTCCTTCATCCTTTTCCTATGATTTTCACTCCTTTCCTGTCCATACAGTCCCTCCTGGACTGTCAGGAGATGACATTGAGCCTGACCCAGACCTTAGACTGGGTGATGAAGTGGATGAAGCAGGATCTATTCCTGCTGCAGAGCCTGTGGTTGAGGACCTGTCCTTTAAGTCTCTGCTGAAAAATTTGATTTCCACTCTTTCTCTCCAGACTACAGACATCGATTCTGGGAAATTGCTAAGACTCCAATACCTCCATGCTTTGGAGATCCCTACGGATTTGACTCCTCTGGTTCATCCCTCCTTTGAGACGCTGTCTCAAATGGTATGGAATAATCCTGCTCTCACACCTTCGGTGGCTAAATCCATAGATAGGAAATACTCAGTCCCCAAGTATCGACCCATTTTGGCGTCTCAAGCCTTTGAGGATCCTATTGTAGTACTGGCAGAGAATAATAAGGTCGTCCTTCCTCAAACTACTACAGCTCTACCTATTAACAAAGAATCTCGTAAGATAGACACTTTAGGTAAGAGAGTCTTTGCTGCTTCCACCCTCAGAATGCGTAATGCCAGCTACCAAGGCTATTTCTCTTAATATGAGTATATCCTTTGGCACTCTCTCAAACAGATGGTTGAAGCTCTACCAGAATCGGATACAAAGCCAGAACTTCTTCATACCATTACCATAGGTATCGAATCTAACAACCAGCAAGTTAAAGCAGCTATGGATGCTTTCGACACTGCTTCCCGAGCAGCAGCAGCTGGTATTTGTACCCGCCGTCATTCCTGGCTGCACACTTCAGGCTTCACAAATGACGCACAGCAGCAGGTAATGGCATTGCCTTTTGATGGTGCGTATCTTTTCGGTCCTCAAGTAGAACAGGCTTTAGAAGCTACACAAAAGACTAGGTCAGCCATTAAGTTGGCTCGACCTCCTCCTGTCACCTCTCGAGGGAGTGTTAATAAACGCCAGTTTCATAACCATCAGTCGTTTCGAGGCAGAAGTAGAGGAAGTTTCCATAAAAATCAGCCTTCACAGCCTCAAAAGAAAACACAACAGAAAGCGCAAGGGCCCAAAGTGCCCAGCACCACCTTATGAGTTGCTGGCCCAAGTCCCGTCTCAACTGCCCGAGGTGGACTTTTCCTCAGCGGTGGGAGGTCGTCTGATGCACTTCTACAATCAGTGGAAGTCCATAACCTCAGACAAATGGGTCCTTCGGATAATCCGCAAGGGGTATTCCCTCAATCTTGTGGAGACCCCTCCGGATCATCCCCCCAAATGACAGTCCAGGCTGTCAACCCTTCAGTCAGACCTTCTCGCCGCCGAGATTCAGGGCCTTCTGAACAACAGGGCAGTAGTAGTAGTGCTGCTGCATCAATGGAACACAGGGTGCTACTCCCATTACTTTCTGGTTCCAAAGAAAACCAAGGGCATGCGCCCCATTTTGGATCTCAGAAAACTAAACAAATTTCTGCCCAAGGAGAAATTCAAAATGATTTCTCTAGGAAGCTTGTTACCTTTGCTTCATCAACACGACTGGCTAGCCTCCCTAGACATGCAGGATGCTTACCAGCACATTTCTATTCACCCAAAGCATCACAAATTCCTGAGGTTTGTGGCTCTGGGACAGCATTACCAGTTCCGAGTCCTGCCCTTTGGGCTATCCTCGGCGTTGCTGGTTTTTACAAAGTGTTGTGCAGTTCTCGCAGCGCATCTCAGAAAGATCAGAATACAGGTGTTCCCTTATCTGGACGATTGGCTTCTGGCAAGTCCTTCCAGGCAGGGAACTCTGGACGCCGTAGACATGGCTTCACGCTTTCTCACGTCCATGGGAGTTCTGCTAAACCTCAAAAAATCGCAGTTGCAGCCCTCCCAGACGCTCCTTTTTATAGGGACTCTTCTGGACACGTCCTGTGTGAAGGCGTTTCTTCCAGAGGACAGAAGGAGTGATATCCTTCAGATGGCCCGTCACATCGGGGAGAACAACTCAGTTCCAGCCCTCTCGATGCAACGGATGCTAGGTCTCAAGGCATCCTCGGTGTTCACTGTACCCCTAGCACGTCTGCATGAGAACTTCTCAGTGGATGCTCAGTACTCAGTGGTCCCCAACCACTCACCCACAGTTCTATCCCATCAAAGTGACAGAACCTCTAAAGAGGTCGCTCACCTGGTGGACGCAGGAGAACAATCTCCTGGAAGGGTATCCCTTTGCTCCTCTGGATCATCAGATTTCCATTACCACAGACGCGTCCCTGATGGGGTGGGGAGCTCACTGTCAGGCTCTCCATACTCAAATGCGTGGACTCCGTCAGTCCCAGCTTCACATAAATGTCCTAGAAATGAGAGCCGTCCTTTATGCGGTCCGAGCATTGAAGGACATTCTCTGTCACAAGAACATTCTCCTTCAAACGGACAACAAAGCAGTGATGTACTATATCAACAAGCAGGGCAGTGCTCACTCTTACCCCTTATGCAGGGAAGCGATGAGAGTGTGGGAGTGGTGCTTGGAACACAAGGCTCTAATTCAAGTGGTCTACCTACCGGGAGTACAGAACGAACTGGCAGACCGTCTCAGCAGAACAGAGACAGATCCTCACGAATGGTCTCTCGACTCAACCATAGTTCAGTCACTGTTCAAAGAGTGGGGAACTCCAGACCTGGACCTTTTTGCATCCCCACTCAACGCAAAACTGCCTCTCTTCTGCTCCAGAAATCCAGGGCCTGGCATTTTCTGTCAGGATGCGTTCAGGCTGCAGTGGAAAAAACACTTTCTTTACGCCTTTCCACCTCTTCCTCTAATTCAGAGGGTACTTCTCAAGTTCGAATCCCAGGGGGACAAAATGATCCTCATTGCTCCCTTCTGGCCTTGACAGCTGTGGTTTCCACTACTCAACAATATGTTAGCAGTTCTGCCGAAACCACTGCCCCTTCAGACGAACCTCTTGACTCAGGGGCCTGTGGTCCATCTCAACCTGAGATCGCTTCACCTTCACGCCTGGCTCCTGAAGAGGTAGAAGTAAACCAGTTCAATGTCTCTCGGAGGGTTTCAGATATTCTTCTGGCTGCACGAAAACCAGCCACTAGGAAAACTTACACAGCCAAATGGAAGCATTTTTCGCTCTGGTGTGTAAAGTCCTCTTTAAATCCCTTTTCCTGCCCACCAGATAAAGTTCTGGAGTACCTCTTAGACCTCTCAAATTCAGGTCTGCAGTACTCTAAAGTCAAAGTTCACCTTAGTGCAATTTCAGCTTATCATGAGCCGGTATTTTCCTTATCACTGGCTCAGTTACCTGTGGTTAAGAGGTTTCTTAAAGGAATTCTGCATATCAGACCTCCTACAAGATGTCCAGTCGCAGCCTGGGACATTAATCTTGTGCTAGATATGCTCACTCGGAAACCTTTCGAACCTCTGGCTACCTGTGAGCTAAAATTTCTCACCTGGAAGACGGCCTTCCTGCTGGCCATTACCTCAGCCCGCAGGGTCTCTGAGATACATGCCCTGGTCACAGACCCTCCGTATACTGTGTTCCATAAGGACAAAGTAGTCCTTAGAACTCATCCTAAATTTCTTTCTAAGGTTGTGTCAGAATTTCATCTAAACCAACCTTTGGTCCTTCCCTCTTACTTTGCGGACTTCCAAAATGAAGGAGAATGATCTCTTCATTCCTTGGACATTAAGAGAGCTTTGCGTTTCTATGTAGATAGAACCAAGGACTTTCGCAAAGCTCAACAACTGTTTGTTTCCTTCAGCGAGACCCGGCTGGATCAGCCTGTCACCATTAGATGTATCTCAGCATGGTTAGTGGCATGCCTTCGCCTCTGCTATTCCATGGCGCAGGTTAAGTTGGAGGGCAGGGTTTACGCTCACTCTACTAGAGCGGTTGCGGCATCTCTGGTGGAAATTCGCAACGTGCCCATTGCAGATATTTGCAACGCATCCACCTGGAGCTCAGTGCATACTTTCGTCAAACATTATGCACTGGATGTCCATGCCAGACGACATTCTTCCTTTGGCAGAGCCATCCTTAATGGACTTCTGTCCTAGAAACGTGAGCTCTTGGTCTCTCCTGCCACCCTCTCGGGGGATTATAAGCTTGGTACTCTCCCATTAGTGTGAATGAGTGGTGGAGACTTATGTCCAGGAAGATATGAAAATTACGTACTTACTGTAATTCTTGATCTTCTTGGACGAGTCTCCACCACTCATTCACATGCCCACCCTCCATCCCCGAGCTCACCTCTATTGTTGGTTTCCTCCCTCAAATCTTTAGGCTGTGAAGATTTCTTTGTTGACCCTTATTATACTGGGTCGCCTGGACTATCTTATGTCCGGTTTTTGGTTAGGCTATCCTTCTAGGCTAGTTACGCTGCACCTCCTCGGTAAAAAGGTACTGAGGCGGTTGGAGGGTCGACGCTGAGATAGTCATTACCGCACGAGCTGAGGCTCGCGGTGCCGCTCCTCACGGCTCCATCTCTGGCACCGGCCCTCCAGCAAAAAGTTTGCTCCCGCTGGGTCCTAGTGCCTCCGGCGCAGATCCCATTAGTGTGAATGAGTGGTGGAGACTCGTCCAAAAAGATCAAGAATTACGGTAGGTACGTAATTTTCATTTTCAGTGGGCTACTGGGTCAACAAAATTCAATAAATAAATAAATGCAGTCCTGTGCTCTCTGCTAGGTTACAGAGTGTGTTGTTGGCTGCCTGAATGCCACCATCTGGTGCTATATGAGCCATGCCTTATATAGAAATAAGAAAAGAGAATAATTAAACACATTGACAGCGCACAAAAGCTTCTGCCCATATGCCTGATTTTAACTGATGGGGGTGCACACTCACCAATGCAGGGTTAAACATTTGCCTACATTAGAGGGTGTCTGGGCTGCCAGTCACTCATGTTTGGGCACAGGAGGTGAGTAACATATAGTAGGTTAACTTGATTTCAACAGATGCTTCTGGTTTGTCTTTCTGGTGAGGGATGTCCCTTCTGCCATGGGGTATTTGATAAGTTAGTCATTAGCTTTACTTCTGTCTCTATTGATGCAGGTAAATGGGTCTCTATCCAACCTCACAAGAACTTAATCTCTCAAGACTAGTGTCAAGTATATTTACCCTACTGTAGTTGCATTACATTCTGTTACATTTCTGTTTTACACACACTGAAGACTAGAATGGTCATCTAAATAATTGGCTATATGAAGGGTCAGGTAGAACTGTGGGTTCATGATGGAGGAAGAGAGAGAGGGAGGAAGGAGTCCTGAAGATGTAAAACCCAGTGCAACATGGCAATCTGCCCATGGAGATACACTGTTTGACTGTAGTCACAGACTAGTTTTTAGTTGTTGAGGTATGCTTTCTGTTGAGAGCACAGAGGAAAGACACACCAAGCTGTTTGACAAAGCAGAAGGATTTTGGGAGCATAACCATCTGTTTTATACAGGAAACACTAAATCTTCCATTTCTTTTACTGCATGTTTCATTTAGCATATAAGTGTAAGAACTGGCACATCATCCCTGTTGCTGTCAAAACGAACCTCCCAGCTACTACATGGTGTCGTGCTCCAGGTAAGGAAAGATTTTGTAACATGGTTCAAGCTAATTAACATTAACCTGTCCCAACACTACATTAACCTGTGTCATTGAGACTCATAGTACTTAACATATTGGCAGCTATATATTGCATTAAGTACTGTAAACTCAGATTAGCTTTTGTTTGTTGGCCCGGTGGTGCTGAGGGTTGAGGCACTGGACACCACGCCTCGCTCCATGCCAGCGACCTGCGTTCGGGAACAAGCCCAGGTCATCGGAGTTGGCAAGGGAGGACTAGGATCAAGCGTCTGATGACAGCTGTCCTAGTCCTAAGGAAAGGGTGGGACACACACTGCACTCTGGTGATCCCTGGGGATGCCCAGAGGTACACCAGATGCGCTGGTGCCAAGAAGGGGGAGAGCACGGTGGACATCCGTACGTCTGTGCATGGACATCATTTCACATCTGTGCTCCCATCAGGGGAAGAAAAAAGGGAAAATGGCAGCACACTCCACGGCAGCTTGATGGCTGCAGCTTCACCGGCCGACGATGCCTGGAATAGGCATGTGCCGGTATTGGATCCTGGCTGGGCACAGGGGCATAGGGAGGTGCCTCTCTCGATGGTACAGCTGCGTATGCCGGCTAGGCATGTCAGCTTCATGGTCAGCAGTGAAGGAGGAAATAGGCAGGACTGTGGCTGCAGGGGAAAAATAGAGATGTTAAAAAAAAAGATTAGCTTTTGTTTACAGTATATGGCATTTTAATTGGTTTCTGTCCGTGAAGTGTCATCATTTTAAAACTGTGGTTTTTAAACGTTACACAAAAGTTTGACAGAGAGTCTAGTTTGCAACACGTGTAGTGTGGAACGCTACATACAGTATCTTGAAACTTTTTTTACACAACAGTTTCTGAGATTTGTTTGTACTCTAGTGTGATGGTGTTTGCAAACATCTGAGCTACTGTTACTAAGGTGGTATTAGGGCAGGGTTGTAATTGTAACTGTGGAGACAGGACTGTTCATTGCTTATCAAAATCAGAATATGTGCGCCTCTTCGAGAGAAACTAATATACCGTTAGGGGTTACAGCACTATGTGATCTAATTTCTCCATATCTCATCAAAATTGGAATATGTGTACCTCATGGAAAGACACCAGTGCCCCGTTAAGGGCTACAACACCCTATGATCTGATTATTCCTGTTCTTACATCATATTATAGTTTCTTTGGTCATCTGATTCCTTCAGAACTGAGGATGTAAACCAAATATATTTATTTTACCTGAAAGCCACACTAAGCTGATGTTTTTTTTTTCCAGGTGCAGCTTGGGGGAAGGGAAGCATAGGGATTACAAATGGATACAGTAAATAGTACATTTAAATCGGCAAGTTAGAAATGTACTGTTAAGTGCAATAAAGACATTACAAGATTGGTGCAATGTGTAAAATATATAATAGCCAAGGCTTATTCTAGGTGTAAGTTGTAACCCAGAGAAAGGGAGAGCATATGAAGTACAATAAATGTAGAAAAGAAATGGTACTCCTAAATGAAGTAGTTTGTAAAATATAAGAAAACACTATAAAAGGACTGCACAACAGATGTGAATACAAACCTGCCAGTGTGGAATGCAAAGCCAAACTATGCCTGGGGGGAGGTAAACATTCTAAGTAAGGCAGTGCAATTAAATTAGCAGTTTAAAATTAGATAACCTGAAGGGTGATAGAAACCACCAATTGTTTCCCTGTATTGTCAAAGACATCCTTCTACAAGCTGAATTTATGGTAAAAATGACAGTAAAACAGCATTACATGAACAATACAACAAATGCAGTGAGATAGGGTAAGCAACTGAACCAAGCTATGCGTGGGAAAGGGGGCATGGGACAGGAACAGAAATGAGCTGTGCCTGTGAAGTCACACAGCAGAGGCTTAAATAAGAAAAGAGAGATAGTGCAGTGAATAGAGGATGGCAGGCTATGAGAGAGCGCGATGGAGGGGGGGAGAGAGCGAGAGAGCGAGATCTGTAGGGGAATGAGGCGTGCCCAGGAGAGGATGTGAAGATCAGGGTGAGGAAGAAACAACATGAGTAAAACTGTGTAAGTATGTGGACTGTGCCAATAACATAAGGGGACCCCATGCAGATTATTTTGTGGGGCCCAACTTCGACACCAATATGAATAATAACATCTACTAGTGCATATACATTATATGCTTTGTAGGTTAATTTGCATAAGTCATGCAGGACATCTATAGTTTGTCTGTGCTGCCCCCCCTTTCCTCCTTACCTGGCACCCTGATTGGAACACTGAATGATGCAGTTTGTCCCTGCACCTCCTGGAAGCTCTGGCACCATTTTGGATGATTTGGTAGTGGGCCCTACTGCATTTTTGTTCTGTATTCCACTCTGCCCCTTGAGACTAGAGTTGGAATCTACAGCACAGACCCTGCTGCTTCCACTGCTGACAGTCCCAAGTACAATTGGATAAGCAATGTGCACAAAGATGGTTACAGGGTTACCTCTGACGTTACACAGTGCTCTTACTATTGCCATCTGAGGCAGTGGGCCCTCTGACACTGCGGTAGCCTGTGACTTTAGTGACCGTGATTGGGGTCCTACCGAAACGGTGACTCAATCGTGGCGTCTTAGACCACAGCGACGAGGGAGGGTGGGAGACCGAATTGGGGGTGAGCAAACATAGCGACATCCTGTTGCTACATATACGCGTGGAGGGAAGCGGAGCATGCAAAAGCGTGGGTGGGACGGGAGGGAGGGATTGGGAGGGATGACACCGCAGTGAGCTGCTGAGACACCCTGTGACGTGGTGGGTGGGTTTTGGGTTGGGGCATGAATGGTGCTGAGTTCAGACATGGGTGCCTTTTGTTGCACCTGGCCCGAAAAATTTTGGGGGGGGTTCACCCCCCTCAACATGCAGCTCTCTGGAGTAGAGAATCCTTAAGTAGGGGAGTGTGGGGGGCACAGTAGCCTGCATTTAAGTGTAAAATCTAAGTTCTCAGTGCCCTTTTGCTGTGCGCCAGGGACTGCATCGCTGAAATATTTTTTTGGCAATGTTGTCATCCCCCTAACGGCGGGCCCTACTGTGACCACATCAGTTGCATCCTCCCTGATCATGGCCCTGAGATGGTCTGAGGGAATGAGGAGTAAGCAGTAGTTAAATTGGAAATGTATGGGTGGGGGAAGCTCTTGCATCTAGATTTGTCAGTGGTGGTGCTGTCGTTTCTAGGTGGTGGAACTCTTCTATAATAGTGGAGAAAGAAGACAGAGGCAGTGGAACTGTCATACAGATTTTTAAGAGGTGGTGGAAATGAATTCCTGTGAGCTCCTGCCCAATTTAACCCCTGGGAGTAAGAAGAAGTAGCAGGGGAGGGTGGAAAAAACGGAATTTGGAGAAAGAGAGTGCTAGAGACATCTGGCTTCAAGGGAAGGAAGGGAGAGCTCGGAGCTCAGAGAGCTGAGGTGAGTGTGGGGTGGGGGGAGTTAAGTGTAAAGCGGCCAAAGGAGAGAAAAGAGAAATAACAGTATACTCGCTGTGAAGGGATTCCCATTAGAGAAGTTGCATTTACAGTATTATCCTACGGACAGAGAAGATTAATGCCATTTATAAATGAAGAATATTGGTGTTCTGAGCAGTGTCTCTTATCAGTGGAAATAAGCATGTAACTGGTGTGCATTTGCTGTCGTTGTGATTTCAACTTTCTGCCTGTGTAATTTGTCACTCTGCTATTCTGCAGCTTGTAAATGCCACTATATTGTTGTTCTTGTGTGGTTTTGTATTGCCTTGTAATTCTGCTGGGTCTCATTTGAAAATAGGTACTGTGATTGCCTAGTGTGTTTACCTGGTCAGTGAAAGCTAAATAAATAATAACAGGCCTTAAAAATTGTTAGGCTGTATGACCTTAGTTGGTAATGGCAACTGCAGTCACCCATCACTCAGCACATGGGTAATGATGATTACAAGTGCCGCAGGTCTGATTGGGTATTGAATGCTTTCGAGTGGGATTAACGTGATAATCTCCAAACAAACATTCCATACAGTAATGGTAGCATAATTACTGCTAGCAGTTAAGGCCAGACAGTTTATTGACACTGAGTGAGGTCTTCCTTCCACTGCTGATTTTCCAAACATTGTAACTGAAGCTTACAACACCAAAGATCAAGGTTACAAAAGAATCAATAGTAAAAACATTATAATAAATGTTTTACAAGTCACATTGCAGGTACCCCACAGATAGTATGCTGCTGCTTTGCAAAGCTGTGTGTGTGTGAGAAAGAACAGAGATGACGGGACTTTAGGCCTTCATATGCTAAACATTGCCTTCATATGTGGATTAAATTTAGTGTTTCAGAAAGACAGTTCAAGGATCAGAGTCTTTGTAGCCAGTTCTATTACTGTACAGAGCAGGTAATGCAAAGGATTTCCGATTGATACTGTGACACAAAAAGGGACAACACTAGCTGGTGTGCACATCAGAATGGAAAACAGAAGGCAAAATACAAAAGAAGGTAATGAAAAACATCTTGCTGTAAACATTAAAACCAAATGGATGAAACACACACACAATCAGCACATAAACAAAATATCACACTTGTCTTGTTTTTTCTATACAATAGTGAATTCCTAATGAATGGAAAGCCACATGGTGGTCTTGTTTCACTGTCTCCTGTAATTGGGTCATGAATCTACCAAAGCAGAGATTCAGGGCAACTTAAGGAGTATAGAAAAAGTGCTGCCCAGGCTGCTGAAAACTGTGATTCAAATCATGACAACTTTATTAGAACCAGGCTGCCCCAATGAAGACTTGGTGGAATTGAAGCGCTGGGGCAAGCAGTGAGAGATAGCCACCAGAAAAATTGGTGTGGCATGGTTTTCAAAAGGATCCACCCAAGCTGTGTCTTACTTTTCAAAGCAGAAATGCGTCTAAACCTGCTAGACCATCTATATGATAGTATAACAGCATCCCAAAATATATGCAATTGCATCTAAGATGGACACCATTGGGAATTGTGTCTGATAGGGATGCAGTTGCATCCATTTTCTACCCCAAATTGTGATGTTTTGTTGTGAAGGGATGTAACTTCTGAAAATAGCAGCAAGGTTGCCTGGATGCAGCTGGATGGACACAGGCGCAGTGTGCATTTGCAACTGTATTCAGCCCTTTTGAACTCCGCCCCCCCTCGTACTGTATTTTACCAAGTGAAATGCTTTGCTTCTATCTGGACTGTTATTATGGTCATGAATTGGATTTAGTGTGTTCTGATAAATTTGCCACAATTTTAATCACAGTTTTCAACTGGCTGGACAGCAATTCATTGATCCTGCTTGAGTTGCTCTGAATCTGTGCTTCACTTGTTGTTAGGGAGTGAGCCCTCACATCAGATTACTGTTCTCCTGCATCAGGAAGTGTGGATCCTGTTACTGTGAGGAATGTGCATCTACCCAATGTTATAGCTGGATAGTCCAAATCACAGGGATGACAAGTAACTTGCCCATTGGTGGAGCTAGAATTTTTTTCAAGTGGGGGTAGTACTGTTTTCCAGAAAAGTGGTCCCTTTGGAAGCTTAGATTTGGTTAAAACAGCTACTTTTTGCTGGCCATGGGGATAGTGTGCACTACCTCACTACATAGCTGGATCTGCTAGTGGACTTGCCCATGACCACTCAGTGATTCAATGGCAGAGTGGGACTTGAGCCTGTGACCGCTGGTTTCACAGTTCAGTGCTCCAACCACTAGAGAGCCCACCCTTATTCCTAGTGAATAGCCAGCAGAAGTGTGACCCATGAGGAGAGCCAGGGTTTGAATCTTATCACAGCCCCTGGTGCATGTATGACTTTTAGTAAGTTACTTGACCTCCCTTCGCTTTACATCACCTAGATGTAAAACTGGGTAAAAGGACCAAGCCGAAAATAAGATGTTATTGTACAGTGTGTCCCCGTAAGTGGATCCTTGCAATCTTTACAAACAATAATAAAAGTAATTGAAGCCCACTTCTCAAAACCTTTCTGCTTCATCCTGTCTTATCGTGTTATCATTAGGTTCCTGTTACAGCAGATAATCTTTAGAGGTAGTAAAATGTAGGAAAATATATAAGTGTCACAACACTTAGCTAAAATGGCAGTGCTATATAGACATTCATCTACCATTTACTGAAGGATGTATTGCCCAGCAGAATAAAGCTCCAGATCTTTTTTCTAGCTAAATAGGCACTTCCGGGCCTAACACCCCTGCTTTAACAAATTGCTTCCACACTGTCTCCAAACAGTACAGCACCAGGAACATGGCCAGGAATGCCCCTAAGCCTCATTTCCAGTGTACTTAGCTGCGCGAGCAGTCACTTGCTGTCACAGCTGCTAACTGGTTAAACGAACTGCCCAGTACACTGCTGAATCTCCCCAAGTTTAATCAGTTTAAGAGATCTTTATCATCTGCCTTTGCAATTCAATGCAGTTGTAACCATCAAACTGTTTTACTCAGTATATGAGGAGCGAGATGTGGTGTGGATCTACCCCGGCCGCCCGCTCTCCCTTCCCCACTGTAACTCCTGTGCTTCACCTCTAAGGTACATTCCCTGGCTAGGCATGCAGCCCATGCCTCTGATTGGTCAGTGCCAAACCAACAAGGAACCCCATTGGCAGTTTCCCTCCACCTCACTCTGTGTTTGGCTGCTTACTAAAAATGTTGACATTTTGGGTCTCTTGAGCGAGCACCTTTTCGAGTGTCTTTTTTACTAACTCAATCACTGCTTAGCTCTACCTTTTAATCATTGCCTAGCTTTATCTTTTGTTAAATTTAAAATTTAAAATTGAACTGTGTACTGCTTGATGTTTGAACCTAGTGCAGCCAGTAAATATAATTGCTAGCTAGACCTAGGAACCACATTTTTTCATTGAAAGTGCTATGGATTGCCTTCTTTACTCTGCTTCTATTTTACCCTCCTTGCTAAACTCCTAAACGCTTGTTTGCTGGCCGTAAGGCTTCGGCAGTAAGACCAACTACCCTCCCCCCCAGAAACCTAATCTCCTCCTCCTTACATTGCTCTAACTACCCCCACTGGCTCCCCCATTGTTTGGTAGCCCTCCAATAGAGTAATCTTAGGTGCCAGCCCTGTGGCATAGGCCCTTATCTTCAGCTAACCCCCTTTTCCTCTTCCCCTTAGGTCTTCGCCCCGATCAGTCTCACAACTGAGGAGCGGCTGCAGCATGGATCTACCCTAGCCACCTGCTCTGCTTTCCCCACTGGAATGCCTGCATTTCACCGCTAAGGTACAGTCTCTGGCTGGGTCTGCATCCCGCACCTCTGATTGGTCAGCGCCAAACCAGCAAAGAACCCCATTGGTGGTTTCCCTCCACCTCACTCTGCGATTGGCTGCTTACTAAAAACTTTGAAATTTTGGGACTCTTGAGTGAGTGCCTTTTCGAGTGCCGTTTTAACTAACTAAATTACTGCCTTGCTCTATCTTTTGTTCTGCCCACCCTCCTCGGCCCCGACCTCGATTAAATGCTCTCCCACTGAGGCACACACCCTCCTATATCTTCCCTATTGGTTGCCTATCATCTGACATAACGATTGGCCAACGAGGTGATGCTGCAGCTCCCTTCTGCACAACTACTCGAGATGATCTGGTACATTATCCTCTGTACCTTTTACTTAGTAGGGAATGTTGAAAGAATCACTGCAGTCCCTACTCAAGACCCATCCACATACTTGGAAAGCTTAACACACTATCCAAAGGGATTACAGACTGATTCCAGGATGCCCCTACTCTCCAGACCAAAGCCACAAACATATGTACCCCCCAGTATTCCAAATATCCTGGTAGCTCCCCTATTACTGTGTAATGCCCTAGCGGTTGCTACAAATGACCGTGTACATTGTAGGTAAAAAAAAACATCAAGAGGATGGCACAATTGGGCACACATACTGAGGAAGCTGCTACTACTGCTTCTATTGATTACCGGCAATGTGCACCCCAATCCAGAACCCCCCCCACGATGAAGTCCACAGTTAGAATGGGGTACCTAAAAATAGTATCTCTCAACATACTCAACCTTCTACCCAAAATGCCACAATTTCAGACATGGGTTGAACTGGTTAAACCTGACATCATAGCACTCATGGAGACCTGGTTCTCACCGAAAGTTAATGATGATGCCATAACCCTTGATGGTTATACTGTGTACCGTCAGGACAGGCTATCCAAGCATGGAGTAGACTGCTTGGTCTTCATCAAAAGTGGCATCAGAGGCCAGTTACTATCAACAAGTCTCCACACCAAAGAAGCTCAGATTCTAAGCCTTAAACTTACCATTGGCAAGCAGAATAAGGTGTTACTACTCTCCACCATCTATATACCAGCTAGCACCTGCACTACTGGTGTCCAGCAAGTAATCTAGAGCAGTATGAACAAAACTGGGGAACACATCTTTGTTGGTGACTTCAACGTCAACTGGCAGGCCAATGACACATCCTGTATCTGGGATCAGTTCACAGGCCTCTACCTCTCGCAACTGATAACTCAACCTACCAGATATAACTACAAAACAGGCACTAGTACACTCATAGACTGGCTCCTCACTACCTGTCCAGAACACATCTCTGATGTCTTGGTCCTACCTGACACCCTTAGCAATCACTCCCCAATTATGTGCACCTGTTCAAATAAATTCTCAAAACGTGATCCCCAGGTCACAAGAAATAGATCACTGAGACCTGGTCAACTGAATACCTTTAGGCAGTATCTTAACCTTTTGGACTGGTTGCCACTCAACAAGGTGCAGGATGGCAACAAAGCCCTTAACTACTTCCTCATAATGTTTAACAAGGCATGTGATATATTTTCCCACTATAAAACCAAAAAAAATGGAGGGGCTACCAACCCTTGGTTCTCTGGCCCTTTCATAGAGCTCATGCGCCATAGGGACCACTTGTGGCATAAGGTCAAAGCTAAGGGTAAACATCCTGACATCATTGCCTACAAAACAGCAAGGAACAAATGCACTAAGCTCATTTGACAGGTGAAGACATCTTATTACATTGCCCTCCTGAAAAAGAGCTGGGGCTGTGGAAGAGAATTTTGGTATTCAGTGAAGTCACTTATAGGAAAAAGCAACCAGAGCTCATCCAGACTTAATCATTACTCCAACTGGGACACTATAGAAATCCAGTGACATTGCAAATGCATTCAACAGGGCATTAACTGACCTCAGCTCAGTATTACCCAGGGACTATCTATCCCACTCAACCCCCTATATACCATCTAACAGGACCTCACCAACTAACGTTCCTCCCTTCTACTTCAGGCTGCTACATAAGACTGAAACTGTAAGATATATTAAATGGGCACTTGGGAAGACTCGGATGGGTAGTGACCTCCTTGATATGAAGCTACTAGCTCTGGTGCTAAGCAAGGTAGCTGATCCTATCACTAAAGTGTTCAATGCCTCTCTAAGGTCAGGAGTATTCCCAGACAGGTAGGTGGAAGGAGGCCATGATAACCCATGTCTTCAAGAATGGAGATACTATCAACCTATCTAACTACAGGCCGATCTCTAGCCTCTCCCTGCTGTTGAAAGCACTTGAATGTGTGGTATCGGACCAGCTCACTGGATAGCTATCCAAGTACAGCCTACTCAATATCCAGCAGCAAGGGTTCAGGCGAGACCATTCTACTGTCTCTGCCCTGGTTGACTACCCCTCTCAAATCTACGATGCCTTCGAGGATGGTTTGGTGGTGGGGTCTATCTTTATAGACCTTATGAAGGCATTCAATACCGTCAACCATTAACTCCTACTCCAAAACCTCCTCTCTTTAGAACTGTCTAATGACATGGTGACATGGTTTAACAGCTCCCTCTCTTGCAGGACTCAACGCATCAAAATCAAAGTTATGCTTTCACAACCAAGGTATGTGAGCTTGGGTGTCCCCCAAGGGTCCATTTTAGTGCTAGTCCTCTTCAGTCTCTTTATTAACCCATTACCCACAGCTTGCCCGGTGAAAATCGTACTCTATGCGGATGATGCAGTAATCTGTCACAGGAAAAAACCTTGCCTCCCTCTCCTCTGAACTACAAATCAGTTTCCACAGACTCGAAAAATGGTTCGCTGACAACAAACTTTTGCTCAACTACAAAAAAACTAAGAACATGTTCTCTTCTACAGAATAAGAAGAAATTCAGGCCCCTGCAGATTCAGAGCCTCAGAGGTGACACACTGGAGCAGGTGTGCACCTTTAAATAGCTAGGGGTTTATCTTGATAACACTCTATCATTTGGAACACATGTTGACCATGTCATTAAGACTGCTAATGCAAAACTGGGTGTCCTCTATCGCTACCAGCATTCTATGACCCCAGAAGCCCTGAAACTGGTCACAAACTGTTCAGTCTTATCCACCATAGACTATGGTCTTGTTATGTATGGGGCTGGCACCGACACTGTCCTCAAAAGGGTAAAAACACTACTTAATAAAGCCTATTGCCTGGTTCTGGGGATGGATCACAGGACACACATATATGCTCTCTACACAACAGGATTGCCTGCCAGATGTGCCTACTCGTGAATAAGTCCCTGTTAGGACTTACCCCTAGATTAACATTCAGCCTTTTCTTAATTGCACAATACACCATAAGGACCTGCAATACTGACAAAGGTGGCTAGTGGTGCCATTGAAGAGAACATCCCAAGCCCAGAGTTTCCTCTCCTTCTGAGGTCCAAGGTGGTTTAATGAACTCCCTATGGACCTGCTCGAAAGTAGTAAGATTAGGAAATTCAAACCAGGCCTATGAGCCCACTTGTCCCAGGAGAATGTCTGTAAATGCCTTCTCAAACCATAACTCTCTCCTACACATACCTCAGCACTGTTCTCTGGCTCTTATACTACCCCCCTTTTTTCATCCACCAGTCTTACCTACTACTCTGCCCCACCTGTCAACACTGCCCCCTTCCCACTTACCTCCCACCCTCCTTCTTTCAGCTTCCTACTTTTCATGCAACCCTCCCTCACTCCCCCAGCCCATCACCCTTTCCCCACCCCCCTCTACCTATCTTCTTTTCTAAACCTGATTCCTCTCCCTAGTCTTGCTCGAGCCCCCCCTCCAAATCCAGTTCTACTATCCCAGCGTACCACTCTGTAAAGCTGACAAAGTCTGTCTCTGGCTGCTTCTCTCTGCTTAGCTAGTGTTCTACTTGTTACTCTTGCAGTACTCTGCACTTACCCTGATACGGTCATACATTCCTATCCCCTGAATTGCATAGTACACTCTCCCTTATGCACTGATGTCTATACAAGTTATGTTGTGTCCTTCATGCCTAAGATTAACTGACTGACCACTGCAACATTTTGCATTAATGTTGCCAAACTGGAAGCTGCTGCTGTATGCACTGTATATTACCATGTAATTTGTGAAACTCTTTGTAACTATGTGTTGTCTGTCTTTGTCTTATGTATTCTAATTGACCTGGAACCTTTGTAAATGAGTCTCTGACTCAAAGGTATTAATCCCAATCTGAAATCAAAATAAATATAACCTATGATTTTTTCTATTTATACAATGATCTGTATGGATTTTTTCAAAACCATATGTAATTGTTCTATCTTTAGTGCTTTGAGCCTGACATGACTGCATTTCCTCTGGAACTGCTTATTGTACCTGTATTGTTTTTTTGTGACTATGTATTCTATGTGGAACCTTTGTAAATGAGCACTTATGCTCATAGGTAATCTCTGAAATTTTCAATTGGTCAATCAATCAATAAATGAATATAAGTCACACAACTCCCAGCCTGGAATAGTACATGCTGATTAGAGAGTGCCAATAAACATATTTTGTTTAATGAAGTTTAAATATATTACCCCATTGAGTACAGTAAATGTGAGCTGCTTTCCTAATTCATTTCTGTCTATTACCTATTGGTATAAGCCACTGCAAACACCTTCATCAGGCTAAATGCCAGTATGAATATTGATGTAAAATGTATCTGATTTCCAATCTTCCAGAACCCAAGGTGTGTTGTCTTTTTCACTCATGGTTTGTTGGAGTGGCTGATAGGAAACATTTAGCAGAACATGTCTAATTAGAGCTCCTTTTTTGTAGAGGAGGACTGAGAGACATTGTGGAGGCTGTTCTGTATATCATTTCTGGTGAATTAATGGCTGTTCCTTTTAATGAACATTCTCCTTCTGGAGCAAATGACCTGTAGCCTGCAAAAATGAGTGGTACATTTAGGTACTATCTGGTCTCCCTTCCCCTTTTCTATTGTTTCTGTTTGCCTCCTACCTACGCTGCTCTTCTTCTGGGCAACCCCCCCAGCCCCATCACTTCGGTTCCCCCGGGACTTACTTTCCACCTGCACTCTCTGCCACAGAGCTATGGTGTTGCTTGGTCACCAGATGTGGCGCTTGCAGAGAGTCGGCCGTCACCCACAGCCCAGGGTTACTTCCTCTGTTTCCTCCCTTCCTAATCCTAGGACCCCAGGCCAACTGCATGCACACACAACATGGAGACGTTGTGTGTGCCGAGACACCCAGTGATGACCCCTTTCCCTCCACCCAGCCTTGCGCCTCTCCTTCCATTGGCCTTGCACTGCCACCAAGCCTCCACTTGAAGGCAGCCAAGAGCTGAGGAGAAGTTGTCTCCCTCCCCAGGAGAGGAGAGCTGCCTAGCGGCTGCTCATCCAAGCTCCCTCCCTCCACCCCCATCCATCCACCATGGCCCAGGCTCACTTTCCGAACCCAGGTCACTGACATAGCGCAAGGTGTGGTATCCAGCACCTCAACCCTCAGCACCATCAGGCCAACCGCCCCCCCCCCCTTTTTAAATCTTTTAATCACTTGGCCCCTAACCTGGCTGGCAGGCTTCAGACTTGCACCTACTGTTGATGCCCATGGTCTTATAGACCCTCGTTTAGTTTATTTTTCCCTTTCCTTTTTCCTCCTCTTTTTCTCCTACCTCTTTAGAATTATTATAATGCTGTGTATGTTTGGTGGGGGAGGGGGAATAAACAGTACACCATATATACTGCTGCCCAGTGTCCAGTTCCCAAATGTTGTGGGTTCATTTGAAACTACTGCCACAATGTCCTTATTGATGAATAATTTTTGGAAACACCGGACAACTAAGAAATTGGCAGGTGATGGTTCTGTCTGTTTTGCCAGTTCTTCTCTGAATATCCTGACTGACATGACCAGACAAGAGGGAACCTGACACTGGGCACCACTGTATGGTGCCTTTGTTTGCCATAGGGTTGGGTGCCACACAATATACATCCTGTCACTCACCCTTGGAGCACCACTGTTTCTTTCAAGTTAAACCATTTTTAAGGTGTCCCAATTATGCTGTATATTGTATCTTATCACAATACACATTTTCTTAAGGACGTAGACATGATCAGTTTTGTTTTTGTTGTATGTTTTTTGCAGTTTTAATAGGTTAAACTGTTGGTGTGTGCATCATCTGTACTGTTCCAGTAGTGCTAAGATATGAGGCACTGGTACCCATGATTCTCTCAAGGGTCTTTCCAATGCTTGGGATTGTTGTCTGTCTAGGAGTCTATCATTACATCATTGCTGGGATCAGTGGGTCAGTAGACTATTCCTAACTTACTACCAGGACCTACTATAACCTGGAAGGACAAAGAAGGAAGTATTTATTTCTTTTTTCTTTTCCATTACCATGTATATTCTTAACTCCTTGTACTTACTGTACAACCAATATTACTTTGTTTTTGGATTTTTTTTTTTTCCAGAAATAATTTCTAATTAATAGTTTTATAGAAAAAAACCTGCATACTGTACATGTGTAAATACTGTAGAGTTGAAAAATGTTGCTGTTTAAAAAATCTCACTATATTCGCACCCCCTAGTTGTCTGCTAAATTAATTGAAAAGCAAACATTACTTTAAGCAAAAATTCCTTATTCACAAAAAAGTAACATCATTAAAATAAATGATTAAGTAGTGTGAGGAGTAGAATCACTGGGAAGCACTGAGAAGGGGTGTAATCCAAACAAACGTGATACTGTATTCAGTTCAAAATGTTAAAATAAACTGTCAACTGTCAGGTAAGTGCAGCGCTCATCATTCAAGCAGCTCGTCTTTATCTTCTGGAACCTAAAAGAGAAACAAAATAGCCTTGTTCAGTGCTCTGCCCCATATGTCCTAGCATTAAACATTACATTAAAACCTGTATAACATTGTCCTTGCTCTTACCTAATTGAAGCAGTCGGCATGTGCTGTGGCAATACCTGAGAGCTCGAATCAACATATGCAGTCCTCCCTGTGGTCCCTTAGTGAGTTAAAGGCAGCCACCAGCCACTCAGCATGCTTCGATTTCAGGGCAGTCATATGGAGATCCACTTTGATGTTCGAGGATTGGAAACCACAGTTTATTTATTCGTGATTATCCCAGCGTACCACTCTGTAAATGAAATGTTTAAATAGTCCTTAAACAACTTGTTTACTGTGACATCAAGCGGTTGCAATACATCTGTGAGGAAGCTGGGACAAAAACAGAGACAATAGATTCTGACTCCAGTTTCTGAAGAACAGCTGGAGTAGTATGAGCTCGGTACAGATCCAAGATCAAAGTGCTGTGTTGTTCTGTTGGCAGCTCATGTTGTTTGGATCACACTGGCAATGTAGGGCTTAAGAGTTTTTCTATGTACACCAGCATAGTGTCAGTATTTTCCCAATGATTATCGCTAGAACTGAGGTTCCATTCAGAAGGTAAGTGATAACTAGATAGGCTGGCAGCAGTTTTCCCCTGATAGACCACTTGGGGAGGTAAGAAATGACTGGACAGTGTACACCCTATCACGAGCGATACCTGCCGCTTAGCTCTGAGGCCAGTAATCTCAACTTGTCTGGAGCCTGATTCAGCCATTGTCCACTCGCTCCATGTCACCAGGTGTACCCCCGTCTCATCAATATTGATTACTAACTCAGGGGATACGAGTTCTAGTCTGGCAGCTCAATTTATTCGAGCAAGAAATTTAGCCTTCAGGTCAGGGAAATCATGTGGGGTCTTTCTGGCGGCTTTTCTCCCTTTATGCTTCATGAATCCCACACAGTTCAGAAAATGCCATGCCCACTATTTTGTCACATTGAGACTACTCCCATTTTCAGTGAGCAGCTTTGGGTTGTTAGCTTTGATGACACCCAAAGCTACTGCTGTCGCAACCTTTGCATTAACCACTGCACCTTCGGTGCAAAGACTTATTATTTTTCACATTTCAGCCTCTACGTCCTCCATTACTAGTGTAGAATGACCCCTTGGCTTATGTGGTAGACTCTAAACAACCAAAGCAGGATCGCTGCTTAGGCGCAACTTATCAAGTTAGTCCTTCTTAAAGCTACACACAGTGCTTTCATTTATCGTTTTGTCACATATTTTTTATAATACAACACAGCATTCATTACGCTGTTGTTTGTGGCATAGTGTCCCACTTCAAACCGTAGCTCTGGACTGTAGTGCGCGTGTTCAGTAATATGAACAATCTTTCAAAATTGATTAGGTTTAACTCTTCACTTTGTCAACATCCATTTATATGCAACATGGATAAATTACAAGTTAACAGCTGACTATCATACCCTTTAGGAAAAAAAGCATTTAACACCACATCCTAGCTACAGTTTATCACATTAGCCTAATACTGGTAAGTGCTTTTCAGCAGTGGTGTAATAATACAGGAATACATTTAGAGTCTTCCCAATATTGTTGTGATATGAAGGAAACTATTACATCATAACAATTAATTTTTCAACATTCTTATTGCACTTCTAACTACAGAATATTTTATAGAAAAATTAGTTTCTTTAAGGCCCCCAGAGGAAACATCGATCCAACCTTAAGGAAGTGGTAACTACACAGACATTTTATACCATAAAGGAGCCAAGAAATCATAAGAATCCTCATAATTCATAAGAAGTTTCATCATATTTAATACACTGAGAAAACTATTGGTCCAAACTATTGAGTATGTTAAAGTCTAAAAGTAAAGGAGCGTTTCACTGATCCAAAATCTGTATTTAGTTACCATGTTACAAAATTGGTCACAATATGGCCCACTCACCCATAGATTGTTTTTCAGAGTTCAAATCTTTACTCAATTAATACAGCATATATACAGTATAAAAGCAAACGTTTCAAAGTATATCTTTCGTCATTGCCATTATTGTGCTGTTACTGTATCTTCAAATAAAAATACAAAAAACACATAATCCTTCTTAATTTTCTCTTATGCAAATCAAAAATATTTTTTAAAAGAAAAGTCATTGTGTTCATTTTATAATCACTGTATGTAGGAAAACAAAAACTGTCCATGCTCACCACTTATCTATCTTTTTGTTTAAACCATCACTTTAACTTTTTTCCTGGTTAATCAAAGTTCTATCTGTATAGACTACTCAAGCAGGGGGCTTTAGAATATACACCAGCACCAAAATGACAGCCTTCCAGAATAAAAACATTTCTCCTTATTTAATTCACATTATCATGTCACTTGCCTTTAATTTCTTAGTGTGCTAGAGAACTGGTCTCATTTCTTATGTTGTTATTGTTCCCATAGTGTTCTGCTAAAATAAACATGCAATGCATTCTTAAACTCTCAGATAATATTCCCTTTCATTCTCTTTAATATTTCCTTATGGCAAATCTCTAAGAAAATATTTTTCTTTTCACATATTCTCAAATCTTTTGTCTGTTAAATCAGTATTTTATGCATCAGAAAGTGGACAGTTCTATTAAAACATTTATTGGTGTCTTAAGTCGAAGTATGTTCTCTTTCCTTTTCTCTGTATTTTACTTTTATGTCAATCTGTGCTCTTCAGTTGAGTTTATTTTTATGTTGGCTTGCCGCGCCAGTGTGCAAGTCAATATCTTGCAGTAGTGCAGCTTTGGAGGCGTGGCCGCTGTTGGGTGAATGCAGGGCATGCATCAGTAGGTGCACCCCCTCATTCCCCAATCAGCCTGCATGCCGGCAGCCACACCATGCATGCTAATGTGGTGAGCACATCTAAGGAAAGGTCCACTGCAATCTGAGCAAGGCTCGTCAGATGCAGCGGACCCTTCCTGCATGCTCGCCACATTAGCAGCATGGTGGGCGGGCGGCCGACCAACGGCCGACTTCGGAGGTGCCCAATCCCCCAGCCGGCTTACTGTGGCCTCTCACATTTGCCGGCGGTGGAGCCCCCATTTCCTATATGCCGAGGTGCCCAATCCCCTTGGTTCTGCCCTCCCACTTTCATTGTGTGCCGATGGGGATCCTCCCCCATTGGCATAAATCAACCCCCGCATTTCTTGTATGCTGAGGGGTTTAATCCTCGGCTCTTGCCTCCCCCGGCTGTCATTGTGTGCCGACAGGGTGCCCAGTCCCGTCAGCATAAATTAACCCCTCATTGTCTGCTGACGGGGTGCCCAATCCCGTCGGCTGCAGCAACCCCCCAAAACTGTTGGGTGGCATGCCAGGAGCCCACCCAGTGTGCCAGTCCCTGAAAAAAAACTGTCCCGATGTTAGTTTTTTCCTCCCCGTAACATAAAAGCGGTCCTCATAGTCTCCTGCCCCCACCCACACCACCCACTCGCGCAGCTGCCTCCCCACCCCTCACCCCTACTCTACCTCCGGAGTCTGGCGCAATGATCTTCGGTGGACCGGGACCACGTCTGCACTCTTCAAAACCAACCACGATCTGAGGAAATGCCGGTAAGCTGTATAAAGTAATGAATAGGGTTTTTTCAACTTTGCTGCATATCTCGGGCATTTGTTGGAATTTTGGCACCAAATTTTCAACATGGGGTTTTTGGGGCCTCTCCTCATGAATTATATCACTGTCATGGCCTTAATCGGCCTTGAAAGGTGATTTCGCAGTCACTGCGCGAAATCGTCTTTGGGACCCATTAACAAATGACAGTGCCAGTGTTCTTGAGGTGGCCTCACAAAAGCCTAATGTTCCAAACTTTGTGGAAAGAATTCAACAAATGCCTGTTTCTGACGTGCGTTGCTGTACAGTTGCTAGAGCTCGTAACTTCGAATTCGCAATATTTTAACACCAGATTTTCAGCATTGCCATGTTTGTACCCTCCTTGTGAACAGTACAGCTGTCATTTTCCACATCCTGCCGAAATATGTTTCCGCACTTCGGTGCACAATAAGCGCCAGTCACTGTGGAAATCAGTGTTTGGACCAGATTATGAAAATGACGGTGACACGGTTCATGAGCAGAGGTCTAAATGCCTATGTTGAAAATTTGGTGATGTCTCATTAAATGACTGTATTACGGTAGTTGGCGGATTGCATGCACTTTCGTACCGTCGATGCATTTGCGATATTTTCACTCTGGATTTTGACCATTGCCATTTTTCCACACCTCTTGAGAAACAGTACAGCCGTCATTTCACATATCCTGCCCAAAATGTGTTTTCGCACTTCCGGCACAGAATAGCGTGGTCGCTGTGCGAAATCACTTCTTGGGACACTTCAAGGAAATAACAGTGACACTGTACATGAGCAGAGGTGCTAAAATGCCTATGTTGAAAATTTGGTGCCGAACGCCCACAAAATGGCAGTGTTGCAAACGTACATTGCATATTTCCCATGCACTCTTGTAACTTCGCAAATTTGCTATATTTACATGCCACATTTTCAACACTGGCATTTTTGTACACCTCCTTATGAACTGTACAGCTGTCATTTTTCACATTCTGCCCAAAATGTTTTCCTGCACTGCACTACCAAACACCCAAAGGGACACCCCAATGCCTGTCAGTCTCTGCAGGGTGGGGTGGGTTGGCATCAGTTCAGTACTTCACTACCATGCCTATTATGCATCTCTCTAACTCCTGCACTACCAATGCCAATGCCAGCAAGACAACATTCGGCATTGACAAATGCTTGTTATTTTTACCTTGTTTCCTCTAGCTGGTGTTTTCTCTGTTTATAGGGTAGAGAAATAATGCAAGAGTACTCATTAAGACCTATAGGTCTTGGTGCTGTTATATTTCAATGTCCTCTGGCTTCCTTTTACATCGCATACTTTTAACATCTTTTAGGAAATATTTACTTACTTTAATGGTGCATAGAGAGTGGCATGACCTCCTGACTTCTCTTCAAAAGGAGGTGATACGCCTGCTCCACACTGATCCTTTTATACTGTTTGGCCGAAATTGGGCACAGAGTAATGCACGTCATCAACCTGCAGAACATTGCAGCACCAATCCATTTTGGTGTTCAGCCAGAAGCTTGTCATTTGTTCTGTTTTCTCAAGAATTTTTTTTAATGTTTTTTCAAAAGTTCCTTCGCTCCATAAATTCATTGCGTTTCTGCATAATAATAATCTGTGTTTTTCTAACTCATGCCTTCCTAATATCCTCTATAGTATATACTTACGAGGGTTAGGAGGTTTTTGTTCTGGGTTTCATCCATTCATTAAGGTTTTTTTTTTTTTATCTCTTTACCCATTTTTCATTAAAAAGAGAATTCCAGAGAGAAAGTCAGACCTCCTCATTAGAGGTCCATGCCATCATGTTTGTGATTGGCCTTATTTCTCAGTGAGTCTGGGTAAAAAGATTTTTAGTATGTTGCTATGAGAGGTCAAAAGGTCATCCACAGTAAAAAAAAAAAAAAAACTGTTTTTCTCTTTATAGCCTGTTATTTTCTACTGAGCAATTCATTGGCTCTAATGTAAGGGATGAATGTAATAATTTTGTACCTTCTGACCCTTGAAAAATATAAATCTGTACACTTTGTTAGTGGTATTTGCAGAAGGTCAAGAGGTCAGTTGCTGTAATTATGTTAAAAAACATGATCTTTTCAAAAAAATATATATTTTTCACTTCGCTTTTCTTTATTCTTCTCTTCTGTTTAGTCCCTTTTCTTACTGTTAACCATCACTCCCTCACTGACTGCACGTCTCTATATTCTAATGGTCTTAAGTTCAAAGAATTGGTTGCCAGTCTATTGAGTCATTTGATCCAAACCACGGATTAGTTGCTTCAACTCTATCTATGTAGTATGCCTCCCTAGTAAGTATTTTTGTTCTAAAATCACCTCCCCTGGGTATCTGGATCAACCTTCTCCAACCCAGAAAATCTCAGATTTGGTAACTGGTGTCCCTGCTCTATGAAGTGTCTCGCCACCAGTGATGACAAGTCCAGCCTTCGAATGTCACTTTTTTGCTCTGTTGTCCTATTTTTGAGCATCCTTTCTGTTTTGCCCACATAAATTTTATCACAGGGGCACTTTAGGAGGTATATAACCCCAATTGAGGAACAGGTGATAAACTGTTTAATTTGAATGTCTTCGTCTCTTGCTGTGTTCCTAATTTTTAACTTTGTACATATTATAACAGTGTGTGCAGTGACCACATGGGAAACTTCCCTTCAGGTTGATTTTGTTCAAGAAGTGTAGTGTTCATATCTCTGGTGTTTTGTGCTCTGTTTTAACCAATCTATTACCTTAGGATAGCAGAGCAAAAAAGTGACGTTCGGAGGCTGGACTTGTCAACACCAGTTGCGAGACACTTCGTAGAGCAGGGACACCAACTACCACATCCAAGATTTTTGGGTTGAAGAAGGTTGAACCAGATATCCAAGGAGGTGATTTTAGAACAAAAATACTTACTAGGGAGGCATACTACATAGATAAAGTTGAAGCAACTAATTCACAGTTTGGATTAAATGACTCGATAGACTGGCAACTGATTCTTTGAACTTAAGACCATTAATATACAAAGATGTGCCGTCAGTGAGGGAGTTATGGTTAACAGGAAGAAAAGAGGCTAAACAGAAGAGAAGAATAAAGAAAAGAAAAGTGAAAAATAATTTTTTTAAAAACATGTTTTTTAACATGACTACAGCAATTGACCTCTTGACCTTTTGAAAAAAAAACCACTAACAAAGAGTAAAGATTTATATTTTTCAAGGGTCAGAAGGTACGAAATTAACACATTCATCCCTTACATTAGAGCCAATGAATTGCACAGTAGAAAATGATAGGTTATAAAGAGAAAATTTTTTTTTATTGTGGATGACCTTATGACCTCCCATAGCACCATACTAAAACTCTTTTTACCCAGACTAACTGAGGACTAACTGAGAAATAAGGCCAATCACAAACATGATGGCATGGGCCCCTAATGAGGAGGTCTGACTTTCACTTTGGAATTCTCTTTTTTAATGAAAAATTGGTAACAAGAGAGCGAGATCAAAAACAACCTTAACAAATGGATGAAACCCAAAACAAAAACCTCCTAACCCTCGTAAATATATTCTATAGAGGATATTAAGAAGGCATGACCTAGGAATAGACAGTGGCCCAGATATTCAGAGCAGTTGCATGTGATGTAACTGAGTTGCACCGGAGCAACTACGGACATGTGCTGTAGAGTGATATTCAACCACTGTGGTTGCACAGCGCAAGTGACAATGCACCACGACTGAAAAGTAATGTGTGCAGCGCAAGTGCAAAGGGGTGTACACCGCCCATGAATAAGTGGCACAATGGCATACTGAACCCGAAAGCATGGCTCAAGTCTGAAACAAACACAAGATGTGCCAGTCAGACTTGAGCCTATAAAAACAGGCTTAAACACACACACAGCGAATGCACAACCCTGAGCAACCTGAGAGCTAACACTGAGCAACCTGAGAACAAACATGGATGGGCCACCATTCATCATGGAACAGGTAATGAGGGGTGTGAGGAGGATGGAGGAACAGCAACGTGGTCGACGAAGGGCCCATCGGCAGTATGCCCAACACAGGTGGTACTATGCCCACACCACATTCGAGGATTTCAGTGATGTTGAGATTGTGGGCTGGTATCACCTGAACAGGGCAATTCTGAGGCAGCTCTGTGAGTTGTGCAGTGAGGAGATGCAGGCACCCACCAGATGGAGTTATGCCATGTCAGTGGAGACCAAGGTGACAGCAGTGATGTGCTTGCTCACCACGGGCACCTTCCAGAGAACAACGGGTGACACCACTGGTATCACTCAGTCAGCCATGTTCCACCTCCTCACACAGTTCCTCAACGCTCTGCTGCCAGACACTTCAGAGTGCATACGATTCCCAAGCACACAGGCAGAGCATACAGCAAACATGCAGGACTTCCACAGGGTTGTATGCATGCCAGGCATGATTGGGGCCATTGACTGAACCCATATGGGCAGATGCACATCATCTGGCACTGATGGGCCGACGTACATCAACAGGAAGGGCTACCCATCCATCAACTGCCAGGTGGTGTGCAGTGCCATGGGGTGCATCATCAGTGTCTGCACCACACACTCTGGGAGTGCACACAAAATGTAAATATGGCACAGTTCCATACAGTGCCAGAGATTTGAGCATGGGGATATCCCCACAGGGCACCTGTTTGGTGAGTAGGGCATGGAGCAGGGGGTAGGTGCAGCATGGCTGTGGGAGGAAGGTGGAGACACAGCATGGGTGGAGTAGAGTGCACATTAGGCAGCAGGGGCAAGGGGGTAGCAACACCACAGCGCAGTGCTAACCATGCCTTCCCCACACAGGTGACTGAGCATACCCAATGAGGCCCTGGTGGCCCATCCCCTACCGGCAACCGGCGTCCCCTGTGAAAGAGAGATACAATGAGGCACACACCGTCACATGCAGTATCATCGAGTGTGTCTTTTGGCATGCTGAAGATGCAGTTCCATTGCCTAAACAAGTCAGGTGGTGCCCTACAATACAGCCCATCGAAAGCCTGTGGCCTATTCCTGGCCTGTTGCATGCTGCACAACATGGCCATTGACCATGGGATAGCTGTCCAGGTAGCTGAGGGTGACAGCAGTGGGGATGACTGTGAGAATGGGCTGGAGGGTGGTAGGCAGCCACCCATGGAGAGGTAGGACCCCAGGCTGGCAGCAGAGACCAGGAGGTGCAGGGCTGCGATCACACAGGAGCATTTTGGAGAATGCAGGTAATTGCACTGAAACGCATACATGGGCCACACAGGCCATCACACCACACACAGGTCTGGATGTGCACAGCGGGATGCATGCAGGGAATGAGACACACAGCAGGCATGGTGGAGGCAGTGCCACATACACGCACAAAGGGCTGCAGGACATGGCATGGATCAGATGCATGACTCCAATGCACAGGCGCAATCGGCGCGGAGCTGCCCTCAACACACCCATGCCACAAAGCCCAGCAGCCTGGCTAGCACACACAGGGGGCATGCGCAACACCACACATGCATGCCACCACATGCATGGTGCATCACCACCACCCAGGTGTGCACTGGGCTGCAGCAGCGGACAGCTGATAAGGGCAGCACACACATTAGGGTAACCATGCTGTCCCTTGGCCATCATGTGGGTGGCTGAATCAAGGCCGGTCAGCAGCCGCAGGCTGCGCATTAGCTAATGCGGGTGTGTCCGACACACCCGCAGGGGTGGATGCCTAAGAACTTGACCGTGTTCTCACTGGGGTGTACAGGTGTCCAAACTGGCGTGCACCATGAGGCAATGCAAAGCCGGCCGCAGTGGTACCAGTCATGCAGTCCAGTGATGTGGTCGTGGCCTCCCACATCTGGTGGAGCTCATCATTAAGCTGCGCATGACCCCTGTCCTGATGCTCAGCCAGCTGATGCACCTCTGCCTGCAGTGCATGTATCTCCATGACAAGCAGTGCCTGGCCTCCATGGATGCCTACAGCAACCGGGTGTGATCCACCTGCCGATCAGCATCCTGCACCTCCTGGGCAGGATGTCAGCCTGCTGGGGGTAACACAGCATGCTGTTCAGTGCCCCACTCAGGTGAACACTGCACAGGGAACCACGCAGGGGGTACTGTCACAACAGGCGCACTGGTGGGGGACCCCGTGGTGCACTGCCCAGTGGTGTCTGCATCCTGCTGCCACTGCCCGACCATCCACTGGACACTGCCAGGCACTGCCGTGCCTGCCACAGCACCACCACCCTCGCCAGGCACAGCAGTGGCACCACACACCACTGTGATGACAGGGATAGGTGCTGGCTGCGCAGCCACAGGTGCAACACTGGGCCCTGATGATGCCTGTGACATTCCCTGGACCGAATCATGCACCACATGCCCGGCATCATCCAAGATCAGAGCTATGTCATCATCGGAGTCAGACGTGGCCCCCGGCTGGGTGTGCAGAGCACAGGCAGGCTGTCACCCAGCAGGAGCTCTGCCAGTGCGTCATCCAACTCTAGGCCAAGGACATCCTCCAGCCCCACACTGCTGCACCGCAGCTGGTCCCTGCCATGGATGCCCGTAGATGTAGATGGCTCCTCCTCCTCCTCTGCGACCATGGCTGTGGCTGCCTCCACCTGGGCCTCTCCATGGAGACGTGATGGTGCTGTAAAGATGGAACATAGTGTCAGTGGTGCTGTAGCCCCCATGCACGTGTGTCCCCCCATGTGTACATGCTGCTGTTGCTGCTGTCCAATGGGGCATCATGCACAGCAGCAGAAAACCTATGCACGTGGCATGCAGCATAGGAGCAGGCACACCTGCATGAGACAACCCATACCCGCCATCCACGCCAGTAGTGTGCATACTCACCATGCTGTGAGGGGCTGCCACCTGTCTGAAACCAGCCACCGGGCACACCCTCAATGGCAACGGGGCTAATGGTGGCTGCCACCAGCTCCTCAATGGCCGACAGGGTGAGAGCGGTAGAAGGGCCCACACCTGTCCTGCTGCGGGATGCCTTGATGGCTGCCACCCTTTCCTTTATGCTGCGCTTGTCTGTCCCCACTTTCTTCCTGCACTCCTGGGCACTCCACTGGTGCCTGCCATGGGCATTAATGTATGCTGCCACAGCATCCCACCCTGCCGACCTCTCCTGTGGGGTACACGTGGCACCACTCAGCAGGACCTCCTTGTCCAGGTATGCCTTGAACAGGTCCTGCTGTTCATCTTTGCTGAAATTGGGCCTGTGCTTGTGGGCAGGCTCATGCTCCTCCTCCCCTTCATGCTTGGACATTTTGCTACCTGTGGACAGGACAGCACAGGGGGTCAGTGTCAGCATGGCCCAGTACAGTGCACCATTCCAGTGTTGTTATAGGTCTCTCATTCTCAGCGTTGGCATCCTCTTACCTATTAGGCTGCAATCCCGGTCTGTGCCCTGTGCTGTACCATGGCGCTTATAGGGCGCATCACATGCAAATGAGGCAGTGTGCAATGGTAATGATATGCTAATGCTCCCTACTGTGCCTTGTATTGGCTAATGAGGTGATTTTGCGGCTGAATATCATGATCTTGCACTGTGCTCAATCAGTTTGTGCTGTAGCATCCCGATGGCACAAGTACTGCACATGCACATTGCATGTGCACACAGTGCGCATGTGCGCACACCATTGCACAGGCCTATGGTGCTACTGTCTGCATTGCATGACATGCACTCATTGTGCATATGCTGCTTGGCACCTATTACGCATGCGTATGTGTCATAGCACACATGCCTATTGCGCATATGCCCATGATGCACAATGCCACATGCTGCGCATGCCAGGTACATGTGTGTCGCTATGCAGGGTCATGCCATGTGCTCTTGGGGTCGTGGATGTGACCCCGGGCACCTGCCAGGCCATGGCGATGTGCGCATGTGCTATGCTGTGCAGTGGACCATATGGTGCACTCCAATTATGCATCCACGTGCTGCACAGCAATGCATAATAACCTGTCATGCAATGCCCGTGTGCCCATGCATGTGAGGGCTCTGTAGGTCAGACCACCAGTCACACCCGTCACAGAGCCAGACAGTGTCATGCCATGGTGCAACCCATCGGGCAGTGAACTGGAGTGACATAGAGAGATGTGCAACCTTGTTGCACTAGTGATGCCCTACAAGGCCCAGCTGTTTAGGCAGGTCCCCCACCAGCAACCTCAACATGCTGTCTGGGAAAATGTGTCCACAGACCTGGAGTGGCAGACAGGGCTGCAGTGGACTGCAGAACAGTGCTGGCACAAATACTGCGCGACCTGCAATGCAGGGACCCTGATAGGCTGCGCCACCTGCAGGCCCATACCCAGCATGGGGCAGTGCCACAGCCAGGTTAGTATGCACATGTGTCTGCCTGTACAGGACATGGGTGTCACAGGTGTCCGGTTGCACAGTGTATGCTGCTGGAAGCTTTGCAGTCCTGGTGGTCACTGTGTGTCTTACATGGCTGTCATGCACAGTGCTGCTATGCGTGTTGCAGTCATGTGGGAGCCAGGGCCACAGGGCGGGCATTGTCCTGCCCTGCTCCATGTGGGCTGTCTCTGCTTTCCTGTTCACTCATGTCCACCTCTTCAGTTATCTTCCACGGGGCCTGAGGATTGCAGAAGGGCCAGGGCAGCAGCGCATGGCACAGTTAGTGGAGCAGCAGCTGGGCCACCACCACGATGGTGGCAAGGTAGGCATGTTCACCTGACAGTACTGAGTCTCTGGTGGGCACAGGATTGGACATGGTCACCACAGCAATGTGTGGACAATGCTGTGGTGGCCTTGCTGTCCATGGGGCATATTGGTGTTGCACTGCTTGTGCTTGAACTGTGACAGTGCCTACTGTGCCACCTGGGGGGGGGTGCATGGCATCCACCATGTGTGCGCACACAGGTGACTGAGCTCAGCATTGTGTGCCTTGCCTGTGCACCGATGTGACCACTGCACAGCCCTGTGTGCCTGTCAGCACCAGTGTGGTGTGCTGTGTGGTTGACTGGTATGGCTCTCCAGGCACAGTCCCTGTGTGATCTGTCCACTGGTGTGTGCCTCCACTGTCCAGTGCATATTGTGGGTGGTCTGGGGATCATTTCAGCATGTCACTCATTGCCTGTTCTGCCCCTTCTCCTAGGTATTCCCAGGATTCAAGCAAGGAGGAGGCAGGACAGAGTTGTCTGGGCACTGGGGAGCATCCTGGTCCAGCAGCGGTGCCTGGTGGGCCCGATGTTGAGGCTACTGAGGGACACAGCTGCCATTAGATGGGAGGTCCACCAGCTGGTGGAAGCAGGCCATGCCTGATGCTAGATAACAATAACTGTACATAGTCCCTATTTTCTATTCCCTTCCCTGTTGCCCTGCCCATCACCACATACTGTTGTATAGCCCCCGGACCCTATCCCCCACATCCCATGGCCCTCCCCTGTACCTGGTTTTCTGTTTTGTATTGTTGCCATGATGGCCCACACTTCAGTTATTTGTATTAAAGCCTCTTTCTTGATTCAACACTGTGTCTGTGCTTCCTTTGCGGCTGGCGTGAGGAGCCATGCTGCAGGTGTCTGTTGTGCTGTGCTTGCCCATGTCCCTGGTGTCCGGCTGCTGTCCCCTTGGGCCACTGCACATTAGTTCCTTGGGCATGTGCCCAGTGTCTCTGTCTTGCGCATGGCCCTGTGTCATGTGTCAATGCAGTGGCCCGTGTTTGCATGTGCATCGTGTGCCCTTGTTGACCGCCTCTTTTGTTCGCCTGTCATGCTACCCAGCTCTGGTGTGGCCCACAGTGCTGTGCCACATCCTGCTCCGGGTATTGGTAAGTATGCCCCTGGGTGGCCTGTGCCTTTCTCACCTATGACCTACAGCCCTCTGTGTTTGTGTGTTCACCTGGTACCATGGCCGATGCACCCTGTGGCACTGACTCATGAGTCTCACATGTGGTGTGCCGTTGGTGCTGTTGTGTTGGCCTAGTGCTTGTGCCACAGTTGGTGGGCTGGGGTCCTCTGTGCACCATCCCATAGTGCCCTGTGTTGCCTGAGGGATTCTGCATCAGTGTACTATGTTGTGCCCTGCTGTTGGGGTACTGTGACACTATGCCTCTGTGCCTCCATTGCCTGTGTTTCCTTGTGGGCTATTGCCCTTGCTCAGCCCATTGGGTTGTGTGTTCTGGCCTGCTCCTGTGCATTCATGGTTGCACTGTGTCGCATCTTTGCCATATTCAGCCTGGTTGCGCTGGTGCATTTCAGTGGTGCATCTTCTGAATTTGGTGTCCATTCCCCCATGGCACATCTGACTTGTGTTGCGCTGGACTTGTGCCCACCTTTTGGTGCAGGTCTGAATATCTATCCCAGTATGTTATTAGGTAGAAATGCAATGAATTTATGGAGCTAAGAAACTTTTGAAAAAAACATTAAAAATTTTTTTGAGAAAACAGAACAAATGACAAGCTTCTGGCTGAACATCAAAATGGACTGGTGCTGCAATGTTATGCAGGTTGGGTGCACAGAGCATGTGCAAGCATCATGAGCATTATCAGATGCTGGGCGATGACGTGCATTACTCTGCGCCCGATTTTGGCCAAGCAGTATAAAAGGATCAATGTGGAGCGGGCATATCACCTCCTTTTGAATAGAAATTGGGAGGTCACGCCATGCTCTACACACCATTAAAGTAAGTAATTACTTTCCTAAAAGATTTAAAAAGTATGTGAAGTAAAAGTAAGCCAGAGGACATTGAAATATAACCGCACCAAGACCGACAGGTCTAAATGAGTAATCTTGCATTATTTCTCTAGATACCTTATAAACAGAGAAAACGCCAGCTAGAGGAAACACGATAAAAATAGAACTTAAGTCAACTGCAGAGCACATATTGACATAATAGTAAAATATAGAGAAAATGAAAGAGCATTTACTTCTACTTAAGACCTCAAATGTTTTATTAGAACTCTCCACTTTCTGTTGCATAAAACCCTGGTTTAACAGACAAAAAGATTTGAGAATATATGAAAAGAAAAATATTTTCTTAGAGATTTGCCATAAGGAAATATTAAAGAGAATGAAAGGGGAACATTATCTGTGAGTTTAAGAATGCATTGCATGTTTCTTTTAGCGGAACACTATAGCACGTAGTAAAAACATTTTTATTTATACAGGCAAAAAAGGAAAAATTTGACAATGCAAAACGTTTACACCATAAGTCTCATACAAGGCCTGTTTTCATGGTGATCCTGTTATTGATGTTTATGTACAAATGCAAAAGGTTCCAAACATTTTAATATTGCATATATTACATAAAATACAAATATTATATCATACAAAAAGGAACATTTTATAGCAACAACACACAGACATATTAACACAATAAACCAGTACTCATCGCAGGTTATAACAACACGTTTATGTAAAAAGCAATATGATCTGATATCCTATGTCTTATACTGATCTAGTAACCCCTCATATATCTATTGGGAACTACCAACAACAAGATGTTTACTTCAAAGATATACATACATATTCAAGATCCTGTTTAATTATTTGTCCGAATTCCTTTATTGTTAAGTTCTCTTAAGTCATTTGATAATCTATTCCAAGAACTAACAGCTCTATATTTAAATTTAAGTGTGCTGTATTTATTTTGGATCCTAGGTAATTTTAGTGTACTATCCATATTTCTCAAACAATAACTATAATTTACCCATTCTAATTGTTTCATGAGTTTTTCAGGTGTTTCCAATTTCATAATTTTGTACAATAACGTATTCCATACAATTTCTCTTCTATGATACAATGAGATCCAGGACAAAGCATCATACAGGGAGCAGTGATGGACGGTGGGACTACATTGTAATACATATCTAGCTATTTTATGATATGATACGTCCAGTTTATGTAGAGATTTTTTTGTAGAAAAAACAATAAACATGTGATCCACACTCCAAAGTAGGAATGATCAACTGATTTGCTACCAACTTATGATAATATTTAGTCATACAGAAAGTAACCCTTCTTAAGGCCCCCAATTTCATTTTAGTTTTCTTTATTACACTGTCTATATGTTGATTAAAGATATGGGCAGAATCAATTTCAACTCCCAGATATATATGTATCTGCCTGTACCAATATCTGCCAATCTATAGTCAAGATCTGCATAGCACTATCCAAGCTTTTATTTTTAGATTTAGAAGTTTTAAACAACATTGTTTGTTTTTTTTTTGGTATTCATCAATAAATGTTTAGTCTTAAACCAAATTTGCATGCCTTCAAAATCAGACTGGAGCTTTCCTTCTGCTTCCTGCCTGTTTATCCCATCTCTGATTAACACCATATCATCAGCATATAATATAATGTTTGAATGTTTTATACAATTTGGAAGAGCATTCATATAAACAAGAAACATCAAGAGGCCCAGAATTGAGCCCTGTGGAACACCACGTTTCACTAGGGACAACTCTGTGCTAACACCGGCAATGGAAACCAACTGAGTACAATCTTTTAAATATGATGTAAACCATTTCAATGACTGATCGATGACCCCTATATTTTCAAGGGATTCCAACATCAAAGTGTGGGCCACCAAATCAAAGGCTTTTGACAAGTCCACAAAGACCGCGACCATGAACCTCCCATCCCCTAAAGGAGAAGCTATTAAATCCAGGAAGTCCATGAGCGCAGTCTACGTGAACTGCCCCTTTCTGAACCCAGTTTTTTTATTTTTCAAAGTATAACATTAATTGAGAATGAACCAAATGCTCCATTAACTTGGAAATAACTGATAGAAGAGCTAGCGGCCTATAATTTGTTGGAAATGAAGCATCCCCACTCTTGAACATTGGAATCACCTTGGCTCTTTTCCAGATACTTGGAAATTTACCCTGACTTCAACTCAAATTAAACAACGAGGCCAAAGGCCATCCCACAACCCTAATACTGTCCTTTAAGAAACGTATGGGAACAATAACAGCATAACAAATGAGACCAGTTCTCTAGCAGAATAAGAAATTAAAGGCAAGTGTCATGATAATGTGAATTAAATAAGGAGAAATGTTTTTATTTTAGAAGGCTGTCATTTTGGTGCTGGTGTATATTCTAAAGCCCCCTGCTTGAGTTGTCTATACAGATAGAACTTTGATTAACCAAGAAAAAAGTTAAAGTGATGGTTTAAACAAAAAGATAAATAAGTGGTGAGCATGGACCGTGTTTGTTTTCCTACATACAGTGATTATAAAATGAACAACACAATTTTTCTTTTAAAAAATATTTTTGATTTGCATAAGAGAAAATTAAGATGGATTATGTGTTTTTTGTATTTTTATTTAAAGATTCAGTAACAGCACAATAATGGCAATGATGAAGGCTATCCTTCGAAATATTTGCTTTTATACTGTATATATGCTGTATTAATTGAGTAAAGATTTGAACTCTGATAAACAATTTGATGGATCAGTGGGCCTTACTGTGACCAATTTTGTAATATTTAGAAGTTTGCACCTGATTGGTTCAGGCTACTCCCCTCTTGTAGACATTTCTTTTGTACTGAGGTTAGCTGGGATGGATATTCCTTTCTTTTAGTTATCATGGACATAATAGCTACAACTATACTTTCTTCTTTATTGAAATCTAATTTGTCAGAATAATTGAAAATCAGAATAGCTGGTTTAAATGGAATTGCTCTTGAAACAAATTTATGGATTTTTTTTGTGTATGAAACCACCCATATACTGGTCACTATAAAAAATACACTGGCCTCTTTGAGGAATTATATTAGTCACTATGAAAAATGGAAGTTTTTGCCAATTTGCTTACCAGTTTAAATAAATTAAAATAAAGTACAAACAACAATAATAACATGTATGCATATTCTTTCATGTTAACTGTAAATGTGGTAAGAAACATTGACCTATTGTCAAAATAACAAAGGGCCCATTTCATGGGCACGTCTATACCAGAGACTAACTCTTAGGTTATCTGGTGCAGGACATACACCTGTAACAGCCCCCACCCCTTATATGCACCTATATGATTATATTTCCTTTAGATAGTAAGTTTGCAAAATGATTTAATTATATCCTACTGTACCCTTTCTTCCTCAGAGACTAAACTTTATTATTGCATAATTCTAAGACATAGCATTTTGTTTGACTTTTGAGATATACTATACTTTATTCAGTAAACTCCTAAAACTATAACATGGTCCAAATACCTTCATATTCAGTCTTAATCTCCATTTTCTCGATTTTCCTGTTCCTGTTTTCCCCCTTCCTAACCCCACATCCTCTCCCTTGACATCCTCTTGCACAGCCCCCTAGCTTGATGCCTTTCTCCATTTTACCCCTACCCCAACACACATTGTGCACTTTGTCTCACACTTGATTGTCCACTGTTCACTGCTGTATAAAAAGCTATTATATTACACTAGCTCACTTACTGGTGCCTCTGTATACACCTGTTATCCTGTAACGTAATGCTGCACCTGTACAGTGTATGTTTTGTGTTACTCCCTATATCCCCTTCACCAGATCACACCTGGAAACAAGCCTCTTATCAGTATGAACTGAAAAAGGCAAATAACGGCACTCCTCAGGGAACACTTGTAGATCAATACTTTATTAAATAAAACTAGGACGCCATAAACGCAACATGAATCATGTCGCCCTCTTCCAGTTTCACATGTACATGTGCATCATCAGGAGGTCGTATTGGTGTGTCTTTCCTGGTTACCAACTATTAAACCACAAAAAAGGAAAAGATCCACAGGAAATTAACTGTCCTCTTTAGAAATGTTTAGAAGCTGCCTCTCCCGATTGGAAATAATGCAAACAGTCTCTGATTCAGAATGGGGGTGGGGGCGCTGAGAAAATACCACGGTAGACAGTTCCTTCAGATATTCAAATAACTTCTTTACTGTAAATTTGGCACATGTCTCAATGTTTCACCTACAGAGCAGGCTTTTTCAAGAAGATGCCTTATTTAGTCTTAGATATATTATTATTTTCCTTTAGACAGATTATGCACTCAAGCCTAGTGTCTGGCGTAGTAAGATAGAAAACAAGCCGAGTCTGATGGGACTGTCTATGTGAATAGGTTAAAAAGTTTTAGAAAAAACTGCTGGAAAATCTGTGAGAGATAATGTGTGCATAATTAAGAATGATGATCTGTCTAAAGGAAAATAGTAATATATGATAAAACATTTTGGTCTTTATATATAAGACTAAAGAAGGCATCTCTTGAAAAAGCCTGCTTTGTAGGTGAAACGTTGAGACATGCCGAATTTACAATAAAGAAGTTATTAGTATATCCGAAGAAACTGTCTACAGTGGTATTTTCTCAGCACCCCCCACCTCCATTCTGAATCAGAGTCTATTTGTACCAACTATTAAATAAACACATACATTTTGAGGAAATAATAAAATATTTATCTCTCACCAAGCAATAAACTAGTACGTTACATGTTCCTAGTATACTGAAGACTTTTATTGTTCCTACTAAATACCCCGCCCCACCCAAGAAGACACCCTTTCTGGCTGTTGCATATCAGATCAAAATAATAAACCTTTAATACCGTCATATTTGATAGACAACACAATGGACTTGTGGTGTAGTCATTTTATATAAAAAAAAAACATACAGTATGTGGGCATCACGGTTTCATTTGTTTATAGGCTTGCTGTGAACTATCAAAGAAGAGAATCTGCCATTTAAGATTCACTTTCAGTCTTGCTGGGTGTGCAAACGTTGATCTGATACCAAGTTTCCACAATAATGTCCTTAACTCTTTTTTTTTTTAGTTTATTTGTTTCTCCCTGGATCCCTACCGGTTGGTATCTATCTTTCAGCCACCCACCCAGCTCCGCACCAGACATCAGGCAGCTAATACCTTTATCCCCCATGGTTTGCCCTCCATGGCAGGGCAGTGAAGAGCCCCCCCTCTCAAACTCATCTCGACTAGGATCCAGATTCTGGAAAGCGCCATTCAGAGTTGGGGCCTGCGGTAGGTGGCTGCTATCATCCTGCTTGACCTGGGACCTCAGTTTTTCCTTGTTCTATGTTTCCCTCTGGGTAGGGTGTACAATGTCGGCAATGGGTGCGCCGTGTGTGCATCCACCATAGCGCTCTGGCTGACTGCTCCACTTCCCTCACTAGTGACAGGCTCATGGCACGCTGGCATCCAGCCTCTGCTAGGTGTCAGGGAAGTGCCGAGCCTGTACTCTTCCCTCCTTGGGAGAGGAGAGGAGAGCTGTCCTCTGGATGCTTAATCCTCTCCCTCCCTGGCTGACCCCCCAGTGACCTGCTTACACCACTAACACGGTTCGCCGGCGTGACAGGAGGTAAGGCACGGATGCCTTAGCCCTCCATGCCACTGGGCTGGACTTGTCCTTAACTCTTTGAATCTTTTCCTTGCTTGAGCTATAGCAAATGACAAATCACGATAGAGTGCTATTTTGACATGGTTTACTTCCATGCTCTTCTTATAAACTGATTGCATCAGTTCATCTTTATCTGCTGAGTGCAGAAACATGGCTACTATAGCACTTGGTGGGTTGTTATCAGCAGGTGTGGGTTCAGTAGATTGGTGAACTCTGTCAAGTTCAACATTTTTGGGGTTGACTTTCTTGTCTAAATACTCGGAAACTATTTGTGCCATTGTGTACTGTGGGGAACTTTCCTTACCCATTTTTATGGGAACCCAGCCTTCTTGATGTTCTTTCTTTGGGCACGAGCTTCAAAATCCACCATCTTGGCTCTAATCTTTTTATGTTCTTTTTCTTAATGGTCTGTAACTGTTTTTAAAATTACCCCATCATCTTCTGTTACTGAGATTCGTTTTTTTCAGTTTCAGTAGTCCTTTCTCCCAATTTAAAAATGGATGATTTAATTTCTTCATCTTTAGTAGTTAGGGTCATGGTATCATTTTTTTAATTTCTTTCATGGGCTCCATCTCCTTTTTTTAAGTCCAATTTTTTTAATGGTACTTTTGCCAACCTCATCATTTCCTCTTTCTCTTCCTTTTCATTATTTGCTCCATTGTTTCCATTACACTACTCCTCACTATTTTATATTTCACTCTGATTTTGCTTATCTTGTTCCTCAGTACTCCCCTCATCTGAAGATTTTTTTCTGCATATGGTTCATTATTGAGTTTATTTTTGGGAGGCTTATCATTATGGGAATAGAACAGCTTGGCAGCAACATGCCACCTTTTGGTTGTTTATTGTCCAGAAATTACTAATTCAAGCAGAATGAGGGGCTGTGATGGGTGCTTTGTTTCCCCACTGACAGCTTAGGTTAGTTTAGGGTATTGTTATAGAATAACCTTTAGGCAACAGGTGCCTGTTTTCAAATGAGACCCAGTCAGTTAATGTTATACAAACAGTGCAGTATTGTATACAATAAAAAAACACATTGTCAAAATTATACAGTAAGACTAATGCAGTTAATAATCAATACAATAATTTAAACCAGTTGCAGATCTTAAGATTATTTAAGTACATTCTAAGACCATTTTAAATTGACTCAGGTAGTGACTGTTAGTAACTTTCTGGGGATAAGCGGAAAGGGAAGGATAGGGAACATTGTTTAACCAGGAATAGCACACTAAGTCGAAGCTTGTTTCCAGATATGACATGGGAGCACAAGGAAGTTAACTGACTTGCTCAGGATCACACAGTATGCACCTAGGCAGCTGGGGGATTCAAACCCAGGTCTCCAGATCTGGACTCGAGCCTTAACCCACTGCGCTATACAGAATTCCATGTTGTAATAGCCCTATATCTAAAAACGATTTGTACCAGTTTAGTTCTGTAAGGAGGCATTCCAGTTGTAAGTTCATTGTTGACCTGGTGTTATAAGAGTTTAGACTTTTGATACAGTGGCATTAACCTCCTGGTACTCTGGCCATTTATAACTTTCCAGCACTATATTCCATCGAAGTACTGGATACACAAGTCTATAGGTAATCATCCAACCCGGGCATATGGTTTACAATGGTGAACCTCTCTTTTTGCATCTAGTACAAATCTACATGCTCAGTTACATGCTACTCTTAGTCTGGAAAGCACACTGTCCTTTGCTGAAGCATAGACTGTTAACCCATAGTCTATAACTGAAAGTATTAAACTTTGGGCAACCAATCTACGTGTATCCTGATCAAAATTTACATTTGCTCGATACAGCAAGCACAACCTAATATGAATTTTCTTTATAGTATAGTCTGTATGCTTGGCATAGGACAATGTGCAATCCAGTTGCATTCTATGATATTTAAAAAACTGTACCTGCTCCAGTACTTCCCCAATTATAGTTTTTGTCAACTATTGACAACCTATTATCACTATTAACTTTTTTTAATGTCCAAAGGATCAAAATCAGGCTGAAGATATGGCTGCAATGGCATTCTGTTCTCTGAAGTGTCTTTTGCATGACTGGTTGGATTACGTCACTGTTTGTGTGCCGTGTATTCTCCCTCAGGTCCGTGGTATTCCCTTGAGTTCCCATTTGACCATTATCATTATGACTTTGAAAAATAATCAACTCTGTCTGATTCTTTGAGCAGAGCTGAAACAAGGCATCATTATTAAATTCCTATTAGTAGTCTCTTCATGTAGCTTGACAGTGCCTCCCTTGTCCATTGCCTCTGACTGCACATTTATTCCCTCTACCGGGTCAGCGTAGTTAACCAAACCAGTGATACCAACTTGTGGGATGACCTTATTCTGAACATTGACACCATAATCTCCTTTACAGTGAGCAGTCTGAACCCCACTTTTTAGCCTTTTAGGATTAATATCAGCTTGCCCCGCCCCCGTAACCACTTTAAGAACCTCTGATCCCATTTCTTCACTGAAACATTTACTTAGCTTAGTCAGCAAGAAGATATCAAATACATGTACAATTTCACCTTGTTTCACCTTCAGTTTCACAGTCGCGAATAACATTTTCTTCTTGGTTCACCAGTGCTTTGGTATTAATTCTGCTTTCATATTTTCCAACATATATTCTTGATCATTTCTATACACAGATTTAATCTGTTCTCTGTTATGCTGCAGGCTCCTCTTAGACTCTACAGAAGGCCTTTTCTCCAGTGGTTTCAAAGTCTCCACTCTTTTTTGTACTTCCATCTCTAGTGATTCTGTGTGCCGTTTTTTATCATTATTGTTCTAAAACGCGATAAACAGATATTTAAAAAAGCCCCACCCCTGACTCACCACTTGTCCCCCCAATATTCCTACATATGGACCCCTCCTGCTTCTAAATTTAGTCTCCCCAAATTGCTGTCTGATACCTGTCCTGTAGATCCCCAGTAAGGCAATTGGTGCCTTAAAATTAATTGGGCTGGTCAACTGATGAAAAGTGTGGCATTGGTCACAGATCTGTTCCTGTCATAATTAGTTCTTATAATGCTGTCTAACTAATCAATTTTTATGTTAGCAACAGTTCAATAATCTGAATTTGGAAATAACATTTATAAAATAATTTATTTAAGCATAGTTCAGCTGATATCAAAGTGCTGTGCAAACACATCTCTAAAACATTATGTAACACATAAATAATGTAAAACTGATAAAATATTCATTAAGTATACTAAAACAAATAATCCAAAATCACAAATCAGGGAAAGCACACACATATAGACGGGCTTTTAATGCAGTTTCAAAGCTCTCTACTGTCTGGCACTCTCGTATCCAACAAGGTAGAGAATTCCACAGGGTGGGTGCAGCAAAGCCGAAAGCCTGAGCTCCAGAGGTCTTCAAATGCACCCTGGGGATCTCTAGCAATCCCTCGTCTGCTGAGCAGAGTGGTCAGAGGGGGCAGTAGGGCTTCAGAAGCTCTTGTAGGTACCTCAGACCCAAACCATGTAGGGCTCTAAAAGTCAGTAAACCAACTTTAAGGGTGATCCACCACTGGACCGGCAAACAGTGCAGAGAATGCAGCACAGGAGAAATATGTCTGGATCGGGTTGACCCAGATAATAGCCTTGCCACAGCATTCTGCACAAGCTGCAAGGGGTGGATATCAACCCCAGGAAGCCCCAGGCACAGGGAGTTACAATAGTCAAGGCATGTTATGTTGCTGTTTTAATTTTAAGAGAATCACTATACATTCCATAGCTTAGGCAGTGTTAGGATGTTCCAGGGATCCTGTGCTGTAGGCACACTTTTTTATTCTTTTTTGTACCCTTTTTCCCTTTTTTTGATTTATGTATTATATTGCCAAAAGTGAATGCACTAACTGTATATTACACATCTGGTGGTAGAAGACTGCAATCTCTTTAACAAGCGTGGTACCTCTAGTGATGTCACTACACATACACTATTTAAACGTGTCCTTTTCTCTATAACCCCACCCCCTGACGAAGCTCATACCGAGCAAAGGGCTGGGGCATTCTTGGACCTCCTTGAATGTTAGTGCTGGAATTTAATTAAATGAAAGTATTTCTTCACCTTTGAATAAGTTCAGGAGTGCAGTTTAATTTGTATTTGATGATGCGCTCTGCTATGACAAGTATGATCCATGTTAAGTGTCCCATCCCTCTGTTCCCTGCCACAGCCTGCCTTAGCAGGGATAGTCATATTTCTTGGCAGATATTTTTGGAACAGGGTGCTTCCAATGGCCCACCAGTGCCACCTTGACTGACCATTGCCTATGCTTGCAGGCCATATTCTGGTGTTTATTTATAAAAGAACAAAAAGGAACTCTTGCTACTCATTTAGTAAGGAATGTTTTCACTCTCTTACGAGTTGAAATTCTTTTGGCTAGAACAAGAATGAAAAAATGCATTTTTTTCTGACACGACATTGTATAACTTGATACACTGCAAACAACACTAGTCATATTTAACCCTGCCAGATGATGAAAAATACTCATACACAGTGAACACAACTCACCAGTGAATTTCTTTCTTTAAGTGCCTTGTTTTTCTAGAAACTTTTTCCAGACTGAAAGGTGGGATTATGCACCAAAACCCAATTCTCTATTGGGCGGGGTTCCGATGGCAAAGTCCAGCAGCTTGTGGCAACCGTGGCCAGGTGCCATACAGACAGCACACTGGGAGTATTGACCACAAGTCACAGGGCAGCCGTGTGCCACTCTAGACCCCGGTGTTCTAACGGCCCCCTCTTGATCCCCAATGGTGCCAGAATGGATAAATCGTTAATTTCCCTTGCCCCCTCTTTATTCCAGATGATGCCAGATATAAGACATTGTTAATCCCCTTGCCCCCCCATCCCCGATGGTGCCAGATGGAATAAATTGTTAAATTCCCTTGCGCCCTTCCCCGATCCCTGATGCTGCCAGAATGAACAAAATGATAAATTCCCTCACCCCCCCCCTTCCCCGATGGTGCAGTACTAATAATAAGACTTACATAGCCCATGTCCCCTCCCCAGTCCCCAATGTCACTGGTGTTTTATTAATAAAAATGTTTCCCAGTCCATGGTGGTCTAGTGGCCCCCCCAACCCCAATCCCCAGTGCTGCTGGTGTCTTATTAATTAACATATTCCCCAGTCCTTGGTGGTCTAGCAGTCCCCCCACCCTGATCTCTGATGCCCACTAGTGTTTTATTTTCTTGATAAAAATGACTGAGGAATATAATTATTCATACAACACCGGTGGCATCTGGGATCGGGGTGGAGGGGGGCTGCTAGACCACCAGGATGAAGTATTTCTGCACTATGATTACCGGCCACATCGGGCCTGGGAAGAGGGACTGTGGCATATTGCCACAATGTACTCAACTCACCCAGAGGGCGCATTTCCGAGTACCCGTAGACCAGCCCTGGGTGGTCTAAGGTTACTTAGAAATTTGCCTTCTGGATGAGTTTTGAGAATACCGTTTGGGGTGCTGTGGCAGTCTGTATCTGCCACAAGCCCCTAGCACCTTGCCGCAGCCTGTTTTGTGGTGCACAGGTGGCACAAGCCCCGTTTGGTGCAGGCAGCCTATGGTAGACTCAGGCTGCCTTTGTGGATTGCTCTCGGGGCATCATTTGGTGCAAGGGGCACTTCGCACCAATCATTGGGATGCAAGCACCCCTTGTGCCACCTGGGAGCTTTGAGAATCGGGCCCTGTGTGTCCTGTTCTTAAGGTATAGTGCAGGTTTTGGGCATCTTCATTTTTCTGCTTCACGCTGTTTGCCCTGTACTGTGTTTTCTTGTCTTTTTCATCACTGCTCCCTTTCAGGGCTTTGATGTGATTGTTTTTGCCATTGTTCGATCTGTCATGAGACTGTCTCCAGCAGACAGCAGAACACAGAATGTTTGGGGCCACCCTCCTATATGGGCACTCACAATGCATGTCATCGTGGGTGGCCCTGCTAGGCAACCATTTCCAGACTGGTCTGACATTGGTGGCATCTACATCCCATAGGTGTGCTCACCAGAGGAGATTCCCAAGAAGATCCACTGTTACTGGTAAGTAACTGTTCCTTACGTGCTGTACCTCTCTGCTCCCCCCCCAGCACACGCTTACACACACACACACACACACACACACACACATGATGCCTATGGTATTCGGCAGCCTGGACTGTTCATAACTGTGTAATTATACATGTGTGCTTCATGGGGTATGGCCCTGTAAGTGTTTGCACTTATCCTCAAAGGTGGTTTAGAACTGTTCTACCATGCAGGAATGCAATTTGTCATTTTCAGAGTGCAATTTGACTTTGTGGATGATGACTTTTTTTAGTCTTTGGTAACCAGGTGAGGTCCACTAGGCACAAACAAGTACCCATTTTCCAGGGTGTCCCGGGAGCATTAGGGAGGTTAAGTGACTTGGCTCAGAGTCACACAGGATGCAAGTGAAGGTTGTGGGAATCAAACCCAGCTCCTGCAGGATGTGTTGGCTCATTCACAGCTCATTACTCTAACCGCTAGACTACACTGCCAGCCCAGCCACATTTGAACCAGTTGAAGAGCAGTCCACACTAATTTGCATTGGCATGAGGCTACTGCCCTTGTCTTGATATAGTCCCCACCACTTATACAGTAATGGCTAGTTGGTGTACTGGATAAAATGACTTCTGTAACATTTGGTTGGTATATTCCTGGTATAGCAGTAATAACCATAGAGTTCCACTTTAGCATTAATAACCACTAACAATACTGTAGGCACTGCTTAACTTAGTAAATTAGGCTGCCAGCTCCTTTTTCAGCTCAGTAACCACTGTGAGTGAAAATCAGAAATAAAGTCCTACTTTGTTAGGACATCTGTTATTTCCTCTCTTCTCATCCTGCTTCTCTGATTCATCAAGGCACATACATTAGACCTTGCTACCATGAGAATGAGTACATTTTGAATCTGTGTGCCGCTAATGAAGGCATTATGTATGTAAAATGCACTGAAACTGGACACTGACAGCCCAGTGGAAATAGACACTGTAAATAGTGACATTTCACACCTGCTGACCTGGGTCATTTCACATCCTCAAACAATGTTAAGTTTAGTCAAATCCACCCAAAACAGGACGTAGCTCTCAGATACTACAGTATAACCAATCATTTTTACCATATCACCTTTGGGACTGGCAAATGGCAAACAGCAAATGCTTGAAATAACTGGCTTCCTAGGATAATAGCGGGCAGCATATGCGGGGTGAACTGTACTTGGTGCAATCACTTTGTTGTTCCACAAACTAACCCTTCTACTGTATGTATGGCATTTGAGTGTGTGGTGTATTTGCTGTCACATTGCTTAAGCAACAAGAACAAGGCTATCTGTCCACCTCCTAGTGTTGTTTATTGTGGGTTGTTGTTTGTTTGTGTTTCTGGTTTTCTACAAAATAGAGGAACTATTTGAAAGGTTGATCTGTATCTGTACACTTATCCTTGTGCTTTCTCCACAGTATACTGTAGTTTTGTGAATGAGAATGGAGCCCTTAAATTACTTTACGTGGTATAGTAATTACTGTTAGTGACCCAAGAAAAGTAGGTGCTTATAAGCAAATGGGCTGGCAGGCAAGTGGAAAAAAATATTTCATTTCCTAAAATGGGAAGTGCAGTAAATGTGTTTTATTGATTCTTGACAGCATGGGCACTGCTCACCTTCAAAATAGCTGTGAATCAGATGGACAGATTGACCGTAATTCTTCTATCGCAGCACCAGATAAGGGTATTTTCAGTTTTTAGTACTGGTTCCACTTTTAGTGCCACAGCACAAGCCCTGCGACCCAGAGCAGATGCTTGTATTTACAGAGTTATGAAATGCCTCAGAGAGTTTATGTAGTCAGTGTAATGGTTTGAAGGTGCATGTTGGTTTGAATCATACTGTATCTGATGCTGGCTTCTTTGCTGCATGGATATTCGGTCAACGTGAAAAGGTTGCCTCTTTATTGACTGTGACTTGAAAATTCTTTCTTGCTGCATCAAGGACAGACTCACTTTACTGTGGTTACTGGCCCCAAACTTACAGTAAATGGAAGAAATCAATGTTAATGGCAGTGTGGATTATGTCTTTGGAAGAAAGTGGTTTGAAGGGTTTAGTACTAGAGGAAGGTGAATGCACAACCAGATGGTTTATATAACATTTCCTTGATTTAAAATCCAGATACATTTTCCAGTATGAAAGCAGAATTACCAGATAATTAGATTTGAACAAGAATGTATATTAAAACTGAAAGCAGCAACCCTATTGTCTTGAAAGAGAGCCAGCTGAGATGCTCTTGGTAACCATCTGCCTCCTCTCTGTTTTTTTTCCTGAGTATCTTGAAGTACATACAGCACCTTTTTATGACTGTACCTTTCCAGCTATCTATGTATGTGCCTATAACTCTTCAGTAATTAATTGAATTATCCATGTTAAACATTTCTTTGCAAGCACTGTTAATTGCTACCCTTATAGAAACATAGAAGCTGACGACAGATAAGGACATCAGTGCCCATCCAGTCTGCCCATTTCTTTTTCTACCTTATGAATGTGCCATCAGCCTTTGCTCTGTCAATAGCCTATCTATTCATACTCATCTGTATTGCTCCCTTATGCCTATCCCATGCCTGTTTGAAGCCTGTTATGAGACTATTAAACATTTCATTGCCTTCTATGAAACTTTTAGATATGTTTTGGCTTAAGTAAAAGGGGTAGAGTTCACCAACAGTATTTGAACAACTTGCCTTTGCCTTGTGGATAATACCATAGCCCATTCCTAGCATGTGCTGTAGTTCTTTCAATGCCTCTTCTAAAACTGCAGTCATTATCTGTGATATAATATAGGAGTCACTTTGAGGTAGTAGAGGGAAAAAATATTTTTTTTTTATCAGTGTAGTTTAACATTTTGGATTTTCTATGCCCAGTCCTACCCACCTCCTGCCCTCTTAACAGGCCTGAAGGTCCAGATTTGCAGTAGCCAAAATTACATATCAGTTCTACCACTGAGCTACGAAATGGACGTAGTGTTGATGTCTTTGTGAACTCCCACCAAGAGTTCCCTCCCTTCTGGCAGTGGGGTGATGCAGGTGAGAACCAACTTTTATCTCCCTGTACCACCAGGGAGCAGCAAGTCTGAAAGGAGAGCAGGGGACATTCCCTGGACCAGACAGCTCATCTGTCAAAGTGCTTCTGCAGCTCTGGTGTGGCCGGCTTGGATTATGGGATGAAGACGTGTACCAGCACTTCTGCTTGAGCATTAACGGGGAAGGGGCCATGAATAATTATTCTTCACAGCATCCCTAAATAGGGTAATCATGGACATGCACTGAGAAACCTATGTGCAAGCCAGGCCATGGCTGCAGTATGCTGATGAGCATTGACAAAGATTAACTATCTAACTGGTTTTGCTGTGCTATGATTATTGGCCTGGTTTTTAAAGATGATGAGCCTCTTTAGTACTTCCTGATGGTGGCCGAGTTCACATTCTTTGTGCAATGGTGCCTCTACATTTAATGTTTTTTGTTTTGTTAGTGGGATGAATATGTACACACAAGGCATTTTGATTACCTAGCCTTGTACTGCTGAAAGCGTCAGCAACATGGAAGCTGTTTTCAAAGTCCAGAGCAGCAGGTCCACTGGTACCTTGGCACAGGCAGCTTGTATATGGGAGATCCACTGGGTACCAGAACTCTCAACTGTCCCTAATTTTCAGGGATGTCCTTGATTTTGCCTCAGAATTTTCCTCTGTCCCTCATGAAACTTGTGTTTGTGTGACTGAACAGTGGGAACTGTAAGCACAAAATAATGTCGAACATTAAAGTTACAGACTTGTTCTTCTTCAGTAAATGCATCTTAACACTAATCCCCTTATTCCATCAACTTTCTGAGTGAATATTACCAGTTTTTAAGGTGTGTCCTTGTCTGGTCTTTGTCACTGATTTTATTAAGACTTGTCCCTGATTTATGAGGCAAGAGGTTGAGGTTATGATGGGTACCTTGAAATAGGCAGCTGGTATATCGGCTGAAAACCAGTAGGGATGGGAGAATTCGGTGAAGTTCTAAACCTTATTAAATAAGAACTGGAACACGGTGAAGTCCTGATTTATCCTGATTAGTTCTGATTTATTGACCAATATTTGAAAAAATATGAAAAAATGCATAAAAGTGGCCAAAGTCGTTCACATTTGACACAGAGGCTCAAAGGAAATAATTTAATGGATTATTTGTATAGAAATTAAAGTAAAACTACTAAATAAAAAAGCAATCTGTCACTATTAGACTCTTCATGGTTGGTCTATAATGGTGGCATACCATGCTCGGGCCCCTGACATGAGTGTGCTGGGAGAGATGGAGAGAGAGAGAGACAGACAGACAGATGCAAATACCTACAGTATATCATAGCACCACCAAGCACTGCAGGCACTGCCAGGCAGCTAAGATTTCTTTTTTTATTAATGGTGCTGTGTGGGTATTATTTGGATGGATTTTCCAGTCAGAGCCAAACAAGCCAAAGAAATGGATATGAATGCTCAAATGAGCAGCACTGAGACAGCCCACCCACCCTACCCATGTGAATGATGCAACTGCTTTGCATGCCCCAGTGTACTGTGGTATATGGTACACTACCTGGTCCAAGAGGTGGTAATGTTTTCTAGTACTACAACTATTTCTACTGAATCTGATCAACATGCTGAGGAATGGATGCTGAATCCTTAAAGAAGAACATGAAAGAATAGTGATCACCACACAGGCAGGCAGCCAGTCGCAAATCACATTGGTCAAGTGCAGTGCAGTCATAAAAAAGTTTGCCACTGCCACCTGAAGACCTGATTACACACAACACAACACAATGACATCCTTCCTAGTTCCACAATTGCTTGCTGCCAGCTACTGCCAAGTAATTGAAGTATCATAAATAAAATATAGTAATATAATAATCTCAGTCCAGGTACTTTAAGTGAGATGTGACCAGGCTAGCACACCACAACACACGCAAACAATAATGAAATCATATGAATTTTTTATTTAGTAGCATTTTTTCTGTGAAGTATTTACAGCCAAATATTGGGGATGTGAGAAATATACAAAGAGTATTCAGTTTCTGAACTTTCTGGCATCTGCTAAGCCATGCATGCACTCTACAAAAATTAAAACAGTACAGTCAGGATCACTTTGAGGGCAAAAAAAGTGACAAGTAGTAAGGAGGACTGGAGTAAGGACAAAAGTGACAAGTAGTAGTAAGGAGGACTGGAGTAAGGACAAAAGTGACAAGTAGTAGTAAGGAGGACTGGAGTAAGGACAAAAGTGACAAGTAGTAGTAAGGAGGACTGGAGTAAGGACAAAAAGTGAAAAGTAGTAGTAAGGAGGACTGGAGTAAGGACAAAAAGTGACAAGTAGTAGTAAGGAGGACTGGAGTAAGGACAAAAGTGACAAGTAGTAGTAAGGAGGACTGGAGTAAGGACAAAAGTGACAAGTAGTAGTAAGGAGGACTGGAGTAAGGACAAAAAGTGACAAGTAGTAGTAAGGAGGACTGGAGTAAGGACAAAAAGTGACAAGTAGTAGCAAGGAGGACTGGAGTAAGGACAAAAGTGACAAGTAGTAGTAAGGAGGACTGGAGTAAGGACAAAAGTGACAAGTAGTAGTTGTGACTCATAACCATGACTTGTGATGACAAAAAGTGATAGTAGTTGTAGACAGCAGTACCCTACCTTACAGATCAGATAGTGGTACCTGGTACCACCAAGTACGTTTGCGACATGAAATGCAGATGCTTGCTGTATTTGGACTCTGAACCCACTGATGTTATTATTTTTTTTTCTATTCTGTGCTCCTCGTGTGATCATAGTGGCCTGGCCTAATCTGTCCTGACCTGACTTGTTGCAATTAATTGCAGCCTCATGTATGATCTAATACATGAGACTGCAATTAATTGCAACAAGTCAGGTCAGGACAGATTAGGCCAGGCCACTATGATCACACGAGGAGCACAGAATAGAAAAAAAATAATAACATCAGTGGGTTCAGAGTCCAAATACAGCAAGCATCTGCATTTCATGTCACAAACGTACTTGGTGGTATTCACAAAAGATTTTCACCACAGGCACAAATTCTTGAAAGTGTTTTGTGCATAGGGCCTGCTTGGAGCAATTACTGTGTGTTTTACTCAGGTATCATATTTGAAATTAAAGTGAGGAATGTTGACTTTGAGAAATGTGAGGCACTCAGCTTTTTCTGGTGTCAAACAGGATCGTGTGTCAGTAATGACGTTACCAGCTGAACTGAACAATCGATCTGAACAGACACTAGTCGGAGGGCAATTCATGTACTTCATTGCAATGTTTCCTAATGCAGGTCTCATATTTTGTTTGGATTTCCAGTATTTCAAAGGATCAGCGTTCCAGCTGATATTGGCCACTGCCAGGTACATTTCAACAATGGTCTGTGCTGAGGCTGTGCTACAAGATGCAGATGAAGATATTACAATAACATCTTCTAAGTGACTCCAAAGATATGAATCAGAACCAAGTGACTGTGGGACAGTGCTATCATGCTTGGCTGGTGGTGAAGAAGAAGATGTGGCTGCAGTGGCTGAGGAGGAAGAGGGAGAAAATGCCACAACAGTAGAGGATGGGCCACCTGATGCTGTGCTGCCGTGTTATGAAGAAGATTCTGAATGTGGTGCTGCTGTCGTACTCTGTTCCACGACAGCATGCACCTCATCAATTATTTCTTGTTTGTTTCTTTTGAAACAAGTGTCATCATCATCATCATCGCCACTTAATAGTTGCTTTGATTTGTATCGTGGGTCCAAGATTGTTGCTTTAATGTAGTACTCAGAATGAAGCATTTTACATAGTTTGTCATCTTCTTCAACTTTTTTGGTCATACATCTCGTTAGATCTTGTTGTATTCTTGAGGGCATCCTGCATGTGTCAGCGCCACTAGTAGCCTGTGTGATCATGGAACTGTCTTGCTTCTCTAACTTTTCCCTAATCAGATTCAATCTGAATTTTAAATTTTTTGTTAGGGGCATCACCTGGCTCAGAGTTGCTGTGTTTACACTAACCTCCCTGGTGATTTCTTCAAATGGCTGGAGCAGTACAATGAGAAACTCCAGCATAGCCTACTGTGGTGGAGTGATATAGACGTCTGCATCACCAGTTTTATTTTCTAAGGTGTACTGCCTGACAGTTTTCTTTTTTTTCCAGCAGCATTTGGAACATATAAAAGGTCGAATTCAATCGAGTAGAAATGTCTTGGATCAGTCTGTGCAAAGGTGAACTGTGCTCCTGCTGTATTTTTTCAAACAAGAGACAGGCTTTGCTTGAGTGACTGAAATGAGCGTATATTCTTTTACCAGTGCTAATGAGAGCCTTAATCTCCTTGTCATTATCGAGAAAACCATGAACTATTACATTTAAGCAATGTGAGCGGTGGATGTGAACAAAGCCCCCCTCCTCCAAGGCCTTCCTTATGCTGGACCCATTATCTGCAACTATAAAACCAACTGACAGTCCCTGTGAAGTGAGCCACTGCTGTATTGGTTTTTGGAGCTCTTCATTGATGTTGTATGATGTGTGGTCAGATGGAAAATAAAACATTCTTAGAACAGCAAACTACAATGCTTCACTGTCCCCACTCCCACGTGACTTATCGAAACATGTCCAATGGGCCGTGACAGACATGAAGGGTGCAGGCTGACAGCTTGTTTAGATATCTGTGTGAGATGCACCACTCTCCCAACAGCACTGCACAAGACGCATCTTAATTTTTTACATACGATATCGTAAAGATCGTGAATCCCTGTTGCCGAAGAAGTATTTCTGCAATGGTATACTATATCGAGGTTCGAGGTACTCAAGCAGCCACCTGAATCCTATCTGTTCAGCCACATTATATGGTAGTAAATCAACAGCTATAATTTTGGAAATTTTTTTGGTTATTGTAACAGCAGCAGGATGAGTCATGGCATATTTGGCCTTACGCTCATATGTTTCTGAGATGGTAAGCTGTCTCCTTGAAGGAGGAGGAGGGCTTTTGAACACATGGTCACTTTCAGTAACAGTTAAAGTAGGCCTTTGAATGGCAGCAAGTGGTGGTTGAAGTGTAGTGCTGCGGGGGCTGCCACTGCTTTCATCTATGGGCATTATCCCCGAGTGTAGTGAACTATCACTATCACTTTCTCTTCCAGACTCACAACTGACCTTCTCAGTCTCACTAATGTTATAACATCTGTCTAGGTGCCTTTTCAATGCTGAAGTTGCCAATGCTCCTTTCTTTTTACCCCTGCTGATTGGCCATTTACAAATAGCACATGTTGCTATCAACTCATTGGAAGCACTAATGGAGAAGTATGACCAAACAAAAGATAATGTGTTTTTCGTTTTTTCCCTGGAAGGCACAACACCTCGGTCATCTTTTTAAGGGTCCCCCGGATTTGTCCTGTTCCTTTTCTGGTTTATTCCCACTGCCCCCCTCCACATCCGAAACATTTCTGCCTGTTTCTTCCTCATCTGCAATTTCCATCCCCTCCAGTAAACCTTCTGCTGCCTGAGCATTCTCTTCATCTTCTTTATTATCATCAAAATTACCCTCATCGGGTTCAGCCTCAGAAGAATCGGATGCGGGACTGTCAGTAGCATAGTATGGAATTGTTCCATACTGTTGGGTGCCTCTGGGGGTGGTACCCACCACGTCTTTAGTTTTTTTTAACTACACAACTTTTTTTTTTACTTGGGACTTATGATGATGATCCGAGACATTCACCTTTTTTGGATTCAAGCATTCGCTTGGAAGACAAAACCTTATTAGATGTGAAAAAATCATTTTGGGGGGTTTGATTTTGTTTTCCCCTTTCAGGTTGATTCCCATCTTTTGCAGTGCCACTGCCTACATGAGAACTAGAAACTGCCTCATCAACACTTTGATCCATTTTGGAACAAAAGATCCCTTTAACGTGAAACTTGATGTCCTTCTGATGACTCCCACCCACACAAACCAGGGACAAATTTACTGCCATGACTCATGACTGTACACAGCACACCGACAGCACAGCAGTCCACCACTACTTCCTTCCTAGATTGCTGGACTGACTCCTATAAAATACATACTGTTAAGTGAAAGTGACCAAATTCAGCAACTGTTAAGTGTGCCTCAGAATTTGAATTGGAGATGCAGACACATCTGGTGTATTAGCTGCACACAGCACAGTCCCACACTAAGGGTTGGTTAATGTTTATACGTAATGTAAGTTTGTAACGCAATATACTGTGAAACTAATGATGATCATAAAGGAATAATGGGGAATGAGTGCTGATGATGACACTTGTGTGTAGTGCTTGTGCTTTACTTGTGTTGTACTGTAAACACTCAGCCAGCTACAACTCACAGTCAGATTATCCCCTGGGCCACCCACAGCCAGCAGCACAGGGCTGGTGCGTTAATTTGTATGTTGTTTGAACAGTATTTATTTTTTTAATACATGAAATTGTGATTGAACGTTGGTGATGATGATCATTATTCTTGATTGGATTGTACACACCGCCGCACTGAAGCCAGGAAAAAATAATTATTTGGATTCTGGGACTGTCACATTTATTGTGGGCCAGGCTGCAGTCTCTTTCCCTCTCCCCTCTTTACGTCACAAAGAGATTTATGTTACCACCCTACTGCCCTTGCTCTGTACACACAGCCACACTGAAGCCAGGGAAAAAGAAATATTTGGGATTTCTGGGATGTCACATTTATTGTGGGTCATCCTGCAGTCTCTTTCCCTCTCCCCTCTTTGCATCACAAAGATTTATTTTGCCACCCTACTGCCAAGGAAAGAAAACTTTCATTTGGGATTTTCTGTAACTGTAATCTCTGGGCCACCAGTACTCTCTCCTCTGGATCTGGAATGGCACAGCTCAGATTTTGCCAGCCTGCTCTTTTTGTACACACAGCTACTGTCTGAGGCCAAGAAAAGTTTAATTTGGTATTTTCTGTAACTGCAATCTCCCCCCCAGTACTCTGGATCTGGAATAACACAAGTCAGATTTTGCCAGCCTACACTTTGTGTACACACAGCTACTGTCTTAGGCCAAGAAAGTGTTTCATTTGAGATTTTCTGTAACTGTAATCTCTGGGACACCCCACCCCAGCACCCTGGATCTGGAATGGCATAAATCAGATTTTGCCAGCCTGCCCTTTTTGAACACACAGCTACACTGTCTGAGACCAAGAAAAAAAAACTCCTTTATTTGGGATTTTCTGTAACTGTAATATCTGGGCCACCACCACCAGTACTCTCTCCTCTCTGGATCTGGACTAGCACAAATCAGATTTTGCCAGTGGCCAGCCTGTCCTTTTTGTATACACCGCTACTACTGTCTGAGGCCAAGAAAAAGTTTCATTTGGGAGTTTCTGTAATCATTCATGGTCCCTCCCCCTCGTACTCCCAACGCTTCCTCCCATGATCAACCGACCGACTTCATCCACTCCATGACCTCCATGATTGGAAATCTCTCTCCCTCCCTCCCCTAAGTTTAGTGCACTGCTTTTGCGTTTTTGTTTTGGCGCTTCACCTTCTAGTCTCTCTCTCTCTCTCTCTCTCTCCAGTCTCTCACTTCCGCTGCAATCCTCCTTCTTCTGGGCCATGTGGCGCACACACCAGCCTTATATACACTGGTGAGTGCATTATGTGACTTTCTGTTGTCTGATTGGATGCTGCCAGTTGCATGTATGTCCCGACGGCATCCCCCAGGCAACAGAAAAAAAAGAGGTGGAAACTGCATCTCCATGGACCCGGAACCGGACTTCTACCGCGAAGTCTGTATTTATCCAGGTCCGTGGATTGCTGGTTCAATCCAGAGGTCTGGATCTCCGTGGAACAGTCTACCCACCTCTAAAAACCAGTCTACAGTTCTTCATACCACAGAAACACTGATAGTGTCTTAAAAATATACTCAAAGGAGCCCTGTATTTAACTTACAAGTCTGTTTTCACTGTAGAATCAGTTTTCCAAATACCAATTGACATTCTGTTATTGTTTCATCTTTACTGTCCTGTCAGTAAATTCATTGAGTGTTTCTGACTTATCATTCTGTGCTAAAGAGCAGTTTAAACTGAATGATGCTGTTTATTTTCTTGTTAAGGTCTTAGATTATTGGTGCAGTGCATTTTTGTTCTGCTGTGGATTTCTGTGGTTGAAATGGATGTAAAACTGCATCATAGAGAAAATGTCACTTTCCATCTGTTTGCAGATTGGAAAAGAACAGCAAGTTTACTAAAATGCCAGTAAAGATGTAACAAGAACAGCATTGGAACTAGTGTTTAAAAAGCAGCCTGTAAGTGAAAAATATTTTCAAGTTAATTGCAGATTTCCTTCATGTAGTTAACTCGTGCCGATACTTATTCTTGAGGTTACCACACTCTGGATCAGCCTTATCTGCAAGCATCCTATCTGAGTGCTGGTTGTCCTGTTGTGTCTGTTCCTGGGGCTTTCCAACTGGGGCTAACATTGCTAGCTTATACCCTATTTAGGTACAGATAGCAGTGGTGCTACTGCAGCTGTGTTTGTGCTGACCACTGCCTTAACAACTATTCATGTTCCCCAGCTGAGTTGCTAAATTCAGTCCCAACACTGTTGCAGTCACTTGAGTAATTTTGGACTGTTTTCCATCCTACCTATGTTGGTTAAGCACCCTTCAGTATGTGGGCCAAAGTCCTGTCTACCCTGTCCTACTAGTCTGTCACCAATCTCTGGTTTCAGATACCCCTTAATGGCTATGCTTATTAGGGTCCCTTTATTATTATGACTCTTCTTATTTTCTGACTCTTGTTCATACAGTATATTCTGTCACTCGACCAAGCTGCCCTGTTACACTTCTCTCATAGCCAACTTTTGCCCCAGACCCATTCTGTTAGGTAGGTGCCTCCTGCTCACCTCTTGCTCCATCTGACTCTCCACAAAAAACAGATAATGACATAGCCTGGGCTTGTTCATATTTTCACTGCACCTTTTTGGTTCCCCCCTCTCTCTGTGGGCTTCCTGACCACTATCATTCGGTATCCTTACTCCACCTGGAAGGGGATATCGAGAGCAACCCTGATTCAGCTATCTCTACTATCTCCCACTGTGGCCCCCTTTAGGTCCAGAGGCATGGACTAAAGATTGTCCACATTAATATCTGTAGCCTCCTGTCCAAGCTTCCTGAGTTAGAAGCAAGTACCTCGCTCTATAACCCCGATGTAATTTGTGTCGCTGAGACCTGGTTAAAATCCTTCACCCTTGACTCCTCCGGTCATATTAATGGCTTTAGATTGCTAAGGCTGGACCATGGCAGCATCAGAAAGGAGGTAGTGTATTCATATATTTCAGAGATACACTAAACATTTGCCTTATTTCCAGCAGTGTGACAAAAAACATCATCTTTAAATGGCTCATAGCTGAGGTCTCACAATGCTCCCAGAAGTGGACTGCCAGGACTTGCCCTTATGCTTTATAGCATAGTTCATTGCTCCCCCATGAGGGATATCACTTTGTTGGATGATTTCAACCTAAACTGGCTGCAAGACACCTAGCTCGAGTGCCATGAGCTTCTGAAGCAGCTAGACCTCTCTCAATTTATTACTACCCTCGCCCGCTTAAACAATAGGACATTGAATCACTCCCTTCTGGATTGGATCCTTGCCAGCTGTGAGGACAAGGTGGCACTGCTTCATGTAGAAGGTTAATTTGTGTATGTTAAAGTCTAAAAGTAAAGGAGGGTTCAGACATGACATCACTTGATATATATATGGCAAGAGGCATCACATTACTGTTGCTTAAAGAAGTCAGCCAAAAGTTGACAGTGTCCCTTTAAAATAGCTGTTCCTTCCTCATTGATACACTCAATGGAGGCAATCACTACAATAGCAGGGTACCTACCACAAGAGCAGTGGAACACAAGTGGAACCAGCACTCAGCAGCAAAGAGGAGTATAAAAATAAAACACATCAGTCTTCAGGGGTAGCTTGCAATAGTTTTATTACAACCCATGTTTAGTAAGGCACTCAGATACCCCAGCACTTCAACTTAGGGCAAGTCTTCTTCAGGGATTGGAGCTTTAGGTAAACAAGGTAATATTTATACAGAGTTTCAGATTTATGCTTATTTAACTCAATTGTCAAATGCCCCTCTGCCAGTGTTAATTGATGACAATTGTGCACAGTCAAATCAAACAAACCCATCAGCCCAAGAAACACCTAAGTGGTAATTTGAGCCATAGCACCAGGATGACAAAAGCCTCAAAGCTTTGAAAAGCAAAGTAACACTCCAGAATGCCAATACTTGTTTAATAGCTTTCCAGCAATATACAGAGCAGTCACTACAGGTTATAAATGAAAACACTGGAACACTGAATTAAAAGATTGTTTAAAGGAAGGAACTAGAAGGGGACAGGAGCAGTTGTGTTCCAATACAGTAGCTACTTCTTGTTGTTTTTACAGGGTTTCTTGTGGATTTTACTTGGTAGAAGGTTATTTCTTTTCTTTCTTGCTTCTAAGGGGCTAGCATGGTATTGTTTTTGGGGCTGTTGGAAGTTTGAAAACTGGTTTGGTGGCTGTAAGTGGGCTCATTTGTTGGATGTTTCACTGGGTAACAGGCTGCGCTGGTGGAGGCCTGTTTCTTCTGATTTAAAACCTATTTGGTGGGATTTGCTTGGGGCTGGTTCTTTGGTTGCAGGGCTTGGAGGGGCAGACACAGGGCTGATGCACTCTCTTTGAGAGTCGGGTGTAGGCCCTAATCCCACCTTCCCACCCCTCCCTCCCTCTCTAGAGCCCTGCTTATTAATAGGGAACACCTGCCCTGCAATTGGAGGAAAAGACTGCAGGTGCAGCTCATGTAGTTCTAGCCACTGGGGGTTGGATTTAAAGGCTAGGAGAGAGGAACTTAGGGATTTGTTCACTTCCCTTATAAGTTTACTGTGTTGTACTGCACCTAGTAACAGGGTTACCGGTTTACTCTGGGACTGTATCTAGGATTAGTGGGTGACCTGATTAGTCAGTAGGGGTGTATCTTGGACTAGTGGGGAACCTTGTGGCTCACCCAAGAAAACCTACTTGGAGGGGGATGGGACCACACGTCATTAGGGCCGGCATCTTTGGGAGGGTGGTGGGGTGCACAGGGTGTGGGGCAGCCATGATACTGGACTGGGCTTGAGAGTTCGGTGGTTGCCCAGCATGCTACCAGCTGGCATAGCTTAGGAGGAGGTTAGGGGATTAGGAGACAGCTGGGGAAGAGGGAGGTATGGTTGGGAAGAGGCAGGGATCTCCAAGGGGCTGCACCAGCCACTAGGGGCGGGGGCATAGGGAAAGGAGTGCAGGAGAATACTCTGGGGTCACATAGGGACCCTGGCAGAGGGGGCCCAAAAGGAGGACACTACCAAGGAAGCGGGCAGGTAACTGGGGACCCTCACAAAGGGGGGCCAGAGGGACAACATTCTCAGGGAAGTAGGCAGATAGCTGGGGCTGGACAGAAGGAAGCAAGGCGGGGAAGGGGATCGGACCTTATGCTCAGTACCCACTTCAATTCTCTTCTTCTGCTTGAGGATGAGGGGGGTGATGTAGCCATGACAGGGGTGGTTAGAGATGGAAAGGGCATGGGGGGAGCAGGAGGCAGGGGCTGGATAGCAGGAGGAATGGGGGGAACCTGGAATGCAGGAAAATGGGGGGAGCAGTGAATCAGAGCAAGGGGAAGAGGGAGGAAAGTGCAAGGAGAAGGACCAGTTGGGAGGAAAGGAGAAGGACCAGAAGTACAAGGAGGATACAGTAAAGGGAGCTGAGGGTTTAAACGGAGACAGGAAGGAAGGGAGGACGAGCCAGGCTAGTTTAGTGGATGGGGGAGAAGGACCAATCGCGAGCAGTGAGGGGGGGTTAGTGAGGTACAGAAGGATACTTGGGAGGAGGAGAGGCATAGGATCGGAGGGGAGGAGGTGGCCAGGGTAAATAAGAAGGGGGCGGCATGTGGCACCCAGATGGGGAGGAACAAGGAGCCGGCTGGGTGGAGGGGCCGGTAGAAAGGATGAGGGACATGGAAGGGGGGGAAATGGAGGAAAAGGAGCGGTCAGAGTGCTCCTGTTGGGGGATTCTATGATCAGGGGTATCAAATGAGATAGGGAGGGAGAAGCCTGGCCGGTTAAAACAAAATGCTTTCACTGGACTAATTGTGCACAGGGCCAAGCACAAGATATATCAGCTGGCAAAGGATTGTGGGGGTTCCCTGGACATACTGGTCCACCTGGGTACAAATGACATTGAGTGAAATAGCTAGCTAGAGATACAGGCAAGGTTCAGGGAGCTTGCCAGGGTTTGTCATGACATAGGATGCACAATTTCCTTCTTGGAAATCCTGCCGGTGCCAAGGGCTTGTGGGGAACACAAAAGGAAGATTAGGGAGATAAACCAGTGGCTATGGGAGTGGTGTGAGGCCAGAGGGTATGGGTTGATGGGGGATTGGGGGGAGACTTGGGAGGATAAGGACCTGTATGCTAGAGATAAGCTCCATCTCAATTTGGAGGGGAAGGGAATCCTTAAGTTGAAAATAGAGGGGTTCATTGGTGAGAAGTGGGGTTGAAACTTGTGAAGGGGGGAGGGATGGGAGAAAAGGCTGTCAAGGGGGGTCCGATAAAGGAGGAACTCTGTCTCCACCCCCCTTGGGAGCTGGACGAATGCAGAAAAGGCCAACTGGTAAAGTGCAGACCAGGGGAAATGGAATCCTTATGGGAACACGAGCAGGGAAATGGAAGTATAGGGAAGGGGAAAGTAGTCCTGTTAAATGCCAGGAGCTTGGGCAAAAATGCCTGAGCTCCAGGTGATGCTAACTGAGGAGCGGATGTGGCAGCGGTCACAGAGACCTGGGCCACCGCAGGACTCGACTGAGACCTGAACCTGGAGGGTTACACTATGTTCAGGAAGGACAGGTGGAGGAAGGGAGGAGGGTAGCAAATAGTCAAAACTGCATTGACATAGGGGAGTAGAGGAGGTGAGGAACCAGGAGGCGATTTCGGTCACCTTGGTAACAAGGGGTGGGAGAGTAAAATAGGACTGGTGTATAGACCCCCTGCGCTGGTGGAGGAGCTGGAGGAGAGTCTGGTGGCAGATATTGGGAGACACTGCAGATTGGGCAGGGGAAGTGTGGTGGTGTTGAGGGACTTAAACATGCCAGGAACAGACTGGGAGACTATGACATCCTCGGTGGCCAGGGAACAGAGGTTGTTGGATGTCTTTCAAGACGTGTTCCTAACTCAGCAGGTGGGGGAACTGACCAGGGAGGCATGGGTACTGGATGTGGTTCTGGCAGACAGAGACCAGATTGGGCCTGAGGTAAGGGACCTGTTACGGGAGTGACCATGTCACGGTCTGGTTCTGCCTGGACCTAGAAGGGTAGAAGACTGCAAAGACGGAGGTAACTGACTTCAGGAGGCGGATTTTAAGGAAATGGGAAGGATCCTTAGGAGCATTTGATGTGATTGGGCAGACATGGATGCTGACAGTAGGTGGGAAATCATCAGGAGAGGGGTGCAGGATGCTACCAGCACCTGTGCAAGAGTAAGACGAAAATGCGGTAGGGCCCAAAAACCCTGCTGGTGGACCAGGGAGGTCCAGGAGGTGGTGCGGGGAAAGAAGGCAGCCTATAGGCAATTCAAATGCTCAAGGAGTGAAAGGGATCGAGGGGAGTATGAACTGATGGCTATAAGGGCCACTAGGGTGGTGAGGGTAGCTAAGTCAAGGAAGGAGCAGAACCTGGCCAGGGAAATTAGGAGAGGGAACAAGGGGTTCTTTAGATACACGGGGGAAAAACAAAGGGTGAAGGGGCAGATTAGCAGGATTAAAACAGGGGAGAGATGGGCACAAGACCCGGGGGAGCAGGCTGAGGTACTAAATGAGTACTTCACCTCAGTTTTCACCAAGGAAAATGGGGTGCTGCATCATACATGGGAGAAGACAGTGATACTTGGGGGACCCTTACCAATCAGCAGGTCTGGGGAGAGGAGGCACGCTGACAGGAGGGGGGAAGGCTACAGGAGAAGAGGTAGCGGAGGTGGAAATCACAGCAGAGAGAGAGTGAGGGAAGCCCTCAGGTCCCTTAAGATGGAGAAAGCACGGGCCGGATAAATTACATCCCAGAGTGCTGAAGGAACTTGTGGTGTCCTGCGGAGCTTTCACCATCTCTCTGAGGACAGGTGGGTGCCCCAGGACTGGAAGGTGGCACATATAGTGCCTATCCACAAGGGGGGATCAAGGAGGTGGCAGGAACTACAGGCCTGTCAGTCTGACATCGGTGGTGGGCAAGGTGATGGAGGGCATTGTCAAGGAGAGGCTGGGGGGGACCTGGAAAAGTCAGGGTGCCTGGACGATAGACAGCATGGATTCGTCCTGGGGAAATCGTGTCAGACAAACCTTGTGGAGTTCCATGACTGGGTGACGAGTGCCTTGGACCTGGGTAGACCAGTGGACGTCCTCTTTCTAGACTTCAGCAAGGCATTTGACTCTGTTTCTCATGAGAGCCTGTTGGATAAGCTGGGAGAAATGGGGGTGGGGAACCAGATGATCAGACGGATAGGCAATTGGCTCCAGGACCGGACCCAGAGGGTCATAGTTGGCGGGATAGTCTCATCCCCAAGGAAGGTCATTAGTGGGGTCCCACAGGGATCAGTCCTTGGGCCCCTCCTGTTCAACGCCTACGTCTCGGACATAAGGACAGGTATCAGGAGTGAGATGAGTCTGTTTGCAGATGACTCAAAACTGGGGGCCGTGGTGGATGGGGAGGGTGGCCCTACAGGGGGACCTGGAGGCTCTGAAAAGATGGTCTAGAAAGTGGAAGCTGAGGTTCAGTGCAGGGAAATGCAAGGTACTGCACCTGGCAAGGCAAGGCAAGGCAAGGCAAAGTTTATTTAAAAGACGCCCAATCCCTGAGGCTCTGGGCGCCATACAATCAATTTAAAACAAACATTTTAGCATAATAAATATAAAGTAAACATATACATACAAATCATTTCAAAACTAAATGGTTAAATATAAAACTATATCAAACCATAAATTAAACTAAATTAAATGCTTTAGAAAAGAAAAAGGCCTTTAGTTGAGCCTTAAAAGCATCCACCGATGGAGCCTCTCTCACCATAGTTGGTAAAGAATTCCACAGAAAAGGGGCCGAGGCACTAAATGCCCTATCACCGGCTGATTTCAACTCTAGTTCTGGGAATGGCCAGGAGGCATTCATTGGAGGAGCGAAGAGGGCGCATGGAGAGAACAGGTGACAGAAGATCTAGCAGGTAACCAGGGCCCTGTCCGTAGGGCCTTATAGGTAAGAAGACCTACCTTAAAGAGGACTCCACCTAACTGGCAGCCAGTGCACTTTACGAGAACAGGTGTAATATGACAAAACTTTTGTTGCCCGGTCAACAACCGGCAGCTGCTTTGCACCAGCTGCACCGGGCGGAGAGATCCTCCTTCGCGACCCCGAGATAGAGCCACATAGTAATCAAGCCTAGATGTAACTAAGGCATGTATCAAAGTAGGGAGGTCCAGAGGCGAACAAGAGATTTAATTTGGCAATGTTTCTGAGGTGGTAAAACAGGTACGAACCACAGAGGATATATGAGCCTCCATGGTTAGATCCCTGTCCAGGATCACGCCAAGATTTCGACCGGCGGAGGTTTTCAATGGCACAGACCCTAGGACAAGCCCAGTTTCTGTGTCAGAGGCCATCTTATCACGAACTCTGTTCGACTCCACTACTAATACCTCCGCCTTATCGGGTTCAGCCGCAACCAGCTGGAGGCCATCCAGTCATTAATCTCGTCAGACAGATATTAATCACATCCACTGCATTGATGTTCCTGGGGCAAAGGAAAATATAGCTGAGTATCATCAGCATAGCAGTGAAAACTCAAGCATATTTCCTAATGATCCCACCCAGAGGCAGCATGTACACTGCAACAACATTGAGCCAGTACTGACCCCTGGGGAACTCCACAAAGAAGCAGACCAGGTATAGAAGAGAAATTTCCATCACAACCCGGCTGCCTCCTGTTAGTAAGAAAGGACTCAAACCATTTGATGACATTACCGTGAGTCCACATAGATCCCCAAGGCGAGCAAGCAACACACAATGGTCCACAGTGTCAAATGCTGATGAGAGATCGAGGAGAACCAGAATTGTCTTATCTCCCGGTCTCTAGCCCTGAGAAGGTCATTCTGCACCGAACAAGTGCAGTTTCGGTGCTGTCTGGCACGAAAAGCTGACTGGAAGGGTTCGTGATAACTAATGAGATGTGAGGTGCTCTTCCAATTGAAGCGCTACCACTTTCTCAATAACTTTCCTAGAAATGGAAGGTTAGAGATAGGACGGTACATTGCCATGATCTCTGGGTCCAAAGATAGCTTTTTAAGAGGGTCTCACCAGAGCCTCCTTCAAGGCGTCCGGAAGACACCCTCAGAAAGGAACACTGTACAATCATGGCAAACACCGGGCCAACAGAGTCGATACATCTCATTAAAAACGCTCGACACTGGGTCCAGTTCACAAAGGTGTGCTCACATTGGTTGCTACCTCAATGACCTCAATATCCTCCACTGGTCTAAACTCTCCCCAACCAGGCGGAGTGCACTCAGAACACATCAGGTGATCACTGCCAGCTGTATCATTTCTGGCTGAGGGAGCCACCCGGATCATATGACACCCTATCCGAAAAGAATCGAGCGAAATCCTCACAGTCAGTATTAGAAAACCTTCTGGCCGTAGACAGACAGGATGTAAGAGTCTATCGACAGTCCGGAAAAGTGAGGCGGTCGATTCTTCCGCAGCAATCTCCCAGACAGAAACACTGTCTTCTACGGTCGATTGCCTTCTGGTACTCCCATAATGGGTACGCAGAGCCAGTTTGTCCAGATCCAGACGAGATCTCCTCCAGCAGCGCCCACCTCCGACCCAGTTCTTCATCTCCTGAGCTCACCATCAAACCATGGCGACCTCAGGTAGGAAGTCCTGGGTCGCATAACGGACAGGTGCGAGGGAGTTTATGGTATCAGATAACACCTTATTATAGGCATCAACTCCGACCACCACCCCTCCCGCGCATGCATCACCCACTCTAGATAAATTCGCTGCCGCCAGAAAACCCTCAGGGGTCAAACCCCGTAAAGGGCGACAGCGAATCATCTCAGCAGGGGAAGGGCTTATGGCGGGAGCCCCAAACGTGAACTGAACCGCAGTGATCAGACCAGAGAACTGGATCGATCTTAAGATCACTAATATCAAATCCCAGTGAGAACACTAGGTCCAACATGTGCCATCCCGATGCGCTGGTAGAGTAACCGCCATGCTGCTGCCAAGGAGGACATGATCCGGGAAAGCTCGCAACCATGTCCATGGTCTACATCGTCAAACCAAACATTGAAATCCCCAGAAAACACATCTGGGATTCCAACGATGCAGGGCGACAAAGTTCGCGACCTCCTGCAGGAACCTTCATCAACCCCGAGGGCTATAAATAAGAAAGATCCTGCAGCCCGCATCAGGTCCTCCCCGACAGCCACACATTCAAAAGAACCCGGGCTCACCAGGTGCGGTAAAATTCAGGCTAGATCTAAAACAGATGGCTACACCGCCACCCCTGCGCTCCACTCTGGGACAGTGTACCACAGTATACCCAGGGGGGACAGCAGCCTCAAAGATAGGGCCCGCATCGTCACCCACCCAGGTCTCCGTGATAAAAGCCAGATCAACCGACGAAACCAAGGCAGCAATAATTGCTGTCTTATTTCTGATCGATCTGGCATTACAAAGCACTGCCATCAGGGGATTTGGGGTGATGCAGCCCCTACAGGTTACCTGGCCATTTGATCTAATAGCTCCCTGGGACGGACACCAAACACGGTTGGCTCTCCTATGTGCCCGCCGCAACCCAGGGCGCCTCCTGACCTGGTAACTTCAATCCTTGCATTATCCGACTAAGATTTTCTAGTATGGCCGACCAACACTATCCCTGCCAATCCCACCTCCTGACAACGCCTGATAGTAACATCAGAAACCGAAGGGGATGAAAGGACGAGGTCGCGCAACACCAAGCCATCATACATAATTCTAGCCCTCTCAATCCCTCCATATCATATATATGTCTCCAAGGCACAACAAATACAAAATAATAACTAATATATGAAATATATATAAAATACCCCGCAAACCTAACTTCTAAATATGACAAGCCTACTAATAGCCATGCCTCGAACAAATTAGTTCTACAACTACACATAGTAAAAACTATATAAATAAATAGTTAATTACCAAAAACATAGTAAGACATAGCCTCACCCCTGTGTCAGCTAAACATTTCCAGTGCCGAGTGGCGCCGCGCCATTTCGCCAACGCGCTTATGGATGTGGAGAATTTAACAGGGGAAAAGTCAGGAGACACCGAGGTCCTAGCTCCCCAGTTAGCAGTGATCACAGCTCGTCGACAAAACCCTGCTTGCAGTCTCTCACACTGCACAGGTATGGTGTCAGGAGCTGAAATCTGTCCACACCAAACGGCGCTGTCCTCATATCAGACCTCCAGGTCTCTAGTTCAATTCAGTAAATACTACGCACCGCTATGAAGCGGAGCGAAATTTAACGGGGAAAAGTCAGGAGGACACCGAGGTCCTAGCTCCCCCAATTTGCAGTGATCACAGCTCGTCGACAAAAACCCTGCTTGCAGTCTCTCACACTGCACAGGTATGGTGTCAGGAGCTGAAATCTGTCCACACCAAACGGGCGCTGTCCTCATATAAGACCTCCAGGTCTCTCAGTTCACCAGAATACTACGCACCGCTATGAAAGCGGAGCGATTTCCAATAGAAAAGTCAGGAGACACCGAGGTCCTAGCTCCCCCAATTTGCAGTGATCACAGCTCGTCGACAAAACCCTGCTTGCAGTCTCTCACACTGCACAGGTATGGTGTCAGGAGCTGAAATCTGTCCACACCAAACGGCGCTGTCCTCATATCAGACCTCCAGGTCTCTCAGTTCAATTCGCAATACTACGACCGCTATGCAGCGGAGCGAGAATTTAACGGGGAAAAGTCAGAGGACACCGAGGTCCTAGCTCCCCAATTGTGCAGTGATCACAGCTCGTCGAAAAAACCCTGCTTGCAGTCTCTCACACTGCACAGGTATGGTGTCAGGAGCTGAAACTGTCCACACCAAACGAAGCGCTGTCCTCATATCAGACCTCCAGGTCTCTCAGTTCAATTCGGGAATACTCACGACCGCTATGCAGCCGAGCGAGAATTTAACAGGGGAAAGTCAGGAGGACACCGTCCTAGCTCCCCCAATTTGCAGTGATCACAGCTCGTCGACAAAACCCTGCTTGCAGTCTCTCACACTGCACAGGTATGGTGTCAGGAGCTGAAATCTGTCCACACCAAACGGCGCTGTCCTCATATCAGACCTCCAGGTCTCTCAGTTCAATCGGCAATACTACGCACGCTTATGCAGCGGAGCGAGAATTTAACAGGGGAAAAGTCAGGAGGACACCGAGGTCCTAGCTCCCCCCAATTTGCAGTGATCACAGCTCGTCGACAAAAACCCTGCTTGCAGTCTCTCACACTGCACAGGTATGGTGTCAGGAGCTGAAATCTGTCCACACCAAACGAAGCGCTGTCCTCATATCAGACCTCCAGGTCTCTCAGTTCAATTCGGCAAATACTACGCCCTTGGGGCCAGAAACCTGGGCCAAGTATACACCCTGGGGGGTGGGGGATGCTACAAGTCTCGATGGCTGAGAGGGACCTGGGGGTGGTGGTGGATGTCAAGATGAACAACTCGGAGACTTGTAGGAGGGCAGCAGCCAAGGCCAACAGGATGCTGGGATGCATCCCTAGGGGATCACCTCCAGAAGGAGGGAAGTGATACTCCTCTGTATAACTGCTTGGTGAGGCCGCACCTTGAGTACTGCGTGCAGTTTTGGAGGCCACACTTAAAGAGGTACATTAAACTCCTGGAGAGGGTCCAGAGGAGGGCAACCAAAATTATTTGGGGCCTGGGGGACAGGACCTATGGGCAGAGGCTTGAAGAGCTAAATATGTACACATTGGAAGAGAGAAGGGACCGGGGGGACATGATAGAGGTCTTCAGGTACATGAAGGGAGTAAATAGGGGAGGAGCAGTCAGGGTGCTTCGAAGGAAGGAGGAGGGGCAACTAGAGGGCATGGGTGGAAGCTGGAGGGGGGAAGATTCAGGGGAGAAAGGAGGAGGTGCTACTTCACTGAGAGGGTGGTGGAGCCATGGAATGCACTGCCCGGGGGCTGGTGGAGGCAGAGACGGTGGAGGGGTTCAAGAGGGGGTGGGACAGGTACAGAGGAAGGGCTCTGGAAGCAAAATCCAGTGCAGCGAGAATATCCGAAACTGGGAAGGGAGAAGCCAGAGAAGGTGAGGGGGGGCAGCATGGTCAGCTCCCAGGGTGGGGACTGACCAAACGAGCAGACGCGAAAGACCGTTAGGCCTATTCTGCTGACATTTTAGTATGTTAGTAAACTGAATGATAGATGGCTGTGACATAACAGAAAATTGTCGCACAAGTTAAAAATATGGAAGAAATTCACTAAGTGTTATCTCTTTATCTTTATCTTTAACTTTATCTAATGCAATTACTTTGTGACAAGTACAGCTGAATTATAAATTTGAACTGGCAGAGAATACTATCTTAGTTAATAATAATAATAACTTTATTTCTTTGGTGCCTTTCAAAAAACCAAGGAGCCTTACAGAATTTAAAAACATGTCAAACAATTCAGATCTTAAAATATATAAAACAGCTGTTACATTTAAGCAAGTAAAATCAGTCACCAAAGGCTTGAATCCATAAATATGTTTTTAGGGTCTTTTTAAATCCCTCCATGGTCACGCACTCCCATAACTGACGGGGTAGAGAATTCCAGAGGGTAGGGGCTGCATGCATAAATACACGGGCCCCAGAAGATTTCAGACACACCCTCGGAATCTCTAGCAACCCCTCATCAGCTGAGCGGAGTGATCGCCAGGGCAGTAAGGGACCAGGAGCTCTTTCAGGTAGTCCAGACCAAGTCCATGCAGGGCTTTAAAAGTCAGAAGACTGACTTTAAAGGTGATCCACCACTGAACTGGCAGCCAGTGCAGTCTGCGCAAGACCAGCTAAATGTGACTGGACTGAGAGGTACCAGTCAAAAGCCGGACTGCTGCGTTCTGCACCAGCTGCATGTGGTGGATTTCCACCCCAGGAAGCCCTAGGTAAAAGGAATTGCAGTAGTCCAAGCATGAGGACACAAAGGCATGGACCAGCGTAGGAAGATCGCTGGACAGAACAAGGTGCCTAATCCTGGAGATATTCCTCAGATGGTAGAATGAGGACTTGATGACGGCAGACACCTGGGAATGCAGAGTCAGCCTTTCCTCAAAAATTACCCCCAGGTTACATGCCTGTTCAGAGGTTGGAAGTGGAACACCCCCAAGAAAGAGCCCGGAGGGTGAACCAATCCCCGCTCCCCCATCCAACGCGCCAGATCCACAACCAGCACCTCTGTCTTTTCTGAGTTAAACTTCAGCCAACTCGAGTCCATCCACTCCTTCTTTTAGGCAGTTATTAAAGACTGAGAGAGTTCCATCCTGGTCGGGTGCAAAAGAGAGGTAGAGCTGGGTGTCATCAGCACAGCAGTGAAACCTCAGCCCATACCTTCTTACAATGTCTCCCAGGGGCAGCATGTACACTGCAAACAACATGGGGGACAACACTGAGCCCTGAGGAACCCCACAAAACAGGGAAACTGGGTCCGAAGAATTTACCCCAGAAACCACTCTCTGCGTTCTTCCAGTGAGGTAAGATGTAAACCACCTGAGGATTATACCTGAAAGTCCACAGATGAACCTCAGGTGCTCAAGTAGAACCCCATGGTCCACAATGTCAAAAGCTGATGAGAGATCTTGAAGAACTAAGATGGAATGGTTCTTCCAGTCCCTAGCCATCAGGAGATCATTGAGCACCTGAACCAGTGCTGTCTCAGTACTATGCCTCTTTCAAAAACCAGACTGGAGGGGTTCATAGATATCATGGATGGTCAAATGGTTCTCCAGCTGTATGGCCACTGCCTTCTCAATCACCGTCCCTAAAAAGGAGAGGTTAAAGATTGGTCTGTAGTTTACATGGCAGTCAGGGTCCAAAGAAGCTTTCTTCAAGAGGTGTGTTACCACTGTCACCTTCAGGGAGCTAGGAAATTCACCTGTTTCCAAGGAGCACCAGACTATCCATGCTAGAACTGGACCAATGGAATCAATACAACCCAAAATCAGGGAAGTAGGTCCAGGATCCAAACTACAGCACATAGAGTGTGCACCCCGGACAATCCGCATGATATCCATGAACTCCGGTCAGTCGAAGGTACTCCAGGAAAGCTGAGGTGCAGCGGCCATGTGCTGATCCAGAGCAACACCCTTAGAGTGTGCTGGTTGGAGTGCCATCCTAATGTCGGCCACCTTAGTTGCAAAGAATCAAGCAAGTTCATCACACTCTATTTGAGAAAAGACCTTTCAAACCTGTAGGCAGGCTGTATTGCACAGTCTGTGTACAGTGCAAAAGAGCTGAGATCATCAGTTCTAAGCAGCCACAATCTCCCTGGACAGGAACTCTGCCTTCTTACCAGTGATTGCAGATTGATAGGCTTGATAATGCTCCATCAATCTAAGGTGGTCGGCATCAAGGGAGGATCTCAACCAGCAGTGCTCTAACCTCCGTCCTAGTCACCGCATCTCCCTCAAGATCCCATCAAACCATGGGGACTGAGGGTGAAGGGAGAGAGGACGAACATGGAAAGGAGAAACAACATCCAGGGCCACTGAGATAGCCATATTATAGGCTACCACGAGGGTTTCTGGGACACTGTTTGTCACTGGAAGGGTCGATAGGTCAAGTACCACTGCTAGGCCTTCAGAGCTAACATCTCATAAACGGCGATACCTGACCATCTCCACTGGGGTAGGCCTATGAAGGGGGGTGCTAAAACTGAACCCCACTGTGTAGTGATCAGACCATCCAACTGGTTCCACCCCCAGATCAGAGGCCTCGATCCCCAGGAGAAAGACTAAGTCAAGGGAGTGACCATGTTTATGGGTAGCAGTGGTAATTATCTGTGTAAGGCCTAGAGATGACATCAGCTGGAGGAAGTGTTGTCCAAACTGTGAGAATTCATCATTGAGCCAGGCATTGAAGTCGCACAGAACCATCAGTCTTTGAGTCATCGGGCTATCCTTAGTTCCTTCAGAAACAAATATAAATGATATAGAGAGCCTTATGAAACACATTATTGTGATGATGGAAGAGACTTCAGGTCTATCTTGGCCACCCCTCCTACCACGTGGCTGTGACTATACCCAGTTTTATTATGGACTCATATTCAAACATAATACCCAGAATGTTACCCCTTTTCAGTGCTGTGTAACCCACAGAGTCATTCTCTCTCATGAATCTGTCTGGTCCTTATTTGAAAGCCAGAACATTGATAACTTCCACAACCTCACTTGGTAGGCTAATCACGTTACCTAACCATGCTGTGCACGAATTAAACTGTCTAATGTTTCCCCTTATTCTGCCCCGTTTTACTGCACACTAATTCTGCTTGCACTCACCAGCTCAACATCTGTGTGTACTCTTAATCTCTTTACTATTCAGAAAACCATGATCATATCCCATCACACACAGTACTTCTTTTTTCTAATCTAAATAATTTGGGTTTGTCAGATTTCTCTTCATAGCACTTGCCCAAAACCATTAATGAGCTTGGTGACCCTATGCTGAACCCTTGAGATCTCTCCAATGTCCTTTCTGTACCAGGGTGACCAGAACTAGCTACGGTTCTCCTGGTATAGTACAGGCCTTGGTTTGACAGGGAGAGGATCACCTTCTTAACCTGCTCCTTCCTTCCAGTCGCCCAATGTATCCCAGTATTGCAAGTGATTTCTTTACTGCAGCAGAACAGTACCTGTCTAGCGTTAGCATTTACTGTCCACTGTTACCGCTACATACTTCTTCTTGGTTGGTCTGTCCATTGTTGTACCACACTGGTTGTATCAGCCCATGCACCTAATGTGGACAGGTCCCACTATTGTGCATCTTCCTCCTCTGCTGTATCCATGCTTGTTACTAGTTTAGTGTCATCTGCAGACTTCAGTAGCCTGTCGCTGACTCCCTCCAAGTCATTTATAAATCTGTTAAAGAGCAACAGACCTGGCAGCCACCACTGGGGTGTGCCACTCAGCACATCCCTGCTGTCTAAATGATGACCAGACCCAACCACTTTTTGCTGTTTACCTGTTATCCAATTTGTTATCCACCTTTTGTACACTTCGTGGGCTCCATATTGTATTACAGTAGTTTCTGTATGAGTATTCCATGCAGTACAGTGTCAGACACCTTGTTAAAGTTTACATGGACTACATCCACCACTCAGCTCCAACAACTTCCTGGAACAAACTGACAGTGGAAGTGGTGAAGGAAGAAACAGTAGGGGGCTTCAATCATGCGTAATATAGATATAGGGGAATATTAGGGGGTATAATAGTAAATAGGCAGGGAGGAGGGAGGGAGGGTTGCTAGAGGCCCATAGGGCTCTCTGGAGATAGAGTAGACAGGGATATCACCAGCAGGAAAAGGGAGGCCATAATTCCACTATGCAAGACACTAGTGAGGCCCCACTTGGAGTACAGTGTACAGTTCTGGAGACCTTCCCTATGCAAGGACATTGACAGGGTAGAAAAGGTTCAGAGGAGGGCAACAAAGATAGTACATGGATTGCATCACAAGTCCTAGGAGGACAGGTTGAAGGACCTGAATATGTACTCCCTGGAGGAGAGGAGATATGATAGAGACATACAAGTATCTTACAGGGAGGAACAGAGTGCAGGAATACACAATTTTTCAATGAAAAATACATTCCATGACTAGACGGCATGGGATGAAGTTGGAGGGAGGGCGAGTCAGAGGAAACGTGAGGAAGGATTTCTTCACAGAACGGGTGGTGGACAAGTAGAACACCCTGCCAGAAGAAGTAGTGGGGGCTGAAACAATCACAGGATTTAAAAATGCATGGGATAGACAAAAGGAGGTCAGGAATAAGAGGCAACAGACGTTTAGGAAAACATAAAGTGAACTTACAAGCTCAAATGGGCAGACTGGGTGGGACGTAGGCCCTTATCTGCTGACAGTGTCTATGTATCTATGTATCTGGGCAGACCAGCAGGTGGTCCTTTTCTACTGACAGATTCTCTGTTACATTTGTAAACGTGTCAGTCAGGTTGGTTTGGCAGGAGCCACCTTTTATGAAACTATGGTGTATGTTAGAGAACAGCTCACTGTCATCCATGGGTTGAACCACCACATACTTTGATTGACTCAAGAATGTAGCCCAGCACCAAGGTAAGAGCCAGACCATCTGCACAGCAGTAGAGGTACCACTTGCAATGCTGCCAACCTGGGTTCAAGAACGAGCCTGGAAGGTCTGGGCCTGGCCCGGGCAAGGGGAGGATTGAGTGTCCCAGAGGTTGCTGTCCTCTGGGGAGGGAGGGAGGGTGTTCACACCACTCCAACACTGCCACCTATGGATGCATGGGTGGCAGTGCAAGGACAGCAATGTAGGGAGGGGGAGAATGTCATCAGCACATCGCCAGCCTGGACATTAGTCCTTTGTGCCAGCATCTTTGAGGGGAAGGGGACAAAAGGGGAAACTTAAAGGGTATATCCCCCGTTGCCAAGCTCTATAACAGTCCCCAGCCAGGAGGGCCAGATAGGCAGGTATATCTGCCGCCAGGGCTGGGAACAAGAACAAAAAACTATGTAAAAAAAACAAAAAAACATGAAGGTAAGGCTCAGAGGTCTTTATTTACCTGGGTCTGGCACCATGTCAAAATCCCGTGATAAAAAACTGTATGGGTAAACACCACGCTGTGCAGTTCATGTAATCTAGTGTGGTCCAAAAGTGCACTAGATTATAGAAACAAACTCCGAGACCACTCACGCATGTATACCCATGTGGTTTTTGACCATGTGTATGTGCAGTTGGGGTTTTGACTGGATACCTCTGGATCTGACCTTGATTTACTATATTTACACTTTCCTGTGATATAAAATTGGAAACCTCTCCCAATGAAGATTTGAAGTCCTGTGAATCAGTTTTATTTTTCATTTCTTTTTGTTTAGTTAAGGCTTCCCGTTCAACCAATTTAAAAACATAAAAAAGAAACACACACTTGACACCTACCATTCAGAACAATGAAGGCTCTGTACATGCACAACATAAATAAAATAACCCAAGGACAGAAAATATAATATTAAAGACAACCAAACAGAGGGAATAACACATAATAGTTGTAAAATACAGCAGACAAATTGATCAAGCGATATCAACCAAGCCAGATGAGGCTAATTCTCTTGACTTTATTTGCTCTGCTTTATGTGCAAAAGTTGAAAAAGACATGTAAAATCTCAGGATCTTCTGACCTCTAAAGGAAGACGACTAAATCCAATCCAAGAATGTCCTGGTTAAAATGTTGATGTTTCCCATTTTATTTGACTCAAATATGTTACATTTCAAAAGCCACTAAGCAAATGGTGCATATTTACAGTATTGCCAGGGTAATAACAGACTGAACATTTTCTCCTGATGTATCACAACTTCAGCAACACAAAAGGAAATGACTGCTGCTACTGCAACATACAGAGCCATGACTGTTGTAGGAATAGGTGTGCTTCTATGTACCCAGCCAACCACAGAGTGAAGTTTTAAAATAAATTTTCTACTTCCATAAATGCAAATGTGACACATGAATTTTATGACCTTAATAAAAAGTCTGTATAACTCCACTGACGGGTGAGAACAAACGATATATCTCTCTGTCACCCAACGATATATCTCTCTGTCACCCCTAGGCGACCTGCTGAGAGTATAATGAAAAAGCTCAGAGTGAGACACCAATCATCTAACCTGCTGCTGAAGCAAAGGAGTAATGAAATAATGATTTGTGGGCAAGCATAGCTTATCTGATCTGTGAAACTCTCCTAATGGCCTGGTCTACCCCTGCAATGTACAAAGGATTAATTAGATTGTTTTGTTTTTTTCATTTTTAGAGTATCTGAGTTTTGATCTATTCATCTGTAGTAGAATACCTGCAGAGACTGTAATTGATCAGACTTCTATAGTATAATTTTTGAATAGTTAGATAGACAAATAGTGGAGCTAGACAGACATACAGATATTTCAGATAGATAGATAGATACATACATACATAGATATTTCTACCCTCCCAGCAAACTGTGGTTAAAAGAATGTTGTGGGATTAGAGATTTGTATTTTATTCAGTTCCTCAGATATATACAGAATGCTATTTGTTATCTCTACCCCATATCCTAAGTCTATCGTGCTGTGTCCTTCGTGGTTCCATAAAATACATTACATGTTTCCTTGATAATACAGTAAACTAGAGGAGATTACTCATCCCACAGACAACATGATCATGTTTGGTGCAGTATACTGTATTGGCACTGCAGTGAGCAGATTAGATGAAATCAACAGCATTTGACTATTCTGATGAGTTCTCATTAGGTTTCAGCTGTACTGTATGTTCCAGTTTCACAATTATTTACTAAGATGCAGATTCCAGGCATAAAGAAAAAAAAATCTTGTCTTCATTTAACTAGTTTAACAGCTTGATTGTGCCTTGGTCACAGGTTGATGGTGGCATCAGACCAGGAAACATCATTATGACTGCCGGTCCAGATGGAGATGTGGGTGGTTTCCTGTTTTTCTGTTTGCTACTGGCCCATCTTGATATGCTCAGCGCAATATCTTTATTACTTCATAGAAAAGAACTTTTAGTATAAACAACTTTGTGAGTTTTTGAAAGGAAAATAAAGGTGTTTTTATAATGCTTTTTATGTTCACTGTAGCCCTAAGTGCTCTACAATGCTTGAACAGTTGGAAGTAGCCATTAGGTGTGCCCAGAGATGTTATGTGACATAAATGGTGGTTAAGGAGAAAGAAAGAAAGAAAGAAAGAAAGAGCTGGGCACAAGGAAGTCAAGGGATTTACTTAAAGAGCATATGCTTAGTGAGGGTTGCTATATATCTTAAAGAATGAAGGTATAGGCCTATGAATTCTTCAATTTTATATGTAATAGATATACCACTCTGAGGTGTGCGGTCGCGCTCTGATATACGCACGCCTTGGTGTGCGCCAACTGCCCAAGGCATGCGTATATCAGACGCCGACCGGGCACACCTCAGAGTGGTTTATCTATCTTATAAAATATCAAAATTGTTTTGGAGGGGGTAAAGTGCAGGTGTACGGTCGCCGCTCTGATATACGCATGGTCATGTGATGCTGGTCAGCTAATGATATTGCTGCAATTTCCCGACCCATTTTATATAATATATATATATATATATATATATATATATATATATATACACACAGCGATATATACATACATATTTTTACGTACCTTTTCATCTTTTATTGTTATTTTGCCAACTACTAGTAAAAAATAATCTAATAGAATCTTTGTATTACAAAGTCAGAAACTCTTTACTGGCAATGCTGGCACTGGCAGTGTATTTCAGTTGGGAAGCTGCAAATCTGTTTTTTTTGTTTGTTTGTTTTGTAATTTGCTTTCATTGATCTTTTCTGACAGTATATTAAAGTACAGAAAGGGAAGACAATAAACAGTAAAATAGTGCATGTCGGTACAACGACTAGCCCAGGCAGTACAACTTCTCTGTCGTCATAGCCACAGTATGGTAGAATAGGAGATCATCCATTATAATAGTGAGGATATGGAAGGTGGGTAACACAAGGTACACAAAACAAACTCAGGATTAGTGTTCAACTGTTAAAGGACACAGCGTCTCCAAAGGTCCTCAAACTGGGTTATAGTATTATTGAGTTTAAATGTCAATTGTTCCAGGCAATAAATGTCCAATATTAATTTTCTCCATATAGCCAAGACAGCTTGAGTACTGATCAGCCACAATCATGCAAGTTTGTTTTGCAACAGTGATTGATAACAATTTAAATGCCAGTATTTTAGGATACAGCTTACATGTTTCTGGTGGTATACTAATTAATACTATTGCTTTCATAACGAGGTTATTTACTCCAAATATAGCTTCAATTTCCCCCAAAGCTCCTGCCAATATGGACATATGCAGGGATAGTCCCAAATGCGCCTGGTCGGCTACAGCCTCTCCACAATTCCTCCAGCAGAATTCCTTCCCCCAGCCTAAGTATATTTGGCTTGAATAGCCAGGGTGCAGTAAAAGAAAAAACAGTATTTCCAGGTAAACACCTGGAGGTAAGGAGCAGGAGTCATTTTAAGTGCTGGAAGCATGAACTTAAGCCAAGTTTCTAGAGAGTGTTCTGTCCCCATCTCCTCATTCTATCTATCCAAAATATGTAGTGCGCATTCCAGGGATAATTCAATCAGGGCTTTATACACCTACCTCTCCATGCTGTGTGCCGGTCAAAATTCTAAAAAGAAAGGTCTTCCATCTCAGAAGGACAGTATACTGGGATTGCAAGTAGGTATGAAGCTTGCTCTGGAGCAAACAGATAGCACTCAATAGGAAACTTCAAATCTGTTTTCAGATTTTTTATAGAAGAATAAAGCTTTCTACTACTAAAATGTTATAGATTTAATAGAAATATTTGAGTTTTCATCATCTGTGATCTTATGCTCTGTTAGACATAGCTACCGTAAACACTGGCGTTCCGCAAGGGTCGATGCTTGGCCCCTTGCTTTTCTCTATTTTTATCAACAGTATCACCTCTAACCTCCATCAGCCTGCCTCCCTTCTATACATGGATGATATTGTTCCGTACTTCAGTGCTAAAAACATTGCAGACGTCAACCAACGACTCTTCCCAGGACTTTCAAAAAATTCTACAGTGGCTATTTAGCCATAAACTTGTCTTAAATGTCTCTAAAACCCAAGCCATGCTATTTGGTTCCAGTGCTAAACTCAAGCACGCTCAGCCCTATTTCAGTGTCTCCACTGCTGATGGCTCATCTGTTAGGGTGATACATGCTTTCAAATATCTAGGTATCAAACTCGATCTGTCTCTTAATTTTTATCTTCATATTAAGCAGACCTGCAGATTGGTAAACATGAAACTTGGTGTTGCCTATCATTCCAGCTATGTGCTCACCCACTCTGCTAGGCTTGCCATAGCATGTGGCATACTCCTGCCATCGCTCACTTATGGGGTTGTAACATATACCTTGGCGGGTAAAATGTGTTTTCGGAAGTGGGATGTTACCTACAACAACATCTGTCGCTATGCGTCTTCCTCTCATCGGATGAAACATCACTGCCTTCTTTACTCTGAACTGAGCTGGCTTTCTCCTCTTGCATCTAGATCGTATGCATATGGCTCCGTCATTGATAATATCATCAGAACACAAATACCCAAGCCCCTGGTGGGCCCATTTCGAAACCAGACATCCAGCTATGGTCTACGCTTGGCAGACAATGCCCTGTACACATTTTCAGACTTAACTCCTCCAAAGGTGCAAGCGCTTTTTCCTGTCATGCCCCTCAGTACTGGAACTCCCTCCCGCTAACTATATGCTTAGCCTCATCCCATGTCTCCTTCAAAAAATTGCTGCGTGATCATCTCATTGATTCCTATTCTTGCTCCAGTTTTGAACCTTCCTAGTCCCTATCCCTTTTATAACTCTCCCCTCCATTAACTGTCTCTCAGAACTGGCCCCAATTAATATGCTCTGCAATTTTCCTCCTGTTATTTGATTGTCCTACCTTCTTTTCACTTTTGGTCCACTCCTCCAACATTTACTCAATATATCTATTCCATCCTGCCCTCCTTTATCTGGCACCCCTACTCCTATTCAATTCCCAGCTCTCCTAAATCTACCCTGTATGACTATTATAGTGTGTACAGTAATCTCTGTATTCAACCTACCCCAAATGTTTCTGGCTTGTTGCTCTTGTGAACTTACTTATTATGTTACCTTCCTATATACCTATTTTGTAACTGTATTGTATTTTATCCTACCTTTTGTGTATTTCTCATGCTTGTACTGTATTTTTGCTCCTCAACAATTGTCAAATTATGTACTGTAATTATTGTACTGTCACTGCTTACAGTGTTTTGTTCTGTAACCTCCCGGGTTGTGCCTGAAAATAGTCATTGCAATGGCTAGTGCACCTTACCCGGTAAACAAAAACCAAATAAAAATAAAATAAATGTTACGATTTAGCAGGTGATATTTTCTTCCTAACCAGGTTTTATTTGGATAGAAGAAAAAGAGAAGTGAAAAACTCTTACCAAAAAAAAAACAACAAAAAAAACAATTTACAGATGGCCTACAATATCTATCACAAACATGTAATAGGCAAAATGTGTTGCTGAAGGAAGTATCCATTTTTTTTAAACAAGATAGAAAAATATCTGTATATCTTCATGGAGAATATTTCCTCCAGGGTTCCCCCTTGCTGCATTTTGCAAATCACTGTTATGGTGCAGGCAAAATGCTGCCTGGCATTACAGTACCAAGCATTTCATCTCCTGGGAGGTACAGTGCCAAAGCACTCTCCCAGGAAATGGTTGGCATTTGCGGGGGGCTGAACCCCCAGTACCCCCCCCAGTGCAGAGGGCTTTGCACCCCACATCCCCAAAACTAAATATAGCCTCCTCCAAGGTGGGCATGCCCCAGAGGGAGTAGAAACTATGTGGGATCAAAGAGCAACAGGAGTGAGGGGCAATCTGAAATCAAGATAGACCCTTTCACTGTTACCCTTTTTGTGGTGCCAGAATTGCTGTGACCAAAATCACTTGGCAACTTGACGGGACACATTTCCTCCAGTGAGCCACACCTTTGAAATTGTAAACCACTAGCATCAGGACCACTCAGAAACTTCTGCTAGCCAGGGCTGCCAGCAATGACGAGCAACATCAGTGCCTGTATAATGTTGGCAGCCCATTGCTCTTCAGTTCTTTTTCCAACCATCAAACCACTGATTGGACCTGCAGTGAAACAACACTGTTGGTTTCTTACATAGAAACATAGATATTGATAGCACATAAAGACCGCTTGGCCACCCGTCTGCCCAATTTCCCTACCTACTATAACAACACAGACCCTACTTGATCTCCGGCTTTAACCCCCCCCCCACCTGTAAGGTTACCTTATGCCTACCCATGCATTCTTGAAGCCCGTCACTATTTTTGCCCCCACCATCTCCACTGGGAGGCTGTTCCAGGCATCTACTACTCTTTCTGTGAAGAAGTACTTCCTCACATCTCCCCTGAGACTCCCACCCCCAGCTTCATAGCATGCCCACTTGTCCTTCAGCATCTTTTTTTCTGAAAAATGCAGCGCTCTTGAACTTTATTTATACCCGTGAAGTGTTTGCATGTTTCTATCATATCCCCCCTCACCTTCCTTTCCTCCAGGGTGTACATACTGCATTTATTCTTCACCTTTGTTACTTTCTAAACTTTACTTGTCAACTTTGTCCCTTTATGTCGCCATTGAAAGAACCTTTATTTAGGTTTTGTATCTGTGGTTACAAGATCTGTAAAGACGATGCTCACACTATAATTCCTGCAAGATCTGCCAGGGATTTAACCAGGTCCCAAGGAGAAACCAAAAGAAGGCTCTAGAAACCATCATCACCATTCAGGCCATGAAAGCTGCCACCAAGGCTATGGACTGCAAGCTGGATTCTCCCTCTTGCTTCATCTCCTCTGGGAAGGATACTTCTCAGCGTTCAGCAACACATTGTCGAAGACCAAGGACAAAGACAAAGAAAAGCTAATAAAATCCTCCTCTTCCAGCCATCACCACAAGCATAAAGACAAACTCAAGCTTCACCAATGAGGTTGCAGTCTTCATCGAAGGAAGGCTAGTCCTCATCGGCATTCACTATGGTGGTGACCACATGAAGCTCTTACACCGCTGGATCAGATACCAAAAAGTCGGGGTCTAGCCCTGGCACTGCTATACATAATACAGATGGCATGCAGCCTGTGTTGTCAGGTTCTTCCCCTTTGATGTTGGTACTCCTGAGCCCTTTACAAGGTGCTGTCAACTCCCAGGTAGTATTGGCATGGTTCTCTGAACTGTTTCACTGATGGTTACTGTTTCCCACTGACGACAGTAGCTGTTCCGTTGACTGGGTCTACCTCACTGACACTGTTGTTGTCGATGGGATCCAAAAGCACTGCTGTCATTCCTCTGTCACAGCCACCACCTCCATTGCCATTTCCAACTTTTACTCTCATCATTATTCCACATAACAAGTAGCAGAATATTCCGGATCTCCTTAATATAGAGGAAGATTTGGAGGATGAAGAAAGGGAACTTGATCCCCATGAGGGGGGGTTTACCTTCCAGTTCTACCATCTCCTCATGTAGTAAGGACTCTGTGGTGTACACCCACAGGTCTCCTCCTGAAGATGCCTCCTTTCAGACTTTACTTAGAGAATTCCAGGACATAATGTGATTTAAAGCTGAGGAGTAGGACTCCATTAAGAAAAATGTGATGGCATTTTTGGAGGTTCCTACTGCCCCTTCCATTGTAATTTTCTTTTGTATATCCTGCTTTAGAGGATGCTAGATTTGCTGCTTGGCTTAGACCTAATACCTTGCCTGCAGTGCCCAGAAAGGCTGATAAGCAGTACCCTACACTGTCTGCTAAGCCCTACTATGTATCCCAGCCTGAAGCAGATATTGTGGTTATCATGGCTACTCATGATCATTCTAGGGCCCCTAGACATGAGCTCCCTACCTCTTTTTCCTTTTTTTTTTTCCATAAGGATTTCTATCCAAAGAGTCAGACAGGCAGGCTCCCAGCCCCATCCCCACCTTTCCTGACCTGTGTCTGCCTCCCTCGATCCTCCGGGCTAAGTCTTCCTCAGATCTCTGCCATGACAGGACAAGAGGTGGGAGGGGCAGTCCTCCTCTGCCAAAGCACATATCCAGAATTGCCCAGGGACCAAGCAGTGGTGCAAATCGATAGGGAAGGGCATGGCTTCTTGCTCCCTCCCTCGCTCTTTTTCTATTTACTTCCCTTTACCCTCACTTCTGCAGCATGTAGGGGTGTGTGTGTGTGTGTGTGTGTAGAGGAACACATTCACCACAGAACTGCAGCCCCTCCCTTTGAGCCACTTGCGTGTGCACTAATAAGAGACCTCTGCCCAGTGGAAGTCAGAGGTTGAGATGGCTGACCACCCCTCCCCAGGAGAAGAGTGCAGTCCTTGGGATGCTTAATTCTCTTCCCACTGGGTGACCTTTAGTGACCCAAATCCATTCCCAAACCCAGGTTTCTGGAATGGCGGCAGGTCAGGTGCAAACGCCTCAGCCCTCTGCACCACTGGGACCGGCTGCTGCATCTTGATAATGAATCCAGAAGGCTAGATGTTATAGGCACAAGGACTTATGCCTTTGGCATTTGGATTGCTAACTACCAGGCCTCTGCGATTAAATATAAAAATACCCTGTGGAAATCTGCTATGTCTAGTATTCAGGCTCTTCCTGATAGTCCTGCCATGGCTGATTTGCTTAAAGCTGCTTCAGCTGGTGTAGCTACTGGTAAGCGCGTGTTATGTTCTGTGTATGATTCTTCTGATGCTTCTAGCAGGACTGCTGCCTCTGGCATATGCTTACAGGGATATTCTTGGTTTTGTGTGGCTGGGTTTGCCACTGATGCATAAGAAGCTGTGCTGGATGTTCCTTTTAGAGGCTTCAGACTGCTTGGGGGTGATGCTGAAAATGCACCACATGAACTTCAAACCTCTAGAATAACCTTACAGTTCATCAAGTTTCTGATCTCTCAGCATGCCAGGGGCATGGTAGAGGCTCCTTTCATAAGCCTGCTGCTTGTGGTGGCCATGCCTACTATCAGCAGCCTCATGCCCTATGGTGGTGGTCCCCTCCCCCCCTGCTGCCCATGAAAACCCACCCAAAGGTATCAGTTAAGGTGGCATCCCTGTTGTTCCTGGTACCTTCTGACTTTGCACTTCCTTCCCAGCAGTCTCCAGGGAGGTGGGTGGGAGAAAAGATCTTCCTTCATCTTAAAAAGTGGAGGGAGATTACAATGGATGAGTGGCTTCTGGAAGTAGTGGAAAAGGGGCATGCTGTGGAGTTGCTGCCTACCCCTCCAGTACATCCTCTGTCTTCTTGTCATTATCCTCTGGGCCACTTGTCCTTTCCACTAAAAGTTGCAGTTGCTTATCCAAAAGCTGGCTTTTGAAGCTGTTCCTCCGCAAGAAATAAACAAAGAGTTCTACACCAGATACTGGCTGGTTCCCAAATAAACAGGAGATCTGTGTCCTATACTGGACATAAGGACCCTAATCTGTTCATCGAATACAAAAGTTTTGAATGGTGTCTCTTCAGGCTCTCATCCTCCTGCAGCAAAAGGTAGTACTGCCACTTCATGCTGGAGGGCAGCCATTATCAGTCAAAGTCTTGCCCTTTGGCTTATCCTTGGCACCATGTGTACTTACCAAATGCTTAGCAGTTGTGGCAGCACCCCTTTTGGAGGGAAGGGCTTTATGTCTTCCCATATCTAGATAAATGTGTCCTGAAGGTCCCATCCAATGAAGATATTTACCAAAACCTATACTTTTTCTTCATCTGTGCCTCTAATATATTGTTGTGGTACTCAACAAGGTCATGGGCTATGCCCTCCTGCCTGCAGACAGGACGAAGGCCCTTATTAGCCAGGCTCAGTACTTGGATGATGTTACGTCTGCTGGGGCTGATGGTTGCAGACATCATTATGGTTCCCTTTGCTTGACTTCATATGCACATACTGCATTGGACTTTTGAAATAGAATGGAATCAACTGTCAGACAAGTTGGACCAAATGGTCCTCATCACATGCTCTCTTGGCCAAGCTCTAATATGGTGGATGGACTATCAGAATCTATTACAAGGCATTCCATTCTTTTCTCCAACTCCCGTGCAGATTCTCACAATGGATGCTTCCGAATCCTGCAGGATGGCCATCTTGGATGCTGTCACATTCAAGGGATCTGGACTGATCTGGAGTCCAGTCTCCATATAAGTGTTCTGAAGATGAGGGCTGTTTTGCTTGGTCTCCAGGTTTTTGAAGAGCACCTCAGCCCAGTTCTTTGCTGATTGAGACAGACAATGTCAGTTGCATGCACTACATAAACAAGCAAGGGGGCACTCACTCTTATCCCCTGTGCAGAGAAGCAATGAGAGTATGGTACTGGGCCATGTCTCATGGCCTTCAGCTTTCAACTGTGTTTCTCCTAGGTGTCCAAAACATCTTGGCAGGCAGGCAAAGTAGGTCTCAGTCCCTGGTGCATGAATGGGAACTGCTGACCTCTGGTGGTAAATGACCTCTTCATAAAATGTGGTCATCCAGAGTTGGACCTTTTTGCATCCCCATAAAATGCAAAACTGCCACGTTTTTGCTTACTCGCTCCAGGGCTGCAGTGTTGTGGTGAGATGTGTTGTCCATCTCCTGGAAAGGGAGGTTCCTTTACACTTTTCCTCTGTCTCTCTCATACAGAGGGTTCTGCTGAAGTTGTGGGTTGAGCATGTTAGCCTAATATTGGTGGCTTCCTTCTGGCCTTATCAGATTGTTTTTCACTTTTGCAGCATCTAGCAGTGGAACCTCCTATTCAGCTCCTCCTCTGATAGGGTCTGCTGTCCCAAGCTCATGGATCCCTGGTCCCTCTGAACCTCCAGTCTTTGCATCTGCATGCATGGCTCCTGAAGACGTAGCCATTACCTGTTTTGGGGTTTTACCCAAGTGACTGATGTCTTGCTTGCACTAGAAAGCCTTCTAAAAGACATATCTATTCTGTGAATTGGAAGTGCTTCTCTATATGGTCTGCTTCCCATTCTGTGGACCACTTACGTGTCCTGTAAATACAGTACTGGACTATCTTTTTTTCTTATCTAACTCTGGTCCCCAGTACTTGTTCATAAAAGTGCGTTTGGCTGCCATTTCATCTTTCCATGACCCTATTGATGGGCACATGGTGGCAAAACTAGAGGTGTCCCATACATTTCTAAAGGTTATTTTGCACGTGTCCCCCAATTCGTAAGCCACTTCCACCTCAGGACCTAAATTTCATTCATGGGAAATTGACTTTGGCTCTGTTTGAGCTTGCTGTGACCTATGAGAAGTGTTTCCTTTCATGTAAAGCATTGTTTTTGGTCACCGTGACCTCTGCTTGTAGAATTTCCTAGCTTCAGGCTGTGATACATGAGCCTTCTTATTTGATTTTCCACAAGAGCAGAGTGTCTTTGCAGACTAATCCTTGTTTTCTACCAAAGGTGATCTCTGATTTTATATTAAATCATACACCTTCCAGTGTATTGTCCTGAGCATGCTAACAAGGCATTGCTCCGTATCCTTGATGTGCTGTGCATAGAACACTATTTTCTTCCTTGATTGCACAAAGGACTGCAGAAAGTCCTCTTATCTTGTTGTTTCATTCACCACTGGGGAAAAAGGCAGTCCCTCTGACTAAACAGTGCCTGTCCAAATGGCTGGCTAACTGTATTATTATTGTTTTTTTTGTTTTTGTTATAGCGAATATGATAAGGAACTTCCTGGTCTGTCTGTGGCCACTCTACATGTGGTATGGCCACTTCTGTTGCTTGCTAACATGTTTTTCAGCTGACTTGTGCTGCTGCCACATGGAGTACTGTGCCTATATACTTTCACTAAGCACTACAGTCCAGATGTCATCTCTTGTGGATGGATCACCTTTGGTCTTGTGGTACTGCAAGGCCTTCTGTAATGATAGCATATCAGACTTTGCCATCCTCCCTGGGTACTTTGTACTGCTTGGGAATTGTTCCAGAGGTGTGGCCTAATAGAGGTGATATCCTCAATGTGATATCTGCAGGTGAACTGAGAAAAACAACAGAAGCTGAGTATGTTACTCACAGACAGGACTTGAGGAGGTTTTTCGAAGCAGGATAAGTGGGGTAAGTTGTGGAGAAACTTGCTGAACTTGTGTTTTTCATTTTGTCTGCAAAGTAAATTGAAAGCACAGTAGCCCACATTTTAAGGGCCTTAAACTAGAGCTGTGTTTTCACCCAGTAGTTTGGGGGCTAGGTGAAAATTGTTTGGTCTGATTATTTGGCTTAGGGCCTCTGCTAGGTGATAACTTAAAAGAAATAGCGACAATTTAAAAAGAATAGTGTGGTGGTTCCTAAGGCAGTTTAGACGCAGGAGCATTGGAGGAGAGAACACAGGGTTTGGGCTCAACTGATTTTTCTTTCTCTGATTGAAATTGTTTTTTCAGGGTATATTTTCTGTAAAATTGTTGTTCAGGTTGTCTTGCTGAAAGGAAGGAAAGCACTCACAGGTGAGGTGGGTCAGAGCTGTAGATGATTGTTTCTGGAGGGCACTGGGCACCTTATCTCGTGCTATGTTGGCAACCCAGGTTCGGGAACAACCTCGGGTCATTGGGGTGCCAGCATAGGCGGTAGGGTGTAGCATGATTGAGCATGCTGGCAGGTAGCTCTCCTGTCCTGAGGGTGGTGAGGGTGGGTTGGCACCCCCCATAGTTCTGCTCCCACTGGGTGGAGGTCTGGTGGGTAGCATAGGCGGAGAGGGGGTGGCATACTATTCGGAGGTGGAAGGGGCTGAGCTGGCACCACAGGGTGCAAAGCATGCCTCCACAGGCTTGCACAGCCATATGCTGGGGCCTCGGGGGGGTCAGGGGAGAAAATCTGTAAAACATGCATTTGTGTCCCTCTCACCAGTTGATGGAAGAAGGCAACAGGGACCAAAATGCTATATAAAACAAAAAAGGTTGCCAAGAAAGAGGAGAGGTTGAGCTCAGGGAGGGTGAGGATGGTGGAACAGAGGTGTATCCCTCCAGTTGTACCTCTTCACAATTCATATGCTGTTCTGGCAGAGCGTGAATCCTCTATGGAGATACCCACAGTGGAGACCAAGGAGGATCCTGGGACCCTCCACAAAGGAGACCCACAGGAGGGTGGCACAAGAACCCACAGGGGAAAGAAACAACTCCTGGTGGGGGACTCCATCGTTAGGGGGGTAGAACTGGGGGGAGATAAGGTGTCTGTCTGGCTGGCACCATGGCTTGGAGGGACAGGAAGCGAATCTTCAGGACTGTGGGAGCAGCAGCACGGGAGAGGGAGCTGGACATCATTGTCCACCTAGGGACTAATGATCTGGCTGAGAATGGGATCAGAGAAGTGCAGGAGGAGTTTGTGGAGTTCGGAGGTGCCTTAGACAAGTAGCACGCATGGTATCCTTCTCAGAGGTGCTGCCTGTCTATGGCATGGGTGAGGCTAGGGTACGCTGCACCATGGGATTCAATGAGTGGTTGAACAACTGGTGCCGAGCTCAGGATTTTGGCTTCATTGGGGACTGGGGATACACCTGGAGGGATACAGGCCTATACTGGCACAATGGTCTGCATCTGTCCAGGAGGGGAACCAGGATCCTAGGTGATAGGTTTAAATGCTTCATTGGCAAACATTTAAACTAGCCAAGGGGGAGGCACTGAAAAGGAGCAGGGAAATCCCAGCCCCCGCACCCCCACAAAACAGGGTAGTTAGCGAGGTAAACACCAACGTACAGAAGTCAATAGGCAGCAGGACAGGGCCCCTAGAGGAGGACTGCTCCCTCCAGTCCTCTAGAGGCCTCCTGGCGATTTCCAGGATGAGGCTGAAAATTGCTGGCGACAGGGCATTTAGAGTTGCTAGCCCCGTCCTGTGGAATTAGCTTCCTCCATCTGTTCTGGAGGCTCCTTCAGTTGACAGTTTTAAGAGCTGCCTCAAGGCCCTTTTGTTTAATCAAGCCTTCCCGCACCAGACATATTAGTTATTTTGGGAGTCCTGCCCTTTGTTCTCTTCTTTGATGATTTATTTTAGATAGCTTTGTGTCCCAAATAATATATTTGTTGTATGCTGTTTTAATATGTGTTTCTTTTTATTACAATTATTAATTTTATTTGATATTACTTCTTATTGATAGATTGCATTACTGTACAACTCCCACAGCCTCTGGGATTGGGCGCAGAGAAAAATAAAATTTGCCTTGCCTTGCCTAATGGAGGAAAAGGCAGTAGGGACAGGCATGAGGCTAAAAGTTGTAAGGCCATCCAAAAATGGAGGGTGATGAGTACCTATGTCCATAGTCTGGGTAATAAGCTCCCTGAACTAGTGGCCTTGATGGAAGAGGGATGCCTGGATATCATGGCAGTCACAGAAACATGGTACACAGAGAACCATGACTAGGATGTCAACATACCAGCATACACAATCTACAGGAGGGACAGGATCAGTAAAAGAGGAGGAGGAGTAGCTCTCTACATAAGGGAAGGGATCAAAGCAATGGAACTAAAGGGTAAACAGGGAGGGGAGGCACTGTAGGTCACCCTGGAAACAGGAAATGGCACCACAATCCGTACGGGGGTTGTATACAGACCCCCGTCTCAGGGGGAGGAAATGGACAAGGAAATGATAGATGGCACCCTTAGAATGGCAGTAAAAGGAGAGCTATTGTAGATGGGGGACCTAATGTGCCAGATGTTAACTGGAGCACCTTTGCTGCAACCACACCCAAGAACAGGGTCATTCTCGAAGCCCTACAGGGAGCATGCCTCAGACAGCTAGTGTTGGAAACCACTTGGGAGGGAGCAATCTTAGACCTGCTACTCTCAAATGGGGATGGAGAGAGGATCTCAGATTTAGAAGTAGGTAGCCATCTCGGAGTAAGCAACCGCCAAACAGTGTTGTTCACAGTAAACACAGTCGTAGAGTCAAGCCATACAAAAGTGAGGGTATTGGACTTTAGGAGAGCTGACTTTGGCAAAATGGAAGCGTGCCTCAGAAAAGCACTAGCAAATGGGCTAGAAGGAGGGGTGGAGGAACAATGGGGAAAATCACAGCTGCCATCACAGAGGCAACAAGCCTTTGTGTGAAGCAAATAAAACAAAAAGAAAAAAAAAAACACTTTGGTTCTAGAAAGAGGTGGCAGGAAAGGTTAGGGAGAAAAAGATAGCATTGAGGAAGTATAAGGAAACACAGAAGGAGAAGGACAGAGAACTGTACCAGTTAAAGTAGAAGGAAGTGGGGAAGGTAGTCAGAATAACAAAGGCCCAGACTGAGGAAAAGATAGCCAACTCAGTTAAGAAGGGGATAAAACCTTTTATAGGTACATTAAGAAACAAGAAAGAAGACCAAGGGGGATGAGTGAGGAGCTTAATAAAGGGAGGAGTGTGGGAGAGGGTGACAGTGAAAAGCAGGGATACTGAACGAATACTTTACTACGTATTCACAAAAAGAAGAGGAGGAGGTATCTACACCAAACAATGGATGGGGGGTCAATACCAGTCCATTCACATAAGAAAGGGTCCTGAAAGAACTCCTAAAACTGAAGGTGGAAAAAGCAATGGGGCTTGACGGGATTCACCCCAGAATTCTAAAAGAACTATGGGGAGAACTAGTGACACCATTGACTACCCTTTTTAACAAATCATGGGAGGATGGTGTGGTACCTGAGGACTGGAGGAGGGTGGATGTGATTCCTCTTCACAAAAGTGGGAGTAAGGCAGAGGCAGGAAACTACAAACCTGTTAGTTTGACCTCAGTGGTATGGAAAATGATGGAACCACTTCTGAAATAAATATTTTTCAGTATCTAGAGACCAGCAGGGCACAGGACCTAAGGCAGCATGGATTCACAGCTGGGAGGTCATGTCAGACGAATCTAATATATTTCTTTTGCTGGGTGACCAATGTAGTAGGCCAGTGAGGAGCTGTGGACATGGCCTACCTAGATTTTAGCAAGGCATTTGACACAGTCCCACACAAAACATTAGTAAATAAGTTAGCCAGCCTGGGAGTGGGTCCGAGGGTGGTAGCCTCGGTAAAAAATTAGCTGGACAATAAGACGCAGAGGGTAGTCCACTCCAAAGAAAGGGGGGTTACCAGTTGGGTACCGCAGGGTTCAGTACTGCTACCAGTCTTCTTTAATGACTTTATAGGTGACATTGTGGAGGGACTGGAAGGAAAAGTATGCCTCATTGCAGATGACACAAAGAAGTGCAATAGGTTTGATACACAAGGGGGTGGTGGAAAAGATGAGATGGGACTTGGCAAGATTTGGGAAATGGTCAAAAGTATAGCAGCTTATATTCAATGCAAAGAAGTGCAAAGTACTGTACCTGGGAAACAAAAACCCAGGGGAAGAGTACAAAATTTTTTTTGGGGGGGGCAGTAACAACAACAAAAATGGAAAGAGGCCTGGGGGTAGTAATATCAGATAACCTAAAGGTAGGCAAGCAATGTGAGAAGGCAGTAAGGAGGGCTGGGCGATACTGGTGTAACCCCCCTGCAAATGGGGGTTCCCAAAAGACTTCCAGGAGCTTGCTTGAATGCTCCAAGCCTGAATGGTGTTTGGCATTTAAGCCATTTATCAGTGAGTGTTTTTAGAGCCTCTGGTACTGTCTCTTAAGAGCTGTCCTGCTTGCAGACATAATTAGTTTGTATGGGGGGACTGTGTGCTTCTCTGAGTACCACTCGAGCTGCTGCCAATTCACTTCATTTTGCAGTCACTAGGAGTGCAAAGGGAACCTATCTGAAAGATGTAACTGTTTGCCAGAAATTATTTAGAGTAATAATGAAATTACAGTTTGTCTAACCTGCTTTCTTTGCAGTCAGAACTGTGTCTGCTAGTTCCCACTCTAGTTTTGAACTGCTGAACTGGACCAATCAGTGTGGGGTAAGCTAGCTCTAAAATGATGCCTTGGACGAATCAGAACTTGGACTCATAATCTGAGCCAGCCACCAAAGAGGATTGTATGGGCAGTGACTCTGGGAGATGTAGTTTAGACTTCAGTGCCTTTTGGACCAACAGCAGCAGTCTATTGTGAGTGACAGCCAATCCAGTCAAGAACTGGGAGGAACTCCAAAGGAAGTGCCGGTTTAAGTCAGTTGGAGTTCAGTTGAGCTTTGGCAGTGAAGAAGGAAGGAGCCCTGTGCTTTTCAGTGTGCAGTTTTAGTCAAAAACGTGTGTAAGGCCCAGGTTCCGGTCTGCAGCTTGTGTAACAGCTTGTTAGGACTGAATCCGTCCTGTGAAAAGAATCAAAGGATCTCTGAAGAGTGAAACCAGGCTCACCCTGTAGAAGACTGGAAGAATTGCTGAAAATTGCACTCGGTCTGTCAGGAACTGAATCTGCTGTGTGTTCTCCGGGTATTGCAGTAATTCGATCGGGATACAGATGCAGCCTGCCTGGTATATTACTTTCTTTTATATGGATGTGTGAAGAGGTTTGTGTACCTCAAGTGAGCCCTATGACATTGAAGGACCCTATCTTATTTGGAGGTCATGAGTACTAATTCAGGGTTGCTCCCTGTTGAATTGCCACATTAAATCCAAATGGAATTACTGTACTGCTGACTGTTTAATTCTCCTTTTCTCTGTGTGAAAGGGCCCTACCAGCTGCCACGGTTTGGACTAGCCACTAGGGCTTGGGTACCCAGGGACAGTAACTGATAGGGATAGGCTGTGCACAGCCATAGAATAGATTATTAGAGTGATAAGCTAATTAACCTGATTTCCCCCTGTCTTTTATATCCCCTAAATAAATCAGAGCTGCTTGTTTCAGCAAAGTTATACTGCCTGAGGTAGTTGTCTATGTTAAAGTACTGTACTGTGATTGTTGCACTGTATCTCATTTCACAGGAGGTCCCAGTGCGGAAACAGACCTGGGGTAAGTGTATACTGTGAAGGTAATTCTGATATATGTGTGGGGCCACTAGTGGGAAGAAGGGGTTGCAGTGTCCCAGAGGCTGTGACCAAGTTAGTTTAACTATTGCAAACCCTGACCTCTGGATGGAGGCACCCGCCATTGGATCCAGGCCCCTCAACCTGTTGTAGTGGCAAATCAGGCAGGGGTAGTAGCCCTGGGTCGCGCCATCTAGGGGTTAAGCCTGAGGCTCACCGCTGGATTGTGTGTCCTCTAGTGTGGCCATATTTCTGAACCACTGTTAAGAAAAAATGGGTACCCCGACAGAAGTGGCTGTACCGGCTGGTGGAGTGGTGTACTGGGAGGAGATGACCCCAAAATGCTATGCTTATCCTGGACATCCCCTGGGTATCATGGACACTGTGCAGGAGTACTTTCCAAGGTGGAAGGTTTACAAAACCCTGTGGTGGTGGAGTGGCATGCTAATCTACTCACCCACACTTTCCTGGCTAGTAGTTTAAGGATCCCATAGATAGCTCCAAAGTGCCACAGACCATTACCCCAGAGAGCCCTCACTGCTTGGAGAGTGATAACTAGGACAGTAAAGACCGGAATCAGCCCCCACTATCTGAAACTTTTGAGAGAATTTGCTGAATAGTTTGCTGGGAGAGGAAAACTGTGGAGGACTTGAAGAAACTATTCTTTCCACCTGGGGTGTTCCTCCCAACACCCTCTCCTCCAGTGCCCGTAATGGTGCCTGAACCAATGCAGACTCCTATTTCTGCACCTGCCATTAGTCACGACTCTTACAGAGGTTGAGGATCTTCTCTGGCACCTCCCACCCCCAAGGGAGGGATGACTGGGAGACCTGGATGAACTATGTTTTGCCCCAAAGTGCTAGAATGGCAATGCTTCGGAAGGTGGCGAAAGAGGGTTAGTGAGAGCCTCCGAGGTCCTGCCTAGCTACCATCCGTGCTAAGCGGCCAGTAACCCTGAGGCGACTGCACAGGCCTATCTTGAGGCCTTGGAGAATGTGTATAGAGCCCAGATTCTGATGAGGACCTATGGTGGAGGTAAGAGATGCACAACAGTACCAAGGGGTTGTTGTCTGTGTATGTATCTCGGCTGGAAAAATTGTTGCAAGAATGCCTCAGAAAGGTAGTTTGCCAGCGATTGAACTGGACCCGAACCAGGCTGGACAGGATCATAAGTCTGCCCCTTCTCAGAACTGCTGTTGCTTCAGTTACACCTGGCAGATCGAGCTGGAATCCCCACCCTCCTATGATGGTTAATGAGAGAAATTACAGGAGTTGAGAAAAAGAGCGACCTGGGAGGGACCTCACCAATAGCTGCTGACTCTGACCGAGTGACTGAGGGTGACCCATCAGAAGAAGTGAAGTTCAGGGGCAGAGGTTGGCAGTCAATGGAGTGCTCTGACAAGGAAAAAGATATGTCACAATGGGCGAACTGTTGAGAGAGATCCGGAATTCAAAACAGTCCCTTTATGAAGGCACGCCTGCAAATGCGAGCCCTGACCTATATCCGACTGCATCTGCTATGGGGTGGGGTACCCACCATGTACTCCTGCTGATAACAGCTCCGAACTCGATTCCTTGACCATGGAAATTGGAGAAACGTGAGAGATGTCTCCAAATGCTTATCCGCGCCTGCAGACAGAGATGGCACCAAGGTTTCCAAGTAATACCCCGCCCTGGCTCCCAGTGGGCACCGACCAGCTCAAACTCCAGAAAGTATGTTTTGCTATAATTGTGGGAAAGATGGGCACATGAAAGGAATAGCCAGTCCCCAAAAGACACTGAAAAGTTGCATATAGGCTACAAGGAGCTTGGAGAAGAAATCAGTGGTTAAGAGGTGCCTGACAGTGATCCCAGTGAGGGCACCAAAATGCTAATTCCGCGTCCTTTGTGGCAGGTCAGTTGCCCAGGCCCCACTACCGCCTCTCCAGACTGGTTCAGAATAGTGGTCCCTCCATGGAACCCACTGTAAAGGTGAGCAGGTGTCTACAAGAGCTATATTAGACAGTGGCTCCCAAGTGACAAGTATGTTCAAGATTGGTATCAGAAGCATTTGTCAGACATACCCTTACAACCATTAGAAGGACTGCATGTATGGGGTTAAGTGAGAAGGCCTACCCTATTCGGGTATATCCGGTTGGCTGTCTTTCCCCACCTCCAGTGGCTGGAGTGGCGAACAAGTAGAGACCTAGCCTTAGGTGTCCCCCACTGGACTGTATGATGGTGTCCCTTTGTTGATTGGAACAAATGCTCATATGTTCGAGAAGGCTGGCACAGTTGTGTTATGAAAAACAGGGTCAAGACTAGTAGAGCTTTAAAGTCCGGCTTTAATTAAGAAGGCCTATGAGGCACAGAGAGATGCTGAAAAAACAGAACCAGAGGAACCGGTCGAATTGTATGGAAGAAGGATCCTGAGTCTCTGATCCTGGCCAAATGCCAGTGTACCTTACAGGGAGGGTCCGTATCAGAAAGGATGTTAAGAATAAAATATTAATGTTGGATGCACCAGGCGATGGAAAATTGCCAGAGGGACTGCTGGTCAAGCCTAGTATTTTGCCTGCTAGAGCCCATGCTTATGCCAGAAGGGTAATGGTCCAAGTTCATAATGTGTCTGAAAGAGACATTCAGGTAAACAGAGGTTGCATCTGGCTAATGTGCATTGTGCAGACACTGCAGTCTACCCAGCAGCAAAGAGTTCAAGGAAGAATGACAGAGTAGCGTAGCCTGACTTGTTTGATTTGGCTGACTCCCACTGCCAGCTGAATGGAAAGTGAAGATCAGTGAGAAACACTTAGAGAGACCAGGTGTTTTCTTTAAAGGAATGGGATGTAGGATCGTGCAAGGAGCTGAGCACAATATCCGCTGCATGAATGAAAGACCATTTCGTGTGAGAGGTCTGACCCTGGCACCTGCTGACATAGATGATGTGAGGCGGCATCACCAGAAGATGTTAGCTGCTGGTGTAATACAAGAATCCAGAAGCCCTTATGCTTCCCCATTGTGGTAGTGAGGAAAAAGAATGGAACAGTAAGGATGTGTGTGGATTATCTTTTGTAAACCCGCTGGACTATCCTGATCAGATATACAATGCCCGCATTCAGGATGCTTTGGACTGCCTAAGCAGGAGCAAGTGGTTCTCTGTGCTGGATCTCCGAGTGGGTACTATCAGATCCCGATGGCTCCAGAGGGACCGTGAAAAGACCAGCCTTTATCTGTCGGCAGCTTCTATGAATTCATGAGGATGCCTCAAGGGATTTCAGGTGCCCCAGCCACTTTTCAGCGATTGATGGAAGTGCAGTGGGGGACATGAACTTACTAGAGTGCCTGGGTATACCTAGATGATGTTATTGTGTTTGGCAGCTCACTGGAGGAACATGAGCAGATTATTTAAGTATTGGACCGACTGGAGGACTTTGGCCTTAAACTGTCCATTGATAAGTGTCAATTTTTTCAAACATCAGTAAAGTATGAGGACACATAGTATCCACCGAGGAATAGAGACTGACCAAAGTAAAGTTGGGCCTTGACCACCTAGCCACAGCCCAAAAATCTAAAAATTCACCAAAGATTCCTGGGATTCTGTGGTTATTATCAAGCGCTTCATCAAGGACTATTCAAGAGTGATCAGCCCTTTACTTAACCTTACTCAGGGTATCCTCAACCCACAAAAATACCAAAAAAGCGCATCCTCAAGACTGAAAGAGTGTATTTTCATCCGAGTGAAGTATTTGGGGCCGCTGGACTCCTGATTGTGAGACTGCTTTTCATGAGATCATATATCAACACCCATGCTCCAGTGCTGGCCCTATGCGATCCAAGAAAACCACGTCCTGCACACTGATGCTAGCTTGCAAGGGTTGGGGGCTGTGTTGTACTGAAACACCAGAATGGCCTGAGACCAGTGGCCTTGCCAGTAGAAGCCTGACCCCATCCGAAAAGAACTATCCTGTACATAAGTTAGAGTTCCTAGCTTTGAAGTGGGCTATTGTTGACCAATTCCATGAGTACTTGTATGGGGCTAAAATACTAGTAAAAACTGACAATAATCCTTTGACCTATGTGCAGACCTCAGCTAAGTTGGATGCCACTGGCCATAGGTGGCTTTCACGCATTATCTACATATGACTATGCTCGAATACCGAGCAGGTCGAACCACATAGATGCTGATGCTCTCCCGAGGCCTGTTCCCCAGAATGATTGGGTCCGACTGGCAGAACCTGACATTCGGGCACTCTGCGGAAGTTTGACAGGGAGGAACAAATGTCCACATGGACAGTGGACTGCATGGTGGATTGCTTGGGAGCCTCTGAGGTGCATACCTGCTGCTTATTGCCACTTTTCTGCAATAGACATTGGTGCACTGCCTCAGCTGGACAATGACAGTATTCAGTGGCTCAATCCCGCGATCCCATGATCAAAGCAGCTTAGAAGCCCTCTATGCAGGAAAAGATGTGTCCAAATTACGCTCCACTGATTTGAGAACTGCACTGTTATACAAAGAAGGTCCTAAGTTGAAACTGATCAATAAACTGTTATACAGAGAAACAGTAGACAGAGGGACAAGTAGACAAACAACAACTAAGTGCTGCCCACTGCCTTCGAGACTCAGTATTGAGGTCCTTGCACACCACATGGGGCACCTTGGTATAGACAGAACACTTGACTTGGTGAGATCCAGATTCTATTGGCCTAAGATGGGGGCTGATGTGGAGCAACACATTCGAACTTGTAGTCGCTGCTTACAGGAAAGCTTTGCCCCAGAGGGCTGCCCCTTGTTAACACTAACCACCAGTGCACCCATGGAGCTGGTCTGTATTGATTTTCTAAGTTTGGAGTCAGATCAAAGAAATATCAGTAATGTGCTGGTGGTCACTGACCATTTCACGAGATATGCCCAAGCTTTCCCCACCAAGACCAGAAAGCATCCACTGTAGCCAAAGTACTTGTAGAAAACTTTTTGTTCACTATGGGGCTCCACAAAGAATCCATTCTGATCAAGGAGAGACTTTGAGTCGTCTGATCAAAGAGATGCTTTCTCTGTGGGGAGTCACGAGAGTCAGAACCACTCCTTACCACCCCAGGGGGACCCACAGCCTGAGCGTTCAACAGCACTTTGCTAGATATGCTAGGCACCCTGCACAAGGACAAACTAGATGGAGCCAACAAATTAGCACCTGGTACATGCTTATAACTGCACCAAAAGTGATGCCACTGGATTCTCCCCTACCGCCTGATGTTTGGAGAGAAGCTCGACTACCAGTAGATGTGTGTTTGGGGTCTCTCTGATGGGGTTCAAGCTGACAACTATTTACAGTATGTGCAAAAGTTAAAGGCCCAGCTAACTCATGCGTACCAACTGGCTCAAACCATGGCTGCCAAAAGAAATCTGGCCAACAAAGAAAGGTATGATAAAGGTGAAAGCAAGGAACTCAGGAGGGAGATCGGGTGTGCTAAGAAATCTGGGACTGCATGGCAAGCACAAGATTGCTGACAGATGGCACCATCTCCCTCACATTGTAGTGGGCAAACTAGATGATCTGCCAGTGTACAAAGTAAGGCCTGAGAATAATTCAAAGATGTAAAACAATGCATAGAAATCATTTACTGCCCATTGACAAATCTTAATTGAGTCTGAGCCCCTAGAAGATGCCCCTCTGGACCAGTGACTAGAGCTGCTGCTAAGAAAAGATCAAGAAAGTCTGCACCTACAGAAGCAAAGTTAAAGTGTTCCCCTCCACAAGTCCCAGTTGAGCATGACTGTCAGTCCATATCGGAAGAAAGTGAGAGTGACTTTGAATACTATCCTTCTACGAACTGAGTCAAGTGTTTGAGGCAATCCCTAGTCAATACTGGAGACAAAGCTGGGCCTTCTGGACTGTCTAAGCCCCCAGCTTCATCCCTGGAGCCAATGCTCCCAGAAAGTGAAGTGCAAAGCATCAGATCAGATGAAATGGAATCATTGTGCATGGTTGAACTGTTTGAGCTTTCAGGGGAGAAAATGATAGATTGGGGCAGACTGGTGATACACCGAACAAGAAGAGTATTTTGAGTGCCCTGACAGTCCACTGCCAGTGTCCAAGCTCTCCATGCAGCCAAATGTTGTGGACTCAGAAACTGTAACTCCTGGAGCTGAAAGTGCCCCAGGTTCTAGCCTCTCTACCCCCATGGAGACTCCCCTGACAAGTGAGGACAATGCTGAAAATGAGGCTCAGAGTGCAGAGACTATAACAGTTCCCCTAGAAAGACTGGTCGAGCTGTAAAGCCTGTGGTGCACCTCAGTTATGATTCACTTGGGAGGCCTGTGGACTTGCCTCTCAATGTTGTCCATAAAGGTGTATGTGTCCCGAGCTCATTGCCCAAACTGAGCATCAGTGCTAACTCAAGATTACTTGTGTTGCCACTCTAAGTATGGTGCCCTCATCCAGCCCCAAGGTAACTGATAGGAAGGCCCTCTCTTCAGGTTTCATGTAAGAGGTAATAACTTGAGTTATGGTACAATGTGTATGTAATACTGTGTAAAGAAGACGTACTGCAATGTTTCAGAAATGTGTTCTTGGTAAAATGATATATTGACTGATGATTACGTATATGAGCCTAATGCAAATGTATATGGTTGCAGTTGAAACTTATGGAAATTGCCTTGGCCAGGACGTCAAGCTTTCCCAAACCAGGAAGGGTGTAACCCCTGCAAATGGGGTTCCCAAAAGACTTCCAGGAGCTTGCTTGAATGCTCAAGCCTGAATGGTGTTTGGCATTTAAGCCATTTATCAGTGAGTGTTTTAGAGCCTCTGGTACTGTCTCTTTAAGAGCTGTCTGCTTTGCAGACATAATTAATTTGTATGGGGGACTGTGTGCTTCTCTGAGTACCACTCGAGCTGCTGCCAATTCACTTCATTTTTGCAGTCACTAGGAGTGCAAAGGGAACCTATCTGAAAGATGTAACTGTTTGCCAGAAATTATTTAGAGTAATAATGAAATTACAGTTTGTCTAACCTGCTTTCTTTGCAGTCAGAACTGTGTCTGCTAGTTCCCCACTCTGAATTTTGAACTGCTGAACTGGACCAATCAGTGTGGAGTAGCTAGCTCTAAAATGATGCCTTGGACAGAATCAGAACTTGGACTCATAATCTGAGCCAGCCACAAGAGGATTGTATGGGCAGTGACTCTGGGAGATGTAGTTTGACTTCAGTGCCTTTTGGACCAACAGCAGCAGTCTATTGGTGACAGCCAATCCAGTCAAGAACTGGGAGGAACTCAAAGGAAGTGCCAGTTTCGTCCAGTTGGAGTTCAGTTGAGCTTTGGCAGTGAAGAAGGAAGGAGCCTGTGCTTTTCAGTGTGCAGTTTTAGTCAAAAGCATGTATTAAGGCCAAGTTCAGTCTGCAGCTTGTGTAACAGCTTGTTAGGACTGAATCCATCCTGTGAAAAGAATCAAAGGATCTCTGAAGAGTAGAAACCAGGCTCAACCTGTAGAAGACTGGAAGAATTGCTGAAAATTGCACTTTCGGTCTGTCAGGAACTGAATCTGCTGTGTGTTCTCCGGGTATTGTGCAGTAATTGCGATCGGGATACAGATGCAGCCTGCCTGGTATAGTACTTTCTTTATATGGATGTGTGAAGAGGTTTGTGTACCTCAAGTGAGCCCTGCTGACATTGAAGGACCCTATCTTATTTGGAGGTCATGAGTACTAATTCAGGGTTGCTCCCTGTTGAATTGCCACATTAAATCCAAATGGAATTACTGTACTGCTGACTGTTTAATTCTCCTTTTCTCTGTGAAAGGGCCCTACCAGCTGCCACGGTTTGGACTAGCCACTAGGGCTTGGGTACCCAGGGACAGTAACTGATAGGATAGGCCTGTGCACAGAGCCATAGAGTGAATTATTAGAGTGATAAGCTAATTAACCTGATTTCCCCCTGTCCTTGTTATATCCCTAAATAAATCAGAGGCTGCTTGTTTCAGCAAAGTTATACTGCCTGAAGTTATTTGTCTATGTTAAAGTACTGTACTGTGATTGTTGCACTGTATCTCATTTCACAGGAGGTCCCAGTGCGGAACCAGACCTGGGGGTAAGTGTATACTGTGGAAGGTAATTCTGATATATTGTGTGGGCCACTAGTGGGAAGAAAGGGGGTTGCAGTGTCCCAGAGGCCTGTGACCAAGTTAGTTTAACTATTGCAAACCCTGACCTCTGGGTGGAGGCACCCGCCATTGGATCCAGGCCCCTCAACCTGTTAGTGGCAAATCAGGCAGGGGTAGTAGCCCCTGGGATAGCGCCATCTAGGGGTTACACTGGGATGCATAGGGAGAGGCATCACCAGTAGAAAATAGGAAGTTGTTATCCCTCGGAATAGACAGTTGGTGAGACCCCATCTGGAGTACTGTGGGCAGTTCTGGAGACCTCATCTCTGCAAGGACATAGGCTGGAGGCAGTCCAGAGAAGGGCAACTAAAATGGTGTAGGGTCTGCACCAGAAGCCATATGAAGAGAGACTAAAGGAGCTTAATATGTATACCCTCAAGGAAGGGAGGGGGGGACATGATAGAAACATTCAAGTACCTCAAGGGAATAAACAAAGTCCAAGTGGGTAGCATGTTTCAGAAAAAAAGATGTGTGAGAACAAGGGGACACAATTTGAAGATGGGGGGAGGATGGCTCAGGGGCAATGTGAGGAAGTATTTTTTCACAGAGAGAGTGGTGAACGCATGGATCAGCCTTGCTGAGGAGGTTGTGGGGTCAGAAACACTGGGGGAATTCAAGAATGCATGGGACAGACATAAGGCAATTCTAGTGGGGGGGTAGGAGGAAGTAGGCTGTTGGTTAACTAGGATCTGCATCTTATCCAATAGGTAGGGAAATGGGCAGACTTGGTGGGCCAAGCGGTCCTTGGCTGCCATCAAAGTCTGTGTTTCTATGCTTCTATACAGTTATTCACCATAACAGTAGATCTTAGAAAGAATCTCCTCCATTGGGCCACTGTGCACCCACCCTCCTTCCGCCTTACTGAGGTATAAGCTGGCAAGTTTGTCCACTACTTTGTTTGGAGGTGTCCGTAAGTGCTTTATGAATACCATGTTGCCAGTCTTGTGCCTCTGCTTGTGTGCCTGGTACTGGTCTGCTCTCTTGGTTCCTCATGGTAAGAGGACCTCGGAAATGATCTCTTGAGGTGAACAGAGGAGCAAGGGAACCACCCATATAAAGACTCCAAAGTTGCATACCATTGTTGGTGACTTCCCCCGCTTGCAAAAGTTTCCAAGGGGTCCAGATGCCAACAGCTTACAGTATCAAAGTTGTGGCCCAGTGGAGGAGATTCTCTCGAAGATCTACTATTACAGTGAGTAACTGTTCTTTTCCCATTGAAATACTTAGGGCTCCTAAGTAGTGGGCTTTTTCTACAACACAATACTAGAATTCTGTCAAATTCCTCTTGCTAGCAGTGTGAAAAATACAGGTGAAAAACACTTGCTTCACTGCACAAATAAATATTTTATTATAACAGTAGAAAGTAATTACTAACAAATAAATGAAATAGTTAGATGTCTATTTATTGGAAGTGAACACACGTACTTTAAGGCATCACAGTGCATACTGTAAGTAGCAGTAATGGCATTGAATTATCGGTCTTTAGGATCACGGCCCTGGGCTCCAACCAGTAAACTACACTGCCACAAAAACTGTGAAGCTGACACTGTAAGATTAAAAGCATGGGCAACTGAATTGTTGTCAATAACGTCTTAGGGATGAATCCACAGAAGAGTGGGCATGCATGCAATTTCTGCATTGTTAGCCTTCAGAGTCCCCCACTCCCACACGATCTGTTTATGCCCATGGTGGAATCCACAATCACACATTTGCCCCAGCCCCCATGGAGACAGAGTGTTTTCTGGGAGGCAGAGCTGAGCCAAACAATGTGTATCCAAGCAGATGTCAATGGAGAGTGGATTCCACAGCCTTGTGCAGGACATGGAATTGTGGGATATGGCAGTCAGCCTGGGTTGCAATATCCCCATAGTAAAAAATAAAACATGTATTAAAAAGAAACAAACAAAAAAAAATTGCCATCCAGTACTCCATGCTGTATTGGTGGGCAACAAGAGGAGGGGCTGTTCAAGCTCTTAAACAGTCTAGGACAGCTGGTCCGGGGTGGAGTGGAAGTCTTAATACTCTGGTACATCCACTAGGCCTCCATGCCCTCCTAGCCACTTCTGTATCTCACGCTGAGGATAAAAGTGAAGTGCCGAGCCTCCTGCCCTTGTGGACCCCAATCTAGCTGCTCACATAGAGTTGCAGATTGGATTAGGGCTGCTTTTTTATGTGACGGACAGCTGTTTGCAGATCCATCCCTACACCTGCAGAAAGAAGCCTTTGCACATTCCTGCCTCTCTTTGCACCTCCATATGGGAGCATAGTGTTTTGTGAACCACACTCCTAATTATTTTCCAAGTTTCAGTAATGTCCCATTCCAAGAGTTTATGTTGTTTTGAAAATGTGCTGCTAGACTGCTTCTTGTTATTGCAGATACAAGGGAGGGTTAGCACCCTGGGAGAACATCAGGCTCCAAGAATGACCCCAGGGATTTGGGGAACTTGGGCAGACGGGATGGACCATGGGTCTTCTTCTGCCATCATTGCCTATGTTTCTATACAGAATCAAGCCTCCCCTATCTGGGGCTAGAAGGCAGAAATAATCAACACTTATATGCAAGTCAAAAATAGTACTAGAGTATTGCTTACAGAGTTCTTTGTCTCTGAGCCTAGGTGCTAACTTGGCTTAGTGTGCTCTGCTTTCCAGGACTTGCTAGTAAACAATCCAATATCAGCAGGACTCACCCGTAAATGTCTCACCAGATACACAGGTGCTTTATTGGTTTTGTCTAGGTGACACTATGCCTCCTTTCAGGTGCATTTAGCACAGGGAGACATGGAATCATAGAGTCTTTAAGCAATAAATAGAAACGCTACCTTTGATAATACTATTCCAACTGTTTGAACAGTTTCCACAAGAAGCTGTGTGGCATCCTCCAACAGGCCCCTGAATTAGTATTGCATCCTCCTGGTAGTGAATGTGACTACTTCTTGGTCATGTGATGTCACTGTGTGATCATGTAATGAGGAGATTAGCGGGTTATTACTGCACTAGAAATGGAAAGGGGAGGTACAGCATCCAGACTGATCAGAGCTCATACATTGAGACAGCCCAATGCACAGGTTAAAAACAGTGCTTGCAATCAGGACACAGCACACTAGAAACACAGACTAACTGTATCAATGCTTTTTTCAAAAATTCCTGCAAACTTTGTGCCAACATTGCTCACTAAAACTATCATTTAGGCCCTAAAAAACTCCAAAATAAAAAGAACAAATAAATTTATTAAATGCTGTCTTCCTTTAAGTTCCCCTCCTTACACAGAAAAAGAAAATATCTGTTTTTAATGAAAGTAAAAATTGAGATTTATTTTTTAATTTTTGAAATATTCTCCATTTACCCATTTTATAAGTGCAGTAAGACATTTTTTTTTGGGTGGTGGAGGTGCATTATGCTGATCTAACCCACTTCCAGGGGCTTAAGGCACTCCACATGTGGCATCATGCCTCACTGCCCCTGGGTGTGTGGCTACATAAGCATAACGTATGCCTCATCTGATCTTATTTCTTACTTATAGAATGGAGTCTCTAAACCCAGTCTCATAATTGGCTGGGACCTTCGTTAATACTATATAGTATACACACAGATCATGTGCACACCCTGCTGTTGCCTAATGTGGGGCAGTCCTGTAGTACATTTAAAAAAAAGTTATTTTGAAACTGTAACAATTTTCAGATCCCTACTTCTTTAGAATAACAGCATGGCAATGAACCCACAAGCTGCTAATGTCTGCAGCTGGTGGAATGAACTCAAGGTAACCTCCCACCACCCTTCTCATCATGCCTTGCCACTTAAGTAGTATTTCTTAGTTTTTTATGTATGTGCCAGTTGTTTTTCAAGCATCATTATCACACAGAATGTATTTCTGCTCACAAAAGTATGAGTGATAATACAGGAAAATAAATACAGCAGTGTTGCTCTGATTACATCTGAAAAACTGGATATCATCAGATATCACGTGTTGTTGGATACTGTATAAGATGGCACCGAATACCATTAATTTCTGACTACTGGATCCTGTCACTCCTGCTTCTTCTACACATGCTTTCTGCATTCATGTATGGTCACCGCAATTGCAATCTCTACTGTTGAAGCTGCTGTGTATCCACCTGCAGTGAATGTTATTTTATGATTGCCAAGCCTACAGCCTTGCACCTGTAAAGTGTAAGAATGTAACTTTTTCTCTTGAAACTATTTTGTATCATTTGTTGTTTTCCACGTCCCGTATGTTGTTTGTTTATTATTAGGAATAGCCCTTCAGCATATGCTCATTTACAATGGCAGACCACAGCACTATTTAACTGTGCTGTTACCTTGCTATTGATTATCCAATGTACAGTACTTGTTGTTCCCGAATCAGCCTGAAAAAGACGCCTGGTGCCGGTACACCTACCCTGGTAATCAAAGTATGTGTAAATAACTAAATAAACAAGTAAATCACCTAGAATCCAAGAGGACACCAACTATTCAACTTGGCTACACAGGATCCAAGGCAGATATTGTACCTCAGATCCCACTATCGGACCTTGGATCTGAAATCTGAATGTCTCAGATATAATCTCAGATCTGAAGTTGGATGGATGGACTATCTGTTGTGTGCCCTTAGCATAGTCAAAAGCACTATGCGAGCATCGCTAAAAAACAGTAAGCTTATGTTTGTCACAGGACAGTGGCAGCTGAAATTTAGATCTCACCTCTCTCCATGCAGTGTCTCCCAAGACCAAGACATTATTCTTAAGATAAAGTACCTGTTCGACAGTAAGTAGCCATACTAATTAAGCTTGGAGACTGGGATCAGCTGGAAGATGAACATGTCATGGAGTTGAGGCCCTTATCTCCTAGTGAGGGAGGGTGGTAAGGAACAGGCTGACTTGCCATTCGCACACAGCACCTGTTGGCTGGTCACACAGTGGCACTGGTGTTCACTCTGAGGGCAGCCACTTGAATGCCTGTTATCCCAGCCAGCTAGGAGAGCAGTGGAGGTGACCTCGATTGTTGGGCGAGGGGTGGGGATTAACAGAGGGGGTCTGAATGATTGTTCCAGAAAATGGCTGCTTTGAGGTGGCTAAATCCTCAACCCAGCTTTTTATGAGACTTATGGAATTGTTAACGACCTCTCACAATGCAGAATAGTTATGAGATCATATTTTTTTACTACTGCAGAGTCTGGTATAGTAAATCTTGTTATGATCTGAAGCATTGTCGGGGTCTCACAAGTAAGTGTGTGTGTGTGTGTATGTGTACATGCCTTACTGTACAGTATGTCCTGTTCTTAACAACCATATACTTCCGTGATAGCTACAGTAATACAGCTATCTGTGTGAGGTGGTGGGAGGAGGGGGGTCACCCTTCTCAGAAAAGTTAATCAAAAGTTTGGATTACTTGCGTTGTTAATACAAATCAAAATGGCCTTTACAGTCTAGGGGGCTTTCAGTGAATTACCTTTCAAGCTAACTTAATTTCCCTGGAAAATATAATTAGAATGTTCTTTTTCTCTTGAGTTTTGATTATCAAATGGATTCCTCTAATTGTAGATAGAAGTGACCCCCCAGTAAGATGTAGTAATTTTAGCCAAGAAAAGAGAATAATCAAGATGAGAAAAACATGCCAAGGACAGGAAGAGGAAAGACCATAAATGCCAGACTCCTTAAGGAAAGATGCTAGTAATTGCTTTTGGATTCATCCCATACCTTGACCCTCCCTGGGAGAAATCAGATTATATCAGAGGCTTACACAATGCTGATTTGTCTTTTTGCAGTACTATGTTTAAATTACACAGCTGACAGACTTCTGTTAAAGAGATAGAGTCCAACTGAAGTCAAGATAGATTGTTGTTCTAATGTGCATGTAATAAAGCAGGTGGTATACTATGCTTGTACTTCACTTGAAAAACACTTTCCTTGGTTCCCCTACCCTAGTTTATTTGTATACGGTACATAATTACTCTAGAACACACACATTTATTTTGACCTGTCGAATGAATTATTTTCTGCTGCACTGCTGAAATAACACTAAGGTCCATTGTTTTAGATGTCATGCACTGCCATAAAAACTGTAAAGATACTCAAGTTGATGGCTAATGTGTGATGTGTTGTACTGTAGTGTCACCTATAATTGCTGTTTCTTTGTCTGTAACTCTCCCGAGTCATTCTTGAAAAGAGGCAAAGTTTTTGTCTAGTGTACCTACTAGGTTAACAAAAACAAAATAAATAAAATGGCTACTAGAACCTCAGAAGAGGGAGGTAAAAAGGAGAAAAATAATACAATCTGAGCACCAAAAAGATAAAAACTGGAAATTCTATAAAATAAAGTGTAACTGGAACATAAAAGCTTGTGGGGAAAGAAAAAGTAAAAAACGTCAACATGTGGGTTTAAAGACATCTGGTCCATGGTCACAGCATTGGTTAAAAACCTAATTCCACATGTTATATAAGGTAGAATAGGTTGTACAGGACACTTGCGCACCAGATGCTCAGCAGACCCCAAGCCTTCCCAATGACCTCTCTGTGACAGAGTCACTGTCCACTTCTGAGCTTGAGTTTATACATACTATACTTTATTGACAGGAGGAACAGACTCCTTTCACTCTCATTGGCAGGACAGGCACCGTGGGTTGATTCACAGTGACACCCAGCTTGCTTTTGCATCCCACTACCAGAAGTTCTGGTTATACTTGACCTGACTGGTGGACAATCTAAAGAAAGACCCATGTTTGGGAAACCACTGGACACCTCACACTGAGGCATCTGGTGGTGGCTAAAATCCCAGGGCTTTCTTTAGGTCAGCCATCCCACCAGTCAGGCCAGGGAGAACCGGGGCTTTTGTGAGTGTGAGGTAATGGTAGCTACTAACGAGTCATCAGAGAGCACTGTATCAGTAATAACACTACAGTAAATACGTTGTTTTTTTTGCTGTTGATATAACACCGCCCACAACTGGGATTTCGGGGGAGGAAGGGGTCCACTCCTCTATACACATGTGGTCAGTTGGGCCAGTGTGTCAGACTATGTATGGACTGAGAGCAGCACAAGTTGACTCACTCATGGACTGAGGGGGCTATAGTAGTTATGGGGGAGAGAGGGAGTTTGGTACTTGGCAGCAAAAGAAAGTTAACACCAGACCACTGGTGGGTGAATCTGCAGTGCCACTGACACACCTATACCTGCTTGAATATCAAGGACTCTAGCCAACCCAGCTGCCGATCCAGGCATTACAGTTTACGGAAGGGAAAGGAAGGGCTGTTTTTATCTGTAATGGGTAGGAGGTTTTCTGGTGCAGAATCAGAATTAGGTTAATCTGATTCAATTCTGCATCCAAAAGGGCTTTTTAGAAATTTAGTTTTTTGGCCATAAATACCAAAAAATCTAGATCCTAAAAATGGATTGGAATACGAAGATTCAAAATTTGCCATCCTAAATCTGAGCAAGCCTAGTACTAATAGGTAGCGTTCCAAAACACATTACAGTATTACCCAGAGATATGCTCCAGTAAATATCTATATATCCAGACATAGCACAGGAAATCTCATTTACATGAATGGAGATTTCCTGTGATGTATGTAGATACACCAGAAAACAATTAGTGTTGGCTTTGTGGTGCTCATGGTGCAGGAGGGATGTACTGCATACATGATGGCTATCCTGTCTAAAATATGATGTATACTCACTAAAAATACCAAAAAATGCAGGCACACTGGAGTAAGCATTTCTTACGAAACAAATGGCAAAAATAACTGACAAGTCATTATGTTCCGATCATCAAAAATGGGAAAGAGTAGTTAAGAAGGCTGGCTATAGAGCTTAACTGATTGTATTTACAAACCGTGTGAGGGATTCACCCCCTGGAAATTATTTACTCTTACATAAAGTGCATTTTTCTGCTAATAGACCATCTCATGTGGAAACAACGATGACACTTTTCTGTGCAAATTACATCCAATACAAACCACAAATTGTCAAAAAAGCTTACCCCTTGGGAATAGCTGTCAACTACCCCAGCACTTTGCCATATAAGCAGGGCTTCATCAGGGGTCATGATTTTGCGGTTACTGTGGGATTTATATATCCATCAGCAGTGTCATGTGATTTATGCTGTATTATAAACTTTAAATAACCCCTATTTTAAAACACAGTGCTCAAATGTAAATACATCAGATAGCTTTCAGAAATAACTACATACTAGAGGCATTTAAATACATTTACATTTTCAAAGGCAGCATTCTGTTACAGTTTACATTTAGAAGGCAGTACTGATTGGGGAGAAAAAGTACTACACAGCAATTTGTAGCATAAATACAGTACTTTTCATTTGACATCATATAGATTTTATCAGTCTTCAATAGAATGAAGTCGGCAAGAGCATTGAAGTGGCATATATGGCAGGAGACCTGTTTTCACTCTGTCTTCTAACCGAGGTTCTTCTCTTTTTTGCTTCACCTTTGTATCATCATCAAGCTGTCACACCTCATGTGATGTGTCTCTTTCTACTGATGCTGCTTTTTGCCATGTGTAAATATTTTCATGCCTGATCTATTAACGATAGAATAAGTACAAGAGATACAGATAGGGTACAGTAGAATGAAATGGACAGATTATTACTTATTCACATTCATAACAGAGTAATACAGTGGCAACAAATACCAAAATACCATAGATATACTTGGACATATCACCGACTATTAGTGTAAATCAAATCTCAGTGGGCTCATAGAAAATGAAACTTGGATACCCTGTGGAAATAACTTTCTTGCCCCTTGGTTGGGGACTTTTGCTATTATGATAGTATTTTTAAAAGAGGAATCGGGTCAGTTCGACCTCTTTGTTAGTTAAAACCCATTGCATGATGCTTAATTAGCATAGCATAAGCACCACCTAAGGGTGAATTAGTTGGCATCCAGCCTGTTGAGGGAAAAAGATCAAATTGCAAATAAACAATCATATAATCCAGCTGAGTCAAAAAGTCATTCTGCAACTCAAACAACCACATAACAAAAATGACCATATGTGCAACCCGCAAAATTACTCCAAAATTGTAGAAGTGTGGATATTTTTAGCAGATAAAGGCTTGAGGCCCATCTAGTCTACCCAAAACCTATTAGTGAGAAATGCACCGTGGCCATTTCCCCCCACCCTCACATGGCTGTCCCACCTGCATCATTCCTATGTGTCTGTTCCACCCTCTTTTAACCCCCCCAACTGTTTTACTACATGTACCCTCACTGGGAAGCCGGTTCCATTTTCCCCACTTCCTTTTATGTGAAATACTATATCTTCCTGGACATAAGTCTCCACCACTCATTCACACTAGTGGGATTGGCGCCGGAGGCACTAAGACCCATCAGAGCAAACTTTTGCTGGAGGTCGTATGAGACAGGCGCCGCGAGACACGGCGCCGCGAGCAGCGGCTCGAGCGGTAATGACCATCTCGGCGACGACCCTCCAACCGCCTCAGTTCCTTTTTTCCCGCCGTCGAGTGCGCTTCAGTGACGACGTCGCTCGCCTGTCGGGAGTCAAACTTCAAACTAGCGCATAGTTTTCAGTTTGTTTTTTTGTAACATTATCACGATAGTAGTATCGCTTAGTTTTATTCTATTTTTCGTAAAATTTTTCTAATATTTAAATTTAACTTACTTGAAGAAGTCTCGGCCTACTGGACGGAGTCGACCATGAGCAGGTCAGGTGACGGTAGGGAGACTTATGTGAAAGCTGTTCAGTCAGCGGGCTGGGTCCGGTCAGCCTCCTTCTCCTCAGCGGGGTTCCGACTACGGTCAGTCCGATGCCGGGGATGGCGGTCCCCGCCCGGCATAAAATAAGCGGTCGCATTCTGGCGCCCGTTGACCTGACTCTTCTTGACCCTGGGCCAAAAGAAGGCATCACTAAAATTTTAGCCCTCTGGTATGTCTGCGGCGTGGGCCGGTCGGTTGATCGTTGCTGGTTGCGGTCTCCTTCCGGGTCGCCAGCTTCCGATAATCGTCGTCCTCGACGCCGAGCCCCCGCCTATAGGTAGGGCTCCAGATGAGCAGTTTCATCAGTGGGCGCTCTTATGGGCGATAGGCCGGGTTGGTTCTTCTGCCTGGCTCGGTTACCTCGGGCCCTCGGGCTCCTCCGGCGATCAGGTAAGGCGGTTGGACCTTCTAGTCAGCGCGGCGCCTTCTTGATGCTAGCGACTCCGTGCTGATGTTTCCCCCCTCACATGGCTGCGGCGCGAGGCCTCACCGATGCCCTTATCTCCTGGTATTTTCCTTCTCTTGTTTTCCAGAGTTCCCGGGGCTTTTCGGCGCCTTCTGCAGGGTGTGGCAGTGTCGGCGCCGTTTTGAAACGCGGAGCTTCTTGGCGCCCGTTAGCGGCGCGCGTGGTCTCGGCGCCGTTGGTGGCGCGCGTTATCTCAGCGAGCGCCGCCCGGTAGTGCCGTTGGATCGGGCGGCGCCGTTCGCGGCGTCGTCTGCGATACCGTTACGGCGGCGTCGTCCAGCGGCGCCGTTAGCGGCGTCGTCGTGTAGCGCCGTTAGCGCGCCGTCTTGTGGCGTCATCCATGACGCCTGAGGCATTTCGCGAGCGCGTGCCTCTTGGCGCCGTCGCCTCCCGATGCCGTCTTCAGCCCGTTTTGCCGTCTCGGCGCGGCAGCCATGAGGACTCTCCTTGTTTTTCTGCCATTTCCTCCTCTCCTAATTTCACTCCTTTCCTGTCCAAACAGTCCTTTCTGGACCATCAGGAGATGATGTTGAGCCTGACCCAGACCTTCGGTTGGGTGATGAAGTGGAGAAACAGGATCTTTCTTTGCTACAGAGCCTGTGGTCGGGACCTGTCCTTTAAGTCTCTGTTGAAGAACCTGGGATCCACTCTTTCTCTCCAGACTACAGACATCGATCCTGGGAAGATATTAAGACTCCAGTATCTTCATGCTGGAGTCCCTACGGTTTGACTCCTCCGATTCAGCCTTCCTTCGAGGCGCTGTCTCAAATGGTATGGAATAACCCTGCTCTTATTCCCTCAGTGGCTAAATCCATTGATAAAAGTATTCAGCTCCCAAGGATCGTCCCATTTTGCATCCCAAGCCTTTGCGGATCCTATTGTAGTCCTGGCAGAGAATGACAAAGGTCGTTCTTCCTCAAACTACTACAGCTCGACCTATTAACAAAGAGTCTGGTAAGATTGATACATTAGGTAAGAGAGTCTTTGCTGCCTCCACTCTAAGTATGCGTATTGCCAGTTATCAAGGCTATTTTTCTCAGTATGAGTATATCCTGTGGCACTCTATGAAAAGAATGGTTGAAGCTCTTCCAGATTCGGATTCCAAGTCAGAGCTTCTTCTGACCGTTATTAGAGGTATTGAGTCCAATAACCAACAGGTCAAAGCCGCCATGGATGCTTTCGACACTGCTTCTCGCTCAGCAGCCGCGGGGATTTGTACTCGGCGCCATTCCTGGCTGCGTACTTCTGGCTTCACGAATGATGCTCAGCAGCAGGTGATGGCGCTGCCTTTTGATGGCTCCTTTCTTTTTGGCCCTCAGGTGGAGCAAGCCTTAGAGGCCACTCAGAAGACTAGATCGGCCATTAAGTTGGCCAGACCTCCGCCTGCCCCCTCTCGGGGGCATGTGAACAGACGTCAGTTTCATAGTCGTCAGTCCTTTCGAGGCAGAGGCAGGGGAAGCTTCCATAAAAGCCAACCTGCCCAACCTCAAAAGAAGACGCAGCAGAAAGCGCAGGGACCTAAAGCTCCCAGCGCTACCTTATGAGTCGTTGGCCCAAGTTCCATCCACTCTGCCCGAGGTGGAACTTTCTCCTCCGGTGGGAGGTCGTCTGATGTACTTCTACAACCAGTGGAAGTCCATAACCTCAGACAAATGGGTTCTTCGGATAATTCGCGAGGGTTACTCTCTCAATTTCTTGGAACCCCCCCCGAGATGTCCTCCCATACGACAACCCAGGTTGTCGGCCTCTCAGTCAGATCTCCTCACCGCAGAGATCCAGGGCCTTCTGAACAACAGGGCAATAGAACTGGTGCCCCCGCATCTGCGAAACACAGGGTTCTACTCCCATTACTTTTTGGTTCCAAAGAAATCTGGGGGGATGCGCCCCATTCTAGACCTCAGAAAGTTAAACAAATTCCTCCCCAGGGAGAAATTCAAGATGATTTCCCTAGGTACCCTGTTACCCTTGCTGCATCAGCACGACTGGCTGGCCTCTCTGGATATGCAGGATGCTTACCAGCATATCCCGTCCACCCGACCCACACAAATTCCTCAGGTTTGTAGCTTTGGGTCAGCATTATCAGTTCAAGTCCTGCCCTTTGGGCTATCCTCGGCGCCAGCAGTTTTTACAAAGTGTTGTGCAGTTCTCCAGGCGCATCTCAGGAAAATCGGACTCCGAGTGTTTCCCTACCTGGACGATTGGCTTCTAGCAAGCCCTTCCGGCCAAAGGGACTTTGGAAGCCCGTGCAAAGCGACACCGTCTTCTCACGTCCATGGGAGTTCTGCTGAATTTGAAAAATCTCAACTGCAACCCTCCAGAGGCTCCTTTTCATAGGGACGCTTCTAGACACCTCTTCAGCGAAGGCTTTCCTTCCAGAGGACAGAAGACTCGACATCCTTACGTATGGCCCGTTACATCAGGGAGAACCAATCGGTTACAGCTCTCTGATGCAGCGCATGTTGGGTCTCATGGCGTCCTCGGTCTTCACTGTCCCTCTGGGCCCGACTGCACATGAGAACCACCCAGTGGATGCTCTCCACTCAGTGGTCCCCGACCTCTCACCCCAGTCTTATCCCATCAAGGTGGCGGAGCCCTTGAAGGTCTCTCACCTGGTGGTCTCAAAGAGCAATCTCCTGGAAGGATTCCCCTTTGCTCCCCGGATCATCAGATCTCCATCACCACAGATGCATCGCTAATGGGATGGGGAGCTCACTGTCTCTCCCTCCACACTCAAGGTGTATGGACTCAGTTCGAAACTCATCTCCACATAAATGTCCTGGAGATGAGGCGGTCCTCTATGCAATCCGAGCTCTGAAGGATGTCCTTTGTCACAGAACATTCTCCTTCAAGCGGACAACAAAGCAGTGATGTATTACATCAACAAGCAAGCGGTGCTCATTCTTATCCCTTTGCAGGAAGCAATGAGGGTGTGGGAGTGGTGCTTGGAGCACAAGTCTCTGATTCAAGCGGTTTATCTGCCAGGTATACAAAACGACCTAGCAGATCACCTCAGCAGAACGGAGGCAGACCCTCACGAGTGGTCTCTCGATCCAGCCGTAGCTCGGTCCCTGTTCAAAGAGTGGGGGACTCCAGACCTGGACCTTTGCATCCCCACTCAGCATAAAACTGCCTCTCTTCTGCTCCAGAAATCCAGGGCCTGGCATTTTCTGTCAGGATGCGTTCAGGCTGCGGTGGACAAAGCGCTTTCTTCGCCTTTCCACCACTTCCTCTAATCCAGAGTACTCCTCAAGTTCGAGTCTCAGGGGACCAAGATGATTCTCATTGCTCCTTCCTGGCCTCGGCAACTATAGTTTCCTCTACTCAACAGTATGTTGGCAGCCTCTCGAGACCACTTCCTTTGCAAATCAGTCTTCTGACTCAGGGTTCGTTGGTCCATCCCAACCTGAAATCACTTCACCTTCATGCTTGGCTCCTGAAGAGATAGAAGTGAATCGGTTCAACGCTCTCGTAGAGTCTCAGACATCCTTCTGGCTGCTCGGAGCCAGCCACCCAAAGCGTCACGCTTCCAAATGGAAGCGTTTTCTCTCTGGTGTGCAAAATCCTCTTGGAATCCTTTTCCTGTCCTCCTGGCAGGTTCTGGAGTATCTTTTGGACCTATCAAACTTAGGTCTTCAATACTCCACAGTTAAAGTTCACCTTAGTGCCATCTCAGCGTTCCATGAGGCGGTTTCTTCCTTAACTCTGGCTCAGTTACCTATAGTGAAGAGATTTCTTAAGTTCTCCATACCAGACCCCTGTTAAGCATCCAGTTGCAGCCTGGGACATTAACCTGGTGCTGGACATGCTCACTCGGAAGCCTTCGAACCCTTAGCTACCTGTGAGCTAAAATTTCTTACCTGGAAGACTGCCTTCCTGGTGGCCATTACCTCAGCCACGGGGTCTCTGAGATACATGCACTGGTTACGGACCCTCCGTATACTGTATTCCATAAGGACAAGGTAGTTCTCCGTACTCATCCTAAATTTCTTCCCAAGGTTGTGTCAGAATTCCATCTGAACCAACCTCTGGTACTCCCGCTTACTTGCTAATTTCCAAAATGAAGGAGCAGGCTCTTCATTCCTTGGATGTTAAGAGAGCCTTGGGTTCTATTTAGATAGAACCAAGGATGTTCATAAGGCTCAGCAACTGTTCGTTTCTTTCAGCGACACCCGGCTGGGTCAACCTGTCGCTATTAGATGTATCTCTTCATGGTTAGTGGCATGCCTTCGTCATTGCTATTCCATGGCTCAAGTTAAATTAGAAGGTAGAGTGTCGCTCACTCTACTAGAGCGGTCTGGCATCCTAGCGGAAGTCGCAATGTTCAATTGCAGATATATGCAACGCCGCTACCTGGAGCTCAGTGCATACTTTCGTTAAGCACTATGCACTGGATGTTCATGCCAGGCGGCATTCCGCATTCGACAGAACTATCCTTAATGGGCTTCTATCTTAGACGCGTGAGCTCTGGCTTTCCTGCAGCCCTTTTGGGGGATTATCAGCTTGGTACTCTCCCACTAGTGTGAATGAGTGGTGGAGACTTATGTCCAGGAAGATAGGAAAATTACGTACCTACCGTAATTCTTGATCTTCTTGGACGAGTCTCCACCACTCATTCACACGCCCACCCTCCATCCCCCGAGCTCACCGCTGTATTGGTCTTCACTCCCTCAAATCTTTAGGCCGTGAGGACTTCTTTGCTGACCCTTCTTACACGGGTCATACGGACTATCTTATGTCCGTTTTTTAATGTTGGGTTTACCCTTTTCGTTAGTTGCGCTGCACCTCCTTGGTAAAAAAGGTACTGTGGTTGGAGGGTCGTCGCCGAGATGGTCATTAACGCCGAAGCCGCTGCTCCATGGCGCCGTGTCTCAGGCGCGCCTCCCTCGCTACCGACCCTCCAGCAAAAAGTTTGCTCCCGATGGGTCTTAGTGCCTCCGGCGCCAATCCCACTAGTGTGAATGAGTGGTGGAGACTCGTCCAAGAAGATCAAGAATTACGGTAGGTACGTAATTTTCCTTTCTTGGCCTCTCTTCTGAACCTCACCTGCCATATTCATGGAATTTCCTGTGGGGCCCAGGTTCCCACTCAGTGTGACCAACTCCCTGGTGTCCACCTTGTTTATCCCATGGAGGGACATGAATGTCTCAGTCATGTCAATCAGTTGAAGGGTGTGAGCAGTTTTAAATACTTCTAGATCCACCTTGATCCTGGTCTGTCTATGTCTCACCTGTACCATTTTACTATTCAACTATATAGAAAAGGAAAAGGAAAGGAGTAAGGGGAAATTGTTTAACCAGGAAAGGCACACTAAGTCAGAGCTTGTTTCCAGGTGGGACTTAAGAGCACAAGGAAGTTAGATGACTTGCTCAGGGTCATACAGTATGCATGTGGGAGCAGAACAGATTCAAACCCAGGTCTCCAGGTTTGCAGCTGAGTGCCCTTAACCACTACGCTACACTGTGTAGAAAGAAAATGAAATACTACTTCTTGACCTCTCATCTGAACCTCCCACACCACATTCATGGAGTTTCCTGTGGTGCCCATGTTTCCACTCAGTGTTGACAAGAAAACTTGGGCTCTTTACAGAGCTGAGTAGTGCCATACTTCTGAAGCCCCTTTAGCCATTGCAAACCACAGCCACCTCCCCCCTCCGTGATTATGGCACCATTACTTTTACCTCCTTATCCAACAGTGAACTGTCTTGGTTCAGGTCTCTCTACAATCATATAAGGTGTTTTGCAGGTGATGCATATAAAAGAATGCACCATTGCTTAATCTGCGGGGATCTCAGATGGCTAACCGAAAGTCAGATTTAACTACTAGCTCAGCAGCAGGACTTATAAATCCCTAGCGACACCACATGATCATCCCAACTGCTCCATGCCGCAGAAAGGCATCAGACATGCAGATCAGCTAATTCACTGTTCATTCCCGTGTTGTAAACTGCAGCGGTCAGTGTTTCTTTGATTCTTTCGCTCCAAAATCCTGGAACACCTTACCAGCCTACCTGAGAGTGGCAAAATCTCTATGGTCCTTTAAACATTTGTACAAATAGTATCTTCTTGACCTTTATAAATGTGACTGCTTTACCTAATCTGGAATGTAACTGTTCACTCACTTATTATTATTTGTACCTCTGCTGTATTGTGTATGGAATATCTGGGCCACCCTGTAAATGGACTTTGTCCCATTGGGTTCCACCTGGTTGTCAAACAAATTAATGACCCCCTTCCATCTTTCAAAGTAGACTTGGTCTTCCATCCTCTCCCTGAATGATTTCTCCAAATGTCTCTGTATCATTTTGGTCAGCCTTCTTTACACCACCTCCAGTCTCTCTCTGTCCTTCAAAGTGGGCTCCAAAAATGCACGCAGTGTTCCAAGTGTAGTCTAACCAGAGATGCTGTATGTACAAACATGAAAAACATCATGAAATGCTGTAGAACTGTGAAAACAGACAAAATCCATCTCAAGAAACCTGAAACCCCCTAAAGAAAACTTCCAAAATCATAAATTGCAAACACAAATATCAAGAAATGTTACTGAACAAAATATAATCACTAATTAAATAAAAATGATTCTCCCAATAAAACTTAATAACAAAGAAAATTACCAACTAAACAAACCAAGACATCCAAATATACCAGTGGTGTTTCCCACACAAGCACAGAAAGAAAAAGTAACATCAGAGTAATTTAAGGAGAAACAAGCATTGTCAATGCTGAGTGCTCGCTGCGTGCACTGGTGTCATAGGGGGTGTATGGTGCTGATACCACTGAAAGAGACATTAAAATTGCTTCAGTGAAGGAATCATTTGATTAACAGTTAAGAATCCAAAGTAGAAGTAATGATGTTGGGCAGTGTAACTCGTAGCTGTCTTGTTTGTTAGTATTTGTGCCCCACATTTTCAACATACCCTTCTTATGACCCCACCTCGTGAACAAGTGCACAAAAAATTTTCAACTTCTCCCTGAAAGGTGATTTTGCACAGCAACTGCAAAATCACCTTTCAGGACTTAAAAATACATTTTGACCGGCACCTAAAAAATGACAGCTGTCACATTCATGAGGTGTTGTGAAGAAATGGCTATATTGAAAACTTGGGCTCAAAATATTGAAAATTGCCAATGTTATGAGCCTGCATTCGCAAATGTCAATACAGGCTCATAACTTTGATGTTTTTTTAATAGTTTTACACCAAATTTTCAACATAGCCTTCTTATGACCCCACTTCATAAACAAAGGCAGAGAAAAATTTAAACTCTTGCCCAAAAGGTGATTTTGCACAGCAACTACACAATCACCTTTTGGGATGCAAAAAAAACATTTTGGCAAGGATCTGAAAAATGACAGCTGTCACATTCATGAGGTGCTGTGAAGAAATGGCTATATTGGAAATTTGGGGTTAGAATATTGAAAATTGCCAAAGTTATGAGCCTGCATTCGCAAATTTCAAAGCAGACTCATAACTTCATTGTTTTTTAATATTTTCACACCAAATTTTCAACATAGCCTTCTTATGACCCCACCTAATGAACAATGGTGGAGAACATTTTCAACTCCTGACTGAAAAGTGATTTCATGCAGCGACCGCAAAATCACCTTTTGGGACAGATTTTCCTAACATCACTTGCATTGTACATGAGGTGGGGTCCCAAAAAAGGTTATGTTGAAAACTTGGTGCAATAATATTAAACAATGGCCAAGTTACGCCACTAAGTTGAAAACCCCACTGAAATACATTGAGGCGTTTACCTCAGTTCACAGCTGGGCTTTGAAGAGTGAAGACATGTCTGCAGTCCAGGGAATATTATGGGGATGGACCTCTGGTAGGTAAGTATAGGGTGGGGGGTTCTGAATTGGAGCATCAGGTGGGGGTGGATAACAGTGCAGCAGACAACGATGGATGATTTTCTTTTTTCAGGTAAAATAAAAAAAGATAAGGGACAGGACACTGGGGGGATTGGACACCTCCAGTGTCACTAGGAGTCAGTATTGCAACAGTTGAGGACACTGGCGGATTGGGCACCCCCAGTGTCATGGACTTATGTTTGGGGGTTGTAACAGACATAAGTGGACAGTTTTCTTCTTTTCAGGTCAAAAAGATGATGAGGGACAGTTTTAGACACTTGGGGACTGAGTACCCCCAGTGTCACTACTGTGTGTGGGAGGGGAAGGGGTGCTGACAGGGAGGGTTGGGTTGAGGAACAGTTAGGACCACCAGCAACAGACATCGATGAATGTTTTTTTTGTTGCAGACACACATTCCAGGCTGACCATGACAGATCAGCCTGACTTGCTGGGCAGCACAGATCAAAGGGATGGCAACTTCTTTTGAAGTTGGTGCCAACCCCAACCAGCAAGCCAGAAACTCTGCCATTGTCAGCCTGGGTGCTGATTGGTCTGGCACTGTCACTCCCCTGCAACACTGCTCTGCATTGGGCAGACAGTGTCACACCCCTCAAAGGGCACTCTCATACCAACATGTTCGCTCACACACACGGCGAACACAAAAAGGACTCTAGGTCTATCATGCCCTCCTCTACCCCCACTTCTTTACGAGCTATAATGAATACATATGTTGTGCAAACAGGTACTGACTGATAGAGTCTCTTTAATGTACATTTGGTGCATTCCCATGAGTGTGCATTTACAGTATTGCAAAATGCACTCCAAATTAAAACCTTCAGAAATAATTTCCACATAAGAGCAAACCCCTATGCAGACCAAGCAATACACAAATCACTAATATTTTTACATAAAAGCTGTAAAATACAGTAAAAGTGACAATTACGTATGGGCAACGGGATGCTGTCTGAACTCTGCCTCTGCACAAACAGCATGAGATTGGATACTTGAATCAGTTAACAGAAATGCACCCAAACTCAGTAATTTTTAAAAAGGAAGCAGCACAGTGTTAATGCCCACACTTCCAGCATATTCATGACAAAACTGCAGCACTAAACCCAATTCTGAACAGTAACCCAATTACTAAAAGGAAAATGGAACTTTAACGGCCATTAGAAAACACTGATTAATTTCTCATTAAAAATATTTTTTTGGCTGGTATAAGACTTTATTTGGGTAAGTGCGAGCAGCTTAATCAGCCTAAGTTGTCAGAATGTGGTACTATGTTTTCTATGGAGTTGTGAATGCAGGCAGTAGGAGCACAACTGTGACGTACCCAAAAACTACTTCAGAAAACTACTTCCTGGAAGCAGTTTTAGCAGTTGGATGTAAATAAGATTACTGTGTTAATCACTGGTTTCCACTGCACACCACTTCTAGGCTGCACCTGACTACCAGTCAGCCTCTGAAGACTGACTTGGTAGCAGTAGCTTGGGTCATCGCAACGACTGCCATTGCCTTTTTGAGTTAGAGCCTACTTCCTGTCCCCCTGAAGGGGCTGGTGGTGAGCCCATTGCTAGACCATGATGACATTGCAAATTATTGACCTGCCTCCAACCTGCCTTCTTGATAAAGGTTGCTGAGAAAATGACAGGGGAACAGCTTGTTGAAGACCTTGAGAACAACAGCATGATTGATTCATTCCTGTATGGGTTTAGATGGTGGTACAGCACAGAGAAAGCTCTTTTCAAGGTCTGCAGTGATCTATAACTGGCAGGGATTTAAGATTTTTTTTTCTATTCTCATTCTCCTCGACCTGTCATCTGCATTTAACACCGTCATCCACCAGGTGATGGCCTGTAGCTGGCTGGCACTGTCTGCTAATTTGTTGAGCGAATACCTCACATTACACAAATCCATTGTTATTTATTACTTTTATTACTTGTATGTCATATTTATATTGTAATCAACCTGTTTATGTGTGCCCCCCCCCCTTCCCTTCTCCCTGGATCGCAACTGGAAATGAGTTTTGGCTGAGTGTGCCTCTCCTGGTTACCAGGATTTTAAATAAATAAATAAAATCTGGGGGGGGGGGCTGCTTTGCTCCTAGTAGGCTCAGATTGGCAGTTATCAATACTGAGATGATGCCTTAGCCTTGCTGTCCTACAGGGTGTGCAGTTTGAGGCCGTAAGGGTAGTACAGAGCTGGAAATAGCCCTTGATGAGTAACTGCCACTTGATTTTCAGGTGATGGCAGTAGTCAAGGGTTGCATTTACCACCTGAGAAGCACCAGCAGTCAATTACTCAACTCCTTTGAACCTAATGAGCTGCACACACTCTTGTTTTGTCCAGGCTGGTCTACTGTAATGTACTCCGCATGGGCTGGGCTCAGTTTTGATGACTGCATAGAAATCTGCAAGTAGGAGAATGCCATGCAGTCTACTGAGACTTCATGATAAAGAATCCATGCAACTGTGTTGCATGGTGCCCCCCCCCCACCTTCACCGCCCCCTTAAATTTATCCCACCCCCTCTTGAAACTGTACACTGATTCTGCACATACCCTCTCTTTTTCTTATATAGGCGGTACCACTGAATCCTGGTGTCCAGCTGTTTTGTGCCCATCCTAACCTGTTAGGGAGCTGTCAGAATCTCAATGCAGCTAGGTTACCACCTCTGAAAAGTCCTTGTATGCTGTGGCAAACCTGTTGTAAATCTGAGAAATGCATAAAGCGTAGCACAAATTAATAAGCAGAACAGGAATCAGAACTTGTGTGCTCTACTTGTCTATTAAAAAACATTTCTATGGTCTCACGGAAGTCAGGCGAAAACTGCAAATACTAGCCTAAAACAGTTAGCTAAATAGCTGCTCTAGCACTGGGAGGTTTTCCCTCTGCTCCCTAAATTGAAAATATGGAAGCCACCAGGAGTTAAACTTCTGCTATTTTAGTTTCAATAAGGCTGTTATCATTTGCATACTCTGAATCTTGAAAAGATTGTTAAACCATTGCCTCTCTGAGGGCTAGTTGCTTGTGAGCCAAAGCTGTGTTATGGCCTTGTCTGTGGCTGGTACTAATACCAAAAACAGGAATTTGTTATGGGAGAATCGACGTCCCCTTGGTGGGAAGCCCTAGGATTAAGTTCTCAAATGTAAGGCCAAGAGGGAGCTCTAACATAGTTTTTATTGCATCACTTACCTCAGACCAGAATGCTTTTATCTCCGGATAGTCCTAAATTATATGATATTGTGTCTTTGTCCTCCACATCCCTTCCAGTAGCGATCTGTGGCATTAGTGTCATAACGTTTAGCGATTACTGGAGTAAGAAATAACCTGGCTTCTACCTTCCAGCTGAATTCTCTGCATCATAAGGAAGCAGTGGTGCTCTGTATTCCTTGCCAAATTTTTTTGAATCCTTTGGAGTCAATAGAATATTTTCCTCTGTAATCCACTTAGTTTGAATTTGCTCCATGCTATTTTTCCCCCTTCCCCTAATATAAGACAGTATACCTGCGAGACAAAGCCCTTCTAGTCTAGTAACTGCATTTTGGTCCATAAGACAGACACCCTAGTTGGTGAGTCTGCCTTAAATTCTGCAACCCCCAGCCCTTTAAGTTTGTAATCTCTGCCCTGCAAATATTTGTGAAAGTCCCCTTGGTGCAACCAAAAGTCATGCTTAAGGAGTTGGAGGCTTTTAAGTTGGCTATCCTTTGTAAGGAATTGGGTTAGATAAACCAACCCCATCCTATCCCACACCTGTAATCGAGTGTCCTACCTGGCTGGGGGAAGAAGTGGCAGCCATCATATTGGAATTTTTTGCCATATTGGGTGTGACCACCCCCTTGTTGTCATTTTTCAACCTGCAGCCAGCAATGTGTACTATTTTTAGTCCAAATATTACTAATGCTCCCTAAACCCTGTTGGTCCACCACCCACAGCAGCGTTTATAATGGTAGAGATGTATGAGCTGTTTGCTCCATATTCATCCAGCCCCTATATTAAGAGTTAGAAATCATCTCTGCTATGTGAAATACAAAATCACACATACCCACATAATACAAAGCATCATGGGCTTTGTAGGCAAATCACTGTGAAATTTTAGGCTGGTTCAACTTTAAGCAGGAATGCATGGTGCCAAAGGGCCTCTCACACAATCTGCAAAGGACACAAACAGAAGACGCAGACACATGTTTCATCCTACCCAGGACTCATCAGTGTGCCTCATGTGTATGACATCGCAGGGTAAATTAACCAGCTGCCCTAAATGGTTGCCTATCACACCCAGACATGCCCCAGGCAGTGTCCCAGATGCTTCCTGATGTTTCTTGGGGACCCTGAAAACTTATGTGAGTAGAGGAGGGTTATCTTGCAGATTTTCTGCACTCTTCACTGGCTGTCTGTCTGGTGGCACATCATCTTCAGGGTGTGCTTGATAACTTACAAGGGCCTGCCCAGTTTGGGTCCAGGCTACCTGGGAGACCTATGCCTTATGCTTCTGGTCGTCCCTTCTTGTTAGTGGAGGCAGGCCTCATATCAGTTCTGAGGTCTCATCTGAAGTCTTCTGGTGATAAGGTGTTTGGGGGTTGTAGCTCTGATACTATGGAACACCCTTCCTCGGGAGATGAGGTGCTCCTGTGCTAATCGCTTTTTAAAAAAATCTTTAAAAACGTATTTTTTCACCTTAAGTTTTGGATCTGGCTTATAAATTGTGTATTACTTTTATTAATTGGTTTATTGCTATATTGTTTTATCATGTTTTATTTCTGTACTCATTGTGAGGCACCCAGAGTCTTTGGGATTGGGCACCATATAAATAAATTGACCTTGCCTTGCCTTGCCCTTGCTTGCTTTGCAGCAAATCAAAGCTCTCTGGTGTCCAGAAAATCTGAGTCATATCGATGAGATATGCCAAGAATTTGAATATTCCTTTGTCTCAGTAAGTTCTCATTACTTTCCAGCTTCCAAATGATATTATAATGTCTCTCATAAAACTTTGAAAATTTGCCTCCAGGGTAACAAATTTTGCATGCTGCTTAAATAAGGTACTAGTGTGCTCAGCCACAGCCTTTCTAGTTGCCTCCCCTCCCCACTCCTGGGCTCAGTACAATTGATACTGGTAGAATAAACCAGAAAATGCGCTGTTCTACATTGCAAGACTTAAAAACAGATGTTCCAGCACATAGATATCCCTGCGGCTTAGCCCATCATCCGTGGCTGCAGGGGACACTGTTGATTGCATGGCAGGCAGTGGGACGCAAGATCAACTAGGTATGAATTAAAGCTATAAAAATGTAAGTAATTAAAAAAATAGCATTTAAGGCTGTTTTGCTTTATCGGGAACTCTATGTCCCACAGCATTACTGTGGGGCAGATGAGAGTTCCCCTTTAACATCCCCACTCATTTAAATGAAAACATAGTTTTTTTCCCCCTCTCACTCCACACAGTGTGCCCCCTTTGGCACTCATGGTTTCCCCAACCTGTCACACACCATCTCTGAGACTTACCTGGTGGCCACCAAGTTTTCCATAGATTGCCCACTGTGGTGGGACCATTATGGTCCCCCAAGCCCCCTCCGGTGCCGCACTTAATTCGGTGATCCTCTCTCTCAGTAGGTGGTGCAGGGTCTGCGAGGCTCTGTGGGGTGGCATCCTGCTGCTGGTGGTATTTTCTGTTGTTCTTGGTTCCCGTCCCATGGATGCTATGTGGCGGTGATGGCTGGACGTGTGCACGTCGAAGGACATGCTGACGTCTTCCATCAGGGGATATCCCCCACCCGAAACTGCTGCTCTAGCTCACACTACCACCACCCATGGTCACATAGGTAGCAATATTGTGGCAGAGCAGTCTTCACTCCCTTGCCAGAGGAGGCGAGCACCCACTGGGACACTTGATCCTCCTCCCCCGGGTGACACGAGTTCGTTCCCTGTGGTAGGTGCCTGAATGCCTCTGCTCTCCATGCCACCAGTTCAGTGTAACACAGGAGTTTTTTTTTGTTTGTTTTGGTTCTTTATTACAAATTGAGGGAGCCATAGGGTGTTTCAGATATGCTGAGGCCTTGACCTGGTAGTAATAAGCTCAGAACTAGATTCTGGCACAGACTCATCATTTCTTTGTTCCTCTGGCATTTCAGGAAGAAACTGTTTGTCCTGCACCTGCAAATTTTCATTTATCAAACCTTTTAGCATTTTACAATCCCTTTAAAAATCACCTCTTACATTTGACTCAAGATTCGTAGGGGTGGGTGATTCTATCAGTTTGTATACATGAGTTTTTTCTTCATTTACTGTTTAATTCGACCAAGTACTTCATTGCATACAGTAGGGTCCAATGAATGTTTTACAATTCCTGAGGTCTTCTATGCCCATTTTCTCAGCCCCTTAAATTCAGAACTAGTACAGTTTCTTGCAAAACAATCTCTCGGAGAGACTGGACACATGTGTGCATATCACTACATGCTAATTGTGCTCTGGAGAGAAACCTGGAGGAAAATGCACCAATCTGGTACCCCGCAGGCCCATGCATGACCACTATGGCAGGCCACCACATGTGGTCCAGGTTAAGCTGTGGGTAACTGGTAAGTCCATGAGAAGTTTGGTGATGGGGTTGGCGAGTTGTCATATGACCCAAGATCGGAGGTGCAGAAAAAAAGAATGAAAAAGAAAGTGTGTCACTTGCAGGTGCCCTGGGAATAGACACATTCTGGGGAGAATTTTAAAATGTGTACTATATTATGTATTGCATTCACTAATTAATATGTTAATATGTCCTTTAGAAACTTCACCTTCAGTTCACTGTTCTCATAACCTAAGAATGCATGTAAGATCCTCTTACAACCATAAGAGTGATGTCAGAGGATTTATTAACATCCATAACATCCCCTCTCATGTAAATGAAAACACAAGAGGGTTTTTTTTTTGTTGTTTTGTTTTTGTTACAAATCAAGGCAGCCATGGTGTGTTTCATACACACTGCGGCCTTGACCTGGTAGTGAAAATTTCAGAATTAGATTCTGGCACAGACTCATCGTTTCTTTGTCCTGGCATTTCAGGAGAAAACTGTGTGTCCTCCACCTGCAGATTTTTATTTACCAAATCTTTTAGCATTTTACAATCACTTTAAAAATTGACTCCTACATTTGACTCAAGACTGGGGGGGGGGGTTCTATCATTATGTTTGCATGAGTTTTTTCTGTTTATTATGTAATTCAACCAAGTACGCTATCATATACAGTAGGGTCCAGTAAAATTTTTTACAATTCCTGGGGCCTTTTGTCTCCATTTTCTCAGCCCCTTTAATTTACAACTAGTACAGTTTCTTCTGAAACAAACTCCCGGAAGAATGGCCCTTATGCTTAACCTTTAACATTTTCTTTGTTGTATGGTATCTGGCAACTTTCACATTCTATAGCAAGATCAGAGAGGCAAGTAGGATCAAAGCTGTCTGACTGTAACCCTTTGTTTGCTGCTCTGTAACCAGTTTCCAATGAATAGTATTTTATTACACAATGGTTTTGCCTAGGTTCTCCATTTTATAAACTAGTCTCTTGTGTGGAATGGTATTTTTCAGCATCTGATATTTGTCTTTTTCACAGTTTTGTTAAATTGTTGTGCCTATTGAGGCTTGTTATATTTTTACTGATCTCCCCATCAGGAGACATCTGGAGATGAGCAGTTACCAGCTCAGTATGTCTTTCCTGGTAAAATGTTTGGAATAAATAATTTCTGGGAATTAAAATGTTGTTTTTAGTTTGGATAATCTGTAGTTACAGTACATTTAGAGGTGCTCAGATACTGTCAAATCTGATCTGCTCTGTACCCACCAGATAGGTGGATTATCCATATCAAATACAGATCTAATACAATTGGATTTTTGATTAATTTATCAGAATTGACTTATCTAAAAGTATCAAGCACTCCAACACTTGAAAATCTTTTTTTTTTTTTTTTTAAAGTAGGGCCCCATCTCCTCAAATATGTATGATCCCATCGCCCACTACCCACCAGTGGAAAAATCCTCCACCATTCATAATGTAAAAATAGGATTGGGCCCACGTGTATCTACACGCTCTTCCTGCACACACCACCCAGTCCTTGTCCTGAAAAATCTTCAGAGCACTCAGACCATTCATGCAAGGTTGGGTGAGGGGCTTCCTGAGGCCAATGGAGCTCTGATCAGTGCAGGAGGTTCAGGTAAATCCCATAAGGCTGGCTCACAGTGGAAACTGAAACGGTGTCATTCCATATGATTGATGGGCCAGCATCTGATGTCATCAAAACGGAGCCATCAGAAACTGGCACAGCACTAATAGGAATGGTTGCAGTTTGTGTTGGTGAGGCAGCCTATGTGGGATATACCTAAGCTTACCTACTCTGCTCAGACTGATGGGTCATAAGCATGAAAGGACAGTCTGGATGTTGCAGGGTTAAAAGACAGTGTAATTTTTATTGTGTGCAAAATAAGGTTCTTAGACACTAAATGTGTTTAAAAGGGGGAAGATTCAAGGAAGATGTCAAGAAGAAATACTTCACAGAATGAGTGGTCAATACTTGGAACAAACTTCCAGAACAAGTGGTGTCAGTCGACATTGTTTCTACCACCGGGCTTAAACGAGACAAGTGCCTTTTGAAGAAAAGGGGGGTGACAGGGTATTCCCATGCAGCTGGTGGGGAAAGACCTTAATTGACTGGTGTGTTTTTTTCTAAGTGTCTATGTTTGTGTGTAATTACAATGATCTGGAAGAACACGATAATGGCACGGGTCATAATGTCGCAAGACATTATGCTGCATAAGCAAAATCGCGCTGCCAATACAGTGCGATTTCTGCCATGCAGCATGTCTTTTTCTGTATAATTACCCCCACCTTATTGCTGGGGTTGCGCTTCCGAACCCCCCACTAAGCGATTCTCAACTCTTTGGGGTGTACCTTGGGGAGCCATAATGTGGAAAAAAATTAAATGTCTGGGACTGGGAATCAAACCCAGTCCCAGATGCAGCACCTTGGTTCCTGCTGCTGTGGCTTAGTCCAGTGAGCCATGGCAGCTGCTTGGTGGAACCCAGTCCCAGCAGAGGTCTTATCCTCTGCCTGGGATTGCGTGAATGGTGCAATACTGTGAACAGCAGTATACGCGGTATTGCACCACTCGCTGTCATAGACAGCGCTGTTTCAGGTTAGCTATAATGTTGTACACTATTAAGCATATGACATTATGACCCAGTACACAAGATAACAAGGTGATGTATCAGCGTGTGTGCCGAAAACAAAACAAAAAGGTAATATTAAATGTGCACTGAAAATAGAAAATAGTTAGAACTGACATTTCAACCATAGGTCTTCTTCAAGAATTAGCTATAAAGAGAAAAAAGCAAAGTTAGTGAAGAGGTATAGGGAAATAAGTGATCTATATGTATATATATACTGTATTTGAGGAAGGAAAATAGGTAAGTGGATCTAAGAAAAACATGATGATAGGTAAGTTAAGATAGATTACAGTGATCTGCTCTATACCCATAGTCATAGTTACCTACTTTGGGCTATAAGTTAGAGTACATAGCTATGAACCTGGGGGCCCAGACTTGAATCCCACAACCACAACTCACTGTGCGACCCTGAGCAAGTCACTTAACCTCCCTGTGTTTTTAATCTCTGCTGGACTCTCTCTCTCTCATCTATCTCTGTGCTGTTGAATGATCCTGTGCACCTAATATGGCACTGTCATTCTCTCTTTCCTGGACTATAAAGCACTTTGGGATACAGTTGGCACTGTATATAACCAAAATTCCTTTTCTTTCCTTTCTTTCATACGTACATACAGTATATTTATAAATTCTACACTACAGCTTCTCTGTTGCAGGAACATTGTTTTTATTAGCACATTGTTATCCAGAATGTTATGTTTCTAAGCATGACCTTTTATTTTTCGAATTGCACAAATCTGACCCAGAGAAAGTTGAATAAGACTGGGCACGGCATTTTCTATAACCTGTTCCTTTGGTCAAATTCTGAATTGCTGCAACAGCTGACTTTCCTCTCTGGTTACCGTCCATACTGTAGGTGCTGTAGCCTGGGTTCTTCATTGAACCTATCTGCATGTACTGCAAGGTACTCCACTATAGTGTAAAACCTTCTCTTGCAAGAAATTACCCTGTCTACTCACTTTTCTGAGCTGCAAACACCCATACTTTTGTGTGAGAGTAATGACATTGCTTAAAGGGGACAGGACATGTGTGGTAACTGGCAGCTGTTTATAAAGATTTTATTCTCAGAAATATGCATTCCCCTAAATTATCCATATTTAAGTGCACCTGAATAAAAAGTGATACGAAAAACTGCATTTTGCACTGTTTTAATTTTATGGGCAGCATACTGCTACAGTTCTCTTCGTGGAACCTGTGATTTGGAGTTTTTACTGTGTCAAGGTTTGTGCACAGAATGCTAATTATGAGCTGTTGGCCTGTAAGAACTGCACTAAGAGTTCCATGCACAAACCATGATATAGTTAAAACACCAAATTACTGGTTCCGTGAAGAGAACTGTTACAGAATGATGCCCATAAAAACAAAACAATGCAAAATACAGTTTTTCATATCACTTTTTATTCAGGTACAGTTAAATATGGATAATTTAGAGGAATGCATATAGTTTCTGAGAATAAGAACTTTATAAACAGCTGACAATTAGAAATGATTTCCTGTTCTTTTTAACCATGTTCCACAAGGAGCAATGACAGTTCATCTGCCAGTGTTACTAGGCAAATAGCTTGTGAATCCAGATCTGTGGGCATCTCTTTACTGTGACAGTCTGCTAGGATGATAAATGAACTATGATTCCACAAGGCCAGTACTCTGGACTTTAACTTGACAAGATAAAGAACTGTGGGATTACAGCTTTCCTCTAGTCAAACCCCTGGTGAGGTTCTAAGGAAGTTAAGGGAGTGGTTGAGAATATAAATGCTGTCTTGTGAAGGCATAACCTCGGTTGTACTTTTAAGCAGTATGAAACTGCAGATGCACTTAAGAAACAAAGAGTGCATGGTGTATGTACACTGACAGAACTGGACCTTTTAGCTCTGAGAAGTACTCAGTTCCCTCAGGCCTTCTGTTTTTACTTTGTTGGGATTTGTGGCCCATGTTCTAATCAGGTGATGAAACAACAGCTGCCCTGATTGTGTGGTGGGCAGCCTACTTTTCAAGACAGCTCCAGTAAATTTATCTGTAACCTTTTAAGAACTGAAGATATCAATATTACTTAAGATCACATCCCTGCTCTGCTGAAGGAAGCATTACCTCACTCCAAATTAGCTCTAATCAAAAAAGCCTTTATTTTAAGTGATCCATTTATAGGTATTTTAAAAACCTTCAGATTTAGTTCAAAGCTGAATAGTATCTCTTTACTCCTCAAAACCAGACTCTGCTTAATATTTCCTTTGTTTCAGTCTAACATATGTGGACACATGATTTAGCTGGTGGACTCCTATATTTAGGATGAGTTTCCTGGAGTTCTGTCTGAGCTGTTGTTCATTCAGATTTTAATACAGTGTCGAGTGCCACAGCTTTCTGTGTCTTGTACTTTGCACTATCACCTTAGTTTAGGTTTTTTAAGAACAGGAGTGGTTTTGTATTGCACCTTTTAAATGCATGGCAGCTTGTTTACTGTGGTTTTTTACAATGCATGCACAGTTATCGGCAGCTGATAGTACGAGTGAATTAAGGAGGAAAAGTGACATACTCAGGCTCACAAAGTAAGTAAGTGCAGTAAGTGGTTTAAGATTACCATCTATCTTGGAGTTATTCTTTGAGTTAAAAAAATAAACATCCTTTACAGTACGCATTGCATTGTTACACAAATAACTTACCTAAGCAGCAGTTGAAACAAATTGCCCAAAAACTTTGACTGTACCTATTTTTCACTTTAAATTCAATCCTAGCATGCTAATGAGACCATTGGGCATGCAAGGTGCTAAACTGCCATTAGCATGCCTATTACAGGGTCATTGGCATGCATGCCCCACCCCAAGTGCCCGTCCCATCCATGTTGACATGCCATAACTCTCACTCTTTGTGGTACAGCAGTCCCCTACCCCTTGATCACCCAAGTGATCTGTATAATACCCCACCTGGTGGTGTAGCAACCCCCTCAAACCTGATCACCCACCTTTCCAAGATATAGCCATACCTCCTAGCCTGGTGGTCTAGTGGTTCCCTACCCCCCACAAAGTTCATTCCCCCTCCTCCAACCCACCCACTCATAACCTTCCTGCCCACACCATTCCCCCATGCTCCAGTCACTGTTGGTGTTCCACAGCATTCAAGATGGTGAGTGACACACACCTCCCTGTACCACCTAGGCCAGCTGCTGTCTGACAAGCATTCATGATTGTTTTGCCTGTTAAATCAGCAAATTCTATAGTAAATGTAATCATGAATGTCTGCTAGATGATGGCCAACCAGGGTGGTGAGCAGAGGGCTGTGGAGGTTCCTGTCTCAAATTCTGTAGAACAGTAACAGGGACTGGGCGGGAGGTGCAGGGAAGAGGATCCTAAGGGGGCAGGTCAGAAGGAGGTTGGTTGACCTTCTGGGGGCAGGGGGCCACTAGACCACCAGGCTAGAATGTATGGATGCATCTTGGAATGGCAGGTGATCTGGGGGAGGGGTATCTGCTGGACCACCGGATCGGGTATTATACAGATCACTTGGGGGGGGTGAAGCATTTACTAGATTACCATGTGAGGTATTATACAGATCACTTGGGTGATTGGGGGGGTGGGTGGTCCACTATACCACTAGGATAGAGGATTATGTCCATTTTACAGGTGTGGCAGGGCAATTGAAGGGGGAGTACACAGTTACATGGGGATATGGGCAAGGTTTTGGTAGCGTTAAACATTGCTGCAATGAAGGCTGTTTAGCACTGCTGAAACAGATGAATATACCACTGCAACAAATTTGCATGGGCACAGCTGTATGTTTTGTTACTGTTACAGTTACACTATCAGGTCAGTACAGCAGACTGGCGGGGGGGGGGACTTTGAATATGGTCCCCACCCTGTCAACATAGGAGGTACCTAGAAAATAGACTTTAAAGTTTTGCTAATATTAATTGAAGCTAAAACTACCTTTTTGGAAAAACAATTTTCCTTGCACTGCTGCTTTAAGTAGAATATAAACTTAAATTCAGAGAAATATGTAAAATTTAAACCAGACAAATAACTATAAAACCAGATCAGCAGATATCACTTATAAATGTAGTTGCACCCACATGCGATGTGCTTGGCGCAGCCATCAAAAGTGTCACTGGCCTTAACTTAATGTCTTCAGGCTGATGGCCCAAGATCCAGTGTTACATATGAACATGCAGCTGATAAAGGCCTTATGGTCTGTCTAGTCTGCTCAATTGTGCAGCTTCCTGTGTATCTTCAGAGGGGAACTGCCCCCTCCCCATTTGATCTCCCTCAACTTCCCCCCTCCCCCCTTACTCTCCCCTCTTCTACCCACAACTTTTTCCTTCACCTCTCTCTATCCCTTTTGATGCTGTCCACCATTTTTAGGGATGCCACCTCCTCTGGCAGCTCATTCCACTTGGTCTTCACCCTCTCAGTAAAAAAGTGCCTCCTCATCTCCCTCCTAAACTTTTCCCTTACCAGCTTTAGCCTGTGCCCCTTAGCGGTCTTGTTCCCCGCTAAGGCTGAAGAGGCTTTCAGTGCTCACTCTGTTAATACCCTTAAGGTACTTGAAGATCTCAGTCATGTCTTCCCTCTCCTTTCAACTCCATGAGCCTCTCCTCATAGATGTTGTCCTGCTGGCCCTGAATCATCTTGCTTGCCATTTCTGGATCATCTCCAACAAGCTGATATCCTTCTTAAGATACAAGCACCAAAACTGCACACTGTACTCCAGGTGTGGTCTTACCAGTGACCTGTACAGCGGCAAAATGACCTCCACCTTCCTGGTGGTAATTCCCCTGGCTGTGTAACCCAGCATCCGATTTGCTTCACATTTGCAATGTGCAGAGTGTTTCAGTTCACTTGTGATTATTACTTCCAGGTCCTTTTCCTGCTCCGACCTGTTTACCTGCACTCCACCCAACCAATATTTGGTCCCCAGATTCTTCACCACCAAATGCATAACTTTTTACTTTTTGGCATTGATTCCAAGCTACTGAATACCAGATCATGTTTCTAGCCTACCCAGATCCTCCCTGAGTTCCTGTCTTCCCTTCTGTGTGTCCACTTGTCCACAGAGCTTGGTGTTGTCTGTGAGCAGGCACATTTTACCCTTGATCCCATCTTTAGTGTCACTTTTGAAGATGTTAACACCAGGCTGAGCACCAAGCCCTGTGAGACCCCACTGGTCACAGACCTGGCTTCTGAGAATTCTCCCCCAACTATCACCCTTTGGCTTCTATCCAGCAACCAGCTTCTGACCCAATCTATGAGCTTAGCCTCACCTCCAGGTCCTGCAGCTTCTTGACCAGTCTCCTATGAGATACTGAGCTGAAGGCCTTGATGAAGCCAAGATAAAGGATATCAACCTCCTGGCCCTTGTCCACTGTCCTAGTGACCCAATCAAAGAAGTCAGTTAGGTTAGTTTGGCAAGACCCCCACAGACACAAACCCTCTTGGAGCCTATTTTCCTCCAGAAAGCCGGTCAGTCTCTCTTTCAGGGTGATCTCCATCAGCTTACCACTATTGAGGATCCGGCTGACTGGTCTGTGGTTCCCTGGTTCATCCCTCAGTCCACTTTTATGGAGAGGCACCACATGCACCATTCTCCAGTCCTGAGACACATTTCCAGACTCCAGAGAGGTGTGAAACAGGTCTGCTGAGGAACCCACCAGAACCTCTGCCAGTTCTCTAAGGACTCTTGATTGTATGCCATCTGGCCCTGGTGATTTGTCAAGCTTTGGGGCCCTTAGCCCTTGAGTACCCTGTCAGCTTGAATTACTTCATCTGTGAAGCCTCCCTTCCCAGTTATATGAACATACAAAGAAGCCAGCAGAAGAAGGACATTTGGTCTATCAAGTCTGATCATATTGCAGGGTCCACATCTTAAGCTACTGTCCCTGCCCTCCTATCCCAATCTTCCCTTCCTCCCTACACATGATCCTTACCTTCTCCCTATGCCTGTCCCAGCCTCTCTTAAAGCTGCCCACTGTCTTCAACAAGATTACCTCTTCCGGCAGCACATTCCCCATCCACCTACTCCCTTATGGTACTGGCGATCATTCTCCCATTAAGCACCTCCATCTTTTCTTCACTGCCCTCTACCCATCCTCTTCCTTTTTTAGCCTGACAATCTCATCCTTTATGTTTATTTTCTCCCTTATATACCCAAAAAAGGCCTTTTCATCCACTTTTACCCCCAGGGCTAGCTATACCTCTCTCATGATCTTTGCCTCCCTTACTGCCCTGATCGCCTCTCTTGACATAGCAGCATAATCCACCCTATCCTCCTCCTTCTGAGTATGCATTTACTTTCTAAAGGTTGTGCTCTTGTCCCCCACTGGTTTTGCCACCTCCTTGCTGAATCAGCTGCATTTTTGGATGTTAGGTGTTGATGTTTAGAACAATATTTGACACAGTGCTGCCACGTGAGAAGCTCCTTATGCTCACAGAAAGTATGGATGCTGTCTCCCATGAAACCTGTAATAAATTACCTTTACTCATAACCCATGTGGACTGATCACAGGGTCTGCTGTTGGGCACAGGACGCACCATTAATAATTCCATTCATATAGCTATGAGTAGAGGAACAACTGATTTATTAAAGGGCACAACAACTTAAAAATGGCCATTGCACATACAAACAAGGGAAATACAGTGTGTACAGCTATCCCCATATTTGGAAACCTAGTTGTAGGACACTGTTACAGCATGTTATACAGTAACTAAGGAGAATCACATGGAACTTTTTTTTTTCAAGTTTTATTTATTCAACTTCTCATAGTTTTTTATGTTACTGAAAGGAAACTTTCATACCTTGAAACTGCTATACAAAAATGTACAGATAAATACAAATAAAATAAAAAAATCAAACTTCTTAAGTAAAGCTGTGTCCTTGAGGGAGAGACTCAAACTACAACATAGAAACATAGAAATTGATGGCAAATAACCTCTAGGCCCATCCAGTCTGCCCATTTTCCTTGCTTAGTGTAAAAGCTGCAGAATCTTCTTGATCTCTGGCTTTGTCTACTCGTTCCTTTTGCTATGGTTCCCCTATTCCTGTCCATGCATGTTTGAATGTCCCTATTGTATTTGCCCCCACCACCTCCACTGGGAGTCTATTCCATGCATCCACCACCCTTTCTGTGAAGACATATTTCCTCAAGCTACACCCTAGTCTACCCCTTCCAACCTCATGTCATGCCCCCACATTTCTGGATATCTCCTTTTCTGAAAGATACTACCCTCTGGTACCCTATTTATGCCTTTTAGATATTTGTAGGTTTCTATCGTATCTCCCCTGTCTCTTCTCTCCTACAGGGTATACATATTGAAGTCTCCCAGTCTCTCCTCGTATGACTTTTGGTGCAGACCCTGCACCATCTTTGTTGCCCTTCTTTGAACTGCCTCCACCCTGTCTTTGTCCTTATGGAGATGTGGCCTTCTGAACTGGACACAGTATTACAAATGAGGCATCACCGATGAGCTGTACAGTGACATCACCACCTCCTTTCTTCAATATTTTAAAATCTATTTGATTCAAGAAATTTCATGAAAATAAGTATGCTGTGCTACAGGCATCTTTACTTTATATTTGTTAAGATAATTTAGTTATACTTTCATTTCTATTTGGATCACCGACACAAAAAAAGAAAAATAAACATCGATACCTAGAGATAGACCTATGCAAGGTATTACTTATTCTCCCCCTTTTATTGTTTTCTATTTTCTCTTTTCTTGTTTCTTCCTTGTCCCATCAAATATCTAATTCATTAGATCTGTTAACTTCAAAAATCCATTTATTAAATTGAGGGTTATAATTAAGAATTGAGTCAATGTGATTTCTGTGTGATTTAAGATCAATACAGGTGAAAGGCAAGATTTCCTTCAATTCTTGAATCTCTCCTCTGTCTTCAACTAAATCGGGCAGTCTTTGAATTTCATCCTGCTTTTCTTTTTTCTTATTTTCAAGAAAAGTTGTGAGTTGATCTGGCACAAGAAAAAACAAACTTGTTTAACTGAGTTGGAAGGGAAGGGGAAATTGTTTAATCAGGAAAGGCATACTTAAGTTGAAGCTTGTTTCCAGGTGCAACCTGGAAGCACAAGGAAGTTAAGTCACTTGCTCAGGGTCACACAGTATGCAAGTGGGTCTGTGAGATTCAAACCCAGGTCTCCAAGACTGCAACTCCAAGTCCTAATCCTCAGCACTATATTGCCTCCTTAAGACTTATTAAATATTTTTCTGGATATGGAAACAACACTGCTGCATATATTGCTCCTTGACCATATTAATTTTATCCACAGTTTTCTTTTCAAGGTTTTCAAATGTCTTCTCAATTGTTTTTGGATTTTTGATGTATGACCATTTTTTGGTCAGGTCATTGCAATAAACTGAAAAGATTTCCCATGGCATTGTTTGATTGTCCAAATATTTTTATCTCAGAAGTCAAGGCAGGTTCCTCTGCAGGTAGCTCAGCTTTCTGGCTGTCAGCTTTAAGTCCATTTATTTATTTTTATCTATTTATTTTAAAAACGTTTTACCAGGAAAGATATACTGAGCTGATAACTTGACTCCAGATGTGTTCTGGGAGAAAGGGGAAGTGGAAGAATCATAAGTAGTACAATAAAACAGTAAGTGAATAAAACAGCAGTACAAAGATATGCTCATCAGATATACACTGAGACTTGAAGGCGAGGGTAACACATTACAAGTAATGAACAGTGACTAGAACAAGCTAGACTATTGGGGGTGAGTATAAAGTAAGAATGTCAAAGACAGTTGCAAGAAGGAGAAAAAAAGTCATGAAGAAGAGACTTTGAGGAGAAAGCAGAAGAATCAGAGCAAATTGACTGGAAGAGAAAACCAGAGTTTAGGGAAACAATTACAGACAGCAGATTGACCTGCAGCAGTTTTTTCTAGTAGGAATAAGGAGACAATGTGAAGTACTACTGTGGAGAGGATAGCTGGAAATAGGGAGAAAATAGGAAGGATTTTTAAGGGGAAAAAGGATCTGAATCAAACTACGGGCTATACCAGCAGTCTCTATAGAATGTGTACAATCATGAAATGTGTTTTTAAATTAGGGACACTTTGAGGCCTAAGAGGGTTGACAGGTGTCCTTTAAGGGGAAAATAAGGGTCAAGAGGGAGCAGATGGAGTGGGAGGGCAGATTGGGGAGGGGGGAGGGGTCAGTCACTGATGCTGAGATATATGAGCAGAATCAATAGACCTAATGGCCTTGTTCAGCTGGCTTCATTGCATGTTTGTATCCTGCTGAGCACATTTAAAACACAAATACTAGCAGCAGCAGCAACATTCTGTTTAAAACACAGACTGTCCTCTTGAGAACAGGACTGATAGTCTCATAGAAATCTCCAGATCATATAGACTAACACTTAAACAGGTACATACACTTACCACTATTCATAAACATTGCCAACTTTTCATTATGTATTTGTAGGGTCACCAATTAGGGAACAAAAATAAACAAAAGAAGGTGATGGTGATGATGATTGTTATGTACTCCATGTCTTCATCACACGAGTGTGGGATACATTCCAAGGCGAAACAGTTGCACAGAACATACAACCTAACAGACATGGTAAGGTTGGAAGGGTTTTCTAGGTCCATCATAAGCATGTTCTGTATGACTAGGTGTACTCTGCAGATATGTCAGACTTTAAAGGTGTTCTCTACCAAATCTGTCCAGTGACTCCCTTGGTAAGCAGAAAGGGTACGACTTTCAATTAAGTAGTGCAAATAGTAGTTAATGAACATATGGTAAACAAGCTATTGCAACTTAATAAGATGTTAAAAGGGCTTATAAGTATACTTTAAAGGAGAACTGTCTTGAATCTGCAAGCCTGTGTTTTCTGTAGAAGCTGCATTTCTAATACTGGTTCCCATTCCTTTTTTGTTCCTTCTGTACTGGCCTTTTAGAATAGTCACTTAGTGTTTCTGTTTTATGCTCTAGTGGGCAGTACAATTTTAGAACCGTATGACATACTTTATGTCCTTGTTACAGAACTTACAGTGTTTTTACAATGCAGCCATGTTCTGCTCTGGAACTCTGTGGCCCAAAGGGGACATAACCTACATCATATAATTCTAAAATGGCATTTACTAGCAGAGTATATATCAGAAACACTCATTGTTTTTTTGCTAAAAGGCCAATAAAGATGGAACATTATCAGAAATTGATCAAATGTTTGGAAAAAAGTATCTACTGGGAAAAATGGCTTACAGGTTCAACACAGTTCTCCTTTAAACATAGATGTGACTAAAGGTAATTATGCATGTAAGAAATGTATGTTATGACAGTGCAATACTTTTATTTTATTGAACAATCAATTCATGTTTATTTTAAAATGGGTATAAAGATTGTAGGCGCATGATTGGCTGAAAATTGCTTTTGCTCAAAGCCCAGTGATCCTGGTACATGACCTTTTTATAACAAATCACTACACCTCTACAAAACCTTTTAAAAATATTGGGCAGTAATTTTTATGTTTGCTTGCACACACGCATGTGCAAGAAACATACTGCTTATGGCAGGTGATATCCAATCTAACCCTGGACCCCCTCCTAACAACCTCCTGATCTCCTCCCCTCAGGACCCTCTCTGGGCATCCATGAAGGGCCTGTGGATTGCACATATGAACATATGTAGCTTAAGACCAAAGATGCATGAAGTACAAGCCTGGCTGGACTGGTACAATCCAGATGTCCTTGCTGTATCAGAAACGTGGCGCAAACCTCAAGTACTCCCACATGAGGTCACAGCCCTTGGGTATCACTCCCACAGAAAAGACAGAGTGATCAAAAGAGGGGGAAGGGTCCTAATCTACACAAAACATACCCTTAACTCTGTGCAGGTTAACCTGCAACACGCTACCAGCACGGATGGTGAATTGGTCTTCATACGCATCACCCTTGGCCCCAGCAAGCATCTCAACACTGGATGCGTATACAGCCCCCCTAAGAATCCTTGTACATCACTCGATGCAGTGCTTAAGGACATCTCCAAAGAGGTAACCTCTGAGATACTCATTTTGGGGGACTTTAATCTAAATTGGGCTTCAAACAAAAAACAATCCCTTAAAGATTTGGTACATGAAGCAAACCTTGAGCAGGTCGTTGCTGGGCCTACACGAATGAACCACAAAACAGGGAACCATTCCACGCTCAATTGGGTGCTGACAAGCAAACCTGCTAACATACAGGTGGCAGGCACCTTAGTGGATGCCCTGAGTGACCACCCCCCAATATTCTGCACCTGGAAAAATAAGGCTCCCAGATTCAGCCCACGAATCCTGGCTGCAAGGGATTTCACACATCTACCACCCGAACAGGCTACCTAAACAGCATTGATTGGAGTCCAATCAAATTCCTCCCCTCACTAGATGAGGCAGTTGCCTTCTTTCAGTGAACAATCACCATGGTTGCCGACCGACTTGCCCCCATGAAGAAACTTCGCACCAAGGGGAGCTGCTACAAGTGGATCACCCCCTCCTTGAAATCCCTAATGAAAAACTGGGACAAAGCTTGGAAGAAGTACAAGCTTTCCACACTACCTGCTGACCTAATGAGATATAAAACACTCAGAAATAAGTGTAAGCTGGCAATTAAAGTGGCCAAAAGGGCATATGTCACTCAACTACAGAAAAAGAATCTAGGAAACCCTAGACTTTTCTGGGCGCACATAAATGGGTTAATAAAGGGGAACGGCAAGACCATACACGGCCCCATCGAGGTAAATGGTCAACTAACAAATGATGACCCAAGCATCGCCATCTCTCTCAACTGCCAATTCACGAACTTCAACCAGTACAAGGTGGGACTGCCTCCCCCCACCCAGCCCCAAATGGGAGGCCACTACCCAAACTGGACCACCCAACCTTCCACATCAGACTGGTAAAACCCAGTGAAGTTCTCCCACTGCTAATGACCCTCAAAACCTCTCGATCCATGGGACCAGATGGGATTCACCCCAGGATATTGAAGGAAAGAGCCCAGTCACTAGTCAGACCCTTGACCTGGCTCCTTAACCGCTCCCTAAGAGAGGGCGCAATCCCTTAACAATGGAAACAGGTCCATGTGGTCCCCATCCACAAGGGAGGCCTGAGGGAGTCCACTAGCAATTACAGGCCAATCTCCCTTCTCTGTAGCCTGGCTAAGATACAAGAGAGGTTGATCTACGGACAACTCCGTGAATACCTAGAGCTCCATCAACTCCTGGCACCATCCCAGCATGGATTCAGAACTAGGCATGGGACAGACACCGCCCTTACCAAATTCTCCACTGATGTGCTCAGAGAACTGGACAAGGGGAACCCCACTGGAGCGCTCTTTATTGATCTATCCAAGGCATTCTACCTGGTCAACCATAATCTGCTACTGACCAAGTTGAGCAATGTAGTCCTAGACAGCCACTCCCTTTCGTGGTTCGACAGCTACCTTACTGGGTGCTCACAGAGGGTAAAATGGAAAGACTCCCTATCAGAGCCACTCCCATTAACTGAGGGGGTGCCCCATGGGTCTATCCTTGGCCCCCTACTCTTCTTCCTCTTCACCAATGAACTCAGCAAACACTGCGGCCGGAGTTCTGTGGTCCAGTACGCAGACAATGCCATCCTCTATCATCCCTCCACTAATCTAGGAGTTCTCAGCTCCTGTCTACAAGAAGACCTGAGATCCCTGGAGCAATGGCCTGTCACTAACAGAATGGTCCTTAACACTACTAAGACAAAGGCTATGCTGTTTTGAGATTAGGCACCACACACCCTCCTTTCCTTCCCAGAAGGACAGCATAAAAGTGATGGAAAAACAGGGATTACAGGGGGAGGCAGAGGTACTGCGAGTCACCCTGAAGAAGGGAAACAGAGCCACTATTTGCACTGGCATGATCTACAGACCTCCAGCACAGCAGGAGGAGTTAGAGGAGGTACTGGTGGAAGCCACTGGCAAGATGGCAGAAAAGGGGGAGGTGCTGCTGGTGGGGAGACTTCAATCTGCCAAATGTAGAGTGGAGCTTCCCATCTGCAGCTTCAGCTAGAACCAGGGACATCCTGGACTGCCTGCAGGGGGCGTTTCTCAGGCAGCTGGTCAGTGAACTCACTCTTCAATCAATCAAATTCTTTATTTATCCAGATGAACACCATTGAGCAAGCTCATTTACAAGATGGACCTGCATTACACAAGTCAAGTAACAATGCATTTATATACAGACAAATAGACAGTAGATGCAAGAGTACAACAGTACAGGTAGGCCTGCAATAGACAGGATAAGTAAAAATACATTTGGGTTCAGGTAAAAGACAGTCGGTAAGAAAATACAAAACAATAGGGTAGCAAGTCAGTAAAAATTTATACCAGATACAACAACATACATGGTTTAGTATTCCTGTAAGGTAAAGGCATTATAGTCCAGTGACGAGATTAGTTGAAGTGGATGCTACAAGCGAGGAGACATACATAGTCTGTTTAAAAAGACCCAGGTGTATCAAGGGGGAGACATGTGTGGGGAGAAGTGGTCAGCCAGTGGGGAGGGGTCTGGAACTGGGATAACACTAGGAGCGAAGGAATGAGATGCTGTGGGTATACAAGGAATAGGTGGGTGAGGGAAGGTGAGATTTAGGGTGGTAGATAAGTAGGTGGCTCAGGGACAAGTTATGCACTGATACAAGAAGGAAGGAGGATGGGAAAAGCAGGGAGGATGTGGAAGGGGGTGTAAGTAAGCTAGGATCATTGGAAGCAGTTGCAGGCTTCTGTAATGTATTTTGAGTATAAGGTCTTAAACACAGTGAGACTAACAGGAGTCCTTGGTTTCAGTGATTTTTGTAGCACATTCCAGAGCTAGGATCGTTGGAAGCAGTTGCACTTTACCGAGGTATGAAGTAGCACATTGGCTGTATATAAAAATCGGCGCAATTAATTAGGGAAAGGAACGTAGACTGAACTAGCTGTCTCTTGGCCTCTGTAGTTAGTAGGCGGTTTAACCTGAAGAAGAGACCTAGTCTCTGTCTCAGTTTTTTTAACAAATCCTCCAGGTGGTCTGCAAAGGAGTGTTTGAAGTCTAGCCAGACCCCCAGGTATTTGAATTTCAGCACAAATTCCAGGGTTTCTCCTAGGAGGGTGGTGATGGGGGAGGGTAGAGCAGGATAGGCTGCATGGTTAATAGGTGAAAATATCATTGCCTTTGTCTTTTTGGCATTAAATAGCAATTTTTTACTATGGAGCTGGTATTGAAGTATGTTGAAGTCAGCTTGCAGGTTGCTACAGGCAGTTTCAGGAGTTGTACGTCTTAGGTAGATCACTGTATCATCTGCGAACAGATGAATTTTCACCTCATTGATGCCTGAGTCTATATTGTTGATGTAGATGGCAAATAGGAGTGGCCCCAGGATGGATCCCTGTGGGACGCCACTTTTTAACAGATTTGAGGGGGAGAGTTCACCGTTGGGCTTGACTTGGTGCCTATCAGAAAGGTAGTTGTGGAACCAACGCAAGGAGGTAGAATCTAGACCAGTAGCTTTTAATGAAGAAAGAAGGAGGCTGTGGTTGACAGTGTCAGAGGCCTTACTTAGGTGTAGAAAAATGGTGCAGACAAATTTTTTGTTCTCTAGCTCACACTGCCAGTCATTTGTCACCTTAGCCAGGGCTGTGATTGTACTATGTTCAGTACTGAAACCAGATTGCATTGGGTTTAGCAGGTCAGGATCATCTATGAAAGATTTCAGCTGGGCATTCACAATTTTTTCCAGAAGTTTTGATAGTACCGGGAGAAGGGAGATGGGCCTGTAGTTGTTTAGATCACAGGGGTCTCCGGATTTAAACAACAGAATAACATGTGCAGTCTTCTACAGTTTGGGGAGGGTCACTTGAGAAAGGAACACGTTAAATAGATGCGTAATAGGTACGGCCAAGACATGATAGGCAATCTTTAGGTAGTATGGATCGAAGGTGTCAGCGCCAGCACTTTTTCAGGTGTCCAACTGGAGGAGGAGATCTTCAACCTCTTTTGGTGAGGCAGAAAAGAATGAAAAGACTGCATCTGAGGGACTAGATTCTGAAGGTTACATGGTAAGCTGGGAGCGTAGGTTGCGTGCAGGTGAGTTATCAAAAGCTAGCCCTGCAGTAGCAAAGTGATTGTTGAAGGTTTGTAGTATCTCTTTATTGTTGTTGATAGTTACATTGTCATAAATAATTTTTGAGGGGTGAGTGTTTCCTGTAGTTTTACCAGAAAGTTCTTTTATTGTGGACCAGAACTTGGTAGGGCAGTTGGAGGCAGTGTCGAGTTCAGAGCGATAGAAGTTGGACTTGGTTTCCTGAATTAGCTTTGTACAGTGGTTTCTGGCTGTTCTGAAAAGATGTCAGTCTTCAGCTTTGTGGGATTTGCGTGCTAGCTTCCAGAGCTTGTCTCTTTTTAATAGTGCTGCCTTGATGTCTGCTGTAAACCAACGGCACTTTCTAGCCTTTATGCGGGTTTTGACTAAGGGTGCGTGGGTGTTAAGAGCGCCAGATACAATTTCTTGGAAAATTGCATATGTTGTTTCTACTGATTTGGCTAAATAAAAGGTCTGCCAAAGCAGGGAGGCTTTCAGGTCATTGAACTATGCAAGCGGGTCAAAATTCCGTTTTGATCTTTTGGTAGAGAAATTTGCTGAGGCTGTTGGTTTAGGGACTGCTCTTATGCCAGCAATACAGCAACGGTCACTAACATTGGCAGAAAAGATACCAGCATGGGAGAAGAAATGGGGTTTGCTTACTAGAAGTACGTCTAATAGTGTACTTTTCGTAGAGTTTTTCTTCTTGATACGAGTAGGTTCATTAATAAGTAGAGTGAGCCCATAAGAGTCACAGAAGGATTTAAGTGGAAGAGATGCGCTTGACAGCCAGTCATAGTTAAGGTCCCCTAGTATAATTGTTTCCATTGTGTTGGTACTCATAGTAGACGATAGGTGGGACAGGAGCTGTGACCCCGAGGATGGGGGTCTATAACATCCTGTGACACAGAGGGCCATTGATGTAGATATTTTGATTTTTAAGGACAGGCATTCAAAGGCATTGGCAATTGATGTAGTGTCGAGGGTAGTGACCGTAAACTTGTCCTTAACATAGATGGCTACACCACCGCCTCTGGTTAGCCTATTGGCTCTGAATAACAGCTGGTTGGGGATATTGACCTCTTTGTCTGGCGTGGATGGATGAAGCCAGGATTCGGATATGACAAGTACATCCGGCTCCGTGTGGATAGTCCAAGCCTGTATTGAGGTGAGTTTCTTTAAGAGGCTACACACATTAACATGCATAAAGCTGATACCTTTATACTTCATGACTTCGGACGGTGAAGGAATTGCTTGTATGGGACCAGGGTTAAGTTTAACATTACCTGAGCATAACAAGAGGAGGAGTACAACTTTTCTCAGGGCAACAAGTGGTAATTTGGAAGAACTAAACCTTCTTTGGCTAGTGGAAGTACTGGCGTAAGAATGCAAGGACCCATTCTTTGTACTGTTCAGTCCTAGTGATACACATGCTAAGACCCTAGCTGTATGACACCAGTAGATGCAGGTACTGGGCTGAGTAGGTGATGCAACACTGGACTTGGTACTCACTAACAGGGTCAGTGTTGCAAACATCAATATAGGTGGCCACCTAGGGACCAGTGATCACCGTACAGTGTGGTTCAGTATAAAGACAGCTGCACAACTGAATTACACATGGGGATCGTCCTGGACTTCAGAAAGGCAGATTTTATAAAGATGGGCAAATGTCTCAGGAATAAACTGGCGGTGGTGGGGGGGTTACCTGGGTGGGGTGAAGGAACAGTAGGCGAAGCTAAAAGGAGGCATAGTGAAGGCAACAAGCCTCTGTGTTAAGCAAGTGAGCAAAAGCAAGAGGAAAAAGAGACTGCTATCATTCTCAAAAGAGGCGGCAGAAAAGATAAAGGCTAAAGGGGTAGCATTCAGAAGGAGAATATAAAACAAAATGCTACCTAACCAACACAGAAACTGCTGAAACTCAGCATTGATGGGGAACAGTCAGCACTAAGAGTGTCACACCCAAGTGTGGGGCTGGCACCAGTTTGCACTCTTTGTTCAAAACCATTTTTTTTTTGCTTACTGTCTACTGCATTATAATAGTTTGCTTCAGACTAATTTTGCTACTTCCAGGCTGACATTTTCTGTGACTACAGATCCCAGAATGCCCTACAGCTGACATCAAAGTAGGGCTGCAGCAGTGGGAGATTTAATAGCTTGCAGTGCATGTTAGAATTTATATAAGCTCTAATCTTTTGTTTGCAGGTCCCACTGTCCTCTTTGGGTGAAATACAGTCACAGAGGACTGTACTTAGCCCTGGGAGAACAGCAGGACTGGAAAACACCTGACTGGAACTTATATAAGCTCAAAAATGCACTGGAGGCTGCTGGCTCACCAATTGCTGCTGTCCTGCTCTGATGTCAGCTGCAGGGGATTTTGGTATTTGTAGTTTCTTAAAATGTTAGCCTGGAAGTAAGCAAAATTAGTTTGATTCAATCTGCTATACTAGAATGAAGAGTAGGTTAAAAACATGTTTTTTCACACGAAGTGCAAATTGGGACCAGCTCCACACTTGTGTGTGAGGCTGCTTGTGCTGCCTGGTCCCACTTAAAAAACTACATTGAGGTAATGATAAGCAACAACTTTAAATAGCGGCAAGAGTGTGGGGCAGAAACTAGCGAAACAAATAATGGCATTCTTTACGAAAAAACTTCATAAGCAGATGGAAAGATTTTGTAATGTCCCAATATATACCACTGGTGAGACCCTCCATCTTTAGTGCAGTATTCGGTTCTGGTCCCATATCTGAGGAAAGATATCACCATGATTGCGGAGGTGGAGAGAAACGTGATCAAGGTGACTGAAGGCGTGGAATGCATGGGCTGTGAGGACAACCTGACAGAGTTGGGACTGCTTTCCATATAAAAAGTGACAAGTTAGAGGTGACATGATTATAGTTTTCAAATATCTGAAAGGGATAACAGCGTCGGACCAAATGCACCTCTTCTGGATATACAAGGATGAGAGGACAAGGAGGCGCACAGTGTCTTTGAAAGGAGAAAGATTCAAGGGGAATACTGTAGCAGGAAGAACTACTTTCCAGAACAGTTAGTGACTGCTTGAAACAAATTTCCAGAGCAATTGGTGTCAGTCAACACTGTTACTACCTTCAAGCTTACCAGATGAGTACCTTGAAGAAAAGGAGAGACTGAGTGTCACCATTGATCTGGTTGTGGAAAGCTCTCGATGGGCCAGTGGTATTATCTTTCCTGAAGTCATATATTCCTGTTACACTAATGACAGCAGGGCTGAGAATGTCAGTGACAGCAAGCCAGCCCAGAACTAGTCAGCTTGTATTTGACACTCATCACACATTCTAGCGTGAGCCGATACAGCATGACAAAGAAGCTTGTCAGTTGTGTAGCAGAGTTCTGCACATTCTAGGACAGCTGCTCTGGCTGAACTGTACCAAAAGCAACAGTCTCAAAAACTGCATTCTATTGTCACTGCAACACTGTTCTGGGGACAAAAAAATTGCATGCTGCTACAAGGACAACACAAACTACAGTATGGTAGAGAATCCATTACTTGTCTGACAGTGTAGAATATAGAGCTGACCTAATGTGAGGCAAATAAAAAACTCATTATCATAGCCTTTCTTCCTGCTTTGTATAGCTGAGCACAATAATTATGACTGCACCCCTGGAAGTAAAGCTGTTACAGGTGCACTTTTGCCATGTTCCGGTAATAAATCATCCTTTGCACAAACTGGCAGATATGTTTAAAAAAGTAGCCTTTTACACAGAACCTTTAACCCAGTAAAATCTGGCTTCAGCTATCAGGATTGGCAGCTATTAAAGGTACTTATTACCCTCTTGGTGCATTACCACATGCAACGGATTATACTAACCTTAGATCGCTGGACCCAGTTCAACATAACTAGCCCTGGGCTAGTGAAAACACAGAAAGATTTGATATGAACATTACCACCATGTCAGGGCAAGAGAGGTCTTGGGTTGTTTTCTTTAGGGGGAGGTCTGAGTGCTAATGAAGGCTGGGCAGTTGGGTAATACCTTTAAAGGTTTTCATTACCTCGAACATAGTGAAAACAGTAAGATTAGGGTCCTAATGATTTTCATAGAGAGCAGAGGGCAGTGCTAATGGGCAGTATCACTTTTTCAGAGGACTAAGGTTATTGTTAAACACCTGGTTGAATGTATGTTTTCTTTCCACATAGCTATAAACATATTTTGGAATAAGCTGCCTGTGTATAGCAGAGAAGTACATTTTCTGGTTATTTATATTTAGTTTGTATTGCCATTCTTAAAGTTACCTCCATTTTTAGCTTTGGGGTTTATGACAAATGTAGCAGTTACCTTGAAAAATGTTTCTGCATCCTGTGATGTGGTTCATGGAAGTCTGTCTCCTTCACCAGCTGCTCCTTTATTATCATTATTCCTCCCATTAGCCAATTTGTACTCCCCGTTGCTGTCCTTGGAACCAGCAAGGAGATACTTGCATGCTGGGGGGTCTCTGCGGCATGTTTAGTCTTCACTACCCATGGCCTGGTAGCCTGAACTCATTCCCAAACCAAAACTCTGTCTTCCAGGTGGCAGTACAGAATGCTGCAGACATAACATTGGGAGTGACAGTTCCTTAACCAGTGTTCGGGTAGAAATACATCCAATGGGAGGGGGTGGGGAGTAAAAGGGTTGGATGCAGACCCAGACTTATTGCATGCTTGCATCTGTGTCTGCCTGCTTACATTGAAGCAGCCCTGTTATTTTCAGAAGATATGTCCATTTATGACAAAAAGATATGTTTTCCACAGAAAACTGACACAGTCGCAAGTTGCATGCACTTTGAGCTCACTTGCGTCTTGTTTAGAATACAAATGTTTGATGCTATTAGGCCAGTTGGTGGTCTAACAGGTCTGTGTTTCTGGTTTGAAAATAGTGGTGGAAAATCCTGCCCCATGTATCTTCTGGCACGTAATCCCAAACTGAAACAACATCAGCTACAGGCACAACACCAGTGAATCAGCAAGCCCCAGTATATAGGATTGGTTTCACAAAATGTACAGGGCATGTGTTTTCTGATTGTTCATTTGTCATAGCCTGGTATTTTATTTATTTATTAAAAAACCAGTAATAAGCAGGAAGGAAATCATTTGTGTTACATGGTAACATTCAAGGATTTTAAGAAAAGCTGACTAAGGTTAAGCACAGAGAATGAGAGAGAGAGAGAGAGAGAGAGAGAGAGAACGTGAGAGGATGAGATAGAAAAATTGACTGAGGGGAAGTTAAAAACATGGGTCAGATTTGCAAGAGCTATTTCTGGAGTCAGACACATAGCACTTTTTCATTCATTTATTTATTTTATTTTTTCTGTAGTTGTTCCTTACTCAGATTTTTGAACTTTAAAATGTGCTATAGAGGATCTGATTGGTGACTATCATGAAGCAAAGAAAATTGTAAAGTGGTCTAAGTCATTGTAAATTAGATACGTCTGTCAAAATTTCTCATATGAGAAAAAGTTTTCACCGATCACTAGTAGCTACCAGGTCTGTTTGGGCCCTTTTGGCAATCTGGGAAGTCATGACTAGCTCAAGATCACACAGTACGTAGTGACTGAGCCTCCAGATGCAATGGTCTGCTCTTGAAACACTAGGCTGCAATACCCCCAAGTCCAGGTCTTTCTCTAACTTTATCTGTAGACCAGGTGGTAGATGGCAGTACAGTAATTAGAAGCTGCCTCAAGTTAATACGAAAGCTGTTTCAGTTTAGACCACAGCTGGACTCCTGTAGTTTGTGGGATTCAAAGATTACCACTCTGTCTTCGGGGCCTGTACTGCACTAAATGGTTTGTGCAGGAAGAGCTTTCTGTTAACAATTAAGTGAACATGTACAGAGCAGCTGCCTTTCAAGCAACTATATTGAGGGCTTTTTTTTGTTGCTTCTTTTGTTACCTCAGTATGGTTGTTAGTGGAACTGTTCAAAATGCAAGCTATTTGTTTTGTAGATGACAGGGTACAGGTATTAAGAAGTGTCATGGATCATGGAAGAGCATATATAGAAGGATGATGATGATAGCTAAGAAGGGACAATCAAAGCCCATTGTGAAACTACAAAAATCACTTTTCTGGAAAACAAAAATTGGCTTACAGAATATGTGCTTCTTCAGTTTGTTTAGAATTGCATCCAGCGGGATGTGATTGGTTGTTGTTTGCTGGGCCCAGTCCTCACTCTGTGATGGTCAGTATTGCAGTTAGCCTGGAGGATCAAATACACAAGATAAATAGCTTCAGGGCTAGAAATGAATAGTATTCGACCCTGCTTTGTGTACCAGTTTTCAGGGTGAAATACCATCTTCATCATGCTGGTATTCTGACCATGCCACCACTCTGCCATTTAATCTGTAGCATAGCTCTTTTGGATAGGTGGAATACCAGACATTGAGACATAATTACTAATTTGGGGATAAGGTATTCCACCCCATTACATCAAATTATTTTCTTGAGTTCTATTTCTGAGCTTATTTTTTTACTTTGGATATCTGGATACCAAGTTTCTCTAACTTTTATTTATTGGTAATTTTGGCCAGGAAGGGCACACTGACATATGACAGAACATTTCTAGGTGTGTCCTAGGTGGTGAGCTGCATGTATTTGTTTTAAAAACAGAAGAAATGTTGACCAGGACAATGGAAAAATTTCCCTACTCTTACAAAATGTACCACTGGATTGCTAACTTTCACCTCTGCAGCCACCAGAGATGGGCCGAAGGAATCAGAGTTTCATGCCTCATAGAGAGGACAGAATCTCAACAGTGCAGCACCTCCCTAGTGAGGCAAGGTGTAAGCATTGGGAATTAGCCTAAGTTCCTGTGGTGGGACTAGGACCAGTAACTTTCCAATCTTCTGGCCCCAAAGGCAAGCGTACAACCTACTCACCCCCAGACAAAGATTAATTGGTGGTCAAAGCACTGGGCGTTTCCTGCTTGTCCTTAGTCTTTAATAAACTCCATTTTTTTATGGCATAAAGTTTTATGTACCACTTCAGTTACCTGTGCAGAGTGCAGAACCTTTGCCTTTTCTAGTGCAATTTGGGCTGGCTGCCCTGCACCACAGCAACTCATTTTCTCTGAGACGTGCTGTTACTTTGTTGTTTACTTAGCCGCTGACAGTGCTACATACTGTATGTACTATAAGAACCTGTCAGGAAGAAAAAAAGATCTCCTTTGATGAGATCTGAATGTGTTGTGGAATAGGTTGTAGGAGGAGATGGTCTTTGCGAAATCAGTGGGGGCATTTAAATGAGGGTGGTACAGATACAAGGGCTTGGTAATGACCACACCAGAAAGGAGGGAGGGGGAAGGGGGCACTGAGGAGCTCCTAGGGCACTCTTATTCAATATTATTTTAGGAATAGGCAAACACAATGGATCAGTAGGTGTTTTTCTGCCCACCAATTCTGTCTCTGAAGGAAGATGTTGTGGACATAGCATTATTTTGTATTATGCTGAAAAGTAATTAGTGATCCAAGATTTAGGTCAATTGAAATTATTTAGCCCAGTAAACTGTACAGAGTTAAACAGGAATCTGTCTCTGAAAGAAGGTGTTGTGGACATAGCATTACTTTGTATTATGCTGAAAAGTAATTGATGATCCAAGATTTAGGTCAATTTAAATTATTTAGCCCAATAAACTGTACAGAGTTAAACAGGAATCTTGTTTACCAATGTGTCTTGGGGAGAGGGAACTGGGAGATACAAGTAAAGTAATTACAGTAAGTAAAAAAAACTATAATATACATTAATATATATAATACCCATTTCTTTTCATACAACATCTTAACAAGTACTGCCTACAAGGTGCAATATGAAAGGCAGAAGAAAACCAAAGAGTTTATTAATGCAAGCCACTGATTCTTGTTACCAAATCAAGAGGGGGTGATGTAGGATCTTAGCTTCTGTTTTCGAGCTTCGGATGCTGCATGCACCACTAATGTCTGGTGAAAGGCTGTTCCAAATGCGGGGTAGCCTGAAACCAAAAGCAGCTTGGCTGGCTTTCTGCCTGTATCGGGGATATGAAGTATGTTTGTCTTGGAAAATCGTAGATGGTAGACAGACTGGGAGGTGGGGATTAGGAGACTTTTCAGATAGTGTGGGAGTTTGCTGAAGCAGTATTTAGCACCAAAGAGTGCAGTGAGAGGGGTGCTCCCACTGTTCAAGGTGGGCCAACATAATTGCATGTACGTGTACATGAAACGGTAGGAGGTCTGTGAGGGACAGCCTTTACAAAATGATATAAGGAGTTATTAAGCATTCCAATTTGGCTAGCTAGGATCTGGCTACTGTTCAATAAACAACATCCCTGTAGTTAAGGACTGGCAGTAGCATCTGACCAATTATACTTCTCCTTTCACCCAAGGAAAGGCCATTCCTGACACTGTAAAGTGCATCCATCATGGGATAAATGCTAGAGGTTGTTTGTCAATGTGGGTGGAGTAGTCAAGGTGCTGGTCACAGATTAGACCAAGGTGTTTGTACTCGGGGACATTTTCAGATATGTTACTGTCAAGTACAAGCATGTTTAGGGAAGGGGAAATCTGTAGCATGTGCCTGGAGTTGAACAGAACGGTGACAGCTTTTTCCTGATTTATGATTAGACTGTTTCCCAGGAACCACTGTTGTAGATTTAGAAAATCAAGCTGAAGGTTGGTAGCAACAGCTGAGGTTGCTGGGCCAGAGGAGGAGGAGGAGAAGACTATATGTCCGACGTACGTATGAGTTCCACAGATGCTGGATTACTCATTCTAGATGTAGCCACTCCCCTGTACCTCTGGCTGTGCTGCTCCCCCACTATTTTTTTTCACAGGATGCTGAGCGTCCCATTATACTATTTGGCCTGTCTCCCCACAAAGCTTGCACAATTCTGCAAGTCATGGGTGCAGTGCTGTGTGTGCCCTCTGACAGGGCTAATGCTTTCAGTAAGACACCCTGGGTTCAAACGTATCGCAAATGATGTTTGAGTCTCCACCTTGGAGCTTTATGTATGTGCACAACAAAGAAGGGTGACTCCCAGGAATATACTTGTTTGCAGCTCTGTTGCTGGGGAATCCTGAACCCTTTGAGACCCTAGGGGTTATTATAGATAATCACTACAGTGCCAGCTTCATCTGTTTAATAAATAATTGAATGTCTACAACGAATGTATGAACAATTTGATTACTTTACTGATTGCTTATAAATTAAATTGATAAAAAAAAAAGTTAATGCATGCATTACAGGGGTGACTCCTAAACACATTTAACAGGGTAATATACAAGGATAAAGTACAGGGCACATTCACTGAGGCCACATATTTATAGCCCCCCTTCCCCCCACAAAAGGGGAATGGGATCCTTGGGGCCACATACATGCAGCCCCCTAATGGGGAATATTTGTTTGAGATCTCTCTCTGTCCACCTCACGCTGGGAGATCCCTTCCCTCCTCCAGGTTCAGGAATGCCCAGGCACCAGCTAAACTGTCCTGAACCTCTAAGCCCCTATATCACTGTGCCACTGGCTCACAGGATTGTGCTAACGTTATGAGGAGATGAGCCAAGTAGTGGCATGGGACCCTTGGCCCAACCTGCACTCCAGGGTTAGTTCGCAAGCATGGGTGGACCTTTCCTCCCCACTCACATCCAGCTACAAGAGCCAATCTTTATAAAGGAACTTTCACTTTCCTTCTCTGTTCCTGAGTCTGGCCTGGGCATGTTCACACAGACATCTTGAAGATGTTCTTTTGGGAGTCCTGCACTGCCTCACTGCCCTCCAACAATCTCCTTGAGGATAATTGTTCTGACTCCAAGCACCTCTTCATTCATTCTGTACTTCTCACAGGTGCCAGGCAGATGGCTGCCCTACTGCACAGATTTTCCTACTGGCTCCTAATTCTTCTCTGCTCTCCCCCTTGCTGTAAGGTTCCTTCACCTTTTATAAGGAGGCCTAGATCACAGTTTGAGAGCATGACTTGGTACTCGCCAAGCTTAAAGTGCCAGGTAGCTTTTTTCCACCCATTACTCACTAGGAGGTTACAGATAAGTTTAGAGACACGTGGAAGCAATAATAGGAGGCAGTAACTTCCCATATTTGAAGGGTCAACCCCTTTATGAAGAGATGTGATTGACTTTGAAAGCAGAAAGTTTGCACAATCCTGTGAGCCAAGGGTGCAGTGCTGTGGGTACAGAAAGCACCTGAAAATGTTAAGTCAGTTGACTGGCAATAGCAGGGGCACCACTTTTAAGAAACTTTCACATCCTGGCCACCTACTTTATGAGGGTTAAGGGCTGTATGCTCCATTAGTACTTTGAGCTTTAAAATTGGAAGGTAGTCTAAGGAGAAAGATACTGGGGATGGGAAGAGTTAACTGAGAGGGAATATGAGGCAAATTGGTAGTCAGGGTCATAGGATAGTCAGCGGAATAGGATTTAAGGGCTTTGGCAAAGAGGATGCTACTGTATCTGTTATGAGGGAGTATCCAACCCTGAACTCCTTTATAAGGACATAAGCGGTTGGAAAAGGATTTAAAAGTTACCGAGTGTCCTCCAGAATTTTCTGATGTCAACAGTAACTGACGTGGAGAAAACTGAGTAATAGGCTGCCTTTGCTTTTCTTGTGGTACTGGTACAGAGGGTTCATAGCCTATTATAGAGAAGGCTGTCTAGAGGGTTATTTGAAACACTGTGATTTTTGTTGAAGCTCTTCAACGGTACCTATAGACACCCGTGGGGGATGTGATTCCTGAATTCTAGCATGCCTTAGTGGTGTGTAGTAATCTAGTTGCAAATGGTGCAAAAAAACCTTCTGGAAATAGTTCAAGGTTTATGCAGTATCACAAGTGTTGCAGACTGGATTGCAGTCTCATCTGTAGGGGCCCCTCAAAAACACTTCTGGCTAAAAGTTAGGAATGGTTAGATAGAATTTTTAGTGTGGCTTGAAGTGATTTTACCTTCCTACAGAATCACAGATAGTAACACAGTGTTCACTACAATGATAAGGAAGGATGTGACTTGTGATGGGAAGTAAGGACCTAGTCTATAATGGTGTGGTTAGTAGATCTGGAATTGTGTCTTGGATCTGGGAATGGGTGACATTAAAAGCTCTAATCTTGGCATGGAGGGCACTGATGGTAGGCCCTAACTAGTTAGCATGTAGGTCAGAAAAGATAACATGTGCACCCATTAGAGGGTAGGTTTTGAGAAGTGTATTATCAAGAGTATCCAACACAGAATCAAGGCATTTGCCGTGGATGCTGCATAGTATATGCCATTAACTATAAGTAGCAGAGCATGCAGGAAGGAAGTATGAAGAGGTGCTAGTACATAGCAGTACTCTCAGAGAATTAAACTCACCAGAGCCATTAAATTACTGTCTAACCTTGGGCTAATAACTGACTCTCCCTTTGATTCCATTCTCTCTGCTTAAAAACTAGGTAGAAGGATCCCAGTGAAAATGAAATGGTGCATTTCAGTTGTGCAATCCAAGGACGTAAATTATTTATATTAAAAAATTAAATATTGTGATTCCAGCAATAACCTACTACTCTATACACCCTCAAGTCCCAACTTCCCACCTTTCCCAAAGCCCCCAAATTATAAAGATACACAGTACTGTAGCTGGGTAGTAAATGTCATAGGCTCCCATGGTGGAATAGCCGTCATGCATGTCTTCAGTGTCCCAACTAATCAATGAGATGACATCCCCCTATAGTAGCACCTGATTAGCTCCCAAGTAGCCAGTCAGGTGTAACAGTAGAAGGATTTTATCATTTCATTCATTACTCCAGACACTAGAGATGGGCACAATGATTGCTCCACTCTGGAATCCTATGGTACCACAATTACTGCCCGGCTACAGTACAACAGCATATGGAAGTGCATCACTTTCCATACACAACAACACTGAACCGCCTACTTTGTAAATCAAAATACCTGACAGGGTGAGTGGTATTGGACTATACCGAACTGCCCAAGGTTGTGATGAGGCCCAATGCCATAGGCAGAGGGCTTTATAGCCTTTGGAAGGTCTAGTATATCCCATACCACCCACCCTGGAGAATGTTATTGTGCTTAGAAAATTGGAATTTTTTTTTTTTTTTTTTGCATTATCTCTTTATCCCTCCTACATGCTGCATTTCAGCCACTCCTTCAGGTGTGAGCCAAGGCTGAATCTGACCCATCTCACTCCCCGAGCCACCATCTCATATAGCAGCTGACCCCAGGGTAACTCCGACATAACCTTTCACGGGGCAGGTCCCCCTCCTCCGAGGGGAAGGACACCGGCCGAGGGGACAGACCAACATAAATGCTGCTGGAATGGATGGCTCTGCGGGACATCGATGGCCTCAGACAGCCATCATCCAGCTGAACAGGGAGCATGTATGTCCGCTTTCTGGTGGCATTCCCGCCTATGTTGCATCTGCAATGCCTCAGTCTCCACTGGGGCCACTGCAGAGTGATGCTGCCCCTGTGCCCACCCCAGGAGAGGAGAGCAGTCCTATGGTTGCAATCCTCTTCCCCTGCCAGTCCCGGCAGCCAGTCCGTTCCCGAACCCAGATCGCCGGCATGGCTTGAGGTAAGGCACCAGCGCCTCAACCCTCTGCGCCACTGAGCCGGCTTGTTTTCATTTTTTTAATAAAAAAAATTATTAAAGAAATAACATAAAGAAAATCATGAATAAAAAATGAGTGTTTCTGTAAAACAGTCCTTCTACTAGTAATTGGCAGTAGAGGGTGCTGCTGTGTGTGATATACTTTTCTTTGCTTTCTTTTTACTGTGGTTTGTTATCCCCCCCCCCACCATAGCTAAGAGCTACCAAGTTTCCCCTTCAATAGCTAAGAGACCCCCTCCCATTGGCTGGAGTAGCAGTATTTCTTTTCTTTTTTTTTCATTTTGTTGTTAAAGTTACAGCATAATGTGATTGAGAGACAGCGTAGTGGTGAGAGAAGGCAATACAGTCTGGCAGTTGTAGTGCAATTGGGACCTGGGATTGGAAGAAGGAGTAACACTGAGCAGTGGCATGGCAATCTGGCAGTAGCAGTGCATGGAACAGAACCACAAAGGTGTGTGATTTTGGTGGGTGGTGAATACTGTACTTTCTTTTACACAGCAGGGAGAATGAGTGGTAAGGAACGTGAACTGGAAAGCCATCAGTACCAGGCATCCATAGCTGACATGACGCTTGAGTGAGTAGCAATGCGTCACTGCAGAGAAAAAAAGAAAAAAGGGGTGCAGCGGGGGAAAGGAAACTTTAAGTAAAAACATTGCATTTTGTGTTTCTGTTACTTATATATGACACTGCAGTTGAGGTAAATGTTGGGGGGGGTGCAACTTGCTCATTTGCTTAGCTGTAAAAAAAAAATGGCTGCTGATTATTTTTTAAAATTCTAAAGCTGGCACAACAATATTGATGGTAATATGGCAGTTGGCACTGAAATTATTTCTTGGTCCCTGTTGCCACATAAATGCCCACCTTGGTAGGGTGCTCGGCCAATCGGAGCCCGGGAAATTGTAGGCCCATTTTCTAAATAGCTAATTGTGTCACATGTTATAAAACACCACAATAAGCATGGCCACATTTATTAATTTATTTTTATTTAAAACTGGGAAAGGCACACTGAGCCGAGGGTTGTTTCCAGGTGTGACCCAAAATATTATAATATGGACCACATAATATGGACATGGCTTAAAGTGCTAGTAGAACCAAAAATAGCAGACAGGAAACTATTACACATTTTTAAGAAGTAGTTAGTTGTAACTTTTTATTACTGAAGTACTTGTTTTCTGTTTGCTCATTAGAAAGTTTTCTTTGTGGTAGTGTTATGCTGGGTGTGTGGAATAGCACTCTGCCTGGCAGCTGACATATCTAGTTCCATTCCTCCTACTACATCATCATCAGCACTATGATCTCACTGACTATGACATCACAGATAAGTGACCTGCCAGCTAATAAGTGACTGTTTCTGAGCAGCTATGATGTCACAGTCTGCAAGGTCATAATGCTGATGATGATGTCATGGGCCAGCGAGACGTCGCTGCCAGACAAATTGGTGGTCCACACATCACACCTACTAACATTATGTAAAAATTCTTCTAATTAACCAAAAGGAAGAGAAATGTATGTCAGATATTTAAAGGTAATAGCTGACTGCTTCTGAAAACTAATATTAATTTTAGGCAGTACACGAGCTGTTTAAGGATGAACCAATGAAACATTTGCATTTTGTGAACATGTTGAAATCTGGCATTTTGGACACCAGCAAAGGAGATCTGCAAGAACTTGGTGTCCTTTTGTCACTTCAGCATCAGAACACAGCACTTTGTAAGCAATAAGACACAACGGGGTATGCATGGAACAGAGTTAGTTCCAAATGTTTTGTGCTGGCAAGCAGGCTGAATCAAGCTAATGCACACTATGGAGGGGGCGGCTCACCCCAAAATTAAGCAAAAAACCAAAAAATAGTGGCACACAAACTGCAAACTGTTTCCAGGGTGCAAGCAAAGTGATTTACTTTCACTACAAAGATGCTCAACACATAGTGTAGTACAAAATACAATACCATAAGTCCCACAAGTTGTAAATGTGGACAAGTAAATGTTGCTGACTGCTACACTATATGCTGAGCACCTTTGTGGTGAAAATAAATCACTTTGCTTAGACCTTAGAAACAGTTTGCAGATTGTGTGCCACTACATTTTTGGTTTTTCATGGAACAGATTTTACCGCATGCCCTGGGGCGTAGTGAGGCATGAGGCCACAGGCCGAGTGCCTTAAGCCCCTGGAAGTGTGTTAAAATCTGTTCCATGCAGAGCCCCAGAGTGTCTTATTGTGCTTATAAAATGGGCTCCTTTTTTTTTTTTTTACTTTTTACAGTTGGGAAAAGCATGTTTATATGTAGAAACAATAGATTTACTTGTGTGCATTTATGCCAGCAATAAGACACGACGAGGTGTGGGTTATGGCCTGATAAGAGCACACCCCAGGTGCATTATGAGGCATGAGGCGCTTGCGCCGAGAGCCTTTAGCACCTGGGAAGCGCTCTTATCAGACCACAACTCACACCTCGGAGAGTCTTATTATGCATATAAAATGGGCCCCAGTAAAAAAAAATAAATAAATAAAATAAATAAAAGTTGGTAAAAACTGTTAAAAATGAAAAACTAGTAAAATAGCCCATCTGCATTGCATACTATATATTATAATGCTGCCACTGTAGAGTGTTGCTGTGTCTCTGTTTCCTATTGTCTGTGTTCCCCAACACCGTAACACTTCATTTTTTTCACCCATTTTATTTTACTTTTGTTCATGATTTTTTTTTTTCAGTTATAACCATCGGTCAGCTTAACTGTGAAAGACCGTGTCACCGGGCACTCCGTAGAGCGTTTTCCTCTGTGGTGTATTTTTCCTTCTTGTACTGTGTGTCTGTCTGAACACTTCTTTGTTTTTATTTCTTTTTTCTTTTTGCTTTTATTTACACTTTTTGCTGCAACCACTGGCCGACTTTGTTACGATCAAGCACGTCTCTCACCGGCCACCGGCCAGGTTGGTTTTCACTTTGCGGCTTCTAAACTGAAGCCTGTGGTGTTTTACTGCCATTAGAAGTAGGTAGTTTAAGGTTTTTTTTATGTGCTCACATGGATGGGGATGAGTGCTTAGGAGGGTAGAAAGACGGGAGGGCTAGAGGACGAAGGTCGGTGATGCTGGAAATGGAGATGGAATCTTAAGTTTGTGGTAAGTCAGCCATTCGTTGGCGGGGTTGGGAGCGAAAGACATACAGATGGGAGGGCAGCCCGGCACCGAAGAAGAATAAATGTTACTGATAAGTATTGTGAAGGAAGAGGAGAGGTGATGTTGGCTATATTTCTTGGCATGATTTTTGTTTTTCTGTTGGTGGCAGCATGGCACTGTTTCAGTGTATCACCTCGATCGCTTGCTGTTCTGTGGTACCGAATGTGACGAAATGGATTGGGAGACGGGTGCCATAGATTGATTACTCCCTGTGGTGGGGCTTTGGTAGCCAGAAGTAGTGCGCGTTGAAATGATATGCGCTGATAAGGATACGGCTGGAGAGGGCTTGCAGCCAATCAGCATTCAAGATTTTATTTGCCCCTTTTATAAGATAAAATAGTCCTTCCGCCCACTGCAAATGATGTCATTGATGATGTAGTTGTATTACTACCGGACAAAGTTTGTCATTTGCTGGCATCAAGATTCAAGATATGGAATGTTTATCATGGAATGTTTAACATGGAATACATGGATTCAAAATTATTTTCCGTTCCACTGGCAGAATGTTCCTCTCCTAACATACTGTACACACCCCCCCCCCCCAAAACAAAGGCTTCTTCTACAGCCAGACATTACATTATCTCACTGTTAGGGCAAGCATAAGAGATTTCCCTGATGAGCAGGTAAAGGTAGAAGGGGGATTTTTCATTGTCAGTAAAGAAACAGTTGTAATGAAAACTATAAAATACTTAATATTTCTAATGTGTTTATTTGTGTAAGGAAAGTGTGATGATCATGGAAACAACATTTAATTAATTTGTCTTATTTTTTATTTAAGGCAGTTCTATTTTTAGGGCCCAGTTGAAGCTTTTTTTATAGTGTAAAGGTAGCAGCCATTTTTGTGATGGAAGATCGATTCTGGTTGTAGGGGGACTGATGGAAGATAGTTCTGGTGGAAGGAGGACTGATTTGCTCAATCATTGTGTGATGTGATTGAGGACCAGGATGACTGTGCAAGAAACAGATTGCATGCATGGTCACATGATATATTTTGACCAATGAGACTTCTTTATTTTGGATGCCTATTTTATAATTACAGTTCGCACACACTGAGTATATCCAAATTGTTGGTAAGTCACATGGCCAGCCAATCAGCGACACTAAAGATCAAGAATTCTTCACGCAGCACGTATCTCAGTACCATTTCCAGCTTTCTCTCACAAGTGAAGGAGCTGTGGCAGCAATGGCTACTGAGGGAACTTTTATTGTGGAAAAGAGTGAATTTTGATCTAGAACTAGAAATCATCAAAGAATCATGTATTATCATTCCAGTTAACTGATTCTGGCTATATTTAACTGTAGTTTCAGGTAGGCAGACTAGTGCTGAATAGAAGAGGAGAAAGTGCACAGTGTGAGCTTGCACCAGCAACTGCGGCCCCCACCACAGAAAAAGGGCAGAGTGCATTTAGCATACTGGGACTAGTGCGGAGGGTATTTTTGAAAGATTTGTTTGACAAGTATTATTTGAGTTCTAGTGGTGTAGAGGGCACAAAAATCCATATTTTGTTTTTTATTTTCCTTGCACAGCTGGAAATTTTGAATTTAGCAGAACTGGTAAAGGTGGGGTGGGTGGGGGGTTGAAGAACTTATTTGACTTTCTTTTTTTGACTGAGTACTGGTAGTGCAGTAGGGCACAGAAATCCATCTTTCTATTTTTTGCCTGTGTGTGTGAGCCTGCCAGCAGGTCAGTAAGCAAAAAGTAAAGTAGACTGCTATGTGAGACACAAGGTGCTGGATTTTCAGAGCTCCGGGGATGCCGCGAGCCCCTGATGTGCCAGACAAATGACACTGCAGTCCCCTGCCAATGATCAGAATTTTCAATCCCTTGCACCAAGTGCTCCTCCTTGGACCATGGTTTTGTGGTCTAGTGTGTGCCATACCCGGGAGGCTATTACACGGTGCTTGAGCCAAAGCATGGGCGCACGCTGCCGTAAACCATGCAAAACGTCACAACTGCACCCGAGCTTTGAAAATCGGGTGCAGTTGCGGCAAAGAGGGTTGGCGCACTGCAAAAGTTAAAGTCCTGTGGTGCAGGGCAGGATGCAAGCCCTGTGCCAACGTTTGAAAATCTGGCCCAAGGTGTCTCAGTCAGGTAGTGTGGTCTGTCTGTGGGGGGTGGCCTGGTGTTTATAATCTTCCCTATCACCTCGGAAGTCATATGTCACTGTGTTCTTTCCAATACATTGGGCATGCATATCATGTGGGCATTTAAGAATCATGAACGACTATTGTGAGTTATCACTGTTAGTGTCTGGCGGTGGCTGTATCATGTTATCACCTTTTGTACATATGTTGTCGATGTGTGTGTAACCCCGCACCCCTGCCTTTTTGCAAAACGACAGGTGGCATGCTATTGAAGCTGACAGCAGTACCTGGTGGGGACTGGGTTCGGGGAGGATAAGGTTACTCAGCACGGGCGGGCCTAGGTTTGGCTACTCTGCACAGGGGCACCCAAGTAAATCTGAACACAGGAAGCAATAACTGTAATGTCCAGAACCTGGAATGGAATTCTACAGTGTGGCTTTTTATTCACATCCAAACTGAACAAACAAAGCATAGATGGACCCCCACGGGGCTACATTCCTGGTAATGCAGATTAGAGACAACAGAACACTTCTTCACTATTTCTAGCCCTCAGGCTCTGAACCCACCAGGCACACAGCCTGGACTTGCACGCAGCTTTGGGTACACAGCCCGACTTGTACACTACTTGGGTTTTCTCCACTGGCCCGGCTCCCCGGCCAGCCACTTGATCCACGGTCCATTTGGGGAAATGAACCAGTTTTCCTGTTGTGGCTCCCCAAACCAACTTAGAGCCTTCGACTCCTAGAGGGAATTTTCCTTCCAATCCCACGTCTGGGTACTTCCCTCATCACTGGCCAAGTGCATGAGGCAAAGTAGAAATCCACAGAGCAAATCTGTAGAGGTGGACCTGGTCACTAAAGATGGGGGGTCTCCCACCTCCAGCTCCCACAATCCATACCCGGCCATTTCTCTGGAAACTAAACAACTCTTTTCTGAAAGCTTGGCAATGTAGATTACCGGGTAGACGTATGTCACATCTCCTCTACATGTCTTGACATCCACTATGTGCTGGACTTGAACATACTTTTACTTTTGGCTAAGCCTATTACTGTAGGCCTCCCACTACTTCAGTAGTCCAATCCCCACTATCACACAAGTCCCAGGGTGAAAACATAGGCCCTTTAGAAAGAGCAGAAACTCACCCTCCAGTTGCAGGTGCCCCACAGGTGATTCACAAATCTTCTTGTTTCCCAAAAACTCTGGAATAAATAAGGCAGCTTCTCCACTAGAAGAAAAACCAGGGGGTTGCCCCAGGAATGTGCAGGACAACCTTTCCTGCCCCATCCCCTGAGGGATGAGGCACTAAGACCCTAATCAGCGGTCTCCACCACTTCAAAACTATCTTCTGTGTCTCTCTTAAGGTGGAAACACACACCTTTTTCCTGAATGTAGCCCTGTGTCAGGGCTGAGGCTCCAAGAGCCTAACCAGAGCTGCTGTGCTCCTCTCTCAGCAAGCTCCACACTCCAACTGACCTACAGACTACTGTTCAAACCTCCCAACATTCTACTCCATCTCCCTGCTGCAGATTCCATTGTGGCTCATGCAGCTGCGACAGTTCTATGGTGATGTCATCCCTCAGTCTCAGCTGAGACTGAGAACAGAGTGAGACAGTGTGAAATCCATTTAACTGGAGTTTCACAAGCTGCCTTCCCTGCCTACCACTAGGTCTTACTGGGATTCTAGTAACCCCGGGTAACAAGGGGGTTACACTTGCCCTTGACCAGGAAAATGACTGTCCGCAGTCATTGTTTACCCGGCTTCAGGCCATCCCACCCTATGTGCTACCTGAGGAGTGGGGTGATCAGGCCCCCTCCTACCATGTGTGAGCACAGGCAGGCAACACTAAGGGCCTAGAGGCCTTAGCTGACATGTCAGCCTCTACACTACACACTTACTATTGATGCCTAGTGGCTCTAGTAGAACTGTCCAGAGCATAGCCTTAATAGCTCAGCACTGCAACCCCTACTGCAGGTCAGGGCCACAGCCTGTCTATCCCCCCAGCCCTCTAGGGAAAACCTATCTGCCTCTAACTCAATACCCCAAAAGCAAAAACAACCCGGGGACCTCCCCGACCTTGGGCAACCTGCAACCACGCACCGAGAATAATACCACATTATTATAACACTTTACTGCCTCCTCCCTACCCCCACAACCACACCTGTGGGAAAAAAGGGTTAAAACAGTAACAACATCAATAACAACACCTCAGTACTTTAAATTACTATACACTAAAGTACTAGTGAGGAATTCCGATGAGCCCCTCCTCCTCTTCTTGTCTTCTCTTCTATCTTCTCCAGGAACACCTGCAAGAAAAAGAAAGACAACACACACTCCTAATCTGCATACACAGTCTACCTAAACCCCTACCATCAAAACACTGGAGAATCCCAAAAAGATTTTTTTTTTTTTTTTTTTTAGAAAAGGCAGAAAAACAGTATATACATTAGAAAACAGTGACATTATTTACAATACACATTTGGGGGAAATGGAGTGCCCTAAAAGTCCCAACTAGTGACCATAGTGCCTGAAGGCTAGTCCATTAAAGAGTTTCTCCTGGGCCGGAGCCCGGTGAAGCACAGTTCTAACAGGCCAAAGTCCCGAAGGGGAGAGTCTTTGAGGACAGTTCACACATTTTGGAGTCTGCTAGTGTAGGGTGTGTACTGCAATGTCATAAAGATAGAAAAGTTCGGACTTACCAGCCTCTTGTAGAATGGAAAATTCCGAACCGACCTGCACCTCTGACGAAGACTCTCCCTGGCAGCATTTCTTCCGATACAGCTGGGCGGACATCTTCCGGGAACTACAGGAGGGCACATCTGAGAACTGCTGGGCTGATGTCATTTCTGGAGATGGAACCTTAGAACAGGAACAAAAAGAAAACAGCTGGTCCGACGTCATCTGATTACCAGGCGATGAAGCAGGATACAGCTGGGATGGTGTCCTCTCTGGATCTGAAGTCATCTGGTGGGCCAGTCGATGGATTCTGGAAAGGCCAGTACACTGTAGAACTGATGAATGTGGGGCACCTGAGTCCTGGATGTCCATACTGGTGGATCAATAAAGGCACTTCACAGGCTGGTGTGGCAGTATTGACTACCACTGCTCGGCTTTCCATTTAGTAGGCATGGGCACATTTGCTGGGAGGTCCTTGCACTGAGGCCAATAGTACTGGGGGTCAGGAGCTTGAATTATTACCCCGTCTGGGCGCACATAATTCACACAGTGGGAGATTTCACATCCCTCTCCGTCCACTATTCGCACTCTGTCCATAAACAGTGTCCTACCTCTCTTCCACTGTGTATATTTCTCATGAAACAGTCTGTTCTTTACATGCTTGTTTGCCCCAGGATGCACACCTTTCATTGCTTCGGCCCAGATCCAGGATTTCCTGCTGTTCTCAATCTCCTCCCAGACTTTCCGAGGAAAGGTAGGAAAGGTCATACCATAGATCTCATTTGCCTTTCTATGAACCAGTCTCTCCTCTTTACTAGATTTGGTCAACCTGAGACCGCTGGCCTGGCTTGGGGGTGGCCAGTCCTGGTTCTGCCAGCTTTGCATCCTTAACGAGATTAGAAATGGATCCCTGACTACTTCTTCTTGCATAGCCAGGGCAGTGGCATCACCACTCTCTTCCATGCATTCCTCTGAGAGAAGATCTTGAGGCTGTGTACCCGTTCCTTTTTCACAAGGCCGCATAGGTTCCCCCTCATCTTCCTCTTCACTGAGGATCTGAGCCCAGGAGTGAGCAGTCATCCTCACTCCTGAGACTATCCACTCATCACTAGGCACGGAGGTCAACACCACCCACTCAAAGGCCTCCCGCATCTCATCTTCTCCTATGAGACTTGGGCTAGGCCCCCCTCCAGGGGTCTACTGATGCTTTATCCAAACTTTCCTTCTGGGATCCAGCATCCGAAACTTCAACTTCTGGTTCTGTCTCTAACTCTGCACCCTCTAGCTTTGTGCCACACTCCTCCGAGGGGCCTTCCTCCACAGGCTCTGCCTGGTGCTGTGTGCTGCCAACTGCAGATTCCTGAACCTTTGTCCATGTGGGAGCCAAACGAATTTGAGGCAGTTTATACAAGCCATATTTTTCTAGGCATCCAGCACAGTGAGGTATCATGAAGACGTCCCTTCCAGCTCTCAAGCATGTTTGACACACATGCACTGGAAAACCAGGAATCGCCACATGAGGAGGCAGTTGTCCTCCATAGCACCACTTTTCAATGTCCCTCAGTCTATGTACTGCTGCTGTTACTGCAACCCGGGCATGATCCGGGTGACGCGCTGGTCCTGAGGCCATAACTGCAGAAAAACAAACAAAAGTTCACTGTAACTGAAAGTCCCACTTTACTGAACACCTTCTTTACTTTTAAAATGGCTCCTCTGCTGCTGTGCTTACTTTACTACCCCACCCTGTAATGGCGGCAGCAGCACTCCTGTGCATCAACATTCAGAAATTGGGTCAAGCCACTGCACGCCCGATTTACACACACTACTGATAACTTTTGCTCAAACTGCACAAACTTGCACTGTTCTTGTTCTAAACACATTTAAATGATTTTCCACGGACTTTTCACTTGCTGGAAATATTTCTTTGACTCACAGTCCCTCAAAGCTTCAGGTTTTTAAGCACAGGATTGCCTGTAAAACTATTGCTGCACATTTGTCTACAACTCACAGTCTCTCTCTGGCTTTAAACTTTAAACTGAGGCCGAATTCATTACTATGCACACAGTCAATGGCTTAACAGACTTGCACTTGCTGGTAGGACTTGCCACAGTCATTACTTGCAAAGCGACTGCACTGCTGCACACACATTTAAATGGCTTTTAGCAGAAAATCACTGTTTGAGCAATTTCAATGTTAGTACTTACTGTTATCAGTAGCTGTTTGCTGCGATGGGGAAAAACGGCCTGCAGCCAGTTCTTGGAGGCCTCAGAACAAAAACGGGTGGGCAGTCCTGCCGATCGTCTCCTCGACCACCACACTCGCAATTTAGACGATTGATTAGCGGGTTGAGCCTGATTTTAAACAAGCAAGTCTATTTTTGGAAGGTTTACAGCACTTTTAACACTCCGCGATGCTCCTCCACAAGCCAGTACACACACTCCACTCACACTCCCTCTCGAATGCTGGGGCAGTCACTGTAAAGCTGGCTGAGGGGCGGGACTGATTGCAGCCTCACCAATCACACGACACCATGCAAATGAGAATCTACTTCCTAGCGAGTGCTCTTCTCCTCACGGCGATCATCGAGCAGGCAAATTTAAACTGCAGAATGCATTTTTTTTTTCTTTTCTTAACTGACTCCATGGCAGGAGCCATTTCAGCCATTTAACACAGCCATTACACCTGCAAGTCTCTCAGTTCATTTAAAAGCATTTCCAACGTCCAGGGCACAATTTTCCTGTTGCTACCCCTAGTCTTCCACACTTTTCTTTACCACAGTTCATTTAAAAGCATTTCCAACGTCCAGGGCACAATTTTCCTGTTGCTACCCCTAGTCTTCCACACTTTTCTTTATCACAGTTCATTTTAAAAGCAGGCAAAAATGCTGTAAACAATTTGATGCAGGACAAGGGCACACTCTTTGGCTTTACTGCTCCTTGGTAAACAGTTGGCATTTTAAACAGCAGCATAAGATCCACAGCACATAGCGACACACTAGTTAAATTGTTTCAGCTTTTTTGGGCTACCCACTGCCAGATAGCCAAAATGCTAGCCCCTTGTCCGAGCACCTTCCTTCCCAGAATTAAAATCCAAAGCGGTGCCTCCATTTTTGTAACCCCTCACCCCTGCCTTTTTGCAAAACGACAGGTGGCATGCTGTTGAAGCTGACAGCAGTACCTGGTGGGGACTGGGTTCGGGGAGGATAAGGTTACTCGGCACAGGGGACCTAGGTTTGGCTACTCTGCACAGGGCACCCAAGTAAATCCGAACACAGGAAGCAATAACTGTAATGTCCAGAACCAGGAATGGGATTCTACAGTGTGGCTTTTATTCACATCCAAGCTGAACAAACAAAGCATAGACAGACCCCCACAGGGCTACATTCCTGGTAATGCAGATTAGAGACAACAGAACACTTCTTCACTATTTTCAGCCCTCAGGCTCTGAACCCACCAGGCACACAGCCTGGACTTGCACGCAGCTTTGGGTAGACAGCCCGAGTTATACACTACTTGGGTTTTCCCCACTGGCCCGGCTCCCCCGCCAGCCACTTGATCCATGGTCCATTTTGAGAAATGAACCAGTTTTCCTGTTGTGGCTCCCCAAACCACCTTAGAGCCTTCGACTCCTAGAGGGAATTTTCCTTCCAATCTCATGTCTGGGTACTTCTCTCATCACTGGCCAAGTGCATGAGGCAAAGTAGAAATCCACAGAGCAAATCCATAGAGGTGGACCTGGTCACTAAAGATGGGGGTCTCCACCTCCAGCTCCCACAATCCATACCTGGCCATTTCTCTGGAAACTAAACAACTCTTTTCTGAAAGCTTGGCAATGTAGATTACTGGGTAGACGTATGTCACATCTCCTCTACATGTCTTGACTTCCACTATGTGCTGGACTTGAACATACTTTTACTTTTGGCTAAGCCTATTACTCTAGGCCTCCCACTACTTCAGTAGTCCAATCCCCACTATCACACAAGTCCCAGGGTGAAAACATAGGCCCTTTAGAAAGAGCAAAAACTCACCCTCCGGTTGCAGGTGCCCCACAGGTGATTCACAAATCTTCTTGTTTCCCAAAAGCTCTGGAACAAATAAGGCAGCTTCTCCACTAGAAGAAAAACCAGGGGTTTGCCCCAGGAATATGCAGGACAACCTTTTCTGCCCCATCCCCTGACGGATGGGGCACCGAGACCCGAATCAGTGGTCTCCACCACTTCAAAACTATCTTCTGTGTCTCTCTTAAGGTGGAAACACACACCTTTTTCCTGAATGTTGCCCTGTGTCAGGGCTGAGGCTCCAAGAGCCTAACCAGAGCTGCTGTGCCTCTTCTCTCAGCAAGCTCCAAACTCCAACTGACCTACAGACTACTGTTCAAACCTCCCAACATTCTACTCCAACTCCCTGCTGCAGATTCCATTGTGGCTCATGCAGCTGTGACAGTTCTATGGTGATGTCATCCCTCAGTCTCAGCTGAGACTGAGAACAGAGTGAGACAGTGTGAAATCCATTTAACTGGAGTTTCACAAGCTGCCTTCCCTGCCTACCACTAGGTCTTACTGGGATTCTAGTAACCCCGGGTAACAAGGGGGTTACATGTGTACAAAACATGAACAGAAGAGCAGAAGGAGGAGGAAGGGATACAGGGAGGAGAAAAGGAGCAGATAAATGTTCTACTATGCCAGTTCCCCAAGTACAGGTTTTGCAAGCAGTGGTCATGGAAAAGGAGCTGGTTTTGATGGAATAATGACTGGGAGTCATTGGGGGCTGTAAGGATAAGAGGTGTGTGCATGATAGAACAGCCAAAACAGAAATGGTTCATTAGTCCCCTTAAATCCATAGGTCCCACTTCCATTGCAGTGCAAGCAGCCTTTCCTGCACATAATCTTGCATCTGGTGATGAAACCATCTTTAGCAATCAGAACACACCAGTTTTCCCCCCTCTTCCTTGTTCAAGTGCTTCCAGTTCTCCTACTCGGGATAGAAGTGATCCAGGCAGAAACATCAAATCTAGTTGCCATAAACAAATCATCTTGCATGCACTGCCAAATTCCACAAAGTCCCCCTCTCCCCATTGTCAGCAATGGTAGTAGTGGTTGCTCAAAACAGTATAGGGGATGGGAATAAAGCGGGTATGCCTAAATCATGAGTTCAGTTTCATGATACATGTATTCCTTGTACATAATTTGTACATCATAAAAATAATAAGCATAATTACAAAACATTAAAAATGACTGTATATTAAGTTAAATCATATTTTATATCATATGTAAGATTATATTATCTTTTCATATATCTTATTTTCTACCATGTCAGATTATATTTTATTACTGTGTTAGATTATATAAGATTATATTATGTTATATTATGCCCTGCTGACCTGATTCTATTTGAAGGCATATCATCCATGACGGTTGAACATCTTGCAGTTGCCACCTAATTTGCACAGACGTACCCCAAGCCCTCCTCCCTCCATAACCACCACCACCATCAATCCACTGTACCTAAAAAAAAAAAAATAATAATAAAAAAAAACAAAACAAATGTATCCTCTGCAGTGTGGTAGTATTTTGAAACAGCATCACAAATACATGAAAAGGATATTGTAATCAGTGTGATAAAAAGATCATTCAGGGTCAGTGGAATTTAATCAAATTTTGGGAACCAGTGATCAGGCTGATGACTGATAATGTGAGTGTTGTATCCTCCTAACAGCCATGTTCACTCCCAGTCTACACTCAGGTCAGATAGATTAGCAGCAGCAGGTACGGTTGGGGTAGTTATGAGAAGTGGTGGGATAAGATGGTTCATTCAGTTAATCTAGCTACTGTGGATGGCAGCAGCCTGAGCCAACTGATGCATCCCTTGATACCTAACTGGCACTGAATCATAAAAGATCCAACAACTAGAGCCAGGACCAGTGTACACACCTCAGCCAGAGCTGAATTTGTTGTAAAAAAAAAAAAAAGTATGCTGCATGAGTCATTACTTGCCGACAATAAACTGCCAAGGTTTCCTCCTGCTTCTTCAAGTGGTGACAGTTCCAGAGACATTTCATCATGTGTCTTTCTTCTGAAAACAACCCAATTATTATAATCCTCCTACTCCTTCCATAATGGATCGTGTTTTCTTAGCATATGAATAAAGCAAAATTTGAGAAGAAAAATAATAATTAATAATTACATTAAAAGAAAAACAAAAAATGTTGACTGGATCTGAAAATAGCATCAACTCTTTTTTGTTACAACCATGCTGTTTGTCCACTACCTGGCCCAGGTCAGCCAGGAGCTTGATAATTTGCTCCTATACTCGCCATCTTGTCAGTTATCATCCAACAATCTGGAGGCAGTGTAGTGGTTAAGAGCACTGAACTGTAAACCTGGGAAACTGGGTTTGAATCCCACAGCCACCACTGGCATACTATGTGACCATGAGCAAGCCACTTAACTTCCCTGTGCTCCAAGCACGCACCTGGAAACAAGCCTCAGCTTAGTGTGCCTTTCCGGGCCAAAAATTGTAAAATAAAAATAAACAAGCCACCAAGCAGGACAGACATCACAAGTACAGCTTCCAAGTTTCCCTTTCTTGCGGGGTCTCCCAGGTTGGGGCTAACCCAGAAGGAAACAGGCACCTACTGTCACAGGAAGGAAAGTGCATACATACCACTTGGCTATCAGCAGTGTGGGGTTGGGGCAGCCATTGTTTAGGGCCAACATGGGGCTTTACTCAATTTTTTCAACACTTCACACCTCCCCAATGACACCACACATCCCACTGTATGCTTATGCTGGCCTGTGGTGGATGAGCTGACATCATGTGGTCACCTGTTATGCTAAGCCTCCCCTAGATCCACAGGAGGGACTTCTGAGCTAGCGGCTTCAACCATTCCACCTAAGGATCTCTGCATCCTGCATCTGCAGTGTGCCCAAGACCCCAGTGGCCCAGAGAGAGGAAGTCGGGATCACAATCAATCCTGGGTCTCTCTATGTGGCAGTGCAGTATACTACCAGCCAACACTATCAGTTTGGGAACACATCCTCTTTATCCTCCCACCTTCCTTCATCATGAATCGCATTTTCATCATCATGCTATACCACAGGTGGGTAGCACCATCTTCTTCCTGGCCTGCACACTACACAGATAGTTCAGTAGGACTCGGGTATCCTTCACTGTACGAGGTGATTAGGGGACACCACTAGTTCCTGGGACATTGCTGCAGCAGGAGAATGAGGCAGAAACCGTCAAAGAAATGAGAGAGAGGTTTCTGACACAAATTGCAGACAGGATTGACGACATTAAATCAGACATGCAATTTGGAATGCCAAAACTACTGGATACCAGATATAAAGATGTGTTAATTCCCAACTGATGGATAGAATATATTAAAGAGAAACTGATGTGTACTCTTAGAGTAGAGCAGCAAGGGCAACTTGAAGAAACCAGCAAGAATGTATATACACAACTTCCTGGTCATACTCCTCTTTCTCTTATGCTGACTTCATGTCAAGACTAGATCCTGAGAATCCTAAATGTTTAGCCTTTCTCAGACTCTGCTTCTCAAGGATTAACATTAACTATTCATTTGATTATTCACATGGCCAACAAATGACATCAACTACTATTCCCACTTCTGCATCTCCTGGTGGCAAGTTATCCCAGACTCTTCCCACTGGCACTAGCACCCCAGTCCAGTTCACTAATCCCAGCAGTACCAGCACAATTCCTCCTCCTGATGACACCTACAACCCAACTTTCACATTGTCATCAACAACAAGCACAATATGATCAGGCGTGCCTTTGGGAACACAGAGCCAGTGTCAGTTAAATAAGGCCCATCACAGGTAATGCAATACCTTATATTTAATGTATTTAATTTATTTTTATTTTTTTGGTTTTGATGCATAATTTTTTTTTTGCTATGGGGAGGGAGTTATTATTATATAATTTGAAAAACTATGGGGCGGACTCAGAGAGAATATGGTACTATACTTGGCATTGAGGTAAAGTAGACACTTGTGGGGAGGTATCATCGCCTTGAGGTCAGCAATGAATAGTAATTAATACTGTAGCTCACTGGCAGTCATAGTGGGTTTTGTAGACTCTCACTACACCACAGGCAGGAACCCATAGCAAGTGTGTGCCCAATAGCACGTGCCACAAGTAAGTTCCAGTAATTCAAATTCATTATTTACCAACCTCGAGGCTTCTTTTACAATCCTCACCATTTGTAGTGTTCTTTACTCCCTGCCAATTACTGCATTAGGAGCTGAAGTGGTTCAGCTGAATTCTTGAAACTGAACCGAATTCATGGCTCCAACTCTGAGCCAAACAGAAGTTAAAAATGGCCCCCTTCTTTCACCTTTAACCTGGCTCACTGGCTCCTTTCTCTACCACCACACTTCCTTTTGTTTTTTTTACACCCCACATGTTCACTCTGGGTAAAGACCCATGGAGGAGTATGTTGAACTCCACAGCTATTAAAAAATAATTAAAATCTTTAAGAACTTATTTTAAGAAAATGGCAGCGTTTCCAGAAAGTTCTAAACTGATCCACCAAACAACACAGGAACCGTGCGCACACTCCTGTAGGTGAGGGTGCTGGCTAATATAAGATTTGCCATACATTACAAAACATCACAGAGAAAAGCCGCACTCTCCTTTCTTATCCCGGACCCTCCCCCCTCACCCTCTAGTGCCCTATCTCTCCCTCTCCCTTCCTTTGCGCTCTAGATCACTGTGAACTATGCCAATTATATGCATTTACTGTACTAAACATTGTGGGATCGTATGACTTGTTGGGGTGAACATGTTTTGCAATAATGCTGTGTGTGTGTACACTGTGGTGCTGAGGTTTTTTTTGATACGATATTTTAGTATTTGTATGTTTATCTGGGCTACAGGGTATGAGTGTTTAATTATGCACTATGTCTTTAATCATTCACTTTATAAGTGACACTACACCTGGCTCAATACCTCCTGATGAAGGGTCACGTGAGGACCCGAAGTGCCAAGGTTTAGTGCCACTGGTTTGTGTGCAGAGTTTATGCTGAAATAAATTCTTGTTTACTTGCAACTGAAGTTGCAATGTGCCTTTTTTCACTGGAGTGCGGCTTTTCCTTGTTGATGTTTTCTAAACTGCTCCAAACTGGTTATCTCATCTCTCTATAAAACTGTGAACTACGAGATCCAGGGTCTGAATTCTGTCATTATCACTGGTGCTTTCTGACCTTGAACACATCTTTTGAACCCTTGCTCTACATTAAAACCTGCAGCACACCTAGGTAGAAGCAGACTCCACTCTAAGTGAGTTGTTGCATCTTAATTGGGCTGTCCTTGGTAACTAAACTGTAACCTGAAACAAAATGGAAAGTCTGTTCCAAAGGAAAAGACAGGATTATATACTACAGCATGTTCCCACTAGAATATGCTCTTCACAATAACCTATTTGCATAAAGTTAATCTTTTGTGGAATTAAGATGTGTTTTACAACTGGTTATTTATTGGTAACAAGCCGAGCTGGCTACAACGGCTTATTCGGAGCGAAGAAATGTAGTACTGTGTGCTTTGTCAATTAAACACTGACTGAGAAATTATTGTTTATCTTGAGGATTAGCATGGGAACAGTCAGAAAGGCAGATTGTGTATGCTTGGGTATTATGTCAAAATAATTGTGAATCTAGTATTTAGATGTTTGTATGACAAAAGAAGCAAAGATAACAAGATACGTTCACAGAGACTGCCATTTTAGTGAGGCTGAGACATACTATGTCTGTGAATGTTCCTTTAGTGTTGACTGTCTCTTTAAACTATTTTTAACGTAATACAGTTTTTGATGCCACCATTGTCTGAGTTTAGAGATTATCTAAATTTGTACTGCTTGTTCTCTTGTTCCTTTCTTTCTGTTTTCTGTCCCTTGCTTGGGCCCCCTCTCAAACTGTCAGCAGCCTAAATATGAAGGACGAGGCCTTAGAGCTCTTCTAAGCTCTGGCACCAGCAGCATCTTATGGAGGAGCATGTGTTGATCAGGACATCAAGGGATGAGGGCAGTTTTTTATTTCAGTTCTCCCTACTGGAGTTTGCAGATTAAATAAAATTGTGGACTCAGCTCTCTCAGTAAACTCCGCCTGACCCAAACTATTACTGAACCAACTAGACTCTCCAATAACAGTGTTAGTTTCACATTAATTGACTGGATACTCACCCCTAGAGTTGATAGGATTATTTGCTCAGGGGTGCTGTCGGATACAATATGTGATTGGTCACCAGTGTGCTGTGTGTGGCAGGCAAAGCCTCCTAAAATTCCCACCAGAATTATCTACTTTTTCAGACTTCATACCTTGAGCCTGCCCTCTTCAGACATGAAGTGACCTGCTTTGACTGGTTGTATCTATGGAACACTACGGATATTTATTTGGCAGTGACTCATTTCAACTCTGTATTCACTGGTCTCCATGATAAGTTTACTCTCCTTACCAGAAATATGATCCAAGGGCCTGTCACTAAATGGTTGGATCAGCACCTACTGTCGTTGCTTATTGCCAGGGACAAATGTTGGCAAGAGTACAAGGCATCCTCATCCGCTGCTGCCTGAGTTAAGTATAGGACACACAAGTGTGAAAAGGCTGTCAGACGTAACAAGAGCTTGCATTGTATATTGCTCTTTAATTCTACTGCTTACAACCCACACCAGTTCTGGAAGAGCATTAAGCACATGCTAGGTCTCTAAGGTGATCTCTCCCCATCTGATATTATTATTATTATGTTAATTGTAACAACTCATTCACTATAGCTAATGCCTTTAACCACTATTTCTCTGATATGATGTCTTATACTTGAGCCTTCCCCATCTTGCATCTGCCCCCCCCCCCATTGAAGACCCCTAGTGGCCTCTGTCCTACCTGCCCACCCCGTTTTACTTTAAAGGGGCCAAAATCTCGGAGTTCTGTAGACTTCTTAAAGAACCCCTGACATGATTGGGCAGGCAACTCAAACACATTAGCTGCCTGCTCATGCAGCTTTTTCAGCCTGTAACTACATTTTTTTGTGCTGTGGATTTTAAATTGCTTTTAAAGCCCGGCTCATATTTTCCTGGTACTAGCCGGGCGGTTGCGGAGTGCTGCAGCCCTGCCCTGAAGAGTAGCATAATTATGATACAGGGTCTGCGACAGGGCTACAGGTGATCGATGGAGAATTTAATGTAATCGGGGGGATGGGACTGCCTATATGTACAAAGAGTGTCATTGCTGGCATGTTTACATGTACTGGGCTAATACATATTAGCCCACTACATGTAAACATGCCAGCAGTGATACTCTGTCTACATTTAGGCAGCTTCATCCCCCGATTACATTAAATCATCCATAGATTGCCTGCAGCCCTGTCCCAGACCTTGCACCATAATTATGCTACTTTTCAGGGCAGAACTGCAGCGCTCTGCGACTGCTCGGCTTGTACCAGGAAGGTACAAGCTGGGCTTTATGAGTGAATTATTTTAAAATCCGGGGCACAAAGAAATTTAGTTACAGGCTGAAAAAGCTCCACAGGCAGGCAGCTAATGTGTATGAGTTGCCTACCCGATTGTGTCAGGGGCTCTTTAAGCAAATACCAGAATCAAAGTCTGTGGGTTGGATGGTCTCAAACCTAAGCTTCAGAGGATTGTAGCTAATGAACTTGCTTACCCAATTACCAGATTAATTAACCTTTCATTATCCTTGGGAGTTGTGCCTGACCAATGAAATTTGTCCCACAATGATGGTATTTAATGAAGGTGACCCTGACTTATCAGCAGTTATAGACCCTTCATTATCTTATCCATCCTAAATATGATTTTGGAAAAAACGTTGCCTCCCAGCTCACCAATTTTCTTTCTATTATGACCGCCTTTCTCTAGCACAGCATGGATTTAGAAAAAGCCACAGTACCACAATTGCCATCCTAACACTCACAAATAAAATGGCCACCACAGTTGCCAAGGGTGACCTTACTGGTACAGTCTTTATAGACATCACTAAGGCTTTCAACCTTGTGGATCATTCCATGCTCTGTTCCCAGCTTTCCAGGCAGGGAATCTCCACAACAGAGCTTCCTTGGTTTAGTAACTATTTAGCCAATAGGTTCCAGAGGGTCAAGTTTGGTTCCTCCCTCTCTGAGCCTACCCCAACATCAGTTGAGGTTCCTCAGGGGTCAGTTTTAGGGCCTCTCCTCTTCTACTTGCACATAAATTCAGTCCACCAAATCTCAAATTACACACCAATTCCATATGACCTTGTTCTCTTTGCTAACTCCAATAATACCTCTGAAAAAGCAGACCATGCTCTTTGGAATGTGCCAGGCTAAAATACTGTCTAACCTCTATCTCAGTATCCTATAGTAGTGGAGTCTTTTTGAGTTGCTTGCACGCATGTGCAAGGAACACATTGCATCAGTCAGCAGTTAGGGAGCAGGCCACAATGCGTCAAGAAATTAGGCCACGTCACCACTCAATCAGCTGTTTTGGTGCATTACAAGCTACCAAAACAGCTGATTGTGTGGTGTTCCCATGGCGACGGCTTCTTCGTTGGCCTCTCACAGTCCACAGGAAGCCGATGGAAAGGCGCCACCTGCTGTTCAGTGTGCCTTGCTGGTGAAACATTTCAATAAATAAAAGAAAAAAAGCCGACGAGGTGCCCAGTCCCCCTGTCGGCATGACCCCCTTCCCAGTTCATTTGCCAAAGGGGTAGCCCAATCCCCATCAGCAAATGCACTCCCCATGGCTCATGTATTCCCCCAGCACACTGTATAGACGACGGGTTGCCCAATCCCCCGTCGGCTCCACTGCCCCCTCAAACAAACTTCCATCTGTCACGCTGGGAGCCCACCCCAGCATGGCAAAAGTCTCCTTGGCCAATGGGAGTGCCCAGTCCCCTGTCGGCTTCACTGCCCCCCCAAACAAACTGCCTGGTGCCACACTGGGAGCCCACTCCAGCGTGGCAAAAGTCCCCCGTCATCTTAAAAAAAAAAAGAAATAGAAGAAAAGAAATGTCCCTTGTTGATTCTCTTGCCTCCCTCCCCCAACCCGCACCCATTCTGTGCATACCCCACCTCCCATACCCCCACCTCACCCCATACTTATCTCCAGAGCCCAGCGAGCATCTTGGTGGACTGGGAACATGTCTCACTCTTCAAAAGCCGACCCGAACTGAAGAAATGCCGGTAAGTTGTATAATGGCATAAATGGTTTTTTCTTTCGTTGTATATCTCAGCCATTTTGGGAATTTATTCACAAATTTTTCAACATGGGGTTCTTGGGACACCTCCTCATGAACTCAGTCACTATCATTTTGTTATTCGGTCACAAAAGGTGATTTCATGGTCACTGCGCAGAACCACCTTTTGGGACTGAGTAATGAAACAACAGTGTCACAGTTCATGAGGTAGGCCCCCAAAAACCCTATGTTGAAAATTTGGTTAAAAAATTTCCAAAAATGACTGTTTTACAAGCATACCTTGCGCAGTTCCTATGCACACTGGTAACTTCAAACATTTTTAATATTTTCACTCCACATTTTCAACATTGTCATTTTACAACCTTCTTATGGACAGTACAGCTGTCATTTTTCCATCTCACCTGAAATGTGTTTTGCACATGTAGCGCACAATGGCGCGGTCATTGTGTGAAATCAATGTTCAGGACAGATTAAGAATATCACAGTGACACTGTTCATGAGGTAGGCTCCCAAAACCTTATGTTGAAAATTTGGTGAAAAAATTCCCCAAAATGACTATTTTACGACCGTGCATTCTGCAGTTCCTATGCAAGCTCATAACTTCGAGCATTTTTAATATTTTCCCTCCAGATTTTCAGCATTACCATTTTACCACACCTCCTTATGAACAGTACAACTGTCATTTTTTACATCTTACCTGAAATGTGTTTTCGCACATGTAGCGCACAGTGGCGTGGACAGTGTTCGAAATCAATGTTTGGAACAGATTAAGAAAATTATAGTGACACTGTTCATGAGCAGAGGTCTTTTTTTTTTTTTATTTAGTTGTTTAACCAGGAGTTTTAAACTGCCTATGTTTAAAATTTGGTGACAAAAGTCCATGAAATGACCGTGTTACGAGCGTGCATTGTGCAGTTTCCATGCACCCTCGTAAGTTCATGAATTCGTAATCTTTTCAGTCCAGATTTTCAACATTGGCATTTTTCCACAACCTCCTTATGAACAGTACAGCTCTCATTCTTCAAACCCTGGTCAAAATGTGTTTTTGCACTTCTGGCGCAGAATAGTACGGTTGCTGTGGGAAATCAGTGTTCGGGATAGATTAAGATAAATCACAGTGACACTGTTCAAGAGCGGAGGTCCAAAAATGCCTATGTTGAAAATTTGATGTAAAAATCCCAAAACTAATTACATTACGGGTGTGCGTTACACAGTTTTCTCGCTGCAGCGTTAACTTCCTCAGTTTTTATATTTTCCTCCAAATGTTCAACATTGCCATTTTACACCACCTCATGAACAGTACAGCTATCATTTTTCACATCCTGTTCGAAATGTGTTTTCGTACCTGTGGTGCCAAATGGTGCAGTCACTGTGAAAATCACCTTTTGTCTAATGAACTGATAGTGTCACTGTTCATGTGGTGGGATCACAAAAAGCCCATGTTGAAAACTTGGAGTAAAAATACCAAGAAACGCCCATGATGTTATGGTTTTTGACCACAACACCCTACCCTGTAGGGACTGACAGGCACCAGGGGTGTGACTTGGGATTGCCGACAGTAATGCACATGCCATTCCACCCCCACCCTGCAGCCAGTGGCAGGCATCGAGGTGTGCCTTGGACCCTTTGGCCCCAGAGTTCACCCCATTCTCCTATACTTCACCCATTTCAGTGTATTTCCTTATGAAATGAGGTGAGTGTAAAGCCTGAACACTTCAAAGCACACCTCAACCCTTGTAAGTGTCTGCAGGGTACAGTGAGGTGAAATGTCATGACCGTTATGGGCGATGACCCAAGGCACACCCCAATACCTGTCCATCTCTGCAGGGTGGGGGTGGAGTTGGTGTCAGTTCAATACTTCACTGCCATTCCTTTTTTTTTTTTAATTCTATATGCTTTATTGTTTTTCCATCACATATCAACACAATAGCAACAACAAAAGAATACAATAAGGAAACAAGACATGAACTACCCAGGGTTCCAGCATTGTACACTATTAAATAAATAATGATAAAAATTCCATAAAAGAAAAATAACCTCACCCTACCACCCCATCTTTGTTCCCCTTACCCCCCACCACCCCCCCAAGACCCATTCTGCACACTGGTGGGAGAAATAAAATAAGGAAAGTAATAATGGGGAGAATTATAGAGATAAAGGTGAGTCAGCTTGGCTCCCAAATACTACAGGATTGCAGTGGAATATTAAGAAAACCCCTTATGGTCTCCAAAGGGATAGCAAGGTCATAAGGGGCTCCCAGTAAGTTTGATAGTAATGGACTCTCTGCCTTATGGTGGCAATATGCTTTTCCAGCTGAATAGCTAGGAGAACTTCACAGTACCACTCCAACGTCGTGGGAAGTAAGTCCTCCTTCCAATATTGCAACATCATTAACTTAGCGATAGAATTCACTGCCATTCCTATACTGCATCTGTCTAACTCCTGCACTTCCACTGCTAATGACAGCAACAACACTTGGCGCTGACAAATGATTGTTAGCACTGTTTCTTCATTAAGTTACCTGGGAATCACTCTAGACCCCCCCTTGATTTTTCACTACACCTGATAGGTATTAGTAAAACTGTTAACTCCAGCTGAGGTATCTCTTACAAGGTCAGGCATACCCTTTCCCCCTTGCCTGTTTAGCCATTGCCCTCAGACTACTTCTCCCTAAGCTTTTTTATGGAGCCCCAGTTTTTTCTGTGTTGTCAAATCTACCCTTCATAAATGGGATGTGTCTTACAATAATATTTTATGGTTTACCTTGGCCTCCTACCAACTGACCCATCATTGCACCCTTTATACCAAGCTTGAATGGCTTTCTCCATTGTCCCTATTTGACGTCACTTGAATGGCTTCCCCATTGTCCCTACTTGATGTCACGTTAGGTGGCGTGATCTATAGTATAATGAGTAATCATTTGCCTTGACCTCTTACATCACTCTTTTCAACCTGTTTAAAGTGTCTACCCTTTGAGATCTAGTGAGTATGTGCTCTTGGCTGTCCCAAAGATGCACACAAAAATAGATGAAATAGCATTGTCCAACTTTGAGCCAAGGTTATGGAAGTAGATTCCTCTTCTGATGTTCTCAAGTTTCTGTCTATAGTCATTATTCTGGTGAACAGAGCTGGAAGAGCCCTTTGGTTAAGACTCTGGTAGACACCTAATTAATGAAGGACCACCCTAATGAAGCTACCCTTTAAAGACGGTTATTTCTTTGGTGAGGTGCCTACACCATTTCTTAAAGACAGGTCTGGAGGACGATAATCACAAAGGGACAAAGTTTTGTACCTCCTGTCAAATCATTCCTTTTGACTCAAATTGAATTCATTCAAAACAAAAAAAAATTATGCCAGCACAACCAAGGCTCTGAACAATGGCCCAGAAACCAAAATTTCAACACAGGACCTTGAACAACAGGGCAAGGTACAACAACAGCTGAAATTTCCACAATTCTGGCACCAAGTCCTACTTCGCAACAATTTCAAAAAACAGTGAGACAACTTGGGTCCAGGCAAATCCACTTCCAGTTTCAGGAAGAATACACTTTGCATCACAATGGACCCACTTGACAGTTAAATGGGGCTGAAAAGTGGTCTCCCAGGGGTACACTATTGAGTTCCGATGAAAAACCATGTCATAGAGTTTCCCCTGCTCCAAACTACCCCAAGAAGAGGGAGGCCATAGACCTGGCAGTTCTGCAAGAGGAGATCAACACTGGAGTCTACTCTTTGTGTGATCCCAAAGAAGACAGGAGGCATGAAACCAGTGCTAGACCTGAAATACTTGAACTAGTTTATAGTCTACAAAAAATTCAAAATGGAGTCTCTGTGATCAACACTACTGGCCAGTCAACAAGGGGACTTCTTGACGTCAACATGAAGGATGTTTATCTACACGTCCCTATACATTCAACTCACCACAAGTGTCTGAGATTCACAATAAAGGGGGAAAATTATCAGTACACCTGCCTTCCTTTTTCCTTGTCATCAGCTCCCAGAGTTTTCACCAAGACCCTGATAGCCCTGACAGCATCTCCTGACAAGAACGGAGTGCATGTCATTCCCTAGTTGGACGACTGGCTTATTTAGATGAGAACCCAGGTCAAGAAGGGTACACAATTAGCAGTACAGCACCTACAACAGCACAGGTGGATTCTGAACCAGAAGAAGAGCTAACACCAACTCAACACATCTCACATCTGAGAGTGACAATAGGTATGCTCTAGGACTCTTCTAGCAGTCTTTCCTAGGGGTCGCCCATACATGACATCATCATCCTGCGCCTATATAAGAGTGGGCGGCCCCAGTCATCCACAGTTCATTTTCCCACCATCTTCAGCTCGCACACAGCAGCTAACACTTGAGAAGCAGTCATCAATGAGAACCTGAGCTGGGAACGGATTTTCCCTCCATTTCTGATCTTCATCGATGAATGTCCAAAGAATCTACAAGCAAGTCATCACTTTTTCAGTCATGTTGTTGCAATAGGAAGATCTACCACTACGACAACCATACCATTGTGTTTGGTGTCTGGGTTCCACACACGACACCATCTCCTGCAGACACTTCCAGGAATTTAACCAGGCAACGTGTCGACGATGACTGCAGGAAACTGAATCACACCTAATGGAGCAGAAATTGTCTGTCTTAGAGAAGGGGGCCCATCCTAAGGAGCCCTCCACTACAGCTTCACACCAGAAGCATAAATGAGATAAGGATAAATAATCCTCATTGGGCAGACATTCGATGCCCACTATTACTGGTGCTACACCATCGACGATGCCCTCCAGAACTGCTACCTCGTCGACAGGAGTTTACACCCTGTCATTGACAGTGCTTTCTGGTGCCCTTTCAGCAGTGTCTGTGGAACCTTATGTAAGTTCCAGTGCCTCCCCATCAATGGTGGTTCGTTTACCATTGACCACGACTACCTTTAATCATTCTACTACCTCCCCATTTACTGCCCCATCGACGACAGGTCAGATTTTCATGGGGAGGAATACAGGATTTTCCATGACTACAGCCCCCACCTCCTTCTCAACCATTCTCTCACAGGGGCCAACCAGATAGGGACCAAGATCCTGGTATTTATCACCCAGGGGCCAGACCTGTTTATACCTCACATCCAATTACCTTCACAATTCCTCTGATTTTCCAGAGGCCTATTGCCCCATCCTCTACTACTACTTCATTGGACGTGGCGGCAGTGGTGCAACAGATTTTGGAAGTGATGAGGGGTTCTCAACCTCCCACTCCAGGAGAGGCAGGTCACCCTTCCCATTCTCCTACCCCTCCACTTAAGTGTTTTCAGGGTGATAGAGAACCTTCTACGGCTTGGTCCCCCCATCCTATGAGGAAGAATATTTCTCAGAAGAGGCAGAATTCCATGAAGGTTTTCCAGGAGATCTTGAAGATTTTGAACCCCAGGACCTGGACTCCCATCCTCCATTGATCTTGAGGATTTTGAACGCCAGGACCTGGACTCCCGTCCTCTGTTTCAATTATCTCCTCCTTGCACAAGGATGCCTCCCGTCAAGTAGCTGCCTCTCCTCCTGATGACCCATCCTTTCATGAGGTGATGGTCCAAATTCAAAAAATCATGGGGTTTTCAACAACAGAACATGATAAACAAAGAAAGGATATGGCAGACTATCTTGAACTGCCTGATGAGCCTGTAGTAGTGGTACCCCCACTTATACAAACTTATCAAAATTCTGTGCTGGCTGCTTGGAATCAGCCCTCAGCTGTTCCTGCAATTCTGAGAATTGCAGGAACAGCTGAGGGCTGATTCCAAGCAGCCTAGAAAGGCGGATCACCTATACCATTGGACACATGGTTAAATACTAACGCACCCTCTGGTCCACTGCTATAGAACTAGTCAATAAACTCCCTCCCTCACAGGAGAAAGACCAATTGTTGGCAACAATTTCTACTGGCAACTCCATCTCTTGACACCTGCTCCATTCAGGGTACGGTGCGGTGGATACCTCTGCCCGTATATCAGCCACAGGTGTTACCCTCAAATGACATGCCTGGTTATGTGTATCAGGATTTATGCCAGATGTGCAATACACAGTGGTAAATGCCCCCTTCAAAGGATCCAAACTTTTTGGTCCTGGCACCCAGGCGCTTCTGGATGATCTCCAGGCTTCTGGTCGGACTTTACGTACAGTTCATAGCATGTATCATTCCTCACTGCCATCTTCCCAGTACAGCTTCCAATTCTTTTTTCAATCAAAAAAGAAGCAGCAAGCACAGAGGTACCTATAGAGATGGATTCCGTGGTCATTCTCAGCCATCCTCCAGGACTGCCACTCCTACCTCCAAGGGCTCCCACTCCCATCCCTCGGGTGGAGGTCAGCCCACTTCCCAGTAACCAACTGGGACATTGCCCATCCTTCCTCGATCAGGTCTCAGAAGCCATGGGCGGTCACTTTGCCCTCCATTTAGAGATCTGGCAAGCAATAACATCGGACAAGTGGGTACTTTAGATTATACGGATGGGGCATATGCTGGAACTCACCTCATTGCCTCCCCCTCATCCTCCCCACTCTGTCCCTTACCCACCCGTCCATATCCCCATTGTTCAAGGAGAACTCCAGGCACTTCTTTATAAGAATGCAGTCTATCCCGTTCCTCCTTCAGAGTGCCATCAGGGATTCTACTCCCACTTTTTCTGGTACCCAGATGCACCGGGGATCTGAGACCTATACTAGACCTCAGAAAACTGAATCTACACATTCAGTACAAGAGGTTCTGGATGGTCACTTTAACGTCCATCATGCCAGTGTTAAAACAAGGGGATTGGCTATGCACATTAGATATAAAAGATGCCTACCTACATATCCCCATACACCTCACCCACCACCGGTTCCTTTGCTTCTACCTGCTAGGACAACATTACCAATTTTGGGCACTCCCATTTGGTCACTCATCCACCCCGAGAGTCATTTGTGATTTTCCATAATGACAGGGTAACTCTGAGGCCAGTGCCCTCATTTTTGCTTAAGGTTGTTGTCCCATTTCATCTGGAGTAGCAAATATATTTACCAGTTCTTACACTGGAGCAAGGAATCTCAAACTCCACTCCTCACCCTCTTGGCGTTTGTCAACAGCTGAGATGCTATCTTGCAATTACTGACCTAACCCGCAAGTCAGATAGATTAGTTGTGCTGACGACTGGTAAGAAGGTACTCCAAGCAGCCACCAAGGGTACAGTCACTCGATGACTGAGGTGTACCATAGAAGAAGCTTACTGAGAGGCTAGCCTGAGCCCACCAGTCAGCATCAAAGCCCATCCCACTCAGGCTGTAGCCACCTCCTGGGCTGAGAGAGGACAGGTGTCTTCTGATGATACATGCTCTGCAGCCACTTGATCCACCATTTACACATTCACAAAGCATCACCACTTGGATGAGGCACCTGCAGACAGGGCCTCCTTTGGTGAAGCAGTTCTTCAGGCAGCTTCCAACACACAGTAATTCACTCTACAGCATTTCTGACCCAGACGGGATATAGACACTGCTACTGAGGTCCCACTGATATTTACTGTGGAGTACTATAAAGGGTATAAGATGTAATGGAATTTACTCATCTGGTAAAGGTGATTATATGAATACCCTTTATAGTACTCCGTAGCCCACCCCAATGCAGGTTTGTTCACAGTGGGTGATCTCAATAACCTGATGGATTTGAAATATTCTATGACTGGCATTCAATGATGGTGTTGGCTATATTAGATATGAAAACATCAGTATAGATAGTGATGTATGTGCTTCCCCAATTAATAATTTTCTTAGTGAATATTGTGTATTGGTAGTTAATAAATGTCTTTGACTCTATCAAAGGCTGAAATTACTTTAAAGATTGCATATCTCTGCTGTCTCCTAGTCCTGGCCCTTGCCTTACTTGCCTGTGTTTGTGTTTTTTTCTGTTTTTTCTGCTGAGAAGTATCACCCTGTAGCTGCTAGGATGCGCCAGAAGTTGGCCTCCAGCCAACTCAGATTTGAATGGATTGTACATTTACCTGTAGGATGTTTGGGAGTATCCTACAAGATGTATAAGTACTTCATGAATACTAAAGGTTCATGAATATAGGCCCTTATGCAGTTCAGTCCACTTAATAGGAATGCTGATAATAGGGATGTTCAGTTAAAAAGGGACATTTTCCTCGGAACAGTTTCAGTCTCTATTAACAGAGTGTTATTTTAAGTGGTTAATGGAGACTATAATTCTGTTTAATTGGGAAAATTCACACCTGATTTGGAATTCCTGTGGAGGCTATTTAGAGACTAAATGACTCACCAGAGATCATCTGTTGAAAACTATAAGGTGCTTTTACATGGAGCCTACCTGAGAACGCTGCGATTGGAATTGGCTCCCTCCAGTCCAATGGCACTGCCCACTGTTTAGATGCTGCAGCTTTGTATCAGCCCGAGTGCTGTTTCATCATTTTCAGTGACTTTTCATAGAGCACAACAGTTGCTTGAGGAGTTGGGAGGGGAGGTTGTGACCTGAAGTTGTGAGCGCCACTGTTTTGTTTACACAGTTGCTCAAAACAGCTAAAACAGCTTTAAACATACTGTATACCCAGGAAAGCAGGGAACACTCTAAGATGCACTGTAGACTTTCACAGTGCTGCAGCTCATATTTACTTTCAGCAAAAGGTACTGTTATAACAGCTGTGCGCCGCTCGCAATGGTGCAGAGCTTCTTGTATAAAAGGACTTTTAGCTTCTACTTCTGCTCCAGCCAAATGAAAAGAACTCTTTCTTGCTGTGCTTATGAAAGTTAAAGAAGCTCTAACTAATTGTGTTCAAAGATAAGCACTGTACTAAAATAACTAAAAACGAACAGATACATCTGTTAGTTATTTTAATGCACTGATAAGAACATAAAGAAACAATAAAGTCAACCATGATTAAACTCTGACCAGTCTTTCATTAAATTTATGAGAATCTGTTAATAGGGACAGTTTCATTATGAGGACAAATTGATATGAACTTGTCTCTTTTAAGAAGATTCCAATGTATATGAAATCATTTACCAACTGATGCAACCTAGGCTACGTCTCCTCCTCCTGTTGTAAAGCCAAAGCAAACCCTATCTTGCCAGATTAATCGTACTGTCTTGCACTAATGTTAGTTTTGCTCCACCACAATTAAGTTAAATTGAAATATTTGATCAGCCATTTGTGCATACTTAATGTTGTTTTGTGTTGTGTTTTTGTTCTAATTGTCAGGTGTAGGTGAAAATGGTGTTTTAACACTGTTCACTACTTAGTAAAAACAAATATAATAAAAACTTAAAAGGGTACACCTGGAAACACACCTCCGCTCAGCATGCTTTTCCTGGTCAAAATGTTTAAATCAACAAACATCCAATTCTTTTTAATCCTGGCAAATATACTCCTTGAGTAATTTCATACACCAGAACATGAAATCCAAGGTCAAAGGAGAGATTCACATTCCCTTAATTTTTTAGAACATGACTTTTTTTAGAGTGCCTAACTTTTAATGTGGATGTATAGATGCATACAGTTGTTACATTTGATTAAATTGTACCTTCTGTTTTCAATAACTCATTTCGGTATCTGAAGACAACCTTCAAACTATTAAAAAATGACTAAACCAAACTGATTATCCCACTGCAAATGGGGATGGTAAATGCCTGGCAGCTGTGTTGTTTTATGATGGCTATTCAGTTCGTGCCCTGCACTACTTTTCAGAAGTAGCAGTGTTCATTGTTACTGGTATATCTGGGTAAAAATTCTGGTCTTCAGTTGAGACACTTTTTAAAGTGATGCTGAAGTGATGGGGTTGAGTTAAAGTAGCGTGTTACAGAGCACCATTTTAGGAGACAGAAGCACAGTTATTTTGTTTTCCTATTAAACAGTTCAGTGTGTGCTTCCCTGGTTTATGTAGTATAAGCACTATGAGTGTTGAAAACCACAACTCTCTACTGGTTGAGTTATGTATTGTAAATTTACATGTGTGCAGCAGCTGTGATTTGAGAATGGCTTCAGGCAATAGGTATTCTACAGATAATTTTCATTATTCTGTAGTATACTTAATGATTCATTTTTTTCTGTAAAACGTTAGTATTACAGATCAATAACAATAAATAAAAGCACTAAAACAGAGTTACATTGTTTGCAAAAAATGGTTATGCTAACAATCTGTACATACTATGTGCTTTTCACATGAAGAAGGAAAAACTTTATGCTTCCACTTGATATTTCTATTACCGCCATAATTTTCTTTTTTGGGATATACAGTAGGCAATGTTCACGATACCTAGCCCTGTTCTAACCACCAAGAAAGGATTTCCACATTTTCCAAGGATTCTAATGAGGACAGACGCATGGTTTTAGTTCAGCAACAGTCTGCTGTTTACTGCAACTAAATTGAAAACAAGGGATAGCTGGCTTCACCAGACACAAGTCACTGTCATTAGTGATAGTGGGGTGGGGAGGGGGAACCAAACAGAGCAGTGATTTTTTTCTCAAATCTTTGTCCCGTGAAGTAGATGCTACTTGCTATAACATGACAACCAGCCAGCAACACCAGTGATGCCAGCCCCAGCAATCCCAGCTGAGCCCGAGCCTCCGTCTGCAACAACAGCAGTGCCAGCACTAGTGATCCCAGCCTGACCTAAACCACTGCCGGCAACCCTAACAATGCCACATCCAGCCTGCAGCCCTAGCAACATCAGCACTGTTGGCCACAGTGATCTCAGCTTGGCTTGAACTCCTGCCAAAAGTCACAGAAGTGGCAGCTCTAGTGACCCCAGGCCCAGCCAACAACCCTAACAACAGCAATCATGTTACTTCCCTGGTAAGCTTGATCTGAGCTCCTCAGGATGGACTGATCACTTTGTACTTGAGCTGTGGATAAAACCAGAGTTTCACTCTCCAGTGGTGAGAGTAAATTTCCTTTCTCCAACACTAAATATGAGAAAGGCCAAACTATGAAAGATAGTTGCAGCAATTCTCACAATTTTGCACATCTCTCAAAGTGTTTCTATTAACTGACCTGCTTCATACTGAACAAATTGATTTTTTGTAAGACAGTAGCTTAAATAAAAGCACATTCCTCCAGTATATCTGCCCAACACTGTATAGGCCTAAGGATAAACCGAATGCTTTAGTCTCCAGTGATGAAAGGCTCTTACCATACGTTTTAGCAGCACTAACACAGAAAACTAGATTTTTTAGCGGAAAAGAACCGATTGGCCCATCCAGTCTGCTCAGATGTTCCCTGCCTATTCTGTCTCCGCAGACTCTTACTGGTCTCCGGAGACTCCCCGCACTTATTTGCTGGTATTCCCCTATGCCTATTTCATGCGTGGTTGAACCCCTCCCCACTGTTTTTGCTTCTACTACCTCTAGTGGTAGGCTGTTCCAAGTGGCCACAACTCTTTCGATTAAGTAGTATTTCCTCATGTCCCTACTAAAGTTCCACCTGTCTAAATTTGTTGCGTTGTCTTGTTCTTTTTCACTTCTTCATTTAAAGCAGGCTCCCCACCTATCTCTGTGAGATACTTTTAGATCTCAATCATTGTCCCACCCTGTCCTCCAGGGTGCACATGTTGAGATTCCTCAATCTGTCCTCCTATGGTTTTTCATACAACCCCTGCACCATTTTAGTTGCCCTCCTCTGGACTGCCTCTAAGCTGGTTATGACCTGAGATGCAGTCTGTGGAACTAGACTCAGTATTCCTGGTGTGGTATCACCATTGATCTATGCAGTAGTAATACTACCTCCCTCCTTCTGCTGGTGATACTCTCTATATGCATCCCAGTGGCCCTGCCCACTGACTTGCCACACTACCCTGTGACTTTGAAGTCATCAGATGTTATTACCCAAGGTCCCTTTCTTGCTTAGACTAAATTCCTCACAGTATGGAAATAGCCTGCACAGTCCCTTTCTTCACTGTATCTGGACCTTCCTACACTGCACCTGGCCCTAAACAAAGGGATTTAGTCTCCAGTGTTGTCAGTCCCTCACTTCACACAAGCACTAAATATATCACAGTGGGAGGAGCCCACACTGTAGCTGGCCTGTGGAGAAAAACATCTGGGTTTTCTTCTGGTTGCATGGCACCTTGGTCCAGTTATTTCTAAGCCTCACAAGCCAAGGACTGGAGCCTGCTTTACAGCTTCAGTTATAAGAGGCTTCATTGCCTTCCCTTTCTTAAATGAATCATAGATACCTTAAAATGTTCTGTTCTTCAAGCTTCATAGCATTAAGGAGAGGGGACAAAATTATCTTTCCTATTTTTGGCCTACTTAGCTTCCCTGTCTCTGCTTGGCTATATGCCACCCTCACCCCCAGGTTAGTTTGTCATTAAATAGCTGACCCCTATCTGGGTGAAGCTCAGTTCCTCATTAACGTCAAGTAATTCCACTCTGCCTGGGTGAAACCTATATCCATATAGCTACTCCCTTTCTTGGTGAAACCATTATCCTCACTCACTTCCTATTAGGCCTCCTCCCTACCTACTTGTATCACACTGCCACTTGCAACCCCACCTCCTCCACCGTTTAATGTGAGGTTTCCCTTCTGGGCATAGCCTACTTATTACAGTATCCCCAAACTTACTTTAGTTCATTCAAGGAAACTGTTTAATTGCTTCTCCATCATGCTGTTTGTAACCCTTTCTCTCCTCCTTCTCCTAATTAGCCTCTCTTCTGTTCCCCTACCTACCCTGCCCCACTCCCATCCATCTCCCTTCCCCCCTCTTCCCCTCTCAGCCTTCCTACCTCCTACCTTCCCTCCCTCCCTCTCCCACTCCCCCAGGCTTCCTGCATGCAGCCTTCTCCCCTCCCATTGGATTCACTTTGAAGAACTAAAGGACCTGCGCTCTTCCTCCATCCCCATTCTCCCACCACCACCTCGTCCACTCCTTCCCACTTCACACAAGCGTCTCATAGGCTCCCTCAAGCTCCTTGTCTCCCTGCTGCTTATACTATCAGGTGACATCAAGCTCAGTCCCAGTCTTGCCGTGTCATCCTCTTCCTCCCCTACCCAGCCCTGTCATCCTCCTCTCCCTTCCCCAAAGTGCTGAGAGTGGCTCATGTTAACCTCCGTAGTTTCCTCCCCAAAACTGACCTCCTACAGCCACTCATGGTTAAACTTAAACCTGATGTGCTAGTAATTTCAGAGTCAGAGTCTTGGCTCTCCCCCAAGATCCCTGACACTGCTGTCACCATCTCTGCTTTCTCTATCATCTGACAGGATCATGGGAAGAGGGGTGGTGGTGTAGCTATCTACCTTTCCTTTCGCATCCAGTTGGAACCTGTGCTGTCTGTTACCTCTCTTTCTGCCTATGAGATGCTCCTCCTCAAACTCTCCGTCCCATTCTCCATCTCCATATTCATTGCTGCAGTTTTTTGCTGTCTGGCATCTCCTCTGCTTCACTTAATGAACCCCTCACCACCTTATCCTCCCATGCAATCTCTGGTGAGTTACTTATCCTAGATGACTTCAGTCTCAATTGACTCTCTCTCCATTCATAAAAATTATGCCAAAACATAAAGTCCATTCAGTTGTCACAATTGATTTCCAAACCCTCTTGATATAATCACAAATCCTTCAACCACTCGCTCCTGGAATGGGTCCTCTCCTCTTAACTCCCCCCCCCATATGTGGATGCTGGTACCCTTTCTGAAGCCCTCACTGACCACTGAGTATGCAATATTCACCACCCCACAGCTCCACCTAAATTCATCCAGATCTAATCCTTTCAGTCTCTGGACTTGTTCTCTTTACATGCTGACCTGGTGAGTACTGACTGGTCCCCCATGTTAGCTGCCACCAACATCAACTCTGCCCTCAAATTGTTTAATTCCAAGTTCACATCTGCCTAGAATCATGATGCCCCCTGAGAAAAACTAAGGTCTGAGGTTCTCACCTCCTGTGGATTACAGCAGAGTTATTTGCCTATCATCAAGTGTGTGACCTTGTCTGTTGGACCTATGAGTCTACTGGTTTCCCAGCCAACCTCTCTAGTTGCAGAGCTTTTCATAACACATTTACCAAAGACATTAGGCTTAAAAAGGAAGAAACTACTTTGCATCCACTCTACAAAACAACCTTAACCACCCCTATAAATTCAGAAAAATCTTACACACTCTCTTCTCTCCTCTGACACAGCCCCCTCCTGTTCTCAAGGTGGGTGACTCACCTATCTCAGACCCTACTGCCACTGCCTGAGCTTGCAACTCTTTTTACCACCTGCGCCCTCTTCCCCCTCCTTCCCTTCTCCTTTTTATCTACTACTCCCAATGCTGCCCTCAAGGCCCTCCTAACTCTAAACTCATACAAGGGTGGGAGCCTGATGGCCTTGACTTTAAACTCCTGTCCCTCTTCACCTCTGCAATTGCTGTTCCTGTCACCTTCTAAACCTCATGTTTTCACTTGCCTCTGTAACTGACTCATGTAGACAGGCTATGGTTATTCCCCCTTCCCAAAAGGAGGACCACCTCCATCCCTGATAACTACTGCCCTGTCTCCCATCTCCCCACTCTTATCTAAACTCCAAGTACACCTGGTCCTCTCACAGCTCTCCCCCTTCCTAGAGTCTTCCTCCTTCTTCACTCCCCACCAGTCTGGCTTTAGGAAGTCACGCTCAACCTCCACCTCCCTACTGCTGCTCACTGACACCATCCTTTCTGGCACTGATCAGGCCAGGTCACCTCCACCATTTTTGTCAGCTTGCCCAAAGCCTTGGACACTGTGGCCAGCCTATCTTTCTGGACAAGCTTTATATGGTGGGGCTGTCTACCTCCTCAGTTGAGTGGTTCTGCTGCTACCTTGAGGGCAGGTATGAAGCTGTCCATATTGGCGTTGCCTTATCACCTCTGCTCATTATCTGCTCTGGCATCCACCAAGGATCCATCCTTGACCCTATTATATTCTCTACATTTCTGAATGGCCTTCTGTCTCTCTCTGTTTACTTCTCTGCATCCATTCACATGTATGTAGATGATACAGTACTTTATGTATCAGGTTCCTTAATCTCTGACCCTGTGGCCTGACTCAGACTGGATTTCAACAATATCCAGCACTGGCTCCAGGTAATCAGCTGTCTTTCAATGCCAAGAAAATGGTCTCCATGACATTTGGCAGTAGACAGAGACTTGCTAGCCTCACTTCCCTTTCCTCTTTCCAAACTCTTGATGGTGGTGAAAATAGCCAATTCAGGCAGTTTAAATGTTTTACTTCTCAGATGTGCCATGTTGGGAGAGGGGTTGTGCACTGCATTCTATTTGTTTGTCATGTACCACAAACCAATAGCACCCGTCAGTAGAAATGTGAATTGAACTTTGTGAGCAATGCAAAGGTTAGAGTGGGCTAGCTTTGGAATGTGTTAAGAGTCTTGATGGTGTTGCAACTGAGGATTTCTCCTCCTTTAAATACCTTGGAGTCTGATTGGATAACCACCCCAGTTTCTCAGTTCATGTGGATGCCATCCACCAGAAACTTTACCCTAAACATGTTGCACTTTACAGGAATAAAGTATGTTTCCCACTTCCTGTTCATAGAGAAACTGTCTTGAAGATGATTTAGCAACCTATGACTATGGCAACATTGCTTATAGTGCTGTTCCCAAGTTCACCTTAGCCAGACTGGACCCCCTCATTGACTTCTTCTATCACTTTGTCCAGGACTGTCCCCTTAAAACCCACCATGGTTCACTTTATTCCTCCTTCTCCTTTCCTTCTGTTGATGCCAGGTGCCTCCTTCATCTCCAAGTTTTGGCTTTATTCCCTTCCCTCATACCATGCCTTCCTCCTTACTTCCTCTCCTTCCTCTTCCTACTCCCTTTGCAGCTCTGGCACTCACTCTCCCCCCCACTAAAATTCTCTGCTGGACAGACTGCTTTCTCCTTCTGCTTCCCCAGACTTTAGGGCTCTCTCTCCCCTACTTTTGGTACTGCTTCATCCTCCATCGAACCAAATTCATTACTCAGTGCTGCAGTTGCTCCGATCCTGGGTTTGAGTTTAATCTGCTGTCCTCTAAACTCCTCTCTACCCCATGCCCTAATTACAGCACCAACCCCACCACAGTCTAGGCAACTCTTCCTTTCTGTACACAGTAGTGCCTTGTTCACTTAGTTGCTAATCTAATGCAATGTTCTATTCAGTTTGTTCACTTTACTTATTAAGAGGGACACTGTCAACTTTTTTTGCATCATATTTATTTATTTTTTTTTAACTTATATTTATTGAAGTTGTATTAAGTAAGACATACAAAGCAAACATTCATTTGCACAACACAGAAAAGAGCCTCTGGGAAAAACTAAGCCAGAATGTCTTACATCTGAATATATTTATTTATTTTATTTATTTAGTTTTTGTTGACCGGGTAAGTGCACTAGACAAATCCTGCCTATTTTCAGGCACGACCTGGGGGAAGGGGATACAGATCAATGCCAACTGACCTTGAACCAGATTAAGCTGTTGGTGGTATTTTTAGCGTAACCCCCAGGGCGCGCTATCCCAAGGGCTACTACCCCTGCCTGCTTCGCCACTAGCAGCTTGAGGGGCCTGGATCCAATGGCGGGTGCCTCCATCCAGCGGTCGGGGTTGGAACAGTCGAACTTGACTTGGTCACAACCCTCTGGGTCACTGCAATCCCCCTTTCCTTCCGCTAGTGGCCCACGAACACTTCTCACCCAAGGGTTATGACTTACACTTACCCCCAAAGTGGAATGACCAACTTGGTGCCGAGGACCCCCTGTAAAATAAGATACAGTGACACAATAACTCATGCACAAGAGGGGAGCACAAATATACAGTTCAGACAGTGTACCTTGCAAACAAAAAATCTGATTTATTGAAGGGGAAGTAACACAGGTGGGGGAAATCAGGTTGATCAGCTTAACACTCTACTATATCAGGCCACTGTGCACAGGCCAGACCTATAAGTCACTGTCTCTGGGTACCCAGGCAATAAGAGGCTAGCCTATTCGGTGCAGCTGGTTGGGGCCCTGATGGAAAAACAAGTATTCGAGACCCAAATTGGTTAATCAGAGCCAGCAGGCTCAGTTCATGCAGTCAGTGGAGTGACCAGACAGATCTTGCCCTTGCTATAAACAATTAACAGGGAGCTACCCTGAGTTAGTACACACAACGCCTGCAGAAAGACCCCTCTCACACCACTTGCAGGACATAGCCTGTGATCCAGATGCTGCTGCACACATTTATGTGTAACACAGAGGGGTACCATACCAAGCAGCTGCTCCAAACTCCCGATCACTTTCACTAATCAAACCGGGTGAACAACGCAGCCTCACTTGTCCTGACAGACTGAGCACGATTAAAGCTAATTCTCCAGTCCTCTACAGGGTGAGCCTGGTAGGTAGCTGTAATCATACAGTCTCCTCTGTCTGCATTCCTCCATGGATCTTGTCCACTCCTTACAGCGATTCTGCCACCCGACTTCTTGGACTGCACATGCACTTCCCGTGTGAAAACTTGCACAGCACAGGAACCAGAGCTCCTTCTACCTTCACGATCACCAACATCTCTGCCCCTTGGCACTTTGGGCAGGGAATCTAGTTCAGGCGCCACCCGATCCCATTGGAGGGCTGCATATGCCAGTCACTCAATACTGCCCTCATTGGTGTAAAAAGGCACCATAGTTCAGAACTTCACTTCCCAGAATTACTGGCTGTATTCCCTATGGCCAGCCGGCTCCAAAGAGAGTCCTGATTCTGGTTGGTCACTCAATACACCTTTTTAAGCGCCCCTCCCTTCCAATTGGATCCAAAAGGCAGTTCTGATCCAAAATGGAGGGGCAGAATACACAAAGTCCCAGCTGCAAGGGAAACAGGTTAAATAGACAACAATTTTACTGCCACGCTACATTCATTCCAGAAAACAGTTACATCCTTCAACAATGCTCCCTCTGCTTGCTTATCAACGGCAGAAACGGAGCGATTCAAACAGCAGCTCGAGTGGGAGTCGAGTAGAAACCCACAGCCCTCCCTTGCAAGCTAACAAAGTCTGCAGGCAGGCAGGCAGCTCTTAAAGAGACAGTACCAGAGGCTCTAAAAGCACTCACAGAGCCCATATTCAAATGGCATTACGCCAAATGCCAGTTAGGCAGGGAGCACTTAGGCAAGCTCCAGGAAGGCTTTTAGGAACCCCCATTTGTAGGGGGGTTACACCAGTGAATGAGGGAAATTTGGTCAGGACACTGGGGAAATTCCCCTACTGGCTGCTGGTCAGTGGCTGGTAGGGTGTCTTTCTGATGTCACGTCTCGATATGGCAGATGGTTTTGCTGTTGGGATCGAGGAGGAGGTTGGAGAGAGTATGCAGATGCCTGAAGTACAGAGTCGCGTTATGGAAAGTGACTTGCAGACTGGAGCAGTTCAAAGTCAGTTGGAACCAGCACCAGAAGAAATGGACCATGATGTCTCGGTGGCTGGTAATATTTCAACTGATTCTACAAGGATTTCCACACATAATTCCCTTACCGTTACAGAGCTTACGCCAATATTGAGGAGGGTTGAACAACAGGAGTGTCGCGTGCCTCTGAAACCACAACAGGAACCAATTCTGAGGGAAGACGTTTCCAGGAGGACTGTGTGCAACGACGGACTGAACACGTCGCATTTAGTGCGACGGCAATCCGGGATGACTGAGGAAGGCACAGAGAGCAGCAAAAAAGAGTGGTCGGAGGAAGTTGCCCTTACTGAGGCAGGCTGGAAGCGCTCAGATTCTGGGGACTGGATACCAGACTTTACATGGACGCCATCACCCGGTACACCGATAATTGACTCTCATACTTTGAACTCAGGTACTGCTGCTTTAGGAAAAAAGCCTTTGTCTCACAGTTCAGGGGAGGGTGGGGGAAGTATTTTGGCTGGTGAGAAACCTAGTACATCTGCAGCTGGTATCTCAGCTGAATTTGTGACTGAAAAACCTTTTTTGGATCGGAACTTAAAGCCCACGATGTCTGACTTATTTAAATCTAAGCTAGAACAAGCACCCCGTCGCAATGCTGTGCGTTTGAAATACAAAGGGGGTTTAAAGGAACATCCAGATAGGTATTACGTCTTTAAGCAGCTTTTGAAAACTACGATGGGATTTGGTGCAAAAGACATTTATGCTTTGATCCACATTTCTGGAGAGGACTCATTCGATATTAGCTTTCAAACGAATGCTCTCATGGATAAATTTTGGGACAAATATGCTATACAAAAGAATAACCCTTTATGGTTACCTTTTTTTGCAATCCCATTAACTAGGCCTTTGATTAGATTTGTTACCATAATGTTTAGAAATGAAGGAGTCAATGTCAGCGATATATATCATTGGTTACAGTCTAAATGTGAAGTATTAGGTCCCCCTGAGGCGATTTTGGATGTTGAGGGTATTTGGACAGGGGGATGGAAATTTAAAGTAAAATTATTTCAAGTCAATTCTGAAATTGTTCATTTGCCAAATAGTTTTTTCTTGGGTAAGGATGGGGGGGGTGTTTTTACGGAGGACAGCCTAAAGCTTGTTATAAATGTGAGGACCGAACACACATTAGCATTGTTTGCGACATGCTAAAATGTCCTTTATGTGGGGGTTTTGGACATTCAGTGGATATGTGTAATAACATTTTCCAGTGTAATTTATGTGACGGAAAAGGACATGCCTTCCATCAGTGCCCTTGGGCTAGGCATAATTGTCCTGATGGGTTGGACCATGATGGCTTACTCCGTAAAGCCCAATCTAGAATTCAGAGTTCACATGGGCCTGTTTCCCCTCACCCTTCACGACAGGAGTCTATTTCTACTCCTTTGGAAGTAGATAAAATTAGGGAAGCGCCACCTGTGGTTAATGACCCTCAGGTTATTCCGGAAAAAACTTCTACTCAATTAGGGGTTAAGCAGACCTCTGTTCACTCTATGCCGCCACCTTTTGAAATTGTGAAAAATAGGAGATTTACTAGAGCTTCTTTAAAACAGAATCAAGCTAGTCCTTTGGTAACAGAGAATTTTTTTTCGCCCCTTCAAGATGATGTTAGGGATTCAGATTTAGAATCTGAAGCCTCCCATCTTTCAGAAATAGTAACTGATGAGGAAGAGAGTAAGTCCACAGAACTTGCGAAGGATAAAAAAGGAAAGAAAGGTAAAAAAAGAAAAGTAAGTCAAAAACATGGCGTTTAAACATCTCTATGGCTTCCTTAAAATTTGCTTCTTTTAATGTGTGCAGTTTAAAAACATTTCAGAGGCAGATATCTATTTTTTCACACCTAAAATCTTTGCAATTGGATGTCATTTTCTTACAAGAAACTAGGCTGTCTTCTCTTTCTGAAATAAATCAGTTGAAGAGAAAATGGACATGCGGACCTTCCTTTTGGTCTTTTGGTTCGGAGGTAGCTGATGGTATAGCTATATTATTTGGAAACTTATCTTTTAAAATTTCCAGGGTCATAGATCTATTTCCTGGTAGGGCTTTCATTTTAGATTGTTTATGGGGGGATTATTTTTTTTGTTTCATTAATATATTTGGTCCATAAACTAAAACAGGCCAAATTGATTTATTTAAGGAGATAAAGCCTTTTTTATTTACAAAAAAACACATAGTATGGGGAGGAGATTTAATTGTTCTCTAGATATTCAAATTTGGAGAATGTCTGGAAAAAAAGTATACTGTGATTCTAATGCTCTTCTTGAAACTGTGAAAGATGTAAAATTTACTGATGCTTATAGAAGCTTACATTCACAGGGTGGTGAAACTTATCACAGGCATACTTTTGCGACCAGAATTGATATGTTTTTTATTTCTCATTATTTTCAAATATTATCTTGTTCTGTAGTCCCCTCAGAATTTTCGGATCATCACATTTTGTTTTGTATCCTATCATTAAAAAACCTACCACCAAGATTATATTCTTTAATACAAAGGTGGAGACTAAATATTTCTTTTTTGACAGATTCAGCCTATTTTTCTAAATTAGAATTTTTTTTAGCTGCCAAATTTTCTACTTTAGATCTGTTTTCATCATATTATGAGTGGCGGGTACATGTAAAATTAGAAATTAAAAGCTTATTTCAAAACTGGGGTAAGAGTAAGGTTGATGAAGATTACAGGAAATATCTGGTACATAGAAACCAATTATATAGGTTGATGTCATTTCCCAAAAAAAATCATAGCTTATTTCTTTCTCAAATTAAGGAAATTAAACAACAGATGAGAGAGTTTCAATACAACAGAGCTAAGTCTTTAGACTTAGAATTTCGATTTAACATTAAAAATTCTCCAATGGCTGATCCTTTTCAGGCATGTAAAGCACATCTAACTGATACTCTAATGACGGGGTTGTTAAATTCAAAAAATGAGAAAATTACTTCTGATCTGGGTATGTTACATGTAGTTCATGCCTACATTCAGGATTGTTTTTCATCTCCACAAGTGTCGCCTACTGATACTTTTCCGGAACAAATTTTTTATACCCTTCCTAGAGTTTCAGATAAATCAGTACAGTCATTAATACAACCCATTTCATCTCAAGAGGTAATTGATGTTATCAAACAATTAAAAACTGGGTCTTCTCCTGGGATAGATGGTATTCCAAACAAATTTTATAAGAAATGTATAGTTTATATGGGTTTTTTTCCTCCCTCTGGTATTTAATTCATATTTGTCATCTGGGATTTTTTGTGAAGATTTTACTATGTCCATAATGACATTTATTCATAAAAAAGGGGATAAGGCAGTCCTATCAAATTGGCGTCCGATTTGTTTACTGAACAGTGATTATAAAATCTTATCAAAAATTCTGCATAATAGGTTAGAAAAACTGGCAGAAGTCTTAATCCATCCTGCACAAACATGTGCTATAAAAAATAGGAGAATCCAACATAACCTTTTTTTAATTAGAGATCTTTTTGCTAGTCAGTCACGTTTTTGTGAAGCTGAATTAGTAGCAGCCTTAGATCAGTCCAAAGCTTTTGATGCTGTAAGCCATTCTTATCTGTATTTTATATTATCTTCTTATGGAATTCCGGATGTTTTTGTTCGGTGGATCTCACAATTGTATGAAACAGCAGTCACTGTCCCAATAGTTAATGGACTGATGGGAGATAAGATTAGAATTTCTAGAGGAGTTAGGCAGGGATGTCCCTTAAGTCCTTTACTATACACCTTTACTTTGGACCCAATCATTAGACATATTATATCTGAAGACACCATAAAAGGTATTGCTCCCTTGCCTCATTTAGAGAATGTCAAAGTAACTGCCTTTGCTGATGATGTAACGCTTCTCTTAGCAGACACAATTTCTTTAAAAAAAACATTGGAGATTTTTTCTTTTTAGTCAGTTTTCTGGGGCTTCTCTCAATATTCAAAAAAGTTTTGCTTTACAGCTGGGACGAATAGTTCCTGATTTATCTGATTGTTTTGGTATCTCTTTAGCAAATGCGCCTCAAAAGATTTTAGGTATCTGGTTTGGGGTGGAAAACATGGATGTATATAACTGGGAAAAGCAGCTTGGTATTGGAGAAATAAAACTTAATCAATGGAAACATTGGAAATTTGGGAAGCACAAAAGGGTAATGATCATAAAAAAATTCTTATTACCGATTTTTCTTTATATTAGCCATCTTTTCCCGTCACCTATAGCCCTGGAAACCAAATTACATAGTATTTTTTTTCAGATGCTCTGGGGAAATAGGCTGAATCCAGTGAAGAGGGAATATACATATCTTAAACAAAGGGATGGAGGTTTAAAGATGGTTAACCCAATCATTTTTTTTCATTCCATTTTTTTATTTTCTTCTTTTCCGTTTCTTTGGCAGGAGCCTTCTTTGCCTTGGCATTTTTGGGTTAAATCCTTATGGCACAAATATTTTTTCAGATGGTCAATACTTCCGCCTAGAATCTTGATGTCGGATGACCTTCCAAAATATGGCCTTTCTACTTTTAAAAAGTTATTCCAATGGAAGATTCCCTTGCAAAAACTGCTTTCGCTAACTAGGAAAACTTTTTATGATTATATTGTTTATGATTTACAAACAGTAAGTTTAATTTTTCCCTACTGTTCCCCAATGAATATGAAATATGCTTTAAGTAAGTTAACAGATATTAGGATTCCTTTCAAAATTTTGGATATTATTTGGATCTCTGCTCATGGACGATTAGGAGTGAGAGGAAATTTGAAATATAAACCAGTGACTGATAGGTATTGTTTAAAACCTGATTGTATTGATATAGAAGAAAGCCAATCCCATTTTTTTATAGAATGTTCTGACAGTCAGAGATTTTGGGACTTTGCAGCTACACACTGGAGTATGCCTCATTTGCGGTTTATTACTTATAACACTTTGGTATTGGGAGATTATTCGGGTAGATGGGAGCAGTATCATAGGAGTACATTAAATGTTTTCTTTGCTCTCTTGCAATATTTTTTATGGCAAGCATGCTGTCACTTTGTATTACAGCAAATTCATATAGACTTCTTCACAATTGTATCTTATGTAGCTTCTGAATTGAATGTACTTCGTTTACGAGATGGAAAAAAATATTCTAGCTCTTATGTTAATCATTTATGGAATCATTTTCCAAATTTCTAAAACTACAAGTTTTTGTGTAGGAATTTTTTTCTCTCTCTTTGTTTGGAATTGGAAATTTCATTTTTTCATGTGATGTTGTGTTTCTTGCTTAATAAAATCTCCCCTACTCTTTTCGATAAGTACCATGGGATCTTTAACATCCACCTGAACTACCATCAATCCAGGCAGATGGGACCTCGGTTTAACGTCTCATCCGAAAGATGGCACCTCAGAAGTGCAGCACCCCTCTCATGCTGCACTACAGTGTCAGTACTGGGGATATTAACCCAAGTGCCAGATATGGGAACTGAACCCACAGCCCTCTGATCTCCCGGCCTCAGAGGCAAGAGTGCTGCCTACTGAGTCGCTGACACTGCTATATAGATTATTTTCCATAACATATGTTATTAAAACAACTTTCAGACTATAAGAAAACATCATCAAAATAACTTTATAACAGTGCAGCTTTATTTTCCATATAATAGATTAACTAATGTCCACTATGGCTCAGGGTACCAGAGAAGTAAAATCAGATACTCTGAAATGCACCCATTTGGGATCCAATAAGCTCCAATTTGAAAGTATAGGGTAATCAACCATCACGCCATGTTGTCTGCACTATTCTGATGGAGTCAGGACCAGAGGGTCCAGTTTGGTGCCTTGTGCACAGATCACCCCTAACAAGTTTTAGTGGTGTTTTCTAGTTCTGGGTCATCAGGTTGTGAAGCTAATAATTGATGCCAAGTATGATGATCCACCCACTACTGTATTAACATTTGGCCGCAGATGGGACCATTCCACACAGAGTTAGGTGACATCAAGGATTCTTTGTTTCTTCCCTTGTGACAACCCTTTCCCAGTTGGGTCCTACCTGTATACAGTACCTTACCTCCTCGACTGGAGTATCTAAGAGCTGCCAAGAGTAGGGAAATCTGCACTGGACTGACATTTAGACCTTCAGGAATCTGAGCCAATGGTAGTGCAAGTAAGGAGTCTGACACTTGGCTAAATGAGCAAGAAGGTAAATGTTTTCTGAAAATATTAGAGAAATTCTTGCAAATACAGTCACAAATGGCACAGTTAAAAATCAAATAAAAGCAACAATTCGTATGCATCAATCACTTTCTTATACTCTACGTATCCCAGTAGGGTACCTCCACCCCACTATTCACATCAAAATTACCCCTGGAGATTGCAAGCACTCACCTCCCACCAGCCCTCCAGTTATCGCACTTTCCCAGGATAAGCGCCCACCTAGGCCTTCATCCCCGAGCTTTCTGTACTGTAGAACTAAGGCAATTAGTGACTGCTGGGTCTACCTGTAAGCAGTCAGTCCACTGACCCCTTCTGCTAGATACCCTCCCTGGTATCCAAGTACTGTGTTCACTGTATTCTAGAACTAAGGCAATCAGTAACTACTGGGCCATACCTCCGAGCAGTCAGTCCACTGACCCCTTCTGCCAGATACCCTCCCTTGCATCCAGTGTACTGTGTTCACTGTATTCTAGAACTAAGGTAATCAGTAACTACTGGGCCATACTGCCGAGAAGTCAGTCCACTGAATCCTTCTGCCAGATACCCTCCCTGGTATCCAAGTACTGTGACCTGTATATTCTAGAACTAAGGCAATCAGTAACTACTGGGCCATACCTCCGAGCAGTCAGTTCACTGAATCCTTCTGCCAGATACCCTCCCTGGTATCCAAGTACTGTGACCTGTATATTCTAGAACTAAGGCAATCAGTAACTACTGGGCCATACCTCCGAGCAGTCAGTTCACTGACCCCTTCTGCCAGATACCCTCCCTGGTATCCAAGTACTGTGATCTGTATATTTTAGAACTAAGGCAATCAGTAACTACTGGACCATACCTCCGAGCAGTCAGTTCACTGAATTCTTCTGCCAGATACCCTCCCTGGTATCCAAATCTATGCACTGTACTGTATCTTATACTCTAAAAATCATTTAAATCAGTTACTATTTTCACACATTCATTTCTAGACACATTTGAACTAAGTAATGGCATTAAACAATGTTGCATACTGGTACATTAAGAGCTGTGACAGAATCCCCCCCTCAGTCCGTTCAGGTTCAGTCCTTCACTTTGACAGGGTCTCTTAAAATCAGAAGGACTGAGGTAAACTTTCTGCAAAACAGTGTCACCGTGGCTTTTAAAATAGTCCTCAATTCGTATGAAGAAGGTTTTTACTATACCACACTCTTTTGGAGATACTGAAGAAATTCTATAGAGATGGTACAGCTTGATGTAGTTGGAGGGCCTTCTCAGCAGGTGGTTGATGAGAACAGTGATTTCTTCTGAATTGTAGATTCTTCTCTGTGAGGAAACTGGTTACACAGGAACAACAGGCACTTGAGGCAACAGGCTTTCTACACTAGGCCCTGTTCTCACTTACTGCCCTGCACTGTCCCTATTCCGGGATACAGGTGATCCCCTATCCTTGCACTGTAATTAAACTAAACTGGCTCTGTCAGGCTTTCTTTCTTCAGTAGGCCTCTTCAGACAGAAACCCCATGGCATGGGCATCTTCCTTGCTGGTTGCTCTCCCTCCTCAGACTGAATGCACACTGGCTGTGCAGCTCTTTTTATATTCAAAATCTCATTAGCATATTTAAATCTGTGGACACTGACCTGTCCAGCAGCTCAGTACCAATCAAATTCCTCTCTGCAGTAGAATAAACCACAACAGTATGCTTAATTTTGAAGCTTAACTGCCCTCCTGCACAGTCTAAGGCCTTCCTGTTTTTTTTTCTACTTTTGATAATTTTAAAATACAATTTCTTTGTCACTCAAAATGGACATTTTCTCAAGGGTCAAGCACTTTCCCACTATAATGGGTGGACAACTGACTTTCTAAGCTTTCTGCTGACTTTTTTTTGTTCACTATAACCCTTAGGAAAGCATAGTCACCAAGACTTCTATTATTTTAACAAAACTGAAATAACGACTTCTAAACACTTTCCTACGCTTTTTCCTGTCAAAATAGTCATTTCTTCTTTAATTGTGCTGATCACAAGAAGTTTTTCCTCTCAGACATTAGTTATGCATTTTCTCATGCTAAGCTCCACCTCTAGTGTAACTGCCTGCGTGGATTAACTTCACCAAGGACCACTCTCCCTTCAAAGATTAGCGACTCCCTCATTTTACATTCCACACAACTCAAACTATTTTTCCCATGTGTAGGGCATTATACTGAACATGTTTGCCAAGTCTGATTCAATTTCATTAAAATTTGGCATGGCAGCATGTTGCTGAATATGTACAATGTATTCTGACTTTAGAGCTTCACTTTCTGACTGTGTTCATATTCCAAATGCTCCATTCTGGATTCTGCACATATTTGTGAGCAATCAATGTTTGTGTGCTGTGCCCAGGACTCCTCTAGCCCCTGTATGCCCTTTCATTTAATTATTTAATAGTTTTTGTTTTTAATGCATGTGAAATCATGAGCTCCCGTTCCCAATCACACCCCTTTTTCTGCACAGAATGGCTCCAGTAAGCTTTATTTATACTGTGTGCATTTTTATACTGTGAAGACTCTGTGATCCTGAGACTGTGCTGTTTTTATTTATATTTTATTTAATTCTGAGAGCCAGTCCCTAATGTCCACATTCCCTGGCACTTTTCACCTTGCCAACTATATTGTGAGGGAACTTATTATCTGGTTGATCCTGCCATGAGCGGAGTGCATAATGCTGCTACCTCTCGACTCTGTGTGAAGCTAGGCACACTGCTAGGCTAAAGCCTACTTTCCATGTGGCTGCAGAGTGAAGCTGCTGCCCAAGGCAAGCCTAGAATTCCTTACTGAGCACATCACACTCTGCTGTGGGACCAACAGTCGGTCTCTCGCTCTCCACTCTCACTCAGTTTTTGGCGGCAGTAGCTCCCGCAGCTGCCACTCTGCATAATTTATTTACTTTTCAGAGCAGCAAGACTTTCTTTCAGGATCGATTGTTTACTAAATACAGTAGACTCTCGTTTATCCAACCACCTTCGGAGACATCCGAAATGGTCGGATAATTGAGAGGTCGGATAAACGAGAAGTCACTTGTAGGGCCAGGGAGCAATGCCTCTGTAGTGGATAATGAGCATGGTGATGCTGGAGTAGCAGCTGCGCATGATGCTCTGAATGGTATGATGCCGTGGAATTCAATTCAAGCCTTCATAGTGATTTCTGGGCGGTGTTCACTGATTCGGACTACTGTATATTAAATACCCTACTGTATGCTAAATGCTGGTTATTATTTTTTCTTCAGCTTCAGTGCCATATTTGGGGATGCCTTTAAATTAAAATACTGTAAAAGCCTTCATAGAGATTTCAGGGAGGCGCTTCGCTGGTTCGGTTTCGTTTTCTTCAGATTCAATGACATGCTTGGGAATGCAGGTAGCTCTGTTTTCTCCGCAGCTCACCTTTCAGCACCTACAGTTAAGGGGGGGTGACCTTTGCAGATCACGCTTTCAGCTCCCTAAGGGGTCGGAGTGTTGTTCCTGACATAAGGTGGGATAGACGAGTAGGATTCAGAGCTGAGATAAAATGAGACACAAGGGCATCCCCTCCAAATGTGGGCCACTTGACGATTACAGCAGAGGGGCTCTATGGAAGTTAATGTTTCCAGTTGTGCTGCATCATTGCAGAATTCTGAAAGGTACAGGTCTGCAAAAATTCAAAGTGTGTGGGGGACAATCCGACCGTCCATTAGATAGGGAGTTCGGATGAACGGAGGTCGGATAATCGAGAGTGTACTGTAAAACCATTATTAAAAGAATCACAACAGGCAACTCAGGCAGCTCAGTTGTACTCTGGCTATCCAGCATTGTGTCACTAGCCTGGGCAATCTATTTACTAGCCCACTGGCCATCAGCATAACAATTCTTTATTTTACCATTACAAATATTGTAATTTTCACAAAAACGTTGCCAATCACTACATTTATGTGTGAAAAACTACATGTATGTGAGAAATGGCAAGCCAGGAGTCCCCCCCCCCCATGCTGCATCCCACTGTCACAACTACTAATGTGCTCAGAGCATATTTTACAAACCAACTCATTTTAAACTGCTAATTTTTATTATATTACAATTATGGAGGCTAAGTCTAGTCTTTTTATTACTGCAGGGACTGCCCCACGTGTCTCTGGCAGCCGCTACCTAGTCTGGGTTTTGAACCTGTGTTCTTAACTACTAAATTTATGTCTACAAATGAAATTAATAGGCTGTTCCTATTCTCTTGGTGGACTGGGCTATCTGAGGCTGTTACATAGGTTGCCACATTTCTAGAAATTTAGGGAGTCTGAGCTGTTGCATGGCTGTAATGTGCTCCATTGTTTCTATTTCTGTCACCTTCTTATTCCACAGGACAGCTGTAAGGGGATGTCAGGATAACCAGTTTAACATAAGACATTTTAGGGCTGCTACTAATAGCATTTGACCAAGTGTAATCTTATTTTTGGGGCTCTTTAGGAGGTCTGGGAATCCCAGGACCAGATTATTAAATGTGAAGGGGAATTGTCTGGCTAATATTATCTGCACTGTTTCATGAATATCGTTCCAGCAAGGAGCCAAGATCAGGCAGTCCCAAAAAACGTGATAGTGTGTCCTACATTTCCATATGCCTCCAACAAATGCCTGAGTGTGTGGTGTGGAAATGCTTTGTTACTGTAGGGATACAAAGGTGTCTGACCAGGCCCTTCCAGTTAAATTCCCTCCATGTAGGACCATCCCCTAGCTAACTTACATTCCCATTGCTCAGATGGGAGACTTAATCCTGAATCCAGTTCCCACTTTAGCTGAAATTGTTCTATCGGGGGAGTTTTAGGTTTTCCCAAGCAATCTGTATAGGTTCAAAATCATACTAGTTTTTGCATTAAGTGTGATGAGCCAGTAAAAGTATTATTCCAGATCGGACTGTGGTTTCTTTATCCAAGTTAAAGTCTGTTGCTTTAGTATGTAGTGCCTGACCTGTAAGAATCAAAAATGATCTTTACAAAGTTAAAATATATCCTGGAGTTCTTCAGAAGTCATACATTGTTGTCCCAATATTAACTGTACAAAGCAGGTGAGGCCTTTGGACTCTCAAAACTAAGTGTGGTGGAGAAAAGTCATCCTGGTGCCTTATGACCATCAGTAGACCCAATGTATTTGGAGTATCTGTTGCTGCCTGGAATTTCATCAGTATTTTGATTGTATGCCTGGTCCATGGATTTTGTACTAATCATGTGATCATCCCAGGCAGAACCCGTGTGGGAACTGTCCGTAGTGGAAGGTGGGGTGAATCTGCTTCCTCAGTGAGTACCAGCCCAAGTCTGTTTGCTGCTTAGCCCAGGTCCCTAAGTATGCACCCTGTGCTGCCAAGTAATAACTTTTGAGGTTCAGGAATCCCAGGTCCCCCCCTCCCGTTCCTTGGGTAGATGTAGGACCCTCTGTACCACTCTCGGACATTTCCTCAGCCATATGCATCAGATTATTTCTAGATAAAAGAACCCATTTCATGTGTGCTTGCCTTCTCCAAAATTCATTGCTGTGTTTGGTTGCTTTTTTCTGCTTACTTTCTTGGTAAAACCAAAATGCACGTTAATGGTATTATTATACCCAACCTTGTTTCGTTTCAAATTCTTCATCTACTGTTATGGTATAATTCCTGAACAGGAACACCCCTAAACAAAGCAACCTCTCATGATACAGTAGTCTCCTCTCCGCTCACTGCATCTTCAGTGTCTAGACTGTGTTGGGGGAGTTGATCAAGGACTGTAAACAAGCCGATTTTTGTGTGGTAACACCAGAATTGTGGTCTGTCTGTGTTTCACTTTTAAAAAGAAACAAGCATTTGTCAATGCTGAATGTTTGATGTTTGCTAAACAGTTTTTAGGATTCGCTTTATATACATGACATGTACCATTTATAGTATATTGGCCAAAATGTCATTTCGCACCAAAGGTGTGAAAACACATCTCGTCCAGGATTTAAAAAAATGACATGTCACGTTTATGAGGTGGTGCGAAAAAATGGCAATGTTGAAAGTTTGGAGTCAAAATATTAAGAATTAGCAAAGTTATGAGTGAACGCTAAAATAATGTAACATTCAGTCATAACCTAGGGATTTTACTGTATTTGTACACCAAATTTTTAGCATAGTCTTCTTATTACCCCACCTAATAAACCTGGTAGGTGAAAATATTCAAATCTTGCCAAAACGTCATTCTGCACCCCAGGGACAAAAACACATTTTGGCCAGGATTTGAAAAATGGCAGCTGAGCCTGTCATATTCATGAGGTGCTGTGAATAAAAGTCTATGCTGAAAATTTGGGGTCAAAATATTGAAAATGACCGAAGTTACAAGCCTGCATTTGCAAATTTCAATGTAGGCTCATAACTTTGTTGTTTTTTAATATTTTTAGGCCAAATTTTCAACATTGCCTTCTTATGACCCCACCTCATGAGCAAGGGCAGACACAATTTTCAAATCCTGCCCGAAAAGCAATTTTATGCAGCGACCATGAAATCACCTTTTGGGACACATTTGCTTAATGTCACTGCCATTGTTCATGAGGCAGGGTCCCAAAAAAGGCGTGTGAAAATTTGGGGCAAAAATATTCAGAAATGACCAAGTTATGCCACTAAGTTCAAAACCCCATTAAAATACATTGAACCGAATATCTGATTTCCACAGTTTGTGGTCCGGCATTGAAGAGTGAAGACGTGTGCAGTCCAGAGAGGATTACGGCATTGTACCCCTGGTGGGTAAGTAAGGGCTTGGGTTGTGTGAGGTGGTGAGTGCTGAGTAGGAGGGTTAGGTGGGGGGAACAAATGGCTCAACATACATCGATGGATGATTTTTATTTTTACAGAGTTTTTTTTTAAGCATCATGGGATATTTTTCTTTATTTCAGATACAAACATTCGGACACAGGGATTGGGCACCCCAGTGACAGCTTGTAGTGGAACGGAGGTGGGCAACCAAGGGGGGATGGGGGCCAAGAGAAGCGGTACAGGGGGTGGGCACCCCAGACTGCTTACATTTATATATATATATATATATATATACTGTATATACATATATATATTAGAGATAGGAAGGGTGGGTGGACAGGCTAGCAACCTGGAGGGCATGGGGAGAAAGAAGCTGGAGCGGGGGGTGGGCACCCTGCTCCGCTTACATGGAAAACTGTCAGCTGTTTAATTTTTTTTAATAAGTAGCTGTCTGTGGTGTCTTTTGACAGCATTCCTATCAAATATGCTGCACTGTGCCTACGACTATCATTAAATGCAGTCTTTTATCAAATTTATTACAAAATAATATTACAAGAGGCACTGATAAACTCATGCATGCATGAATATGTCCTATAATATGCAGGTACTGAGCTAAATATAAATTCTGATACACTCCAGTCCCCTGAATGTTGTCATACTAAAAAATTGCTTTAGAAAATGAAAGCCACAACTCCAAGCATGCACATTGATGCACATGCCCAATGCGAATGCCTGGAGTTATGGCTTTCGTTTTGTAAAACCATTTCTTAATATGACAGAGCACTCGTTTAGAAGTTTCGCTAATGTTACAATGTTCAGAGGACTGGAGTGTATCAGAAATTATGTTTAGCTCAGTCTTCATATTAAATGACGTACTCGTGCATGCATGGGTTTACTGGTACCTCAGCACCATAGTTAACACATGGATGTACATTTGCATTGGGAAGCATTCAGTAAGGTGGACCATTCATAATATTATTTTGTAATAAATTTGGTAAAAGACTGCATTTAATGATAGTCATAAACCTGATGTGGCATACAATAAAATGCTGTCAAAAACACCTGATTCTTATGTAAAAACACTGGCTGACAGTGTCCCTTTAGCTCCTGGTGTTGACAGCCGATCAGCCGCTTGCTGGTCACCGGCTTCATGCAGATCAGAGGTCCGAAGCCCTCTCTGATTGGCGTGGCATGGTCCTTTGAAGTACAAGAAGTTTCCACACAGCAAGCAGTGAGTGGTGTCATGACCACAGTGCATGGTCATTGGTCTAGACTATCGAGCCCCTGCTATTTTGAACAGCAGTGGGCTCAGCAGTGACAGCCCCCCCCTGAAATCCCTTTTCAGTGTAAAAAAAATGTTTGGTGCATGAGCACATCAAATGTAAATAGGAACCGGAATCAAACTTCCAGCTACATCAGCAAATTCTACGGAATGTGAGTAATCATTAAATGTGTTTTTTGAACAGAAGATCATCTGAGGCCTATGGGGGTTGACAGCGACCCTTTAATTATATAATATGTATTTTATGTTTGTAACCTACTTGTAGAAACTTATTGCTGCACTCTCCTCAGCCTCTGCCCCCAAGAAACATCTGTAAATGAGCTTTTATAGCTCAGTAAGTCTTTCTTGGTAAAACCTTTGAATTCAATAGATAATTTTATAGAGATATTAGTTATTGTGATTTTTATAGCCATTTGTGTGATGTGGAAGATTTGTTCTGTTTGCACTTACTTTGTTCCTTGCAGCATACTATACATATATAAAACATTTGTGTGCTTTCTTTTATCTTACATAACCACAAACAGTGGGATACATTTTGCTTTGTTCAGTCAAGAGGGAAAGAGTTAAGTCTTGAACAAGAGATAGCTGTGTGCAGAGATACAGCAAGGATGAGTTGTGGCAGGAAAGGCTGAGGTCTGCTGAGATGTCAGTAAACTGTAGCCTGACGCTGAAGTTCTGTGACAGGAACAAAAACATGCACTTGACCCAAAATGCCATGAGCTAGAAATGCTTCATCCATGAGGGGAGATAACTGACAAATTTGCATTTGTCTAATTGGCTGAGAATTCCATTAAACTATAGATCTTACTTCGAGTTTGAGCTCTTGCAATAGGCTACACCATTAGGACTATGCTGCCAGGCACTAGGACTCCACGGAAAAATTCTAGCTAGCAGTACCGAGTGGGGACCACCCCCTGTCGTCGGCCCCGCCTCCGACATTAGCCAGTGGTATAAAGGGGTGGTCCCCAGCCACACCTCAGTTCTTTTCCCACCATCTACCCATGCACATCGGCTCCACAGACGCCTCCTGCTATCAGTCAACTGCCCTCAAGCCTCTTGCCCTCTGCCTCTCACCCCTGTTTCTCTGCTCACGCATCTTCAAGTTCTTCCCTTGCTCCTCCTCACCTTCCCTCTTCCACCCTCCACCCATTCTGTCATGTCATGCCACCAGTTCTGCAACTTCTTCCCCTCCTTCTCTCTACGTTTCTCTCTCACCTCTCTTCCACCCATATTTCTCTCTCGGGTTTTCGACAAGGTCTGCTAGGCTGCCCCCTCTCCTGACTAAACACCACCTCTTCTCCTTATACTATTAATTTGTATTCCTCCCCCTCACTTCACCAACACTCCCCCCTTCTTTCTGTACTCACCCCATTTCCCTCCTGCCACCTCCCCATCCTCTCATCTCTCTATCCCCATTACCTCCTTTGCAACTCTGCTCCTTCCCTCTCCACCTCCTGTGCAACTCATCTCCTTCTCCCTTTTGTTTCTCCCATCCCCCACCTTACACCCCATTACTTTCTCTCCTAGATTTTGTCAAGGCCTCCCAGGCTGCCCTCTCTTCTAGCCCACTCTACTGTTATATTGAGCTGCATTCAGTGCTATTTTGATTGCTTTTGATGTATCAATTTTTTTTACTTATCCATTGTTTACCTTGTTTTGTTTTTGTATTACTGACGTGGAACCTTTGTAAATGAGTTGTATTGCTCAAAGGTGTTGTAATCCAAGACTCAGTAAATAAATAAATAAATTTTCACGCTAATCACGTTTTCTTATTTTCTATATTATTCTAAGTTTAATTGTGCATGTCTTCACTGTCTTCAACTTCACAGTGGCGGAAATTAAAGTGTGCCTGCAGGAAACAAATGCCTACTAAGGACAGCCATTCAGCTGCCTTATCTATTTAGGCCTCTTGCATGATTCAGGGGCCTGCCTGCATTGCCGCAGTTTCACCCACCGGGCACGCATTTCATCGTCTGAAGGCCTTGAAGACCCATCTGTTAGAGCAGCAACTAGATGCCATGCAGAGGACCCCTTCCAGCCAAGGCTCCTCTTCTTCTTCTATGGTCCCAGGGTCTTTGTCTTCTTCCCACAAGGATAAAAAGACCAGCGGGAAGTACCATTATAAAGAGAAGGATAGACCCAGATTGGATTCCCACGCCAGATCTCCACATCGGAAGGTGGCTTCTTTGAGTCCACACTCCCACGGAAGATTGGACTCTGCCCCTCCGACAACCCAAGCTTCCTCCGGGCTTCTGTTGATGATGCCTCCCACCCTGGTTCAGACATCAGGCGGGGGGTCTTCGGGGCAAGGGCCTTCTGGCCCTCCTCTGAGTCTTAGGCCCTTCAAACAGTCTTCAAAGCATAAGCCAGAGGAATCAGCCAGCATCTCTTCAGGCGATGGATATGGATCTGTCCTTTGCTAGGCTGGGGCGTCCTCCTCGTCAGGATGACAGATGGGGTCCGAAGACAGGAAGAGACGCCAGGAGCAGGATCTCAAGTCCAGAGCATTCTCCCCAAAGCACAAAATGGATTCCCGTCGCTCGACCCCGTTGTCCTCATCTTCACTGCCACCCGGGTTGAAGCAGATGACACCTCCTCTACTGGCTTCCCCAAAGTCGCTGTCAGGGGCTCTGCCACTAGCTAAGCCAATGCTTCCTCCAACACCGGGTCAGCTGCCTCTGGACAACCTGACGCCACCAGACCAGACTGCCAACCTGGTGTCAGACACCCTGCCACCTGTGGGACTGCTGCCAGACACACTGGAGTCCCCAGATCTCTTGACAGGGCCTAACGAGCCGATGGGTCCAACGCCTGGTGCACCTGACATACTGCCCCCAGTGCCAGACTCTTCTGGGCCCCCTATGATACCATGTAGTGGCCCTATTTAACTCATGGTGGAATACAGTAGAAGGGGACTTCCTGCCTAAGGAACGTCCCACCCCCTTGCCGAACCCTTCGCCCTCGGGTTCACCACAGGGTCCATCCAGACCTCCTTCTCCACCACCCAGGAAGTCGTCTCCCCCTCAGAAAGTAACTCCTTCACTGGATCAATTGGGCACAGGGTCCCAGAGGCATCACAAGTAGAGACACCACCGTTCGCCCTGCTCTTCCTCCAGATACCACCGCTCCTGCGGCTGTCGGTCCCAACGCCCCTACACCAGGTCTCCCTCTTCAGATGTGTCCAGTAGGAGTTTCTCCTCATCCTCCAGGTCTTCAGAGGGCTTTTCTTCCCCTCCCCCTCATCTTGACTCCCATAGGGAATCTCCCCGGTCACCTCTGGATGACCCTACCTTTTTTGGATGTGATGCGTCACATCCAATACCATAATCAATGGGAAACAGAGGATTTGGACCCAGAAAGGAGGAGGTTCACACATTTTCTGGGAATGAGTGACCCTAAGCCTTTGGTGGTTCCACCGTTGGTGTCGCCCTTTCAGGATGTTACCAAATTAGCCTGGAGGCACGCTTCCTCAGCCTCAGCCATACCAAGGAAAGCGGACAGGTTGTACAAACCCCTACAAATGAGCCCTTTTTAAGGGAACACACTAAAGCTGACTCCATGGTCCTCATGGCGGCTCACGGCAGGATGCAGCAGCCTAAGCACATGAGTTCACAGCCACTGGACAAAGAATCAAAGCAGCTGGACCAATCTGGCCATAAGGTTTACTCCTCGGCCACCTGCACTTTACGTTTGCTCAATTTCTTGGCACTTATCATAGGAATATTTCAGAGCTAGAGGACTTGCGTCCATTGTGCTTGCTAGGTGTACCCATTCTAGCCTTTGTAGAATTTATCAAGATTAAGTTTGAATGTCTCTGTAGTTTTGCATGCCACCACCTTGAGAGGTAATCTATTCCATTCAAACACCACTCGCTGATTGAACCATTTACTGGATCTCACTAGTTTGTTTTTGTCTTGCCTTCAGTTGCATAGGATGAGACCTTGTGTTATACACCTTTTCAGAGGCTTCTAGTCCCAGGATGTTCCACAAATCATTTTCTGTCCATGCTTTGCGTACTAAACACATCTTCCATTTTTCTCTGGTATTCCAAAGTAAACAGATTCAATTATTCTAATCGCTCCTCATAAGTTTTACCTGCAATGCCTTTTATCCCTCTGGTAGCTTTTTTGGATTCTCTCCAGCATAGCTACATCTCACTTTTGATATGGTGACCAGACCTGGGCTCCATACTCCAGCACTGATCTCACCAACAGTGTGTACAGGGGTAGCATGACCTCTCTGTTCCTTGCTGCTATGTGCCTAAAAATGCAGTTTAGTATTTTATTTCCTTTTTGTGTTATGTTTTTGCAATGTGATGTAAATTTCATATCATCGATTATCAAGATCCCCAGGTCTTTGTCCTCTGCAGTGGTTTTTTGGGGGGTGTTATTCAACGTGTATTTATGCCTTGTTTTTTTTTTCCCCCAAGTGCCTAACAGTACATTTATCCTGATTGAGAGCTAGACTTCCTCCTTTGGTCCATCCTGAAATATGGTGAAGTGCTGTTTGCAGCGGAAGACTTGTGGTGTTATGGTTTACTATGACTCCCAGCCTACAATCATCAGTAAATCTGTAAAGCCATATGTAACACCTACCAGGTATGTCATTTCTATCTGACAGCTCTACCTGGAGGTCTGGGTTCGGGGAGGAATATGTCACTCAGCACATTGGCTAGGTTTGGCTACTCTGCACAGGGGCACCCAAGTAACTCTGGACAAAGGAAGCAATAATTTCAATGTCCAATACCAGAAGTGGGATTCTAAAGTGTGGCTTTATTCACATCCAACAGAATAAACAAAGCATAGATGGACCCCCATGGAGCTACACTCCTGGTAATGCAGATTAAAAGAGACCAGAACATATCCTCATCATTTAGCCCATAGGTTCTGAAACACACTGGGCACAGTGCCTGAACTTTACGCTGCTCTGGGTTTTCCTTGGCTTGGCTCCCTTGCCAGCCACTTGGACACTTTCCATATAGCATGGAAACATTTACTGGTGGCTCCCCAAGCCACCTAAGAGCACTTCTGCTCCATAAGGGAATCTTCTTCATTAATCCCATGGCTGGGTACTTTCCTCAGGCACTGGCCAAGTACCTTAGAGAAAGCAACAGGTGTCCCAGAGCAAATCCGTAGAGGTGAATTTGGTTACTACTGATGGGGGGGTCTACCACCTCTCGCTTCTACAATTCATACCTGGCCATTTCTCTGGAATGTAACACCTCATCCTTTAACACACTTCTCTGTGTAGATTCTTTTATAAATGTATTTCACATTCAGTCTACTGCCTTTACTTCCCAATTGTGCTGGACTTGAACATACTTATTAAGTGGCTTTGTCCATTACTCTGGACCCGCCACAGAGTTAAGCAGTCCAATCCCCACATCCTCCAAACTGTACTTGGCTGTCTTTTCCTGACCCCACAGTATCAGTCCCTTTAGTTTCATCTTGACACAGGTGAAAACACATGGCCCTTTAGCACCACTTCAATTTGCAGTTATTGTGTTCCTCTTCAGGTGGAAACACACACCTAAAAAAACAGAAGTAGCTCTTTAACAGAGCTTAGAGCTCTGAGGGTCTGCACTCAGCAGAGCACCTCTGCTGCACTCTACAGACTGTCTCTCAGACTGACTTCAAATTCCCCAACGTTCTACTCTAACCTCCAACTGTAACATTCCAGTGTGACTTATGCAGCTGTGACAGTTCTAAAATGATGTCATCCCTCAGTCTCAGCTGAGACTGAGAACAGAGTGAGACAGTGTGAAATCCATTTAACTGGAGTTTCACAAGCTGCCTTCCCTGCCTACCACTAGGTCTTACTGGGATTCTAGTAACCCCAGGTAACAGGTGGGGTTACACATACATCCCTCTTATTGTACTGGAGTGATGCTACGTATAAGTTAAAAAGACAAGGGCCCAATACCGATCCCTCGGGCACCCCACTTGTCACTTCTGCCCATGTAGAAAATGACCCCTTGATGCAGACTCTTTGGCTTCTATTTTTTGGCCATGCCTGTACCCACTGAATTGTAGAGTTCTGGATATCTATATTGGTCATATTTGTCAACAAGCCTTCATGTGGTAATTTGTCGAAGGCTTTGGTGTAATCCAGGAATGCAATATCCACTGAATTGCCTTCGTTCAGTTCCCTAACCACCCTGTCGTAAAATCCCAACATGTTAGTCTGGCAAGCCCTCCCTTTTACAAATCCATGCTGGGTGCTGTCTGTCAGAGCTTCCTGATTTATAAACTGCAATATGTTATCCTTCAATACGCCTGCCAATATTTTAGATGGAATGAACATCAAACTTACTGGGCGGTAACTAGAAGGATTAGATTTGAAACCTTTTTTAAATAAGGGGATTACAGTAGCTCTCCTCCAGTCCTCTACCATCTCTCCTTTAATTTCCTCCAGGTGATGACATCACTGGGCTTCATACAGGTTGTTTCCTCAGCTATGCACAAGGGTGGTCACTCTTTTGATTTGGTTTTCCTCCTGGGGATCGAGGCCTCCGACTTAGTGGTGGAACCAGTCGGTTGGTCCAACCACTACTTAGTTGGGTTCAATATTTCGGCCCCCATGGGCAGGTCGGCCCCTGTGGAGTTGGTCAGGCACTGTCCTTTGAGGGATGTGGTCCCTGAAGACCTGATGGTGGTTATTGACCTCTCGTCGTTGGATGAGACTTGCACAGATCCCGAGCAGTTGGTTGCAGCCTATAATGGGGCTATATCTTCAGCTCTTGATCTGATTGCTCCTATCTGGGTTTGCTCCCTCCCGCGTCACCCTGGGGCCCCTTTGTTTGATGGGACTGTAAGGGAATTGTGGAGATTGGGGCATAGGTTAGAGCGTTGTTGGAGGAAGACTGCCTCTGATGCCGACCACCTTATTTTGTTAGAGCATTATAAACTCTACAAAACAGAAATTTCCCATAAGAAGGCAGAATTCCTGTCCAGGGAAATTTCTGTCTCATGGAATCGACCAGTTCAACTCTTCAGAACTGTTGACAGGCTGTGCAACCCAGCCTATCAGCAGTTCCGTCGAGTCTTTTCACAAATTGATTGTGATGAGATCGCTCCCTTCTTTGTGAATAAGGTGGCTGACATCAGGCGGGAGTGCCACCAACTTCACTATAAGGGGGTTGCTGTTGATCAGTGCCTTGTCGCAGAGCCCGGAGTATCCTGGAGTACCTTTGACCTGCCAGATTTCATAGATATTATGTGGCTTGTCCAGGAGATGCGTCCCATGTGCTGTAGTTTAGACCCAGGCCCTACTTCACTGATCTTAGGTTGTAGTGATATTATCGGCCCGATCTTAGCTCAGGTTGTCCAGTGCTCTCTGGATTTGGGTGAGTTCCCTAGCTTTCTGAAGGAGGGGGTGGTGACTTCCCTTCTGAAGAAAGCTTCTTTTGACCCAGAGAACCTTGCAAACTACAGGCTTGTCTCTAACCTCCCTTTTGTGGGGAAGGTTATTGAGAAAGTTGTGGCTGCTCAACTGGATAACCATTTGACCATCCATAATTTATATGAACCCCTTCAATCGGGTTTTCATAAGAGGCATAGTACTGAGACTGCTCTGGTTCGTGTGCTCAATGATCTCCTGATGGCGAGAGATCAGAGGCACCGTTCTATCTTGGTTCTCTTGGATTTATCATCAGCTTTTGATACTGTGGATCATGGGGTCCTGCTTGAACGTCTGTAGTTTATCTGCGGGCTGTCTGGTACAGTCCTCAGATGGTTTTCATCTTTCCTCACTGGTAGAATGCAGAGAGTTGCCTCAGGTTTATTTTCATCCGGGGCCTTCTCACTACCCTGCAGGGTACCTCAGGGTTTGGTGCTGTCTCCCATGTTATTCGCAGTATATACGCTACCCCTTGGAGATATTGTAAGATGGTATGGGCTGAGGTTTCATTGCTATGGTGAAGATACCCAGCTCTACCCTGTCTTTTGCTCCCGACCAAGTTAGTGCTATCTCAGTACTGAACAGCTGCCTCGTAGAAATCCAAGATTGGATGAATACTAGCAGTCTAAAGTTGAACCCAGGAAAGACTGAGGTTTTGGTTGAGGACCTGGGTCGTAGGGCAGAGAGGTTGAGGACTGAGCTCCCTTCTAGTTTAGTCCTGGGGGAGGCCCAGATTCTCACCTCTGAATGGGTGCATAAGCTAGGAGTGGTGCTTGACGATGGTCTGACTCTTCGTCATCAGGTATCGGCAGTCGTCAAGCTTAGGCACCATGTTCCGTCCAGTGACCTACCTGTCTTGGTCCATGCCTTTGTGACATTGTGCCTTGATTACTGCAACTCCCTTTAACTAGGGCTTTCTGGGGTTGATATCCACTGCTTACAGCTAGTGCAGAATGCGGCAGCACGTTTGTTGACTGGGGCATCTAGAAGATCTCATATTACCCCTGTGCTGCACCATCTGTACTGGCTGCCTATACAGTGGCAGATCACCTTTAAAGTAGGTCTTCTGACTTACAAAGCCCTACATGGATCGGGTCCTGATTACTTGAAAGAGCTCCTGGTTCCTTATACCCCTTCGTGACAGCTCCGCTCGGCTGACGAGGGGTTGCTGGAGATTTTGAGGGTTAACCTAACGACATCTGGTGCGCGTGCCTTTGGGTTTGTGGCACCTACTCTCTGGAGTTCTCTGCCCCGTCAGCTTCGGGAGTGCAGGATGGTGGGGAGTTTTAAGCAGGCACTTAAGACTTTTTTATGGGTGAAAACATTTTCGGTACTTTCTTGATTTAATATTGTATGTATTGTGTTTTGTTTTTATGTGAATTGTACAGCGCCTTGAAATTTGAAAGGCGCTTAAACAAATACATTTTATTATTATTATTATTTATCTAGTGAGGTCTGAAAGTGTGAGCTAAGGGGGCTGCTATTTGATAGCGCAGTTCCTTAAGGATGCTAGGATTGTAAGTTGTCAGGCCCAGAGGATTTATATGAATCTAGTGCACTTAGTCTGCGTTCCACATCTCGCGGATCGATAAGGAGCCAATTTTGTTTGCTTTTCTCCAGCGTCTGTGGGGTCTGTTCAGCCCCAGTATTTATGTTGAATACCGATGTAAAGTAAATGTTGAGTAAGTTAGCCATGGTACTAGTGTCTGTCATTAATTCCGCATTTTGATTTTTCAATGGTTCTACCTTTTCAAATATGGACTAAAAGTTATGAACCAGACGTGATAGGATTAACTGAAACATAGTTATCTCAAAACATATAGGATAAGAAAATATTAATGGATGGTTATAATCTTTTTTAGATTAGATAGGGGAAAGAGGGGTGGTGGGGTTCTTTTATATATCACAGAGAAACTGGGTTTGGGAGAAGTTGTTTTTCAGGGTAATTTAGATGGAATTGAATGTCTTTGTGTTAAATTTGAAAGATTGCAGCTTTTAATTAGTATAGTATATTCCCCTCCAAAAGTAAATACTACTAAGTTTGAATTATTGGCATCTAAATTAGCATTAGTATCAGATGGTAAAGATTTAATACTGATTGGTGATTTCAACGCTGCTTGGGGCAAGCCAAGGGGGATTAAAATTGGAACAAAGTTTTGAGATACTAAATGTCAATCAAATAATAAATCAAAGTACTAGGAAAAGTGGGGTTAAAAGTCAAAGGAGTATTTGGGGCTTGATTTTTCTCTCTAGGAGCTTTCATGTTGAAAAATGTTTGATTTTACCTCCAAATTTGGGGGATCATAATTCAGTATATTGTTTTGTAAAATATTTAAATCAAATAATTGAGGAAGAAAAGATTACCCTAAAAAGAAACTTTAAGAACTACCACCCAAATAATTTTGTTTATGATTTAAATTGTGTAGAGTGGGGAAGATTAAATTTAATTCCAGACGTAAATTTGGCAGCTGAAGAATTTTCAAAAACTTATTTAGAGGCTTGTAATAGGCATGCACCATTTAAAAAAACTAAAACAAAGAAAAAGCATCTTCCATGGATAAACGAATATTTGAAAAAGAGAATTCATATTAAAGACAGAATCTGGAAAAGAACAAATAAAATAAAAAGGGTGGAAGACTGGGTTAATTTCAAAATTAAGCGAAATGAGTTCAAAAGGTTAATTAGATCTGCAAGAAAAAAATTTACAGCATAAAAATTGAGACAACTCGTGATCCTAAACAATACTGGAATATGATAAAAGAATTGGAAAACCCTTTGAGAGTTAAGTCTTGTATAAAAATGTCTAATAATAAGGGTGAGCTCCTTGACTAAAAGAAAACAGCCCAGTTGTAGAATAATTATTTTTTAACATTGCCTGATATTACTATCCCAGCTGGTTCACAAGTACAAACTAATAATGAAAATTGTCCTCTTTATTATTTAAAAAAAATAAAAATCTCGGAAGTTAGGCGAGATATCTTAAAACTAAATAAAAATAAATCATATGGTATGGACAGTATTGAAGGGAAATTTATTAAGGATGCAGTTGAAGTCTTATCACCAATACTGACTGATTTATTTAATCAAGGTTTGATGGAAAATGTTTTTCCCTCTATCTGGAAAATAGCCAAAATAGTACCTATATTTAAGGGGGGTGATTCTAATGATCCCTCAAACTATAGACTGTTGATAAAGTGGCAGTGGCCTTAGATAGGGGAGAGTCCACGGGCGCAGTGTTTGTTGACCTGTCCAAAGCCTTTGATTTGGTCGATCACCATGTATTGTATGAGAGGATGGAGAGGATCAGTATAGCCCCTAGGTCATTATTATGGTTTAAATCATATTTGAGTCAAAGAAAACAGCAAGTAGTAATAAATGGTCAATATTCTGAAGTGGGTAGTATACTAAGAGGTGTCCCTCAAGGTTCAATTTTGGGGCCATTATTGTTTTTGTTATATATATATTAATGAATTACCTACCAAAATAAACAATACACAAATCAGGTTGTATGCAGATGATACAATACTTTTAGCATCAGCCAAATCTCAAAATGAAATGATGGTTAAACTACAGATGGATTTTGATATTCTACAGGATTGGTTTTCCAGCTCTAAATTAGTGATAAGTGATAAAAAAAACTCAGGTTATGTTTTTCAATAAAAAAATGAAGGTTAATAAAAAACAGATTAGAGACAGGGAAATACAGATGAGGAATGGGAAAAAATTGATAGTCACTGATCAATATAAATATTTAGGTGTAGAGATTGATTACACTTTATCTTTCTCATCTCATATTAATAATACAATAAAGAAAATTAATAATAAGATAGGGGTACTACATAGGTCATCAAGGATATTAAATTTGCAAACCCAGAGGTTAATTGCAAATTTATTTATTTATTTATTTATGAGATTCACCAGGAAGGCATACTGAGCAACAATGCTCGATTCCAGATGCGACCTGGGGGCCAAGGCCCGGTACATAACAAAAACATTTGTGCAATACAATACAGTACAATACAGTAATTAGTTGCAGGCAGAATTATACCTGGCAGCCATGGTCAGGAGTTACAGTTAGAGACAAGTAAACAATGAGACAGTAGGTTGTACACCCATAACAGTGGCGATTGAGTTAGCTAGCAGAAGCAGTTGGAGGAGAAATGAGCCTTGAGTAATTATGATGGTAGGGGTTGTTCTCGTGTCGTATGGGGGCGGGTAGGGTGTTCCATAGCTGTGGGATTCGGTATTTGAAAGCTGCCTGTCCCTTGGTGGAGCGCATGAGTGGAATCAATTAATAATGCCTGTATTAGAATATGGAAATATGGTGTATAATTTTGGGAGTCAAACACATTTAAATAAATTAGTCATAGCATATAATTGATTGGCAAGATTTGTCCTGAACTGTAGTTATAATACTCATCATTGCATTTTGTATAGAGACCTAAACTGGGACAGTTTATCAGTACGATTTAAAAAATAATATTCAGTTTTTATCTACAAAATAATAAATGGGATGATTGATGAAAACATGGAAGTGTGTTCTGTTAGTAAATGTTATCTATATCTTTTAAGGGATGTAAAGCATAGAGGTTACACTTTTCCAAAAAGTAATACAAGATATGGTACTATGACACTTGAGGCACAGACTGCAAATATTTGGAATAATATTCCCCCCTGAATTAAGGAAAGCAACTAAACTATCCCAGTTTAAATTTGGATTGAGCACTATATTTTATAATGAATGTATTTGTTTTTAAAATGTGGATAAATGTGTTGGTAGTTTTTTTGACTGAAGATTTTTGTCTTGTGTAATGTTAAGAATTACTTATTAGTTGTTCTATGTAGTCTGAATCTTTGTATGTTATATTGAATGTAATCTGTTCTTTTGACACAGGACAACTTTGAAAATAGGTCTATGACCTAAAGTTCGCTATCCTCTATAAAAATAAAAATGTTTACTACTACTACTTATTTAAATTCCCTTTTTTTATTGTTAATATATGAATAGACTGTTTTATCATTTTGTTTAACCATTGATACCAATTTAAGTTCGTTATTTGCTTTTGCATTTTTAATTCTTCTTTTTAATGTTTTAAGACTGTTCCTGTAATTAACACTGTTTGTTTCCGTACCACTAGTTTGCCATTTTTTGTATAATTTATCCTTTCTGTTCATGAGTTTCTTTATTGCTGGAGTTAGCCACTGGGGTTTGGGTTTGGACTTGTTATATTTCAGTTTCAGGAGTATATTGCTATGTACTTCTTTATTTATTTTGTTGCAGAACACTTCCCACATCATATCTAATGGTTTATCTCCTAAATCTTGCTGCCAGTTCCAATTATTTAAATTCATTTTTATGTGTTCGAAGTCTGCTTTACTAAAATCCAGGGTGGAAGTTGAGCCTATGTTGTTATAACGGGGTTCTTTAATTTTAAATTCTATTTTAAAATGATCACTGCTGCCTAGGGGAGTTGACTTTCTGTGTTCCATGATGGTCTCACCCACATTAGTTAATACTAAATCTAATATATTCTGGTCTCTAGTTGGTTCGTCGAGCAGTTGCGTTATACCAATATTGTCAAATGCCTTAAGAAAGTTGTGTTCTGATTTACTCTCTGCTTTAAGCATATGCCAGTCTATTCCTGGTAGGTTGAAATCACCCATTATTAATATTCTATCTGTATGGTCTAAATTGTCAACTTTCTTTAGGATTATATTGTCCATTTCTACTGTTGCAGAAGGAGGTCTGTATATAGTGCCTACAATAATATGGTGCAATATCAGAGGTCCTTATGGCAGAAAGCCACAGAATTGACTCAGAAACAGCCTGACTCTCCTCATAGGTCGGAGCTGTTAGATGTATTACAGTCTGGCCTTGATGTTGGAAAACACATCCTGAGGTCTTCCTGAGACTCCACAGACCACAGCTAGGGTTGCCACAACTTGCATCTGCCTAAGTAGATACTCTTGGCCAAGAGTATCTGGTTTCCAGGAGGCCCTCCAGGGTGCTATCCTGGATGCACCCTTTCAAAGGTCTGTGCTGTAACTGGGTAATAAAATTGCCTTTTTGAGGTTCTTGTTGGAACTGCACAAAAGGAAGAGATGACAGGCAAGTAGTATCCAGATAATAAATGTAATTTATTACTGTCAAATAATAATGATACAGGCTTGCAACCAACAGTGTAATCACTTGGAGAGTATCCAGCTTCCTTACCTACAGTACATAGGCACAGTCTCTAGTGTCAGTAAAGCTATGTGCTGCAAGGGGTCTTATACCCTGATAATTGTCATGGTAACTGCTTAGAAAGATACATATAAAATATGTAATTGGTCAGTAACAGGTGGTGTGAGTAACCATCCCAACTAACATGAGAAGTTGATTAGCTTGCAGAAGATAACTAAACAATAAGGTCTGTATGAGCTTCCAAGGTCACTTGCAGTTACAGTGATGCACAAGCACAAAAGATGGTAATCTTGCCTAACTTATGATTATACAATAAAATGTAATGGATAACATCTCCGAGTGGCAGAATACATTGTAAAAATATAGTGAAGCATAATATGCATTAGAAAAGTACAGCAGAACTTGGATCCTGATGCTTATGCTTATATGATAAGTGCCGCTGCCCTAAAGTTAGTACATATACCTACATATATATATATTGCTGTCCATGAGGTGGGGTTACAATCAAATATTGTCGCTAATATAGATTAAATGTGAATCCTTCCTAGCTAAAAGTGATTTCAAAGAAAGAGTCAAAGGGTCAATGTGCATGTTAAACATGGGCAAATATTGAGACAAGGCAAGCAAGTATTGCGGATCGGTATTAATAACATCTGGTTTAGGGAGAGGAACAGGACTGATCACTGTGTGACCAATAACTGTTTTCTGCTGTGGAGTAAAACAGAAATTGAAGTTGAAATAACACAAGATTTTTGACCATAAGCAAAGGATTTCTGATTTGTCACTACACAATACTGCCCATTGGAATTGTACGTCACTCATACAGTTGGAGCCCTCCATCACTGTAGACGTATAGGACAAGAAAATGACTGGTTGGTGAGCCATGAAGCGAAGCAATGTACCTCTTCCAGGTAGCTTCAGGATTTAGCTGTCCCAGCATCAGGTGCAGAAGATGCAGCTCATGGAGATTCGTATTCGTCATCCTCATCAACATCAATAAGATTGGATAGCAATTCTTTGCCCAGAGTAAAGGACCAGTCACGGTGTTCCCGGGAGCAGCCACACACTGGTTTCACAATGTCAAAAACGTCACAGTGGAAGAAGTAGTAATATCCTCTCTTGGCACAACAGTTCATGTGGGGTGCCACCCAGGCTTGGAGCACAGCATGGTAGACAAGTAATGATGTCATCAGCAAGGTGTCTGATGGAATTTATTGCAGCCAACTTGTCAAAGACAGAGATTTCAGGATCAAAGTGGGGGTAGTGAGACAGTAAATGTGATAAACATGTTATCATGGATGGAACAAGTCTTAGTAAAGTAACTAGGTGCTTGATTTGGATATCTGGAGACATATCCAAGGTTTCTAGCTATAGACATGGAAATGTTAAGAGTATTGGCTAAACAAATAGTAATGCAGCCATTGGATTTTCAATAAGAGCAATACCATTTACCCATTCTTCTATCATGGGTATGATCTGGAATGCATCCTGTTTCCAAGTCCCTGAAGAGATTGTTAACAGTGGCAATTACATAAGAACCATAGGCAAAACATAAAAGTTCACAGGCAATATATTGCTTGTCTGCCTTCTTATTATTTTGAAAAATCAGTTCATTAATATTATTCTTAGTATCATTGAACCCTTTGGCAATTTCCTGCATATTGTAGACTGTAAAACATTCTTCCTTACTTAAACCATCTACATCATGTAACAGTGGGGGTAGGATATAATTCTTAACAGCTTGCTAAAAATTAAGAGTTTGTGCTTTAATAGCAGCTATATCTGCTCTATTCCAGATAGACATGCCTGAGCCAAAAAGGCCAGAAATGGTGCCTGCTGCACCGGTAACATCTGCAGTATCACGCCAAGTACATGGTCTAGCTTTAGCATTAGGTGCGGGTCTGAAGACCCCTACATGATCAGTGGTATGGAGGCCACTAACTGGATCATTAGTGCATGTTTGGTACGTAGCTACAATATCTGTAAACATCATACTGAAAAATTTAGAGGTATTGATCGTGTGACAGAGACCAATCTCAGCCATGTTCCAATGTGTAAGATTGAAAATAACTGGAACATTCTTAAATTGTACATTAGTAATCAGGGCTCCTGGAAGGGAAGTGGTGGTCAAACCACTAGGAGGGCATTCCTCCTGGGGAGGGCAGTCAGTCATTTCTTCTTCGGTGGGTGGACCTACAGAAAGAAAAAGAGCTTCAGTAGCTACATAGTTATGAAGACAGAAAGCAGGTGACTCCTCAGAGGTAAGGCAGTCACACCGAGCATGATCTATTAGAGCAGTAAGGTTATATTGACCAGTATGTCTAGGGGAAGTCTGTCGAATAGAAAGAGTACCATTCTTGGAGATGACTATATTGGGCCATCCGTGGAATGTACCTTTGGATAGGTGAGCTACATGGAGTGTGTAGCCATTAATGTCAGTTTCCCATTGCATGGAAAGTGTGGGTCTGTCTGGGGCCACTACCATAGCATCAAGACAGGCGTCTGAGCCTTCCTGAAGAGTAATCATTTTATTGGGCACATTAATGTGAACTCCCATTAGGGCTGAATGTTCAAGTTTGCTAAGCAAATGTTCTACACATTGTCTGTGAGTCGATAGAGGTTTATTCTGGGATTCAGTCAGGGGAAGTTGTAGTAGTCCCACCAAGATGAGGAGGTGCAAGATAGCCATCTTGCCAGTGTACCTGTAAGAAAACAGATAAGGATTGTTAAGTGTGGGGTACTATTCCACCCTAAGTGGGTTAGGAAAAGTAAGTTTAGTTACCTTTGTACAACTTGAGCTGATTAGCATGAAACCACTTGTCGGTGGTCTTCTTTTGCTGTTGAACTTGAACCTGATAGACAGCAGGGCTGAGTTTATTGACAATGGGGTATGGGCCTTCCCATTTGCTGGCAAATGAATGAGTTGGTTGTCTGTATTGAAGAAGCATAACTTGGTCTCCAACTTGCCAGTCGACTTCTTTGACATGCTTATCAAAATGAGCTTTATCTTGTTGAGCCTTACCCATTTGATTGGCAGTGAATAGGTGTGTCTTCATGATGTCATCATGAAGCTCCTCAGCATACTTGTCCACAGATACTCTATCTGCAGTAGGGGTGTGGAGGTCAATAAACAGGTGCTCAGGTAATCTCATGGCTCTACCAGTCATAACCTCATAGGGTGTGCACTGAGTAGTGGCTACAGGGGTAGCCCTGATTGCCACCAGTAGTAGTGGCAAGAGAGAATCCCAATCCTTGGGTTTGTCATTGATGAATTTGCATAACATCTGTTTGATTCTTCTGTTTGCTCTTTCTACCTGGCCTGAGGATTAAGGATGGTAGGGGATATGGAATTTCTGATCTACTCCAAGTAATTGGAGCTTCTGCTTCATCAGCTCAGCTGTAAAACTGGTTCCCTGGTCTGAATCTACCTTTAAGGGTAGACCCCACCTGGAGAACAGTTGATCCATCAGGATCTCGGCGGTTGTCTTTGCCATGTTGCTCTTAGTCAGAAATGCTTCTACCCACTTAGAGAACAAATCTGTGACAAGTGCATACATGTTGTTCTTACTGGGAATTGGTAAGGGGGCCAATGAAATCGATTTGTATCGCATTCCATGGTCCAGTTTGTCATTGTGGCAACAATTTGGTGTTTCTTTTCACTGAAATTGGATTGTTCTGGGCACACACTATGCAATTGTCCACATAGTGCTCTACATCTTTGGCCATGCCAGGCCACCAGACGACAGCTGAGTCTCTGAAGGGTGTTGTCTGCCCCCTGGTGTCCACCAGTGGGGCTATCATGAACCATATGGATGAACTTGGTTCGCAAAAATTGTGGTGCAACCCACAGTTTCTCACCTGTACCCTTTTTTCGATACCAGATGAGCATCTGATCACTAGACAAGTGTATGTTGACAGAGTGTTTCTTGTATGGACTACCAACAGGTAGTGGTTGTTCAATTCCTTCCTTTTTCCAGGAATTTGAACACATCTTTTAGTTCTTGGGTCAGATTTCTGTGCAGCAGAAAGGTCCAGTGGAGGTTCTGGTACTGGTTTCTGCCTAGTGTTAGCAGCTAAGAAAATAGTTGCCACAGCTACTGGGTGAGTCATTGTCCATGCCTCCCCCCCTAGAGCACCTGCTTTGGCAAGCAAGTCCACTCAATCATTGAATTTATGGTAAGGGTCAGATTTGCAGTGAGCCTTTACCTTTTGGATGTATAGTTTGTGAATAAACTGCTGTGTCAGGGTGTGTATATATACACAAACAGATCCCTGTATTTGATAGGTGTGCAGTAAGAGGATGTGAAGTTATTTTTCTCCCGGAATGGTAAAAACTCAGTAAGGGATGAGCAGACCCACTTAGAGTCTGCAAAGATGATGACATCCTTGTCACCGTGGGGCATGACCTCCAAAACACAGGTCACAGCTGCCAATTCAGCATACTGTGAGGAGATAACAGTGCACTTCCTTGAAATACATCTGAAATCACCATCTTTATCTAAAATGAGCACCCCAAATCCTGCTACCTGCTCTCCATCTACATAGGAGTCAGAGTCATCTGTAAAGACATGATACATGGTGGTATCTTCTAAAACATCAGGTGTAGCTGGTAAGAATAGTCCCGGCTCAGGTAGGTCAGGAGGTTGGAGTGCACAGTCATGGGGTTTACCTGTGTAGAGTAGGCCATGAGCCAAGATTGAGGGCATTTTAACAGGCAGTACTTTGATGTCCCTGTCCTGCAAAAGCAAAGACCAGTGGGTAAGTCTGGTGTTGGAGACTGAGCCATCTTTTACTTTGTCTGAAAGTAAAAAGCTAGTTGGGATGTGACAGGTATGCAGAACAACAGAAGCATGCCCAATGATGTACAGAAAATGTTTAACAGCCCAGAAGGTTGCCAAAAGTGTTCTTTCACAGAAACTGTATTTCCTCTCTACTGGGGACAGCATCTGAGATGCATAGTCAATGGGCCTGTGGTACCCATAGTACTTTTGCCAGTACTGTAGATTTGGCCACATCAGAGGTGGCAGTTTCCAAATGGAATGGGAGGTTTGGGTTGGGACTGCTCAGTGCTGGGGCTGAGGCTAAGGCCTGCTACAGCTGTGTCACAGCTTCAGTGTGAGTGGGGCCCCATGTCTGTGGGACATCCTTTTTCTTAAGTTCATGCAAGGGAGCAGCCTTCAAGGCAAAGTCAGGGATGAAGTCCCTGGAGTAGTTTACCATTCCTAAGAAGCATCTGAGTGTTGCCACGCTAGTACGGAGTAGCAGATCTTGCAAGCCCTGGATATTCTTGACCACTGGGCTTCTGCCATGGTCTGTGATACATAGGCCAAGGAAGATAACCTATTTTTCACACAATTGTGCTTTAGAAGGGTTGCACTTGAGGCCTGCTCTCTTGAGGAGAGACAGAAGTTCATCTAGAAGGGCCAAATGATCTTCTTTTGTGGTGGTTGCTAGAAGCAAGCCATCCAAGTACTGCAGGAGATACTGGGGTGTGGAGAACCCCTGCAGGGCAACCATCGTGGAGATGGAAGAGCTGTTGTGAAAGCCCTGGGGAAAGCAGGTCCAGGTGTACTGACGTCCATCAAAGGTGAAAGCAAATTTATATTGGCTTTCCTGTGCTAATGGGAGTGACCAAAATCCATTAGAGATGTCAAGAGCTGTGAACCACTTTTTGTCAGGTGTCAACAGCTTGAGCACATCAGGTGCTGATGCAACTGTTGAGGCACAACTGTGGGTAACTTGATTAAACTTTTCTGTAATCAATTGTGAGTCTCCATTTGGCTTTTTCGCAGGCCAGATAAGTGAATTAACAGTAGAGACACAGGTCCTAATCACTCCTTGTTGTAGCAGTGATTGGATGGTCTCCCTCAGTGATGGTATGGCTTCAACAGGAAATGGATACTACTTCTGCCTCACTGGGTTAGGTCATGTGATTACAATGGTAGTGCACATCCTACAACAGTTGTGTTTGTTTGTGGCAAACACATCAAGGTATTTTTGCAGCAGAGGTGCAAGTTCAGAAAACAGGTCATGACATCATACTCCTTGTTGTTATGGGAGATGGTTGCCACTATGTGTGAGTCTGGGATGGTGACAGCATGATATTGTCCTTTGATTTGAAGAAGTAGCCTGTTGGCTAGGTCCACTACACAGTGGTGAAGTGCTAGAAAGTCAGTTCCCAATATGCTGGGGTGATAACGTTATACCTTGAGGTCAAAGACAGAATCAGTCCTGAGGTGGCCTACCACCACAAGTAGAGGAATAGATTGGTAGGTGTGTAGCTGTGTACCATCTACACCCTGGGCACTGGTCTTCCAGCCGTTAGACCAGTCAAATGAGACTAGATCCTCATCATGGAGGACTGACATGGCTGCTCCAGTATCCAGAAGCATAGTAAGGTGGCGGCTCCCGACTGTGGCCTTTACACAAGGCCATCCATTCGTGTCAACAAGCAAGTCACTCACAATCCAGACTGGGGCCTGTAGTTGTCGATCTGTACAGTTTTCAGACTCTTTGTCATATTCCTGTTCCTGAAAACTGAGGCCTGCAGGATCTCTTTGGGCCTCCTGTATGTCTTGCACAGGAAACAAATGTACAGTACCTGTGACATCATAGACGTGACAGCAGCCTGCTTGATTGGCTCTTCCTTTGTCGTCATATTGGCCTGGCCAGTAGCCGATGTCACAAAAGGATTCTTTCACCGGCTGCTCGATAGTTCGGTGGCCAAGGGCAGGAAAGGATTTCCCTGGCTGCAAGGCTATCCCATGGCCTGAGCGAGGGCTGCTGCGGTATGTGTATGCTTAGTTGCACTCTCGGCACGGATCACCTCCAGTAGTTTGTGGAGGGTCTTGTTGTTGTCTCTTAGGCTCTGATAGCTTGGACTATTACAGTTCCTGCCATCGAATTGGACATTTGGATTTTCCAGTTGCTCTTGTCTCTGTTCCTGTTGTTCTTGTAGTGTAGCCCCCCCCGTGCGACTGCTTGTTGTCAGAAGGGGCATCGTTCTTCTGGTTGTTACCTTCCACCGTATAGTGGGTAGGTGTATCAGGGGTAGGTTGCAGTGTGGCTACCTGTGCTGCTGGAGTTTGAATGGCAGTGGTTTTGTTGGTTTTATCATAAGCGAGATTACGGAGGTATACCTGGTAGGCATGCTCTGTTTTGGTTAGGATATTTGCAAAGGTGTCGGTACTCAGGGAAACATTGAGCTCAACCTTTTCCCGTAGGCCCAGAGTCAAGTTCCGGATGTACAAATCCTTGTACTCATTCTGGTCTCAGGCCACAACTTCATTTGCAAGGGCTTTACCGGGTTCATAGACGAGCCACAACTGTTGGTGGTAGGCTGTGGGCCTTTTCTTTACATTCTGCTTAACCTTGTAGGCTAAGTGAGCTCCAATGACACCTAGGAAGTTGGGACGATGAGGGCCACAGCGATATCGTCGTATGTGAGTATCTTGCAGTTGCATGCAGTCTCTGGGAGCTTGGCCCAGAGGATAGCTTCAGTCATCTGTCGCAAGACTTGAACCTGGTACTCGGGTTGGAGAGATAGCTTCTCACAAAGGGAGCACACCTTCTCCAAATGGCAACTGAGATTGTCAGTCGGGTTCATCTGTCCGATACTTTGGACAATTTGTTGGATAGAATGAGCAACTTGCAAGGGGTTGGAAACACAAGGAATTATGTTCAAGTCAAGCTGTTCCATGGCACCATGAAGGGTAGCTTACACCGCCACATCCGTGACTGCCTTGAATGCATAGATCCTGGTTGACAGTATCTTCAAACATTCTGTCAATTTGATCCCAAAGGGCATTCCTTCGGCCCCTTGGTGCAGTAATATTGGTAATGGCCCCTTGAATTAGGCCGCAGACTTCCGCTGTGTCATCCCTGGAGAGGGGAGCAAGCAGAGGCACACCACAGAATACAGGTAGTCCGCCTGTGTCATGGGGGCCGCCATCTTTGCGTTGTACATTGCTTCCGCCATGTTTGTGAAGACATGGCACCGTAGAGGGCATGCACATATAGATGCCATCTTGGGGATGGCTGGAGAAAATAACAACCCTATGGGGGCTAGACTTTTGTGTGACTTGGCATGCCTCATCATCAAAGTCAGAGTTGTCATCGCCGGATGATGCAGTGTTGATGGGTGTATACTAGAACCCATTCATGACCTTAACATGGCCAGCTAGAATCTCTTGTTGATGGTGCATCTCCACCATCTTTGCTCTACATTTCTTGTGGTAAACTCATGCAGTGCCCTGCTTAATACCCTTCTCAACCTCACGCTGCAACATTCTGTACGCGGTGCTCAATTCAATATTTTCCCTAAGCTCTTTGTCGAACTCACGATTCACTCTCTCATTCTCCTCTTTCAACTCAGCATTCCCATCTTTCAAACTCTCGTTCATATCACTCAAAATGTCATTCAAATATGCTGTTTCTTATCACATTTCAACCTTTCACAATCATCTCTCAACATACAAATTTCTCGTTCAGAGTCTTGAGCATTACAATGCAGCAGTCTGTTACTGGCATCACAAAGTGACTGTGTCTCCTCCACTAGTTTCTGTTCCTTTTTCTGTAGCTCTGATGTCTGCAAGCCCATCTCTTTTTTTAGAAATGCATTTTGCTGATCAAGGGAGGCATACTTCACTGTGAAATTCTAAACAGTGGTATATAGAACCGCAATCAAAAGACCTTTAAGGTTGTACTTTTTGGTTGTTTGTTTGGACTGTAGATAGTGCCCTGAAATGAGCAGCAATGGATTGTCTGCAGACTTCGCATCCAGCGCGAAATCTGTCAATCCATCATGGGATGTGAGGTAGTTAGAGACATCGAGTCTCAAGTAAGTACAAAGTTCAGGCATGACAAACAAGGGGTAAACAAACAAACAAATAAGCAGTCGGAAAACTGGATAAAATCCTTGGCACCATCACCCAATGGCTTTCAAGTCCCCCATGGGCAAATGGTGAGGCCAAGGCAGTATGTTGTCACTCACAAAGGAAGTGTAAGATGGTCTGGTGTGGGTGTGCCACGCCCAAGACCAAGACAGAGTGTGTCCACCACAATAACAACCACTGTAAGCACGAGTAGGTTCAAGTAGACAGAAAATGCACTACACTATCCTGTGTTCAAAATTAATTGAATGGAATCTTTACTTTGTACATTCCAACCTGCACATGGTCACCAAATGTAACTGGGTAATAACATTACCATTCTCAGATTCTTGTTGGACCTGCACAAAAGGAAGAGACGACAGGCAAGTGGTGTCCAAATAATAAATGCAATTTATTACTGGCAAATAATAATGATAAATGCTTACAACTAACAATGTAATTATTGGGAGAGTATCCAGCTTCCTTACCTACGTAGGCGCAGTCTCTAGTCTCAGTAAAGCTATGTGCTGCAAGGGGTCTTGTACCCCAATAATTGTCATGGTAACTGCTAAGAAAGATGCATATAAAATACATAATTGTTCAGTAACAGGTGGAGTGAGTAACCATCCCAACTAACATGAGAAGTTGCTTAGCTTACAGAAGCTAACTAAAGAATAAGGTCTGTATGAGCTTCCAAGGTCACTTGCAGTTATAGTGATGCACAAGCACAAAAGATGGTACTCTTGCCTAACTTATGATTATACAATAAAATATAATGGATAACATCTCCCAGTGGCAGAATACATTGTAAAAATATAGTGAAGCATAATATACATTAGAAAAGTACAGTAGAACTTAGATCCTGACACTTATGCTTATACAGTAAGTGCCTCTGCCCTAAAGTTAGTACATATACCTACATATATATATATTGCTGTCCGTGAGGTGGAGTTACAATCAGGGGTAGGTCCATGGATAACAGTGCTCTTTGGTCAGGATACAGAGAAGATGATCACAAACCTTCCGGAGTCAGGCAAAGCGGTCCAGTCTGTATATCAGATGTACAAATCTGAGCCAAACCCCACGAGACGGAAGCCTTTTCATCGCCCCGGGGGTCAACGGTCCAAGGGGCAGCAAGCAAGAGGACCCTTCAAATGTAAGGCTCCCTCTCAGCCCTCACATGCACAGGGACCCCAGAACACCAAGTCCTCCCAGGTCGCCTTGCCCACCCCCGGACCCAAGGCCTGACTCCTTGCCCGACCCCCTCCTCCAACGGAGCCCTTGGGGGAAGTGGTCGGGGGTTGGTTCTCCCTCTGTCTAGAGGGGTGGACCAGCATTACATCAGATGCCTAGGTCCTTCATCTAGTAGAAAAGGGACATGCGCTGGAGTTTGTCAAGTTTCCTCCAGACAATCCTCCAGTCCCTTCCTTTTACTCTCCCTCCCATGCCGTCCTGATTAAGCAAGAAATTGAGGCCCTTCTGAGCAAGCAGGTGATAGAACCCATCGCAATGAGGGAAAGGATTTTATTCTCACCTCTTCTTGGTTCCCAAGAAGAAGGGGAATGTTTGCTCTATCCTGAACCACTACATAGAGTACAGGAGGTTCAGGATGGTAACCTTGCTGGGCCTCATCCCCATGCTTCATCAAGGGGATTGGCTCTGTTCCTTAGATATGCTGGACTCCTGCCTCCATATCTTGATGCTTCTGGCCCACAGGCAGTTCTTGAGGTTTTCCTTTCAGGGAAACCATTATCAGTTCTTGGCCTTGTCCTTTGGCCTTTCCTTGGTGCCGCGTGTGTTCACAAAGTGCCCTGCAGTGGTGGCTGCGGCTCTCCAGAGACAGGGCCACTTCATCTACCCCTACCTAGATGACTGGCTCCCTAGCAGCTTCCACCAGAGACCAGTTACTATCCACTCTGTCAGACACATGCCAGCTCTTCAGGACCTTGGGAATCACCCTGAACATCCCGAAGTAATCCCGATGGCCCAACTAGTGACTGCAATTCATCAGGGCCATTTTGGACACAGTGCAAGGAAAGGCCTTCCTTCCACATGACAGGGCAAAGTGTCTGCAGGCGCTGTCTCAGAGGACTTCTTCATCTCACCAGATCCTGGCCCGGAAGATGTTTCAGCTGCTGGGTCACATAGCCGCTGCCATAGTGACCATTCTCTTGGCACACCTTTACATAAGAGTTCCCCAATGGACTCTTAGGGTGCAGTGGGATCAAAGGGTGGACAATCTCAACCAGCCTTTCCAGCTCTCCAGAGCAATGACTCAGACCCTTTCATGGTGGCTGACTCCTCCCAACTTGGAGCTGGGAGTCTTCTTCCAGAAAGGCTCCCCGCAACAGATACTTATCACAGATGCATCGGGTCTGGGTTTGGGAGCCCATTTCTGGGATCAACAAATCCAAGGAACGTGGTCCTCTTCAGAGCAAGCCCTCCATATCAACGTCTTGGAGATGAGAGTGATTCTCTATGCTGTGCAGGCGTTCCCGCCGGACCTTTGTCCAGGCCCACTCCTGATTCAGATGGACAACATGCCTCTACATCAACAAACAAGGGGGCACTCACTGTTACCTTCTCTGACGGAAGGCCATGAGAGTGTGGTTCTGGGCCACCAAACAGGGTTTGTTACTCACCACGGTCCATGTTCCAGGAATCCAAAACACCTTGGCTGATGGTCTAAGCAGGTCTCGGGTCCAGAGTCCATGAGTGGGAGCTACTTCAGTCAGTAGGAGATGACCTCTTTGAATGATGGTGTCACATCCTCGTATAATGCCAAACTGTCCAATTTTTGCTTGCTAGATCCAGGGCATGATGTTTTCTGGCAAGACGCATTGTCTCTCTGCTAGACAGGGAGGTTTCTGTATGCCTTTCCTCTCTTTCCTCTCCTCCAAAGAGTCCTGCTTGAACTTCAGGCAGAGGGGGCAGACATGATCCTGATTGCCCCTCTCTGGCCTTGACAGACTTGATTCCCACTATTGCAGCAGCTGGCAGTGGAACCTTTGGTCCCTCTGCCCCTGACCTTGCACTTGCTATCTCAGGAGCCGGGGGCCCTGGTCCATCTGGACCTCCAGTCTTTACATCTGCATGCCTGGTTCCTGCAGACATAGCCATGGTCTGCTTCGGGTTTTCCCTAGGGTAGCCAAGGTCTTGGTGGCAGCTACAAAACCTTCCACCAGGGCAACTTATGCCATGAAATGAAAGTGTGTCAGCTTATGGGCCTCTGATCATGGCCTAGACCTTTTCATCTGCCCAGTGAATGCTGTCCTGGAATGCCTTCTGTCTCTGTCAGATTCTGGACTCCGCTACTTCTCTATTAAGGTGCACCTTTCTGCGATATCAGCCTATCATGCACCAGTGGAGGGCAAGTACATTACCCAATTGGACCTGTCCTACACTTTCCTGTGGGGCATGTTACATTTCAAACCTCCCATTATGGATCACATTCTCCCTTGGGATCTGCTATTTGTGTTAGAAAAGCTTACTTTGCCTCCCTTTGAACCTGCCACAGATTGCGAACTTTGTTTTTTGTCATGGAAAGCATTATTTTTAGTTGCAGTTACTTCTGCTCGGAGAATTTCCAAGCTTCAAGCTCAGATGTGTAAAGAGCCTTATTTGGTTTTCCACAAAGACAGGGTGTCTTTGCTAACAAATATTAAGTTTCTTCCCAAAGTGGTGTCTGAGTTCACCCTCAATCAGGACATCCACTTGTCTGTGTATTATCCTGAGTATTTCAATCAGGGGGAGGCTCTTCTGCATACTCTGGACATTCATAGGGTACTTTGTTATTACATTGATCATACCCGGTCCTCAAGAAAATCTGACCGGTTGTTCATTTCCTTTGCCCCAAGATCTCTTGGGGCACCAGTCGCTAAGCAGACACTGTCCACATGGCTAGTGAACTGCATTACTTTCTGATACAACAAGTATGACAAACCCTTACCAGGCTCAGTTAAGGGTCACTCTACCATGGGGGTTGCTGCTTCATTTGCATCCCTTAGGAATGTTTCTGCAGCAGACATCTGCACTGCTGCTACTTGGAGCTCAGTGCATACTTTCGTAAAGTACTACAACCTGGACATTGCTTCGTGACGGAAAGCTGACTTTGGCCTAACAGTTCTCCAAGGACATCTCTCTTGAATGCTCCCACTGTTCTTAGCTCCACCTCCCTTCTGACCTGGGTCTATTCTATAATGCTTGGTACTCAGTCCTAATGGTGTAGCCTGCTGCAAGAGCTCCAACTCGAAGTAAGATAGTTCAGTTACGTAAGAACTTATCGTAACAGTAGCTCTTCAAGAAGAGCTCTTGCAGCAGGCATTGCTTTCCCTTCCTCCTTCCCCCTGGTCTTTACCTTCCTTTGTTGGGAACATTTGAACCTCCTCGGTTCTCCATCTCTTTCAGTATGCCGGGGTCTCCAGCAGGATAACTAAGATGTAGCTGGGGATCGCCACCTGTATACCATTGGCTAACGTCGGAGGTGGGACCGACGTCAGGGGGTGGTCCCTGCTGGGTACTGCAAGCTGGAATGTTTCCGTGGGGTCCTAGTGCCTGGCAGCATAATCCTGATGGTGTAGCCTGCTATAGGAGCTCTTCTCGAAGATCTACTGTTACAGTATGTTCTTACATAAATGTACTGTTCCAGTCCATAAATGGTGACATATGCCAATTATGCACCATTGTAACAACTCAGCTACTCAATAGTGCTCTTCAAAAATAGAATGCTGCAATGGTACGCAAATTCTGAAGACCTAAGAATTCACGGTGCTTCTGTAGCATTCTACTCTGTAACATTGGTGTAGGAGTATGTTGTTTCCAGGGTATCTTTATGCATAATGGTCCCTAGTCTGCAAGGAGTGGGTTGGCTATGCGTTGCATATCTGTGGCGCATAGCTACTCCATGACCACTGCGCCCCCTGTGACCGATGCACCAAAGAGGCATGGGGATGGTATGAGCTGGATCCCCCATCCCACTGGTGATCTCCACTTGGGGGCGGTGCATGGGGCATGCCCATGCTCTGCGCTATTCACAAACATGTAGCATGCCAGGTGAGGGGGGTGCAGGCTACACAGTCCTGGTGCAGACATAGCCGCTGCGTGCCCTCCCACCAGTCTACCACCAGCAGTGGCAACTTCTGTAGGGCCCCTCTGCCATGTCACCCCTGCCCGCCTGGACTACTATGAGAACTGGGCATTAGTGACCCCGACGACCATCCCTGCTGTCATGGCACCACAGGGTGCAAGGGATCCAGTGGTGGACGGGTCTGGGCATTCTATTGGACGCCCACCATGTCCGGCCAGACAGCGCTTGGCAAGACCAGCGCCTGGGGGCAGGCCGGGAAGGAGCTGTGTCAGGCCAGTGGCTATGAATACAGCCACCGCGCATCTTCCACAGGGTGTGGAGTTCTGCAGGTGGGATACATGCCATCGGCGTGTACTTTCTGCCCATTGGAGATTCTCCCCCATTACCAATTTCATATACCACTGTATATAACAGAGTAATGACAACTTGCTTTTAGAGGAGGAGCCCTGCCTGCACAGTTTTGCACTTCTGAGTATTGTTTGAAAAAGCTATAAAATTTTAGTCCAGAATGCTCTCTTTAGAAAATGTTTTGTATGTTTATGGTTAATCAGAGAAATATGCAGCTACAGTATGCAACTTCTGAAAAAGCAGCACTGAACTTAATATCAACACTTCTTGCTTAGAGCATAGCAAAAGCATATTATAAACATCTGAAGTAAGAAGATGTAGTGCAGTGGCAACAACTGACATGGTCAGATATTTCTAGATATTTCTCGATATTTCTAAAGAGATTCTGTCTGGTGGTCCTACAGTGGTACTGCAGACAGGTTGTCAGTTGATCTAGAGATATCACAGAAATTTCAGGAACTATCTGACCATGTCAGTTGCTGCAACTGTAGTGTACTATAGTATTGTAATGCAAAACATTGATGCTTATAAACAGTGCGTCCCAGTGCTGAAGGTTATTCAGCCTGCGGCCTTATGCATCACTATGCACCTGGGGTGCGCATTAATTACATAAGAACCAACACTCTGTCATATCTTAGTTGTCTACTCCAATACCATCTGCAGACAGCAGCATTAATTTTACTGACTAATTCAGTTCTGCCTAGGCCTGCTATACATATAAAGTCTTCTTAATTTAAAGCTCTGATAATTGTAATGCCAGACATACAAATTCAGTTTGTTTTCCATCTTAGATTGTTAGAAAAAATGGGGATTCATTTTAGAATTGTTAATTTCATGTCTTCTAGTTTTAGACATCAGTTCATATCTCCTAAGTATCCTGTACTCTCTGTGTGCCGACAGTAGTCTTTTCGCCTTCTAAAAGTTTCCTTTGAAAAACTTTTACATTCTGGTAGTCTTTCTAAAAAAAAAGATGAGTATTTCTAAGAGTAAAAATGAAGTATATCAACATTTTTGATTCCAATACATCCTCAGGAATCATCTAAAAATAGGTAACATATAGGAACTGCAGTACCATGTTTCTTCTTTCCACAGGGATTTCCTGAAAAATACCTTCAAAATAGCTTCTTTCTGTTTCCATTGTCTTCCACATGTCTGAACATCTGGAAGTCTGTTTTCTCTTAGTGTTTTTTATTCGCATCCAGCTACCACCAGTACATGAACTTTTGTATTTACCTTTGCTCATAGCAAATGTGTTAACCTGAGAATGTGCAGGTCACATTAAAAGAAAAAACTCACTGGCCACGATGGGTTTAGGGTTTAAACATAAGGTATGGTGGCATGCTTCCATGTGTAGCATGAGTCAGTCGGTCTTTTTGAAAAGGCTTCACATCTGGCTGTGAGTGAATGGGCTCACTGTCCGAGCATTTACTCTTGTACTACCTTGCTCCTTGTGTACTAATTACAAGTACTGAATGCAGAAGTTAGGGGAGTCTGGGGACTTGTGGCAGCAATTCACACAGGCTTGTTAAACAAAGGAAGCACTGTTCCCTATTATGCCCCTGCACTTAATTAGGAAGCAAGTTTGTTGATCATCCACCATAGTAGGAATCCTTCTTTTATGGCAGCACACTTTGTGATATTATGGAAGTTTCTTTTCATGACATTTTGTATACTTGCATTTTAGCCGCAAGGAATATGTCTTTACTTTACCATATCTGATATTAACAGTGACTCCTGCAAGTTCCCAGGCTCAAGAAGCAAAGATGGGTGTAGAGGGATTTCATTTGACAAAACCAACAATAGTGTGTTGTAATGCAGGCAGTTTTACGAAGAATAAGGAAGTGTGGAAGGCAGCCGTCTCATTAATGATCATGTGTCAAGTGTTAGTTTAAAACCAACAGTGCAGTGGTACCACGTTTAAGTTTCCAGATTTGTATTTAAAAGGTAACTGGCTTATAAATACAGTGGAGACTGACTGTATAATTTGCCTGCTTTGGAAATGTTCTGTAGAGTTGCCTGTTCTTACCTATTACATTTGATGGTGAGGGTACAGTAAATTTATAAACTCATTGAGAAAGGGTATAAGCTGAGCTGCTGTTATCTTATGAATAATGCACTTGTCTTCAGCTGCTTCATGGAGTAAAGCTGACATAAAATGGATGAAAAAAGTCTGCAGCTGCATTTAATTGCCATTCCCATCTGGATTTATGCAAGATAACAGTGTACTATATAGCAAGAGGAAAGGATTGGACCCAATGCGATAACTAAAGTGCTACTGTGTGTCAAGGAAGAACTCCTGCTTGATGGGTATCACAGTTGTCCCTTGTGGTGAAAGCTGCACCTACTAAATTATTGCTTCTTCCTATAGTTGCATGACATCAGTGGCTAGCAGCTGCGATCAGTGGGCAATAAATGTGAGGAGGAAGCTTCCATCTGTTCTACTGGGAAAATTATACTGCTCCAAAATGGCTTTTCTAATACTCATGTATACTATATTATTGTAACACACGGGCAATGTTTATGACTATAAAGAATATCCTTGGCCATATTGGGAACAAAACCCATTTCACTCCCATACTCATCATCAGGATTTACTTTACACTAAGTAAACCACCTGACTATATTTCTGGGTTAATCCAAAATGTGCTGGATGTCTCCACTTCAGTTACTTGTGAACACCTCCTATGCGACTTCAGTGCAAATTGGTCTGCCTCAGATGTAAATATGTCTCAGTCTACTCCCCTATATAATGCACCAAAATGGAAGCCATAAATCTGTCCCAATTAATTACTTCCCCAACCCATCACAACACTCAGTTGTGAAAACACAGCCTCCTTAACTGCATGCTCATGTCCCATACTCAGAGGTTTGTGTCAGCTGATACATTGCCCGATATCTTAAGCATTTATTGTATGACTTTTTGTATTAAGAAAATTAATTGGGTTTAGGCTCCGCCCCGTATACTTATGGCTTATCCTTCTAGGACTTTTAACCTGATGCCTTTGTGTGGGATCTGGACTTAGCTGACTGGCTGACTCAAATATTTAAAGACCCTGATATAGTCTTAGATCACTTCCAGGCCATTTCCAACTCTATGATGTGCATGTCCCCTCAAAAAACAAGCCTGTATCTTCACTGGATCTCCTCTGACCTTACTGACCTCTTTCACCTACGAGATAGTGCCTGGGTCAAGCACAAGGCATGGAGTAACCCTCTGATAGACTCACCTTCACTAGGTTTTGTAACTACTGTACCAAAACCATAAGACAGGTTAATGCCACCTATTTCAGGAGTAAATGCCTTGCCTCTGATACAGGCCCATCCAGAGCCATTCACTGCCTTCTTATCTCTACTTCCCTGACCTCTGTCCCTTCAGGATCTCCACCTAATGCTACCCTCTCTCTCACAACAAATGATCCAAACATACATTTCATTTATGGTCCTAAAGCCCTCCTCAGTTCTCAATCCAATCTCTCGCCACCATTCCAGAGAGTTCTGTTTACCACGGATAGTTTTGCATTCACCTCAATCCCTGAGACAGAAGTCCTCAAAGCACTGATTTCACTAAATGTGTACTACAGCTGTAGTTCTGATGGCATATCTCCTAAATTCCTTGGATTGGGTGCCACTGCCCTAGCCAAACCTCTTGCCCACATTTTCAGCTGCTCCCTGGCCATGGGCCACTTTCCTTCCTCTCGGAAACATGTTAGTCGGATCTTTTCACAAAGGTGGTACAGTTGATGTGCCTGGTAACTATCACCCCATCTCCCTACTGCTGGTTCTGTCAGTAGGCAGTTATCCAATTCTTACACTAGCACTGGCTTTCTCGCCCCACCCAGTCTGGCTTCCACCCACACCACTTAACCATCACCTCCCTTCTTTGGATTTCTGATCATATCCATATCCACAAGGATTCTTGCATTGGCACTGGGGCCATTTCCGTTGACCTGGCAAACACCTTCACGCAGTGAATCCCTCTCTGTTTCTTTCAAAACTACTGTAGAGTCCTCAGGTCTTTCTGCTGGTTCAGGTTCTACTTGTCCAGAACAACTCGGGCAGTTAAGCTGCATTCTTCACTCTCCTCCATGCTTCCAGTTGGCGTGGGTGTTCCCTGGAGCTCTGTTTTGGGAACCCTATTATATACAGTTTTTATAAAGTACCTCAACCAAGCCCTTGCTTCATGCAGTGACCACATGTACATGTATGCTGATGGTGCCATCATCTATTCCTCAAATCCTCAGCCTCAGCCTCAGTTATTGAACAGTACCTACAACTGGACTACAGCAATGCCCAAAACTGATTCCATACCAATCTACTAGTTCAGAATCAAGCAAACTGTCTGATTGCCATTTGGCACCAAACAGTAGCTTGCTAAATCCTTCCCTCTAAGCAAGCGTGCATTGTCAAATGACTGCTTTGACATTTTAACATTTGACAAATATCTTGACCTACTTCTTGATCAAACCTGGATTATTCTGTTCGCAGTATTCTTGTTTCCAGATGTTTTGCTAAACTACAATAACTGCACTGTACAGGGTAAATAGTTGCCTCACACTCGGCACCAGAAAGAGTATTGATGAACATATGGTTTTTCAGGAGCTCATGAAAGACTCTCTGTGGTCATAGCCCCAGAACTACTGTTAGCATCAATGGCTTTGATTTTGCCCTTTAAATAAATACATTTTAGTTTTTTATAGCTTGTAGTTGTGTGAGTTTTTCTATTCCTCAAGTGCTGCCTATGTGAGTGCAACTGGAAATAAGACTTCCAGGGCTCTGCTCACTAACCTGGTAGAATGTGTTTAAATAAATAAGTAAACATATTTAGAGTCATTGTTTAGTTACTAATGGGAAAGGTAGTGTGGGTTAAAATAAATTTTGCACAGTTTATTTAAATGCTGCTTGTTATTGTATGCTGCCTGCAACATACCGTAGGCATAGAAAAATGGAATCAAGTCCAGTAATCTTTCATGCTTATATCTCTTCTTTTTTTGTTTTATTTGTTTATTTATTTATTTATTTAAACATCAGTTTACAACCTTTGAGCCAGGGGCTCATTTACAAAGGTACCTCGTCACATAGAGGAGACGGACAGTGGCATAGGAGACAACAGATAATACAGGTACAAAGTAAGTGTCATTCAAGGTTACAGTTGGTTCAAAACAGATGAGGAATACATAGGCTAATCAAGCTAAATAGGGTTAGAGATTGAGAAGGAGGGAGAGCCAGGGAGGAAGAGAGGGTAGGGAAGGAGGTAAGGAGGAGGGGTGGAGTGCAGCTCGGTGAGCATTGTCAGGCATTTTTTTTTTTTTACTTTAGCGGCAGCGGCATCTGCATGAGATGAGCAGGTGATTTCTGAGGCTACTTTTAAAGCATGCTAACGAGGGGGAGTCGGAGATAGCGGCAGGGAGGGAGTTATACCAGGTGGATGCTCTGTAAGGGATCGCCCTTTGGCCGTGCGACGTCCTAGCTCTTGGAATGACCAGGGTTGTTTTGTCTGAGCTGCGGGTGTTCATAGTCGGATTAGCTTGGTGGATTGAGTCGGATAAGCCAGTGGGGGATAGGCCATGGAGGGCTTTAAAGGTGAGTTGGCAGGTTTGGTACATGAGCCGCGCATCCAGGCTGGGTAGGGAAGCCAAGGAGTAGAGCAGACAGGTGTGGGTAAGTCTAGGCGCTCCGGTTATAAGCCTGCAGGCTTTTAAGTGTAAGGCGAACCTTTGTTTAGGGCCGCCTGATCAGCAGCCCCATAGACCGGAAGACCGGAGTCGCGAGTGATATGACAGAGGAAGTGACAGCAGCTAAGGCGAGAGAAGGGAGAGGCATTTTTGTGCTGTAAAGAATGCCCAACCGTGAGTTGGCGGCAGAGTTCAAGGTGGAAATGTGGCCATGGAAGGAGAGGGCAGGGTCAAAGATTATTCCAAGATATTTATAGGACTGCACTTGTTCGATGGGGATATTGAGGAGGAGTGGACAGTGAGAGGAAAATTGTGGACTTATTTTGGGGTGGGAGAAGAGCATGGTTTTTGTTTTCTTTAGGTTGATTATGAGTCTGTGTTCAGTGAACCAGGTTTCAGCGAATCGTGAGGCTAGCTGGAGAGAATTCTGAAGTAAAAGGGTTACTGTCAGAGGCAATGAGTACTGCATCGTCAGCGTAGAGTCAGATCTTACCTCCACATTTGCTAGAAAGTGAGTTGAGGAAGAGGGAGAAGAGTAAGGGTCCAAGGATAGAGCCCTGAGGGACTCCAGAGCGGATAGGGCAGGTGCTGGAGAGAGTTCCACTAACTTTCACACATTGAGAGCGGGCTGAGAGATAGCTGGCGCACCAGGAGACCGGACCAGTGGAAAAGCCTAGGTGGTCGAGAGTGGTTAAGAGGAGAGGATGTGATACGGTATCAAAGGCTTTAGACAGGTCAATGAATACCGCACCAGCCATGGAGCCAGAGTCCAAAGATGTGTGGAGGAAGTTGGCGAACTCCAGGAGAGCTGTAATGGTACTATGACCAGCTCTGAACCCATGTTGCTCAGGGCAGAGAACATTGTATTTAGAGAGGTAGTCAGAGATTTGAGTGGACAAAATTTTTCTGAGGCTTTGGAGAGGGGGGGGCAGGATTGAGATAGGCCGGTAGTTACTTGGAAGAGTCCTGTCGCCACCTGTGTGGATAGGGGTAACTGTGGCGACCCTCCAGACCGTGGGAAATTGTCCGAGGCAGAGGGATTTGTTGAAGATGCAGGTCATAGGCGAGATGACCTGGTCCAGGACCTGACGTAGGAGACAGGGATTAAGGGAGTCGCACCGATGGTGTTACCCTTTAAGGCTTTAAGCAGGTATGGCCTGACTTCTTGTATGGTGACACAACGCAGGTGATACAAGGGGCGTGTGATGGATGGTGCAGACCTGGGGGGTGGAGGACTGAAGAAATTGCTAGGGAGCACTGAGCTAAGATCAGTAAAGGAGTTATTGAGGTGAGTGGCAATGAGGGCAGGATCAGAGGATATAGTACCATTGATGTTAAGAAGAGAAGGAGGGGGGGACCGGGAGTGACCATTTAGCTGCTTGACATTGTCCCAGAAGGACCTGGGGTTCCCCCAAGAGGAGGTAAGGGAGGCTTGATAGTACTCTGCCTTAGCTTTGCGGATAGCCGAGGTGCACCTATTCCGAGCCGCAGCATAGGTCTGTCGGTCTGCAGGGCGGCCAGTTGCAACAGCAAGGTGCCACAGGTTGTCCCGCTGCTTAAAGAGCAGTCTCAGGGCAGGGGTGACCCAGGGGGCATGCCTTACTTTAGCCCTACGAGCAGTTATAGGTGCGAAGATGTCACAGGCAGTGTTGAAGGTGTTGACAAAGAAGGCCAGAGCCTTGTCAATGTTAGGTGAGTTTAGCAATGGAGACCAATCTGTATGCGCAAGGTAATGCTTTAGGTCTTTTAACCCACCAGGTCTAAGCCGCTTCTGAAAGGTGGTTTGAACAGAGGGCTTGGGCAGAGAGGTATCCCAGTTGAAGAGAACAGGGCAGTGGTCACTAAGGCAGTCAGGGAGTATTTGGATATTGTGGATGCGGCTTGGTCTGTTAGTGAGGACCACATCTAGGAGTGTGCTAGAGCCCCTTCTGGGGTTAATTCTAGTTGGCTGGGAGACTAGTTGGTTTAGATCAATAGCCGCAAAAGCCTCACGAGAGGAGGAGGATGAGGGGCAAAGCCAATTAATGTTCAGGTCTCCCACCAGGATCTGGTCAGAGGGGCTGGGTAAGGAGGTGAGATAGTCAATTAGTGGGTTACTGTTTTATTTTCATTTTTGATGGCTTTGGTGTACTCACCTATCAAACTTTTATCACCCTAATGTGGGACACTCTCTCAAAATGCAGAAAAAAGCCAGCACCATCAAATCCTACGAATATGAACTCGGCATACTGTAAAAACTAATACTTTCATGTTCGCAATTTTTATAAAAGACCTTCCCAGAGCCCTTGTCTAGTGCAGTATCCACATGTATCCTAATAGTACCATCGTATATTTCACAGGACCTTCAACCTCAGTTATTGAACAGAACCTACAACTCGACTACAGCAATGCCCAAAACTGGTTCCATACCAATCAAGTAGTTCAAAACCAAACAAACTGTCTTGTCCGAATGCTATTTGGCACAAAACAATGTCTAGCTAAACCTTTCCCTTTAAGCGACCATGCCTCATCAGGTGACTGTCTTGACAATTTAACATGCAACCAATATCTTGGCATACTGCCTGTTCAACTCTGGACTGCTCTGTTCATATTATCGGTCTGCCTTTCAGGTGTTTTGCTAAACGAAGTGCCCTGTTCAGGGTAAACAGTCCCCCCCCCAGCACCTGTCCAGTAACAGTTGGCTCCTGGCACAGGTGGTGGATGGGTCACTCCAATCCACCTTAGGCAAACTGATGCCCCCATCAGCACCACTTTGCCCCTGTCAGCTGCCATTGTGATCACGGCACCCACTTCCCAGTCCCCTTCCACATCCTTATTTGGAGGCCTATAGACTACACCTAACCTTAATTTCCTTCCCCCTATTCTTTGGATTTGAACCCATAGCACCTCTAATTCCTCATCCCCAGTTTCTTCCCTATTGGCAGTGATGCCCTGCCTGATGTATAGTGCCACACTTCGCCCTTCCCTGTCTCTTCCGTAGAGGTCATACCCAGGAATGGAGGAATCCCAGTCATGATTTGGGGCAGCTCACATCTCTGTGACCACTGCCAAACCCACCTGTTCCCTCCACTATCATGGCCTGTAGGTTGTCAATTTTATACCCAAGATTTCAAGCATTAAGGGGCACTACTCTTGACCATTCCTGCTTCTCTCCCCTCCTTTTTGACCAAATGTTTCCCACCATCTCTGCTTGATGTCCTGGCCCCCTCTTCTCCCCCCTTCATTCTGTCGGCCCCAGTCCCCTCCCATTCCCATTACACTCCCCCTGTGCTGTTTACCCAAGGTGGAGGTTGATCACCCTCTCCCCCAGAAACCCTCCCTAAGTCCCTCCTAAATGATCGCTTCAGTATATTTACACTGGGGGCCTTTCTGCCCCTCCTCGGCAAACCCTGGATGCTGTGACCCTTTTTTCTCCAATTTAGTTTAACTTAAGCTCTTGTCTATAAATCCCCAAACTGTTCCCATAGCAGCCTGGTATCCCTCTTGCTTAGGTGAAAGCTATCAGGTTCATAGAGAGTTTTTCATACTATACCAGCCCCCTCATCCCTATGTATCCACCCTCCCCCACACACACACACATTCCTATAGCCAGACATTAAACTCCTTTAGTTCCTGGCAGTGCTGTCTCTAGAGTACTGGCAGCACTTCTGAAGGTTATGTACTTTTGCCTCTAACAGACCTGAACCACCAGTTTTACTTCTCCTGAACCTTCCTGCTTCTTGCTTCCACCTAGGTCAGTGATACCTAGGTAGACAACCACATTTGGCTTTCTCCCATCCCCTGTGTGAGTGGGCCTACCTTTGATCCTATGTGCTCAGCTGTCATTCTCGGTAGACACACTACTCTCTATCTTGCCCCTCCCAAGGAGGGCAAGATATCAAGTCAAGTGCTCGCTCATGCTTCTACCTTTTCCATTTTTACTGTTATGTTTTCATTTTTGATAGCATTGGTGTATTTACCTCTCAACCTTTCATCAACGGCACTCCTTTGGGATTGGCTCTAATAAGCTTAAAAGCTTCAGGTTTCAAATCTTTACCATTTTTCTCTTTTTGACTCACAGAAGTAGTCTGAAAATCCCTGGGGCCCTTATTCTCATTCTCAAAGTGCAATGAGTTGTAAAGTATGTTTCATAACTGCAAAAGTGTGAGTATGCTGATGCAATGCTTTATACAGTCCTTGGAGACACTCAGGTGAGTTTCTAAAATTGGACCAGGTCCCAAGATAGGATAGGGCATAACAGGAAAGACTAGATGAACCAATGGTCATTTTCTCCTGACATTTTCTATGTGCATAGGACAAACAAGACTGAGCAAAAGAATGCTAGTGAATGTTAAGTGCCAGTGTATTTGGTTACTGCTGGCGCTGACAGTCAAGTGTGCCATGCATAAATGCGCTCATAACTGCCAAACATGCAGAGAGCAATTTGCATTGCCCTGAGCCCACATTAGCATCTAATTATGAGCCATCCACATGGTATTATCTGCCATTAGTCAACCCCCGTGGTGCTGTTCCTACTGTGACTGGCTCCGCAGGGGTACACAGCTTTATATAAAAAGTGAGGTATATATTGGTGTGAACTTTGTTCATAGAAACCTCAGGTGAAGAGATCCAGACACTGCTGGTGGCTGCAGTATTCTGTGACTTTATTCATTAATTACAAGTCTTGTATTAAAATTGATTTATTTCAAGAGGTGAATCCCAGAAACACAGAATTTGTTGGCAGAAAAGGACTGTTTGGCCTACGTAGTCTGCCCAGGTATTCCCTGCCTAATCTATCTCCACAGATCCTAACTGATCTCCAGTGATCCTCCCCTCTCCCTGCCTATGTTCAGATATACCCCTATCTCTGTCTCACACATGCTTGAAGTCCACCCACTGTTTTTGCCTCCACCACTTCTGCTGGCAGTCTGTTCCAGATGTCTACCACTCTTTCAGTGATGAACTAACTCCTCACATCTCTCTTAAATTTTCCCCCTCCCAGCTTCTTCTTATGCCACCTGGTCCTGGTGCGCCTCCTTATTTGAAAGAGACGTCCCTCCTGACCCTGTTCTCCCCTGTGAGGTACTTATAGGTCTCTATCATGTCACCTCTGACTCTCCTCTCTTCTAGGGTTTACATGTTGAGATCCCTCAACCTGTCCTCGTAGGGCTGCTTATGCAATCCCAGAACCATTTTAGTTTCTCTTCTCTGGGATCCTCCACCCAGTCTATGTTCTTTCTGAGGTACGGGTTCCAAAACTGGACACAGTACCCTAGGTGGGGTCTCACCAATGAGCGATACACTAGCAACACCACTTCCCTCCTTCTACTTGATATACCCCTCCGTATGCACCTTAGCATCCCACTAGCCCTTCACACTGCTTTGTCACACTGCCCTGCCACCTTGAGGTTGTCAGATATTATAACCCAAGGTCCCACCCCTGTTTACTGACTGTCAGTACCTACCCCAACCTATACTCAGTGCCTGGATTCCTATGCCCTAGCTGCTTGAACTTTTTGGCATTAAATCACAACTGCCATATTCTAGAGTACTGGAGTTTCCAACGATCCCTACGCATTCTTTTCTAATCTTCTTCCTGATTGTCCACCTTATTACAGATTTTGGTATCACGTACAAAAAGGCAGGCCTTCCCTCTAGTTTCTCATTAGTGTCACTAATGAAGACACTGAAAAGGACCTGTCCTAGTAGTGAGCCCTCTGGCACCCCACTGGTCACTCCTCCATCATTCGAGTGAGTGACGTTTACCACTACCCTTTGTCTCCTATCCATTAACCAGTTTCTAGCACAGTTCACCACTATGGATCCCACGCCCACGCTGCTCAATTTGTTTATTAACCTCCTGTGTGACACAGTGTCAAAGGCCTTGCTAAAGTCCAGATATGCCACATCGACTGCCTTCCCCTGATCTATTTCCCTGGTCAACAGGTCAAAGAAATCCATCAGATTCATTTGGCATAACCTCTTCCCCCAAGAATCCCTGCTGCATGTTGTCCTGCAGCCCACTGGAATCAATATACTCAACCAGTCTTTCCTTTAGCAGGGTTTCCTTTAATTTCACCACCACTGAAGTAGGACTGTCTGGCCTATAGATGCTAGCCTCCTCCCTGATATCACCCTTATATAGAGGGACCACGTCAGTTCTTCTCTAGTTCTCCCAAACCACACCTGTTTCTGGTGAGCTGTTGAACAAGGCTGTCAGTGGGGCAGCTAGCACTTCTGAGTTCATTTAAACCCTTTGATATATCCTGTCCGGTCCCATAGCTTTGTCCACTATTACAGCTGCAAGTCTCTTCTGGACTCTTTCTACTAAAAATTGGCTTGTGTCCACCTCTTCCCTAATCCCCAATTCCTGCTACTTCCTCGTGTTCCATTACTCCTCACTTCACTGTGAAGACTGAAAAGAAGTACCAGTTCAGGGTGACTGCTTTTTTCCTGGTCGTCTTCTGCACATACTCCCACCTCCTCTTTTCTAATACACACTATCCCTCCCCTTGTTTCCTCTTCTCATTTACATATCTCAATAAAATCTTATCCACCTTAGTGACCCAATTGATGAGTCTTTCCTCTGCCTATACCTTTGCTCCCCTTACTGCCTTGCCTGCTTCCCTCTGCTTTACTAGGTATACCTCCCTGGCCTCCTCACTCTGTGTTTCCTTATACTTCCTAAAAGGCACCCTTTTTTCCTTCACCACCTTTGCCACTATCTTAGAGAACCATAACAGTCTCTTTTTCCTTCTACTTTTACTCACTTCCTTCATGTAGAGGCTAGTTGCTTTAGTAATACCCTCCCTTATTTTTGCCCACTGTGTCTTCACCCATCCCTGGCAACACCCACCCTTTGAAGTAGTTTCTGAGGCAGTCTCTTATTTCTTTAAAATCCACCCTTCAAAAGTCTTGGACCCTTGTTTTCAGCTGGTTAGCATCTGTTCCTGTCTTAGTGTTAAACCACACTGTATATTGATCACTGGTGCCTGGAGGACTACCCACTGTGACATCTGCAACACTGTCCCTGTTTGTGAGCACCCAGACCAGCACTGCCCTGTCCCTAGTAGGCTCTTTGACTAGCTTCCTGAGAAAAGCCCCTTATAGTGAGTCAAGGATAACCCTACTCCTCATGGAAGCTGCATTGGAAGGCTTCACTCCACATCTGACAGATTGAAGTTACCAACTAGTAGCACCCCCCCCCCCAATCGCCATTCTGATGATGGCTTCTCCAAGTGACATATACAACTCCTTTCCCTGTGCTGGAGGCCAGTACACTACTCCGGTATAGATAGTGGCCCCGGAACCTGTCTGCAGAGTGACACACAGCACTTCCAGCCTTTCCTTTTTCTATTGGTGCCCTTGTACCTCTCTGGTCTTAATTCCCATCCATACATATAAAATAACCCCTCTTTCCCTCCTCCCTGCCCTGTCTCTCCTGAACAGCGAGTAGTCCAGTATGGCCATGTCCCAGTCATAGTGCCCAGTGCACCACAACTCTGTGATCACTACTAACTCCAGGTCAGCCTCGGCCACGATGGCTTTCAGGTCTGGAATTTTATTTCCAAGACTCCTTGCATCAGCACACATGACTATCCACATTTTCCTTCCCCATGCCTGCTGCCCTGCTTTCCCCTCCCATTCCTAACTGTGTTTTTCAATGAAACTCCCCGACTTTCCTCTTCTCTTTTTAATTTACTCATTCCTTGTCTGCTTCAATCACCTACCCTCACTTACCTGAATTTTACCCCCTTCCACTGTCCTGTCCCCTTTCCTGTCTTTCTGCACCCCTGCCCTGCGGAGGTTTCTACCTCAGGCCCTCCCTGTTGCACTGTCATCCTGGGGGGGGGGCAGTTGTTGCCTCTCATTGTCTTTCTGCCTGCCCTGTCAGCTACTTTAAATGCTCATCCCAGTAGTATTTAAACCTCCAACCAGGGACTGTGGTCCCCTTCCCAGTAGGATGTAGGCCATCTCTCTTATAGAGGCCCATATTCTCCCAGGCTGGTCCCCAGTCCCTGATGTAACTGAAGCCCTCATCCATACACTATGCCTTCAACCAGTTGTTAAATGCCCTAGTGCGGAGTGCCCATGCATTTCCCCAGCTGTGCATAGGTAACACCTTGTAAAAGGTAACCATGCTTGCTGTCTGCTTAAGGCCCCTCCTCAACTCCCTAAAGTTACCCTGCACTATCTCCTACCTGTCTCTTGCCAGGTCATTTGTCCCCTGGTGCACAATGATGTCTACCTCCCTCCCATCTCCTACTGCCCTAGCAATCCTCTGGATATGCTTTCCATCCCTCTTAGCCAAAGCACCTCTCAGGCACTTAACTTCCCTCTCCCTTTGTCCCCCAGCTCCCAACTCTCTCCCCCCCAATGACAGAGTCCCTCCTGCAGCTGGGCGCTTTCTCCTTAACAGGGGCTTCTTCCTTCCACCTTGGGGCCTCTATTTTTTTGAGGAGCCCCACTTCCCCCCTTCACACTGCACTGGGTGCCTCCTATTGGCTACCCCATCCTGCCAGTACAATGAAGGAATTCTGCAGTGGTATAGGCTGAAGAGTGTGCACCCTTCCCACTACGCCTACCCTCACAGAGCCCATCATGGTCTGTCCGCTCTGCCTCTCCCTAGACATCCTCTGGGGGAGTAGTGGTAGACTTGGAGGCCCTGGGTGAGGTGGAAGGTCCTCTGTACTCTTGCCAGTTCAGTCACGAGTCCAGCAACCTCTGCCCACAACTCAGGGAGGTGAGTACAAATGGGGCAGCCTCTCAGTCTCCAGAAGGTGTCCCAAAAGACTGCAACTCCACACCCATTGCACTTCACTACTCCCATAATCTTTCCTTCCTTTGCCTAGTGCCTAATCAAACTTCTCTGTACCCTTCTGCCACCTTACTACTCCTTTTGAACTCCTATCTCTCCCTTTTGCTTTCCTGAAATTGGTTTGTTACCCTACCCTAAATAGGGTATCTCATATATTCCCTTTTGTTTAACCCTTCTACCTCTATCTACCTTATCCTGGATGTGTACTACTCCTGTCTCACTTGTATTACATAGTTACCTTCCCTCAATCTGTTGTATGTATCCAGTAATGTGTTACATCCTTGCCTTGAATCAGGAAGATGTCAGAACTACACTATTGCTAAACACTGCGTGCTGCCTGATTGTTATATGCAATTAATTTTGGATTGCCCCTGAAAAAGGGACCGCAATGTCCCAGTGGGCCTACCTGATTAACAAAATTAGTAAATTAACTAAATTAAAAAACTGCATGCTAGATAATTATCTGTTACTAAAAACTACTCTAGGACAAATATGGAGTTATAAGTTAGCCTCCTCCCTAAATGCTGTAACAGTTCTTTGGCTTGGGCAGTGGGTTTGCTATGCTATTATATCAGTGTGATTTTCAGGTTTATAGTCCTTTAAGTGTTTACAAATATGTTTAAAGGTGATTTAAGACTACCTTTATTGGGGCCACTCATTGGCCCAGCAGCAGCATGACATGCTGCCATTCATAGAATCATAGAAATCTGACGGCATAAAAGGACCCAACCGGACCATCGAGTCTGCCCCCCCCCACACACACACACACATACATACTCATCTCCTTTTTCATGGGCCCTCCCCTTCCCCCACTTACCAACTGCAGATGTTTGTCCCATGCCCTCTTGAATCCCTCCACCATTTCAGCCGCCACCACCATCTCTGGTAGTTTATTCCAAGCCTCCACCACCATCTCTGTAAAGAATTGCCCCCTCACATTGCCTCTATATCTTCCTCCTTCCAATCTTAATCTATGCCCTCTAGTTTTAGCCCCCTCCTTTCATTTAAATAAGCTCCCCTCCTTCACCTTATTGATCCCCTTCACGTACTTAAAAGTTTCAGTCATGTCCCCTCACTTCCAATTCCTTACACATCTGCGTATATGGCTTCCCCTGCATACCATGCACCATCTTGGTTGCCCTCTCTGAACCCTCTCTATCCCATCTATGTCCTTGCGTAGGCGCAGTCTTCAGAACTGGACCCTGTACTCCCGGTACGGCTTTACCATGACTTTGTAAAGAGGCATCAGTACCCCCCTCCTTCTGCTAGTTATGCCCCTCCCAATGCATGCCAACATTCCATTTGTCTTCCCCACCACTTTGCTGCATTCGCTACCTACTGTACCTTAAGGTTGCTTGATATTATAATCCCCAGATCCCGCTCCTGCTGTTTTTTTTTATCCCCCCCCCCCCAGGTATCATCTGCTCAGTGGTTTTTATGCCTCAAGTGCATCACTGCACACTTTTTGGCACTGAATTTCAGTTGACAAGTTTCTGACCACCTCTCCAGAATCCTCAGGTCCTGCCTTGTGGCCTCCACCCCCCCCCCGGGTGTCCACCCTATTGCAGACTTTTGTATCATCTGCAAATTGGCACACCCTTCCCTCCAGTCTGTCTGCTGTATCACTGATGTAGATATTAAAAAGGAGGTGTCCCAGTACTAACCCCACCCTGGAGTGCACCCCATTTACCACCACTCTCTGGCTTCTGCCCGCCAACCAGTTTTCCACCCACCTAGTCATTTTCCATCCCACCCCTAAGCTTTCCAGCTTATTTACCAGCCTTCTGTGAGGGACAATGTTGAATGCCTTACTGAAGTCCAGATAGGCTACATCCACCGCTCCTCACTGGTCAACCACCTGCATCACCCAGTGTAGAAGGTGTGGGATAAATGACAGACACCAGACGGTAATATTTAGTGCATAAAAAACACAATAAATGTGTTTATCAATTTATTTGCAAACTTTGCAAAAATATAAAAATAATAATAAAAAAAAGATATTTACAGAAAGAAAATTGGGTGTTAGTCCATCACACCATTTCAACACATCAGGAAATACTTCTTCTTGAGACTCCTGCCTTTCTTCTCTATATTCAATCTCGAATACTTAATTCCCAACAATACAGTGTGCAAGTTCTCACACTAGCTCCTTCTCCCTCAGTGGTCAGAAGATACTGACCCACACACACTTTCTTAGCCCCATGGTGGCAGGTTTCATAAGAATTCCCAGGGTGACATCATAATCAGGTGATCTCGCATTTAACATGAAATAGACCTTTATGTAATCCTTTCTAAGGCTATCTTGGATTATTTTTATACAACAGGAAAAGCAAGCATTTATGTCATATTCCTTCTGTGAATATATCCTAAAATATCAGTTTTAGATCATCTAAATCTTAATTAGGGGGTTTCTACCTCATTTGAAGCATAGCTCCTCCCACTTGTAGTGACCTCATCTCTTTTGATTCCTACAAGAGCAGTCGTTACCTGGGCTGACCCCACCCTATAGTAGGAGTTTCCCCATAATGGCAGGAATTCAGGTAAAGAAAAAGACATTCAATTTGTATATGTTAGCATTTGCTTTCATACAGGAATACCTAGCCTGGACAGGAGAATGACAAATGAGGGGCGCACTCCTATTTGCCTTCCCCTGCCAGCCCAGGAGACCTGATACTGGAGCATATGTTGTTCATTTAAACAAAGAAACAAGAAAATGGATTTATTTATCAAAAGTTTACAAACTTAGTACCTAGTAAGCCTCTGCAAACCGTTTTAGCAGTCTTTCCTAATTTTACTGCTGTTGGCTTTATAGTCCGATGGCTGAAATGTCAGCTGTCGGCTAAAACATTTCATTTTGGCCTTTCCTTTGACAGCTCCCAGTCACTGGCTTTCTGGGCTGTCTAAACAACTAATATTTGCAGCACTTACTTTAAGGACAATATGGGACTTTCCTTTTCTGCCCGTAGTGCCATGTATGGTTTTACTGCTCGAGGCAGCACTTTTACTCTTTCAGGTGAAGCATCCTGCTTCAAGTCACATGTCAGCTAAGCTGTGGCTGTGCCTCAGTGCACATCGGAGCACGCTCCTGCTCCAATGTACGAGGCAGCACTGCTGTTTCAATTGCTGCAGAAGGCAGCTTTTCCTTTTCTTTTTAAGCTCACAAGAGCTTTTCATCAATACCGCATCAAGCGTTTTTCTTTTTATTTACTTCGCCCTACCTTTGGCTCGTAGCACAGCATTTCTGCATGTCTGAAAGGGGCACCAGTTACAGTAGCGCAGAGCGCTTCACTTTCTTCACAAAAGCACCAGCATTCCAGCACTGAAGCGCTACATAAACAACATGGGGCATTTTATAAATGCAAGCATTTCTTTTCATTAAACCAGCAGGCTCCTTTATAAATAAAAGGAGATACTATTAATGTGAAATAATGGGGACTATAGGATTTAAAGGGACAGTAAAGTTTATAAAGATATGCCAGGTTGGCCACCCTGACATGAAAAATAGCAAAGCAAGGAGGAAGAAAAGATGATAGGAAGGCACGAAAATAATATATTAGGGGGTTACACATTTTATTTCAGGACTAATCATTCATAACAGGGGCACCCTGTTACACCCAGTTGAAGAAATCTATCAGGTTCATCTGACATGACCTCCCATTCATGAAGCCATGCTGCCTATCATTCTGCAGGATGCTGTCCACCAGGTAGTCTACCACCCTTTCCTTTATTAGTGCCTCTATCACCTTACCCACTACCGAGGTGAGGCTGACCGGGCAATAATTCTCTGCTGCCTCTTTACTGCCCCCTTGCGCAGTGGGACCACATCCGCCCTCCTCCAGTCCCTTGGCACCCACCCTGTATCCAGGGACAAATTAAACAGTATCATCAGTGGGGCTGCCAGCTCTTCTCTCAGTTCCCATAGTACCCTTGGGTGCAAGCCATCCGGCACCATTGCTTTGTCCACCATTAACCTGCCTAGTTCCTCCCTAACACTGTCTGTGCTGAACAGGCTAGGATTCACCTTTTTGTCTCTCCTTTCCCTCCCACTCAGTTCAGGTCCCCTACTCCTCTCCTACATGAAGACTGAGCAGAAGTAGCTATTCAGTACCTCTGCTTTCTCAAAGTCCCCCTCCAGTTGTATCTCTTCCTCCCCCCTCAGCCACACTATCCCCTTCCTTCTTCCCCCACATACCTAAAAAAAGGTTTTATCTTCCCATTTGGCCTGCCTAGCTATTTTCTCCTTAGTGTCAGCTTTAGTCCTCCTTATCTTCTGCCCTGCTACCCTCCACTTCTCCCTATAAGCCTCCCGGTTCGCCTTCCTTTGTGTCATCTTAGTTTCCTGAATGCTCCCTTTTCTTTCCCTGACTGCCTCTGCCACCTCCCTAGTAAACCAGAGTGGTCTCCTCCTTTTTTTGCTCTTCCTCACCTTCTTAATGCAAATTTCAGTGCCTTTCGGTAACCGCCTTTGATAGTTTCCCATAACTCCTCCACATCCCCTATATTCCCTTTCCCTGCCATTTCTTCCCTAAATATCCTCCTTATTCTGTTAAAGTCCATCTTTCTGAAGTCCATAACCCTCATGCTGGTCCATTTGACTCCCTTCCTATCCTTACCCTGAACCTTACAGTCCTGTGATCACTTGTACCTAGGGCGTCACCCACCTCCACCTCTCCCACACTTTCCCCATTTATGAGGACCATGTCTAGCAGGTTATCTCCACTAGTGGGCTTCTTGACCAGCCATTGCATGAATACCCCTGTAGTGCCTCTAGGATCCCCTTGCTCCTATCTAATTCTGCAGCCGGATGTCCCAGTCCACATCAGGGAGGTTTTGGTCCTCCACTAGCAGAAGCTCCCCCCTTGAGAGCCATCCAATTAACTGCCTGCATCAGCTGTCTATCCCCTACCTTGCCCTGTGTAGGAGGTCTGTATACCACCCCCAGCCTCAATGATTCTCCAGTTCTTTTATCCAGTGTGACCCACAGGAGCTCTGTCTCACCTTCCTCCTCCTTCCCTTCCATTGCCCTAATGTCGTCCTTGATGTATAATGCCACCCCCCCCCCCTTCTTCCCAGTCCTGTCCCTCCTAAACAGTCTGTAGTCTGAGATAACTGTCTCTGAAATATGATGCTCTGTCCACCAGGTCTCACTTACCGCTACTATGTCCATACTCTCATCCCCCCTGATGGCCTACAAGTCCACCATTTTGTTACCCAAACTCCTTTCATTAGCTGATAATCCCTTCCACCATGTACCCCCTTTCCACTGCCCTCCCCTTCCAACCTTCCCTTGTTCATGCTTTTTTCTAGCATTTTATCTCCATACTGGGGGGGGAGGCTGGTAGCCTCGTATCTCTCCTGTGTCCTTGAGTGGTCTTTTTCTTACCTCCTCCCGAATTCTGTTTAAATTATGTGTTCTTTCGATAAGCTCTCCTAACTTACTCTTTAGTATTGCTGATCCCTCCTTGTTCAGGTGTAGTCTGCCTGGGGCAAATAGGCTCTCATCCTCCCACATTGATCCCCAGTCCCCCACTAACCCAAACCCCATTTACTTGCACCAACCCGCCAGTCATTGATTGAATTCCTCAATCCTCTGCTTCCTTGGTGTGCTTTTTCTTGGCAAGGGCAGTACTTGAGAAAGAAGAATGGAACCTCGTACAACTACAAAACCTAGCAAGCTCCCTGAATCTTGCCTGCATCTCCCTTAGACTATTCCCCTTCAGATTATTGTTGCCCAGGTGGATCACCAAGTGTGGCCTCCCATGTTGTCGTTTGCCCCATGAAGGTATATTGTGCCTCACCTCTAGTGCCATCATTCCTGGCATGCACTCAACCCAAATTGCACTACTCCTGTCTCCCTTTCCCACCTATCTGATTCCCTTTATTATTGAGTCACCTGTGAGCAAGACCCTGCTACTCCTTTCCTTCTGCTTGTACTTTTGGTTTTCTAGCTTACACACCATTCCTGGCATCCCATTTACCTTCTCTCCCCCTCCCTCTGCACTTTCCTGATCAACATGCCTCCCCCTTCCCACATTGTGATCCGCTGGCCTCTCCCACCTTTTCTTATCTTGTTCCCTTCCAGGTGAGACTTCTTTGCCCCCCTTTACCCTTTTTGTATGCTCTAAACCTCCTACTGGGTCAGTATCTCATTCGCTTAATAGCATATGTTAAAACCGTGCAACAGGAACAGCGTGGTAGGGTAGAGCAAGAGGGTGCAAAACAACAAAAGGGTGTATTCACAGTAGTGCACCCTCCCACGCTTCCCAGGTAGGGGATGAGACCTGCGCTAGGAGGTAGGGCTGGTGAGCAGCTGTTGTGGCTCGATGGGATGAGCCACAGGCAGCAAGGGAAGGAGGCGGTGCATTGGAGGCCAGGTTTCAGTTCTGTCCCAGATGCAGGATTTTTTATTTTTTGCACTTTGTGCAAAGTTAATGTAAACCCCCACCCCAAGAGTTGGTTATTTTAGTTGAGGGTGGTTCGTGGGAACACAGCCTCCCATAACAGGGGGTGCAGGCAGCAGAGCCCCCCGCAAAAAAAAAAAGACATATGCCACTTGCAATATATCGAGCTGTATTGGCGGCGGGTATATTACTACACACTAATATGTCTGTCATATATTATGACCCATTAGCTCAAACCTATGTCCCTATTTCTTCTGGATCCTAGTTCCATGCCATCATATGCTTCCCCCCCTTTCCCTGCATATTGGCTAAGGGTGAGAACCTGTTTGATACCTTTGTGTACCTTTCCGTGCTTACATTTGCATTATTACTCCCCCGTGTACTGCCTAAAGTTGAGAATCTGTTTGATATCTGTGTACTCTTCCATGCTTGCAGTTGCATTGTTATGCCCCTATGTACCTCTTCCTTCTCCTGCTTTTCTTTCTCTTTCCCTATCCTCCCCTCACCTTCCCCATGCTCCTCTTTTCCCCTTCCATGGTCCTTCTTCTCTACTCTCAGTTTTGCCCCTCCTACCCCTCCCTTTCTCCCTCCATGTTTTTCCCTACCCTCCACTCCAGCGCCTTTCTTAGCCAGCTTACTTCAGCTTCCAGTCTCCCCAGTCTGTGACAAATTGGGCACCCTTCTAATTTCCATAGTGTGTCCATAAAAACAGCTGCCCCACATCCATTGCAGCCCACTGTTCTTCCCGCTCTTTTATGTCTTTGTTCCTCCTGCCCCCAGTACCCCTCTCCTTCCCCCTGCCACCAACCCCTTCTTTGATACTCCATTCATCTTTTATTGTAACCCTCCCTAGTATTCCACATTTTTGTCTACCTCTTTCTTCCCTGCCAGTGGTTGTTTACTACAATTTGCCCCTTCTGAGCTAGTTATCCCTATCATACTGTGTATCTTTCCTAGTACTAAAAGGAATTTCTTACACACAGTTATCACTGTTAACACATATCACCCCCTTTCTGTCAGTCCTTACTTAAAGTATTAGTTACTTATCATTAGTTTTAATTTCCAAAAGTTTCTTTAGAAAGTAAAAAAGTAACCCAAGTTAACCCAGGAATTTCTGTCACACAATTTTCATAGTTTATCCATATTGCCCCCTTTCTTAACTCATTAGGTAGTGAACTTTACCTTTAATTTCATACACTGCCCCTAAAAAGCAACCCAAGTTAGCCCTTTAATTACGAATCATTCAATCATCAGTAAAATTCACATATGCCCGTCTGTATACCAGCTCCACAACAGCCCTCCCCTGGGCGGAGCCTAATGCTCCTCCCCATTTCATTCTGTATTTAACAATGTGTGGAGGTGGGGGACGTGGGGGTGGGCCAAAATTAAAGTTGTTGGTTGAAAGTTATTTGTTGCTCCGGTTCAAGGGCTCGCCCAAGAAATCGCTTCCCAAGAAAGTTTCTCCTGTGCAGGAGCACTCCCCGGTTCAGGAAGGGAGCCGCTCTGATTCAGAAAGCTGCTCCAATGCAGAAATCTGCTTCGGTTCAGGAGCAGCAGCCGGCTGCTGGTGATCTCCAATGCGGGGGGAGCTCGGACAACAAGTGCTCTCTCTGCCCCCCAATTCAGCACTCTGCAGGCGATCTCTGTGCAGGGGAATCCGGCAAGAAGTGCTTTCTCCGACCCCCAGTTCAGCTCTCTGCAAGCGGTCTCCAGTATGGGGAGAGCACGGACAATAAGTGCTCTCTCTGACCCCCAATTTGGCTCTCTTCATGGCACTGGCACAGATCAGCTCTTTTTATGCTGATCTGTGCCTTTGCTCTATTTGAATTTCAGTGCCCTTTTTTGTGCTGGTTGCCAATTGGGCCACCAGCTTTAAAATTTAAAGTTGCTGGTTGAAAGTTGTTTGTTGCACTGGTTTAGGAGCTCACCCAAGAAATCGGTTCCCAAGAAAGTTTCTCCGGTGCAGGAGTGCTCCCCAGTTCAGGAAGGGAGCCACTCCGATTCAGAAAGCTGCTCTAATGCAGAAATCTGCTCCAGTTCAGGAGCAGCGGTCGGCTGCTGGCAATCTCTAGTGCGTGGGGAGCTTGGACATGAAGCACTCTCTCTGACCCACAGTTAGTTTCTCTGAGGGCGGTCTCCAGAGCAGGGGGAGCATGGACAAGAAGCGCTGTCTTTGTGGTGCCAGTGCAAAACAGCTCTTTTTATGCTGCTGTGTGCCTATGATCTATTTGAATTTTGCCACCCTTTTTCATGCTGGCTGCCAATTGGACCACCAGCTTTAAAATGTAAAGTTGCTGGTTGAAAGTTGTTTGTTGCTCCGGTTCAGGCGCTCGCCCAAGAAATCGGTGCCCAAGAAAGTTTCTCCAGTGCAGTAGCACTCCCCAGTTCAGGAAGGGAGCTGCTCCAATTCAGGAAGCTGTTCCAATGCAGAAATCTGCTCTGGTTCAGGAGCAGCAGTCAGCTACTGGCAGTCTCTGGTGCGGAGGGAGCGCGGGCAAGCAGTGCTCTCTCTGACCCCTGATTCGGCTCTCTGTGGGCGGTCTCCAGTGTGGGGCACAGTGCAGGCAAGAAGCACTCTCTCTGACCACCAATTTGGCTCCTGCCATTCCAGTGACCTAGGTTCAAGTGATAACTCTGGACATTCGGCAGCCAGTCCGCTGAGGCTGGGGCATAGTGCTGACAATGGCAGTGCTTACCAACAATAACTCTTGCTGCTGGCCAAGGAGTCCCCAGGATATGCTGTGGCATCCTTGACCAGTTCTACACCTCATGAGAGTGTCTGTCTCTCTAGTGGGTGGAGGGTATAATAGTGGGAGAAAGCAAGAGTAAAACCCACTTTGTCTTTGTAATGATGGATGGCGGTGCCCTCAGGTGCTGTACCGTTGATCATAACCGGTGTTGTTTATCATTTTTATTGGTAGGAAAAAGCCAATTGAGCAAAGCTCATTTTCAGTGACTTTCAAAGACATGAGTTACAGAGTCATAATAAGGAAAAGGAAAATGCAGCATACATAAGTTAAGAATGAACAATGTATAACTATTCATAAATATCATTGTTTAGGAGGGATAGAGGAGCAGGTAGAGGGGTAGAAGTGGCCCTTTTTGCCAAGGAGAGCACCGAGGTGGTGGAAGAGGGGTGCATCGGGGTAGTAATGGAAAGACTGAGTCACTGTGGGTGCAACTCACGGTACCCTCAGGCAAGAAACTGTGCTTGGGGGTGCTCTGTAGAACTCCAGGACAAGAGAAAGAGACAACGGGCTAAGGGAAGAACTTGAAAGAAGAGTGACAAAGGGGGAAGTAGTGGTGGTGTGTGATCTGAACCTGCCAGACATTGATTGGGATAGTCCAGTGTTCCGGAGCACCAGATGTCCGGCTTTGCTTGGCACCTTCCAGGACTGTCTGCTGGTACAGCTAGTCCAGGAACCCACCAGGCAGACTGCAGTTTTCGATGTGATACTCATCAACTCGGTGGTGATTGGAATTGTAAGAACAGGGAACCACTGGGGAACAGTGACAACAACTCCATTTGGTTTAAATTTGCCCTTGGGCCCAGAAAACCCCAATTGAGAGGCGAAGTCCTGGATTTCACAAGGATGGACTTCAGCAGGCTGAGGGAACTGGTCAGGGAAAAGTTAATCGGGGGGGATAACATGGGTGGTGGAACAGAGATGGGTGCAATGAAGGGAGCCAATCTCAAGGCATCTAACTTATGTATGAGAATGGTAACCAAAAGAACAGTTTTAAGAGACAGATAATGGTTCTTGACAAGAGTCCATAAAGTGGTGAGGGCAAAGAAAAAGACCTTCTACAAGTATAAAGAAAAGCAGGAGAAGGAAGGATGGGGAGAATATGAAAAATAGGGTGGTAAAGAGGGCAGTTAGGGAGGCAAAAGCAGACACAGAGCTGCATGTTGCAGTGGGTTAAGAGTTGAGCAAAACAGTTTTGCCAATATGTTAGGGAAAAAAGAAAGAAAGCAGGTGTAAGGAAGTTAATTAGCATATGCGATTTGCATATGCTTTACTAATGCGCATGTGCTAACAAATATATATATATATATATATATATACTGTTGTTTGGTGGGCAAAAGCCTACGTTTTCTGCAGTTGTTTCAAGTGTTTCATACAGTAAACTTACGAGCTCACTCCACATTCGTGTCTGCGTGATTATTACATGGTGTCAGAATGGACCGCCTGCAGCCTCCCACCGCTTTCAATTTACATGGAAATGCATCTGAAAACTGGAGTAGATTTAAGCAGCAATTTGAAATGTTCTCAGTTGCCAGTGGACTCGCTGAAAAATTCCAGAAAATCCAGGCTATGACGTTCTTGCACGTGGCAGGCCTTGATGCATTAGAGGTATTCAGTACTTTTGTTTGGGAAAACGAGAAAGAGAAGAGGCAGTTGAATAAAATAATGGGACAATTTGAGCGGTATTGTAACCCAAGAAAGAATGCGACTTACAGTAGTAGCCAGAGATATGGTCAGATATTTCCAGATATTTTGTGACATTTCTAAAGAGTTTCTCTCTGCTGCCCCTACTGTAGAACTGTAGAAAGCAGGAGATTTCTCTAGAACTATCACAGAAATTTCAGGAAATATCTGACCATGTCTTTGGCTGTGATTGTATAAAAGACATTTGTTCAATACGAGGAACCAGAATCTGGGTGAGTCCATTGATTTATACGTAACTGAACTGAGGCTAAAGGCTAAATCTTGTGAATTTGGAGATTTAACTTAATCGTTGATCAGAAATAGAATTGTGTGCAGCATGAAGAGTGAGCATGTGAGACACAGATTGTTGAGAAAAGCGGACTTAACATTAGATGATGCCATAGATATGTGCAGGGCCGCTAAACTGAGTGAAATGCAGATAAAACGCTTATGCAGGAAAGCTCAAGATGAAAGCGCAGTGCAAGTAGCAGTTGTCCAGGAGGAAAGAGTCAAAGCAAGCGCCAACGTGAGCAAGAGGAGTTATGCACCTTGAGCGAATAAAGTCAAATGTGAAAAGTGTGGTCGAGAGCATGAGATAAATAAACGCCCAGCATATGGACAGTTTTGTAGATTGTGCCACAGGAAAAATCGCTTCACTAGGGTATGTCATGTGAGCAAACGCAGTGAGATCCATGTTTTTAGAAAAAATGTTCAGGAGAATGAAAGTACTTTCAGCATTGAAACTGTGACTACCTATGAGCCAGAGACTTATTGGAAAGTAAATCTGAGTATAAATGGGAAAACAGTGATGTTCAGGTTAGGCACAGGAGCACAGTGTAATGTGATGCCTTTTCAGATGTACAAGACGCCATCTGGAGAAGCTATTCACAGGTTATCAACTAGATTGGTCTCCTGTTCCGGGCACAAACTGGATGTAAAAGGTAAAGTGATGTTGTTAACATGTTTTAAGCAAATGGTTTTTCTCCTGCCATTTCAAGTGGCTAATGCAAATGTGACCCCAGTGTTGGGCCTGTCTACTTGCTTGGAAATGAAGCTTATAAAGAAGCTGTTTTCAGTAGATGCTGCAAGTGGAAGTGCAGGGGAAACCACAGAAGGAATACTGACTGAATTTTCTGATGTATTTGGGGAATTGGGATGCTTAGAAGGTGAATACCACATTAAAATAGATAACACAGTCAGCCCTGTGATCCACCCCCTAGGAAAATACCTTTTGCATTACAAGATAAAGTGAAAACTGAGCTAGAGAACATGAAAAGATTGGGGGTTACTGAGAAGGTGGAGAAACCCACGAGCTGGGTCAACTCGATGGTGGTTGTAGAAAAACCGAACAAAGTACGTATTTGCATAGATCCCTTAATAGAACAATTAAAGGGGCACATTACCCAATGAAAACAGTTGAAGAAGTTGCAGCCAAGTTAGCAGGGGCCAAAGTATTCAGTGTCAGATGCTGGGCATGCCTTCTGGCAGATTAAACTGGATGGGCCTAGCTCTGATCTAGTGACTTTTAATACACCTTTTGGGGGGAGTACAAGTTCATATGTCTCCCCTTTGGGATTTGCTCAGCACCAGAAGTCTTCCAAAAGAAAATTGCACACATTTTTGAAGGGCTCAATGGCACAGTGGTCATTATGGATGACACCCTAATATGGGGAGCTAATGTACAAAAGCTCAATGTGAGGTTACTGGCTACGGCATGTTCTACAAAGAGCCAGAGATAAGCATTTGTCTCTAAATCTAAAGAAATCCAAAATCAAAATGTCAGAGGTCCAATATATCGGACACGATTTAAGTAACAACGAATTGTTGGCAGACCCCGAGAAAATTAAAGCAATCACCCAGATGTCTGTTCCCCAAAATAAGACCGACTAACAGAGATTTATGGGCATGGTAAACTACTGTACTTGGCAAAATGTGTTCCAAACCTATCAACTGTAAATAAGCCATTGAGAGAGTTACTAGAGAAAGAAATAGCATGGCACTGGGAGGAGCACCACCACCAGGCCTTTCAAGAACTGAAAACAGTTGTTACTAACTCCCCGGTGCTGACCTACTATGATATGAAGAAGCCTGTTGCATTATCTCTTGATGTATCCCCTGAAGGGCTGGGTGTCTGTCTGCTGTAGGAAGGCAGGCCTGTTGCTTTTGCTTCCAAATCACTTAACAAAGCAGCGAGAAATTATGCACAAATTGAGAAGGAAACGCTAGCTATTGTGTTTAGTTATTCAAAGTTTCACCAATATATTTATGGCAGGCCCCAGGTCCATGTTGAATCGGTCCACAAGCCCCTAGAAAGCCTTTTCAAAAAATGCTGGCAACAGACCCACTGAGAATTCAACGCATGATACTAAAACTGCAAAGGTATGATTTGCGAGTACAGTACAAAGCAGGTAAATAGCTTCATATAGCAGATGCCCTGAGTAGGGTTGTGGGAGAAAATTCTGTGCCAGAAACTGAATTAGACAAATATGAGGTTCACACGGTGGGACTATATGCCAATCAGTGATAAAAAACTGAAATTGTTTCAGCTAGAGACGAATAATGATTCAGCACTGGTCAAGTTGAGAGACATTGTTTTGAATGGGTGGCTCCAGGAGAAAACATCAGTGCACCACAAGATAAGGCAGTACTGGCAGTTCAGAGATGAAATCTCAATAGAAAATGGGCTTTTGCTGAAGGGGGGGAGAGATTGATAATGCCCACTTCACTGAGATCAAATATGTTAACCAGATTACACAGCAGCCACTTGGGCACTGAAAAATGCAAGCGCAGGTCCAGAGATCTTTTATTCTGGCCAGGGATGAACAGTCAGATTAGTGACATGGTGGCCAAGTGTGGCATTTGCCATCAGTTCAGGAAACCACAAGCTGGAGAACCAATGCAGCCACATGAGATACAAACTGACCATGGCAAAAGGTTGGGGCTGACCTATTTGAATTTGAAAGGGAAATTAACTGCCAATGGTTGATTACTACTCCAAATACATTGAGATATCCAAGCTGCAAAATACAATAAATGAAATGGTGATTCACAATGTGCAAGACATGGTATTCCAGAAATACTTGTAACAGATAACGGCCCGCAATTTGCCTACATTGAATTCGGAGACTTTCAATGAATGTATGAGTTTAAACATGTAACATCTTCATCAAGATACCCCCAGAGTAATGGCATGATAGAATGGGCCATTCATACAATAAAGAGACTGTTAAAGAAAGCACAAGTGGACCATCAAGACCCTTACTTAGCACTTTTGAAATTGAAAAATACCCCACTGGAGGGGCTAGGATCTCCAGCACAGCTGCTTATTGGCCACAGAATCAGAACTTTAATGCCTACCAGAACTGAGCTACTTAAACCAAAAGTACTAGAAGTTGAGGTGCGCACTACATTGCGAAGGGCTCAAGAAAAACAAAAATCTGATTACAATTTGCATGCCCAACCACTCCCAGCCTTACAGCCAGGACAGCCTGTTTGCCTGTGAACACCTGAGAATACCTGGACCCCCGCAGTTGTGGAATGCCCTACTGAAGAGCCACGTTCTTATGTAGTCCAAGCAAATGGGAAATTGTATCACAGAAACAGGAGAGGCTTTTTGTTAATCCCTGAGCCACGCCGCTCCTGTGGCCCACAAAACTCGCACATCTGAGGACAGGAGGAGGGAAGTGAGCAGGATGACAGTATGGAGGACGATGGGATCCCCGAGGTGCTTGCAATGGAGGTCCCCCCACAACTGATGCTGGGGCAGTCACAAAGTGAGCCTGTGGTGTTGGCCCTGCCCCTGAGTAGTCGGGACCAATTGACTGGTACCAGTACAGACCAAGAATCAGCAGTGTCAGTGGACGGGAGATTCGAAGGCTCGCCTGGCATCGTGACTATATAGACTCACAAACACTTTGAGCTACATAGAACTTTAAATATTTTACTTTGGGGGTGGGGAGTTCAATTGAAAAGGAAGATATAAGGAAGTTAATTAGCATATGTGATTTGCGTATGCTTTACTAATGCGCATGCGCTAACATATATATATATATATATATATATATATATATATATTATATATATAAATCCTTGCTTGGTGGGCAGAAGCCCACATTTTCTGCAGTTATTTCAAGTGTGTGTTTCATACAGTAAACTTAACAGCTCACTCCACATTGGTGTCTGTGTGATTATTACAGCAGGAATTTTAAAGTTAGAGGAGGCAGTAGGGTAATAGAAGAGGATGGGCAGAAGGCCACCATCCTTAATGATTACTTTAGCTCAGTTTTCACTAAGGAGAACAGTGGACCCTTGCCAGAAAGTGGCACTAAGGGTTTTCCGGAGATGAGGCAGCCAATATTTTCAAGCAAACCGATCCAAAAAGAGCTGGCAGCACTAAAAATAAAGAAGGCCCTGGGACCAGACAGGTTACATCTGAAGTTACTCAGGGAGCTGGCAGTAGAACTGGCAGAACGCCTCGGAGGTCTTTTCAACAGCTCTTTAAGGACAGGGGTAGAGCTAAAGAATTGGAGGGTAGCAGACATAGTTTCACTTCATAAGTGGAGGGGACAAAGAACATGCAGGGAACTACAAATCTGTCAGTCTTATCTCTATTGTAGGGAAGTTGATGAAGTCACTGGTCAAAGAGGACCTCATGAACTACTTGCAGAGCAATGGGTTCCAGGATAGTAGACAGCAAGGATTCATGTCAGGAAGTCTTGTCAGACTAACCTGATAGCTTTCTTTAACTGTTTGACAAGGGAACTGGATAGGGGCCATACTATGAATTTGCTGTACTTCGACTTCAGCAAGGTTTTCAATTTAGTGCCTCACAGACACTTGCTGAAGAAGATGGAGGATCAGGGAGCAGCTAAGGTCATAATAAACTGGGTAGGTAACTGTCTAAAGGGAAGGCAGCAGAAGGTTGTAGTCAAGAGGGTCAAGTCAGCAGGAAAGGAGGTCTTGAGGATTGTACCACAAGGATCTGTTCTGGGACCAGTCCTTTTCAATATGTTCATTAGTGACATTGAGGAGGGTATTACTACCACATCACCTGACTGGCTGTATTTTGTTTGTAATTGTGCTTCTCCCCTTCCCTCCCCCCACCAGGTTGCACCTGGAAAGGAGCCTTGGCTCAGTGTGCCTCTCCTTGTTAACAGTTTTAAATAAATAAATACATACATCAGGGACAGGCCGTGTGTCTTCGCAGATAACACTAAACTCTGTGGGAGTGTGGATAGTGATAAGGGAATCAGGGAAATGCAGAGTGATGTATGAAAGCTAGATGGGAGCTAGACTTAGCACTACAGCTGAGGAACGGGACCTTGGAATTATCATCAGGGAATCTCTCAAACAATCTACTCAGTGCAGCAAAACATATAGCAAAGTGAGTAGGATGTAGAGGTGTTTTGGGAGGGGTATTGATAGCAGAAGGGAAGAGGTAATACTTCCCCTATATAGATCCTAGTAAGGCAACACCTGGAGTACTGCATCCAGTTCTGGAGCCATCTCCTCAGGAATGATAGAGACAGGCTGCAGTGCAGTGCAAGGTAACAAAAATAATTCAAGGCCAACAACGCAGGTCCTATGAGGAGCACCTCAAAGCATTGAACACGTATTTGCTACAGACCATAAAAGAGAGGGAAGGCATGATAGAGTCCTTGAAGTTCCTAAAAGGAATTAATAAGGTAACTGGGGGGAAATATTTAGCTTGATTACTAGCTCATGGTCACATGGACATGAGGGGAAACTGACAGAAGGGAGGCTCAGAAGGGACATGAAGAAGTATTATTTTACAGAAAGAGTGGTGGGGTAGTGGAGCAGTTTGCCTGCTGAAGTGATGGGTGCTAAAACTGTTGGAGTGTTCAGGCATGGTTGGGATAGAATGAAGGGTAGAGTGATTGCTTGGGGTAGCAGCAGCTGGAAGGGGAATCGGGGAAGGGTGGGCAGGGCTAAGACCCTGGAGGGACAGTAGGTTCCAGGGCTAAACGGGAAACTCAGGCAGACTGGATGGACCATCGGTCTTTTTCTGCCATCTTTGTCTATGTTTCTACAATAAAGAATTATTGCACAATCTCTTCATCAGACAGCAGGCAGTCAAGTATATAATTAGGGCTGTTAGGGCATAGTACAGCAGATTAATTTAGAAACCATAGCTTCAGGGTTGAAAGTACAGGGGGTTGCCATAAGGGAGGTGCATGTATTGAGGTAAAAGTATTCCATGATGAGGCTTCCAGCCAAAGAGAAAGATTGCTTCCAGTGGAGATCTCAGTCAGTCCAATATTGAGCTGAACTATGGAGCAGGAGCGAAGTCCTGGTCGAGAGTGATTGCCCTTGATAAGGTTAGCCAAATAGAGAGGGCTAATCCCAAGACACATTTTAGGATTAGCAGGGCAAGATGAAATTGGTGTTTAACTTTCAGGGACATCCAGTCTAGGCCTTCATATAGGAGGCAATGCTGGGTATCATTGATAGAGTTTGGGGTAAAGCTAGCTAGTCTGTTATACCCAGTGTCACATTTTTGTAGCAGGGAGTAAACAACATTGGCATAAATCAACACAGTAAAACAAAAGTGGGATTATTCAGTTGTTAGCAATATAAAGCCTGACCTCGTAGAAGGATACTACTCACTGTTAATAGAAGGTTTCTAATTTTTTAATTGTTTTATTTAATTTTCTTTTTTAAAACCATTCACTACAGTACAACTACAATACATAACATTAAAAAACAATCTGGCCAAGGTAAGTATCCCCATGGAGTTACAGCCCTAAGATTATATAAATGGACAAAGCAAGACAAATATGCTGTTAAACAGCTGAAGATAAATACTCCATAAAAACATATGTGGATAAAAACCCACTAAATGAACAGACATAAGAGCACACAAAGTTAGCATTAAAATAACAGCCTCCAGAATAGAAACTTTTCATAAAACAATTCCAACACTTGTAAACTCATGCACCTCTACTACAATACATCTAAATATTGGTGAAATGCTTCAATGACTAGTTCACTCACAGATGCTCTATGCTTGGTTCTCTTGTAAAAATGTGGTATTTGTACACCACCACCCTCAACTATGGAGAAAGGGGCCTCTTATATCCTCAAGCCCCCTAACCTACCTGATTAGCTAGATTGTGTCAGTTACAAAGTATAATTTTGTCCGTGAGCAGAAATCAGAGGTACGCACTTGAAAAATTAGGGGATGGGATGGATTTAAGGTTCGGTAATAACCCATGCTCTGTGGGTCAAGGTCTATCCACTATCCGATTCCTTTTTGACTCCCCAGGTTTAGGGTGGTAAGTCAAGCAGCCTAGATTTTATTAAACTTCTCGACCACACCTCTTGTTCTATGTAAGACTCTGAGGTAAGAGATTTTGACTATAACTTCTACATACCATTCAGCCCTAGAGGGTACGGTGTGGGAATGCCATTGCATAAGGAGCTGCCTCTTATCCTCCATTGCTAGTGAATGCATTTGCTATTTGAGGCATGCCTCTGTTCCATGGAAGAGGGAATAATCACCTAATATCTAGAGAAGAGAAGAGGAGAGGAAGGTAGTGACATCTGCAGAATTTCTTCTACTCTGCTGATAGCCTGTGCCCAGAATGGATGCTCTTTTAGCCAAGTCCATAAGATGTGACTAATCCGACCTGGAGAATGATGGCATCTCCAACATTCATTGGAAATGTTGGGACCCATCTGTGCTAGTCTGTCTGGAGTTCTGTGCCACCAGCCTAAGATCTTCTTTTGTGTGAACTGTGATTTGGGGTCTAGGAACCCCTGGTGGGTCATTGCCCTGCACTTACTCCAAATTTCTGGTGATATCGCCACCTGTAAGTCCACCTCCCATTTTAATCAATGAGTTTCCCTGTTCAGGGGAGCCAGTCCTTGAAGCTGCTCATAAATTGTACAGCTCACTACGGGTGCATGTCATATCCATTTATCCACTGTTTCATCCATAGGTGGGGGATGATAGTAGAGTTGTAGATATTTCTAGTGATCTGCAGCTGATAGTTGAAAGTCTGTCCTCAATTGTCGAAAGGATTTCAGTACCCCCGAGTGAGGACATATGATGTCTCTCAATATCCTAATCTCTTGGTTGTCCCAGGGTGTGCAGTGGACTGTGTCTCCTGCAGTAGACAGCTTGGGATTATACCAGGGGGATTCGGAAAGTACAAATGAGAAGATGTGCCATGCAGACCTTTTTTGCAGCTGCTATAAAGATAGCCTTGTAAATTCCATGGTTGGGGTGAGGAGACTGGCTGGAGGGCGGGTGCCCTTAAGTAACATCTGCATAGGTGATTTGCCTCTCAATGCTCCTTCAATTTGAAGCCACAGAGGGGGTGAGCAGATTTCTGTATCCATGCCAGAGCACTTCTGACACCTTGCATGATGTGGTAGGCCAAGGCCAGGGGGCATTCCACCCTCCCATCCTCTGGGGTGCTCTAAGAGTCTTTATCCCAAATCTTCATGTACCTTGCCCCATAAGAAAGTGGGGAATAGCTTGTCCAGCTTATTCCACCAGTATGCCAAGACTTTCATAGGCAAGTTAGACATCCAGTAATTAATTTTGGGAAGGGCCATCATTTTGGCAGCTATCTTGCCTGGGAGAGTGAGCTGCAACTTGTGCCACCTTTCAGTGTCTAACTGCCAATCCGAGATCAATGATTGCATATTTAAGGCCCCCCAATCTTCAGTGCGAGGGGAAATGTGCATACCCAAATATCTAATGTCTCGGGAGGTCCAACAAATCTGACAGTCCTGCAAAGGAGGGGAGTGGGGTTGGGCAGCCATGGTAAGCAATGGTAAAAGCTCAAATTTAGCTCAATTCACCAGCAATCCTGAATGGGTACCAAAGAGTGACAGGAGGGAGAGGGTAGCTGGAAGGGATTACTGTATCTCTGACAGGGTCAGGAGCATATCATCCATTTGTAAGAGAAGCTTATGGGAGTCTTTACCCGCCTTAATCCCTCATATGTTGGGGTGCTGCCATATAGCCACTGCCAAGGGCTCCATTGCCAGCACAAACAGCAACAGTGACAGAGGGCAGCATTGTCATGTGCCATGATGAAGAGGGTACTTATCAGATAATATGACATTTGTCAGCACCGCCACAGTGGGAGTGGAATAAAGTGCCCTAATGTAAGAGATGAAACGGTGACCAAACCTCATTGCTTCCATGATTGCAAATAGATAATCCCATCCAATGGAATCGAATGCCTTGTCCACATTAATGGCCAGTAATGCTGCAGAGGAAGGCCCTTTGTGTGCTAATGCGATCAAATTTACCAGTGCTCTGATGTTGTCTGAGGTCTGCCTGCCTTTCGGGAATCCTGTTTGTGCTGGATGGACTAAATTTGGAAGTATGTTCTCTAGCCATGTGGCTAAACAAAAATTTTAGCATCTGTGTTTATTAAGGATAGAGGTCTGTAGTTACCATATACCTGTCTATCCTTACATGGTTTGTGGAGGACTATGATAGTGGCCTCTAGCACTGATGGGGGGAGCGCTACACCACAAGTCACCTCTTGCAAATGGATATGAAGCTGTGGTGCCAGGTCTTGCGCAAATAAATGGAAGAAATCAATGGAAAGGCTATCTGATCCTGGCACTTTCACCTTTGCCAGAGCTCGTATGGCCCCCAACACTTCCCTCAGTGTTGTGGGGGCATCTAAGGCAGAATGCTCCACAGTAGTACTGTTGTGCAGGTTTAGCTCCTTAAGGAACTTAACTATCTTATATTCAGGTGGACAAGGTCTTTCGGTGTAAAGATCTGCATAGAAATCTTTGAAAATGGTACTAATCTGATGGGGATCAGTGACCAGTTGATTCATGGGCATGCGTAAAACTGGGATCTGAGTGTCCGTAGCTTACTGTTTGAATCAGTATGCAAGGAATCTTGAGGATTTTCACCTCCCTCCCAGTAATGTTGGTGGAGAAAACACATTGATCTTTCTGCTTGCTGATAAATTATTGTATTCAATTTGTACTGAAGATATGCCATTTGTTGTGCCACCTGACCACTATGTTCCGAGCCAGCATATAGGGCTTGCTCCACCTCCCAGAGCTGGTGCTGTAGAGAGGTGAACTCTGCTTTCTGCTCTTTATTAAGTTTTGCTGAGTAACAGATAATTCAGCCTCTTATGATTTTGAAGGCTTCCCAAAGCATCTCTTCTGAAGTTCCCGGCTGTGTGTTGATCTGAAAATATGCTTGTATCTCCCCTCTAAGCCATGAGGTAAACTCCTATGATTGGAGTAATAACCCTCCATCTCTGTGTTTGAGTGTAAGTGGCTGGTAGGAGGTGTGCAACTGATACAGGCACTCAGACACTACCAGAGGATGGTTGTCTGCTTGCAGGAACTCGGGCATTGCGTTTATGCTCAGAAGGAAATAATGCAATCTACTTTGAGAGGAGAAGCGAGGAGAGCGGTATGTATGATCCCGTTCTATGAGGCGCAAAACTCTCCACACCTCCTATAATGCCAAATTCGTGAACATCTTGGTAAGAGCCTGCCTAGCCCTTGCATGTGGAGAGGTGCTCAACTCTGGTGGGGCCCTGTCTAATATAGGATCAGCCACTAAGATGAAGTCACGTCCAATAAGAATAAGGCCATCTGGGGTGGTATGATCCATTAGTTTCTGTGACAACACTAGGAAGAATTCTGGTCTGTCCTCATTGGGAGCATATATGTTTAACATTAGAATGTCCCTGAGGTGCACCTGCCCTTTAACAAGGACCTATCTCACTTCTTTATTTTTCTCTGTGAGCAATATCTGAAATGGGAAGCCTCTTTTAATGAGGACAGAGATGCCTCTTTTCTTTATAGAAGAGCAGCTAGATATCTCAACCCAACCCATTCTCGTTGCAGTTTGGCTGCCTCCACTGCAAAAAGGTGAGTCTCTTGCAGCAAGGCAATATCACACTGCAACTTTTTGAGGCAAGATTTTCTTTCTTTTAATGGGGTGGTTAACCCCTTGAACAGTCCATGACTTACATTTACATTCTGTCATTTGTATTTGTCTATTTAGTGATTTAATCTTGTTTTGAGAGTCGTTACCTGAACTGGAGAACTACTGATGTATTGCAGGCTTAAGGTTACAGCATTTTGGCCCCAAGTTTCACACACAGTGCTACTGATGATGGAGCAAGGGATGAGCTGTCTACTGAAAGCAGCTCTCTGCTCTGCACTTTGGGGGGAGCAGAAAATATTCAGTGCATAGTTGCCATGGTTTGGATCATGTTCCCTCCTCCAGCACACCTTACTCCGATCATAAAATGGAGAAGGGAATGAGGGAGCAAAGGAAGTGAAAAGGGGTGGGCAAGGTAGGAGTACCCCACAACCTGCAAATTAAAACAAATGTGCAAGCATGTTACAAGTACTAAATGAGTTAAAAATAGTAAGTAATACGCATGCTAGGCAGCACAAAAAGAATCACTAAACATTGCACATCAAAGGATACTGTGGTATAGTAGTTCAGCACTCCACAGCGTTGCTATGCATGGACATCAGTGTGGGCATGTGAGAGGTTTTGGTGTGGCTCTTTTACATCTCAGTAATGTTCTCCCAGCTGGGACGGAGGGAGACCACTGAGTCATAGTTTACTGTAACTGTAATTTACATCCACCTGTATATGCTCTGTAATTCGCATAGTTTGTAGAAAAGCACACACATTGTCAGTATCAGTGGCTCAGCAGGTAGCACACTCACCTCTGAGGCTGGGAGATCAGAAGGCTGTGGGTTCTATCCCCACACAAGGCACTTGGGTTAATATCCCCATACTGACATTGTAGTGCAGCATGGGGGGGGGGGGCTGCATTCCTGAGGTGCCGTCTTTCGGATGAGACGTTAACCCGAGGTCCCATCTGCCTGTTCTGGTGGTAGATCAGGTGGATGTTAAAGATCCTATGGCACTTCCCAAAAAGAGTAGGGGAAGTTTCCCCGGTATCCTGGCCAAATTTCCCTCATTCACTAAAAATACCACCAACAGCTTAATCTGGTTCAAGGTCAGTTGGCATTCATCTGTATCCCCCTCCCCCGGGTCGTGCCTGAAAATAGGCAGAATCTGCCTAGTGCACTTACCCGGTCAACAAAAATTAACTAAATAAATAAATAAATAAAATGATTCTGTAATCTCTTCTCTGCATGTACTGCTCCAAATAATGTCTCTCTGGGTCGCCCCTGAAAAAGGGACCTCCAGGGCTCAGTGGGCCTACCCAGTCATCAAAATGTAATAAATAAATAAATAGTTTGGCTCCATTGCTATGTCAATCAGTCCTTCACCTAGATCTTCCTTTTCCGGCTGACTGGAGGTGATGGAATGCCGATCATGGGGCTGGGATCCCTGGATTCTTTGAGTGGGGGTACCATCTCAGATGTAGGTGGGCTGGATTCTGGTATTGAGGCCCTGGAGTTGCGGCTTCATGATCTGTGCTGTGTACTGTCTGCACCCTTAGGGGTTCAATCCTTGCCCCTGCCTCTCTGGTGCTTCAGTTTGACTGTCAACCAGCCATCTTGGAGGTCAGTTATCTTACATGCTTCTCCATGGTGACAAGCTTGGGGGTCTGTGGCTTTCATGCCCCCCTCCCTCTGTGGCTGGTACTGGTTTTGATGTCTGCTGCCTGCCAGTTGATGATTTTGTTAATGGGTGAAAGAAGTGACTGGTGTCTTCAGGTGTATTGAAGAAGTGCCACCTCTCTTCAGATTGGATCTATAGTGTTGTCAGATATCTTAGGGAATAAGGGATGTGGTTTTGTGCTTTATTGGGCCGTATGCTTTCCGCATGTTGGCCATGTCTTTGGAAAAGTCTTCAAATAAGTATATGCAGGGGCCTTTCCATTTGAGAACTTTTTCCTTTGCCAGTGGTAGGATCTGCTCATTGACACTATATCTGAGGAAGTGTGCCAGAATGGGAAGGGGGGGCGCCTCCTCTGTCAGGTTTAGGAGCTAGTGAGTGATGCGCCAGTTTTATTTCAAGGGGTCCATCCCAGTAGTGATCGAGCAATTTCAGTAGCATAGTTTGTAGAAAAGCACACACATCCTTGCCTTCAGTACCTTTGGAAAGACCTACGATCCTGATATTATTCTGGTGTCCTCTATTTTCAAGGTCATCTATTTTTGACCAGAGGTAATTGATTTGTTGCTTCACGTACTCTGTCCTGCTAGACTGGATCAAAACCTGAGTGTCCAGTCTCATGGAATTGTACTCGGCATCTGCCACCCGAAACTCCTCTGCTTCCACCCTCTGACCAAGGTCCTGCACTGTGCCCTATAGTTCTGGAATGTCCTAAAGAAGAGTTCTCAGCATAGATTTAATCTCTTCCATATCAGACTGCTGGGGAAGAGACGGTGCGAGACGTGCCAGTCTCTGCTGTCATGATGCCGTCGTCTGCGGCTGTCTGAGGAGATCTTTGAACTTGAAACTTCATGAGGAAAAATGTCTGGAATTCATAACAAATTGTAGAATTTGTTTGCCTTTACTATCCTGAAATGAAAATTAAGCAAATACAGACTACCTACATGCTGAAAAGGGCATAAAATAAAAATAATTAAAGCTGACGGCTATGGAACACAGTTCTCACACTGTCATCTTGTCGGTCAGGAGACATGTCAAATCCAAAGCCCCTAATTTTGAGCAAATGTTTTGCACAGGAAAATTCACTTGTATATCTCACTTTAGTGAGGGTCCAACCATATACCTAGATACTTGTACTGAGAAACATTGCTCAATTTCCTGTCCTAAGAGGTAGAAATGGTCAGAGGCTTGGAAACCTGCGTTAGCTGGAGGAGAACCAGAATAACTTGTAACTTGAGGTTCATCAGTATTAAGTACCATATTATGGACCCCATATTCAAAAGCCAGGCTATGTATCACACAGAGTCACTGTCCTGAGTGTAATTTAGTGCAAGGTCCTAAATGTGCTATATACGAACAAGTTACGAGCACCCTAAAGTGAATGCCCTGCCTAAACCTCTTTGGCTATAGCCCCCTAGAGTGTAGCCCTAAGGCACTAGCAGGTGTGCTCGGCACTAAGAACAGCCCCCTGCTCACCACAGAAGGGTATGTGCATATACTTACTGTAGGCTGTCAAGGAGGATAAGCAATTAAGCTGTCCCAAACCTGTTAGCACTCATGCCCGAACTTGCTAAGGAACTAAAGAGGTCACATTTGCATCCCATTATGTCCTCAGCATGTGAGGCTCTGACTTTTGCTGCTTGGATTGCATGGAAGGGTGTCCCTCCCAGCTCCCAGTGGGCACTTCGGGTGCCAGGATTTGGACAACAATAAATTAAACCTTCCTCTAGATTCCCCTTGCAGGCTGACTTCCATGTAATAATGACAAAGAAATCACTGGCAGTCTTGTGGTAGCTTCTCACCTGGTCCCAATTTCAGAATAGAATAAATGCCCTTACAGTCTAGAGGTACTCCCTCCCTTACCTGATCCTGGTCCAAATGTGCAGCTTAAGTGGCAACCCCCTCCCATACCTGATTTTGATCCCAGTGTGATAGTTAGGTACTCCTGCATCAAACCGGTGTGTCACAGTTTTCTTCCATTCAAGTGGCCTTTTTCCATTTTTTTGTGCAGAGATATATCTTTGCATCCTGAATACCCCCCACCCCACCCGAAGAAGACTACTGCATTCCAAAATCACTTATTTTATTAAAACAGTCTAACTACACTAACCCTGTTTACTACATACAAGCACTAACTCCATCCCATGGGAGTTACAACTTTGCCAAACTATTCAGGGTTTCCACAGCAGGCACTGTAGGCAGTCACATAAAGGAAAACTACACCCCCATATCTTGTAAATTTTGTTTCCATATCAACAGGCAACTCTTTTCATGTAGCTCTTAGAGATATATATGATTATTTTAGTTTATTTTCACTGTTCGTACCAGTCCCAGTAACAATCCTTGGGCTCTCCATTTTCTGGGTCCTGAAATCTCATTTTCCATGAGAGCTGCATTAGCATATGACAATATGATGAGTCAGCACCCTTTAGACTCCACAGTATGCCTGTCTGCTTAATTACAGTTTAACAGAACAAGCAAGGTGTGAAATACCACATTTACCAAAAACAGAAAAAAACCTCTCATTACAGCACAATGGACCATTCAAGATAGGATTTTTCTTGCAATGCTCCCAGACCTCCTGCTGTTATTGCCGTTTTGTTTTACTTGTATTTTGGATGTGGAAATAAATGGATTGAATGAAAAATCCTATCTTGAATGGTCCTTTGTGTTGTAATGAGTGGTGTGTGAGGTTTCTTTCTGTTTTTGATGCTACTGTTCTCCAAACTGACACCACCTCCTTGTGTTCACCCTTACCTGTTGACTATACCAAATTTACCTAAAATTAGCTTTACAACCTGAGTTGTAATGCAGGTTTTTTCCATTAAATTACATTCAATTTGTGTGTTTTCTGAGAGTTTTTTCAGGATATTTCTACTTTCAGCATAGAGATACATGGTATAAATGGATGATGTGACATCAAGTTTCTCCTAACCTCCCAGGTAGTCGCTTCTGTTCTTCGGACCTCTCTACTATCACCACCTCTGCCTGCCACCACCCTCCCCATATCTACCCCGGCCTCTCTCCCTAGCCCTGGTCCACCACCTTCCTCTCTTACCTTCCTTCAACTCCTTTCATCTCTCCCTTTTCTAATCTGCTCACCCAACCCAATGTTGCACTTGTTCCCCGATCCTTGCCTCCCACCCACCTCTCCTTCTACCTCCCTCCCAGTTACCCCTCTACACCCACTCTCTCTCTCTTCCACTTCCCTGTGCTATCTGGCACAACTGGCAGCAACTCACTTTTTTCCACTCTACCTTTCCCTTTGACAGTGCCCTTCTGACAGCTTTAATTCATGTAAATATTATTTGTTGTGACTCATCATTCTTAAATGAATGCCTGATTGTGTTGTTCTAGCTGTTATTTATATTACCTGTCGCTTTTAGACCATGTATACCCTGTACTGAATTTTGTATTCAAACTGCTTGCCTGCTAATCTCACACAAACTGTACTTCTATTCTTTGTATACTGACGTGGAACATTTGTAAAAGAGCCATTGGCTCAAAGGTATTTATCCAAAATTCTAATAAATAAATAAATATGCTAATGCAGCTCTCATGGATAATGATATTTCAACAAACATAAAATGGAGACCCCCAGGATAGTTACAGGGGACTAGCATGAACAGTGAAAACAAACTAAAGTAAACTTGTATAACCCCAACAGCTACAGGAAAAGCATTGCCTGTTGACATGGAAACAAATAAAATTTATAAGACATGAGGGAGTGGTTTTCCTTTAATGCTTAAAACTGTTCCTGCTACTAGCTGGGCCCACCATTTTATAGTATCCTATTGTGATTAACCTTTGATTTAAATTGATACTCTGAATCTATTGTTGTCTACAACATCAAGCTTACATAGATATTCTATATTTCTTGTGCCATGCTACCGTTATGATGTTCTTTCTATGCTTTCATGTTCTTTAAAATGGGAACAGTCAGCACCAAATACCCCCAAACCCAAGTGTGGGGCTGGTGTAAATTTATACTTTGTGTGCAAAACCATTTTTTTTCTCACTGTTTATTGTAGTATAGTAGACATATCATACTAATTTTGCTTATTTCTATGCTGACATTTTCTGTAACTACAATCCCAGAATCCACCACTGCTGACATAAGAGCAGGACTGCAGTAATGGAAGATTCAATAGTCTACAGTGCATGTTAGAGCTTTTATAAACTCCAGTCAGATGTTTTCTGGTCCTGCTGCTATTCCGGGGCTAACTACAGTCTTCAATGACTGTGTTTATCCCCAGAAGGGTAGGGAGACCAGCAAATAAAAGATCAGAGCTTGCATAAACTCTAACATACACTGTAGACTATAGAATCTGTGGCATCCCTGCTCTGATGTCATCTGCAAAGGATTCGGAGAGTTGTACTTACTGAAAATTTCAGTCTTGAAGTAGGTAAAATAGTCTGATACAATCTATTATACTACAGTAAACAGTAAGTAAAACAAATTTTTTTGCACACATAGTGAAAATTGGGTCCAGACCCACATTTGGGTGTGAAGTAGGGATGGGCTACCCATTGGGTAGCTGGATTGGGTAGGTCGAGTATCTGCGATTTTTTTGCTGGAAAGGGTAGTTTGTTTTTTTTATTTTTATTTTATTTAAACAGCAGTTTGGAAAACCTTTGAGCCATAGGCTCATTTACAAAGGTACCTTGGGTTATTTACTGCTTTACCTGGCATAACAGTGTACTTCGCAGGGTCAGGTACGTTTGATATGGATAACAGGTATTTTTTTTTTTTAAAACGACATTACAGGCAGCCTGTGGGGTCCTGGGACTCTTCTGATGTTGTAAACAGGCATGAAAGGGTAGAATATGGAGTTCTCAAGCAGAAAGCAACACATGACACCAGGCTGACAATCGGGTCAGTGCTGGTGACTGTTCTCCATGTCTGCTGTGAGTGCACAGATAGCAGTGATGTGTGGAGGGAGAGGGAGGAATCGTTGCTCGCTCTGCATTCGCAATGAAAGAAATGAAAAAAAACTTAACATATAAAAAATAAAAAGTTTAGTCCAAAAAGGAGCCAAGGGGTTGGGGACTGAAGGAGGAATCGGTGGATCATCCAGTGCCATGCACATTAAAGATTCCCTTCCGATGGACCTCTCAAGGGCAATGCTTATTCGGGTATAGAGCCCTAAAATGGCTAAACTCTATTAGCCCCGACCTCCTATGTTGCACCAAGCTTGGCCAGTTTAAGTCAAACCTGAAAACCCACCTGGTAACTAACACCACCAAATGTAACTGTGACCTTTAACCCCCTGCTGCTCATCTCACTGACTACTCTCTCTCCCTAGACCCCCCTTCCTGGCCACTCGCACCCTCTCTCTCCCCTCTTCTCCTTCCCTCCCAGCTTCTCATCACCACCCCCTTTCCACCCCTGACAAAGTCACTCTCTGGCTGCTCCCCCTCCCCAAACCTTGACAATGCTTGAACCTAGCTGCTCTTAATACTTATTGCCTAACTTCCTTACTCCCTTTATCATTCTTTATATTTCTTACCTCAATAAGCAAATTGTGTGTATAATATGTAACTGTTTCTCAAAAGTACAATGCTCTTTGTGTTTTTGTTATGACGTTTGCTGTAGTGTTTTAATCTATTTGTGATGTTGCACGTTGTCTGTTCCCTGACATGGAACCTCTGTAAATGAGCTTACAGCTCAAAGGTTATTCCTAGTAGTCAATAAATAAAAAAATAATAAATAAATGCTCAGGAGAGAATGAAATAGTGGGGGGAGGCACTCGTCGCTGGTAGCAGCTGCTTTCTCATAGTGAAAGCCATTTAGGCTGTATTACATACTGTCTGTTAGGTGCCCAGAGCCCTGTCTGTGACATAGTTACTCTGTGGGTCTGTGCAGCATAGTAAAAGCCATTTAGGCTGTATTACAAATACATGCTATCTGTTGTTAGGTGCCCCAAGCCATGTCTGTGACATACTGTAGCTACTCTGTGTCTCTCTGCAGTATAGTGAAATCCATTTAGGCTGTTACACACTGTCATTTGTTGGGTGCCCTGAGCTCTGTCTGTGACATAGCTACTGTGTGTGTGTGTGTGTGTGTGTGTCTGCAGCATAGTAAAAGTCATTTAGGCTGTATTACACTGTTAGGTGCCCTAAGCCCTGTCTGTGACATAGCTACTCTGTGTCTCTCTGTAGTGTAGTGAAAGCCATTTAGGCTGTATTACCCACTGTCTGTTAGGTGCCACAAACCCTGTCTGTGACATAGCTACTCTGTGTCTCTCTGCAGTATAGTGAAAGCCATTTAGGCTGTATTACCCACTGTCTGTTAGGTGCCACAAGCCTTGTCTGTGAAAGCCATTTAGGCTGTATTACACAGTGTTTGTTAGGTGCCCCGAGCCCTGTCTGTGACATACAGTAGCTACTCTTTGTCTCTCTTCAGTATAGCGAAAACCATTTAGGCTGTATTATACCGTCTGTTAGCCTGTTAGGTACCCTGAGCCCTGTCATAGCTACACGCTGTATGACGTCTCTCTACAGCATAGTGAAAGCCATTTAACCTGTATTACACAGTGTCTGTTAGGTGCCCTGAGCTCTGTCTGTGTGACATTAGCTACACTGTGTGTCTGCCTCTCTGCTGCATAGTGAAAGCCATTTAGCCTGTATTACACAGTGTCTGTTAAGTGCTCCGAGCCCTGTCTGTGACATAGCTACTCTGTGAGTCTCTGCAGTATAGCAAAAGCCATTTAGGCTGTATTACACTGTCTGTTAGCCTGTTAGATGCCCCAAGCCCTGTCAAAGCAATACTGTGTGTGACATTTCACTGCAGCATAGTGAAAGCCATGGCTGTGTCTACTATGTCTCATTGTAGTTGCCACTGTTTATCGTATTGTGTTATTCCTTTCTTCCCCTTCCCCAAGACACATCTGGAATCGAGTGGCTCTCCACTCGGTATGCCTTCTTAGTAAAACTCTTAAATAAATAAATAAATATTTCCCAGTCTAAGTCTACCAAAAGGAAGCACAGTGCTGCTGAACATAAAACCGAAAATTATGTGGACAGTATGAATCCTAGCACTAATGATGAACATAGCGACAATAATATCATCACCAGGACTGGCGCTAAATGTCTTCCTGAACCATAAAAGCATGTTAGCAATGAAAATATAGTAAAGTTTGTGAAAGAACTGACAGGAGTTACTCATAGAAGTACTGAATGTTTGCCACATATGCCAGAATACTTCCAGCTGCTGAAACAGCATGCAAGGACAAGAAGGCATTCTCCTCAAATTTAAGTTCAGATGCTGAGGCAGCGAATGCTGATAAAGATGGTGGTGATAGTGGGGATTGGGAATGGGATAGCCCAGGCTATGTCCCACCGGATGATGGTAGCACTTACAATTCTTCTGAATCTTGTGGTGATGAGGTCTGCAGTTTCTATGAGGGGGTAGGAGAGGATCCCATTGTAAGGCATGAGAGGCAAGTGCAGAAAAAAAAATCATATGCTAAACATATGAATAAGATGAGCATGAATGAGAACAATTCACGTCAACAAGAAAATGGTAGTGTAGGTTTCCTCCAGGCCCCTTAACTGTACAAGAAATAGTGCCAGACACCATAGTACAAAGCACAAAAGGTAAATCTTAAGTGTGGAATTTATTTTATGTTGACCTTGCAGACAACACTTGAGCTGTACGCAGTCTGCACAGAAAGAGCATCAGACATAGTGGCAAAGTGGCTGATTTTGGAACATCAGTAATGATACAACATGCAAAGGCAAAACACCGAACTGAGTGGGGGAAGGGCAAGGGACAGTGTGGTTAGTGTGGGTGGTAGTGGAGGTTAGTTTGAGTGGTAGTAGACGTGGTGTTGATGGTGACCATACCTGGTTGCTGGCATCACAGATGGCACTGCTGTACCAATGGACTAGCTGTAGCTTCATAGCCTTCTTTGTAACTATGGGAAATTACTCTACAATGGGATTCTGATCCTGTAGACTTACCTGCTGAAGCTTGGACACTGATTCTGGTTTTATACAATTCCTAAAAAAAAGGATATTCCCCCAGGACACACCTGGAAATGAGCAACTTGCTGCGTAGTGTGCCATTCCTGGTGAAAATTTTCAGTAAATAAATAAATATTCAGGAAAATGTATTTATTTTTTGTTTACGGATACCTGCACTGGACAATTACAGGCAAGACCTTGGAAATTAAAGGTCTTATGTAGAAAAAAAAAAAAATCATTGTTATTTATTTATTTATTTCGATTTTGATAACCGGGTAAGCTCACTGAGACCAGGGTCCCTTTTTCAGGAGCGACCCAGATTAGTTACAGACAATGATTACATACAATTAGCACACATTAGTACATACATTGGCAGGAGTACACAGTAGATTAAGCATACATTAGAATAGGGTAAGGAGTATGTTACAGAGCATGTCAGTTACAATTACATAACAATATAGTAAGTTTACATACACATAACAGCAAAGCAGATTAAATCAGATATGTGACATCTTTACCACCATATTTTGGGCTCCTGATGTGAGACAAGCAGAAACTTACAACCACCGGGACTAGGTTTCAGGCTAGTGGTTGCAGCCACAGAGACTAAGCTCTAACATGTAAACTTTCAGGCCAGCCTTAAAACCCTGAGTAGTATGACTATTAGCCAAGTCTGCAGGGAGAAGGTTTCACAAGTGTGGAGCAGAGTACCTAAAGGAGTGCTTGCCATGGTTTGTTAGTACACTAGGAATGTCAAGGGGATGGCCAGTGGAGGATCTCAGGTTCCGGCCCCGGGCTTTGGGGTTTAGTAACTCACGCAGGTGAGGAGGGGGTCCAGCAGTGGTGAATTTGAAAGTCAGATTCAGAGAGGAGCAGGCCAGTTTTTGTCACATGGAGGGCCAGTGGAGATCAGCAAGGACCTCGCAGTGGTGCCTTCTTGGTGGGAAGTTGTTGGCAAAATGAACCACCCTATGGTAGAGTGTGGTAAGTTTTCTTTGTTCACCCTCCCTAAGGGACTGCAGCAGGGGAGCCCCGTAGAGGAGGGAGGGGAAAAGGGTGCAGTTAGATATGGCACAACTGGCCTCAAGACAGAGAGAGAGTGGCTCAGCCTGTAAAGAAGTCCTAACTTCTGGTGGGTGGACTTTACAACGGAGTCTATGTGAGGCTGGAAGGTCATTGCCTGATCAAGAAGGATTCTGAGGTCCTTGAGAATCTTGCCCGAGACCTCTATTCTCTTCCCTTGTGCAGTGTGAAGCTGTAGGATACCATGCCGGTCTGAGCCAAGTCAACGGGACCCAAACAAGACTGCCTTCGTTTTTTTCTCACTCATTACAAGCGAGTTTGAGGAGAAACAGGCTTCCAATGCAGCTAGACCGGCCTGGAGGTTGGCACTGATTACACTAGGAAGTGGATCACTGCAGTAGATGACAGTGTCATCTCCATAGAGGATGAGGTTATTCCTCCCACCAGTTGCCTCGATATCGTTGATAAAAACAGTAAATAGTAAGGGAACAAGGATCGAGCCCTGGGTACCCAGGAGATTACATGTTTAGTACTAGACTGGGTTCCTCTCCATAGGACTTTCTGGGTTTGGTTTAGCAGCTGGCTCTCGAACCATGTGACAGAGAGCCCATCCAGTCCAAGTAGTTGAAGTTTAGAGAGGAGAAGTTCATGGCTGACCAAGTCAAATGCCTTGGATAAATCAATGAATAGAGCCTCCGTTGGGGAACCGCTACCCATTGCATCAAGGATATCCGATGTGAGCCAGATTAGGGCCGTATCAGTGCCATGGTCCTTCCTAAAGCCATGCTGGATGTCAGCTAGGAGTAGGTGCCTTTCCAGGTAGTCCTGTAGTTGACTGTAGACCAGTCTCTCCTGCACCTTTGCTAGGGGGCAGAGAATAGAGATTGGTCTATAGTTTCCCACATTATCCCGTGGCCCTTTTTTGTGAATGGGGACAATAGTTGCCACCTTCCATTTATCAGGGACCTTTCCTTCAAGGAGGGACCTTTTACCACAGCTTACAAAACCGGTTCAAACCCTGCTACACTGAGTCACCTTGAGCATGTCACTTAATATCTCAGTGCTGCAGTCCACCCAGCTGCTGAAATGGGTAGAAGCAGAACCCCACTGGAAAAGAGTTGTTGCAGTGCAGCTGGGCTATCCTGGATAAATAAATTGTAAAAAGAGAAAATAATAATCTGTACCAATCTGTATCAATTATTCATTGCTCAGTGGTGCAGACTGTCTGCTTAAACTATTGCACCACAACCCTCCCATATCCTTCCTCTGGGTGTCACTTTAAGATGCCTTTACCATTGAAGCAGTACCTAAGATCTGGAAACATTTAGTTGAAGGAAATTGCTTTTTTGCCAGGCACTGATAAAGAGTCAGGACTAGACAAGGAGGAAGAGTATAAAGATGAGGTGGATTGAGTCAAAACCCCACGCAGATTTGAGTTGGGAGTTAACCCACACAGTTTGTTTTCTTGAACTTACAGAGATACGGATCGTTTGTCAAAATGTTTATGAAACATCAGTTTGTATTACATGTTTGTTTAGCAAAATCACCATCAAATAATGGATATCTGTGTGACGCTTGGCCAGCTGGTTATGATTGTTCTATGATATTTGTATATAGAATGTGGTATGTGAGTGTCTCTCATGAGACAGCCTGTGGGATGGGTGCCACCCCCAAGGTTTCAGCTACAGGATATAATAACCTGAAAACAGGAGGTAATTAAAGTACAAAAGAGACTTAATTAGAGCTGACCCAGCTACCAGGATATAGGGATTGTAAACTTTTATGACATTTTAGAGGAAAAAAACATTTCAAACAACATGAAGTCTTGCTATATTATGACATATGCAGTATGACCGCAGGTTAGAACTGCTCCGGAGGTGAAAGAGTTAAATTTCATGCAGTGCTTGGAATCTTGAGCGCGAGTTCGGCTGAACACTCTGTCTGTTGTGCTTCAAACCTTAACTGTCAGATTCTTTACTCCGCTTCACTGAACGGTCGCTCCGGAGATTTCTCCTGCTGCTCGGTTCATTTTGTTGGTTTTAAGTGTAATTTCTGTTTTAAACCGTATTTGTTTTAAATAAACCGCAACCGGTCGGTTCAATCTCTCTGTCTGTGGTGTGTAATTTAAGGTTTTACATTTATTCGGTGTGAACTTGTAACGGTATTATCGGTTCAGCTTTTGAACCGATCAGGTTGTTGTTAAATAACTTAAGTACTTTAGCGCGGTTCGGTTCTTATCGGTTCTAAAAACGATTTCATTACGTTTCCGGATCAGTGACACGGTCTGAACCAATAAGGGTGTCTTGTTGGCTAAGGGCCGTTAACGGGCAAGTTTTCTGGTTAGGCTGGCATTATGTCTGAGAAACCCAAAAGAAAACCGGCCCACTGGGTTTCAACACTGTGATGTCTGTGGGAAGCTTGCTAAGGCTGGGACCCACACAACCACATGTCTATTGCGTGGGTTGACCACCCAATTCAGACTGCCAGATTTGTAAGGAATTTTCTGCAGCTACCCGGGATAAGAGAGTTGGTAGGCTCAGGAAAGGAGGCTAATATGTCCACTGAATACAGCCCGGTTCGGTACCAACCGAACCAGAGGGAGTCCCCCCTAAACAAGGTGAGTGTTCCTCGGGCAAAAGAGGAGCTGACTCAGATGAGTTGGTTCCAGTTAAAAGGACTAGGAAATCAGCAGGTTTGGAGCCAAAAATCCCTGCTCCAACTGCTGCAGAAATAGCCAAAGCAATAAAAATTGTCCAGTCACTTTCCCCGATTCCGACCGAACTGGCACCATCAGGTAAGCGGTCGGTTCGGTCAGTTCCACTGGTTCAGGAGAGAGTGAATATGATTTAGACAGTCTGGACGTGCCCATTGAACCGGACATTTCTCCAGACAGATCTATAGAAGTTTCTCACCCTAGGCTTTCTGACTCTCCTTCTCATTTTATTTTTTATAAGAAAGTGGCTGAATCCCTCCAGCTTCCTATGGAGGAAGCTGTGGATGACCAAGAAGAGCCTGACTATGTGGAAATGATGGATATTCCAGAGTCTAGAAGACTGTCTATTCCTATGCACAAATCCTTCAGGAGACAGACAGTAAAGATTTTAAAAGCTCCCCACTCTGTGCTTCCTGTGGAAGAAAATGGACAGGAGGTACACTTTATCAGGCTCTGACACGGAGTTCCTCTCACAACAATGCAGCCATGTTAGTAGTGCAGGCCGCAGCCTGTGATAAGGCAAATATTCCTTTGGCTTCACACCTCGGATAAGGACTCCAGGAAGATTGATGCCATGGCAAAGAAACAGTACATGGCAGCATCTCTGGGTTTCAGACAGGCAAATTATATGGCCTATGTTGCAAGATACCAGAATCCAGATGGGATACTGTTATGGTTTGCAAAGCAGCTCCTGAACAACTTGCCAGGAGCTGGAGCAGGTGGCTACTGACGGTATCGAGGCATCCAAGGTGCAATTCCACGCCATGTGGACTCTAATGATGTATCCTCAGCCATGGCTACATCTGTGGCTTTTCGTAGAATGGCTTGGCTCAGGTGTACTAGTCTGTCACAGGATACCCAGGCCAAGGCCATGGATTTCCCTGTTGTGGATAACTCTCTGTTTGGGGAGCAGACGGAGAATTATATGAAGAAAATGGATGAGTACAGGACTACCTATAGGAGTGCACAGGCCAAGGAAAGGCAGGCCACTCCTCAAAGGCAGTTTTCTAGGGGCAGGGGCAGGCCTCTTCACAGGCCTTTTTACCAAGCCCAGGCCTCCTCTTCAGCTTATGCCCAGAGGGGGTTCTTCAGAGGGCGAGCAGGCCTGCTCCTACCACTCAGCCTAAAGCTCCTGCCAAGCAGGCACCCTGATGGGATGGCCAGGGCCGATTCTCCATTACCTGTAGGGGGCAGGCTGGCTTACTTTGTTCAGGACTGGAAGTCTTTAACGTCAGACAAGTGGGTCCTGGAAGTAGTAAGTCAGGGACTGGTTCTCAGCTTCAAAAAATTTCCAAAGATGAGAGCCAGATCCTTTCCACCTGCAAGCCCTTTAGAGACTCTCGCCTTGGAAACAGAGGTCTCAACCCTCCTGGCTGTCAGAGCTGTGGAGAGGGTTCCTCCCCTACACCAGGGCAAAGAGTTGTATTCCAGGTACTTCCTTACCCCAAAAAAGACAGGAGAATGGCAGCCCATCCTGGATCTCAGATACCTAAACAAGCACCTTTTAAAACCAAAATTCAAAATGGTGACTTTGAGAGTTATTTTGCCCTCCCTAAGGCCAGGGGACTGGCTAGCGTCCCTGGACCTCAAGGATGCCTACTTCCATGTCCTCCTCAGAAGCTCCTACTGAAAGTACCTCAGATTCGAACTGCCCTCAGGCCATTACCAGTTCAGAGCAATGCCCTTCGGTCTCACCTCTGCCCCAAGGGTATTCACAAAATGTCTGGCAGTAGCAGTTGCTCATTTAAGAAGGCAAAAGATTGCCATTTTTCCTTACCTGGACGACTGGCTCATAGTAGGCCAGTCCCCAGAACAAGTCAAATTACACCTTCAAGTCACCCAGCAGCTGCTCACATCTCTAGGTTCCTTCTCAATCTTCCAAAGTCAGTTCTACAGCCTGTTCAGCTCACCTTCATAGGAGCAGAACTGAACACACAACAGGCCAGAGCCTTCCTTCCTCCTCTAGAAAGGGCAAAGACCCTGGTTTCTCTGGCCTCCTTCACTCTGCAGGTCTCGGCCAGCAAGGCATTTTCTGCAGCTCCTAGGGCACATGGCTGCTTCCACAGCAGTAGTGCAGGGAGCAAGATTTCAAATGAGGGACATTCAGTTCCATTTGAGAGCCTTCTGGTCTCAAAGAAGAGATCCTCTAACCAAGCTGATCCCAGTAACTCGAACCCTGATCCAGGCCCTGCAATGGTGGCAGGATCAGACCAACCTGAGACAAGGGGTACCCTTTATCCCGCAGTCTCACCCTTGACCCTTACTACAGATGCATCCTCTTGGGGTGGGGAGCTCACATGGCAATCCTCACCACTGGGACTGTGGTCCCCAGGAATCTCTGCTCACATCAATCGGTTGGAACTCAGAGCAGTTTTCTAGCACTTCAAGCTTTTTCCACATCTGTTCAGAACAAAGTGGTACAAGTCAGAACAGACAACACCACTACAATGTGGTACATCAAGCAGGGGCACCTTTGTCCACGGCCTAGTGCAATCAAGCAATGAAGTTGTGGTCTCTGGCTTATTCCCTGAACACCTCCCTTTTGGCAGTTCACCTCCCAGGCAAAGACAATGTCTTGGCAGATGCTCTCAGCAGGATTTCCCAGGGCCATCACGAATGGACTCTGGATCCCCTTATCCTGGAGGTGGTGTTTGCCAGGTGGGGCACTCCTCAGATAGATCATTTTGCAGCCCCAGACAATCACGAACTTCCTCTTTTCTGTTGCAGGCCCCCAGTGTTGGGCTCAGTACCTCTGGATGCCTTCCTTCTCGACTGGGAAGGGAAGTTTCTCTATGCATTTCCCCCCTTCCCTCTCCTGTTCAAAGTGCTAGTCAAGATCAGATCTCAACCTTGCAGGATGATCCTGATTGCTCCAGATTGGCCGAGACAGCCCTGGTATCCACTTCTGCTATCCCTAGCAGTCCAACTTCCACTGTGCCTTACCAGGAATCACAATCTGTTAACCTGTGCACAGGGGAGGGTTTGGTACCCAAATCTCAAATCTCTCAATCTCAAGGCCTGGTTCTTGAAGAATTAGAGTTTGCTGACTTACATCTTTCTCAGGGGGTGCTCAATGTTTTGAAGGTCTCAAGGAAGCCTTCCACCAGAACTACTTATAACTCCAAATGGAAGAGATTTTCCATATGGTGCTCTGACAAGGGTATTTCCCCAGACTCTGCCGGCTTGCCCACAGTTCTGGATTATTTGTGCACTTAAATGCTTTAGGGCTGAGGACAGCTACCCTAAAGGTGCACCTGGCAGCAGTGTCTGCTTTCTTATCAGCAGGTAAAACCTCTTCTTTCGCTCATCCGTGTTCTCCAGTTTTTCAAAGGGTTGCTTCACATCAACCTCCTTCAGGGATCCTGCTCCCGCATGGGATCTTAATATTTGCATTGCCCAGCTTATGCAACCCCTTTTGAACCCATGTCTTCAGCAGAGCTTAAGTACCTGACTTGGAAGACTGTGTTTTTGGTAGCCATCACTTCTGCTAGGTGTATAAGTGAACTACAAGCATTGTCAGTGGAGCCTGATTTTATCTCCTTTCATAGGGATAAAGTGGTCCTCAGGACATAGAAAGTTCTTGCCTAAGTGGTCTCGGACTTTCATCTGAATCAATCTATGTCTCTTCCCGTGTATTTCACTGACCATTCCTCCTCTGGTGAGAGGAGATTGCATAGTCTGGATGTAAAAAGGGCCCTTAGCTACTATATAGAGCATACCAAAGGTCACAGGTTCGATTCTCTCCAGCTTTTCCTCACTTACGGCGAGGTAGGTAAAGGGAAACCTGCCACTAAAAGATCCATTGCAAGGTGGATTGTTTCTTGTATCCAATTTTGTTATCAAAAACTGGGTTAGGTTCCCCCTTCAGTCCTGAGGGCTCATTCTACAAGAGGTACAGCTGCGTCCTTGGCTGCTGCCAGGGACATTCCTATCTTAGGGATATGTCAAGCAGCTACTTGGAAAATAGTTCACACTTTCACAAAGCATTATTCCTTGGACACCCAGGCTAGGAGTAATGCTCGGTTTGGCACAGCTGTGCTTCAGAGCCTATTTCCTAAGTAGGTTCTGCCCTCCTCCATGGAGGTACTGCTGTGTAGTTTATATACATAATATAGCAAGACTTCATGTTGTTTGAAGAAAATTACTCACCTTAGTAATGTTGTTTCTTCTAATGGAGTCTTGCTATATTATGACCTTCCCCCCCACCTGCCCCTCTCAGAACCTCTTTATTGTTTTGGGTTGTAGGTGGGTAGTGATCTGTTGGCACCTTGTGTTAGCCTTTTCTATTTGCTGTTGTATTTCATTTCTTGGTCCCCTGACTTGAGTCTTATTGTTGGGACCATAAAATGTGTTAATATATAGTAGCCAGTTGGCTAGTGTAGGTTTACAGTTTCCACACAGAACCTATAGTGAGTATTGCTCTAAAGATCTGACAGTTAAGGTTTGAAGCACAACAGACAGAGTGTTCAGCCGAGCTCACGCTCAAGATTCCATGCACTGCATGAAATTTAACTCTTTCACCTCTGGAGCAGTTCTAACCTGCGGTCATACTGCATATGTCATAATATAGCAAGACTCCATTAGAAGAAACAACATTACTAAGGTGAGTAATTTTTTCTTTTATACCATGGTGTGAAAAGTCATAAAAATCCTTTGATCCTTGAGAAGAGGAACTACTCAAAGATCAAAGAGGGGGTGTTAATTAAGGAGTCATATTGGGAAATTAGTTTTTGCTGATGTCACCTTATTTGAAATATCTCCTGACAGGAAGATCATTGTTTGTATAATTTTTTTATATTTAACAAGGAGGAGCTAGATGACATCATGGAAGGGGTGTGTGAGACAGACACAGTTTAACCTAGGATCTTTGTCTGATGTTAGAGACATTTCTTTTGTGGAATCTTAAGAAACAAGACCTAACTAAGGCACTTATAGAGGTAATACATTAGATAGAAAAAGTCTAATTGTATTGTGGTAGGAGTTTTAGTTTGTACTTTTCATTGTTTTCTTTTCAGTGATTGTATGCTTTGTGATATAGTGTTCCGTGTTTACATTGTACATATTTTTATCCATTTTTAAGTAAAGCTTTCATCTGAAAAGACTGCCTGGATGTGTTTTCGAAGTGCTTTCCTTTTGCATGTGATGTATAGATGGTTAAGACTGACTAATAACTGTTTATAAGCTTGATGGTGTTATCAAACTGGGAAAAGGTAAGAATATACCAAAGGTCTTTTATAGAGTTTTAAGAGTTCATTTTGGATACCTGGTTAGGTGCCCTTAAGCAAAAGATATCTGGCATCCCCCTGAAGAACAGATTATCTAAGCCTGTACATTGGGTACGCTAGCATAAGGTTCACAGTTTGAATCCCCCCAGAACTTGAGACTAAAGGTGATTTGGACCCACAAGCAGACAGGAGGGTTACCCTGTTCTGTTACCTGTTCACAATACTGCACTCGGAGGTTGGCACTGTGGGAACAGAGGGCCTGACCTGCTGAGTGAGTTCGTGACAGATTGGTTGGCAACGGTGTGGATTAAATTTGGTAACACAAGCTTTAACTGTTCAGTGTGTCAGCTTAATACTGTACAGCTCACTTGCAAAATAAGGCAGTGATTTATTTTTAAAAAGGAAACAGAACTATATCATTTTGATTATAGTCGAGTTTCTACCGGTTTTATTTTTTTTTTCTAAAGTGCAAGTTAGAGTAGCCATAGTTAGGGAAGAAGATGGCTTCCAACTACAGTGGGCACGCTGTAGACTGCTTGAGGCAGTTCTGCCAGGACAGAGGAGTCCTGTATGAGGTGAGAGCCACCAAGCCAAACCTCGTGGATGCCCTGATGGCAGCAGATGCCCAGAGCATTGAGTCATAGACTGTGACTGTAAAGGACCAGACTTTGAGTGTGGAGGGGCCAGCGGCCAGTGCAGCGTCCAGATCCAGTGAGGATGACAGCAGGGCCAGTGCCTGCGAAGGACCACAGCAGCAGGGGAAGGTCACCAGCATTCTGGAGCCAGAAGCAATCAGGCTGCAGATTGACTTGCACAGAATGGAGCTGGAGTTCCAGGAGAAGAGGGAGCGAGAACAGCGGGAGGCTGACCATGAAGAGCGTGAGCACCAGCAAGCCGCAGAGGAGAAGAGGGAGCATGAACAGCGAGAGGTGGACCGTGAGGAGTGTGAGCGCCAGAGGCGACATGAACTGTAGAAGTTACGACTCCAACCACCAGCACCAGAGCAGGTAAGTGGCTTGGGTTTAACTGGAACTACAGGACTGGGTTACAAATTGAATTCCAAATTGATAGCTGAATTTAAAGAGGGGGAGGATATGGATGCCTTTTTAAATTCCTTTGAAAAAGTTTGTATTCAGGCTAAAATTCCTAGAGGGTCCTGGAGCTTTCAGCTATCCCCGCTACTTACCGGGAAAGCTTGGGATGCATAGGGTCAAATGGACAATGAGGACAGTAATGATTACAGCAAACTTAAAGCTGCACTTTTAAAAAAGTTTGCTTTAACTGCTGAAGCATACAGAGCTAAATTCCATAAGCTCAGGGGAAGCCCTGATATGAGCTACGAGGGGTTAGCCATGAAACAATGTCAGTTTTTAAAACATTGGTGGGAAGGAATTTAAGCAAACTCTGTAGATAAAATTGAAAATGCTATTTCGTTAGAACAGTTTTTCTGGGCATGCCCAAAAGAGCTTAAAACCTGGCTGGGGGACTGAGATCCCAAAACAGTGCAAGAGGCTGCTGGACTCTCGGACCACTATGTCAAGAACAGACCTGCTCTGAGAGAAAATGGGGCAAGCTTGGCAGCACAGAAAGGGAAAAGCGCACCTTCAGGGCAGCTAAAACCCTCACTGCCTCCACCGAAACCAGTTAACCCCAGGTTTCAGAGAAAAATTTCTCTGAGAAAAGAAACGAATGTTGGGTCTGTAAAGAAACTGGGCATATTGCCAGACAGTGCCCCAAAAGGATGAACAATACGCAACATGGGGCTAGGAAAGAAATGGGTTGCTTATGTGTCCCTGGAAGCATGCCTGTGAACATGAGGGAACACATGAAACCCAGTCACGGTGAATGGTGTACAGACAAAAGGGTTAAGGGACTCTGGGGCATCCCTAACATTGGTAAAAGGGGATTTGATAGAGCCTGGTCAGCTTATACCCAATGAATTTGTAACTGTGCAAGGGTTCACTGGTGAGAAGACCACATTGCCACTCGCTAGTGTTCTCCTAGACTGGAGTGAAACAGGGGAAACTGTGCAACAGGTGGCTGTAGCGAAAACGTTAGCAGTTGACGTCATCCTGGGCAACAATCTCAAACAGGGGATGGTGTGTGCAGTTACCCGTAGCCTAGCGGCAAGGGAAAATTGTTGTCCCTGGACCTCACAGAAGCCAGTGTGGAAATCCCTGGGAGGCCGATTCCCCAGCCTGTGTCTCCTGATATGGAGACTAATGAAAAGGGGGTAGAAATTTCCCCAGTAGCAGTTAACCACAAAGCTATGAAGGTTACTCCGAAGAGGGAGGGGTGACCCATTGTCAGAGGGTTAGAGATGACAGTGATCCTGAGTGCCTTGACGCTAGTCCTAGGGACCCTAGTTTAGAGACTGAAGGGGACCTGTTCCATGCCTTCAGAATGTGTAAGGAGTTTGCAGCTCCTCAGAAAAGTGACCCTAGTCTAGAGAAGCTAAGGGCTTGGGCAGACTCTGACGGAGCACAGGGAGGTGACGGTAAACATAAGGTTTATTGGGAAAATGGACTGATGTATACTCAGGCTGTGCAGACAGAGGGAGGGGTGATAGACAGGCAGTTTGTCATTCCCCAAGGGTATTGTGAGCAGTTGCTCAAGGTTGCACATGATATTCCCTTGTCTGGTCATCTGGGAATCACGAGCACTACACTACAGTTGGCCCAGAATTTCTATTGGCCCAACTTCACCCAGCAGGTGAAGGAGTATTGCAGGTCTTGTCACTGGTGCCAAGAAATAGGAAAGGCAGGTAAGAAAAACCAAGCTGCCCTAATTCCATTGCCCATAGTGGAGGAGTTATTCCAGAGGGTGGGAATGGATATTATGGGGCCTTTAAATACCCCCAGCTCCTCCGGGAAGAGGTTTATCCTGACTGTGGTGGATTATGCTACCCAGTACCCAGAGGCAGTCACCCTATCCTCACTGAGGACAGACAAAGTGGCAGATGCCTTACTTGGGATTTTCTCCCATGTTGGGTTTCCACAGGAGGTTATCACCGATTGAGGGGGTTCCTTCATGATGGACCTGATGAAATGTTTGTGGAAGAAGTGTGGGATGGTGCAAAGGTGCACAACACCTTATCACCCGCAAGCCAATGAGCTTGTGGAAAGATTTAATGGTACCCTGAAGTCAATGCTTCAAGCATTTGCTGAACAGCATGGGAGAGACCAGGAAAAATACCTTCCCCACCTGTTGTTTGCATACAGGGAGGTACCCCAAGAGTCAACAGGATTTTCCTCCTTCAGACTCTTATATGGACGCCGTGTACGTGGGTCCCTAGACTTGATCTGGGAGGACAGGGAACTCCCATAGTGGATTACGTCCTTAGGTTTAGGGAAAGGCTGAAGGAACTTATGGGGACAGCCCAGAGCAACCTGGCAGCTGCCCAACAGAAACAAAAAGTGTGGCATGACCACAGAGCCAGAGCTCGCTTGTACACGGTGGGTCAGGAAGTCATGGTCCTTATTCTGGTCCAGGAAGACAAGCTGCAGGCTGAGTGGGCAGGACCGTACAAAGTAGTTAGGAAGGTAAATGACGTGAACTATATCACAGAGTTACCTGACAGAAGACAGACAGAAAGGATGTATCATGTCAACATGATGAAGCCATATGCTAATAGGGCTAACATGGTGTTTGCAGTATGTAGTCCTGGGGAGGGGATGGATGAAGGAGACCCCCTTCTGGACTTGCTGGAAGAAAGCAAGTGGGAGTCCTCTGTGGAAGCAGTAAAATTGTCTCCCCAGCTGGCCCCAGACAAGATCCAGGAAGTAAGGGAGGTTTTAGCAGACTTTGCCCCCCTGTTTAGCGCCAAGCCTGGACTAACCCCCTTAGTGATGCATGATGTGGAGACAGGGACACAGATGCCCATACGGCGGACAGCATATCTGGTGTCATAGGCTGTCCAAAAGGACATTAGGAGGGAGGTGGAGGAAATGCTGGATTTAGGGGTAATCCAGAGATCTTACAGCCCCTGGGCCTCACCCGTAGTGCTTATGCCCAAGCCAGATGGCTCTACTTGTTTCTGTGTGGACTGTCATGGACTGAATGCAGTCACAAAGTCAGACGCCCATCCAATTCCCTGGACGGACAAACTCCTGGACAAGTTGAGAGGGGCGACCTACCTTATGACTATTGACCTGACAAAAGGGTATTGGCAGGTCAAATTAACGGACAGAGCTAGGCCTTCATCACTCTGATAGGCTTATTTGAATTTAAAGTAATGCCTTTCTGAATGAAGAATGTCCCGGTCACTTTCCAAAGGTTAGTGAACCTGGTGTTAAATGGTGCTGAGGAGTACGCCGTGGCGTACCTAGATGACACTGCCATCTTTAGTGCCAGCTGGGAGGAACACCTGTCCCACCTTAGGGAAGTGCTGGGCAGGATACAGAGGGCTGGGCTCACTTTCAAAGCTGAGAAGTGCCAGGTAGCCAATGCTGAAGTGGCATACCTTGGGCATATTGTAGGCTGGGGGCAGCTCTGTCCTAACCAAGTAAAAATGGAGGTGATCAAGGCATGGCCCAGACCAGAAATGCAGAAGCAGGTCAGGAGTTTTCTAGGGACAGCAGGGTACTGTAGGAAATTTGTACACGGTTATAGTACCCTGGCTGCTCCCCTATCTGACCTGGTAAAAAAAGAATGTCTAAGAAAATTACCTGGGAACCAGCCTGTGAAAATGCCTTTACCAGACTGAAGGAGGCACTGTGCAGTGCTCCTGTGTTGACAAGTCCTGACTATAGCAGACCCTTTATAGTCCAGACTGACGCCTCAGACCTGGGTGTTGGGGCAGTACTGAGTCAGATATCCAACCAAGGGAAGGATCGCCCTGTAGTGTACCTGAGTAAAATGTTACTTCCCAGGGAGCAGGCCTACTCTACTGTGGAAAAAGAGTGTCTTGCCATAGTGTGGGCCATAAAGAAGTTAGAGCCATACTTATATGGGCATCATTTTGAGGTACAAATGGACCACAGCCCCCTGGTTTAGCTGACCCAAATGGGAAAAACGAATGGTAGACTATTAAGATGGAGTCTTGTGTTGCAAGGGTATGATATGACAATCTTACATAGGGCTGAAGCGACCAATCAGAACAGTGATGGCATTTTGTATCTGTATGAGGAGTGAACTGATTTGGGAAGCTCATCCCATTCAGGGGATAGAGCCCCCAAATTCAGTCTAGGTGCGGAGGATTGTGATGCTTGGCCATCTGGTTATGATTGTTCTATGATATTTGTATATAGAATGTGGTATGTGAGTGTCTCTCATGAAACAGCCTGTGGGATGGGTGTCACCCCCACCCCCCAAGGTTTCAGCTACAGGATGTAATAACCTGAAACCAGGAGGTAATTAAAGGACCAAAGAGACTTCATTAGAACTGACCCAGCTACCAGGATATGGGGATCGTAAACTTTTATGATGTTTTAGAGAGGAAAAAAAACATTTTTATACCATGGTGTGAAAAGTCATAAAAATCCTTAGATCCTTGAGAAGAGGAACTGCTCAAAGTTCAAAGAGGGGATGTTAACTAAGGAGTCATATTGGAAAATTCGTTTTTGCTGATGTCACCTTATTTGAAATATCTCCTGACAGGAAGAGCATTGTTTGTTTAATGTTTTATATTTAACAAGGAGTAGCTAGATGACATCATGGAAGGGGTGTGTGAGAAAGACAAAGTTTAACCTAGGATCTGTGTCTGATGTTAGAGACATTACTTTTGTGGACTCTTAAGAAACAAGACCTAACTGAGGCACTTATAGAGGTAATACATTAGATAGAAAAAGTCTAATTGTATTGTGGTAGGAGTTTTAGTTTGTACTTTTCCTTGTTTTCTTTTCAGTGATTGTATGCTTTGTGATATAGTGTTCTGTGTTTACATTGTACATATTTTTATCCATTTTAAGTAAAGCTTTCATCTGAAAAGACTGCCTGGATGTGTCTTCGAAGTTCTTTTTTTTTTTGCATGTAATGAATAGATGCTTAAGATTGACTAATAACTGTTCATAAGCTTGATGGCATTATCAGACTGGGAAAAGGTAAGAATAAGGCCTTTTATAGAGTTTTAAGGGTTCATTTTGGATACCTGGGTAGGTGCCCTTAGGTGAAAGATATCTGGCATCCCCCCAAAGAGAAGATTATCTGAGCCCCCCCAGAACTTGAGACTAAAGGTGATTTGGACCCACAAGCAGACAGGAGGGTTACCCTGTTCTGTTACCTGTTCACAATACTGTGCTCGGAGTTTGGAACTATGGGAGCAGAAGGCCTGACCTGCTGAGTGAGTTTGTGACAATTTGTAATAATCTGCTTTTGCTGTGAGTTGAGTTCAAAAAGCTGCTTGACAACTTCTTCAAAAGTCTGATTGTTGCTGTTCAGAACTGGCCATTTATATAAAATAAAATAAAAACCATCAGGTCTTCCCAGTAAAAAGAACATTACGAGTAATGTATTTTCCGGCATATAAGGAGTACTGCAAAGTGGACTATCCAGAAAGGAGTATCCCAAAACATTGTTCACAGTTATTTTGAAAATACAGCCATGTCCGTGGTCCCGCTAGTCTTGCAGCAAGACTGGGAATGGGAAACATAAAACTCAGAAATGGCTAAATGAGTTAAGCAGTGCCCAAGTTAGTATAGTTTGAAATGGGCATGTGGAGGGCATTGTAGGCACATGCTTCAAAGGGAAATGTTGTATCATTAATAATGTCACAATACAGTAAGAAATTGCATCAGGATTTCAACAGGAGTCTGAGAGCGTTACTCCTGCATTCTTAGTGACCCCCTTCCCCATGACAACTGTTTCTTACGGTCAGCGTTCCACCTGGAGTTCTGTTACCGTCGGCAACCCTGCTTCCCTTCTTCCCAGGACCCAGTCATCTGTGCACCCAGCAAGGGTGCCAAGTTTTAAATTTAAACAAAGACTTGCCGGTTTCTTAAGCCACCGCTGGATCCAGGGAGTCACACTTGCATCAGGATTTTAACAGGGGTCAGACAGAGTCACTGCTGCATTCCTAGTGACTCTTCCCTAATGACCGTTGTCTTCTATGGCCAATGTTCTACCAGGAGTGCTGTTACCCTGGGCAACCCCACCTCCCTTCTTCCTAGGACCCAATCACCTGTGTATCCAGCAAGGGTGCCAAGTTTTAAATTTAAACAAAGACTCGTTGGCTTCTTAAGCTGCCACTGGATCCAGGGAGTCACACATGCATTGGGATTTCAACAGGGGTCGGAGGGAGACAGTGCTGCATTATTAGTGACTCTCCCCTATGACTGCCATCTCCTACTATCAACATTCCGCTGGGAGTGCTGTTACCTCGGGCAACCCCACCTCCCTTCTTCCCAGGACCCAATGACCTGTGGACCAGCAAGGGCACCAAGTTTTAAATTTAAGCAAAGACTTGTTGGCTTTTTAAGCCACTGCCAGATCCAGGGAACCATACTTGCATGAGGATTTCAATGGGGGTCAGAGAGAGTCACTCCTGCAATCCAGGGGTCAGAGAGAATCACTCCTGCATTCTCAGTGACTGTTCTACCCCCTTCCTGACAACCGCTGTCTCTTATGGCCAACATTCCACCAGAAGTGCTGTTACCATGGGCAACCCCACCTCCCTTCTTCCTAGGAGCCAATCACCTGTGCGTCTAGCAAGGGTGCTAAGTTTTAAATTTAAACAAAGACTTCCTAGCTTCTTAAGTCACCACTGGATCCGGGGAGTCACACTTGCATCGGAATTTCAACAAGGGTTGGAAAGAGTCACTGCTCCATTCTTAGTGACTCTTCCCCCCCCATGACCACCATCTCCTACTGTCAACATTCCACCGGGAGTGCCATTACTGCGGGCAACCCCACCTCCCTTTTTCCCCAGGACTCAGTCACCTGTGGACCAGCAAGGGTGCCAAGTTTTAAATTTAAACCAAGACTTGTTGGCTTTTTAAGCCACTGCCAGATCCAGGGAGCCATACTTGCATCAGGATTTCAATGGGGGTCAGAGAGAGTCATTCCTGCATTCTCAGTGACTTTTCTCCACCCCTTCCCGACAACTGCTGTCTCTTATGGTCAACGTTCCACCGTACAATTTAAGCAAATACTTGTCAGAAAGAGTCACTCCTGCATTCTTAGTGACCCCCTTCCCCAATGACCACCGTCTTCTATGATCAACGTTCCACTGAGAGTGCTGTTACCGAGGGCAACCCTTACTCCCCTCTTCCCAGGACCCAATCACCTGTGTGTCTAGCAAAGGTGCTAAGTTTTAAATTTAAAAAGACTTGTCGGCTTCTTAAGCCCCCACTGAATCCAGGGAGCCACACTTGCATTGAGATTTGAATGGGGATCGGAGAGAATCACTCCTGCATTCTTAGTGACTCTCCACCCCCCCCCCACAAAACTGTCTCCGAAACTGTTTGTCCTCCCTCCCACCCACCAAGTTATATATGTGCTCCAAAGTGATTGGCATCTGTGTCTGGTTGATGGTAATGGGAGTGTGAGATGACATATATGAGTAAGCAGGATTGAGTGGTTGAAGTTAGTCAAAACTGCTTTTACCTGCAAATCCCTTTGCCTTGCTTTGTGCTTTGAAACAAAACTATTTTTTTCTGTGCCTGTCTGTGATGTTTTTTATATAGAAAAATCTGTATAAGTTCTAGAGCATTGTCTTTGGCCAGAGCTGCTTAGTCTTTCCATACACTCGAGTATGCCTTTATTAACTTGCTACATAGAGTTTGCATTTTGATGTTAGCCTACTCCTAAACTCTATCTCAGACTGTCTTACTAGTACCTGCTAATTGCACTATCTAGGATAGTTCCTGCTTACTATTATCAATCTGTTGGTTGGTGTGGCTCTCACAACTTGCCAGGGTAGTCAGTTATCTTGTTTTGGCCTGCTCTACTTACTCTAACTAACTGCATTATTCAGATTAGGTCCTATTTGCTCCTCCTTCACTGACCAAAATTATGGCTCTGTTACAAATGTTTGGTATACTCTTAATACTGGTGTTGTTGCAGGGTTGTACTATATGGTTACTGATACCGTACCCCTCACTGTACCCTTAAATCACAATCTGTGTAATAGCTCAAACTTTGATATGTCTAGCTGTCTTGTATTTACCAAACAAACCCGGTTGGATAATATGTCCCTTATAATTCAACTAGTACTGACTGCTTCTAGGGCATTAAAAAGAATGAAATGAAGGATAGTACCTAGTCTAAAGTGTCCTAGGTTGTGTTGCTTCATCTTCATGGCCATGTTGTTACTGCTTTCTGCAGGGGATATTGACCCTAACCCAGGCCCCACCTCATATGCACCTCCTAACCTTCGTCTACTTCCTTGGGCTGGGCTCAAAGGGCTTAAAATTGCCCATCTTAATATCAGGAGTCTGCTTCCAAACCTTTTTTTAAAAAAACATTGTGTTTATTGTTTTTGATGGTACATGGAACAACATAAAATACATTCATATGCATACATTAATAAGACATCTTCTCAGAAGCACAGGAGGTCTTTATACAAGTATCTATACATTCTTAGGGAAGGAATAGTATAATACTGGGAGAGGAGGTTAGAAGAATTAAGATAACCAGATAAAGAAAGGTTAGCATCTTGTGATCCACCATTCTTGTCCCTATGTTGGACTAATAGACCGGATAGTCTGTGGCAGCCGGCTGCACACTCGAAAGAATTCCAACTACCCCAAAACTTAAGGTACCAAGTCTGGTCTATGTCCAGACATACATAAACCAGGTGGTCCATCAGTTCATAAGAACTGAGGTTTTATCTTGCAGTTTCGCTGTTAAATGCTCCATTTTATATATATCATATATCGTATTTTCCCAATTCTTGATGTGGGAGCTGGTTGAAACCATAATCTAGTGATAACTTTTTTGACTACCACTAGAAGAATACTGATTAAATAGATCTACTGTATCTGCTTAATCTAACATACTAACATACTAAAATGCCAGCAGAATAGGCCTAACGGTCTTTCGTGTCTGCTCGTTTGGTCAGCCCCCACCCTGGGAGCTGACCTTGCTGCCCCCCTCGCCTTCTCTGGCTTCTCCCTGCCCAGTTCCGGATATTCTCTCTGCATTGGATTTTGCTTCCAGAACCCTTCCCCTGTACCTGTCCCACCCCCTCTTGAACCCCTCCACCGTCTCTGCCTCCACCAGCCCCCTAGGCAGCGCATTCCATGGCTCCACCACCCTCTCAGTGAAGTAGCACCTCCTCCTTTCTCCCCTGAATCTTCCCCCCTCCAGCTTCCACCTATGCCCTCTAGTGGCCCCCTCCTCCTTCCTTCGAAGCAGTCTGACTGTTCCTCCCCTATTTACCCCCTTCACGTACCTGAAGACCTCTATCATGTCCCCCCGGTCCCTTCTGTCTTCCAATGTGTACATATTTAGCTCTTCAAGCCTCTCCTAATAGGTCCTGCCCCCCAAGCCCCAAATCATTTTGGTTGCCCTCCTCTGGACCCTCTCCAGGAGTTTAAGGTCCCTCTTTAAGTGTGGCCTCCAAAACTGTACGCAGTACTCAAGGTGGCTCACCAAGCAGTTATACAGAGGAGTATCACTCCTCCTTCTGGAGGTGATCCCTAGCGATGCATCCCAGCATCCTGTTGGCCTTGGCTGCTGCCCTCCTACAAGTCTCCGAGTTGTTGTTGTTCTTGACATCCACCACCACCCCAGGTCTCTCTCAGCCATCGAGACTTGTAGCATTTCCCCGCCCCAGGGTGTACATGATCGGGTTTCTGGCCCCAGGTGCAGTACCTTGCATTTCCCTGCATTGAACCTCAGCTTCCACTTTCTAGACCATCTTTTCAGAGCCTCCAGGTCCCCTGTAGGGCCACCCTCCCTCCTGCCCATCCACCACCGCCCCAGTTTTGAGTCATCTGCAAACAGACTCATCTCACTCCTGATACCTGTCCTTATGTCAGAGACGTGCGTTGAGGGAGGGCCCAAGGACTGATCCCTGTGGGACCCCACTAATGACCCTCCTTGGGGATGAGACTATCCGCCAACTATGACCCTCTGGGTCCGGTCCTGGAGCCAATTGCCTATCCATCTGATCATCTGGTTCCCCACCCCATTTCTCCCAGCTTAGCCAACAGGCCCTCGTGGAGGAATAGAGTCAAATGCCTTGCTAGAAGTCTAGAAAGAGGGACGCCCACTGGTCTACCCAGGTCCAAGGCACTCGTCACCCAGTCATAGAACTCCACAAGGTTTGTCTGACATGATTTCCCTGGGACAAATCCATGCTGTCTATCGTCCAGGCACCCTGACTTTTCCAGGTCCCCCCCCAGCCTCTCCTTGACAGTGCCCTCCATCACCTTGCCCACCACCGATGTCAGGCTGACAGGCCTGTAGCTCCCTGCCACCTCCCTTGATTCCCCCTTGTGGATAGGCACTATATGCACCACCTTCCAGTCCTGGGGCACCCACCCTGTCCTCCGCTACCTCCTCTCCCTGCTTAGCCTTCCCCCCTCCTGCCAATGATGCCTCCCCCTCCTCTGTTTAAGTAAATATAATAATAGGGCTATCTCTGGGGCAAGGCATCCCAGAGTAGGGAAAAGCTCCTCCAAAGTTCTTCTCACCTCCCCCCAAAAGTCAGCCAGGACAGAGCAAAACCAGAAGATGTGGGCGTGCATCAACACTTCACATCCACAGTGCCTCCAACAGGAAGAATCTCTGGATACCATATATTTAGTTGTGATCTGTGGGGTCTGCTTCCAAACCTTAACAAACTAATTACTTGGGTATATCACTACCAGCCTGATGCTCTGGGGCTCACTGAAATGTGGCTTAAGCCCAGTATTCCAGATGTGTATGCCCTACCTGACTACACCAAAGTTCTGCAAAATAGGCAACAGTCTAAAGGGGCATGGGGGGTGGTACCTTATTCTATATTAAGGACCACCTAAGTGCCTCTATGGTGCCCTGTCTTCCAGCTAATACCAATGTGGACTTGGAATACTGCCATGCTGAACTTCTAGTAGGCCAGGTAAAGAAATTGCATTTGTTCTGTGTTTATATACCCCCACTGGCGGCATGAATGCGATAGCGAATTTAACTGATATAGTTAATGCTCAGGTCAAGGGTAGGGAATTCATTATTCTGTGAGATTTTAATATTGATTGGCTTGGTGGAAAAAGGATCTCTGTGACACATCACCTGAGTAAACTAAATGCTACTCAGTATTGAGGAACCTACTAGGCTGACAAAGGGTGGCGTTAAGGCTACCTTACTGGACTGGATCATTACATCTAGAAAGGATAGAATCCCCCACTCTGGCATTCTGTTTGACTCAGTCAGTGACCATTCTCCCACTTATTGTGTCTGGAAAGCTAAACTCCTGACTCCCCCTAGGCTAGTCATTTTCCATGACTACTATAAACATGACTACCTGACCTTTAAGTCTGACATTGCGCATATGGACTTTCTTATCTTTGGTTCACTGATAATGTCAATGATGCTGTCTCATTTTTTAATAAGGTCTTTCGGGGACTACAGGACAAATATGTACCAATCACTGGTAGGAGAATTAGGGGTTTTGCCATCAAATAGATTGACCATAAATTGCTCACGATAAAAGATAGAGACAAACAATGGGGAGCTTTATGGCAACCTGTAGTGCTGCTGATTGGGACAAATACAGGCTGCTCTGCACCCAGTGTAAAAAAACAAAAAACATAAAACAAAGTAAAAGTAGCTACTGTAAAAATCTCCTCTCTACCACTATGGTATTCCCTCAACAATATTGGAAAGAAATAAAGCATATTGTAGGCAGGAATAATAACCCTGTACCCCTTGATATGAACATCAATGGTATAAATTGCAACAATCCCTCCACTATCGCAAACGCATTCAGTGTGCAGTTCAGTGATCTGTCTGTATACACAGGACCCTTCTCTCAAGTTAACTCCTTCCCTGAGATAGTTGACGTTCCAGTCGATAAGCAGGTTGGTCACTCTCCCTTTCACGTTAAGAGTTGTCAAAGTGTTCAAAGTGCGTAAATTTCTAAAGTGCATCTCTACATCTACATCTGCTGGTTCTTATGGGCTTGAGTCTAAATTAGTCCAGCTTGCTGCATCTGAAATAGCTCCTGCTGTTACAAAGCTATTCAGCTAATTCCTTATGAATGGTGTAGTTCCCTCTGCCTGGAAACTATCTCATATCGTTCCAATCTTCAAGAAACGGGACCCAAAAATTCTTAACAACTACAGGCCCATTTCTATCCTACCTGTGCTTAACAAAATACTGGAAAAATTGGTTGCTACCCAGCTTACTATCTGATTAAACATAAACTGCTATCAACTCACCCACGTGGTTTTAGGAGTGGTCACAGCTCCTCCATTGGCTTGCTAATGCTTACCAACCACATAGCCACTGCTGTAGATAGAGGGGATTACACAGGTACTGTGTTCATAGACCTAACCAAGGCCTTTGACCTAGTGTACCATGCCATGCTCAACACCATGCTTAAAGACCTTGGTCTGTCACCAAGGCTCTACCCTTAACTAGTTTACTAATCATCTCCAACACAGGCAGCAGCTGGTAAATTTGGGTACATTCATTTCAGTGCCCTCATCCTCTGATGTTGGGGTTCCCCAAGGCTCAATACTGGGGCTGCTTCCATTCTTTATCCACATCAACAGGCTGCAGGAGAGCCTGAAATGCAGTACACTTGTACTGTATGTGGATGACCTAGTACTCATTGCTAGTTCCAAAAATGTTTGTAATATAAGAAATAGGATGTCCCATGACCTACAGGCAGTACAAACCTGGTTACTACAGAATAAACTTCTCCTAAATGTGACAAAGACACAAGTTATGCTCTTTGGCTCTCCTCCTAAAGTAAGAAACTGTCAAGCCCCCAGTTGCCTGTATAGAGGGTACTTTGCTGGAGACGGTCCAGTCCTTCGATTACCTTGGGGTTACTTTGGATCCATCTCTTGATTTCATTTGCACACAATGAAGACCTGTAAAGAAGTAAACTCTGGATTAAGCCTGGCCTACAGAATTAGGCCCAACTTTACTTATCATGCCTGTCTCTGTGTCACACGGGGTGTACTACTCCCCAGACTTATGTATAATGTTGCAGTATATGCATCCTCAGCATCCAAGCTTGCACTAAGAAAGTGGGATGTCACCTACAATAACATTTGCCATTTTGTACTTTTCACCAACAGGCTTATTCACCATTGTGCATTATATTTATTAGACTGCCCCCCCCCCCCAAATGTTATGCATTAGGCGGCATTATCCACAATGTGTTAAATAACCAACAACCTCAGCAGCTTGCGAGCGGCTTTAACCACAGTATAGTATGTATCCCCTAAGGTCTTTGGACCTTGGTTTGCTTGCTGTGCCTAAGATAAGGGCCAATATTGGGACAGCAGCATCTTAGAATGTTGCCCCTAGGCTGTGAAATAACATTCCACCTGTGATCCATGCTTGTACTACACTAGGGGGTTTCCGCAAAGCCTTTCATATGCATCTTTTAAGTACCTCGACATGTAAATGCTCCCCTAACACGTAAACAGACACCTGTGATCTCTATCCCATTTTCTATGTGGTTACCTTATAACATTTGGAATTTGTATTTGCTGTGTATATAATGGATGACACACTGTTGTACTGCTGTATTTTCTTACAACTGTAAATAGTATATCACTTATATGTTGGGATATGTTTTTGATCATCACTATTGCTGTACTCTTGACTGTAACTACCTACACCCCAGCTGTTGTAACCCATACTCCTATATATGTTGTATCTTTCTGTACATTTTATTAAGTTTTGTGTGGCATTCCTATTGTTGTACTCTCCCAGGTCGTATCTGAAAAAAGGGCAGTTTCTGACTAGTTTACCTACCTGGTTAACAAAAACTAAATACATTCATGACCTTTGAACTGTCCTACAACAAGGAAACAGCTGGTATGTTAATCCATACAATAATGAGACCTAATCATAGACTATAAATAGAGTAACAGATAAGTAATTATGCACAGCAATGCTGTTTTTCCCATTTAGGGGAGTTCTGAGATAAACCATGAGAGCAAGGGACCCAGAGACTTATTTGAAGAAACCCCTCCTGATAGCCAGGGACAGCCAGCTTATTTTGCTGTATGTGTTTGACTTGTTTTCATCTTTAGTGTGTGAATAAACATGTTACTAGTTAAAAATCATAAGTATTTGCATTAAGCCTATTTTCTTAAACAAGCCAAATAATTATTATTGTTCTTTACTTTTTAATCTTGAGTGCCATGGTTAATATAGATTCTTCCTCCAATCAATATAGATTTTTCTGGTGGTAAACGACGACTCCACTATGTATGGTAATGTTAATTTTAATATAAATTAATGAGTCCGTTTGTAGGGCCTCTTATGGATATACGTCCTATCTGCCCTGCAACTTAGGGCATATTGTAATCCAGGGTTTTAAATAATTGATTAGCAGTTTTTTTCTTGGAACAATGCTAACTGTACCGAAAGTATTTATATAGGTTTTTTAGAAGTGTTATGTTTGTTAAACACAATGAGGCAAGTGCTGTGCATTTTCACAATGTTTTAACACTTTTATGAGCAAAACGCTAATCAATTTTTTGAGTTAAATAAAACCCTGTAATCCTGACTGGTAGTTATTTACAGCTAATTATGGTACTCAGCCTGCCTGTTAGTTGTTGCTTGCCTACTACTGCCTGTCTTGTCCAATGTCACTCAGCTGCTGCACTTGAGTAGCTACCTGCATTTTCTAGCTTATTCCATCAAAGGCTTTTGTTGTTGCTTATTTTCTGTGTTTTGCACCCTCATCCACACAAACAAGTTTTCCCTGCTTTTCCCAGCTTTCATTGGATCTCCTGCCTTTAATATTCGGCTGTGAATAAGCTGCAAATTATTGGTATATACAGCAGAAAGGGTCTGATTCTTATAACCTCCACTTGCATACTGTGTGACTCTGAGCAAGTCACTTAACCTCCCCATGCTCCCAGGTTGCCCCCGAAAACAGTCACTTGAGCCTAGTGGGCCTTACCTGGTTACCAAAAGAATAAATTAAAAAAAAGTTTCCTCACTATGCTCATAACCCTTCCCTTCTGTATCTTCCTCCTACCCATCCCTCCCCAGCCTCTATCCTCCCTTCCTAGCCCTCCTACCCTCCATCTTCTCCAGGCCTCTTCTCAAACTATCCCATCTCCTCTCCCACTTTCTACCCCTCCCTAACTCATGCAGCACCCCTCCCTCCTCCTTCCCTCCTCTCCCCATTCTTCCACAGCATTCCACCCAGGGCTCTCCCTCCCTCAACCTAGAACTTCTATACCACATTCTTCTCTCCTACTCTATCTACCCCATTACCCCTACCCCCCTTCACCCTCGCTTTAGGGGGTGGATGTCCTACTCCTTCCTCCTCCTTTTTTTTTTTCTCCTTCTAGATGGCAACGTTGAATCTACCCCCCCCCCAAACTTCTCTCTCTCCCAAAAGGCCTTAGCATATTCCACCTAAATGCAAGGAGTCTTCTCCCAAAGCTCAACCTACTTATGGTATGGACCTTACAGTGCTCTCCCGGCCTCCTGTGCATGTGTAAGTGGTGGCTCTCCTCAAGGGTACCAGACTCAAACCTGGCTCTCCCAGACTTCCAACTTTTCCAAAAGGACCATGGCAAACATGGTGGCAGAGTAGCTTTTTGTGGATGCCAGAGCCTATCCTGTACAATCATCCTCAAAGAATCCGTCCCTTCTTCTCATTAACTCCTACTTGCCAAACTGTCCATCCCATATTCCCTCTCTATGTATGTTGGTGTCCTTTATGCCTCCCCTGAGATCTCCTCCTCCTCCTCCATTCTTGACACTCTGTCATCCCTTGTCTCCTCCGGTGAGCTCATCCTTTTGGGTGATTTCAACCTAAACTGACTTTGTCCTAGAAGATTGAGACCCTAAACCACACCCAACTAATTTCTGAACCTCCCTGACTCAACCCTCACTCCTCCAATCACTTCCACCTGGACTGGGTACTAGCTTCCCACCCCATCACATCATAACAGCAGGCACACTGCCAGATGCATTCAGTCATCATAGCATGACTTATGATCACCCCACCCCCATATACATATGGTCCAGATCTCTCAGATCTTTTGAAAACTCATGCCCTGCTACAAGACCTTACTTTTTCAGACTGATCACTGGTATATCATGCCCCTGACATTGATACTGCCCTATCCCATTTCTTAGCCATTTTCACTCACATGTGGAAGTTCCATGCCTCCCAAAGAAAATCAAGGGTCAAATGTGTCCATCATCGGTGGATCACCCCTGACCTTATTGCCTTCTGCAAATCACGTGACCAGGCATGGGCCTGTTTCAAAGCCTCCCTCTCCCCATTCGACCTCCTATCCTATAGGTCACTCAGGAAGGCATGCACCAAGGCCATCCACGCTGCAAAGGCCCTCTATTCCTCCAGTCCAACCTAAATTCCGCTGCAAAATTCTGGAAACTTATCCACTTCACATTTGCCCCCCATGCCCAACCCTCTCTCCCTGTCCTCATGGCGAATGGCTCAACAGTGTCTAACCCTTCCTCTGTCACCACTCATCTTAATTACTTTTTTTTTTTTAGTTGTTTAACCAGGAGTAGCACACTAAGCTGAAAGCTTTTTTACAGGAGCATCCTGGGAGCACGGGGAAGTTAAGTGACTTGCTCAGGGTCACACAGTATGTAAGTGGAAGCTGTGGGATTCAAACCCAGGTCTGGTCTGCTGGATGTCAACAGATTTGCAGATCAGAGCCTTAAACCACTGCGCTATACTTCACTACTTGTGCCATACCATCCTTCTCTAGGTCCCCTCCTTAATCAATCCCCTTTCAAACCCCCCTCTGCCTCTGCTCTTCCATCATCACCCATAGGTTACCGTTTCCCACCTGCCACCCACCCATAAAGTTTTTCTTGCCCTAACTTCACTCAACTCCTCTAGGTTCAGTCCTGATGGTTGGACTCTAAACGTCTTTGTATCTCGGCCACAGCCATTGCTACCTCAAAACTCATATCCTGAACCTCTCCTTCTCCCTATGCACTGTCCCCCAGGCCTGGAAAGTTACTAAGGTACTCCCACTACATAAAGGGGTTGACCCCTCCTCCTCCCTGGTAACCACAGGCCCATCTCTCGCCTCCTCTCACTAGCTAAGCTCCAGGAGTTCCTCATCTACTCCAGACTTGCAGCCTTCCTTCACTCCTCTGACTTCCTCTCCCCCTTCCAGTCTTTCTTTTTGGATGCACCATTCATTCGTATCCTCCCTGCTGCAGGTCACTGACTCTGTCCTCACTGGGATGGTTCAGGGCCACATCACTTCTGCTATAATCATAGACCTGCCAAAGCCTTAAACTTGGTGTCCCACTCCCTCCTCCTTAACAAACTGTGCTCCACAAGCCTATCAGCAGACTCTGTTGCTTGGTTCTGCTTGTACCTCATATGCCATCAACAGTCTGTACAAGGTGGGAGTAGCCCTGTCCCCACCTCTCCCCATCCAAGCTGGAGTCCCTCAGGGCTCCATCCTAGGTCCTGTACTTTTCTCAAACACTTCTCCTCTGCATGTGTCTCAAACATCGATATGTATGCCAACAACACAGTTATTTACAGTTCAGGCCCTACGGTCGCTGCTGTGAGCGGGCTGCTCCAGCAGCATTTCCATACCATTCTAAGCTGGTTCCATGAAAACCAGCTTAAGGTCAGTATCAAGAAGGCAGAGACAATGAACTTTGGCAGCAGCCAGAAACTGGCTAGGCTCTCATCCCTCCCCCCATTTTCACCACTTTAGATGGCACCCCACTGGAAGTGGTCCCTGTGTTCAAGTATTTATGAGTTTGGCTTGACAGCAAGTTCAGTTTCTCCATTCACATAGACGCCATTCACGTCAAACTCTGTCCCAAACTAGGCGCCCTTTTCTGCAACAAAAACTTCCTCTCTCGCCATGCCCATAAGGAACTTGTAACCAAAATGGTTTTCTCCCAGTTTTTGATTATGCAGTTATAGTCTATGATATCACCCCCTCCTCCTCCTCCTCCCCCCTTGCTAGACTGGATGCCCTGTTCTATGCCTTCTGTTGTTTTGCCACCAACTCTCCCATTCGTACCATCACTGCTCCCTGTACTCTTCCCTCTTCAGCCTCCCCCTGTTGTCTCATTACCAGGCCCACTGTGCTGCCTTCATTGCCAAAAACTGGTTTGGGTCCCACCACTCCTATCTACCTTCCTTGCTATCCCCAGCACCCTGCTTTTCCTACTAGCTTCACTCGAGGGACTGCTGCACCTTTTGTGTTCCCCACCCTCACTCTCCTGCTGGCCAAGTAGCCTTCTCTTATCACCTCCCCTCCCTCTGGAATCTGCTCCCCTCCTCTCTTCTGCCTCACCCCTTCTCTCGCAGTTTTCCATCTCCACCTAAGGCAACTTCCTGCACCCACCTGCTTCTGCTTACCCCCTCCCTAATCCAGTATCCTCTCTCTTGACCCTCACCTGCTCTATTCCTTGGTTGCTGCCCTTCACCTTATTACCCCTATCCCAGAATGCACTGAGCACTTTGCCTCCCAATTGATTGTTTACTGCTTACTGCTTCACACAAATGCTGTATTATGTTATGCTATTTTATGATACTGTTGCCTCTGTATACACCTTTTGTTCCTGTATTTGCTATGCTAACTCTGAATTGTATTTGTAACTGGTCTCCCTACAACTCCTTCCCTGGGTCACCCCTGGAAACGATCCTTGGCTCAGTGTGCCTTTTCCAGTTATCAACTTTTAAATAAATATGAGTGTCACCTCATGCGTTCTTATGACCAGAGGACTGCGAACCAAAGGTGAGAGTTCTATGGTCCTAAGTGCACAAGAGGCGATACTCTTAGACCCATAAAATTATTACAGATTACTAACTGTATTAAAAAAATCCTTATTTTGTTTAAAATGTTGATAGCATGACTAGCAGTCAGCGAGAAGCCCATTACGGTGGTTCAGAACATGAGGTTCTCTTACGGTAATAAGAGTACCTCACATGCAGCTGAAAGGAGGGCTGTCACTGGTCAGGGACACTCTCATAATCTATAATGTACATTAACACACAACATCTTAGTCTTGGGCCATCATCAATAGCCCAAAAATTATCATTTTAAATGTAAGTGCAAACAAAGACACCAATAAGAAACAGAAATACAAATACATGACTTTAGCCCTATACTTGAATCATCCAAATCTACTCTTTGAGCTCAAAACACATGCGTTCAACTAGTATTAAAAATATCAGCACTAGTAATTCAGTCTCTGTGTCAGTAGTGAAGTATATTGCATAGAGCTTGGAGCCAAGCCTCAGAGAATCTGAGCTCCCCTGAACTCTTTCCACCAAGATGCATTTGGCTGAACTGGAGTCTTTCATATAAGCATGGAAGAAAAAGCTCAAATACCACTAATGATGATGTATTAGTACACTGCAAGCATAGAATTGGAAGTCTGCAACTGAAGGACTATGGAGTGAAACAAATGATTTGCTGTATAAATCTTGCTGCCACAACAGCACTGCATCTCTTATATGTGCCCAAAGACATTTTGTGCTGATAACAGAAGAGCCACTCCTTTTATTACTGAGCTTATTTGTGACAATAGACTGTATCATAGTCCAGGAAATTTTTTTTCATTTTAGTCCTTTTGTTAACATTAGTTTTAATATACAGTATATTAACACACAGCTCTTTAGTCTTAGGCTGTCATCAGTATCTCCCCAAAAATCCTAATTTTAAATGCAAGTGCCATTAAAGACAAATATAAAAATAAGAAATACAAAGGTGCTAGCATGGCTCAGTTGTAGCAAATCCAGTTCTTGGGCAAAAGTTTGTAGGCTCTAGTCCCACACCAGGAATTGGGCTCATACCCCAAATGCTGGCACTCCAGTGCGTAGTATTAGGGGGACGCTATATTGTGGAGGAATAACATCATTCAGATGAGATGTTCAAATGAGTTCCCTTTTGCCCATCTCTGGTGCTGTTCTGGTGGGTGTCCAGTTGGAAGTAGAAGATCCCAAGGCAGTTCTGGTAAGAGTAGAGGATCACCCCCAGTACCCTAGCCAGCATTCCCCTTCCCAAGTAACCAGTGCAGGCAATTGTCCATGGTTGTGTGTGTGGGTACTGATGAGCAGACTGGCTGCCACTACACTATTACAGTCACTTCACTGCCAGTCTCTCTCATTGTTTGTAAAGTGTTTTTAGATACAGTGTGTATAAAAGGAGCTGTATAAATACAAATCCTCCTTTTTTGATTTTGGTCCCGTTAAAACTTGCCTGCTGTTTTATGAGATTATAATATAAGGAAGTGGTGACATATGGATCCTGTTATTAAACAGCAGAGCAGAATCTGGCAATTCCTTCTAGAGAACCTATTAAAGTTTAAGGTAGTTAGGCATAAAGGATGGCACGTTGCCCAGCACTCCAGGGGAGGCCTTGGGTCCATTCTGTGGGGCTTGTGGTTGGATTGCTCCAACTAGAAATTACTTTTGCCCATGAAAATGTTCTTTTTAATGATGTTAGCACATAAAAAAATCCAAATCAAATTAGCTATCCATCAGTAACAATGATTCTTTATTACATTAAAACAATGGCCCTGGTGCATGATAATACTTTGCATAAGAAAACATTTTGTTACCTACATCAGTACCTTTTATCTCTGCATTTGGAGACAGCATGAACAAAGCAGTTTCCCCGCCAGAACAGCTGCTGTTGCTGCTCTGTTACTGCTAGGATCCCTGGTTAAATATCCATTATTCTCTTACTTTGCCAGGTTGCAGAATGCTGCCAGGCGTGAGCATTAACTGAACATGTACCTCCTGCATCAGGTTTAGATCTGAGTGCACCTGTATGGAAACGGATACAAACACTTTATTGAGAAATTGCACACAGTTTTGTATTTACAATCACTGTGTAACGTGGAAAAGTAAGAGCCGGAAAATTGTGAGCAAGGATCCTGTACCACTTTAATTAAAGGATTCCTTTAGATGCTGCAGGCTACATAACAGAACATGCAATCTTTCTTAGAAATATAGTCATCTGTGGTTGCTGGGAGTTGATGCTGCCTTCTACTTTTGTAGACTTTTGGCATATTGATACTGCATGTATCAAGGTCCTCTAGTCTATACTAACCAACTATAACCAACCAACCAACCAAGAGTAAGCCAAAGTACTCTCTGTACATATGAACATAAAAAAATTGGAAAGGAAGAAAAAAATTCTTTGTTCCATTGAGTCAGTTCACCCACTGCAGTAACTCAGTGGGCATAACCATTTCTATATCACGTCACATTGTCAGTGGGTAATATTTACACATGGGTATTTATGCACCCTGACTAGGGGTCACTGCTACAGCTAGTCTGCAGCTTGGAATACTTACTCACCGAACATTCTTCCCCAACTTTCTACCATCCTTAGTGAGAGCCTTGAATATGTAGATAAATTCAAATATCTGGGGGTTTGGATTGACAACAGGCTTGATTTCACCCAGCACATTCAAGAGCTCTTGAAAAAACTCAGACAAAGGCTTGGCCTATTCTTCAGGATCAAACATTTTCTAAACAGAGAATCTAAGCAGAGACTAATCCAGGCTTCAGTTCTATCCCTCCTCGACTATGCAGACTTCCTATATGGCCACTGCTCCCTGTCCTACTTAAATAAACTGGATACCTTGTACCATAGAGCTCTAAGGTTCATCACTGACCTTCCTTTCAGCACCCACCACTGTTCTCTCTCTATGTTGCAGTTGGCTGGACATCCCTACATCACAGAAGGAACAAAAATGCTGCTCTTTGGATCTACAAAGCTCTGACAAATAAACTACCACCCTACATCTCAGATTGCTTCTCTCTTGTTACTCCAAGGCCATATGCCCTAAGAAGCAGTAGCCTCATCATGTTGAATTTACCAAAGGCCAGTACCCGGCATGGAAGGGCTGCAATCAACTACTTTCTAGCACTCATCTGGAATTCTCTGCAAAAGACCCTGAAGCTTAACACTTTCATTCCTATAGCCTCCTTCAAAAAGCTGTACCTAAATCTTTTCCCAGAGATATGCAACTGCTTCCACAGTTCCTAGCCCCTTCAGACCCCTTTTCACCCCTGCCCCCATTAGTTTCCCCCTCCCTTATCTGTTTAAGCATTCATCCATTAACATCGTTACTATTTGTCTCCTAAACCCCTATACCTTACCTTTTTTTCTATACTTGCTTTGGTGCCCAATATCACTGGTTAATCGCCTTGTATATATGTGCATATTATTGTATCTGCTCATTTTTTTTTTTTAAGTCTTTGTTATTGTACTCAATCTGTATTTGTATATATGTGAGTTTATACCCTTATGTTGTTTATGACCAATCAGGTCCATCTTGTAAATGAGCTATGCTCAATGATGTTCGCCTGAATAAATAAAGATTTTGATTGATTGATTGATTGATTTTTGAATGCTGGTGTCCTGTGTGTTCTGAGCCTCCAGGTTCTTCAGTCTCTCTGTACCTGTGACAGGGATTGCAGCTTTGAGAGCGAGATCCTCATAGCATGCAAAATCAGTCATTTTTTTTCTTGCTTTGTAGGGAGGAAAGAAGGAAAAAATAGGTTACTCCAGCAGGCAGGGGCTGCTGGGGTTCCAGGCAGTCCCTCTAAATTCAAACGATGCCTGTTTTCAATTGAGGAGAAGACATCCTCTAAATAGCTCACCTGCTTTTCTCCATTACAGCTCCAGTATTGGAGGTCTGAATGGGACTTTGTCACAAAGATGGTGTAAATGTAAGTGTGCAGGTTTAGTTAGTTTTTTCCTCTTTTTTCTTTTAGCAAGTCTGGTGCTTCAGGCAAGTGCTTTTGTGTTTTGAGTCAGCCAGTCTATAGGCACCTTTACACGGCACGCCTCTGCACTGTAACAATTTTGTTCCATTCCCACCCGCTCTGTGCTGTTTCGTTTGGTGTGCTTTTACACACCACCATGGGAATCGATCCTGGAGAGTGTGTCGTGAGACTGTTCAGTATCGGTGGTTGAGCACCACTTCATGGGGTCCTGCGCGAAGAGTATTGTTCCGTTCAGCTACATATATTGCCTGATACTAAAGAAAGTTGAACCGGCAGTAAACAGTTTTGAATGGTGCAAAACTGTTGTAATGGTTTAAAGGTGGTTCAGTGTTACTAGCCACACGCTTATGCATATTTATATTCCTTGGGATATTAATATGCATACACGTATGCACAGTAACACTGAACCACTTTCAGAACCATTTTATAGCAGTTTTAGAACCCATTTCCAAAAACTGTTTACTTGCCCAAGTTCAGCATTCTTTGTAGTAACAGACAATATATGTAGCTGTACTTGGGAACAATACTCTTTGCACCAGCCTCGGGAACCTTCATAAGGAAGTGGGCATTCCCATGCCACCGAGATCCCGGAGAGTCTCACGAGACACTTTCCAGGATCTATGTAGACACAACACCAGGTTTACACAGCAGCACTCGGCAGTGAAAGACAACAGAAAGCAAAGGAATGCAACGGCGAACCATGGAAAACAGGGATCGCCCAGCAAGTGAACTCTCAGTTGTGTTGCGTTGCTGCTTGCCTTTACATGCCCAAAATGTACCATTATAGTTGCTCTGCACCGTTCATTGTGGTATAGAGCCTGTCGTGTAAAGGCATCTCATGATTTGTACCTCCACACACACACACACACTCTATGTTTTGTTAGGGAACTTGGGGTTAGACATGTTTGATGGTTGTTGGCAGGTTTGTTTATGTTTTCCAGGTTTGTCTTTCCCTGTGGTGTGGGGCTCATGTTATCCAGCTAGTATTGTATGCTGAGCTTCTTGTCACATTCTCTTCACTGCTGGTTAACTAACAATGGCCTAAGCTAAGGAGCTGGTCTAGCTTTCTGTTTTTCATTTATAGCCTGCCTGCCTTTAGTTGTGTAAAGATGTGGATCTGCACCCTTCCTCCCACCAGGCAAGCAGTTGCCTTCACAGCCGATTCCTGTGCTGTTGATTGACTAGCCAGCAGAGGGGGCATGAATACCAGGCATCCCACAGCCTCCTTCTCCGGGAGCAGAGCACATCCCCTCCAAAAACTTTGCCCCTTTACTATGGTATTCCTTTCAGGTCTACATTTCTTAGATGGGACAGGGTTGTTCCCTAAAACTGATTTTCAGCTGCACAGCCTCTGTTTCCTGTGACTGGCTATTGTACTATTTTAATGGCCTGTGATAGGACAGCTTCACAGTCAATAACAATCACAGGCCTGCATCCCCTCAGTGAAATTCCAATACCTTAACCCAGGCTATATCCTGGGACTAGGTTAATAATAATTACTTTCAGACACATACACACACACACACACACACACACACACACACACACACACACTGTAGTCCATAGTGATATCATCTTGCATAAAACAATGAATGAGCTTTGTCTTTTAACATTGTTTTTATTGGAAACCCTTCAGTACAAGATGTCCCTGAACATTAAATTGAAAAGCTGTATAACCAATTCACCCACTAGACTCTAGCAAGACAGGCTGATAGAAAAAAGGTTCTCTATGCCTGTAAGTGCTTAGTGAGTAGGATAATGAGTCTTTTAAAAATGTATATGATTGTTTCTATTAAAGTACAAGCTAGGGTCACACAGCCTTACAATATACAGTATTGTATAGTGTATGACATGTTGCCTTACTAGTGATAAAGTCACCATAAGTTTTAATACTGTATTATAAGAGCTAATGGTTACTTAGGGCAGCAACAGTAGGGAGGGAAGCGGAATGGATAGTGTGGGCTAGTACCCTGTAAGGACAATATGTCCCTGGGTTTGTTAGGGATCTATGGGCAGACTAGATGGACCAGTGGTCTTTTTCTGCCATCATTGTCTACGTTTCTATGCTTCTAAATCTGGCTAATGCCAAACTACTATTGGAAATGTAACCAGTAATCCATGACAGTGTGTGGGTTGTTGTGAGATTTACCTGTGCCTGGTGTGGTGTGTCATGAGGCCACAGGACAAGTGATGAAAACCACTCCAGAAGTGGGTAAATCCCACAACATCCCATACCTTGGAGTGGATTATTGCGATTAAGTGCTGGGTCTTTGCAAAAAAATAAATACTTTCGTTTAAAACTGATGCTAAATGTTTAAGTAGTATTTTTTTGAAGATTTATTTAAATATCCTTCCCCATGTAAAATAGTACCTGCTATCCCAATCCCTTATTATGTGCATTTTGTTTATGTGCTGTTCCCTTCCCACCACACACAGACAACATTTTCTTTTGTGTTTTGTGGTGGAGAGTGAGCAAGAAAGGTGGTAGCAGTGAAGGAGAAGGCGAGTGTGCATTTTGAGTGGCTGCCTGATGCTTGATGAGTGAGATAAAGACAGCAGAAGAGAGGTAACAGTGAGAGCAAGCAAAAGAGTCAGCTAGCGATTAGCTCTGCAGTGGCAATCGGGAGCTAAAATAAAAATTAATTAAAGAAAGGAGCAACCAGGAAGTGAAATGGAGAAAAACGATGGGTAGAATGGTTGGGGGTTATAATGCATGCAGAGAAAATGCAGATGGAATCGGGCACAATGAGTGAACACAAGTGGTTTGAAAGAGCAGATTTCTGAGGGAATTAAAGGTCTAAAATTTGAGGTATGGTGTTTTAAAACAGAAGGAGTGGTGGGATCAGTGTTGCAGATTTTATAAGTATAATGCAGGCGGGGTTTGCGTGAAGGCAGGAGCAAGTGGTGAGAGTTATGGTTGGAGTTTGGCTGCTTTTGATTGAAGTTGTGATATGTTACTTGAAACTGTCTGTGACTGCGATCATGTTTTTTAATATAAAAATGTATTCTTTTGTAATATGTTGCCGCTTTTGTGCTGTAGGTAGTGTATGTGGTTTAGTTTCTCTCGGTCGGCTTTGGAGGGGAAAACATGGAAGCAGGCTTGATTTGATTTTTTTGGGGAGCAGGTGTATTGATTCGATTTGTGGTGCTGCTGGAATCCCAACTGACTGGCACTTTTTGTGTGGGTTGTTGTAGGATTTATCCAGGCTCAAAAGTGTTAGTCAGCCAATCACAATGCTCCATTCTTGCCCCCCCAATTGTATCATAGAGAATATTGCTGTAATTGCTGCACAGTTAGTTTCTTTTCTCCCAGTATTTCCCCCTTGCAGATGGAGCTGGACTTCAAGCCTATATCTTCTTAGTATAAAACTCTAGCCTGGTGTATTTCCAGTCAGCAACCAACTTGGGAGGGCACATCCCCTCCAATACAATTTCAGTTTGATAATCCATAAAACTGTGGATCAGCGGTATGTCCCCCTGAGACAGCTCATTTCTAATGAGGTCTCTAACAGGTCCTGCGTCTCCTCCATTGTTTGTCCCCCTCCTGGCTGATGCAATAGCTGAGCCAGGAAACCTCTGTGGAGGAGGATCACCAGGAAACTTGTACTACATTCCTCAAAATGACAAAACAGATTCCCCCCCAAGAGATTGGAGTCTATGAGTGCAAGCTGATCTATTTCAGAAAGCTGCGCAACAGTCAGGCCTGGACCTGCTGTATTAAGCAGTGATGTCTAACCCCATCCATTTTCTCCCTCCTCTTCTTCAGCCCCTTCTCCTCTCCCACGTAGCTGGTGAAAATCATACCCATCCCCTGGACAATGATGTGAGCTATCACATCCCCAAAGGCACGTTCAGAAAGCACCACTGGTGGTGCCCTGCAAGAAGGCATCCTCTCCTGCCCCCTCACCCACCCACGAAGTCTGAGAGTGCCACCAGGGGTCAGGTTGCAATGGAAACTCAGGTCTCCTACTTGTTAATGCAGCTTGCTACCACCAGTGCCACTGGGCTAGTATTTTTGTATAGCTCTGGTGCACTGCATGGTCATACCCAGCATACTGAAAATCTGGAATATGTTGAAACCTAAAAAGTTTCAATGGCTTCATATGTAGGTTTTGTTAGAGCATGCATTATGTCAATGCATAATTAGCAGTGCATAAGTAAATGCTAAAGTATTAAACAGATGTTAAAGTATGAAATCAAATATAGGTTTGCTACACTGTACCTAACTTATTTTGAGCCTGTGACAGTTATTTGGTTTTGTATGTATGTATTTATTTGTTTATTTATTCATTCATTCATAATTTGGTAACTGGCAAAGATACACTGAGTCAAGACTCATTTCCAGGTGCGACCCGGGGAAGGAGAGATGTAGCAAAGCAGCAGTAGACAATAGCAAAACAACATTTGAACAGACAGACAAACAATATGTTACAATAATAGAATACATAAAGAACATTTGCATATACCACAATTAAGCACAGTGCAGTGAACTTTAGCAGTGCTTAGAATTATGCCCCAAAACATGTATGGGTTAAAATGAAGACTTCAGGGGTATCCAGAAAAAGGGTAGCAGGAACAAGTGGTGGTGATGGGGAGGGGGTGAAATTTCAGGAGGTGTTTGAAGGAGTTAAAGGATGGGGAGAAATGGAGGGAGGAGGGGAGTTTGTTCCAGAGAGAGGGAAGCCTATAGTAGAATGTAGATTGTCCAGCAGAAGAGCGTGGGTGAGGAATGGCAAAAGTGCAATGGTCCCTAGAATGGAGGGAGCAGGAAGTAGGGGGATTTGGGATAGAAGCAAGGTAAGGTAGGAGGGAAGGATGTTGAGCTAATATTTGGAGATGAACAAAGATAGGATGGAAAGGGAGGAGTAAAGTGAGCAATGATGTGTGTGGGGAGAAGAGTTAGATGTAAAACGGCAGAAGTAGTTGAGGAGGGTATCCAGTCTGGCGAGGGAAGTGGAGGGGGTAGAGCCATAGACTACATCTGCAAAGTCGAAGACAGAGAGCACCAGTTTGGTAATCAGTTCCCTTCGGACATGCAGAGATAGGCATTCTTGTAATAATAGAGGCACCAAGCTTGGGACAGAGCTTGGCATGGATGGCATCAATGGAACATGTTGAAAAGAGTAATGGTTCAGGGCCCTACATTTTAATGCTGTAGCACTATGCCCAGGTATGGTTGTTATCAGTGTAGAATTGATTGCTAAGGTACTGAATATATGTTACAAAATTAAGAAAAGTCCAGAAGTCCAAATCTTGCCTCTTGTGTAGTGTTTAGTAAATGCCTTTTTTGCTACTACAATCACTACAGTTTTGTTCCTACAGTTTACAAAGCATGACAAGCTCTGCCGTGGGCTTATAATGAATACTAGTAAATTATTGCGTTGACTGAGAAAAAAATCAATGAAAAGACAAAGCAGTGCTTATACTCAGAACAAGTATAAAGCTTATTACCGTAGTTTCAAATCTCATATTTAATGAGTGTACTCACACAGTCAGTGGCAGGCTAAATGATAGAGAAAGAAACATGTCTTGAACTCTTTAAAGTTTCTGCATAAGCATTCCTGAATGTAAATGCATTCTAAGTGCCAAAAAGTGTTTAATTGCTGCATATTTTAAAACGTAATTTGCCAGTGATGATTAAAATCTGAATAGAATAACAGACAGGCAGCAGTTGATTAAGACAGATAAAAGGAGTTAACCAGACACAATCATTAAGGAGGCTTTTTATAATTCCGTAGAATAGGGCCAATCAAGCTCATTGGTTTACACCTGCTTTTAAGTTATTAGCACTGAACAATAGAGGCAGTTCTACCATCAAAGCCTCTTTTTTCAATTAAAAGGTAATGGTCTCCAAATTAAATGCACTACATGACATACGAAGAGCTGCTTTATATCATATATGCCTGACAGAATTTCATGTATAACTGATATATTAAAAAAACTGTTAGTTATTTCGTATCAATAGATCAGCATTAAAAAATGCATGCGATTATAACACTCATATGCAAATGATACATCAGTTATGTATTTCTAGACCTAAGTAAGGCCTTTGACACAGTAGACCACGACTTACTGCTGTCCATATTGCATGACTCTGGCCTGGATATCATTGCTGTCAGCTGGTTCATGTGTTACCTTACAGACATCCAATAACAAGTAAAGCTCCAAGGGGATCTGTCACCACTTAAAGCACTACTTGGAGGAGTTCCTCAAGGCTCAGTATTAGGACCGCTTCTTTTGGCGTTACATAACAACAACATCAACAAAGGTATCAGTCAAGCAAGTGTTCATCTATTCGCTGATGACACCGTTATTTATGTTGCCAAACCCACCCTTGAATTGGCATGTAGTACATTGCAACAAGAATTCATTTTACTTCAGCACAACCTCCTGAGTCTTAAACTCTCACTGAATGCTAAGAAAACAAAAGCAATATTTTTTTTCCCAAAACAATATGCGGCCAGTCGCTCCCCACTGGGCACCCAGCAACAAATGATGTCCCTTCTGGCGGAACCTATTGAGACAGTGGACAGATTCAAGTACTTAGGCGTTTGGGTAGACTACCAACTCTCCTACACAGTTCATATAGAGGAACTGTGAAAAAAGTTGAAACAACGTCTAGGTTTGTTTTTTGGAATTTGACACCTTCTTACCTGGGACGCTAGGCACTTGTGCAGTCCACATTTCTTCTCCTCCTGGACTATGCCGACCTACTGTATAGCCATGGACCTAGTACTGCATTGGCCAAATGCGACACACTGTATAATGGGCTTTAAGGTTCATCACCGGTGCTCCCTTTAGGGTACACCATTGTTCCTTACATGCCATGTTAGGCTGGTAGTCTTTGAATACCAGGAGAATCACAAATGCAGCTACCTGGACCTACAGAGCCCTAATTGGCAAGCTGCTGCAATACATATCTTGCCTCTTATCCAGTACCCCTGGAGCTTATTCACTTAGGAGTCACTCTTATCCCACACTCAATGTCCCTAGATATAGAACTTGCTTTGGGTATTCAGCCCTTAGCCATGCCCTGCCAGCACTTTGGAACTCCTTACAGAAATCACTGAAGCTTTTCTCCCTTGCTAAAAATGGCAACGTTCAGAACATTACTAAAAAAAAACACATCAGTGACTCCTGCAACTGTTACCACTAATGATTATCTCCCAGTAGGAGGCAAGCTGTCTGGGATTGTATGCCCCGTCCTTTCCCACTTGAACATTATTCTCAGCTGTACTGCTAATTTCTCCTTACTACTCATAAATTTCTCCATCCTTTCTCTCCACATTCCCCCTTAGGTCTTACACTCACTTACCTCCCTCTTACCCAATGGAACTTTCTCTGCCTAGCTAAGCAGACTATAGCTTGTCTCTAGTTCAGGCTAAACCATACTATGCTGTCCTCAAATGCACTTAGGGTACACCTGCCAAAGGTATACTTAAATTTCTGTAAATATACTAACTTTTATGTCATTTTGTTTTTTTTTCAAACACTTATGTATATTGATTTTTTATTTCCTGTACTTGTAATGACTCTGGTGTGTAATGTCTGCTGCCCTTAATTCCTGACTCTGTATAACCCTCGACTGTTATGATTATCACTATATGGATGTTCAGGTCCACTTTGTAAATGGGTTTTGCTCAGTGGTGTTTCACCTGGTTAAATAAAGATTTTGATTGATTGATTGATGTACATAATGTTCAAGGTACAGTATGTTCATAGCTCTTATGATGCATCTAGAATGCTGGCCCAGTGGCACGGTGGGCTGAGGCACTGAGTGCCACACCACCTTCCACACTGGTGACTGGGGCATGGGAATGGACATGGGTCACTTGGGGGCTGGCCAGGGGAGGGAGGATTGAGAATCCCAAGGACAGCTCTCCTCTGTCAGGGAAGGGGTTACACATGTCCAGTTGATGGCTGTTCCCTAGAGGAATTTGAGTGGCAGCATAGCAGAACACAATAGAAAGGGATCCGACTACAGAGGCTGAGCATGCACAATGCGTTCTTAATGCACTGTGGCCATAGGGAAGGAAAGGGCAGAAAAAAACCCTGACCATGGCTTGATGACAGCCCAGTCCCCCACAGGCCCCACACTGGCAACTGGATGACTCTGAACATTCTCTGGCAGAGGAAAGACTGAAACAGGAAGGTAAGACCCAGAGATGCTGGGTGATGGGGCTGAGGAACTGGTCTGGACGAGGGCAGTTCAAGTGAAACATGAGATAAACTACTAATTAAAAAATATGCGTTAAGAGTGGATAACCTCTTACTAGATGAAAATGTCATTGTTGTTGCAAACTATTTTGTTGAAAATAGTTTAATGAAGCATTCACATGATTGAAGCAAGAATCTTCAGCACTAATATAGCTGTAATAAACAGAATATATATATATATATATATATATATATATATAACACATTGAGTAATAGTGACCATGCATGTGCATTATTTTCTACTGAAAATAAATATATGTATCAGAAGGGATGTATGGAGATATAGCTGTACAAAACTGCAAACATAAGAGAAGTTAACATTGAGGTCTCCGATTAACTAGAGTAGAATATTAAGAGACAAATCAGTGAAGGATAGTTGGGATTACTTAAAAAACACAATACTATCAGTAATAAATAAACATGTTAGAAGCATCAAAAAATATAATTGTAAAGGAATCAAACCAGAGTGGCTACAAAAAAGAATATTAAAGTTAATACAAAGAAAAACAAGGCATATGGTACTTATAAAACAATGGTCTACAGTAGAAAATTGGAAACATTTTAAAAAATTGCAAAAAGCATGCAAAAATGCTATAAATATAGAGAAAAGAAATTATGAAAAGAAATTAGCATCACCAAGCTAATAAAACCAACAATAAACAGGTTTATAGTTAATTAATTAAGAAACAGACGCCATGCTAAGAGCAATAATAGCAGAAACAATATTAATAACAGAACCATCAGAGATTGCAAACACATTTAATAAATATTTTTGTTCAATATACACAAAACCCAAACAGAGTACCAGTTGGCTAGGAATAGATAAAGGGTCAAGTAACTTCTGTATTATTATAGATGAAATTAAAACTAAAATTGAAGGACTAAAACAGTACAGTGCCCCTGGATTAGATAACATCACACCTAAAATGTTGAACATCATGAAAAACAGTATGTGCCTACCCCTTAAGATATCATGACCCCACTGAAAACAAGATACTGCATCTAATCTGGGACATCCCGAGTAAATACAGTGCAATAAAAGTGTAAAATGAAGATCCCTATGACAATGACATGTAGCATCTCCCCTGCACTATCCAGGATACAAAATATAGAAAAATAAATATTTAAAGGAAATCTACTGTAAACTGAACTTCATTGTGTTCACTGACATAAACAAACAGTTTCTTTATTGTTTTATAACATATTAGATTGCAGTATTTATTTCGAATATTGTGGCCATGTTGATGGTGTGTGTGTGTGTGTGTGTGTGTGTGTGTGTGTTTGCTGTAGCTCAATATATTTTTTTCCCAAAGAGCATAGTAAAAAAATGCTGCTGATTGCTATATATTTAGCCTGGATAACTCACAGAAGACCTGGCATATGTCTGATACGGAGCTTATCAGATAGTGTCTTAAGAGGTTAAAAAAAAAACAGTGTAAATCTTTTTAGATTCCTTGCTGGGAAAGGGTGACATTTATGAGGTATGCATTTTTCTTGAAAGATAATACTTGCCCAACTGAAGCTGGTAGCAAGAAAATGTTTAAATGCTAAGTATTTAAATGTGCAAGTTGCTGCTTTTTCGAAGGGGGTAAACAAATGTCCAATTTAATAGGCAACCAATATTTAACAAGCTGTTTCAGTTTCTTAATGACCATCTAATAAGCAGCTTGGAGTTCTGTCTCCAACATTGTAAAGAGAAGAAGGGAGTATCTTATTTTAACTGTCATAGTGATTTGTAGGTGTGGAAGGATACACTGAAAACTCCAAAATGTATGTTTCACGATACTCCATTTTTCCAGTTACAGACAGTAAGATGGCTGTAGGCTCCACCCACAACCATAAAAACGAATGGAAACAGGCCATAAGAAACTATAGACCAATATGCTTGACTCCTGTCACATGTAAAATATTGGAGTCCCTTAACAAAGAGAAGATACAATAACATATTGAGGTGTTATCCAGTATTAATGAAAATCATCATGGATTTATTTGAGGGTGAACATGTGCCACTAATTTGATGTGTTTTTATAAACCCATTAGTAATTATCTTGACCTAGGAAAACCAATGGATGTGATTCTACTCGATTTTAGCAGAGCATTTGACTCTGTGTCACACTGGGCAGTTTTAGACAAACTAACAAGATATGACATCCATAATGGCATAGTAACATGGATAGCAAATTGGCTAGAACAAAGAACTCAAAGGGTATCAATAAAAGGCTATCTGTCAGCAGAGGGGAGGGTTACAAGTGGTGTACTACAGGGATCTGTATTGGGACCAATAATATTTCAACTTTTTATAGCAGACCTAGATGACAATATTGAGAATCACATTGCAAAATATGCAAATGATGCAAAACTACGTGGCCCCTGCAGAACCATGGAACAAAGAACCAAAATTCAGAGTGACCTGAATTCCATATCAGACTGGACACGGCAATGGGGAATGTCTCTAATTGCGGGTAAATGTAGTGTTATCCACATGGGGAGACTAAACCCATTACATGATTATGTTCTAAATGGTAGTACACTGCATTCCAGCTTGTGTGACAAAGACCTGGGTATCATAGTTGACTCCAATTTTAGCTTTAGGGAACAGTGTACAAATATTGTTTCTAGAGCAAATTGAACAGTCTGGGCAATAAAAAGGAATACTAAAAGCCTTTCAGTGGATATACATTACTTTTGCCTCTGTACAAGTCTTATGTGAGGCCTTAGCTGGATGATTGTAGCCAGCTTTGATCTCCCTACCTGAGGAGGGATGTGGATAGGGTGGAGAAGCTATATGGTAGGTTTACCAAATCTATCCAGAGTTTAAAATTCTTGCCGTATGAATCATGACTGAAATAACTGAATGTACTGCACATAGCCTGGAGGAGAGAAGAAAAAGTGGGGATGTTTTGTTCTACCATGATATTATAAACAACCCATATCTGATGAATGAACTGAACATAAAATACAAGGATATTAACTCTATGACAAGAGACATCCATTGCAGGTTAAGGTAAAACATTTTAGAACCAATAAAAGAGTATTTTTATACACAAAGAACAGCAAATTTATGAAGCAGACTACCTGAACAGATAATCAGCAGAAAGAAGGATATTTTTAAAAGAAACTTAGATAAATATATTGCTGACGGACTGAATATGAATTTCTACAGTGGAGTTTAAGAAGCAGCTTATGGGTCTCAGCCTTTTATGCCCCTCCCTACACTAGTGACGTATCTAGAAAAGGGAATGAAAACATTTATTTATTCATCTGGTAGGATGTGCAAAGCTTGCAGCCCAGTTGCTTCCAAATGTGTCCTGGGGAAAGGGCACAGGGTGAAAATACACATCATAATGCAAGTGTACAGTGCATATTCAGAGATGAACATTAATGCATTTAGATAAATACAATTTGAAAATACACACATCAAAGAAAATTAAGTAATCTGATCATAATATGAACAATAACAACTGAATTAGGAGAACAATAAATCAACAATATAATTTAACATGCAATGCCTCAGCTACCAGTTACAAGTTCAGTAGTGGCAGTCAGCATAGTACAAAAGTAGATGTAGCAGCTTACAGGTCCTGCACGCAGATACTCTTTGGGTGGATATCATAAGAACGCAGAGAAAATTCCTGCAGGGAGGTTGCTCTAGAGATCTGTAAGCTGTAAGAAAACACTGCTTGACAAATGGCTTTATCCATATATCACTCGGGAAGGACTTGTGGATCTGGTTTCAAAGTACCTAAGCTGCTGGAGTATGTGGAGATAGAAGAGAAAGAAGTTAGCCGAGGAGTTCTGTTGTCCAAAATTTAAAGTGGTTGCCCCATGCAGTTTCCAGTGCCCCTTCAGTGATGGCTAGTTAAGGCACCTGTAGGAAAGGGAGGGGGGTCATTGAAGGGTGAAGTGGAAGAATAAATTAAGTGTGATGACCTCTTTGGGAAGAGAAGACTTTGGTGCAGCTGTATAAAACAAGGCACCTTGTCAGTTACTGGTGAGATCATTATAGAGATGAACTCATAGAGTACCACTGGCAGCAGACATGATTTATTTTTTTTTTAAATAGAAATTTATTGGAGAGTTTTTTCCATATAATACACATATAGAAAAAAGAACAGACATATCAACAGTACAGTACCACTCTCATTAAGTGCCATTGCAACTATTAATGTCTATGAAGAGAAAATATAGAAATAGGACTACAGCTATAAAAGAAGAGAGAGAAGAAGGCAATAGATAACAGTTAGATAAGAAGAGAAAAGGTTAGAGTGATATAAAATAAGAATGGAAAGAAGAAAATAAAAAATAAACTTTGGGAGCCTAAAGTAAAATAAGATACAATAGAGGGAGAGTACCATCAGAAATATAAAAACCACAATCAACAAAGATAATAAGAGAGTAAAAGAGAGTAAAAAGAAGGAAAGACAGTATTGCAGTTAATACAAATACTGAGTTATGACCCCCGGTATACCTCAGGATCATATCCTTTGTAGCAGAAAACTTCCATATACAGAATCATTCTCATTCTATTATTATATCTTAAAAACAACATCAGATAAACAACTACCGTAATAGGTGTTAAAGGACAATTATAATGGACTGGCGTGCAAAAATACGCCCAACTGGGGCTCAGAATTTCTTCTTAGGCATACCTGGCTAGTAAGTCCATTACTGGCCTCCCCTCTTTTGAGGCCATGAAGTGTAGAAAAGGTAGCCATCTCGCTTTAAAATTATCTACAGACAACCTCAATTTGGCCGTCAAGTACTCCATGTCTAAAATCCTTGTGCAGATGCCATACCATGTGGTAATGGTAGGCTTATCTGGGGAAAGCCATGAAAGAGTAATAGCTTTCAGGGCCATTGACACCAAGGTTCCAAACAGGAGGTGGGAAGAACTAGAAATCAACTGGGGGGGTGGCAATCCTAATAACCAGTACTGCAGGGAGCTCGGCAGTGTTGATTCGAAAATATTGTTAGAAGTGTCTATTACTTCCCTCCAAAACTCTTGTATAACTTTACACTCCCAAAATATATGCAAGTAAGTGCCAACCAACCGACAGTGTCGCCAACAGAGGTCAGAGTAATGTAATCCAAAATGTTTTGTTATCACAGGGACTCTAAAAAACCTAATAACTAACTTCCAACGGAATTCCCGCCAAAAAAGAGAGGATGTGGTATTGTGAACAGACTTCCAGATAGAAGTCCAATCAGTATCCGACAGAACTGTCCCCAGGTCTCCATGCCACCTGTCCTTGACCTGTAGCAAGGGGTCACCTTCGGCCAAATTCATCTCTGTAACTAAATGTGAGATTATTTTTTTCTTTTGCTCTAGCGGCCTGATCAGGGAGGAAAGGGTAAGTAGCACTGGGTTACCCAAAGGTTCTGTACCCACCTCAATTTGTTGTTAATTTATTTGGGCATAATGCCTTAACTGAAGATAACGAAAAAAATCCCTACCTTGAAGGTTAAATTCAGTCTTTAGTTGTTGAAATGATTTAAATGTTTTCTGGTCGAAAAGCTGACCCAGGTTAACCAACCCCATTCTGGCCCATCGATGAAAACCCATATCCCACCTGAGTGGGCCAAAATCCAAACAGCTCCAAATGGTCGTATGTGAATTAAGCTTTAAACTAATACCTAATTTTGAATTCATATCTTTCCACACCTGCGGAATCAACCTTGTAAAAGGATTTCTGAAATCCAGCTGGCTCAACCTGGGTGCGTCCAAAAAAATAAGATCCGTGATGTTTCCCAGAGGGGAGTCAGCCACTTCAGTCTGTACCCACTTAGGTGGGGAATCGCAGGCCATAGTCACTAAGGGTAACAGTTGCGATGCCCAGAAATATTTCTGGATATCCGGTACCCCAAAACCTCCCCTTTCCCTTGGGGCCACCATAATCTTCCACTTCACTTGGGGCCTTCGCCCAGACCATAAGAACTTGGAAAGAGTAGATTTTACATATCTCCAGAAATTCCTGTGGGGCCTCACAGGGATAGCCCCCAGTATAAACAACAGCCGAGGGAGAATATTCATGCGAATGGATTCACCCCTACCTGAGATGGACAGAGGGAGTTCCCTCCACCTATTACAATCCTTCCTGATGTCCCCAATAATCTTTAAATGGTTTGTGGAGTATAGGGCCTTAAAATCCCTGGGAATCCATATCCCTAAGTATCTAAACCCTGCCTTACACCATTTAATTTGCTGCACCATTTAATTTGCTGCACCACTGGCAAGGGCTGATTCCTAGCCCCCCCCCAGTGGATACAACTCAGATTTATCCGGATTAACCTTGTATCCGGAGAGGGTTCCGAATTCCAGGAGGAAACTGAAAATCTTGGGTACTGCTTATGCCAGATTTGAAATATATAGTAAGGTGTCATCTGCATAAAGCGAAACCTTAACTTCCACCCCTCTAACCTGCAAGCCCCGGAAAAAATCTGATTGCCGAATTTAAGCAGCCATGGGTTCCAAGCTAAGGGCAAACAGGAAAGGGGAGAGAGGGCAACCCTGCCTGGTACCGCGTTCAATCCCAAATTGCCTAGAGATCGTCCCATTCACCCGGACTTTTGCTCTTGTGGGTTAGTGTATAAGTTGGAAATCCAGGCCCGAAATCTCTCTCCAAATCCAAAAACCCCCAATACCGAATCCAGATACTGCCAATTTAAACGATCAAAGGCTTTCTCAGCATCTAACGATAATATTGCTGAAAGAGGGGAGTCAATAGGAAGCTGGGCTGAGGAAATTACATTTAAAAGTAATCTAATGTTGTCCTGAATGTGTCTCCCGGGTATAAACCCAGTTTGGTCCGGGTGAACCAGGACAGGGACTACTCCTTGCAACCGTGAGCTAATAATTTTAGCAAAAATTTTTGCATCTTGGTTAAGTAACGAAATGGGACAGTATCCTGCACAAGAGGTGGGATCCTTCTCTGCTTTCGGTAGTACTGAGATGAGGGCCTCCCCCCAACGTCTCCGGTAAGGCATCCATTTCCTGGGCCACATTACAGACTCTAGTGAGTAAAGGAACCAAATCTTCCTGAAACTACTTATAGAATTCAGAGGTGAACCCATCCGGCCCGGGGGCCTTCCCGGAATCAAGAGACTTTATGGCTGCCCCTACCTCAGCTTCAGTAAAGGGGGCCTCCAAGGCATCTCTTTGAGTATCAGACAGTACGGGGAGCTCTATACCTTGCAAAAAATCTGCAATTTTTTTTACTATGATCTAGTGTTTGTTCCTTCTTGTACAGTTGTTCATAGAACTTTGCGAACTCCTGTGCAATTTCCCCCGGGAGGGTCTTATAAGGGAGATTTGGAGGGTCAGAGCCAACCTTAACTACATACCTATTGACCGCTTGTTTGAGGAGTCTGAGCGCCAGCAATTTGGCGGCCCTCTCTCCCCTCTCGTAGTAACGCTGCCCAGCATATCTAAGGGAATTCTCCACCCGTCTCTGTAACAGCTAGTTATATATCTCCCTGGCCTCCTTAAGTTTCTTAAGTACTTTCTGGGACCCTGTGCACTTGTGGACTGCTTCTAAATCTGCAATGGAGGCGAGAGTTTCTCTCATACGAGCCTGATGCTGTTTATTTCTGTGGGAGGCGAAAGCTATCGTATGTCCTCTCACCACTGCTTTGAGAGCATCCCACAGGAACTTGGGTCTAGAGACTGCCTCAGTATTTTCATTTAAATAGCATTGGACAACTCTTCTAGTAGATTCAATATATTGTTTGTCGTTAAGTAACCCTGGATCGAATCTCCAGAGACCCCCCCCCGCCGTGTCCCAAGCAAGCTTTGCCTTGATGATTGCATGATCAGAGATCGTGATGGGAAGGATAGACACATCTCTAAAAGAATGCACAGCATTCCTCTGGGTATAGAATCTATCCAATCTTGAATATGTGTTTGAAACTGGGGAAAAAAAGGTGAAATTTTTCGCGAAGGGATTACACTGCCTCCAAGGGTCTGTTAATCTGGCTTCTGTGGTCAAGTTACAGAGTAATCGGGAGCAGGACTTCTACCCTGGGGTTTTAGTAGAGCTTCTGTCCATACTTACATCCTCAACATAGTTCCAATCCCCCATTAAAATAACCTGTCCGGGGGGTAAATTGGCCACTGAGTCGAAGAGAGATCGAAAAAACTCTCCAGAGGGTGGGGTAGGGGCGTACACTCCCACAAGATGGATTATCCACCCTTTATAGAGTCCAGAGACTGTCAGTTGATGGCCAGAGCCTGATTTAACTACCGTTTGAATCTGGAACGGAAGGCCCCTCAGGAATAGGATTGTCACTCCTCCCCTTTTGGATTGTGGGTGCTCATCAGAGTGAACTGTGCCCACCCACTCTCTGCGCAATTTCATATGTTCTCCCAAGGTGAGCTTTGTCTCCTGTAGACAGGCGATATCACATCATTCCCTTTTAAATTCTGCTAATATCTTAGCACGCTTGACAACATTATTAATTCCTTTAACATTCAAGGAGCCTATTATCAAGTCAACCATGTTTTGTTTGTAAAAAAAATTCAGCATATTTGCATATCTTATATCCAATCATAAGGTTATGATACCCAGACACACAAAGAGGTACTCTCCCTAAAACAAAAAAAAGACGAAAAAGAAGAAAGAGATAGATAGCAAGCAAAACATCCAACATTGCAACCACTCTAACACACCCTTAATCTAAAGAGATTGTTGACCCAGTACCTAACGCACAGGGCCTGCCTCCCTATGGGAGTGCAACAACAAACAGTTGTTGCAGGTGAGAACCTTAGCAACCTATGCCGCCGTCTGCGCCAATAAATCTTGGCTCAGTCAGCCCTCAGGTGCACTGTGGGGGAAACAAAACTTTTTCCCCCCTAGAGGGAACAACACTCCACACAAAGTGGAAGGGTTAGAAGGCTCCCCTTATCAGGGGAGTCGCTAGCCTGTGCCCTCTGTTTATACTTTAATGAGCTTCCGGGAGGGGCTGGAATGAAAAAAGCACCCCTCGATCCTCCAGCGTTAAGTCCCTCGTGAACTCTTTTCATATTCCCCCCTTTTGTCAATCCTGATAGCAACTGAATCCGTGGGAGGAAAAAAAAAAAAAAAACCTCCTTCCCGTCCCCTCCCTATTTCCTTCCCTGAGGCCGAAGAGCCCAACCCTGTTGGCATCGTCATCGATATAGGGGGTCCTATACTTCTAATTCCAGTTAAGCCTCAGACGTCTGGGGGACCTATGACAGGATATAACCTATGACCAGGTGGGAGGACTGAGTAAGCTTCCCCACCACGAACAGCCAGTGGCATTAATCTATTTTGTAATGTAATGACGTTCTCTCACACTCCTCCTCCCCTTGAACCCAGGGGGGAGAAAACACAGGAGTCAGTCCACCCAGAATCACCCCATGCTCTCCCATCTCACGTATCCAAAGCCCCGGCCAGAGTAAACTGGTCCCCACTGCCCTCGAGTACGTAGTGGAAATAGGAGGTGAGAATCTCCCCATTCCTCCGAAAATAACGTCTCCTCTCCCTTAATCATGAAGGAGACCCCACCGCCAAAAACAGCTGTGCCAACCCCAAACAGCTTTGTCGTGTTATTGCTGCAACCCCTGCTATAAACACCTACCACTGAGGTGGGGTGGAGAGGAAAAAAAAAGAGCCAAAAAGTCTCCATGTAATCAAGAGGACCAAAATCAGGAACGAACTTCAGGAAGGGGTCACCCTGAAATGTGGCCGTGTGTAACACAGCAGCCAGAGCAAAGGGTCTGCCGGCCCTGGCCCCTACGCCGCATGCCAAAACCCGCCACCGCCCAGAGACACCCCCCCCCCCGCCATCCAAGACCAGGGAAATCACCAGGGACACAAACCACGAGAAAGGCCAACAGGTAAACCCCCTAACCACCCGTTCTTTTTGTTTTAACCATATTAAACTTAAATGTGAACAAAAACGTTTTCGGGTTAAGGATAATGTGCTTTCAACCATTAAGGCCTCAGTAAATTGGGTAGAACATTAAGTGAACATTTGCTGTAGTTCAGCCAGTCTCCTCAGAGGTTTTCCTTCTGGCAATCCATTTGGATAGGTCCGCATGTAAAGGTAACACCAAGTCCATTCTTGAGTGGGGTCGATTAAGATCTTTCGAACCTGGAGCCACCACCCAAAGTAGTTGTTCGATTTCTTTCTCAGAGATCTCTTCTTTAATGTCAGGAACTGAAACATCGTTTGCAACCAGAAAATCCTGAGCTAACAATAAGGAGTCATAGCTTTTCGGGCCCTCAGGTGTCTCTACCCACAGTCTGGCAGGATATCGCAGTTGGGCCTTCCAGCCCTTCTCTTTCAACTGTTTCACCACTCCCAACACTGTCTTATGACGTTGTGCCAGAGCCGGGGGAAAATCTTGGTTCACAAATACTTTCGTGCCATCAAAATTCAGATCCTTTTTCACCCATGCCAGTCGCAGTATCTTTTCCTTAGTCGGGAATCTCAGGAATTTAATAATAATGGCTCTGGGGGGGGGGCACCTTGTCTAGGCTTTGGGGCAAGGGCCCTGTGTGCTCTTTCAGTCTCTAATGGAGGTTCTTCTCCAATTTGCAGCTCAGTCTTTAACCAACAATCCATGCAGGCCACCATGTCTGCTTGCTCGGCTCTCTCTGGTATACCAACCACCCTTATATTATTGTGTCTGGAGCGCGCCTCTGCATCCTCAGCCCTTGCTGTTAAAACTTTCTCCCTTGCATAAAGATAGGATAACGATCTTCCAAAGGCCATGTGTTCTGACTGCAACCCCTCTAAATGTTGTTCAACAGAGGTAGTTCTTGATTACAATTTCTTAAAATCCCTTTGGATATCCGTAACTTTTGCATCTATCTTGTGCAGTAACTTAATGATTTTTCTCGATTCTGCCCTTGTACTGGTCGATCCTGAATCGGAGCTTAAGTCATCGGCTCCAGACACCGAGAGCACTGATGAGCGCGAGGGGGCAGGGCTGAGGCCTGCCATCTGTCTGCCGCGTAGGTTCTCAGAGATGGCTTTGGCTATTAAGGAGCCTCTTTTCTTCGTGCGAACCTTTGCAGGGCATATACTCTGCCAATATCGCTACTTAAAACCCCGGGATGTTGCCAGTGAATATTGGATTCTCTTCTAGAGTCGCACTGGAGAATCAGAGCGAGGAGCTAGGCAACCATTTCCACCAGCTACGTCACCGGAAGTCCCGTAGACATGATTTATACGAGTACAGTACTGTACAGTACAGTGTAGCAAGACAATGGAGTTCAGAGCAAGTGGCCTTGGTGTGATGCAATAATTCTAGGTATTGATTTAGCCAGATGCCTAAGTATTTGAAACTGTCATCCTGGCATTAAGGGGAACTATTTAGGGTGGTGAGGGAAGGGGCAGTTATAGACTTAGAAAGTTTGTGCTTTAATGGCAGTAGTTTTGCTTGTATTGAGGGTAAGATAGTTGGATAGAAACCAATGTTGGATTGCATCAAAATCCTTTTGTATGAGGGTAACAAGGTCAGATGCATTACGGCCAGAGGTAAAGATTACTGTGTCATTAGCATATGTGTGTACAGTATGTATGATGAGACACAGGCTGAGGGAAGATCATTGAGAGAAAAAAAAGAGAAGAGAACAGATGTCAGAATGGAACCTTCGGTGACTCCTGTTTCTATTAGAAGTGAAGAAGATGTAGATTCACCAAGATCTGTAGACTGGTGGTGACTTATAAGATAGGAACTGAACCAGTCCCCCAATTGAGCAGATAACTCTGCCTTGAATAATTTAGACAGATAAGAGGGTGTGCCACTGTGTTAAAGGCTTTAACCAAGTCAGTAAAATGACTTAAGTGAGATTTCAGTGGCTCTGTGAATGTGTTCACTGAGTCTAAGAAGGGAAGTGATGATGAAGTGGTTTTCCCCAGAACCAGACTGGAGAGGGTTGAGGAAGTTTAAGGCCTTCAGAAAAGCTGTGCATTCCACGCCAGCGACCTGGGTTCGGAAATGAGCTTGGGCTGCCGGGGTTTGGCATGGGTGAGAGAGGATCGAGCATCCGGAGGACTGCTCTCCTCTCTCGGGGAAGGGACACCTGTCATCCCACTCATTGACTGCCCTCTGGCAGTGGCTGGAGGGCAGTGTGGGTCAGGAGACACATGCCAATGTCATCACGTTGTCAGGGAGGGAGGATGGGAGAAAAGTGGAAAAACAGTTCCTGGCAGGTTCCGTGATGGCTCCTGCATCCACAGGGGTCAGCCCAGTGTATCTGGATTGGGTCTCGCGGTGGGGGGGGGGGATGCCATTGCTCTCCCTTGTGGCCCGCTGTGGGGGACTGACTGGGTTGGCAATACGGGGTTGCAGGGAAGCTGGAGAGCGAGTCTGTCCGAAAGAAGAAACTGTAGCTGCCTGCCAGGGCTCCCAGGGAGGATAAAAAGCTATATAACAAAAAAACAAAGAAAAGCTTGCAATGGGCCTGTACCTTGTATCCTAGTAACGTGGCCGGTAGGAGGGCAGCGATATAGACCAGTAGTTGCCAGGTTGAGAAATGGCACCCATTTGTGTAGGTAATGGGCGTGGCAATTTTCCAGGTACTTGGTGCTGTACTAGTACAGAGGGAGAGGACACATGTATATCTTCATACTATATTATATAATAATTATGAATATTCCTTTTTCACATAATTACCAAATTTGCAAAATCCTGATAGATAGAAGCCTGAAAAAAGTACCTATCAAAATTACACAACCAGTCTTGACTAAGGAAACAAATACCAGAATAATCTAGACATAAACAGAAGAGAATAACTAACAGTCCTTTTCCTGACAGATACCATCCAGGTGTAAGCAATCGATACTGCTGGTTCAATATATCTAAAAATGCTTCTCATATAATTCTTAATTTTGGAAGGTGAGAGGATACCCTTCTTTCCACAATTTGAGTCTGCTTTAGTACTTTTTTTTCACATCTGAAATAATAAAAGGAAAACTCCTTTTAATGTGGCTTGGACCAGGTTTTCATCAGTATTGTCAGCTGTTTTTGTACATCAGTTGTTTAAAATCACTTCTTTTGTGACTAAAATGAACTAGCACGCAGCAGGCAGGGCTCCCTGACCTTATGGAACAGTAGATGTTCAAAAACAGCTGGGAATAGTGATGAAAACCTGATCCGAGCCATAGTAAAAGGAGTGCTTCTTTTATTATTTCAAATGTGAAAAAGTACTAAAGCGGACTCAAAATGGAGATAGAAGGGTATAATACAAGTCAGGAGATAAGGGTCAGTCTGAAATAGCATAAAACAGTATGGGTCAGAATTTTCACCGGATTCATGCACTGCTAGGGTCACACAATATGCAAGTGGTGGTAGTGGATTTGAAACCCAGGTCTGCTGTGTCTCTAGATTCACAGCTTGGTCCTGTAACCCTGTAGGCTATACTCCAGACTATACATTGCAGCATTGGGCATAATGACCACAAAAGTAGGACCGTGGTGAGAAACACAGAAAGTTATTCAAGGCTGTGATGTACTTTTCAGGTCTAATCAAATATTCTTAAGAAAAGAGTGGCAGGCGACCAAACTTAAGGCCTATTCAGGACCTAAAGATAAGATGGAGAGGGGGGACATGATAGAAACTTTCAAGTACCTCAAGGGAATCAACAAAGTCCAAGAGGGTAGCATCTTTCAGAAAAAGAGATGTGCAAGAACAAGGGGGCACAATTTGAAGATAGAGGGGGGATGGCTCAGGGGCAACATGAGGAAGTATTTTTTCACAGAGAGGGTGGTGGAGGCATGGAACATCCTCCCTAAGGAAATCGTGGGGTCAAAAACAGTGGGGGAATTCAAGAATGCATGGGACAGACATAAGGCAATTATAGTGGGGGATAGGAGGAATTAGGTTGTTGGTTAACTAGGATCTGCAGCTTATTCAATAGGTAGGGAAGTGGGCAGACTGGGTGGGCCAAGTAGTCCTTGTCTGCCGTCAAAGTCTGTGTTTCTATTTCCCGTTGCTTCTTCATATTCTTATGCACTGATGTGCTGTGGAGCATGTGCAGAAGCTCACAAATTTTTGAAACATTCTTCAAAATTAAAAAGGGCTATTTAAATTCTAGGCCAAAGCCAGAACACATAATCAGTATATCTGCCATTGAAGACCATGAACATCAGAAAAAGATTTTTTTAAAAAATAAAAGTTTTGGCCAGCATTTTAAATGACTGGTGGAGAGTGGCCCCTGCAGAGCTGATATATAAAAAGACTTCAGGGCAGAACCAGGGAACTATAGGCCAGTCAGCTTCATGTCAAGACTGGGGAAGCTGCTAGAGACTGTAATAAGAAATAAAACTGTCAGACACTTACAAAAAAAAAAACAGCTTGGCTCAGTAGCCCAGTATGGGCTCTGTAAGGGAATATCATGCTAAACAAACCTCACTGCACCTTTTGAAAGAATGTCGTGAAGAAATAGTATGTGGGAAATCCTGTGTATGTTGTATGTCTGGATTTCAATAACACATCTGATACTGTGCCTCACTGGAAGACACTTTATAAACTAGAGAATGTATAGTGTGTATGTATGGGATATGATGAAACGGGTTCAAAACAGGTTACAGGATAAGAGACAGAGTCCTAATAAATGGTGTGAGTTGGCATGGGAACAGGTGATCAGTGAGGTTCCTCAGGATTCTATTAATGTGACCTATGCAGTTCAGTTTATTTATAAGCAACTGGAGGTGGGTAACACTGTTTGAGCAGCAGCTAGAGCACCAAGGTTTCTGATAACACTAAGATAGGAAGAGTACAGTAGTTTGCATCACAATAGGAGATACAGTAAATAAAATGCAGAAGGATCTGGGAAGGTTTGGGAGCTGTGTGGCAAAATGGTGGCTGGACTTCAATGCAAGATGAGGTTTGTAGGAAAAAGGAACATAAAGGCAAAATACTACCTGAATGGTAAAGAGATTAGTGAAACCAAGCAGGAAATGGCTCGAGTACTGATTTGCAGCAGCTTTACATGGCAACAGCAGTGTGAGATTATAGGATTTTAATGCACACCTCAGGGGTATAGTAAGGCATGAGGCCGAAAGCCGAGTTTCCTTACACCCCTGGGAAGTGCATTAAAATCCTATGATGCACCCCCTGGTGGGGCTTTTCACACTTATAAAGTGGCTCTAAGTCATTTTTTTGGGGAGGAAAATGAGAATTGGCACCTGACTCTGCATTTATAGAGATTTAATGCACAGTCAGGTGGCATCTCCCAGCCAATTAATTTTTTTAGATTTTTTCTAGCCAGTTTATAATTAGACTTGATCTCAAATCACTGTTAGTAATCTCTTTAAAAACTAATATCATGTCACACCTTAGTCTCCTTGTCTCCAGCTTGTAGAGGGCCAAGTCATTTAACCTTTGGTCATAACTCAGTCCGTGCATTCCTTTTATGATCTTTGTAGTTTTCCTCTCTACTCTTTCTAACTTGTATATGTTTGCTTTGTTTGATGGGTTCCATAATTGTCCACAGTACTCCAGATGTGGATGAACCAGTAACCTATACAGTGGCATGTCCACTTCCCTCTCCCTATATTTTAGATTCTTTCTTATACAACTCATTATCCTATTAAGCTTTGAAACAACCTCGTCACAGTGTTTTGAGAATTTCAATTTGCTATTAAAATTCCAAGATATGTCTCATAATCCAAAGTTCTTAGTTCTGTGCCACCCATTTAATATTTTGCCTGCCTATTATTTGAACTAAAATGCATCACTATGCACTTTTCAAGATTAAAGCTCATTTAATTTGTCAGTGACCATGCGTATAAATTATTAAGATCATCCTGTAGCTTTTTATTGTCATGCTCTGTGTCCACAGTGCGGCACACTTTGGCATCATCCGCAAATTTGGCTAGCCATGTCTCGTTATCTGTTTGTATGTCCTGTATATATAAGTTGAATAGTGTTAGTCACAAAACAGACCCCTAAGGAACTCCACTGGTCACTCTGATTTCTGATGAGTTGTAACCATTTATTTTAACTCTCTCAATCTTAAACCGCACCCTAAATAAATAAAATAAATAAATCTGGCTGGTCTTTTCTCCACAAATCTCTTTTCTATTCCTGGGCCCTTGGTCCACTGTCTGCTTGCCCTACAGTATACTCAACTCTTTGTGTAGTCTAGCAGATCCAGAGTATGTCTTGCTCTCAGTTTGTCTACTGCACATACCTGGTCAACAAAAACTAAACAAAATAAATAGTGACTTCAGAGTCTGCAGATGAAAAATGAATATGCTCCTTTGTTTAATTAGAAAAATACATTTGTTCTAAACTCAATGGTATTACTCTAAGCTCTTTAGAAGTGAAAAAATCCCAAGGTGGCAACAGCTACAGGTGGGACCTACTCTAGGTTGTGGAGATGGCCATATTTTGAGGGAGCGGTAAATAGTCTCAAATGTCATATATGTTTTCTTTTGATTTTATGTTGTTAGTTGTTGATGGGAACATATTCCCACATACATTGTAAACTCTTAAGGTGGGAAAGAACAGCTGTTTGAGAAAAAATATATAAGTAGCTGGCCCTTTTTTCATTTCCAGTGGCAATTCCTCCACAGTCAGACTCCAGCGCTTGTTATAAAACGCTTAAGTACGTTACTGTACATTTTAGACTAACTCATGTAGCATGGTCTATGACAAACAGTAGTTGTGGCCATACCAGTAACCATTTTAAGATTAGAATAAGCAATATTAAGGCAGGTGCTCATATTATTTGTGAAAAAGGCAGTACTGGTTTTGGTTCAGTTAGAGAATGACTTGGCTCCTTTAATGAGTCCCCCTTATGTAAGATAAAAATAGTATATTTTTACTCTACTTATTTTCTGAGGATACCAAGAAAAGATGGCACTGGCCTGCTGACTTCAGAACAATTACGGTAGCCACCTGATGAAGAAGGTAAGGCAATTTTATTTATGTGGCACACAATCCTGAGGGCTCTGGGCATCTCACAGTAAATACAACAACAAAATAAGAAAGAGACAGGTTGCTTCCAGGCCAAAGAAAATTACAGAGCAGCACTGGGGGACTGCAAAACTAGAATTAAGACAGCCAAGGAATGACTGAAAAGCAGGATAGTAGCATGAACTGCAGACAGCACCAAAGTCTTCTTCTGTTACATAAATGGAATGGGGGGACTGGGACCTTGAAAACAGAGGTGGGGGGGGGGACCTGCGAGAGCCAGAGATGATGACTGAGATGCTTAATGAATACTTTGCTTAAGTGTTCACTGTGGCCCCTGCTTGGGGGGGGGCTCATTAGGAGGGCCCATAACATCAGCGAAATCCACAATGCAGCCATTGGAGATCATACTGCCCTTGCAGCTGAATACCTGGCAATGATCAAGCCAGGTAATTCCCAAGGATCAGACCAAGATGAAACAATCAGCAGTGCCATTCACAATAATCTTTCAGGAGTCTGTCTGGAGAGGTGTGGTGCCAGAGGATTAGAAATTGGCCAGTGTGGTCCCTATCTTCAAGAAGAGGGCAAGGTCGGACTCATAACTACAGATTAGTCAGCCTGACATCAGTGCATGGCATGGTCCTAGAGGCCATTACCAAGGACAGAATAATAGAGCAGTTGGTTGAGGCCAAGGTGTTTGCCCCCTCTCAGCATAGCTTTATGTGGGGCAGATCATGCCAAACCAACCTGGTCACCATCTTAAAGGTGGTGACCAGGAAGGTGGGCATGGGCAGGGCCATGAAGATAGTCTATCTGGTCTTTACATAGGTCTTTTAAACTATGGTGCATGGCAAGCCTCTGGACAAAGTAAACCAGTATGATATACACAAGACATAAAAAGGCTGGATTGCTAATTCACGTGGAGGCAGGAATCAGAAGGCAGTGGTATCCAGGCACTACTTTAAGCTGAGAGGAGTGCTCACTGGCATACCTCAGTGATCACTGCTGGAACCACTCCTCTTCAACATTTACATCAACTGTTTGGAAACTGGGCTCTTGAGCAGGCTACTTAAATTCACAGATTGCACCAAGCAGGCCAGAGTGGACTCCCTTGAGGATAGGGACAAACCTCAGGGAGAGGTGAACAAGCTGGGTTATTGTTGTGACTCCTGGAGCCTCATATTCAGTTTAGCCAATGCATGGTGTTAGATTTAGGGAGCAAGAACAGCAGTAGGACCTATACGCTGGGTCAAGCTCCTCCAGTTGCACTCAAAGAGGAAAAGGATCTTGGCCGCCATTAGACATTAGACAAGGGGCTGAAGCAGGACAAGCAGAGTGCAGCCAGTGTAAAGAGGATGAGTAGAATGCTGGGGTGCATGCAATGGGGGTTATCCAGCAGAGCGGAAGAGGTAATCCTACTACTTTACATGACCCTGGTCTGACACCATATGGAGTATGCATGCAGATTGTGTCTTCTCAGTGCAAAAAGGATACTGAGGTAGTCAAGAGGTTGACTTGTCTTGCAGTAACTCATCCGAAAAAGCACTTGTGTAGATCATATGAGAAACAGCTTTACATGCTTTGTGTTCTTATTCTTTGTGCATCTGTCAGACTGAGTCCATATTCAATCTTTTACAATTTTTGAGTTACTGTTAAATGAATAAAGACTCGATCCACAGCCCTTGTGGATTCTTTCAGTAGCAAGTGACCAGCTTGCACTGTAGAAAGTCTGTTGGCACTGCTATTTGCCTTCCGAGTAGGTGGAAAAGACTGCATGCTTGCGCCTTCTCTTTGCCAGTTTAATCCAGATGTGGAAAAGCTCAACATTAGGGAGCAAGTCAACAGGTGGTGCTCAGATCTGAGCTTCAGATCACTGGCCACAGAGTGACATGCTATTGAAAACAATAGCTTCTTTTGTTGTAGTGTCAATTTGTTTTTTATTTTCTGGGAAGTCGTCCTTTATAGGCTGCTGTTTTGTCAGTGTAAAGCTCATTTATGAAACATATTTTTATCATTTTTCTCTGTTGCTTGTTTATTACATTCCTCTCGATGCCCCTGTAAGCTCTTTTTGTGTGTGGCTGCAAGGCCCACATAAACCAATCCATTAGAGGAATAAATGCCCCTCTTTCCCTTCTGGGCTTGTAGTATCTTGGTATACAGAGATGTAACAAGATATGCAGAGCTGGAGGAGACAGTAATATAAAAAGAGGGTTACAATTAGATCAAATTATCACAGTTGAGGTGAAGGATATATTTCTTTTCTCCCAGGAACAGTAATGTAGGAAATGAGAATGGACCATTGGGCACCAGAGGAAATATGCATAACAGGTTGGGGAAGAGGAACCTCAGTAAATATTGGCAGGGGGACCACAAGATGGAAATGATCAGGAGGGTGTATTAGAGGGCCAGATTGGTCAGGAAAAGGAGTGAGACAACTGTACACCAGGGTCTGTCTTTCTCCAGGTTGGGGTGAGGGAGGGTGAACCACTGGACACCATAAAAGATACAGTAAGTATGGTGGGTCAGGAAGCAAGATAGGACATCAGTAAGAATCGGGAGGGTGCCATCAGTTCTGGTGGAGATGGGGGTCTTCCAGATGAAATGAAGTTGGAGGAAATGGGAAGGGGACTGCAGGACCACCAGGGATTGATTAGAAGGAATACAGAGAGGTGGAGAAGAAAGTGGGTACTGCTGGGTTAGGGCAACTGTATACGTATCAGGGTATGGTGGACTATCTTGGTCTTAGTGGGTGGGTGGGGATACTGCTAAGTGGGCCAGCTGTCTCTGTGTCTGTTGCAATAAACAACACTACTTTAAAGCATTGGATGCTACTGTACTTTGCACTATGGTTGTACCTGCAGGCTGGGATGTTAGAGGGTGCAATTCTCTGTTGCTGTTTGCATACATGTTTCCACACAATTTTACCTCTGGCTTCAGTGTCAGCTTCCTACCTCTGGTATTGTGTGAACACCCAGCTCCTTCAACTACAAGTCTGTCACCAGTGTAGTTCTAAGGATGGCGGTATCCATGTAGTAGTGCCCAAGTGTACCTACAGTAGACCATCCTTCTACTGGCACCAGGGATTTTTCTCCCATGTTTTTGGAGTTCCCTCCCAACACCATTCACCTACACAGTGACCTTGCTAACCTTCTGTGTTATCCTGGACATCACAGCTAACCTTGATGGGAACATGCTCCCCGGCCTTCTATAGGAGGTTGCCACACCATCTCTTTCCTGGGAAGGGAAGTGTTACTAGCAGCATCACCATTTTTATACATCACATGCCTCAAGCCTGATCCTGAACCTGGGTCTCTAGCATGGAAGGGTGTTCCACAAAACACTGAGGACTGCATTCTTGTCTGGAATCTGTTCAGCTTACCACCAATAAATCATGTTGATTTTACAGCAGTATGCTATCAGTAAGACTATTTTTCCTTATAGCCATAATGTGCTGTGTGTTCTCCCTCAGATGTTGTGTTTTAGTGTACTCTACTATTTGAGAGCAGCATGTTTTGTCCTTTTCAGTGTGGTCTTTCCTGTGTGTGTTTTTTTTTTGTGTGCCGTGGAATGGCCCTCCTTCTTATATTTTTGACCAGTGATTTTACATTGTGTTGCACTTGAAGGTTGTACTTTTCCCCACTAACATCTTTGGGTCCCTACAGTTGGGTTACAAATAGGCTTGTGACGATCTCATTCAAGCATTTGATTGGGAGATGTTTCCATCTTGATCCTCCTCAATCTTTCATTGGCATTTGTGGCAAAATATATCATAGGGTGTTAGTGGAGAGACTCCAAGAGTATGTGGGGATCTCTGGCACCATACTCAATAGTTCCAGTTTTTCCTGGATTACCTGGAACAGTCAACAGTGATAGGAACACTCAAGTTGCATCTGATATGCCTATACTGTGGCATGCCCCAGGAGTTGGTCCTCTCTCTCGTGCTGTTTGCTGTCTATCTGTTGCTATTGGGAGAGATCATTAGGAGGTACAACATAGGGTTTTACAGTTTGCAGATGATACTCACTTGTATCTTCCCTTTTGACATAATCAGGGCTATTCCTGCTATTTTAAAAGTGCTGTATGTCGCAGATCAAAAATTGCATGACCTCCAGCTGGTTCATGCATAATCCTAACAAAACAGAACTTTTGCTGGTGTGTTCCGATTGTCGGGTGTCTGCATTGAAATGCAGCCTTATGCTCCTTGTATTATTTTTTTTTGCTGTGAGTGAATTTAGTGCTCGTGAAAGGTGCTAGACTGACAGCACTGAAACTTGAAGTCCTTTATTTATCCACATGACAAGTACAGCATGGCCAATCACAGTGCAATCTTTCCCACACTACACCACCAGTTTGACTCAACACTGCAGTGGAGGTACCATCGTGCAGGTGAAAGGATTGCTCAGACTCCATGCCCATTCAATCCTTGGCCTCTCATGGGAGACTTTTAACAAGAGTGCTGTTGTGTTGGTGCTTTTTTGTAATGAGGACACCTGCCCATTGGAAACCGGACTAAGACCACCACAACTCTTTTCACATAGATCACTGAACAGCCCTCATATGATAGTGGCTTTCAACCCTTACTGACTTGTGCTGGATTTGAACCCATGACCTAGAGGTTAAAAGCTCCTTAACCCATTACCAGTCCACTGAGCCATCCAGTTCCCCATGCTCCCTGTCTTTTATGGGGAACAACATGAGGCTAAAAAGGCTGTTTGCAGTCTGGGAGTAGCTCTTAATGGAAAGCTGTCCCTTGAATGCCAGATGTTGGCCATTGTCAGGAGTTATTTTTTCCATCTAAAGAATATTGCCTGACTGCGCTCCTGCTTAGAACTTCGCAATCAGAAGATGCTGGTACAGGCCCTTCATTCCTCATGACTTGATTAGTGTAGCACTGATACCAGAGCTTGCCCTGTGGTCAGATCTGATGCCTGCAGCAGGTGCATAATGCAGCAGCAAGGCTTCTGAGTTCTGCAGGAAAGTCAGCATATTACTCCTGTGCTGTGTGACCCGCAGTGGCTGCTGGTTAGGTAGATGATTGACTACAAGGTCCTTTCACAAACATTTAAAGACCTAAATGGATTGAGCCCTTGCTATCACTGTGAGCTGGTACCCCCATTCCCACCCCCATCCCCGTTAGAGTGCTGTGTTCCTTGGACAAAGGGTTGTTGGTTGTCCTTCTATCCTGATTGAAATTAAGTAAGCAATGATACTTGACAAGGTGGGTGGTATTGAGCAATACTGGACCACCCAGGGTGTAATGAGACATGATGCCACAGGCGAAGGGCCTTATTGCCTCAAAAGGTTCGATATTGCCCATACCACCCACCCTGGAGGGTATTATTGCACATAGAAAATGGGCTACCTCTGGCATTTTTAGGTGGGATTTAAAAAATTTCAAAAAATAGAGTAACAGTGAAGTTTGAGTTGTTTTCTTGTAAAGCAGTCTCTCCGGTTCTGTGCTGCTCCATCTCATGTTGCCCTCCCCAGAGCTATTGTCTTCTACTTATCCCCCCTCCACACCACCACCTCCAGGACAAGATATGGAGTTTCTTGTACAGTCCCCCGCCCCCCGCAGTCTCTTGGCATCATTGTTGCACAAAAGAAAAAACAGTTTTCTGTTGTTCCTGCAAGACTTTTTTTTCCCATTTGGAACAGCTGTGAGCAGTAAGATAAAGCATAATGAGCAGCGGGAGAACGAGTTAGTAGTTAGAGAATGGGTCAGTGGAGAATAAACCAGGAGCGGGAGAATGAGGAGCATACTAAATACTAAGCAGGTAAATTGAATATATTTGCCATGTTTGTTTTTACTTTTTTTTTTTTAAATAAACAGCATCTCACTTCTGGAGAATTGCGTGCAGTGCCAAAGGGCCAGTTTATGTCTGCACAAGGGAAGCATGGGAATGATATCAGCGAAACAGAAAACAAAGCAGTCGGAGGAGTCTAAACTGTATTAGAAATGCAAGAGGTTTCAGTCCGATTTATTGATTGAAGGGTGTTGAACTTGCACTACTATGCAGGTTGAATAATTGACATGGCTTTTCCCACTTTTTTATGTGTTTCTGCAAGGTGCCAAGTGTATGGCAAGCAGCAGTTGTGTGATTACTATTTTGAAGATGTGCGCACTGCGGTTTTGAAAAACTTGCTGCTAACCACAGTTATGTGAAGCTGATTAGAGTGACAGCTTGGTTTTTGTTTTAAAATGTGTGGCTAAATTTTCTTTAATTTGGTGTCATTCTTTAATGTAGTGAGAAGTGAGCCCAGTGGGGGTTAATGTGCGGGTATGTCTGGCAGCTGGCACTGAATTAGGGAGTTTTGGGGGGAGGGTCAGTATGTCTCACTAAGCAAGAGAGAAAAATGGTGGCATTCTCAAATGCATTGGGGTGCTTTTGGCCAATGAGCAAGCAGGGTGGGCACATGGATACTTGAATGGGTGAAGGGGCACTTGGGCTGGTACTTTTTATTTCCTGGTCGTCTATGGAAAGTTAATGTAGCTTCCTAGCAGGGTACCAGCCAGTCAAAGACCAGGAAATAAAAAGCCCATTTTCTAACTGGCAATAAGGCATTTGTCGTGGTTGCCTCAGTCTTGTAGAACACCTTTCCTTAAGCAATATGCCGGACAAGTTCATGACTATGTTTAAGAATAGAGTCTTGCATTTCCTGTTTTTACAAGCATTCTCTTGCCAGCCCATGTAGACCCTGAGGGGTTATATTTTTTCAAATCCTTTACTGAGACGTTTGTCACGTTTATCTGTTATGGTCTTTGTTGCTTAAATTGATGGTTTATAATTTTCATTCTTTTGCTGATTTGAGCTTTTATTATATTATTTACATGTATCAGTTTTGATTTTTGTACTTTGAGTGATTGTATAGCATTCTCAGCTATAAGAGCACTTCTGAACGGAAACCTACTGTACCTGTCTACATTGTGGCATGCCCTGGACACTGACCCTCATGGTTTTAAACGAAGGCACAAGTTTGCTGGTGCAAGCTACTTATTTTCCACTACCCCCAGTTGTTAACACATAACCAGACCCCATGTACAATCTAACTGTAAATACGCTGCCTGATGAAACATGCCAATAAACAAAATGGAGAAATAAAAACATTATTGCATCTGCTAGTTCGGTGAACTGCAAGCAACACTGTATATTTTTGGATTCATACATTTGTTTACTAAATGTCAGTGTAACAACTTCCAATGTACATATATTTACTGTGTGTTGTGGTTTTAGTTTACAGTTTTTGTTTGATTATTAACTAGGGCGCTATATGTATTTTAGCTGAGTGGGAAAGCTGACAATTACATTCCTCTGTAGCCCATGCCTGGGGCATTCAGCCAAGTGGATCCTTTGTTAAGCAATCCAGTTTATTTATGTATTTAGTTATTTCAAAAGTTTCATCAGGAAAGACATTCCAAGCTGCTAACAGGTCATTTCCAGATGTGTCCTGGGGGTAGGGGATGTGGAAAATCATATACAGCAGATACAGTATATCAAGGAGCATAATCAAAAATTTAAAACAAATTGATATAACAGATACATGTAATAAAAACAAAACTGAGATAATTTCGGTGATGGAACTACTTGTACAGAACAAAGAACAGGTAATGAAGGAACAGATTGCAAGGCAGAACTGGGGGTGGGTGGGAGGAAAGGCATCATGGTCAGTTGTAGGAGGGAGAAGAATAGTCACGAAGGAGAGACCTTAAGGAAAAAGCAGAAGAGGCAGAGCAAATTGACAAGGGAAGGGTAGACCAGAGTTTAGAAAAGGGAAAAGAGAAAACAGATTAACCAACAGTAGATTTTCTAGAAGGAATGGGAAGTGTTATTGCATAGAGGGTGGTGGAAAGCTGAGGAAAAGGATAAAAGGGATGTAAGGTAGGTGGGAAGGGAACCAAACCTGTATTTAGATATACAGTAAAGGAGACACAATAGGAAAGGCACCTGGCGTCAAGAGAGGGGAGTGAAAGGATAGAGTAGAGTGAGCAGTGGTGGGTATGAGGGGAACAATCTAAAGCAAAGTGGCAGAAAGATTGGAAGAGGGGGTCCAGTCTGACAAGGGAGGTTTTGGGAGCACCACTGTAGACTATGTCAGCATAATCAAAAATAGGGAGAATCATCTTTATAACAATCTCTCCACAGACAGGAAGTGGAATACTAGCTTTGTTCCTGTACAATGCAACAAGCTTGGGGTGGAGCTTTAGTCCCCATAGTTTTAGTGTGTATTATCCTGAAACATATGTAAATATCTTGGAGTATTAAATATTATTGTTATATACTTCATGCTTTTGATGACTAAGTCATTTCAGTTCCTGCCCTGTATAAGGTTTTTGTTTTGGGGAAACTTTAGTTCCTTTGATAACAAAGGACATGTGAGTTTAAACAGGGCCACCCACCCATGTCCAAATAAGACAGTTTCATGCCAGGTAAACCAAATGGGAGGACAAAAGGATTGAGGCCAGAATTCGCATGACTGAGCTAGAAATAAGAAATCCAGTTTGGACCAGTTTTCCAGGTGGGCAGTTCCCCATGCAACACAGAAATAGTCAAACCCCTGATGTCAGAGATACATGTACGATGATGCAGCTCGGTAGGCCTGCCAACCAAAGGCATTTGTGGTCTGTGTTTGACCCTGAGAAATCTGTTATTATTTGGGACTATGAATGAGCAACTTCAAGGGTTCGAGTCTGCTATAACTCGCTGAGTCCCCAGCTGTGGTAAGCATCTACTCAGGATTTACATAGATGTGAGTTAGGTTATTGTGTATGTTCTCCGTTTTTTTCCAAAAGTCTTTCTTTTTATCTCTGTAGAAATACTGCATTCCCCATAGTCTTAGCGTGTATTATCCTGTAACATATGTAGAAATCTTGGAGTAGTAAATATTCTTATATACTTCATGCTTTCTGTGACTGAGTCATTTCAGATATAGATAGACAGTGTAAACTGACAAAGCTGTGATCTGTCTTCGAAGAGGCAGGCTGCAGTTACCATGTCTAAGCAAAAGTGTTCTCAGCTGTCATAGAAGGGGTGGGTTGTTTGCCTTTTGGTAAGGAGCACTGTGTGTGAGTAGTGGCTCTGGTGGGATTCAGACCTAGAGATACACAGAGCGAGGTTGCTGGTGGCAGCTTACCAGGGTAGCCCTTTCAGATTTCTGAGGGGTTCTGAAACTGGTAACAACCGCCGCAGGTTCAGTTCTGAAAGAGAAGATGTCTGTGGCAGTCAGTGTGGCACAGTTGGTGATATTTTTGCCTCAACTTACTTGGACTGAGGGAATCTTTGTCCACTTTTATTGGTTGCTCGTGGTAGTTTATGAAAAGAGATGGGAATTATCTTAGTTCACTGCTTCAGCAGACAACCAAGTATGGCAATTTGTGAAACGTACTGTAGGTAGAATGGTTGGAAGATAGGATGCTTAATAATGTAGGTAAGCATTGCTGCTTATGCAATATAGACTTGGTTGTTCACTCTTTCTGTCCCCATTAAGGACTGTCACCTTCTATGTCACCATAAAGACACGGCAACCCTCTTTAGAAGGGTTTTACTCCCTAGGGAGGCTTCCTGTGCCAAGGGACAAGGGTTTCCCCTTAGACTAAAGGTACCATATGAAATATAAATGAATCCCCAAGAAAAGAGTGGAAGCCACTGGAGGGAGAGGGAAAGATGGAGAAGCAAAGTAAAACAAGCATCCAGAGGACACTTGGAGTGGGGACTTTTTTGTAGTACTGAGTGGGAGGAAGACTATCAATCAAGTCTACCCTAAAATGTAACACTCAGAATTAGTCTTTCCCTCAGAGTCTTCACTGTGTCCTACAACCCTCTTGTACCTATAGTAATAATAGCCCCTTAAAGATGCCCTGTTCTGAACCCAGCAATAATCCCAGCATCAGACTACTCCAACTATCCACCACCCACTCTGTGAAAAAAGGCTTCCCAATGTCCTTCAGGAAATACCCCTCCCCCTTTTTTGAGATTATGCTCTCTGGTTTCTCAATTTGAACAACTCTGTAGAGCTTACCCTATTGTACCTCTGTCAGTATTTATACAGAATGATTCTATCATATCCCCCTCTCCCTCTTCTACTCCAAAGAATCAGCCTCTCTTCATAGGACCTGCCCTGCTTCCCCTGGATCATGTTCATCACCCATCACTGTATACTTTCCAACCTGTCCCTGTCGTTCCTCAGATGTGGGCTCTAAACCTGGACAGAATACTTCAGGTGTGGTTGAAACAGTGACTTCTACAGAGGCAGTATTACAGTACCTCACTCCTGGGGCTGGTTGAACCCTGTGTGATGCATCCTAACATCCTGTTTCTCATCCCACATGCTTTACTGAATTGGGAAGATACTTTTTAGACTTAATTATCACCCTCAGGTCCCATTCCTCCTTTGTTTCACCTTTACCCCATTGATACAATAATCTGTACATAGATTTCTGCTCCTGATGTCACAGTGTGCATTACATTTCTTGACATTAAATTTCATGGGCCAAATACTGGACCACTTGTCCAGCTGTTCATTCTTTTTCATGTTGCTAATTACCTTCTCACTAGCCAGTCTTCCATAGTGCTTTATGTTGTCTGCAAACAGGCTCACTTTCCCCAGTTATCAGTGCTTTATGTTATCTGCAGACATGCTCACTTTCCCCTGTATCACTTAGGACAGACTGCTGAGGACCCTGCTGGTTACTTCCCTGACATCAGAGAACTTTCCATTCAGGATCACTCTCTTGAGTCCTACAGTATTTGTCAACCAGTTCCCAATCTATCCAATTAGCCCATCCCCTACTCCTAGGTCATCTCAGGGTTTTATTTAACTCTAAAAATTGATTAGCGTTTTGCTCATAAAAGTGCTAAAACTTTGTGAAAATTAATAGCTCTTGCTTCACTGTGTTTAACAAACACAGCAGTTCTAGAAAATCTGTATAAATACGTTACATAGATACATAGATACTTAGACAGTGTCGGCAGATAAGGGCCTATGGCCCACCCAGTCTGCCCATTTAAGTTTGTAAGTTCAGTTTATGTTTTCCAGGAAGTCTGTCGCCCCTTATCCCTGACCTCCAGAATTCCTTTATGTCTATCCCATGCATTCTTAAATCCCATGATTGTTTCAGCCCCCACCACTTCCTCTGGCACGGTGTTCCACTTGTCCACCACTCGTTCTGTGAAGAAGTTCTTCCTCACGCTTCCTCTGAATCGCCCTCCTCCAACTTCATCCCATGCCCTCTAGTCCTGGAACATCTTTTCGCTTAAAAATAGTGCATTCCTGCACCCTGTTCCTCCCTGTAAGATACTTGTATGTCTCTATCATATCCTCTCTCTCCTCCTCTCCTCCAGGAGTCATGTTCAGTGCCTTCAACCTGTCCTCATAGGACTTGTGATGCAATCCATGCACCATCTTTGTTGCCCTCCTCTGAACCTTCTCTACCCTGTCTATGTCCTTCGTAGGTAAGGTCTCCAGAACTGCACAGTGTACTCCAGGTGCGGCCTCACTAGTGTCTTGTATAGTGGAATTATGACCTCCCTTTTCCTGCTGGTGATGCCCCTGCCTATGCATCCCAGCATCCTATTTGCTTTACCTGCTGCCTTGTCACACTGTTTCCTGCCTTGAGGTCGTCAGAGATGATAACTCAAGATCCCTTTCCTGCTTGGTGCATGCTATATCCTCACCCCCAACTGATATATTGTGCCAGGGTTTTTGTGCCCCATATGCATTATCTTGCACTTCCTTGCATTGAATTTCAACGGCCAAACCCCTGACCATTCTTCAAGTTTCTGCAGGTCCCTTCTCATTCTGTCTACACCCTCTGGTATGTCTACTCTGTTACAGAGCTTTGTGTCCTCAGCGAACAGTGAAATTCTGCCTTCTAGGTCCTGTGCAATGTCACTGATGAAGATATTGAATAGTACCGGTCCCAGCACTGATCCCTGTGGTACCCCACTGGTCACTCTTCCCTCTGTGGAGTGACAGCCATTTACCACCACCCTCTGTGTCCTGCTGCCCAGCCAGTTACCTACCCACCGCACTCACTGTCCTGCCCACACCCATATTCCCAGTTTGTGCAATAGTCTTCTATGTGGCACAGTGTCAAAGGCCTTGCTGAAGTCCAGATAGGTCATGTCCACTGCCCTCCCATGATCCACCTCCCTAGTCACCCAGTCAAAAATTCAATGAGGTTGGTCTGACATGACCTTCCCCGGTGAAACCATGCTGCCTTGGTCCTGTAGTCCATTGACAACCAGATGTTCCACCAATCTCTCCTTCAGTAGTGCTTCCATGATCTTCCCCACTACCGAGGTGAGGCTGACTGGTCTGTAGTTCCCCGCTTCCTCTTTGTTCCCACTTTTGTATAAGGGGACTACATCTGCTATCCTCCAGTCTTTGGGTACCTCCCCTGTTTCTAGTGATCGGCTAAACAGGATAGCAAGAGGTTCAGCCACCATATCTCTTAGTTCTTTAAGTTCTGTACAGTTAGTATCATCCCAAGAAAAAAACTGCTAGTCAGTTATTTAAAACCCTGCATCTACCTTCTTTGCTAACTTCCTGTGCACCACTGAATCAAGAGCCTTCTGAAATCCAGGTATAGGATGTTGGTATCCCATGAAGATATTGCTGCAATAATATTGTGGCAAAAACCGTGCTGCAAACATGTCGTAACCATTTACAGCGACAGGGGTGTAATAGCATTACAGAATTACCATTATCCCTGTCACTGTATGTACAGATGGAGACGGGATCAGGTAGCTGTAGGTGTGGGGCCTGGCTGAGCTGCTCCCATGGTGGAGTGGCTAAGGCACTAGCAGCTGGGTGGAGGAGACATGGGGACCAGGGTTTGGTTCCCTGTCTCCCGTGCTGGACTTTTTTATTTTTTATTGAGAACTTTCCTCCAGTTTCCCCCATCCCGAGGTCCACACCCCCTCAGAGTTTGTTATATTAATTCCGGGGGGTGTGGGGGGCAAAGATCTCCTCATGTTGCCCTGTAATTTTCTGTGTTGTGTCGGCATTTTGCGCTGGTCAGTGTTTTCACCAACCTTTTATTTGATTGCAATATTTTGGTTCTGGTATTGTGTGCTGCAGTGTTTTTGTATGTGGGATTATGATCCTGTTCCAGGATGTTGACTTCCAGGCCTCTATCAGCTTTTTGTGTCACAGAATTGGAATAAAAAGGTTTTTTGGTACAACCTGCTTCTCATGAACCCATGTTGATTCCTATACATTAGCCCATTTTCTTCTAGGAATGTAACTATTAGTTCTTTTATAATTGTCTGGTAGATTGAATACTATAGATATCAGGCTCACTAGACTGTAATTTCCTGGGTTCTCCCTTTCCCCACTCTTGAACAGGATGGCCACATTTGCCACCATCCAAGCTCGTAAAACAAAACACCAAAAAAATGGATTTTGGTTTTATAGACACCAGTGCCAATACCGTTTTTTCCATTTGGCAAAATGGATTTTGCCCATTTTTAATCACAGTAAACCAGTGTCCCTTACTCTAGTAGTAGTAGTATGAATATTATATTATGGATGTCTAGAATATTAAAAGAGCTTAGGGATGTGCTAGCAGCATCACTGGCAGTCCTGTTCAATAAATCACTGGAAACGGGAGTGGTTCCAGATGACTGGAGAAGAGCAGATGTGGTCCCTCTACACAAAAGTGGGAGCAGGGAGGAGGCTGGAAACTATAGATCAGTCAATCTGACCTCAGTGGTGGGGAAAATAATAGAGTCACTGCTAAAAGAAAGGATTGTGGAACATCTTGAACCCAGCAGTGCACAGGATCAGAGGCAGCATGGATTCACAGTGGGAAGATCATGTCAAACTAATCTGATTGATGTCTTTGACTGGATGACCAGGGAAGTGGATCAGGGAGGTGCGGTGGATGTGGCTTACCTGTGTTTCAGCAAGGCCTTCGACACCGTTCTACACAAGAGGCTTTTAAACAAGCTAGGCAGCCTGGGAATGGATCTCAAGGTGGTAAACTGGGTTAGGAACTGGTTGAGGGACAAAACACAGAGGGTGGTGGTAAATGGAGCTCTTTGTGAGGAAAGAAGGGTGACCAGTGGGGTGCCACAGGGTTCTGTTCTGGGGCCAGTCCTTTTCAATATCTTCATAAGTGACACTGCTGAGGGGCTGGAAGGAAAGGTATGCCTCTTTGCAGATTACACTTAGATCTGCAACAGGTTAGACACTCAGGGAGGGATGGATATGGAGGAACCTAGGAAACCTAGAGATCAAGAGTGTGGTAACTAAGATTCAGTACAAAAAAGTGCAAAATCATGCATTTGGTGCACCAGAACCCAGGGGTGACTTATGTGATGGGTCATGGGAGAGAGGGATACTGATGGCAGACAAACAGGAAAAGGATCTGGGTTAATTATAACAGATGACCTAAAGACGGCCAAACAATGTGCCGGGGCAGTGGGGAGAGCCAGTGGGGTACTGGGGTGCATAGGGAGAGGTATCACCAGCAGGAGGAAGGAGGTGGAGCTGCCTTTGTACACATCATTAGTGAGACCTCATCTGGAGTACTGTGTCCAGTTCTGGAGGCCACATCTTTGTAAGGACATAAACAGGGTGGAGGCAGTTCAGAGGAGGGCAACAAAAATGGTACGGTGGTGAGGATAGACTGGAGGACCTCAATAGGTATACCCCGGAGGAAAGGGGAGGATATGATTGAGACCTCCAAATACCTCAAGGGCATAAATAAGGTACAGGAGGGTAGTATCTTTCAGAAAAAGGGATATTCTAGAACAAAGCTTCATGACATGAGAGTGGAAGGAGTAGACTAAGAGGAAACACAAGAAAGTATTTCTTCACAGAAAGGGTGGTGGATGCATGGAACAGCCTTCTGGCAGAGGTGGTGGGGGCAAATTCGGTAGGGAAATTCAGAAATGCATGGGATAGGCATAAGGGAACCCTAGTGAGAGGAAAGAGATTAAAGCCAGAGATCAAGTAAGGTCTGTGGTTTCTGCAGCATGTAGGGAAACTAGGCAGGCTAGGTGGGCCTGGCGGCCCTTATCTGCCATCAATTTCTATGTTTCTATGTGAGGCACACTGGACTGTAATTTTCTGGGTCCTTACTTTCCCCACTGTTGAGCAGGGTGGCCACATTTGCCACCATCCAGTCCATTGGTGTTTCACTCATTAGTAGTGACTTATTAAATACAGTAGGTCTGCTAAGCATGCTGCGGCCTGTCTTGTCTCCCTCAAAACCCTTGGGTGCATCCTAACTGGCCCTCAGGACTTGTTTACATTTAGGTCCTGCAGGTCCTTCATGTACTCTCTATTTAAATGTACTGTATGTCCCATCTCTAATTTGTGACTAGCTGTACCTTAGACTTTTAGCCTGCTATCTGGTGTTGGTTCGGTATCTTCCACTGTAAACACCAAACTAAAGCAGTCATTCAGTATGGTCACTTTCCCCTCATCATAATCCACACTCTTTCCATCTTTCGTCATCCCTTCATAGAAACATAGACATTGCCAGCAGATAAGAACAGAGAGTCCATCCAGTTTGCCCAGAAAAATGTCCTACTATACCTATCCCCCTGACCTACCATCTTATAATGGGTGTTTCTATACTTTCTGTGCTGTCTCTTGTTTGTCTTTTGTTCCTAACGTACCTGGAAAAGGTCTTATCATGTTCCTTCTCCCCTTCTGCTATCCTTAGCTCTGTGATTACTTTTACCCTTCTAGTGGGTTGCTTACTTTTCACTACCTTTTGCATATACACTTCCCTGTTACTCCCTTTTGTAGACCCTAAAAGCTCTTTTCTTGTCACTGATTGCATCTCTAACTATTCTGTTGAACCATATTAGCTCCCTATGCTTTGTTGCCTTACTAACAATTTAATACACTCTTGGGCTGCCTCTAATATGGCCCTTTTTTATTGATACTCACTTTCTTCTGCCCCTTCTAACTCATGATTATTCTTCATATAATCTTTAATGAAGTCTACCACTTTGTCAAAATTAATGTTCCTAAACTCAGGGCTACAGTACCTAATCTAGTTACTGGGAATCCAGCAAAATTTTGAAATTCTCATGTGTTGTGTGATCACTCTGTCTTTTTGGATTCTCTGTAGTGATATCCCTGATACTGTCCTGTTGATTTTAACCAGGTTCCAGATTGCTTCCCCTTGGTTTCTTCCTGCATCTAGAGTGTGAAAACGCAGTCTTGCATAACTTCTACAAACTTCTGGCTTTTTTTGGCTCCTTGCCTCTTGTATGTTCCACTCTATGTGTGAGAGATTGAAGTCTCCCTTGAGCACAATTCATCTCTGGCTCACTACCTTCCTCATTTCCCACCCTAGCTCCTTGTCTATGTCAGCCATCTGGTTAGACAACCTATAGACTACTTCTATCCTATTGATTTTTCTTCCCTTCCTCAACCACATGAAGCCATTGTAACTCCACCACCAAGACAAGTTTATCCACTGGACTCCCTAACATACACGGCCTCCTCCCTTGGAATTCTCTCTGTACCCGCATCACCCTTGGCATTCTCTCTGTCTTTTCTAAATAGGGCATTGGCCAGGACATTTAGTCCCCAGGTATTATAGTGGATTGCCCAGGTTTCCATTATTGCTACTATAGCGAAGTGCTCTGCATCAATTATCATATGCAGCTCATCCATTTTATTCTCTAAACTCCTTGTGTTCATATACATTACATCACTCTCCACTTTGCCTTCCTGTCCCTTCTAGACTTCTAATCTTTGGTGACTGTTAAATGCCCATTGTCTAACATTTTACCCTACCTGCCTCCCTTGTATTCCCTTATGCAGTGCAGATTTGGCCAGTCACTCTCTGCCCCACTTAGGAGCTACTACTATTTTGAAATAATGTGAAGGCCCAGGAACCTTCCTAAGGAAGGTTCCTCCCCTAGAGGTGTTGTAGTGACATGACCCCCTTAGATCATAGGTAACTTAGGGAAGATGCCAAAAGAATGGTCCCAAAGGTGTGGAATAGCACAGTCTAAATACACAAGAATTCCTGTAGGGAGAGAGAGAGAGAATGGCTGGTGGAGGTGAATGGATAGGTAGTAATATGAAAGGTATTAGCAATAGCCAAATCACTATTCAGACTCAACTCAAGGTAGAATTTCTATAATGACCTTTGACACATAGGAGCGAGAATTACCCCTTTCGAAGGAAATCTCTGGTGACCTGACCCAATGCCTTAGGTTGCCATCCTTCTAGGCTTATTATTTTGTTATTATTAAATATTATACCCCCAAAAGAAACAACATCAAAGGTGAGGTAGAGCACTATAGAAATGGCACACTGCTATTAGTTGGTAGGGAAGAAGAGTGGTACTTTCATTCTATGTCCTGAACAAGACTTACATCCTCACAAAAGTGCTACAGTACAGGACTTGACTCATCAACCTGAAAAGAATCCCCTTTAGAAGTTTATTATGAGCTTGCCCTGTGTGCTAAAGGAATGTCAGAATACAGTAATGGACCCAGGGAGAAAGGGAAGACATACAATAAAGCAACTGTAAAAGGCATGGTTGCCTGGCTCCTCTACTCTGAAGTGCACGCCCCCTGTTTTGTGTCATTGGAATGCCAACCCTGGAGGGGCAAGGATCCAGAGGTAGTATGGGCAGAAAATATTGGGGCATTTGTGCCCAGCAGTTGATGGTGCATGTGTGAGGTAGTTGATGGGGTTTGATACCTGTGGTATGAAGTAGTATGAAACTGTGATAGCAGACGGCAAACCCCTGAATGAAAATATGGCAGAGCATGTGTTGTGCCCCAAGGAGAGGAGCCAAATGACAGGGTGTGAAGCAGGGTATCACAGGAGCCTGCACCTTAAATAAAATCTAGAAAGGGCAAGGCACGCACAGCCATCACTACAGAAATAACCACAGGCATATTTGGCATGTGAGAAAGAGGGTGCTAAGGGGGCTGAATAACAAGTAGATGCAGCAGGGGCTCGATGACAGCAGGAGCAAATGCATGTCAATGAGTGAAAAAACACAACGCAGAAGATGAAGAAGATTGGAAAATCTGGCAATCATGGGCAGCCAAGTGAACACATGGGAAGACAGTCCAGCCATGACATGACTCTGTATACGACAGAGAAGTAGAAAAATGAACTAAAGGTTAAGGCAGCAGGCATCACCCAAGTAGCACAGAGTCTCCAGGAGGCACAAGAAGACCAAACAGAATGTTGCTTCATAACCAGGTCAAAGGAAGAGGTGTAAAACAACTGAGCAGCCTCGGTAAACATATCATGAATCCACAGAGGCATAGGAATCACAGAACATGCAGAATAGCAGCCTTGAGGCACCAACGAAGGAAAGGGGACACAACAGAATTAACCTATCATAGCAACCATGCTCAGCGTGACAGACCCTGTTGTTTACCTCTGTGCTGAAACGGAGAAACCATGACTGCCTATGAAAGATGCTGTGAGTGCTCATGTCAGGTGGGGAAGTAGAGGGAGGCAAAGTGGGGTTGAGCCAGTGGCAGAGCTGGGGGGGCTGGGGGGGTGGTCGCCGCTCCTGACTGCCCCAGTGTGAGTAGTGGTGCCCTTCCACCAACTTTATTCAATGTTTAGTGCCCATTGTGGAGCCCGTGATTGACTGAATGGCCCCCCGGCTCCCAAACTCTCCTAAACCTGGCTCCGCCACTGGGTTGAGCAGTGGAATGATGTGCCCTGGAGCCTCAGGTACAAAAGCTAAATGACCAAGGCCAACACAGCCACTTGAGCAGGTGAGGAGATAAACCAGTGGCAGGGCCACCAACAAAGGAAAATGAGTGACTAGTGGATTCTTGGAGCATGTGCACTTAAGTAGTGCTTGGTGGGACACATGGGGCACGTTGCCCATTGCCCCCCAATACCCCAGTCATAACCTGATGGTTCTAGCCATAATTCCTTTTATCAAAAAAAAAAATGATTCTTAACTGTACATGACTTGGTGGGGCTGTTCAGCATTCAAGGGCTGCTCAGTTAGCTTATAAGTACATTGCTATCAGAATCTCATTTATTGTTTTGTAGATTAGTTTGAGAAACAGTATATGAAAGTCTCAGTTCTGTTCTGTTCACGCCATAGTCATAATGCAGAGGGTTGCACACTTATACATATACTGTACTAGTGTGCCAAACCACCATGTAGGCTTGGGGAAATGCACTGAAATGAGTTTTCTAAACATGAGGAGAGCTGAAAATACATGCTGAAGTGGTCCTTAAACAATGATCCAGAACTGAAGTCTAATTGTAGCCTGCAGCTTGATCTCTGGTTCTAAATGGAGAACTGTCACCTATTATTTTCTGCCAGTTGGGTTACGGAGCTACAGTTTATAGCAGCAAAACACAAGTTCAGTCTTCTAGGGCATATTGAAATGCTGGCTATGTCTCAGATTCTACTAGGGGAGCTCCAATCCAAAGGGATGCAACCAGTTAATGAATTCTGTGCCTTTTGCTTGGATCTTTGCTGACTGTTCTCAAGTGTAAGCTGTCTTATGTTGTGGGAGATGGTTGCCTTGGGGCTGGGGGGAGTATAGTGTTGGTCTATGCAGTTTTTCCTCCTCCTCCACAGCTGTCACAGCCATGCTATTTCAGAATTCAACTAAGAATTTTTGTCTCATTCATGATCTACTGTATCACTGCTAGCCTTTCAGCTTTTTAAACTTATAGCCCTTTATTTTATAATAAAACATTGCCATACAGAAAAAAACACTTGCGTGGCAATAGCATATGACTACATAGTACCTCTCAAATAGTTTAGAATGCAGTTACAGCACAGACTGGTTACTCAGTCTGAAAGTACAGGATGTGGGCAGGGGAAAAGCAGAAACTACATTTACAACTTATCTGGCTAAGTAACAATTTGCAATATTGAAAAGTCAAACTATACCACGACTGTTGTTGTTAGAAGGATGAGAGAAACAGGTAAAAAAGCAGCCTGGTCTTTACTGTTAGTAATATGTTAACGCTGTCTATCAAACTATGCTGTATAGTAGAGCATTGTTCTGTGTAAAACTCCATCCTTTTCAAAATGCTGTTATACTACAGTTCAAAGGTCATGGAATGTGATTGTACTCTTCTGTGGTACAACATAATTCTGAAACTTCTAGAGACTCCACAAGTCAGTTTCGTTTTGAAAGTGAAAGAACTGACATTTGCACATTTCACGTAATACTATACACTATAAAAAATACAGGATGAGCAACTTTATGCACAATCAGTGTGTTCTGCCACCTCGAGGTTCTGATTCCCACGGACATCTTGAGCTTCGATCTCAAGGTCATAGAGAATCAGAACCTCTCTGTGGCAGATCACACTGGTTGTGTATAGTCTCCCAAACCCATATTCTTTATATTTATGGTCCCCATGTTTGGCTTCTGTAGAAAATCCATAACTTAAAAATATATAACTGTGCATTTTAAACAATTAGAGAAGAAACGTGAAACGCTTGGCAGTCTGATCTTGTAAAATACTGGAAAAATGTTCAGAACAGCAGAAGAGGCTAAACAAAACCAGCTCCCCAATATCAACGATGGACAACAGTGTCCAAAAACAGTTTGCATCCAGGTGAACTGATCTGTTGCCATATTTATTTATTTATTTAGCTTTTGATAACCAGGTAAGTACACTAGACAAGACAATTGCCTATTTTCAGGTACGACCCGGGAGAGTACAGGAAATTACAGAATTAAATACATTGGACGACATGGTACATATTAGAAACAGCTTACAAATCATATGAGGACAACATAATACAGATTAACAGCAACTTACAAGTATTGAGAGGCCTAGTTTTGTTAAGCATATACACAACAGGGTAAGACATGTAGCGATTAGGAGCAGTACAGTTTTGTTCAGCATATACACAACGGGGTAAGACATGTAGCGACTAGGAGCAATACAGAAGGTAAGGTTGAGAAGCAGTAGATACATCACTATATTTATTTAGTTTTTGTTAACCGGGTAGGTGCACTAGCCAACAGGTGACTATTTTCAGGCACGACCCAGGAGACACAATTACAGTACAAAATAGGTCAGCTTAGTTAACATAATACAAGCAAAGGTACAGTGGTACATGTACAGACATACGATTTTCAAAGGCAGGCATACGGTTTCAATAGGCAGAGGTACTGGCCGGGAGATCACATTTAGGGAGAGAGAAGGGAAGGTAAGGGGGATTTTAGGACGACAAGGGGGGGGTGAGGCTGATGAGAGGTGGAGGCAGTGATCGAAAGGACGGAAGATAGCAGCTAACTGCCTTGCGGGTGCTGGGGTAGGGATACAGCCGGGCTCTGTGGGAATCCACGTGGACGGCAGAGCGGTGGGGGGAATGAATGGCAAGTAGGGGAAGAGTGTTGCAGAAAAGCAAGAGGATGAAACCAGAGGGTAAGGGCAAGGAGGAGCTGAGGGACACAGTTTCAAAGTGCAGCATTTAGTGGGAAGGCACAAAGGATCCAGTAGCAACGGAGCCGGATCAGGAGAGGTGGCTAGGCTGAAAGCACGTACGGCAAGGAGCGGCGTAATTATGGCTTTAGCTGGAAAGGCACTAGAAGACCGGGGCTGTGGACTAAAACCCGGCTGGGCTCCAGGACTCATGCGGCGAGGCTGTGGCTAGTTCACGGCTTTGCGGGAAAAGGCGCTAAAAGGACCCGGGGCTATGGAGCTAGAACTCGGCTGGGCACAGAGATGCATATGCCAAAGTACGGCTAGATAACGTCAGGTAGGGAGGAAGAGTGTTGCAGAAAAGCAAGAGGATGAAACCAGAGGGTAAGGGGCAAGGAGGAGCTGAGGGAACACAATTTCAAGGTGCAGCATTTAGTGGGAAGGCACAAAGGGATCCAATAGCAACGGAGCGGGATCAGGAGAGGTGACTAGGCTGAAGGCACGTATGGCAAGGAGCAGCGCGATTACGGCTTTAACAGGAAAAGGCACTAAGAAGACCCGGGGCTGTGGAACTAAAACTCGGCTGGGCTCAGGGACTCATGCGGCAAAGTACGACTAGTTACGGCTTTTGCGGGAAAAGGCACTGAAAGGACCCGGGGCTATGGAACTGGAACTCGGCTGGGCATAGAGACGCATACGGCAAAATGCGGCTAGATACGGGTTGGTGGGAAAGGCGCAAAAGGGGTTATGGAACTGAGACCATGTAGGACTGAGGGGGAGAGGAGTGAGAGGGGAGGGGAGAGGAGAGGGAAAGCAAGAGGGACCAGTACCCATTAACAATTTAGATACATAAATGGTTTAGTACTACACAGTAGAACTGACGAACGATAAAACAAAAGAAGGATTATGTCATAATTATACACAAAGTCAGAAGAGAATAAACAATGTTGGATATGCAGTATAAAGGTCAGAATAATATACATATTACAACGTTAAGGCAATTAGGCAGCAAACATGATTGGAATAGAGTGTCCATATGAGAGGTTTGTAAGCATTACATTGTAAGTGCAGGCAGTCTTGTAGACAGTTAATTAAAGTGCAATCAGACAAACCAGGTGACAGAGCAATCAAGGGGAGGTAGGCTATTGAGTATATGGCAAGGGAGGATTGATTTAGACAGGTTACAAAGTTTAAGTGGGATCAAAACAAGTGCAATGGTCCATAGGTAGAAGTAGGCGAAGTCCCGGCTTGAAGGCTAGGTGTGATGGAGCACTTCTCAGATCCATAGGCAGTAAGTTCCAGGCAAGAGGGGCAGCGCACCTGGAAGGCACCAGCACCCTTGGAGGTACGGCAGTGGGGAACTGATAAAAGACTTGTCTGATGACCTCAGGTCACGTTGGTATTACAGGTTGGAGTAGTTCAGACAATGTGGCAGGTTTCGACACTCTGATTATGGAGTCTGATAGGCTGCAAAGGTAGTATAGCCTCGTGGAGGAAGGGGATAGCCAACCTAACCCTTTGTAAAGTTGGCAATGGTGCATCAGGCGTGGTGCTTTAGCTGCATATCTACAGACATTATTGTAGGTGGTGTCCCATTTCTGTAGAACGGTTTTATTTGCCATGGTGAGGATAGGTGCACAATAAGACAGAGTGGGTAATAGGATACCCCTGACAATAGCAAGTTTGGCGGTGGGTGTGAGCATAAAGTTCACCCTGTAGGCAGCACCCAGCTTACAGTTGACATTCTTACACAACTCCTGGATATGCTGCTTCAGATCAAGATTTTGGTCAAGCTGTATCCCAAGATAGCGGAAAGAACTTACAATCTCAAGGGTGGATCCACTGATATCAGGAATTGTCAGTGGAGATGTGCAGGCTCTAAGCTTATGATTTGATCCAAAGAGCATGGCCTTGGTATTGCTAGCATTGAGTATAAGGCGATGAGCTTCAAGCCAGTGCTGTGTAAGGTGGAAGGCTGATGACAGTGTGGAATTCAGGTGAGAGATGTTGTCAGAGTGAGCATATATACAACATAAAGCCTCTTTTGTCCAGGAATGTGTCCAGAAGAGAAGAGTGCTATGTTAGATCACGGTGGTTTTGGGCAACCACATGCTGAAGAGAGTTTGAGGTGGTTCCACAGGGAGGAACGAAGGCAGCCCTGTGAGGGGGCGGCACGGACCTGGGCAGGGAAGGCGTTCCACAGTCTGGGGGCACACGCAGCAAAATCCCTACTTCCCATTTGAGTCCATGTAGTGGGTACCTTAAGAGTGGTAGGCCCCTGAGACCTGAGATGATAGGGTGAGGGGGCAGCTGGGACAAGGAATTTCGCCAGCCCGGGGGGGTGCCGGTGCCAAGGACCTTTCCCGTGAAGCACCCTAGGACAAAGTCGATGTGATTTGAAGGGGAGAGCCAGTTTAGTTTGCTGTAGAGGTCACAATGGTGGGTGAGACGAGGGGGCCGCCAGGGCACAGTGGCAGACATTGTTGTAGGCAGTAGACCACCTAGAGAGATAGGCTTTGGTGGAGCGGGCAAACAGAAGGAGCCCATAACATAGCGAAGGGAGGAGCACAACTCTGGCTAGAGCAATACGTGCGGCCGGAGTAAGGTTGCTTTTAGCTCTGTACATACCTCTCAACCTCCTGCCTCACAAATCAGGGACAAGGCTTAAAAAAATCAGGGACAAAGCACCAAAATCAGGGACACATCTTTAAAATAGGTGATATCCACTCAGGAAGCTGGTAGAATAAGGGGCTTAATGTAAAATACATTTTCTAAGGAAAAACAAGTCTGTAACTTTAATGTTCGACATTATTTTATGCTTACAATACCCACTGTTTGGTCATGGAAACACATTTTTTAGGAGGGACAGAGTAAAAATTTGAGGCAAAATCAGGGACATCCCTGAAAATCAGGGACAGTTGAGAGGTATGGCTCTGTAGGCCGGACCCAGTTTGCAGTTGACAGTCTTGCATGTATTCTGGATATGGCGGCCGAGGTCAAGCTGCGGGTCCAGCATCACCCCTAGGTATTTGAAGTTGTCAGTGACAGGGATCAGGACACCGTCGGTACCAGAGACACAGAAAGGCACATATATATAATATATATAATATTGGCCGCTACATCAGAATATACTTGTGGTATTCCATTGAGGAGAGCCACAGCCTTTTTTCTAGTGTATTTAAAGTTATGTACAGAGGCTGGGCCCACTGAGCTATAAAACCTTGTATTTAGGATGTCCTGTTGACAGCAGCAGAAAGTTACAAATAATGCAAGCAACAGTGCAACAACACTGGGCAAACGTGACCCTACCCTTTTTTCACTATGACAGATTTCAGGCATCTTCAAGTTTTATTTGGTGGAAAAACTTTCTAGTTCCACCAAAATTTGAATATTTAATGAATGTTTCATTTTTTGCTCGAGAAAAAAAGATGACTGACACATTTGATGTAGAAATAGCATTGTAGACCTGGCGAGGGTTAGGACAAAGAAAATTAAAAAAATTCATGGTGCACAGCATAAGCAGTATCTAGAAAAATTGATTTGACAAGTATGCTAATATTTGTATTAACTGTAGCTGAAACTAGCTTTTTGGAAAGCCATTTTTTATTTCACTGCTGCTTTAATGAACACAAACCTTCTAGCTGCAGCTGTTTTTGGTTAAAACCCTTTGATGTAGTGCTCTAATATCATTGCTGTTGGGCTGTCTGGAATATTGTTATGGTTTTGGTTTTCCTCCCTCCCCAGTGATTGGGATCACCATGTCTGCACTCTTCATCTGGCTAGGAGGGTATGCAGGCAAGTACCTATACAACTGACCTCAGTACTGTTCAGAGAATGACTGGCAGGGGATGTCCCCCCTCCCTATCAAAGAGCCAAATGTCTTACCTTCACAGTGAGCCTGGCTGTCAGCATACCCCAGCGTGGGATTCTGGAGATTGCACTCAGACTCTAGTATCTGGGCAGGCACTTGAGAATTTATTTCATACTGTACTGTACTGTAGCAGTAATGTTAACCCACTCTAGTTATAGAGGGTCATAAGGCACTGGGCACAGTAAATAAAGGTAAAGGTGAAGTTGAGGTGTTTATTATTGCCCAGTGCTGTTAAGACTGAGTGTCAACTGCAACAGCAGGTTAATATTATTGGTATTTTAATGAGATGCCAGTATTAAAGACAGTTGCAAAAAAGTGAGGGAACTTCAGAACAGTTCTTCCAACCATACTCTTAGCTATACTGCCGCAGAGCGAGACAATTAGGCAAGCCATTGACCTTTCTGGCCGGGACCTGGAGGTAGCTTGGCACCAGTTGAGGGCATCCTAAGATGCCAATGAGGTGGCCTTCAAGTTGGCAGGAAGTGCAGTCTGCAACAGCTTGCTGGCATGGCTTTGCCTCTGCTAACTGGCACCTTTGGCTCAGCATAAGGTGCTTAACTCCCACGTCCAGGAGGCACATTACTTCTCCCCTAGGGGCAGGTGGGGAAAGTCCTGTTCTGTGCCACAGGAGCCCCCGTCTGGCCCTGACCAGTCTCAAGTCTCACCAGACTCGTAAGGAGCTCCTGCCCTTAGATGTTCTCCCCCATGCAGAAGGCTGAGGGTATCTGTTACCCACAAGGTGAGGCAGCTCCACCCTTGGAAAAAAAGGGAAAGCACGGTACTCGGACCCATAAGTGGGACTCAGTGGTAAAGACTGAATACATACTTACCTTAACTATTAATCTTCCAGAATATCTTCACCATTAATTACCACACTTGCCTACCATCCCCCCACTCTGACAGAGCCAGGGACTCTTGGCAGCTCTTCCTGCTAGTGCGGGCCAGCACCATCTAGTACCATGGCATCACCTACTCCCTGTGGAGTAGTTGTTTTCAAAAAAGGGGTTGGGACCCATTGCTGGGCTCCAGCTCCTACCACAAAAAAACTCAAAACTGGGTTGAGAGTTCCTTTTAGGGCCCTCATACCAACCAAAAAAGAAAGAAGTGAGAGAAGGCAGCTCCTGTCCTCCTTTTTCTTTCTTGTCCTCCTCCTCCTTGTCCAGAGTATATCCCTTTCCCTGGGTATAACCCTATCATTTGCTAAACGCACTCTGTGCCTCTGGGTGCTATCCATTCTAACTTCGCTTGGCAGTTACAGTGTCTGTGGGAACATTGCTATGCACTGGATTGGATCAAGTATGCTAGCTCTTACACAGGGTGCCTACCTGGTACTGCAGGAGAAGTGAGTCCTTTTCTCAGATGTCTTTTAATTTTGGCTATGACAGACTATCCTTTGGTTGGGATGCCCTTCTTCTTTTATGCCAGCTGGGTTGTTAGCCCACAACCTTAAGTAGTGCGTGGGGAGATGCACACATCTCGACCACTTTGGGCTGCTCAGCCTTGCAGCTCTACATGCACCTGAGATTCCTTCCTTTCTTCCCTGATGTGGAAAAGGGGATATATTTTGACTAGGTATTCAGCCAGTTCTCCATCAGGTAGCATGGAGTTTTTTTTTCCAGTAGTCTATGTGATTCATTCCTGTTTTGCTACATTGTGCCATCTCAGTTGCATGGGGGTCCCAATTCTGGGCATCCCCTCTTGCTTTTCTGCCAGAGTCACGTGCTTCAGGGCTATTGCCTTTTAAGATCACTGTCCATCTTCATTCTGGCTAGTGGTGTGTGGCTCCGGTTCCATACCTGACTACCCTTTAGGCCACCTAGTTTACTCTTTCTCTTTTATTCAGAGGTTGGTAGTCAGGTTTTATATTGTTGTTTCTTTACATTTTCTGTATCCTTTCCCTATCCCTTTGAGCTAGGAAAATTCTTAACCCTCTCCTAATTTTCTTCATTTAGTTTCTATCCTGGCAAACAGAGCTGAGTTTAGTGAGGGAGCCAGCAATGGTAATTGCTTGGCATGTGGCACCACATGTAGGGGGGTGCAGGCGCCATGCCCAGTAGTCATGCCCCCCCAGCAAAAGCTTTACTCTCACAGGGGCCTTGTGCCTATGGCCCAGACCCATACGTGATAATCAATGGTGAAGATATTCTGGAAGATCAACAGTTATAAGTACATAACTTTAATATTTTTTTCTCAGTATTCTTCAGTTTTTCTGTTTCAGAAACAAATCAGGACATTGAAGCCATTTTTTTCTCTGTGCTGAGAATGACTAAAAGAACATCCACAAGGTGAACATTGGGTAAGTTCCTTTATAGCATACTGTACGTAGAGTGCCTTTCTGTGATAATTTGCTTACTCACATAGCTATCGTCTTCTAACTGGCATACACAGAGTGCCATTTTCTCCTTATGCGCATATCTGCATTTTCTTTGTACTGGCACTGTAGACAAGCAATATGATTGGCTGAGAGGGTGTCACCTTGATATAATGTATTTTATTTCACAATGAGACTGAGGTAGTGTGGTTTAATGTTTAGACCACTGGCTTGGGAAACTAATATTCACAACTGAGCTACAGTGGTGTCTAGTCATGTCACTAAGGATCTTCAGTGAAGAACTCTCAAGAACAGACTGAATGAACACTTGCTAATTGCTTAATTGCCTAGAACTGCCTTGTGTTTCCAGACATTAAGCTTAGTCATCTCTGAGTACATGGTAATTGTAGTCTCCTGTGATCTCGTGACATTTGGGAACCTGGCACTGGGCACCGCTGTACTTGCTCACTCTGTGACCTAATTAAGCATGTTACTCTTCCATCTTGTGTTTTAGTCCTGCCAGCTGTACACTTGGATAGAGGGTAAACCTTACTGAACTAGGATGGGTGGCTATGAGTTATCATTTTTGTCTTCATGAGTGGTTAGTGACCTCTTGACCGTTATGAGTGATTAAGCCATGAGAAAGTATACAAGAGGTCCCTGACCACAAATGAAAATAAAATCCACATCTCATACAATAGCTGCCCATCACATATGTGGTTTATGCACTTTACATTAGTGTTTTAAAAAGTGATTTAAAAAAAGGCTGTTTCACAGGCAGCAGATATGATTAAATGAACCGTAGTTGCAAATTCAATGCAAAAAAGTGCAAAATAATGCATATGGGGCACAAAAACCCTGAAACAACATATCAGTTGGGGGGTAAGGATATAGCATGCACCAAGCAGGAAAGGGACCCTAGGGGTTATCATCTCTGATGAACTCAAGGTAGGGAAACAGTGCGACAAGGCGACAGGTAAAACAAATAGGATGCTGGGATGCATAGGCAGGGGCATCACCAACAGGAAAAGGGAGGTCATAATTCCACTAGACAAGACACTAGTGAGGCCCACCTGGAGTATAGTGTCCAGTTCTGGAGACCTTACCTACATAAGGACATAGAGTGGAGAAGGTTCAGAGGAGGGCAACAAAGATGGTACAGGGATTGCAACACAAGTCTTATGTGGACCGGCTGAAGGACTTGAATATGTACTCCTTGGAGGAGAGAAGGGATATGATAGAGACATACAGGTACCTTATGGGGAGGAATAAGGTGCAGGAAAACACTATTTTCCAGTGAAAAAGATGTTCCAGAACTGGAGGGCATGGGATGAAGTTGGAGGGATGGTGATTCAGAGGAAATGTGAGGAAGAATTTCTTCACAGAAAGGGTGGTGGACAAGTGGAACACCCTACCCGAGGAAGTGGTGGGGGCTGAAACAATCACAGGATTTAAGACTGCATGAAATAGGCATAAGGGAATCCTAGAGGTCAGGAGTAAGGGGCAACAGACTTCTAGAAAAACCTAAAGTGATCTTACGAGCTCATATGGGCAGACTGGGTGGGACATAGGCCTTTATCTGCCAACAGTATCTACATATTTCTGTACTTTTGCGTTGCCATATGTCGCCTGCCATGCCCTTAGGCTGACTTTATTGCTGTTTCCTCAAGTTTGTAGTATGAACTGCTTAAATGTGATCTCCCACAGTTCGTCATAGAAAACATTTAATATTCACTGTGATTCCCCTTTTAAGTCCCCCCCCCAAGAAAAGTAAACCTTTTATGGAGGCTTCAGTTGTTTAACCCACGTCAGTTGGTATCTGGTTCTATTCGTACTGCTAGGCACTTCGTGGATTGGATTATTTCCATACAGTATGTTTCTGGCATTGATATTTACTGGATGTGCCTTTATCTGATCATATGGTTGTGTTTTTTACAGTTAATCTTCCTTGCCTGGTGTTTAAGCCTAGGGAATATCCATTTAGGAATGATACAGTCCTGGATTTACCTAACTTTTCTGAGCCTCTTGAGATGCAGTTGTAGTACAGATGTGAATTGCTTCTCTGTGGCCTGTGATCACTTCCTGACACAATACTTGTACACTGTTTTCTGTAGTTACTAGAGTGGCCCAGGGAGCTAACTGTCAGCCCTGGTGATTCCATGGAGCTTCGTGCAATGAGGGCAGGAGGGCTGAGCATGGTTGGTGTTCTGTAACAGTGCTGTCGCAGGAAGATACCTTTTATTGGACCAACATATGCCTTTTACAGAGATGGTAAAGTACGCAAGCTTTCAGGGTCCAGCAAATCCCTTTGTGAGGTGCAGGAAGCAACTGTTTAAAGCTACATTAATTCTATGGCAAGGCTTAAGGCTTATAATGCCTTGCTTAGGCCAAACCTGTGGAGGAGTGTTTGTGTTGCCGTTCCGCACACTGGCAACTCAAGTATGGAATGGACAGAGTTGCTTGGTGGGCTGTTAGGGTGAGGGAGGATTGAGCGCCCGATGGCAACTCTCCTCCTTCAGGGAGGGAGGACACCAGTTCCCACTACAGAGACTGTCATTGGCGGAGGCCAGGTGGCAGCACAGTAGGACATTACGCAGAGGGAAAGGCTGGAGCATGGCATGCTGGCATACACATCCTCATGCTCCAGCTCGGGGAGAAAATCTGGAAAAAAATTGCCGGATGCTACGTGCTGATATAACTGCAGCTCTCACACGACTGACGTGGCTGGCGACCAACAAATTAAGGGTCCTGTGCAAGTGGTGGATAACCGCTAGATCTGCAAGAAGGTCAGTAACAGGGCAGGGGGGGCCACTGGGCAGACCTGGGGACAGGAAAATAAAACACTGATAGAAAAACAAGTACCATTCTTTATGATACAAAGTTAGGCTATGATTGTGCTTTGGCATCTCCTATAGCGAAGGACACAAGGGTTTTGCTACATTTTTGGTTAGTAACATTTCTGATATGTAGAAAACTATTGATCTCTGCCCCAGTTTTGCTTTTGATTTAAGCTCTCTTTTATCCTCTGTTTCTAGCCCTAGCTTCTCCTCTTTCTTACAGATTGATGGTGAAGGAGTGGTTGAGCTGGTAAATGCCAGGCTTTAACCTCATGATCTCTGGATTCCCTACAAACAAAGTTGTTGAAAGCTATTTTGCCTGTACCTGTTCTACCATTACAGAAAGATAAGAAATCTCTCTCTGGAAGTTCTGTTTTTCCTGATTATTCTTAAAAAGGCCTCGGTTTCTCCTCTTATTGAAAAAAAAAATTTCTGGGTTGCTAAGTTTAAATTTATTTAACACCCACTTTCCCTTTTGCCATTTGCCCCTAAGATCCTGATGTGTGTTGGTGCTGTTTAGTTTCTGGATTGCTTAGAATCACTGCAGTCTGGGTTTAAGAAAGGACATGGAACAGAGACTGCTCTACTGAAAATTAATCATGACATCCTCAGTGCTCAGAGTCGAGGTTTATTCTGTGTTTTGATTTTGATGAATTTCACTGCTGATTTTTATACCCTTGGGCATCAGGTGCTCTGTAAGAGGTTGTCTGCTGAGTTTGGGGTATCAGGCATGACTTTGTTCTGGATCAGATCTTATTTTTCAAATTGCCACTACCAAGTGTCATTTGCATTGGTGTCTGAGTTTCAACAGCTCCCATTGAGTGCCCCCCCCCGGGGTCCATTTTGGGACCCCTACTATCGGGTCTATTCTGTACATACATACACCTCTGAGTAAGCTTATGAAATTGTTTGACTTTTCCTACTATCGCTGTACCGATGACCACCCCCCACCCAGATATGTATTTCCTTTTCACACTCCTGCCTTGTCTGAGAGAATCAGCAATTATCTGCAATTTTTAATTGGTGCTCTAAATGTTTTCTAACAAAAACAAACAAAAAAAACAGTTCTGATAAAACAAAAGTTCTGCTTATTCCCATTTCTTGAGTCTTACTGTATACCATTCTGGGCACTAAACTTATGTTACAAAATTCTGTTCTTTAACTCTGTCCTGTGGACTCTGTCAGACACCTAGGGTTTTTCTTGAAATGTGACCTATCCTATAATACGCTGCTGTGTCAGCCAAATCATACTGGTTTTATTTAATTAACGTTATGTGTGTCAGTAAGTATCTGACCCCTGAGGCAGCAAAAATCATTATCTGTAGCCTGGTTATTTCCAGACCTGATTATTGTAATGGACTCCCAGGTGGCTTACTCTTTTTGAGTACTCCTTTACAACGCATTCATAATATGGCCATAGGTGCTGGAACTAGGGGTGCTGGGCCTTGCTTGAAGAACAGTTCCCTAAGGCTTCCTACACAGTTTTGTTCAATGGCTTTCAGCACCCCCACTATAAAACTGGTTCCAGTGCCTCTGAATATGGCTGCCTGTGTGATCACAGGCTCCTCTCGCTGTGTCACCCTGATCAATCTGCTTATTTGTTTCAAGCTCTTCATTGGCTTCTTTTCAGTCTTAGCTTTTAATTTAAAATTCATGTGATGGTATATGTTGTTTTATATAATGGTTACCCTGTTTGCTTTGCTATCTGTTTCCAGCAGTATGTTCCCTCATTGCTCCCTACATTCCTCTGCAGCAGGTTTGTTAGTAGCCCCTGAGATCTAGGTTTTGACGACTTGAATTCAGATAATTTTCATGCATCGGTCCTACTTTGTGGAACTCTGCCCCACAGAATGTGCAGAAATCACCTAGTGTATTGTGCTTTTGCAGGGCATTGAAATTATCCATTTATTTTTTTAAGCTCTGTACTTTTTGTAACTTTTTTATTCTGTATTTTTGAAATTTATATATACAGTATATATATATATACACGTGTGTGTGTGTGTGTAATGAATGATAGGCAACATCAAAATTGATTTATATCACTCGTGAGGTTACCCAAGGTCAAACAGCTCTCGTGGAAATAAATCACGTATCCCAGAGGTCACTGTTGCATATTACATTTATGCAATAGGCTACTACTATGTGAGATATTTATTTTTTATTAGTTCTTTTGTTACTTTTATTAAATGAATAAATTGTGTTGGACTTTTTGGTGAAATAGTGTTTGTCCCTTTTGTTTCTGTGGTGTTGCTATGGCCATGTGACAGGGAACACCTGCCACTCTTGAGGACCGACATTTTCTTAAATCTTTTGCAACAGTTGTTCTATTTCTTAGCCTTATCTATTGTTTACAATTTCTAGTCCATAAAGTTGGCCACCTATGGGCACCCCCTTCCCTTTCTTGACTATGCAATAGTGTCCTCTTTAATTTTCCTTTTCCGTCTCAGGTCCTCATACAGGGAGGTTGTTGTTATGACCTCCAAGCTGATATAAAACAACATGCTGTGTTCCTCTTTGTTGGATTTAGTATGCAATGGCACTATGTCATAAAATACTTTAATGTATATACCTTATGTGTATAAAACCTGTAAATGTTGAAAATACTATGGCACTAGGTGTTTTTGATAAAGGTAAAAAGCTACTAGGGGACTGTATGATAAAAATTGAGTTAGTTGTGCTATTTAAAATGCATGTAAATTGCGGTTAACTGAACAAGTCTGAAATGTCATGGTGATTTGCATATATCCCATGATGCTTTGCATTATGAAAGTATGTGTGATGTTGTGTTTCTTTGAAACTTGGCTTATTGTTAATGTCCTTTAGGGTAACCCTTGTTTCAGTGCTTCTGCACTGAGGTTCTTTGTCTTTAGCTTGTTTTGTTTTTTTATTTGAGCCCTCACTACCCAAGCAAACAAGGCCTGCAAAGGGGAGGCTAGATCTCAACAGATAAGTTAGTTCAGAGATCAGTGAATCAGTAGGTACTAGCTAAGTGTAGAGGAAAGACTTGCATAGTCTGTGCTACAAACTGATGTACTGAAGAAGGAGCATACCATTGTTGAATGTTATCCACTGTATTTTGAATAAACATCACACAGAGATTGTGTGTTGAACTTGTAATTCGGTGTCTGGTCCATCTGTTATCCCACAACCCCTCCACAGGGCATTGTCATGGATGCCCCGCCATGACATTGGCGCTGATGTCAAAACATCACAGTTGATTGGCTAATGTGGGGCCAGACAGAAAAATTTCTGTCCAGCAAGGTGGCACCACTTAGTGAGACACAGAGAGTTTTCAGTTTAACTGGACTGCAATGTGGGGTGAGCGTAATGTGGGCACTGTGGCACTGGTTTGTTATGTGGTGGTTCACTTTTTTTTTTAAATGCATTTTTTTTTATTTGGAGGACTTCCAAGACTGAAAGTAGTGCATGACGCAAGTACTGCGGGCAGCAGGAGAGAAGGGAAAAAACTGCTGACGGTTCTGACCTGGAAGCAGAAATAAAGTTATTAAAACCAGCATTTGTCAATGCCGAATGTTTGCTTGCTGGCATTGGCATTGGTAGTGTAGAAGTTACAGAGCTGCATAATAGGAATGGCAGCGAAGTATTGAACTGAAGCCAACCCCACCACCACCCTGCAGAGAGTGACAGGCATTGGGGTGTGCCTTTGGGTCATCAGGCATAATGACCACGCCATTTCACCACACCCTACCCTGCAGACACTGACAAGTGTCACGATGTGCCTTGGGGTCTTTGGCCCTTATGCGTATCCCATTCCATCAGGAAATACGGTGAGATGGGTGCGGTATAGAGAATGGGTGAACTTTGGGGTCAAGAGTCCAAGGCATGCCTCGATGCCTGTCACTGGCTGCAGGGTGGAAATGGTATGAGCATTACAGGCAAGAATCCCAAGTCACATCCCTGATGCCTGTCATTCTCTACAGGGTTGGGCGTTATGGTTGGAAACCCTAATACCTCAGGCATTCGTTGATATTTTCACTCCAAATTTTCAACATGGTTTTTTTGTGACCCCACCTCATGAACAGTGGCAATATCAGTTTGTTAACTGAAAGCTGCTTATGCACAGCGACTATGGCATTTAGCACCACAGGTGCAAAAACATTCCGAATAGGATGTAAAAAATGACAGCTGTACTGTTCATGGGGAGGTGTAAAAAATGGCAATGTTGCAAATGTGCAGTTAAAATATTTTAAAAAATGGTGAAGTCATGAGCGTGCATAGAAACTGTGCAACGCACACCCGTAATGTAATTAGTTTGGGGATTTTTTTACAGCAGATTGTCAACACAGGCATTTTGGGACCTCCGATCATGAACAGTGTCACTGTGATTTTCTTTATCTGTCCCGAACAATGATTTCCCACAGCGACCACGTATCTCTGCGCTGAAAGTGTGAAAACACATTTCGGCCATGTTGTGAAAAATGACAGCTGTACTGTTCATAAGGAAGTGTGGAAAAATGCCACTGGTGAAAATCTGGATTGAAAATATTACAAAGTCATGAACTTACGAGGGTGCGTGGAAACTGGGCAATGCTCACTCGTATCACAGTCAGTTTATGGACTTTTGTCACCAAATTTTCAACATAGCCATTTTATGACCTCTGCTCATGAACAGTGTAACTGTGATTTTCTTAATCTGTCCCAAACATTGCTTTCGCACACCAACTGCACCATTGTGCGCTACATGTGCGAAAACACATTTTTGGCGACATGAAAAATGGCAGCTGTACTGTTCATAAGGAAGTGTAATAAATTGGCAATGTTGGAAAATCTGGAGGAAAATATTGAGAATTCGCAAACTTACGAAATGCAGTATAGGAACTGTGCAACGCACACTCGTAAAATAGTTACTTTATGTTGGCTTGCCTCGCGAAAGTGGGCAGTCAACATATTGGAGAGTGCAGCTTTGGGGCACGGTTGCTGTTGGCGAATGCAGGGCACACACCAGTAGGTGCGTCCCTCATTCCCCAATAAGCCAGCATGCTAGCACTGACACCAATATTATGTGTGTGGACAGACTTAAACAAAGTGCCGCTGCAATCAGAGACAAGCTCGTCATGCAGCGGCACTTGTTTAGAAGTTATCCACTTTACACGTGCCATTCCCCTCCCCCAGTACAGGGTGCCACGCTGGGAGCCCACCCCAGCGTGGCAACTGATGCCATGGCCGACGGGGGTGCCCAATCCCCCGTCGGCTCCACTGTCCTCCCCCAGTACAGGGTGCCACGCTGGGAGCCCACCCCAGCGTGGCAACTGATGCCATGGCCGACAGGGATGCCCAATCCCCGTGGGCTCCAGGCCCCACAGCTATCCTTCTGCCATGCTGGAGCCCACCCCAGCGTGGCAAACGCCATGCGTCATCTTTTTTTTAAACCTGCAAATTAAAAAGCGGTCCCACGGCACTTCTCCCTGCCCCCTCCCACAACCCGCACCCACCCACTGCGCACCCTGCCTCCCCACCCCCTCACCCCATACTTACCTCCGGAGTCTGGCGCGACGATCTTCGGTGGACTGGGAACACGTCTGCACTCTTCAAAGCCCGATGCAACTGAGGAAATGCCAGTAAGCTGTATAATGGGCTAGATAGGGTTTTCAACTTGTTGCATATCTCAGGCATTTTGGGAATTTTTGCACCAAATTTTCAACATGGGGTTTTTGGGCCCTCCTCATGAATTCTGTCACTGTCATGGCATTTATCGACCTCGAAGGTGATTTCGCAGTCACTGTGCGAAATCACCTTTAAGCCCGTTGCACGAAATGACAGTGGCGGTGTTCATGGTGCCCTCAAAAGCCTAAGTTCCAAATTTGGTGGAAAAATCAACAAATGTTGTTTTTATGACGTCGTTGTGCAGTTGCTACCGCAGGTTTCAGAACTCACATTCATCAATATTTTACTGCCGGATTTTCAGCATTGTCATTTTTGTACACCTCCTTGTGAACAGTACAGCTGTCATTTTCCACATCCTGCCCGAAATGTGTTTCCGCACTTCTGGCGCACAATAGCGCGGTCGCTGTGGGAAATCAGTGTTTGGGCCAGATTATGAAAATGACAGTGACACAGTTCATGAGCAGAGGACCTAAAATGCCTATGTTGAAAATTTGGTGGTGATACTCCATAAAATAACTGTGTTATGAGCATGTGTTGGCAGATTGCACGCACGCTCGTACCTCGTGCATTTGTGATATTTTCAGTCTGGATTTTCACCATTGCCATTTTTCCACACCTCTTGATGAACAGTACAGCCGTCATTTGACATATTGTGCCCAAAATGTGTTTTCGCACTTCCGGCGCAGAATAGCGTGGTCGCTGTGCGAAATCACTTCTTGGGACACTTTGAGGAAATAACAGTGACACTGTACATGGGCAGAGGTGCTAAAATGCCTATGTTGAAAATTTGGTGCCGAACGCCCATAAAATGGCAGTGTTGCAAGCGTGCATTGCATATTTTCCCACACACCCTAGTAGCTTCGTAAATTTGGTATATTTACATGCCACATTTTCAACACTGGCATTTTTTTACACCTCCTTATGAACTGTGCAGCTGTCATTTCTCACATCCTGCCCGACATGTTTTCCCGCACTGCACTACCAAACACTCAAAGGGACACCCTAATGCTTGTCACTCTCTGCAGGGTGGGTGTGGGTTGGCATCAGTTCAATACTTCACTGCCATTCCTATGATGCCTCTGTCTAACTCCTGCACTACCAATGCCATTGCCAGCAAGCCAACATTCGGCATTGACAAGTGCTTGTTAGGAATTTTTTCACCAAATTTTCAACATAGCCATTTTAAGACCTCTGCTCATGAACAGTGTCACTGTGATTTTCTTAATGTGTCCCATACATTGATTTCGCACACTGACTGCGCCATTGTGCGCTACATGGGTGGAAACATGTTTTGGGCAAGATGTGACAAATGACAGCTGTACTGCTCATAAGGAAGTGTAATAAAATGGCAATGTTGAAAATCTGGAGGAAAATATAGAAAATTTGCAAACTTATGAGTGTATGCGTAGGAACTGCGCAATGCGTCAAAAAATAGTCATTTTAGAAATTTTTCACCAAATGTTCAACATAGCCATTTTAAGACCTCTGCTCATGAACAGTGTCACTGGGATTTTCTTAATGTGTCCCATACATTGATTTCGCATACCGACTGCGCCATTGTGCGCTACATGTGCGGAAACATGTTTTGGGCAAGATGTGACAAATGACAGCTATACTGCTCATAAGGAAGTGTAATAAAATGGCAATGTTAAAATCTGGATTGAAAATATGGAAAATTCGCTAACTTACGAGCGTGCATAGGAACTGCGCAACGCATGCTCGTAAAACAGTCATTTTTAGGGATTTTTTCACCAAATTTTCAGTATAGCCATTTTAAGTCCTCTGCTCATGAACAGTGTCACTGTGATTTTCTTAATGTGTCCCATACATTGATTTCGAACAGCGACTGCACCATTGTGCGCTACATGGGCGGAAACACATTTTGGGCAAGATGTGAAAAATGACAGCTGTACAGCTCATAAGGAGGTGTGGTAAAATGGCAATGTTGAAAATCTGGAGTGAAAATATTGAAAATTTGTGAACTTACGAGTGTGCGTAGGAACTGCGCACGCACACTCGTAAAACAGTCATTTTTAGGAATTTTTTCACCAAATTTTCAACATAGCCATTTTAAGACCTCTGCTCATGAACAGTGTCATTGTGATTTTCTTAATTTGTCCCGTACATTGATTTCACACACCACCTGTGCCATTGTGCACTACATGGGCGGAAACACATTTTGGGCAAGATGTGAAAAATGACAGCTGTACAGCTCATAAAGAGGCGTGGTAAAATGGCAATGTTGAAAATCTGGAGTGAAAATATTGAAAATTCGTGAACTTACGAGCGTGCGCAGGAACTCGCATAGCATACGCTCGTAAAACAGTCATTTTTAGGAATTTTTTCACCAAATTTTCAACATAGCCATTTTAAGACCTCTGCTCATGAACAGTGTCACTGTGATTTTCTTAATTTGTCCCGTTCATTGATTTCACACACCGACTACGCCATTCTGCGCTACGTGGGCGGAAACATGTTTTGGGTGAGACATGAAAAATGACAGCTGTATTACTCATAAGAAGGTGTGGTAAAATGGCAATGTTGAAAATCTGGAGTGAAAATATTGAACATCCATGAACTTTGACCCTGCGTAAGACTGTAGCACTTGCGGCTAAAAGAACGAGTTTTAGGAATTTTTCCACCAAATTTTCAAAATAGGCTTTTTGAGAGCCCACCTTATGAACACTGGCAGTGTCATTTCGTTAATCATTCGAAAGGTGATTTCGCGCAGTGGCTGCGAAATCACCCTTCGGGCCCGAGTAACGCCATGACAGTGCAAGAATTCATGAGGAGGGGTCCCAAAAACCCCATGTTGAAAATTTGGTGCAAAAATTCCCAAAAATGCCTGAGATATGCAACAAAGTTGAAAAAACCCTATCTATCCCATTATACAGCTTACCGGCATTTCCTCAGTTCGCGGTCAGCTTTGAAGAGTGCAGAGCGTTCCCGGTCCACTGAAGATCGTCGCGCGAGCTCCAGAAGGTAAGTATGGGGTGAGGGGTGTGGGGAGGCAGGCGCAGTGGGTGGGTGCGGGTTGGGGGGCAGGGAGACTGCGAGGAAGGTTTTCTTCTTTACAGGGTTTTGGACGGCGCTGGGCGTTTGCCACGCTGGGGTGGGCTCCCAAGCGTGCGCAGAAGGATGGCTGGGGGGCGTGGATTGGCACCCCATCGTACATGAGATCTGTTGCCACGCTGGGTGGGCTCCAGCATGGCACCCTGTACTGGGGAGATAGTGGAGCCGGACGGGGATTGGGCACCCTGGCCAGCCATTACATCATTTTGCCACGCGGCACCTGGATGCTTTGGGAGAGACAGCCGACGGGGATTGGGCACCCTGCTGGCTATACATGGTGGCCACGCTTGGTGGGTACCTAGCGTGGTTTATGTAACTGTGTGCTGGGGCAGCACGTAGTATGAGTGGGTGTGTGTGTGTGTGTATGTAGTGTGGGGAGTCGCGCGAGCAGGCGATATTCTGATCGCTGCTCACTGAAGCGTAGCTCCCCCTTTCAACTGTACGCCACTGCATTTTGGAGCTGTCATAGACAGCTCCAGCATGCATTGGCGGACTGGGGCCGCGCCTGCCAACACACTGACTGAATTGGAAGAGGGGGTGACACACCTCCGAAAACTCGGATGATGGCACTATGTTTCTTGCACATGCGTGCAAGCAAACATAAAAAGTACAGATATAAAAGTGTTTCTTGTTTTTTTGGTTCATTAGTATGAGAGTACATGGCAGAATCGAGCTGAAAGTGAGGTGAAGAGGGTGAGGTGGGCAGAGGAAATGAGCAGAGGTTCTTACAAAAAGAAATTGATCTTGTGAAGTAATTTGCTGTTTAAAGGCAAGTGAGGCGGTTGCCAATTGAATAAACATTCTGTGTAACTGAGTCAGAGTTTAGTGACACTGGTTAGAAATTGAAACTATGGAAGAAGTACTGGCTGACCCAGGTGGGGGGGAAGGGTTGGACAGTGACATAGCTACTATACACATAAACAGAAGATGACATAGCTACTATGTACATAAATGCTGATCACATATCTACCATGTACATAAATGAAATTTATGTACACAGTAGCTCAAATATCAGCATTTACTGTATGTAATGGGTTTTGGGTCCATGCCTATTGCATAAATATATATATAATATATATATAGATATGTCTGTAATGAATAATAGACAGCTGTGGTATATAGAGGATATGCCATTGACTGCTTGTAAATAAACCATTTATTTTTAGCATCGGTTTTTGAACTCTTTTGGTTTCATGAGTGGCAGAGCCACAAGTTGACTGTATCTGGTTGGGACACGCGCATGTTACCCAAATGGTCTGAGAAACATCACTGTCCTTCTTACAATCCACCAGTCTCGCCCGTACTTTATCCGGCATGGAGCATCTGTGTGCAGGCAGATAAAGTAGGAGAGTATCGGTCAGGAGTTGTCATGTACAACACCTGTCAAGAGGTGCATGGGGCAATGACGAAACGATGGACTACAATATGGAAATATTTTGCAAGGTATGTGTGGAATGGAAGATCCTTTAATAAATAAATAATTATTAATATAAAAACGGTGTCTTTCTTTGTCATTCAGTGGGGTTAGCTGCACTTTTGAGATTGTGGGTATAAGGCCCAGCTTTCATGGTCACTGGGCTGTTGGGAGTTTGGGGGGGAGGTTTCCCATTACATAGCAACATACAAATGTTTCCATCTTGCTTGTCTTGCCTGTGATTCTGTTTTGGCAGCATATACTGTATATATATTTATATATATATATTTATACAACTTATGTTTTGGGATAACTCCATGTGTGAAAATTGATATCTCAGCCAGCCAGTGAAGATATCATTGATATCTTCATGTTCCTATACGTCATCTGTTATCTCCACGTTCCTCTACGTCATTTCAAAACTGACATAGCAGATCCTGCCATTTGTCTCATCATTTCAACTAGGCACTTTCACTTTTCGTGGTGTTAGCCAGCGATGTCGGTGATGTGCTGACACTGGTTTAAATAATGCCCCTCTGTACTCTAAAACTAAAAGCTGTGTACGTTTTCATAACTGTACTCACTTTTTTCCTTTGAAATAGTCCGACAGTAGACTGATATCTAGCCCTTTCCACTTTTCATTGACCATGTATGAGCGCGCGGCGGCATCAGTGATCTGTTCTCAGAAGCACTCTGTACTAAAAATGAAACAAGACATCCTGTTTTCATTATCCCACTTGCTTGTTTTGAAAAGACACCGACTGAGGAGAAGAACAGCGAAACAGACAGCAGCTTCCAGGGTAGTAGGCATGGCCTTGAGAGAGGCGTTGCTGGCAACTCTCCTGCACTTGCATCTAGTACTCTGAAGTCGTGACTCGCTTGTTGTTCTATCTCTAAAGTCAGCGGCTCCTGCAAACAGATCAGTTGGAATTATGAAAAGATGACGTCTTCTTTCATTTTTAGTACAGAGTGCTTCTGACAATGGATCACTGATGCTGCTTGGCTGCTCTACATACCAATCCGAAAAAGTGAAACTGCTGACAGGCATAAACTTAAAACAAGTACTTTAAAATCAACACAAATTACAGGATCAACCAGATACCTTTTAATCCAAATTTATATTTTCTTTTGGAGACTATGGGCAATTTTTTTTGGGGGATAAATATAGTAAGTCAACAGAAAGGGGTCCAAAACCTCTGTAGGATTTCCAAACCTCTAGGTGATGAATCAGGTTAAAGGCAAATGTAGGGACTTGCAGTGCCCAGGAGCCCAAAACATAAGTTATATAAACAGAATATGACATGGCCCGACTGAAGATATCATATTTATCTTCACTCGAGGCCAATGACATCAAGATTTCTCACTCATGGCTTCGCCACTCGTGAGATATCATTGGCCTCTCGTGAAGATAAATATGATATCTTCAGTCGGGCCATGTCATATCCCCTATATATATGTGTGTGTATATATATATATATATATATATATATATATATATATATATACACACAAACACTCATATATATGATTGTACTGCACATTGATACTTCATGAAATGTGCTTTAAACAAATAATGCATGCATTTTTATGTTATGAGAACCACAAACCAAAGGTGAGCAGTTCTGATACCCCAAAGGATGTAAGTGAGATCACATTTGCAACCATAAGGGTGGTCTCCGTGGTGATATTAATATATTATTAATCGATCAATAATATATTTAAATTAATAAAAAACGTCCCAAATGTGCCCGTTTCAAGGGCACTTGCACATGAGACACTATTCACAGAATAATAGTGTGTCACATGCATAGGAAAGGTGCACTCCGATTGGTCAGGAGCACTCCCTCAATCTATAATAATGATAATAGTAATAGTTGTAGCAGCCACCCACTCTTCCTCAGGTTGGAGGTATTCAAGGCAGACACTAAGCACTGCTTCTGCCACTTGATTTGTAACAAACTGGGCAGTAGACATAAACCTGAGCTGTACCCCTAATCATAGATCATTGTGTGATCAATGTTTTTGTTTCAAAAATAAATTGTGGTGTTATAGATGTAGTCTATAATATGCTGTGCCTCATTCAATAACAGTGTTCCCATTTTCATTCTCTGCTGATAAATAAAAATGGTATATTAAAATGCAAACTTGTTTTGAAAAAGTAATCACCTAATGAATGTTTATGTTTTAAATGCTGCCCACTCTCATTATAGTTTTGTAAAGAGGTCCACCTGGGGGTGCTTTGCAATACCACTGGGTAATTGTAGATGTTCCAGTGGCTACCCATGCCCTATGGCTCTACAAGGTTAAGGGGATGGTGTCCTTTTATCTCCTTTGTTGTTGGGGAGTTCTATCCAAGTTTAAGTCAGAAAATAGTGCAGTGCCTCCACCCTGAGAAAAGATGAACGGGACCTGGTGTAAGTTTGGTACCGCCCCCTGGGATGCAGTACCAACCCACCTTCCAACATGTTCATCCCACCCGTGAACTAACACACTGTTGTGATTGTCAACAGAAAGCATATACTTAATATGTAAGCAATAACCCACGACAGGGTATGGGGTTATTGGGGATTAATCAACGCCCCAGCTGCATTGTGAGGCAAGAGGCCGCAGTCCGAGTGCTGTCACAGCACCCAAGGTGTTGATTAATCCCCAATGACCCCATACCCTGGATTGGGTTATTGGGCTTATAACATGGGTTCTTGCAACACAAAAAGAATAACAAAATAAAATATTTTAATACAGTGAAAATACAAGAAATGTGCAAGTATCCTGCCAAGATTAAACATAGTCCCCAGACTGACACAGTCAGAAGACTGCATCAAAGCTTTATGCAGACAGACTTAGAGGAATTACAGGAAATGTGTACCACTTGCTCGCTGGAGCACTGTGAGCTACGCTCGCTCTCTATCTCTGTCTCCTGCAACCCCCGCTGTTCCTTCTGTCTGTGGCTGGCAACTGTGTGCAGTACATTTTATACTGTACAGCAAATACCAATGGGGACATCGGAGGAGTGTACATCGTGGCATTATCTGTTAGTATTCCCTCTGTTTAAACTCCCAGTGTTTCTGCTTCCCCTCCTGTTCTGTAGCCGTACAGTCTCCTGTGTCTGTCACTGAAAGGCAGTTCTCTGTCCGTGTGCTCCATTATCTGTCAGTATTCCCTCTCTTTAACCCCTCAGTGTTTCTGCTTCCCCTCCTGTTCTGTAGCCGTACAGTCTCCTGTGTCTGTCACTGAAAGGCAGTTCTCTGTCCGTGTGCTCCATTATCTGTCAGTATTCCCTCTCTTTAACCCCTCAGTGTTTCTGCTTCCCCTCCTGTTCTGTAGCCGTACAGTCTCCTGTGTCTGTCACTGAAAGGCAGTTCTCTGTCCGTGTGCTCCATTATCTGTCAGTATTCCCTCTCTTTAACCCCTCAGTGTTTCTGATCCCCTTCCCATTCCACAGCAAATTGTTCATCCACACTGAGTGCTGCAGCTCCTGACAACGAAAGACACCCGTCACCAGACAGCATCTCCATGGGTAGGCCTCAGGACGCAAAGGACCAATGACAGCTGCTCTCTCTCCCAATGTCTCCTGCAGACGCGCTGTTCCTTCTGTCTTTCTCTCCCAGTCATGATTGTTTCTGCAGAGAGAGAGAGAGCAGATTTCAGCAACATTGGTGTGTGTCTCTCTGTCAATTGCCGGACCACATTCCCACTGTCTCTCCCAACTACCTCCTCCTCCTGCTTCTGCACAGAGAGAGAGAGAGAGAGGCAGCAATGTTGGTGAGCAGTGTGTGTCTCCCGCTGTGTGACTCTCTCACTTGCTGGACCACATTCCCACTGTCCCTCCAAGCAGTTCCTCATCCCGCTGTCTCTCATTCTCTCTCTCTCTCTCTCTCTCTCTCTCTCATTGTGAGACAAGATTCAGGAGACAGTGCTTCTCAATGCTTGTACACCTGAATACACAAAGAGAGAGAGAGAAAGCATTGCAGGACCTTTGAATTAAATGTCACGGTCCTGCTGTCTGGAATGGGAACGGGGATCCTGGCCGTGCTCTCACTGTAGTAATGGCTGCTGTTAACGTTTCACTTCTGAGCAATATAACGAGTGCCTCTCAGCCCACTGATACTGCTGGATGCCACTTCACACCAACTGTGCATATATTGAGGATTAATCAACTGTCAGGAGATGCTGATTGACCAATTGCCTTCCTGTTTAATCATACCCCATGTTATAATGAAACTTAAATAGTACTCAGACAAGGATTTCAAACAGAAAAACGCAGGGGGCAGGATTCACAGAAGGGATGTGCCCAGTGCATCCGAGATGCGATGGGGCATCCCCAAAATGCGCCCAAAGGCAATTCAAGCAGGGTGCCGATGTGCCAGCACAACCCTGATGCACCAGTAATGCTATGCGGTGCATCCGGAGGGGCTGTGAGGGGGGCGTGCCCATGCATGCCAGGTGCAGCCCTATTCACAACCCAATCCTGTGGAGCAACCCTGGGGCAAGTCCGGGGATGCGCCACAGAAAGATAAGTCTAGAAAACTAGACTTATGTCAGTTGCCACCTACAGGCAGGCTGCCACACTGTGGGCAGCAGCATGGGTGCCCACCCACCCTGGCAATCCAGTGAGCCCCCCACCCCAAGCCCCCATAAAAGTGCCGCTCTGGGCAGTGGCAATAGTAGTAGTAGAAGACCCCACGAGCACCTGTACAATGCCAGCCTGAGCGGCGAATGTAATGTTGGACCCCCAGTCCCAAGCCCTCGGTAATGCCGCCTCCCGTGGCAGTCTGCCGTGCAGTCAGCCCCCCCACGCACCCCCAACTGCTGGACCCAAATCCACCATACCTTCAGAAATAGCGCTGCATTCTGCTGGCTCATAAACAATACACCACCCAATGCTTGTCACATATTGTGACCACTCCAGTGCTATGGAATCACACAACTGTGTACAGCAATCTAAACTCCATACATGACATAAGTAGACTATAGTATCTGCAATGTTATCCAGTGGCTTGTAGTGCCTAATAGTAGCCAAGCCTCCAACCCACCCCTCGCCCCCCCACCTTAGCAGGGCCCCGCTGTCAGCGGGCAGCGCAACCCACCCGCATACCACCACGGTCGCCCGCCGACTGAGCTGTCTGAGAATGACAGCTATCGTACACTTCAGCACATTCTGCTGGGGCATCCCAGCCGGTGCTATGCAAATGGGGCTATAATGGCATGCTAATGACCCTGTTGCACCATTCATGACTAATGGCCTCATATGCATGCCCCTGGCTGTGAATCACGTTTGTGGGCACAGGGCATCCTGAGATGCCCTGCCCCAATGGGCTCACAGCCTGTCATGAGGGATGCGCCGGAGCAACCTGGGCTGGGCGCACCTGTGCTATTCACAGAGGAGATGTGCTGGGGGCATCTCCCTGTGCCTCCTCTGTGAATAGCCCCTTTGGCACTCAGTGCATCTCCCCTGTGCTGGGGCAGCTGAGATGCACTGGGTGCATCTTCTTTGTGAATCCTGCCCAAGTTCTTTTCTAGGGTCTGGAATCGCAGACCCTAAATGGGAGAAAAAGAATGGGTTAGCAGCAACCTTGTGGTGCACTGAGCACCAGTAAAGGCTACATTCACAGTCTGGCAAACACCTGACAGTGAAGCACACAAGGATGAAGCCCAGCACTGCAGAATTCTTCAGTAGAGTTACTGCAGCAAACAATGCAGTTTTAATGGGAGTCAATTTCTTTTGTCATGCAGGAAGCCTGTGACACAGTGCTTCATCCTGGCGGGCTTCACTGTAGGAATAATTGAGTGGGCTATTCTTTAATGAAACAGCTAGATTCTTCATTAATTGTAGTATTTATGACCTCAGGTGATTTGTATGCTTTTTTATGGCTGTTTATGGTTTGATGAAAAGAAAGGCTTTAAAAAACATTCACTCCTGCTGGCTAGACCCAGGCATACACCTACTGTAGATTAGAAAGAGCTATTTACTTGAAGCTGGAACAACAGGTTCTTAAGAGCACAGTGCTGCTGCAGAACTGTTAGCTCTACATAGAAACATAGAATTTGATGGCAGATAAGGACCACTTGGCCCACCTAGTCTGCCCATTTTCCTACCTAACAGATAAGCTGCAGATCCTAGTTAACTACCAGCTTACTTCCTCCTACCCCCCACTAGGACTGCCTTATGTCTGTCCCATGCATTCTTGAATTCCCCCACTGTTCTTGACTCCATGACCTCCTCATGGAGGCTGTTCCATGCATCCACAACCCTCTCCGTGAAAAAATACTTCCTCACATTACCTCTGAGCCGTCCCCCCTCTGTCTTCAAATTGTGCCCCCTTGTTCTTGCACATCTCTTTTTCTGAAAGATACTACCCTCTTGGACTTTGTTGATTCCCTTGAGGTACTTGAAAGTTTCTATCATGTCCGCTCTCTCTCCCTTCTTTCCTCAAGGATATACATATTAAGCTCCTTTAGTCTTTCTTCATATGTCTTCTGGTGCAGACCCTGCACCATTTTGGTTGCCCTCCTCTGGACATCTTCCACTCTGTCTATGTCTTTGCAGAGATGGGGTCTCCAGAACTATACACAGTACTCCAGATGGGGTCTCACCAACTGTCTGTACAGAGGGATAACAACTTCCTGTTTTCTACTATTGATGCCACTCCCTTTGCATCCCAGTATCCTCCCAGCCTTCCTTACTGCCTTCTCAAATTGCTTACCCACCTTTAGGTCATCTGATATAATTACCCCCAGGTCCCTTTCCATTTTTGTTGTTGTCAGTATCTCACACCCCATTGTGTACTCTTCCCCTGGGTTTTTGTTTCCCATGTGCATTACCTTGCAGCTTGTAGCTCTAACCAAATCAGTGGTCTCCCGTGCTTCATGGGACAGGAGGTATTGTGGGAAGAAGAAAGGCAATAGAAAAAAAACTGGCATGGAGATCCCTAGGGGCCCTAAATCAAGCAGGCGCATTCAGAAAAAAATCCAGACAGCAAACAAAGGAATGATGTACAAGGACTACACATACAGTGCAAATCAAAACATTCTGCACAAGATGTTTGTTTTTTTTTTGTAAAATTTGTATGTAGTTCTCTTTTAAGTGAAGTTGGCCTAAGTGGTCCTGAAGGCAAGGATTTAGCATTTCAATGGCACAGAGCACTAGTGTATACTACAAACGAGCTGGCAGTGCTGAACCCCCTACTGTGTTTGCTACTGGTCTCTCAATGGCTGGAGCTCAAACTTATAGGATTGTTTGTTCAGAGTGAATGCCTAGGATGGTCACTGACCTGAGTGAATGTTGCCATAACTGGTTCTTAGGCTTGTAAAAAAGAAAAGAAACGTAGAATCTTTCGAGAAGTGTGGGCTTAACCTTCTGAATTATGTGGGTGGGCTGGCCCTGCCAGGCATGTTACATTGAGGGTTTTCTCGGAGAATGACATTCACTTGGGTCAGAGATGAGACAAGACACCTACCACATGAAAGGGGACTTCTAGGACTCTTAATGGCCTGGGTGGCAAAAAACACAAAACAAATCTGATTCCAGAAAAAGCTTGTGGGGTAAGGAAGCAGAACTTCAAGTGAAAGTTAAGAAAGTTTTATTTCTGTTTGTAATTCTTTCTGTTTCAATTATTTGTTAAGTTTCCTAGTGTTGTATGTCCTTGTGTTTGCTGAATGTATTGTGAATTTAGTGTAAAAATGTAATATTTTATATTTAAATCTGTGAATGTTGTGTTTTAATAAGAAATATAGACTTTGACTGCAGAAAAGGACTACTTGGCCCACCTAGTGTGCCCATTTCCCTACCTATTGGATAAGCTACAGATCCTAGTTAACCAACAGCCTACTTCTTCCTATCCTCCACAAGAATTGCCTTATGTCTGTCCCATGCATTCTTGAATTCCCCCACTGTTTTTGACCCCACGACCTCCTCAGGAAGGCCGTTCCATGCGTCCACCACCCTCTCTGTAAAAATATACTTCCTCACATTGCCCCGAGCCATCCTCCCCATCTTCAGATTGTGTCCCCTTCTTCTTGCACATCTCTTTTTCTGAAAGATGCTACTCTCTTGGACTTTGTGGAGTCTCTTGGACTTTGTGGAGTCCCTTGAGGTACTTGAAAGTTTCTATCATGTCCCCCCTCTCCTTTCTTTCCTCAACAGTACACATATTAAACTTCTTTAGTCTCTCTTCATATGGCTTCTGTTGCAGACCCTGCACCATTTTAGTTGCCCTCCTCTGGACTGCCTCCATCTTGTCTATGTCCTTGCAGAGATGAGGTCTCCAGAACTGCACGCAATACTCCAGATGGGGTCTCACCAACTGTCTGTACAGACTAGAGGGATAACGTCCTGTTTTCTACTGGTGATGCCTCTCCCTGTACATCCCAGTATCCTCCCAGACTTCCTTACTGTCTTCTCATATTGCTTGCTTACCTTTAGGTAATCTGATATGACTACGCCCAGGTCCCTTTCCATTTTTGTTGTTGTTAGTACCTTCCCTCCCACGGTGTACTCTTCCCCTGGGTTTTTGTTTCCCAGGTGCATTACTTTGCACTTCTTTGCATTGACTGTAAGCTGCCATACTTTTGACCTTTCCTCCAACCTTGCCAAGTCCCTTCTTATCCTTTCCACACTCCCAGTGTATCAACCCTGTTGCAGATCTTTGTGTTGTCTGCAAAGAGGCATACTTTTCCTTCCCAGTCCCTCTGCCGTGTCACTTACAAAGTCATTAATAAGGAATGGACCCAATACTGAACCCTGCTGTACCCCACTAGTAACCCCACTTTCTTCAGAGTGGACTCCATTTACTGTTACCCTCTGTGTCCTGTTATCCAGCCAGTTTTTTACCCAGGCTACCACCCTGGGACCCACTCCCAGGCTGGCTAATTTCTTTATTAATCTTTTGTGTGAGACTGTGTCAAATGCCTTGCTAAAGTCTATGTAGACCATATCCACAGCCCCCCCTCCCTGGTCTACTACTTTGGTCACCCAGTCAAAGAAATCTATTAGATTCATCTGACATGACCTTTCCACTGTGAATCCATGCAGCCTTGAGTCCTGTGCCCTGCTGGCCTCTAGGTACTCAACAATTCTTTCCTTCAGAAGTGATTACATCATTTTCCGTACCACTGAGGTCAAGCTAACAGGTCTGTAGTTTCCTGCCTCTGCTTTGCTCCCACTTTTGTGAAGGGGAATCACATCTGCCCTCTTCCAGTCGTTAGGTACCACACCATCCTCCCATGATTTGTTAAAAAGGGTTGTCTGTGGTGTCACTAGTTCTTCCCTTTGTTATTTTAGAATTCTGGGGTGAATCCCATCAGGCCCCATTGCATTGTCCACCTTCAGTTTTAGGAGTTTTTTCAGAATCCTTTCTTCTGTGAAAGGACTGGTATCGCCCCCCCCCCACCACCACCACCAATCCAGGGTGCTTCTATTGAATGGATTAGGTACCTCCCCCTCCTCTTCTTTTGTGAATACTGAGCAGGAGTATTTGTTCCATATCCCCACTTTTTCACTGTCCCTCTCTGCCTACCACCCTCCCCTTTGTTAAGCCTCACTATTCCTCCCTTGGTCTTTCTTCACTCCCTAATGTACCTATAACATGTTTTATCCCCCTTCTTAACCGAGTTGGCTATCTTTTCCTCGGTTTGGGCCTTTGTTATTCTAACTGCCTTCCCCACTTCCTTCTGCTTTAACTGGTACAGTTCTCTGTCCTGCTGCTTCTGTGTTTCCTTATACTTCCTGAATGTAATCTTTTTCTCCCTAACTTTCCCCTCCACCTCTTTTGAGAACCATAGTGTTTTTTTCTTTCATTTTGATTTATTTGTTCACACAAAGGCTTGTTGCCTCTGTGATCGTAGTTTTGATGTTTCCCCATTGTTAATCCACCCTTCCTTCTTGCCTGTTTGCTAGTGCTTTTCTGAGGCATTCTCCCATTTTGACAGTCAGCCCTCCTAAAGTCCAGTACACTCACTTCTGTATGGCTTAACTCTGCGGCTATGTTTATCGTGAACCAAACTGTTTGGTGGTCACTTGTTCCCAGAAGGCTTCTCACTTCTAGATCTGAGATCCTCTTCTCCATCCCCATTTGAGAGTACCAGGTCTAAGATTGCTACCTTCCGAGTGGGTTCCAACACTAGCTGTCTGAGGCGTGCACCCTATAAGGCATTGAGAATGACCCTACTTTTGAATGTGGCTGCAGCAAAGGTGCTCCAATTAACATGTGGCATATTCAGTTCCCCCATCAACAATATCTGCCCTTTTTCTGCCATCCTAAGGATGCCTTCTATCATTTCCTCATCCATTTCCTCCCCTGAGACAGGGGTCTGTATACAACCCCCATGCAGATTGTGGTGCCATTTCCAGTCTCCAGGGTGACCCACAGTGCCTCCTCTCCTCCCTGTTTACCCTCTAGTTCTGTTGCTTTGATCCCTTCCCTTATGTAGAGAGGTACTCCTCCTCCTCTTCTACTCTCCCTGTCCCTGCTGTAGATTGTGTACCCTGGTATGTTGACATCCCAGTTGTGGTTCTCTGTGTACCATGTTTCTGTTACTGCTGTGATACCCAGGCATCTTTTATCCGTCAAGGCCACCACTTCAGGAAGCTTTTTACCTAGATTACAGGCATTGGTACTCATTACCGTCCATTTTTTGATGCCCTTACACCTTTTGCCCCATCCCTGTCCTTACTGCCTTTTCCTTTTTCTCTGTTTACCCCTGCCCTTCTCCCTATCGACTTCTCTATCTTGGCGTTTACCTCACTAACTACCCTGATTTGTTTGGGGGGTGGCTAGGATTTCCCAGCTCCTTTTCAGTGCCTCCCCCCACCTTGGCTAGTTTAAATGCTTGCCAATGATGCATTTAAATCTATCACCTAGGATCCTGGTTCCCCTCCTGGACAGGTGCAGACCATCGTGCCAGTATAGGCCTGCATCCCTCCAGGTGGACCCCCAGTCCCCAGTGAAGCCAAAAACCTGAGATCTGCACCAGTTTTTCAACCATTGATTGAATTCCATAGTGTGAGGACCCTAGTGCCTCACCCATTCCATAGACACACAGCACCTCCAAGAAGGTTACCGTGCATGCTACTTGTCTAAGACCCCTCCCCAACTCCACAAACTCCTCCTACACTGCTCTGATCCCTTTCATAGCCAGGTCATTTTTCCCTAGGTGGACAGTGACATCCCACTCCCTCCTCCATGCAGCTGCTGCTACGATCCTGAGGATTCACTCCCTGTCCCTCCAAGCCATGGCACCAGTCAGTCACCTTACCTCCCTTCCCCCCTTCCCTAGTTCTACCCTCCTAACAATGGAGTACCCCACCAGAAGTTGTTTCCTTCCCTTGTGGGGACCCATGCCACCCTCCTGTGGGTTTCCTTTGTGGATACATAGATACATAGACAGTGTCGGCAGATAAGGGCCTATGGCCCACCCAGTCTGCCCATTTGAGCTTGTAAGTTCAGTTTGTTTTCCTAGAAGTCTGTTTCCCCTTACCCCTGACCTGCAGAATTCCTTTATGTCTATCCCATGCATTCTTAAATCCCGTGACTGTTTCAGCCCCCACCACTTCCTCTGGCAGGGTGTTCCACTTGTCCACCACCGTTCTGTGAAGAAATTCTTTCTCATGTTTCCTCTGAATCGTCCTCCCTCCAACTTCATCCCATGCCCTCTAGTCCTGGAACATCTTTTTGCTTAAAAATAGTGTTTTCCTGCACCCTGTTTCTCCCTGTAAGATACTTGTATGTCTCTATCATATCCCTCTCTCCCTCCTCTCCTCCAGGGAGTACATGTTCAGTTCCTTCAACCTGTCTTCATAGGACTTGTGATGCAATCCATGCACCATCTTTGTTGCCCTCCTCTGAACCTTCTCTACCCTGTCTATGTCCTTTCGTAGGTATGGTCTCCAGAACTGTACACTGTACTCCAGGTGGGGCCTCACTAGTGTCTTGTAAAGCGGAATTATGACCTTCCTTTTCCTGCTGGTGATGCCCTGCCTATACATCCCAGCATCCTATTTGCTTTACCTGATGCCTTGTCACACTGTTTCTACCTTGAGATCATCAGAGATGACAACCCCAAGATCCCTTTCCTGCTTGGTGCATGCTATATCCTCACCCCCAACTGATATATTGTGCTAGGGTTTTGTGCCCCATATGCATTATCTTGCACTTCTTTGCATTGAATTTCAACTGCCAAACGCTTGACCATTCTTCAAGTTTCTGCAGGTCCCTTCTCATTCTGTCTACACCCTCTGGTGTGTCCACTCTGTTACAGAGCTTTGTATCATAAGCGAACAGTGAAATTCTGCCTTCTAGATCCTGCGCAATGTCACTGATGAAGATGTTGAAGTCCAGATAGGCCATGTCCACTGCCCTCCCCTGATCCACCTCCCTAGTCACCCAGTCAAAAAATTCAATGAGGTTGGTCTGACATGACCTTCCCCTGGTGAAACCATGCTGCCTTGGGTCCTGTAGTCCACTGACAACCAGATGTTCCACCAATCTCCTTCAGTAGTGCTTCCATGATCTTTCCCACTACCAAGGTGAGGCTGACTGGTCTGTAGTTCCCTGCTTCCTCTTTGTTCCGCTTTGTATAAGGGGACTACATCTGCTGTCCTCCAGTCTTTGGGTACCTCCCTGTTTCCAGTGATTGGCTAAACAGGATAGCCAGAGGTTCAGCCACCACCTCTTAGTTCTTTAAGTACCCTGGGTGCACCCCATCTGGCCCCATTGCTTTGTCAACTCTTATTACTTCCAGTTCCTTCAGGACCCTTTTCTTGTGTAAAGGGACTTGTGTCCATTTCTGCACCATTCTCACCCTTGTACTCCCTTCAGACCCATTACCCCTCTTCCTCAGTAAAGACTGAGCAGAAATACCTGTTCAATATGTCAGCTTTACTGTTGTCATCCTCCACGCGACTCCCATCCTCCCCCTTCAGTCTCACTATCCCTCCCTTTGTCTTTCTTTTTTCCCTTATGTACCTGTAAAAGGTTTTGTCCCCTTTAACCACTGATTCCCAGCATCCTCCTTGGTCTCCACTGCATGTGCCTCCATCGAAGAACACACTCTGCCAGAATAACGTACGAATTGTGGAGTGGTACAGCTAAAGGGATGCACCTCTGTTCCACCACCCTCACCCTCCCTGAGCCCACTGTGGTCCAACCGCTCCTCTTTCTTGGCAACCCCTGATACAGCGGCAGCAGCCCTGGTGGTCCCTGGGTGGGAGAGGAGGACCCTTGAATCCTGGCCAGCTCATCCTGGAGATGAGCAACCTCTTCCCTCAGCCCAGAGAGGTGCCTGCAGATGGGACAACACCACATCCTCTAGAACGTCTCCCGGAAGACTGCCGCCCCATAGCCACTGCAGTGTACTACTCCCATCATGTCTTATTTGTGGCCCCTCAATTATTGTTTTCTATGCTTACTCTTTCCTCATGGGTGGGTAATTTATTTTTATTGAGCACAATCCCTTAATTCACTTCTGGAGAGAACGCTACCAAACGTCATAAGTAAACCTGAATCTGATACAGTGCAGCAGAGAGGTTACCTGGAGCAAGTAAGTGTGTCTATGTCCAAAAGCCCTTGTGTTGTGTGAGCAAGTGCCTGGTCATGTGTTTTGTGAGCAAGTGTCTGTTCTTGTGCTGTGTGAGCAAGTGCCTGGCCTTGTGCTGTGTGAGCAAGTGCCTGACCTTGTACTGTGTGAGCAAGTGCCTGGTCTTGTGCTGTGTGAGCAAGTGCCTGGTCTTACATTGTGTGAGAAAGTGCCTAGTCTTGCATTGTTTGAACAAGTGCCTGGTCTTGCATTGTTTGAGCACATGCCTGGACTTGTGCTGTGTGAGCAAGTGCCTGGCCTTGGGTTGTGTGAGCAAGGCCTGGTTTTGTGCTCTGTGAGCAAGTGCCTGGTCTTGTGCTGTGTGAGCAAGTGTCTGGTCTTGTGCTGTGTGAGCAAGTGCCTGGTCTTGTGCTGTGTGAGCAAGTGCCTGGTCTTGTGTTGTGTGAGCGAGTGTCTGGTCTTGTGCTGCGTGAGCAAGTGCCTGGCCTTGTGCTGTATGAGCAAGTGCCTGGCCTTGTGCTGTATGAGCAAGTGCCTGGCCTTGTACTGTGCGAGCAAGTGCCTGGTGTTGTGTTGTGTGAGAAAGTGCTTGGCATTGTGCTGTGTGAGCAAGTGCCTGGCCTTGTGTTAAAGTTCAAATTCAAGTTTATTAAGCAGGAGAACTCCACTGAGCAAACTCATTTACAAAGGGGACTTGAGAGAGACACTTAAAATACATAGAGCATACGGCATACATTGGTACAACAATAAACAGGAAGAGCAATACAGTACAGAGATGGTTAATAACACTGTACTGTATCAATCAGAAAGAGACATAGATGGTTTATATAATACAATGGATGAAAAGCACCTGTGCAAAAGGTACAAAAGGACAAAACCTGCAGTATTTGTATGATATATACAATTCCATACAATTTAGGCACAAGTGCTGAGGCCAAAGTACATGATATTTATAAATAAATCCCCTACTCTAGAATAGTGTAAACATTTCAGCAGTAGAGACTCACAGGGGTGGGATGTGGGACAGGCAGTTAAGAACGTGAGATGGAGAAATTAGAGGGGTAACAAGGGTGAAGTACAGAAAGAGTGGGATAGATGGGAAGCAGTGGAGAGAGTACAGAATGGGTGAGGTGGAGGGTGAGGACCACTACCCAGAAGTACCATATTATTCTAACAGACATAATCAGAGCAGAGAGGAACTAGTGGGGGTAAGGACAAGGTCAAAGATGGAGGTGGCATGTGCAGGAATCATGTAGTTTGCTGGTAACTAATTTTTTAAGACATTTAGAGGTATCACATTTTGTAATTTGAGGGTAGGTTGTGCTTTGTTCCAAGCATCAGGGAGAGCATGGCTGATGGCCATTTTGCTGAAGCGGAGGCGAGATTTAGGGACATCAAGCATCATATAGGAACTACTCCATAGTGGATAGTGGCAGACAGTGCGATGGAAGAGACCCGATATGTATGAAGGAAGTTTTACTAGGAGGGCTTTGTAAAACCATAAAAGTGAGTGGAAGCCATCTGGTGGACGAGAAGCCCAGCCCAAGGAAGCATACAAATTGCAATGATGAGTGCGAGGGTGGGCATTTGTGATATAGCGTAATGCCCTGTAGTAGAGTGTGTCGAATGACTGCAGCAGGGTATCTGAACAATGGCCATACATCATAACTGCGTAGTCCGGCAGAGGGATGAACATGGTTTATACCAGTCTCAGCCTGGATTCAGCAGGGAAAAAGGACGTGTTCCTAAAGAAGAAACCGAGCCTTTGCTACAGCTTTTTTGCAAGTGAATTGGTATGAGCAGAGAAGGATAGGTGGTGGTCCAACAAACACCCCAGGTATTTAAATTTGTTGACAACTTCTAGGTTTTCATGGAGTAGGCTTTTGATGGAAGGCAGTAAGGAGAGACTTTTAGGGAAAGAGGTACCATAGAATGGAAATACATGACCTTAGGTTTTTTTTAGCATTCAGAAGGAGTTTGGCCTGTAACAAAATATGCTCGAGGAGGTCAAATTTAGCTTGAACTTCTGCAAAGACCTCATTCAGTGAGGATTTAGAGGTATACAGGACAGTGTCTGTGGCAGAACTGCATTGTGCCAGTTCGATAACTCCAGTGGAGGGATGCCTTTCTTATCTTCTTCTTTTTCCTACTGAAATCTGTTGTGCAACAGTATCTTCCTACACTATACTTTACCTTTTTCCGTCCCTGGCATAGGTTGGCCACCTACGTCAGTCTTTTCTATTTCTCACTAAACGTTTTCCCTACTACTTTTATTTCTAAATTCCATATTTACATCCCTCAGCAAGAACTCCCCAACATCATGCACCAGGCTAAAGCTAGCTGGTAGGAATGAAATAAGGTGCTAGTTGAATAAAGTGCATAGAGTGCATTTTGTGCCATATTATGAGTTTAAAGTACTGCAGTGCTTAATTAAGGTAATGCTTAGGCCATTTTAATGTATATGATGCAGAAATGTTTAAAGTGGCAGTTAAATACAAACGAAGCGGCATTATGCTTATGTTCTTTGAATTATTTTGCTGCCACTCTGTTGTTATGTAGAATGTTATGCCAAAGAAATCCTGCATTGAAGCAAGAACTGTTTGAACCGAGCAGCAAACTTTTCTTTTACTTTTGCTGCAGCTCAGTATTTATGTCAGTAATTACCGATGCTCCGTATTATTAGGACTCCTGGCTTTGTATAAAATATGCTGTAGAATGGTGCCAGCTCGCCTTGGAGGAGCCCTTAGCATGTATACAGCCAGTCTAGGCTGCTAGAGAAGCAGTCTTACCAAATCCATACAGACCCCCTCCAAAGCAGAACAGCTAGACAATGATTGTCTAGCAATCTGCTGCAGTGCTATAACATAGAAAACAAATGATTTAAAGGGACAGGAACATCCCCATGTATGGAAACGCTTTACAGAGAGAGTATCCCTCAGAATAAGGAGAGGGCTGCAAGATAAATGAAACACAATAAATAAATTAAACAAATTAAAGAATAAAGAGACACTGCAGGTCTCTAAAGGAGCCCCATTATGTATAGAGCCCTGAGATATAAATTAAAGGGCTAGTGTGCATGCTATAACAATACAGCACATGTATAAATACAGTAAATGTTTGCACTGCCTGTATACATATAAAATAAGGGACTTCCCATAATTAAAACCTCCGGAAGGGGATTTCTTATAGAGGGACTTCCCATAGGTAAAAACCTCATTATGTAATAGAAGTGGAGCTTCCCTATTTAGGGACAATTCTAGAACTAATTGGAGGCTATAGGAGGGACTTTCCTGTAAGTGGCAGGGCTATATAAGCCCTCCTCAAACACCAAGAGTTAGATTAGCTATCCAGCCAGTCTCACTTACCTGAGGATAAGGTAAGTGGAGGACCTATACCTGAAACAGGAGTTTATCTCGAACAACAGGAAAGCTGAGTATTGTTTTATAGAGATACCTGAAGTAACGTGGAATAGCACTGAGCTATTGTTTATTTTCTAGTTCAGTTCAAACTGTTTATTTCCATTTATTTATTATGTCTGTATTTTGATACTTTTGTATAAAATAGTACACACTGCGGTTGTGTTGTACCCTATAACTGTGTCCTGTGTTATCTTTGCAACCCACGTGCCTGCGACAGTGTCATCTGTGAATAAGTGGATTTTTGCTTTGCTCACATTAGCACTGATGGAATTTATATAGATCGTGAACAGAAGAGATCTGAGAATCGAGCCTTGCAGTACTCCCCTTGTGAGAGGGAGAAGTGGGGAGAGTGAGCCTTCTGCTTTTACCTGCTGCATCCTACCTGACAGGTAGCTAGTAAACCAGTTTAGTGCCTGGCCTGTTATGCATGTCCATTTAGCCTGATTAGGAGTAAACCATGAACGACAGTGTTAAATGTTTTACTAAGATCCAGGAATATGCTGAGATCTGTTTTTTGTCCATAGCAAAGAATCAATCATTTGCAGGGCTCCTTGACTTCTGCGGCAGCACTTTCTGATTTCTGCGGCATGATTTATTCATTTCTCTGGCAGAATGCAGTCCTGTCATTGACTAAATATGATGTGATGTCATCGATGACATCATATGCTGAGCATAGAGGAGGGGCTTCAGGATAAATGAGGTGGGAAAGAAAGCCTGACACTATGGAAAAACAGTATATTTATATGAAAAGTCACTAAAAACAATGAATTCTGTGGCACTATATATATTCTGCGGCATGATGCAAATTCTGTGGCAAATTCCGCAACCGCAGAACCACAGAATTCCAGGGGCCTTGATCATTTGTGACCATGGCAAAGGCAATAGTTGTACTGTGAGCTGGCCTGAAACCTGACTGGGATGGGTTCACTAGGTTTGACCTATCAAGGTAATCTCTTGCATAAGAATTTGCCGGCAGAAGGAGACCTTGTGGTCCATCTAGTCTGCCCGGGTTTTGTACCCCCCTCCCACTATCAGTTTTGCTAAGGTAACTATACTGTCTGTCCCATGCCTGTTTGAATTCACTGACCGTCTTGGCTGCCACTACCTCTGGTGGAAGGCTGTTCCAAGAGTCCACCACCCTCTCCGTGAAAAAGTACTTCCTAACATTTGTTTTGAGTTTACCTCCCACCTGGCGCATGTTGTGTCCTCTAGTATGTGCAGCCCTGTTTTCCTGGAAGAGGTTCCTGGTTTGTACTGTGTTGATCCCTTTAACAAATTTAAATGTCTCAATCCTGTCTCCTCTGTTCCTTCTCTTCTGCTCAAAAGAGAATAAATTTAGCTGGTTGAGCCTAGCTTTGTGCGTTTCGTAGTACAGATCCTGCACCATTTGGTGGCACATCTCTGCACGGTTTCCAGACAGTCTATGTCCTGAGCATTTACTAGTTTGTTTCTAAAAGTTTTGAGAGTAGGGGTAGTAGAGAAATTGGTCGGTAATTATTCAACTCCATAGGGTCTCCTGATTTGAATAATGGAAGAACATGTGCTATTTTCCAGGCCTCGGGTACAACACAGGAGGTAATTGATAAATTGAACAAATGCAGGATGGGGGAAGTTAAATAATGAAACCCAGATTTGAGGAAAAAAGGTCCTAATCTGTCAGCACCATCACCTTTCTTTAAGTCTAGGTGCAATAGCAGGTCTTCAACTTGCTTATAGTGGAATGGGGAGAATGTGAAAGTATTGTCGGTTGGTGGAGGGGTGTTGATTGAGGAAGGCTAGATTTTAGAGTAGCAGCTTTGGAGGTGTCGAAGGCTAGGCCTGCTGTAGTGAAGTGGACATTGAAGCTATCCAAGATTTCTGATTTCTCAGTTAATTTCATAACCTGATGGGTAATCTTATCTGGTAGCGTGAAGGTTGGTTTCTTTCCCTCTGATGATTTTATAACCCCACAGAACTTAGCAGAATTACACTTAACCATTTCGAAGGCTGATAAGTAGTAATTAGCCTTAGCGGATCTAACCAATTTGGTGCAATTGTTCTGACTAGTTCTAAAGGCCGTTCAATTAGAGGGGTGTTTGGAACGCCTTGCTGTGGCCCATAATTGGTCCCTTTTGCTTAGGGCACTTTTCGGGTCAGCACTGAATCATGAACAGGAGTGCTTCCTGGTACTACATTTTTTCATAGGGGAATGTTTATTGATGATACTATTTAGGGTGTCAGTAAAAATGGAGGCCGCGTTCTTGACATTTGTGGCTATGTAGAAGTCCACCCAGTTTATGTCTCTCAGATCAGTAAGGTAATGGTAAAGGCTAAATTAGTGGAATCTCCTTTTCCAAATATATCTGCTTGTGGACTTAGTTACTGGTGAACCTCTAATACAGACCACTATGCAGTGGTCGCTAACATCATTATGGAAAACTGCTGCGTGGGAGAATTTGTGAGGTCGGTTGGTAAGGATCAGGTTGGTTAATGAGTTATTTGCATTATTCCTAGGGTTGGGATGAGTGAATTCTGATATTAATTGGGTGAAGCCTGTGTTGTGTGAGCAAATGCCTGGCCTTGTGCTGTGTGAGCAAGTGCCTGGCCTTGTGCTGTGTAAGCAAATGCTGGATCTTGTGCTGTGTGAGCAAGTGCCTGGCCTTGTGCTGTGTGGGCAAGTGCCTGGCCTTGTGCTGTGTAAGCAAGTGCCTGGCCTTGTGCTGTGTAAGCAAGTGCCTGGCCTTGTGCTGTGTAAGCAAGTGCCTGGCCTTGTGCTGTGTAAGCAAGTGCCTCGCCTTGTGTTGTGTGAGCAAGTGCCTGGTCTTGTGCTGTGTGAGCAAGTGCCTGGCCTTGTGCTGTGTAAGCAAGTGCCTGGCCTTGTGCTGTGTAAGCAAGTGCCTGGTCTTGTGCTGTGTGAGCAAGGGTCTGTGGCTGGACTCAAATGAGTAGCGCAGAGAGAGTTGTTAACCCCTAGAAAGACCCCAGGTCTGATATGCAAAGACTCAGGACAAGCAAAACTGTAATGTTTTTCCTTTTACTGCTTGGAGTGAGGGGGCTTGGGATGGAGTGTTAGGGTCAGAAACCCTAACACTACATTTCCCTATTTTTGTTGGTTTAATCTGAACACTAACTGGTGCTTTAACAATGTTTTTTGCAAAGCATATATATATATATATGTAATAGATAATCCACTCTAGGGTGTGCGGTCGCACTCTGATATATGCACGCCTTGGTATGCGTTGTGACGCACGAGGCTGGAGGCCGAGTGCATTCAACCACCCAAGGCATGCGTATATCAGAGCGCGATCGCACATCCTAGAGTGTATTATCTATCTTATAAAATGGAAATAAATATTTTTGTGGGAGAGCAAAAAAGTAGTCCCTGTGTGGCATAAGAATTAAAAAAAAAAAAAAGGTTTGTAATTGTTTTTATTTTGATGTTGTTAGATGGAGGAGAAAGAGTGGGGAACAGTGCAGGCAGATACTGAAAGCAAGTCCTTCGGTGTGAAGAAGGAAAGTAACTGCATTTTGCTTATGTTTATTTGGATTTGTGTAAAAGAAGGACTGCATTTTGCCTTATTTTATTTAGATTTGTGTAAAAGAAGGAGAGAATGAGGTTAGTGAAGATTGTGATTCTTCAGTTTTATACGACGACAGATGATCGAGCGCAGAAAATGAAATACGTGCAGCCAAACAGTGAAGGAGGCGACACTTCGTAGTGCCAAAGAAACTCATTTCGTTATTTAAATGTAAACTGCAAAGCTGCAGAAGCAGTCGAGTATCCGCACAACCGAGTAGCGTTATAGCGCCGGAGACGCACGTGGGCAGAGCGAGTGCTGCTCAGCAACTGCTGCTAGAGGAACACCGCGCTTGTCCTAAGTGTGAATGCCTCCGAACAGCTGCCAACACTCTCGGTTTGGTGCTAGTTCTATGACTGCTTCACACAGCAGCTTTTTTACATGGTTTTACATTTAAATAACCTGAAATGGAGAGTTTCTTTGCTTTTCTACTACAGAGTGTCACTTACTTTCACTGTTTGGCTGCACATTATGTTTCATTTTCACCACGCTCGGTCACGCTACACGTCAGTGATAAAACTGAAAGTCCTGTCTGCAACTCGCTTGAACTGGCTACTTCTTTTAAACAATTCTGAATAAAACTAAGGTAAAATACAGTTACTTTACTTCTTCACACTGAGGGACATGCTTTCAGTGTCTGGGTGGTTATTAGGTACTGTTATTGACCATGCTCGGTCATGCTACATGTGACTAATAAAAGTGAAAGTGGTCCCCACTTGTTTTCCTTCCTGTAAAGAGGACGGCTTTATTGTAAGAATAGTAACTGAAAAGAAATAGGAATACAAAGCTTTTTTTTGTGTAGTCAGTGTTAGTTTGAACTATGGCTTGTGGGTGACTATCTGTGGTAGATGTGGAATGATGTGGGTACTGGTGAGAAGGTTTTGGAGGATAAAAAGTAGTTCAGGCGTGCGGTCGCGCTGGGAGGTGTGCGGTCGTTGGGAAATAATGCACACGGTCATGTGATGCATTCTGTCCAATCATGTTAGTGGAATTTCTATGATTTTACCACCCCATTTTATAAATATATATATAAAAATATATATATAGCAGTGCACCCCTATGATGTCAGTCAGAGTTGGGGCATGTGCTAGGTTAATGTGTTACCATGCAATTGGGTCTTCACCATTGTGGAAAAAGAATTAGCCAGACCTGATTTGATATAATTACTTTCCTTTATAAATTTGTCATTGCATGTAATTTGTTAACTAGCAGCATCCATTATACTGCTGCTTAATGTTCTGTTTGTTTGCACAGCATCTGCTATACATAGTGCAGTGGTTTATACTTCCAGTTCCTCAACATATTGCCTTTTTTGTTAAACAGTCTTGATTTATAGGCATTTTTCTCCAGATCCGTACAAACTAGAAGCATTTTTGTACTGTTAGGTGTGGTTATCTGTCCTCTAGCTACAAATTTTTTGCTTGTAGCATGTTACTATGAGGAGCAAACAGACCCTGAACCAATACTTGGCTGAATTCAGGAACAGATCCCTCTTTTAGCAACCAAATCTCATCCAAATGCAGGACAGGGATGCCCAGCAGTGGTCTCGGGGTGTGAGCTACCTACTGCAATAGTAGCAGCAGTGACAGCCACAGCAGCACCTGAGACCATTGGGCTTATCTGCATGTGCTCTTCACGGGAGCACTATTTAGTGGACAGGCTATCTGGTAGGCATACAGGTGGATGTGGAGTTGAATATTTTTTTACTTTGATGTCTGCTGGCCCCATACCACCTGGAACCCACTCAAAGAACACAAGAACTGAATGGCAGGGTACCCATACACAGCGAAGCCTGTTGCACTGGACTGGAATCCACAGGCACCAGCCATTCCAGGGCTGGCTTACCTGCCGCAGGATTGTGTCTGATGCTACCATAGCTTTTGGGAGTGACACCCGCACTATGCAGAGGTACCCTACTGCCCTAATGCACATACTACACCACACAAGTGGCAGCACAGTGAACAATGAAATGGTCCCTATATCTTATTGTATATTTATGAGTGACAGCCCACCTGATTCATGTTCGACTACCATTTCCAGAAATCGCTGGGGAAATGGATCATGTATCTCACAGTATGCAGGCCCAGACTACTATTTTTAAACAAGAGGAACATCAGTGCTGTAAGGTGTTTTCAGAGTCATTCCCCAAAGTCCAACTCACCTCCTGGTGGTCCCCCTCTGTATCCCAGTCAGCTGATTCCAGTTGCAACTCATTTCTTATGTGGCATGTTTTTTGTTTTCATTAGAATAGTAGGAGCACTGGGGACTTTCAAGTTTAGGCAGAGCTTGTGCTGTCTGCATTTTATTAGTAGTCCAAAAGTGAATTTTTATGCAACATAGGCTAGTATTTCTTAAACAAAAACTTAGAGGTCAACGTCAGACAGTAAAGTATGCCCTATTCCCTTAAAAGCAGCTGCAGCAGGCACCTCCATAGCCCCCAGATTGTTTCAGTCTCTTAAATCCATGAATTCCTTTCTTGGAGGGGCAATTGGCCAGGTGCATGGCTGAAAACTGTTAATGGGCTAATGAGTTATTATTAATGGGCTAATGGATTATTATTAGGAGCTGGAACAGCAGTGCTTTGTTACAGAGATTAGATTTAAGGATTCCAGACAGGAATGGTAACACAAATTGGACTGCCTGAACCTGCTTTCTGTTGCTAGGGTGATCCTGTCGGGGCTGGGGGCCCTGTAGCAGGCAGTGGTTCTAGGCCTTTTTTCCTGTGCCTTAATTTGACCCCAGCTCTAGCAACTGTGACAAAGGCCTGTTTTTCATTGGATTTGAGTGCTCAAGGCTGGTATAGAAGATTTTTGAACAGAGAGCGTAAGTTGTAACACAGGATAATTTTCATGAGGAGGCTGTTTAGATTTTTGGGACAGAGGCCTTGCATACATATGAATATGGGATGGGAAGGGTGCTCTTTTTATCATAGTTCCCTTCTGTTGTCCAAAGTGGAACAGTCCAGAGTTACTGCAGAGGGCACAAGGTATGTTCTTCTGCCACAACCAAGCTGCCCATGTTGTAAATGCAATAGTTACTTTTTCTAACATGATGGATTTAGTTGTTTTATAAATTTCACTCCCGTACTCTAAGGATGAAAATATGAGAATAGGTACTCTTCTAGTTGGAGTTTCCAACTCTTTGAATTCAGAAAGCTTTTATTATATAAAGCAGGTTGAGTTTCTGGTAAGTGCTACTGACAGACCTGGAAATATATTCTTTGTTTATTTGGAGTTCAGCTGTTTAGCCAGAATACTAGATATTTGAGGTTCTGCACAATTTACAGTGGAAGACCATCCAGTGGTTGAATGTGGAGTAGATTGGAGAGGAAATAAACAATTTGGAAAGCAGAGTTCCCACTGAAGAGTAGGATTTTAAATTTTTGAGTTACTGTATTTACCAGAAGACATTTGCTGATCATGCAGTGTTGCATGGTTCTGAAGACTGTTCATGACATGAGACTGGAATCACCGATCAATGTTTAAATTTCACTTGTCATTCATAGATTTGTGGTATAACTTTGGTCATTTTTTTCCTAAGGTCTATACAGAAAACATTCATCTTGATTTTCTGACTTTATAGTGCACTTGTTCTAACAGCCCTCGTCCCATGACATGACTGCAACAACTAAATAGCAATTGTGAGGTTAATTGGGAACAGTCAAATCATTTAGAAACACACAGTGGAATGTACTAGTTAATGTGCAATATTTAAAAAACTAATAATGAAGCCAAGTCAAAAATGTAGTTGCTATAACATAATTAAAAAATGTTATTTTACTACATACTTGCTCAATAAGATGATCTGATGCAGTTAAAGGATTGTTGCATTTGTATGCGTGCAGTCCCAGTAGTATACGTATGAAATATATTGGTTTATAAAGTGCTATACAAAATGTTGTGTATAAAAGACACCCTTTAAATTCATGTCCTAGTCCATGTTGTTGTGAATCTAGCAATACTGACCAATTTGTTCCAGTGCAGCTCCACTTTGAGTACTTTCTCTAAGGATTTGTGCAGCAGAAAAAGTTTTTAAAACTGATACTTTAAGAGTGGGAAATGAGAGCCCAAGTGCCCTGTTTCATCAGGAGTTTTAAAGATTTTCTTTCTAACTGGCATTGCAAATGTGCTGATTGATCCCACTGTGCCAGTTAAAGCAAGCTGCTGTTGTATGTGCCTGGAGCAGAGCCAGGCACCAGACTATGTGCCAAGAGTGGCACCAGTCCAAGAAAGCACTGTAGTTGAGCTAAACAAGTATTGTAGTCAAAAACTGCCCGGTGCAAATATGGAGCAACGGGCAAAAACAAAAAACACAAACCCAAGTGAAACTGTCTACGAGATATCTCTTCTGACCCACATTTACATTTATTTATGCACTGTATTTTATTGTTAAGGGCACACAGAATTTATACCCGATATTGTCTACCAGTTCTACCTAACTAATATGAATATTTTACAGAGTGGATGTCATTCCCATATGCCAAGAATTACAAGTTCAGCCAGTACCAGTCTCCTGATTATAACTACATCGTGCTTTCTTCCCTCCAAAATGCATCCTTTGTTTTAAAGCAGTCCCATTAATCAAAACATAGACAGTGACGGCAGAAAAATGATTAAAGGGCCATTCAGTCTGCCCATTAGTCCCTATGGACCCATAGGCAGACTGGATGGACTTATCCATACTGTCTCATAAAACTAGACAAATGGGTGTGTTCCACTTGTATGGATGCAGATGTCTGCATCCCTCAAGGCAATAAGGGTAAAAGAACCAAGAAGTGGCTCCTAGTTCAACAGAGACTTAAGGCACTGATCCTAAACAAAAAAAAAAGTCTATGATCACTGGAGACAGGTTTCCTCCAAGCCATAGAGGACTACTGAACTGCACTAAGAGACTATAGGACTATGACTAGGGAACCAGGATATATGCAGGAGCTGTGAGCAACACCAAAGCTTTCTTCCAGTACATAAATGGCAGAAGATAAGGGAGGATACTGGGCCTCTTAACACAGGGGAACGGGGATTAATCTATGAGCCAGGGAAATGGCCAAAATGCTGAATGAATACTTCACTTTGGTTTTCACCAAAAGGCACCCTAGAAAGGAGAGTACTCATTGGGAGAGACCACAGCATCAGGAGTAGTGATGATGCAGCGTGGAGACATCATATCCATACTGGTAGCAGGCTACATGGCATAATCTTTGCCAGGTAGTCAGCTACCAGGGCAGGCATAAAACATAATGACTCCATTGTATCTGCCCCTGCTACTATGAGCCATCCCAATGAACCCTCACCCCCCCCCCCCACCGGGGCCGTTTGGTGAACACTGAAGTAAATTATTCATTCAGCATCTCAGCCATCACCTCTGGCTGTCTCACAGGTCTCCATTCTGGTTTTCAAGGCCCAATCCATCCCCCCATTTATACTGGAATAAGGCTTTGTTTTTGTCAGCAGCCTGCTGCTATCCTGGCTTCCAGCCCTTCCTTGTCTTTCTTAATTCTAGTTTTACAGCCTCTCAGTACTACTCTGTAATCCTCTCTAGACTGAAATAACCCATTTCTTTCCAGCAGCTATAGACCTCACTTTGGTTCAGAATCAGTTGCCTTAGGTCCCTGTTGACCTAGGGGGTCTCTCTTTGGCTGTCTTTTCCTTACTGCTTACAAGAATGCAGATTTCTGAAGAAGCTTCAAGCACCTTTTTCAGTCAATGCTACTCTGCGTGTATTGCCAGTCCCATGAAGCCACTTTGGAACTTGAACACCAGTACTTCATCATGACAAAGTCTGCGTTTTCCAGAGTTTCTGGTTTTGGTGGCTGAGGTCTGGCTGGTTTCAGTGTCACCAAGGAAAAGGTTACTTGGTTGTGCTAACTGTCTAGCACTGGGTCTGACTTTTACAGTGGAGATAACACCATCCCCACTGCTGAAATTAAGGTCAATGGTGGCCTCAAATCTAGCATCCTACTGGACGTGTTGTTCTTATTTATTTATTTTATTTCATTTTTGTTTACTAGGTAGGTACACACGACTGGGGGGGGGTGCAGATACAGTGACAGAAGTTGCATGGTGACAGTACATTTTAGAGCAGAGCATATAAGGTTGACACAGTAATACATGACCTCAAAATACTTTACGGGACAGAGCAATTAACTATGGTACAGCAGTGCTATAGCAATACATTACAGAAGAGAGCATTTAACTGAGTTACAGCAGTACAGACAGATGATATGGGTCAAAACAAGATACTTGAATCTGAGCCCAGAGGCAAACAGCAAGACAAGAATGATAAACAGCAATGATACAACCAGGCCCAGAGCAGGCAGACAATAGTTGCAATAAAATGCATAGCAGTAGTACAAATTTAGAACACTTTGTCGTGTGGAGGGAGGTAAGAGCAAGTGTCGTAAGGGCAGGATAGAATCAGCAGCATGAGCATTTGTCATTGCACATAAGGAACTTATGGAGTTCCTTCTTGAAGACCATGTATGATAGAGAGAGCCTTAGCTCTAGAGGGAGAGATTTCCAAATTTGGGAGCGAATGTTGAGAAAGCACTTTCTGCCATTTATTGATACACATTTGGGTACAGACGAGAAGGACATGTCGTTTGATCTCAGGGGGTAGGCAGAAGTAGCCAGTTTTAACATGTTGGCCAAAGTAGCTGGTATACCAGAGTTTGAGATTTTATAAGTGAGGCAGCCTGTGGTACACAGTATCTCCAAAATGATGAGGGGGAGAGCCACTCAAGACTGGAGTAAAGAGAGCAGTGGTCCGTAATCTTGGGCACGGATAAAGCAAATCGACAGATATTATTGTAACAGATGTTCCATTTGTTCATTAAGCCTTTATTGGTCTCCTGACATGCTACTAGCCCGGGAGCAAGGCTCAGTTAGAGGACTTCCTGAGCAACTGCCAGTCTGGTAGCTGCAGTGAGATTATGCCTGATCTTGTAGGCTAGTCCAAGTTCTGAATTAACAGTTTTGGTGACGTTTGACAAATCTAAGGAGAGATCGAAAGTAGGGTCAAGGGTGACTCCAAGATACCTAAAGGATGCAACCCTGTTTAAAGGTGAACCATCCTGACTGTTGATAGTTAGCTGTGGGGAGCAGATTCTGATCCTAGGTTTTGAATCAAAGAGCATGGAGGCAGTCTTTTTGGTATTTCAAATCAGCTTGCTTTGCTTCAGCCAATGTTGGAGGATATGAAAGTCAGTGTTCAGATTATGGTTAATAGTGGGCAGGTCAGCAGAGCTGGAATAGAGCACCATGCCATCATCACATAATAGCAAAGAGTTTGTACCATTCATCAAGGGCAGATACTTTATAAACATAAAGAACAGAAGAGGACCCAGGATGGATCCCTGTGGAATGCCAATTACTGTGTGGGCAAATGCAGGATTGGTGCAGTGAATCTGTATGAACTGCTGCCTCTCAGAGAGGTAGCTAGAGAACCAGGCAGTGGTGTCAGACGTGAAACCAATAGTAGACAGTTTGGAAGTCAGTAAGGAGTGGTCCACAAGGTCAAAAGCATTTGATAGGTCAGTGAAGACAGCCCCAGTAAGCACACCTTTGTCCATGGCTGACCTGATGTCATTAGTCAACTGAATGATGGCAGTGGATCTACTGTGTCCAATTCTGAAACCATGCTGTGCTGTGGAGAGTAGGTTGTGTTGTTGAAGGTGGTCCGCTACTTGGGTGGCCACTATTTTTTTCAGGTAATTTGTTTAACACTGATAGTATAGCTATGGAGTGGTGATTGTCCATATTCTAGGTATCCCCTTTTTTGTGGATGGGAACTACCCAACCAAGCAGGCCCATTCTCAATGCCCTATGGGGGCATGTCTCGGACAGCTAGTTTTGGAACCCACTCGGGAGGGAGCAGTCTTAGACAGGATCTCCAGCCTTGAAGTAGGTAGCCATCTGGGAACAAGTGACCACCAAACAGTGTGGTTCACAATAAACTTAGCTGTAGAGTCAGTCCATTCAAAAGTGAAGGTACTGGACTTCAGGAGGGCTGATTTTGTCAAAATGGGAGAGTGCCTCAGAAAAGCACTAGCAAACAGGCAAGAAGGTGGGGTGGAGCAACAATGGGGAAACATCAAAACCGCCATCACAGAGGCAACAAACCTTTGTGTGAAGCAAATAAACAAATCAAAATGAAAGAACAAAACCACTATGGTTCTCAAAAGACATGGTGGAAAAGATAAGGGAGAAAAATATAGCATTCTGGAAGTATAAGTAAACACAGAAGGAGCAGGACAGAGAACTGTACCAGTTAAAGCAGAAGGAAGCGGGAAAGGCAGTCAGAATAGCAAAGGCCCAAATCGAGGAAAAGACAGCCAACTCAGTTAAGAAGGGGGATAAAACCTTTTATAGGTACATTGGGGAGCAAAGAAAGACTATGGCAGGGATACTGAGGCTGAATAAAGAGGAAGGTAGTTGGGCAGAGATCGACAGTGAAAAAGCAGGGATACTGAACGAATACTTCTGCTCAGTATTCAAAATGGAAAAGCAGGGGGAGATACCTAATCCAGTCAATAGAAGCACTCTGGATAGGGAGATTGATATTAGTCCTTTCACAGAAGAAGGGGTTCTGAAAGAACTCTTAAAACTGAAGGTGGATAAAGCAATGGGGTCTGATGGGATTCACCCCAGAATTCTAAAAGAACTAAGGGAAGAAGTAGTAACACCACTGACTGCCCTTTTTAATTAATCATGGGAGGATGGTGTGGTACCTGAGGACTGGAGGAGGGCGGATGTGATTCCCTTTCACAAAAGTGGGAGCAAGACAGAGGCAGGAAACTACAGACCTGTCAGTTTGACCTCAGTGGTAGGGAAAATTATGTAGTTACTTCTGAAAGAAAGAATTGTTGAGTACCTAGAGGCCAGTGGGGCACAGGACCCAAGGCAGCATGAATTCACAGCATGAAGGTCATGTCAGACAAATCTAATTGATTTCTTTAACTGGGTGACCAAAGTCGTAGATAAGGGAGGGCTGTGGACATGGCCTACTTAGACTTTAGCAAGACATTTGACACAGTCCCACACAAAATATTAATAAAGAAATTAGCCAGCCTGGGAGTGGGTCCCAATGTGGTAGACTGGGTAAAACACTGGCTGGACAACAGAATACAGCAGGTAATAGTAAATGGAGTCCACAGTGAAGAAAGGGGGGTTACTAGTGGGGTACCGCAGGGTTAAGTACTGGGGCTGGTCCTTTTTAATGTCTTTATAAGTGACATTGCAGAGGGACTGGAAGGGAAAGTATGTCTCTTTGCAGATGACACAAGGATCTGCAACAGGGTTGATACGTAAGGTTGGGTGGAAAGGATGAAAAGGGACTTGACAAGGTTGGAGGAATGGACAAATGCATGTCAGCTTAGATTCAATGCAAAGAAATGCAAAGTAATTCACCTGGGAAACAAAAACCCAGGAAGAGTACACAATGGGGGCTGAGATACTGACAACAACAACAAAAATGGAAAGGAACCTGGATGTGATCATATCAGATGACCTAAAGGTGGGCCAGCAATGTGAGAAGGCAATAAGGAGGGCTGGGGGGATACTGGGATGCATAGGGAGAGGAATCACCAGTAGAAAACAGGAAGTTGTTGGCCCTCTGTACAGACAGTTGGTAAAATCACATCTGGAGTACTGTGTACAGTTCTGGAGACCCCATCTCCACAAAGACATAGACAGGGAGGAGGCTGTCCAGAAGAGGGCAACCAAAATGGTGCAGGGTCTGCACCAGAAGACATATGAAGAAAGACTAAAGGAGCTTAAGATGTATAGGCTTGAGGAAAGGAGGGAAAGGGGGGACATGATAGAAACTTTCAAATACCTCAAGGGAATCAACAAAGTCAAAGAGGGTAGCATCTTTCAGAAAAAGAGATGTGCAAGACTAAGGGGGAACAATTTGAAGATAGGAGAGGGATGGCTCAGAGGTAATGTAAGGAAGTATTTCTTCACAGAGAGGGTTGTAGATGCATAGAACGACCTTCCTGAGGAAGTCATACAGTCAAAAACAGTGGGGGAATTCAAGAATGCATGGGACAGACATAAGGCAATTCTAGTTGGGGGGTAGGAGGAAGTAGACTGTTGATTAACTAGGATCTGCAGTTTATCTATTAGGTAGGGAAATGGGCAGACTAGGGCCAAGCGGTCCTTGTCTGCCATCAGATTCTATGTTTCTATGTTTCATCTTCCATCTACAAGGAACACAGCCAGTGGATATTGATAACTTGAACAGCCCTGTAATGGGAGCTTCTATTAGATGAGTGATGGTTTTTAGGAATCTGGGAAGTAACCCATCAGCTCCAGCTGACCCATATTCAGGTATGGAGGCACCGCACCTCCAATGAGGTGACAGGCAAAAGTTTAAATGGAGGATTGGCCGAGCTATTTATTGCAGGTGTTTGGGCGGTGTCAGGGGCTGGCAGATTAGTGTACTCAAAGAGATCCAAGAAACATGAGTTTAGGGCGTTTGCAATAGTTGAAATGTTGTTGCAGTTAATTCTATCCAAAGTCATCTCCATTACTGATTCGCTTGCCTCCTGCCCCATGATTGATTTAATGTGACTCCAGAAGCCATGGGAGTCCCTTACTGATGCTTGAAGAAGCTGTTTACAGTAGTTACTCCTAGTTGAACAAATTGATTTTTTACACAGGTTCCTAAGCCTTCTATATAAATCCCAGATGGAGAGAGACTTGGATTGTTTAGCCTTGGTCCAGAATTTATCCCTCCATCTGTTAGTGGCGAGGAGATCGCTGCTCAACCATATGGTTGCCAAGCCTCTGATTCTACACTTCTATAGTGGAAGATGCTTTCCCTGTGGGTCCAGTAGAGTGCGTAAGAAAAATATGACCACCAATTAAGTATCAGAGGTTTGATACAGGGGTGCCAATTTGTGGAGGTCAGAAAATAATGCCCCCATATTCAATTTAGAGAAGTCGCTGAACTGTATTTCTTCACATGGGGTCTTAGGTGTGCCTGCATTCCGGACGCAGTAGACCGCCATATGGTCGCTAATTGAATCAGGCAAGGCAGCAACAGAAGAGATCTGGTCAGGTCTATTGGTGATGATCCAGTCAAGCAGGGACTGGTGATTGCTACTCATAGATATCCTTGTCGGGATAGTGACCAATTGGGTTAGGTGGAGCCTCCCGTGTTCGGAGCGGTACACCCCAGACTTTTCCCTAGCTAGTCAAGATTTAGATCACCAATGAGGAGAAATTCAGATTGTCCCTTTTTGAGATGCCTGATAACTAATGACGTGTGAGGCCAAGTATACCATTTTTAGGCAGGTTACAGATACACAGGATATTCAGCTTTTTGGATTATCCTAAAATTAGGGCAATGTGGATGGCTTCACAAGTACCCATTGTGCTCGTTGATAGGACAGATACATTGAGGTACTCTTTAACCTAGAACTTAATCCCACCACCCCTCTTAGATGTGAGATGGTCACGCCTAAGTAATTAGTAGCCTTTAATAGCACACACACTGTCAGGGATGCTAGGTTTTAGTCACTAATAAGTCTGGTGAGTATTATGACATCCATGCTTCCAGTTGTGCAGAGTTTGCCGTGATGCTTCTAATATTCATGCGTGTGATTTTGATACCTTTGCAAAAGGATCACTGGGAGGGACAAACAGGTGCTGCCATAGACTGGGGGCCTGGGTTAGTCTCAATATCACCAGATAGTGAGAGATGGAGGAGGCATAGCCAGACTTGAGAGAAGCATGTCAGGAGATGGTTCTTTTGGGGTACGTAAAAGGTGGCAGAAGTTAGAAAGCATGCAAATTTAGCCATATGGATAAACTTAGTGAGCCATGTACTGGGTAAGGGTGCTTCAGTCCTAGCCAGTAGATTTGAGAAAACAAAATTATTAATATCAATACTGACATTTCTGGGAGAAGAGACTGGGGGATTATTTGGGAGGTCTGCAATAAATACTAGGGCAAATAGTAGCAGCCGCACGACAGCCAAGTATGAGAGGAAACTTTTAACAATCATGTTGCATATCGAGTTGGGGGGGGTGGTGGTGGTGGTACTGTAGCAATGCCAGATCAGCCAATCCAAATAGACTGCAGTATGCATGAAAGTACAGGGAGTAATGAGACTCCACACAATATACTTAAACAACTGGCAAATTCGGAGGTACCGCTGCCAGCAACCTAGAGGTTAAAAAAATGAATGTGAGATGATTTTATCTAAAACGAGGAACATCACAGTCTGAGTATACCCACCATTAATTAACTTCCACAAAATACACAGTCATTAATTCAGTGGCATAATTTCAGGCCAGGACACTTAAAAGACTTAGGGCTAGATATTCAGACTGCACCAGGCGGGGGCACAAGCCTGGGCGTAGTGCAACTGGGTTGAGCCAGGACATAGTCCAGGTGATATTCAATGGTGCTGCGCCATGGCGCAGCACCATTGAATATGGAACTGAGGGTGCACGCACTGCGCATGGCACAGTGGCACTGCACCAGCGCATGTGGCAGCAGGGGGCTGCGCCAGCACAAGAGCGGTTGCACTAGGCACAGCAAGAGTGATATTCAACTGTGGGCATGCAAATTAGTCCATAATGCATGCAAGGCACAAATGGGGCCATTTGCATGTCATTATGCCCCATTTGCATGCAGTGCGCCGATCCCCGGTGACTTGCGCCAGACGCTCTGCCTAGCTGCAGCTGTCGGGGACTGCCGCCCAACGTCGGGCACCGCACCCAAATGCCCGTTCGCGGGCATATGTCCATAGACACCCTGGTGGTCCAGTGGATCCTACCCCTTCGCCCGATCGTGGGCTTGAATTAATTCCTTCCCTGGTGGCCCAGTGGACCCTAACCCTTCGCCCGATCATGGGCATGAATTAATTCAGTCCCTGGTGGTCCAGTGGACCCTACCCCTTCGCCCAATCATGGGCATGAGTTAAATTAAGTCCTGGTGGTCCAGTGGTACCCCCTGTCCCCACCTGCCCACTTAGTCCGCCACCACCCTGCACCCCCCTGGTCAGTGGCTGGCGGCGGCTCCTCACCCGCAAGCCGCCCGGCCGCCCAACTGACAGTATACAGTAGGGCTGTACGCCTATTGGTCCACTGTGTGGGTCAGTGGGCATGCAGACCATACTGTACTACACAGTCCCGATTTGTGAATGAGACTGTGGTCCTGGTTGCACAGGGAGGGCAGCAAAAGTCCAAGTCAGAAACAACCCTCTCCTACCCTTGTTGAAGATGCACCTCTGGCAGCAGACTGATATAACTGCTGGAATTCCCAGCAGTTTAGAAGCCAGTCCAAGGATTTGAAAATTTGAAAGTTGGGGCCTTTCTTATGCACTCTGTAACTGAATCCCTCAAGTGAGCCCTCCTGTCCAAATTCTCCGTTTTGCAGCTCTGTCCCAGCTGTGGTCTCCCCGACTACTGGAGGAGGTCTTCCAGTAGAAAAAAGGACTCAAATTCAACACTGTGGTCCTAGTTGTAGGGGAAGGGCATCAGAAGTCCAAGTCAGAAACTAGCCCTCTGACCTGTGTTGAAGATGCAGCTCCGGCAGCCTTGTTGGTGGACAGGAACTCCGTCTCAGTCCTGCTGTTAGCCCAGGAAATTAGGGTCCCCCAGAATCTCCAAATGCATCCAATTTGTCTACTCTCATAATTCCTCTACCAGCTGGAAATTATGCTTCACTGAGTTGTTATGGGGCCCGTAGCGCACTCATAGTATGACTCATATTTTCCCTGTTTCCCCTAGCATGTCCCAGATGAACTCTGTGTCCCTCCCCCCCATGCCCTCCTTGTCTTTTGCATTGACTGCTTCCCACATGAAGAGAGCCACTTCATCCCTTCCTACCTAGCCTATCCATTTGGAATAGTCTGTATCCCACAATCCTGGTGTTCCAGTCATTTTCTTCCCCGTTTGTTCTTCACGAGGGAAAACAAGTCCTGGGCTGTAACAATCATTGGGCCCTCAAGCTCACTCATTTTGCTGGGTGGGCTCCTCACACTGGCCTGCATAGCATGCTATGATTCATACTAGGAAGGTAAGAAGCTAGGGGACTTGAGGGCCTATAAGTGCTCCTATAATAAATAGTATTTTAAGGTGGTATTGGAAAGGCTATACCTATCCAATCTATACTTGAAAGTGAATTTTGAATCACTAATAATGATATTCAATGGAAGTGCATTCCAGGGATTTATAACTCTCACTGTAAAGAAATATTTACGGGGCATAAAATTAAAGCCCCTTCCATGCAACTGGAAAGGATGTCCCCTAGTATTAAAAACATTATTTTTAAAATCCATACCCATGTTATACATAAGAAGAGGGTCCTGAACAACATCAAACATGAATAATAGGTCACCCCTCATGTGTCTGGTGGATAGTAACATTAAATTTAGGGAAGTAAGTCTTAGGTCATATGACATATCAGTATACCCTTTAATATACTTGCTAAATTTTCTCTGAACTTGTTCAATTTGAAGAATATCTTGCTTCTTAAAGGGACACCAGAACTGCGAGGCATAATCCAAATGAGGACGAACATAAGCTCTATACAAAGGCATTAGAACTCTTATCATCTCGAGATTTGATATTCCTAAGAATGGACCACACCATACCGTTTGCTTTTTGTATAATTTTGTTTATCTGCATTTTTGGTGAAAAATCATGTGTAATATACGCACCCAGATCTTTTTCCACTACGGTACTTACAAGAGGCCTGTTATCCAAACTATATACATGACATGGATTACGAGAACCTAAGTGCATTACTTTGCACTTGTCATGGTTTAATTTCATATCCCAAGTCTTAACCCACTCAGTTATAAGATCCAAATCTTTTTGAATAATACTGATACTATCACAATCAAAACTAGGTCCACCAATGTTAATATCATCAGCATATTTTAAAGATTTAGTGTAGCAATTCTGGGTTATATCAGCAATAAAAGCCTGGAATAGACATGGACCCAAAACAGATCCTTGTGGCACATCGCTATGGACTAGACCAGTATCAGAAAGATGACCATTAATCAGAACCTGCTGAGAGCGACCCACCAGCCAATGTGATATCCAGCTTATGATGTGATGGTTTATTGGAAGACTGCTTAACTTTTTATCAACAGCCCAATGAGGGATGAAATTGAAGGTTTTACTGAAGTCAGTATATACTATGTCATATGGTATTCAATTGTCCAGTTGGAGACTAACATCTTCATAGAAGCTGAGCAAGTTGGGCAGGCAACTATGGCCTTTAATGAAACCATGCTGACTAGTATCTAACTCATTCAAAGTTTCAGAAATCATATCCTTAATGAGCCCTTCCAATAATTTACATAGTGGTGAAGTAAGACTAATAGGTTGGTAATTTTCCCATTTGAAGCACCTGGTTCCTCCAGAGGATCTTCCAACGTTGGTCCACGCCTTCGTTACCTCCCTCCTTGACTATTGCAATGCCCTTTACCTGGGGCTATCGGGGGCTGAACTTCGCCATCTGCGGCTAATGCAGAATGCCGCAGCCAGGCTGTTGACTGGATCTTTTAGGTCTAGTCATATAACGCCTTTGCTCCACGGACTGCACTGGCTGCCAGTCTGCTGGCGAATCACCTTCAAGGTCGGTTTGCTGACCTATAAAGCCCTACATGATCAGAGCCCTGCTTACCTGAAAGAGCTCCTTTGTCCCTACTGCCCCCCCCCGGCTCTCTCCGATCCACTGATGAGGGATTGCTAGAGATTCCCAGGGTCCATTTAAAAACTTCAGGGGCAAGATCGTTTAGTTTTATGGCCCCAACCCTGTGGAATTCTCTACCTCGGCAGGTGCAAAATTGCCCGACTGTCCAAAGCTTTAAAGGAGCTTTGAAAACATACCTTTTTAGCAAAGCTTTTAATGACTTGTGATTTGTTTTAATGTTGTTTTAATTATTTATTGTTTTGTGTATTCTGTACAGGTGCCTTGGTTTTAAGAAAGGCGCCTTATATAAATAAAGAATGAATGAAATAGGGATCACATAGACTGTCTTCCAAAATTTTGGTACAAAGGAAGAATTAATACACTGCTCAGAAAGTAATTTTAATGGCAGAAACAAACAATCAGCTATAAGATATAAAAGATGACCAGAGATGTTACCAGGAGAGGCAATCATTTTACCTTTAAACTTTAGAAGTGTCTCATGAATTGTATTTTCTGGTATTGAAATGAGAGTATCTTGAGGTGTAATTAGGGACACATTTTTCTGATTTTTGTGAAAGATTTCACAAAATTTTGAGTTAAATATGTGAGCCATGTGACTGGAGAGATGGATAGTACTTCCCTCAAATTGTAGTGGACTCGCATGGCAGGTGGGTTTTTTAAGTGAATTAACATAAGAAAAAAAAGACTTGGAGTTGTTTTTATTAGCTTGAGAAGTTAATTTATATTCCCATTGTTGCTTAGATTTTTGAATTTTTTTTACTTTTTTTTTGACTCAACAAATAAGAATTCCAATTAGCTGGTACAGGAGTTTTTAAATATTTTGAATGTCTCCTATTCATTTGTTTAATAAGTTTTTTTATATTGCACGTTCATCCATTTGGGATGGTGACGGCCGCTGTAATTTTTTATTTTAAAAGGAATATATGTGTCATGTAAAATTACAGATGGTGTCATAGAGTTTGAAGTAATATCCCCTTGTGTCAGTAGTAGAGAGAACATCTGTCCAATGTATGTTATTTAAACATTCCTTCATTCAAAAGATATCAGCTTTTTCATATAAATACATTTTAGTTAAATTATGAGCAACAGTTAGAGGTTGTTCTAGTAAGAAACACAGGGTATTGTGATCACTATTGCCAATAGGAGGATGAATCCTAACATTTTTTATATTTAAATTTTCATTATGAAATACCAAATCCAAGATATCACTCCCTCTAGTGGCTGATTTAATATGTTGAGTTAAGGTTACATTGTTCACTAATATCCAGTAATGATTTCCCTAAACTTGATTCCGCAGCTAGAGTAACCCAGTCCACATCATTGATGTTAAAATCACCCATCAACACTACATCTCCCAATGTACAAGCCGTGTCGATTTCATGGACAACGTTGTCAAAATATACTGTGCCAGTATTAAGGGGACGATAACAAGTTCCAAAAATAACACTTTGGACTTCATTAATCAAAACCTTAACTCAAATTGATTAAAGGTTTTTTGACTTTTGTTAGAAATACCAATGGAATGAATTGTGTCTCTCAAAAAGATGGCCACTCCACCACCTTTTCTATCCTTTCTATTAAGGAAATAAGAAGTATAGCCAGGGATATTGTAAGCCCAGTCAAGTTTATCATTACCCCAGGTTTCAGTAACTGATATTATATCAACATTATCTAAGGCAATGATTGCTTTTAATTCATCAAGTTTGTTAGAAAGACTGCTAGCATTAAAATACAAACGTTTTAAATCCTTAAGGTGATGACAGTTACGTTTGTTATTAATCTTGACATTGTGGGGATGAATCATAGGTTTCATCCCCAAATCTATGAGTTTAAATTCTTAGAAACATGGTCAAGAATATGTTTGCTAAGAAGTGAGGAGAGTTTCCCCCCTCCATGGTTTCTCAATCCCACAGGGGGTCTGTTTTCATATTGCTCCAATTGCTCTGTTGTCCTTCCGTTGATGATCCCTTGTATCTGCCTTATGTCCATGGTCATCCCCTGCAACCCATCATTCTCTAGTTTATATCCCTTCTAATTGCCCTGTCTATTCTCCTGGCCAGTACCTCCACTCCCTCTGGGTGCAGTTGCAGCCCATCATGGGTGAAAAGGTACCTCTTGACACAGAGACCCTCCAGTTTACCAGGAAAAAAGCAAAACCCTCTCTCTTGCACGAGAACCTTAGCCAAGCGTAAGTCTGGCTAATAATCCACTGTCACTCTACACTAACTCCAAGGACCAGGGGATCGAGGAAAAGAACACCCTGGTTACCTGTCCCTTCAGGAACGTCTCTACTGTAGTTCCTTCAGATTTTGTGCTTCCTATGTCATTCTTGCCTGCATGGATAATGATGGTGGATTTCAGCAAGCTCTGTGACACTGCAGATCATTACAAGCTTCTGGGCAAAGTACACTAGTGTGATGCACACAGGACATGCATAGATAAATTGCTGGCTGGCTTGGGGAAGAAAGCAAGGGTAACAAGAAACATACACAGGGAACAGAACATTCCCAATATGAAGTCAGCACAAATAAAAGATGATAATTTTGTCTTAGTAACAGTCCCTTTTATTACACAAATAGACAAGTAACAAAGTAAAAAAAAAAAAAATTTTCTGTTCTAAAGAACCAGTTTTTGCAGCTCACCACCATTGCAGCTCAAGATAGAGTAAGAAGCAGGCAGGCAGACTCTTGCATATATGCGGTAATCCAAAGCTTGTTCAGCGCTAATGAAGTCCAACAGTCCCAGTCCCAGTCCTGTGGTGGCGATAAACAATGAAAAGAACAACTGAGTAGTCGTAGTAGACTCATAAACTCAAAATACTTGTATGCAGCGTTTTCAGTTTTTACATGCTGTAGCTTTTTTTTTTTTGCACAGTGTCCTTGTAATGTCCTTATAGTGAGTGTGTTTGCTCTACAAGTATTCTGAGCTTTGGATTACCTCATATATGCAAGAGTCTGTCTGCTTCTTACTCTATCTTGAGCTGCAATGGTGGTGAGCTGCAAAAAATTGGTTCTTTAGAATGAAAAAAATGTTTTCTACTTTTTTACTTGTCTATTTTGTGTAATAAAAGGGACTGTCACTGACAAAATAGTCCTCTTTTATTTGTGCTGACCTCAAATTGGGAATGTTCTGTTCCCTGTGTATGTTTCTTGTTATCCGATACTAAACTTCCGAGGTAATTAGGTGCACGCCCCTGAGCTTCTTAGCTTTTAAATGAGCCCCCCTTCTGCTCTGTGGTAGAACCGAGTTGTTCTTTTTGGAAGAAAGCAAGGGCCTGTGGTGGACAGTCACTACTTGGAGTTTAGAGGGGTAGTAAGTGGTGTCACATGGGGATCCCTGTAGCCACACATCAAAGTCCAGCTCCCCCCACTTCCCCCACCCAACCTGATCTCTCCATATTGTGAATTCCTCCCTCCTGAACCCCTTCTGTTCCCCACCACCCTCTCCTCCCAGCACCCAAACAAATCTTATATTCATCTGCAGAAAACAAAGTCCCATGTTGCAGAGATGTGTCCCCCTTAATTTGGTAAATGATGGATGGATGGATGACATCTTTGCCAATAGAAAACCTGATTTGCTGAGGCTTATAAACTTTACTATAGGCAAATACATCATTCATTCATTCATTCATTCATTCACCCAGTACTTATCTTAGTGTCTCTAATAGTCTATCGAAACTGGACTTGCAAGGCAAATAGAAGCTAGCTGTAGCAGGACGCAAAGTGTAATCACCAGTTATAGTGGTGCTAAGTTGTTGAGAGGTGTTACTGGTTCTGGGGGATTTGATTTAAGGGGTGAGGGTGGTGGGGTACAGTAGTCTACCAGGGAGTCAGTATTTATAGAATTTCAGTCGTGATAATGAACAGGTGATGGTGGGGGTACACTGCACTACCAAGTAGTTGATGTCTATTTCATTTCAGTTCCAACAGTGATCTGTTTAGAGTGGGGGGCACTGGTCACCTCTCTGCATAATGCCTCCATGCATACAAAGGCAGGAGACATTAATGGTAATGGCCACAGAATGACATGCAAATGGCCTTTAAGGGCATTGCTTGCCTTATGAGGCTATTAACATGTTGGTGTTTGAATATGGCAGTCTGGAGCAAAGGCATTAACTCATTAGGGACACACTAGCCCCTTTGCTGCATGGTATCCATGTGGTCAGCAGGGGGCTGTGAACCTCACCTTATGATTTTGCAGAGCCCTATATTCCAGGCATAGGCAAAATGTATATATACAGTATATATATATATTTATATATGTCTCTGTTAGGGTAGCTTGCTAATTAGCATGCTGTGTTACATTTTGCGTGGTGCAGTCATCCACCATTGAATAGCTTGCCCTCCAGAGATTTAAGTCTAGTCCACACTTAAGAACAACAGATTTTTGAACGGCTTTCACAAACCAATCAGAGATGCAAACAGAAACATAGAAAGTTACTACCTTCAAACTCTGATAAGAGCGCATTCCTCAGTGTCTACAGCCTTTTGGATATGTAAACTACAGCTTTCTGTCAGAGACACACCCACCTTGCACTAACCTTGAGAGACACAGAACATGCATATATATGTACATATCTATTCAATCAAGAAAATGGTTAAAATCATTAATACTGTAACTCATTTCATCTTTCACTACTGAAAACTATTTAACATTTCTGAAACAAAACTTAAAATCCAACTATTTTTGACTTCCCATATTTATTCTGCAAAGCAAACAACAGTAAAGGTTTGCAATAAATTAAAAGAAATTGCATCTTGGGGGTGTAACAGGATAATTATGCTATTTGGCTTTGGGCGCATGGCTTATTACCTCATTATTACCCCCCCCCCCCCGATTCAATTATTTCTTCTATTCAAACCTTTACTATCACTAATTCTAACTGTATTGGCAAGTTTAATTTGTATACGTGCATGTAAAGTCTGTCGACATGGCTTATCTATGTGGCACTGACTCCAAGCTTTTGTTTGAAAAATGAAGTTCTTTGCTCTAATGATTCTAAAGGTAGCCCTTCTCAAATAAATTATCTTTAGAAAGGGTTCCCTTTGGAATGTAAGGCCTAGAAGCTTTATTGTTGTTTTAAATGAAAGCTTCAAATCAGTGCAGTATGTCTGTATCATATCATTACATTTTATATGTATCGGTACAGGTCATGACACACATTGACACTCATCAATATAATGTAACCCTTCCTCTGGGTTGGGATCAGTAGTCAGTTCTTTGAGTCCCCAAGCAACCAGGATTGCTTCCTGTTGGGAGATAAAAAGGGAGATTGTGGCACCAAATGGGGGAGACTGGAAAGACAGGGTGCCGGAGGAGACTTGGGCCTGAGTACCTATGCGATTGGTTGACCTTAAGGTTAGCAAGCCATGTGAGAAGGCAGTAGGGAGGGCTGGGGGTATACAGGGATGCACAGGGAGAGGCATTACCGCAGAAAACAGAAAGTTGTTATCCCTCTGTACAGACAGTTGGTGAGACCCCATCTGGAGTACTGCGTCCAGTTCTGGAGACCCCATCTCCGCAAGAACATAGACAGGATAGAGGCAGTCCAGAGGAGGGCAACTAAAATGGTGCAGGATCTGCAAGAGAAGCCATATAGGGAGAGACTAAAGGAGCTCAATATGTATACCCTTGAGGAAAGGAGGGAGAGGGGGGACATGATAGAAACTTTTAAGTACCTCCGTGGAATCAACAAAGTCCAAGTGGGTTGCATCTTTCAGAAAAAGAGATGTGCAAGAACAAGGAGACACAATTTAAAGATGGGGGGGCCGTTCAGGGGCAATGTGAGGAAGTATTTTTTCACAGAGAGGGTAGTGGATGCATGGAACAACCTTTCTGAGGAGGTTGTAGGGTCTAAAACTGTGGGAGAATTCAAGAATGTATGGGACAGACATAAGGCAATTCTTGTGGGGATAGGAAGAAATAGGCTGTTGGTTAACTAGGATCTGCGGCTTATCCTGTAGGTAGGGAAATGGGCAGACTAGGTGGGTCAAGCGGTCCTTATCTGCCGTCAAAGTCTATGTTTCTAGGTTTCTATCAGGCTGGTTGCAACCATATTGCTGGGGGTTCCATTAGGCTGAGGAAGCAGTGACCTGAGGAGTCCTCTTTCTGTGATGAGTCCTAACAAGGACGAAACACGTGACTATGGTTTGCTGTTCTCAGCTATTGCAGATTGTTTGTAATGGCATTTGGTACCTTATGGTCCTGCTTAAAACCTCTCCAGTCTAAATTCCTTCATGATGCTTTGTATATATTCCCTGTGATGCCTTAAAAAGGAGCCAGCAGGACGCAATGCCTTGTTGTAATTGACATGTCAAAAAATATTACATGACGGAAAGGCTTAACTGCCATTGAACTGTACTCTTCCCTGCAGCAGGCTGCAGTAATACTGCAAGATACTACATTGCATCCTGGCTGGCACCACTGTCTGTATACATTTGTGTTTCTTAACTACTTGCCTTCATAGCCAATGCAATTTTTGCATAACGCTCGCTTCAATGCTTTAGCTTTCAGGTTTTTGTCCTTTTAAATTTCTTTCTCCTTTTTAGGGCTCACCATGACCCAAACCATTCTGTTACTGTGGCTGATTTACTCTGTGTCCTGGACTGAGCTGTAGCACACTGTGTCCTGACAAGGCCAAAATAGGTGTTTGTAGTTTGATGTTCTCAGCCTTTGCAGATCTTTTTGTGAGCCCATTTGTCACCATGTAGTCCTGCTTAAAGGGGAACTTTCAACAGTAAGAGCCTCATACCCAACTGTGAGGCTGATGCCAATTTGCACTTTGTGTACAAAAACATGTACTTTACTTACTGTTTACTGCAGTACAGTACAATGTACTAGGCTAATTTTGCTGACTTGTAAGATGCCATTTCCCATAACCAGAAATGCCAGAATCCCCTGACATCACAGGAGGGCTGCAGAGCTGGGAGATTCAATAGCCGCAGTATAAATGTTAAATATTTTGTAAACTAAATTCAGATGTTTGCTGGTCCAGCTGTGCTCACAGGGCTTAGTAAAGTCCTCTGTGACTGTACTTAGCCCCAGAAGAACAGCAGAACAGTGAACAGAAGATTACAGCTTATAAAAAAAACACTGATATTCACTGCAGGCTGTTGAATCTCCCACTATGGCAGCCCTTTCTGATGTCAGCTGCAGGGGAGTCTGGCATTTCTGGTTACAGGAATGTCAACTTACAAGTCAGTGAAATTAGCCTTATGCACTTTACTACACTGCAGGAATCAGTAAGTAATAAAGTGTTTCTGCACACAAAGTGCTAATTGGGATCAGGCTGTTATTGCTGACAGTTCCCCTTTAAAGCCTAGCCTACCTAGATTTCTTTATGGTCATTTGGACATACAGTATTACCCATCTATTTAAAAAAAATTACATTGTAATGAGTGGTGTGGTTACAGTACTGTACATAGTCTTATCTCATTCATACTGTATTTGCAACATTTGTTTTCAGTAAAATATTACAGTGGTGTGAAAAATACATTTACTAAGGAGACGATCAAGTGCATGTCTTTTTCTTTAAATACAGGCAGCAAATTAAGACAAAGGCTCTGCTCTTATTGGCTTCTTTATTCTAATTTTCAGTGCAGCACATAGCTGTTGCCTTGACACATCATGGTATGAGGCAGAACAAGCATCTCTGCCCCCATTTTATGGAGCCCAGAGTTAGAGGAAATCCCTGGGTCTGGAAGTTTTTTCAGGAAGTAAATTTAGGATTTTGTAAACCTTTATTTTGGAAAAGCCCTGCCTTGGTGACCTTAGTTGGAGTGGTAGATACACAGATGATACCTGTCAGTCACACTATGTAAAATTCAGTGTTATCTCTTTAATATGTGTAGACCTGCTGGATAAAACACACTAAACTCAAAGCTGCTCCTGACATTGCTGTTTAAGAAATGCCAGATAGAGCTTTGGGCACAGCGCCCTCGCGCTGTAGAACTCCAGATCTTCTGGAGTTAACTCCTTCCTCTCCGGGGCAGTTCAGCTGCAGTGGCTGACTGCTATTGTTATAATATAGCAAGACTTCATGGTGTTTGAAGAAAAAATTACTCACCTTAGTAATTGCTTTTCTTCTCATGGAGTCTTGCTATATTATATATTAAGAAATGCTTGATAAAGCTGTGCATTAGAGATGCAGTACAAACAACTGTTGCTTTCATTAAAACTGGCTGTCTTAAGCCGGCCCACCAGCACAGCGGTAGGGTTACCAATTGCGGTGCCAGCGTTCTGGGTTCAGGAACGGACTTGGGTGACTGGAGGGTTGGCCGGGGAGAGGAGGATTGAGTGCCCATAGGCCGCTCTTCTTCTCTGGGGGAAGGTGGGTTGCCTGCTCCACTACTCTACTGCCACCTGGGTGACCATGGGTGGTGGTAGTGTAGCGGGACAGTCTGCAAGGGAGGGAAGGACACCAGCTGGGAGTGGAAGTGTCAGTGCATCGTGACGTGCTCCACCCCTAGGCTCCCCGTGCATGCCAACATCTGTGGGGATGGCACCAGAAACATGGAAAATGGACCCTTGGATGCCAGTGTAGACAGGGGATTTAGCTCCCAGACACCATAACCTGGCTCCCATGGGAGACTGCTCAGACTGACACACACTCACTCTGCTGGACTGGAGGAGGAAAGTTCCAGGGTCCCCCTCCTCCCCGCCTGGGTGGGGTAGGCCGAGGCAACATGAGGTCACTCCTGGAGGCTCCCCAAGAGGTTCCGGGGGAGGGAAGAATGAACATTGGACCCTCAGAAGAGAGCAGCATCCAAGGAGAGATGGGGGCGTAAAAAAGAGAAAAAAACAAACAAAAAAAAAAAGCTGCCTGTCTTCACAGTGTACTCTACCTGGGATTGATGCTGTTAGACTAGTAAAACCCTTGTTTTTCCATGTGTAGCCCCCTCTTCTGCTAGGGGTCTGAATGGCATGGCTCCAGGGGGTGGTACCCACTTTGAACATTTACTGTATATGTACTCCAGGACTGGAAACTCAGGACCTACAGAGCATGGGGTAATGGGGCACACAAAACACTAAAGAGACACATAAGACTGCCAACATGAATGGTAGAGTCAAGTAGCTGGCCTTTATTTGGTGTGTTCTCATCTTCATGAGCCCCAGCAGGAACTGCAAGGGTTTTACATTAACATGGTTCTTATCAAAACTGGTAAATGTTGCCTTAAATGATAAACCCAGGACTACAAGTGTCTCATTCCCAAGTGTTACTGCAGTGTAGACAGGTTCCAGACTACCCCCTTTCACTCTGTCAGCCCCAACAAAGGAAAAGTGCCAGGGGTCACAGTTCACCAAATTCTCCACTTGTCACAAAACGTTTCCTTCATGATGATGATCAGGGGAACAGAGGAGAATAAATACTCATGAGTGCAGGCAGGAATAAAAATGGACTGACTGGACCCCCCTTCCCCAAATCAGGGACCAAAAGTAGATAATGGCCTCCACCACTTCACTTGCAGGCCAGATGGTTCTCCCCCTTCCTGGAGAGAAATAGTTGTTGTTTTAGGCAGAGATGTGATGCAGGAAGTGCCCTTCTCTCCCTCTCTGGGGCTCTCCTCCAATGAAAGTGAAACTCCATGAAACCCTGCAGCTCAGCACATGTGGCCACAGACACCCAGTCCCATGTTGGCGTCATTCTCCCTTCAGTGACAAGGGAACAAGGATAAGCCTTAGGCATTAAACATTAGGTGTAGATGCAGCCTAAATAGATATTCTGAAAACATACATGAGCCTTGGGAGTTACACATGTACAGACCGTGCAGTTAGTCTTTCGCTTCTCTAGGACTGCAGACCTTCTCTATATAGTACGATCACTTGTTAACAGTAACTTACTAAAACACACACTGCAGTACTAACAAACAAATTGGTGAACTGGTTGGCTGCAGTGAAATCTTGATTCATATGAGGTGTCCCTGACACAAATCTATACATTAATATGCCCCCCATTCCAGTTATAAAAGCAAAGACCAGCTCATAAAGAACTGTATTAATTATCCAACTTGGCTGAAAAAAATCTAATCATCGGGGCTAGTTATAACTTTTTTCAATTATTTTATGTATTTTGTGGAGAATTTTCCACTTGGTTCCTGGCAAGACCTAAAGATTTCTGTCTTTAAATGGGTATAGTCTAAAAATCATGTGCAAAACACAAGGTACTACCTTTGGTGATGGGAAGCCACAATTAAATTTTTTTATATAAAGCCTAATAGGCCCCAGGAAAGAGAGTGCATTTATTTTATATGGCTTCATAAATTGTGCCACCACTATGTAATCTCAGTTTATACCATAAATGTCTTTTTTTTCTAAAGTTTTAAATCCCATTGGTCAAGCTTTAATCATCGACATTAATCCTTATGATCATTAATACTGCAACTCATACTGTACTTCTGGAGTTATCCTACAGCTGCTGTCAGTCGTTTTAAGACTAATAGATTCAGGATCAAGTCATGCTTTTGTTTTCCATTAAAATTGGGATTATTTCAGGAACATAAAGAAGCAGTTTGGTGATACTTCATTTATATTTGTTAATGGAAATATAGACCAGGATGTAAATCTGTCCAAAGACTGGTAGCACTGGAGGAGGCGCAACAAATCCCAACAGCTGGATATTTAAACAAATGGCACTCGTGCCTGGTTACAGGAGCAAGTTACACTGATAGGCAGGCATGCTTGTACTAGTTGAGTCCAGTGTTATTTGATTATCTTTTTGGTGGTTCCTTATACATGTCAAGTGTTTCATCCCATCAGACTACCATGCATGCCCAGAGACAGAGACTATGAGCAGGGCTTATATGTGAAGTTTTGATTCAAGATCAGAGTCTCCTGCTATGGCAAGATAGGTTTTCTTTTCATCCTCTCAGCAGTGCCCCCTCCCCATTTAAAGGAGATAGGGAATCATTTTTACATAATTAACTGCCCTTCCATCTTCCTTTTCATGCCAGCTATATATTCTGATATGCTTTGACCAACTTTTGATAAATAAGTAATTTAGCTTTGTGGTGGCCTCAGATCTTCATAGGGTTCCACGATCCTCACCAGCTGCTGTTGTTTCTCTTCATATTTCTAAGACATTCTATGACATCAGTAACTCCCATTCCATGCTATTCATCTGAATGGCCTGCAGTGGTGTTATTGATGTCATAGAATACCCAGACAGTATGAAAAGATAAAGCATTAATTGCTGAGAAGAGAGGAATTCAGGGTAGTTACATATGCAACAAAATGTGGTTATTAATTTAAAACATGTCAAAATATTGGGCAGACATTAATGGGACAACTGTAGAGCATCTAGAGGTGTAAAAACTGCTTCCTAGCAACTTTAAGCCCCTCCCCACCATACAATATGTTCAGACCATCTTTGTTTGAGCCCATTCTCCAGTAAGTATGGAGGGAGAAATGACGACTTCTGCACCTCACTTCTAAAGTGCTTCTTTCATCAGCCAACAGCATGTGCTCATGTGCTGAAGCAGATGTTGCTACCCACTCCTTACCTGAGACTACCACTTCAGTACGTACTTCTGAGACTACCACTTCTTCTACTTCTGAATCCACTCCTTAACGCTACTCCTTCTGTTTGGCAACATGAAGCTGTACCATTCACTACCAGTCAGAGTGTTGCATCCAAAAGACTGTGCATAGTTTTAAGATGCAGGGGTGACAGGACCAGTAAAGAATAAGTTGAGTATTTTTCTCAACATACAGTACATCTCAGTTGTCCCTACTTTCCAGAGATGCCTCTGATTCTGCCTCAAAATATCCTCAGTCCAGTCTAAAGTTGGCATTTCTGTCACTAAAGCATAGACTGATCACCTTTAGTTAGAGTATATAGAATTCTGGAATGGGTTCTAAAATGTTCATTGAAACTCCTTAGAATTTATGATATGCATGGAAAACACATATATGTCAATACTATTTTAACCATGAAAAGATTCCAGACAAGGGAGGGAATTAAGAAATTCAATGCAGTGGTCACCCTAGTAAAGAGTAGGGATATGAATCAAAACACACTACAAACCATTAATGTTACAGTCTGGTTTTTCATCACAAAATTGTTTTCAAGCTACTGTAAGCCACATATTATAACACATTACTATGTAAGGAATAAGACTCGACAGGGGATGTATTTATGAGCCAATAATCAGATGCCTCTGGGGTACTGGTAGACACGAGGTGCAGCCATGTACCTTTAAACACAACTTAGAAGTGCAATGATTGGCCATAATTACACATTCCCGAAGATACTTATTGGACCTAAAAAAATTACCTTTAAAGCAAAAACAACATGCATTTAAAAGTGCACCTGTGCAATTATGGTGACTAATTACATGGTCACGTGACTAGTTTCAACCAATCAAATGGCTCAGTTTATTCATGCCATTGTATAATACCATTTTGCGATATGTCCCTGATAGTTTTAAATAATAATAATAATAATAATAATCTTTATTTTTAATGCGCCTTTCAAAAAATCAAGGCGCAGAACAATCTTTAAAATACATCCAAATAACACATCATAATAAAAATCAGTAGAATAAATAATAACAACATCATAATAAATAAAATCAGATTGGTTCAATATCATCCCCAAACGCTTTTCTCCACAGAAAGGATTTCAATGCTTATTTAAAGCCCCCCACCGTCGTGCACTCTCTAATCCAACGGGGTAGAGAATTCCAGAGGGTTGGTGCCGCGAATACGAAGGCCGGGGCACCAGAAGATTTACCCTCGGATCTCTAGCAACCCTCGTTAGCTATGGAGCGTCGCCTCCGGGATGTGGCAACTGTGCCTTTCAGTAGTCAGGGCCCAGACTGCACGGCGTTGTAAGTCAGCAAACAAACTTTAAAGGAGATCCACCACTGGACTGGCAGCTGGTGCAGGCCCCGCAGCACCAGAGCAATATGGGAGGAACGAGGCATCCCAGTTAACAACCGGGCTGCGGAGTTCTGCACCAGCTGCAAGCAGCGGATTTCAACCCCTGGAAGCCCAAAGTAGAGGGAATTGCAGTAGTCCAAGCGCGAGGTCACAAAGGTGTGGATCAATGTAGGTAGGTCTCCGGACGGAACAAGGTGCTTGATCCTAGCGATATTCCTAAGATGATAAAAGGATAACGTAATGACAGCCGACACTTGCGCACGCAGTGTCAGCCGGTCGTCAAGAATTACCCCTAGGTCACGCACCTGTTCAGAGATAGGAAGCTCAACCACCCCTAGGAAGCTCAACCACCCCCAGGAATAAACCTGAGGGATGGTTTGTCCCCCAACCCCCTATCAGGTGACCAGGATCCACGACCATCACCTCCATCTTTCCAGAATTCAGCTTCAGCCAGCTAGACCTCATCCATCCTTGGATTTCATCGAGGCAGTTATTAAACACCGAGAGTGTTCCATTCTGGTTGGGCACAAATGACAGGTAGAGCTGGGTACCATCGGCATAACAATGAAACTCCAACCCATACCATCTTACAATGTCTCCGAGGGGAAGCATGTATACCGCAAACAACATGGGGGACAGCACTGAGCCCTGAGGCACCCTACAGGACAGAGAGATAGGGTCGGAGGAAAATACCCCCGACACCACTCTCTGTGTTCTACCAGTGAGGAAAGACGTAAACCATCTGTGGACCAGACCTGAAAGCCCACAGATGATTCTCAAGTGCTCAAGCAGTACCCCTTGGTCTACAGTGTCAAATGTCGATGACAGATCCAACAGGACCAAAATGGACCATTTTTTCTGGTCTCTCGCCATCAAGAGATCATTGAGCACCCAAACCAGTGCAGTCTTGGTGCTATGCCTCTTTCTAAAACCGGATTGGAGAGAATCGTAGATGCTATGGATGGTCAAATGGTTGTCCAACTGAGTAGCCACTACTTTCTCAATTACCTTCCCAGCAAAGGGAAGGTTTGAGATAGGTCTGTAGTTAGCGAGGGAGTCGGGGTCCAAAGAAGCCTTCTTCAACACTGGTGTCACCACAGCCTCCTTCAGAGAGCAGGGATATTCACCAGAGTCTAAGGAGCTCCAGACCGTCCTCGCTAGAACTGGGATGATAATCTTCCCACAGCCCATAATCAGGGCTGTAGGGCCTGGGTCTAAACTACAGCATGCAGTGTGCATACCTTGGACAATCCTCATAACATCTTCGATATCCGGCCTTTTGAAGAGATTCCAGGAACAAGGAGGGAAAGTGACCAAGGACTGGTCCACGGCCCTTCCCATAGAGAGTGCTGCACGGGTCTCCGCCCTAATGTCCTCCACCTTATCTGCAAAGAACCGGCAAGCTGTTCACACTGAGATTGTGAAAAGGCTCTATGAACCTGTAGACAGGCTGGGTTGCAGTCTGTCCACGGTTCAAAAGAGCTGAGCCGGCCGGTTTTGTGCAGCAGCAATTTCCCCAGACAGGAACACTGTCTTCTTATGGGTAATTGCTGACTGATAGAGTTGATAATGCTCTAACAGTCTAAGATGGTCAGCATTCAAGCGGGGTTTCCGCCAACATCTCTCTAACCTGCATCTAATGCCGCATCTCCCTCAAGGTCCCCATCCGAACCATGGGGACCGGTGAGAAGTGGGCGCTATAAATGGTGCAGTGGAATCCAGAGCAGAGGTAATGGCCTTATTATAGGCCAGAACCAAAACCTCTGGATCTGAGCATATCACGGGGAGTTCTGATAGGTCAAGCACCGCAGTTAGACCATTGGGAGTGTACTGCCTGAATACATTAATTTTCAAATGTAGTAAACTATTACTTCTTATATCTAAGGCATTTTTTCACTTTCCTTTTGCTAAACAAAAGATTTTTGTCCCACAGTCATAGGTGTGCTGTATAGAACAGTACTGTATATGGACGTTGACATGCCTAGTTCTAGTCCTTCTCTTACATCTGTGAGTCTGTGACTTCACTGAGTATAACATCACTACTAACCAAGAGGAGCCAATCGCATGCTGACAGATGAGTCACTTGTGGTTTCATAATAAGTGATGTCACAATGCTGATGTGGTATAAAGAGGAATAGGACCAATATGTCAGTCACCCATTCAAAGTACTGTTCTATGCATTACACCTAATACTATCAGGTAAAAAGCCTTCTAATGAGCCACTAGAAAAGAATAAATACTTCAGAAATAAATGACTGACTACTTTTAAAAATTAGTAACATTTTCTACTTGTTATTTTTGATGCAACTAGCTCTATAGGCCTTGCCATGGATTTGTGAAGTAGGGGAGCTGAGATGTATGGCTCAAGATGTCCACTATTTATAACTGAACAAATACTTGCCAAACAGAGCATCTCATTCAGAGGACCACAGTACTATCATGACAGAACTCTCTTATTCTAAAAATATGCAGTACTTAACAGTATTTAAACTTGCTTGTCTGTGTGTGAGTTCTAGTATTGGACCTTTAGGCTGTTGAATTTTCAATGATGCAAAAAGTTACATATTCATCATGATTGGGCAGTTGCACCCTCACAGGTAAGGAAGGATTCCTCTGGCGAGGAAGGAATGCATCAGTAACACATGAACTGTAACACTGTTTACTGCAGAGCGCAGTGTGCATCTCTGCAAAATGAACTGAGGGAGTCTGTATATCCATAACTAGGATCAGACAGAAAGAGAATTGAACAAGCAGATGGTCAGGCAGCACAGTGGTAGCTCTACCGCTTGTCATGCTGATGACCCAGGTTTGGCTACAAACACGGATCACTCGAGAGCTAGCCACCATGGAGGAATGATTGAGCTTTCTATGGGTGGCTTTCCTCCCTCACAGACAGGAAACACTCCATCCTGTTCCTTGCCTGCCACCTTGCAGAAGCCGGGTAACATAGAAACATAGAATTTAACGGCAGATAAGGACCGCTTGGCCCACCTAGTCTGCCCATTTCCCCTTCCTAATGGATAAGCTGCAGATCCTAGTTAACCAGCAGCTTACTTCTTCCTACCTCCACCCCCTAGAATTGCCTTATGACTGTCCCATGCATGCTTGAATTCCACCACTGTTTTTGACTCCACAGCCTCCTCCGGAAGGCCGTTCCATGCATCCACAACCCTCTCTGTGAGAAAATACTTCCTTACATTACCTCTGAGCCACCCCCCATCTTCAAATTGTGCCCCTTGTTCTTGCACACCTCTTTTTTTGAAAGATGCTACCCTCTTGACTTTGTTGATCCCCTTGAGGTACTTGGAAAGTTTCTATCATGTCTCCTCTCTCCCTCCTTCTCGAGGCTATATACATATTAAGCTCCTTAAGTCTCTCTTCATGTGTCTTCCGGTGCAGACCCTGCAACATTTTAGTTGCCCTCCTCTGGACAGCTTCCATCCTGTCTATGTCTTTGCGGAGATTGGGTCTCCAGAACTGCATGCAGTACTCCAGATGGGGTCTCACCAGCTGTCTGTACAGAGGGATAACAACTCCCTGTTTCCTACTGGTGATGCCTCTCCCTATGCATCCCAGTATCCCCCCAGCCCTCCTTACTGCCCTCTCACATTGCTTGCCCACATTTAGGTCATCTGATATGACTACCCCCAGATCCCTTTCCATTTTTGTTGTTGTTAGTATCTCACCCCCCATTGTGTACTCTTCCCCTGGGTTTTTGTTTCCCAGGTGCATTACCTTGCACTTCTTAGCACTGAATCTAAGCTGACATACATCTGACCATTCCTCTAACCTTGCCAAGTCCCTTCTCATCCTTTCCACCCCATCTTGTGCATCAACTCTGTTGCAGATCTTTGTGTCATCTGCAAAGAGACATACTTTTCCTTCCAGTCCCTCTGCAATGTCACTTATAAAGACATTGAAGGGTGGCAGTACAGTGGGACACACACTCAAGGGAGTGCTCACATCATCCCCAAACACTGATAGCAAATGTGCACACTTCGACATGCACATATGTGCATCATTGCATGCAGGTGACCATCCAAATAAAACCTGAGGAAACAACCCCCCACCCCTTTCCTGGCTGAATTACACTGTTACCAGCAGGCCCTACATCACTGATTGAGGCACTAACCTACCGAAGCTGGCCCTGTGTAAGTGGTGAAAGTAAATCCCAGAAAAGGTGGGTGACAAAGCTGGTGGTTGACAGTAGATGGGGGCAAGCTGGGTGGAAAGGAGCTAAATACAGAATAAAAAAATGGAGTAAGATCAGCATAGTACTACAGTCCAACACACTGGTGGTTTGACTGCTGGCAGTGGTGATTCCAGGAGTTAAGCATGACTAGAGCAGAGGCAGGGTATAAAAGCCTTGTGACTGGATATTTAGGCAAAATATCAAGTTGAACTACTGTTTAATTATTTATTGAATAACTTTGGAGAGTACCTTTAAGCACAGGTGCTCATTTACAAAGGTTCCACTTCAAAATACATAGTCACAAAACAACATTACAAGTGCAATAACCAGTTCCAGAGGAAATGCAGTTGAGTCAGGCTCAAGGTACTTAAGACAGATCAGTTATATATAGTTTGAAAAAATCCATATAGATTGTTGTATAAAAGTCATAGGATATGTACAGAGAGAAACCAGATAAAACAGTTTAATGGTTACTGTTGCATTGGACTCAACGGCAGACTGCAGATATTTTATACTGATTAATAGTGTATGGAGGAAACTTGTTCTGTATGGATTTTCATCCTAACCAGAATGCTGTTGTACCACAGTGCAGAGTTAATGGAATGCAGTTGTACCCTTCTGTGGTGCAACAGTATTCTGCATAGCTGAACATAATATTCATGCAACCAGCTCTAATGAAAGCAGAGCTGAAAATAAAACACCACACTCCCAATGGATACCACAAAATGGAACACAATGTGGACCATTGGTAGCCTGCTCTGTTTTCAACAAACTTTTATAAAATTACACTTGTATATGGACGTTAACTTACTTAACCTTATTTTTCAAAAATGATCAGGTTCTTAGTATTAGCTGTCACTTGCAAGTGACAGTGGGAGAACGGCCAAGAATGAGAATGGGATACAGCAGTTTAAAGACTATCACACAAAAACACCTTTATTTTTGGTCTCATACACTATAAAAATACTGGACAGAGGCAAAACTATGTCTAACCAGCCTGTATATACCTAGAGTTCAGATTACAATGGACCTCTCAAGCTTCGCTGTCAAGGTCTGCTGTAATCTAAACCTTTTGGTGGTAGCACAGGCTGGTTGTGCATGGTTGCCCAACCTGTATTCTCTATATCTCACAGAAATTCAATAAAGTATCAGGTGGTTCATTTAATGACTTTGTAGTCCTGACAGCAAATTACCACTTGCCCAGCTGAGTGTACTGGAAGAAGACTTAAGGACATTGTTGTCCATATTCCTGGTGTGTATTGGTTGGAGACACTACAGAAGCAATTTATTAAAACAGGGAGTGTTAAGCCAAGAAGTGCCTTTTTGGCTAGCAAACAGGTCTGCAGCTTTATTCTACAGGATAAGGTAGCCAATTAGTGTGTGCATAAAGGGCAGAGCAGCACACCTCATTATAGATCAGCTTTAAGTGAAAGGGAACATTGTATTGTTAGGTAAAGCCCAGGTTCTTACTGTAGAACAATTCTGCCAGGTACTCGTACTGTAATTCTGTTTTGAAGATATAGACACAATTGTGTAGCTTACCAAAAATACTTTAGAAGGGAGACTTTGCTGTAGCATTCCTGAATTCCCAGTTTACCAACCTGCCTTCCTTAGAAAGATCTTTTCATGTTTATCAAGACTAAACATGGATTTTGTCTGTTTATTTTTAAAAGTTGAGTATAGAAGATCAGCAGACTCTGGAGGATTTAAAGTTTGATCTTCTTTGTATAATGACTGAATGCTTTGTCTTACTTAAGGGCTTTGTTAACAGATCTTGTTGAAAGATTGCTACCTTAGCCCTAGTCACTAAAGCCCATTTGTAAACTTTCCTTAAAGTCTGCATTTATGCTATTTATTTTTCAGAGTTCTGAATAGCCAGAAGGTGGTTTAACAAAAAAGAGATTTTCTTGGTTTCTGCAAGCATGGCTGTTGGGAGTCATGCAATTTAACATTTTTGGGGGAGGAGCACAATTAAACTTCTTTTATGCTTTTACCACCTGGAGTAAGCAAGATCAACCCCTATGTTACTGATTCACTATTTGCATGGTCATTGAAAACTTATTGTTAAAGTGAAAAGGCATTTCCTCTGTGTACTTCTAATGTGATTGCTGCTGCGTGGATAAACTTTGTCAAGTACATGACCCTGTTGCTAATGGTGAAAACAATTGGTTTTGACCACCTTGAAGAGACCCTAGCTTTCAGGAGCATACATGAATGGAAGCAGATGGAAAGTGTAAGTAAACAAAGGGGAAATGATCTGCAGCTGGATTGGTTCATGGTGAGAATGATTGATGACGAATCGGTGACTAATTAGAACGTGTATAAGGAAATTAAAGGGCAGGATCCCATTGAGCAATTACTTCATTTACATGCCAGTGTTGAAACAGCTCTAAGGCAGTACTGCTGCAGTTCAGAGTCTGTAGGTGCTGTCTATTGTGTACATATAGATATACAGAAATGCTATATAAGTAAGTGGAATAGTGTGAGCCTTCTTGGGAATTGCTGATTGGGATTTGAAGAGGGCATAGGAGGAGGATCAATGGTGCTAGGTCAGTAGGCATCCTGAGGCTTTAATTTATTTTCCAGTACACGAAAATATAGTGTGTAATGAATTGAAAAATGTATTGTTGGTGGAGTTTATAAGCCTTTTGACTTGCTACACCAGTTCAGTAAATGGCATGTAGGTTGTTTTTGTGTGTATGTGTGTGCATAAACACTAAAACAACAGGGTACTGTTTCCAAGATGGCTTAGATATGATGAGCTTATGCTACAGTATACATTTCTTACAAACATACTGTATGAATTTTAGAAATAAGGAAGACCACTGGTCCATCAAGTTTTTTCTCCCACCAACTCAGTGGGAATACCTTCATGCCTTTTTCTTCCAGGTACTTATTGGCTTGAACATCCCTAAAAGCTACATTTGGTCCTATGGCGTATCCATTTTAGATATTTGACTAGTGTAATCATATTACCATTGAGCCACTATTTTTCATGGTGAATATTTTTCATGGAGACCAGTCCCAGTTTTTCCCACTGGACTTCATAGCTCTAGTTTTTCAAGACTTCATCGTCTTTGGCCACTCTCCAATGCACCTTCTTGATAATGTAAAAATTCTTTCTCAGATATGGGGACCAGAACTATACACTACACTCAAGATAGGGTCTGACTAGTGGTTCCATGTCACCACATCGACATAAACATGTCAACACAACGTTCCAACGATGGCACTGTTGTGGTCAGCATTGTGCCGTCGGACAACAAATGTGTTTTTTTTTTGTGGTGGCTTGTGTTCCCACCCCCTACCAATTTAATATAATCAATTCTGAGTCGGAGCTGATTCAGGGAGGGAGTGTAAGACTGGGAGACAGAGAGACAGGGTCCTGGGCAGACTTTACAGTGATCTGTTGATCTTGTCGCTGTCGATGAGATTGCTGTAAAGTTGTCACTGAGTTGATGACATATGCTGACTAGTGAGCTGCACTGGGGCACTACACTAGGTCTGTCTGGTTATGACATTTCTCTTAATGCATGCCATGATTTTATTTGCTTTGTTAGCCACTGTACCTCACAGTTGCCCCCATTGAAAGTGACTGATGATCATTACCCCAGGCCCTGTTTTCTGCTGAGTTTCAGCAAATCTCTGTTGTTCAAGTAATAGAGCATTTTGCTTTTCTATTCTTCTTACCTACAGTAGTATAGTACAGTTCCTCATTGAACTTCATCTGCTGTTTTCCTGCCCACTTCCTGAACATGCCCAGGTCTCTCTGCATACCAGTAACCTCCTTCTGAGATGTAACTACCCTTCTAGTTCTGTTGTCAACGCACTTGGCAACCCAGCTCCTTGTGCCCATCTTCGCATCACTTAAAATATATTAAACAACACTGACTTCAGAATCTAGCAGGTACCATTGGTCACTTGTATCTAGGGGGATATATTGCCATTTACTGTAACCCTTTGTTTCCTGTCCTGCAGCTAATTTTTAATCCATTTCATTATACAACTGGTTAAACCTAGGTTCTCCACTTTATAAACTACAGTAATCTCCTGTATGGCACAATGATAAAGGCTTTGCTGAAGTCCAAGTACACAACATCCACAAGTTGCTTCTCATCAAGGTCCTTAGCAAAATTATCAAAAAATATGATATACTAGATATATGCCCTGGGTCTTCCTTAATTCTTAATCCTTCTACAATATAAATATGGGGGTGGCACACTCTTTCATTATTTAATGCGTCCTCTGATCACCAAGTTAAAACACGCCCCAAATTATGGTTATCTCAAACACCAACGATTAGATTTTCCATATCTGCGTGGCCATGAAGGATAACTATGGTAGCCAGTGGTTAATTAAAAAAAATCCTATGTGGCCAATGAAATATATAATGTGGCTAATGACAAATACTGCAAATTATAGTATATGGCTAAATCATGTTCACTTAATACTTACCCGGGAATATACAGTACTTAAAAGAAAGTTGAACAAGAACCATGTATGGTGACAAATAAATGAATGACTGAGATTTTGTTTTGATAATATATGAGGAAAGACAAAAAAAATGGGTTATAGTTTTTAAGGCAACCAAGAGGGTAATCATCAGTTGAAGTACTTTTTTGACCAGCCTTCATATTTCTGTATTTACACATGTTCACTGGGAAAAGAGAGGACAGAAATCATGCATGATGTGCTGAGGTAGGAACAAACACAAAGCAGCAACTACAGATATACAGTACATGAGTTAACACACCAAATTAAATTAATAACAGTAATAATATCACAGTACATTTCAGCATATCCAGTATTGTAATGTTGGCCAAGTCGGTGGTAGACTATTTAATAGGGGAATTTCTCATGCTCAGTCTGCTCACTGAGAGGAAGATAGTTTCCACAGCTGGCACTATGTTTACATCATTGCAGTGCTAGAACAAAACAGGGTGAGCTGCATCAATGAGGGGGGCTGAAAATGAAAAAAAGGGGTTTTATTAAATCCATGCAGAAAATGAAAAAAAAATTACCTAGAATTGATATTTCAGACCTAGGTTGTCATCTTCAGAAAGAATTCAGAAAGTAAAAAGTAAGAAGGATGTAAAACTATGCTTACTTTTTTCCTTACTAATTATTCCTGAGGATGACATTTGATCAAAATGTTAATTCTAACTTTATTTTCTATTGTCAGGATCTATGTAATGTAAACCTTTTGCAGTGCTAATCAGATGTTCCAGCAGTTTCACACTACCCTCAACTACTTCATATATTTCATTATTTATTTATTGAGGTATTGCAAACATTTTACCAGGAAAGACATAGTAAGCTGGTATCAGTTCATGTTCAGATGTGTCCCACAAAAAAATGCATATAATATGGAGTTAGGTATAACAAAATAATTGATTACAGGCAATGTATCTGAGCAAGATTTATGCAATACAAATGAAAGTGTAGCAAGAAGGACAATAAGTAGAAAGTAACTACGCAGTAATGTAAGGGGTAGGGATAGTGACTTAAAATTGGGGAGAGGGGAATGTACTAGTATCAGTGTAGGGAGGAGAGCAGCAAACAGAAGTAAAACCTAGTGTCACGAGCAACTGCAGCAGTGAGTAGAGTTGTCTGTACTGAACTCAGCGTATGCTCTTTATGTCATCCTCTTTATAACTACATCACCTGACAGGCTGTATTTTGTTTGTAACTGTGCTTCTACCATTCCCCTTTCTATGAGTCACACCTGGAAACGAGCCTCAACTAAGTGTGCCTCTCCCGGTCACCAATTTTAAATAAATAAGTAAATTAATAAATAAATAAAATCCTGGAGAATATATTTCAGAGCATAAAGGGTAGGAGCAGACTTAATGGAAAGAGTGAGAGAATCCCAAACTTTATGGAAGTGGAAAGAGAAGGGGGCTTTACCAACAGTGGATTTCATTCAAGAGAGAGAGAAACAGCAAGTGTTACAAAGGGAGTAAGAGGTGGAAGGAGGGGGACAAGAACAAGATACATGGGGAGGGAGACAAACCAAAATTTGGAAATAAAGGAGGAACAGTGGGGAAGGCATCTGGCATCAAGAGAGGGAATGGAAAGGGAGGTATATAAAGAACACCGGTGAGTGCACAGAGGTTTGTTGAGGGCAAATCATCAGAAGTAATGAAAGATGGGGTCCAATCTGGCTAAGGTGGACTTGGATAGCAGCACTGTAACTGATATCATCATCATCTACAGAAGGGACAGGGAGGGTAAAAGAGGAGGTGGAGTAGCTCTATACATAAGGTAAGGGATCAAAGCTACAGAACTAAAAAGTAAAGGGGGAGGACAAGAGGCACTCTGGGTCACCTTGGAGACAGGGAATGGCATCACAGTCCACACAGGGGTTGTATACAGACCCCCGTCTCAAGGGGAGGAAATGGACAAGAAAATGATAGAGGACATTCTCAAAATGGCTGAAAAAGGGGAGATGCTGTTGATGGGGACCTGAATATGCCAGATGTTAACTGGATGACATGTATTGCAGCTACATCCAAGAGCAGGGTCATTCTCGATGCCCTGCAGGGGCAGGCTTAGACAGCTAGTGTTGGAACCCACTCAGGAGGGAGCAGTAGTAGACCTGTACTCAAATGAGAGAGGATCACAAATTTAGAAGTCAGTAGACATCTGGGAAAGGACCACTGCACAGTGTGCTTCACAGTAAGCACAACCATGCAGACAAGCCATACAAGAACAAGGATACTGGACTTTAGAAGGGCTGACTTTGGCAAAATGGGTGAATACCCGAGGAATGCACTAGCAAATGGCCAAAAAGGAGGGGTGGAAGAACAATGTAGAAAAATTGAAACTGCTATCATAGAGGCAACAATCCTTTGTGTGAAACAAATAAAGAAAACAAAGTGGAGTAAAAAACCACTATGGTTTTCAAAAGAGGTGTCAGGGAAGGTTAAGAAGAAAAAGGCTGCATTCAAAAAGTATAAGGAATCACAGAAGGAGCACGACAGGGAACTGTATCAATTAAAGCAGAAAGAAGTGGGGAAGGCAGTCAGAATAGCAAAGGCCCAAACCGAGAAAAAATAGCCAACTCAGTTAAGAAGGGGATAAAACCTTTATAGGTACATTAGGGAGCATAGAAAGGTTAAGGGAGGGATAGTGAATATTAATAAAGGAGAGGGGAGGAGGGCAGAGGGAGAAAGTGAAAAGGCAGAGATACTGAATGAATACTTTTGCTCAGTATTCACCAAAGAAGATGAGGAGTTACCTAAACCAGACAGTAGAAGCACTCTGGGTAGGGGTTTGACACCAGTCCATTTACAGAAGAAAGAGTCCTGAAAGAACTCCTAAAACTCAAGGTGGACAAAGCAATGGGGCCTGACGGGATTCACCCCAGAATTCTAAAAAGAACTAAGGAGGACCTAGTGACACCACTGACCACACTTTTAACAAATCATGGGAGGATGGGGTAGTACCTGAGGACTGGAGGAGGGCAGATGTGATTCCTCTTCACAAAAGTGGGAGCAAGGCAGAAGCAGGAAACTACAGACCTCTAAGTTTGACCTCAGTGGTAGGGAAAATGATGGAATCACTTCTGAAAGAAAGAATTGTTGAGTACTTAGAGGCCAGCAGGGCACAGGATCCAAAGCAGCATGGATTTATAGCAGGAAGGTCATGTCATATGAATCTAATTGATTTCTTTGACTGGGTGACCAAAGTAATAGACCAGGGAGGGGCTGTGGATATGGCCTACCTAGACTTTAGCAAGGCATTTGACACAGTCCTGCACAAAAGACTAATAATTAGGTTAGCCAGCCTGGGAGTGGGTTCCAGGGTGGTAGCCTTGGTAGCAAACTGGCTGCACAACATGACACAGAAGGTAATAGTGAATGGAACACATTCCGAAGAAAGGGGGGTTACTAGTGAGTACCTCAGGGCTCAGTATTGGGTCCAGTCCTCTTTAACATCTTTATAGGTGACATTGCAGAGGGTCTGAGGGAAAGGTATGCTCTTGCAGATGACACAAAGATCTGTAACAGAGTTGATACATAAGGGGGTAGAAAGGATGAGAAGGACTTGGCAAGGTTGGAGGAATGGTCAGACATATGGCAACTTAGATTCAACAAAAGAAGTGCAAAATGCACCTGGGAAACAAAACCCAGGAGAAGAGTACACAATAGCAGGGGAGGTACTAACAACAACAAAAATGGAAAGGGACTTGGGGGTAGTCATATCAGGTGACCTAAAGGTGGGTAAGCAATATGAGAAGTCAGTAAGGAGAGCCAGGGGGATACTGGGATGCATATGAAGGGGCATCACAAGTAGATAAAGGGAAGTGACTATCCCTCTGTACAGACAGTTGGTGAGACCCCATCTGGAATACTGTGTGCAGTTTTGGAGACCCCATCTACGCAAGGACATAGACAGGATGGAAGCAGTCCAGAGGAGGGCAACTAAAATGGTGCAGGGTCTGCATCAGAAACCATATGATGAGAGACTGAGAGAGCTTAATATGTATACCCTTGATGAAAGGAGGGATGGGGGACATGATAGAAACTTCCAAGTACCTCAAGGGAATCAACAAAGTCCAGGAGGGTAGCATCTTTCAGAAAAAGAGATGTGTAAGAACAAGGGAGCACAATTTAAAGATAGAGGGGAGATGGTTCGGGGTAATGTGGGGAAAAATGTTTTCACGGAGAGAGTGGTGGATGCATGGAACCACCTTCCTGGGGAGGTTGTTGGGTCTAAAACAGTGGGGGAATTCAAACATGCATGGGACAGACATAAGGCAATTGTAGTGGGGGGTTGCAGGAAGTAGGCTGTTGGTTAACTAGAATCTGTAGCCTATCCAATAGGAAGGGAAATGGGCAGACTGGGTGGGCCAAGTGGTCCTTATCTGCCGACAAAGTCTATGTTTCTGTGTTTCTATGTTATGTTTTTATCATAGTCAAAGATGGTGAGAATCATCTTCAAGAGGATGTCTCTGCAGGCAGGAAGCAGAATGCTACTCTTATTCCTGTAAAGCACATCCTTCTTGGGAAGAAGCTTTTTGTGGACAGCATGCACACAAACAGAGAAGTCATAGTGATAGTTCAGTCAGACCCTGAGGTTCTTGAAAGAGGAGAAATCTTCAATTGCTACACCATCAAGGGTATGGAAGGAGGAAAGAGGGGTGAGTCTAGCAAGCCTCTTCCTGGAGCCAAAAGTCATAGAGACTGTTTTCTTGGCATTGAGGGTCAGTTGGCTTTCACAGAACTAGAGCTTGGCGTTATTAAAGTCTAGATGGAGCTGGGCCATGAGATCAAAGGCAGAGGAGCCAGAGGTAAAGAGCACCATATCAACTGCATACATGTGAATGGACACAGAAGAGATTACAGTGGGGAGGTTGTTTAGTAAAAGTGAGAAAATAATTTGGCCAAGGAAAGACGCTTGGGGTATGTCTAAGCAGATTGGGAGTGGAACAAAGAGGAATTCTCCAGTATGTACAGCTTGTGATCTACCCTCAAGGTAGGAGTGGAACCACTCAACTGAGAAGGCAGAGTCCAGCTACCTTGAGTTTGTCCAGGAGAATGGGGTGAGCAACAGTGTTGAAAGCTTTGGCTAAGTTGACAAAGATGACAGATTTGAGTGACTAGGCCCTAATCCATGCCAGAGAGGATAGTATCAGTGAGCCAGAGAAGAGAAGGGATGGTGAAGTGGGACTTCCTGAAGACAGACTGGAAAGGAGTGAAGAAGGAGGTTGAGGCAAGAAAAGGGGAGAGCTGGAAGAGAACAAGATGTTGCTGGAGTTTGTCCAGCGTAGGGGAGTAAAGAGACAGGAGAGTAGTTATCAGTGGAAGAGGGGTCACCCCCTTCAGGAAGGGGAATGACAGTAGATGATTTCCAAGAGTTAGGATCTGATGATAAGGAAAATGAAGGGCTGAGGGGATAGGTGATAGGGAGTGTAATGGCATGAGCAAAGAGATACTGGAGTTTGGGTCAAGGCCATCAGGACTTTCACCTTTGTTTTTGCCACATCTCTTACCATGGAGAAATAAGTCTGCATTTTCATGACTACTTAACTCCATAGTACTTTTTGTAAATTTTAATTGTAATATTGGTTCATTTGGAAACTAACGATCTTGAGGGAAATAGTGTTTTGGAAATCCAAGCAAGGTTCCAAGAACTTGCCAGAGTCTGTCAGGATAATGGATGCAGCATTTCCTTTTTGGAGATATTGCCAGTACCAAAGGCCTCAGTGGAGAAAAAAATGAAGATCACAGAGGTTAATGACTGGCTCAGGAAGTGGGGTGAAGAGAGTGGGTTGGGGGTGTTAGGGAACTGGAAAGGAGTTTGGGAGGATAAGGGACTGTATGCCAAGGACAGGCTTCATCTGCCCTGTTAGGGAAGGAAGTCCTTAAACAAGGCGTGGCTGACTACATTCAAGAAAGGTGGGGTTGAAACTTGTGAAGGGGGGAGGGATAAGAGAGGGGCTGACCAGAAGCCCTCTCCTCCAGATGAGGAGTATCCTCCAAACCCAAGGGGGAGGGGGAAACCGACTGAGGAGGAGGAGGTTTCAGGATGAGTGGAGGGAGGATGGAAGTATAAGGAACCTGGGTGGGGTTTGACAAAGGGATCAGGGTAAGGGGTGGTGTTAGTAAATGCCAGGAGCTTGGGAAACAAATTGCCAGAGTTCCAGGCCATGCTGTTCGTGGATGTGACGGTGGTCATGGAAACATGGGCCAACAAAAACCATGACTGGGACCCAAACGTGCAGGAGTACACTATGCTTAGGAAGGACAGGAAAGGAGGGCAGAGGGTGGAGTGCTATGTTCATTAGAGATGACATAGAAATTGCTAGGTAGAAGAGGCCGAGGAAAAGTGAGGCTTTATGGTCACTCACGAACCCCAGCAGGAGGTAAGGTCAAGTTGTGTAGCATAGGTGCCCCGGGATGGGTAATGTACTGAGGATGGTTTGTTGGACAACATCATTGCCCAGTGTGGACCAAAAGGGAAGGAGTGGTGTTGATGGGGACCTACTATGCCAGGTACAACCGGGGAACCATGTCCTCTAAGGTGGCCAAGGAGCAGAGGCTGCTGGACGGCTTCCAGGATGTGTTCTTAACACAGCATGTGATGGAGCCCACAAGGGAGGGGCATGTCCTGGACGTGGTTCTGGCAGATGGGGATCTGGTAAGGGACCTGGTTGTAGAGGATCCCCTGACTGGGAGTGACCACAATACTGTCTGGTTTCAAATAAGCATGGGGGAGGGGGGAGAGATCTAGGACACTGGCAGTGGACTTCAGGGGACAGACTTTGTGGGCATGGGAAATATTCTCAAGGATCATTTGAAGGGGATTACATCAATGACAAATGTGGAGAAGAGATGGAGGTCATAAACAGGGACTTCATGAGGCAGTCAGGACTCAGCTAAGGTGAAACGTAGGGAGCAAGATCACATAAACCATGCTGGTGGTCCAGTGAGGTTCAGGTAGCGGTCAGAGAAAAGAAGGCCTACAAAAAACATGAAACAACAAGAGGGGATAGGGAAAAGGAAATGTACCATCTTGCATCTAGAAAAGTCACCCGGATGGTGAGGGGGGCAAAGTCCAGTAAAGAGCAGCGGCTGGCACAGGGGACACATGGAGGGGAAAAGGAGCTCTTCCGGTACATTGGGGAGCGGAGAAAAACTAAGGGCCATCTCGGCAGATTGAGATCAGAAGGAGGGTGGGTGGAAGAGGCGAGGGACCAGGCAGAGGTATTAAATGAGTACTTCGCCTCTGTGTTCACTAGGGAGGGGGATGGGATATCTACGAAGCAAGGCATGATGCAAATAGAAGCGGTAGTGAGTGGGATCAGGGGAGCAACAGAAATGGAACAAGAGGGAGAGAGAGGTACCCCAGGGGTGTCACATCAGGATAAGGATAAAAAGGCCAGTAAGGTGGAGGGGACGGATGATGGTATCTCCACCGAAAGGGTGTGGTTAGCCCTCAAGGCCCTAAAGAAAGATAAATCTCCTGGGCCGGATGGCATTCATCCTAGAGTACTATGGGAATTGGCGGCATACTGGCACACCCTGGTGGAGCTCTTCAACAGGTCGCTTGAGACAGGAGGGTACTCTAGGGATTGGCTTAGAGGACATGTGGTGCCAATCCATAAAGGGGGTCGAGGAAGTACCAAGTATTATAGACCCATCAGTTTGACCTCGGTGGTGGAAAATTAATGGAGAGTATACTAAAGGAATGATTAGGGGTGTACTTGGAGGAGGTGGGAGGTTTGGATAGTCGGCAACATGGGTTTGTGCCAGGTAGATTCATGTTAAAGCAATCTTGTGAGTTCTGATGGGTAACATCAGAACTGGACAGGGGAAAGCATGTGGATGTATTATTCTTGGACTTCAGCTAGGCGTTTGACTCTGTCCCCCACAATGGTCTGGTGGAGAAACTGACGGGGTTGGGAGTAGGCCCTTTGATGGTCAGATGGATTGAAAACTGGCTAGCTAGATGCACCCAGAGAGTAGTGGTCAGTGGGGAGCTCTCGAATCCTAGAGAGGTTGGTAGTGGGGTACCACAGGGCTCGGTCCTGGGTCCGATCCTGTTTAATGCATACATATCATACATCAGGGAGGGTATAGGTTGTGAAATGAGTCTCTTCACTGATGACTCCAAGATGGGAGCAGTAGTTGAGGGGAAGAGGGAGGTTGGCCCTGCAAGGGACCTGGACACCCTGGAAAGCTGGGACCACATGGAAATTAAATTTCAATATCACCAAGTGCAAGGTGTTGCATCTCATGGGAAACCCTAAACACAGGTACACCCTGGGAGGAGGCACTGGAGGCCTCAACAGGGGAAAAAGACCTAGGGGTCATGGTGGATGCATGTATGAATAACTCTGAGCAGTGCAGGAGAGCGGCTAGCAAGGCAAACAGGATGTTGGGATGCATCATAAGGGGATCACCTCTAGGAGCAGGGAAGTGATTCTGCCACTGTACAATGGACTGGTTAGACCACACCTTGAGTACTGTGTACAGTACTGGAGACCACACTTGAAGAGGGACATACAGCTCCTGGAGAGGGTACAGAGGAGGGCAACTAAGATGACACGAGGACTAGGGGATTTGATGTATGAGGACAGACTTGAGGAGCTCTGCCTGTTTTCATTGAAGGAGAGGAGAGGAGAGACAGGGGGGACATGATTGAGATCTTCAGGTACCTCAAGGGAATAAATAGGGTAAACATGGAGGGGATCTTTAGACTAAAGCAGGGAGGTATCACCAGAGGGCATGGTTTGAAGTTGGAAGGTGGAAGGGTGAGGGGAAAAGAGGAGAAGGTTTTTCACTGAGAGGGTGGTGGACCCTTAGAATGCGCTGCCTGTTGAGCTGGTTCAGCGATCCACAGTGGAGGGCTTCAAGAGAGGGTGGGACAGACACAGAAAGCGGATGTATCAGATGATGGCCTGGCCCAGGGGGGTTGGGATAGATGATAGGGGTTTCTGGAACACAAGGGGGGAGGGCCTCGACACCCAATTAGGGATCTGAGGTTCGAGCAGACTCGATAGACAGTAAGGTCTAATCTGCTGGCAATTAGTATACTGCCTTTTTTAAGTGATCATACTTAATGCACTCTGCGTATTTGTCCCAGAGTTCAAATCTGTTGCACTTGAATCTCCTGCATTCTGACTGCACCCGCCATTTCAACTTTGAGTGCTTACTTCTGCGGTTGGTATTAAGAGAAGCAGCAGGGGTGGTGGAAGAGAAGGAAAAAAAGGAAGGGGGTGATAGAGAGGGTGGAGGAGGAGAAGAGTAAGAGGGTAGAGAAGAAGAGTGAGGGGGAGGAGGAAGAAGACAGGAGAGAGAGGGCACAGGAGGTGAAAAAGGAATTTACAGAAGAGGTGACTGCAGTGGGGTCAGAGACAGGAGAGTTATCCACTTTGAGATCAGGGAGAGGAGAGAGAGTCAGAGGGCAGAAGAGGGCATGGATTACCTTCCAGAACTCAAAGGAGTGATTAAGCTCTTTCTTGAGAGTGGATGCAAAGTGTTCAGACTTTTCAAGTTTTGTAGCTTTAGTGCAGACATTATGATGGGCCAGGTAATTATTCACATCAGAAGGGGAGCCAGTTAATTTATAGGTCCTCTAGGCAACGTCACACATGCAGTGACAATCCCGCAACTTTGATGAGAGCCATATGAGGTGAGATCCTCTGACCCTGGTTCTTCATAGGGGGGAGTGATTATCCCAGTTAGACAGACATAAATTTAGAGACTGAAGAAACTGAGGGCATTGTCAGTGTTATTTGATGAAGGGTGTATGCCCTCGAAGCGCTGGGGAGCCATTGTCATGTGCGTTTGTGAATAAAATATATTCTGTTTTTTCTACATCTGTGTGCATCACTTCTTCTAATGTTTTTGGGCATTGTCAATGTTGCCAACTGTGGAGATAAGGGACCAGATAGTGGCTATCAGGTCAGCATGGAGGTGGGACAAGTCTAGCGACTGAAAGGACTGGATCTAGATGAATTTAGGGGGAGCTTTGGAATGATCACTCTTAAACACACAGTAAACCATACTGTGGTCACTGAGGGCATCAGGGAGTATACCAGCATTCATAATAAGACAGGGATGGGAGGAGAGGACACAGTCCCAGAGGGGGTGATGTGGACATTTGAAATTTAGATGAGTGGGATTTGAGATGAGTTGGGACAGTACGAGGAACTTAATGTTTAGACAAAGTGTATGTAGAGAGAGGGAAACCAATTAAGATTGAAATCACCTAGGAACTCACCAGAGGCATGGGAGGAGATGGTGGTTAGTAGCTCAATGACTGAAGGAGGGGACATGCCAGGACAGCAGTAGGCACAGGCAAAAAATATGAGGACAGAGAACAGGAAGGAGAGTTTGAGAGGAAGCATCTCGTAGACAGAGGGGACTGAGGTGAAGAGCACAGTCTCAAACTGGATGTTCGTAGAGAGGAAAATGACTATACCACCACCCCTTTTTGCTCTGTACTTAATGAACAGCAGTGAAATCAGGAATGGTAAGTGAAGAATCAGTGGTCCTGTGGGAGAGCAAAGATTCTAAAATCACCAACATATCAGGCTTGAGGTTAGCCATGATGAGTGGCTACAACTGATCCCTTATAGGGAAAGGGCTGCAAATGCTGCCTTAGGTCACTCTTCCCACTTTTCGGAGAGGGGATGACAGGACAGGGTCAGGGCTGAGCTCAATATCACCTTCAACTAGAAGTAGCAATGAGAGGAGGAGCTTAAACGAGCCTATGAGATGCTTGTGGGAAAAGAAGGGAGGAGGAGGAGGAAGAAGAAGAAGGGAGGTAGGAGGGCTGGAGGGACCAAAGGGCTTCAAGGGGAAGCCAAGGAGATAAGAGAAGGCTACAACCAGAAGTTCAGGGAAGGTGGGATAAGTCAGGGACACTGGAGGATGGGTGAGTGGGTGACCAGTCAATCAAAAGCCTATATAATTTTAGACTGCTGCTAAGAAGTATGATTTTTATTGATGATTTGTTGGGGGTTGGGGATTTGTGATATGCTCTGGAAAATGTGTTTGTGGAAATTGTTTTTATGAATGGTTTTATGTTTGTGTGCAATATGTTGTTTTGTTTCTGTAAAGTGCTCCAAGCCCCTGGTAAGGGGCACAATATAAATAAAATTTTGATTGATTGATATTTAAATACAAATACAGAGCAAATTTACAACTGGTGCAGCAAGTTCAGTACGGCAGGATTGTTAAACAGGAATATGTGTACAGAATCAACACAAACCTAGGAAAAAATGTAGTTGCAGTATTACTTCTTAATAAATAGCTGTAATAGCAACAAAAGGCTAGAGTGTCTGGCTCAGAATTAGAGGAAACCAACACAGTACCTATAGAGGGCAGAAGCAGACGCACACTGAACGGTCTGAGTGACCTGAAAACAGGCTGACTCACCAGCTCTCTCTGGATCACTGTGGAAAACTGCTAGGAACAGGGGCCTTAAATATTCAGCTGAACTCCACCCACAGATGCAAACTCCTCCCAACTGAAGGAGTAGGCAAGCCCCTCGCACGCACCACTGCAGCAGGATATTAAAATGCTGCCAAAAGTCATAAGTCTGAGTAGGAGCTCGACTGGCTTCCTTGGCTCAGACACACACGGTCCATAATGAGCTGACAAGAACAGCTGACATATCCAGACTCGAGCAGCATTTGAAAGCTGCTGCTGCTACAAAGCACATTGACTCCACCCACAGATATGAATTCTTCCTGACTGGTGGAGTAAACAAGCCCCTCATACAGCTGCAGCAAGATATGGACTGCAGTGGAGGACCACTAGGAACAGGGGCCTTAAACAGGCTTGAGCAGTGTTTGAAAGTTGTGGCTGCTGTAAAGTACATTGATTCACAGATACAAACTCCTCCTGATTGGAAAAGTAGGCAAGCCCTCACAGTCACAGCTGCAGCAGGATATTAAAAGGCTGCCAAATGTCACAAATCCAAGTAGGAATTGACTGGCTCAAACACACACAGTCCACAATGAGCTAGCAAGAACAGCTGACATACTATTTCCAGGCTCAAGCAGTTATCTGAAAGTCGCAGCTGCTACAAAGCACACTCACTCCGCCCACAGATGGAAACTCCTCCTAACTGACTGACTGAAGGAGTAGCAAGCCCTTCACACAGCTGCAGCAGGATATTAAAACGCTGCTAAAAACTGACATAATTGTTTCAAAGACAATGTGGCAGAGGAACAAGATTAAGAAAATAAACATAGGGCCCCATTTTCAAAAGGTTTGGGCCTGGAAGTGCACCAGTTGTGTGGGGCGTTCCCATATTCAAAGGGCACAGATGCATAACGCCCCAACAGCGCCAACACTCACAATACTGTGCTGCCCCTATGCAAATGAGGGCTCCCCCGTGCATATGTGGTGCAGCACAATATTGAAACTGTTCAGAAGTACAAATCAGCCCACATCAGTTGTGCGGATTTACACTTTCGAAACCCTGCCCTAACTATTGTGCAGACCCGGCTGCACACTAGTAAGGGCAGGAAACCCTGCCGGTACAGTGGTCCCTCCCTACTCCCGAGCACTGTGTTAATAGTAAACCCCCTTCCACAGCCCATATTCCTGGTAGTCTAGTGGTTTCCCCCCTCCCCGATCACATATAAAATAAAAAACTCCTCGATCCCTATTGTCCCTGGTAGTCTAGTGGTTCCCCCCTTCCCCGATCACATATAAAATAAAAACTCCTTGATCCCTATCGTCCCTGGTAGTCTAGTGGTTCCCCCTTCCCAGCCCCGATCACAGATAATATAAAAAGCACCCTAATCCCCATTGTCCCTGATAGTAAATTAGTTCCCCCTCCCCAGCCCCGATCACAGGTGAAATAAAAATCACCCCGATCCCTGTTGTCTCTAGTAGTCTAGTGGCTCCCTCTCCCCCAGCCCCGATCACAGATAAAATAAAAATCACCCCGATTCCTGCTGTCCCTAGTAGTCTAGTGGTTCTCCCCTTCCCTGCCTTGATCACAGATAAAATCAAAATCACCCTCATCCCCATTGTCCCTGGTAGTCTAGTGGTTCCCCCTCCCCAGTCCCAATCATAGATTAAAAAAAAATCACCCCGATCTCCATTGTCCCTGGTAGTCTCGTGGTTCCCTCTCCCTAGCCCTGATCACCGACAAAATAAAAATCACCCCGATCTCCATTGTCCCTGGTAGTCTAGTGGTTCCCTCTCCCTAGCCCTGATCACAGATAAAATAAAAATCATAGATACATAGACACTGTTGGCAGATATGGGCTTATGGCTCACCCAGTCTGCCCATTTGAGCTTGTAAGTTCCCTTTATGTTTTTCTAGAAGTCTGCTGCCCCTTACCTCTGACCTCCAGAATTCCCTTATGTCTATCCCATGCATTCTTAAATCCCGTGATTGTTTCAGCCCCCACCACTTCCTCTGGTAGGGTGTTCCACTTATCCACCACCCTTTCTGTGAAGAAAATGTGCCTCACCTTTCCTTTGAATTGCTCTCCCTCCAACTTCATCCCATGCCCTCTAGTCCTGGAACATCTTTTTCAATGGAAAATAGTGTATTACTGTACCCGATTCCTCTCTGTAAGGTACTTGTATGTCTCTATCATATCCCCTGTCTCCCTTCTCTCCTCCAGGGAGTACATCTTCAAGTCCTTCAGCCCGATCCCCGTTGTCCCTGGTGGTCTAGTGGTTCCCCCTTCCCGAGCTCTGATCCATATAATAAGTATAACGTGCCCGATCCCTGGTAGTCAAGTGGCCCCCACCCTGTTAGACAGTGACCCGCCACCCCGCTCCCCATCAACCCCACTGGAGCCAGCAACTGACACAGGCCACCCACACCACCATGACCAGCTGCCGACTGAACTGCACAGGAGCACGTACAGCATACAGTTCAGTCAACTGGCCATGGTGGTGTGGGTGGGCTGTGCCAGTCGCCGACTCCGGTGGGGTCAGGAGGGTGGAGCGGTATGGTGGGTCACTGCCTTGACTACTAGGGACTGGGGATGTTACACTTATTATATGGATCGGGGCTTGGGGAGGGGGGAGCCACTAGACTACCAGGGACATCGGGAATCAGGATGTTTTTTATTTCATTTGTGATCGGGGCTGGGGAGAGGGGGACCACTAGACTAATAGGGACTATGGTGATCGGTGTGTTTTTTATTTTATATGTGATCGGGGCTCAGAAGGGGGGAACCACTAGACTACCAGGGACAACGGGGATTGGGGTGTTTTTATTTTAACTGTGATCAGGGCTGGGGAGGGGGAACCACTAGACAACCAGGAATACCTGATTAGTGACTGTATTTTTATAATACTGATTGGGGCTCTGGGGGACTGGCCAGGCACACTTCACAGCAGTGGAGGCAAGCAGATGAGCCCATAATGGGCATGCAAATTGCCCCATGCATGCCCAGTGAGCTCATCTACATGTTTGGGCTGAATATCACCCATGGGGGTCACAGTGCACACCAGTGTGCACCACTCAGTACTCCTAAGGGTGGTTGTCAGCACCACACCCTGGTTGCTCTACACGGAACATGGCAACCCTTTGCTATGTGCTGCGGATCCAGGGTCCAATATTCAAACAGATTGCGTGGTCTGTTCGGATCACGCAGTCTGTTTGAATATGGCGCCAGAGCCGGCAGGCCTATTTTTTGTGTGCGGCACACCATTTTGCACATGCAGCCAGCTGGCTCTGAATATAGGGTCCATAATGTTCAACATTTCTTCTGTCAGTTGGCATGTGCTGCTCATTTGTATCAGTATGGACAGATAACAAGTTAAAGATGTAGTCATAATCATGACCAGCAAATCATTTAAAGCAGCAGTGAATGCAGTGGTGAACATGTTGTACATACTGTACACCATTTTCGTTCCATTGTAGATTGTCCTTGTTCTTCTGGCCTGTAAGATGCTTTTATCCCTATTTAGACTTTGCATTGCAATGTTTTATAATTTGAAAAAAAAAAATAGAGTGCTCCATTGAATATGTTTACGCCAGATTTGCATTAATATTCTTGGCTGTATTTGAACTCCCCTTTGCTTAACATCACATTGCTTGCTACTAAGATGAACTGGCATGCAATAGTTACTACTCTTTGACCTTATGGGATACTGGAGACATCAGGGTTAACTCCAGGACAGAAAACATACCCTCCAACATGATGAATAGAAAATGAGATATATCACAGTATATGCCAGCAGACACAAACAACAGGGATCAACAGTGGGAGTTGCAAATGAATGCAGAATTAAAGCAGCAGCATTTGGTAGTTGTAAAAAATTTAATCATAAGAGTTTTTTGGCAAAACTGTATTTTTTGACATCCTTATGTAACCCTGGCCCCCTCATCTAGGGGCATAAATCTTCGTCGTAGTTGTTCCAGAGGGGACATACAGAAGGCTACATCAAGCACTAACCCAAGCAAATGCACACTTATACCAGATAGGAAAATAGTGGTCCTACCTTTCAGATGACTCCATACTCCAGTGCACCCTCGATCTCACCTCCAAATCTGGATTTTTGTCCCCAAACACTGACCACCAGACCAGGATCTCCCAGCTGCTACCTCCTGAGTCCTTGAACCCCTGAACCCCCTTGATCTGGAATGCAGGATGACAGCATCTCTCCTGGAATTGAAACTTATGAGACTAAATTAGACACAAGGAGGGGAGTTCTTATTTCATTCTGTCCCCCTTCCATGTTAAATAAGGCAATGTCCCACTACCAATTTCTTCCCAAACTAGCTTCTTTATTTAGCTCCAACATCCCAAATGATTTCAGGAATGCAAGGGTCACTTCCTTCATAAATAAATAAATAAATAAATAAAGCAGCTCCATGGGGCTATCAAAACTTTGTACAATTCATCCTGACTGGACACTCGGAGCAGCACATTGAATACAGGAAGTACAGCACAGATCCTTCACTTTACCCTACTTGGATGCTTTACCCAAGGAACCTCCCTTCTCAGAAACCTCTAGGCTCCTGTCTCACTGGCGCTGGTAAGTCGTAATGATTTCTTTGCTTTCCTACTCTTCACTGGGATGCACACAGCACTCTGGCACTGGCTGCTGCCCCAACTCAAGCACGGGAAAGCGTGCTGCTTCCCCCACCTGGTCCCTGGACGTTGGCCCAAACACAAGGGATACCAGGATTTTCTCCTGCCACCCAGGCCCTGCAGCCCTTCACTCTCACTCAACAAGGAACCTGCTCTGTACAGTGCTCTCACTCTCACAGCACCTGCTTCCTCCTTGCAACTCAGCCTTTTCATCTGCATGGCTCCTACAGGTGCAGCAGCCTTGTAACCTGGCACTGCTCCAGTACCTGAGCCTCTTGCTTCAGACTGCCCTGCCACAAGTGAAGCCCTGGGCACTGCCACTGCCCAGGCCTCTCCAAGCAGCTCAAACCTGTGAGCAGTGCCATACTCTCTTCTGCTCCCAGATGACCCTTTTTTTGATGAGGGGGGCCATGCCCAGGCCCACATCCCTCTCACATCAACTCCTGGGCTTGCGGTAGGCTCCAGCCAGTGGCCACCCTCCAAAGTCTGTCATACAACCTGTGACCCACCCGGCCCTTAAATGCTGGCACCTTAGGACCTGCTCTTCCAAACAGGCCCCAATTATGGGTGAAGGGACCCCTGGTTCCAAATGTCCTTAGGCCACCCTGCCACACAGAGTATCGGGAAAGACCGCTGACACCAGCCTTCCCCCTGTGAGGACACTGCCATCATCCCCACAGCCCTGGCAGCCGAGCAAACTACCCAAATGAGAATCTCTATGGACTCTTGCCTGTCCCGGCCTCCTAACTGCCTCCTACTCCTCCCTTAAACCCAATGGCACAGGACCTGGTTAACCATCCCCCCCCCCAGGAGCTTCCTTCTTGGCTCCTCGATGCCATGGTGCTGTGGGACCGCCCCTGTCTGTCACATACAGGGGGGTCTCCCCCCCTTCTGGCTCACCCAGACCGCCAAGCTCCCCTAATCCTGCCTGCTCTGCTCCTCCAGCCACCTCCCTCCAGCCCCAGGCCTACTGCCTGGGCTGGAAAAATGCCCTGAAACTTCCTGTCTCCTCCCTTATATACCTCCCTAAACCTACTTATTGCTACCACCATGAGGCATCCAGCAGGTAATAATAACCCCCAGAGCAGTAGTGAATTCCCTAGCTCGGGGGGGGGGTAGGAAGGGGAAAGGGATGCCTAAAATGGGCGCATAAGCCCCTCTTTCAAGGGGGTTTACACTTAGATTCATGCACAGTTTACATTTAGTCTTTGCAGATATTGTTAAAACAGCTTTTGCCGCTAATTTTGTAATTAACAACTCATGTCATTAAAGATGGCCACCACTTACAATTTTTTTTAAATCTCTTCCCTTGAGGTGACCTGTCAAATGTACATGATGGATTAATAATGTAGATATATTAGGATGGGGTTATCACATGTTCCTGATGGTAAACAGCATAACACTGTGCCTAAATATTTCTTTTTTGTTCATGGCAATCATGGCAGTGGGAACTTAAAAACTTCAAAATCCCATATCTTGGTTCCAAAATGATAGAAAATGAAAAGAAAATGGGGTATCTTGATATTTTTGGCCAGACAAACATTATGGTTGAAAAAAAACTACAGTGGCACTAACAAATAAATACTGCTTTAAGTAGTATATCCCTTCCCTAAACTCTCACCTGAAGGAGTTATTGTCTACTGCTTTGTTCTGATTTGAAAATATGTAAAAAAAAAAAAAAAAAAACTGTATTTTTCTGTACTTGTTAAAGCCTATTTTTTTTTGTACATGTTTTCTGCTGTCCTTATCTAGTTCATCCTGTGACTGTAATGTATTCCACTCTGCTGCTACTGTCCCCCTGGGCCCTACTGAAAAGTAGGTGTGCCACCTGAGCAAGGCTAGCCTGGTGTGCAAAATTCTAAATAAAGACATATAAAAAAACTTTTCTAACATGAATTGCTGAACATGAGCTGCTGCCTTAATCTATTATAAAACTGATGATCTTAGTAGCAGGGCCTTGAAAAGTGATTCTAGGTGCAGATGTCTAAAATTTTCCACAAATATCTGATGTTCAGTACAGTTTAGCAATAAAGTGTTCAGCTTTCAGAGTCCCACCATGAATCAAGATTCCAATGTTCAAGCTAAAATTATAATTCTTGCAACAGTCTTCAGATCTCAGTGAACCAGGTAGGATGGTTGGTTTGTGCAGAGAGGCTTTTTGGAGTGAAGAGGACTGCTGAGGGAAAAAGCAGCTTGGAACCATTGCGCAGGTCTACACCACTGTCACCATGCTCATCCTTGGGAGAGAGTGTCACATTGTAACTACCCGTGTCTATTTTGGGTTGACCTGGTTTCTAGCTGAACAGTAAATGTGCCAGACTGTTGAAAAGCAGGTGTTCACACATCTATATCTGTTGCCTGTACTCTCTGCAGATGAGTGAATGTAGAAACTTGTTTCAGTCAGCTGTTAGCCCTACTGTCTACTTTGTCTCCCCCATGCTGGTTTGCATATTGTTGCTTTGCACTGGGGTTTCTCAGTAGATACAGCCCACGAAAGCATACGATTGTGAGACCCCTCCTTCTGTTATCATGTGTACAGTTGTGTCTCATGCAGACTGCTGGACTGTTTAAACCACCATAACTGAAAGGAGAATTTGTATGCATTGGCAAGCTGTTTAAAATATTGCTGTTGAAGGATTAATACATTGTTAAGTGTGTTAAGGTTTGTCTCTTATGATGTACATTAAGAGCATCAGATTGCACATGTTTCTGACACCCAAAACTGCTTCACTTTGCTTTGCAGTCCCCACTTGCATGAAATTACACTTGTATCACATGGGAAACATCTCATGATGATCTCAGTTACCCCAGTTACCTCATATAAATGCAGTGAAGTTCATGGCAGTGGTATTTGATTCAGCTGTGTTTACACTAAAAATATTGATAGTGTCTGCCTTTCATTTTTTTTTCTTTCAAATACATTTTATTTGCAAGGCATGCTACTGTCACTGGTATGGTGCATGCACTCAGTGGTGTAATATGTTTAGTCTGTCCAGTAGGCACAGAGCTGGTGATAGCCAGCTGTTCAACAAGAAGATAGTTTGTGTTAAAGCTGGTGTGGGCATTGTGTTTGGACAAGATACTTTATGTGCGCCTCTGCCTAACGTAGCTGCCCTTGTGGGCTCTCCTTTTGGCGCTTTTCATTTGCACAGATGTGTAAACCATGCATCAGACTAAAGAAACTGTTCCTGGATAAGATTAAGGCATACAAAGATGAAATGAAAACTTTCAGGAACTTGTAAAAAACATCTAAGGAAGGAGCCAGGTAGACATCTCTAGGTTTATTTATGTATTTATTACATTTGGTTGACTGGGTAAGCCCACCGAGACCTAGTGTCCCTTTTTCAGAGATGACCTGGGTTTAATTACAAAGAGGTACAGACAGTACAGATTTTGTGCACTAAGTTGTGGACGAGGATTACATTGGGTTATTTACATACAGGATACAAGAGCAGAGAATCATACTTTATTGAAATGGTATTGCATACATTTGGAGTCAGTTACATATGGAAAGCAAAAATAAACCAGCTACTCTCACAGTTCTGAGGAGGCCAGGTAGATCATGCCAGCCATGGCCTGAGTTGGTCAGTTACTGCTACTAAGACAAGTCAAGTGCTGAATAAAGGCAAAAGTACAATTTTGGGGGGAGAGACAATGTCAGCAAAGACAGTTGCATATGTTGTGCTCTAGAAGAGAGATCTTTAGCCCTATCTTCAAACCCTCAAGGGATTTGCATCCTTGCAGAGGGGGCCGGAGATTATTCCATATTGACGGGTAATAGTGGCAAATGACCTTTGACCTGTGTTGGTCCTTACCCATGGAACTTCAAGTAGTGTGTTGGTCGAGGACCAGAAAGTCCTTTTCTGTGATCTGATAGAATATCTCCCACATCAGGCACAGCAGGGCCTTGTAGTAATTTGAATGCTATGCTCAGTAGGGGGAAATCTAGTTTTCCCTCCAATGTGTACCAATTGAGTAGTTTTAGTACAGAGCAGTGATGCTCCCTGTTTGGGCACCCGGCAGCAAAGCAAACAACTCAGTGATACAGTATTTTGAGTTTTGGCAATTTGAAAGGTAGGAACATCTATTTCCAAGGAGACATTGCAGAAAGAACAGACTTTAAAAGCAGCTACCATTCTGCCATCCCTCACATTTCTAGACACAGAGATAGATAGAGAGATAGACTTGTTTAAACCTATTTTACCAAGCAAGCAGAGTCCAAGGAGGGCTTGTTTCCAGCTGTGATCTGGGAATTGGGAATATAGAGGAGTTGCTATATAGAGGAGTTTGCAGGGGAACAATATATGGCTGTAACACATTACAAACTACCAACAATGAGAAACAGTGAACACTGGCAGTAATACAGATTGTTCAGTCACATGTAAAAAGCTTATTAAGTAAGCAATAAGACACTAGGGGGTGTGCATTAAACACTTCTAATGCACGGCCGTGGGCGTAATAAGGCACAAAGCCGCAGGCTGAGTGCCTTTAGCCCCTGGCTATGCATTAGAAATGTCTAATGCACACCCCCGGAGTGTCTTATTGTGCTTATAAAATGGGAAACTACACTGACATCACAAAGAAAAATATTCAAAGGCATTTTTTCTTGTTTAAAATAAATGTCTTTTAATAAATATCCTTCCACTAGCATAAAATAGTACACACATGTTATAAGGGGGAAGTAAAATTGTGATAAGATAAATGTTACATTTCAGATATACTTAAAAGTTTAAAACATTTGTTTTACCAGTAGAGATCCATAACAGTTTAAAAGGAGAGCTAATGTGTCTCTCACACAATAAACAGAACAGAACAAGTAATAAAGCCCTTCACCGATCCCAACACAAAGAGTTGATAGTAATGGGGAGTAATGTGCGTTTGACAGACTGCAGACTAACTGTGAGTGAGGCAGAACTCTTTTTGTAACCGATTAAGATGATTTAGAGAGAGACTGCCCCAGAGACTATCAAGATTGCTGCTTGGCATCAGGGCGAGCAAGGAAGAAGGCTGTAAGTAGAAACCGGGAAGTGCCTGTTCCTTCTTCCCGAAATCGATCACATTTGTGTTGTTTTTATTTCTTTTCTTATTTGGACTGAATGAGGTGAGTGTTGGATCATACTGGGAATCAGTGGCCAAGGAAGCTACATTTGAACTGTTCTCAGAATACTGAAGCACGGAGCTCAACAGACAGCTTAATTTCTAACAGTTAAATATGCTTCTTAAACTTCAATGGGTCAGAATTTAAATGATACATTTAAATGTAAATAATCACATTGAAAGAGTGACCGAGTGATTGCGGAGACAGCGGGGTGGGGGGTCATCGGTGTGGGGGACGGTGGGTTCATCAAGCACTACAGCCACAGCTGGGGTCATGGCTGAGACAACGATCGTGCCTCAAAAAAACAGCAGATTGTATATTAGCTAAGAAAAAAAAGAAATTGCCTACAAGAATAAATATAGTGTGAGTTTTTCACTATGTGCAAATAAGTCTTCATGTAGTGATAAAATGGCTCACTGTACAAGATATACGGGATAAGCACGTTGGAAAAATGGCAGCTGTAACTTTTTGAAAATTCTAATGGCCACGGATTTTTTTTTTTTTAGTTGTTTAACCAGGAGTAGCACACTAAGCTGAAGCTTTTTCACAGGAGCGACCTGGGAGCACAGGGAAGTTAAGCGACTTGCTCAGGGTCACACAGTATGCAAGTGGAAGCTGTGGAATTCAAACCCAGGTCTGGTCTGTTGGATGTCACCAGATTTGCAGCTCAGAGCCTTAAACCACTGCGCTATACTGCCTCCAGTTTTCACTGCAGTCCTGCGTCCAGTTGGCCAGCACTTGTATTTAGCCGTGCATTAGACACTTCTAATGCACGGCTAACACGCTATCAGGACACAGGATTTTCTCTCCCCATTTTATAAACATTGTTTGTACAGGCTGTTTGTGTTTTTCAAGCAGGAGTCAAAGAGAAGGCAACACAGGAAATACAAACCATCTGTGGTATTTTTCATTTGAAGGGAGGAGATGTTCTATTGTTTAAAAGTCTGGAACCCTCCAACAAGACTTTTATCTTTTTTAACATGTCATCACTGACTCAAACTCAACCAAAAGTGGCCTTTGTGGTTAGGAGGCAAACTGCATTTGGTTTTATTGCTCAGTACTGTTATAAGCCTGGTAAATGTTTCCATCGTTGATGGAGAATAACAAAACAAGAATGTTAGTGCAAGCCAAAAGGCAGTTTTTATTTATTTATTTATTTTTAATCATTTGTTAACCAGGTAGGGACACTGGACCAAAGTCCTTTTTTCAGGTCCAACCCAGATCATTACATATAAAACAATTCAATAAAATGGCATCACATTTAACTAACAGTACAATCACACCAATACAACATTTGCTTAATACAACTGCAAACAGATTTTGTCAGTACAAATTGTTTTAACAAAGTTTTAAAGTTCACCATAGAGTTTGCAGTATGAGTTCGTGCAATGAAATTCTGTAGCACTCAATTGAAGTGCAGGTGGTAATGGGGGTTGGGTACTCGGGATGGGCACAAACTCCTGTGCTGAAACTCCTGAAGTCAAGCAGCTCGGTTTCAGCAAATCCTGAGCTGAACACTACCAGTTTGGCTCAGATTTCCTTTTTCCTTTATTTCCCTCCACCCTGACTTCCAGACTGTTCATGCAGGCTTGGCAGCCACTGCCAGTCATGTGACTAGCATTTGAGGCTGATAGAAGTGAAAGGGCGCCCATGCATCCAGTCCCATATACTGGTTTAACATGCGAAAAGTGGGGTATAAAAGGCAGAACCTGCTGCAGCTTGGAGACATTTCATGATGTACAGAGCTAGTGAGCGGACGTGCTGGGACTGGGAGAGAGGTCTGTGGCCCCGTGCTAGTAGCACTAGCAGTGGTGTGGATGGTGTGAGGGCTGGGGAAAGTGGACAAAATGAAAAAACAGAAAGAAAGGTAACATTTTAAAAAAAGAAAACAGTTAACTTTACAACTTAGGAAAAAAAGCCAAGTCGACACCAAAGGGGAACAAGGGAATGTGAAAGTAGGGGTTAGGGTGACACAAGGCTAGGGTACAGATGACATGGGGTGGAGGTTGACCAGGCAGGGCAGAGGAAAGCAGACAAAATGAAAGCAACAAGCACAAAAAAATTAAAATAAAAGTTGCATTTTACAAATAAAAAAGTTAACTTTACAAAATAAGTTTACAACTTAGAAAAAAAAGCCACGCTGACACCAGAGGGGACTGAGGGAACGTGAAAGTGGAGGTTGGGGGGTCTCAGGGCAAGGGTACTGATGATGTAGAGGTGAGGGTGGATTGAAATTTGGGAGGATTGGGTTGGGACTGGAGGACTAACTGAGAAAATGAAAGATAAAGAATTAAAAGACTATTTATTTATTTGAAAATTGATAACTGAAAGAGGCACACTTATCCAAGGCTCATTTCCAGGTGCAACCTGGTTGAGGGGAATGAAGGAAGAAGATCAGCACAATATATAAACACAAAACAGTGGAACAACATTTGGTAAATGTTTGTACAATATTACAATAAATACAAAAATTGCACATGCAGAGAACAAAGTGCAGTACAGCTCAATAAGAACACCTAACAAGAGCATTTTCAGAAGTTGCAGCAATACATGGTGAACAATACTGACAACAGGTGATTACATTAAAACATAGATTTTGACGGCAGATAAGGACTGCTTGGCCCACCCAGTCTGCCCATTTCCCTACCTATTGGATAAGCTGCAGATCCTAGTTAACCAGCAGCCTACTTCTTCCTACCCCCACCCCCTAGAATTGCCTTATGACTGTCCCATGCATGCTTGAATTCCACCACTGTTTTTGACTCCACACCCTCCTCCGGAAGGCCATTCCATGCATCCACAACCCTCTCTGTGAAAAAATACTCCTTAAATTACCCTTCTATCTTCAAATTGTACCCCTTGTTCTTGCACACCCTTTTTTGAAAGATGCTACCCTCTTGGACTTTGTTGATTCCTTGAGATACCTGGAAAGTTTCTATCATGTCCCCCTCTCTCCTTTCCTCGAGGCTATACATATTCAGCTCCTTAAGTCTCTCTTCATATGTCTTCCGGTGCAGACCCTGCACCATTTAGTTGCCTCCTCTGACAGCCTCCATCCTGTCTATGTCCTTATGGAGATTGGGTCTCCAGAACTGCACTTAGTACTCCAAATGGGTCTCACCAACTGTCTGTACAGAGGGATAATAACTTCCTGTTTTCTGCTGGTGATGCCTTTCCCATGCATCCCAGTATCCCCCAGCCTCCTTGCTACCCTCTCACATTGCTTGCTCCACCTTTTAGGTCATCTGATATGACTACCCCCAGATCCCTTTCCATTTTTGTTGTTGTTAGTATCTCATCCCCATTGTGTACTCTTCCCTGGGTTTTGTTTCCCAGGTGCATTACCTTGCACTTCTTAGCATTGAATCTAAGCTGCCATACATTTGACCATTCCTCTAACTTTGCCAAGTCCTTTTCATCCTTTCCACCCCACCTTGTGCATCAACTCTGTTGCAGATCTTTGTGTCATCTGCAAAGAGACATACTTTTCTTCCAGTCCCTCTGCAATATACGCATAAAGACATTGAAGAGGACCGGTCCTAATACTGAACCCTGCGGTACCCCACTAGTAACCCCCCTTTCTTCAGCGTGGACTCCATTTACTATTACTCTCTGTGTCCTATTCTCCAGCCAATTCTTTACCCAGGCTGTCATCTTGGGGCCCACTCCCAGGCTGGCTAACTTGTATATTAATCTTTTGTGTGGGACTGTGTCAAATGCCTTGATAAAGTCTAGGTAGGCCATGTCCACAGCCCCTCCCTGATCTAGTAGTTTAGTCACCCAGTCAAAGAAATCTATCAGATTCATCTGGCATGACCTTCCGCTGTGAATCCATGCTGCCTTGGGTCCTGAGCCCTCTGGCCTCTAGATACTCAAAATTCTTTCCTTCAGAAGTGATTCCATCATTTTCCTACCACTGCGGTTAAAACTAACAGGTCTGTAGTTTTCTGCTTCTGCCTTGCTCCCACTTTTGTGAAGGGGAATCACATCTGCCCTTCTCCAGTCCACGGGTACCAACCCCATCCTCCCATGATTTGTTAAAGAGGGTAGTCAGTGGTGTCACTAGCTCTACCCTTAGTTCTTTTTAGAATTCTGGGATGAATCCATCAGGCCCCATTGCTTTGTCCACCTTCAGTTTTAAGAGTTCTTTCAGAACCCTTTCTTCTGTAAATGGGCTGGTATCAACTTCTGTATCCAGAGTGTTTCTACTGTTTGTTTTAGGTACCTCCCCACTTCCTTTGTAAATACTGAGCAAAAATATTTGTTTAGTATCTCTGCCTTTTCACAGTCACCCTCTGCCCACCCTCCCTCCTCTTTATTAAGCCTCACTAGCCCTCCCTTGGTCTTCCTTCGCTCCCTGATGTACCTATAAAAGGTTTTATCCCCCTTCTTAACAGAGTTGGCTATCTTTTCCTCGGTTTGGGCCTTTGCTGTTCTGACTGCCTTCCCAGCTTCCTTTTGCTTTAACTGATACAGTTCTCTGTCCTGCTCCTTCTGTGATTCCTTGTACTTCCTGAATGCTTTCTTTTTTTCTCTTAACCTGTAGAGCAATGCTGGCCCGGTAGCATTGAGGGTTGAAGTGCTGGATACCACACCTAGCACCACGCCAGTGACCTGGGTTCGGGAACAGACTCGGGTCAGCGGGGTAGGAAAGGATGGAGCATCTGGAGGACTGCTTTTCTTTCCTGGCAGAGGGTGAGTTCACTTGCCACAGTTAGAGTGGCTCCTGGTGGAAGCTGGGGGATGCCGCAAGTTGTGGCACCATTGTCAGGGTAGGGAAGCGGTGGACACCTTATGCACGAGTATGGGAGCATGCCCATTGTGTGCAGGGTGTCATTGCTTGTCTGTGCTCACTGGGATGCAGAACAAGGGGAAAATGCCCTATCCCTGGTAGGCTTAAGGTGGGTCCGAGATGACGCACCCCGCCCCGTGTGTTGGGTCCCCACGCCGCCTCTGGTGGTCGCCTGTGCCAAGGCCTGGGTACCCACTGACTCCCAGATAGAGCACCAGGGAGTGAAGGTGGTCCCAACCCTGGGGACTCAGAGCCAGGGGGGTCGGGTGGACTGGGTGAAGGCAGAAGAGGGCCATGCTGGAGCGACTGTGGAAAACTTCAGGCAGGTGGGAGAATGCATCACCGTGTGACCACACCGGAGAGAGTCTGGGAGATAGAGAGGTAGGAGGTTAAACAAAGTTGACAAAAAAAAAAAAACTTTAGGGCAAGTTATTGCCTGACCTTGTAATGGAGGGGGGAAATTGTAGTGGAGTGGTAGTGAAACCAAGGCAGGAGCAGGGGTCTAGCTGGCTGCTTACCAGGATGGTCAAGGCTTGTCAAGAGGAAGGGTAACAGGAACAGGTGGGGAGGGATTAGAGTTTCAGCTGGTGCCTGAGGGAGCCAGAGGATGGGTAGAGTCGGAGAGAGAAGAGGAGTTGGTTGCAGAGTGAGGTAAGTTAAAAGGAGAATGTGAATTGGGAACAGGAAGCAAAAGGCAATTGGGAGAGAAGAGTGGAGAGGTAAGAGAAAAGTGAGCCAAACCAGTACAATATTTAGCTATGAAGGAGGTACAGTGAGCCTGGTGACATGAGGGCAGGCAGAAGGAGGATGGATTGGGATGAATACAGCAAAAAACGATATATGCGAGGAGGGAAGTTTGTAGCAAAGTGGAAAAAGGAGTTGCAGAGTATGTCCTGTCTAGCAAGCAAAGTGGAAGCGGCAGTGCCATAGATCCCATCTGCATAGTCAAAAACTGGTCACACCACGTTGGTAACAAGCTCCCTGCAGACATGAGGAAATAAGCAGTCTTTGTTACTGTACAGAGCACCAGGCTTGGAACAAAGATTAACATAGATGGCATCAATGTGGACTGAGAAGTCAAGCTTACTCTCTTGTCACATGCCAAGGCAGTTGAAGGACTGAACTGCTTCAAGAGCTATTGTCATTCACAGTGGTGAAAACAAGTGGGGGCAGTCAGTCTGCCCAGTTTCTGACTGACATGAAAGATCATGGACACAGTTCTTTTGGTATTGACTCTGAGTTGGTTGGATTAGAACCAGTGCGGAATGTTGTCGAAGTCCAACTGGAACAGGTCTTCCACAGCTGCACTGGAGGGACCGGAGGTGGTGATGACTGTGTCATCTACATACATGAGGATATACGAGTTGGTACAGGCAGGGGGTGGTCATTCAGGAAGATGGAGAAAAGGATGGGACCCAGAATGGAGCCCTATTGGACTCTAGCCTGGATAGGAAGGGCAGGTGACAGCGCACCGCCAACCTGTACCAATCGTTGTTGGCCCATTAGGTAGGAATGGAGCCAAGCAACATCTGGAGCTGAGAGGCCAACAGAGCTCAGCTTATCCAGGAGGAGTGGATGGGACATCGAATTGACGGCTTTGGCCAGATTGAATATAGTGGCCGTAATGTGCCCCTGGTCTATCCTGGAGAAGATAGAATCAGTGACACGCAGCAGGGATATGACAGTGGAATGGTGCTTCTGAAAACCATGCTGGAAGGTTGAGAGGAAGTTAGAGGATGGAAGGAAGTTGAGGAGTCTAGCATGAACCAGTTTTTCTTGCAGCTTAGTGAGGGAAGGGAAGAGGGAGATGGGACGGAAGTTTCCAAGGGCAGAGGGGTCACCTCCTTTATGAAGAGAAATAACTTTGACCAACTTTCAGGACTAAGGAACAGCACTCAGGAGGAAGGAAAGCTTGAGTAGGTAATTGGGGGAGCTGCAATGACAAGAGCTAAGAAGTTGAGGAGCTTAGGGTCCAACTCATGAGTGCTGGACTTTGATGGATTTAAAGAGGAAAGGGCAAGCAGAGTTTCCTGGATGGTGATGGAGGTAAGCAGGAACGCATTGAAGAGTGGGAGGAAGAGCAGGAGTGGAAGGAGAGGAGCCTGGTGGGGGAGAAGACAGGAGGACCCAGGTTTTGACAGTTGCTATAGTTTGAGACACAGCACAGCTCCAGGTAGCAGCAGCATATATAAATTGGGGGAGTACATCTAATTTTGGGGTGCCATGAGAATATTTCCAGCCATGAGAATTTACTTTGATTTTCCAGGCACTAAAGTGCATCGTGACAGTTTCTGTGGTTACAGACTCGCAGAGCACAGTACCAGTTAGCAGCAACAGCATATGCCAAGTGACCAGGGACAGTCATGTGGTCTACAGTATGGCCACTGGTCCACATATCAGTTGTATCAAATGTATTTGTGGCACTGCTGTGAGTTTCAAGGTCCATGTTTCTCTTTCATGCAACTTACAGTGGACATTTGGTACTTCCCTAGTGGCAAAATGTTTTCTGGATGGTATTTATGTCATGGAACTGCGATCTGCTTTACTTGTTTATAGCCAACAGATTCAACAAAAAAGATGGGATGCAGGTCAAGAAGTATAATTTCTGCTACTGCCTTATTTCATTTCTGGGCAGCTAGATGGATGTGATCATACTTATATGCCCTTTGAAATTACTTGCATGATTAAATATTTCAGCTTAAGGCATGCTCTGTTGCGAGAGGAAGGGAGAGTGGGTAATCGAAGAGAACTGTCAGATACAACGATGCCAGATGATGATGGTGATGCAGATGAAAGATCATGTTGTTTGCTTTTTTGGTTAAGTGGAGTTGAGAAATAGTTGGCAGCGTCATCACTTTTTGATAACGAAGAATCACTTCCTACTTCACTGTCACCTGTATTATCCTCTGTCTCACTAGACATTGATGCCCAATCTTTTCTGTTGTATGCGATTAGGTGCATTCTCTTTAAGTGTCTTATTAAAGAGGATGTTCCAGGGTGATATTCCTGTCTCCTCCTCCTAATACCAGTTTTACAGAGGGTGCATACTGCACGACAAGCATTTTGAGAGTCAATATAGTAGCAGTTCCATACCCCAGGAGTGGCTTTCTTAGTTTTACCTCCTGGTATAGGTACCTGTTGGCTAACAGTAACAGCAACAGTGCTTTAATTCATTATGTCATTCATCATTATCATCATGGACAATGTCCTTTTCAAGTAAAATAATGATGTCAGCAGGGGGAGACAGTACAGTCATCCTTGTTGCCGCCATTGCCACCTCCATTTGTGTTGGTTCCCCTGATGGCCTATCTCTAGGATTTTTGTCCCACACCACATCAGTATCAGAAGCAAAATCAGATGACTTATACTGAAGCACATTGGTCACAAAGCTGCTATCGTGGCTGTTATTGTCTGGGATGGCGTCTGAGTCATGAGATGTTGATTGGGATTGTGGAACATTGTATTTATTGTTGATATTGAATGTTTGTCTAATTTGTTTTGTATGCCTTTGTTTCAATCCTACTGACGTGGAACCTTTGTAAAAGAGCCTCTGGCACAAAGGTATTGTTATCTGAGATATAAATAAATAAATACATATATAGTCATCTTTTCAGTGCCCCTACAGGCGACACCCCCAATGATCTTTGGGTTTTTTGATAACAGTGCCTCTGCTACCTTGTCCCTTACTCCTCTTACAAGGCACAGCACCACCTGAGCCTCTCTGTTTTTTTGCTTGATGTGCCAGGGAGTGGATCACTTGTAGGAAAAGGGGATGTGCCGCTGGTGTCAATCACAGACTGAGAGTTATTTTTTTTTCTGTCAAACAAAATTGGGCAGTGTCAGTAGAAGAAGGTGATTGATAGTGCTGCTTATAGTAGAATAATCAACGTGCGTTTTTCTGCTGTTTTTGGGAAAATTGTGTTTTTGTAACCTACCATTACTATTATTATTCTTAGTCTCTCTTCTTTCCATGTTTTTTCAAGAAGAAGAAGATGGGTTCTATGCATTAAAGCGTAGGTTATACACGTGTAACCCCCTTACAAATGTGGGTTCCCGAAAAGTCTTCCTTGAGCTTGCCTGCATGCTCACTGCCAGGCTGGTGTTCTGCGTTTTAGCAGATTAAATGTATTGCCAGAGAGTGCCTGTGTAGCCTCTGTGTACTGTCTCTTTAAGAGCTGCCTGGATTGCAGTCTTAATTAATCTAAAAGGGAGCACTGTTAGAGGATGTGCTTGTTTGCTGATCATTTGTTAGAGTAATAGTAATATTGCAGTTTGTTCTGGCCTGCCTTCTTGGCAGCGGGGACTGTTCCGTTTATCTCCACCAGCTTGGACCCGGGACTGTCAGAATGGGCCAATCAGTACTGTTGGGGCTCTAAAATGGAGCCTGCCTACAGGGGCTTGGTGGGGTAAAAACTTGTAGGAATTGTAGTTTTTGCATTTTGGCACCTAAAATAACCTGGAGGGGGGAGCCCTTGTTGTGACTGACAGACAGATCAGCCAACTGAACCTTTTGGATCTTGGGGAAATTCCCAAGTTGCTTGCAGCTAGTTTCAGTTCTGAGTTGGGAAGTGAAGAGATAACAGCTTGAATGATTCAAGCAGCAGCCCGGAATAGATTCGCATGGTAGAACTGTGGAAAGGCCTGAGTTTTGGCCTGCATGCCTGCCTGCTGTCCCTGAGAGGGAACTTGTGCCTTTTTCAGACTGAATCCGAACTTAGAGAATGAAGTAAGCCACTGAATTGTGATCAGGCTTCTACTTGAAGAAGACCAAAGATTTGCTGAATGCGATCGGCCTGTCTGGACTTCCAGCCACCTCTGAACTCCCGGATTGTACAGAGACTCTATAATTGCGACTGGAGAGCCTTTTGCCTGGTACAGTGGAATTTCCTTACATGTGAATGTGTTGTGTGCTTATAGTGGGTCGTGATTCGGTTCCCCACTGTGGTTTGAATTGTGTTCTACTTGCTGGAAGCTGTATTAGAATTTTCTTACATGAAATTGTGCTGTGTACTGTTAGTAGGTCGCAATTTGGGCCTGTGCCTTGCCACACTGGCCCAGCCTGACTACCCGCTGCACAGAGAAGCCCATCAACGAGAGACCTGCCTGGGGATCAGTCACATGCTCAACACTTGAACAGGAACGACGCCTCAGTGATTCTTGTGGGTCCCGTTTCTCTGGGCACTCCAGCTCAACAACCTGCAGTTTCGATTTCATTCTGCCTGTGTCCAGTATTGGGTATCGTGAGTAAACATCAGGGTAGCTCCCTGCAACAATAGCTGAATCTAAAGTGTTGTCATCTGATTGCCTGGTTGCATTTTCTTTCACGAACTGAGCCCTCCAGCTCCGGATTACAAATTGTTTGTGTTGTGCATGTTGCTTTCTTCCATCACAAGGCCCCAACCAGCTGCAACGTTCCTGGCTAGCCCATCATCTCCCTACCTGGGTACCCAGAGGTGTGACTGTGTGGGGACTTAAAGCGCATGCATAACTGTTTGATTAATATAACCTCTAAGCCAATCAACCTGATTGGGCCCCTTCCTTGTTCCAGTCCCCTGAATAAATCAGATCTGACTTTTTTGCTGCATTTAACCAGACTGTGGTTCCAGTTTTTGCCAAGGGTACTGTACTGTTGCTATTTACTGTGTATAACCTTGTTTTACAGGGGGTTCCCAGGGTACAGCTAGAGGAACCAGCCCTGGTGGTAAGTGCAAACAGTGTGGGTACTGGTATGGTGTACAAGCGGTACTGTGAAAGTGATTATCGTATATTGCTCAGACCACTAGAAGGGAAGGAGGGGGGTTACAGTGTCCTGGAGGGCTGTGCCCAGGCTAGTTTGACCACTACCAGCCCTGACTTGACAGAAGGCAACCCTCTAAGGCCGGGGTTCTCAAATGGTGAGGCCAGCCTCCCTGGAGAGGCCCCAGCCTGTTTCAGGGGAGGCTCAAGCAAGTCTGAAAAGGCACTGTATTTAAATGTTGGGTTTTATATATTTTGTGTGAAGCGATGAAGCAAACTGAAAGAGGATAATAGTAGGTGAATTTTATGTATGTATTTAGTAATAGGTGACAAGGGAAGATGAATGAGCCAATGCTCATTTCAGGTGTACCCGGGGAAGGGAGGGAGTGAATACATTTCAAAAGTTAACTGCAAAACAATAAAGAAATATACAATGAGTAATAGTGCATCAAATATGAACAATAAATTAATAATGAGGGTGGTAATTGATCAGTTTGTAAACTGATGGCAGAACAGCCCAAATACAAGGGTTAGCATAGAAGTACTAAGAGCAATAGCAGAAAGGAAAAGTAATTCCTGAGATGTTGCTTAGGAGCAGAGAAGGAGGGGGGAGGCAAACTATGTAGGAAGGTTATTTCATATAGAGAGAGGAAACAGAGGAAGTAGTCTGACACATGAAGGCACTGCAACAAGGGGTAACAATGGTTCAAGAATGAAAATAGCAGAGCAAGTAGGTTGGCCCGTGGAGGGAATTACAATAAGTTGAATAATATTTGTTTATTTTATTTATTTGTTATTCAGATAACACCTTTAAGCACAGGAGCTCTTTTTCAAAAGTTCTAAGTCAGTATAAGACAAAGAACTAAATGTGAGCCAAGTACTCAAAGGGGTTTCAATTTATTCATGGTATACTGCGCAAAGTACAGTACGTTATTTTTCCTTGTGGAGGCCCAAGATTATTTCAGTTTTTTGGGGAGGCTCAAAATCTTTTCCATGGATTTGGGGAGGCTCACTGTGACAAAGTCTGAGAACTATTGCTCTAAGGAATAGGACAAATAATGGAACCATAATCATGTGGGTAAGAAAGAATACTTCAATAAATGAAAATGCTGAACATGGCCCAAGTTAACTCCAGAATACTGTCTTATAATGTAAATGGAATTAACCATCCCATTAAAAGAAAACAGGTGCAAACATTTCTAAAAGGCCAGAAATACAAAATTAACTTTATCCAAGAAACACATTTATCCCCAGTAGAGAGCCAGAAGTTAAAAAATAAGAGATTTCCAAAATTATTTCATGCATCTTTGGAGAGGGTAAGAAGAGGGGTGTGGCTATCCTGTTGTCTGAAACCCTCCCTTTTGAGGAAGAGGAGGTAGTGACAGATGCTGGGGGTATATATGTATTGGTGGTGGGAAGACTGCAAGATATGATGGTCACACTCGTAAATGTTTACGCACCCTCGGGTTCACCTATCTCCTTCTTTGCAGAACTTTTTTTAAATAATAATGGAAAAGACAAGGAGTTCTGATAGCGGGGGTTGGAATGTCACGCCAAATAGAACACTGGACTCCACATCCCAGATCCCAACACCAAACACCAGGACTGCCAGATTACTTGGGAAGTTAATGGCAGATATAGGTCTAGTTGATGTCTGGCGGGAGAAATACCTGGCAGCAAAATATTTTACCTATTACTCCTTGAGGCACAAGATATATTCGAGGTTGGACATGTTTCTGACCTTTGCCAGAGACCTGCATATATTTAATTCCATGCAGGTGGGAGCCAAAACACTATCCAACCACCAGCCCATAATAGTGGACATAGACCTTCTGCTCCCGAGAAAACCAACACAATGGAGACTAAACACTAGCCTGCTGAGAAGTGAGGAGGTGAAAGACGAAATCAGGAACGTAATAGAACAAACAGTTCAACTTAATAATAATCCAGATATAACCCCACAAATATTGTGGGACACAGTAAAAACAATGATCAGAGGAAAATTAATATCCATAGCAACATATAAAAAGAGGGAAAGGGTTAAACAATTAGAGTCTCTTACAAACCAACTAAAGACACTAGAAAATCAGCAGAAGCTCAGGATCTGCCATAGCAGAGTAAAGGAGATTAAAGAAATTAAAAACAAACTACAAAAAATCCAGAAAGCTGAAATAGAAAAAGCCCTATACTACCTAAAGCAAAACTATTATGAGGGAGGCCCCAGGGTCACTAGGCTGTTGGTTTACCATTTGAG